>JAMXBC010000009.1:18684439-23484439 GCA_024138005.1 Lumnitzera racemosa
ACTTTACTTGTGCTTGGTGTTGCTCCCACAAGAGCTACACCAGTACAATATTGGCCATGAGGAGCATTTTTACTTATTATTGTATATCTATATACAATCTTGTATATTAGGGTAGGACAATATTTTCCATGTACAAAGATTACACATTTACTTGATTGGATATATACCTTATGTAACTACACTCTTTTGTTAATGCAATAAATTTACTTTTTCTCATACTTATACATGGTATCAAAATCAAACAAGACAAATCCTTATTAAATTAATATTTTTTCCTTTTCTTTTTTTGCCAACCATCTCTTTTCTTTCCAATTGCCTCTTTTTCGATAAGCTCCTCCGTTTTTAGCTGCAATTCTCTAATCTACTTTTTTCCCTTTCTTCTCTAACACAACCAATAGATACTCCTTACTAACCGTGTTAATATAACCCATTACTTCTGACTAACTTGTTATGATTAACCCTACTATCGCTACTTACTCCTCGACTATGAATGCCACCATCTCTAGCCATCTCATCACCACCCAAATTGTATCCATCTCAATCCCCAAGAACAACCATCATCTCTATACCCTTCCCTTTACTCATTTCAATCATAGCTCACACCATCATCCATAGCTGCAATCTCATCCTCCCCTCTCCTTACAAACCCATTTGATTCATCCCTAAGCCTTACCCCTACCACCAATCTATCTCCATACACCCCATCACTACTAGCTTGTCCCTCTCCTTCTAGGCCTCTCAACTATCTACCTTCCCTTCCTCCACTCCACTACCATCTCTTCCAAGCATAGATGGCTCTGTCTTCCCTTTACTATCTGGCCTTAAATCCATAGTTTCTAATGCATCTCAATCGAACCTCCCCCATTTCTTGCATTATCCAAATCTCATACACTAAACAACTCCTTCTCTCATGAACATAACTGCTATTGTTCCTATCAAATTATCAGCAAACAATTACTAACTTTGGCTCTCTCTATGACATCACTCCTTATATCTTATGACTTGTTTCACTATGTAGATGGTTTTGTTGTAGTACTTCCACCCATTTTCATAGTCAACTTTGCTAGTGCCCAAATTACAAAGCTAAACTATGCAACTTAGCTATGCATAAATCAGTCCTTTTAAGCATTATTACTTATAACCATCTCCACTAATATTGTCATAGAGATCTATGAGGTTCTAGGAACTTATGACATCTAGACTAGCCTTCGTCAACATTTCCTAAGAATTTTGTACACCGTGAGATGGAATTGAAATAACATCTCGTCTCTCAAGATAAATAATAGGACCATGATTGAATACCTTTGCAAACTTAAGTCAATAGTTAATCAATTGGCTTCCATTAGTAAAGTTCTTAGCACTACTAACATCATTTCTTATACTCTATGTTGACTTCAACATAAATATGACGTCTTGGTTACCACTCTTACTCAACCTACTTACTCTCACATTTGAGCAAGTATGTACTAAACTCACCACTCAAGAGCAATGGCTTAAGAATCAAGATACAGATGACTTACCTACTTTACACACACAAGCTTCCTTTACTTCCACTTGAAGTCGAGGTTGAGGTCATACTAAGCTCGATTCTAAGGGGTGTATTTGCTTCACCACTCTTAACTCTAAACCTAATCATTACCAGAACCAAAGATCATCCATCATCACTTAACTAAGCGCTTGCTCACCTTTACTCCTACTCTACCATTATTCATCAAATTTGTGATCGCCTTAGCCACCTCTCTCTCCAATGCTACCATCGCTTCAATAATGCCTATTCCGACATCTTAGAGTCATTTGGTTCACTATCACTTGGTGAATCTAATGAGGTTGTTTGGTACTGAAACTCTAGTGCTATACTCCACATGACGCATTATCTTAACCTTAAGGGAGGCTTAGTAAGATTATCTAAAATTTTTATATTACATGTGTACCCATGATATGAAAATCGCCTTGTAAGTCAAAGATTGCAAGACTCTAAACAGTTAATCACTAAGGTTTTCAAATTTGTTTATGAATTAACTTACTATAAAATATAAATGACTTGTGGATAGCCGATATTCCACAGTCCACCAAAATTTCAGAAAATCGATATCCCTTACCAAATGCTAAGATAAGGTAAAACAACTTAATAATTTACAAGAAATACTATATTATACATAATCTTATCATATAAATATTTTTTACATCAATTGTTTCTATATTAATTATACACATTTCAATCAACTCTAACATTATCAAATCTATTTCTAGTTTATACTCTACTCTCAAGATTTTTCCCAATCCCTGCTTAAAGGAGTCTAGAAAAAAAAAAAACTATAAGGGAATGAGCAAACCACAGTTCAGTGAATTCGTTCTTCATTACTACCATTCAATCAAGTTATCAAAAATTATTAGCAAACATGGAATCTATCTATAAGTAAAAGGAATGCATACGTAGTGAATGCAGGATATACATCCATAGGAGTCCAGAATTATCGAAAGTGTAGATTTACGTCGTTTATATGTCAATTTGTCCTCCGTACTTACTTACATGAAGCATCTCACCTTAACTGCATGAGGCTACCTTGGGGTAACATACTACTAAACAACATTCGACTATTACCCTAGTTAAGAAACAAAAATTAAAATAGGTAGATCCTAACTAAGGCTATCCACCGAACATATCAAAGGCCTCTTGAGCACATAAAGCAAGTCTTATCACTATCAACATATATCCAAGGTCCCATGGGCCCAAATGTGTAAGTTTTCTCGCAATCAATTGGAGATACTATACTAATTTTTCATTAACGATAAAAATATCATTCATGGACAGTACAAGCTCTCACAGAAATCATATAAAATATATTTAAGATTGGGAAAAGTTTTACCAAAAATACTTTTCTTAAAAATCTGCAAAGCTAACACTCTCTATTAGTATACTGATTGAGTTATAGACATGCGACATATATAACTAGTTATTTTAATCGAATAGTTATATTTACTAATTTAAGAAAGTAATCACACGAATGATGACACACAAAGTAATCAGTCATTCAAAAAACAAACAATATCAACCAACAAATAACAATCTGTCATTCAACAAATAGCATACAAATAACAAATAGCAAGTAGAGAGCAGATCATAAGAACTCCCTCATTTGGGTTAATGCTTACTCTTCAATCCTTTGGGATTTCTAGTTCTTGATAATTGTGTATCTAAAAGATTAATAAATCTATAAATATTCTGAAAAAAATTGGTTCATCAATTAACTAAAATATCTATTATATTTTACTGAATTTCTCACTATAACCCAAGTATGGTATAATCATACTTTAAATTAAATCTTTTACTTACATTTCTTGGTTTATCTTAAATTTTCAATAACGTATAACATTTTCGTTTTAACTCTAATTTTTATGAACTTATAATCAATTTTTAACGTTTTTTATTATACTTTCACATAGCGGAGTTTGTCTTTTATCGTTGTAACCCGCATCGGACATTGTAACCTGCATCTAAGATTATGATGCAAAATATTAAGAATTTTACCATTTTGACTTAATTAATTATAATTTATTATTTTAAACCTTTTCTTTACGTATTGATAATTTCATAAATATCTAAATTTTATATTTTGTAATTTTCTTATTTTTTAATCTATTTTATCACAAGTTGCTTATTTTTCTATTTTTGATATTTAAGACTTGTTTAATTCATTTTTACTACTTTAATAATTTCCTAAATAATTAATTATTTTATTATTTTTTAATTATGAATTTAATTAGATTTAATTAAACATTGACATGGCAGGATAGGAAGGTACCACGTGTCATTTCCATACATTGTTCATATTTTTCTAGTTTTCCTATTTTGTATTTTTACGTAATATGAATATAATTATATTTATTATTATATTTTATTAAATTTTGCAAATTAATTATCTTCCTATTTCCTTTAAACCCTACAACATGTACATTTATATATACTATCTTATCTTATTTATTAATTTAGTATTATAGTATATTATATATGTACTATTTAAGTATACCTATATTTCTATATACATCATACTATTAATATATGTATTTTTATATGTATATATATTTATGTAATTAAATAATATACACTAAAAATATTAAACATGCTATATGTATATACATATATACATGATACCTATATATTTACATATTATACTTATGTTTTATATTTTATACTATATTAATATTTTTGTACTTTATACATACATAAATACATATATACATTTTTGGTGACATGATTGTATATGTACGTATGTAATGAAAACTATACAAACATAAATATACATATATTATATACATATATATATATATATACCTAGCCTTTTATACTACATATTATATAATCAAATATAACATGTATGTATATATGAACATACTTTAATATTTATACATGTATAAACATATATACATAAGGAAATACAAACCTTACATATATTTCTATTACTTGACCTTATAATACATATGAAATTCTATGAAATATATATACATGAAAGAATACATTTAAATATTTATTACAAAATAAACTTAATACACATACTATTTATCTATTCTCTTAATGTCTTGATGAATAGAAGATGACAAGGCTCCTTCTTCTTCTTCTTGCTTTAATTATTGTATTTGAAGTAAGAAAAAAATTGGACAAAGAAAGAGGAAATGTTTTACGGTTTGAAGAAAATAAGAATAGAGAGTTTTTGCTTTTGTGTTTTAGAAAATTAGATGTTTGTTTGTTTGTTTTTTCTTCTCCAGTAGGCATGATGCATAAGGAAAGGGCAAAGAATAAAGTGATTAAGAAAAGAAGAAAGGAAAAAAAATCAAGTTAAGATAATGTAATTAATTGACAAGACATGAGCCTTATCTATTGTTTTTATTTTGTGTACATAACTATCATATGGGGAAATAAAATTACGTAAGTCTTAGTAAAAACATAGTTCTGGAGTTTTACGTGGCAAAGGAAAATAAAATTTTGGAGAAGAAAAGGAAAAGGGAAAAGGAAGAGGAAGGAAGGAAAAGAAAAAATAGAAATATTTAGAAATTTCTAAATATACAAATTATAAATTTACTAATTATTTTTTTTTGAAATAATATTGAAATTCTATAAAATTTGTTAATTTGATTGTTACGTGTATCAGCCGTAGTCATATTCTATTAGGTTTTTAATACTTTTAGGGTATAAGTATTCACTTTATAAACTTTGGTTTATAGTTTTAGAGTTTTTGTCAAGTTCAAGTTCAAGTTCAAGTTCAATTTCAAGTACTTATGTATACATTGGGTTTATAGTTTCGTACTCTATTAATACTCTATTAAGGTTTTGGATCAAAATTTTAGGGTTTTTATTATTTATAATATATTCAAATTTATAATTTAATGAAATTTTTATCTTACTTAGCCTTATTAACGTTCGAGATTATCTATAATACTAGAGTTCAATTTTACTCTCAAATAACTAAATGTATAAGATTTACACGCATGATGCAGGTATATTCTCTAACTTAACCCCATATATTGGTTATGATAAAGTGAGAGTAGGTAATGGTGTATCCATGAAAATTACTCACATTGGTGATCTCAATATATGCACAAATGCATCCCCACTTTACTTGAAAACTATCTTATATGTCCATTCCTTCATATGTACAATCTCCTTTCAGTCATCAAACTTTGTCATGACAACACCTATACTATTAAATTTGATCACTCTTTCTTCTCTTTTAGGGCTTGAACATGGACCAACTACTTATCCACCAACATACTAAACATCTTCTCTATCCTATTCATTTGTCTTTAGTCAATCCTCTACAGTCTCTCCTTGTTATTGCTGCCTTTACTAAAGTTTGCCACTTTAGACTCTATCATCCTCATCAAGAAGTCCTTAACTTGTTTACTCGAAGTCAACATCTCTTATTAAGTCCAACTCTCAGTCACTTAGTTGGTATTAATCTTGTAGTATTGGAAAATACACACATCTTTCATTCCCATGATCGCGCCATCATGTACAAAGTTATTTTAGCCTATTTATTATGATGTATGGCATTCGCCAACTAGATCAAAAATGGGGTTTTTATGCATATGGTTTTTGTGAATATTTCTTATGTGTAATAAAATAGAAGTTCTTTCTCATTTTAGATAATTTAAGTTATTTGTTGAAAATTATATTTCCATGCATATTAAAGTCTTCCACAATGAATTTGGTAATGAATATATCAATCATGTTTTTACTTCCTTTCAAAAACAAATGCCATACAACTTCAACTATCTTGCCCTTACACCTTGCAACAAAATTACATTACTGAATGCAAACATAAACACATAACTGACTTTGCTAGAACAATTAGACTTCATGCTCATTTACTGCTTGAATTATGGGTTAATGCAGCTCTTACTACTATCCATACAATCAATTAACTATTCCTTACCACCCTTGATCACAAGTCACCCTTTGAACTATTACATAACCATCCTCCTTATTACACCTTCCTATGCACCTTTAGCTGTCTCTTGTATCCAACACTATACCACTAGCCCTATACAAACTGTCCCCAAGATCTACCCTTGATGTCTTCCTTGTTTACTCTCCTAATCATAAAGGTTCTCGTTGCTTGATCCATCTTTAGGAGGACTACACATTAGTTGTCATGTTATCTTACATGAATCTACCTTCTTGTACACTTTCATGCTTTCACCACCTTCTAACCATAAACTAAGCAACTTCTCAACCCATCTCTTACCTTCATCATCACACCAACATCCAATGTCTCTACCTCCAGCATACTTCCCCACCATCTTCTCCTCTACCTCTACCACAACCCCTTATTACCCATTCTTCTCACTTAATGATCACCTAATCCAAATTTAGATTTAGTAAATCTAAAAGGATTCTTAATCTCGGCATTCATCTTTCTCACTTAAAGCCCAAACATTATGCAAAACCCTTCCACTACCTTACATGGTCTATTACAATAAAGGAAGTGTTTGATTGTTTACTTCACAATGAAACTTAGGTCTTGGTACCCTCGAATCTCTCTTAGAATGTTGTGAGAAACACATGGAAATTTTTTGATAGATACAATGCCAATGACATAGTTGACAAATTTAAAGCCCACTTAGTTACATAAGGCTTCTCCGCCATTGTAAAACCCACCATCAACAACTTCATTCTCTCTTATACTACTCCTCTAATTGGGTCATTCATAAACCTGACATTAAAAATACCTTTCTACATGGTCATCTTAGTGAGACTATTTTCATGAAACAACCTCTGGGGTATGTTCATCCATGCTATCCCATGTATGTATATAAACTTAAAAAATCACTCTATGGACTTAAATAAGTACTTCGTGCTTAGTTATCTTGCTTTAGCAATTTCCTTCTATAGATTGGGTTTATGCAAAGCAAGGTTGACAACTCTATGTTTGTTTACTTATGTGGTCCTAATACCCTTTTCCTCTTACTCTATATTGATGATATCATATTCTCTAACAACAACTCTCATCTTCTATCTCCCTTCATCTCTACTATGTCAAATAGTTTGCCATTAAAAATCTTGATCATCTTCATTTCTTCCTTAGTTTTCGTATTAGTCACACTGCCTAGGATATTCATCTTTATCAGTCGCAATTCACTCTTGACCTACTCAAATGTCACAACATGTACTTATCCAAACCAGTCAAAACACCACCATCTTCACGAACCTACCTTTCTACCCATGGATCCTCTCCATTAAACAATCCGTTTACTTATCGTGAGATTGTGGATATACTACAATATCTTACTATCACTAGGACAGACATCAATTTTGCAATCAATCTACTAAGTCAATATATGCATCAACTAAATGACCATCACATGTAAGTTTTGAAATAGGTTTTAAGATACCTTTGTAGTATTGTCAACATTGTTTTGCTTATCACTCATATGTCTAGCCTCACCTTAACTACATTTGTTGATGTTGATTAGGGTAGTTGTCCAGACACTCATCGCTTAACCATTAGGTATGTGTTATTGCAAAATCTACATGGATATATCACTTAGCATGAGAGCTAGGAGTTTTCATTCACGAACCTTTGATACTTTGTTATGATAATCTTAGGATTGTGTATCTCACTTGTAATCCCATTCAACACAACGGCACCAAAAATGTTGACATTGATTATCACTTTGTTAGAGGAATGGTTACTGCTAGTCATGTTCATGTTCACTACATCCTTATACATCATCGGTGCATCAACATTCTCACTACAAATCTCTCCATGACAACCTTCTTTGATTACTATGCTAAGATCATGTTAACTATCACACCATGAGATTAAGGGGGCATATTATTGTATATCTATGTATAATACAATGTATAAGCATAGAATAGTATTTTCCATGTACTAGGGTTATACATTCACTTGTTGTAAATATACCCCACGTAACTATTCTCTTTTGTTAATGCAATACATTCACAATTTCTCATACTTGTACACTACTAAGGTTTTGTCCCTTCTATTGTTACATATACTATATATATATGTATTTACTTTTGTCAAGCCTGACTTGTTACATAGCTTTTTGAAAATTTTTAATCTTATTAGAGTTTAGATAGGAGAGAATTATAGTGGAAATTTACTTGAACAAAAAGTAAAAGGAGACAATGAGATAGAATGCTTCTCCACTAAGTTCTGTGTTTTACAGCTATGAACAACTGGACTAAAATCCATTTTATTCTTACACTTAGTCATAAATTGTATAATAATATTAACAATACACCTCCTTATCAATTTCCCAACATAGTAGGTAGCCAAACTCTTACCTCCGGCTGGTATTTGATGTTCCCAAAGGTATTTGTATAAATTTAAATTTTATGTTTTCCTTTCTCTATTATTAGTTTTATAATTTATGTAGACAAATATTATGTTTTTATTTGGTTTTATATGACTCTTTTGAGTGAAGTATTATCTAAATCAATAGTTGGTAAAAGATTCATAATATATTTTAAAAATAATCTACTATATAAACTCTATTTTTAGGATAATTAAGGTTTAACTTGATAAACTTTACTCTAAAAAGAGTATTGTTTATATTTTAACTTGTTATCAAAATCCAACTTCCTATACTGTTTCTTCTAAATTATTTTCTTTTTTTAGATCTTGTGCTATCATTCAATTTTATTTAGGGATTTTTTTTTTGTTTACCTTAAATTTCGAGGTAAAGGCCCTAACTGCGTTCTTTTAACTTCACATACTCAAAATAATATACTTTAAGAGGTTATTTCTCTCCACATCTATTATATTTTAAATGTCATTACTAGTTTGAATAGTAAGGTATTACATAATGCAAGGTGAAGTGGAATAAGGATCACCTCAAGAATTGAGAGGAGAGACTATAGTGCTATATGGTAAGACTACTTCATGAAAGACAACATGACCACTGATGTGGACATGTCGAGAAATTTGATCTAAATAGTGATACCCCTTATGCCAAGATGACCAGCCTTTCTTAGTGGCTTGAGGTATCATATTGGGAAAGTAGAGACACCTAAAAGTACGAGGAAAAGGATAATCTAGAGACATGTGATATAGTAATTCACAAGGGGATTCGTATTTGAGTGTTGCATAGGGTAACCTACTGATGGTATAAGTAGCCATGAGGGTTGCATTAACCTATAATGTGTAGAAGGTTTGCATGAATGATGTGAGCTAGTTCAGTGTTGTATCAATGTTTGCATTTAGCAATCCTATTTTATTGAGTAGTGTAAGAGCATAAAAGCTGAAAATGGATATCATTGGCACCTAAAAAGGTGATCAGGGTTATGTTAACGTATTCACCATCAAAGACTTTGATACATATTGAGAAATAGGTTTCAATTGGAGATTTGAAGTAAGTGTTTAAAATGAGGCATAACTTTACTTCTATAATGCATTGGAAAAATCTAAGAATATCATGTGTAATCATTAATAATGAGTATGTAGCAACGAAACCCTAGGTTGGATCTAATTGGTGATTGTCAAACATCCAAACAAAGTACCTCAAGAGGCTTTTGTGCATGGTGAGAAGGGAAGGCAAGTAGACTTCCTAACATTACATTCATGACAGGGACTGGAAGGTAAGGGAGGGCACTTATGATGAATGTGATTTCCTTAAGCAGGTTTAATGAGAACTTATTATGAGGATCACATAACTGAAAATGCCAAAATTCTCTTGAGACAATTCATGCTATGAGAAACAAAGGGGGATGAACGGGAGAATGGGTGATGGGATAGAGAGCACACTTAGTCAAATGTTGTAACAAGATCTTACCTATGAGAGAATTCATAATGGAGAAAGGAGAACCGATAAAACTAAAAATACAGTCATTGTCATAGCATAACTTAATGATATAGAGAAGATTATTTGTAAGGGAAAGTACATGAAGAACATTGTTAAGATGCAAAGATTGGCCATTAATGTTGATTATAAGACTATTTTTATGAGAGATAGATAATGATGCAATGTTACTTACAAGAACTTGATCCATATAAGTATAAGTGGTCAAATAAGAGAATAAACCTGCATTTGGAGTCATGTGGAGCATGGCACTAGAGTTGGGATACTAGACAACCTCCTGAAATTCTCTAGGTGATAGAGCGGCAACAATCTTAGGCACATCCTTATTAAACTAATTGAATATTCAACTGCATTGACGGACTGAATGTTTAGGGATGGTACATATTTGGCAATTGTGTTGTTGAGTGGAAGAAGAGTGATTGAATCATTGACCGTATTAATGGGCTAAAGGTCCAAGAGTGGCCCATATTTGATAGTTGAAGTGAGGAGTAGAAGCGGATTAAGGCTAATGTAGGAGTGGCTGTTGGCTTAAGGAGTATGTGATAGCAAATGGATCATCCATAAGATAAGGTTCTCTCTCTCTCTTTTGTTTTTTTAATTTTATTCTTTTTTGTTTTTCTTTTACTTGCCTTTTCTTTTCTTTTTTTTATTCCCTATTTTTCTTACTTTTTCTTTTTAATAGACTAACTAAATTGAATAAAAAATAACGCTAAAACAAGGACATGACAATTGACTAAAAAATTTGCTGTATTAGTGTATATGGTTTCTTTGGATGTGTATATCTCGATCAATTTCCTTCAACTTTTAGTCCTAATTTCTATATCAGAATAAAAGAGAACAAAAGCATAAGGGAGAAAAAAAAAGAAGCACCTAGTTGATGATGATGGAAAGTAATTATAGTTGTAGCTTTATTCGATTGAATTCATACATCCTAAACCACCCATTAGCAATATTAACCCTAAAAAAGAAAAAGAAAAAAACAAAAATTAGTGGCAGGAAGACATTAGTGGGTTGGAATTAATTTGGGTTGGTGACAACAGTGAAAAAAAAAATGAAATAGTGACCAAAGGAAAAAAAAACCGATCAAAAGATGTGATTGGTGTGATGTTGTCTGATGTTATGATATTATTGTTGGTGAAAAAGTAGTGAAAGAATGTAATTTTTAAATTAGGGTTTTCTAATATGGTGTTCTCATACCATGTATAAGTATCATGATTGTATTGTTTTCAATATTGTGTATAATGTGTACATAATGCAAAGTAGAATGCAATGGATATTTATGCACAAGTAACCTAATACTATCGAGTGTAGACTATAACACAAGAATTTAAAAGGTTATTCTACCTTCCATATAAAAGCTATGTATATATGGTAATAAGAAAAAACAATACTAAGTCTGCTTTAATAGAAGGCCTAGTCCACTACTTCAAAAGATTATCTTTATCAAAATATCTGTCTTCGACTATTCTCCTCCATACACATTCAGGTAAATCTCTCTCCTCTTTTCTCCATCTTTCAAATCCTCTCTACTTCTCTTCTAATATTCAAAGAATGCCTCTTTGAATACTCTGCTAAGGTTTCAATTTGATTTTTGACAGTTGATCTTAAACCGGAATATTTCTGTATAACTATTCTTGTTGTTTAGATCTACACTATTGAGTACTAACTATTTGTATTTTGTGTAATGTATGAGCTAAATGAAAGAAAAGTAACTACAAACAGATTTCTTAAAAGATTTAGACTTTAAGCACTAGAAAACTTCTTACAAGGTTATTCTTGTAGCAAAGATGACGTAAAACTTCTATCATCTAATTTTTTTTATCTATTTATATATACTTTTTGTTATTTTGGTTAGATCTATTAGGAAACCCTAACTGTTTAACTACTATTAAACCATTTCTATTTATATTCCTAATATTCTTTATCCTATGCGCAACTCCATATTTCTATTATTGTAAACATGCAACAACTTCTACTAAATGTAACCTTCGAGTCTTTTTTACCACTTTGATATACATCTTGGCCTCTTAGTATTATTGTGTGTAATATTTTCCTCCTTTGTTGGAAAAATGACCTTGTTCTTAAGGTTGAAATTAGGGTAATCTCTAACAAACTGTTGAAAATTCACCCATGATGCATCTTCGGTAGGTAGTGACTCCCATTGCACTAAAATCTATTTAACTTCTATCCCTTGACATCGAATAATTCTAGAATCCAACATAGCCATAGGATAAACAATTGGATGATTATCCATTGACTCATGTGGTAGTGGAATGTAACTGTGTAAATCTCCATAAACTTTTTTGAGTTTAGAAATATGAAAGACTAGGTGAATTTTTAAATGTTGAGGCAAATCTAATCTATATGCCACTTGTCTAATTCTCTACAACACCTTATAAGGTCTAAAGTAACTTCTAGCTAGTTTTACATAAGATCTATCAATCACTATGGTTTGCTTATAAGGTTGTAATTTGACATAGGCAAAGCCCTTACTTATAACTCCTTTTTTGAACCATTTCTATCTGCAAATGTCTTCATTCTATTTTAGGATTGTTGTAGTTTAGTCTTTAATAGTAGCAAAATTTCATCCTTTGTTTTTAACTCTGAATCTACTACTTCAACTTAGGCAAGGTATCAGGAATCCTTACTACTTCCCTACCATATAGTGCCTCAAATGAAGTCATTCGAGTGTTAGTATTGTAATAAGTATTGAGACAATACTCAGCCTATGGTAAGTACTTAGACTACTGATTAGGGAAATCCATTACAAAGCATCTCAAATATGCTTCGAGATTCTTGTTAACTACTTCCAACTACCTATTAGTTTGTAGATGGTAGGCCAAGCTCATCTTTAGCTTTGTACCACTTAGTTTGAATGACTCCTGCCAAAACTTACTTATAAATATTCTATCTCTATCAAATACAATAGACTTAGGAAATCTTTGCAACTTCACCACCAATTCCATAAATAACTAAGCTACTAATGATGTTATATATGTAGATTTCAATGCTCCAAAATGATAATATTTTGTTTACCAGTCCATAACTACTAAAATTACTGAGTACCTAAAAATGAAATCAATAGTTACATCCTCAAAAACTCATTAAGGAATAGGTAATGGTTGAAGTACTCTTGTTGGAGATGTGGTCAAATACTTGACTTGTTGACATATATGGTAGTACTTCACAAATTCTTCTACCTTTCTTTTCATACCTTGCCAAAAGAAAGAACTGCTCAAGCACTTAAATGTCTTAAGCACTCCAACATTTCCTGCTATGGAGGTTGTATGAAATTCCCCAATAAGTTCTTGAGTAATTGATGATGGTATTAGAATGAAAATCCTACTTCTCAAATATAATAGTCCTTGCTCATACTTTAATGGCTATTATAATTTCTCCCCTTGCTCATATTTAAACCGCAACTCCTTCCAACGGTCATTATTTTCAAATTCCTTCTTTATAATTGTAATGAAATCAAAAGAAGGAAAAGAGATAACGTGAAAATAGGCTTCATCTTCTATTTACCTTGATGAGGCATCTGTTACCTTATTCAAAGGTCTTGGCTTATACCGAACCTCATAATGAAACCTAACAATTTGATTAAATGTTGTTGCTATTTCGAGGTTTAAATTGTTTGAGATACTATTTTTTTAAAACTCTTTTGATCTGTTTTGATAATAAAATGTCTCCCCAATAAGTATTGTTTCCATTTCTTCAATGCTTCAACAACTACTACCAATTCCATAACATATGTACTAGCCTTTTGTAAGCATGTACAAAATTTTCTACTGTAAAAAGAAATTAGATGAGATTCTTAGTGTAATACCACTCCAATTCCAAAACTTGAGGCATCTTTCTCTACAATAAAGATTTTGGAAATATATAACAAGGCTAAAATTGGTGTTGCTACTAATGCCTCTTCTAGCTTCTCAAAAGCTAATGTAGCTCTTTGACTCCATTGAAAAGCAACCTTTTTCAACATATTTGTTAAAAGATTAGCTATAGAAGCATAATTATTAACAAAATGACTATAATAGCCGGTTAAACCAAGGAATCCTCTTAATAGTAACAAGCTATGGCCATTGTGTAATTGTTGCGACTTTTGTAGATTAAGGCTTACTCCTCCATCTAATATAATGTGACCTAAATACTGAACTTTATCTTGACCGAAAGAGCATTTGGCTTTTTGTAGATAGAAATTATTCTTTCTCAAACATTGTAAAGCCAATTCTAAGTGATGATAATGTTCTTGCATATTTCTACTGTAGACAAAATATCATTAAAAAAAATTATGAATTTATGTAAATAAGGCTTGAACATTAAATTCATTACCACTTGAAAAGTTGCTGGAGCATTCGATAATCCAAAAGGTATTACAATAAACTCATAATGTCCTTCATGAGTCCCAAATGATGTCTTGTGAATATCTTCGAAAACATATGTATCTAATGATATCGTGCCCTTAAATCTATTTTGGAAAACACTTTTGCACTACCCAATTCATCTATTATTGGAATAAAAAACTTATCTAAAATCGTCACTAGATTTAATGCTCTATTGTCTACACAAAATCCCTACAACCCATCCTTTTTTCTTCACCAAAAGTACTGGTGAAGAAAAAGGACTCGTGCTTAGTCTTATAACTCCCATTTCCAGCATCTCATTCATTAGTCTTTTGATTTCATTTTTTTGAAAATATTGATATCGATAGGGTCTCACGTTCATTGTTAGATTCTCATCCTTCAAATAAATGTGGTGTTGAACCTCTCAAAATGGGGACAATGATGACGGAGTTGCAAATATATCCGAGAATCTACCTAATAAGAATTCTATCTCCTTATTGCCAGTAGTACTAAAGGATGATATTTCTGTTTGAGCTAATAAGCCAAAACAACAAGCTACATTATCATTTACAATCAATTTTTCCAATTTTGCAATATGGACTTTCTTAATGATTGTATTTGAATTCCCAAGCAACTCCATTGACTTATTTCCGAATGTAAAGGACATGGTCAATTTGGAATAATCCATTAAGATTGGACCTAAAGTCTTCAGCTACTAAACACCTAATACCAATTCAACTCTTTGAATAGGTAATACATAAAATCAACCGAAAATAATATTCCTTGGATTTGTAAAGGAATATTATGATAATAACCTTAGCAAACTAATATGTCTTAACTACTTATCATTAGTGGAAATGGATTTATAGTAGTAATTGACAAGTTTAATTGCTTGGCTACATGTTTCTAAATAAAATTGTGGGTACTACCACTATCAACTAATATTGAAACTAATTTCTCTTTTATTACTTCTTGTAATCTAAAAGTTTTAGGTACAATTGTACTTTGATAAAGCATGATAGCTGATTTCCACTCATCGCATCATTTGGTCAAAACCTCCTACTCATACTGATCATTCTCATGTTGTGACTCCTACCCCACTTCAAACTCTTTTGTTTCCAATAACATATCTTATGCTTCAAATATCAACAAAAATTTTTCCTTCTACTCGTGACCTCTATGCCACATCTCTTCCCAATTATAACATAATCCTTTTTCTCATCTTCAAGCCAACTCTACATGTGACATTCTTATAATGGGTAGTGTTTCCTTATTTGAATTGGTCATAGAGTTGGTGGAACTAATTGAATTAGATGAGGATAAATCATTTGATGAAACTAAGTTAGAAAGAAATGATGGTATGAGAGAAGAAGGTTTAGAATGGATAGAATTTTAAAATGAATTTGGATTTGAAAATATGGGTTTTTAATTATAGGTAGGAAACAATGGATTAGAAAAAAAAAAACTTGGATTTTGGAGGGTATGTAGCTTTGCATCATGTAGTCTAGCAAAGCTCATAGCTTCTAACAAAGATTGTGGTTTGGAAGAAAGAACTTTCGCATGTAGTACTGGTCGATCACTAGATACATAGCAATTCTTGAGAAATTTGTCAAATAATCCTGAAATATGTTTCAAGATAGATTTAAATTCAAATTGATATTGTTGAGCGCTACCTTTTTGAGTCAATTTAGTCAACTTGCCCTCATAATCTTCAAATTTTGCAGGTCCAAATTGCATTTCTACTTATTTTTGGAAAACATCCCAAGAAGTTAGTAAACCATTTTTTGAAAGCCATTGAAACCATATCAAGGCTTCACCTTCTAAAGCAAATGAGGCTACCATATCAAGGCTTCACCTTCTAAAGCAAATGAGGCTACCTTCAACCTTTATAGCATAGGGATCTCATGAAAATAAAAAAAAAAAATTGGGTTATCTTGAATAACTAAGATGTAACATCCATCCCCCCAAACTTGGGCAACTCCAATTTGATATTATGAGTATAAACTTGTGAATTGTTTTGGTTAGCATTAGAAGATGGTGAATTCTCCCTATTATGCAACAAAGAATTTTGATTCCCTACATTCTTATATGATTGCATCATCTGTTTCATGTTTTCATTGATCTCAATTATCATATCATGCAAAGATTAATGTTCAATTTCCAAATGCTGCATTCTATCCTCTATTTTGTCCAATCTTTTATCATATTGGTGTAAATCATCTTGCACTACCATCATACTTCTAGTATGATTTGCTATGTGTAATCTTAAATAAGCTTAAGATCAATGAAAGCACCAATTAATAAGCTTGCTTCAATATAAGGCCCAGCCTATTACTTCAAAAGATTCTCTATTCACCTCTATACATGTTCAAGTAAACCACTCTCTTCTTTTCTTTATCTTAAAAATCCTCTTTACTTCTCTTCTAATATTTAGATAATGCCTCTTTGAATGCTCTACTAGGGTTTAAATCTAATTTTTGACAATCGATCTTAAACCGAAATATTTTTGTAGTACTAATCTTGTTGTTTAGATCTACACTATTGAGTACTAACTATTTGTATTTTGTCTAATGTACGAGGTAAATGAAAGAAAAGCAACTCCAAACGGATTTCTTAATAGAATTGGACTTCGAGCACCAGAAAGCTCCTTACAAGGTTACTTTCGTAACGAGGACGATGTAAAACTTCTGTCTTATAATTTTTTTTTACCTATTTATATGTACTTTCTATTATTTTGGTTAGATTTGTTAAGAAACCCTAACTGTCTAACTATTGTTAAACCATTTTTATTTATATTCCTAATATTCTTTGTACTATGCGTAACTCTTTATTTCTATTAATATATACATGCAACAACTTCTACTAAATGTAATCTTAGAGTCTTTTTGGCTACTTTGATATATGTTTTGGCATCTTAGTGTTATTATGTGTAACATTTTCTCCCTCTATTGGAAAAAAGACCTTGTTCTCAAGGTCAAAATTAAGGTAATCTCTGATAAATTGTTGGAAATCCACCAATGATGCATCTTCAGTAAGTAGTGTCTCCTACTATACTAAAATCTATTTAACTTCTATCCCTTGTTGTTGAATAATTTTGGAATCCAACGTTGCCATAGGATAAACAATCAAATGATTATCCATTGGCTCTTATGGTAGTGGAATGTGATTTTATTGATCTCCATAAGCATTTTTAAGTTTGGAAATATGAAAGATCGGGTGAATTTTTGAATCCCAAGGCAACTCTAATCTGTATACCACTTGTCCAATTCTCTCCATTACCTTGTAAGGTCCAAAGTAACATTTAGCTAGTTTTGCATAAGATCTATCAATCACTATGGTTTGCTTATAAGGTTATAATTTGACAACTCCTTTTATGATTTGTTTCTATCTACAAATGTCTTCATTCTATTTTAGGATTGTTGTAGTTTAGTCTTTGACAATCGTAAAATCTCATCCCTTGTTTTTAACTCTGAATCTATTGCTTCTACTTGTGTCGCATTGAAGATATAATCAAGAATCCTTAGTGCTTCCTTACCATATAGTGCCTCAAATGAAGTCATTTGTGTGATAGTATGGAAAGAAGTATTGAGACAATACTTAGCCCATGGTAAGTATTTAGACCACTGATTAAGGAAATCCATTACAAAGTATCTCAAATATACTTCAAGAATCTTGTTAACCACTTTTGACTGCCCATCAGTTTGTAGACAGTAGGTTAAGTTCATCTTTAGCTTTGTGCCACTTAGTTTGGACAACTCCTACCAAAACTTGTTTATAAATATCTTATCTCTATCAAATACGATAGACTTAGTAAATTTATGCAACTTCATTACCAATTCCATAGATAACAGAGCTACTAATGATGCTGTATATGTGGATTTCAATGCTCCAAAATGACAATATTTTGTTTACCTGTCTACAACTACTAAAATTATTAAGTACCCTTTAGAATTAGGTAATCTAGCAATGAAATCCGTAATTAGATCCTCTAAAACTTGTTGAGGAATAGGCAATGGTTAAATAACCCTTACTGGAGATGTGTTCAAATACTTAACTTGCTGACATACATGGTAGTGCTTCACAAATTTTTCTACCTCTCTTTTCATCCCTTGCCAAAAGAAACAATTGCTCAAACGTTTAAATATCTTAAGTACTCCAACATTTCTTATTATGGAGGTTGTATGAAATTCCCCAATAAATTCTTGAGTTATTGATGATAGTGTTGGAATGAAAATCTTGCTTCCCAAATATAAAAGTCCTTGCTTATACTTTAATGGCCCTTATAATTTCCCCCCTTGCTTACATTTAGATCGCAACTCCTTCTAATGACCATTATTTTCGAATTCCTTCTTTATAATTGTAATGAAATCAAACAAAGGAAAAGAGAGAGTCAAAATGGGCTTCCTTTTCCATCTACCTTTGTAGACACCCAATTTTTACTCCATTTATTTTTATTTTTATTATTTTATTTTTCTTTTATGCCCTAAATTAAGAAAAACACAAAAAAAAGGAAATTAAAGAAAACCTAAAAAATTAAGAAATTTAGAAAAAAATAAGAATATTAAGAAAATAAAAAAAAGTTTCAAAAATAAGAAAAAAGCATAAAAAATAAGAAATTTGGATAATAAATACAAAAAATGAGAAAATTAGAAAATACGAAAATTGAAAATATTTACAAAATTGAAAAATTACAATTTAATAAGGTAGATTTTTTTATTTTAAAATAAGTTTAAAAGTTAAGCTATTGAACTTAGGTTTAGATTTAAATCTAGACCAAACAGACCGAGTTCATATGTTAAATTTAATTATACATATGGATTAGGCACAAGGCAATGACCTAATGGATAAGCATATGAACATTGGCATTGGGATGAGTATGAGGTTAGGGGTTTAAATTTTGGCAAAGGTAGGGAGGACTTTTTATTCTTGTAACTAGCATACTGCAACGTGTTAGGATTTGACTACGCAATGTGTCCTGACACGTAGTAGCGTTGGGTTGGATGATGGGTTACCGTGGCACCACGTAGCATGCTATGTCAGCTACCACATGTCATTTGATGATATATGGCAACTTCGAGTTAGACGGCGTATGTTGATGTAGCGCCACGTTAGCATTTCTCTCTCTTCCCCTTCTCTTTCTTCCTTTTTCCTTAATTTTCGTCCAGTTTCCCTAGACAAGAATAATCTACCCCCTCTACTTTGGCCTTTGATTTAGTACATTTCCCTTGCTGAAACCTATCAATTAATGATACGACTTCATCCTCTACATAGCCTTCTGTGAATTGAACCCAATAACATGTCTAAATTCAGTTAACGGAGCATTCAAATTGAGCTCAAAAAAAAAAAAAAACTGGATTTTTGTGCATTTGCATTCTAATCGGATTTTAAGTTTCCTTGTTTTTTAGGTTAAATTCATATATAAATAAGAACTTAGGGACGTCCATGAACATACACAACCATTTACAAGTTATAGAAAACTCATAAGCTCTCTCTCTCTCTTCCTCGACTACTCTTTCTCTCTCTATACCCACGATATTCTCTTTCTTTCTTTGTTTTTTCTTCCATAAGCCCCCAATTGATTCACACTACCACCACAAGTAGATCTCCATAACCACTAGCAACCAAGCCCAACCCATTTTGACCACCACTATGACAGCTAACACCTTCTATTGTTGAACCCTAAACATCGTACTCGCTTATCACGATTGTGAGTAGTTGAAGACAGTAGCCATCCATCCCCTCATTACACCCGTGAGCAGTTGAAGATAGTGGTCATTTACCCCTATGTTATACCCATGATCAGCTGAAACCTTATATCATGTCCGTGACCCTTTCTAGGCGATTACCTCAATTGATCCAATCCGATCCATGACCAACTTGTCCGACCCGCTCCAAGTCTGACCTATGTGCCCACTACATTCGAAGTCTAATTTCTTTCTTTATTTATTATTTAGTTATTGTTGTTTTTATTTCATTTTTATTTATTTATTGTGAATGTAAATGTAATAATAAAAAGAAAAAAAAAGAAAAAAGGAAAAGGAAAAGGAAAAGGAGGAAAAAAAAGAAAAAACTAGTTCATTTAGTTATTTATTTTTAGTTTAATAAAAATAAAAATAAGTAGAAATAATAAAAAATAAAATGAAACTAAAATAGATAAGTTCATAAGTTAAAAAATAAAAATTATTTTCAACACTTAGAAAAATCAAGTTTTCAAAAATAAGCAAAAACAAATGAGCTCTTTACAAATTAGCACTACTTTTAGACTTTTAAAAAAAATAAAATAAATAGTAAAATAAAATAAAATTTAGGACTACTGTTAGAATTTTTATTAAATATACCAAATTAAACTAGAAACATAAATCTGGCATGTTTTGAAATTAAAATCAACTCAACCCACTAAAATTTCACAAGAAAAGAACTACATACATTTAATTTCGAATAGCGGATACGTAAGCATCTACGGGCCGATAATAAAATGAAAAAATATAATTTCCCTTTTTCTTTAACTTATATTATTTTGTTTATCCACTTAGAGTAACCAATAACCAAATTCTATCTTTCAAAATTAAAAGGTGATTTTTAAGTTTAATTCTAATTTTAGAAAGTCAATAGTACCTATAAAGGTTTGAAGTTCCTAATTCTTGGATCCAGATTCTTTGGTTTCAAAGATCATTTCACAAAATTGGTTTTAATCATTAGATTAGTGGCTAAGTTATAACTATTCCACCCAATCGGTTATAACTTAACTGTTTTTCTCGACTCCGATTAGGTGGCGACTCCAAAGCATTTTTCAAGATAAAAAAAAAAACGGTTTTCTTTAAACCCTAGTCAAGGGTTGGTATTAAACGAGTAAGGTTTAGTACTAATCGATTTAAAGAAGACCTATTTTATAAAAAGAACCGGGAGGGTGAAAAACTAGGCTCGATAACTTAGCGACTTTACTAGGGATATCAAGAGGGTTAATCATTCAACTTTCCAATTTCAAAATTAAACTTAAAAAAATCACCTTAGTGTAATTTATTTATTTGCTTTCATTTTTCATAATTATACTAACGTCTTTACAGGTTTAGTTTTATGTATTTACTCATTTTGAGAGGAAGGGGGGAGGGGTGGAAGGGGGTGTGGAGGGCGGGATTTATTTTATTGTACCATGAATGCATGATCGATACAGTCGAACCTGAGTCGTCTTAGGACCGTAGGATGGGGAGCCATTGTGTAAGTTCTGAGCGTAGTCAGGCAACTAATGTTTAGAGCCGATTAGGCTACCCCACTTTAACTTCGATGTAACAAAGGAACCATTTTTCATAAACGCGTAAGGTCATAGAGTTTAAGGACTTTTAGAACCTACCCTTTTTGCATACATTTCATGGGGTTGATGAATAAACTAACAAAACGAAAATGTTATAAAAATAAGAAAGAAGAAGGAAAAATGACGAAACTCGAAGTTTCGATCCCTGTATTTTTTCGTAGAATTCATGGACATAGAGAGTTGCTTTCATAATTTCTTTTCATATAAATAGTCCATTGTAATTTATGCTTTCCTTGTAATATTTCAAAAATGGCCAGCTCATCTAACGCCAAGGTCTTTGCCAAGGAGATTCCTGTCTATAAACCTACAAACCCAAAACCCATACTCAGCCAGTGGTTTTAAACCTTCAACCTAAGAGAACAACTGTTCATTACTAACAAGATTAAACCCATACTCTCACTAACCAAAGTGGATGTTAACATCATGCTGATAAGAGCCTTAATCCACTTCTAGGAGCCTAAAGAAGTGACATTTTGATTTGGGCTACACCTAATCAATCCAACTTTGGAAGAATACACCTAATTGCTTTAAGCTCCTCCATTGGATGAAAAATATGTTCCAGAGCTTAGCTTTGGTCTAGCTTACATCTTTTCAAAATTCTTAGGAATCCATAAGACTAAGGTAAATGAAGCCCTAAATGATTGCAATAAACATTCTATCAAGATATGGGATCTAATCCATTGGTTTTAGAATAAACCCAGCCCTAACAAATGGGCTCTATTTTTTGGAAATTGGAGGGAAAATCAAATTAAGGCCTATTTATTAGTAATGTTTTCCACCGTCTTATTTCTAAGCGGATCTTTTCTTATACACTTTAGGGTGACAAAATTAGTGGCTCAATTCTGGAAAGGGAAGTCTTATATTTCTGTCTTACTAACTAAATAGATAAGGAACCTTAATTTCCTTAAGAAAAAAGGTTGTAGAAACTCAGATCAAGCATGGCACTGTTAATGGTGTAGTTCGTCAGTCACATCAAATGCTTTGGGTTGGACTTGATAAGGGGTGCATTCACTAATAGGATTAATCTTATTGACTCTTTTGTTGATAAGGTCAAATTACTAGAAGATATCCCTACCTCTCTCCGGATAGAGGTTTTACAAGATTTTCGAGTTGAAGACATACTATGGACTGCCTGATGGAGTAATTACGCTAAGGTCATACTGATTTGTAAAGATTACCATGCTATACCATTAATTGGAATGAGTTGGTGTACAGGCTACTATCCAAACAACATGGTAAGGTAGTTTGGGGGGATCTAGGACATAGTTCGTAGGCCTTCATTGGAGCCATTCACCCTCGACCTCAAAGAACCTCATTCAATAGAAAAGGTATCCAAGCTTTATAAGATCAAAGGTTGGGAGGATACCAGGACCGTAGGAGAAGTAAACAAGCATCGGGTCACCAAAAAGTACTTATATGATCAACTTCACAAGGCGGGTGTAATACAGTATCGAGCACCAGAAGTCCCTTAACCTTCCCCCATGCACCTTAGCTTTGAAATGGTGATCTATATGGACCAAGTGAAAGCCTGTGTGGAAGTCCTCTATGATGAAAAAGACAAATGGGAAAACCTATTTCGAGAGTCTTGGCAAAGGTCGCATGCCTTGGAACACCATTTGAAGATGGCTTAAAAGAAGATTCAAGAGATTGAGGATGCAACTAAGCATGATCAAAAGAAAGAGAAGAAAATGTCATCTGGCCCTTAGAAAAGAAAGAAAATTAGTATAGATGAATTTGTATTTTTTCCTTTCTTTTATGTAATAAAACTCCAGGAATTCAAAAAATAATAATAATAAATAACTTGCTATTCTATTAATTATTTGTCAATTCCCTCCTTTCCATCCGTGTGGCTCATTTGCATTCTTTGAAAAATTAAAATATTCATGTGCTCAATTATTAAGAAGTGTTTTTAATTAGGTCACCTAGATAGCTTCCAAGCTTCAAATTTTCTAGAAAAGTCCTATCAAAACCTGTTCTCAAACTAGAATGTCTAACTAAGGAAATGAAAACACCAACACCAACAATGGCAATGTCAACCTTGAGGTTATTGATCCCACTGAGCTGAGGTTCTAGTCTTTGGAATGAACAATGGGGAAAATTGCAAATCAACTGAGCTTTCTTGCTAATAGCATCGCCTTGCTTAGGTTTACAGCTCCATCAAATGAGAAAAGTTCTAAAGGTCGATATAGGAAGAATACTGAAGCCCTACCCTTCGAACCAAAAGAAGCTTACCCTAAGGTCAATCAGGGCTTCGAATCTTTTAAAATAAAAGGGGTATTTCCAAAGGCCAACCCTACTTTTGAGTCGAACATCTACTCATTCTTGATTAACCCAAAGCTTGAAGTTAATCAAGACAAACTAAAAGAGCTTGAGAAGCAGCTAACTCAACAAATTACTGAAAAAATAAAAATACTCAAAGGGTATGATGGTTTGAGCATGTTAGCATAACAAACTTCTTTGCTTATGATTATGGAAGCTTCCTAGAAAAGTTCAAAATACTTGACTTCGAAAAATACAGTAGGACTAGATGCCCTAAGCTACACACTCGACTGTATGTACACATGATGGACAAGTACGTGCAATATGACTAGCTCATGGTCCAAACCTTTCAAGACAGCCTAATTGGCCTTACTTTAACCTGGTATACCCAAGACCTGAATCAGGTGAACATATGGGAAAAGCTGGCTAGAACATTTTATGAACAATATAGATTCAATGTCAAAGTGGCACCAACCATGGTGGATTTAGTTGCCTTAAGGAAGAGGCACAATGAATCTTTTAAAGAGTATGCCCAAAGGTAGAGGTCTATAGCTGCAAGGATATCTACCCTAGTGACTGAAAAGGAGTTAACTGCAACTTTTATCAACACTCTTGAGAGACCTTACTTCGCTCACCAAATTGGGCAAGCCTTTTCTAGCTTTGCAGAAGTAGTGGTAATAAGGTATCGAATTGAAAGTGCCCTCTCCTCTAGCAAGCTACAAGAGGCATCAGATGGAAGACCACCATTTGCTAAACCCATTACTAGCAAGCCTAGAGAAGCTACTGCCAGCATGGTCAATTCGAATGCTAAGCTTAATACTTGGGTCTCTTTTAAGGCAAACCCTCCACCTAATCAATAGCAGTATAGAAGCCAACCACAGGTTAGTAGAGCCCTAAGGCAGTTCACTAGGATACTCGTTCTGCTCAATTAGTTACTTGAATAGTTAAGGGAAGATAATCTACTACATTCTAAGGCTCCCAGAGAAAGGTATAGGCTAAGATCTTTTGATCCTAATGCAAGATGTCAGTATCATCTAGGGTAAGTAGGCCACTTAACTAACTCATCCTGGAGGTTAAAGAACAAAATTCAAGACTTAATTGATGAAGGTATAGTACAATTGGATTTTGTGGAGGATCCTACTCTAAACGTCAACAACAACCCCCTGTTAAACCATAGGCTCATCATCAATATGATATTTGACCAATTAAAGCCTACCATCAACATGATCATCCCTAACCGAGAGCCTAAGGTTTATAGATTCTACAAACAAGAAGGGAAACAAATTCCACAAACTAAAAGGTACTCCTTCCATGTACCTATGGCCCTTGAAAATTATAAAACTACCCCTCTTAACTACCAAGTAGTAAACCAGGGGTAGTTAAGCTCACTTGTAATGGGGATTACCCGCTCCGGTAGAGGCTAAGATCTTTTGATCCTAATGCAAGATGTCAGTATCATCTAGGGTAAGTAGGCCACTTAACTAACTCATCCTGGAGGTAAAAGAACAAAATTCAAGACTTAATTGATGAAGGTATAGTACAATTGGATTTTGTGGAGGATCCTACTCCAAACGTCAACAACAACCCCCTGTTAAACCATAGGCTCATCATCAATATGATATTTGACCAATTAAAGCCTACCATCAACATGATCATCCCTAACCGAGAGCCTAAGGTTTATAGATTCTACAAACAAGAAGGGAAACAAATTCCACAAACTAAAAGGTACTCCTTCCATGTACCTATGGCCCTTGAAAATTATAAAACTACCCCTCTTAACTACCAAGTAGTAAACCAGGGGTAGTTAAGCTCACTTGTAATGGGGATTACCCGCTCCGGTAGAATCTATGATTTAAGGGAAGACCTAAAGAAGAAAGGCGTACTGGAAAGGCTAAACAATGAACAACCTAAGCATGAGAAGGATTGATTGCCTTCACCAAGATGATTAAGTCTAGTAAGTACAAAATAATAGATTAGCTTGCTAAGACTCTAGCACAAATATCCCTCATGAGTCTCTTAATTGTATCAGATCTACATCGGGAAGTTTTGTTCAAAACTTTAAGAGAAGTCAAAGTCCCTTGTGAAATACCGGCTAAAAGGAATGGATTTGTCACCAATTCCATCCTCATTATGGATTAAATTTCTTTCTTTACCAAAGAATCGGGCAAGGAAGGTAACCAACACACAAAGCCTCTATTCATAATAGTGAGGATAAATAACATCATCACAACTAAAGTCCTCATTGACAACGAGTCATCCTTGAATGTCTACCCTTTAGCTACCCTAGATCTATTAACCATTGATACGATTGCTATTAAGCTAAGTTCAACAACAATAAGAGCTTTTGACGGATCCAGGAGAGAAATAATAATGGAGATCAACTTGCTAGTGGATATCGGCCCACAGACGTTGGACATCCCATTCTAAGGACCTTTAATTTGTTATGGGGAAGGCCTTGGATACATTCAGTGGGGGCCATATTATCAAGTCTTCACCAAAAAGTTGAGTTCATCTCCAATAGCTAAGTCATTACAATTCTGGGTAACCAGGATTATGAAATCTACAAAGAAACAACTATACCTTATATTGGTATAGAGGAGTAAGAAGACTTTGGGCTCCAAATATTTGACAAGGTATGCATGATCACCAATCGGGAGAAAAACGAGAGGCCAAAATTCAAAGAAGGCCAATTTGGAACATATAGGCTAGGATACATTCTGACCCTGAAGGAGGAGTTGTAAAGAATGTAAGTTAAGGGTAGAAAAGGTGACAGGTTATATCACGCTCCAATGACCTTCCCTCCATTGTCAGAAACTTTCATTTGGGTTGAAGACTAGAAGTCAAAGCTTACCGAAGAGGATACCTCTAGTAGAAATAAACGAGTCGGTCCATCCAATAATTCCTAGCACTTGCTGGTTCTCTATCCCTATGAATAGCAATAAGTCTTTCCTAAGGTAAAGGATAAATCACGGTCCAGTATTTTATAGAAGTTTTGTAATAAATTACCTTTCTTCTTCAAATGATTGTACTCGAAAGAAAGTTCCTCTAAATAAAAATCAATCTCTTTTCCCTTCATTCTTGCCTTCCTTACACTCTTTCTTTTACATACTTTTTCCTAGATCCAATGCTCTGAATAAAGGCTATGGATACCTCGCGCAAATAGGTGAAGAAAATATTGATATCACCTTCGACCCTACTGGGTTAGTCATCAGGAGTGATGTCAATAACCATAATGCTGTACAAGAAAGTTGGCAAAAACATGAAATGAGTAGAATTTCTATTGATGAGCTAACCAAGATAATTAATGTTAGGACTAATGACAACCTTAAGGTGTTGAAGATTAGGGGAAATTTGAAAGAAAACCAAAAGGTAGAAATGACCACATTACTATCTAAATACCAAAATGTATTCGCATGGTCTTATGAAGACATGCCCGGATTAGATCCGTCGATCGTGGTCCATCGTTTACCTACACGAGAGAATATTAAGCCTAAGAAACAAAAGTTAAGAAGGTTCCAATGGACATCCTATTGAAGATCAAGGAGGAAGTTAGTAAATTATTGGAGGTTAGCTTCATTGAGGTATTTGACTATCCTGAATGGGTAGCTAACATAGTATCAGTTATAAAGAAGAATGGAAAAGTCAGAGTATGTGTGAACTTTTAAGACCTTAATTAAGCAACCCCTAAAGATAATTTTCCCTTGCCCCATATTGATATCTTAGTCAATAACACAGCCGGAAATCATCTTTTCTCTTTCATGGATGGTTTCTCTAAGTATGATCAAACTCGAATGTCTGAAGAACATAAAGCAACATTCATCACAACTTAGGGCACATTTTGCTACAATGTAATGCCTTTTGGTGTCAAAAATGCTGAGGTAACTTATCAAAGGGCCATGGTAGCAATCTCTCATGACATGATCCACAAAGAAGTCGAAGTATATGTTGATGATGTGATTACAAAGTCCAAGGAAAAAGAAAATCATATGGATAATTCGAGGAGATTGTTTGATAGGTTGAGAAAATTCTAGTTGAAGCTAAACCTAAAGAAGTGTACCTTTGGAGTGAATTCAAGGAAATTGTTGGGTCTTATCATCAACTAAAGGGGCATTGAAGTGGACCCTGATAAAGTCAAAGTGTTGATCGACTTGCCCCTACCATGCACATTCAAAGAAATCAGAGGCTTGTTGAGTCGTTTAAACTATATAGCCCAGTTCATATCCCAACTCACAGACAAGTGTCGTCCCTTGTTTAAGTTGTTGAAAAAGAATGTTAAGCTCAATTAAGAAAAAGAGTATGAGCAAGCCTTTACAACAATTAAAGAATACCTCATGAACCCTCCTATTTTGGTAGCTCCAAAACCTGGGAAGCCTTAATTCCTATACTTAATAATATTACTAAAATCCATGGGGTAAATGCTCAACTAAAAAGATGAGGAAGGAAAAGAACGGGTTATATACTACTTGAGTAAGAAATTCACTAAAGGGGAGCAGAAATATTCAGAAATTGAAAGAACCTATTGTGGTCTGGTATAGATAATGCATCGGCTCAGATAATACACACTTTACTACTAAGTTGAACTATTGACTCAACACAATCCCTTGAAGTATTTTACAGACAAACTATCCCAAATTAGCTAAATATTAAAGTAGCAAATGTTACTATCAGAGTTTGACATTACGTATGTGAACTAGAATTAAAACAAAGGGTAAGCTCTAGTAGATCAATTAGCAAAAAATCCCTCCGATAGCACTTCCAATTTTCTCCCTCGATGGGAAGTTTTATTATTTGTTTTTTAGGAGAATGCCAAACCAAAGCAAGCAATCACCTTATGGCAGATGTTTGTTAGTCAAGAATAAGGCTTTTGGTTCATAAAAGTTCTAAAGAGACAAAAATAGTGGGTGGCTTTCTATATCAAGTTAATTTCCATGGTTTCTCTAAAAGAGCTGGCAAAGTCTTAAACATTCTACATTAAGAACATCCGGGTTGATAACAAGGGACTAAAACATAAGCTAAATATTTCTGATGGGTTTTTAAAAAAGGTTTGATAGTTTGGGCGCTATTAACAAAGACCAAGTAAGTATTTCCATATAATGTTGGTACACCGATTTTTGAATCTTACACTTACATTTAGACCAATTTTTTTACTTCCAATAATCTTTTTAATCCAACCCATACGGCATTCACTTTTTGCATTTAGTGTTTAGCCAGCCATTGAAAGTACGATCTTAACTTAGTCTCTTTTCTAAGTTTTTCCCTTCATCACATTCTTCTTAGCAAGCTTGTAGGATCACTCTTCTTCATAGTATTTTCTCAGACAAGCCGATAGGGCATTTCCCCTTTGTTCACTAAGTTTTATAGGGTACTTCTCCTCATCAGTTCCTTAAGGCATAACATTAAAACCAATTTAGGGTTACTAGTCCCCGAGAGATGCTCCCTCTTAGGTTAGTGAGCCTAGTGAAGCACGACTAGGTTTTAGATTGATCCGAGTTTAGGGTTACTAGTTCTTGAGAGATGCTTTTGCCTAAGTTAGTGAGTCTAATGAGGTACAATCAAGTTTTAGATCAATCCTAGTTTAAGATTGCTAGTCCTTAAGAGACATTCCTACCTCAGTTAGTGTGCCTAGTGAAGTACAACCGAGTTTTAGATCAATCCTAGTTTAAGGTTGCTAGCCCTCGAGAGATGTTCTTGCTTAGGTTAGTGAGCCTAGTGAGGTACGACCAGGTTTTAGATCGATCCCAATTTAGGGTTGCTAGTCTCTGAGAGACGTTCCCGCTTAGGTTAGTGAGCTTAGTAAGGCATAACCAAGTTTTAGATCAATTCTAGCATAAGATTGCTTATCCCTTAGAGACACTCCCACCTAAATTAGTAAGCTTAAGGAGGCATGACCAAGTTTCATTTCTTTATCCAAATCCCCAATAGATCGATTTTAGGATAGCTATTTATTTGTTTTAGACTCATCCTAAGGATAAAAATAATGACTCTTTATCTTGGTGACAAAGTTTTGTTTAAACATTGCAAAAAAAAAAAAAAGGGCAATTGTAAATACCCAATTTTCACCCTCTTTATTTTTATTTCTATTATTTTTTTTCTAGGCCTTAAATTAGAAAAAAGAAAAAAAATAGGAAATTAAAGAAAACCCAAAAAATTAAGAAATTTAGAAAAAAAAAATAAGAATTTTAGGAAAATACAAAAAAAAAAGAAAAAAAATAAGAAATTTGGATAAAAAATATAAAAAAATTGAGAAATTTAGAAAATAAGAAAATTGAAAAATCACAAAAAAATAAAAAAAAATTTAAAAATAAAATATTTTAGAAAATAACAATTTAATAGGATATATTTTTTTTATTTTTATTTTAAACTAAGTTTAGAAGTTGGGCCGTTGAACTTGATCTTAGATTTAAATCTAACTTAAACTAACTGAGTCCATATGTGCAATTTAATTACACATATGGATAAGGTATAGTCTAATGGCCTAACGGATAAATATATGGACATTAGCATTGGGATGAGTATGAGGTCAAGGATTCAAATTTTGGCAAAGGTAGAGAAGCTTGTTTATTTTTGTAACTAACACTACTACGTGTTAGGATTTGACTACGCCACATGTCCTAATACATGGTACCATCAGGTTGGACGGTGGGCTGATGTAGCACTACGTGACATGCCATGTCAACTACTATGTATCATTTGATGATACATGGCAACTTTGGGTTAGTCGGTATGTGCTGATGTAGCGCCACGTCGGTGCTTTCTCTCTCTTGCCCCTTCTCTTTCTTCCCTTTTCCTTAATTTTCCTCTACTTTCCCCAAACAAGAGTAGTCCACCCCCTCTACTTTGGCCTTTGATTTTGTGCATTTCCCTTGCTGAAACTCATCAATTAATGATATGAATTCATCCTCCGAATAGCCTTACTGTGAATTGAACCCAATAACGCGTCTAAATTCAATCAATGAAGCATTAAAATTGAGCTCCAAAAATCAGAAAAAACTAGATTTTTGTACATTTGTATTCAAATCTAATTTCAAGTTTCCTTATTTTCTAGTTTAAATTCATATATAAATAAAGACTTAGGGACATCTATGAATACACATAACCATTCACAAGCTATAGAAAACTCATAAGCTCTCTCTCTCTTCCTTGACTACTCTTTCTCTCTCTACACCCATGACATACTCTCTCTCTTCATTGTTTCTCCCTCAAGCCCTTAATTGATTCACATCACCACTACAAGTAGATCCCCGTAGCTACCAACAACCAAGCCCAACCCATTTCGATCACCGCCATGACTACTAACACCCTCCATTGCCGAACCCTAACCACCACACTCCCTGATCATGGCCATGAGCAATTAAAGACAGTGGCCATCCACTCCTGCATCATACCCATGATTAGTTGAAGCCCCTTGATTACGCCCATGACCCCTTCTAGGCGACTGCCTCAATTGATCCAATTCGATCCACGACCGACCCATCTAACCGGCATGCCTATTACGTACAAAGTCTAGTTTCTTTTTTTTTTTATTTATTATTTAGTTTTTATTTTATTTTATTATTTATTATTGTAAATGTAAATGTAATAACAAAAAAGAACGAAAAAAAAAAGAAAAAGGAGGAAAGAAAAAAAAGAAAAAGTAGTTTGTTTAGTTATTTATTTTTACTTTAGTAAAAATAAAAATTAGTAGAAATAATAAAATATAAAATAAAGCTAAAATAAGTAAGTTCGTAAGTTAAAGAATAAAAATTGTTTTCGACACTTAGAAAAATCAAGCTTTCAAAAATAAACAAAAACAAATGAACCCTTTACAAATTAGGATTACTTTTAGACTTTTCAAAAATAAAATAAAATTTAAGACCTCTATTAGAATTTTTCTTAAATAAACTAAATTAAATTAGAAACATAAATCTAGTATGTTTTCAAATTAAAATCAACTCAACTCACTGAAATTTTATAAGAAAAGAACTACATATGTTTGATTCCGAATAGCGGATACGTAGGTATTTACGGCATGATGATAAAAATAAAAAAAACCTAATTTCCCTTTTTCTTTAGGTTAGATTATTTTATTTATCCAATTAGAGTAACTAATAATCAAGTTCTATCTTTCAAAATTAAAGATGATTTTTAAGTTTAATTCTAATTTTAGAAAGTCAGTGGTATTTGTGAGGATTTAAAATTCTTAACCCTCAGATTTAAATTCTCTAGTTTCAAAAACCGTTTCACAAAATTAGTTTTAATCGTTAAACTAGTAGCTAAGCTTTAACTAATTCAACCAATTAGTTATAACTTAATTGTTTTTCCTAATTTCGATTGGGTGACAAATCCAAAGTAATTTTCAAGATAAAAAAACGGTTTTCTTTAAACTTTAGTCGAGGGTCGATATTAAATGAGTACAGGTAGGGTTTAGTACTGATCGGTTTATAAAAGGTTTATTTTATAAGAAGAACTGAGAGGATGAAAAACTAGGCTCGATAACCTTGAAAAGGCATTTGCTACCTTATTCAAATGTCATAGTTTATACTAAACCTCATAATCAAAACCCAACAATTTGATTAAACATTGTTGTTGTTCTGGGGTTTGAATTGTTTAAGATATTATCTTTTTTAAACTCTTCTAATTTGTTCTGATAATAAAATGTCTCCTTAACATATATTGTTTCCATTTCTTCACCGCTTCAACCACTGCTACCAATTCCCTAACCTAGGTACTAGCCTTTTGTAGGTGTATACAAAATTTTCTACCATAAAAAGCTATTGGAGGAGATTCCTGGTGTAATACCACTCCAATTCCAAAACTTGAGGCATCTGTGCCTATAATAAAGATTTTGGAAAAATTTAGCAATGCTAAAACTAGTACTTCTTTTACAGTTTCAAAAGTTAATGCAATTCCTTAACTCCATTAAAAAACATCCTTTTTCAACATATTTGTTAAGGGACTAGCTATAGAAGCATAATTCTTAACAAAATGCCAATAATATCTGGTTAAACTAAGGAATCCTCTTAATTGCTTAATAGTAATAGCGTGTAGCTACTATGTAATTATTGTAATCTTTTATAGATCAAGGGTAACTCCCCCAGTCGATACAATGTGACCTAAATATTCAACTTTATCTTAACTAAGAGAGCATTTGGCATTTTTCAGATAGAAAGTATTCTTTCTCAAACATAGTAAAGCCAAATCTAAGTGATGACAATGTTCTTACATATTTCTATTATAGAGCAAACTATCATTAAAAAAAATGATAAATTTATGCAAATATGGCTTAAACATTAAATTCATTATCGCTTGAAAAGTTGTTAGAGCATTTGATAATCCAAAAGGCATTACAACAAACTTGTAATGTCCTTCATGAGTCTTAAATGCTATCATGTGAATATCTTTAAAAAATATACGTATCTGATGATATCTTACCCTTAAATCCATTTTGGAAAATACTTTTGCACTACCTAATTCATTTATCGTTGGAACCAGAAACTTATCTAAAATCATCGCTTGATTTAATGCTCTATAGTCCACAGAAAATCTTCATGACCTATCCTTTGTCTTCACTAAAAGCACCAATGAAGAAAAAGAACTCGTACTTGGTCTTGTAACTCCCATTTTCAACATCTCATTCACCAGTTTTTCAATTTCATTTTTTGAAAATATGGATATTGACAAGTTCACACATTCATAATTAAATTCCCATCCTTTAAATAAATGTGGTGTTGAACCTGTCAAAGTAGGGACAATGATGATGGAGTTACAAATACATACGAGAATTTGCCTAATAAGAATTCTATCTCCTTATTGTCAATGGTACTGATGGATGATATTTTCGTCTAAGCCAATAAGCCAAAACACCAAGCCACATTATCATTTACAATCAATTTTTCCAATTTTGCAGTATGGATTTTCTTAATGATCATATCTGAATTCCCAAGCAACTACATTGACTAATTTCTGAATGTAAAGGACATGGTCAATTTAGAATAATCCATTAATATTAGACCTAAATTCTTCAACCACTGAACACCTAATACCAATTCAGCTCCTTAAGTAGGTAGTACATAAAAATCAACTGAAAATAATATTCCTTAGATTTGTAAAGGAATATTATGACAATAACCTTAGCAAACTAATGTATCCCTACTGCTTTTCATTAGTGGAAATTGATTTATAGCAGTAATTGACAAGTTTAATTACATGGATACATGTTTCTAAATAAAATTGTGGTAACTACTACTGTCAACTAATACTAAAACTAATTTCTCTTTTATTACTTCTTGTAATCTAAAATTTTTAGGTACAATCGTACCTGATAAAGCATGAAAGCTAATTTCCACTTGTCACATCATTTCATTAGTAACTTCCTACTGACATTGATTATGCTCATGTTGCAACTCCTATCCTATTTCAAACTCTTCTGTTTCTTGTAACATATCTTCTAGTTCAATATCAACAAAAATTTTGCCTTATACTCATTGCATCCATGCCACTTCTCTTATTATAACATAATCCTTTTACTAATGTTAAAGCCAACTCCGCATATGACATTCTTATAATGGGCAGTGTTTCCTTGTTTGAATTGGTTGTAGAATTAGTGAAACTAATGGAACTAGATGAAGATGAATCATTTGATGAAACTAGTTTAGAAAGAAATGATGGTCTAAGCGAAGAATGTTTAAAATGGATAAAATTTTAAAATGAATTTGGATTTGAAAATATAGGTTTCTAACTATAGGAAGGAAACATTGGTTTGGGAAAAAAAAACTTTGATTTTGGAGGGTATGTACCATTGCATCATGTAGTCTAGCAAAGCTCATAGCTTCTAACAAAGATTGTGGTTTGGAAGAAAGAACTTCTGCATGTAGTACTGGTCGATGACTAGATACGTAGCAATTCTTGAGAAATTTGTCAAATAATCCTGAAATATGTTTCAAGATAGATTCAAATCCAAATTGATATTGTTGAATGCTACCTTTTGGAGTCAATTTAGTCAACTTGCCCTCATAATCTTCAAATTTTATAGGTCTAAACTGTATTTCTACTTTTTTTTGGAAAACATCCCAAGAAGTTAGTAAATCATTTTTTGAAAGCCATTGAAACCATGTCAAGGCTTCACCTTCTAAAGCAAATGAGGCCACCTTCAACCTTTGTTGCATAGGAATCTTATGAAAATAAAAAAAATTGGGTTATCTTAAACAACCAAGATGTAACATCTATCCCTCCAAACTTAAGTAACTCCAATTTGATATTATGAGTATAAACTTATGAATTGTTTTGGTTAACATTAGAAGATGGTGAATTCTCCCTATTATGCAATGAAGAATTCTAATTCCCCACATTCTTATATGATTGCATCATCTGTTTCATGTTTTCATTGATCCCAGTTATCATATCATGCAAAGATTGATGTTCAATTTCCAAATGCTACATTCTATCCTCTATTTTGTCCAATCTTTTATCATAGTGGTGTAAATCATCTTGAACTACCATCATACTTCTGGTCTGATTCGCTATGTGTAATCTTGAATGAGCTCAAGATTAATGAAAGCACCAACTAATAAGCCTGCTTCAATATAAGGCCTAGCTTGCTACTTTAAAAGATTCTCTCTATCAAAATATCTATCTTTAGCTATTCTCCTCTACACATGTCTAAGTAAATCTCTTTCCTCTTTTCTCTATCTTTCAAATCCTCTCTTCCTCTCTTCTAATATTCAGAGAACACCTCTTTGGATACTCTACTAGGGTTTCAATCTAATATTTGACAGTTGATCATAAATCGAAATATTTATTTAGTACTATTCTCATTGTTTAGATCTACACTATTGAGTACTAACTATTTATATTTTGTGTAATGTGTAAGGTAAACGAAAGAAAAAGCAACTTCAAACAAATTTCTTAATAGATCTGGACTTCAAGCACCAGAAAGCTCCTTACAAGGTTACTTTTGCAACAATGATGATGTACAACTTCTGTCTTTTGATTTTTTTTACCTATTAATTCGTACTTTTTGTTTTTTTATTAGATTTGTTAGGAAACGCTAACTATCTAACTATTTTTAAACCATTTTTGTTTATATTCCTAATATTCATTATACTATGCGCAACTCCTTATTTCTATTACTGTACATATGCAACAACTTGTACAAATTGTAATAATCGAATCTTTTTGGCAACTTTTATGTACGACTTGGGCTCTTAGTGTTATTGTGTGTTACAAACAATTTAAGCACCTTATAGAAAATAAAACTCAAAACTTCATTTTTTTCTCTAAATTAAGTCAAATAAATAGAAGAATTGAGAAAAGTAGTGAGAACAACATTTCTATTAAGAGTGTCAGTGTTAATTTTTTCAAATTTAAAGTATCATCACAATATCAAAAGTTTAGAGAATTTCTTCATAATATATCATTTTAAAAATGTTCCTTTAAGTAACAATTACTAAGCTTGTAGCTTACCTCTAAAGAAAATGATAAAGGAAAAGAAATAATTACGGCATGTTTACTTTGGGGAATGGGATTGATTACTTTATTCTTTATTACTTCATTCAGTTATCTTTTAGCCTCATGTAATTACCATTTCATTGAATGGCTATTACTTGGTTACATGTAATAGCAATTACTTAGCCTTACCTAAGAATGGGAATTCCTTGCAAGATAAATTTTTTTCCTTAAAGTGACCTCAAAGAGAGAAAGTTAGATCAAGACCAAAAAGAGAGAGAAAGAGAGATTGAACCACCATTAGTGCCACTACAGCCACCATCCTCCACCACCACTAATCCTTTCACTTGCTACTATGCATCGCCACCACTTGTCACTATATTGAGAAAGAAAGAGAGATTAAGACCAAACTTGAAATCAAAGAGAGAGAAAGAGGGATCAACCCACTACTATTCACCATTTACTACTATCTCCATTACTTAAGGACCTTGTGATGATGAACCCAATGCCCCCTTGTCACTAGTCCAATGAAGAGAATGAAATCATAGTTGGCGCTGGAAAAGAGAATTTAGGAGTGAAGAGAGCTTTGGATTAAACAAAAAAAAAATGTTAAGCTACTTTTTATTTATTAATTTAACAAGAATTCCATTTTTCAAAGCAAGTTTACTATTCATATTCATGGCAAAAAAAAAAAAAAAAACAACCTTATGCCGTTTTTTTTTTTTTTTCAATTGAAAAAGTTACGTAGATCAAGATAAACAATATATTCCTATTCTCTTTCATTGACTAAAAGAAACATAAATTGGATTCAATTCTCTTGTAATTGATGTAATCAATGAGGAATATAGAGATAAAAATGAGTACAAAGTAGAGTTAGAGAGAGAAAGAGAAGATAGTAGTGGGAGCGAGAGAAGAGAGTGAAGGTAGACACAAAAAGTGAGGAAAATAGAAGATGAGGGCAAAATTGTCTTTAAATTTCTATTTCATGTTTATTATTTATTGTACTTTTTTATTTAACAAAACAATGTAATAGAATCCTAATTCCATTCTTCCTGTATTACATTTCCTCAGAACCCTAATTACATTCCCTTTCTATTCCATTAATGTAAACCTTGCAAATTTAACTTTTTAAGTAACAAATCAATCTAAATATTATAAATAATTACTTTAACTTAACAGAGATGATAAACTTAAAACTAATTAAAATTTTAAACTCGAACATAATATGAATGAGAAAAACCTTAGAACTTCGATCAACATCTAAATCGTATACAAAAACCTTAAACCTTATATATATAAAAGCCAGAGATTGAACTCGAACTATTCAAAAATCTTAAAACTACAACTTTGAGCTTATAAAATGAATAGATTTACCCGAATAGTAATAAAACCATAAACAAATACAATTATCAACCAATACGCGTAATCGCGTGAAAATGCTAACAAATATATTGAGATAACTCTTAAATATTATAAACGTAATGGGTAACAATTTGATTAATAAATTTTATAAAATTTCAATATTATTTCATAATTACTAAATTTATAATTTTTATATTTTGAAAAATTCTATTATTTTTATTTTTATTTTTCCTTATTCTTCTTTTCTCTTTCTTTTTCCTTTTCCTTTTTCTTTCCCTATTTTTTTCACCTTGCCATGTTTTAGCTTCTAGAATTCACTTTGCTGCCACTTGTGGTTGATTTTTTTTTTTAACATGTGTTAATAATATGTGTAAGACAAAGTAATAGATAAGCTTAGGTCAAATCACATTAATTTCACCTTAATCTTTCTTCTTCTTTTCTTTTATTCACTTTAATTATTTTCTTTTCCCTTACCTGGTTCACGTCAGTTGTAAAACAATGAGTAAACACATACTTTTTCAATACAAAAACAAAATCCCACACATACTTTTCCTTCCCTAAACCATGAAAGCCTCTATCCTCTTTTTTTTTAATTAAGTTTTATCTTAAAAAAAATTCATCAAGGAAATCAAGAAGAAGAAGAAGAAGAAGAAGAAGAAGAAGAAGCCTTGCCATCTATTATTCATCAAATTACTAAGAGAAATAAATATTTCAATCTTTTCGATATACATAGACATATACCAAAAATGGAAGATTTCGATTTAGTTACGAAATCAATAATAACATTACTTATATTAAAACTTTTGAAAATCAAAGAAATTGTGGGGATTGGATCAATAATTTCGATTTTTGGGAAGTATCATGATCATCCAATAATAATGGTTTCAATTTTTTGAGTAATTGTCGTTCTATAAGGCCATAATGAAAACGTAATTTTTGTTTTTCTTCTAAATGAATACGATATTGATATTTTTTCCCGATTACTCGTGGTAATTATGTTGAGGCTCAGAATTGGTTGTAGATCGTAGTATGTGTATTATATTTATTTTGTATTAATCATCCATATGTATTCTTTTACATACATGTATTATCTGACTCGTAAGGCAGTTTTTGTATCATAGGTATACATGTGATATAAAAATTTTAAATAATCTTATTAAGCCTCCTTAAGGTCATCACAATTAACGAACTAAACAAGCCCTTAGTGTGTAGATGTATTACAAAAATCCTCCGAATGACATTAGAAAATGATTAGAAGATAAAAGAAGTAGCACTAAGATATTCGATAAGTTCATATTTGAACGTCCTTTGTAATACCTCAAGTGATTATAGTTCCATATAAATTATGAAAAAATTTTGGTTTATAACATTAAAGTGGTGAATGTCATGCTAACAACAACTAAAAGCTTTTAGGCCAACCTATTAGTATTTGTTAATTCGGCTATATTAGAGTCAACCCCCTCCTAATAGTTAGGAGATTTGAGCATCATTTTGACCACAATTTAGAAAAGAAGTCTCTCCATGACAACGTTCCATATTTAAGGGAAGAGACTGTGATACCTGATGTAATTATAATCCCGTATGGATTATGGGAAAAGAGTTATAGTAGTTTACACAGCTAAAGTGTTGAGTGTCATATTAACTCTAGCTATAATCTTTTGGGTCAAATGATTAAAATATATTAATTAGTATTTATTTAATTATTCACTACTTTTAATCATACATTATATTTTTCTAATATATTTTTAGTGGGATATGTAGTGTCGGTACGAGCATCATAACTCTTTAACCTATTAACACATTGACAAAGTATTTAAAAAACTTAGACTTACAATAGTGTCCACGAAGGATAATAATATTATTTTCATTTGATTGAATTTTCATGCTTATGGACCCTTGAATAAAAGGAGCAATAAAAGTTGTGTGAGGATACAACTATCACGGAGAAATATCCTGTTACTTAAATCTCCCGAAGATTGCAATTTTAGTTTTAGCAAAATGAAGTTTTCAAGAATAATATAGCAAAACCGAATCCGCCTCATCGGATGGTTTGGATTATTCTCATAAAACTTGCTTTTAGTCTGTCTATTGGAGTCCAGCTATTTAATTCGACTAATTTGTCTTCATCCGTTTTGAAACCATGGTTTTCCAAAAGCTACATGTGGTATGGTTTCTTATCAACACATAAGTATTTCCATTTTTATTCATATTTGCTTTTAACTCTCTCTCTTCCATATAAATGTGTGAATTGTATGTATTTGGTGGAGCAATCATTAATTCTTTAGCCAAAATGGCATTTCACATACATTGGTCCTCTTTACAAAATTATAGAAACGTGCATATATGACTAAAAAATTCTTAATCAAACAAAACTGACTTCTTGATTTAGGGTTTCAAAGTGAGAAATTGTATTAATGTTGTTTCGTTTAGAGTTGCTATGTAAGATTGGGGCATTTGATAAGGACTACCAAAAATGAAACAGAGGTCGATAAATTATAACAACAGGAAAAAATATATACTTGGAAAAAAATTTTTGAAAGAGGAATTTTTATAAATTGAAAAGAGAAAAAATTTAATTAGGCGATAGAACCACTTGTCATAAAGTACAGTTGCGACATATGCTAACGAAAGTTTTGAATAGTACTGCAATGAATGGGTTCATGAATAGCTATTTGGACAGATACCAAATGAGGCCAAAGCTTTCCTAATCCAGCAACATAAATATTTGATCTCTCAATGGAGATAGATCGCATTCTATTTTTCCTTTGCAAAAGTTCTAATAGAAAATAGTAGTTAAGGAAATAAAAGAAAAAAAAAAAAAAAAAGCAGAGATAGACACACGTATCAATTGAGAGGACACGCCATATATATTGACTCTGCCTTCTTGTGTGTGTAATTGCTACGAACAAGTTGTCATATTATAGTACCTGCTACTATCTCATGACCTGCATTTGAGTGACTCGCCACTTGCAGTCTCCAGCCAAAGAGAAAATAAGTTGCAAAATCTGGAGAATTATATTAATTAATTGTTATATTTAACTAATTCAACATGACTTGCTAATTGCTGCACTTTATGTACAGAATTAAAACGTATTCAAGCAGCAGCAGCCATACCTTTTTTTCTCCGTTCTTTTGTCATCAGAACCAATATCACTATGGAATAAAGGAGGATGAAGACCTTTTTTTCCTTCTGTACATTTTGAGTTGACTGATGTAGAACCGTCCACATTAATGCACCGGCGTGAAATAAATATGGAGCTAAAGACTTAGCTAGTTTGTCTTCAGTAGTCTCTAATATAGATGACGTTTTCTACTAGGTTGGATAAATATCTCATAAATTTTTAGAGCCCACATACACATGGTACCATATTCTCACATCATTTATTACAAGATCACTTCAAAAGTGTTTGGAGGCCTATAAATACTGGAAGCTGGATGTTGCGACTAAGGAAAAAAAAAAAAGAAAAAACCCAGCACTATGAAATAGTAATCTAGTCCTTTGTTTTCTTCCGCAAAAAACCAAGTCGCTTTCAGACCTTCGTGACACCGTTTATGTATGGCTATTTTCACTTCACACCGTCTGATAATTTTCTTAATCATCCAAACTACTCTTCTTTTCACCATCTGTGCCTATTCCAAAGATCAGACCACAGACGTCCAAACTCTTCTTGAATTTAAGTCCAGATTAAGTGACCCAATCCAAGTTTTGAAATCGTGGAATGAGTCTAACCCTCTATGTCAATGGTATGGAGTTAGATGTGGAAGCCGACACAAGAGAGTCCAAATATTGAACCTTAATTCTTCAAAACGTACAGGTACTATCTCTCCATACCTGGGCAATTTGAGTTTCTTAAGGGAACTAGATATTACAAACAATAGCTTTATGGGTAATATCCCTGCTGAGATGGGTCGTCTTCAAAGATTGAGGTATCTATGGTGTTATAATAACTCATTGACTGGTAGGTTGCCCTCCAACATATCCAATTGTTACAACCTTAATGTAATACATTTTTACAACAATAATCTTGAAGGTGAGATTCCTCCAGAGTTCGGGACCTTCCAAAAACTCTTTATCGTTGCATTGGGCAGAAACAACTTAAGTGGACAAATACCTCCTTCAATCGGTAACTTGTCGACTTTAGATACGTTAGCACTAGGCGAAAACGAACTAAATGGTCTGCTTCCTGATACGCTTGGCCAGCTGAAAACACTTACATGGTTTAGTGTAACAGAAAATAGATTATTGGGTTCTATTCCCCCCTCGATGTACAATCTTTCCTCTTTGTCATCATTCCAGGCTGCCAACAACCTTTTTCATGGAAGTCTTCCTCCAGAGCTATTCAATTTCCTCCCAAATCTCCGAGTTTTCATCATTTGTAAGAATCAATTGACAGGAACTATTCCTGTTTCAATATCAAATGCCTCAAATTTGGGCTGGTTTTTAACCAATTGGAATAAATTTAATGGTAACGTGCCTTCTTTAGAAAAGCTGCACAACCTCAGAAGGTTTCAGATCTCATATAATAATCATGGAAATGAAGATACCGGTGACTTAGATTTTTTATGTTCATTGACTAATGTCACTAACTTAGACGTTTTGAGCATATCATACAACAATTTTGGAGGAACATTACCTAAATGCGTTGGCAACATATCATCTACTCTTAGTTTGGACATGGTAGGTAATCAAATAATTGGACCAATTCCTACTGAGATAGGAAATCTCGTCAGCTTAGAGAGTTTTGCGATAAGTGAAAATCAATTGTTCGGTGAAATTCCCTCAAGTATTGGAAATCTTGAAAAGCTTGTAAATTTGTACTTGGATGGTAACAAGATGTCGAGGAATTTCCCATCTTCTCTTGGAAATCTAAAGCAGCTACTTGAGCTATCATTAGCTAATAACAAGCTCCAAGGTGTTATACCTCATGCTCTTGGTGGGTGCCAAAGTTTGAACATGTTGCATCTTTATGCAAATGATCTAGTTGGAAGCATACCCCAAGAAATTTTCCAAATCTCATCATTAATTGAGGTGAACATGGCACAAAACAGTCTTGATGGTCCTCTTCCTGAAATAGTGCAAAACTTAGAGAATCTTAATTATCTGGATGTTTCTAGAAACATGTTGTCTCGTACGATTCCAAGTAGCCTATGGAGATGTTCTAATCTACGTGAATTGTTTATGCAAGGAAACTTCTTCAGAGGAATGATTCCACCATCATTGGGCTCTTTGAGAGGCATCGATGTGATAGATCTTTCTAGCAATAATCTAACTGGTCAAATTCCAAATTCTTTGGCAAACTTGGCATTCTTAAACAACTTGAATTTGTCATACAACAACCTTGAAGGACCAATACCTGAAGATGGAGTTTTTAAGAATGCTAGCAAATTCTCAATCATTGGAAACAACAAACTATGTGGAGGTATTCCTGTGTTGTCATTACCGCAATGCCACACCAAAGTCTCTCAAAAGAAAGATTCCCATATCATTGTCAAAGTTGTATTTGGTGTCTTGGGTGGCCTTCTTGGAATATGGTCCTTGATCAGCCTCTGGCTTGTATTTCGATCAAGAAAGAAGAGAAAAATCACTTCACAAAGTTCTTCTGACAATCATCTTTTAAGATTGTCATACCAGAGTCTTTTAAAAGCTACTAATGGTTTCTTATCAACTAATGTGGTCGGCAGTGGTAGCTTTGGTACTGTTTACAAAGCCATTTTAGATTCGAGCGAGATAATCATAGCCGTAAAGGTGTTCGATCTTCAAAGACATGGTGCTTCAAAAAGTTTCTTAGCAGAATGTGAGGTGCTAAAAAAAATCAGACATCGCAATCTTGTCAAAGTACTCACAGCATGTTCAGGCACTGATTTTTTAGGAAATGAGTTTAAGGCTCTAGCGTATGAATTTATGCCTAATGGAAGTCTCGAAGATTGGCTACATCCATTTCCTAGAAGAGAAAGCACAAGTGAAACGCAAAAACATTTAGCACTCTTTCAGAGGGTAAACATTGCCATTGATATTGCTTGTGCGTTAAATTATCTCCACCATGAAGGTGAAATCCCTATCATCCATAGCGATATCAAACCAAGTAATGTTCTTCTCGATGATGAAATGGTTGGCCATGTTGGGGATTTCGGCCTCTCAAAAATCCTTTTAGATGCTTCAAATAACAACATACCAGGTCAGACAAGTTCAATTGGTTTAATTGGAACCATCGGCTATATTGCTCCAGGTAACAACAATATTTCAGTTAAGCATGGTAAACTATCTTGTCGTAGTGACATATAAATATGTGTTACGTTCTCCTCTTCACTTACATTTCTTAAAAGACAAAAATCATGTTGTGTTTATTTTACAAAAGGTATGACATTTGATTTCGATTGTAGAACATGGAATGGGAACTTCTGTATCTATACGAGGAGATATTTATAGTTACGGCATTGTACTATTGGAGATGTTCTCTGGAAAGAAACCAAACGATGATATTTTCCATGGAAGCATAAATTTAAATTGTTTTGTCAAGGCCGCTTTACCTGACAAAGTTGTAGAAATAGTGGATCCAACACTACGTGCTGAAATAGAAGAGTTGTCTAATGCAAAGAAACCAATCTTGGAGTGCTTAGTTATCATATTAGAGATTGGAGTTTCCTGCTCAGCTGATTTGCCAAGAGAAAGGAAAAGCATGAGAGATGTTGTTGCGAAGCTTCAATTTGTTAGGACAAAAATTCTTGGAAACCGAACTCATATATTTGATAAACATTGAAAATATAATACAAATACAAGGTAAGGAATTTTCTTTTTAATGGATCTAACATGGCAATTTCATCCGCTATGGTTTTCTCACCCATTTCCCTCTCTTTTGCAGATCATTAATGAAGTCATAAGGGTGGTCATTCCTAATGTCAAAGAAATCATTCACTGAATTATAGAAATTCTAGCATTGTCTAAGTGTGAATGTTATAACGTATGTAGCACAAGCTTTTTGTTTTCTCAATATTAGGCTTTCCTTCCCTATTTGGTTTACAAGAAGTTTGTGTTTCATCTAGCCACCACTATGTGAAGTTACGTTGAAAACAAAGTGTTTGGCCTAGTAGATTGCCTGTTTAACTGAGGCCCCTTAAATTACTTTAGCAACATTCAATATATGCTTAGAATGGGAATGTTGGTATAAGCGAGTACGTTATCTCGAATGAATAGGTTACACATCTTGCTATCAAGCTCACCCTTGCTTGTTCATAAATTTTTAGATAATTAAGCGAAATATTAACGAGATTGTTGGAAAAGAAAGGGATTGTTCCAGATGATGTGATAGAATAAATTTTATTCTCTAGATTGTGGAACACTATAGTCATTATAAACCCTAATGAATCCTATTGTTGGTGAATTTTGGGAATTGGAAATATCCTACAAAGATAAGACAAATACCTAGGTGAATTTTGGGAATTGGAAATATCCTACAAAGATAAGACAAATACCTAGTATTGGGGCTAGTCCAGTGTAGCTACTCTAATACCTAAGTTAGTAGGTAGGAATACAAATGGTAGAGTTGAGAAGTTGAGAGTTATTGGATGTCCCTTATAGAGTTCCTTTTCTATATTTATTGGAGATTGTTATGTTTGAAGGAGCAATTATTGGAATAACTGTTGAGACATGTAAAAACTTCTTGATGAGACACTTTCTTGAAAATGTAGGGAGTACAAGTAGTTATGTAATCATAACCATGCTTATAATAACCGTTCATGCCATGAACTTTAATTCAAATCTGTAATAGATCTAAGTTACTCGGGGTAATGCCGAGAATATCAATTACTCGGTGAGGTGCCGAGAATATAGATTGCATGGCCTGTCGGCAGCTAAATAAATGAGTAAGATAAATACAAAAATTGACTATCAACATTTGCCCCCTGCTCCCCCCAACTCCCGTGTTAGAGTAATTGATAAAGGGAGTAATATATAATGCACTAGAAGCAAAGTAAGAGCAGTTCTTTGGATGCTAAGCAAAAGAGGGAGTAAAACGGTTTGCATCTTAATCGGAAAGTCACAATTTTTTAATTCCCGCCTATTAAAGAGACTGAAAAGTAAGTGATATGACACCTGTTGCCACAGTAACTACTGTATCGCAGACTTAATAACTATTAGAGAGTTATCGACCATCAAATTCAAAGGACATGACATGTATCATCAATCTACATTACTTATCAAATTATTGATCATTATTGTTAGAAGCGCTTTGCAGTTACAAGAGAAAATTGTCCATATTTAAAGGACTCTTTGAAATCAAGATTCACTTCTGTTCAAACTCAGTCTTCATAATCATATTTTCTTACAAACTCAGTCTTCACAATCATATTTTCTTACTTTCTTGTCTTTACTCTTAAGGTCTTCAATTTCTGAGATACTATTCGTAAACATTCAGGTATGGTTAGCAATGTTGTTCATCGACTTGTCCTATTTGACTTTGAAGCAACAAAAATTGAGGCCACTTCTCCCCCCAAAGAAGCAGCGAGGTAGCTTGCTCTTCCGATAACTTTGATGACAGCATTGAGGTAAGGTGGGATAAACTCAATCGAAACAATAAGCTTGCTGTAGATAATTATACCAAGGACAAGGAAAGTTAGTCCTCGGCAAGATATTTGTACAACACCATAACCTACTTCTGTAACTCTCTAGATAGAACCATTAGTTTCACCGACAGAGTTCTTGTCACAAAGTACAATTACTGGTAAGACCTTCTCAAAATATGGAATTTGAGGAAGTCAAGAGAAGAGGAGAGGGTATGTTTCCTAAGGGAGCACGAGTTTTATATATACTTGAAATATTTAGATTTTGGGTTGTGCTTCCCTTTTTTGGCTTTTAGCAGTTTTTGAGATAGTTTGCGAAGAAGTTTAAGTCAAGGCTATGCCTTAACTATTTTAGTTTTTCTTCACAATTAAGAGGTTTCTTGATAGGTAGTACTTTGCCGCTGTAAGGCATAGGCCGAAGTTCATGAATGGGTTAAAGTCTAAGATCCATAAGAGGCATGATATATTCGTATTGATAGTATTTGATGAAAAGCTAGACTTTTGGAGCCAATGGATTGAGCCAATCCACACTAAAGACATTGATTTGATGTTAAATGATGCAGCAGCAGCAAAGAAAATTCAGGAAAGGAGGAAGAATAAAATGTTCTTCTAGGACGTTGAGAGAATTATGTGGCATTAAGAAAGTGGAGACCTAATTTTTTCCGAAAAAGAAGATTCGCTAATGAGTTACTGCTATATCGAGTATAACCGCAAGAGGAAAGCCGTTCTCGTAACTTAGGGGAAGAATTGTCGCCTTTGAGCCTTGTTTGGCATGGAGAATGTAAGTTTATTCTTTTCCTGTGGTGATATTAACTTATTTGCTCATGTCGCAGATATGTATGCTGGCGAGCTAAGTCCTGCTAAGATACTAGCCCAAGTGAAGGCCAAAAAATCAAAGGCTGATAAGCATATGGTCATTGCATTTACCACCATTCGATCAACAGTGCTGAAAGAGGTAGCCAAAGACACAACCAAGCAACCTACGGCACAATAGAAACCCTCTTAGCTAATTGAGAAGCAAAAGAAGGGAAGAAGGATCTGTAGAAGAAGAAAGAAGAGTACTGGAGCTTGGGTCGAACTCTTTACACGTTGAGCAATGAGGAAGATAAGCTCAAAATGCAGATTAAAGAGTTAGAGACCAACAACTTGAACTTATAAAGCCGTGTTGTCAAATTAGAGGAGACTGTGAGGAGAGGACCATCGATTGAAGAGGCTCTCAATATAGTCACTCTTAGTTGGTAGTATAAGAGGCTTCTACGGAAGAAGTTGTTGGAAGGGGTTTAAGTAGCAAGAGAGGAGATCCTAAAACTTTACCCTAATTATGATCTCTTTGGCCTTGACTTTGCCAACATTGATGACAAAGTCAGTAGGGCTAATGAAGACAATGACGATAAGGTAGGTGCTGAGATTACTAATAAGGGTGATAGCAAAGCTTACGTTGAGGATTCAAGTGAAGATGAAGAACATCTATCAAAAGAAATTCTCAACGTACAAAAAGAAAACCTCAACGTGAAAAAAGAAAAATTTTCCAACTCTGAGAACCTATATATCGACAAAGAAGCTTTCTTAGAGAAGGCCCTAACTTCCGAACCAAAAATTACTTTTGCTCATTCCGAGAGTAAGCCATAGGATTTTCTTTGTATTTAATGTAATAGGCCAAGTATTCGTTACTACATAGCTGAATGAAATGTCTTTCTTATATATCATTTCCAGTACATTTTATTTCATACATCGTGTTTTCTCGACATGTTTAATGTACATATTTTATTTCACACATTCTTATTCATTAGCATGTTTTATTTTACACGTTAAGTATTTCTTAGTATGTTTTTTTTTTTTCACACTACCTAATGTTTTTCGACATGTTCTATTTTACATGCCTAATTGTTTTTCGGCATGTTTTGTTTCACATGCCTAATTTTTTGTCGGCATGTTCTATTTTACATGCCTAATTATTTCTCAACATGTTTTGTTTCACACATCCAATTGTCCATAGCCATTTGAGGTGTGGATTGGCCGCATTACCCGGTAGTAAGATTAATTTATGTAATTCATCAACTGCGATAGACTAGAAATTATGTTAGTTTGTTTGTCATACGGCTTGGAAGTCATTAACTCAACAATTATAAAAAGAATAAGAAACATGAAACTTCAAACATAATTTTGATCATAAGGAAAAAAGTACTGTAATCTTACAAGCAATTTAGCTATCACCAAATGAGTGGAGATGAAAATCATCTAACAAATTAATTGAAATATAATTTCAAATTCTCAACGTTCTATACTCAAGGGATGATAGATCCATCTAACCTTTGTTGATAGGCCCCCTCACTAACAACTTGCTGATCTTAATAGGATCCTCTCAGTTCATTTCGAGCTTCCCTTGATTTTTTTGCATGCTAGTAGCTTCCATCATTTGGCAAACCAAATCCTTAGATTGAAAAATCCTATATTCACTTTCTAATTGTAATACATTTCTGCTTTATGCTAGTATGCTGAAATCTTAGCTCTTGCAATATCTCGAATTTCATCAATAATGTCTAAATTTCCTATTAACATCAAAATTTTGAGTTCGTAGATTTGGAAAATCCAACTTAATTGGCAACACGACTTCTGTACCATATGCTAACCTTAAGGGCGTTTCCCCAATCGTAGTTATGTAGATGGTTCGATATACTTATAAAACATTCGGTAGTTCATTGGCCTATTTCCCCTTGACTTGATCTACTTTCCATCTTAAGCTATGTAGTATGATCTAGTTTATGGCTTTAACTTGTCCATTCGTTTGAGAGTACGCTATAGACATATAGTTAAGGCAAATAATATGCTTTTCACAAAATGCTCGAAACTTATTGTTGTTAAACTACGGGCCGTTATCCGTAATTGTCATGTAAGGAACTTCAAATCTTGATATAATGATGCTAAAGATGAATGCTTCCATTTTTTGCTCAGTGATCTTCACCACTGCCTCGGCTTTTACCCATTTGGTAAAGTAATCTACAATAGCAATGACAAATTATCGTAGGGCGGTATACTTTGGAAAGGGTCTGAGAATATATAGCCCCCATTGGGCCAAGGGTTAGTTAAGCTACATAACTCAGTTGCAAACTTATGACTTGGCGACTCATGCTTCTGTCACTAGGGATAGTGCTGGATAACTTCCTTTGCATCATTTCTCATAGTTGGCCAGTAATAGCTGAGTCACAGTGCTCAAACATACAGTATCTGTGCTTTCACATAGTTATTGCATATGCTACCATGTAACTTGAATTACACCCTCTAGGCATCTCTTGGAGGAAGGCATCGAAGATAAGATTGTGATATACTATGTTTATACAACTAACTATCAATCGGCATGTAGTTCACGGTTTGGTATGCCAATCTTCATGTTCCTTTCTTGTTGTCAAGAAGAGTAGCATCTCTTAGATAATTCACTAGAGGATCCATCTATGATTCTTCTATCAGGCAAGAAGCCAACTCACAGCTCTAAGAAAGAGTGGATAAACATTTCTACAAAAGAAAGTTAACGAAAAAGTTTCTCGCTTAATTTACGGAATACCATACTAGCCAACTTCGATAACTTATCGACTACAATATTCTTGCTTATCAAAATTTTGTGGATGGAGAAAGATTGAAATTCTTCTATGAACATTCATACCATCAATAAATACTTTCTCATTTCTTCTTCCCTTGTTGTGTCACTTCCAGTCACCTGATTCACCACTAATTAGGAATCAGAGAACACTTCAAGTTTCTCGGTGCTAATTTTTTTTGCCAATTTCAGTCTGGTAATAGAGCTTTGTATTCTACTTCATTGTTGCTAGTTGAGAATCTGAATTTTAAAGGGTAATGAACTTTGACATTATGGGGTCCTTGAAGAACTAAGCTTGCATCACTTCCTTCTTATGTCAAAGAACCATCTACATAAAGGAACAAGATCGGTTTCTCAATAACCTCCACACAATCTTCCTCACTAGTAAATTTGGCTACAAAATTTGCTAATACTTAAGCTTTTAATGTCATTATGGGTTTATATTGTACACCATGGGCACTGAGCTCTAGGGCATACTTCATCATCTTCCTCGAGGAATCAAGCCGTTATAATGCTTACCGCAATGGCTGATCGGTGAGAACAACGATCTGGTGAGCTTTAAAACTAAGAGAACCATTGATAATACAAATTTTTCAATCTTTGTGTATCTAAGCTCTACCCCCTGCAGAATATGACTCATGTAATAAATGGGTCAATGTTGTTTGCCGTCAATTTAGACCAGTCTAAACAAAAGGTCTGGGCAACTAATTGATAGGTATAGATATAAATTTTCTCTAGGAATGGGTATCAAGAGTATTGGGAGTGACGCAAGAAATTCCTTAAACTCATTGAAAGCTCCTTCATAATCATCAATCCAATTAAATTCTTTAAAAATTTAAAGAATTCCGCGCACCTATCCATGTTGAGGGTGGCAATTCGCTTAATAAGTTCCTACACTTCATTGACCGTACGAGGTGATTTCATGTTCCTTATGGCTTCAATCTTTCTTAGGTTGGCCTCAATGTTCCAAGTAACCATGTAACCTAAAAATTTTCTTGATATTACACTAAAGATGCATTTTTGTAGGTTGAGTTCATGTTGTATCTCTTCAATGTAGTAAACATCTCTTCTAGGTCAGTATGACGCCGATCTTCCTCTACGCTCTTCATAATCATGTCATCGACATATACTTCAATGTTTCTATAGATTTGGGCTTTGAACATCTTGGAAACAAGTCTTTAGTATGTTACACCGACATTCTTCATCCCAAAGGGCATCACCATATAATAATACATTCCAAAATTAGTAACCAAAGATGTATGGACTTTATTCACTTTGTCTATCTTAATTTGGTTGCATCTAAAGAAAGCATCCATAAAAGAAAGTAACGCATGTCTAGTAGTTAAGATCAATTTTTAGTAGTAGGAAACAGTCCTTAGGATAGCCTTGTTAAGATCTGTGAAGTCTATGTACATTCTCTACTTACCATTAGACTTCTTGACTAGCATACAATTGGCTAGCCAACTTGAATAAGGCTCTTCCCAGATAAATCCTACCATCAATAACTTCTGGACTTCTTCCTCTATTGCTGCTTATCTCTTTAGTGCAAAATGCCTCTTCTTTCATTAGACCATCTTTACATTCGGATTAATCTAGAGCTTGTATATCATAACTTCTCTTATGATACCTGGCATGTCTGACAGAGACCATGCAAATACATCAACGTTGGCTTTCAAGAAGTTCATCAAACTTTGTTGAGTATTTGTTGACAAAGGTTTCCTAATTCTCATTATTTTCCCTAGGTCATTGCCCCAAAGGAATTCCCTCAATATCATTCTCAACATTCTCAATGCCGATTAACTTGCCTTCTGGATAGGTTTTAACTTGAAATACTTCTTCTCATCTCAAGGCCCTTATGTATAAGGACTATACTAATTGCTGATCCCCTTTACACATGCCAACCCCCATGAGAGTAGAGAACTTGGCTCTAAGATGTGCAATTGAAGGGACAATGCCAAATAGATATTAGCATAACCGTCCCATTATCATATTGTACGGTGACCAACATTTGACAACAAGAAAATCCACTTTATCCTCTGCAATATGCTCATCATCATTGATCTATATTAGCAAAGAAATGACTTCGATTACTTAAACGAGTTGAGTGTTGAAGGCATAGAGATCATACTTGTAAGATTGTAGTTGCGCTTTGTTCTTAGGCCTCATTTACTTAAAGGCATGTGGAAAAATGATGTCGGCCGAACTTCCTATGTCAACAAGAATGTTCTTGACCTTAAGGTTGACAATTTTCGCACTGATGACGAGTGTGTTATCATGCGATCTTTGGATGCCCTTAAGATCTTCCTCTCCAAAAGATATTATATTGTCGATCCTAACCTTTTTGCCTTAAATATTGCAAATGTAATTCTTGGTATTAATCGAGCTCAAATAGCTCAATTGGCCTATAGTAGGTCTGTCGATAATGGTGTTAATTACTCCATAGGGTGCTCTACTAGAATTCATGTCCCTTACATCTATCACAGCTATTGCCAACCGTGTGTCATTCTCTTATTCCTCATGTCTCCTCTAAGACAATCTCTCAATACTCTTAGCATTATATGTTAATAACTTACATAAGTGCCCGCGTTGAATTGCATCTTCAATTGCATTCTTCAGTTGAATGCATTCATTTGTGTCGTAACCTTTGTTACAATGGACATTACAATACTTATTAGACTTTCTCCTTGAGGGATTCCCTTTTATTCTTTCTGACCATTAGAGGACGCCTCTTTGCCCACATACCTCCGTCAAAATGTTTAAAATTAGATGATTGATGATCGTGTAGGATGAGTATGTTGGGATCTTCGGTTTCTTCCTCTTGGAATTTGAACTATGGTCATCGCCTGTGTCGAGTCTATCCTTTGCACATTTTCACTTATCATTCTTTCCATCTCCTTAGCTCTATCGGCCTCTTGCCATGCTTTTATGTTATCTTCTTGATGGATTTATGAGGTGACTTTTATCTTAAACTCATTGAAAGTTTTTAGCTTGTTCTTTGCAAAAGATTTGAAAGTCTCCATGGGGCTTAACTCTATCAATTACAGCGTTAAGGGCCAACCTCATATCCAATTCTAGGATTTGAACCATCTCAGCCATTAATATGGCTAAGTAGTCCCTAATTGACTCATCAGATTTTTGTTTGATGGTGTTAAAGATTGAAGAATCCTTAACAGGAACTTTGTTTGCAAGGAAGTGTTGAAGGAACACTTCGGTTAGTTCATCGAAACTGGAAATGGTATTTGGTTTCAATTGTTTGAACCATGTATTGGCTACATTTCTTAATGTTGAAGGAAAAGCTTGATAGGCCACTACATCACTTAAACCATGTAGTTTGGCCAATGTACAATAGTACTCTAAGTAATCTTTAGGGTCCTTTGTTCCATCATAAGTCTTAAATTGTAGTAGCTTGATGTATCAATGTATTACTTTTTCCAAAATTTTTAGAACAAAGGAACTCTTTTTAATTTGGAATTGCTTGTTTAGGGCAGCAGGGTGCTGACATACAAAGGACTCGCATGTTGCATTTACTGCAATTGCTTGCCTTTACCATTCCTTTTAAACACATGAGCCAAAGGTCCTATCATATTCTTGGCTTTCCTTTTTTGCAACTCGGGCAAATAAATTGAATCATTGTTATTAGGAGCGTCATGATTGCCTTAGTCTTTATTTTGGATCGGTTTGGATGAATATTACTATGGAGGAGGTTAAGGATTTGCTCGTGTTTTTTGTTTAATTCTTGATTTTCTTTAACTAAGTCAACGCAAAGTTGCTTAAGTCTAGTCAATTGCTGCACATCAATATGTCAACTCTCCCCTTCAGGATGTTGGGAGGATGTGCCAGTACTTACACTCTTAGACCCTCTTATTTTAGCCATATGGGTATGTTTAGGAAAAAATAGACAGCACCAAATGTTGTTGGTGAATTTTGAGAATTGGAAATATCCTACAAAGATAAGACAAGTACTTGATACTGAGGTTACTCCGATGCGACCACTCCAATTTATTAGATGACTCTTACAGAGTTCCTTTTCCATATTTATTGAAGATTGTCATATTTGAAGGAGTTGTTACTGAAATAACTGCCAAAAGACACGTAGAAACTTCTTGATTAGATACCTTTTAAAAAATATGAGAGTAGGTAATTACGTAATCATAATTGTGCTTGTAATAACTGTTTGTGCCATAAACTTAAATTCAAATCTACGATGGATTTGAATTACTTGGCATAATGTTGAGAAAATCGATTACTTGACGAGGTGCCAACAATATAGATTGGGAAGCGTATCGACAGCCCAATAAACGAGTAATATGGAGGTGAAAATTGATTATCAATAAATCCTACACCGAAGAAGTTTACTCTAATCGCTATCTTTTTGACGTCGAAAGCATCTATTATGAATTTAAATTACAGCACTCGAAAGAACGAGGAAAATGCATGGACACCTTTGAGGAATGCTATTGCCCTTATAAAACTATGATAAATTTTCAAACTCTTAATAATTTTGCTCGGCAGTTTTGATGCTGCTTATAGATTTCACACATTGTGATTATGAAATAAAATTGTTCCATTTTAAAGAATGAGTCACTTCTTAAATGACAAATGGCATCATTAATTGTCACGACCTGAGAAAAAAAAAAGGATTCACTAAAAACATGGCATCTATTACCTTGTGAACCTTATATTACTTAATATAACCCTTAACCTATCCCATCAAACCATGAAATAAATATATCTTTTAAGTTTTTCAAAAAGCTAAAATCATTAATTAAACAAATTTATACTAATATGTAATGATTAAATTTTGGGGGTTTAGATTTAGAGTGTGTCTCAAGGAGAGAGGGAGAGAGAAGAGAGGAGTGCAAAAAGAAGAAAACTAAAATAGAGAGAGATACATATGGATGGAAAAACAAAAAGAAAAAAAAGAAGAGGGACTATGAAACAAAGGGAACAATGAAAATGAAAATAAGAGAAAAAATATGGGAAAAAGCGAAAAAATAGGTGGTTAGATAAATATATATATATTCCTAAAGTTCTACAAATTTCAATACTTCTGTAAAATTGATTTTAAAATCTAGTTTCACTTATCAAGTGCTAAAATCTCTCAATAACACCCAATTAGTTCTTGCATTCCATCTGGCGTTTATATGGTGTACTTTGATGCTTTCCAATAGCAGAGTCAAAATGTTTCACTTTTTTAAAATAATTCATAATATGTAGCTGTGGATACAATTTTAAAGTATGATTGAGATTCTTGAAAAATGAAAATAGTGTGATTGAGATTGTGTATTCAAGATACGATATTCGCTCACGATATCACAATACCAGCTTCCATTTTTCAAGTTTCCCAAAATCTTTTATAGCTTGTAGAAACAATTTGCATATGAAAATAAAACTTCATGAGCTTGGTCTAGCCCCTTTTCACCATCCATTCAGTCAGATATATGCCCCGAAGATGCTCCCAATTAATCAACCATAAAAACATGAAGAATGAATCTTTCAACATGAACAATATTAACCCCTTGATAACTCATTAAGAATGCCTCAAGCATAATCCAAACTCCTCAACCATAACAAATCTTCAACATTAGCACCAACAATAAGAAGTTAAAATATGAATCTTCACCAACAACAAAAGGAAAATCATATGAAATTTTTATTTATTGCTTATTTAGTCTATCTAACATAAATCATGCAAAAAAAAAAAAAAATTGATAAAACAAATAAATTGATCAAATAAACTATGGTAGTCCTCTCCTCCATATCACCTAATGTCCACAATCATTGAGCTTTTGAGACTACACTCATTGATCCATAATCTCTATGTCATCCTGACGTGCCCCTAACGAGCTACGAGAAGAGTCACGTGCATTGAAATATGATTAGGCTCAACCTACATGAGTCCTTCTCCCATGTCATCCCCATCAGCTCTAGATTGCCTCTTTTTCGGAGTTAGAGGAGACATAACATAACCGCTCGAGCTTTCTGTTAGCTGTTTCTCAAATAGTATTTCAAACAATATAGATGGACTTAGCTCATCATACTCATATGTAATGGAGAAGAAGATACCTATGGCAACAAGTCATGTTGGTGGGATGGGTCGTCTCTAATATGCACATGGGCATGAGCCTGTCTGTATCACCATCAATTATAATGCCTTATGGTGTCTAGGGTGGAAGTGAAGCCTCACATTGAAATGGTTCCTGTCGGTGCAACATCGTCTATAGTGATGTGTTTGAAGGCATGAACAATCCTCGACACCTCTAGTGCCTTAGAATTGATGTCATGGTGTAGCATTTGGTCAATAGAGTCAGTCTACATACGATAGTATATCTTGTGCTTAACATGTAATATAAAAAAGAAAGAAACAATGGAAATAATTAAACTTTGTATGTATATATAGCCTAGCATGACACTAACACGATCATTGTATCATTGAGCATACCAAGTACCAAGGTTTGCACCATCAATTGAGCAAATAAAAGGATGCCATTGAATGCTGCAATCCTAACAACCCATCAACTAAGGAGCATCTAATAAAAATGTGTAGGATTCCATATCAACTTGATGAGCATATAGTACCATGTATCTGCTTAAACAAAGATCTATAAAAGTTTCTTTTTCCTATACTAACTAGAAATCAACACAATAGATAAAATAATAATAAATAATTGTTCATAGCTTAAGAGATTGTAGACTTGTAATAGCACACCTCATTTGATCATCTCAATGCAGTGTTTGAAAGGTGTTACTAAAAAAAGTAAAAAGACATGGTCCTTTGAACAAGGGACAAACAAGTTGTTTGAAAGCCTAATGAGACAACATTAAGATAATTTTATTTACATTGATCACTTTTCTTTTTTTTTTTAGCATAACTTCACAGCTAACTGATTTAAGCTTGAATATAGAGATTTGGTGCAATTTCTCATACAATAAGGCACCATCAAATTGCAGCAAGTAAAATTTGCAACCTATCATCATCCATATACCACGTAGCATAAGCAAACAATAGGTTTAAAGCGGTCCACTAGATTTGACCTAAAAAAAAAAAAAACAAAGCCTCAAGGAGAAATGGAATGAAATTCACATAAGATTTTTACGTAAAGTGACATCTCTTGTTAGATGTATGAATTAGAGAAGTAGCAAGGAAAAAGAATGATCTCAATTGAGTTCCTATTAAAATAGGATGGAATACGATCGAATATTTGAATCTTTACTTTAGATTGCAAAGAAATATATATATATATATATATGGCTGCAACTACGCAATAATGTACTTAGGAATTTATGTAATGCAACAGTTTTAAGGCTTCATACACATTGTCTCATTTACTAAGTTTTTCTTTAAATAAATGAGCATGTCTAAAACATCTATATTTTTCCCTTCTCTTGGAAGTTCAACTGAATGAGTATTAAGAATATAGCTATTACATGCTTGAGATTGAGGTATAAGGTTGTCAATTTGTGTTATTGTATTATGTCTTATTCTCATATTTATGAGTTCGTGTCTAGAAAATCTAAACCCATAACATAATTCATTTATTAATCATGTATAAAAATCTAGACCTGTGATTTAGTATGTCTTGTGTTCGTATTGGACCCATTTATATTAAGGCTAATGTATCTCGTTTATCTTAATTCTTAGGTTTAATAATATTTATTAATTAAAAAATTATAATTAAATCTATAAAATATATATAGATATAAAGGGAAAATAATGATAATAATATTTAAACTTCACAAACAAAAATAACATAGCATTTTCATATTTAATATAAAATTACAATCTAAGCAAAAGTTATTGTAAATCAAAATCTCGCCAAATGTAGAAAATTTAAGTTATATAACATCACTAAATTAAGTAAAACCATTGATAATATTACTAACAATATTGATTTTCAAATTTATCACATTATTTATTAGATTTTTAAAGAAGACAATCAAATAATCTATAGACAAGTTCATAATTTTTATCTATTTAAACTATAGTACAGCAAAAAAAAGTATATAGCATTACTAAATTTAAGTTACATAACATCATTATACCAAGTAGAATAGATATTAATATGACTATCAGTATTAATTTCGAAATTTATCACATTATCTATTAGATTTTTAAGGAAATAGTCGAAGAACTACCCATGAGTTTGCTTTTTTTCCCCATTTAAATTACAATGTTGTAAGAAGAATATATAGTTAAAAGTATCTAAAAGTATCTCATATCTTTAATTGAAATCTCTAACCTATAACGAGTATAACAAAATGTAAATATGGAAGAGTATATAGTACATCTCGTGTTTTGTATTCGAGTTTAAGGGCTTGACCCGAACTCGAATACAAATTTAACTTTGTTTAAACTAGCCTGACCTGTTTGTGTCTTGTATTAAATTTTTGATATACTAACTCATTTAAGTTGTGTCAAGTCGTGTTTGGGTCTATTATATTCAAGTTCCATATTGCCAGCCCTATTGAGGTACTGCCTTTCTGCTGCATGCTTTTACTAAGCTCATAAAGTAACTAAAAATAATGAAAGCATTCTAATTTCATAATTCTCCATAATCTCTTGACTATAAATTTGTCCATACAACTTACAATTGAATATTCAAGATTTAACATACCAAGAATTTAGAAGACACCATAATATGAGTTTTACTTTTACATTAAATTTTCTAACTTCAAATGGAGCTTGCTATTTCTAATGGCCATCACTTGAACTAACGCAATAATACTTCCATTGTTACAACTTAAGAGGTGGCATAGTCATGGTAGGTATCGTATATCGTACAAAAGACTGTAGATTTGTTACCCTTCCAATCAGTAACCCTTTATATGACATATAAGGCTATTATTACAACTAATAACCCAATAGTTATGCAAGTGTAAATAATATCACAAAATAGTTATAATAACATGTATTTCAAGCTATAACTATCAAATATATATAACTCATGCACTAAGTCTTTTAAGAAACTAAAATTACATAATAATACATAGTGTCACATAACAAGTTTCTAAGATCTAGCTATGGTCAATACAAATACACTCTTATCTCTAATCTTATGCTCACACTAATTGGAAGACATTCTACTAACCTCGGTATCTTACAGCCTAAAACAATGAAAAGGTCCTCTTACATAAGTAATCTGTAGGAGTATAAGCTAAATAGCTTAGTAAGGTATCCTTCAACTATACTACAAACAAATTATTGAATAATTAATTTTAAACATATAAATGCATGAACACATATAATGCCATACCAATATATGTAGGTGACTAGGTAATACATGCAACTAAGATTGAATGCTCTTTGAAGCCAAGATTAGAGTATATATGGCACCAATCAAATCCGAGTATCATACTTGAACCATTACAATACAAAACTCCACATTTCATATTAAAAAAATAAAATGGTATATCAATTTTCAATTTTTAGTCAAAACTCAATTCTAAGTATGATTATGAGTAAGTTCTCGTAGTCTATACTTACCCCTAAACGGAGGTCTCTAGACTCGATCTTTAATCGAGTGGTTAGCATCTCTAACGCCTAATATTCCCATAAGCTAAGGTAAGGTCATATTGTACATGTGCACCGTATTAAAACTTTATAATCATAATTTATCAACCCTCAAATGGCCTCTTACTACCTCCATATGATGTGACGTCCGAAATTTCTTATATAATACGTGTTTGTACATGTCCCAATTTAGTTAATTCAAGTTTAATATCATTAAGTCTAATTATTGTATGATTGATCAAAATCATAGATAGATAAATCCCTATTGAATTCACTATGCAACAAACAGTACATTATCATGCTTTAAAGTAATTTCATAATTGATAAATAGTATCATACACATGCATAACCTAACCTCACACAACATCCAATTATTAATAACAATTAATATTTACTAACTACACACACAAATATGTATAGAATTATTAAGAGTACTCACTCAACCATGATCGGATGTTAGGAATTGTAATAATCAATTGAGCAATCAGTTTCGATCTCATGATCACCTGAAATTTGGAGAATAAGAAAAGTAATAAGTATTTAAGTGAAATAACTAAACTTTTCATATATTTAATACTAACTACCTAAATTAACTATCTATTCAAATAAAATTCTTGATTCGAACTTTTTCGCTAATCGCAAATAACATTTTCAATTTAGTTTTGATTTTTATAAACTTATAATTCATCTTTATTGTTTTCGAATGTAGTTTATTGTAGTAGGGTTTGTTTTAGATATTGAAACCCGCATTTTTTATGGTGGCTTAAAAATATTATGAAATTTATTATTTTAGCTTAAATAGTTATAAATTATTATTTCATGCTTTTCTTTATATATTTATAATTAATAAATATTAAGATTTTAAATTTTCTTATTTTTAACTATATTTTATCACAATTTACTTATTTTACTATTTTTAAGGTTTAATACTTATTTAATAAGTTTTTTCTATTTTAATAATTTCCTAATGAATTATTATTATTATTATTATTATTATTATTATTATTATTATTATTATAACTTTAATTTTATTTTATTAAATGATGACGTAGTAGCGTAGGAGTGTTCCACATGTCATTTCCATGAATTTTGTATATTTTTAATTTTTCCTATTTTATATTTTTACTTAATATTTATATAATTATACTTATTATTATATTTTATTAAATTTTTCAAATTAATCTGTTTTCCTTTTTCTTTAAAACTCATGGCATATACACTTATATATGTATTATCTTACTTTATTTAATAATTTACTATTATTGCATATTACACATATACTATTTAAGTATACTAGTATACTTATATATACTATACCATTAATATATGTATAGATATTTTTATGTAATTAGTTTCCCTCAACTTATTTATACATATATACATATGTAATATAATATTATAAACTTAGATATATTATATATGCTATACACATATACATACATATATGATACTTATACATATATTACACATATTTTATATTCCATACATACATATACAACTAGCCATATATACATATATATATATAATGAAAATAAATATTATACATACTATCATATTCACATATATACATGTACATAAATTCCTTCATACCAAATACTTGTATAATTAATTAAAATATATATATATATATATATACACACACACACACATAGCCATACCTAAGTATTTATACATATAGGAACACATAAACATAAGGAAATGTTAATTTTACATATTGTTGATTACATGTACATAGACTTTTCTTGCAAAAATAATAGAATACATGTAAATTCACTACATAGTCCTATGATACACAAGATTCTACAAAATATATGTATATGAAAGAGTACATATAATTGGTTATTACAAAATAGACATAATATACATACTACATATTTACTCTACTTAGTAATTTGATGAGTATTTGACTGCAAAGCTTCTTCCTCTTCTTGATTATTGAAATAAGTAGATGGAAAATCCAAAGTGAAAGAGAAAGGCAAGGTTTTTTTTTTTTTTTCTTGGTTTGGACTAGGAAATATATGTATAGGTCTTATTTTTGTGTTTTGAAATTGAGAACAAAATAAGGAATGTCTTTACTTCCAGCCAGTCATGATGTAATAGAGAAAGAGAGAGAAGAATACATTGAATAAAAGAAAAGAAAAAGAAAAAGCAAGTTGGTAATAAGATGATTTGATAGGGAGCTTATCTATTATCTTTGTTTTGTATACATAATTAACACATGGTGAATTAAACACACAAGTGTCCATCGAAACCAAATTTGGAAGCTCAACGTAGCCAATAAAAAAAAAATTAAAGAAGAAAAAGGAAAAGGAAAAAGAAAGAGGAAGGAAGGAAAAAGAAGAAATTAAAAATCAAAATTCCAAATGTAAAATAACAAAATTATATGTTTAATAATAATTGTGAAATAATATTTGAAGTTTTATAAAATTTATTTATTAAATTATTACCCATTATGTTTATAATATTGAGGAGTTATCTCAATGCGTTCGTTAATAATTTTACATGACTACGCATGTTGGTCAATAATCGTATTTGACAAGGGTTTTATTATTGTTAGAGTAAATTTATTCATTTTATAAACATAAAGTTATAGTTTTAGGGTTTTTATTAAGTTCGAGTTCAATTTTGAATATTTACGTATATATAGGGTTTAGGATTTTTGTACACAATTAAAGTTTCGATCAAAATTATAGGGTTTTTATTACTTATAATATATTTAAATTCATAATTTAATATAATTTTTATCTTACTTAGCCTTATCGACTCATGAAGTTATTGAGAGTACTTGGATCCAATTTAGGGTTTAAACCAATAACTTTATAGCGTTTACATCCGTAAAAGTATCATATCTAACATTTTAACGTGCATCCTTTATACTTAAAATTTGAAATCCTAAATGGGTGAGGCATGAAACCTAAGTATAGAGATATTTTGTACAGACAAAAATTCTAGATCACACATTAGCCTAAATAGCTATATTAAATGCAATACACATATCAATCAACAATCACAAATGTATTTGAACTTTCAATAGTGACATAAATCATAACTCATAAAAATAGTTCTTACTCATAAAAGCAAATTAACATCAAATTGGAATAAGAAATTCCATTAACATGTAACTTTGAATTAACGATTCTAAGACTTAATATTACATTGTTGTAGAGATTCTAAGACCTCATATTTAAGTAATGTGAATATGAAGATTCTAAGATCTTATTTTTCAAACTAAACAAACTAACAAGCTAAAGATTTGTGGAAACTAACAGCAAAGCAACGATATTACTAGTACGTTATTAGCTATGAAGATGACATGAAGGTAATGAATACAAAGGAAGTGGAGAATGAAGAATGAAAGTATTCTTAAACCATATGTTATTATAGGAAATGTAAAAGTTAGTATAATTGTTTAGAGATACCTGCTTATATACAAAAGGAGTAGCCTAACTAACTTATACACATATAAGCAGGGGTAGGTCTATAGGTTGAGGAAGGGGTGGTTGGAGGCGACAAGGGCTTTAGCCCCCCTAATCTCAAGAAAATATTAATTATTATAATTTGTAGAAAAGGTAAAAATATATATATTATAAGAAGTAAAATATGGCATAAAATTAAGCATAGTTTAATGGTTTCATATTTGGTTTTGTAATCAAGAGGTCTTAGATTCAAATCCCATGTATGTCATACATTTATTACTTAAATAACATTTGTCTTTTTGCATTTATTAAACTTTTTTTTCTTTTTCACAATTTCCAATACCATTGAATTCATTAATTACAAATTATATTTAACTAAATTAATTCTCTTAAATTGATATTTTTATTAGTAATATATCATAAATAATAATTATATTATCCACATTACATATGTTTTAGTCTTATCACATAAACTATTGATCAATAATACTAATTACATGATATTTTTAATATTTTCTCACAATTAATATATGAAAACAAATGTCAATTATTAAATAATTGTTTGCTAATAACTTATGATCAAAATGATACTCTTTCTCTTTTTAGCATTAGTAATGGAACAATTAGACAAAGTTATCATGAAAAAAGAATAGTACAATAATTACATTTTTGTTAGTTTTCTTTTTTGGTTTTATTTGTAATTTCTTACTCAAATAATTTTTTGATATTTTCTTTTTGTTAAAAACATAAATTACACAAGTTTTATATATTATTGCTTTTTTATATTAATTTTTAAATTTTATTTAATATAAATATATAGTAAGAAGGTAAAATCTTTATTCTTTTAACTTCTTATGAAGTATACTGTTCACTCATAATCATTTTTTGAAACAATCTTTTCATCCTATTAAGTTTTGGGAATTATTCAAGTCAAATTATTAATAAGGTCTTTTTCTCATATATAAGATACAATATAATTATAACAATAAAGAAATATTTTCTTATCGATGATTTTCATATTGATTTAATTAAGGTAAGTTGATATCCCCAATTGTATGATCTTGGGTTATTCCTTGCATGTAAGCATTAACATGTATGAATAATAACAAAATAGAACATAAGCTAGCTATAATACTCACAAGATCTTGTGATTTACTATTTACTATCTCATTTCAAAACAAACAATAAATGCAATTAATTAAACATTTATAATAAAGTTTCTAATTCTACAAGCACAATTAAGAAATAAGCAAACTTGTTATCTATAATCTGCTTAAATCCTTAATAAGATCCCAAGTAAGTTCTTACTTTATAGTATATAATCAATTAGACACTTATGGTCATAGATTACTAAAAGTGTTTGGTTTTTTCTCCTATTTTTATGGAAAACCAACTTAAATATAGCAAAAGGGGTCTACTATAAGTTTCGAAAGATTGAAAGTCTACTACATAAAAGGAGTCAACTAAGTAATCGATGAGCCTAAGGCAATCGACTGAGACTTAGACCTAATTGCAAGTCAAGCAATGAAAAAGGAACATGGTGATTCTTCTTCTATAGTTTTCACTTAGCAAGAGTCTATTGCTTGGTGGTCAAAGAATGGTCTAGTCTTCTTAAGTCATTTTAACATTTTGAGTGATAAAAAAAAAAGGTAGAGGACATTATTTTGGTTTGATGAGCCAATAATATGTTAGGAACATTAGAAGAGTGAAGGAAATAACAAAATGGCCTAGCAAATTTAGAGATTATATATAAAATCTCAGGAGTTGCATATATATATATATATATATATATATATATAAGGAGTAGTAAATAATACATCATACAAGAATAAAAAGAAATAGTTATATAGTTAGGGTTTGAAGTGGATTTTAACCAAACAGAACATACATATAAATAGTAGAATAAGAAGATTAGAGGTATCTTTTTCATCTTCATTACCAAGTGTAACTTTGTAAGGAATTTGCTAGCACTTGAAGACCAATGATAGATTTGTTCTTTTCTTTCATTGTACCTCACAAAACAACAATTACGAAAACAATATTAGTATATCAAGTCATAAATTTGATCATATAAAATAGAAATATATAATCCTTTTTATCATAAACATAAATTAGAGTGAAGGGATTCAAACCGTAGAAGTCTATAGTACGAGAATTGCATAGAACATTCAAGAGAAAGAAAAGAAAAAGTAAAGATACATGTACATGTGTGGACAAGAGGGACTCTAGGAGATATTTTAATCAGAGCACAATTGCAAGATTACTGGGATAGGCTAAATAATTTGAGAAGGCCTATTAATTACTACTTTCATTGATCTTGAATTCATTCAAGAATTGGCCATGGTGAATCATATAAGAAGCATGACAAGAATTTAAGAAGATATGCACCATCAAGATCAGAGATTGGATAAGTTGGAAGATAGAATGCAACATTTAGAAACAAAATAGCAATCTTACGTTGATATGATAGTAGAGATGAATGACAATATGAAACAAATAATGTAATCTTATAAGAATGTTGGGAATTAGAATTCTTCAATGCATAACAAGGAGATTTCATTATCTTCTAATACTAAAACTGACAACTTACGATTTTATACCCATAATATCAAGTTGGAGTTGCCAACGTTTAGAGGTATAGATGTTGCATTGTGGTTATTCAAAATTAACTGATTTTTTTATTTCCATGACGTACTTGTTCAAGAAAGGTTAAAGATGGCTTCATTTTCTTTAGAGAGTGAAGCCTTAACTTGGTTTTAGTAGCTTTTAAGAAATGAGTTGTTGACATCTTGAGACAATTCAAAAAGCAAGTAGAGATGAAGTTTGGGCTAACGGAATCTGAAGACTATGAGGGCAAGTTAACTAAATTAACTTAAACAAGTAGTATGCAAAAATACCAATATGAATTTGAATCTCTTTTGAGCCACATTTCGAGCTTATTATACAAATTTATGAAGAATTGCTATGTATCCAATATTACACACAGAAGTTCTATCTTCTAGACCCCAATCTTTGTTAGAAGCTATGAATATTGCTAAATTTCAAAAGCAAAGCTATACACTCTTCAAAACCAAGATTCTTATTCCAAACCAATTTTCCTTCCTATACTCAAAAAACCACATTTTCAAATCCTAATTCATTTTAAAATCCTTTAAATTCTAAACCCTCCTCTCTCAAACCATCATTTTTTTCTAAACCGATTTCATCATTTAGTTCTTATTCATCTAGTTCTAATAAATCAATCAATTCTATAGCAAATGCAAACAAGAAAACACTACCAATTAAAAGAATGTTACCTACAGAGTTAGCTTCACGACGAGAGAAAGGTTTATGTTACAATTGTGAAGAGAAGTGGCATAGAGGCTATGTTTATAGGACAAAATTCCTTTTGATGATTGAACTAGAGGAATTGTCACAGGAGGTAGAGAAGCATGAAATGATTGAGGAGTTGCAGCATGATAGTGACCAGATTAAGCAAGATATGACAGATCAGATGATGCAACTAGTAACAATCAGTTATCATGCATTGTTAGGTACAATTGTACCTAAAACATTTAGAATACAAGGCATGATTAAAGGGAAAATTGGTTTCCATATTAGTGGATAACAGGAGTACTTGTAATTTTATATAGGAAAATGTAACTAACTAATTGAATTTACCAATTACAACTATATCCTAATTTCCTGTTATGATAGGCAGTAGGGACAAGTAGTTTGTAAGGGGTGTTGTCATAATATTCCTTTGCAAATCCAAGGAATATCATTTTTTGTTGATTTTTACATATTTCCTTTTCAAGGAGTTAAGTAGTATTGGGCATTCAATGGTTGAAGACTTTAGGACCAATTTTAATAGACTATTCCAAATTAATCATATTTTTTACGTTCTGAAAAAAGCCAGTAGAGTTGCTTAAGAATTTAGATATGGTTATTAAGGAAATCTATACAGTAAAGTTATACAAATTGATTGTAAATGATAATGTGGCTTGCTATTTTGGTTTGTTGGTTCAAATGAGGATATCATCCATTAGTACTGCCAGCAATAAGGAGATAGAATCCTTATTGGGCAGATTCTTGGATGTCTTTACAACTCCTCATCATTGCCCCCACTAAGAGATATTCAACATCATATATACTTGAAGGACGAGAATATAACAGTGAATGTGAAGCCTTATAGATATCCCTATTTTTAGAAAAATGAAATAGAGAAGTTGGTAATCAAATGTTGGAAACAGGGGTTATAAGGCCAAGTACAAGTCCTTTTTCCTCACCAATGCTTTTAGTTAAGGAAAAAGATGGTTCATGGAGGTTTTGTATCGATTATAGGGCCCTAAATCAAGCTACCATTATAGACAAGCTATCATTTCCAACAATAGATGAATTACTAGATGAATTGGGCAGTGCGTAGGTGTTTTCAAAGATGGATTTAAGGGTAAGTTATCATCAAATCCTCATATTTCCTCAAGATATTCATACGACAACATTCGAAACCTATGAAAGACATCACAAATTTGTCGTAATGCCTTTTAAACTTTCAAATGCCTTAGCAACTTTCCAAGCTATGATGAACTTTATGTTCAAGTCATATTTATGTAAGTTCATCATTGTTGTTTTTTATAGTATTTTGGTGTATAGTGGAGACATGCAAGAACATTATCATCACTTTGATTTGGCTTTACAATGTTTAAGAAAACATACTTTTTACTTGAGAAAAGCCAAATGTTCTCTTGGTCAAGATAAAGTGGAGTATTTAGGCCATATAGTGTTGGATAGACGAGTAAGCCCTAATCCACAGAAGATCACGGCAATTATACATTGGCCATAGCCTTTTATTATTAAGCAATTAAGAGGATTTTTAGATTTAACTGGTTATTATAGGCATTTTTATCAAAAAATTATGCTTCTATTGCTTATCCTTTAACAAATCTACTGAAAAAAGACTCTTTTCAATGGAATCATAGAGCTGAACAAATTTTCAACTATTAAATGAAGCACTAGTTTAAGCACCAATTTTGGCATTACCAAAATTTTCTAAAGTCTTTATTGTAGAGACGGACACTTCGAGTTTGGGCATTAGGTCAATACTACATGAGGAATCCTACCCTATTTCTTTCTATAGTAAGAAATTTTGTACAAAACTACAAAAGGCTAGTGCCTATGTAAGAGATTTAGTTGTGGTTGTTGAAACAATCATGAAATGGAGGCTACACTTATTCGGGAGACATTTCATCATCAGAACTGATTAGAAAAGTCTTAGAAAAATCATGTCTCAAACCATACAAACACTAGAGCAGTAGCAATACTTAGTCAAGTTGCTGGGATATGATTATGAGGTGCAATACAATCTGGGAGCATTGAATAAGGTAGCAAATGCCTTATCAAGATAGATGGAAGATGAAGCTTACTTTCATTTCATTTCTTTTCCTTCTTTTCATTTCATTACAATTATAAAGAAGAAATTTGAAACTAATGACCATTGGAAGGAGTTGCTATATAATTGTGAACAAGGGAATATGTTGTAGTACTGCTAACTTGTAAAGAAAGATTATTGTATTTGGGTAGATGAATTTTCATCCCAACACCATCTCAAATTACTAAGCTACTGACCATAGAGTTTCATATAACTCCTACAATAGGACATAGGGGAGTTCTTAAAACTTTGAAGAGATTGAGTAATTCTTTTTATTGGCAAGGAATGAGAAAAGAAGTTGAAGATTTTGTGAAGCAATGCCACATGTGTCAACAAGTTAAGCATTTGACAACATCTCTAGCAGGATTGCTTCAACCATTACCCATTCTTGACTAAGTTTTTTAGGATTTAACAATGGATTTTATTATTGGCTTACCTAATTCTAAGGGGTATTTGGTAATATTAGTGGTGGTTGATCGATGAGAAATTGTCATTTTGGACCATTGAAGTCCACTTATATAGCAACATTAGTAGCTTAATTATTTGTAGAAATGGTGGTTAAACTTCATGGTATATCTAAATCTATCGTTTTTTATAAAGATAAGATATTTGTCAATAAGTTTTAATAAGAATTGTTCAGACTCAATGGTATAACATTAAAGATGAGTTTGCCTTATCATCCTCAAACTGATGGTCAGTCAAAGGTTGTAAATAGAAGTTTAGAGCATTATTTGAGATGTTTTGTAATGGACTGCCCTACTCAGTGGTCCAAATATCTTCCTTAAGAAAAATATTCTTTTAATACATCATACCATGCAAATACTCCAATGACTCCATTTGTGGCATTGTATAGAAGGAAACCATTAAGAATACCTAATTATGTCACTAATAAAACACAAGTAAAAGCGGTTAATTCAGAGTTGTGTTAAAAGGGATCACATTCTAAGAATGTTAAAGTATAATTTACATCAGTCTCAGGGCAAAATGAAAATTATGGTTGATTGGAAGAGATCAAAATGGACATTAAACAAGGCTGATTATGCATAGGTGAAGCTACAACCCTATAGATAGACATTTGTTGCAAAAAGATCATCTGCAAAGCTCGCAAGGCGTTATTTTGGCCCTTTTAAGGTGATAGTAAAAAATGGCCAAGTGGCATATAAGCTAAAGTTGCCTTCAAATTCCATTATTCACCCAATTTTCCTTATATTTAAGCTTAAAAAGCTTATGGGGATCATATCAATCAATTTCGTTTATCACAGGATTCTATTGATAATAATCTTATTATCTCACCTATGGCAATTCTAGATACATGAGTGATCTACAAATAGGGACAAGACATCAAACAGATTTTGTTACAGAAGGAGGCTTTACCTATAAAAGATGCATCTTAGGTAAATCTATAGCAATTTATCACTAATTACCCTAATTTTGACCTTGGGGATAAGGTCGTTTTTCCAATAAGGGGGAGATCTATTACAAATGTTAGAAGACCGAAGCAAATAACAAATGGTCCAACAAATTTAGAGATTACATAGTTACAAATATTACATCATATAGGAATAAAAAGAAACAATTATACAGTTAAGGTATGAAATGGATTTTAACAGAATAGGACATAAATATATATATATATATATATATATAGTAGAATAGGAAGAATAGAGGCATCTTTTTCATTTTCTTTACCAAGTGTAACTTTGTAATGAGCTTGTTGGCGCTCAAAGACCAATGATAGAATTGTTCTTTACTTTCATTGTACCTCACAAAACAATATTAGTATATCAAATCATAGATCCAATCATATAGAATAGAAATCTATATTCCTTATTCTCATAAACATAAATCAAAGCGAAAGGATTGAAACCCTAGAAGTCTAAGTATGAGAATTACAGAGAGCATTCGAGAGAGAGAGGAAAGAAAAAGTAAAGAAGAGAGAGAGTGTTACCTATATGTGTGTGGACAAGAGGGCCTAGAGGAGATATTTTAATCAAAGCACAGTTGCAAGGTTAGTAGACTAGGTCGAATAATTTGAGAAGGCCTATTATAGTACCATGTATCTATCGAAAGGGAGATTTTCAAAAGCATATTTCCTACACGTGATAGAAATCATTACACCGAGAAAAAAGAGAAAATATTAAAATTGTTCATAACTGTAGAGATAGTAGCACTCTTCATAAGAGCATCTTACTGCGATGTTCGAATGGTGTTAAATACACTTTTTTAATTAGTGCCAAACACTTTGTTTGCGGCCTCAATGGGGCATCAAGTGGAACTAGGGATGGCTAGACTTACCTTATTTAAGTTAATAATTTAATTACTCATTAAAGGTCTACTTATTTTTGCAAGTATATTTTTGTTAATATAACAAATGAAATTTTATTTTATTAGTTATTGTGTAGAATGAAAAACAATTATTTAGAACCAACGATAAATGCAACGGATGCTGGAAGATCCCTAGTTATTTTATTCATGGAGACGGCAAATTATTCGATAATGCGGAGAGTGAGGAATAAGTCTGGTGAAGTGTTCCGTGTATTGAATTAATTACTATGTTAAACGATGTTGATTCAGAGAGATTTTAGACTCCAGGAATTACAAAAGTTTTCTTCATTATCTTGTGATAGGTATATTATTTTGACTTAGTTAAAGACTTAAATCATCAAGCCATCTTACATCACCATTTGAGTGTGTGTGTTTATATATGTGGATGGAATGATTAATAGAGTCTCCTTGTTGCTCTATTTGTGTATAAGGGTGTCGTTTTATGGTGATAGATTGATGTTTACATTTCTCCCTTGACTTACTTGCTTAACAACTAAAAACAGGACGAAAAGATTACTTTCTGCATTGAGGTAGGAAGTCAGGATCCAATCGGATCAAGCAGTGCATGAAACTTAGTAGGATTCTATCACTAGGTATAACTTTTTGTTTGCTTTGAGGATGACCTATAAATCGATGGTAATAGTAATAAATCAAATCGTACACCAAATAATGAGAAAAATAATTAGATCTAATTGTAAGGTCCGCGATAAAGATGGAGCGTATTTTTTGTGTGTATATAAAAATGTTTTGTGGTGGTAGAATGTGAACCCATGTGTTTGTACTTCTACATGTAGGACTTGTATTAATATATAAGGCTAATATAGTGAATCTCATGTTTACATTAGAAACTTTTAGATTAAATATTTGAAATAGGTCCATCAACATTAGTTGGCATGGCTATTGACACTTTTAGCTTGGGGCATTTAGATTTAGAAGTGACTTCACTGTATTCTTGATGATTGATGACAACATCGAACCCTTTTAGTATAACTTATGATTTATTAAACAAAATTCTACTTCTAAACTCTATGCAGATTTAGTCTTGATTAGTCACGAAAATGTTAGATACATTGTAAATATGGATCTTTGTCAATTTCTAATAATGTATGCAGGCGTCTATCAACTGAAGTTTTACAAGATGTTCAAGTATCTGGATAACCATCAACATTGACACCTGTTACAATAGGCCAAAGACACTTATTTTACAAGATTTTGTATTTTATTGGATAGACATTAGCCTAGCTTCATGGAAACAGAAAAACAAATTGAAACTGAAATGCTAGCTCTAGCTAAAACAGGATATAATATATATCTATTGACATTTTTAAAAAAAATTACATAATTATAAATTATACAAAAAATATTACTAAAATAATAATACTATGTCATATGACATTCACATCTTGAAGATGCGATATAACATTAGTACACCAAAAGTAATATTATATTTTAAAAATGCGATATATATATTAATATTAATATCGTATTCCAAGATGCAACATGAGATATAAGTTTAAATATACTTTTAAAAGTATTGTATCTTTAAGATACGATATATATACAAATATCAATATCACATCTTGAAAATATGACGTAGCATTGATATTTTTGTAATATTTTTCATACAATTTATAATTATGTAATTTTTAAAAATTTTGACGATAAAAGTACAATTTTCTTAGCTAAAACACACTAACATAATGTAAAAAAATTTCTATAATCCAATGAGCAAGTTGTTGTTTTCCTTCAATTCCACACTTCTGTATTGATCTACAAAATTGGTAAAACAAGTAAGAAAGAAAATCACAAGATGATGAATTTGTCATCGCAGATACATTTGAAGGAAAATTACTTACTTCGGTTATGGGATTGTTTTGATGATCATTTAAGTCTATGGATTTGATTTCCAAGAAGTTTTTTCCTGATAGACTCACTCTCTATTGTACCATATGTCATGCTTTTCCTTTCTCCGGCCAAATCAGCTGAATAGCAAACTCCAATCTCAAATATGGCAATTAAGCATTCTAAAACTGGGTATTTTAAATTGGATAACTCTTCCATTTCAGCATTTAGTGTTGGAGCCAATATTTCTCTCACTTTATCTGGTAAAGCCGACTGGACAAAACCGTCAATAGGTCTCTTCATGGTAAGAATTTCAAGTAGGACACCGAAGCTATATACATCACCTTGTCCTGATATAGAAGTTCTGATTCCATACTCTATAACCATAAACATACACATCATGCTTTTGATAGCAACACAATCAATATAATTCTGGCCTTTGATGCAAAGCGAGCAAAGAGAAAGATGTAGCAGCTGCTACCTATCCCTTTGAATAGGAAGCATTAATTGACTTTACTTGGTGCAATATAACTAATGGTTCCACTGAATCGGTTGAGGTTGCTTGATAAGCAATACTATGATTGAAGGCATCCAAAATAATTTGTCAGAGACCAAAATCGCCAACATGACCAATCATCTCATTGTCCAAGAGAATATTATTTGGATTGATATCACGATGTATGATGCTTATTTCACACTAGTGGTGTAGATAATCAATCGCACAAGCTACATGAATAGCAATATTTAGCCTTCTTTGAATGAAACCTAAATGCTTTTGTGGTTGATTTACGTTGTGTGACATTGGAAGTGGATGTAACCAATCTTCGAGACTTCCACTAGTCATGAATTCACATATTAGCGCCTTGAACTCATTTCCAGAAAATCCTACATTGGAGCATGCTGTCAATATTTTCACAAGGTTGTGATGCCTAATTTTCTTTAGCAACTCACGTTCAGCTGAGGAGCTCTTTGAAGCACCATGTTGTTGAAGGTTGAACACTTCTATAGCTATTATGTTTTCATCACCATCTAGAAGAGCTTTATGAACTAAACCAACGCTTTCGATACCAAGTTTGTCATTGAGAAACCATTAGTAGTACTTAGAATACACTGGTATGACAACCTTAAAGGAAGATCCTCAAAACAGTTTTGTTGGATTACATTGCTCTTCTTTCTTTACGGCGACGAAAGCAAAAGAGAGACCAAAGACAATATAAAAAGAAGACCACCTACCACACTGAGTACAACTTTGACAGCAGTATGGGAACTTTTTATTGAAACTTTGGTAATGCATCCAGGAAAGTTTAACTCTGGAACACTACCACAGAATTTATTGTTTCCAATTACTGAAAATTTGCTAGCATTTCTAAAATTTCCTTGTGCTGGTACCGGCCCTTCAAGATTGTTGTATGAAAGATTTAAATTCACTATCAACATTAGTCAATGATTTTTGAATTTGGCCAGAAAAATTATTGTAAGAACGATCAATCACCTCATATACTCCTAAGGAACGCCCAAAGATGGTGGAATTATCTCCTCAAAGAGGTTCCCTTACATAAATAATGCTCGCAAATTATTGCAACCGCTAAGACTGCTTGGTATTTCTTTAGATAAAATGTTTTCAGAAATATCTAGAATGTTGTGAGTCCTTAAGTTTTCGACTAGGAGACGGAGAGAACTGCTGAGGCGGTTTTGAGAGAAGTCCATGACAAGCAATGATATGCATCCTTCTAGATTGTTTGCATCAAGATACAATTTATTCAAACTTTTGCACTCATCTAGAGTATAAGGAATATTGCCATGAAGCTTATTCTTACCTAATGCTAGCCAACTCAGTTGCTTTAAACTTCCAAAGGAAGACGGAATGTTCCTCGAAAGCTTGTCATCACTTAAGTATAGAATTACAAGCTTTTTAAGATTCCCGGCACTAGAGGGAATTTTACCGGACAATTGATTTTCACTTATGTCCAATTTCTGTAAGTTGATGAGGCTTCCTATCCCGGTGGGAAACTGTCCTGATATACCATTGCCTCCCATGAGCAATTGAAAGACCGATGGCAACTATTGCTGATGCATTCACGTAATGCTCCACTGAGATTGTTGTAGAAGCTTTGCATCCAATTAGTGATGCTTCATATCTTAGATCTTGAAAAACGTGCTATCATGCCCCGAAAAGATAAATTCACAATAGCCCTGCCATGTGAGCCATCTTAAAATAAAAGTTGATTTCATAATTACTATTGTAGATCTAGTTCATACAAGATGGACTCAAACTCAATTGCTTTAAAGCGTTCAATTTTGTATTTGCTTGCTATAAACCTATGGTAAAGTCTTTAAAGATGATTATAAAACAAAATCATTGTAACCAAGTTTTGCAAAATAATTGAGTTGGTCAGTAGTTCTCAACAACATATTCAATATCAACTAGTATTTACAAGATTATATTTGTATGGATAACAAAAACAAGTTCAAGAATAGGATTATAAGAGTCCATAGGTTTGCAAAAAATAATAAACATACTAGTAGTGAAAACTAGAGGGCTACTTGAGGAGACCCTAGCAGTTTTCCTAAAAGTTAGTTAAATTGATATTCAAAACAAAGTTTAGCTAATTCTTCAAATCCACGCTTCACGACCTTGCTTTCTAATCTTTTGAAATTAGGTGGCATGCTTGTAAGTTCACCTTGAACTTACAAAACAATTATAGGGAAATGAGCCATAATTTGCTTAGTAAGTGGGATAAAGATAAAAGTATGTATTTAACATCAACTAACCAAGGTTTTCAAGCAAATTTTTAGTTAGGTATAATGCATGTGTTCAAATAAATACCATCACACGAAGTTGTCCAGTTCGTCATGAAATTAGAGAAATTTTACTTGCTCTGATATAAGTTAAGGAGTTTGATGTCTTATATACGAATTGGACCCAAACTAAGGCTTGTGTAATAGAAAACACCCTTTTGCTGAGACTACCTTTTAACCATGACTCTAACCTTACTGTGACCTCTTCTTTTATCACGTAGTTCAATTAAGGGTAGGAAAAAAGATCATTTCAGCTATCTTCATTGAAGGAATCCATATTTGGTCCTAGAATCCTAGTCGTTACCCTTAGTGAGTTGAGATACAAGTTGGGTTGGGCATTACATCAAGTTCATTTTAAGGTGATCAATCAAGCTCAAACAATTCAAATGGCACAACTTTCATAGAGTAAACATAAAATGGAGCTTAGCTCCCACCACAGCAAATCAGATTCCAAACACATGCATCGCATATCTACAAATAACTAACTATAATCACAAGTAAGTACATAACAAAGTCTCTTAAATATTTTGAAATAATACTCCATAATGCAGTGAAACATCGATCATACTTATCTTGATGTAGTGTCACTTTATCCTCACTTATTGCACCCATCCTGGTTAATGATCCCTAAAATTTGTTGCACAACTTTAGATCTTATTTACCATATAAAGTAAAAAGTTATCATTAATATTAGGCATGTTTTTAGTATGAGTTAAGTGAGTTTCTCTAACTGTTTATTAAGCTTTAGTTAAGTAAAGAAGGTTATAACCTAGTTTCTAACTACGGTTCTCACCTGTTATTTTAACATAGATTATTATCTAAGAAGTTTTTTACCTCAATTTTAACTATGTTAAGGGTATAGAGTCCATATAAAAACCACTTTCTAACTTATAATCCAATTATTAGTGTGTTCAAAATGCTCAATACTATACTACATTCAGACTTAGTTTTCAATAGAGTTTCAGACCCTAATGCTACATCTATATTTCCTTATTTTACACTTAAACTTAACTCGCCTTAGGTTATAAACCATAGCTAGCTTATATTTGTATCATGATATCAACTTAATTACTACAACCATCTACTACATTCCTCATCAAAGCTTCACTTGCATATATCATCTCTTAAGATACCTTAGGATTAAGCTTACATGTCACTATTTTTCAACCTAAACTTATAAACACTCTATTGAAAACTTCAAATTATTAATTTCTAACTATTGCATGTTGATGAAAATTGATTTAAAACATATTTTGAAAATCTGACCACAAAGCATCAAATTATAACATTCTAGGAGTTCATCGTAAAAATTCAAGTCGAAACTATATCAATTAGTTTTTCGAAAATCGATTATTGAGATGTTTCTCTTAAGGACAATATATTAACACTCAAAATTTTGAAAATTTGGTTTGAGATTTGAATTCCTCATCCAAAAATACTCAAGAAAACCAAGTTTCAAAACTTTTGAAGACTGGTTTCTATTTTTACTAAATTTTAGTTAAAATCGAAGAGGATTAGACATTCACCGAAACTTGTAGCTTTAGCCACCATTAAGGGAACGGAGTGTGTTAGCCAAGCTTGTTGTGATTGTGGTCTTGACCTTCAAGTTGAGATGTAAGTTCACTTCTAGTTGCTGGTTGCATATACGGACTCCTCAATCGCAATTTTACACTTGTTTTTTGAAAATTTCCCTTATCTTCATTTCTTTCTCAATTCTTATCCCATGAATTTTTTTGGATCTTCGATTGACTAAAATTTGAAATGGTGATTAGTTAATGGTTTTTATAACTAAAAGTAATGTGTTTTGTTGTTAATTTCCTATCAACACTTAGTATTTTACATGAATAAGTGTCAAACTTTTAGTTTATTTAGTTCATACTCAAGCTTCAGCCATCCTCTTAGATTGGCATGCACTACAGGAATTTTTTTTTTTTTTTTTGTCATGTATTTTTTTATTAATTTTTCCTTATTTTTCTTCATTAATTTTAATGAATTTCTCATATATTCGAGTATTTTAATAATTACAGGTACATATTATTACTCGTATAATTTATCTTTAAAAGATCATTAGTTAACGATACCTAATTTGTACACTCCTGATACGTATATAATAATATAGTAAATTTTTACTATTTTAGCTATATTTTTAATATTTTATATATTTTTGACATTCATGCTTATAGGTTCTCCTTGAATAATATAATTAAGTTGCTCGTAAATTTTTAACTTAATCAAGTTACCTTCTGAAACGTCCTAAATCGACCGCTTGGAGCTTAGTTATGCAAGTATAGGGATTACATGTGCGATCATGCTAGATACCAGCATGTCTTTGATAGCATAATTTGATCACAGTCATTCAATTTCTATAAAGGCAGTGTGATCGCATAGATGGAAACTATTCGTAGCCATATTTTGCATGGATCTTGAAATTTATACTCCACTTCTTATCCTTTATTCCTTCCCTTCCTTGTTCTCCTTCCCTTTCTTCCTTTTCTCCCTTACCTTGTTCTCTTACCCTTTCTTCCTTTTCATAATTTCCATCTTTAACCAATCGCATTTTCATTACTCTTAACTAGAACCTTCTTCTTATTCCCTCACTTCAACAATTTTATTTTTCTTCTTCACCTAAATTCCTAGTCCTCTCTTCTCCTTTCATCCTTTGTTTATCCCAAGAATCATGTTAAGGAAATCATATTTGGATCACAATCAAATGACTCAACTAATGCCTAGCAATTGAGCCAAGGATTAGCTACCACTCATAGAGTTGACAATTCACCTCCTCATGAAGAAACCACTAATGTAGCAAACATCGAGAGTGATTGCCCTTAAGATTTAATGAGTGTTAGTAGTTTAGTCATAACTCATGCCCTTAAAGCTTAAAGGATCAAGAAGCTTCCTTTTGATGAATAACCATTTGATGATGAAGGAAGTCCTGCTACTATTCCACTTTACTCAAGTGTAGAATATGATTTGAGCCCTAATGGTATCACAAGTACGATCACTAAAATGGAGTTTAATGCCTTAAAGCTCAACTTTCAATCAACCCTAGAAGTTAGAGTGTTGAGAGGGCTAAGCTTCATGAACACATCACCTCATTAAGTGAGCATGAATTTGTACTCTTCTAGAAGTCTTTCAAGGTTGGTTTGAGGTTTCCCTTTTCCCTTTTTGAAAGATGCTTTTTTACATATCACCACATCCCTCCATCTATGTTAACCCTTAATTCGTATAGATTAATGGTTGCCTTCAAGTATATTTGTGAGCATTTAGAAGTTAGAGCTATTATAACCATGTTCTGTTATCTTTTTCACTATCAAAAGAGGTGATGGGTGGTTTTACATCCATGCTAGACCTTGGAGAAAAATTTTGATTGAATTAGAGTCTTCTATCCACAAATGGAAAAGAAATAGGTCATGGTTAGGTCAGAAATTGACTTGGACTTCCTTATAAGCCAACCCATCAAATAAGCTACTATTAAAAAGTTGCTCCCTAATGACCAAGTGACCTATGATACTATCATGATGGCCTATAATAATAATCAGTTTCTTTAGGATGCTGATACCATAAGAGATAAATACTCTTGTGGAGCTCCAATCTTCCTTAGGGACGAAGTAAAGGCTCCAAAAGGTGCTACTGTAATCCAGGGTAAGGACATTGAGGGCATTAATGAAGTTATTGTGATGGAATATGGTATAGGCTGCTTGAGATTTGGTTGAGTTGAGTAGTCTCGCAAGAGGAAACGCCTTTATGACTGCTTCAAAAATTGAGTACTTTTCCTTATGCGTGCTCGACTTGGTATTTATAAGTTTTCTTATCTTTTTTTTAGTATTTTTGAGATCTAATTACTTAACTTTTCTAAGCAGATATTGTGCATAAAGATAATGATTCAAAGAAACTTTTTGCCTGATTGAAGGTTGAGACTATACGAAAGAAAGATGGCAACACGAAGAAAGAGCCAATGAAAGTTACCACCACCATCATGAAAAAACCTCAAGAGCAACAAACTCTAAAAGGCATGTTAAAGAGAAAGGTCATAAAGGTTAATTAGCTAAGGAAGCCACCTATTGCTAAATTTGAAGATCTACCTTTAGTTTGTAGTTCAATTAAAGGAAAGGCCTCTAATGTAGGTTAAAAGAAGGATGTCCAACTTGATGGGGGTTCCAAAGATACCAAATCCAAAGAAACTCCTGTGGTGCTTTTAAGACCTATGACTCCTTCTAAGAAGGAGAATAAAGAGGTCCTTCAATTTTCTCCTTTTTGGAATGTCAACATAGCTCACTATGCTCTCGGAAATGGAAAAATAACTCTAGAGTTGGTGCAACAAATCTACCTACCATAAGATGTGAGTATAATTTCCAACACCATCATGCTCTACCAAAATTCAAGCTTTCTTAGCTTATTGTAATTAGCTACCTCAAAGATATATGATTTAAAGACTCTAGCTGGTGATTACATGAAGTGATATTCTCATGCCTTCTTTTAACCTTGCTTTTATTTTTGCAAAGCTCCTAGCACTTGATGATGAATAATGAAGCCTTAATCAAGGAGAAGAAGGCGATAAAATCTTTGCCTTCTTAGGTCTTATTTTATTGTCTTTCTCTTGCTTAATACCTTTCGTACCCTCCTTTTTAGATTATTAAACAAGCTAAAAACCAAGAAGCTAGTGTTGAAGCTGAGTAATTGAGGCTAAAGAAAAGTTGAGGAGAAGAAAAGGAAAAAATGGATGAAGAGATGAAAAATTTGAAGGAGAAAGCTGAAAAGGAGGTTAAGCTCAGAGAAGAAAAAGCGATTGCCCTGATTAAGGAGAAAAAGAAAACTACTAACTTGTCTCTAACTTACAAGGGGCGTAAAATGAGGTGGAAAGCCTCAAGAGCAAGCAGACCTAAGAGAGTACCCAATTGCAAAGCTCATATAATAATTTGAAAACCAAAATTGCAAGTCCCGAGAAGGAGCTTGGTTAGAGCGTCAGCTATGAAAAGATTTTTCAAGATATTTAAGATAGTTAGGAGTATATAAACCGTCTATCAAATAAAATGTTAGATGGAGTAATCTTAGTAAGAGGTAAAATCCTAATCCACCATCTGGACTATGACCTGATCTATTTGGATTTTGCCAAAAGAGGTCGGAAGAAGGAGGCCCTCACAAATGAAGGGAATATTGTTGAACTTAAAGTAGAGGACCAACCTTTTGAATGTAATGACACTCCTATTGCTCTTTTTGAGAATGTTGAAGATGTTTTCGATGCTCTTGAGACTCCTAATCTTCCTTCCTCAAATCTACCATCTAATTTGATCTTAGCTATTGAGAATTAACATGCTTCTTTTATGTTTTTCTATTTATTGTCTTGTCATTAGACTTTTGTTTTTCGAGGTCAGGATGATTGTAAAGACATTAAATTTCTCACATTCACCATTAAGGTTATTGTATGAACTTGCATTCGCCATGTATTTAGCTCTTACTTTTTTATTTAAGCCCATTATTATTTGCTAACATACGGCACTTGTTGATATATTGTCTATATTTACTTTAGGACCTTTGAAGGTCTTTTAACCTATCACTAAATAGTTTAGGGCTTTTACGTAACACATCATCCCTATTGATCATAAGACTTAGAGTATTGTACCCATTGCTCATTGATGGCTTAGGGTTTTTAGATAGCTCATCATCCATGCATTAGGCTTAGAGCAATTATGTTTACAATAGCTCGTATTTTCAGTTATTTTAGAATTTAGAGTACTTTACCTATCACCAATTAGAGGCTTAGGGTTTTTGGATAGCTCGTCGTCCTTGCTTAAGACTTAAAGCAATTAGGCTTATCAATCTTAAAAGAGTTAAGTCTTTATATCTCATTATCCAAGTTTATTGCTAGACTTAGAGATTTTTGGATATCCATTTCCCATCATCAATTAAATATAGGATTTAAGTATAATGCTTTATATAATTCACTCATCACTCATAATATGTAGGGTTTAGAGATATCTTAACCTCTACGTTATGAAAGAGGTTAGAGAAGAGCCTAGTAACCATGTACATTGGTGTAAGCTTATTAAGGACCTTAGGCTGGTCATGTTCTAAATTATCTTTCCAATATCAAAAGGATTATCACAATAAAGATAAAGCAATGAATGAGACTATAACATATTGTACAACAAATGCTTCATTAAAAATATTCTCATGAAATAAATTCAAACCATAAAACACAAACATATAGATCGACTTGCTACCATTGATAGTCCATAATTCTAACATAAGGAAAATAGTAACCATAACACTCACACAAACAACAAAGTTAAATGTACAAACTTGAAGAAGGTATGTCCTTTAGGAAGTCGATTACTTAAAGTATGGCTCAAGGTTTTCTATATTCCATGCCTAAGGATTGGCTGACCATCAAGCCTTTCCAATTTTTAAGCTCTTCCATTCCCTACAACCTCCTTTACCCTCATAAGGTCTTCCTAAGATAGAGTCAGTTTTCCTTGACTCTCCTTGATTCCTATAGCATCTAAATTTTTGCAGACTAGATCACCAGGTTGGAAACATTTGTGCCTAACGTACTTGTCACAGTATTGAGTTGTGCACTACTAGTAGGCAAATAGATGAGGTTTGGCTAAGGCTGGAGTTTCGTAAATGGTGTTGAAGTTTTCTCTAATGCAACATCACTGTATTCGAGGTTATAAGATCGAACTCTTACACTTTCCACCCAAAGCTCAAGAAGTAAAATTGCTTTAAACCCAAAGGCCAGTTGATAAAGAGTATGGCAAGTCGAAGTTCTCTGCATAGTGCTTTAACTCAACAAGAAATTAGGTAGGTCATCCAACTAAAGGTCAAGAAGTAGAACTACTATAGATCTAAAGGCCAATTGATAAGGAGTATGGTAGATTGAAGTTCTCTACATAGTTCTTTAACCCAGCAAGACATTAGGTAGCTCATTTATCCACTTGCCACTAGCTCGATTTACCCTCTTCCATAAACCATAAAGAATAACTTTATTCACTACTTCTTCATGCTTATTGCTTTGAAAGGGTGCAATTGATATGTAACATAACCATATCTGCCAAGTTTAGTAGAATTCTTTAAACTTGTCATTATTTAATTGAGGCCTATTATTTGTGATGACAATGTAGTGTATCCTAAATCTAGTTTGAATATTGCTAACCCACTAAAGCCTCAATGCTTCAATCTTTAATGGTAACTATAACTTTTGCTTCAATCCATTTCATAAAGGAATCCATCACAACAATAATGTATTGTCTTTGTCTAGTGTTATTTGGAAAAGAGCCTAAGATATCTAACTCCCATTGGGCAATAAGCTGGGGGCTAATAAGTGGGATAAGATATGCGCTTGGTGCTCTTTTAATTGGAACATTCCTTTGACAATCAGCATACATTTGAACCAATTGGAGGTAATCCTCTTCATTGTAGGCCACCAATATTTAAGCCTTAAAGCTCTTACATATAAAGCTCTGGCCTTAACATAATTATTGCAAACCTCAACATATAGGTAAAAAAGGATCCATTCTGCCTTAGTAGGTCGCATGCCTTAAATAGGGCATGCTTAACCTTCTCTTGTAAAGCTTTCCTTCTATCACTATAAAGTTAGTAGCCTTATAGATAATCTTACAAGCCTCTTTAGTGTCTTGAGGTAGGACTTCGCTCTCTAAATAATTAAGGATAGGATCCATCTAATGAAGTTCTTCTTCTCTTTCTTGTACTTCCAAACATTCCATAGGTCACTTGTCTGTGCTCTTCTTTAGCAAGTATCTCTTCTTAGTTTAGCAAACTTGTGGAAGCTCGCTTTGACAACTTATCCATAGCGTAATTCTATGTCCTTGGGATCTTGACCAGTTGCTAAGAATCAAAACTTGTTCCTAACTCTTTGACCAATTAGAAGTACTTTGCCATATTCTTGTCTTTTGTCATGTTATCTGCTCTGACCTGATTGACAATCAATTGGGAGTCTAAATAGACAACCAGATGTTTGGCTTTGACCTCCATTGCCAACTTCATCCCAATTATAAGGGCTTCATATTTAGATTCATTATTACTAGTTGAGAATCTAAGTTTCAAAGCATATGAGATCCATGCTCCCATTGGACCTTTTAAGATTAAGCCAGCACCACTACCTTTACAAGTTGATGAACCATCAACATATAAGTAATAGATCTTTTGCTTATTGTAAACTTAACTATGAAGTTGGCTAAAATTTGAGCTTTCAATGCCTTTCTAAGTCAATATTAGATACTGATGGCATTAAGCTTTGAGGCATACTTAACTAGCCATCCAAAAGTATTAGGCATTTGTAGGGCTAGCTTCAAAGGTTGGTCAATTAGAACGATGACTTAATAGGCCTCAAAATAAGGTCAAAGTTTCTTAGCTAACACACAGATGGCTAATGCAATTTTCTCTAGCTTCATATAACATAATTCAAGTCCTTGCAAGACATGACTAACATAGTAAACAGGTCTATGTATGTTGCCATCTACTTGTATGAGCACGAACGAGAGAGCTTAGCCATTCACTAACAAATACAAATAAAAAGCATTACCATCAATGGGTTTAGATAAGATTGAGGTTTTTGTTAGAAATTCCTTTAAGGCTTGAAATTCTCTTCCGCACTCTTTAATCCACCTAAATCTAAATTGACTTCTCAAAATTCAAAAATATCCAAGACACCTCTCACACTTTTTGAAACAAAATGAATTAGTGCTACCACCTTTCCTATTAACCTTTGAACCTCTTTGATAGACTTTAGTGACTTCATATCCAAAACAACTTGATTTTTTTTTTAGTTAGCCTATATTCCCCATTGTATCACCATAAAACCTAAAAATTTTCTTAATGATGCCCTAAGCATACAATTCTGAGAATTTAGTTTTATGTTGTGGTATTTAAGTGTGTTAAAGGTCTCCTCCAAGTTAGAAAGGTTTTTATCATTGGTCTTGCTTTTCATCATCATATCACCCACATATACTTCAATATTTTTGCGTATTTAGGGCTTAAACATTTTCATAACCAATCTTAGATATGTGGCTTCCTACATTTTTCAAAAAAAACAGGATGACCTTATAACAATATGTTCAAATGTTAATGATGAAAGAAATGTGTGCTCGGTCAAAAGGGTGCATCTTGATTTGGTTATATTCAGAAAAGTATCCATGTAACTTAATAAAGCATGCCTTGAGTTTGACTAAACTATATCCATGTAACTTAATAAAGCATGCCTTGAGTTTGACTAAACCATTTAATCTATGTAAGGTAAAGGAAAGTAATCCTTTGGACATGACTTATTAAGATCGGTGAAATCAATGCACATCCTCTACTTTTTGTTCACTTTTTAACTAACACACAGTTGGTTAACTAGGTTGGATATGACTCTTCTCTAATAAAATCCACTCTCAACAAATTTTGAAGTTCCTCTTCAATGGTTACTTGCTTCTCTAGGACAAAATACCTCTTCTTCTATTGTACTACTTTGACACTTGAATCAATATTAGGCTTATGGGTGATTACCTTCTCTGGAATGGTAAGCAAGTAAAATGGAGACTATGCAAAAACATTTCTATTAGCTTGAAGGAATTATATTATGCGTTCTTAGAGGTCAAATGGCATGCTAACCTCGACTGTAGTGGTATGCTCGAGATTGTCACTCAATTGAAAGGTAAATTTTCCTCTACAAGCTCACCATGGACATGCAAATGATTGTTTGTGCCTATTTGATGTGATATATCCAATCTCTCTTCATAGCTTTCTAAAACTTTGGTTAGCTATTAATCTCCATTACATGTTCTAATTCCTATCAAGGGTGGAAATTTTGCTTTTTAATGAGCCGTTGACATTACTGTCTCGAAGATGTTGATGGATGGTCAGCTTGTGATCCCATTGTAAGGAGAGGTGCAATCAACTATTACAAAGTCTAACTCTTTCTCAATGATGTTCTCATCATCCCTAATCTAAAGAGTCAATGTAACCACTCCTCAGAATTTTACTAGTTGATTATTGAACCCATTTAGGTTATACTTGTAACTACATCTTGTAGTCTTCCTATTTCGGTCATATTTGGTCAAATGTGTACTAAAAGATAATATTGGTCAAGATTCCAATGTCAACTATGATTTTCTTAACCTCAAATTTAGCTACTCTTGTCAGAATGACTAGAGTGTCATCAAGGGGAAATCGGATCCCCTTATCACCCCTCTTAGAGCTTGATTATCTCTTCCAGTAATATCCTAAGCTACTAACTCTTGATCATCAACCTAGACGTCATTATTACAAGGCTGCTAATTAGTCCTTCTCCTCTAAGTAGGGTATTTAATTAGTTGGTCCCAACGCTTTGGCAAGGGGTGGCAATGATGGTGAATTGATTATAAATAAAATAAAAACTTTTTATATCTAAAAATCTCCTTGATTACTTAATACAATGGCTGAGAATTTCCAAGAGAGTGTTTTATGTTTTAAAAAATAAATTAAACAACTATAACCACAAAACAAAAAGATTAGAGTTAGAAAGAGCATGAGCACATGAACTTATGCCTACATCCACTCTACCATCTCCATTGTTAGGATTCGATCTTTCATACTGGATTTTCCATTATCTAAAATAAGAGAATACAATATGTTATTACAAGCCTTGGCTACAATGCTCTACCTTCAAGCTATCAACAAGCTATATAAATCTACGGTGAAATACTCTCTTATTTATAATACTTAGTACGATAAAATAAAGCTTCTAAGGCTTCGATAAGATAAGCATAAAATACAATAAGATTGAAACAATTTAGAATAGAGACAATTCTATTTTAATTTGAAGAGCTCTAGAATTGATGTTGCAGTTGTGTACTCTATGTCTTCTTTGTATCTTTCATTGAAGCCTTCTTGGTATTTTCAAACTTTCACTGCAATGACTAATTTATGATTGATTCAAATCTTCTAGTCCTTATTCATGTTGTTAATTGTAGAATTTCAACAATTATTTCACTTACAAATTTTCTCACTTCAATCTTTAATTCTCCTGATATTTTAGATAGCTTCTAACTATTGAATTTTGATTAGTAACGAGGATAAGGACTAGTTATAACTAGTTCTACAAAATTCGACCAGCTTCCCATTCATCTTCTAAATTTTACTTTCAAATAGAATCTTCAACATTCATAGTGGAACTACACAGTGTATTACCTAAATACACGTATGAAGGTGGAGCTAGGCTTTGACCTGCAAGAAAACAAATAAGATACTTATGAAAAATTAGATTTTAACTTGAGTTGCAGTTCTTCTTTGTCATCTTCTAAATCAACTTTTATGTTATGTTGCATCTTCATTTTATGTTTCTAGAGAACCTTTTAAATTAGCTTCTACGTATTATTGCCTTGTACATTTTCTAGATTCTTTTCTGCTCGTGCTTTTAATCAACATTATAATATGTTTAAAAGAATTTTTTCAGACTTTATTTAACTTCTTCTAACTTTGTTTCTCACATCTCTAATCGTAATCAGCTTCTAAGTCTCCTTCTATTTATTGTCAACAAAATGTGATAACTTCTAACTTTCATCTTAAGAACAATTATCTCAGAAACTTCATTAGACAATTTTAATATTTATTATCATCAAAATATGTTGCTTGAGAGAATTTAACATTCTTCCCCTTTTTAATGATAATAAAACATTTTTGAGAAAAATATTTTGCACAATAAAAAAAAAAAATCAACATTTAACTATCTTAATAATAGCTTCTAGCTTATCTTCAAGGTTTCATATGTACCTATACTCAATAAGATATTTTTATGATTAGTTGGCCCATTTTTCCCCTTTTTCTTATAAGGAAGGGAAAGAAAGAACATCATCAAAACATGAAGGAAAGTACAGAAATAGAGTACATAACATTTGAGAAACATGAACAAAGCTTGAAACATTGGAAGACAAAGGTACAAAAGCAACAAAGATTATCCTAAACACCAAACATTAAATAGAAGCCTAAAGACATAATTTATATGTAGACAGTAGTTTTTGGTGTAGCAAGGAAAGCTATTTGGCTTAGAGTTAAAGTAGTGGAATGAAATTGAGATGGTGATGGTTGAACTATAATAGGAGGTAAATCCAGTAGTCTTATGATAACTAAGTAGATCCATTGAAGGTTGGTATCCATAGTTTCTACCCTTGAGTTCAGTTGTTAAACTTGTAACCCTAAACCTCTAACTTCAGCAAATACTAAGAGTTCTCCTTCATTCTTGATCTTCACACCCTTAGTTTGCTAGGTAGCTATATGGGATTCTAGGACGTTGGCCAAATCCATAGTCTTAACTTAGATTTCTTTAGATAAGATCTCATGAGTTGTCTTAAACCCAACCTATATGGAGTTTGTGATCTGCTAGCATGACAGCTTGCAGTAGATCCTCCTTTGCTTTTGTAGAAATACTTTTAGGCCTAGTCTTCTCTCCCTTTTCTTTTACAATAGGTTTATCCTCAATCTCTTCTTATCTTGTAGTAGCTTCAGTTAGTACATCCAACTTAGATGGTTGATGCATCTATAATTTTCTACCTGTCATGATTTTTAGGTTTTCCTTAAGTGAAGCTTCTTCCTCAACAAGTAGAGCCTTCCTTTTAACTTTCTTTAGCTCCTCTTTAGCGAATTCCTCCTCAAACTTCATTTTCTCCCCTTTAACCAATGATAGGAGCTCTTTTACCCCAAAATTGATCTTTCTATTGGTAGGATGAACATAATGTGATCCATCCTAAGCAAACCATATTTTCTCATAGACCTCAATGTTCATGTGATGTAAAACTGTTTCTCTAATCTTCCTTGCCTCTAGTGGATATGGGCTATCCTTGGGGAATTGAAATCCCTTAAATTCCTATAATTTCATGATTATAAATCCATAGGGCATCCCTCATTTATTCCTCAGTATATGTCTAATCATGTAAGAAGCTAAGTCTACTGGTTCCTTTTTCATCAAAGACTTAATCACATATGCATCTTCTCCAATATTAGAAGTTAAATTGCCTTTCTTAGGTAGTAGACAACTAGTCACTACTTTATGGAGTACCTTAACTTTTAGGGTGAACTACATGATCTATTGATTCTCATAACTAGGGAATTTTACACCATTGGTGAAATCTAAATAAATCTATTCCCTCCTTAACTTTAGATCTCTTTCAGCAAAAACTAATCTAAGACACTGAGTAATACAACCTTACTAATTACAGCCTCTAACTTTATTGCTAATTGAGTTCTTGAATTCTTCATATAAATTGATATAAAAAGCAACTACAGCATCACCACTAACATTTTCCTCTGATTGTGCAATGACTTTTTGCATCCAACACTTTTAAATAACTAGTTAAGTCTATGGTTGTCAAGAAAGCTCCAAGAATCAATTCCAAGAAAATCCCTAAGATTCCAGTGACTATTGAGATGAAGACTTTGTTGAAGATTGATAATGTTTGTCACAGTTCTTATTTCCTTGTAAGAGAGCTTCTAGCATTAGGAGTAAAAGATGAGGTTTGTTTTTTTGGAAAAATTCTTTCTTCTTCAACTATTGCTAAAGAGGAACATTAGATTCTATGGACTTAGAATCTAATGGTGTACGATCATTTGGTAAAACCAAGGTTTTGTCAAACTTAGGTGGAGGCAACTCTAAGATGGAGTTTGATCCTCATCTAGTGAAGGTAAGGAATGATGATGGTCTTTTTCTTCTCCTAACATAGGGTTTACAATTCTTTGTTCCACTGGAGGATTTAGGGTTTCTATTGGTAAGGTTTTAGTTGGTGGATTTTCTTTAACAACAATCGAGTTAGAAGGAGATGAAGAGATAATAGTCTTAATACCCTTACTAATAAGCCTAGAAGACCTTCTCTTATAAGTTTACATGGTTGAAAGATTGTGATCAAGATCGAGAGAAAGTGGAGGATTTTATATGAATCGAAAGAAAGGGAAAGAGAGAGGAGTGTACTAATGGGTGAGATGATTTTAAATTGGAAGAGAAAGAGGGAAACATGTAACCAAACGTGGTAGTTTAAAATATTTTATAGCTAAATACACATTAGTCATGCATTCAAAATTTTATAAACAATTAATTTACTTAAAAATTACAAATAAAAATGACTACATATACCAAGCTCATTTCTAATAAATTCAAACCCTATTTTCTCCCAGGGCTTAATAAAAATATATGTAAGCTATAAATTTGTGAAATAAACTCAATACTCACATCATACCAACATGATCCCTTGTAAAATGATTTCAAATTTAAATGTGCTTTGATCTAGAGTGATGCATTGAATTCTTAGTTAAATTTATTACACTTATATTATCATACATAATAGGAATGTCTTTAGATGTTAGACCATAGTCCATTAAAAACTATTTAATCCAAAGTATCTATGCACAACAATTTCCAATAGACACATATTCAACTTCAGCTATTGAAGGAGCTACTGAATTCTATTTCTTAGATGACCAAGATATTAATGTATCACCAAAAAATTTACAAGTTTTTGAAGTGCTCTTTCTATTTATTTTGCACCCAACATAATCAACATTTAAATATCTTGTTAAAGTAGACTTCTGATTCTTTGGATACCAAATGTCTAATTTAGAAGTACAAGATAGATATTTCAATATCCTTTTAACAACAGCTAAATGTATCTTAGCAGGATTGCTTTGAAATCTAGTACAAATATAGAACTAAATAAGATATTTAGTCTAGATGCAATTAAATACAAAAGTGATCCTATTAAGCTTCTACGGAGTTACTCATCTACCTTCTTACTACTTAAGTCTATATCTAACCTAGTACATGTAAACATAGGTGTTGTAGTGATCTTGACTTTATCAAAACCAAACTTCTTTAGGATTTGATCTATATACTTCTTTTCATGCACAAATATCCCTTTATTACTTTGCTTAATTTGAAGTCCAAGGAAGAAAGGACATTTCAAATTCAGCCTCCATTAACTTAGATAATTCTTTACAATATTTTTCAATAGTAACACCAAATATTATATCGTCTACGTAAATATGTACAACTAATAGATCATTACCATAATGCTTTAAAAAAAGAGTAGTATCCACTTTATCTATTATGAAGTCATGCTTAATTGGATATTCACTCAATCTTTAATACTAAGCACAAAGTGCATGCTTTAGTCCCTACAATACCTTTTTGAGCTTGTGCATATGATCTTTCTTACTTCTAATTTCTATGTGGTACCTTCTATGTTTTCTCTTGTACCTTCTAAGTTTGGCAGACGAACTTCTAATTGTGTATTGGTATCTTCTTGTTTAATTTCTAAGTCTTTAAAACTCTTCTTTTTTTTAGGAACAACATCATTCTCATCAAGAACATTTTCGGTATCTTCAATAAACTTAACATTAATAGATTCCTCAATTACTCTTATTGATTTATTATAGACTCTATATGATATGCTATTCAATGGATAACCTAAGAAAATTCCTTCATCAACTCTATCATCAAACTTGCCAAGATCAGCATTAGTTTTTTTCACAAAACATTTGCAACCAAAAGTATGAAAATAAGAAACAGTAGGATTTCTTCCTTTATATAACTCATATGCAGTCTTTTTAGATAAGGGTCTAATATGTACTCTATTAATTATATAACATGCAATTGCAATGGCTTCTACCCAAAAATGTTTAGTTATTCTACTACCATTTAGCATAGTCCAAGCTATTTCTTGCAATGTTCTATTCTTCCTTTCTACAACTCCATTCTATTTTGGAGTATAAGGGGTTGAGAAGTTATTATTTATACCATTTTGATCACAAAATGCAATAACTCATGATTATCAAGTTCTTTAACATAATCTGATCCTATACTACCAATGCAATAGCCTTTTTCCTTTTATATCTTCTTAGCAAAGCTCTTAAATTCTTGAATTTCACTACTCTTATGTTATAAAAATAACACTCATGTAAATCTTGAAAAGTCATCAACAATTACAAGTCTATAGTTGTTTCTCCATAAAGTTAATGTTCTTGTAAGTTTAAACAAATCTAAATGTAATAACTTAAGAGGTCTATTAGTTGAAATTATATTTTTACTCTTATTATTACTAATACTAACTTATTCTTAACACAATGATCATGATTCACATGACAATTATCATTAATTTTATGCAATCCATTTATCATCTTATTTTTGGATAACTTCATTAGTTGAGAAAAATTTACATGTCTAAGTTTATTGTGCCACAATAATGTACTATCCAACATAGTCAACAAGTAATGTTGAACCAAGATATCTAATGATTTAATCACATAAATATTACCTTTCAAATAACCTTTAAATAACTTTTTATCAGAAACTTTATCAAATGCAACACACCTATTTTTCTCAAACATAACCTTATAGCCTTTATCATACAATTAGCTATACTTAATAAATTATGTTTTAGTCCTTTTACAAGTAAAATATTTTCAATACAATAGAGAAAGTTATCAATATTATTAGAGCTAAGTATTTTTTTCTTTACCATTTTTACCAAATGTTACATCACCTTTTTCTCTCCATTCCAAGATTGAGAACATAGAAGCATCTCTTGTCATATTCCTAGTACATCTATTATCAAGTATCTATTGCATTCATCATAAGAAGGTTAAGTATTTTAATGAACCCAACAAAGCTTAGGTTTAGTAGAAATGAAGCTCGTAATGTTAATTTTCTTTACCTAATCCTTATTGAGTTGTAAATCTTATAATAGCAATGTTTCCCAATATATCCAACTCTATTGCAATTCAAACAGGTATATCGAAATACATAATTATACTTGTCCTAATTAACTTGATAATTTCTATCATGGTTATTGTACCTTCAAAGTTGCTAAGAATACCTTCTAACTTAGTTTGGATATCTCTTGGACTAAGCAACAAAGCTTCTAGATTTGCTTCTAAGTTGCTCATATAAACTTTCTTGTGCATTATCTAATGGTATAACATCTCTTGCCTTGATAAATACTGCCTTTGTAGAACTCTTTGATGTTTGTTCTTCAAATCTAAGTCCTTATTTAGAGCCATTAACTTTTTCATGTGCAATCAAAATCTTTAACTTCTCTAAACTTTCATTAAACTTGATGAATGCGTTCTTAATAGATTCAGATAAAATATTAACTCTAATCCTTAGTAGTTTTGTTTCTTCCTTTAAAATTAGATTCTCATTCATTAGAGCCTCTTTTTCAACATGTAAATTTTCTTTATCATTCCTTAATATGTCATTTTCATCAGCCAATAGCTTATTACTCTAACTTAGAACTTCTTTCTCATTCGTTAAAGCTACATTCTCCTAATTTAGTTTAGAATTCTTTTGATAAGTCGTAGCTAATACTTCTAACAACCTTTGCATTTCATCATATAAATCACCATTTTTAGAACAATTATTATCTAAGTCAAAACATACCTCAAAGTTTACCATCAAGCAACGATTTGATTCGTCTTCTTTCGTGGTTTCTTCTATATCACTATCAAATTAATCTAAATCACTCCATGTGGCCATCATTGCTTTCTTCTTGTTCTTACTTTTCTTGAACTTCTCAAACTTTTTGAGCAACATAAGGTACTCATATTTGATGTGACCTGTTTCTTGCATTCATAACATTGAAGCTCCTTCTTTTCTTTTCTTTTCTTTTCTTTTTTTCCTTCTATTTCTTCCTTCAACTTGTAGGGCTTTCCTGCATCATTTTTCACATGAAATGAGTTAGACATTTTAATGTCTACTATTTTCTTACCTTTCTTCTGTAATACAAGATTGAGTCTCTTTTTTAATAGGTTAAACTCTTCCTCATCACCATAAACATCACTTTCTAATTCTTCTTCATCAACCCTATACCTTTCTTTTTGCTAGCATTCTCATCAGCATGGAGCAAATTAGATTCATATGACATCAATTTGTATCTAAGCTTGTTAAGTATTAGTTTTGAGAGATCTTGTACTTCTGCAATGGTTGTCTTCCTGGTATCTAAGCTCTTGGTAAGATTCTCAACATCTTCTAAACCTAATCCTAGTTAGAAAATCCCTTTCTAAGATAAGCTAAGTCATTAGTAATGATAGCAAAATGAATAAAGACTCTTTTAATTTTTTCTCTTGGTAAAAATTGAAAGTACTCATCTTCTTGCAAGAAAATATTGATCCTTGTTTCTTGAACTATCTTATTTCCTTCGTATGTTTCTATTAGCTTATCCCAAACATCCTTGGTAGTGCTACAAACTGACATAAGGTTAAATTCAGATGGTGAAATTGCACTTATCAATAGATGTTTAGCTCTTTTGTTGATAGAGGCATGTTTCTTTTCTTAAGCATTGATAAATAGATAAGTCAATTCATAGTCTCCAATTTCAATCACTTCCCAAACATCATAAACGTTGGCTTATATAAATGTCTCCATCCTACATTTCCAATGAGAAAAGTTAAATCTATCAAAGTAAGAAGCATGAGTTGTTTGCATAGATTGCAAATTTTCAAGCATTATAATATCTATCTCCTAGTATTGATAAGAAAAACATGCTTTGATGCCAATTGTTGGTCCCTCTTAAGAAATCGAGGGAGGGATGTTGACTAATTGCAAATAAACTTAAAACTTGTTGGATCTAAAAATCTCTTTAGTTACATAATACAATGGTTTACAATTTCCTAGTGAATGCTTTATGTTTTCGAAAATAAATTCAACAACTATAACAACAAATAAAAGAGATGAGAGTTAGAAAGAGCTTGTAAACAAGAACTTATAGTGGTTTAGCCATGTGCTTATATCCATTCTTTCAGCTCCACTATTAGAATTCAGTCTTCCACACCGAATGTTCCACTATTCTAAAATAAGAGAGTTCAATTTGCTACTACAAACATTGGTTACACTGCTATGCCTTGTAGCTATCAACAAGCTATACAGATCTATAGTAAAATATCCTCTTATTGTTAATACTTAGTACAAAAATTAAAACTTCTAAATCTTTAATAAGATAAGCATTAAATATAATATTATTGAAAAAATTTAGAATAAAGACAATTTTATTGTAATTCGAAGAGCTATGGAATTGATGTTGCAATTGTACACTTTGTGTCTTCTCTATATCTTTCTTTGAATTGGTATTTTTAAACTTTCATTACAATGACTAGTTTATGACTGATTCAAATCTTTTTGTCCTTATCTATGTTGTTAATCGTAGAATTTTGATAGTTATTTCTCCTCCAAATTTGCCTACTTCAATATTTAATTCTATTGATATTTTAGATAACTTTTGACCATTGAGCCTTAATCAATATAGAGGATAAGGATTAGTTATAAATGGTTCCACGAAATTGAGCCAGCTTCTGATATATCTTTAAAATCTTGCTTTCGAATAGATTCATTGACATTCATAGTGGAACTAGATAGTGCATTACTTAAATATACGTATCTAGTGGAGTTTGGCCTTAACCTATAAGAAAACAAACAAGATATTTATAAAAATAATTATATTTTTAACTTAATCTATAGTTCTTCTGTCTCATCTTCTAACTCAGCTTCTAAGTATTACTGCCTTACATATTTTCTAGATTATCTTTTGCTTGAGCTTCTAATCAACCTTCTAATCTATTTAAAAGAATGTTTTCTAAATTTATTTAACTTCTTCTAACTTTGCTTCTCATATCTCTAATCATGATCAACTTTTAAGTCTCTTCTATCTGTTATCGATAAACTATGATAGCTTTTAACTTTCCTTCTAACTTTTATCTTGGGAACATTATCTTAGAAACTTAATTAAATAACTTTAATGTTTGTTATCATTAAAAAATGTTGTTCAAGAGAGCCTAACACGATCCTTTCTTCCCTATCTGCGAAAAACTTCTTGAGGTATCCTCTTCGGATAGCATCTAATGCATTATTTAGATGAATATACTCATCCGTATTATAACCATGGTCACCATGAAAATCGCATTACTTGTTGGAATTTTTCCTTATAGATTATTCCTCATTTTTCAACCAAGCCAAAAATCTATGGTTGCGAACTTCCATAAGAATGTTCAACATAGGTCAATTCAATGGTCTATGAATAGTAAATGTTGGAATCAGTCTCTTTTGATCTCCTTGAGGTTAGCTCAATCTATTATGCATGTCAAATTTCTTACTTAAGCAGTCTTTTGTTGATTCACTTTCTTTTTCTTGCCTTCTTTCAAATTTCTCTTTTTCAACCTCCCTATGACCCTCCATCTAGTTCTCTTAGCGTATAAACTTTTTCACCCTCATAGTAAATTCATCAAGTAAAGTCAAAGGGCGTTTACTGAGGGATTTGAAGAAGTTTGAGTCTTCTTTAAGACCTTGACAAGTAGCATGCAATAAAACACTCTTTTCATAGTTAGTAATTTCAATCATTAATTGATTAAATTAGTGGACATAATCTCTAATACTTTCTTTGGGTTTCTACTAGGTTGAGGTTAGAAGTGAAGAATCCTTTGCAAGAGGCTTACTAACAAGAAAATACTACTTAAACTTGTCGGTTAATTAATCAAATGATGAGATAGAGGCTACTTTCAGGGAGTTAAACCAGTTACTCATTGATTTCCTCAAAGTTGAAAGGAATATCTTACATGTAATAACGTAAGAAAGTCCATACAATCCTTTAGAGTATAGAAGGTGATCAAATGATCATTTGGATATTTCATCCAGTTATAAGTGTCAAAATGAAGAAATTGAACACTTAAAGGGAGGACTTCTTCTACAATTTCTTGATTGAAGGGGCTCAATTTCTTACCCCTTGAGTTAGTCTCCTTCTTAGAGGATCCTTTTATTGCCAACTTCTTGATGTCTTCCTCTAAATCTTGCAACCTCATGTTTGTAATCAATTTTTAGGGCAAGTAAGCAACTAAGTGCTCAATCTTACCCTCCACACATGCATGAGCAAGCATACAAACCTAAGCTTATGGTGGTGTGTACTAGAGATCTTTCTCCATGTAGAAATTCCATTGTGCCTATTGGTTAGTCTCATTCACTATGGGGGCTTTACTATGCATACGGCATTGGTCATCATCTTTTAAAGTTGGATTAACTTCTTCTTCAACTCCTTCCAAAGAAAGAGTGGAGGAAGATGTTGCATCATGTTCTTAAAGCTTCTTTCTCAACTCTTAGTTATATGCCTTAACTTCTTCTAAGTCCTTGGCAAATTTGGTGCACAGGGCTTCTAATTATGAGATATGCGATACATCATCAATTTGAACTTGAACTTGTCAAGGTATATTATTAACTTCCATAAGATGCACTTTTGAGGTGTACTACTCTAGAGAACTTTCTTCTTAAGCTACACGAAGGGTATTATTCCCCCTAAAGTTTAGTTACCATGTTAGGTTATGAGGGATGTTGGGGTGACTCCAGCGTAGCTATAATGATGCCTAAGTTAGGTTCTTGTAGGCAAAAGAATAGAGAAAATAAAAGAAACTAGAGTGGAAGTAACTAGAAGAAGAACTTACAATAGTATGCCGAGCTATATTTATAACTGAGATCTAACAACTACCTTATAACTATTGCCTCCAAATTCCATACATAAGGGAATTCAAATTATAGACCATGTCCTCATATTTTGGAACATGGGAGGCATTTTAGTGGCTAATGGGCTATTTTTGTAAGGATCCCTAACTGCTCGAGCCTTTGTTTGAATTTTAAATTACCCACGAATTTGAACAAGTCTTCCTGAGCTCCATATAACTTATCTGAGTTGAATAAAACTTATCTAACCTACATCTAGATGTATAGATATGTTCTAAACTCTTTAGCTTCCCTATCTCTTCAGCCCTTAAAGACTGAGGAAGTAGTAGGAGACGTTAGATGTGTGACTTAGGAGGTTCAGAGTAAGGCAACAGATTAGACATAAGTCCCATTAGGTCGATTTAGGGGCTCAAGTACCCAAAGATAAAAAAATACCTACCAATAGATAAAACGTCTCTAAATTTGATAAGTTGCCAATTGATTGAGGGATTTGTCCACTTAAATGGTTGCAGTATGTTGAGATATACTAAAGATTGGACAAGGATCCAAGTCCTATAGGAATTTCACCATCAAGAAGATTGTTATCTAATTGAATTACCTTAGGGTTATTGCAATTGGATATGTTAGATAAAATCTTCCCAATCAATGATTTATTACCAAACAATATAAACTCCGATCTCCGAAGGTAGCTTATTTCAACCAAATGTTACCAATGAAATCATTGATCCTTAGAGATAATACTCTTAAAAATGTTAAATTACCCACATAATGGGGGACAATACCTATAATTTTTGAAGCACTCAAGCACAGCAATCTAAACTCTCGTGTTGGCTTCTACATATACCTCCACACCATTGGCAAAAATAAGTAGACTCGTTCCATGATTTCATAACTTAAAAGAGATCACTTGTTATTTTTAACTTAATTTTAAGCAATGCTCAAAATCTGTTACCTCGTTTATTGAATAGGCAAAAACAATACTAATAAGAACAGCATGGCTGATTCGTAAAGCTAACATACTTTCCTCAACCATGAATATAGTCTCACAAAGGTGCATATGAGCGACTTGTTTTACTAGACACACTACACTATAAAATGTTATGAGGAAGTGGACAAATTTAGTGTCTGAGTGGTTACGGTATTTAGCTTATATGTATTTTAAGGGCCTTCAATCACATAAAGGCAACATAAAATTGAAAGATTTACTGATCAATAATCCAAGTCAATTGTTTAGATTTATGTTTATGCACTTTAGTCATGTAATTATGTACCCTACCTTACTTTTCTTTCCGAACAGTATAATCTTTGAAACTTACTGAAATTGTCAAGTGAAAAGTGATCATGAAAATATCTTCCTCTGTTAGATTATCCATTAAAATCCGTTAGTTTAGGTACACTAAACGGAGCAATTGTAGCTTTTTGTAAATATTTTTTTTTTCCAATTCAATTATCATGTAGATCCCATTTATTCAAGCTTTTGCACTCACTTAAAGTAAATGATTATTATATGAGGCGATAACATTTTAGGTAATTATGGTATTGATTCTAAGACTTGAGCTGAACAGGCAGCCATAAGGTACTTAGAAGTAGTCCCTCTAAAATATAAATAATCAACCCTTTCACTTCCAAGGTTATCAATTATCATGCATCGTCTCTGAAGTAGGTAGCAACATGATAGGAATCTATAAATCAATCTTTGTGTTTGTGCATCTGACACCAAAATGGTAACAGCCCCATTTATTTAGCGGCAACCAACAAAAAAAATTATGGTATCTTCACATATAAAAGACTCTTGAGCTAGCCTCTTGGATCAGGAATCTAGTAAGTAGGTTGCCTAATTGAAATACCACCTTGAAAGATGTTAGGAGCACTATGTTCGGCACTTAATTTCATAAGTGATTTCACCAAGAAGTAATTGTTCAAAGGTAAAACTCCCTTATGGTAACTTCCTGTTGTGACTCAATGCCCCTGGATCTTTCTCAAGTTCATAATTTCAAAGGGTTCCTTGAAATTTAGACTATTCTTTAGTTAAAGCTAGCTCCATATTATTATACATAGGTCATAGGGTATTATGTTTTCTAATGGCTTTAAGGCAAAACAGGAGTTTCATTCATTGTTATATTGAAAACTAGAGCAAGTTGTCTTGTATTATTTTCTTCAGTTGCTCTTGAAGACAATTGTATTTGGGATCTTATTAATGTTTTATCTACTAGTGTATTCGGTATATTATAAGGGTAGAATAGTCTTTGTGTATATCTTAGAGTTACACGCTCTTATTAATTATAAATGCACAGTATCACTTATTAAATTTGCAATGGCATTAGAGTAGAAAAATTAATCCCAACTTAATCTCAAATTAAACAAATCCTAAGTTATGTACATTGGTGACTTGAATTTATTGTAGTAAGAATTTGAATCTTGTCCAAGATTTATGGAGGGCTTCTTCAAGAAAATTGTAGGAAAATTTATTGTCATAAATAAGTAGCCACAATTTGTTAAAAAATCGTAAATCATTTGACACATGAGTGATTATAAATTGTTGACTTTGTATTCTCACATTTTTTTTCTTGGCAATTTGCACATGCAATAAGAGTGTAAATGAATTAAGAGAAAATCCTTAGCTTCTGAGGACATTTGGTGTAATTAGACTAAGAGTTTGAGTGCTATTGTCTCTTGATTTTTACCAGTTTTCCAATTTATTGGCGAATTTTTTATTCTCTTTTGTTTGTGGATGCAGCTAAATTGCTGAACCACATAAGTTGTTGTACCTTATTATTTTTTGTATTCTATTGTTGTCCATTATACGTATACTTAAACAAGATTTTGATTTAGGTATAAAATTGCTGAACCACATAAGTTGTTGTACCTTATTATTTTTTGTATTCTATTGTTGTCCATTATATGTATACTTGAACAAGATTTTGATTTAGGTATAAAAAGGTATAAAATTTTTATGACATTTTTATACTATGATTTTTTAAAGTGAGTTATACAATGATTTGCAAATTTTTCCATCCATTTGTAATTAGTACATTCATCAACCAGTAATCACCATCTATTTGTTCACATATTTTCCAATAACATATATTTTACAAAGGTAAAATTATAAACATGATAATATAAATTCAAACCATTTATTGTAATATGCTATAAAAAATTTTATTATAAAGTCTAGGTCCACTCGTTTAAAATAGTTAATAAAAACTCCATATCTATTGTAGTATGGTTATTAGTGTGAGAAGAGATACAATGAAAATAAAATACAACAAAGAAAAAATCACGTTCCAAATAATGTTAACTTATACACAATTATTTTTCTTCAATCAACCTTCACAAAGCCCTTACAATATTGCAACTTATTTCCTTAATTCACTTATTATCAACATTTTCAACAATGAGCTTAGACCTTGACCATTTGTCAACTTAAAAATAATATATTTTGGTATGTTTAAATTAATCATTAAGAGCTTTTATAGGATTTATAGAAAGTATCTTAGATTTTGTACCTTGTATACAGATTAAAGTGCAGCTTCAAGATAAGTACAACATACGAAGATGATATATCGTGAAACCTACAATGTAGGAATAAGTTCTGACAAATTGGTAACAACCTTATGACTATACCCAAATTAAGAATCTAATCGATCTATACAATAGAGCAGCCTTTGGATTCCATGTTCCAACAAGTTACTGGCCATGATTATTGTGTCTCACAAATGTCTGGAGCGATTTCTAGGTATTTATACCCTGCGAAGTGCTAAAAGGAAGGGATAGAAGAGACAGTCCAAAAAGTATAGTGTTGCTTTCTTTTCAATAGTACTGTTTTGCTGGCAATATTTAATAGGCCACCAAAGCACAAGAACATGATAGAGTTCAAAGAGTATTTAATAGGTTAATCATGCTAAATAAGATTTAAGAATCAACATGGTGTGATAATCTAGGTGAGAAATTTTCATATGATGTTGAGTTTTTGTTGACTTTTGTGGCAAGGAAACATCAACTATGGTTACTTAAACTAAGCAATTCTCTACGTCATTGTAGGTCTTTGTTCCACATATAACTATGAAATAAATGACCAAATCTTTGTTTTATCCACATGTAAATATTTGTATGTCATGAAAATGGCATTCTTCGAGCTCATCCTTGTTCAGAAGTATACGCTAAAGAGATTTGAGGTTACACCTCACGTTATAAATAAAGACATGACCATATTGCCCTGGCACCAACGACTGCATTGTCAATGATTTAGGAGTGAATTCTTGTATTGCATGGCTACCTAGTCGAGTACGGAAAAAACTGCAAGTATTATTGCGGTTCAAAACTATTGAACCTCGACTTGCATTAAGAAGCTTTTATATTGCTAGAATATCCACAAGTGATATTATAGAACATCTATGAGCGTACTCTAATGGGAATGTTTGATGACCGGTGATAATTAAACTCTTTACTTATCACTTATAGAAGAAAAAATATACATATATATATCATCAAAATAAAAGAAGCCTGAAAGTGATCCATGGAGTGGAGCTCAAATTTATCAACTCCACTTTTAGTCGGGCTCATGTTTTTAATTTTTAAATCAAACTCAACATCAAGCTTGATAATATATCTTGAAGCGGATCCTTTACAACATATATTTAGCATTATTCATCGTTGAGGACTCGTTAAATGGAGAGAAAACTAGTTATGGAACACTTGCTTTATTTGGGATTAGAGCTGCTTGCTTTGCTTAAGGGTATGGAAAAGCAAATAATATTGATTTTCAACCTCCCTCTAACTTTAACTTATGCTTTACCTTGGCTCACGCTTCAATTAGACTTAGAACTCTTTAGACTAAATATCATGAAGTTCGATTTAGCAAACCACTCGTGCTAAACATCATCAGAATTGTTGTTGAATCATATTTGAGTAACTATTTATACCAATCTATATCTATATATATATATATATATAAGAAAGAGAGAGTATTAGAATATTTTAGGATCTGTAAATATCTGTTAATTATGTAAAGAGTATATTTAGGATATTTGTTTTCTATGTTTAGAAGGTATTAGAATATTTTAAGATCTGTAAATATCTGTCAATTGTGTAAAGAGTATATTTAGGATATTTGTTTTCTATGTTTAGAAGCTTGGTTAGTGCGTCTATGTTGTATATATATTGGCCTTCTTTGGCCTGTGATATAAACATACACACACAGAAATTTTTTTCTCAAAATTTATATGGTATTAGAACTTGGTTAAAAAAAAAAAAATGCAATGACTAGTGAAGGAAAGAAACTAGCCTCTCCTTACCTATTGACTTCGAGTGATAATCTTGGTAATATAATTACTCAAGTACAATTAAAAGGAGAAAATTATGATAAATAGGCTTGAGCGATGCGAATGTCATTGAGGGCCAAGAAGAAATTTAGATTTATTGATGGAACGATTAATCAACTTGCTAATGATTCCACTGAATTAGAGGATTGGTGGACTATGAATTCAATGTTGGTTTCATAGATGCTCAACACAATCAAGCCAACATTGCAATCTACCATAACATATATGGAGATTGCAAATGATTTATGGGAAGATATCAAAGAGCGATTCTCTATTGCTAATAGACCTCATGTTTAGCAGATCAAGGCAGAACTTGCCAACTGCAAATAGAGAGGTATGTCGATTGTGACTTATTATGGGAAATTGAAACAACTCTGGGCAGAGCTTGCGAATTATGAGCAAATTCTCATCTGCCTTTGTGGAAGATGCAATTGTAATATTGTAGCTGAACTTGACAAGAAACGAGAAGAAGAGAGGCTTCATCAGTTTTTGATGGGGTTGGAAGATGCATTATATGGAGCAGTTCATTCCAATATTTTGAGCACAGAACCATTGCCAAACTTGAATAAGGCATACTCGTTGGCATGCTAAGAAGAATGTGTTAGAAACATCTCATGAGGTAAGGAGGAACATAGAGAAGTTGTGAGTTTTGTAGTGCAGACCAATAGAGGAGGGCGAAAGTATAAAATAGAAGTGAAAGACAAATCTACCATTTGCTCACACTGCAAACGAGAGGACATGATTCTGAAACTTGTTTTCAGCTCATTGGATATTCGGAATGGTGGGGTAACTGACCTAAAGGGGCTGGACGTGGACAAAGAGGACAGAGTGCAGGGCGTAGATATAGCCCATGTAATTGAGTAGCTATCATCATTAATGGCAGCAATGGAAGAAAATACAGCTTCTAGGACCTTGATAGCAGAACAATGGTCATTCTTTCTCAATTTGTTGAACACGTACAAACCGGGTACTACTGAGAAGATGAATGGTAAGGATAATCTGAATTGTTTGATTCCGGTGCTTCACAACATATGACAGGTACTTTAGAATGTTTAACAAATTTGAAAGAAATTGTGGCATGTTCAATTGGATTACCTAATGGAGAGCAGGTGATGGCATTGAAGGAAGGATCAATTTGCTTGGGAAAACATATCAAACTAAACAATGTTCTCTATGTTCCAAATTTGAATTGTAATTTGATATCTATATCGCAATTGCTTGATGGGTGTAATTGTAATGTCCAATTTACTAATAAAATTTGTGTTATATAGGACCGCACCTCGAGGATGGTGATTGGAGAAGGTGAACAGTGCAAGGGACTTTATTATTTGAAGTTAGAAGTATCAATCCAAGCATGCAAGACAAGCCATGTAGATTCTTTTGAATTATGGCATAGGAGGATGGGGCATCCGTTTGCAAGAATTGTGGAATCTCTTCCTCAAGTTGAATTTAGTAATAGTTCAGTAAAGAATAAACCATGCGACATTTGTTTGAGAGCTAAACAAACAAGAGAAGTTTTTGTTTCTAGTGACACTAAAGCAAATGAAATATTTGAATTAATTTATTATAGGGACCTTATCGTGTTAATACTTCTTGTAGGGTCTCGTATTTCTTTACCATTGTTGATAATTTTTCTAGGGGTGTATGGATATATTTGTTAATTGAAAAAATAGAAGTGGAACTCGTCATGTGTAATTTCTTTGCCATGACTAAAAGACAATTTCAAAAAGATGTGAAGATCGTTAGAAGTGATAATGAGACTGAATTTGCTTGCTTGCATAACTATTTTTTTGAAAATGGAATTTTACATCAGACCTCATGTGTAAGAACACCTCAACAGAATGGACGTGTTGAGAGGAAACATTGTCATATTTTAAATGTGGCTAGAGCTTTAAGATTTCAGGCCAATCTTCCCATCAAATTTTGGGGAGAATGTGTTCTGACGGCTGCATATTTATTCAATCGGACTCCTTCTAAGTTATTAGGAGGAAAGACTCCTTATGAGATATTGTTTGGTAAACCTTTTAGTTATAATCATATTCGAACTTTTGGGTACCTGTGTTATGCTCGAAACTTAAATAGGGAAAAAGACAAGTTTGCTAGCAGGAGTCAACGTTGTTTGTTTGTAGGATATCCTTTCGGAAAAAAAGGGTGGAAAGTTTATGATCTTAATATAGGAAAATATTTTGTATCCAGAGATGTTGTGTTCTTTGAATCTGAATTTCCATATGCTGATAAGGAAGGTGTGCAACCATATCCTGTATAAGGTGCTTTTTTTTATATCACCAATCATTTTAATAGTGAATTGAATAAGGAAGATGAAAGTGAGGTACCTGAAAATTCAACTGTGACTCAAAGTGATAATAATGATGGGGGGGGGAGGGTGGTGTGTCATTAAAATCTTGGGTGAATCTGTTCCAGAACAACTTGGACAGGATCATAGAACAAAAGAAGCTTCTACTTCGCTGCGAGATTTTGTGACATATACTGCACAACAAATAAGTCCCTCTGCATGTTCCTCCAATCTAATTCCATCCACAGGTACCTCCTATCCTATAGCACATTATGTAAATTGTGACAAATTTTCTCCACAACATCTTTCTTTCTTAGCAGCTATGACAACCTAAAAGGAGTCTGTTTCTTATATTCAGGCCATCAAAGAGATTCGATGGAAAGAAGCCATGATGAAAGAAATTGAGGCACTTGAGGCTAATGGGACATGGACTGTGGAAGATTTACCACAGGGAAAGCAAGCTATAGGTAGCAAATGGGTTTACAAGATCAAATATAACTTAGATGGTTCAGTTGAACGTTATAAAGCTCAATTGGTGATTCTTGGTAATAATTAGATTGAAGGAATTGACTACAATGAGACCTTCGCTCCTGTTGCAAAATGGTTACTGTACGTACTTTTCTTTCGATATTAGTAACAAAGGGATGGGAACTCCATCAAATGGATGTTCATAATGCATTCTTGCATGGGGATTTAGAAGAAGAGGTGTACATGAAGATGCTACCTGGGTTCTCTACTCAACAGCCTGGCAAAGTTTGTCGATTACGGGTTACAACAGGCCCCCCAATGTTGGTTTTCCAAATTAACAACTACATTAAAGCGATATGGATTTATTCAATCTCAATCTGATTATTCATTATTTACTTTAAATCGATAGAAGATACATTTGAGTATACTGGTGTATGTCAATGATCTTGTTATTACGGGGAATAATGGAGTTGCCATTCAAAAGTTTAAAGATTATTTATGCCACTGCTTCTACATGAAAGATTTGGGAACATTGAAGTATTTTTTAGGCGTAGAGGTGGCTCGGAATTAAGAAGGAATTTTTCTTTGCCAACGCAAATATGCTTTAGATATTATCAGTGAAGCTGGATTATTGGGTACTAAACCATCTAGTTTTCCCATTGAACAAAATCATCATTTAGCCTTAGCAGAAAATGCATTGTTGGCAGATTCAGAGAAGTATCGGAGATTGGTAGGAAAACTGATTTATTTGACTCTTACTCGACTTGAGTTATCCTACAGTGTTCATATTTTGGCACAATTTATGCATCAACCAAGGGAAGCTCATTGGAAAGCAGCTTTGCGTGTGGTTCGTTATTTGAAGGGTAGTCCTGGATAAGGAATACTTTTACGAGCTGATAGTGATCTTCGATTGTATGCTTATTGTGATTCTGATTTGGGGAGTTATCCTTTAACTCGACAATCTCTTACAGGATATTTTGTTATGTTAGGGACTTCTCCCATTTCTTGGAAGACTACAAAGCAACATATAGTGTCGAGATCCTCTGCTGAAGTAGGATATCGTTTCATGGCTACTACTGTGTGTGACTTGAAATGGTTAAAGGGTCTTTTGCTGTCTCTCGATGTTGTACACTCTCATCCTATGCTATTGTATTGTGATAGTCAAGTCGCTTTACACATTAGTGCAAATCCCGTATTTCATGAGCGAACAAAGCACATTGAAATTGATTATCATTTTATTCGTGATGAGATTCAACATGGACATGTTCAGACTGCTTATGTATGTAGCTCTGAGCAACTCACTGATATTTTTACTAGGGCATTGGGGACACAGCAATTTGGGTATCTTCTACGCAATTTGGGGGTTTGCAATCTTCACGCACCAACTTGAAGGGGGTATTAGAATATTTTAGGATCTGTAAATATCTGTCAATTATGTAAAGAGTATATTTAGGATATTTTTTTTATATATTTAGAAGGTATTAGAATATTTTAGGATCTGTATGTAAGCTCTAAAGCTAAGCCAAGTAACCGTAGGCTTGAACTTAGAACCCAAGGTTTAAGGCGATCGGTTAATGGATCTGACCAAACCCAAATTATAAACTAATGAGAGAAATATTAGTAAAACTGACCTCGTAAACTTGAATTTAAGAAAATAAGTAATAAAATAGGAGCCTATAAAATTTTCAAATTTTAAGCATAATAAGTACTAATTATCGAAAATGCGAAAAGTGTAATCAAATAACTAATAAATTACTAATAGATTATATGTATACTAAAAATTTTAGAATGACCAAAATAATAATTAGGAATGTTCACATGTACCCCCACATGTATTTACATGTAGATAAAAATACGCGAAATTACCTAAATTGGCTAAAAACTAAGTAAATAATTAAGGAAAATTATAAATTAATTATAAAAAAATAAAAAAAAAATCAGAGGAACCCAGAATAATCCAAATCAGGTCATGGAAAGTCAAACTCTGTAAAAGAAAAATCAACCAATTAAAATTAGATAACATAAAAGCCAAAAATCAAGGAAATTAGGCAAAGTCTTGTCTAATTAATGAATAATAACTACAAAAATCGTCTATAAATAGGGAAAAATTTTTCAGAAGTCATTTGGACATTTTAGAATTTGGGAAAAATAGGAAAACTGAAAAATCGAGAGAAAATCCAGAAAAAAAAAGAAAACTGTGCAAATTCGTGCAGGGAGAGAAACCCATACCTCACCACCACCTGGGATCGAGCCGTTACCACCACGCCACTCTAGCCCCACCGTCTAGGTCGGCCGACAGCCTTGGACCGGGTTTGGACGGCTAGAAAGCTTTGGACCGGTTAGTCTCTTAAATTTTCCAATTTTGAATAATTTTGTAAAATTAGTTATTTTGCCTAGAAAATTATGAAACTTGTTATTCTAAGGTTTTATTGTATATAGATTTAGGAAAAAATATTTTTTTAGTTTAATTGCGTCTGAAATTATCGGGTTCTTAACAAATTGCCCAAAATCGAGCATGATTAGAATGGAAAATAAATAGGTATAAGAGTATAGTTTGGAGCTCAATTTTTTTCTATACGATGCTCATATAATATAGAACAGTGCTATGAAGGCATTTTTTTAAAATTAATTTTCGAAAATTTTAAGTTAATTTTTAACCCTAAAATGATGGAAAAATTAGGTAATTTGGGGTTAATTAGGTTATTAAGGTGTTAATTACTGATTTAGATATTAATTATATGTTTAAGGATGTTAATCTCTGATGTGGAACCCTAATCCTAGCCTTTGGAGTATTAAGTATGGTTAATTTAGGAAATTAGGTAATTAATATAAGAATTTAGTAATATGTGAAATTGTAAATTAATAAATCTAAAAAAATAAAGTTATTTAGATAATATTATAATAGAAATAAAAATAATAATAAATCTAAAAATAACATTAATCTTAAGCAAAAGTCTCAAAATGTAAGATTTTCACACATCGAAAATAAATCTGATACCGCAATTAGGGTTAGTGTGTATCGAATAGTTTAGAATACCAAATTACGACCCCATAGGATATTTGGACACTCGAGCTTAATGTGATTAATTTCACATTAAGATTCGAGCATATTTAAGGCTTAGAAATCAAAGTTTAAAATCTCATTTAGGATTTGAACACCGAAATAGAGTACAACGAATCATTAGGACGTAATGGGTATACACGGAAAAAAATGAATTAAAATATAACTTAGAATATGAAACCATAAATTCTAAGTACTAAAAAGACCTATTTGTATTATAGGACACCCAGAGACAAATCAGCTTGCGATTAAGGGATTCAGCGATCGAGCAAATCCAAGTAAGTTGGGTTATTACTTATTGTAATAGAGTATTTGTTTTGTAGTACTCGGAGACTTAGCCTTATATATGATTGTGATTGTAAGTAGTTTACGCATGTGTTTGATGTATTTGAATTCATGCTGAATTTGTATTGTGAGTGATTTTGTGATTGATTGAATTGGTATGAAATTGTTTAAACACTCTAAATGGAATTTAATCTTAGTCAACCCTAATAACAAAAAATGTCATGCATTGCAACCTGTTAGGAGATCATAGGATACTCCAACCAAATACCGACCCCCTCGAAAGGGATAGCACAGGATTGCAAAATGGTCTCTTCTTCATCCTTGCGGCGAAGGTGAAGTCAATGGTTCGAAGGTAGTCGCGGGAGGAGCAAGGTCTCCATTGGACAAGCCTGAGTTTGGTTGTGAGCTGCTGCATAACATGGAAACTCCTCAATCCGGATTGGAGCGGGTGAAATTTCTCTGATTTCACAATGGACCAGATTACGTTGTGCGATGACACTTAATTGTTGCATTGCATGAAAATATTTGTTTGATAACTCTGTTTGTGCTTATATGCATTCATGAGTCTCCAATTCAACTTACTGATCTGTAGTTCCTCATACCCTTATAGATCCTTTTGCAGGTTCTGATTTCTAAACACTTTAAGTACTATGCCGCCTGATAACTCTAATTTTAAACATATTTCATAGGGTGATTTTATAATATTTTCCGTACAATTTTGGTTTTCTTTAAAGAAATTGATACTTAATTGAGTAAAATGTTGATTTCGGGGTTTAAACGCGTTCTAGGCTCGAAAATGAAGAAAAGGAATCAAGTTTCACTCAATTCCGAGTTCAAACGAAGAAGTTATGAAGTTTTCAAGTTGTATAGAAAATTTTGCCTTAGTGCAGAAAGTTACACGACTTGGGGACACGGTCATGTCTCAGACCGTATCGGGTAACGAAAACAAAATCTTTGTAATACACATATAAAAGGATATCTTAGGGTTTCAAAAGAAAAAAAAAAGAGAGATACATTACAGAAACAAGAGACACAAGAGATGAGAGGAGATTGGAGAAGAATATTAATCAAGAAGCAAAAACGACATCGATTTCAAGATTAGAGAGATTGTTCATCAAATCAAGAGGGGTTTTTTATGCTTTATTTTACATTTTTGATGAAACTCGTTTTATAGATTCATTATGATAGCTTAGAATTAGAGTATTTAGGATTATGGAACCTAGGGTTTCATGTAACCCTTGGATTGAATTATAATTTCAATAAAGTTTCTATCTTTTCTTGATTCAATTATGTTGTTAATTATTGTTTGATATTTCTAGAGTGTCAATATATGATATTATGCATGTTAATTGAGAAATTGCATGTGTAATTAGATCTAGGCATAATTGAAGAGAATTACATATATACTTAGAGATAAGATACATGTTTCTTCCGAAATGTTGATTGTTTGTGTGGGAATTCATTACACGTTAATGCGATTCTAAATTATATTACTAAGTGAAGATATTCCGATAAATAATTTAGGATTAGGGTTAATATGCTTGAGAAAGATATTAGCTTTAATTGTGAATCCCTCTGGTCAAGAATAATAGAAATTGAATTGGATATATTTTAAAAAGGTTACATGTTAAACACTAAGGGAAATAATTCCTAAATACATTATTGCATACTTGAAGTCGTTCGTAGTTTATTGCTTCCTAATTTGCGTAATTAAGTCTCATAAGTAGTTTAGTTATTAATTTCAGTATTTTTAATTCATTCAATTTATCACAATTTTTCGGTTAGATAATAAAGCTAAAGTTAATATTAGTACTCAAAATCTCTGAGGGATCGACTCGGACTCACGTCCACTATATTAAAACTGATAGGTGCGCTTGCCTCATATCAAGTCTTTGGCGCCGCTGCCGGGGATTTTCGATATTAAGAACACTAGTTGCTTTATTACTTTAACCATTTTTTTTTCTTTATTTTCTTTTATTTTCATTGTTTATTTTTATTATCTAGAGCTGCAATTGATTTTATATTTATTGTCCTTGTAGTGCATGACCCGCAGTAACCCAGAAAATTTGGTAGAACTTGAACCTGAAATTGAGAGAACTACCCTTCAAAATTTGAAATCACGACCTAGACAAATTGTGGCGACCATTGACGACGAGTCAATCGTTGAAATCAAGGAAGAAGGTGAAGAGACTAACACTCAATTCATCGAGCAAGAAGATCCACCACACATGGCTAACAATGGGAATGAAGCAAATCGAACCATGTCCGATTATTTAAGGCCTACACTTATTGGAGCTGACTCTAGTATTGCAAGGCCAACCATCATGGCTAATAATTTCCAAATTGCACCTAACATTATACAAATGGTGCAACAATATGTTCAGTTTGATGGTCTCCAAGATGAAGATCCCAATGCCCACATCTCTAGCTTTCTAGAGATTTGTGATACTTTTAAAATCAACGGAGCCACGGATGATGCCATCCGATTGCGGCTATTCCCTTTCTCCTTGAAGGGTAGAGCAAAACATTGGTTGAACTCTTTACCACGAAATTCAATCACAACTTGGAATGAATTGGTAGAGAAATTTTTGGAGAAGTATTTCCCACCTGCAAAGACCGCTAAACTTTGGAATGATATTTCTTGTTTTGCTCAATTGGAAGCAGAGACTCTATATGATACTTGGGAGCGATTCAAGGACTTGCTCAGGAGATGCCCACATCATGGCCTCCCACTATGGATGTAGACTCAGACCTTTTACAATGGTCTTAATTTATCCACTAAACAGATGATTGATGCATCCGCAGGAGGTACTTTGAACACAAAGACACCTGAACAAGCATAAAACCTGATTGAAGGAATAGCGATGAACACTTATCAGTGGGAAAGCACTAGAGCCAAACAAAAGGCAATGGGAATTTATGTTGTGGACTTGACCACTGCTTTGGTAGCCAAGGTAGATCTATTGAGTAAGAAGATTGATGCACTCTTTGTTGGACCTTAACAAATGCAATTGGATATAAGTGATTTTGGTATGCAGGGGTATGGAGCACAAGAACAACTGGAACAGGTAGATTATCTAAGAAATCTACCTATGCAACAAAATAACCCCTACAACAACACTTATAATCCTGGATGGAGGAATCACCCCAATTTCTCATGGGGAAACCAAAACCAAGGCCAACAGAAGACCAACTTTGGCCTACCTGGATTTCAAAGACCATTCCCACCTCCTCTTTCTCAAGAAAAGAAGCCTAGTGTAGAAGAACTTCTCACCAAATATATTCAAGGAAATGAGGCTCGTTTATCTAACATTGAATCCTCGTTGAGGAATCAAGAGGCTTCCAATCTTATCCTTGAGAACCAAATTGGTCAACTTGTAAAAATGATCTCTGAGAGACCACAGGGAACACTCCTAGGGAATACCGAGGTCAATCCCAGGGAACATGTTAATGCAGTGACCTTGAGAAGTGGTAGAAAACTACAAGTAGAGAAGAAGGATGGTGAGGAAGTAGTTGAGAAAGAAGTGGAATTCAATCGTAAGGAAGATGGAAAGTCACTAAAATCAAAAGAAAATATGGAATCACCAAAAGTGAAGGCGTACAAGCCTCCCATCCCTTACCCGCAGCGCCTTAAGCAAAGCTACATTGATCAAAATAAAGAATTCGGTAAATTGCTTGATGTTTTCAAACAATTACACATTAACTTACCTCTTGTTGATGCCATCTTGCAGATGCCAAAGTATGCGAAATTTTTAAAAGATCTTCTATTGAACAAGAGGAAGTTGGAGGAGCTTACAACCGTTACATTGAACAAGGAATGCTCGGCACTTCTCCAGAAAAAGCTGCCACAAAAATTAAATGATCCAGGGAGTTTCACTATTCCTTGTATGCTTGGCAATTTGTTAGTAGATAATGCTTTGGCAGACTTAGAAGCCAGTATAAATTTGACGCCGTATAAATTGTTCAAAAAGCTAGGGTTAGGAGAACCTAAATTAATGGGCATGAGTCTTCAATTAGCCGATAGGTCTATCACATACCCTAGAGGCATCATAGAGGATGTTTTAGTGCAAGTAGACAAATTCATCTTTCCCGTGGATTTTGTTGTACTTGATATAGATGAAGATATTGAGGTACCAATCATTTTAGGTCGACCCTTCTTAGCCACTGCTAAGGCTGTTTTTGATGTTGGTGAGCATAAGTTGATATTACGGGTCGGGAATGATGAAATAGTTTTTAAAACTCCAGAAACAACAAACAAATTTCTTGACCTAAAGGACATATGTCATAATGTTAATGCCACTAATGTCATTACATCTACATGTATGCAGGAAACGCTTGCCAAAGATTCCTCAAGTTATTGCTTGCAAAAGGGAGATGAAAATTTGGTGAGTAACCCCAATTGTACAGAAGTGGCAGCTCAAACAGAATTCCATGAATCCAGTATGGACAAGAAGGGAATTAATCCACTCCATAAGGCAAAGGATCTTAGGTTAAAATCTTTTAAAGAGAAGCCACCAATTTTGGAACCAAAACTGTTAGGAAATCATTTGGAACATGTCTTTGCGGTGAAAAGTTCAAAACTTCTAATGACAACCGGATCTAAGCTAAAAGCAAACAAAATGAAGAAGTTTAAGCTACATGAATTTGATGAGTGGCATGATAAGAAGAGAAACTATGGAAGTTATGCACCAATGAAATGGAATTGGCAAGGTCGATGGCCGAAGGGTAAATCTACATTCGTATGGAGAGTTCGAAAGCGAGATACAGGAGGAGTTCTATTTCCACCTGGATGAAGAATCATGAATTACAAGACGTATCCGGTCGAGCTATTGACGTTAACTAAAGCGCTTCTTGGGAGGCAACCCATGTCTAACTCTATTTATGCTTTAGTTCTTTAAGTTTTCTTCATTTTATTTTTCGTTCAATCTAACTTTATTTTCCTTCTTTTCTTTTGCTTTCATCTTTTTCGTCATAATTCTTTCCTCTCTTAGCTTTAATTTTTCCTTTTCTCTTTAATTTTATAATTTCTAAGTTTCCTTTATCTTTTTAATTAAAAAAAAATTTATTTACACGGGCAAGGGACACGGTCGTGTCCCAGCCCATGTGCACCTAAACAGCAATCCCACTCGGGCACAGAGAGTTACACGGGAGTGGGACACGGTCATGTCCCCAGCCTGTGTGCGCCCAGTGAAATCACCCGCCCACAGAGAGTTACACGGGTGTGGGACACGGTCGTGTCCCTAGCCCGTGTGCGCCCAGAAACACCACCCGCATACAGTAAGTTACACGGGCATGGGACACGGTCGTGTCCCAGCCCGTATCCAACCAGACTCCACACAATTCGCACAGTAAGTTACATGGGCAAGGGATACGGTCGTGTCCCAACCCGTATCGACCCAAATAACGCGGTTTTCCCACACGACTGGTTTATTTAAATCAACACCCTCTTACACTCTCATAATCACACATTTCTCTCTTACACTCTATATCATTCTCCTTCTTCTCTCCAAAATCCTTGCATTGCGCATTTTGATCCAAGTAAGTGTTTCTCCTTAATTTTCCTTTCTTTTCCTTATGATTCAGCAATTGAGTTATGTGCATTCTTACTCTTATGCATTTTTTGTTTCCATTTGGCCTGCCCATTTCTTTTGATTATTTATACATGCCATGCATCATTGCTTTGAGTTTGTTAATTTTCTATGCTATAATGCTGCCTCATCTTGTTCGGTTTCATTGTGTTCTCTCAATTCCACTTGTTATTGGTTCATTTGCTCGTCATTATTCATTCATGCTAGTTAGGGTTAGCAATGGGAGATAATATGTTTGGGTCATTTAGCATCTTCTTTTTTATGTATGGACGCCTGTTTTTCTTCGTTAATTGTTGTGTAGTAGAATTCGTTAGACGTGTTTATCATGAATTTCTTTTCCACCACCTCGTTTTCTAGCTGCACTCCATATGTTTAATGAAATGCCCCAATTAGCATTCATTTCACAATTTTCCCATTGTTATTCCTGTTTTTCTGTTTGCCTCAAACTATGTACGATATGGATATCCGTGTTTGATTTGGCTTATTGCCTCTTTTCAAGTATCCAAATGGCTAATCGATCTAAGCTTTCCGTTCGCCGGAAATCCAAATTTGTGGCATCCTCTTCGTCACAATCCGGCGCAATTATTGAACCACTGGCGACTCCTCCCCCTTTGGAGCACCCAATGCTCTAATTCAAGGAGGACTACCAAGTCCAACGCCACCAATTGCTTCAGTCTAAGCCCTTTAGCGAGACCCTTCGGTTGGATTGGGATGTTCTCGCTCAACTAGAGCTCACCACCGAAATGAAGGAGCTCTTGGATGGTACCGTTTGGGAGCACCTATTATCCTTTGAAGCTCCAGTTTATAAAGAGCTGACCCTGGAATTTTTGTGCACTTATAAGTTGGATAAAGACAGTACTACTCACATGGGCCCAAACCGCAAATTACACTTCACCTTGAGTGGCCATCCATTCCACATGTCCATCGCTCAACTGGGCCGATATCTTGGTTTATATGTAGAAAGATATACACAAATGGAAGAATTTCTTAAAATGAAAGCGTTGGCTACTAATGAAGAGGAAAGTGCGGAAAAGGACAAGGAGGATGAGAGTAGTAAGGAAGAGGAGGATGAGGAGGGTGATGATGAGGAGGCTAGAGAGAGTGATGAGGATGAGGATGAGGAGGATGACGAGGAGAGTGATGACGATGATGATGCTACCATGGCTGAGGCATCATCTGATGAGGAGGCTGAGGAAACGGATTCTACTCACTCTTCTTCATTCCAAATTTTTTGTGTTATCTTTTGTTGATCAAGACTTGTGAACTCCGGTTTAAATAATGATGATGCTTCTTCATTTTACACTTCTTTTCAACTGTCAGGGAAGTATTAGTTCTTTTCATTACATATGTTTCCTTTTTCCTGTACTGCTTTTTCGTGCTGCTATTTTTTTTTTTAGTCATACATTGAGGACAATGTACATTATTAAGTGTGGGGAAGGGATATATATGAATTTATTACTATTTAGGAGACCAATTATTCACATTTGACCCAATTACTTTTTAAGTTAACTTGCAATAGGTGATTAACAAGTGTTTCGCCAAATTAACTGTTTCATCTTGATTGTTATTGATCTTATTATACTTTACTATAATTGATTAGTCAAATTTTTAGAAGGCAATGTTACGAGTTATTTAACTTAGGATTTTAAGATTTGAGATTGGAGCAACATCACTAGTTGAGAGTTAGTCATGGTTATTTTTAAATTTACTTGTGTGTATACTTTTCTCTTAGAAATTTTTAAGAGTCCTATAATTTTTAGCAAACAAACAAATGAAATTCTTCTTTTGAGAAACCCCTGAAAAATCACAATGATTGGAGGTCAAAAGTAATAACAAGTGTATGAATAGAAAAATTGGTAAGGATTCGTCTTGGTCCGTCAGAAGAGCGAGATTGAGCCCCAATGCTAATTCTAATAAAAAAAAAGAAAAAAAATTGATATGAATCGGCCTTGGTCCGTCAGAAGAGCAAGGTTCTTTCCCGCTATCAATATAAGAAATAAAGTTGGTATGGATCAGTCTTGGTCCGTCAGAAGAGCGAGATTCTTTCCCGCTACCAACGCAATTGTGCTTAAATAAAGTAAATTCAAAAGACCTCTCAACAAAGTATGAACTAGGGGGATGATCAGAGGATGAGTGGATGTAAAAAATGTTTGTTTTAGATTATGGTGCTTAGTGAGATGGAAGAGAGAATTGTATACACTTTAGTCGAATGGATAAAATTTTTATGACTCTTTCTCGGTTGGCGAGATGTTAAATCTAATTTTTAGTTTAAGAATCCTTGGTTAAATGTTTCGGGGTAAACTTTGATTTTCATAAATTAACTAGTGAACTCTAGTATTAAGTATTGTTGGAGCATTTGAATATGGTCAGATGAAATTGGTTGACTTTATTATTGCAAGTTGATTGAGAATAATTTTCTTACTTTTCTACGGGTTAAATGTATTCGTTCACCGGTTTCCTAAATAGTGATAAATTTTGTTTAGCGTTTCTTGTCCTGAAAGTTTTGTTTTGATTTATTTGCTTAAGGACAAGCAAATGCTCAAGTGTGGGGAAATTTGATAACTCTAATTTTAAACATATTTTATAGGGTGATTTTATAGTATTTTCCGCACATTTTTGGTTTTCCTTAATGAAATTGATACTTAATTGAGTAAAATGTTGATTTCGGGGTTTAAACGCGTTCTAGGCTCGAAAACGAAGAAAAAGAATCAAGTTTTACTCAATTCTGAGTTCAAACGAAGAAGTTATGAAGTTTTGAAGTTGTGTACAAAATTTTACCTTAGTGTAGAAAGTTACACGACCTGGGGACACGGTCATGTCTCAGGCCGTATCGGGTGACGAAAACAAAATCTTTGTAATACACATATAAAAGGATATCTTAGGGTTTCAAAAGAAAAAAGAGAGAGACATTATAAAAACAAGAGACAAAAGAGACGAGAGGAGATTGGAGAAGAATATTAATCAAGAAGTAAGAACGACATCGATTTCAAGATTAGAGAGATTGTTCATCAAATCAAGAGGGGTTTTTTATGCTTTATTTTACGTTTTTGATGAAACTCGTTTTTAGATTCATTATGATAGCTTAGAATTAGAGTATTTAGGATTATGGAACCTAGGGTTTCATGTAACCCTTGGATTGAATTATAATTTCAATAAAGTTTCTATCTTTTCTTGATTCAGTTATGTCGTTAATTATTGTTTGATATTTCTAGAGTGTCAATATACGATATTATGCATGTTAATTGAGAAATTGCATGTGTAATTAGATCTAGGCATAATTGAAGAGAATTACATGTATACTTAGAGATAAGATACATGTTTCTTCCGAAATGTTGATTGTTTGTGTGGGAATTCATTACACGTTAATGCGATTCTAAATTATATTACTAAGTGAAGAGATTCCGGTAAATAATTTAGGATTAGGATTAATATGCTTGAGAAAGATATTAGCTTTAATTGTGAATCCCTTCGGTCAAGAATAATAGAAATTGAATTGGATATATTTTAAAAAGGTTACATGTTAAACACTAAGGGAAATAATTCCTAAATACATTATTGCATACTTGAAGTCGTTCGTAGTTTATTGCTTCCTAATTTGCGTAATTAAGTCTCATAAGTAGTTTAGTTGTTAATTTCAGTATTTTTAATTCATTCAATCTATCACAATTTTTTGGTTAGATAATAAAGCTAAAGTTAATATTAGTACTCAAAATCTCTAAAGGATCGACTCGGACTCACATCCACTATATTAAAATTGATAGGTGCGCTTGCCTCATATCACTGCCCTACAATTACTCAGAGGTTAGTCCGTTGGAAGCTAGGGGTATGAGGATCAAGTTACTTAGTATAATGTATAACTAGAGTGACCACATAATTAGGAATGAAAGATTGATAGTTATTATGTAATCTAGTAAACTGTTATGTTTATGTAAAACTTCCTGGAAAACTCTGTAAACTTATATATATAATATTGTACATGTTATTAGAAATTTGTACTATTTATTATAATTGTAGTTTAATTGTTAATCGGACTGTTTATTTCAAAGCGAGGAGTTTTCGACGCCATGTATAGGTCATGTTTATGGTAGGCACTGTGAGGCCAGTTACTATCATAGAATGGTTTACACGGCGGGACTGTTGTGACTCTACCACTTCGGGGTGTAACACTGTAAATATCTATCAATTATGTAAAGAATATATTTAGGATATTTGTCTTCTATGTTTAGAAACTTGATTAGTGCGTCTATATTGTATATATATAGGCCTTCTTTGGCCTGTGATATGAATATACACACACAGAAATTTTCTTCTCAAAATTTACAAAGAGAAAGAGAGAGAGAAAAGAAAAATATCTATAACACTTCATCGAACAAGGAATCAAGGTTCGTGCTTTCATTGAAAATGTCATCACTAGATTTCTTCGCAATGAACTTTATCAAGAGAAGAATCTCATAAGTTTATCTATAAATGCTTTGGGCAGTGCGAAGACTTCACACACTCTCAAGACTAACTTTTGAGTGGCTTTGATGAAAGATTATTTCCTTAATAATATATACATTAGATGAGAAGATCAACAATCTATAATTGAAGAAGGCAGATAATTAACCATTGATGTTAGCTTTATGAAAAATTTCAAAATATAAGTATCTATCGGGAGGGAGGAGCCTGATGTCATGATGATGCCACTTGTCATTTAATACACGGCTTCATTCATTTGAACGCAACAATTTTATTTCATAGTCACAATGTATTTGAAATCTATAAAAAAAATATATATTAAGATGAATCGAGCAAAATTATTATGAGTTAAAAAATTTGCCTAAGATACATAACAAATATAGGCCTTTTCGTCGCTCTGTCAAATATTGAGCGAAATTCCATAGCCGCTCACTTTGCTGCAATTGAAATACACGTCCCCTTATTCCTTATCGAAGGTAATTACTTATTATAGCATTTAGTTGTATTTTAAGTTTATAATAACAATTTTATAAGGAATCCTTACTACAATTATTAAATTATCATTCATAACTCAAACTTGAGAAAAGTTAATCGATCAGATAACTGATTTATTGATAAAATCAACAAATGATAGCGTAATATCTATTCATAGCTTACTATAGCTATTTTCCATTTCTCCATAATAATTACTACATTATAATCTTATTCAATTCAATAAAATAAACAAGCTACTAAAAATTGGAATATTTAGTAAGGTTTACGATGACATTAACATTCTCAACTAGGATAATTTCCATTTATTTAATCACATCATCTAGTATAGCCCCTCTCTTTTTCAACCATCTTGATATTGCTTCAGAAAATTTATGAAAAGATAAGAATAAGCTTAATAGCATGAGTAATTTATTCATGTCAGGAAAACAAATGGTATACGCTTACTACGCAATAACCATTAACAATTCACTAACGTTCCCACTCGAAGCATAATTTGCATGTAGTTAACAAAGCAATTGAATGAGTATCCATCTAAATAAACATTGTATTAGACGAAACACTTGTATTCCACAAATCTTTACACATCGGTAGATATATTTCCTCTTTTTATATATATTTTGTACCAAGTACTATGTGTGTTACAATTTTGGGAGTTCAAACTTGATCCATCTTATTTTAAGACAAAACATAGACTTCTTGTAAAACAAAATAAAACAGGAAAACATTACAATATGAAAATCAAAATGCTAATGCAATGTAATGCCAAAACATACACTTAGATAATGTAGAATGTCCATAATTCAGTGAATGATTCCTTATACGGTGCACATTATGACATCGTGGTGATTCTTTTAACTTCAATATTGATCTACAAAAGAGTGGAAAAATAAGGTGTGAAAGATATTATTGGTCTCGCATAAGATATTAAGAGGGTGATAGGTGATGAATTGATATTTTTAAATTTTTTAAACTTTTTTGATAAAAATAAATAAATTTATCTTTCTTTACAACTTATAATAGTGAACAGTGATATTTTAATAATTTAACATACAAGAATAAAGTAAAGTAAAAGTGTAAGAAAGAAGAGTATCAAGCAAAAATTTTATAGAGTTTTTGCTTTCTATTTATTACTCTCTTTCAGTTCTGCTGCTGAGGATCGGATCTACTTTACCGATGTTGTTCCACTTGGTTAACTAAATCAAATCACGAAAAGATTACAAGTATTCGTCACACATAAACTTTATAACATTTTGCTCTACCTATCTAGCCTCTCAACAATCTAGGCTAAAATAGATCTACAGAGTAAAAATTGACTTTTCTCTACAATAAAGTTTAGAGAATACAAATGAGAACAAAAAATACAAGTCTCAAATAATTTTGCACTAAAGAGAAATAACGTTTGTTGTCTAAATTTGATTCGATGCAACTATCTAGAAAAGCATCTAAAGGACTTTCTATAACTTTTCAGTAGGTAGAATCTGATCAAGACTTTTTGTTTTGCGAGAGCTTTTTCTGAAGTGGTATCCAAACATTTTGAATACTTTCTCCTTTTATATTGAAATTTTTCAACAACTAATTTTATTAAAGATTATCTTTATTTTCGTATTCATCCAATCATTAGTTATTAAAGATAATTCCTTGGATATTTTGAGAAGATCTTGGTCATTTGAAATTCAAAAACAATTCTCCTTATCTTATTTAGATTAGATAAACTTCAATTCGTAACCACTAGATAAACTTCTTATTTGAATTTGTCGAGGAGACATGCCTTAACAGCATCTTCCGAATAAAACTCATACTCGAGATTTGAAATTCCATAAAATCCGATTCAACCTTATCTTTATCTATATTTGTGCCTATCTTAATTTTTCAAAAATTAATTTTCTCCAAAAACCCCTATGGATCGTGATTCCATCTTTAGTGAAACAAGATTAAGTATATTCCCCTAATACACTTAATCTAGTGGAGCTAGATCTTGTTGAAATCGAAATTGATATGAAATAAAAATTAATCATCATAAAATTCTAGATCAACTTTCTCAATAACCTTGTTAAGAGTATCAATTCTTCCTTTGTTTGAAGTTTCTGAATGAGCTTCTAAATGAAGTATTATATCACTTATACTTATAAAGCTTCTAAAATACCTTTTGAATATTTTCAGAATATTCTCTTTTTCAATCATGTTAGACCTTCTAAATAAGTTTCTAAGAGAACTTAGTTTTGTGAATTTTAAACTTTCTAAGAATCCTTTCATATACTTACATTCTTAAAGATTCAATGGCATTTATCCCTTTTTGCTATCATCAAAATATATTAAAGATATCTAATAGATATAATAAATGAAATTGCCATACTAGATCGATTTGAACAAAAATCTCTTACCCTATTAATTGGAACATATTCTATAGTTATCTAAATCCATGAGTTTGATTTTCAAGAACTCTTTTTTCTAACACATTGAAGCTCAATAACAATATCCCTTGTGGTTTTCCTTCCCCTTGGCAAACCAGCTAAGCAAGAAACTACAAACTTAAATATGGTACTAATATACTCCAAAATAAGTTTTCTTACATTAGACAACTCTTCTTTTTTTAGCATGTAATGCTAGATCCACAATTTCTACAACTTTATCAGGCTAAGCAGCCTTAACAAAACAATTTAAGTTTACTCTTCCGTGGAAAATATCATCATTTGACCTCTTACCAAAGAACATTTCTAACTATACCATAGCTGTAGATGTCTCCTTTTATTGATACAAAAGTTCCCATTCCATACTCTATAATCAAATTCAAATGTTTTCCTTTTCATAAAGATAAACACAATATTATATTAGCGTTGATGCAAGGTAAGTGAAGAGGAGAATGTGACACATATTGGATTGTAATAAGGTGACATTTATCATCAATAGTATAGAGGGTTAAATTCAAGTTTGGACGTTAAGCCTATCAATTGATTAGGTTTGACTCTTTAGGCTATGATAACAAGGCTCGAAGAGTTGAGTCCATGTATTTGAGATGATCAACGAAGTATGGCATGATAGACTTAGAGTAAGGATTAATCATAGCCATTGATCATCATCACGATCTTATGGATGTGATCAATTGCCAACTCCTATAAATATTCCCTTTCCCTCTCTCATTAGAACAAGAGAGATCTTGGTACGAACGTTTTTACTTTGCTAAATTCTTACTATGAAAGATCAAACACTTAAACATTTAGAGTTTGATGCTATTGAGCTCCCCCACTTATCTTCATATGTGTTAGAGCTTTATTGGAATCGCCTACTCCTCCTCCTTACCTTATCTCATTTAATCATCCCATATATGCAATTCAAGTCATTTCCCTAATCACATGTAGCATGACTTGATACGATGTACACATATGACCCTTATACTTGAGCCCCTACACCTACATTTTTTGTGACTCTACTAGGGAGGGCAGACTTGATATTTACATGATGGTACCTTTATGTAGAAGACTTACTAACCCTATTAATAGTTGTAACCAAGAATAGGATGCCACTACGGTGACAAACGACCAAAACCCACTACTGGTTGCAAGCATAAATCAAGTAGATGGTAAGCAAGAAGCTATCTTTGATAATGTGCAATTAGCACATGAGTTATGAGAAACTAATTGAAATTTAAACAAACTACTAGAGATGTTTGCTCAATGTATACCTACTTTAGCTGCCTTCCCTACTACATAATAGGAAGTAACTACTTCCAATCTCTCCAATATGGTGCAACAGCATACTTCACAAGTTCCTCGATCATTTAATCCTCCTATCATCAATGAGCAAGTTGATCTTAGAGTTAAAGAGCAACCTCCAATAGTAAAACCTGTAGTTATATAACACTCTTTACCTAAAGTAAGGAATCAATAGGTCTAGATTGGTGGCTCTTCATCTTCATGTATTACCCCACGTATTACAATTGTTGAATTTGTACAGCCTGTACCTATGAATCTTGCAACTATGAGCTCTACACTTGTAAATCTCGCTTCTATGAAATATATCCTTACAATGTCAATGAGGGTAGAGGCATTTAGTGAAAGGGATTCATTTATGACCAAACAAGATCTAGACACATACTTGATGGAGATATAGGCAAAGCCTATGATTGGAGTACTGAAATTAAAACCCCCATATCACCAATGCATTATCGCGAAGCCATATCCTAAAGACTACGTAAGCCCAAAGCTCATACTATTCAATGGCAAGAAAGAAAGTGTCTAGGAATACTTGTTAAAGTTCATTGAGGCCTTGGAAGTATACAGTCTATATGATAATTTGAAATTGAAAGAATTTTTTAAGTCATTTACTGAGAAGGCATACACTTGGTATGTTAATCTCTCAAGGATCAGTAAATTCATTAGGTAGTATATAAGAAGATGTTCTTAAAAAAAAATTTCTACTAAGGAAAAGGTTACCCTTACCGACATGGATATGATTTGACGAAGGCCTAAGGAAGACTTCATTAACTTCATCAAGCACTTCAAGGAGTGTTCCTTAGACGTATAACCTGTTTGTGATGAGAACGAGTTAGTTAAAAGCTATATTCAAGGAATGTTCATTGAGTATGCAATGTACCTTGAGAACTTCTCTTTAGTTTCCTTTGCTACATTAATTGAGAATGCATGAAGAACTAAAAACATGGTTGCATGAAAAAGGGGTGAAAATGCAAGGTTCAATAAGTGCATACCATTAGTGAACTCAATTCAAGAGGAGAATCCTAGAGGTGCAAAGAAACAAAGAAATGATAAACTTGTGAACTTTAAGCCATCCTTGACATACCTATGCTCAATAGGGAAAGTGATTGCATTTGTTGACCAATGGCTATATGATGGAAACATTAGACTCCTAAGAGTTGAGTGTTTACCAACAAATGAAGAAAAAGGTGACCATAAGTATTGTAGATTTCATAGGAGTATAGGTCATCTGACAAAAGATTGTTGGACTTTGAAGAAGATATTTAATAAATCCATTCAAAATGGGGAATTGATTATTGAAGACAACGATGTTAGGAATAATCCACTACTAGCTTATAACACTCAACGTAGTGCCATGAACGCTATCACTCATGATTCTACAATGACAAAGGAAATTGACATGCATCCAACTTAAAGTGATTTGACCATCCTAAGGCTAAGAGTTGCTTAGTGACTACTTAGGAGGTAAGGAAGCCACTAGGGTAGGTTTGGGATAGATTTTCCAAAACCCAAACCTAAGTTAGTTTTCTATAAGGCTTCCTAAAACCCGTCCCAAAACTTTATAGGGTTTTCTTCTTATTCCCAAAACCTACTCTAGTAAATTTTTTTATTTCTTTTTAACATATCAATGTCTCGACTAACCCACCACAAAACAAAAGAAATTTTTACAATCATACCCCTTGTGAATTTGGCTAACCTTCGATAAAGTAACAAACACAAGATAAAGTAAATATATATATATATATATCTTAACAAAATATATATTTTTATAGATGAATACTATTATAAATTTTTGGTATGTGTAACTTCTAAAAAGGTTTTAAAAAAGTTGCTTGGAGAAAGAAAATTTGATATAGAAACTAAAGAAGCACAATCTTAAACTTGTTAGTCAAACTAATCTTCAAATGTAACAACAAATCTAGATTTAATACTAGCATATATATTAGACATTCCACTAGATTAGCAATTATAGGTATGTGTACTATTAGACAATGGATATTTACAAATCCTATCCTAACCAAAAGTATTGAAAATAAAGAGTTATATGCCTTTTAACATAAGGATAACCACGACCCATCCACTATAGATAAGGATAGTCAATGTGTTTAGTAAAAGGAAGAAAAAAATAGAAGTTCTTAACATTCGCAAAATGGACATTAAATATAATACAGTAAAATGTAAACATTAAAGATATTATTTATTTCTTTTTACCGGATTTGAGTTTTCTCTTCAAGTTTTTTGTAAATCTCAAAACTTGACTAGGAATTCCATAGCATTTTGACCTCTTCCTAGATCCCAAAAACTTGTAGGGTTAGATCCTAAGGTTTTTATCAAATTGAGAGAATCAAATACCTTATAATAACTCGTTTAGTAGTATCCCTACTAGGAGGGGTTGTAGAACCTTCTTCATGTGGTTACTAGTTACCTCTTAACTTTTAAGGTAACCGGATTGGTCACCAAAAAAGAGATAAGTCATGATCTACTTAAAAAAGTGAATCATTTAACTTACTAAGTGACCTTCCCCTTACCCTATACCCACCCCCCACCCCCCCCCCCCCCTCCCTCCCCTATTCACCCTTCCTTCTCGAGCAATAGATGGCCACCCATGACCCTTTTTCTTAAAAAAGAAAAAAAAAAGTAAAATCTATGGAAATCTAATGAGGTTACGATCAATTCATACCATCTAGTTAGATTTTCATGTATTTTTCTCTTTTTTTCTTTAAAAAAATTATCATGGTTGGTTGCTAGGGCCTTCTTGAGGGGGGGAGAGGTTAATAAACGTAGATTTACGTATACTTATCATAGGTCATTCTTACATAATTACATGTAATTTAATGAAAATTTTAGCTTAATTATGCTAATTGTTTAAGAAATTGCATGTAAAGTTTGGTGTAATTTGATGGTGTTTTGATTGCCTTTAGAATCATACTTTGTAGAAATTACTATTTTATAGGTCTACAAGGGTTAGCATGGTCATGCTAACTCCAACTTGTTTGAGATTATATAAGGAAAAGAGCTAAAGAGAGAGTTACTAATATAGAGCAATGTATTCAGGCGCTAAGGGGAATAGAGTCCAAACACCAAGGGTAGAGAAATTTTCTAGAAGGTCGATTGAAGATAGCAAGGTACATCATCCCCTATTGTGTATGAATGCTCGCTAGTTTTAAGGTTTCATCCCTAGAGCTATGGAATGCACCGTTTAATTAAAGAAGAGAGGGGATTCAAGCCACATGTATAGAATCTAGATGCCATCCTCTATAACATCTAAGCGCCATATCAAACTCCACAAAAGCTGTGTTTTCTTCTATAACTTCACACATTACATCATTTTTAGAGTTTGGAAGTCAAATTACGATATTGTTTAGTTTCTTTGGTTTGTTTAGTGTAGGATTAATGTTCTTAGTTGATTTTCTTTCTATAATGGGCATTGTAGCTTAGTTTTCTAGTGGATTTTAGCACATTTTCAAGGTTTGGGTTAGGATTTCACTTATGGAGCTATGGAGATTTTTTAAGTTACTGAGAAACTCTAATGCCAAATGTGTAGAGCCATGGATAGTAATGTTTTCTACATTATTTCCCTAGTTTCTACAAGTTTTCATATTAAGTTTTACATGTGTGTATTTTTACTTGAAAATCTTCTACGAATGTTATGTTTTGAACTTGATAGGTTTATGAGTTTATGTGTTTCTTGATGAAATGTTATGGCCATTATGTTATTCTATTGTATTGGATTGAATATGTAAGTTTACTTAGTTTGATGGTAGTTAGTCTTACATGAATGTTGGGTAATGACTAGTTAGGTAGTAGTTCCCTCATTATCGAGTTAAGGCTCCATGTTACGAGATTCCGTTAAAACCTAGGATTCTTATTATTTGAAAATGAGAACTTGGTGTTTAGGACTAAAATCCTAGTACTTACTTAGGGCTTCAATGGATTACAATGAAAAATTAACTCTAAATGGTTATTTAAGTTGTGATAGGACTTTAATAACTAACTAATAATGTAGATAAGAAATTAGTGATTCAAAAATCAAAGTCAATGAATTCTTTGAGTGTGAGTAAAGTACATGTTCAAACTAGTATAAACATTCTGAGAGCATTGGATATATTCATTATAAAGGATTGAAAATACATAACCTTAATTCTCTAATCTAGAGAAATCCAATACCCAAACCAAGAATGTACTAGAATCTACTCTCATTTCATTGTTGTTTTCCATTTGATTTCAATTCTTACTTGCTTAGTTTAATCAAAATTATTAATTTCAATGGCCTAGATGAGAGTAAAGTTAATATAGCTTAGTATACGATAGCTTTCTAATGATTTTCTTCTCTTCTTTGCTATAAATACAAGCTTAGATCTGCACCCTATACTAGAAACAATTGGTACACTTGCTATTTATATCGTGGATTCCACTTATTTTAAAAATTTTTGCAACCATCCATAGGTTTGAGTAGAGTTCTACATATTTTTGAAAAGGGAGCAAATTTTCTTATTTGTGCATGATCATAGAATAGTGATACGATTCAAGTTTTTCTAGTGCCGCTGCTAAGGAAGGCAAGAAGACAAAAGCTATTGATATTACATTTTTAGCTCTTTCTGAGGTTAGATATATTATAGTGTAGGGTACGTGTAGTTTCTAGCATATTTTCACTATTTTAGTTATAAAGTTTCATTTCTTTATTTCATTACTAGAGTTGTCTACTATGTTGTTTTACTTTTTATTTTTAAGTACTTAGTGAAGCATTCAAAGCATAAAAGGTCAAGTAGTGTTTCTTGGAAGGTGATTTGGATTATAGATGAATTTGATTTGGTGTTAAGCTTTGAAAACTCTTACCATAGTTGTTAAGGCTAGAAATTTTTTAAACCCTTGTATTTAACCAATCTAGATACCCTTAGCATAGGTTTTTTGGTGTTGTATACATAGGAGGAGAGGTGTTGCTAATTTAGAAGATTTGTTTGCTCTCGAGATTAATTGAAATTTTAATAGAGGGTTAAAAGAAAGGAGAAGGTTTATTCAAACTAGAAATATGGATGAAGGATATGGTGTAAGAGTAAGAGTTGAAATAATAAGCTAAAACTCAAGAGGGGGTAAGGGCGTGAATTATGTTTTAAGGATAGATATGAACTTCTTTTCGAAATTATGCAATAAATGCAACAATGAGTATAATTAAGATAATAATAAAACAATAACAAGTGAGGAAATTAAAAGAGATACGGATAAAGAAGATAAAGTTTGGATTTTACGTAGAGTTTAGACCTTCCCCTACTCTCTAAGGATACACCATGCCTCTAACTAAAGACTGCAAACCACTTTATTAATTACTTAATCTATGCTCCATTGAACAAAATTGATTTCTTGTTTCAATTTAAAGGTCCAAATCATCATGCTAGTATCCTACTACTGTTAAGACAGTATTGCAACCATTAATGTTTTCAAGTTTCAAACAAGCAAAATAGAAACACTACTATACGATTCATCATCAAACAAATTTACTTCACTTTTAAGACTAGTATTTGGGATATATTGAGAAGCTAATTAATATGATTGAATGATATAGTAGGATGAAACTTATTTTCAATTAACTCAACATAGGCTCATTATAACTTATTTAAATCTATACTTTGATTTTGTTCTCATCAAAATCAAGTAATGGACCATAAGTTCAATAATCTCCCCCTTTTCGATGAGAACAAAACCTTTATATTTTAAAGCTCTCCTTCAACCAAATATTTGGTTTCAAATTGTTTGCAAAGATATAGGATCAATAGAATAATCAATATTAAGAATTATAGATTTTTAGGGAATCAAACCTCATTTCTAATATAGAACTTAGAGTTAGCAAGATTTTAAACTATGTTCATGTCCAAAATATTATCAAACGATATTCATGTTCAAGCTTCTATCAAACTTTTGACTCTTTTAGTGACTTAGATTCTTCTTCCCCTTTAGCTTCATAAAAAAATTAAGTAAATCTAGGTGGGGAAGAGGAAGAATTGGCTAAGTCAAAATTTCAGCATAGTCCAGATATGTCCCCTACAAAAATGGAAACAAAGAAGTTATAAACCATACCAAATAAGATTTCTGTAATGAATCCATCAAGATTAGCCCATAGCATCTCATACTACGCTAAATGTCCAAAATAAAGACATAAGCTAGCCATAAGGAGTATAGCAACTCCATGAGGTAAACAAGCCATCTAAATAAGCAATAGTCATCCAACACCATACATATAACATATATGAACAACAAAAGAATAGATATCTAGGCATCTCAAAAGACAAGTGATCACAACATAAAACAAAGGCCAAGATAATGGCCAATATTAGACAAAAGACAACATAAAGTAACCATAGAGGTGGCTAATGTCGAAGTGATGATATAGTGCTTGGAATCCAATGTACATATGGTTATGAATGTCCTCTTGAAGTTGATGGAATCTCATTTTTTTTTTTAATATTAATAGAATGAGTGTTGGGATTCTACTATTAAAAATGGATCAAAGGAGGGAAATTCAAAATCTTAAGGTAGAGGTTGAGAAGGACCCTCAAGAGGGGGATATTAAGGGTCGAGAGCTAAAGCATTCTCTTTTTGTTCATGGTCATCACTAGGGCTCCTCTCTTCATCATTAGAACCCTCCTAGTCATCATCTTCCTCATCCATAATGGGTGGAGGAAGGGGCTTTTTCCTTACCTAAGAATCGCCATCCTCCTTCCGTACACCTTTATAGATATCAAGGATTTTAAAACACTTAACATGTGTAACCTGAAGGAGTGAGGGAAGTTCAAACCCTTTCCAAATCAAAAGCTGACTAACAAGATGAATAAAGCATAGAAATGCTTACAAAGGATTATTTGTAACATGCTTAAAGCATAGAGCAATCACATTGAAAAAATTAATTTTCTTGTCCTTCAACAAATAATATATAATCCATAGGTCTTGAAGGCTAATGCTTGACTATTATCCTTTATGAAGATAGTAGCAATGAATAATGATATGATGAAGAAGCTATGTTGGAAGATAAAGGCAAGCGTTAGCTAGATTTTCCAGATCCCTCCAAAAATTTGTAATCCCCTTAAATTTAAACACCCTTTCATAGAACCGAACACTAGTATATTCTAAGTTTAATTTAGAACCCCCTAGTTCTACACCAAAAGCTACAAATATCATCTTTAGTGATAGTAGTCATCCTTCGATAAACATAGGAGTATAAAACTGTATGCCCTAACTCATCACTAAGATGCATCTTAACCTTAGGATGACCACGATCATCTAATGAATAAAACAAATTGACATAAAGATACTTTAGAGCTTTGTCATGTACCTCATTAGGGAGGTGCAACAAATCTAGAAGGTGATTGGTGATTACTCCAAAAATGCGATAAATGAAAAACTTTTATAAGACCTCTTAAGGATATTGGACCCTAATATTGACTTCTAGATTGGCAAACATTTCAAAGCATTCAGGATGTGCTCAAGTAAGGAAGATCCCTTGGCTAAAGGTTAGAGGTGCTAAATTATACATAGTCCGTGGAGGCATTTTTACAAGCACTTAGTGGGTTAGAGCTAGAAAGGAAGATAAGTGAGAGGAGTGGAAGAGGAATAGGAAGGGCAAGGGCATGGGGATGTGAGTGTGTAGAGTGAATGAGAAGCCACTGTGACGGTGAGATGAGTAGTGATGGCATCGTGATGGTGAATGAAGTACGCTAGTACAATAGTAAAGGAGTGTGAGGGTAAGATGTGGAGAGAAGGGATGAGATAGAAATCTTGTTAGGGATGTAAGAGGAGAGTGAGATTGATGATTTTAGGGAGAATGGTAATGAAAATAAGAGATTTCTAATGAGATTTTAGTTGATTTTGAGTGAGATTGAAGGTTTGAGAGAGTTAGTGAATGGTTTAAGTGAGAGAGGGAAGGCATTGTGATAATAGCGAGAGAGAGAATTGGGGGTTTTGAAAAAAGAACAAGGATTTGTTTACTATCATGACGGTAGGGGATAGTAACATCATGTTAGTTTTAAGGAATCAAAAGGGTTCACATCTCCTTATCTAGGAGACTTCACCAACATGATGGTTTCAACAAACAAAAATGATGCAACCTTTTATAAAGGGCTTGTTACCATCAAGATGATTATGCCATCTAGATGGTGTTATGCAATTTTGCAAAAAATTGAGAGATACCCATTAATTTTGCTAAGTTACCAACTCAATTCTATTTTGATTGATGTACTAAGCTATTTAACACTTCAAGAAAGTTTAATTTAGTTTGTTAAGGTTTGAAAAAATAAAATTTTGTCTAGATAGCTAAGATTTAACTTAATTAAATCCTTAAAGCTATGTAGTTCAAGATAAATTATAAGTGTGCATGAATAATCATTTTTCATACATAGATACCAAGGTTTTGTGTACCAACACTTCAAGGAAATTTCAATCTCATATCTAAGGATGTTTGAAACAAGATATCACTTCAAGAATTAAGGAATTATAAAATCACCACTTGTGTTCCTTGAATTTAAGTATAGGATACAAATATAGCCAGAGATCAACTAAGTGCACTAATTCAAATATAAGCCAAGTTTCCACTTCAAACCACTTTTGGTAGTACTTATAGACATGTGAGATAAATTATTAAGGCACATATCATCAAAGTTGCCAAAATGATTAAACAGTCTATCTTATATCATAAAGTGCCTAATGAGAGTATATATAAAATTTGCATAAGATCAATATCTAACTAAGATAACTAGTCAATCATGAATTATATATAAAATTAAAAATGTAAAAGCCAATTTCAAGCATAAAAACCAAGACATGTTGAAATTGTGCAATTATGAACTTAGATATGCATTTATGACTTCAAATATACCTAAATAATATAAATGACATTTTTTGTGCATGAAATCTATATGGATATGTTTCTTAGATCTAATTGAGTATAAAGAACTTTTATTTCAACAAGATTAGCTAGATTTAATAAAATTAAGCCGTTAGTTGCTTGAAACTCATTATTAGCCAGGTAAATTCATGAATGATAGATTTTGAGCAATGTCATATTCAGGCATGTTAAAAAAAATGTCACAACAAAGATTAAAAAAATCCTAAAATCATCACTTGAGATCATCAAAATCAACTATTGAACACCAATTGGGCTTAATAATAAACATACATACTAAATCAAGTTCATGATAATTTGACACTCTAAACAAGTTTCAATAGTATCTATGGATATAATGGTCGCATGATCAAGATATATATCACATAAATGGATAAAATGATCATATGACTTTCCAAGAAATAGTAAGAGCCTAATTTGGGTATAGGGGAGTTAAATTTGCACAAAATAAAAAAATAAGCCAAATTAATTACTCAACCACATCTATAGATACAGTTGAACATGCTTAACTAGTTGTAGGCATGGAAATCGAAGCATGGAAAAATGGTGCACATATGATCCTAAATATACGTGAATGACTTCAAATGTGCACAAAATGCATGATATTTGCAATTTGACCTTCCAAGCTAGTTTTAAATGCGTATTATGACACGATGAGAGTTTGCACATGGCTTAGGAAGTAATTAATTGCAAAAAAAACTTGTTTAGTTCTTAAATACTTATGAGAGCTCAAATATAGTTGAGGAGAGGTCAACTATAGGGGCTCAATTAATCACTAGAGCTTACTATAAAGGAAGGTAACTAGTAGTTCATTCGAGATATCAAAGAAGAAGAGATGGGTCATGTCATGACCCTAATGGAGGGCCTAGTAGGACGGCTTAAAAATTTTCATATCATGTATGCATCTATGATATGAAAGCCGCCTTGCAAGTAAAAAATTATAAGACTCTAAACAATTAGTTACTAAAGTTTTTAATTTTTAATTTAATTGATTTACTATAAAATATAATGATTATGGTTATAGATATCCAATAGGCCACAATCCATCAGAATCACAGAGAATCGGTATCCCCTACTAAGTACTAAGATAAGGTAAAACAACTTACTAAATTATGAGAAATACTATATAATTTTATCATATGAATATACTCTACATAAATTATTTTTGTACTGCTATACACTTTTCAATCAACCCTAACATTGCTAAACCTATCTCCAGTTTGTACTCTATTCTCAAGCTTATTCCAATCCCTACTTATAAGAAACCTGCAAAAGAAACTATAAGAGAATGAGCAAATCATGGCTCAATGAGTTCGTTCCTCACTACTACATCTCAAGCAAGTTATCAATCGTTGTTAACACACATCTAAGCTATCTACATACAAAATGAATGCAAGTGCGATGAATGCAAGTAACACATCTATAGAAGTTTGAAACTATGAAAGGGGCAAAGTTACATCTTTATACGTCAATTTTTCCTTCGTACTTACTCGTACGAAGCACCTCACCTTAATCACATAAGGCTATTTAGAGGTACAGTCCAACTAGATGTTACTTGACTATTACCTTAGTTTGAGAATCAATAATCAATATAAATGGACCCCAACTAGGGCTGCTTACCAAACATATGAAAAGCCCCTTAGGCACATAAAGCGAGTCCATCTCATAATCAACATATATCCAAGGCCTTATGGATACAAACATGCGAGTCCTCTCGTAATCAATTAGAGATATTATGCTAGCTTTGCCTTAATAATAGAAATTTCATTTACGGATACTATAAGCCCTCACAAAAATCATATATAACATATTTAAGATTGGAAGAAAAACAATTTCCAAAAATACTATTCTAAAAAAATTTGCAAAACTAGTACTCTCCATCAATATACCAATTAGGTCATAAACATGCGATAGGTATAACTAATTATTTTAGTCAAATAGTTACCTTTACCAGTTTAAGAAAGTAAGCACACAAAGTAATCAACCATTCAACTAAGCAATCGGTTTCAACTAACAAGCAGCATACAATTAACAAACAACAAGCAGATAGCAGATCATAAGAACTTCCTTACCAAGATTAATACTGACTTTCCTAACCTTTGAGAATTCCAAGGTTCGATAATCGATTACCTAAAAGATAAGAAAAGCTTATAAGTATTTTAAAAAAACTACGTTCTTTGATAAATTAGGTTCCTTAATTAACTAAATATCTATCATTATTTGCCTACTCTTCCACTATATCCTAAGTACAATATAAATATAGTTTGACTTAAATCTCTCACTCAAATTATCTTAAATTTTCAATTGCATATAACTTTTTCAATTTAGTTCAAATTTTTATGAACTTATAGTCCATCTTGATCGTTTTCAATCGTACCTTCATGTAGTGGAGTTCGTTTTGGATATTGTTATCTACAATTTTGATTGTGATATAAAAAGATCACAAAATTCATCATTTTAACTTAAATAATTGAAAAATATTATTTTAAGCTTTTCTTAATATAATTATGATTTAATAATTATTTGAGTCATATAGTTTGTAATTTTCTTATTTTAGGTCTATTTTACTATAATTACCCATTTTTACTTATTTTAAGATTTAAGATTTATTAATTCAAATTTTTCTACTTTATCATTTTTATAATTAATTAATTAATTATTATTATTAATTACTTAAATTAAGCTAAAGTGGTGCCGTGGCAACGGATGGGAGTACCACGTGTCCTTTTATACTTTTTTCTATTATTTTATATTTTAGGGTATATACATATATATACGTATATTAATATTCATTACCGTATTTTACTAAATTTTCTAAATTAATTATTTACTATAATTTTTCCTCATGTTACAGTATACTCATATATATAATTATTAAATTACTTTATTTATTAACTTAATAATATAATATACTATGTATATACTTATTCAAATATACTTGTATTTCTACATATACGATACTATTTATATATGTATACTTATACATAAATATACTTATGTACTAAAATATTCTAAATTTAATTATATTTTATATACTATATGTTTGAGTGTAAAATACACGTAAATATAATCCATATACATATACATACCGAATTTTTATAAAATGAAAATGCCAATTATATATATATATAAATATCTACTATACGTACACATACATGTATCATATAATCAAAATACTAAGTATATATATACATGTACATATTCACGCATACTTTTTTATATAGATATATATAATATAAATAAAGAAAATACTTAGTATGTATATAAATAAGAAAAATACTTAGTACTTGTATTTATGCTATATGCATATACATACGTATATTATATACTAAAATACTAGATAATAAATATATACATATACCTATGCATTCTTACATGTAAATAAATAAATAAAAAATACTCAATATACATATACATGTTATAGAATGTATATATATATATATAAATAAATAAATAGACATACCTAATTTCTTTAATAAATTAAATGATAGAAATCCTTTTTCTTCTTCTTCTTAATGTGCTTGCTATGTTTGTGTGTTTTGTTTTCTCTTTTTGGTTTTGTTTTCCCAAGTTCCAAACATGCTTATTTTCAGGAGAAAGTGAAGCAAATAAAAATGAGAAAATAAAGGAACAAATCTAACTAGATTAGGTATTAAATGAGATAAGACAACCTAATGATATCTTCTTGTTTTGCCTTTATAAAGCAACACCTAGAGGAGTTAAAAAAAACACGTAGGTTGCTAGAATTTTTCAAGGAACTAACGTAGCAGCAAGGAAAGAAAATAGGAAGAAGAAAAAGGAAAAGAAAAAGAAATAAAAAGGGAAGAAAAAGGAAAATAAAAATAAAAATATTTAATTTTTCCAAATACAAAAACTATATAATTAGTATTTATAAATTAATTTTGAGATTTTATGAAAATTTATTAATTTAATTGATACCCATTACATTTATAATATTTACGAGTAATTTCTATGTGATTACACATTAGTCAATAATTATAATCAACTATAATTATATTACCATTAAGTTATATTTATTCATTTTATAAACTTAAAGTTATAGTTTTAGGATTTTCATTAAGTTCAAGTTTGATTTCGAGTATTTGTGTGTACTTTGGATTTAGAATTTTTGTACGCGATTTAGGTTTTGAGCAAAATTTTAGAGTGTTTATCCTTTGTATTATGTTTGAGTTTAAAATTTTAATTAGTTTAAAATTTTAATTAGTTTTAAATTTATTAACTCCGTTGAGTTAGGATAATTGCCTATAATATTTAAATCAATCTGTTACCTAAAATGCTAAATTTGCAAGGTTTACTTGTCAGTAAACATAGTAGCTTTCATGAAGTTGCTCATCAGATATGGCATACCAACAAACACAACATGACTTAATCTTTACTTAATATAATGAACAAGAAAATCTTAAGATTTACTTGCCACTAATCCCAAGTTACGAGCTAAATTAGATAAGAATGGGGGAATATGTGCGTGGAGAATGGTATCCTACAAGGACAACAGGAATATTCATTAATAATGAGGAAAAGTTGATTATGGTTTATAGGAAGAAGGATTATTTATAGAAAGTTCTTAAGGCAACAAAGTAAACAAATAAATTACAAAAGCGGGCAATGCTAGAAACAAGTAACATAATAGAACCCAAAAGGGTATATGCGACAATTAAGGAAAAGAAATATAGTACAATATCAGAAAAAGAGAATGACAAGTAGCATGTTGCTATTGTGGCCATATTGAATATAGCAGGGTGTTGGAGTACTAAAATTGAGCTATATTGATGGTTGCTTAGGTAATTGAGTGAGCCAATAGCTCGGTAAAGTAGGAAGAGAGCATGACGGTTAAAGATAAGGGCTTTATCCTCAACACTTGATAGGTCGGCATTGGAGTTCTTGGCATCTAATAGGCTAGCATTTAAGTGCTGGGTATCTGAATGAGAGACTAAGCAAGCTAGTATGTATCTAAGCAAAACACTCAAAGTGTTTGCCATTTGGCCCTCCTAATAGATAAGATCATCAGGGCCAAGGTGAGCAACTATGATTCTCTTAGCTAGGCCCTATAAGCCTCAAAGCTTGGCTCGAGTGAGGGGTCCAGTAGTTAGCACTCCATTAACTTCTTGAGTTGTTGAAGAGTTGCCTTTAAATCTTAGTCGGATTCTCTTTACGGCACATAGGGTATCAAATTAGAAACATTAAAGGTTGGGGATACCCTCAAAGCCTTTAGGTAACTTTAGCTCATAAGTGTTGTCATTTATCCTCTATAAGACTTTGAAGGGGCCATCTAATTTGGGGTCAATTTGCTTGCCTTCCTTCCTAGGAACTATTCTTTGCTAAAGTGAACCCAAATAAGGTCTCTCGAGTTATAATTGACATGCTTTTGTCCTTAATTCCCTTATTCTTGCTGTTAAGCAACTGTCTTGGCTAGTTACTCGGCAACCTTCTAATGCAATCTTTGGAATTCCTTAGTACTTTGTAGACCAGATTAAATTTCTCCTGAAGAGGTTGGGCTAGCAATCATATCTAGTGGCAAACTCTGATTAAGCCCATTACCAACCTCGAAAGGTGACTTTCCTGATGAGCTGTGGTGGAGCAGTTATAAGCAAACTTTATGACTAGTAAATAAAGATCCCAATCATGTAGATTCCAACCAACAGCAACTCCACGTAGGTTGCCTCCTATTCTGTTTACAACCTCTATCTGGCCATTTATCTATGAATGGCAAGAAGTATTGAACATAAGTTTAGTGTCAAGCTTCTTCCAGAGCTTCTTCCATAGTATTTGCTGGAAGAAGCTTGTAAACTTTGAATCATGATAAGAGAATTATTCTTAGGTTACCATGTAGTTGCTCAATCTCTTGCAAAAAGAGATTTGCAATAAATAAAGCATCATTAGTTTTGTAGCAAGAGATAAAGTAGCTCATTTTGTTGAACTAATCAACTACTACCATAATAGAATCATGTTTTTGAGGTGTTATGGGTAACTAAGCATGAAATCCATGCTTAGATCAACCTAAGGCCATTCAGGTATAAGTAAAGGAGTTTATTCTTCATATGGCTCTTTTCTTTCCTTGGCTCGCTTACATACTTTGCAACATGTAAGAACTTTGCACACATCCTTCATCATTCTTAGCTAATAAAAGTATTCCTTTAACAACTTGGCAGTTCTCTTCTTGCTAAAATAGCCAGCTAAGCCCTCAGTATAGGCTTCCCGAATGAGTAATTCCTTAGTAGCACTTCTTGACATACATACTTGTTTTCCCTTCATAAAAAATCCTTACCCCATCCACTGCTCCTCTGAAATTGCACTTGGCCATTACGGGTTCATAGTATGGATCATGCTCATACTGGTGAAGTGGAGTACCAAATCCAAGTACTTTAGCTCATAATGATGTAATAAGAGCATGCCAATGAGATAAGGCATCAACTACAATGTTTGCACTTCCCCTCTTATACTAGATGACATAGCAAAACTATGGTCTGTGTAGATAATAAACTCTCTCAACAGCAAGTAATGTTGCTAGTTTTTGAAGTGTTCAGATAAGAGCATAGAACTCTTCATCTTATGCCGAGTAATTCCAAGCAGCACCTACGAGTTTCTCACTAAAGTATGCAATTGGTCAGTGCTCCTGCATAAGAATAGCACTAAACCTACTCTAGATGCATTATACTTTAGTTCAAAAACCTTGCTAAAGTCAGGCAATACAAATACTAGGGAGGAAGTTAACTAGGATTTGATCTCTTCAAAACTACTCTAAGCTTTCTCAAACCATTTGAGTTCAAAGTTTTCCATGGTTAGCTCAATCAGTAGGGCTACCATGGAACTAAAAGTCTGAATGAATCTTCTATAAAAGAAATCCAGACCACAAAAACTATTAACTTCAGTAACACTATTCAACATTAGCCATTCAAGAATAGCTCTTACTTTCTTGTCATCAACCTTGATACCTCCTCTTGATACAATATATTTGAGGAATACTACTTCGCTTTGACAAAAAATACACTTCTTCATATTGCTGGAGAATTGCTCAGCATGGAGGATATCAAATACAAACCTCAAGTGTGCAACATGAGATATAAGGTTAGCATTGTATACTAAGATATCATCAAAGTAAACAATAACACAATTACCAATCAAAGGTCTCAAAACATGGTTCATCGGTCACATAAAGGTGGTTAGCTTATTTGTGTGTCCAAAGAGCATTACTAACCACTCAGAAAGACCATCTTTATCTTGAAAGCAATTTTCCACTCATCTTTAGGTCTTATTTTAATATGGTAACAGCTACCCTTCAGATCAACTTTTAAGAATATCTGTACACCATATAATTCATCTAACATATCATCCAATCGTAGAAATTGGATATTAACACTTAATAGTAATTGTTGATATCTTAGCTATTGATGCACATTTGCTATGAGCCATCCTTTTTTGGTACTAAGACAACCAACATAGCATAAGGACTCATGCTCTCTTTGACATATCCGCGTTCAACTAGCACATCCACTTGATTTTTTAGCTCATTTGCCTACTCAAGTTTAAGCTTATAGGTAGGTCTATTAGGCAAAGCAACTCTAGGTTGGAGGTCAATGTAGTCCTCTATGTCTCTTATAGAGGGTAAATGTCACGTCCCGAAGCGGCAGAATCGTAACAGCCCCGCCATGTAAACCATTCTAAAATAGTAGTTGGCCTTACAACCGATATCTTAGACCTGATCTACATAAGGCATCCACGACTAACCCACTTTGAAGTAAACAGTTTATGATTTAAATAAATCACTTACCTAAGAAAGTGAGAAAAATATATATGTACACTATAATTTAGTTATTACATTATTCAAAAATGAAAAAAAAAATTCTAAAATAAAAGCTTAGACCTTAAAAATATATGTTTGTTCTTCAAATATTTTTCCTTAGTCCCTAGGTCCAACAGTTGCCAGTTTTAGAGTAGTTGTATGCCGCTTCTTAGCCAGCACCTGCACGACGTCTATAGGGATGTGAGCAACCATAGCTTAGTAAGTTAGGATGGAGGACTTAAAATTATACCACAAACATAACAAGGTTATCAATCAACTTATTAGGTGCAATGCATATTCAAGCAAATACTATTGCACGATGCTGTCCGGCCCGTCATGAGATTAGAGAAATTGCGCTCGCTCTAATTCAGGTTAAGAAGTTGCCATTAATGCAATAGCTCACGACCAAACCCAGGCTTGTGCAATGGAGACATCACTCCTCCTGCGACTACCTTCGAACCATTGACTTTACCCTCGCCGTGACCTCCTCTCTTGTCACTTAGTTCGGCTAAGAATGAAGAAGGGACCATTATGCAATCTTGCACTATTCCTTTCAAAGGGGTCGGTATTTGGCCAGAAAATCCTAGGTTTCCTTAATGAGTTACCATGTAGGTCCGGTTATGATTATAGGTCATATATTTGATTAGGTTCAATTTAGGGTGATCAATCATTTCATACAAATCATGCAGTACAAGCCAAAACAACAGACAGAATCATAGCATCATTCATAATCAAGCATATGCACACAACCAACTATCTAACAAGCACAAACGTAGTTTCAGTTTTTCTTATAACTATTATAGGTTCGTTTTATCTTAGAACGCTTATTGTGATCTTTTGTTTAGAGTTTAATATATCTAATTATCTAGGTTCTCAAATCTTTTACAATTATTCTAGGTTTGGGGTTAGGTTTGAGTTCAGTTTCCGCATCGATTTCTAAATTAGGTTATACTTCGATTTTCTAAGTACTGTTTTATTCCTGAACCCTAGAAATTCGATTGAACTCATAATGTGAAATTAATCACATTACTTCCCGATATCCTAAATACCATCACTACCCTTAATCAGTATTTTATTCCACCCGATACACTTAAATCTATATTAGTGTATCGAATTTACTCCTGATGTGAGAAATTTTTATATTTTTTATATAATTACATAAATTAAGTTTTCTGTCAAATTTGTTATATATTTTTATTATTATCATAACATCAATTTTTATTCTAATATCTTCTATTTATTATATTTCCAATAATTGTGTATTATGTACTATTACTTATTATGTACATAATACACATCTAATATTTTTACCACTCTAATTACCATCTCCCTACATCAATTATCATTTCAAAATATCTAAATTCATCCTAAATCAGATTTTACACCTAATTACCCTAATTTACAAAATTAAGTTAAAATTTACTATTTTTCAATATTACATATTTACTATATAAATAACCTAATAATTACATATAACACCTTAAATACTACAAGTGTCATACTTCATCAGATTTCAACATCCTAAACATATAATTATTCACTAAATTAGTAATTAACCATTTAATTACTTAATTAATCCTAAATTACCCATTTTATGCCTCATTTTAAGGCCTAAAAATTATCTAAAACTTTCGAAAATTAATGTCTTAAAACAGGCTTCATAGTACTATTCTATATCATCTAAGTAGTCTACACAAAAATTTTGGGCTGAAAACTACACTCCTAAGGTCATCTACTTCTAAATCGAAACATGCTCAATTTTACATGATTTCTTAAGGACCATATATCACAGGACATATTTTCATCAAAATAATATTTTTTTATAAAAACTACATACAAAAATATTCAAGAATAACAAAATTCAGAATTTTCTATGAATATTTATTATTTTTACAAAATTATACAAAATTGAGCTAGAAATTAAACTTACCGATTTGGGTGGCTCTAGCTACCATCGGTGTCTATGGGTGTGTCGGCCCACCTGGGCGCTACCACCGCCATATAGTGGTGGTGGCCGTCCACTCCCAGCTGCTCGTCAGGTTTAAGTTCTCCTTACAAGGCCCAACTGCACAGTTTTCTTTTTGTTTTTTTTTTTACCCGATTTTTTTTCTTCTAATTTTGATGCTCTTGATTTTTCTTTGATTTCTAACTGTCCAAATGAGCTCTATGATTTTTTTCCCTATTTATAGAGCTTTATAGTAATTAATGTGCATTAAATTGGAGAAGACATTGCCCAAATCCCTTAAGTTATAGCTTTTATATTGCTCTAACTTAATCGCTAATTTTTTTCTTATTTTCCCCAACTGCCACAATCCAATTCTAGATCATTCCTTATTTTTTCTGATTTTTTTATTTTTCCATAATTAATTATGAATTTTCTTTAATTATTTGGTATTATTTTAGCACATTACGCGTATTTTAAGTAATTACGTGTATTTCTACTTATATGTAAATTCATATATAGTATAAATAAATATTCTTAAATATTATTTAGGTCATTCTATGATTTTTAGTATATATATATAATTTATCTCTAGCGATTTGTTAATTATCAAAATGCATTTTACGTATTTTCAATAAATAACGAGTTATATACTTAAAATTTGAAATTTATATATTCTTTAATTTTATTGCTTATTTTCTTAACTCCAAACTTACGTGATCATTTTTACTAATATTTCTGGTTTTAATTATAATTTAGGCTTGATCGGATCTTTTAATCGATTAAAGCCCTAAATAACTGGTTGTGAGACTTACAATAAACCTCTTGGCAACTTGGTTGGAAATAGGTCCACATATTCTTAGAGCAAGGCCTTTACCTCGACTGGCAATACTCTATCCTCTATTGGTTTAAGTAATCTCCTAGTCAATAAAAATACAAATTCTTCCCTCTTAACATCCTTATAAAATTACACTTAGGAAATTACCAAGGGCTTCCTTTATAAGGATCTAGAAATCTTCCCTTATTATTCTTGGACTTATTTAAGGCTCATTGGGGTTAACACAACCCTCTTCCCATCCTTCTAGAATATGTAAGTGTTCCTATACCTATTATAGAGTATTTTAAAATCAAATAGCCATAATCGATCTAACAGTATGTATGAAGTGCATAATAACAAATGTCATATAGTATCTCATCCTTATACCTTTCCCTAATGGAGATCAGTACCATCACTTGTTCCATGACCTGGAGTCCTCCTTTCTCGTTTGGCTAATGGATCTTATAAGGTTGGGAGTGAGGATAGGTCAGCAACTTCAGGGTCTTCATCAATCCTTGTACTACCATATTGGTACAACTACTCCCATCAATGATTAAAGCACACAAACTTCCACTCACTTGATAATTAGTGTGGAATAGGTTCTCTTGCTACTCACCTGCCTTCTTAACACCTATACTAACTCTTCAAACAACCATACTAAGGTATTACTCCCCTTGCTCAAGTTGGGCAAGGTCCTCTGGGTCCTCTAGGAACTCATCAAAACACTACTCGACATCCTTCCCCTCTATACCTTCACTTTACTCTCCACTTCGATTTACAAGGTCTTACCCCTGAAGGTCATCATGAGTCTATTCAAACATTAACTAACAACATGTACAAAGCCAAGACACTTGAAGAACTTAATTTCTTAAATCTTTCATCCTAAGCTCTAACCTTAGTCCTTCCTAACCTCAGGTTCCTTGACCCTCATTATGTTTAATTGAAGCTTGACTTAACTATACTAAGCTTGGTCATGTACAGGTTAGGTCGGTACACTAAATTTGCTTGATATACTAGGTCAATTACTTAATGCTCAGTTGAGTTGACTTCGTCTTTGGCTTTCAACTTTTTGTGCTACTTGAATGGTTCATCAAGGTTCCTAAGCTTCTATACCTCTACTATATTATCAACCTTAAGCTTCAGGGTAGAAATGAACCTTGCCACTATTTGTGCTGTAGTTTGTTAGTATTATATCGAATCATTAACAACTAGAACTCTCAAAAATACCCATCCATAGATTAGCTACCTTGCTTGAGTTCTTAGAGATGTTGGAAAGTATCTTGCTCATAGTGTTTTGGAACAAACCTACTCCTCAAAACATGTTTCATCTCATTCCAAGTTCGTATTTCTCGTTGAGGCTCGTTGAAGCATGGTATGGAATTTCTTCCACCATATTGCTACATACCTAGAAAACTCTAAGGTTGCTACATATTGAATCTTCATAATCAAAGAAGTCAAAAATCTTCTCAACCTTCTCTGCCCAATCTAAATTCTCATCAACACTATTAGATCTAGAGAAGCTCGAAACTTGCACCTTAATGTGCTTAGACCCTCTTGGAGCTCCATGTTCATGTTCGTCATACTCAAGGAAATAGTCATCTTCATCTCCTACATTTCTATGTTCTCAACATCTCCCAACTCAAGTATTCAACATATAATTCCCTTAACATGGATAGGTTGCACTTATGGCACATTCATAGCACTAGGAGCTCAGATTTCCACACCAAGTTTTCTCGGTCTATCTCGTATACCTTATCTTCATTCAGCATTTCCTTCTAGTTGTCAGGCCTCAACTAACCGTTGCATAGGTATGACTAAGTTATCCACAATAGCAATAAGGTTTTGTATCTATTTATTTATATTTTATGGAGTTTGTTGCTCAACATATCCTCATCCCATAGCATCACTTACAACATCAACTATTTCTCCTTGCACACTAGGATTCAACATTCTCTTAAAAAGGCTTCAATTAGTTCACAATCCAACAAAGACTCCACACAACTTCACTAAACATGATATTGCATAGTAACCTTAACACTTAGTTGTTTTTTTTTTTTTTATCTTTTTAATAGAGAAACAGAGTACAACAAAACACATAACTATCGTAAGAATTAGTCATCACAACACTTAACTATTGGTAGTAACTTCAAGCTTTGATATCATGATTATATGGTGTGTCTATGAGCTCAATTAATCACTAGGGCTTATTATAGGGAAAGGTAATTAATAGGTCCCTTGAGATATCGAAGAAAAAGGGATAGGTCGATAAGCATAGTAGCTTTCGTGAAGCTGGTCGTCAAATGTGATGCACCAATAAACATAACACCACTTAGTCTTTACTTGATATGATGCACAAGTAAATCCTAAAGTTCACTCACCATTAACCTTAAGCTATGAGTAAGATTAGATAAAAGTGGGGGAATATGTGCTTAGAGAGTGGTGTCTCAAAAGGACAAGAGGAATATTCATTAATGATGAAGAAAAAGTTTATTATGATTTATAAGAAAAAGGACTATTTATAGTAAGTCCTTATCGCAACAAAGAAAATAAAAAAAATTACAGAAATAGACAATGCTAGAAATAAGTAACATAGTACAACCTAAAAGGGTATGTGCGACAATTAAAAAAAATATAGTATAATATTATAAAAAGAGAATGATAGGTAGCACATTGTTATTGTGGCCACACTAAATATAGTGGGATGCTAGAGTGCTACTGTTGAGCTGTATTGATGGCTGTAGAGGTGATTGAGTGTAGCAGCAACTCAGTAGAGTAAGAGAGGAGAGTATAACGATTAGAGACAATGACCTTGGCCTTAGTACTGGGCAGGTCGACATTGGAGTTCTTAGCATTTGATAGGCCAACATTTGAGTGCTTGACATCTAAATGAGAGATTTAGCAGACCAGTATGTGTCTAAGTAGAGCACATAAAGTGTTCACCATCTGGCTTTCTTGATAGATGAGCTCATCATAGCTGAGTTGAGCAACTATGATTCTCCTAGCCGGGCCTTGCAAGCCTTGAAGTCTAGTTCAAGTGAAGGGTCTAATGGTTGGTACTCCATCAATTTCATAATCAAATGAAACCAATTATTCAAGGATGAAACCTTGGTACATTCAAACATGAAGGAACTTATATTTGATATTAAAATCAAGAGATGGCACATATGTGCACATGAAGGCCTAAACACAAATAGAGAAGTTAAAGTACAAGTAAAATATGTCAATTAATATATAGAGACTTCTTGAATAAGCTTCTTGGATCAAATATCGTGTTGCAGACATTCTGAATTTTCCTTAAGCATTCTTTATTAGAGTTTCTTGAGTTACTTCCACTTGAAATTTATACAAAAGGGCATAATTACTTCTTTGTTACCTATGCAAGTTTGGGACATCTATGGTTAATTGTGATGATATATCCCTTATCCTTTTGAGACCCAAACCATCTTATCTTTATGATTTAAATCGGTATTGCAACGTATTGCACATATTTGTGCAATATGATCATACTTACCATAATATTTACAAGTCTTGATTGTTACTTTTATAAAGTAATTCTTGTAAAACTTGTAAATATTTTTTTTACTATAGCCAATTCTAGTTTTTTCCAATCCTTACCTTTGTTAGCTAAAGAGTTTTTTTAAATTCCTTTCACTATTCACAAACATTGCTATAGTTTATTTTGAATAATCTATGCTAAACTTCAAGATAGCATTTTCGATTTAAAGCTCTCCTAGTTTGTTAACTATATCATCTTCATTTTTCATGTTTTCAACTTTTATTACATGAGAATTATACTTTTTTTTCAATTGATCATTTTCCTTAGTTAAATCTTTGTTCTTAAGATTCAATTCTTTATTATTTCTATTTAATTTAGCAACTTCTAATCTTAAGTACTCATTGTCCTCCTCTAAACTTTCTTTGGCATCATTCACTCTATTATATTCATTTCTAAACACATCAAATTCACGTCCTATTTCAATCATCATTTGTTTCATTATCTTATTTTCTTTTGAACCTTAATATATTCCTTAAGCAACTTATCATACATATTTTTTAGCTTATTAAATGGAGAGTCGTTTAATATAGAACATACATCATTATCTATTTCCATAAAACACATTTCTCCCTCCGAGTCACTTGAATCGCTATCACTCTAAGTTATTGTAGCCTTTTTCCATGTTCCTTTCTTGGCTTTCTTAAGATCTAGGTAATATTATTGAATGTGTCTTAATTTTTTGCAATTGTAACACTTGATTACTTCCTTCTCCCTTCTAGATCGAGATGTGTTTTCATCCTTATCCTTTACTAATTTCCTATTGAACTACAAAAGTTTCTTAAAGTTTCTTGTGGTAATAGTCACATCATCATCATCCTCACTTTCACTACTGCTTGAGTTATCCTTGATTGCCTTCAAAGTAATTTTTTTCTTCCTTAACTCATCTCCTTGCCTCTTAACCATCTCATAATTCTTAAGAGTTTCAAAAAGTTACTCCTTTATCATTGTATCGAGATCATGTGACTCCTTAATTGCAATCCTCTTTTCCTCCTAATCTTTTAGTAAAGACCTAAGAATTTTATAAATGATTTTAAGATTTGAAAAGTTCTTACCAATTACACTCAAAGAATTAATGATTTTAATGAACCTATTATGTATTTCATCAATTGTTTCATTAGGATTCTTCTTCAAATTTTCAAATTCACCACATAATAAGCTTATTTTTGTGTGTCTAACCTAGCTAGTTGCTTCATATGTACATTGTAGCTCATCCCAATCTCCTTAGCACTTTTATAAGTGAACACTTTATTAAAGTCAATTTCATTAATAGCATAATGTAAATGTCCATTGCTATTATTATCAAGTCAACTAATTTCCAATCATTATCAATGTTACTCTTTTCATCCTTGTTTTCTATCTTAAATGGTCTATTATCCACTACTTGCCATAATAGTTGATTTTGACCTTTTAGGAATATAGTCATCTTACATCTCTAATATGGATAGTAACTACCAATTAGGAGAGGTAGTCTATTTATTGTTTGACCTTCTAAAATCCCTAAAGGATTAAATGTCATGATCTTTACTCTAAATGTAGTTAAGCAAATAATTAAAGATTAGCTTTAATATTAATTGAAATACTAGGCTAAAACTCAAGAGGGGGGTTAATTAAGTTTTAAGAACATATAAGAACTTCTTTTCAAAATTAAACTATAAATGCAATAATTGGTGTAATTAAGATAATGATAAAACAATAATAAGTGAGAAAATTGAAAGGAATAGGGATGATGAAGATTAAGCCCGAATTTAAGATGGAGTCCAAACTACCCTTTACTCTTCAATGACACATGACATCTCTAACCAAAGACTTCAAAATACTTTATTAATTCCTTTATCCAAGCTCCAAGAGCTATATACACAAACTTAATTACACAAGTTTCTCACTTACAACTCACAATACAAATCACAAACTCAACTCATAATATAAAACTTAGAATCAAGGATCATTAGTATAGTGTTTTTAACTCTCAATACTTTGTAACTAATTGCATACAAGCACTATACTTTAAATCCCTCTAAATACTAGGAAATTAGAGTGCAAGAAACAATAAGAATAATAGACAATAAGAGTACAAAAGAATGTTAGAATATTACAGTAAAATATTAGCTCTTAATTATTCTTAGCTTTTTTGTTAGGCATTTATATCAACTCCTTAAATTCTTCCCTTCATAGTGCATTAAATTCTCTAGGAACTAGTATAAACAAATGATAGCTCCAATCCCTACCATTACGATGGTTCCAAATTCTTGTACCGATGCAATTACCAGCAAGTGAACCATCATGATGGCTTCCATTAAGAAGAATCAATTTCTTCTTTCAATTTAAACCTCTAACTAATCATGCTAGTGTTCTACTACTATAAAAACAATATTACAACCATCAATGTTTTCACCTGTTTTTAAGTTCCAAACAAGAAAAATACAAACACTACTATACGATTCATCATCAAATAAATTCACTTCACTTTTAAGACTAGTATTTAGGATATATTGAGGAGTTAATTGATATGATTGAATGATATAGCAAGATGAAACTTATTTTCAATTAACTTAACATAAGCTTATTATAACTTATTTGAAAGAATACTTTGGTTTTGTTATCATTAAAGTCAAGTATTGAATCTTAGGTGCAATAGGAGTTAGTCTAAATATGGATGTTTTGAATGAAGAAGGTTATCAGAATGAATTTAATGGACAAGATGGTAATCAAAATGGAAATGGCAATCAAAGAGCTCTATAGGAATATCCCCACTATGGAGGGATTTGCATCATTTTTAGCATAGCTAACAATTCAAGCCAATAATTTTAAACTTAAACCTACATTAATACAGATGGAGCAAATGAACCAATTTGGTAAAAGTGCTATAAAAGATCCTAATGAGCATTTGTGGAGTTTTCTTCAATTGTGCAATACTTTAAAATTCAATGGTATCTTAGAGGATGTTATTAGACTTAGACTATTCCTATTCTCTCTAAGGGATAAGGTATATAGTTGGTTATATTCATTTCTACCCCATTCAATCTCAACATGAGGGCAACTGGCACAAAAGTTTTTATCTCGCTTCTTTCTACCATGTAAGAGAATGAAAATGAGACATGACATAACAATGCTCAAGCACTTTGATGGTGAATCACTGTATGAAGTATTGGAAAGGTATAAAGAGCCCTTGAGATGATGTCCATATCATAAGTTGTTGGTTTAGTTGCAACTTTAGACGTTTCATAGAGGTTTGTCTAAATATCTTCAACCATTGAGCTACTTTAGGTAGAAATATCATGAGAAAGATTCCCAAAGAAGCATATAAGCTAATGGAGGAAATGGCTTATAACTCCTTTAGTTAGCAAGTAAAGAAAACAAATTCTAAATGAATGGCTCACATAGAAGAGGAAAATAAGTTTTATTTGATAGTCATAAGTGGCAACTTTGTTTAGCAAGTTGAATAAAGTGTTACATGTCAAAGGAAGTTTAGGATAGTTCATGAGATATACATCATGTGGTGGAACTAATCATACCGAGCAAAATCATTACCAATATCAAGCTAAACTAGATCAAAGTTTTAAAGAGGTTGGTTATGTGAATAAATACCCACAAGTAGGACACAATAATTGGAGCAAAAAAAAAAAAAAACTTCAACCCATACCTGAACAATTTCAATCAAAATTGAAGCCATAATCCAATTCCTAAGTATGGAAGCAACCTTCAAGTGAACCAAATTTTTCCATCTCAACCTGCATTGTAGCTAAGACCCCAACAAATCTTTCAAAACCAAAGAGAGAGAGAAAATGGTTTGTTGAGAATGATGTCTTGTCAAGATCATGTTCTAAAGGATCTCTAGACTTAAGTACAACACATAGTTGAGATGGTTAGTGCCAAATTAAAGGGTACTCTCCTAAGGAAACGAATCGAATGGAGCAAGTAATGGTAAGAGCCCCAACAAACATTGAAGCTAAACTTTCAAATTCAAAGGATAAAGATTCTAATGCTATTGAGGTTAAAGTGAATGAATGCAAGAGAGATTAGTTGAAACTTAGAGATTATGATGATAAGTTTGTTGATGAGGAATTTAAAATCATTAAGGATAGTATGTCCTTTGAAGAAGAGTCGGAAATGCCTATATTAAAAGAGAAAGTAGAGGAAGTAGAAGTAGAGGAAGAAATCTCGAGCATAGACATGGGACCATTAATGGTCTAGGAGGAATTTAATAGGATGCTCAATGAGAGAATGATGAAAATGCTAGAGGAAGAAAAAGATATTTTTGAAGAAAATAATCATGTAGCAAGTGAAGGAATGAATTGAGGAGTAAGCAACAAGAACTTAATCAAGTATTTGAATGGTGAAGAAGATCCATTATTGAGGAGTACATGGATGTTGATGAAGATACTCTAACTCAGGGTCTATAAGCCCCACAACTAACCATTCGAGGTTTCAATCAGTTGAAAGACTCGATCGAGCCTAAATTATAAAGTAAAGCTAGAAATATTAGGAAAATGATCCTGTAAGTTTAAATTTAAGAAGATAAGCAATAAAATAAAAGAATATAAAAATTCCAAATTTTAAGTATATAACTCGTTATTTATTGAAAATGCGTAAAATGCATTTCGATAATTAACGAATCGCTCGAGATAAATTATATGTATACTAAAAATCATAAAATAACCTAAATAATATTTAGGAATATTTATTTGTATTGTATGCCCTAAAGTTAAGCCAAGTGATCGTAGGATTGAACTTAGAACACAAGATTTAGGATGATCGGTTAAATGATCCGATCAAACCTAAATTATAAACTATTGAGAGAAGTATTAGTAAAAATAACCTCGTAAACTTGAATTTAAAAAAATAAGTAATAATATAGGAGACTATAAAATTTTCAAATTTTAAGCATAATAGGTACTAATTACCGAAAAGACGAAAAGTGTAATCTAATAACTAATAAATTACTAGAGATAGATTATATGTATACTAAAAATTTTAGAATGACCAAAATAATAATTAGGAATATTCACATGTACCTCACATATATTTACATATAGATAAAAATACGTGAAATTACCTAAATTAGCAAAAAACTAAGTAAATAATTAAAGAAAATTATAAATTAATTATGGAAAAATCAGAAAAAAAAAATCAGAAGGGGATAGAATGATCCAAATCAGGTCTTGGATTGTCAAGATTGTCAAATAAAAATTAACCAATTAAAATTAGACAACACAAAAGCCAAAAATCAAGGAAATTGGGTAAAGTCATGTCTAATTAATGCATAATAATTACAAAAATCATCTATAAATAGGAAAAATATTTCCAGAACTCATTTGGATAGTTTAGAATGAGAGAAAAATAGAGAGACGTGAAAATTTGAGAGAAAATCCAGAACACAAAAAAAGAAAAGAAAACTGTGCAATTAGGGCCTTCAAAGGGAACCTACACCAAACGAGCAACTGGGAGTGGACGGCTACCACCACCATACGGTGGTGGCAACACCCAGGTCGGCCGACAAGGCCTCGACGGCCGAAAGTGGCCGGAAACACCCCGACCGGTAAGTCACTCCTTTGCCCCGATTTTGAATAATTTCATAAAATTATTTATTTTTCTAGAAAATTATGAAATTTGTTATTGTATGTAGATTTAGGGAAAAATAGTGATTTAGTTTAATTATGTCTAAAAATATAGGGTTCTTAATAAATTGATCAAAACTGAGCATGATTGGAACGGGAAATAAATAGGCTTAGGAGTATAGTTTGGAGCTCAATTTTTTTCTGTAAAATGCTTATGTGATATAGAACAGTGCTATGAAGACATTTTTTTTAAATTAATTTTTCAAATTTTTAAGTTAATTTTTAGCCCTAAAATGATGGAAAAATTAGGTAATTTTGAGTTAATTAGGTGATTAAGATACTAATTATTGATTTATATAGTAATTAGTTATTTAGGGATGTTAATCTCTGATGTGGAACCCTAATCCTTGCCTTGAGAGTATTAAGTATAGTTAATTTAGGAAATTAGGTAATTAATATGAGAAATTAGTAATATGTGAAATTGTAAATTAATAAATCTAAAAAAATTAAGCTTATTTAGATAATATTAAAGTAAAAATCAGAATAATATTAAATCTGAATTAAGATTGAATTTCTCTAATCTCACGACGGGTTAGATAACGTCATGCGATGGCATTTGCTTGCACATGCATTGCATCTAATAAATTGATTGAAAACCTTGTTGTGTTTATGGTATAGTTTTAAGTCCTCCATCCTAACTTACTGAGCTGTAGTTGCTGACATCCCTATAGACGTCGTGCAGGTGCTGGCTAAGAAGCGGCAACAACTACTCGAAAGCTAGCAATTACTGGATCCTGGGAAGTGAGGAAAAACATTGAAAAATCAACACATATTTTATTACTTTTCATTTCTGAATAATGTATAACTAGGAAATATGTTACGGAGAATTATTATAAACTTTAATTTCAATAATTGAATTATTGTGTATATATATATTTCCTCACTTTCTTATGTAAATAATTTAATTAAATTACAAACTGTTTACTTCAAAGCGGGTTAGTCGTGGACGCCTTGTGTAGATCAGGTCTAAGATAGCGGTTGTAAGGCCAACTTCTATCTTAAGATGGTTTACATGGTGGGGCTGTTACGACTCTGCCGCTTCAGGGCGTGAAAGGGTCAAAATGAAGGAAAAGAGAAGTTTAAAGAAGAAGATGGGGAAAATGACATAACCGGAGAGATGGATCAAATTATGAAAGGGTTAGATGAGAGAGAAGCAAGTGAGGATTTTCTCCTACTCCCTGAATTGAATGATGAAGAATTAGTGAAGTTAGTAAGGATTTTGAATAATAGAAAGTTCATGTATATGCTACTTAAAAGAGGAGATCTAAGCCAATTCACCATCTTAAGTGTCATCATGGGAAATTATTTCCCTAAAGCTTATTGTAACTCAGGAGCCACTAACAATATTATGTTAGCAATTTTGATGAGAAAACTAAGATTGAAAGGATTTCTCCAATAGGATAATTTTATGTACTTATTAACTCATTTAGTAAGAAACTATTAGGTCTCCTTATAAACCTAGTGGTGGAGGTAAGTCACTTTAGTTTCCCTGTTGATTTTATTATGATGGAGATGCATGACATAGCATGCCAATAATCTTATGTCAATCTTTCTTGGTGATAGTTACAGCTTTGATAAATGTCTAAGGCAAAAAGATGGTATTGAGATGTGGTCTAGAAAAGATCAAGTTGCATACTATGAAAGTTAAGGACAAGAAGAAGGAGGAAAATGAAAATGTTCAAGCCAAATTTGATGACTTGAAGAAAGACTTTGTGAGAGAATGGAAGGGACCTCCATACTAGATGTTCAAATAGGCTAAGTAGGATGAGACAGAAGAGTAGGCCTAGAGGTATCTTAACTTTAAGTCACCTTGAGGAGAAAGAAGGATCAAGAATCTGGCTGATGAACTGTTAATCCATGCACCATATAGGGGGAGACCTACCATAACTTAGTTTCCTTGCATTTTCTTTCTATTTAGTTTCTTCCCCTTTATGTTTTTGTATCATGAATGGATGGATAAGATATTGTGAGAAATCCTTTTACACTATTCAAGAAATTGATGAAAGTATAATCGAAGATAGAAGCAAACATGAGGAAAGAAGTGGGATCAAGGAAAGCAAGCTGACTTCAACCCTAGGGTAGTCAAACTGTAACTCTACCTTTTACTTTTTTTTTTTCCTTATAATTGATAAAAGACATAATGTTTTGTTCAATGTTAAGGGTAGAGAAATTACGAGAATGGAGTGAAAGTTTAGTTTGTTGAGTTCAATTGAATTGAATGAATTAGGATTTTGTGTCAAATAATTTGCATTTTGATGATCAATTTGTTTAATCCTTGGTTATATGGAAATTTGATCCTTAATCATCACATGATCTTGTGACTAAGCTAGTCAGTCTATCAACTTACTTGCTATTCACCAATTGTTTTGTAATTCTTTGAAGTCGTGATTTGAAACAAGCATGTGATTTCATGGTTTTTGTTATGTGTATGAATAGGAAATAAGTGTGTAGTGAATTGTTTACACTACTTTAGAATTACTTGATTGAATCTATGGGTTAAATAGTTAACCTTCATTTAATTTTATATTCATGATCTTAGAATAAGGAGTTGTCATTGGTTAGAGTTAGATTTTTGCATTTTAGAAAGTTGACTTTCATGTACTATGTTCTTTGAACTTTTAACTAGGTAGTTACAGATGTAGCAAGGATGCTAAAATTACCACATCCTAAAATTCGATTTTCCAATTCAAAAATAAAATCAAAGAGAGCCCAAAAAAATCTTGGGATAAAGGCTCGATGAGAAAGAAAAAGAAAAAAATGGAAAAGCAAGAACAAATGGATGCTTGGGGTACCCATTAAGCATAAGGTGCAACCCCTTAGATAAATAATTCTTCAATGGATTAATTAGGAAAGAACAAGATATGTACCCATATCATGGAAAAGGTAAGGAATAAAGAACTCCCTTGAGTAAAGCTTAAGATGCATGAAAGAATAAAGGCCATATAAAAATGAAAAATTAATTAGGAAATCCGAGTATACGACATGTCAATGTTACCATTCTCGCTGTGTTATGGTTAGCTTAAGGAAGGGAATAAAGCTAAATACACGTTTGTCAACTTATAAAATGTAAAGATCTCTTCCTTCTTGATGATACCTTACTTGATCCAAGTTTATTTGATCTTGCTTAAATGAAAGGATTAACCAAAGAAATCATCAATTAGTTTTGTGTAATCTGATGGTTTTTTTTATCAATGTTAGAATGATACTTAGTTGAAATAAGGTTTTAGGTTATTATATGGTGTTTTGATCAAAGGAAGAGTTAACGATACAAGATAAGGCATTTGAATGCTAGAGGGAAATAGTATTCAAATGCCAAAGGTCAAGAAATAGCCCAAAAGGTAGATTGAAGATAGCAGGCAAACTCTATCCCCTATGGCATCCAGACACCTGCTAGGTTTAGGGTTTAATCCCTAAAGTTGTAGAATGAACCATTTAATTAAAGAAGAGAGGTGATTCAAGCCACGAGTCAAATGTTCTGATGACATCCCTCATAGCATCTAGACACCATGTCAAACTCTGTAAAAGCTACATTTTCTACTCCAGCTATTTATATCATTTTTAAGGTTCAATTCCATTACGATATTCTCTAGTACCTTAGGTTTATTTAGTGTAAGATTAATGTTTTCAATGGATTTTCTTGCTACAAGTAATGTAGCTTAGTTTTCTAGTGGATTCTAGTGCATTTTCAAGGTTCTTGTGAGTTATGGAGATTTTATAGGCTTTTGAGAAACTCCAATTCTAAGTGTATGGAGCCATGATGGTAATGTTTTCAACATTATCCCTTTAGTTTCTAAATGTTTTTATATTAATATTCATTTGTATACTTTATTTACTTAAAAGTCCTCCAAATGTTGTGTTGTGAGGTTAATATGTTTATGTGTTGCTTGATCAAATGTTATGGTCATTAATGTTATTATATTGTATTGGATTGAATATGCGAGTTTGATTTGTTTGATGATAGTTAGTCTTGCATAAATGTTAGGTAATGATTAGCTAGGTAGCAGTTCCTTTATTATTGAGTTAAGGGTTTGTGTAATTCTAACAAGAATTGAGAGATTCTTCTAAAACTTGGGATTCCTAAGATTGCAAATGAAAATGTCGAATTTAGGGATAAAATCCTAGTAAATCACTTATGGCTTAATTGGATTAAGGTGAGAAATTAACTTTAAATGGCTATTTAATTTGCAATAAGACTAGATAATTGACTGATATTATAGATAAGAAATTGGTGATTCAATGCTCAAGATACATTAGAATTCAAAAATGAGTGTCAATGAATTCTGTGAGTATGCATAATGTGCATGTTTAAACTAGTATAAATACTCTACTAGCATTGACCATGTTCATTTCAAAGGATTGAAAACATCTAAACACTACTCTCTAATGTAAAGAAATCAAACATTTGAACCAAGATTTGTGCTAGAAACTACACTCATTTCATTATGGTTTTCCCCTTAATTTCAATTCTTACATAGTTAGTTTAATCAAGATTGTTGATTTTGATAGCCAAGATTAAAGTAGAGTTAATATAGTCTAGTACTCAATAACATTCCAATAATTTTCTTCTCTTCTTCACAATAAATACGACCTTTGATCCTCACCTTATACTCGAAATAGTTGGTATGCTTGCCATCTATATTATGGATTCCACTAATTTTAAAAATTTTTGCAAGCATCTATAGGTTTGAGTATAGAGTTCCACATGTTTTTTAAAATAGAGCGACATAGAATGGTAACACAATAATAAGGGGTCGCCCTAATTCCCTAGCAGTGGATAGCCACTCATGGCTGCTTTATAAGTTATAACCTACCTTATATTTTGTGGCTAATTTAGCTATTCCCTAGCTTTAGGTTGGCTAAATCTTTTTTTTTCCTAATTTTTTTTATTTTTTGATTTTTTAAGACCTCTTAATAAATTTCAATATTTTTACATAATAATATCATTTAAATTTTTTTGCACTTTTTTTTCATTTTTTCATTATTTTTTACATTTCATATTTTTTTTATTATTTTTGAAGCATTTTTATGGTTTACCTGTTGTGCATGATATAGGTAAATACTTTAACTTGTAACAAATGTTGATATTGAATCAGTTTAATTGAATAATTAAGATCAATGATCAAATTATATGGTCACTTTTAAGTGACCAAATGGTAGAAACCTTATTTTACAAATCGTGACTTTATGCGAGCAAAAAGAGGGAATAGGGTGTCCAAGTTATGGAAAGTCTATTAGTGGGAAAAGACTAAGTCAATCATACTTATTTATAGTAGATTAAAGGAGATTAAGTTGGAACATTTTTAAACCCATCAGTAGTGAATCTACTTAATAAGAAACCTCAAGCAACATCTTCTATTGAATATGAAGGCAAACGCTCTACTAATGAGGAATAAAGATTTACAAAATTCATTTAGCAAGAAGCTTATAACCTAATAAGCTTATTTTAGACGTAGAAAGCGATGGTTTTTATTCTGTCATATCAACATTTTTGAAGAGAGCCCTTATAGTTCTCACATTGTTAAAGAAGTCATATGGAAATGGATATGGTCACTAGAAGGATTGAAAAAATGAAATATATGGAGGAGCTATAGTAATGTAATAAATAAAAATTCAAATTTGTATAGAAATTAGGTACAAGTTGATTTATGGTTTTTTTTTTCTATGATCAAGAAGAAAAATTAGAGCATACTCTGCTCTATTGTGAGTAGACAAATGTGGCATAGCTCATAATGGATTTTGTGATTGAGATTAATAAGGTATCAACTTTGGATCAATGGTTAAGGGGGTTATGGACTCATTATTTTTAGCGTGTTTATAGTTCATATGGTAAAAGAGAAGTGATTGTATTTTTGAAGAAGTAAAACTAAACCCCTCAAAAGTATTACATTTAATAAATTCTTCCTTCATGAGGTTTTAGAAGGTTTAACTAAAGGAGTTCATTCCTCTCAATGGTAGCAAAGTGTTAAAGCCTACCATTATTGAAAGCCTTCTATAAATGATTTTGCTAAATTAAACTGCAACGATTCTTAGCATTTGGTGGAGGATAATGCTGGTGTAAGAGTGGTGGCAAGAGGATGTGATGAAAGCCTAAAGGTTGGTTTAGGCTTAACTTTGTTTGCTCAAAATGTTCATGTAGCAAAAGCTTTGACAATGAAAGATGCTCTTTTACTAAGATTAAATAGATGATTAAAAGTTATAGTAGAAATTAATTCTATTATAGATTTTAATGGTACAATAGACTATTACAAGAATAGGACAATATCACCAGTTGTAAAAGATATTGTTGAATTAAAATCTTTTTCTCAGTACTGTTCTTTTCCTTTAATAATTAGGAAAGCAAAAGCTAGTGTCAATTAGGTTGCTTCTCACAACAAAAAGGGTATGAGTCTATGTCAATGGCATATGAACCCCTTATACCCTTTATAAAACTTTTTTTATTAGTAGATATTGTTTCCCATCTTATTGAGGAATTTCAGTTTATGTATATATTGTTTATTCAATAGATGACTAGATAGAGGTTCTTCTTGATTATGGAAAAAAGAAAAAAAAACTTTTGAACTTTCAAATGTTATCATACTAATCTCAAGAGGATGCAATTAGTAGTGACAATTGGTAGAAAGTCAAGGTTATTATTGAAGGCCAATAGTGATAATTAACCATCATGGAAAATGTTGACTATAAAGAAGAAAAATAATTTCCATGTTGTTTGGAAAGTAAAAAACATTTTCTTATTTTTTCATTATAATATATTTTATATCTAATAACCACTACTTATGTCAACCGTTATCATCACTTACTATTATAAGTTGTAACCTCTTAAGACTACTATGTTAATATTTGATAACTATAAAGATTATATTATCACAAATATTGCGAAAATTCTAGATAATGGTTCCCCCTAGAACAAACACACCCTTAAAGAATAATGTTCAATATGAACTTTACTTTGATATGAATATTTAAAGTACCAGAAAGGGAGGTTTTGATAAATTAAAGCATATGGAAAATCATTAAGGATAGTAATTATACATTTGATATTTCACTTTGCTTTATTTAATTCAAAAAAGAGTGGTAACATCATTGATGAAAATAAGAGGCATTATAGCTTAAAAGATGTTTCAAATTCATGACTTAGCATACACAACTATTGGACTTCGTACTTGACATTATCCATCCTATGTCAAAGAAGTTGAGATTATAGAGTGAACAACAATCTTTCCTTCAATTGTCAACTTAAAGGGCAATTTCTCTCCACAAAAAGTAAACACTAAAACATTGGGTATAACTTCAATTTTATGTCCAACATGCTTAGAACTTAAAATGGAGTGATATAAAGATGTAGCTAATCCAACATTTGTGACAACTCTTTTGAATGTTTGCTTGCTAATATTAGAAGAGGGAGTAGTCAATGCAAATGAAGGATAGTTCAAATCCTAGACTATTCCATTAGTTTTTAAACAATCAATGTTAGGATTATTTATGATTAGTCTTAACACACTAAGGTTATAGATTTTCCTATACAAAAAACTTATGTAATCAATCTCATTGGCATCATATATCAACCTGGGAGTTAAAGCTTTGTATGGATCAATATAGCCAACCCCAAATGAGAAATTACCATTGTTGTTTAAGCCAACTTTCATCTGTAGAGCTACATGATAAGAACAAAATCTCATGGAATAATTAGTTAAATAATAATTTGATGATAACGAGATAGTAATTGGAGGTAATTGATACTTACAATCATGAAAGCTGACTTAATGGTAGCATAAGACCATTTAGGATTAAATGATTTTACATAAACTATAGTTGCTAAAGCATATGGACATGCCATAGATGTACCAAAATCGTTTATCACTCTTTACTCTAGATGTAGAGTTTACTAATGAACATACTACTAAAATGTCTACTCTTGGTGTAGTCAAATCAGGCTACCTAATAAACATGCTAAAAAAGAAAGCGATAATCACATATACATTACTTAGAATATTGGTCAAGTGCTAATAGACCATTAACCATTCAAAGTATGATTTTACCTTGACATAATTTTTGAAAATATATAAATAACCACAAAATCATCGCTATAACTCCAAAACAATTGTCAAGGACCATAAATGATTAATTTAAGTTATTCGAAGTCAAGTTAAGTTACTAACAATTTAAGATATATGAAACATTTCCAAAGTTATAAGGAGTTGAAGTTAAGGTACACTATAGAAATTTAGAGGGTTTCTCTACATTTAATCAGTAGTTTAGGGGTTTATTTACAATTTACACAAAAGGAAAACATAGATTTAGAAAGCAAAACTTAGTTTATTAAAATACAATTAGTAAACAATTCTAATGAAACTATGTAAGTTACCTTAAGAATATCATGGTTGATAGGGTTGAAACCTCTAGATCAAAATGAAGCTACGAAAGGGGCCAGTGTGTCATTTTGCTCATTGCTCTTTAATGCAATTGTTGATGGATTGCTATATAAAGATTAAGAAAAATATGCACAACTTCCTTAAATACTATCCAACGAAGCTTGATTCAATTCAATATGATAAGACTTAATGTGTTTATGTATAAAGAGATTTTATTTCCATCTTTTGTGCCCAACTGAGAAGCAGGCAAGGGGAAAGAATTTGCATCATCCATGTCAAAATCATCACCTTCCATAATTGCACCAATTGCACCAACACAAAATGCCCTAAAACCACTATATTTAGCATGACAAAAGACAATTTTATCTTTTACTGAACTTGAGTCCAATGCATTCACCTCATAATACCAGCAAATGAGTAATTGCAAAGCAACCACTGAAATGGTTATCATCAATATGGATTTTATTCACAATGTAATCTTTGTATCTCAATATATGATTACGCTACTTAGTGAAAATATATATGTATTTTTACTCTCTTTTTTTCCTTTATGTTGCATGAGAGTGCTATTAGTACTTTATATTACTGTATTATTATTGTTGTTGTTGTTATTGCAACCATAGTTGTCATTGCTACTACAGTTGCTATTGTTATTATTATTATTATGTACATTATTAGAGTATAATAGTCTTTTCACATGATTTATGTTTACAAAACTTAATTTCTTGTATTTTTTTTTGTTTTTTTTGTTAATGATAATTAACTTCATATATAATTAAAATTGCTCATGGTATTAGACCATTACAAAGAGAGAAAATAAATAAAGTGAATAATCCCTAATGGAGTATACATAATCTATCGGCACCACAACTTTATCCATAGGTAGTGAAGGTAAAGAGTTTATCAAGAGAAAAATCATTACCAACCCAACATAACCCTTCTCATTAACCCCTTTACCACCATCGCTTTCACCTAAATAACCAAACAATTCTAATACTTGTATCATCAACCCCTTTGACTTGCAATCCTACCAAAAAGTTATTGATAATGCATAGAAGTTTCGTATTATGTACAAAGCCGAGACCTAATTTAAGTGCTATATAGTACCCAATTGCCTAAGGTTTCATTGAAAGGGAAAGCATTAATTGTAATGAAATGGTTACATATTATCAAGCCCACCACAATTTACTTTGTTCTTCCCCATGCCATCTCTTCTTGTGAAGCTATTCATCAACTTGATGTCATGAACACCTTCCTTCATGGTCATCTGAATAAGATGTTCTTTATCAAAAGAAACTGACTAAACTGCAGACTAGACCAAACCAGATTGAAAGTTTAGTTTTCTTCCTAATTCGATTTAGCTCTCGATTCAATTCAAACATAGGATATTGGTTTGTAGTTTGGTTAATTGGGTGAATTAAATGAACCAATAATGTTAAAGAAAATTCCTTCTTCTTAGTCTCTTAGCCCAACTCACTTTTTAAAACCTTAATCTATTCTCACTTCTTCAATATAATATACTTCTATTCTCTATCTTATGCATCAATTAGTCACTTCCTAGAATTTTGAAACAAAGTTCAAAGAGAGATAAGAGAGTAGTAGGTAATAGAAGTAACCTCATCTCTACATGGGCTTTCATCAAACACCAATGAGGAAAACTAACATATCCGTTGTTCGTAGAAGGAAAAAAAAAAAAAAACTAGAAACCAAAGAATTCATAGTAGATGCATCCAATGCAAACCCTAGAAATGGGTTTTGGCTTTTAGTTGATGTGATGGGAATCAAAGTCCTAAGTCTCATCTCAAAAGGCCATAGAAGTAGTCAAGGTTAAGAAAAGAAGGAAAAGTTTCTTATTTCAACTAGAAAATCGATAAAAGGTAAGATCTAAATCCTGGAAATGTTAGTTATAAGAATGAAGGTAGCCGGGATTCTAATCCTGAAGGAAGAATGGCATTGCTTTTGAAGAATGGCATAAGGTATCCTAAGAGAAAGCATCTAATTGAAACAATAGATGACTTTTCTAAATGCATCTCTTAGAAGAAGATATCTACGTAGGAAAATCTTTATTTTAATTAGTCAAAACTTTTGGATAAGGAAAGTGAATATTATAGATACTGATAAATTAGGGTACAGTTATTTAGCTAAATATTTTATTTCTTATAGTTATTCTAATTCCATTTGGATATATTCTCTATTCAGGGTAGTTATTTTATTTTAAATAATTATTGCGTATCTTTTCTAATATTTTTCTTTTTATGGAAGTTACTAGTATTTGTTCATAAGTAGTATGTAACCCCACGAATTAGAATATAATCTTATGAGTTGTTGTTGAATGAACTTTTTTTTTACTACTTTTTAAGAGAATTATCCGGAACCTTTCATCCCTTTTATTGAAATGTTTTCCATTGATCTTATCAATTGAAATATCCTTCTAGTTGTGGTGATCCTTTTAAACTAATCTAGTCGTGTGTTATATTGGCTACTTCAATTAAGACCCCATTTGATTTCCATAAACTATGTGTAATTATCACTTATGGATGTTCAAACACATCTTATTTCCATTCAATTGTTGGATTCCAAATTCAACCAGTTGTTCATATCCCTTGTTTATTTTCTTACTTTTCCATTATATTAGCAAAACCCATAAAAATATGTCCTTTCTGAATATTAAACCCCAAACATTACAAAAAAGATCATAGTATTATTATTGTATACACCAAAATTGTGTCTTTGATTTTGCCAAGAATTTAGCTAGGTACACCATAATGTGTAGGAGATAAGGGTTGCTTTATGTAGCTAAAAATGAAAATGGAGGAGTGAAAGGAGAAATGTGAAAATCCATTGATAGAAGGAGAGAGTGTATGATGTTTACTAGGACTTGTCATTTAGGGTGAGAATAGAGAGAAAATTAGGAGTCTAGTGACCACTTTATATTAATTTTTATAAGGAGAGTGATGGTATGTGTGATTAATTGGAGAGAGTGAGATTTGTGGCTATGAGTTTTATTTATTTATTTATTTATTTTGAAATGAATCCCCCTTTTGTTTTTATCACTTACAACTTCTCCTACGCTTGGTCTACGTTAATATACTTAGGATGTTATAATACGTATCACGTAATATATCAAAAGGAGCTCTAGAAAGGATTACTGTATTAGACTATAAAAGTTCAGGTACTCGAAACTAGTTTTATCTAAAAAAATATATAAATTGTAATATATGGTTAAATTCAATTTAGAAGTGGTAAACTATATCGAACCAAAATGCACTCTCTCTTACCTGAAACTAGTTAAACCCCCATTTCCTCTCAAGGTCAACTTAGTGCTCATGGTTTTCCTTTACTACCTAACATTATCACCTATCATGAGATTATTGTAGCACTACAATAACTCACTATCACTAGATATTCAAGATTATCAAACTTATAATTCTGCCTAAAATTAGAATGTACAAAATCTATAGAATTGTATAATATTTGGTGGAATCTAAGCAAATAGAATCGTATGTCAAAACTCATAATTCTAATATAAGTTTACACCTAAATGACTTTGCATCCATTTTGCCAAAAAAAAAAATTATAAAATCGTAAACATGTAGAATTGTATGAGTTAACTCACTTTTTTAATAACTACTCATATATCAACTTTGCAGTTAATTAGCTAAGTCATTACAAGCATCTCCCAATTACTAACCATATGCAGGCAGCTAAATGAAGTCTCCAATACTTTTTTGGTACTCTTTCAATACCTCTTTAGTTACCTAGTTCATCTAGACAAGGTTGGCTGCTCAACCATGGGGTATGCCATATTCCTTGGTCACAACCTCATTTCCTAGCACTCTAAGAAATGACCTATATAATTATATTAGATATATCTATAAGTATATCTAAGTGAATATATATAATATACTAAGTGTAAGGAATGTATAATTTAATCTATGCCACATCTAAGGGCATTAGAGAAGCTAAAAATTGAGATCTAGCATATGTTGTCATTGAATTCACCTGGATTCATCACCTCCCTCATGCATTGACAGTAGCTTTTAGCATTGTGACAATCTTACCATTATCTATATGTCTAGTCATTCATCTAGATTAGCAAAAAAAAAAAAAAAAAAAAACTTGATAATATTGACTATCACTTTGTACATATATAGGTTGCCACTAGTTAGGTTCTTATTCAACATGTTCTAGCTAATGATCAGCACCCAAACGTTCTCACCAAAACTTATTTATTACTAAACTTCTTGATCAATATTCTAATCTTATGCTAAATTTGCATCATGAGATTGAGGGAATATATCATTGAATGATAATAATAATGGTCCTAAGACATGCCTTACTAAACTTCTTTATTACTAATTGTTGTTGTTATTATTGTTAGTATTAGTATAAGGCTTTGATAGGGATCAAGGTCATAAGAAAGGTCCTCAAGATCTAAGGAAGAATGGAAGACGAGTTAAGGATCCAAAGAACCCAATAAATCTATACAAAGTTGCAAAGACAAGAAGGAAAATACAATATTTAGTTTTTGGTTAGAACCATTCCTTGGTCTATCAATGACCAATCCATTGATTTGCTACTAGCCAACTTGTCCATCCACAACCAACCCATTGGCTTATGACAAACAGACAAACACAATAATAGAAGCATATTACGAACTAGTTTACTAGTTACTTAGTGAACCATTCTACTAGTGCAATGCAAAATGTTAGGAAATTGTTTTTACGAATTTTTTTTTATTTTTATTCAAAAAGTTGACTTATTTACATTCGACTTCTTAGAAAATTGGTATAACAATAATTTCTTTTATCTCCTTTAATTTCTTTGTTTCTAAGTCTCCTCTTTTTAGAACTATCTTCATCTCTTTTTTCTCCATTTTCAAAGTTTTAAGACTTGAAACTTAGTTTAGACTAAAAAATCATTCTCCAATGTAGTGTTATCATAACCATTCAATGTCTGTTCATTTGCTTCTATTGAGCCAATCAATTCAATGATTGGTGCGGTAGCTAAATCTCTCATTTCTTCGATGGTAGACAAAATTGAATCGATATTATTTTCAAAGCTTGGTTAATATTTTTTCAACTACCCATTTGTAATAATTTCTCCATAGGCTCTCATTTGAGTAACATTTCACTATTTCTAATTTAATAGTCTTTATGGTTCTTAGATTCTAACATTTTAATATTTTTAAATTCTCATCTGAGTGTTTTAAGTTTAGCGAGGCATACCTATACACTTCCTTAAAACTTCTCCTTCAACATATCATATGCTTACTTTGTGCTGATAGCTCCATTAATTCATGGAAAAACTAGATCCGCAAATGCCAGATGGACATAATGCTTTCTAATCTAAACATTATCAAATTTAAATAAAGTAAACTCTGACGGTGATATAGTAGAGGTATTTTCCGACATAGTAATGCCATTTTTTATGATATCCCATCATTCTTGTGATTATATGTAGGTCAACATTTTGACGAACCAATAATAATAGATTTCCCTGGAAAATAGTATCAGTGGAATTTGGCTATTAGATTTGGTGGTCATGATAATTTAATGGAGTGAGTTTAAAAATTTTGATACGGTTAATGCCCAATAGATATCCAAAGGTGGTTCTAATACCATTGTTGGTAAAAGAATGGAACTCAGATAAATATTTGTGGAGTTTGTCCTTTATAAAGGAAGTTTTAAGGGATAGAATATATGAAGCTCGCGAGTTATGATGATTAGAAAGAGGGGATTATAGATAAGAACTCAATAACTTTTAGCTATTTCTTATCTTTGATGTCTTACAATTCTACTTGAATTGTATCAATACAAAAGCATGGTATCCTTTTTATAGACAATAACTCTTTGGAAAGTGCATTAATATTTAATAAGTTGCAACCAATGTTTGAAAAATCCCTTTTTCGGATTTATTTTTGCTGAAGAAATAATGCAATGATTTAAATGAATAAATTACGCAAATTGAAGAGCTCGGGTCTGTAGAGCTTACCTGGATGTTGATGGTGTGAAATTTCTAGTGATATTTGGAGCATCTGCTGCATCAATCAACGGATACAAGGTGTTCCCTCGATCAAACGTGTTTATTGAAACTCCCTACGTTGATGGCGAAATAAAAAATATTTACTCTTTTTTTTTTCCTGGTTTTATTCAAATGCAAGCCATAGACACTCATAAGATATAATACTTCTTTCTTACCCCAAGTCACTCCATTGTGTCGATGATACTCGTACTATTCTACCAATGGCACTTTTTTCATCGAGTTATCTTATCAAGAATTTAGCAATTTAGTACAAATATTAAAACGTTTGGAAAAAGAAAAAATATGCATGTGATCAGCATTTGACATAAGTCTAGTTAGTGATAACACAATCTTGTATAAAACCTGATCTCATATATACTACCATCTCCAAGTTGCACCCTTGTAAAGAACTTCCTATCAATGATGCTAGCAGCCACAGACAAAGTCCAAGGTGAAACATTAGTGATAGATCCAAAAGCAGGACCATCATTACCCGTAGAGATAGATGTCAATGTTCCTTTTTCATGGCATTAAAAGAACCTATCGCTTTTGGATCTCGAAAATAATTATTTACGATGCTTGCTCCAATTGAGATAGAAACAATATCAACTCCATCATCAATTGCATCATCAAATGCAGCTAAAATGTCTTCAGTGGATCAACCAAAACTCCAACATGCTTTGTAGACTGCAATACAAGCTGACGGTACACCGCCACGAGCAGTACCGGAAGCAAGACCGTACAAACTTACCTTGCTTACTAGATTACCGGCAACTGTTGAAGCAGTGTGTGTTCCATGGCCACTTGAATCTCTTGGAGATACGAAGTCATCTTTGCTAAATACACCACTAGCTCGGTAGTATCTTGCTCCAATTATCTTGCTATAGATAAAGTAAATATGGATTGATAGCCAGTTATCCTCAATTAACTCAAATTCAAAAAGATTGAAACGGCATAATATAAGTTGTATCAGTTTTTTCTCCGGTTTGATGAACACTAATTACCTTGAAACCACAAATAATAAAATTTAATTAATTATGTTTTCCATGGTTGAATTTTATACATAATGTAGGCAAATCTATGATATACCGTTGTGATACGTGACCAATACAAGTCAGACATGTGAATAAGCTATGACATTTAGAAAACAAAATAAAAGAAAACGGACATGTGTGATGTACATACTATAGAAAGCTTTAGCTTGGATCAAGATTTCATCCTTATACTCTTAAACTAACGTAAACAAGTAATATATGAAATTAAGTACACTCTAAGCCTAAGATGGGAGATCATTATTTAAACTTTGTAACATGCTAAATGACAAAATCAAAGCAACTTAGCAAGCCCTAAAATCTAACTTTTAACCATCAACTAAACCCTAAAACACTATCCGGATTGGTCTTCTTCCTCTTCTTTCTTTTTTTTTTTTTTGTTTTTTTTTTTGGTGGTGGGTTTAGGGAGTTGTTTTAGGTTTTAGCATGGCATAATATGCACATCCAATAATTTCAAACATCATGAGCCACACATTTATACGACAATTATCCACTAAACATCAAAATAAAATCATTCTAATCATTATGTTTTCACATGGAACTACTAATATTGCTACTTGCATCAAATTTAGCACCTCAAAAATTCATGGAGTATAATTTAATGAATAACTAACCACAATCAACCTCTTAAACTACCCATTTAAGTCCCTAAATTCTCATGACATATCATTTCATCTAGAGATTTGAAGCTTACATCATGAAGATTCTTGAGTACTCTCTTCTACCAACTTTAATGTCATTACTAGGTCCCTTAAGAAAGATTTTTTTTTTTTTTCAAATCCTAAGTGAACTACAAGATAAAACAACTGAATAGTACTTGTAGTTAAAGATTAAACCTAAGAACTAACCAAATCGTGAAGAAAACTTGGATTTACATACCCTTATGTAAGTGACCTCCATACTAACTTCCTTTATGCTACATAAGCTTCCTTTTGATCTTCAAAACCTAGGTAAGGCACAATAAACTAGCTAAATTAGTAAGGGTTTAAGATAATACTTAAGGTTTTTGCTTATGGGTTTATAGCTTTAGAGATAAGATTTTTACCTTTTGAATATTCTAATGAGTTACAATGGGGCTAAGGTAAGGTATATTTATGAGGGTTTATGCCTTATAGAAACCCTAGGGAGATTTGGAGAGGCCACATACTTGTTGTCTATTAACGTTCTATTTTACTTGAGTACTACTTCAAACTTCATAAAGGCTTATTAATACTCTCAAACATTGATCTAATTATTTAAACCTAAATTTGAACATCTCTTGTTAAAATCAGGTGTAGAAGTAAGATGGAAGTTTTAAAAAAATTAGCCCAAAAATTTAGAAACCTCACTTTAAATGACTTTAGAAAAACCCTTTTTATTTTATTAAATGACTTGCGGAATTTGAAATATTTTACAATCCACCATGGCTCGCTTAACAAGCAATACTATAAGACTTAACACTAAACATTCCCCCTATAATGTCACCATTTTTGTTCAATAAGATACCAAAGAGAATGGTTAACTCCTTTCATACTAGAAATAATCACAAGAAATCTTTTGATAATACATATTCCTATTTCTCAAAGACATCCTATAGTCAAGATGATTTGTTGAATCTTGTGAATCCATTTCATTAAGGTTCATTGATGTCTAACTCAAACAAAAGACCTAAATATTGATATGTTATAGAAACATTATAACAAAACCACTCCCACTTTGAGGAGGATATGATTGAGTAAAAATCCCAAAGCTCTATCATACATAACACTAGATTATGAATCCACCATAGCTTAAACCACTAGCTCACATGCTTGACCAGAACACATACATTACTAGAATGCGAATGTACTATGGCTAGAACCACCACAACTCACATGCGTGGTTAAGCAACATGCACCATTAGACCACTAATTCACCTTAGTTCAATGTAAAGGGTTTTGCTTGGTTTGAGTTTTTGTTAAGATAGTAGCTAAGGTCTAAGAAAAGTGAAGGTAACATTGTCATCTTACTATTATTATTATTCTTTCATTAGGTGCTCTACAGATCAAGTGAGCAATGTAATGAACTACTACAACTTATTATATTCCTAATGAATAGTAAATATATTGCGAGCCTTTTTTGCTTCTTATTTTAGAAACCTAAATATGCCCAATAAGGATAATTTGGATTAAGTAAGAAATTAAGTTAGTTTACCTAAAATATAAGTACATGATGTGTACTATACTATAATCTAAAGATGAATGGTCACTATGCTAATATGCCTTTTTAAGTAGATTCATTTGTTTCTACACAATGTATGTGTTTGGCTATGATTGATGAACAAGCAACTAAGAATGTTGTGTATGGTATGCTATGATGCATTTACTTTATAGTCTTGATGAGTGCTGCCGATATTATCTTATTAGCAATGATTGAATATAATCAAAGTAAAGCTAATATCTTAATCGAGACATACATTGCTTGCTTAGTTAGATGGGATTATGAATTGAACTTAGTGCTTAAGAGGAGATGTGGTTGTTGTATATGCTATCAAACTTTTCATGAAGAAACAAAATTAAGTAATGATTAGAGGTATGAAAACGGGTTTAGCCTATAAGCTAACCTATTTAACCTACTTTTTAAATAGGTTTAGACTGAATTGTTTGGGTCATTTTAAAAGTAAGTCAAATGAACCCATTTAGCATATTCATATCTTTAGCCTACGAGTTAACCCATTTAATCTGCTTTTTAAATAGGTTCGAGTCAAGGTTTTTTTGCCCATTTAAAAAGAAAGTCAAATGAGCTTAACCCATTTAACTTATATGCTAAAATAAGCTAGGGTGGATTGATCCGTTTAACCCACTTGTATATCTCTAAATTTGACGAGTCATGGTTGGGTTGAGACTACCTCAAACTACATCATGGATATGTCAAGAGTTGGATAGTGTAAGCCCCAATGCACATAGTTAGTTTAGTGGCTACCATAATTCGTTATATGTGAAATTCCTCTAACTTAGCCTAAAGTGAGGTCGATTTCTTTTAGCTTCATGTCGGATTAGGCACTAATGTATGGATGGCATATGTTATATTTGTATTGTATTCAAATTATCTATTGACCTTATAAATTATCCTGCTATTGTATAATACAAGTCTCTAACCACTGATTGTGCCTATAATTCTTTGCTCCTTTCAATATTGTTTCTTTTGAAGATAATACCAACATAATGTTGAGCATTTGATTTTCTACAGTATGTGTTCACAATTAGTTTTATGGATAAATGTAAACTATGAGTGTAATTTATGTAATTTTTATTTCATATGACTCGAAATCATATAATCTCCTTTATAAGTGTATACAATAAGCACATTTGCCACCATTTATACTTATGTTAGTATAAAGTAGTTAGTCACTCATCATTTACATTACTAAAAGCTAATACATTTTGCATTTATGTCTACCAAGTCATCCCTAAGATTTCTATACAGATGAAGTCCACAATAAGTTAAAGCATAACTACTATATGAGTCTATATGAGTATTTATAAACATAAATGCATGTGTGTCTATTACACTATTGTTTTAGCTAATTGACACACTTCACACAATTTGATGGACAAATGTCTTATATATATCATAACTATGGTAATAGTTGATTGGTTGGTTAATAGTATAATGTCCATAATCATGAGGCATGAGAATTTAATTAAGAAAGCATAACAATGTGTAATATCCCTAAAATAGAAGATATGATAAATCTAACTATCAAAGTGCCTTTTGGTGTACTAACTCTGAGTTCATCAAAACTCTAAGATAAAGCGTACTAAATGGGGAATACTCTCAAGATGAGTGACCTCCAAAGATGTATCTAGAACCAAAGATGAAACCGTAAGGTTTATAATGTGAAAGTGGATAATACCTCAATGAAAAAGTTTGAATAAGGTCGTTATAGAGTGGTATGAGAGCAGTTCATTATTTAGAAGTGCCTAAGTGAGGGAGTTAAAATCCATATAGGGCAAAGTGCCATAATATGAGGATAGCTCTTGAGCCTATAAGGAAGTACAATAAGAGTTCTCCCCACCTAGTGTGTTTTTGGACAAGTGTAATGAAACTAGTGAAGAAGATAGATTTATAAAGGGAAATATTGTAATATGGAATATTATAGAACTCTAATCATTGGCATGTCTTTTGGTACAATTACTTTGAGTTTATCAACATTGCAAGTTTAAGCACACTCAATTGGAACTCCTATGGTAGGTATCCCATTAAGAAGTTGTTGACACCAAGGACAAAATTGTAAGGCATATTGTGCTAATGCAATCAATATCTCAATGAAAAAAGTTTTGATTAGATCATTACACTATGGATCTTAGAGTTTTTCCAATTTCTTAACTCAACAGAAATTGTCGTTACATGATTGTGCTAACAAAAATTTTATTGGATATTCTCTAATGTTGTAGAAATTATCATGTACACTTAAGAGAACTACACAACAATGTCAATTCATTTAAGTCTCTAATATGTATACAAATATGTCCTCATCAATCCCTTACTCTCCAAATTATGGTCTACACTTTTCTAAATTACTAAGATTATTATAGGTCACTAATTAGCCAAGTTGCATACAAAAATTTTCATTTTGTCAAAATTTAGAAATGGGAAAGCTTGATTTTTGTGCTTTGAAAGTCAACATGGCAAAATCATATGATATGGTAGAATGGATTTTTTTAGAGGCATTATTGAAAAATTAGGTGTTTCTACTCAATGGATTAAGTGGATTATGGCTTATGTGGCCTTCATCTCTTTTAACCTAATGTTGAATGGGAAAAGGGTAGGTAGTTTCATTCCAACCAAAAGATTAAGACATAGTAAATCCATCTACCCCTATTTGTTTATAATTGTTGCTAATTGCCTATTTAAGATGTTTCAAAAAGCAAGGGATAGAGGAGCATTGGAAGGGATTAAAGTTAAGAGAAGTTGCCCTAAATTAACTCACTTAATGTATATAGATGATGCCTTATTCTTCCTTAAAGCTTTTGAGTCTAATCTAATGGTTTTCAAAAATATCTTACATTGGTATTATTCTGCTTTCTGGGTAAAAGGTGAATTTTCAAAAATCTGTTTATATTATCAGTAATTTTACCTATGATGTTTTGAAAGAGATTTGATGTAGGATTCTATGCATAAATGTTTCTAATACTACTAATAGATACTTGGGTCATCCCTCCTCTTGGGGTAAATCTAAGTACAAGGTGTTGGAATCCATAAAAGATAGGATTGCAGCAAAGTTCCTGGGTTGGAAAGGTAAATTATTGTCTACAGGTGGTTAGGAAGTTATGTTAAAGCTATTGTTTATGCTTTACCTACTTACACCATAAGTATTTTCAATTTTCCCAAAAATAAAAATGATACAAAGAAGTGGCAAGTATTATTTGCTAAATTCGGTAAGGTAGTACAAATAGGGGGAATAAGATACTTTGGATGAATTGGCCACATCTATCAAAATCAAAATTTAATCTGAGGGATTGGTTTTAGTGATCTTCATGTTTTCAATATATCTCTTTTAGGAAAATTGGCTTGGAGGATATCAAAAAATCCAGATGCTTTTTTGGTTAAATTTCCTAAGTCAATTTATTTTCCTAAAATTGATTTTTTAGAAGCAAAAAGAGGGGGTCGAACCTCTTAGGCTTGGCAAAATATTTTATGGAGAAGGGAAGCTATTGAAAAAGACATTATTTGGTAGGCTGGAAGAGGAAACAGTTTTGAGGTTTGGTCTAAACTATGGATATCTTCGTTAAATGGTTATAAATTGCAAGATAAACCATTAGACCAACATGTCAAGGATCTAAAGGTTGAGAGTTTGATCTATAAAGATAATCTCTATTGGAGCTCGGAGTGTATAGAGCACCTTTTGATGAGAGAGGGGGTGGATGCGATAAGGAAGGTCCCAGTTTCAACTTCTACAATGAATGTCTAGGTTATTTGGCTAAAGGAATGGAATGGGATTTATTTGGTTAAGTCTAACTAACACGATATGTTAACTAGAGTAGAGAGGCAGGATACAAACTGTGCATCTTCTTCTATTTCACTGGAATCTAGGTATGAGCATCTTTTGTGGAGAGTTTGTATAAGCTCTAACGAGGAAACAGTCAAGCGTATTCTCTTCCACTACGAGTGGGTCGACCCAGCGTGGTTTGCTTGCTTTCAAACGAGAATCCAGGATGTATCACTCCGACAACATATATTAGCAGTAGAACGACAACAGAGAGGGGCCTTGAGTGTAGTAATCTGTTGGTACATCCAGAATACCACAATAGATGCATACTTGAGTCGATAAATCCTGATTCATCAGCTCTTATAGCTCCTATTTTTTCTGAATCCATGCTCCTGCAGTTTATGTATAAGAATGAGTTGAAGCAGGCCCATCTTTGCTGAGTAGAAGCTGCTGCAGACGACAAGCGTTGGTTGCCACCAAAGGAAGGTTACATTAAAAGTAATGTTGGTGGTTCGTTTCAATCCCACTCTTCAGCTGGAAGTGTTGGTATTATTTGTCGAGATGGTGGAGACCATTTTAACAGCTTTATCGGTTAATAGTCCAGATTGCAAAACAGCTGAACTCTTAGCTATTCGGGAAGGTCTTCCGTGTGAAAACAAGAATTTCTCTTGAGTAGATTTCTAAAAGGAATTTCTTCCTCATGGATAAGTAAAAATATTCTTGCTGTATTGTTTCTTTCAAGATTTCATTTGTTTGTTGCAATTTCTCTTTAGGGTATGAGAGAAAGAGTTAGCCGAATTAAAGATAATAGTGGAAATTGGATAGTGGAGGAGCCTGAAATGGAGAGACTATTCCTACGTTTGTTTGGGAATGTCTATACGAATGAAGGTGTTTACGATTCCGATAGATTTCTATATCATGCTCCATTATTAATTTCACAAGAGATGAGTTTTCCTTTGACAAAGGGTGTGACTATGGATGAAGTAGAAGTTGCCATGTCTCAACTATGGGTAGACAGAGCTCCAAGATTGGCTATTAATCCAATTTGAGCATTATTGGGTCTTCAATGTTTAAGGTCGTCTCTCAGTTCCTTCCTTTCTTCAGTTACTTTTTCTTATATCTTTCAACGAGACTGACCTTGTCTTGATTAATAAGATTAAAAATTTAAAAGAGTTGTGTCCGTTTAGACTAATAAATTTATGCAGCTTTTTGTAAAGTCATTTAAAAAATTCTCACAAACTATTTGCAACCTTTCTTAAATGATACCATCTCAAACCTTTCAAGGTGCTTTTATCTTAAATTGTTTAATTCAAGATAATATAGTAATAGCTCATGGGGTGTTTCACTTTCTTAGAATTCAGTGAAAACATGAGAAACAACATTTTGGTTTGAAAATTTATATCTTTTTAGAAAATTTCCTACTTTAGATAGGTTTTTTTTTTTTTTTTTTTGATATTTGGGCCAAGTGGATGATGAAATGTGATTCTATGGTCTCTTATAATTTATTTCTTAATGGAAACAAATAAGAAAGCTTCAACCAACTAAGGGCTTAAGGCACGTCGATCCCCTATTGCCTTATTTGTTTGTTATAATTGTGGATGCTCTATCAAGAGAAATTATGAATGCTTCAAAAAATGGATATCTTCATGGCATTAAATTGAAAAGGAATTGTCCAATTTTAATTGCATTTATTTTTTACTTATGATTCATTATTTTTTGTTAAAGCTAATGAAGCAAGCCGTAGGACTTTAAGATTGGATTATTACAAAGCTTCCGTCCAAGCAATTAACTTTAGGAAGTCGACTTTGAACTCCGGTAAATATATGGAACAACGTATGAGTAGTATCATCAATATAACTTAAACAAATGATCCTAGCTTGTGCTTAGGCTTGCAAGCAAGAGAAGAGAAGATTGTTAATAAACTTCAAGGTAGGAAAAGGTGCCTTGTAATCATATAGAGGAAAGGAGATAATGATCAAATCTACAGCACATGCTACCTTACGTATTCATGGTGTGATGAGGTTACTTTGCTGATCTCAAATTTTTGGTGGGGAGGAGATTCAAATGCAAGGAAAATCCATTGTGAAAGTGAAGCGTTTTAGTGCATAGGTCGGACTAGGCTTTCATGATTTGGAGGATTTTAACAATATTTTACTAGGGATGCTTGCGTGAAGGATTTTATCAAAATCCTAGCTGAATGTTTGCTAGATCTTCAGTAAAGTGGCCCAAGTGGAGTGAATTTGTCCATGATAAAGTAAAAACTAGTTAACGATAGTAAAAAATTCCTCTTAAATGGTTATCGCCTAATAGTAACTAAGAGTTCCCTAATGGTAAGATTTGTTCATCCACACTATGAAGAGTCGATATTCAATAAAGAAATAATAAGTAAATGATATTATAGTTATAAAATTATAAAAAAGTAAAAAATATAGGAAAATTAATAAAAAATAAAAAATGGAGAAAATAAAAACTTAGATTATTCAATTAGATTTATGGAATATAATTAATCATAAACTACTATAATTAGTCACAAAAGGCTAAAGAAAATTTGAAAGAATTAAAAAAGAAAAAAAAAGAGAGATTTAACCATCCCAAGGATAAGGATTGGCTAGCTACTACTTGGGAGGTGAGGATACTACTAGAATAGGTTTAAGACAGCTTTTACAAAACCCTATAAACACTGTATTTTTCCCTCTTTTTTTAATTATTTATTTTATTTCCTTAAGGGGCCTAGTTTAGGAAAAAAATAAAAATTTTGGAAATTTTAAGAGAATACAAAAAAAAATAAAAAATTAAATAAAAAGTAGGAGAAAAAATAACAAAGGAATTCAGAGGAATGCTAGGATTCATGCTTTTTGTTTTCATTTATTTATTTTTTAATTAGTTATTTTTATTATAATCATAAAAAAGAGAGAGAGAGAGAGAGAAATAGGGGATCAAATCAGGTTTTAAAACCTAGTCCGCATTATTTACCGAACAAGGCATATTATGGCCCAAATTTCCTTTTAAACAACAATAAGGGGCACGCTCCATTTTTTTGAATCACACCTATGCAAGGTACGTGTCATATGCCCAACACATAACTTATGCCTCCCATCTTCTTCCAGTTTTTCTCTCGATTTCTAGTTTTCTTCTTTTTTTCTTTTTCTTTTTTTCCCAATGTAAGGAGTTATGTTTAAGGATAATTTATGGGTATTTATGGTACATTAAAAACCATTTTTTTTTCCTTATAAAATCACATACTATACATGACCTAGTTTTGAATCAAACCAAAAATATGTCTAAATTTAGTCATTAATGTAATTAAAATTGAAGTAAAAAATTGGAAAAAATTGGTTTTTCGGGTTAAAATTCATTAACATGCTTAATCTGATTTTTTAATTTTCCTAACTTATTTGATGTTAGTTTAGTATAAATAAGAGTCCTTTGATTCATTTCAAGGCACTTGGAAGATCGAAAATCATCTCTCTCTCTCGATCTTCAATCCGCTCTCTCTCTCTCTCTCTCTCTCTCTCTAGGATTCTCTCTCTTTAGGCATCCTCTTCCAAAATCACTACGACAACTAACTCATGATGGTCAAAAAACCAAGACCCGACCTCCTATTCTCATCCAACAATAATCGTATGCCACCACTAACAAACACTGCAAGCTACTGACTCCAATCACCACCTAAACAACCACCAAACATCCCCCCCCCCCCCCCAAAGTCCAATACGAAAGATATAAATGTCCTATTACCCACTCATTTTGACATTGATAATTTTTCAAAACTACCCTGATCAATCACTGCAATCAGAGAAGAAGAAACAACCCAACCTGACTTGGTCTACTATATTTTATTTACTTATTTATTTTATTTCTCATGTATTTGTAAATTGTAAAAATAAAAATAAAAAGAAAAGAAAAACAAAAAAGAGAGAAAGGAAGAAAAAAAGAGAGTAGAAGGGACGTATTAGTTTATTTTCTATTCCAGCTAAGACTTAGGACCGTAAAATAAAAATAAAAAAATAGATTAATAAATTTGGTTTTATCACCCAAAAAATAGTTTTTTCAGTAAGGACAAAACAAAGTTGACCATTTTCAAAATTAAGGTCCTTTTTTTAGAATTTTCAAATAAGACCGACTTTAGGACCTTTTGGCGTTTTCTTAAATAAACTTCAATCAATTTAAAATATAAATCCAACTGGCTTTTAAAAGTTAAAATCAACTTACCCACCTAAAGTTTTTAAACAAAGGAACTACATATGTTTGATCCTGAATAAAGGGTACGTAAGTACTTATGGGACAACCGGTAAAAAATGAAAGAAAAAAATCATTTTTCTACTTTAGTTTAAATTGTTCAAATTTGTTAGTTAATGACTAAATTCCCTTTTTTTAGGATAATTATTGAAAGGTGATTTTAAGAGATTAGATCTAAAATTGGAAAGTTAATAAAATCGTAAAGGTTTAAAAATCCTAACCCTCGAACCCCTTTTTCTGGTTCTTAAAACCATTTTAAAATTTGGTTTTATTAAGAAATCAATAGTTAAATTATAACCAACATACGCAATTAGTTATAATTTAACTCTTTTTCCTGACTCCAACCAAGGTTGACTTCAAAATATTTTCAAAGTTAAAATAACTGGTTTTCTTTAAACCCTAGTTGATGATCAGCATTAAATGGGTAAGATTTAATATTGATCAATTTAAAGAAGACTAATTTATGAAAAACTAAGAGAAAAACCAAACTTGACAGCTTGGCGACTCTACTAAGGATATTAAAAGGGTTGGCCATTTAACCTTCCAAAATTAAGATTGATCTCTAAAAATCACCTTTCTAAGTGCAATTTATTTACTTATTCATTTATTATTTGTACCATAAATTTACTAATGTTTTTTGAAGGTTTTAATTATCTAACTATTTGGGGAGGGAACTTATTTAATGTACCACAAACATTTGATTGAAATGGTTAAACCTAGACCATATTAGAAACTTCGGACGGGGGGCTATTATGTAGGCTTTAGGTGCTATGGTGGAACCACTGCTTAGGGTAAATTAAGCCACCCTCACTTAAGTTTGATGTAACCAATGAAAGTGTTCTTTAACAAGTGAGGTCACACAAACTTAAGGACCATTAGAACCCATCCTTTATGCATTCATAACTTTCGTAATCAACAAATAATCAAGCAAGATGGGGATGAAAATATATAATGGCTTGGAGTTTTCTTGATTTCCCTTGTAATTTAACGTGATGTAAACATAGAATCGTTGTAAATAGGTTTTGTTTATTGTAAATAACGATAGATCAATCTTGTAACATATTTTTTCTTTGTAATTCAAATTAAGAAATGGTATGTTCATCCAACTCCATCCACTTTAGGGAGAAACACTTTGACAAGCCCATTAACCTTAAGCCTATCTTAAACCAATGGCTTTGACACTTCAATCCAAGGGAGCAAGAGACCATCATTAGCAAGATCAGGCACATTCTATCACTTCCCAAGGTAAAAATAGAGATTAATTTGATTAAGGCCCTAACCAACTTTTGGGATCTTAAGGAAGTGGCTTTTTAAGTTAAGCCTTAGTCCAACACTTGAAGAGTACACCCAATTACTTCAAGCCCCTTTCTTAAAAAATATATATACCCTAAATTTGGAAGTTAACTCGGTGAATGCCTTTTCAAGATTTAGGAAGATTAAAAAAGCTAAAGTAAATAAAGCCCTCAAAAGCTATAATGGGAATTGCATCAAATTGGAAGACCTAAAAGCTTAGTTCACCATTATTCTCAAATACAATCGATAGGGCATCTTTTGAGGCAATCCTAAATACTGGGGGTAGAACAAAATACAAAACCTTTATCCTAGCTACATTCAGGACTCTACTATACCCTAATGGAAAACTCCTCATCCATTTCAAAGTCGCTGATTTAGTGGGCTAGTTTCTTGAAGGAAAATCATATGTCCCGACCCTCCTTATAAAACAAATCAAAAGCCTCAATATTTTGAAAGAAAAGAATAATGATGCACTAAAGACTAACATGGCATTACTAATAGTATGATTTATGAGCCACATGAAGTGTTATGGGCTTGATTTGATTCGAGGAGAATTTGCTTATAATATTGATTTGATCAACTCTTATATCAATAAAGTCCATCTCTTAGAAGAAAAATTCACTTATTGCTAGGTAGAAGTATTGCAAAATTTCCAAAGTAACTAATATCTTATGGACAGCAAGATGGAGCAACTTTAAGAGGGCAATCTTAATCTATAAAAATTATTAAGCAATACCCCTAATCAAGATGAAATTGTGCACACGTTATGACCCTAACAATATAATAAGACAATTTAGGGGTATCCAAGAAATAATATATAGGCCACCACTAGATATTTATATTTCACTACTATAAAAGATGTCTAAACTCTAGGCAATCAAGCAATTATGGCAAACAAGGATTGTTAGCCTCAACATCAATTTAGGAGAGTGGTTGGGAGAAGTAGACAAGCACAAAGTCACAAAAGAATATCTGTACAATCAACTCTATAAGGCAAGGGAAACCCAGTATTGAGCACTAGAAATCATCCAACCCGTACTAGCTGAACTAGATCCTGAAATCAAAACCGATATGGACCAAGTATAAACTCGTGTAAAAGTAATTTATGAAGAGTAGGACATGTAGGAAGATCTCTTTCGAGAATCAAGACAGCGTTCCCGAACCTTAGAGCATCAATTGAGGATGACTTGGAAAAGGCTCAAAGAACTTGAAGAAATAGAAGAGCCTAGCCTAGAAAAGAGAAAGGAAGCACTGATAGGACTTAGTAAGCAAAAAAAGGGGAACACTTACCAAGCACTACAAGAATGCCTAGAAATAGGAATACTCTTTTTGTGAAATAAATGTATTTTCTTTTTCAAATTATGTGAAAGGCAACTCCAAAAGCTACAAAAAAATAAAAATTCCCATCTTGTTAGTTATTTGCCAATTCTATTTTATTTGCATCAATGTACCATGGATCTTCGCATTCCTATAGATTTCTTTGTTTTTCATTCATCACATTTAAAAATATTCATGTGCTAACTTATTGAGAAGTGATCTTCACCAAGTTGCCAAAATAGTTCCCAAGCATCAAACCTTCTAGAAAAGTCTTATTTGAACGCACTCTCAAAATAGATTAGCTAGCTAAGGAAATGCCAACACCAACAACAGCAATTTCAACCCCGAAATTGTTGATCCCACTAAGCTGAGATTTTTCTCTTTAGAACAAACAATAGGGAAGATTGTTGATCAGCTAAGCTAGGGGTAGAAGAAGTGACAAGTTGTATCACACCTCAATGACCTTCTCACCATTGTCAAAAACATTCATCTAGGCTGATGTACAAACTTCAGAGCTTACCTAAGAGGATACCTCTAGTAGGAATAAAACAACTAACCCATCATACAAGCCTTAACACCTAAACAATTGGTTCTCCATCCTTATGAATAGCAATAAGTCTTCTCTAGGGCAAAGGATGAATCAAAATTTAGTATTTTACGGAGTTTTGTAATAATTACCCTTATTTTACAATATTGTACTCAAAAGAATTCTTCTAAATAAGAATCCATCTCCTTTCTCTTCACTTCTTCCTTACTTACTCTCTTTCCTTTACATACTTTTTTCCCATATCCAATACTTTGAATAAAGGCCATTGATACCTCATGTGGATAGATAATGAAAATATTAACATTATTTCTAGCCGTACTGGGTTAGTCATCAAGAGTGATGTCAATTATCACAGTGATGTGTACAAAACCTAGCGAATAAATGAAATGAGAAGAATTTCCATTTACGAGCCAATTGAGACAACTAATGTTGGGACTGATGATAACACTAAAATATTCAAAATTAAAGAGAATTTAAAAGAAGAACAAAAGATAAAAATGGTCGCATTACTATCGAAATACCAAGTTGTATTTGCATGCTCTTATAAAGATATGCCCGAATTAGATCCATTAATTGTAGTCTACTACTTACCAACACAAGTGGATATTGTCATGTCCCTAAGGGATGTTTAGTAGAATTGATTAAACTTTTCATAATACATGTGCACTCATGATATGAAAACTATCTTGTAAGTTAAATATTGCAAAACTCTAATTAGTTAATCTCTAAGGTTTCAAATTTTAATTTATAAACTTATCACATTATATAAATAACGAAGGATATCTAATATTCCACAATTACTTAGAACCGTAAAGAATCAATATTCCCTACCAAACGATAAGATTAGGTAGTAAAGTTTTAAAACTTAAACTTACGAAAGTCATAAAATTTAACTATAGTATTAATAATTATATATAATAATTCAAACCAACTATACAGTCTATCCTCAGGTTATAACTTCTATGCATCTCAACACTAGTACTCAACACTTAGCTCTTAACCCATGCCCGATTATTTAGTAATCTACAAGAGAAAACTGTTGGACAGTAAGCTACACGAGCTTAGTGAGATATCCCTCATACTATAAGGACAAGTAAGTTATCAAATAGATTATTACAATCATATGAATGTATGTAGACGTAGTATGCTAAACAATATATACAATTGACCGATACTGCATATAACATCGGATTTAACACCCTCTAAGGTAAGGGTTGGAGATATATCTACACCAATCACAACCAGGTTCTAGCACGTAGGTTTTTAATCATAAATTTAAATTTTGTATTTCATGAAATGTATTTTCATTTCCAAGAAATCTAGTAGTACACAAAATTCCAAGTCTAGCAGTGAGATAGCCCCCGCAGTTTATACGCACATCTTACAGCGGAGGTCTCTAGACTTGACCCTTAGATAGATGGTTAGTATCTCCAATGCTTAGTAATCCCATAAACTAGGGTAAGGTCATGTTGTACGAGTACACCATACTAAAATACTTTAATTTAATATATAGAAACAATCCCCTCAAAACCTCTCTTTACCTCCATGTGAAGTGATAGTTGGAATAAGTAATGCAATGAATAATTAATGCATGGTTCCTTTAAATTATGATCAACTAAATATAATTAAGTCAAATTATTGAGTGATCAATCAATATCAATAGACCATTCAATTCATACAACAATTAATCATAAAACCAAATTTTCAATTTATCACATGTAATAGCATTTTGCACAATAATCAATTAATACCAAGTATATGCATAACTCGAACCTTCATGCATTAAGTTATTAATAATTAATTTATGTGTATCAACTATAAGCACAAAACAAGTATAGAGTCATCAGGAATACTTACTCTCACTTGGTCATTGAGTCTATCAATAGTCGTAGTAGTTCACTTGGTACGTTGGTATCCGTATCAGAATTACTTGACATTTAGAAAATATGAAAAGTAATGAGTATCTAAGTGAAATAACTAAGCTATTCATATATTTAATATTAACTATTTAAATTAGTTATCTATTTTTATAAAATGCTCGGTTTGAGTTTTTTCGTTAATCATGTATAACTTTTTTAATTTAACTTTGATTTTTATGAATTTATAATCCATTTTTATTGTTTTGGATCTATTTTCTCATAACGTGATCCGTTTTAAACGTTATAACCTGCATTTTCAATTATGATGTAAAAATACCACTGATTTTATTATTTTGACTTAAATAATTATAATTTACTATTTTAAGCTTTTCTTTACCTATTTAATAAACATCTAAGGCTTATATTTGGTAATTTTCTTATTTTTGAGTTCATTTTATCATAATTTCCATATTTCACCATTTTTAAGGCTTAGAACTTATTTATTTAATTTTTTGTTATTTTAATAATAACCTAATTAATTAATTATTTTATTATTATCTTTAATTAAAATTAAGTATATGCCGACATGGCAACATGAATAAATGCCACATGTCATTTTCAAAATATACATAATTTCAATATTTTTCCTATTTTTTATTTTTACATAATATGTATATAATTATATTTATTATTATATTTTATTAAATTTTACAAACTAATTATTCTATTTTCTTTGTGAAACTCATGGCATATATTCATGTATATATATTACCTTACTTTGTTTATTAATTTATTATTATAGTATACTATATATGCATTATCTAAGTATACCCGTTTATTGATTTATACTATACTATTAAATATACGTAATTTATACGTATTTGTATACTTATGTAATATTATAATATGATCCTAAATATACTACATATACTATACGTATGTACATATATATGATATATATATATATATCTACTTGTATTTTTATATTTTATTCATATATACATATACGGCCGTAATTACATATATATTTTTTTATTGAAATTATTTAATATATATATGTATACTATGATATGAAAATATATCTATACATATACCATCATGTCCATAAAGATATATATATATATATCTATGTATTGAAAGTACATAGTATAAATATTATTGTATATACCTTTACATATGTATCGAATATATATCATCCTTTACTTATACTATATTATACTAGTATTTGTATTCTATATATATAGACATAACTATATTTTCGGTCAACTCTGCTAAACTATATCATAATAAATATATACATAACTATATTTTATCTAATCTTATAAATCCACAACACGAGACTAATTTTAAAACTTATTTTATGATTCTTCAGTTATGGCTCATACGCTACTCTTTACTCTAACGAGATTTACACCAAGCCTCGGTAAAAAAAATCATAAAATAAGGGAGTCCAAAAAAGGAATCGTCTCAAGTGTATGGTAAATATAAGATATAGATCTATATAAAGTAAATAGTCTCAAATGAAAATTAAAAATATACTTATAAGACTATATACTCTCTCCTTAGCTCTGATATCATAAGCGACTTAGGATGTTCTATCTTAAAACATAGAATGAGATATAAATGAAAGATATTGATAAATGTAGAAGCAAGAAGATACAATATTAATGTATTGAAATTTAATTTCTTCTAAAATAAATATCACATAAATAAAACATTTCTCCTAAGAGAGAATAGGCCCGAACTATGTAGTATAAAAATTCTACAATATCTTTTAAATATATAAAGCAATAGATGATTGGAAGATTCCTAAAACTTCTTATGATCAAATATACCAAATGGTTAAATTGAAATTTCTCCGTAAATGTTATTTTTTGAGCTTAATATGTTTATGAGTTTATGTGTTGCTTAATGAAATATTATGACCATTGATGTTATTGTATTGCATTAGATTGAATATGCAAATTTACTTAGTTTGATGATAGTTAGTCTTACATGAATGTTAGGTAATGACCAGCAAGGTAGTAGTTCCCTTATTATCGAGTTAAGACTCTATGTTATTCTAACAAGAATGGAGAGATTCCGACAAAACCTAGGATTCTTATTATTTGAAAATGAGAACTTGGAATTTAGGGCTAAAATCCTAGTACTCTCTTAGGGCTTCACTTGATTACGGTGAGAAATTAACTCTAAATCGTTTTTTAAAGTTGTGACAAGATTTTAATAACTAACTAATAATGTAGATAAGAAATTGGTGATTCAATACTTATGCTACATTAAGATTCAAAGATGAAAGTAAATGGATTCTTTGATTGTTAGTAAAGTACATGTTCAAACTAGTATAAACACTCTAATAGCATTGGACATGTTCATTTCAAAGGATTGAAAACACATAATCTTTACTCTCCAATCTAAAGAAATCCAATACCCAGACCAAGATTATGCTAGAATCTACTCTCATTTCATTATTGTTTCCCTTTAATTTCAATTCTTGCATGCTTAGTTTAATTAAGATTATTGGTTTCGATTGCCTATATTAGAGTAGAGTTAATATAGTTTAGTACATAATAGCTTTCCAATAATTTTCTTCTCTCCTTTGCAATAAACACAACCTAAGATCCTTACCTTATACTTGAAACAATTGGTAAACTTACCATTATATTGCAGATTCCATTGATTTTAAGAATTTTTGAAAGCATCCATAGGTTTGAGAATAGAGTTCTACATATTTTTGGAAAATGAGCAAAATTTCTAATTTGTGCATGGTAATGAAATGGTGATGCAATATCAAGTTTTTCTAGGGTGGAGGGGGGTGGGGGGTTTAGGGTGGGGAAGAAAATGAAAGCAATTTGTAAATTATTAAGTTGTTTTACCTTATCTTAGTATTTCTACATATCTTTTTCCTTTTCTTTTTTCTTTTCCCTAAATTCTTTGCATTCTACATTGGGGTTCCAAACTTTTCAGTAGCCCATATGCTTTTATTCTTCTTCCAAGTGTTAATTAAGAGAAGAGAGATAAGAGTAATAATAAGCCTTGTCCCATCATAATTAAATTCACATCTTGCATTGGATTCTCTTTTCCTTTTCCTCTCTTTGTTCATCACTTGCTGCACCCTTCCATAAGCTCTCCATGTCTAGAATTGCAAGCACAAAACACACATACACTTATATATATATATATATATTTACCGTGTGCATTCACCTTCCATTCCTATTGATTTTCTAATCCAACAAGTGAGCAAAGAAGAAGAAGAAGATCTCTATCATCCTTATTTTGCCTAAATTACTAAGCAAAATAGGTAGCCATTTTTATGTATTTTTGTACATACTTGTATTCTATAGTATGTATATGTAATATATATATTTCTTTGCATATGTATGCTTATAGATGTCTATATACTAAAATATATTTACATGTAGCATTAGATTTTACAAATCATTTGTATAAAAAATTATGTATATGAACATGTATGTATACATATATAATACATATATATATACTATGTATTTTCCTTATTTATATACATATATACATATGTATGCGTGGACATATATATATTTATAGATAGTATTTTTATCATATATTATGTATATGTATATGTGTATTGTATAGGTATATTTATATATATTTGGTATTTTTATCACATAGTATACTATATGTGTATTTAGGTTTATACCATTTTTATTACATGTAAATGAATATACTATGTAACCGATATATATATAGTTACAAAATATAAATACTAATATGATATAGTATATCTATAATAAAGGGTATATGTATTCAAAATGGATAAGTGCATACTGTATTTATGTTGTATTTTTATTTTATAAATTATGTATATATATAAACCCATATGTATTTGTATGTAATATATTTAGGGTTATGCTATTATAGTACATAAGTATGTTATACATATATAAATATGTATGTGAATAGTATGGTATATGTAGAAATAAGGGTATATTTAAATATTACATATACAATATACTATTTTATTAATTTAATAAATAAAGTAAAATAGTAAATATGAATATATATATACCATAAGCCTTAAAAATATCTAAAATAACTAATTTATAAAATTTAATAAAATATAATAATAAATATTATTATATATATCACGTAAAAATACAAAATAAAAAAAGATGGAAAATGTACAAGAAATTCAGAAATGACACATGGCATTCTCCTATCCTGCCACGTTAACTAAGTAAATTTAATAAAATTCATAATTAAAAATAATTAATTAATTAGAAAATTATTAAAGTAGTAAAAATGAATTAAATAGGTACTAACCCTCAAACATAACAAAATATGTAAATTATAATTAAATAAACTCAAAATTTAGAAAATTACAAAATATAAAAATTAAATATTTATTAAATGAAAAATATGTAAAGAAAAGCTTAAAACCATATTTTATAATTATTTAAGTTAAAATAATTAATTTTATAATATTTTTACATCATAGTCGAAATTATAGGTTTATATATATACATAATCGAAAAAGTTATACGCGATTAACAAAAAAGCTCGAACCGAGCATTTCATAATAATAAATAACTAATTTAAATAGTTAATACTAAATATATGAATAGCTTAATTATTTTACTTAAATACTCATTACCTTTCATATTCCCTAAATGTCAAGTAATCTCAATACGGATACCGACTTATCTAGTGGAATATTATGACCATTGATAGACTAAATAACCAAGTGAGTACTTTTGATGACTCTATACTTGTTTTGTACTTATTGTTAATGCACATAAATTATATTTTAATAACTTGTTGCATGGAGATTCGCGTTGTGCATGTGTTTGATATCAATTGATTACTGTATAAAATACTGTTAAATGTGATAATTAAAAATTTGGCTATATGATTGATTATTGCATAATTTGAATAATTTGTTGATAATGTTTGATCACCTCATAAATCGACTTAATCATATTCAACTTAATTTAAATTATACGGATCATGCATAAAGTACAAACATTGCATATAATGTTTCAGCTATCACCTCACACGGTTAGTAATAAAGAGCTTTAGAATGATGAATTCCTACATGATTTGATTAATATAGTGTAGGAGTATTGATACAATAAGACCCTATCCTTAGCTTGCGGGTTTTACTAGTTCCGGAGACGTTAATTACGGATAGCTAGAGGTCGCATCTAGAGACCACCGCTGTAGAGTGTAAGTATAGACTATGAGAGTCACCTCATCACCTCATCGCTAAACTTGGGAATTTATATACTACTGACTGTTGGAAATAGGAACCTATTTTATGAAATATGGAATTTCTATATATATTTATATATGGTTAAAAACCTAAGTGCTAAAGCCTAATTGTGATTGATATCAATATATCTCTAACCCTTACTTTAAAGGGCATTAAATACGATGTTGTATGTAGCACCAGTCAACTGCATATATATTGTTTGACATACTATGTATTTATGCATTCATATGTTTGATAATAAATTATTTAATAACCTACTTGCTGGTATAGTATGAAGGATATCTCATTAAGCTTGTACAGCTTACTCTTCAATAGTTTTTTCTTGCAGGTTGCTAAATAATCGCACATAGGTTAAAAGCTGAGTGTTGAGTACAAGTGTTGAAATACATAGAAGTTAGAATCTGAGGACAGACTATATCTTTTTGTTTGAATTATTATATATAATTATTAATACTATATTTAGATGTTATAACTTTTATAAGTTTAAGTTTTATAACTTTACTACCTTATCTTAACATTTAGTAGGGGTTACCGATATCTATAGTCACTTATATGTTATAGTAAATTAAGTTAATTAAATTAAAAATCAAAAACTCTAGCGATTAATTATTTAAAGTCTTCTAATCTCTGACTTGCAAGACAGTTTTATATTATAAGTACATACGTAATATGAAAATTTTAGGAAATTCTACCATGCCTCCCTTAGGATCATGATAGAATTGATATTAGATTTTTAGCTCTTTCCAGAACTAGGTATAGTGTAGTATAGAGTAGGTATAGTTACTAGCATATTTTTACTATTTTAGTTATAGAGTTACATTTCTTTATTTCATTTCTTGGAGTTGTCTGTTGTATGGCTTTATTTGGTATTTTTTATTTTTTAGGTAGTTAGTGAAGCATTCAAAGCATAAAAAGTCAAGTTGTGTTTATTGGAAAGTAAATTGAATTATAGATTAATCTGATTTGGTGTTGAGCTTTGAAACCTCTTGCCATACTTGTTAGGGTTAGAAATTTTTGAAACCCTTATATTTAGCATAAGTTTTCTAGTGTTGTATGCATAGAAGGAGAGATGTTGCAGTCTTGGAAGATTTGTTTGTTTCCAAGATTGATCGAAAATTTCATAGAAGGTTAATGGAAAGAAGAAGGTTTATTCAAATTAGAAATATGAATGGACATGTTGTTAGAGTAAGAGTTAGTCTATTTATGGATGATTTGAATGGAGAAATTTATTAGAATGAATTTAATGGACAAGGTAGCAATCGAAATGGAAATGGCAATTTTATAGAAATATGTTACCCCCACTATGGAGGGATTTGCATCATCTATAGCACGAGCCAACAATTCAAGCTAACAACTTTTAACTTAGACCTGCTTTAATATAGATGGTGTAAATGAATCAATTTTATAGGAGTGCTATAAAAGATGCTAACGAGAACCTACAAAGTTTTCTTAAATTGTGCACTACTTTAAAAACCTATGGCATCTCAACGAATGCTATTAAATTTAAAATATCCCTATTCTCTCTAAGGGATAAGGTAGGTAGTTGGTTATATTTGTCCCTACCCCATTTGATCATGACATGGGAGCAAGTAGTACAAAAGCTTTTATCCCACTTCTTTCCACCATGTAAGACCATGAAAATGAGACATGACATATCAATATTTAGGCACTTTGATGGTGAATCATTGTATGAAGCATAGGAAAGGTATAAAGAGCCCTTAAGATGATGTTTACATCATAGGTTGCTGGTTTGGTTACAAGTTCAAACCTTTTACAGTAGTTTGTTTGAAAATCTTCAATCAATGATTAATGCTACTTTAGGTGGAAATATCATAAGAAAAAGTCCTAAAGAAGTACAAGAGCTAATGGAGGAAATGGCTTCTAACTCCTTTAGCTAGCAGGCAAAGAGAATAAATTCTAGATGAGTAACTAGAATAGAAGAGGAAAATAAGTTTGATTTGATAGTCACAAGTGGTAGCTTTGGTTAGCAAGTTAAAATAGCGTTAGATGTCAAGGAAAGTCCAAGACAGGTCATGAGCTTTACATCATGTGGTGTAAATAATCACATCGAGTATAATCATTACCAATATTAGGTGTGATAAGATTAGAGTTTTGAAGAGGTTAGTTATGTAAATAAATACCCACAAGGGGGGACCAATAATTGGAATCAAAACAACTTCAACCCATACTTAAACAATTTCAATCATAACTAAAACGACAATCCAATTCCTTGTTATGGAAGCAACCCTCAAGTGAACCAAGGTTTTCCATCTCTACCTGCACCATAAGTAAGACCCTAGTAGAACTTTTAGAACCAAAGAGAGAGAGAGAGAATGATTTGTTAAGGAGGATGACCTGTCAAGAGTATGTCTTGAAGGATGTCTAAACTCAGCTACAACACTTAGCTGAGATGCTTAGTACTAAATTGGAGGGTACTCTCCTAAGGAAAAGAACCTAAGTGAGTAAGTAATGGTGAGAGCCCTAACTATTTATAAGCTAAACTTTCAAATTTAAAGGAGAAAGATTCTAATGCTACTGAGGTTGAAGTGAATAACTATAAGAGAGATCAGTTGGAACCTAAAGATTTTGATGATGAGCTCGTTGATGAGGAATTTAAAATCAATGAAGATAACATGTCTTCTGAAGAGGAGTTGGAAATGCCTATCTTATAAGAGGAAGTAGAGGAAGAAACCTTAAATGAGGAATTAGGACCATTAATTGCTTAGGAAAAGTTTGATAAGATGCTCGAAGAGAGAATGATGAAAAGGTTAAAGGAAGAACAAGATTCTTTTGAAGAAAATAATCATATAGCAAGTGAAAAAATGGATTGAGGAGTAAATAAGGAGAACCTAATCAAGTATTTGATTAGTGAAGAAGATCCACATAATGAGGAGTCAATAGATGTTGATGAAGATACTCCAACTCAAGGTCAAGATGAAGGAAAAGAGGAGTTTAAAGAAGAAGTTAGAGAAAATGACTTGAGTGGAGAGATGGATTAAAATATGAAAGGGTTGGATGAAAGAGAAGAGAGTGAGAACTTTATCTCACCCCTTAAACTTGATGAATAAGAATTGGCACAGTCAATAGCAATTTTGAATAGTAGAAAGTTTATGTATAAGCCACATGAAATAGGAGATCTAGGCTAATTCACCATCTTAGGTGTCATCATGTAAAAGTATTTCCCTAAAGCTTGCTATAACTTAGGAGCCTCTTACAATATTATCTTAGCAGTTTTGATAAGAATACTAGGAATGGAAGAATTCCTCCAAGAGGCTAATTTTATGATGTCTTTATTAACCGATCTAATAAGAAACCACTAAGTCTCGTAATAGACCTAATCGTAGAGGTGTGTTGCTTTAATTGCCCTACTAATTTTATTATGATGGAGATGCATGATAGGGTACGACCAATGATCCTATGTTAGTCTTTCTTAGTAACAATTAGAGCCTTAATAAATGTTTAGGGCAAAAAGATGGTACTCAAATGTGATCTTAAGAAGATGAAGTTATGTGCCATAATAGTTAAGGAAAAGAAGAAGGAGGAAAATGAAAAAGTTCAAGCTAAATTTGATGAGATGAAGATACTTTGTAAGAGAATGGAAGGGACCTCCATATTAGATGTTTGGGTAGGCTGAGATGGATGAGATAGAAGAGTAGGCTCGAAGGTACCTTGACTTCAAGGCACCTTGAGGAGAACAAAAGATGAAGAGTTGGGCTAAGGGACTAATAAATCCATGTACTACGTAAGAGCCAACCCACCATGACTTACTTTCCTTGAATTTTCTTTCTATTTAGTTTATTCTTGTTTTATGATTTTATGTTGTGAATGACTGAATAAGATATTATGAAAAATCCTTTTATGTTGTTTAATTGATGAAATGTGTAACCAAAGTAAGAAGTGAACCTGAGGAAAGAATAAGGTTAAACAAAAGTGAGCTGACTTTAACCTTCGAGCAGTGACGTTCTAACTCTACCTTTTACTTTTACTTCCTTATAATTGATATGAGACATAATGTTCTTATCAAAGTTAGGGGTAAAAAGATTATGAGAATAAAGTTGAAGTTTAGTTTATTGAGTTGGGTTGAATTAGATGAATAGGGATTTTTTATAATAATTTGCATTTTGATGATCAATATGTTTAATCCTTAATTATATAGAAATCTGATCCTTAATCATTGCATGATCTTGTGATTGAACCAGTTGATCTATCAACTTACTTGCTATTCACCAATTGCTTAGTAATTCTTTCAATTTGTGATACATATCAAACAAGCATGTGCTTGCATGTTTTTTTGTTATATATAGGAATAGGGGACAAGTGTGTGGTAAATTGTTTGCACTACTATAGAATTATTTGATTGAATCAATGGGTTAGATAGTTAACCTTTCATTTAATTTTTTATTCCTAATATGAGAATAAGGAGTTGTCATTAGCTAGAGTTAGATTTTTGCATTTTAGAAAGTTAACTTTCAAGTACATAGTGATTGATTTAGCGAGGATGCTGAAATTACTATGTTCTAAAATTCAATTTTCCAATTCAAAAATAAAATGAAGGGGGCTAGAAAAACAAAAAGTTTAGTGTAAAGGCCTAATTAAAAGGGAAAAGAAAAGGACAAAAATAGAAAAGCAAGAAAAACAAAAAGAGGTTACAAATGGATGCTTAGGGCACTTGTTAAGTGCAAGGTGCAACTCCTTGGATGAATTACTCTTAAATGGGTTCATGAGTCCTAAGTATCCATATTGTGAAAAAGATGAGTAATAAAGAGCTCTCTTAAGCAAAGCTTACGATGTATGTAAGAATAAAGGCCATAAAAAATGGAAAATTAATTGGGAAATCCGAGTATAGGATATGTCAATTTAGCCATTCTCATTGCCCTATGGTTGTCTTCAGGAAGGGAATAGCACTAAATATACGTTTGTTGGCTTATAAAATGTAAATATCTCCTCCTTCTTAATGACATCTTACTTGATCTTAGGTTATTTGATTCTTAGTTAAATGAAAGGATTAACCATAAAAATCATCGATTAGTTTTATGCAATCTGATGGTGTTTCAATCAATTTTAGAATGATACTTAGTTGAAATAAGCTTTTAGGTTATTATATAATGTTTTGATCAAAGGAAGAGTTGTTGATACGAGGCAAGGCATCGAGATGCTAAGGGGAAGAGTGTTCGGACACCAATGATCAAGAAATAGCCTAAAAGGTAGATTAAAGATAGTGGGTGGATGCCATCCCCTATGGTATCTAGAAACTTACTAGATTTAGGGTTTAACCCTTAAAGCTGTTGAATGCATCGTTTAATTAATGAAGAGAGGTTATTGGAGTCAGGTATCTAATGTTCAAATGTCATCCCCTATAGTGTCCAAATGCCATGTCAAGCTTTATAAAAGCTATATTTTCTACTCAAGTCGTTTACATTATTTTTAGGTTTTTAGAAGTTCCATTACGATATTCTCTAGTTCCTTAAGTTAATTTAATATAAGATCAATGTTTTTAATGGATTTTCTTGCTACAATGAGCAATGTAGGTTGGTTTTCTAGTAGATTCTAGCACATTTTCAAGGTTTGGGTTAAGATTTCACTTGTAAGCTATGGAGATGTTGTAGGTTTTTGAGAAACTCTAATGGCAAATATGTAGCGCCATGGATAGTAATGTTTTCAACATTATCTCTTTAGTTTCTACAAGTTTTCATATTAATATTCATGTGTATGTGTTTTTACTTAAAAGTCCTCTATGAATGTTATGTTTTGAGGTTGATATGTTTATGAGTTTATGTACTACTTGATCAAATGTTATGACCATTGATGTTATTGTATTGTATTGTATTGGATTGAATATTGAGTTTACTTAGTTTGATGGTGGTTAGTCTTACATGAATGTTGGGTAATGACTAGATAAGTAGTGGTTCTCTCATTATTGAGTTAAGGCTCCATGTAAGTCTAACAACAATCTAGAGATTCTAGTAAAACCTAAGATTCCTAGTATTTGCAAATGAAAATGTAGAACTTAGGGCAAAAATCCTAGTACGTCACTTAAGGCTTGATTGAATTAGGATGTGAAAGTAACTTTAAATGGTTATTTAATTTGCGATAGGACTTAGATAACTAACTGGTAATATAGATAAGAAATTGGTGATTCAATGCTTATGACATATTAGAATTGAAAAATGAGTATCAATGAATTCTATGAGGATAAGTAATGCGCTTAACTCTACTAGCATTGGCCATGTTTATTTCAAAGGATTAAAAACTTGCAATCTTTATTCTCTAATCTAAAGAAATCAAATACCCAAACCAAGATTTGTGCTAGAAAGTACACTCATTTCATTATTGTTTTCCCCTTAATTTAAATTATTGCATACTTAGTTTAATCGAAATTATTGATTTCGATATCTTAGATTAGAGTAGACTTAATATAGTCAAGTACTTAATAGCTTTCCAATAATTTTCTTTTCTTTTCTTTTTTGTAATAAATATGATCTAAGATCCTCACCCTATACTTGAAACGATTGATATGCTTGTCATTTATATTGTGAATTCCATTAATTTAAAGAAATTTTACAATCATCCAAAGGTTCAAGTATAGAGTTCTACATATAATTGAAAATGGAGTAAAATTTTTAATTTTTGTGTGACAGTAGAATAATGATGTAAGTAAAGCAAAGTTGCCCCAATTCCATAGTAGTAGGTGACCACTTAAGGCCGCTTTATGGGTTGTAACCTACCTTATATTTTGTAGCCAATCTAGTTACTCCCTAGCCTTAGGTTCACCAGATCTTTTTTTTTTTCTTTGATTTTTCTATTATTCTTTTTCATTTTTCTCAAATTTTTAGTAATTTCACTATTTTTACATTATTTTCTATACTTTTTCTCATTTTTCTTTTACATTTTATATTTCTTTTATTATTTTTGAAATATATTGTATTGTTTACCTTTTATCATTGTTATAGGTAAATACTTTAAATTATAATGGACATTGAGATTTAATTAGTTCAAATGAATGATTAAGATTAATGACTATATTATATGGTCCCTTTTAAGCAACTAGATAATAGAAACCTCTATCTTACAAATTGTGACTTTATGTAAGCAAAAAGAGGCAATAGGTTGTCCAAGTAATGGAAAGTCTATTAGTAGTAAAAGACTAAGTTAGTAACTTATTTATAGTAGATTAAAGGAGATTAAGTGGAAACATTTTTAAACCTCTAGGTAGTGAATTTGCTTAATAAGAAACCTTAAGCAACATCTTATGTTCAATATGAAGGCACAAGCTTTACTAATGCGAAAGAAAGATTTGTAAAATTCCTTTAGCAGGAAGCTCACAACTTGATAAGCTTATTTGAGATTTAGAAAAGGTTGGTATGTATTCAATGAGATCAGTAATTTTTATGAGAGCCTTTATAGTTCTCACATCATTGAAGAAGCCATATGAAAATGCATTTAGTCGCTAGAAGGAATGCAAAAATAAAATATATGGAAGAGTTGTGGTAATGCAATAAATAAATATGCAAATTTGTATAGAAGGCAAATGCAAGTTGATCTATGGTGTATTTTTCACGATCAAAAAGAAAAATTAGAGCATACTCTACTCTATTATGAGTAGACAAAGGTGATATGGCTCACCATGAATTTTGTGATTAAGATTGACAAGGTGTCAACTTTGGATCAATGGTTAAAGGGATTGTGGAATCACTTAATAGCTTTGCAAGGTAATTTGAATGCTTCATTTACTAATGTTTTAGTGTGTTTATGGTTCATTTGGTAAAACAAATGTGTGTAAATTTTTGAAGAGGTAAAAATGAACCCTTCAAATGTAATAAATTTAGTAAATTCTTCCTTCATGGAATTTTAAAAGCTTTTAGCTAAAGGAGTTAATTCCTCTCAATAGTAGCAAAGTGTTAAAGCTTAACATTATTAGAAGGCTCTTAAAGAAGATTTTGTTAAATTAAATTGTGATAGTTCTTGGTGTTTGGGGGAGGATAATGCTGGTGTAGGTGTAGTGGCAAGAGGATGTGATAAAAGCCTAAGGGCTGGTTTGAGCTTAACTTTACTAGCTTAAAATGTTCATGGAGCAAAAGCTTTGATAATGAAAGATGCTCTTGTTCTAACAACAAACAGACGTTTAAAAGGTATAATAGAAACTAATTCTTCTATAGTTTTTAATGGTATGATAAACCATTGGAAGAATTAGAGAATATCACCAATTGTAGAAGATATTCTTGAATCAAAATATTTTCCTAAGTACTGTTCTTTTCATTTAAGAAATAGGATAGAAAAAGCTAGTGTCAATTAGGTTGCAACTCATGGCAAAAAGGGTATGAGTCTATGTTATTGGGATATGAATCCCCCATACCTTTTGTTGAAGTTTTAATTGGTGGAATATTGTTTCCCATCCTCTCAAGGAACTTTAGTTTATGTATATTTTGCTTTTTTTATAAATGAATAGATGTGACTTTTTCTTGATTAAAGAGAAAAAAGGATACTTTTGAACCATCAAATGTCATCATACTAATCTCAAGAGGATGTAATCATTAGTGACAAATGGTAGAAAGTAGGTTACAATTGAAGACTAATGCTGGTAATTAATCATCATGAAAAATGTTGACTCTAAAGAAGAAATATAATCTCTATGCTTAGAAAGAAAAAAAATCATTTTCTTAATTTTTCATTATTATTTATATCATTGCTATTAGCCACTACTCGTGTTAACCATTATCGTGGCCTTCTATCATCGTTTATCTTTATAAATCATAACCTCCTAAGATTGCTCTATTGATATTTGATAACTATAAATACTATATTGCCACAAATATTGAGAAAATTATGAATAATGGTTCCCCTCAAAACAAACATACCCTTAAAAAATAATGTTCAATATGACTTCATTTTCGTACAAATATTTAAAGTAGGGAAAGGGGGTTTGTAATAAATTAAAACAAATGGAAAACCATTAGGGATAGTACTTATACATTGACATTTCACTTTGCTTTATTTAATTCATATAAGAGTAGTAACATCATTGATGAAAATAGAAGGCATAATAGCATGAAAGATGTTCCAAATTCATGACTTAGCATATACAACTATTGGACTTCGTACTTGATATTGTCCATCATCCCATGTCAAAGAAGTTGAGATTATGGGGTGAGCACCGATCTTTCCTTCAATTGTCAGCTTAAAGGATAGCTTCTCTCCAAGAGAAGTAAAAGCTAACACATTGGGTGTGACTTCAATTTTAAGCCCAACATGTGTAGAACTTAAAATGGAGTGATACGAAGATATAGCTGATCCAACATTTGTCACGACTCTTGTGAATGTTTGCTTAATAATATTAGAGGAGGGAGTAGATAATGCAAATGAAGGATAGTTCAAATCCCAAACTGTTCCATTGGTTTTTGAACAATCAATGTTAGGATTGTTTGTGATCAGTGTTAACACACTAAAGTTATAGCCTTGCCCACACAAAAAACTTATGTAATCATTCTCATTGACATCATATATCAACCCGGGAGTTAAAGCCTTGTATGGATCAATATGGCCAGCTCCGAATGCAAAAGTATCATTGTTGTTTAAGCCAACTTTCATTGGTCGAGCTACATGATGAGAATAAAATCTCATGTAATATTTAATTGAATAATAATTTGATAATAACAAGATAGTAATATGGAGGTAATTAATACCTGTAGTCATGAGAGCCGACTTAATGGCACCAGGAGACCACTTAGGATTAAATGATTTTACATAAATTGCAGCTGCTGAAGCGTGTGGACATGCCATAGATGTACCAGAAATAATGTTATAAGGCACAAATCGTTTATCACCCTTAACTCTAGATACAGAGTTTACTAGAGACCACGCTGCTATAATGTCCACTCCAGGTGCAGTCAAATCAGGCTATTCAAAAAACATATATAAAAAGAGAGTAATATTCGCATAGAGATTCCTTAAAATACTAGTCAGCTACTAATAGACCATTGAATATTCAAAATATGGTTTTACCTGCCCATAATTTTTTAAAATATATAAATAACCATAAAATCATTGCTGTAACTCCAAAACATTTGTTAAAGACCATAAATGATTGATATAAGTTATTCGAAGTCAAGTTAAGTTAAGTTACTAGCAATTTAAGGTATATAAAACATTTCAAGAGTTATTCGAAGTTGAAGTTAAGTTACACTTTAGGAATTTAGAGGGTTAATCTACACTTAATCAATAGTTTAAGGATTTATTTATAATTTGCAAAAAAAAAAAAGATAACATTGATTTAGAAAACAAAACTTAGGTTATTGAAATATAATTAGTAAACACTTCTAATGAAATTATATAAGTTACCTTAAGAATATCATGGTTGATAGGGTTTGGACCTCTAGATGAGAATGAAGCCACGTAAGGAGCCAATGTATCATTTTGCTCATAGCTCTTGAATATAGTGGCTGATGGATTGCTATATAAAGATCAAGAAAAATATGTACAACTTCCTTTAAATACTATTCAACAAAGCTTGATTTAGTTTAATATAATAGGACTTAATGTATACAAATACCTTGTTATGTTTATGTACAAAGAGATTTTGCTTCCAGCTTTTGTGCTTAAGTATGAAGCAGGTAAGGGGAAAGAATTTGCATTATCCATGTCAAAATCATCTTCCATAATAGCACCGGTTGCACCAGCATAAAATGGCCCTGAACGACTATATTTGGCATGACAAAAGACAATTTTATCTTTTACCAAACTCGAGTCCAATGCATTTACCCCACAATACCTGTAAACAAGTAATTGCAAAGCAACCACTAAAGTGTTTATCATCAATATGGCTTTTATGCATAATGTAATCTTTGTGTCTAGATATATGATTACACAATTTACTAAAAATATATATATGTATTTTTAATCTTCTTTTTTTTCCCTTTATGTTACATGAGAGTGCTATTAGTACTTCCTATTACCATATTATTATTACCATTGTTGTTATTGCTACCACAACTATCACTATTACTATTGCTAGTATTATTGTTATTGTTATTACTATGTACATTATGAGGATATAATAGTCTTTTCATATGATTTAGGGTTACAAAACTTAATCGCCTTTATATGTTTTGTTTTTAATAATTAATTATAATTAACTTCATATTTGATTAAAATTATAAATGGTATCATAGCCCTACAAAGAGATAAGATAAATAAAGTGATAATCCTTAATGGAAAATACATAATCTATCAGTACTACCACTTTATCCATAAGTAATGAAGATAAAGAGGCCATTAGAAACACAATCCTCACTAACCCAACTTAACCCCTATCATCAACCCTTTTGCTACCATCAGTTTCACCCAAATGACTAAAAAAGTCTTGTACTTATGTCATCAACCCCTTTAACTAGCAGCCTTACCAAACTGTCATTAATATTACATGGAAGTTTCGTATTAAGTACAAAGCCAAAAGCTAAGCTAAGTGCTATACTACCCACCTTGTTGCCTAAGGTTTTACTTAAAGGGAAAACATTGACAATAATGACATTGTTACGTATTATCAAGCCTACTAACATTTGCTTTGTTCTTCTCATGCCATCTCTTCTTGTAAGGCCATTCATCAACTCAATGTCATGAGCACCTTCCTTCATGGTCATCTCAATAAGATGTTCTTTTTGAAATAGCAATATTGGTCCATTTATCCTTATTATCCTTGTTATATTTATTGACTACAATAATCTTTTGATGGTTTGGAACAAACCCCTCCTTAGGTGCTTAAATAAATTGCTTTAGCCATTGTCCTCCCTACATAAATTTTCAATAAAGTAAAGTAGATCTAACCACATTCATCATCTCTTGAGAATCCAACATTCTTATTCTATTATTTTAAGTTGATGAAATCATTCTTATTGGTAATAGTCTCTATTTCCTAACATATTGTATATCTATTATTTCCCATTTGTTTCTATTAAGGATCCTTGCATTTTGAACTTATTTCTTAGCATTTGTGTTAATCACAATCCTTAAGGCCTTCACCAATGACATTCTCAATTCATCTATGACCTACTCAAAGTCTTAAGTAATATGAATTGAGATTAAGGATAGGGAAAAAAAAAAACCAATCGAACCATGAATTAGACCAAACTAGAACAAATTTTTTCCTAATTCAATTTAGCTAGCAATCCGGTTTCAAACATAGGATATCAATTCATAGTTTAGTTTAACTAGTCGAACTAAATGAATTGATGATCTTAGAGAAAAAGTGCATCCCTTCTTCTTAATGCTTCAAACCATCTCACTTTTGAAAACCCTAATCCATTCTTACTTCTTCAATACAATATACCTCTGTTCTCTATCTTATGCATCAATTAGTTACTTCCTAAAATTTTTGAAACAAAGTTCATAGAGAGATAAGAAAGTAGCAGGTAATAAAAGCAACTCCATCTCTATATAAGCTTTCATCAAACACCCATGAGCAAAACTAACATACGCATCATTCATAGAAGGAAAAAAAAAAAGTAAAATGAAAGTATCCACAATAGATGCATCTAATGTAAACCTAGAAATGGGTTTTGGCTTTTAATTGATGTGATGGGAATCATAATCCTAAGTCTAATCTCAGAAGGTTATGGAATAAGTCAAGCTTAAGAAAGGAAGGAAAAAGTTCTAATTTCAGTCAAAAAAATCAATAAAATGTAGGATCTTAATCCTAGAAAAGTTAGTTATAAGGATGAAGTTAGTGGGAATTCTAATTTTAAAGGAAGAATGGCATTGCTTGCAAAAATGGGCATAAGGTGTCTTGGGAGAAAGTATCTAACTAAAACAATAGAAAACACTTCTAAAAGAATCTTCTAGAAGAAAATATCTAAGTGGGAAAATCCTTATTTAAATTAGTCAAATCTTTTAGATAAAGAAAGAGAACATTATAGATACCGATAAATTAAGATACAGTTGTTTATCTTGTTATTTTATTTCCTATAGTTATTATATTTCCTTTTAGATAGATACTATATTCTTTATTGAAGGTAGTTATTTTCTTTTAAATGATTATTGTGTATCTTTTCTAATATTTTCCTTTTTATGGAAGTTACTAGTATTTGTTCATAAATAGTATATTACCTTATAAATTAGAATATAATCTTATAAGTTGTTATTGAATGAACTTTGTTCTTACTACTTTTTACGAGTGTTACCTGGAACCTTTCATGCCTTGTATTGAAATGTTTTCCACTGATCTTATCTATCGAAATATCCTTACACTTGTGGCAATCCTTTTAACTAATCTAGTTATGTGTCGTATCGGCTACTTAAATTAAGATCCCAAGTGATTTCCATAAATTGAGTGGAATTATCAATTGTCTATGTTCAAACACATCTTATTTCCATTCAACTGTTGGATTCCAAATTCAACCAATTGTCCATATCCCTTATCTATTTTCTTTCTTTTCCATTATATTAGGAAAACCCCAAACATTACCAAAAAGATTTTGTTATTGTCTTTTATTTTACCAAGGACTTTAGCTAGGTACATCATAATGTATAGGAGATAAGGAGTGCTTTACATAGCTAAAAATGAAAATGGAGTAGTATAAGAAGAAATGTGAAAACCCATTAAAGGAAGGAGAGGGTGTATGTTGTTCACTCGGACTTGTCATTTGGGTGAGTATAGATTAAAAATTACGAGTCCGGTGACCAATATGTATTATTTTTATAAAGGGTGCGATGGTATGTGTGATTAATCAGAGAGAGTAAGGTTTGTGGCTATGACTATTTTTTTCCCTTCTAAATGAGTCTCTCTCTCTCTCTATGCTAATATACTTCGCTTGGGATGTTGTAATACACATCATACGATATATTAAAAGGAGATATGGGGAAAACGATTATTAATTAGACTAACATAATGGACATAGCTTTTCTTACGCTTAGTCCATGCTAATATACTTCGCTTGGGATGTTGTAATACGCATCACGTAATATATCAAAAGGAGATGTGGGGAAAAGGATTATTAATTAGACTAACATAATGGACATAGCCTTCTTATGGGATTATAGATGCAATGGGCTTTATGCTTCCTTATACAATAATTAGGTTAACATTAGATGAACTTTACACAAATTGAAAATGGTTTTATTATATCATTGCATAATTGCAATTGTGGAATTTAATTAAAATTTAGGCTTAAAAGCAAACCTAGAGGGAATCAAAGGCATGTTTTGGTACTCGAAATACTACTAAACTGTAGTAATTGTGTTAATTGCTTAAATTTTCATATGAATTAATGCTTTCAATTTATATATTTTATAGTATATGTAAATTGTAATACGCAAAAGCAATTGTCAACTTGTAATATGATTCAAACTGCAAATTGAATCGGATAGAATTATTCTATTTTATTTTGAAAAAATTACAAAATGAATAATATGAAAAGGTTTGATATTTAAAAAAAAAAAATAATCAAACTATAATATGTGGTTAGGTTCATTCAAAAGAGATAAACCATACCATACTGAATCAAACTATACTCCTTCCTACTTGAAATTAGTTAAACCTCCATTTTCCCCTCAAGGTCAACTTAGTGTTCATGGTTTTCCTTTTTTACCCAACCTTATCACTTATCATGAGATTATTGTAGCACTACAGCTCCTCATTATCACTAAACCCTATATTTAAGATTATCAAATTTGCAATTTTACCTAAAATTAGAATGTATAGAATCCATAGAATAATATAATACTAATGGAATTTAAGCTAATAAAACCTTACATCAAAACTCATAATTCTAGTAAAAGTCTATATTTAAATGACTTTTATCAATTTAAACAAGGAAAAATATTATAAAATCATAGATATATAAAATCATATGAGTTAACTCACTATTTTAACATCTATTCATATATCAACTTTATAGTTAATTAGCCAAGTCATTAGAAGCATCTCTTAGTTACTAACCATGTGTAGGTAGCCAAATGAGCTCCCTGGTACATTGGTGGTACTCTTTCAATACCTCTTTAGTTACCTTGTTCATCTAGACTAAGCTAGCTATTCAAGCATGGGATATGCCATATTCCTTAGTTACAACCTCATTCTCCAGCACTCTAAGAAAAGGCCTAATGCATCCAAGAGCTCTAGAGAAATTGAATATTGAGATCTAGCATATGTAGTCATGGAATCTACCTAGATTCGTCACCTCACTTATGTGTGAAGTGTAGCTTTCAACATTGCGCCATTCTATGTTGTCATAATCTTTCCATTATCTATATGTCTAGTAACATCATTCATCTTGATTGCAAAAAATTAAAAAAAAAAATTGATGATATTGACTATCACTTTATGCATGAATAGGTTGCCATTAGTTAGGTTCTTACTCAATGCGTTCTAGCTAATGATCAATGCCCAAACATTCTCACCGAAACTTATTTATTGCTAAACTTCTTGATCAATGTTCTAATCTTATGCTAACATTTGCATCATGAGATTAAGGGAATATATCATTGAATAATAATAATAATAATAATAATAATAATAATAATAATAATAATAATAATAACAATAATAATAATAACAATAATAATAATAATAATAATGGTCCTAAGACATGTCTTGATAAGGATTGGGACCCTAAGATACATCCTATTAAACTTCTTTATTATTACTATTGTTGTTGTTGCCACTACTGCTATTATAACGGTCTCTAATAGGGATTGAGGTAATAAGATAGATCCTCAAGATCCAAAGAAGAATAGAGACATGTTGGGAATCCAAAGAACTTAAGAAATCTATATAAAGTTGTGAAGACAAGAAGGAATATGTAATATTTAGTTTCTAGTCAAAACCATTACGCTTGTTTGTCAACAACTAGTCCACTAGTTCAATACCAAGCGATTAGTCCATCAACAACCACCCCACTAGTTCATGACAAACAGATAAAGACAATAATAGAAGCGTATTACAAACTAGTCTACTAATTACTTAGTGAATCATTCGACTAGTTCATTATAGAATGTTTGGAAATTGTTTTATGAATTATTTTTATTTTTATTAAAAAATTTGTCTTATATATATATTCAACTTCTTAGATATTTTGTATGATGATATTTTCGTTTTATCTCCTTTATTTTCTTTGTTTCTAAGTCTCCTATTTTTAGAATTATCTTCGTCTCTTTTTTCACCATTTGCAAAGTTTTAAAACTTAAAAGTCAAAACTTAGTTTAGACTAAAAATCACTCTCCAATGTAGTGTCGTCATAACTGTTTAATGTCCATTCATATGCTTCTATTAAGCCAATCAATTCAATGATTGATAGTGTAGCTAAATCTTTAATTTCTTCAATAGTAGACACAATTGAATCAATTTTATTTCCCAAAGCTTGGTTAGTATTTTTTCAACTACCCATCCGTAGTAGTTTCTCCATAAGCTCTCATTTGAGTAACAATTTCACTTCTCTAATTTAATAGTTATTTATGGTCTCAAATCTCACATTTTAATATTTTTAAATTCTCATTTTAGGATTTTAAGTTTTGTAAGGTGTAACTATACGCTTCCTTAAAACTTGTCCTTCAATAATATATCACATGCTTGCTTTGTATTGGTAGCTCCACTAATTCATGAAAAAACTAGATAAATGCCAACCGGATATCAATGCCTTCCAATCTAATCATTATCGAATTTAAATAAGGCCGACTTTGATGGTGATAGAGTAGAGGTATTTTCCAATATAGTAATGCCATTTTTTTATGATATATCATCATTCTAGCGATAATATGTAGGTCAACAGGTTGATGAACCAATAATAATAGATTTCCCTGGAAAATGGTATTAGTGGAGTTTGGCTATGAGATATGGTGGTCATGATAATTTAATAGAGGGAGTTTAAAAATTATGATACGGTTAATGGCCAATGGAAGGTGGCTCTAATGCCATTGTCGTTACGAGAGTGGAACTCAGATAAATATTGTTGGAGTTTGTGCTTTATAAAGGAAGTGTTAAAGGATAGAGTATAGGAAGCTAGCAAGTGATGATGATTAGAAAGAGGAGATTATAGACAATAATTCAATAACTTTTAGCTATTTCTTACGTTTGATGTTTTCCCATTCTACTTGAATTGTACAAGTACCAAAGCATGGTATCCTTTTTATAGACAAGAACTCTCTAGAAAGTGTATCAATATTTAGTAAGTTGAAACCACGTTTCAAAGTTCCCTTTATTGGATTTATTTTTGCCGCAGAAATAATGCAATGATTTAAATGAATAAATTACGCAAACTGAGGACTTGGATTTGTGGATCTTACCTGGATGTTGATGGCGTGAAATTTCCAGTGATATTCGGAGCATCTGCTGCATCAATCAACGGATACAAGGTGCTCCCACGATCAAACGTGTTTATTGAAATTCCCTACATTGATGGCCAAGTAAAAAAATATTTACTCTTCTCACTCTCTTTTTATTATTGTTATTATTATTATTATTTAGTTTTATGCAAAGGCAACTCTTAGACACTCGTAAGATCAAATGCTTCTTTCTGAGCCCAAGTGACTCCATTGTATCGATGATACTCATACTATTGTATAAATAGCACTCTTTTTATTCAGGAATTTAACAATTTAGTACAAATCTTGAAAGGTCTGGAAAAAGAAAACATCATAAATCTAGTTAGTGACAATACGATCTTGTATAAAACCTTACCTCATATATACTACCATCTCCAAGTTGCACCTTTGTAAAGAACTTCCTATCAATGGTGCCAGCAGCCACGGATAAAGTCCAAGGTGAAACATTAGTGATAGAACCAAGATTAGGACCATCATTACCCGCAGAGATAGATGTCAATATTCCTTTTCTCATGGCATGAAAAGAACCTATTGCTTTTGGATCTTGAAAATAATCTCTTACGATGCTTGCTCCAATTGAGATAGAAATAATATCAACTCCATCATAAATTGCATCATCAAATGCAGCTAAAATGTCTTCAGTAGAACAACCAAAACTCCAACATGCTTTGTAGACTGCAATACGAGCTGACGGTACACCGCCACGAGCAGTGCCTGAAGCAAGACCGTACAAACTTACCTCGCTTACTGGATTACCGGCTACCGTTGAAGCAGTGTGTGTTCCATGGCCACTTGAATCTCTTGGAGATACGATATCATCTTTGCTAAATACACCACTAGCTCGGTAGTATCTTGCTCCTATTATCTTGCTATAGATAAAGTAAATATGGATTAATAACCACTTATCCTTAATTAACTCAAATTCAAAAAGATAGAAACGGCACAATACAAGTTGTATCAGTTTTTTCTCGAGTTCGATGAACACTAATTACCTTGAAACCACAAATAATAAACTTTAACTAATTATGTTTTCCATAGTTGAATTTTGTACACAATGTAGACAAAACTGTGATATACCGTTGTGATACGTGACCAATACATGTCAGACATGTGAATAAGCTATGACTTTTAGAAAACAAAATAAAGAAAACCGACATGGGCTAAAATAGTTTCCTAGGTCCTGAATTCCTTAAGGATCTAGATTTAACTTATTAAGCTAAAGTAATAGAGCTCAATAAGTAAAGTCCATGAATTTTGGGATGAATTGAGGAGATTTGACATGCTAGGTCAACCGTACAAATCATTGGATTATTCTATCTACTCGCAAAGAAATTAATATTATTAATTTATTAACCTTTTATTATTAAATAATTACTTAGTTATCTTATTCTATTGTATGTTATGAACTAAATAACTTATCTTACAAAGTGTCTATATAATAGTTCTGTGTTACCATGTCAACAACTTTATATATTATGCATGTATGTAATATGAAGCTATAGTGGTGTTGGTATTAGCTGTATGTGACGCTTTTACAGATAGCTATATGAGACTTATATGTCAATGGCAGTCCTATGGTAATCTTAAAACGAACCAACCAGTACCTTCGGGATTAATTGAGTGTGAGGGAGAACGGTGGAATATATGAGTTATTCCGAGTATTGGGATGTTGAGATTATGCTGCGTGCCTTTTTTAAATTGTTCACTTCATTTGAATCAAGTCGTATGTGATTATGTTTTAGTTGTAATGCAAGTTTGTTGTGATTCCATACTGAGCTTCGTTTCACTCTCTTTGCGGGAAATCTCTTTTAGGTATGGTAGAGAAAGACTTGCAAAGATGTCAATTACAGTCTGAGATTCGAAATCAATGCTAGAGCACCTAAGAGAAATAAAATTGATAAGTTGTTGTAGTATATAATTAGGTATTTAATATTTTAGCCTATTTATTTTATTGAATAATCGATTGTTGTAATTGAAAATGTATTATAAGAATGTAAAGTACACTATAATTATACAAATTGTGGATTTGTAGTGATTCCTAAACTCAAATTAGTGTTCCCCACAATCAATAGATTGCTAAGAACAAGTTCAAAGATCAAGACTCTATTAGAGTTGATTTATACAATATCAACTGATTTTTTTGTATGTTAAAAGATCCTTAAAATAGTCTAATCCTCGCTCAATAAGGGCAAAAAAGGAAATAAACGACGTTATTAAAAAATATATATGTCTGCAATAAGCATGCACTTTGTTCAAGTGGCAAAACATTCAAATGGACCAAAACTGTAGGTCTAATATCTTGGTTCAAGAAATTTTGTTTATTTGCCATGACAGAATATATGAGTGAAGTGGCTTAGTAGCTTGCTTCATAGGTCTGATGGTTACTTCATTTGAATGCTCAAATGGTGTGTTTGAATAAAGTAGATGGTAGCTAACTAAGATCCTTCTATTGCACTTCATTCAAACATCATAGTAAAGGTATCTAAGCAAAGTGCTCTTACACTTTGTTTCAGCTTCAACTAGACCTTAAAAATTCTCTAATAAGGCTATAACTTCCTGGCAACAAGACATGCAATGAAGAACTCTTCAAAGATGTTGGTCTTCTCTAATAAATGCCTTCAACGCTATTATCTAGACAGGATTAGTTGATATCTAGGATCTAACTCTAGTGATTGAATTGATAGACACTAGATTCTCATCATAAATGGAGAAAGGATCAAATTCCAAGTGTTTTTTTTTTTCTAATTATTTTCCCTTGTATAAGTACTTAAATTATGTACAAGCATTCATGTATGTAGTAGATCTATCCTTATTCTCAATTATCATAATGGTGTGTTAAGATACAAATGTGAGTAGGTGAAAGAAAAGGAAATCTCATATTAGAAAGATAAAAGTTAAGTGAACAATATATAAGTGAAGAAAATACATAACCTAATATCATAAAGTTTTAGGTTAAATATGGTGTCAAATCTACAAGTGTGTTCCTTCATAAGGCTTATTCTTCATAGTGGTGTTGCTCTCTTATTTCAAAATTAGTATTATGGTTGATGGTTCAATTAGGACGAGATGAAATAAATGTGACGGTTTAGCTGCCATAAATGGCCCATCCCAAGTGAAAAGAGGAGCTATATAATGATGACTTAGGTAAAGCTCATAATGTGCAGCAAGCGAGGTCACAATGCATGCTTACTAGAGTTAGATTACAAGCTCTTAGTGAGGCTATAAGAAATTTTCACTTAAAGGGGAGCAAATTCTAGGTCCAATGTAGAAGAGACTCACACTTAAGGGAGTGCTTAGTGGAATACAAGTGTGAGCAAGTGAGGAAAAAAAAAGTCCTATATATTAGAAAGATAAAAATTGAGTGAATAATACATAACTAAAAAGACCCTTCAATATGATGTTAACCCCACAAGTGCAATCCTTCATAAGGCCTACTCTTCCGGGTGATGCATGTCTCCCTATTCTAGATATCAACTAACAACTAATTTACTTCATTTAATGGAATAGAGGAAATGAAATGAAAATGGAGATAAATATGTAATAAGTACTGAATAAATATTATGGAATTTGTTTAAGTGTAATGGAATTTGTAATAAATTGTTTACATAGAATTCAATAGATAATAAGTAATAAATAGATGGTGGATGTCCAAAATACCTATTGTTTATTTAAAAAGTAAAAAATAAAAGATATTATGTACGCTACAATGCGTCGCCTTCCTAAGGAACACAAAAAGCTTCAAGGCAAAAGCTCCAATTTTGTCAAATCCCTTCATTTTCTCATAATTAGAACGTTATAGAACATCAAATGGTGACTAAGATAGGAGAAAAACGCATCAGAAACGCACAGTGGAGGCTAAATTCGAATTAAATTCAGAAATACTTCCAAACTTTAAACTTCCGATCCCTAGTGTTCAAGCTTCGCTGTGCAATTCGATAGGCATTATCTTATCAACTGAACATTCCAGAGTACATTAGGAACACCATCACTCGATTCGGTCTCTGTTTTCGGGATTCAAGAAACGTTCTCTCTCTGAAAGAAAGCTTCAATGACCACCATTCTCTTTCTACATTCTCAACCTAAACGAGCGAATACCACCTTTTGTTTGAAGGTTCAAATACCCTGCTGGCGGTACCTCTGGCAACTACCCTATACTAACGTTCTGTACCTGTCTGATGGAGAAAGAAAGGGAAGAGAGGGTCGAATATGTTTCGATTAGGGATTCACTTTTCGATGATCTGTTAGAGTAAGTTTTGATCGGGATTTTTTAATTGATGCTGTGTTCGTGAGTTCGCTTTGATGCGACGTTCTCAGTTTCATGTTTTGTTTGAGTATTAATCGTGTAATATTTTAATTTCTTTTGGGGTATTTTGGGAAGAAAATAAAGTTGAGAATTTATGGTTCCAATACATGGGTGGAGTTAAAAAGAGTAGCGATTCCTAATTTTTAAGAATTATGATTATTTAAAAAATTGTGATTATGGAATTAAATACAAAATGAATACTGTAATAGAAGGGTAATAAGTAAATCTTCTTTATCTAATCCTGCCTTTGTCTTATTTGTCAAAGACTCATCTTACTGTATTGATTGTAATTAAAATGGTAGCATAGTCATGAGAAGGGACACGTACTTGTTGCAAGTGAAATTGTTTGAAACCTGACAAGTCCCCTTCCATTTACTAGGTGGGGGGCCGAACCCAGCATCACTGAAACTCTCGGATTCGGGCCATATTCCAGAATCAATAACTCCGACAATTATGTCGCTTTCTGTGGTTGATCTCTTGACGTCTTGAGAAAAGCCCATGAAATCCCAGGACCTTGTTGTATGCAACTGATGTGTCTCACTAGGAAATACCGAGACCACATCGCTCAGTCCTAATGTAGCATCAACAAGAATATTAGAATTATCGGAAATATGAATTGAAGGAATAAATTTTATCTGAAGTTGCATGAGAATTCAATGTCTCGCACACCCGAGATTGTTTTTGCTTCGTTTTCTGTAAGCATTGCTACGAACCCATTGAAGCTTCTCTTGAATCTATGCAGCAGAAGATTTGGTGCAAATCCACTGATAAATAGAAAAACATTTTTCATTCAGGTCAGTCTATTAGCTATTTAAGTGCGTAAAGTTGATGGCCACATATAATTGTATATGTATGTCCCTGTAAACATTAAAATACATGTATTTATCATTATGAAAATAAGGATTTGAAAATTTTGAGACAATGCATCTACCAGAAGAAAACTAAACCGAAAGAAACTGAACAAATTTTTGAAGAATTAGGAACCTAGTTAATTAGAATAAATATTTTTCTTTCCATATGTTTCAATTAAAATCGAACGATTGAATAGTTGATTTTATTTTTCAAGATTGTTATAATCTAATATTACAAATACTTGTTTTTTAATAAGTTGGATTAGATTTATAATATGTTCGACGGTGCTAAAATAGTGCACCCAAGTGAGGTACTTTTCTGTGCTGAATAGTGAATGGGACCATCTGGCTTTGGAGAACTTGGTCGATAAAATCAAGAGTAAATCATTGGGTCCATCTGTGCTTCGTCACTAATTTTGGTTGAATTTTTCGCAAGTACTATATTTACAATAGTTGGAAGAAAAAAAGGAAAAGAAAATTGTTATAGTCGTGACAAACAATTATAAATTGAAGATGGTAATTAAGTACGAAGAGATGTAAACAACATAATTGCTTGATTTTCAGACTCTTGGAGAAAGGTCATCCATCAGAGAAAATAAATATTTGTTTATTATATTAAAAAGGTATAGGGATTTTCTTTTCTTTTCTTTTTTTTTGTTGGGGTACGGCAATGAAATACTTTTAGTTTCATAATTTTTGTCTTGGTCAAAATTTAAAAAGAAAATTGCAGAAAAAATATGAAAAGGGAAAACAATCATGCAATAAATCGATTAAACCAGTGATTGTTTGACCTTCCGACGACTTTTTGTAGCATGTCGGAGTGAACTGTCGATCTCATGGTATCGCTCCCATCGAGTTCGCCCATGTAAACGATGTATACCTGCATCATCATACAACAAAATATAATTAGCAAAATGATGGATTGCCCATTCACAGTTGAGATATGCACGTCGCGTAATAGATAAAAGTAAATTAGTGGAAATTGCACACGCTATTCCTCCGTAAAATAAATAATTTTTGTAATAATGTATGTAATTTGAATATAAATTGCTTTGAAAATATAAAAAAAAAAAAACAAATTCTTAGTGTCAATGGGGCTTAAAAGTATAGTTAATAATTTTTAAAAATGGGAGAGTGCACTTAAAAAGTGGAGACTGGAGTAGTTAAACTGTAAATAATAAAAGGAATAGAAATTGATTTTTCGATTTTATGTACGATGGTTTTCTAAGAGGGTAAGAGGTCTTCGTTTCATACAGTGTAAAGAAGATTTATAGTTTGTTTTTTTCTCAAAGAAGATTATGGTTCTTTTTGGCCATTGAAAGTTGCAGGTTGAAACTACTAATATATGTTTTTTTAATGGCCTAATTAAGAAAAGTTTTCTAATAGTTTTCTTTCAGATTTTGTACGACTATTTTTTAGAGGAAGGAATGATGAGGAAACATATTGTGGATGAATTGGCATATGAATGGTGTTTGTGGCCCCCACACTTTGCAACCTCAGTGGGTGAAATTTTTGAAAAAATAAAAAATAACGTACTAAAGACATCAAATTTTTTTTAAATAAATAAATAAGATTTAATAATACTTATATGGATTAATCAAAGTTGTAGAAATACGTATGAAAGTATACAAATATCAAGGAAATCAAAAGATGAGGTGAAAAATACGAGATTACAGCTACTCCGAATACTTGCCTTCCTCTCTTCTTGACATATTGTCTTATCGATGAGCAGAATGTTAGAAACAAGGATGAGGCCAAGAAACCAAGAAACAGATGAGAGTTGCGTTCCCATTTGAAGAAAATAATGGAAAGGAGAAAACGATTTTGTTCCTATCTTCAAAGTCTTCTGCGGGTTATATATATATATACATATAGATGGAGACGTTGATGGATGCAATTTCCTCGAAATTTCGAGTCAACAATTGGAATATATTATGGTGCATTTGGACCACTTGTGGGAAAAACAAATAAACCAACTTTTTGACATTTTTATATATTGATCTTTTCATAATTTAAGTATAGCTGGTGCTTATTTTTGCTTTTTTTTTTTTAACTATTAACATGATTAATCTATTAAAAGATAAATATTTATGTCACTATATTACAACGATCTTGATGAGTAAAACTTTTAATAAAAGTTCTAAAATATTTTTTAAAGCTTTTAATAAATCATTCCATATATTTATCTTGTTTGTCTTCTTTTTTTTTTATATTTTACCAACTTTGGTACTTCAATTTGTTCTGACTTCATATATTAATACAATTGAAAAGTTTTAGGTGATTACATAGGCTAAAAGGGAAAACACAAATCTTTTATTATTATATATGTGAAATGACAAGCTTAGGATTCACTTGTGTAAAGGTCAATTCTAAACTATAAATTGGTCTTATCCGAAAAAGGTCGAGACTAAACTACCTCCCGAATCACTGGGCTCTAAGGGTTTAGGTGGCTCAAAAGGGAGAAATCGTTCAAACCAATGAATTGTGAATCATTTGGTTGGTTTATCATTAAACTAGTGGGTCAATTTAATCAGTTCATCCGCTGAGTGTGAGAGAGAGAGATCCGAAAAAGGTCGAGACTAAACCGCCTCCCGAATCACTGGGCTCTAAGGGTTTAGACGGCTCAAAAGGGAGAAACTGTTTAAATCGATAAATTGTGAATCATTTGGTCAGTTTACTATTAAACTAGTGGGTCGGCTTAACCAGTTCATCCCCTAAGAGAGAGAGAGAGAGAGAGAGAGAGAGAGAGAGAGAGATCATTAAGTCAGAAAAAAAAGAATTGAATAATATTCAGTAAGTCATAACATGTCAAAATAATATCATCAAACTAATAATATATAATTAATTCTAAGTTAATTATGTGTTAAAAATAGATCGACAATTCAATTTAAGTTAATATAAATTCTTTTTATAAAACTTATCAAATGTTAAATATTTAAATATGAGAAAAAAATAAAATTTGAGAGAAAAAAAATAAAAAACTTAAAATCACATTGAGTCAAAAATTAATTAAAAAATTTAGAAATTGTTAATGAATTAGTACACTTAAAAAAAGAGAGAAAGAATATTATGTTATTAGAAATTATTAATATATTTAAAAAAGGAAATTAATAAAAATTAATTATTATAAAAAAAAAACAATTCAAGAGTCAATCTGGTCCAAAATCACCCCCTATAAGCTAATTACGGTTCAACCGTAGCCAAACACATGAATCAATGATTTCGAGCCGGTTTAAGATCGATCTGCCTCGTTAGTCAAAGTCTAACTTGGGAGGCTTAATATCAACCGGTGGAATCTCGGTGTTTTAGTTCTAACATGTAATAGTTGGTGTAAAAGAAAAGGAAAAAAAAAAAAACTCTATGCAAATGTGCGAACTTTAGGGAGTTTACCCACATAGACGGATACAATGGACTCACGAACATTTGAGCTAATTGACAAATAAAAGAATTTTCTCCAAATGTCAAGTAATTTAACTAACCTTTGAAGAGATTTAAAAACCTCAAACAAATTAATGAGTATTAATGACTGATTTTGCAAAAAATACGGTGATTTAGCAATATATAAATTAATAAAATCAATATGAGTATAGCATTGTGAACATCGGAGTGGAATTACATTTTTGAGTATTTTTGTGAACTCAATGGAAATTATGAACGCAAAATAAAATGACCAACGACAGAGCGAATTAAAATAAGAATAAGTGAATTAACGAAATATAAGAACATCCTTCGAAATATTTAGAGATTCATAAGAAATTATATTGCCATGGTTTTAGAGTGTATATAAGGTTGTTGTTTATGATCAAGTGGAGATTATCCGATCTATAGATATGTATATAAATACGATGAAAAGATATGTGAGAAAAGAAATAAGTAATCTCGATAACTCATATATACATGTGCAATATAATGTCCAATTTTGTGTTCTTAAATAGTTTTGATTTGTTTGTCACTAAGTAGCTGATTTGAACTTATATGAAAGCGTTTCTTCAGGGCTTTTGTGTTGTTTTCCAACCTTATAATGCGCAAAATGGGAAGAAATGAGAAGATCAGCATACTTTGCTTTATATACACTTTGTTTGCATAAGCTCTCACGGAATGATTTAGTATACACAAAAGCAAAGTATATATTTGTCCAGCACTATTTGCAGTTGCTAATTGATATGTTTCGTGTTATTTTTAGTCGATAGTTGTCTTCTATATATCGTAGTTATGGTTATAGCTAACCAATCGGTCAACAGTATGGTATACTGTTAGTGTAAATTATAATATAGAGTAGTAATCCCACATTGGAGAGAAAAGGAAAGTATGATATGTTATAAGTGGGTGTATCCGGACATGTAATCGACGGATGGATGTAAATATAATATGGTTGATATGTTTTCTTATTATTTGTTAATCTTTTTCACAAATTTACAAAAGAGAGTTTTGATTGACCGTTGTTGTATTTTAAGGGTGACTTGTCATTTTACGGTGGAGGAAAAAAGTATCAACTTAACTAAGTTGATATTTTACGCCTCAAAGCCATCAATGTTCCTATCACGAACATTTTATTCTAACATGTCCTGTCACAATTAAGTTGCATCACGAAGTCTTACGAATTTTATAAGGAATCCTAAGTATAGATTGTAAATTCTAACATATAAGTAATTGTCAGATATTATTTAATCTCGAACAAGTCATCTCCCAGACTAGTGACCACCGGAAAGAATATTAGGTAAGTCAAGTCTTTTGCACTATATGTATTTCACGTCAATCTGTACACAAAATAGGTTCACATCAGCCTTTTAGTCCCCAAATTACGCCGCATACTGTTTTCGTGTGATTGAGATTACTGGTGGCAGGTCGGCCAAGTCAAGTGAAGAAAGATCACAAAAATTATTATAGCTTTTTGGAAAACCATGGTAAAAAGGACACCGACATGGAAAAGAAACATGGTGTATGTGTTTGACTAGCACAGTTAGACTTAGGCATAGGTTACGTTCAAACCGTGACTTCGCTCGGAATAGTCCCGTCGGGTCTAAGACTCATCCCGGATCTAGCCGTATGGGTTGAATCGGTATCCACCAGGTTAATAGGTCTAAGTTGAGTTAACTTCTTAGATCGTGAAATCAGTAGTTTTTGAACCATCAATTTAAAAAAAAAAAAAAGAAAAAGGAATAAAAAAATGGTGAAATAAAATAATTTAAAAAAATATAATAATGAAAACTAAAAATTTTAATTAATTCCATGTAAATAAAAAAAAAACAATTATTTCCTATTAATAACATTTAATGTATTATTATTTATAAAAACATAATAAACGTAATTTTAAAAACTTGTGTTATTTGATATATATAAACTTTTACGAAAAGGTGAATCTTATTCTTAGAAATATAGGATTAACTTTTGACTTTTTAAACTTTTTTATAGTTTTCGTATCTTTTATTCCACCTTACTAATATAATAATTGAGTTGAATATGACTGAATATAAATAAGTATATATCCTAAAATGATTATTTTGTAAAATTGACTAAAATTAATATTTAGCTTGTATTCAACTAATTTTAATTTAAAGTCTAAAAATTAAGTTTATTATTTTAATAATTTTTTTTAAAACTGATTTATAGTTCCTTAAACCACCTATTTAACTAATGAGTCTAAAGAATCAGCCCGTGAAACAATCTCGCAAGTTCGGATCTAGTTTTCTATTTTAGGGATCGAGAATCGGCATATTCAAGTCTGGTTGCAGGCCGATTTCAAGCCGTGCTCAGTCTAACCATGGTGATCAGACTTAGGACAAGATTGATGAGTACGCATGCTCACTTTACCTTTGTGGAATAATAATGCTTCATTGTCCAGAGTAAACGAATATTCAATCAATGCAACATATTATCATAACGAAACATTGTTTAACACTGTGGCCCACCGACAGATAATAGGTTTGAAATCTTCCCCATAGATTTCAAGTCAAAATAGCATTGAATATTCACAGGAATGTAGGAATTGAGAGGGAAGCAATATGACAGTTAAGAATATAGAAGGAAAGAAAAATGATGTCACTTTTAATATATAGGAATAGATCGGAATAAAATTGTGAATATAAGTTTCATTATCATTCCTTATGTTTAAAAGTATATTTTGAGGTCGGAATCACAATTCCGCATTTAAAAAGTTAAAAATATGATTTCATTCCTACTTTATTAATTACTATGAGATGATGTACTTATTATACTTTTGCAAAAATCAAACATGAAATGCATAAATATTGATTATTAATAATCTTTAGTCAATTATATGCCAGAATAAAAATGGAAATCAAGATTTTTGTCGCTTTTTTTTCTATTTTATGAAAGAATGCTAAATTTTATGAAGAGAGAATGTTTAATTTTACATAAAATTTTAGTGTAATCAATACCGGCAACTGTATCCTGCAACTTATAGAAATTATGAAAAACTTGCAATATTTAATATATATATATATATATATATAACGATATGCGTGTTGCTCCCATAAATAAGCATCACCTGTTAAGGAAGTCATATAGCCCCTTTGTATATAAGTTTGCTAATTTCTTTTAAATCTTACATAAGTAGAGAAGATAATACTTTTATAAATCACTTCTAAAAAATTGTAAAATCCATTTTGATTTAGTTACTTATATATAATATATATATACATATATATAATATGGCATTGATAAAAGAATTTCAATGACAATATATTTACTTTTATATAATGCTTTTTCGCCTCCAAGTATAATATAAGAGAAGGCAATTAGTACAAAGCATTTAGTTTGTTACAAAATTAATAGTACAATACATAATACAAAGTAGTTAGTATTAAGTAACAATCAATTCTTGAATTATTAAAATGACAAAATTTATTTTCTTGGCAAAATTGTTATGTCACCAAATTTGTTGTAGTTTTTTGAAATTACAAATATATTTTTCTTAGACAATTGTGGATATCAATTGAATATGGAATTTATGGTAACCAATATAACTATTGAGGAGGTTTTCGCAAATTCAAAAATAACATAATAATAAAAACATTAAAGACACCAATAATATGGATGATTAATTGAAATTACTTTTCTAATCTTAAAATAAATTATAACATACAATAATTAAAGGCATTTTTTACAAATAATTCTATTTAAATGTTTAATACCATTTCATTCCATTCCATTCTATAACCATCTCTAAATGAGAAAAGATTTCTTATTTCAATTCTCGTTACATTCAGTTTCATTCTATATTTGATTCCTTCTCAACGTTTAGATAATAATAAGAAGGAAAGTAGAAAAAATGGTAATCATTATTAAAAGACAAAATGAAATAACAATACAAAATTACTAATATGCCCATAAAAAATAATAGGAAAGTGAAAAAACAGAATAAAATGGGGTTAGAAGCGAAATTCAACAATTTCCCCTTCTCTATCTCTCCAATTTAAAGGGAACAAAAGCTAGTAGGGCCCATTGAAAACTTTCCTTCTAAAATCAATTTCTCCCATTTTCCTTCATTTACCAAATAAGAGAAAGTGTCTTGAAAATTACATTCTTCTTCTACTTGCCTTTCCTTCCTAATTCAATTTCTTGTCAAACACTAAAACGAAGAAACTAGTTAAAAAAAAAAAAAGAATTTTCATAATGACTTCTTGTAAGGGTTTGTTGATAGGCTATGTTAGGCTTAAGTTTCAAAGGTTCAGGTCTAAGGGTCTGTACCTGCTCAAGTACCCTTAAGCAATACTTCAAGTCGAAGAGCTTAGTTCCTTTTAACAATTTAACTTACTTAACCCCTTCTATAGGCTTACTCTAACCTAAACCAAGCAACTTGCTCAAGTCTCTCTACGCATACCTCTTTCGAGCCTACTTGATGGATCACCTTATCCAGTCTACATACCTGTAAGTAGAGCTTGCTTGGACCTTACCTAAGCACCTTTCCATCCTAACCTCCTTAAGTCCTTCAAAGACTTTATCTAGCACCTTCTATGAGCTGGACTCCTCGAGCCGCCTTGATCTAAGCTTCTTATGCTACCCAACCTAAGCACTCGAGCATATGCTAGGTGCTCAGGGCATGACTTAGAGTCTTTAATGCCTCTTTAGTTCTCTCTGTCTCTCTCCTTGTTAAATGTTCTTTAATAAATACCATCTTAAATGTGACAATTGAACTCATGTCAGATGTAATAGCTACCTTTCCTAATGCTTACCAATCGGTAAGGTGACTTTGTTTCCTCTCATACCATGCACATATGTCCTACAAGAATCATGTATGAGCCAATCCTTACTTACTATGTGTCCTTAGCAGGTAAGTTTTATTTCTTATAAATAGGTCATGAAGTCATCGGTATAAAAAATCACACTCTTAGATATCTCATATGGTTCTTTTTAGATGTACATTTTTCTTTCTTTCCTTTCTTTATTAACTTAAGTATTAAAGAACTCTCATTAGCTTAGTCATAAAAGAATTTTGTATAGATCTACTACCACTCTTGGCTATCGGATCACTAGTTACTCCCTTATTGTGATTAGACTGTCACCGGTATTAGAGATAATTCCTCAAGCAATAAGTCAAGGAAATTCCGAGCGCTGGGGCTGAATCTGAATTTTACCTTCTTCACCTATATTCTCTTATACAAAATTTTAAGAGGAATCTGATCAATAATGTGGGCAAAGAAAGAGGGTACGAGGAAACGCATGATGGGAAGAGGAGAAAGAATTAATGACAAATAAAGTACTAACAGAGAACTTGTTATCTATTTGGTAGTATGTACTAATGCCATCTTTGAGATTAGAGAATAAAATTTAACTAAGATTCTCTTTTGTTGATTTTGATAAAATATTCCATTCATGAGATAGCCCGTATCAATGTTGCGTGCCCCAGCGAAGAAGTAGGATAAAAAGGGGGGAAATAATTGTTGTATGCCAGAGAAATAATATTAGGATTAAAAGGGGGGAAACATTGATACAGCTAGACCATGGCATTACAACTAGAATACACGCCTTTAATTTAGTCAAAATCTAGAGTGGAAAAATTTAAAAATAAACACAAAAAGAAAAAGAAAGAGAGAGAGATATTGATATCACGAGTGAATGGAATCTTATCCACAAGCCCGAAAATGCGATATACCATCATAATTACTTCGGTCATCAACAGACAACATTATCGAACCCTAATACAAACGCCAAAGTATTCCAGTCAGTTAAGTCCCTTTTTCCCTTTATTTTTCTTCATGAAACCATTTTCATATTTTTGAACAATTCCCCCGCCTTCCGAAGCTCAAAGCTTTTAGTGTCCTTAAATGAAGAAATGCAATATTGATTTTTGTATGTCACGTGAATTGGTTACTGAATCTATTTTTCAATTAAAAAAAAATGTTTTTAATGAATACATGTCTTTTGTGAGTTTTGCAACTGTTACAAAGCCCTAAATAGATATTCTATATTTTTCACTTTACAAAAATTATATAATCAAGATTTTTAAAAGTTGCCTATACTCTTCATGAGTAAACTCAGCAACAACAAGTGCCCCATGTTAACCCAATCCATGATTCTTGATGATATTAGATTCTTTCGTCTATATGTATCGTCAGCTTGATTGGAAAGATGGAGCTTTTCTTCTTATATAAACTTACCCTGAAAACAATTTTTCTTTTTCTTTCTTTCTTTTTCTTTTCCCCATTCTCCTAAAAATTTAAGTAGCATTTTCTTCTCTTTTTTTAGGCTCACCTACTAAATTCGAAATTAGTAACTAAGGCTACGCATTTATTAGGTTGCCTCACAATAGATGGGTGAGGATAAAAGGGAGAGAGATAGTGAAATAATAGCTTTTACTATTTTGAGAGAACAGTGATAACATAAATATCATTGCATTATCATAATTTAGTAGAGAGGATGGGTAAAAGTAAGGACGGACCTAAGTAGAGGCTAAAAGGGTTTCCTCACCCGGGGAAAAAAAAAATAGAGAAAGTTGCAAATAGTCTACCTAAATTTCAAGCTAAGTGCAAAATTTCAAACATTGTAAAAAAAAAAAGACTCCGAATTTTGATAAATTTGTAGCCCTTCGCTTTTTTAGTTAAGAAAAAAGAAACTAAAGTTTAAAGTTTATAAGGTAATAAAGCATGTTTTATTAAATTTCAATAGCATTTTTACATCAAGATCAAAATTTATGTGAGTTACATATAATTTTAAGAGATTATTTACTAATTTATCAAAATTTAAAATGCTTATTTGCAACATTTGAATTTTCATTTTTGAGGGTTTATTTGTATTTCCTAGAAAAGAAAAATTAACTCTAGACGAACATACATTTTACATATATACTTTATCAAGCAAATCTTAATACGATTCTAAATCTAGCTCCCCTAGCTACATGGTCTTGCATCCATCCCTAGGTGAAGATGAAGGGAGAGAGGAAGTAGAGTGAAGAAGAAAGGAAAGGAAGGAAAGAGGATGAGAGATGGTTTAGTTAGGCCAAAAAAGTAGAAGACAAAGTGCACCTATTTTAGCAAAATTCCATTAGTCTAATTTTTCTATATATCACACCCTAATGGGGAGTAGAGTATTACTAAATATAAGTCAGTTCATTATAAGAATTTTGATATTTATCAATGTTTAATAAAAGTTACCAAAATTTGAATAAATATAACAAAAACTTTTTTCTTACATCCTTATTAATATATGAAAGGTGTATTACAAAAAGTAAATAGTAATGTTTAAAAAATAAACATTACTCAAGATGTAAACATTACCAAATCATTAAATATTAATAATGTTTAAACATCACAAATAAGCAACTATTTGTAATGTTTAAATATTACACAATCATAAATATATATATATAATTATATAAAACGTTACGAATAAATAGTATTTGGTAACCTTTAAACGTCATAAAAAAAAAAATTTGCTGACATGTAAACATCACCTTTATAAGCTCGTAAGTCACCTATACAAGCTCGTAAGTCACCTATATGTCTTATTCAACATTGTATAATATGACGTACACATATTGGCTAACGTCCAAATGTCACCTTTATCACCTCTAAGTGCTCATTGGTGACCTTCAACTCGTCCAACTACATTTCAAACGTCAACAAGAAAACGTTTATATTTGCAAATAAAAGCATTTTTTCTATTAAATGTCAAATAATAAAAATATTTTTAAATAAAAATATCATTTAACCAATATACAAACACTTATTTAATTGTAATAATATTGAAATACATATGATAGACATATTTATAATATTCACCTAAACAATTTTTTAAATTTCATAATATATAATGAAAACAAATCCCAACTGATCATAAACATATCTAAATTATGGTTATCCAAACATATCTTATCTAAGTATTTCAATAAGTCCTTCCTTTTTTTTTGTCCATCCTTTTGTCCTCCAACCGTTACAATCATATAATTAAACATTAAGATTATAAATTAAAGCACCATAAATATAAGATTGATATAAAATTCACACTTCATTGGTACCATCAAAACACACTCACATCAATAGGCAATTCAAATCTAAACAAGATTTTCATTTTACCCACTCTTAGAACTTGTATCGACATTTCTATCGACACAAACCCTTGATATGAAATTAATCTTGAAATTCCCCATAGCATAATAGTTTTGGGTTTGTCAAAAATATATAATAAAGTATAAGGTTTAAAGCTTTTAATGCTTCACACAAAATCAACAAATTTTGAAATCCCAATCATAAGTACATGAAAACAAGCTTTAACGAAAAAATAAATTCTAAATATTCCATATGACTATACACTGCTAGGACACTAACGTTTACATTTAAAGCGCTATTTATGCATCAAGTGTACAAAGATGAAGACCGAAGCTAAGTGACAGAGTTCATTTGTATGTAGAAAGATTTAACAAAGAAACTTCACGTCAAAAAGTTACGATAATAAAGTGTACATACGAAGAACTTTCTATCTTTACATCAGAGTGCATGATATACAAATATTATATGGACTACCGGAGAAAAATTATTTCATAATTGTGAAGATAATCTGACCATAAGCTTAAATGGCCAAAAATGCAATCAAAATCACCAACCTGAAATTATATATACAAAACGAGAAAGAAATCACCACAAGAAAACGAAAGGGAACAAAATAAATAAATACTAAGTTACTTCAATCATACGCGTATAACAGAAAAGGATGATTCACTAAAACATAACATCCTTGCCTATGAAAATTTCTCCTCTAGATATGATAGGGAACATCTTAATTATTTAATTTAAGATTACAATGAAACTGGTGACATGCCTCAGTTGACAAAGCAACAAGCACACAGACATAAACACTTATATCACATAAATGTAAAGGCAGCAGCATCACTTGCCTCACTTTCTATTTTGTTTTTGCCAAAGGAAAATGGGTAACGTCATGCTTGAATGACACGAAGCATAACCGACCGATTTCGCTGTCTCCATCAATAATTAGCACTACATCCCCGACTGTCTTCTTCTACATATCCAATTTCAACAATAATCTTAAAGACTCATATTGGTAAAAGAATTCAATCAACAACGACTGATAGATTTGAAAGAAAACCTTGGTAAACATCCTCTTCATTCATAAGAGATTAAAGAAAAAATAAATTAATAAAAAAAAACCTCAGTAATTTAATTACAATTTACAAGCTTAAAAAATCTCAGTGAAAAAAGATCTTGGTCTAATTGGCTCTTGTACCTCAAATCTGTAAAAATGATACACAGAAATTAGCTGGCAAAAAAGAAAGAGCAAGCCAAACGTAGAAACCACAAATGAAATTCACATTTGAAAACCTTTATCTGAAATCTATATAGACTCTATAAAATGAAAAGCTTCTTGTCTCATAATTCTGAAAGTAAATGTAGAGCACCTTTTCACAGAATAAAAAATATACAACATCAACTTATAGTTTGCTGTGGTTATCACATCAAGCTGACTGCTGTATATCAATGAGATGAAATGAACCTCTCAAGCTGCTAGATGCCAACATATTGCAATGTGCTGGAACTCTACTGATGTAATAATCTCTACGAATGCACAAGGGAGTCATGTTAAAGACACAAATATTGCCCTTACGGCATTCCTTTCATTTTCCTTTCTTTTTTTTTTTTTGGGTAAGGAGCACTCCTTGAAGTTCCTTGGGTAAGTAGTATTCCTTAAAGTTATGATTGATATATGTAACAAAAAGTTATTTGGGAGGACAAAGTAAAAAAACATGTCCGAAAAGCATGCTTATATCCCTTTCAAAATGGATTTGTAGATTATCTTAATCTCTATCTTAAGATCCAATTCAATAGGGATTAGATTATCAGCACCTAAGTGTGGAAAGAAAAAGAAAATCGCCTGCAGAACAAATGATGAGTATAAAAGAGGCAGGAAGTTATTTGTTCATCTGCGTAACTGACAATACATGCAAATTTTTAATAAGAGGTAATATTGATCAATACACATGGTATGGTTGCCCTATTTATTGCTAAATTTCAATAGGAGTATCCTACGTGGATTAGAAAGCTCTAAGGAGTGGAATTTTGGGAACCATGGAACTGGACCTCATATAAATTATCATGTAAGAGCTTAACAACTGCATCATTTGCTTTAGTTATGACCTACTTGAGTTTTACTTTTTTATAAATATTTATTCGTCCTTATGTCTGTTATTTCTCCTTTCCAAAACATATCTACATGGTATTTAACATATCTCATCATTTCTTGGGGTAAAGATAATGCATCTCATCTTTCCCTTTATCTACAAAGTAAATCCATGTTACAGGAATAATTTAAAATAGTAATTTTTAGGCTCATTAATGGAGAAACCAATGAGCTTATGATCATGGTTTGTTTAGAGAGAATCCTACTGTTTCTATATAGTCTCAATTAAAGAGAGAAAATAGGACTAGTGTTATTTCTTTTCATTTATCCTATATATGCTGATATGAGGAGCAGTTGAACATATATGTTGATTTCCCTACTTTTACCCTTATATTTACATATAAGAGAACTACACATAACTTCCCTTATTGCCCTATAATTGCACCTATTTGTATTACAACACTAACTAATCACATGACACCTAAAAAAGCAACAGACTTGAACACACTGACCAACAGCATAGCTTGCATACATTTTGGACAAACACAACAACACTTAACGACATAGCATCATACTGCGTGCACATCATAGCTACTGCACACACAACACAGCTTGTCCTTGTTTATTTTAATTCCCTTTTTTGTGTATGTAAACATTGTTAAAGAGAATTGTTTTAGTTGTAGCAATTTCACACCAAATAATTCTCTAGAGAATAAAAGACAAAGAAAAGAGATTATATAGGCCAAAAGATTGGGGAGATATTCTAAGAGATGACCCTACTTGAAAGATTCACAAACTCAATATTAAAAATATCAGAACCTTTGAATGTGGCAACATTGATAGCAATACCATCTCGTCATTCATGGTGAAACCATTGAAGTTGCTTTCCAATGTTAAAAAAAAAAATGAAAAGAAAAAAGAAGAAAAAAACACTGAACTTTGAGCCTCAATCGATGAAATACTAATAGATTGCTGATCACAATGACTTAATAATCTAAAGAGAGCAATTTCAACAAGGGAATTGATTTTGAATGCCACTTAGTCTATATTATCTATAGAAAAGATAATTAATGTTTGTCTATTATAAACAAGTTCACAAATTAAGAAGATAATGGATAAGCATTATTCAAAAAGCAGAATATCAAGATCTTTAAGGCTATGTTTGACTCCAAATGCTGAATGCAGCATTCAAGATGCTCACTATCAATGAATTCTAAGAGATAAAAAGACATAGATATACAGTTACGTTTTGTATGATGGGAAATTATCAAGAAATCAATCAAAATCCTAATAGTTACTATAGCTTTGAGCATTTGAAATAGATTTAGATAATCTCTCAATCTTCCACAATGAGTTCACATGTTCATAAGCATGAAAGAAAATTTAGAGGATTCTTCCAAATGATCTATATAACTCCGCAATTTTTCATCACCCAAAATCCATCATGCCCAATAACAAACAATAACTTGTTACTAGAAGCTAGATAGCAATTAATTTGAACGATTACCAATAACAAACTGGAAATAATACTTCAAAATGAGAAATGAAACTAGCCACAAGCAAAACTGCATTCTGTTTCAAGCAACATATAAGATATAAATAGGAAACGATATACCAGCACCTCCATATCAATGCATCATAACTTATTAAAGGTAGTTGGAACCTGAACTAGTTCACCTAAGTCAAAACTTAATTATAATCCTACCTGTGCAAATAGGCATAAACCATTCACATTAAAACTCAACCTGTTTCATGATAATTAACGTTTTTAAAGTTTTGATCTTAGGTACTGGTATTATAATTCTTATCTTCATATTATTCTTCTTTGATTTTGTCTTTATCTAGACCAAAAGACCAGCAACTCTCCTGAGAAAACCCATTTAGGAGCTTCTTCTCCCTCTTAGATCATGTTGCTAAGAAGAAAAAGGAAAACATATATAATTGGATATTTCTTTTTTTCTTTACATATAAATAATATCATAATGTTTACATGATGAAACCTTGAATTCAAATGAGCATATGTTAAATGCTCCTGTTAAGAACAAATAAGCAGCTCATGTTTATCATGTCATACTAGCCAATTCATCGGTTCTTCTAAAACATTGTTTCCTTACTGGTTCGAGGAAAAAGAAATTGGACACCCTTCTATACCCTCACATAATAAAAATTGCCAAAACACCCACTTCTTATTGGGTTATTATTGCAGCTAATTACCTATACATGTCACCTTTCCACTCCTTAAAAAGGTCTTATCACAAAATCAGCTTTACAGGATGGATCGAAAAATACAAACTAGCTTTCAATCCCAATTTTACCTAGTAGCCAGCTCATACCCCAAGAATTAAAGAGATTGAGATGAGAGATCTCGTTCCATACATTCTCTTCCCACCTCTTTTTCTATTTTATTTTTTTTAAAAAAAGATGTATTTACTTGAATTAAAAGTTAAAGGAAAAATAAAATAAATATATATTCCTTTTTCTTCACAAACGGGTACTCAAGGCAAGTTAAAGATGCCTCCCATATTTACTCCCTATGAGGATCAAACTTGAATCATTTAGATCATTAAGACTAATATCTCAATCAGGACAGATGCTCATGATTCAATGAAAAATATATTTATGATTATTTTTACATTATTTTACTTGTTTAGATGAAAGATATTGTAAGAAGGCAGTTGTCTCAACATGCCTATACTATAAATTTACCAATGAGGCAATGTCCCACATATGAAAGGGAAATATGGGCATTTGCTTCACTTTTTTTGTCTGCTTGAAAGGGAAATAAATAACCTTTCACAATGTTATGAAAAGTGCAGAATCAAAAACCTTCATGGCATTATGTAACCAGTTACAATACGCAAATAATAAAATTTGATACTTTTTTCATTTTTTTTCCATACAGACTTTGGTGTGTGTGACAACTTATGGAGTATAAATGCATGAGTGTGAATGAAATCTTGACATATGTGAATAGAATATATAATGTTGGACTTAATATTGCCACATGCTTAGGTATAGAATACTACTGTATGCTCGTAAAATCTAACCAAATTCCTTTTCCACTCATATCCATCATCTTACAAACCAAGGTTTAAATACTCTGAGCCATTTTAGCACTAGATTTGATATAGATGGAGATCAAAGACCATGAAAAGATTGCCTAATAGAGTGCATAAATAGTATGAATTTTATGAAATTTTTAGTGTTTAAATTATCCGAATTACCACCTTTTGTATTTGGACAAGTATTTTTTTGAGGACCTCTGTTTCTTATAAAAGTGTTTTAGTTGAAATACCCTTGTTGCACTGCAAGATGACTTTCTTAGGAGGAAGTCCTTTAGCATCTTAGAGAATACAACTTCAAACGGGCTGTGTGGTAGAATAGGGTTCTAATTCTAATTGTTGTTTTGGGATGTCTTGCGTATTGATATGAAACACAGAAAATTTTCCATTCTTTAGTTCGTGTAGGATTTGAAAAAAAAAAAAAAGAAAATCATAGACATCTTAGATTACTGTATGATTAGTTGAAACTCCATTTAAAGCTCATGGTGCTAAATATCAACATAAACTTCTACCACCTCATTTAGCTATTTTATCAAACACGTTCAAGGTGTCTTATCTACTCCATGAACACTTTCAGTTAAGTCTGCAGGCAACTCCGCAAGGAGGATTGATGGAAGAAGGGTACATCAAAGCAGTGGAACAACTAAGAAAACCGTGCAGCTCTATTTTTCCATCCTCTAAGACCCATCGTAACTACCCATTCAACCAACAACCTAAACAAAGTCATATAAGTATGACAAATAACCCTGCATACATGTATCTACTACACAAAACAAAAATACATATCTTAGGTTTGGAGAAGAGAAAGAAAAAATTGAAAATGGAAGGAAAGTCACCATCTATTCGTTAACATGTTGAGCCAGCATCGGCAAAATAATAAATAAAAGCGAGAGAGAGAGAGAGAGGGCGGGAGGGAGGGAAAGAAGGCGAGAACCTTGGTGGGCCGATCTGGAGGCTGTGGGTTGTGCCATGCGATGGACCGGTGACGAGCACAACGGCATTTGCCTTTTTGGGATGTTTATTTAGGGTTCCTAGCGATGAGTGCTTGGCTTTTGTATAGGCGGTCTTTCTACATTCTTTAGATAAAATTTGGGCGAATGGTTTGATATTTCAATTTCATTTCATCTCTACCGTACCCTTATTAAACGTTACCTTTAACAACTTTATCTCAGATCTAATAAATGTTACGATGTTATAGAAGGAAAGCTAACGTTCGAAAAAAGGTATAAACGTTAACCATTTTTAAAATTCCTGTAGTGCCCTTTTGATTGTATTTTAACTCAACTCAAATATATTAAAATATAAGAGAGTATTCAAATGATCTACATTATTGTAATTCTCTTTCTTCAAACTACTCACTTAGTTACAGCATAGAAGATCACAGTCCAAACTTGGAAGGTTTATCTCATAGTTCCTAAAGGCATATGTTATTTTTATATAAAGTTGGAAGGTAACTTAAAAGTTGTGACCGGGGAAAAGCAATTAAGTTATTAATGTTATGGCTGAGAACTCGAATAACGAGTTTTGATGAATAGTCAGATGTTAGAATTAGAAAAGCCAACTTACAAAATTCATTTGTAAAGAAAAATATATCCGTGGAATATAGGATTTTCACATTTACATATTAGATGCAATATACATGCATATAAATAGTATATTATTTAGGTTAATTGAGAAAAATATAGTCATAAAATAGGACATGGACATAACTTAAATTAGAAAGTCAATCATTATGAATACTATAATAATGATAGTGAATATTCGTTACAAGTATATAATACAAAGTGACAAATGTGAAAAGTATCCTAAACTAATTATTAGTAAAATGGGTAGTTGTAGCCATAAACAAAAATTAAAAATAAATATATAAAATCAGATTGTGGAAGGATGGACTTAATATAGACATCATTTTGGAACCTTTAATCTACACTTAAGTAAGGAAAAAAGGAGATAGAAATCAAATTAGACAGTCTTTTCTATCCATGCTTCATGATAATATCACGAGAGGGATGATTTACTCTCTAACTTCTTAAAAAAAACTAAGAAAATTCATTCAAAAAATTCCAAGTATCAAGTTTACTTAGTGAATTTAGAATATTCCCTAGTAGGTAATTTAATTACTATTAATGAGATATAGAAAAAAATTAGAAGACATTCATGTTGTATGTGATTTCTGAGTTAAATAAAAGTTTGACGACAAGCTGCTTGTAGATATGAGAGTTGAGGTAGCATTAAGAGTTTTCGACAATGTGTATGGTGTGGGTAGCTGTTGAAGTTTCAAACATTAATGAGATCCAAATTTTCTTTTAACATTGTAAAATTTCTTAAAAATAGTAAATATTTTTCAAAAATAATGAAAAATTATATTCTAGGATAATTTTTGTGGATTCATATGGTAAATTTACATGCATGAAATTCAAAGTAGGTATAGTGAGTTCTTAAGAAGTAAGGCTATTTAGAACCTAATTTGTCTTGAATTTCAAAAGCCTTAATGATGTAGTTTCTACATAATTTTTGGTTTATAAGCTTCTGATAGGATATGTTAAATTTATAAGTTCATAGTTTGGGTTTGCAACTTATTTAACATGTTTATGCATTAATTTGCTTCAATTTAGCCATTTTCTAAGAATTTCAACTTAGTTCAAATATTAGGTTTCTTGAAATTCATTGAATCTAATGGATAATTCATGTTCGTAGGAATTTACTGAGACATTAGATGGTTATTATTGATTTTACAAGTGGAAATAACTTTGATCTATGTTGTATTACTTTTGAAACCAATGTGTGAATCTAATCAAGATGACTTAACAATTAAAGAGAAGTGTAGTGAGATATGGTTTTGGTAATCTCCTTACTAGTAGAAGTTGATGTTATCATATGTTTATTTGAAAAAGATAGTGTTAGAGTATAAACATGTAAAGTTTAGATAGAAAAAAGTTACTTATAGATAATTAAAAGTCTATGCAACAAAGTTAGAAGGTAAGTCATTTAAGCTAGTTCATGGACATTGTGTTTATACTAATTTCATGAAGTGTGGCTAAGAGATTTGCTAGATACAAGTTTACTTAGGAACCATCTTAGTGATGTGTTAGATGTGAGTATTATATGTAATATTTGACCATAACCTAATTGTGAAGTGTTGATATTATTTGAGTCTAAGATGAAGCTCATTATGGTTAGATGGTTGAATTGTAATCTGTGTAGCATTAATTGTATATCCTTTAACATACACCATATCATCATTATCTCATTGCAGTTACATGTGTATAGCAAATGTTGCCATTTATGTTCAAGTGAGTATTGATAACAAGTTATAGAGAGCTAACCAAAGTTATCTAATTAAATCAAGTCCTAATCACCACTCAATAAGTATGTGGTAAGGTGTTTTAAATCGCCTAACTTATATGTGGCATGATTAAAGAACCCGCCTAGAGAGATCCCCATATGTTGGTTGACAAACCAACATAGATTATTTACTTACAGGCACTAACAAGGACCTAGTTGGTTTGGTCCCCCAAATTTGTACATAGTGGTGGCAGGCACACTTAATTATCTTCTAGTAACATTAGAAAGTTGTGAAAGGGCACTTAACTAGTACAAGCTAAAGAGCCAATCAATGATTTTCAAAAGGCCCAAAGTGATGCTAACGAGTTGTTCCAAAGTATTATCACACATAGGATGATAAGGTATAGATTTAAACTTGAGAATTCAACATACCTCAGTAAGAATTCTTGAAACTAAATAGCATTGGCATATTACTTGCCTATCATGACTTATTTAGCATGTGAATTAAGCAAATGCATGCACTTTAAAACATATAAACATATCTTTTAGTAAACATGTGGAATATATTGCTTTCCTTTTGTATTTTTCATTTTTTTTTTTGTTTATATGTACTCACTTCGCTCTATAAGAATTGACAAGTTGGTGTTTTACTAATCTTCAGTATAGGAGAAGATCCTTGATGTAGTTAGCTTAGGAACTTTTGGCAAGTCTTCCAAAGCACTCGACATTTAATTTGAAATTTTATAAGTTCCTTAGTTTTGATTTACATATGTATATGTATATATGTTTTGTACCTTTGAGGTACTTTTATGTGAAAGTGTATGCAAATATATATATGTATATGTGTTTGGATTTATATATATGTATGGTGTATAAATATATATGTATAGTACATGTACATACACATGGTATATATAGGTTTATAAAGTTACATGTGTATGTGTGTGTGTGTGTATATATATATATATATATATATATATTACATAAGATAAGAAAACAAAAGTATACAAGTGTATGTATAAGTATAAAAATGCGTATACTAGTAGCATGGTATAGTATAAGTATGTAGATACACCTAAATCATACATGTACAACATACTCAATTACTAAGTTATGAAATAAAATAATATATAGATATATGCCATAGGTTTTAAAGAAAATAGGAAATAATTAATTTGCAAAATTTAATAAAATATAATAATAAATATAATTATATACATGTTATGTAAAAAAAAATACAAAATGGGAAAAAGAATGAAAATATACAAACTCTGAAAATAACACGTGGCACCTTTTCATGTTGCCATTTTGGTGCCATGTCAGCCTATAATTAATTTTAATTAAAATCGTAATTAAAAATAATAATAAAATAATTAATTAATTAGAAAATTATTAAACTAGTAAAAGTGAATTAAATAAGTATTAACTCTTAAAAATAGTAAAATAAGTAAATTGTGACAAAATAGACTAAGAAAATAAGAAAATTACAAAATATAAAATTTAGATATTTATTAAATAATAAATATGTAAAGAAAAGTTTAAAATAATAATTTAAGTCAAAATAATAAAATCCGTAATATTATTACACAATAATTAAAAATATAGGTTATAACATTTAAAACGAACCCTACTATGCAAAAGTACGTTTAAAAACAATAAAAATAGACTATAAGTTCATAAAAATCGGAGTTAAAATGAAAAAGTTATATGCAATTGAAAATTTAAAATAAACCAAGAAAAAAATAAGTAAAATGATTTAAACTAAACTATGTTATATTATACTTAAGTTATAGTAAGAAATTAGGTGAATAACGATAGATATTTAGTTAATTGATGAACCTAGTTTTTCAAAATATTTGTAGATTTATTTATCTTTTAGGTAATCAATTATCAAGAATTGAAAATCCTAAGGGAATGGAGAATAAGCATTAACTCAGGTGAGAGAGTTTTTATTATCTGCTTTCTGTTTGCTGCTTATTGGTTATATGTTGCTTGTTGCTTAATATTGTTTGTTTGTTGAATGACTAATTGTTTTGCATGCTATCATTCGTGTGATCATTTTTTAAAATTAGTAAATATAATTATTCGACTTAACTAACTAGTTATATTTGTTGCATGTCTGTAACCTAATTAGTATATTGATAGAGAGTGCTAATTTTACAGATTTTTGAGAAAGGTATTTTTGGAAAAACATTTTTTCAATTTTTAATATATTTTGTATGATTTTTGTAAGAGTTCATAGTGCCCATAAATGTTATTTTTATCATTAAGGCAAAGCTAGTATAGAATCTTCAATTGATGGTAAGAGGACTTCTATATTTGTTCTAGTGGAGCCTTGGATATATTTTGATAGCGAAAAGACTCACTTTATGTGCTTGAAGGGCCTTGGATATATTCGATGAATAGCCCGAGTTGGGGTCCACCTATATTGATTGCTGTTTCTTGGATAAGGTAATAGTTGAGTGTCGTCTCAAGGGACGATGCCCTTAGGTAACCTCATGCAATTAAGGTAAGGTGTCCCGTACAGGTAAGTTTGGAGGAAAATTGACGTGTAGACAACGTAAATTTACATCTTCTATAGTTTCGGACTCCTACGGATGTATTACTTGCATTCACTGCGTATGCATTTGTTTTTCTTATAGATAGATTGCATAAGTACTAATAATGTTTGATAACTTACTTAAAAGGTAGTAGTGAAGAATGAACTTACTGAGCCATGGTTTGATCCTATAGTTTCTTTTGCAAGTTTCTTTAAGTAAGGATTAGGGAAAATCTTGAGAGCATAGTGTAAATTAGAAGTAGGTTTGATAATGTTAAAGTTGATTGAAATGTGTATAGTTGGTATAGAAATAATTGATGTAGAAAATATTTATACGATAAGATTATGTATAATATAGTATTTCTTGTAAATTATTAAGTTATTTTATCTTATCTTAGTATTTAGTAGGGAATACTAATTTTTGACAGTTCTGGTGGACTGTGAAATATCGGATATCCATAGTCATTTATATTTTATAGTAAGTTGATTAATTAAAAGTCGAAAACCTTACTAACTAATTGTTTAGAGTCCTATAATATTTGACTTGCAAGGTAGTTTTCATATTATGAGTACATATGTGATGTGAAAATTTGAAGCAATCTTATTAGTCTCCCCCTTCCCTTAGGGTCATGACATAGGCTTAGTTCTAGGATGACCCCAAATGGATCAAAGAAAAGGCTCCATCTTGGCTGTGGTTAATAAATTCAACAAGATGGCACATTTGATCTAGTGCCATAAAACTCAATGCTATGCATATTGGTATTGTTTTCTTATATGAATTCATGAGGTTACATGAAGTTCCTTAAAGTATTGTGTTTAATTGAGACCCAAAGTACCTTAGCTTCTTTTGGAAGACCTTATAGTGCTTACTTAGAGCTTAGCTAATGTTCAACACTTCATACCATCGATAAACAAATAGGTAGATAAAGCTCATCGACAAAACGTTAAGTTCTCTACTTTGATCAACCATGGGAAATAACCTTATTGAGTAAGACTTGTGCTTACCTATTGTCGAGTTTGCTTACAACAGATCAACATATAGTACCACATGTAAGTCCCCATTTGAGGTCTTATACAAACAAAATGTAACGACTTGACCAAAGCTCCCTATACTAAGGCATTGTCCGTTTTAGTATGGTATGTTGCATAGTTTGTCACTTGGTGCTGCTGTTTCTTAGAGGTCAGCCATTTTAGAAGTGCTCCCATTGGCTATGCTTAGTTTTGGAGTTTTGATATCGATAACCAAAAGATGCCTCGATGATTAAAGTTTCATTACTTTTTATTTAAAGTACATCACAATCTTTTCTCCTTATAGAACTGATATCTTTGTCTATTTCGTTATACATGTCTAAAACTACCACTAAAAAGGAAAGACTTTGAAGGTGCTCCTTTACATTCTTAATAGGTGCTTGCACCCTGTGTCACTTTTCCTTGCACGACACTTAGATCCCCTACTTCCATATGGTAGATTACTTTGATACCAACTATAACAATCCAATTGAAACTCCTTACATGGTAGTATTGCTCACTTTATTGTGGCATGCCATATGGTTTTGTCCTTAGTGCAATTGCTTTATAATAGGTCACCAAGTTTGGGAGTGCTCCTTATTGAGCAAACTTAATTTTAAATTTCTGCAACGATTTAGTTAAAACTCCTCTCACCGAGGTATTGTCTACTTTGGTGTCAAATGTCGTACAATTTTGTCCCTTAGTGCAATAACTTCTTAGGAGGTTACCTATCCTAGGATCGCTTTAACCTAAATAGGCATAACTTTAGAGTTTCGACGTATTTGGAGTTGTTGTACCAAAAGGCGCAATGATTTAGAATTATATCAACTAACACATAAGGGGTATTACAATCCACCCCCCTTACGGAAATGACTTCTTAGTTAGTTTTGTTACACAAGTCTATGACTACTACCAAGTAAGGACTTGCCCTTCCAACTAGTAAAGCACTCTAATACCACCTATAATGACCCGATTGAAAGTCCTCTCACTGAGATATTATCCACTTTAGCACCAAATGTTATACAATTTTATCCCTTACGGTAGTGGCTCTTTGAAAGGTTACTGATATTAGGATTACTTTAGCTTGGACACACTTAACTTTAGAACTTCGACATACTCTAAGCCATTGCACCAAAAGGTGCCTCAATGATTTAGAATTTTGTCACTTGACATATAAGGGGTATTACAAGTTCTAACAAACCCCAATATCCCAAAAGATGCCTCGATGATCAGAGTTTCATCACCTTCTATTTAAGAGGCATCATACCTCATTCCATTAGACCAGCTACACATATTAAGCTTAAATGAGGAGTATTAGGACGAAATTGACAAAGCTTGAGAGCTTTAGAAGATCCATCACAAGGTGACCAAGCACATAAGCAAGGTTGTTTCCATACTTCAACAATAGGATTGAAGAAGACCAAATATGCAATTTTAGCCTACTAATCTTATGTGGATACACTTGCGAAAGGAGAGATTCCTTAATTAGAGGTAAAAAAAATTTGCTCTTAGAGTGGATGAACTATTTAAAGTATTTAGGAAGATTGACAATAATGCCTATTAGCTTAAACTACTAGAGGGGTATAAAACCTCTGCAACTTTTGATGACTAACCTAAAGCCTTACACTATAAAGGAAAGAAACTAGCAAGACATCTAACTATATTTGACCTTAAATCCTTCATAATCTAGAGGGACGATAGGAATCAACATCCTGACCCGATTTTACGCTCTTGAGCTCGAGGATTAATGAACTTAGCATGGTGGTTGGATCTAGCCCATCAAAGTAGAGGCTATGCTCTTGCAAGCAACTAAGCTTTATCACCTTCTAAGTTATCCTAATCTTTTGACCATCTCATAGATTGAAGCATCCAACCACTAGACCATCCAACAACTTAGCTACTTATGCTGACAACTTGCCCAAGCTATTGTCAATCCACTTCAAGTTACCTAACCAATTATGATATTATCCAACCTTATCCTAAACCATAGCAACTTGTCTTATTTGTCGGGAAAAGTACCTAGTGCTTATGTAACACTTGTCCATTGATACTATTTTGTGCCCACAATGTTAGAAGATATTCTTATGTCATTTTCTCTATTTTACCCTTTACTACATCAACGAAAAATGTCTCTTTTGCATCTATTGGGATATATACCTTTTTATCTTTTCTCATTATTATAGTTACCTTAGAGAGCGTAATATAAATGACTCTCTTTTGTAATGGTTGAATCATTAGTTGAATATCATTATCCTTATTTCCTTATTGTTGTGAGTTTATCACCTGAGTGCATGTCAACTCTTATCTATTCTCTTTAATAAGAAAAAGTACCAAGTGCCCCATTTTACTATTTGTATGTAATATCAAATGGTAGTCTAGGTCATTTATGTCCATTAGTGTATCATATCCATAACAACTCATGAATCTACTAAAACCATCACTAAACTCATTATACTCTCTTCGATTCTTACAAGGACCACTTGACTTGTGTGTGTTCAAATTGATAGTCTTGTATGTGATTCCCGAAGCATATCAAGAGGTATGCTAATGAGCTGTTTGAAAATATTATTATTTATAGAATGATAAGATATAGATTTAAACATGAGAATTTAACATGCCCTAGTAAGAATTTTTTAGATAAAAGGATAAAAGGGCATTTACATATCACTTGCTTAGCACGACTTATTTAACATGTAAATTACATAAACTTGTGGAGTTATGATACATATCTTTTAGTAAACTTGTGGGATATATTACTTTCCTTTTTTATTTTCATCTTATTATGTTTTTTTTGTACTCACTTTACTTTATAAGAGTTAAGGGATTGATGTTTTACTAAGCTTAGGTAAAAGAGAAGGTTCATTGATACAGTTGGCTTGGGAATTTTTTTGGAAGACTTTAGCACTCCTAATTTGAAAAATTGGAAGTTCTTACTTATGATTTGCATTAGTATATGTATATATGTTTTGTGCCTTTTTACACCTTTGAGGTGTTTTTACGTATTATTTAAATTTGTTAGAATAGGTGCTCAGAATCCCTTAAAGTCAAATGAGTAGGTTTAGCATGGTGGAGTTAAAACCATATGAAGTGAAATTGTTAACAATATAACTCTATCGGTAAGTCAAAAGGTAAATTCGATAATCTATTAACAAGGATAAAAAGTTTAATACATTTTCTCTGCTGACTTAGAACATTGGATAGTAAGCTTAGAAGATAAAAAATGAGAAGCAAAAAGTTAAGCCTATTATTTCAAAAAACTTAGAAAGTAAACCATCAAAGTTAGATGTTAATGAAATGAGGGAAAAATGTTGAAATACTTAATCAAGGTAAGTTAGAAAGCTTCATAGTAAACTTTAAGGTTAGCTTATGAGGTCAAAAAGGTAAAACCTAAACTTAGTAGGTCAAAAGAAAAACTTAGAACATGGAATTATGTATTAAAAGGTTAAATTACAAGGTTAGAATGTTTCAATTATGAATTTGATTGTGAAGAACATCGACATACATAATTTATATGCTTTGATTATAGGATTTTAGTTACTTTTAGCCTTGTCTTCACTTTAGATACTAAGTTTTGAAGAGTATAGGCTAAATGGACACTTTGAAGGTAGAGCATTAAAATAATATATTTATTTTATAATTGTTTTAGCTTATATCATAAACTCTGTTATAAATATACGTTGGGCTCATTTTTTTTTCTAACCTTTAAGAAATTAAAATATTTATTATTGTAGAAAACATAACTAGATAGGGTATGGTTTTTTATTTGGTGTTAAATTAAAGTCTCTCTAAAACTTATAAAACTACTTAGATATTCCAAATCAATCAATTTATTTTAGGGTAAAATATAGATTTAGTCATCAATGTATGCCACTTTTTCTATTTCAACCCCAAACGTTTAATTTTAGGGAAAATTGCAAAAAAAAAAAAACTCTTTTAGACTTTGACTTATATATAGATTGACTCTATGAATTTTCAAAGTGAAGTTTTTGGCCTCGTAAACTTTTATAAATTGGTAAATAAACCTCATAACCCTTTTAAATTTTAATTTTGATATATAAACACCCTCTAAACTTTGATTTTGATGTGTAAATATCCCTGTACAAAAATTAAAATTTAAGGATTATGGGGGTTGTTTTATTAATTCATCAAAGTTTAGGGGATCAAAACCTTACTTTGAAAGTTTAGGGTGTCAATTTGTACCTCATCAAAGTTTAAGGGTATTTTTTTTTTTTTTGCATTTTTCTCTTAATTTTATTTTTCTATTTTAATCACCACCATTTGCAAATAACTCCACTATCAATTATCATGAATTTTTACATAAAAAATGACATGTAACATCATCTCATTAGTCTACTTATTTTGTTAAATAAATAATATATTAAATATTGAAAATTAATAAAAATTTAAAAATATATAGAAATTAAGGAAAATGTGTAAAAATTGGAGTAATGAATTTTTTTTAAAAATAATATGTAAAATGAAAAACAAAGGTAAGACATGTACATACAAAATAGAAATCATATATACATACAAATATACATATATATTATAAATTAAATGAATAAAAGATAAAAAATGTGGAAAAAGTAATAAAAAAGGGCAAATTAAAGTAAGTTACCTATGTTTTTTTCACTTTTTCACTTTAAGTACCTATGTTTTTATTTTTTACACATCGAATACTTGTGTTTTAGAAAATTGAAAAACTTAACATCATTAGAATATGTTAAATTAAAAGAAAATAAAAAAGAATTATTGTTGATGTTACAATTGGGTTTGAAAATAAAGATTTGTTTGAGAATATCCACAGCTCTAATGTAATAAGTAGGGTTATTTTGATTTGTTTATATGTTACAAGCACGTTCACAATGAGTTCAATAAAGGAAATTGCATCTTATGTGTCATGCACAAAGAGGAGAAGATCATACAAGGTGAGGGATTGGCAAACCTTTTATTAAGGCTAATATGTTGTAGAAAATTGAAATCCTTTAAAAAAGAATGCAAAATTTTGAACCAAATTTATCTAGAATAACCCTTTCAACCATATAGATAGAAATGATATGCAACTTAATAAAGAAATCAATCAAATATAACAGCTAAGACACACCACTCTAAGAGTAAAATATCAAAGGGACTGATCATTTAATGATGATGCCTTACCCTTCATTTTTAGTTGCATATAGACCATTTTTGAAGTTAGTAAAAAAAAAAAAATCTTCATCTAATATATTTAGTGTAGATGCTAAAACTTCATTCAATGAGTAGGCACAAAAGCTAAAAAATAAGAAGGTGCTGATAGTAAAAGTTGGTGTTATGAAATACTTGGACACTTAGCAAAGAATTCCTCTACAAAAGAAGAGAAGATTTAGGCTATGGGGGTTGCTGGGCCGACTTTAGCTTTGCTAATTTGATACCTACATTAGTTAGGGGTTAAATGAAGAGAAGGGAAAATAAATAAGTTGCATAAAGTGTCCAAAAGAAGCTTACTGAAGTCCTCTGTGCTCTATTTATAGTTGTAGATTTGCCCTTATTTGATAATTGTATACATATGTACCCGATTTGAATTTAAGATCACTTCCCAATATTAAGGGATTAGCTTGATTCATAGTGGCCAATAGGAAGTTATTTTTGCAAGAAGCTTAACTGTTTGTGCCTTATGTTGGAATTTAAATTCCTTGAGGTTAATTGACTCTTACTAAGCTATAGGCATTTCCTCTAGGCTGACCAAGGCTAATCTAACCTACCCCAGTCGGGTTTTTCTATGCTACTCAAATATATTTAGCTCGCTAGCTTTCTTGAGCTATTGGTTCTTCTAAGACGGCTTAAAGGAGCTCGAAAATATGGAATAGAAGGAGTTGTGAGTGAGTAAGTAGGTTGGATGTGCCTTAGTTTGGCTTGGTATAGGCCTTTGGGAGGAATCACTAGCAACATTTAACCCCCATCTCCACTTGATTGGTGATTTAGGGGGGGTATTAGTATTTTCCAACCAGGTCCTTACTTTTAGGGTAATGTTTGTCCAGCTTATCCTAGAAGCTTCATGTTTGTTTAAGTGATGTTTCATGTCTTACTATCGAAATATACACGGTCATGTTAGAACCCACGCCTGCCTTTGGTAACATAACAAAACTTACATCATCAAATCTATAGTAAGTGTACATAATTGAATGGTTTACATTGATGGTTACAGAAGTCCACATGGATCTCCAAAATCATGACTCTCCAATCATTTTTTTTCTTTCAATTTCGTCCTCTTTTTTCCTCCTCATTTTTCATTTCCCATTCTCTTATTACATTATGTATTTTACTTTCCAACTTTGTCTTTGCTTATTCTATGCATTGTTCATTCTTCAATCACTCATTTTTCTTTTTGACTACATCACTAAGGTAAATATGTCAACCACCAAATTCAACCACTCAATGCGTGCTTAGCAATCGAGCCAGGAACTATCCATCATGCATCGGGAAAGCAATTCTCCTCCTCATGAAGAACTTACCAACATAACAGGCTCCAATGATGATGACTTCCCTTAGGACTTATCTAGCCTAGCAAGTTTAGTAAGAATTTGTGTCCTTAGGTCATGGAAGACTAGAACTTCCTTTTAATGAATATCTACCGGATAATGAGGGAAAATCATAGTCGATTCTACTGTATTTAGGTATTGAATATGATATGAGCCCTAACGAAGTTGTTAGTACCATGACTAAATAGGAGTTTAACGTGCTAAGGCTTAACTTTCATTCTACCCCTCAAGATTGGAAGATAGAAAGGCTCTAATTGCACGAGCATATTACTACACTTAGTGACAAGGAATTTGTACTTTTTGAGAAATACTTTGAGGTTTCCCTTTTCTCTTTTCCAGAAATCTTACTTCACCTACCATCAAATTTGCCCATCAATTTTAACCCTTAAATTCATTAGATTGTTAGTGGCTTTTGAGTATATTTGTGAAGAATAAGTTAAGGTCAGTTGACCTTATTCCACTACTTTTTCATATTAAAGAAGAGTGATGGCTGGTTCTACATATGTGCTCGACCTCATAGGAAATTCTTGATATGGTTAGAATATTCTATTCATGATCGGAAGAAGAAATGGGTAGTAGTTAGGTCAGAAACCAACCTGGACCTCGTTATAGTTTGAAGCTAATCGATTAAGCAATCTAATATCAAGTAGTTGCTTCCTAATGATAAGAAGGCCTACGATACAATTATGGAGGCTTATAACCACATTTGGTTCCTTTAGGACACACCATAATTTTTGCGTACTCTTTTAAGGTTTGGACATTGAAGGCTCTAATGAAGGTATTGTTGTTGAGTAAGGTACAAGCCATTCAAGGTTTTACCATATTGAGTAGACTTATAAGAGGAGGGACCTTCGCATCTACTATGAGAGTTGAGTGGTCTTCCTTACCCATGCTCGACACGATGTCTATAGGTTTTTCTATTTGTATTTTAATATCTTCCTTGACCTAATCCTTGAGCATTTCTCTATAAATATGCTACTCAAAGACTATGATTCCAAAGATCTATTTGTTTAGCTAAAAGATGGCAGGTCTAAGGAAAAGGACAAAGGTAAGAAAGCTCTCGAGAAGCAAGCTCATGTGAAACAATCCATAAAGCTACTTGCAAAAACCATTGCCCTCAACAAAAGAAGTCTAGCTAATAAAGATAGTTTCCAAAAGGCAGGTTGCTAAGGTCACTAAATCAAGGAAGTGACCTAATTCTCATGATTGCCCCTTGCTAAGATGGAACCCAAGTAAGGTAAGTCTTCAAAAGAAGATAAGGTAGATGGAAGTTCTAAGGATCTATAGAAGGGCAAAGAGGTCCTTCTTACTTTGTCAAGTCTATTGAAGCCCTCCAGGAAAGAAAATAAAGAAATCTTGCAATTCTTTCTAATTTAGAATGTCAACATGGCTAACCATGCTCTTGGAAATGGTCAATTTGCTTTAAAGTTGATAAGAGGCATTTGTCTTCTAGAGGATTTCTAGCCTCTAACAATCATTGTTAAGTTCTACAAAAATTTAGGCTCTAACTTGCCACTTTGAGAGTTTATGATGTAAAGCTTTTTCCTTTATTTATATGTAAGATTCACAAATCACCATCTAATCCAACTTTTATTTTTAAAAGTTCCTAATGCTTAATGATGATCATTGGAGCTTTAGATGAATAGAAGAAAGCCATAAGTCTCTCATCCTTATATCTCCTTCTTTTCCTTTTGTTCATTTCACCAAAGGGATTCGGCTTCTTTCTTTTCAGATTGCCATAGATGCCAAAACAATGTTTCCCATGTTGAGACTAAATAGAAAAAAGCTTAAAGAGAAATAGGGTTTAGAGAAAACCAAATTAGAAGATGAAATAAAAAGTTAAAGGAGAAAGTAGAGAAGGAAGTGAAATCCAAGGAAGAGAAAGAAGCAACTCTAGTTAAGGTGCAACAAAAAAGCTCTCCATTAGTGTATAATCTATAAGAGGCACAAGGTGAGGTAAAAACCCTGAAGAGAAAGCATAACGAGAAAATTGCTTATTTACAAAGCTTGTATTAAGAGGTAAAAAACTAAATAGTTGATTTGGAGAAGAGGCGTGGTATAAGTCATCAAAAGGGTTATGATAATTCCTATTAGGATATTCCAAAAAGCTAAGAATTTAAAAACTTGATGTTGTAGAAGATGCTTGATGGGGTGAACTTAGCTTGAGATGAGGTTACCATTTCTTTCGTCACCTTCTTCACATCTTGGCTCCTTTATTACTGTAACATCTTGGTTCCCTCTCGTTTGCTGTGTTCAAAGAATCTTTATATGAGACTAATGTTATATCGCCACTTGTCTACCTCATTTGACATTGTACTACTTTTCCATTTTTGTCTTTTGTCCTTTTTACCCTTTTTTGTATGTATTAGGAATCCCCTTTTTATATATACTTTCTTGTAATTTCTTTATTTATAATGTTGCCTTAGGGATTTACAATAAATAGTCCCTTTCCATTATAAGTTGCAAATAACTTGACAAATATACATTAAATATTTTGTTCTTAAGAGATAACCTTCTTCAAGTTCATTTTCTTTATATACTCTTATCTAATCTTGCCGAGTAGCTTAGGATCAGTGACGTGTGGACCTTGACATAAACTTGTATGTCATATTAAATAAGGTATCAAGTCGTGTTATGTTCGTTGGTAAGTCATATCCTCCAAGTAGCTTTACATCGCTACTCTAATTTGTTTGTAAACCATTTCCCTCTACTTTTCTTCGATATTTTAGAGGACTTAGTTCATTCTAATTTTTATGGTAAGTTCTAGTAATAACTAAGCTCCTAGGTACACTATATATTCCTAGTATTAGAGCTTGAGGTTGAGACCGAGAGCTATGCAATGATAGTCAGTTTGTTGTTCTAGATACTTATGTTTGTGTTGAAGTCATCCGTATAAAGTTTGTTTTCTAAAGCTTTACATTGAGAATGTTGAATTTTAATGTATAGGGAGAGATTAACGATGTTAAGAGTGATGCTCATGGTCATAGTCAAGTCACTCGACAAACACCATGTACTACTGATAAGCAAATATAAGATCTTGTTGCTATAGTGGCCAAATTAGCTCTCTCAGTAAACAGAGTCTTAGAGACTGGACCGTGTGAGAGAGTTTTTGAGTACGACTGAGAAATAAGAGGTAGGCCGAAGAGGTAAATTGACGAGTAAGCTTTAGAAGCCTTTCTAGTAAACCGAGTACCATCGTGACATGCTGATAGAGACACTTGAAGAAGGTTGGAGTTAGATGAAGTGGAAGAGTACAAAGAAGGAGAAGACCAATATGATGAGATTGATAAGTGTGGGTTTAGAGCTTAAGAGCTGCTGAACATCTTAAGATATAGATTTCGAGCTTCAACAGGTCTGATAGTGCTAATGGCTATCTAGATTGGGAAGAGAAGATTGAAAAGATATTCGACTTCTATGATTATGAAGATATTATCCGCATTAGAGTAGCTGTATTAGAATTTTCTAAATATGCAGCAATGTTATGGAAGAAGCTATAGAATGTTCCCTTAAGGACCTAACGTGAGGTCCGAATATGGAACAAGATGAAAAGAGTTCTAAGAAGTAGGTTTGTTCTCGAACATTACGAACAAGATACTTTCCAACAACTTCAAGACTTTAGCTAAGGTATTAGATCTATAGATGACTATGTCCAAGAGTTTCAGTTGCTCATGATACGATGCGATGTCAATAATCTTAAGACTCGAACTGTAGCATGGTTCATCTTTGGACTACGAGTTGAGATTGGTAATGTTGTAGAACTATAGAACCTTACAACTTTGGATGAAACCATTCATATGGCCTAGTGAGTTGAAAGGTCATAGTGGAACCAAGTTAGTCGAACACTAATGCTGAATAGGAGCGGACTATCGAGCCAAGCAGGGAATGATGGAGCTTTAAACAATTTTGAAGTGGAACGTTGAGGTTAGATGTTTAGCCAACTAAACGAAGGCCGAGGTAAGAGCAAGACTGAGGAGCTTGAGATCCGAAGAGGCTAGGGTCAGAGTTCAAGAAGGAAAGCTCGAGAAATCAAATGTTTTAAATGCCTTAGTTATGGATATGTGGCTAGTCAATGTTCAAACTGCCGAGTGACGACCATAAAGGGAAACAAACCCTAGTTTGAAGTAGAAAGTATGAGTGAAGGAGAGGAAGAAGTAGCAATCGATCAGATGCTGGAAAAATTTTAAGAAGACCTTGATGCCGAGATACCTCTTAAGGATGGAGTCGAGTATTGCTTTATTGTTTGATGGTCCTTTAATTTGTTAATAGCTAATGAGTATGAGTAAAGGGAGAACCTTTTCCATATAAATTGTCAGGTGAATGACAAGCTATGCGCCATGATCTTTGATGGAGGGAGCTATACTAACATCATCGCGCAAGGGGTAGTTAAGGCTATGAAATTGCCAACCTTTCTATACCCCAAGCCATACAAGATTCATTAGTTGAATGAGAAAGGAGGACTATACATTGTCGAGCAAGTTAGAGTGCTGATTACCATTGGCAATAGGTACAGGGATGCAGTATTGTGTGATGTCCTTCCCATGTATGCTTCTCACATATTACTCAATCGACCGTGGTTATTTGATTTGAGAATGTTGTATGATGGGTATAAAAACATTTACATGTTCTAAAAGGATGGGAAGAAAATTATATTGACGCCTATGAGTCCTAATGAAGTGCAAGAAGCCTAAGAAAAGGTTGCTAAATCTCTACAATGGAAGTCATTAGTGGTTTGTTGAGCTTAGTTTGCATGAGAAGTCAAGGTTAAGGATTATGTGCTCCTTTTAGTCAAGAGATTCTTAAAGGTTTAAGAATTTAAGAACTTACTTGCCGAGGTATAGGAGCTGTTTCAGGATTTTGCTGACCTATTCGGTTTACCTCCCTTGAGAGGTATTGAGCATTACATGGACCTTTAACCAGGAGCTGCTTTACCTAACCAACCCATTTACAGGCTCAATCCAATATAGGTAGTTGAATTGAAGAAACAGGTGGATGAGTTGATGGATTGTGGATATGTCCATAAGAGCATGAGTCCTTGTGTCGTGTCCATTGTTCTCGTACCAAAAAGGGATGGAACATGGCGAATGGACATTGACAGTCGAGCTATCAATAAGATCATTATCAATTACCGATACCTGATCTTGCGGCTTGATGATATGCTTGACGAGTTACACGACACTTACATCTTTTCTAAGATTAACCTGAAGAGTAGCTACCACTAGATACGAATGAAACTTAGGGATAAATGGAAGATGGCCTTCAGGACAAAGGATATTCTATTCGAATGGTTAGTGATGCCATTTGGTCTAACTAATATGCCAAGTACGTTTATGCAACTGATGAATCATGTACTAAGATCACTGATCGGCAAATGTATTGTGGTTTATTTTGATGATATTCTAGTCTACAATGCCAACCTCCTCATTCATGTCGAATACTTGAGATTGTTGTTTAACATACTCTGTACCAAGAAGTTATTCGGTAACCTGAAGAAACGTGCATTCTATTAAAGCAAGATTGTATTCCTTGGATATGTTGTTTTAGGAAAGGGAGTTCGAGTTGATGAGAAAAAAGTCAAAGCTGTTAATGAGTTGCCTACACTAACTAGTGCTGCCGAAGTCAGGAGCTTCCATGGTTTAGCTTCGTTCTATCAAAGGTTTATTCGGAACTTCAGTTCCATAACTATACAGTTGACTAAATTGACTAAGAAGAATGCTGAGTGTAGATGGATAGAAAAGGCTTAGAGGAGTTTTGAAGACATGAAGTCTAAGTTGACATCTTCTTTTATACTCACCCTACTAAACTTTGAGAAGGTTTTTGAGGTTGAATTTGATGCATTTGGTGTCAGCATTGGTGCTGTCCTTATGCAAGAGCGTTGACTCATTGCCTACTTTAGTGAAAAACTCCAAGGTACTGCCCTGAATTACTTAGCCTATGGTAGGGAGTTCTATGCCTTTGTCTGTACACTCTAGAATTGACAGCATTATCTGTTGATGGGAGAATTCATCATCTATTTGGATCATGAATCTCTTAGGCATCTTCATAGGCAACATAAACTTTCTTAGCATCATGCCAAGTGGGTTAAGTTCTTGGAGACATTTTGCTATGTCATCGAATATAAGAAGGGAATAACCAACATAGTGGCTGATGTACTTTCTCACCATCATACCCTCTTTACAACGTTACAAGCTAAGGTGCTTGGAGTCAGCACTTTACCTAATCAATATGAGTATGACCTACATTTTAGACCCTTAGTAGTTAAGTGTAGTACTAAATGAACTGCAGAAGGGTTTTACTTGTGTGAGGGGTTCTTAATGAAGGGCAAGTGGATTTGTGTGTTGAATGGTTCTACAAGGGAGCTATTGGTTTGAGAAGCTCAAGTCGGGGGTTTCGTCGGCCATTTTAAGGAAAAAAAATATGATTGAGATATTGAAGGAGTACTTTTACTAACCTAGGATGATGAATGATGTATATTGAATACTTGAGAGGTGCAAGGTGTGTAAGTATGCAAAAGGGAAGAGAGAGCCCAATGGAGAATATACACCCCTACCAATTCCGAGTGGTTGTAGATTGATCAAAGCATAGATTTTATGCTTAGCCTTCCCTACATATTGAGAAGACACGACTTAATCATGGTGGTAGTCGATTAGTTTAGCAAAATGGGCTACTTTATTCCTTACCATAGACCTAATGATACCTTATTCATCGTTAACCTTTTTTTGCAAGAAATTGTGTGATTATATGGAGTGCCGAAGAGTATTTTGTCCGACCATGATTCGAAATTCATGAACTTTTTTTAGAAGACTCTATGGAGGAAGCTTGACACTAAGCTCCTGTTCAGTACCTCTTGTTACCTATAGATAGACGACTAAACTGAAGTAGTAAACAGAACCATCGGTAACCTCTTGTTCAATACTATTGAAAATAACTCTTATGACTAAGATTTATGTCTGCCCATCATTGAATTTGTCTACAATCACTCAACTTACAGCTAAATTGGAACATCACTATTTGAGGTTGTTTATGGACTTAACTTGAACCTACCTTTGGATTTAATTAACAATCCGAATACATAAGGGAAAAGTTAATCCAACCTATAGTGTGCTGAGGAATTCTAGAGGTTACATCGGAAGATTGCCGAGCAATTGGCTAAAACTGTAGCCTAATAGAAGGAAGTGGGATTCCGTAGAAGGAGTTGTTTATACACCTAGGAACCTTGTCTGAGTCTATTTTAGTAAGGAATGCTTCCTTAATAGAAGGACCAACAAACTATCTCCTAGAATAGATGGTTTCTATAGGATCCTGAGGCGCATTAATGATAACGCCTATGAGATTGAGCTACCCGAAGGTTTTAGCTTGTCTACTACATTTAATGTCGTCAATCTAACTCCCTATGAGCTCGATGATGATGAGGACTAAGATTTGGGGCCAAATCTTTAGCAACATCGAGGAATTGATGAACTGCCGACCATTGGTCCCATTACTCGCCCACGTCTCTAAGGCCTCTAATCTTTCACCTGAAGAATCTACTCTCGGCAACCTGCTGATAATGGGAAACTTAACATCAAAGGAAGGTAGTTGAACTCCTTAAGCTCTCCACATTGTCATATATTGATCCATATACTTGGTTGTGATGATGCCGTCCATTCCCTTACCCAGGACCCTGTGTCAAGTAATCTAACTAGTTGTTGTCGAGAGGTTCTTATTGAGTGACGAGGGACTTACTTATCGGCTAAGTAGTTTTCTCTCGGCTTGTTACCATTTCTTTCATCACCTTCTTCTCATCTCGGCTCCTTTATTATTGTAACATCTTGGTTCCCCCTTACCTGCAGTGTTTAGAGAATCTTCATACGAGACCAATGTTGTAATGCTACCTATCCACCTCATTTAACATTGTACTACTTTTCCATTTTTGTTTTTCATCCTTTTTACCCTTTTTCGTATGTACCTCTTTTTATATATACTTTCTTCTTAGTTTTTTTATTTGTAATGTTTCCCTAGGGACTTACTATAAATAGTCCCTTTCCCTTGTAAGTTGTAAAATAACTTGACAAATATACATTAAATATTCTGTTCTTAAGAGATAACCTTCTTCAAGTACATTTTCTTCATACACTTTCATCTAATCATGCTGAGTAACTCAGGATTAGTGACGCATAGACCTTGACATTAAATTGTGTACCATATCAAGTAAAGTGTCAAGTCGTGTTATGTTTGTTGGTGAGTCACATTCTCTGAGCAGCTTCACATCAGCTACTCCAATTCATCTGTGGACCATTTCCCTTTACTTTTCTTCGATATTTCGGAGGACCCAGTTTGTTTTGATTTGTTATGGTAAGTCTAGTGATAAATAAGCTCCTAGGCACACTAGAGTATTACACTCGTCGTCAATTGATGACCTAAGGGTTTACAAATAACCCATCATCCTTTGTGAGGATTTATAACCACTATGGTTATCACCCTTAAAAGAGCTTAGGGCTTTTGCATCTTATCATCGAAATTATTTTTGGACTTAAAGATTCATGGATATCCTTTTCCCATTGTTCGCATGTGTAGGACTTAGGGATTTAGCGCTTTATGATTCGCTCGTCATCCTTTAGTAGGGGCTAAAGACCTTTTGAGTTCTCCTTTGCCAAAGTGGTCAGACAAAGACCATATTCATCACTTACGATTATGTTTATGCTTTTGCAAAAAATGCTATGTCAAAACAAAGTAGAATAAAGTTGAACAACATTGACTAACCGAATACTTCTTTATATGGAACATTGGAAGGAAACAATACCAGTTCGTTTGTTTCAACCATACATAACACATTGATAAGAAAGATGAATAATCAAATAGGTTTATGGACAAGTCTACTTACAAATATAATCACAAACAAACAATCGACACTAATAATAAGATAAATAAACAAACGTATCTTCATTCTTGGAATGATCATTTGAAATATGGTTTGAGGTTATCCATGGAGCCTTTCCAACTTGTAGGCATGTCCACTCCCTATCACTTCCTTTACCCTAATGGAGTCTTCCTACGAAGGGGTTAACTTCTCTTGACATTCTGTTGCTCCTAATGCTTATAGCTTCTTATAGACCAGATCACCAAGTCGAAAACACTTATGCTTAACATGCTTATCATAAGACCATGTTGTACGCTACTGGTAAGCCATAAGATGAGGTTTAGCTAATGCTAGTGTTTTGTAGATAGTATCCAAATTAGTTCGTAGGCCTATGTTATTATATTTAGGGGGTGTAAGCTCAAACTCTTTCACTTTCTACTTAGAACTCAATTAACAACATAGCTTCTAACCTAAGGGGTAGCAAGTATGGAGTACAACTTGTTGAAGTCCTTTGTGTATTCTTATATCCCCATAAGATATTGGGCAGTTCATCTATCTACTTACTACCAACTTAGTTTACCCTCTTTTTTAAACTTTAGAGAATCACTTCATTCATAGCCTTAGCTTGACCCTTACTCTAAGGGTGCGCAATAAGTGTATAGCATAATCTAATTTGCTGAGCTTTACAAAAGTCATGAAACTTATCATTATCAAATTACAGCCTATTGTCTTTAATAATAACATAAGGTATCCCAAACCTAGTTAAGATATTGCTAACCATAAAAGCTTCAATATTTTGCTCCATTATACTTGCCATTACCTTAACTTTGGCCCATTTCATAAAGTAATCCATATAACAATGATGTACTGTCTTTGCTTGGTTGTCTTTGGGATTAGACTGTGTATGTCTAACCCCCATTAGGTGAAAGGCCAAAGAATGGTGAGTAGAATCAAATATGAGCTCTACCTCCTCTCTATTGGAGCGTTTCTCTAATAGTGATCACAAGTTTGAACTAAGCAAACTGAGCCTTTCTTCATTGTAGGCTACCACTATCCCAAATGCAAAGCTATTGCATACAAAGCTGCAGCTCTTATGTGATTGTTGCATGCCTTGAAAGGTAGGTCGAAAAGGATTACTTTGCTTCTGATGGTCACAAACGTCTCAAAGAGGGCATACTCAACCCTCTTTTGTACATATTCCAATCAATAATTATGAAATCGATAGCCTTATATACAAGTTTCTAAGCCTCCCTACAATCTTGAAGCAAAACACCATCTTTCAAATAATCCAAAATTGGGTCCATCTAATAATATTCTACCTCCTTTTACTAGACCTCTAAACATTTTGCTTGTTGTCTTTCCGTGCTCTTTTGTGGAAAATATTCAATAAAAATTCTCTCTTCCCAATTTTGTAGACTTGTAGAGGCCAACTTAGACAACTTGTCTCTTGCATATTGCTAGGTCTTAAAATTTGATCTAATCTCCTTCACCAATTGTAGATATTTGATCATGTTTTGATCCTTAGCCTTGTTGACTCCTTTCACTTGATTAACAACCAATTAAGAGCCAGAGTAAATATCCAACTACTTAGCTCATACCTTCTTTGCTAGTTTTATTCTTGCCAACAATGCCTTGTATTTTGATTCATTATTGCTAGCTAGGAATCTGAACTTCAAAGCATAACAAATTTGAGCTCTCACTGGGCCTTTAAGATTGGACTTACCCCATTCCCTTTTAATGTAGATGATCTATTGATTTTCAACTTCCAAGTCAACTCCATATTATTTGTAACAGATCTCTTAATTTTAGCAAACTCAATTATAAAATCTATTAGAATTCGAGCCTTATAAGTCTCTCTAAGTTGGTATTGAATCCTTAGAGTGCTAAGTTCCAAAGCATACTTCGCCATTTGACCTAAAGCATTAGATTTCTGTAAAGCTTGTTTTAAGGGTGGATTAATTAGGACCACAACTTGGTGAGCCTCGACATAAGGTTAGAGTTTCCTAACTGCAATGATTGTAGCTAAGACAAACTTCTCCAACTTAGTATCTCATAACTCTTAGACCTTGTAGTACGTGACTAACATAATAAACTATCCTATGTATCCATCCTTCTACTTATACAAGTATAGATGAAAGAGCTCAGTCACTCACTGACAAATGAAAGTAAAGGGTTTTTCCTTTGAATGGCTTTGAAAAGATCAACAATTTGGTTAAGAACTCCTTTGAGGTCGTAAAAGCTTGCTCACATTCCATTGTTTACCAAAATTCAAATAGATTTCTCAAAACATGAAAAAAAAATTCTATACATCTCTCTATACTTTTGGAAACAAATTTATTCAATGCTGCCACTTGGCCATTTAATCTCTGGACTTCTTTTGTGGACTTTGGTGATTTAATTTCCAACACCACTTATATCTTTCCTAGATTAGCCTTAATTTCTCACCATGTCATTATAGAGCTTAAGAAATTCCCTGAAGATGCCTTGAACACACATTTTTGAGGATATAGCTTCATATTGTATCGTCTAAGTATGTTGAAGGTCTCCTAGAGGTTGCCGACATGTTCTTCATTGGTCTTGCTCTTGATAATCATATCATCCACATAAACCTCGATATTCCTATGTATTTGAGGTTTAAACATCTTCATGACCAACCTTTAATACATGTCACCCGCATTTTTCAAACCAAACAACATGATTCTATAATAATACGTCCTACAATTGGTGATAAAAGAGGCATGAAATTGATTGAAAGGGTGCATCTTGCTCTGTTTATATCCAGAAAAAGCATCTATAAAGCTTAGTAGAGCATGTGTCGAAGTCAAGTCAACCATTTGATCTATTTAGGGTAAAGGAAAATAATCCTTTGGATATCCCTTACTCAGATTTGTAAAGTCGATGTACATTCTCTACTTTCCAATCACCTTCTTAACTAGCATACAATTAGCTAACCAAGTGGTATAGAATTGTTGTCTAATTTGCGACACATGGTGCTTTATTATTGGCCAAGACAGTAAACTTTCTTTCCCCCCATTTTTTCCTCCCCTTTCCTTATTATTTCCCTCTCTTTCTTTCTTTAAAAAAGAAAAACATACATAACACACAGGACAGGCATGTAGGGGGTGGAATGCATTTTAGAATCCATACACACAAAAGTTAGACCTTCACTCTCTTTCTCACAGACCATTTCTCTCTTTATGTTCACCACCCTTACTGAACCTATGTACACATAGACCTTACTCCCTTTCGGCTCTCTCTCTCTCTCGGACCTTCTCGCCTTTGCCATACGTTGAACCCTACTGAACTAACTCCCCTACTCACGGCCAAACCTGAATTGCTGCAGCACTCCAACTCTATACCAACTGTTCACCAAACACGCCTCCCCCTTGCTGCAATCTACGAGTCGAAACCCGACATACTCTCGGATCTCTCTCTTGACACTTACTACCCTCACTCAAACCAAACATACAACCGCAACAACTTCATAGTCACTGACCATTGATACCCCTGTACATAGCACATAGTTATGCCCAACACCCACCATCTTCCTTCACGAATCAAAACCAAACAACACAACGAATCTTAAGCTTCACCACTCAAACTTACAGACAGCTATAGTCCCTAATGCCAGCGACTAGTAGTTATTGCGCTACCATCCAACCACGACACATAACCACCCAATTCACCACGAAACTTTAAAACGTGCTCACCAAATCCCTATTTACCAATCGAATACACATAAATCTAGCCTTACAAGCTTAAAACACCACTTCTAGCGACTTGTAAGATCCTCCCTCCGATCGTTGTGCTGCTCTTCATCGAATGTATGTGTGGGTCATGTGTTGACTCACTGGAGCTCCAAGTTTGATTTGATTGCTTGACCCACTGACCGAAATAGAGACTCGCTTTTGACCTAACTAACCCACGTGTTGTTCTATCCAAACCCTACTTGCCATTTTGATTTTTGTTGGCTTATTGTTTTTTTTTATTTCATTTATTTATCTATTTGTTGTATTAGTGAATTAAAGTAAATAAAAAAAGGGAAAGAAGTAAAAAAAAAATAAAAACGAAAAGAAAAAAACAATAGTTTAGTTTTATTTATTTATTTAGAAATAAATAAAATAATAAATAGTAATAATCAAATAAAAAATAATGAAAATTGTTCTTAACACTTAAAAAAATTGGATTTTCCAAAATAAATAAAAAATAATTGGATTTTTTTTTTCAAATTAGGTCATTTAGAATTTTCAAGAATAAAATTTAATTTAGGTACCTTAGAAAATTTCTTTAACTAAATCAAAATGGGTAAAAATATAAACCCAATTGTTTTTTCAAAAATTAAAATTCATTACTCACTAAAGTTTTCATGAACGAACTACGAAAGTTTCAACTCAAATAGTGGGTATGTAGACACTTATATGTAAGTACGAGGCAATTTAAAATATGGAAAGTTTTATTTTTTCCATTTTAAGATATTCGTGTAAATTAGTTAATTTAGTCACGTATATCATGATTAGTAGTTTTAGAAATTAAAAATGGTATACTTGAAAAGCGAAGTTAAATTTGAGAAGTTAAAAAGTGATACTTGTTTAGGATTTAATAAATTAGCCCCATAACTAAATCTTTGGTTTTCAAAAAGGCATTTTATAAATTGGTTTTTTAATCGATAGACTAATAGCTAAGTTATAACCAACCCATTCAATTGATTATAACTTATAACTTAATCTTTTTTCTAACTTCGGTCGAGTGGCGACTTCAATACATTTCAAATTGAAAAAAAAAAAAACGGTTTTCTCTAAATCCTAATCGAGGATTGATATTAAATTGGTAAGGTTTAGTACTGATTGGTTTAAAGAAAGCTTAATTTTATAAAAATAACTAGGAAGGTGAAAAACGAAGCTCAACATAGGGTTTAGTTTAAAAAAAACCATTGGTCACATATGTTCAAGAGGATGAATAGAGGATATATTATGTATAGGATATTCAAAATGAATGCTTAGCTTCATTTTAATTTGTGTATCAAATTCAAAATGGATCTTTTTTAAGGATTGAGTCTAATACCTTTACTAGTATCACTTGACTCTTAAAGTATTTTAAGATTAAAGTTTGGAATTCGGTTTGCCTCTTTTCATTTTAAACTTTCAAAATGAGATACAAAAAATGTACGTTTATTTGCCCCAATAATGGGAAATTTTACCACGATATATTTAGGAAAGGAAGAACTTTTATTTAAGAAATTTCTAATATTGCAAATCACAAAGTACTTAGACTTCCTTAATAATTGCCCTTCATTCTCTAGTTTCTATTACTTTCCCTTAACTTAAACTCTTACTAGCCATTCCCCTCTTTTGTTTAGATGTTCCTATCATGTTGATCCATGACCAACATAATGTGAAGGAAGGTTTACCTTAACCTCAATCTATTAGGGTTGGTGGAGTCTTTTTGAAGTATCTTAGCGTCAATTAGGTCTTGAATCTTGGGTTTAAGTTTCCAACATTCTTCTATAGAATAACCCATTAGACACATGTGATATTCATATGGTGGGCTAAGATCCAGCCTTTAGAGCTTATGTCCAGATGGAGGAAGCATATGGCTTAGCATTCCTACCTCCCTTAATTGATGAAGGAGTTGACTTATTAAGATCAAGATTGGAATAAGATTCCTTTTGAGCATCCTTATTTCAAAGTTTGCTGAATTTATAGTCATTTTAAGACTTTTTGAGATAATTTGGTCCCCAACTAACTTTCTTATCCTTATTGCCTCCTTTATGTGGCTGCTTATTAAAACTACATCTGCAAAATTAGCGATTGATTACTCCATGAGACAACTAAAATATGGCCTATTCAGTTTTAGATGAATGCATCAACCAATTCCTTCTTTGATAAGGGTAGATGATTTTAGCTACCATGCCCCTCCATCTTTGGGTGTATTCCTTAAAGGTCTCATTGTCATTTTTCCTCATATTGATTAAGGCCCAAATAGATGGTCGTGAGATAAATTGTCTCATGTATCAACTTACCTTAAATCCAATTAGGCTTATTATGATAAAGCTGGCCTAATGAGGCTATCCTAAAATATTTGGACCAACAGCTAATTATTTTTAATATAATGAGCCATCTTACATAGATATAGCCTAATGTGGAGTTTGGGGCATCTAGTCCTATTATATTTCTCAAACTTTAGTACTTTGAATTTTTTAGGATATGCCTCAATATCATATGTAGAAAAGTCAAATGATAGGTCTCTAGGGTAATACACATGGAGGCCGCACCACAACGAATAAAAAGAAAAGGAAAAACAAAAAGGCTTGGCAAAACCTAAGTAACTACTGGTTAGATATGATACATAACCAATTTTACTATGCCTAACCTTCACTTGATATGACACACAAGTGAGGATTAGGGTTACTCATTATTATTCCTTGCTAAGGGGAATAAATAAGATTTAAGGAAGAGAAGCCATGGGTAGTGCTCTTAAAGAAAATGTCTATATTATCTTTCTAAGAAGTGATGCCTACGCTACAAATAAGTAAGGCTTATGTATGGCTTCCTTAGGGTTACATTTCTAAGGAAAAAAAAAGTAGGCAAATTACATATTAGATATAAAGATTCCTAAGACAAATGCTAAAAAAAGGTAAAAGAAATCACTACATAGTATGATGTATGGAAAGGGGGAACCATTCTAGAATGTTATGACAGAGGGCATGTACTAAATTATGGTTGGTAAGTCTAAAATTGTGTGTGTTCAGTTGTTCATGTGAGTGCTAGATCTCTGGTTGATAGGGCATATCGAGGAAGGACAAGGTCAATTGTATATAGGGAAGGCGTACGAGCTCATAGAAAGTCCGAAAATGAAGATTGAATGTGCTTAAATAAGTAAAAACCTACGATCAGCTCCTACGATATGACGTACGAAGGAAGTACTAAGGACTCATGAATCAATTTAATACGATGCAAGAGCTAACTTAATAAGGGTACTCATTGCTTAGCCTTGCTTAAAGGTTAGGATGAGATTAAGAGAAGCTAAACAAGCATGGGGATGCTCACAAAAGGAAAATGTAGTATGTTTTGATAAATGGTAATTCCCCTCTTACGGCTACAAAATACAAGGGGATTTATACCCTAAATATTAGGGTAACCTACTAAAAATGGACATGACTAAAAAGGTATTATTCAAAAGAAGTAATGTACAAGGAATTAAAAAAGGTATAAATGAAAAATTGAGAAAAAAAAAATGATTAGAGCAATGGATTCCATCATGTAGTCATTTGGACATTTGGCTAGCAATAAGTGGTGGTGCTTTTGGCAGAACAAAAAAAGTCATACAGTTAATTTGGCTATTGTTGATCTAAGATGCCGAGTTGATCTAAAGATTCTTCTAAAGTGAATTTAGCTCAGACATACCCGTAGTAGCTCGAAGTTGGGTTAACTAAACTGGGGGACTAATGAGCTGAGCTGTTAGTAGGGTGCTCTTTAAGTTGACACTTGGAGACAAGGGTCAAGTATAGAAGAACTCGGCTTAGCCATGGTAGTAGGTTGGTAGATACAAGTTACTCAAAGTCTTCCTATGTAGATTAGTGAAGGAGAACATACCTTACTAAGTTCTTGAGCCCTTGTAGTTGGGCTTAGGTCAAGGTTCTTGGAGTCTGATTCCTATCACCCCCTTTAGGCTGAGTAAGATTTTAGATCAAATCCAATTAATCTTTGCCTTACTCTTTGTCTAATCGGTAGGGGTTGAGGTCAGCAACATTAAACACGTTGAATACTCTAAAGTCTTTAGGCAGCTCTACTCGCTTGTCATTATTATTAATCCTATCAAGTATCTTGAGTAGTTCGTTGACTCGAGCAGATAGTTTGTTCTTCTTCTTGCTATAGAATCTCTCCTTGCTTAAGTGTAACCACATTTGATCACCGAGCTGAAACTACTTAGCCTTTTTTCCTTTCTTCAACTCTTTATCATCTCGGTTAATGTGCTGGGCAACTTTCTAGTAGATTTATTGGAAGGAATGGGTGTAGGTTCTCGCTTTTAGCTCTTCTAGGTCAAATGATAGCATTAGGGTATGATTAAGACATATCTTAGGGTTGAAGCCGTGGATGACCTCGAAGGGTGCATGTCTAATGGTGGCATGTATTGTCTTGTTGTAAATAAACTTTACCATAGGTAAGTACATGTCTTAGCCAACCAAGTTCTTTCCCACTACAGCTCAAAATAGTGATCTTAAGGTATAGTTGATAACCTTTGCTTGATTGTTGATTTGGGGATGGCAAGAAGTACTGAACAGTAGTTTGGTTCCTATTCGATGCTAAAGAGTTCACCTAAAATGGGTAAAAGGTTTTAGGTCACAATCTAATACCATACTCTTTGGCTTATAGGAATTAAGCAATTGGACCATTAACTTAAGCTTAGGCTCAAGGCCTAGAGGGATTGATGCAATAGATTCTACTATTCTAACTAATTCTTTCCGAAGCCGAACTAATCCTCACTTCCAACTAACTTTACATGCTAAGTCGAAGAGCTTGTCATCTATCAGTAATCAAATACTAACCTAAAATGTGCTCCACTAATAGCTCAATACTTTTTCATACGTTTGCTTGGCCATAACTATGCTAACCAAATATTCGGTAGTATTGGTGTCGAGAACCCTAGAGCATGTCTCTACCCATATATCTTAAAAGGACCCCTTGATCTACTTAACATCGTTACTCCGCAACATCCATCCTAACCATACCATTTGTCAGCTATTGCCAAAAGTGTCTCTAAAGACCCAATGCTACTTATCTAATCCTACGTAAAAGGATTCTACTGCACCAATCACTAATTTACTTTGAATTATTATTTGTACCATTTATTATTCCTTATACATTATTACTTTTAGACAATTCCCCATTTTTTCTTTTCCATTTTAAGTAGGATATCCTAAATTTTCAAGTATAAATACCCTTTGTAATAGGTAGCCACACAATCATCTTACACCTAATATTGAATGTATTTCTCCTTTCATAAGTATTGTTCTCTACTGCTTGCTTATTTCACTTTTATCCAGGCCCTTAAGCAAGACTAGGTAGCGATTACCCTCATTGGATTAGCTCTTGTGTCATATTGAGTTAAGCCATATGTCCTTGGTAGTTTTGTAGTGTATCATATCTTTGGAGTGGATTAAGGTTTTGCTTGTTTACTTTCATCATTATTTACACACTTCCCATTTTTGTTTTCAAGCTTTCTATAAGCTTAGTCCCACTCCAATACTATCGCCCTTGTCTATTCTTAACGTAGCATATCAGCTTGATATCAAAGTAGAGGTTTATTTAGGTAAGTTATGTTTGAACTTTCTTGAGTAGTAGTATTGTTGTGGTAGTGTATTGTAGTTATATAGAGCTTAGTTATGAGTGTTTAAGTGAGTTGGAGGTATGGAGTCTACTGTTACTAGATACTCTGTTTCGTGCATACAATAATAGAGCAAATTTCGATTGTGTTTATTGTCCTTCGGAGTAGTTGCTATGTTTGCAGATTAGTTAAACATTCGTATGGAGAAGTGTATTTGTGAATTGTTTGGCTTGAATGAATATTGTTTATTGTTTCTTAGATTATGAGTTTGTTACTAAATTTTGTTAAAGAGAATGATGGATCAAAGTATTAACGCTAGTATTGGAGATGATAATAGTAATGTTCTCCACCACAGATGACAACCTTAGAACACCCCTAAGAATACAAATGAATGAATTGATGAGATGGCTAACCTTATAATTGATTTGACTAGGACTGTTCAGGTATTGGCCTTGCAACCCATTGAGACCATGTAGAATACTGCCTAACTTATTAGACCAATGAGAGGATAGAACCTAGCTTAACAAGATTGAGGTAGAAGAGTAAGAGGACGCATTAGGAGAAGGATTGACTTGGGAGACTTGGATGAAGAAAGAGAAGAAGGATACAATGAGGAAGAAGAATGAGCTTGAGCACCTCAAACTGCCAACCATGTGAAGTTTCAAATCCTAAGCTTTAATGGTTTTAGAAATGCTGATGACTATTTTGACTAAGAAGAGAAGGTTGAACGTGTTTTAATTACTACTAGTATGAGGATCATGAGAAGGTAAGGACTACTGCTATGGAGTTCTTAGGTTATGCTACGATGTGGTGGAGGAACTTTTAAATTGTGAGGAGATGAGAAGGATATAGGGAAGTAAAAACCTAGCCTAAGATGAAGAGGATATTGACAAATAGATTCATGCCGGATACTTATTTATAAGATAATTTTGCTCAACTTCAAGAGTTGTGACAGGGAAGTCGAACTGTTAATGAATATGTTTAAAAGTTCCAAATACTCATAACTCAATATAAAGTATACAAATGGTTGATCCAAGTAGTATCTAGATTTCTCACTAAATTGAGAGGTGACATTTTAGATGTCATGGAGTTTCAATAGTTTACTTCATTAGACAAGGTCATAAGGATGGCTTAATGAGTAGAAAGACAGAGGAAGAATAGGCTGAACCAACCACCAATAAGATGACTTGTGCAATCAAGCTGAACCACTTCAGGAAGTTATCGAGCTTAGTAAAGTGTTAAGTCGAGTAGGAGAATAGATGTTAGAACTGAATAGAAGGGTTGACCAACTAATGGCAAAGTGCCATCGAAGACTTATGAGAAGGAGAAAGGATTTGGGAGGAAGACAAGCTATATCAAGTGCTTCAAGTGCAAAAGGTTTGGACATATGGTTGTCCAATGCCCGAACAAATGAATTATGATTATCAAGGGTGATGCTTCAAAAATTAAAGTAGACAACTTAGATGATGAACCAGAGGAGGAAAGAGAAGTGGAAGAAGAGGTTAAGTTCAATGACAAACTAGTTGAGGAAGATGTGTTTATCGAGGATTTGGACAAGCTAACATTGTTTGTTCGAGGTGCAATGAGTATGGAACCCTTTATTAAGGATGAGTAGAGAGAGAACTTATTCTACGTCACATGTAAAGTGAATGAGTAGGTATGTGCACTTATAGTAGATAGTAGAAATGTAGAGTTTGTCGACCTCATTAAGAAGCTCAAGTTGCTAATTATCTTACACCCAAAGTTGTATAAGTTACATTGGTTAAATGAGAAGAGAGCATTATATTTCACGCAATAAGTACTGTCACCGATCTCTATTGGAAATTATTCTAATGAAATTCTTTGTGATGTGTTGTTGATGTGCGTATCCTATGTATTGCTAGGCAAACCATGGCTTTTTGACCAGAGGGTTATGCATGATGAGTTTAAGAACAGCTATGTGTTTAAGAAGGACGGAAGGAATATTACTTTGAACATTATGGCACCAAGTTAAGTTACCAAGCTATAAGCTAAGCTTGCTTGTGGATCTAAAGAAGACCTTGGTTCTAAGTAGAGCTAAGCTCTTAGAAGCTATTAAGGCTAATATATCAAACTTTCTATATAAGAATTGAAAGAGTAAATTGAACTACCCCTAGTGATCAAGGAGCTACTAGATGAGTATGTCGACCTAATTCCTTAATAGTTGCTTAAGGGATTAACCCCTTTTTGAGGCATTAAACAGAACATTGACTTGATACTCAATGCTACCTTGTCAAACAAGCCGGTTTATCGGATAAACCCTGAACAAGTTGTTGAGCTCTAGAGATAAGTCAATAAATTATTGGAAAAAGAGATATGTAAGGGAGAGACTTAACCCCTATGTTATGCCAGTACTCTTTGTGGCAAAAAAGGATTGTACTTGGTGTATGTGTGTAAATAGTAGAGTCATGAACAAGATTACGATCAAGTACTAATATCCTATCCTTAAGTTAGATGATATGTTAGATGAATAAAATGGAGTTAGGACCTTCAATAAAATTGATTTAAAGTCTGGCTACCATTAAATTTGGATGAGGTCAGGATATGAGTAGAAAACTACATTCAAAACTCGCTATAGTCTTTACCAGTGGATAGTAATGCCTTTTGGCTTGTCAAATGCCCTAAGCACCTTCATGAGACTAAAGAACCATGTACTAAGAAACCTGTTTAGGAAGTGTATCGTGGTTTACTTTGATGAAATCCTTGTATATAGTTCTAACCTGCTAAGTCACTTTGAGCATCTCCATGCCATGTTTGATGTACTCTGAGCCAAGAGATTATTCGAAAATTGGAAGAAGTGTTGTTTATGCCAGGAGGAAGGGTTTTTCTAGGATATATAGTTGGTGGAGGAGGCTTGTGATTTAATGACAAGAAGATTCGGGCTACTATCAAATGGCTAACTCTAACTACACGTGCTAAGGTAAGAAGTTTCCATGGACTAGTATCCTTTTATTGAAGGCTCATCAGAAGCTTCAATACCATTGTTGTACTTAGAATATCGAGTTTAAGTGGGGCAAAAGAGAGGAGAGAAGTTTTGTTAAAGTAAAGATAAGATTAACTTTTGCACCAGCATTAGCTTTGCCCAACTTTGAGAAGATTTTTGAACTTGAATATGACGCGTTAGGCATTAAGGTAGGTGCTGTCTTGATGTAAGAAGTCCAACCAATTGCTTACCATGGTGAGAAACTGAAAGGAACTCAACTGAACTACTCAGTGTATGACAAAGAACTCCTAGCCTTTATCCGAGTACTTTAAGTATGGTAGCAACGTCTATTATAGAGAGTGTATCATTTATATGGATCATAAATCCTTGAGGCACCTTAGAAGTCAGACCAAGCTATCAAAGAGACAAGCGCGATAAGTTGAATTCCTAAAAAGATTCAACTTTGTGATCAAGTATAAACATGGCAAGAATAATGTGGTTGCTAATGCCCTATTGAGAAGACATGTTTTTTTTAGTAAGTTGCAGAACAAACTATTAGGATTTGGGAGCATCAAAGAGTAGTATCCTTAAGACCTCCATTTTGGTTCTATATTTGGATGATGTGTAGAAGGAAGGATAGTGGACGACAACCATATAGAAGATGGTTATCTCTTTCGAAGTGGCAACCTATGTGTGCCAACCTGCTCTGTACAAGAGTTGTTGGTTAAGGAAGCTCATGGTGGAAGGCTTTTTGGCCATTTTGGAGAGAAGAAGACACATGAGCCATTGAATGGAAGTTCCTTTTTGGTCTAAGATGAGGCAAGATGTGCATCAAATTGTTGAGACATGTGTTACTCGCAAGAAGGCTAATATTGAGAAGAATAAGGGAAAGCAATGTCTTTACCTATCTCGATTAAACCTTAGACTAGGTTGAGCATGGACTTTATTCTTGGATTGCCAAGAATTCCCTGAGGTAAAGATTCTATGGTGGTCATTGTGGATAGATTTAGTAAGTTGGCATACTTTGTATCTTGCTCCAAAAGTAATAATGCTTCGACTATTACTTCTCTTTTTTTGTAGGAAATTATTTGATTACATGGTTTACCAAGAAGTGTAGTGTTCGATAGAGATCTAAAGTTTTTGAGCCATTTTTAGAGGACTCTTTATCATCAAATGGGGACTAAACTACTATTCAACACTTCGTATCACCCCTAAACTAATAGCCAAACAAAGGTAGTTAATTGTACTTTAAGATTACTACTCTAAGCTGTGGTGGAGGAAAACTTAGCTGATTAAGATGTCTGTTTACTTGTAATGGAATTCACTTACAACTACACCTTAGATAATAATACTAAACAAACACCCTTTGAAGGTATCTATGGCCTCAATCAAGAGCTACGCATTGGTTATGCCCTTATAACCATGACTGAGCAAGAAAACCTTATTGTAAAAGCCCGAGTAGAGTCTCTACAGCAAATCTATGAGAAAGTTACCCAGAAAATTGACCAAGCTACCAAGAGGATGGGAGAAAAGAGTAAAGGGAGGAAGTTAGCACAGTTTTAGCGTAGTGATTTAGTATGGTTACACCTGAGCAAGAAGAGGTTTCCGTATAAGAGAAAGAATAAGTTGTCTATTTAAGTTGAAGGTCCCTTTAAAATACTTCAAAAGCTTAACAACAATGCATATTGAATGGAATTACCTGAAGACTATGGAGTTTCTAATATCTTCAATATTGCCGACCTTAGCTCCTATAAATTTGAAGGTGAATTGAGTAAATACTAGTCGAATTTGATCCTAAATCCAAATTAACTTGGAGGGGATAGTAAGAATCAAGCAATTGAACCATTAACCTGAGCATGAAGCCTATAAGGATTGATGAAGTGGATTTTACTATTCTAACCAACTCCTGTCAAGGCCAAGGTGATCCTTATTGTTGACTAACTTTATATGCCAAGCTGAACAGCTTCTCATGTATTGGTAATTAAGTATCAACTTGAAAGGTGTTCCATTGATATCTTGGTACTTTTTCACACGTTTGCTCGTCCATGATTATGTTGATCTACTACTTGGAAATTTTAGTGCCAAGAACCCTAAAGTATGTCCGAACTTACGCGTCTTAGAAGGACCCCCAAGTTTACTAGGTACCTTTACTCAGCAACATCTATCTTAACCGAACTATCTGTCTACTACCGTTAGAAGTGTCTCTAATGACCCAATGTTATGTGTCCAATCCTACGTAACATAATTCTATTGCACTAATCACTAATTTACATTGAATTATTATTTTTACCCTTTATTATTCCTTGTACATTATTACTTTTAGACAATATCCCTTTTTGTCTTTTCCATTTAAGGTAGGATGCCCAAGTTTTTGGGTATAAGTACCCTTTGTAATAGGTAGCTGTACAATTATCTTACACTTGATATTGAATGTATTTCTCCTTTTGTGAGCATTACTTTGTATTGCTTGCTTACTTCACTCTTATCTTAACCCTTAAACAAAGTTAAGTGATGAGTAGCCTCATTGGATCGGCTTGTATATCATATCGAGTTAAGCCATGAGTCCTTGGTAGTTTTATAGTGTGTCATAACTTTGGATTGAGTTAAAGGTTTGCTTGTTTACTTTCATTATTGTTTGAGCACTTTCCATTTTCGTTCAAGCCTTCTATAAGCTTGGATTGACCCTGATACTTTTGCCTTTATCTATTTTGACGTGGAGTATCATCAACACTCCATGCAAGCGAACAATTTCCTATAAAAAAAAAAAAGCAATAGTTGAAGCATCAGTAGTCTTAGTGTAAGGTGTGAGACCTTACAAAACTTACAATTAGGATATTGTACTTAGATGTTGTGCGATCATGGGAGCTATTAAGTCAAGCAAATAGTAAGATGTAATGTATGTTCAAATAAGTACCATCATACGACATTAGCTAATCCTTTGTGAGATTAGAGAAATTATGCCTACTTTAATCCGGGTTAAGGAGTTTAGAAACTCATATACGAATCAACACCAAATAGAGACTTGTACAATAAAGAACACTCTCTACATAAAGCTACCTTCGAACTATGGTTCCCGACCTTGCTATAGCCTCCTATCATATCACTTAGTTCATTTAAGGGTAGAAAAAGGACCATTTTAACTATCCTCATCAAAGGGGCCATGTTTAGCTCGAGAATCCTAGTTATTACGTTAAGTGGGTTGCAAAGCATGTTAGGCTAGAGTTTAGGCCAAGTTAGGTTAGATCATATTTTAGGTGATCAGTCGATCACAAACAAACTAATTAAAGCAATAATCACAAAATAATCAATACATAGAGCTTAGATCCACATAATAACATAACAATATTCATACATATACACTACACATGCATAATCAACTAATTTACAACCACAAATAGATACATACTAATACATACTAAAACCTTTAAGTATTCTAAAATAATACTTTAAAATGAGGTGAAGCACTGGTCCTACTTACCTGGAACTTTGTTGCTTGTTAATGGAAGTTGTCATTTTTTGTCCCATTCGCTTGTTCCTATTATATTAAATTTAGCAACTTTGCTTTCCATTCAAGCCATGCAAATTATCAATGACTTAGTCAATTACATAAGAATTAAGTTGTTAAACATCAATTTTATAGATTATTTATACTTAGACGTTAAGATTTTAAAGATATTTATAGGTGACTTTTATCTCCAATATTCTCTAGGTCAGATTCTGAGTTAGGATAATTGTAGGGTTTTTAGGTAGATGACCCTTTGAGCCACCTTCTAAATCCATTGAAGTTAAATTTTATACCTAAGTTACTTTCTATGTAAGCTTCTGAGTCTAATCAAATTTTATCTCCTAGCACAATACCTTCTAAACTATCCTCTAAGCTTAGTTAACTATAAAGTTGTTAAGAACATTTTTTGACCCACTTGATGAGTCCATCTTAGTTGTAAATTACATATAAACCTCCTCTAAGTAAGCTTATGAGTAGGTTTTACTAAGATATTTTACTTATTAAATCCTTTGAAAGATCCTCTGACTTTGCTTAAATGCTATATATTCAACTAAATTTCCATAACTTTATCTTAGTTCAATCACCAATATAATTCAAATCTTGATCATCCCAAAATTATATAAGAAACTTATATGATATTTTCATTTAATGTGGTCAATATATGCATATAATTGAAAATTTAGCCACTTTGATGTTGGAAACCTATTAATTTATAAAATCAATAATTTTTTTTCTTTAATTTTTTTTTTTGTTAACACTTATAGGTTTGTTCACTATGGAAAGAAAAAGAAATTATAGGATTTATAAACAAAACTCGTAATAACCATATTTAAAGGTAGATATGATAGGAATGTAAAATGCCTATACCAATGCTACCATCGACTTGTATTTATCTTTAGGTGATAAAACATTTAATTTCATAAAATGAAAAATCTAATAGTGTCTGATATTACATCGACACCAATACCATAATAAGTAACGAAAATATTATTTAGTGTTTCTAAACAACTTAAAAGAGCTTAAAATAAAATATATACCCATCATGAGCATTATGTCCTTGATATTAAGCAAATTCGATATCAAAGGATACATGGCTTGAAGAAAACAGATTACCATACTTGTTTTGTTTCATTTTAAGCTTTAAGGCCGTGGGAGTTATCAGTTATTATACACCTTCACATCTGATGGTTAGTTCTTTTCTACTAAATTATCATTTGCTCTTCTACCCAGATATCTAATTATACTATGATGAAGTACTGTTAATACTGCAAACAAATTGAGCATAGTAATCTCAACCATCTCACATGTAATTTGCCTAATAAATAGCATAAAATATCAGTTAAATTAAAAAAAAAATAATAAAGAAAAATAATGCTTGCCGAAGTTGATGAAAAATTTCAATAGGATTTACTGATTATTCCCAAATCATACTTTGCAATTGCCGTTGAAAGAGCAACAGAACTTTTTTTCTTCTTATTTTCATTCTCTTTTTTTTTTTTTTTTTTCTTTCAATATTTCACAGAACCCCTCGTAAGGTATCTTAACTCCATAACCCATCTACTGCTCAAAACGTTTGAAGGAAAGGAAGTTATGGCTTTATATTAAGTTTGAGTCGGCAGGAGAATGAAATTTTAATTGCCAAATGTCCCTTTCATGAAGTAACATGATATTGCAAATGTGTTTATGCGTGCTACTCCACGTCGGTTTTCACCCATTCCTTGCAATTGTATATCAAGTAATAATTATTTGTTAACTTGCAAAGTAACAATTATTTGTTAACTACCTCTCTCTCTCTCTATATATATATGTACATATTTTAGAATTTAAGGTGTACCAATACAAGTGTACTATGTGACGCTATTTATATTGGTTGAGAATAACTATTGTTTAATCATTTAGATTTATTTATTTTAAGTATTTTCTGTTAAGCTATTATATCTCTACGGAGGTTAGATAATTATCAATCCGATAGCTTTATGCTTCCTATGCTTCCAAGCATTGGGCTGAAATTTGCCAACATATTTTATTATTTTATACTACATTAAGTAGCATTACTCCATGTTTTATATTCTATGTCTTCCTCCAAATGTCTTCAATATGTAACAATATGTTTAGTCTTTTTTTTTTTTTTAATTCTTTTGTCATTATTCTCCCACAATTTAATTTATTTAATATAATCATGCCATTTATGAGTTTTTGGTATTCCCATAATTTATAACTAAAAGTTTGTTAGTAATTCGAACCCATTTTGCATGTTTTCGATAATTATAGATTAATATGTAAAATGTTGCTATTTTAGCTATATTATTATTATTTTATCAAATTTTTGGAGATCGTTGTATATGTGGTCTTTTTGACCAATATTTCCTACCATATGTAAATTTTCTAACTCAATTGGGTTGTTTTGACTAATGCCTTAAATCGACTACTTGGAACCTAGTCACAAGAGTATTGAGCTTAAATAATAATTATATTGATGTTTATACATGCCCTCTAAATATTATTTTGTGCCATCTTGTAAATTTTGTTGCCTATATAATTTTATCTCCAAGGTTTCTTTAATTATCATAACTCATTTTATATGTTCTGATAAATAATAAGTGTTATATTAAAAATTGGCTTTTTAGCTATTTTATTGTTTTGTTATTATACTTACGAAATCTAAACTTACATGGTCACTTATCTATTATATATATATCTATATATGTATGTATTTATCAAAGTCTTAAAATAATAGCTTAATCAAATTACTTTCTTGAATACCCTAAAACTAAATGCTTAGGACCTATATACTAAAGTACAGATATCACCATTTGCTTGACTTGATAGCTTCTATGATCGCTCTACATCTAAGTGCAATATCCTAATTGTAAGTTTTGCAAGATCTCACATTCTACCCCCCTTATTATAGTTTTCTTCGTGAAACTAACGTATATCAACTCTTTATATAAAGTGTATCCCTATATCAGCCATTGATCCGTTTACTATTTAAACATTTTTACCTTGTTGCTTTAAATGAGCTAGGGATTTTACCTTTCCATGCGTTATCCTCCATGTTTTGCTATCATCTCTACTTCTAACTTCTCAAGTTGTCTTTCAAAATATTTGAGCTATTCTCTGCCTGACCTTCTATGCTAATCACTAGAGTCTTCAACTTATCTTTTAGAAATCCTTCTATGGTTAACTCCATTAACTTTTTGTATCCTTTTTTCAGTACCACCTTTGTTGATATTAGCATCGCATTATGTCTTTAAGATCCATTACCATTAGGGTGACAGTTTAGGTATTACATGTTCTAGTTCCAAATGTTTTTTTACTTGATTATCTCCTACTCATTAAGTTGCATCTTATTCATTCTCATCATTCACTTCATTCCTTACCAATTTTAAATCATATACTTTGTTCCAAGCTTCATAATATCTTCCATCATCAATCCTTTCTGAAGTTACAACTTGTACAGGCTTACGAATAGTCTTAATTGTAACACTTCTCTTGTTTTTCCTACTAAATCACGATCGATATCGTATTGACATCCGTTCTCTATTTCATGTTGTTGTCATAGCTATTGATTTGATGCTTTATATGACTTAGCATAAGTATCAATGGAAATGAGTTTGGAAAATCTTGATTTGTCTCTATCTCAAACTCAAATGAGGTGGTCAATGACTTAAATCAACTTGATTTGACTTGACTCAATAAAAACTAACACGATTCATGGTAAAAAGACTCATAAGGACACTAGCATAGACTCATTACTCAACATAATAGGACACGATATGGCATACTTAGATCATCAACAAGCATATGAGATTCGATAAGAGAGAAACTTGAGAATTGTAGATTTGCCATTTTCTTCCTATTTACCCATTATGCTAACATGTATATGAAGGGTTTTATATTGTCTTAGTTATATCCCTCACTTCAATAATCGATTTCCTCTCCTAATGATGGTCGTAGGTTAATGTTTTTGGTCCAACCTTAGGTTTTCTTATTTTTGTGGTAAGAATCTATTATGAGTGATGGAGTGAACTATACAGTTAATCAAAAAGTTCCCTTTGTTACTACTATTGGCTTTATTAACGTATTTCTATTGTTTCTTATTAACCTTGCCATACTACGTATTTATAAGGATAATGAATTAGTTATGCGTTTGATATTTGGTATTTGACCCTTTGTATTAATCTAAGATCGTTATTTACCTATGTCCCTAGTACAATGTTTTGTGGACATATTAAGATTATGCATTAGTTACCATAATGGAAATGCTACTTCTAGAACCACTTCCAAAGCTAGCTTTCCATATGTTTTACCTACTAAGGATGTTACATGAAAACATTTTAATGCTTATTCCTAATGTAATTCATGGTAGGCATTTACTTAGTTGGTGTGGAGGTGTAAGAAATAGGTAGGTTAAAGATGGAATTTCTTTCTATATTAGCTCCACAAGAGATAAAGGCTAATATCTTGCAACCAATCAAGTTATCTTTTGTTATATATAGCATTTGTTCTATAAATATTTTATTTGGCATTGTCACGCTTAGTTAGATAATTATCTATGATAAAAAAAAATGATACATAATGTTTTCGTGAATCACTATAAGTATCATCTATAGTGATTCACGAAAACATTATGTCTCATTTTACATAAGGGCAATTATGATTTCCATAGTCTTAACTAATTGCATGTAAAAAGAATAGATGTAGGGTTATAATATTACATTTGTGATAATTATCTTTGAATTTCCAGCTTACCACATCTAATATAGTTTATCTTAATTTCTGAAAGCTTTTATAATTATGTACATATACAATGGCATTAGTATATCCTAAATAGATACCACATATGTAGTTCCATTTATTTAATAGTTAAGTTCTTATTTCACAAATAAGCATTCGCTGACAAATTCAAGTTTATAAGATTATCCAAGTACAAACACATTTTAGTTATATGGTGTGTACCAATTAGTTATAAGATTCTATTTCATAACTATGGATTGTTACATTCAAGAGAGATGGGAATATATATATAGAGCAAGTTTCTGCTATTATATTACTAATATTCTAGAGTTCTCATACTATATGGCCTATACGATTCTTTTTCGTTTCAAACTTACAAAAGCTCATATACATATTCATATAAAAGTATAGGTACCTCATCTATTACATTATTTTTTTCAAAACAAGGAATACATACACATCCTTAACTTACTAAATAATTAATTTTACACTGACTTCTATCCCTTTAAGTTGCATTATCAAATTCATAAAGCTATATGAGTACAAACTTAAGTTTATCTTCAATTAGAAGGTACCATATAGCTTAATCCATTATTAGATTTAGTCATGTTAGTTTAAGTAACAAACTATTTCCTGTTTCTGAGGAACCCTAAGTTAGACCAGTAATAACATAACTTAAAGTATAGCTAAGGTCTAGATGAGGTCCTTGTATCAATGAATAGGTGTGTCATCAGCTTATCATCCCTTACATTCATTTAAGTTAAGTTAATAGGAGTTGGCACCTTATATATTGTATTCTTAACTCACAACTTTATTCAGAACCATCACTTAAATATTAACCTTATTATTTTCAATCATTATTCTCCTAAGTTCACCTCATAGCCCTTTACTTAATTCTTTAAGTTAGGTTCTGCAGTACCCTTTAAGTTAGATCATGCTCTATTTTGCTACCTTGAGCTTAACTAAATATACATCCTATAATTCAACCACAACCGCACTCCACATTGTAATTGTACCTCAGTCTTCACCATGATCCCTCTCATCAATTACTACTAGCCTTTCTTAAACTTCTTAAGTTACAACTAATTATAATTCTACAGGTGATACATTAGTACAACAAATAATTTACTATTAAGCATGGGCTCCTTAGATCCAAATAACTTACCAATCTTTATATCTATCAAAAGTACCAACATGATAAGTAACAATTTAAACTTAGTGAATACTTTTTAAAACTATGGTATTCTCATTAGAATAGAACTATGCTTACTAAGTGAGATCTACCTAAATGTTCCCTTATAATACCAAACATTACTTAATTAATCATCTCTGTAAATGACTTTAGGAATTATACTTTAACTTCTATAAGCCATTCCTTCTTAGTCCATTTAGGATTCATTTAGCATATTATGAGTATTTTTCAAAAATTCTATAAATTAATTTGATAAAAATTATTTATTTTCCATAGTCCAGTGTTATTAATTATGCTTCCTACACTTCTCTTATATATATATATATATTTATATTAGATATAAATCTATATTCGAAATATTTTACTACCTACTCATTTCTTACTCATAGTGTTCACCTATGATGTCTATGTAATTTTATTTATGATGCTTTAAAACAAGTTCTTAAGAATCATGCTTTAAAAGAGTTCTTATGAACAGTACTCTCATATGAACTCAAAACTTTTACGCTTCGAAGAGATGGAGTTGCAACAATTCTACCATGTGAACTATCGTAAGATTGAAGTTGACTTTACAGCTACTATCATAGACCTAGTTTATAGTAGACGTACTTAACTCTACCGCTTTGAGGCATTTAATTTGATACCTGTTCTTTAAGAATAATTTTTGGGAATAATTGACAAAATAAACTTGTAGTTTGACTTTTTAGAACATTAGTCATAAACCCACAAGTACAAGTTAGTTAGCATATAGATCAGAAGTTCAAAAACTATTGAGCTACCTAAGGAGACCCATATAGTTTTTTTAAAAGTTAGAAAAAAAAAATCAATAATAAGAACATAAATCTAGCCATTTCTCCTTAATCCTTACTCCCTAACCCTGTTTGCTTAAATTTTGGTTTTTGGTTGCTATACTAGTAAATCTACTCTAAACTTACAAAACACACTATGGGAGAATGAGTGACAACTTACTCGATAAGTGAGACAAAAATTGAAATATGCATTTAGTATGCAACAACCAGGATTTTCAATCTAGTAAAATAAATGCAATGTATGTTCAAGTAAGTGTCATTACACAATGTTATCAAGTCCGTTGTAAGATTAGAGAAATTGTGTTTGCTTTAATCTAGGTTGAGAAGTTTGACATCTCATACCCAAATTGACACAAAACCGGGGTTCGTACAATGGAAAATATTCTCTACTCGAGTCTACCTTCGAACTACAGTTCTTAATCTTACCATGACCTATCATTAAATTCAACTACGAGTAAGGAAAGGACTATTTTAGCTATCCTCATCAAAGGGTCCATATTAGCTCGAGAATCCTAGTTGTTATCCCTAACAGGTTGTAATACATGTTAGGTTAGAGTTTAGGCCATGTTTAGTTAAAGTTTAGCCCATGTTTAGGTTAGATCATTTTCAAGGTAATCAACCAATCTTAAATAGACCAATCAAAGTAATAATTACAATACAGTCAGTATATGGAGCTCAAATACTCTTTATAGCAGAACAATATTCGCGTACATATGCTATACATGCATAATCAATGAACTTACAACCACAAATAGATATATATTAAATCCTTTAAGTATTCTGAAATAATACTTCAAAATGCGATAAAGTTTGATCTTACTTACTTGAAACTCTGTTGCCTGCTAGTAGAAGTTGTCATTTTTGTCCCTTTCACTCATTCCTATTATGTTAAATTAATCAACTTTAGTTTCAATTCAAGCCATGCAAATCATCAATGACCTTGTCAATTACATCGACTTTAAGTTGGCAAACATCAATTTGATATATTATTTATACTTAGACATTAAGACTTTAAAGTTATACAAGTGACTTTTATCTCTAGTATTCTCTAAGTTAGGTTCTAAAGTAGGATAATTGTAGGGTTTTTAGATAGATGACCCTCTAAGCCACCTTTTAAATCCATTGAAGGTAAATTTTATACCAAAGTTACTTTTTGAATTAGCTTTTGAGTCTAGTCAGATTTTATATCTTAGCACAATACCCTCTAAAACCATGCTCTAAGCTTAGTTAACTATAATGTTATTAGGAACATCTTTTGACCCACTTTTTGAGTTCATCCTAATCGTAAATCACATACGAACCTCTTCTAAATAAGCTTATGAGTAGGTTTTACTATGATATTTTATTTATTAAATTATCTTAAATATCCTTTGACTTTGCTTAAATGTTACATATTCAACTAAATTTCTGTAACTTTACCCTAGTTAAAACATAAACCACAATCGCCAATACAATTCAAATCTTGATCATCCCAAAATTATATAAGAAACTTATTTGATATTTCCATTCAATGTGGTCAATATATGGATATAATTGAACATTTAGCCACTTTGATGTTGGAAACCTATTTATTTATAAAATCAATAATTTTTTTACGCTTTTTTTTTAAATACTTTTATGTTTATCCTTTATGAAAAGAAAAAGAAATTATAGGATTTATAAGCAAAACTTATAATAGCTATATTTTGAAGGTAGATATGGTAGAATTGTAAAATGCCTATACCCATGTCTTCAAGGTGATGAAACATTTAATTTCATAAAATGAAAAATCTAATAGTGTTTGATATTACATCGACACTATTGCCACAGCGAGCAAGGAAAATGTTATTAGGTGTTGTTAAACAACTGAAAAGATTTTAAAATAAAATAGATACCTATCATGAGCAGTAAGTCCTTAATATTAAGCAAATTCGGTATCAAAGGATACATGGTTTGAGGAAAACAGATTACCATACTTGTTTTGTTTCATTTTAAGCTTTAAGACCGTGGGAGTTGTTAGTTATTATACACCTTCACATCTGATGGATGTTGCTTTTGTACCAAATTATCATATACTCATCTACCAAAATATCTAATTATACTACGACGAATTACTATTAATACTGCAAACAAGTCAGCGATAGTAATCTCAACCATCTCACTTGTAATTTACCTAATAAGTAGCATAAAATATCAGTTTAATCTTAAAAAAAATAAGGTACAATAATGTTTACCGAAGTTCATGACAAATTCCAATGGGATCCAATGATTATTCCCAAATCATACTTTACGGTTGACGTTGAAAGAGCAACAGAGCTTTCTTTCTTCTTATTTTCATCCTCTTTTTCTTTTTTTATAATTTTCATAAAACCCCTCGTAAGGTTTCTTAACTCCATAACCCATCTAATACTCAAAATGTTTGAAGGAAAGCAAACTATGGCTTTATATTAAGTTTGGGTCGATGAAGGAGTGAAATTTTAATTGCGGGCCTTTCATGAAGTAACACAATATTACAAATGTCATTACGTGTCCTACTAGTATATTGCCCCAGCCAAACTACCCTGTTTTTACAAATCCAGGAGCTGCATGTTGGTTTTCAACCGTTCCTTGCAATTGTATACCAAGTAATAATTATTTGTTAACTACTATCGATATCTATATATATATTTATATATACATATTTTAGAATTTAAGGTGTACCAATACACAAGTATACTATGTGACGCTATTTACATTGGTTGAGAATAATTTTTTTTAATCATTTAGATTTATTTATTTTAGCTATTTGTTGTTAAGCTATTATAGCTCCACGTAGGGTAGATAATTATTGATCCGACAGCTTTGTGCTGCCTATGCTTCCAGATGTGGTCTTGAAATTTGCCAACATAATTTATTATTTTATACTCCAATACTCTATGTTAGATATTCTATGTCTTCCCCCAAATGTCGTTCGATATGTAACAATATATTTAGTTTTTTTTAATTTCTTTTGCCATTATTCTCCCACAATTGAATTTATTTAATATAATCATGCCATTTATTAGTTTTTAATATCCCATAATTTATAACTAAGAGTTCGTTAGCAATTGAAACCCATTTAACGTATGTTTGATAATTATAAAATAATATGTGAAATGTAGCTATTTTAGCTATATTACTATTATTTCATCATATTTTTGGAGACCAATATTCTTATCCTACATGTAAATTTTCTAACTTGATCGGGGTTATTTTGAAATCGACCATTCATAGCCTAGTCATGAGAGTATTGGGCTTAAATAATAATCATACTAGATGTTTGTTCATGTCTTTTAAATAATATTTTGTGCCATCTTATAAATTTTGTTGCCTATATAATCTTATCTCTAAGGTCTCATTAATTATCAGAATTCGTTCTATGTATTCTAATAAATAACAAGTGTTGCATTAAAAAATAGTTTTTTTAGCTATTGCATTATTTGTTATTATGTTTACAAAATATAAACTTACAAGGTCACTTTGTGTCACATTCTAGAATAGCACAGGTTGTCCCATCACACTGGTATACTTGTTATAAATAAGCTCGATTCTCATAAAACAACACTTTATTATATATTTGATGCTTAAAGGAGTTCAGCGACTGTTTTTGAGTTACAAATATTTACATCATTTACAAACTTCAAAAACTTAAATACTAAACTTTTAGTTAAACTTCCAAATCCCCATTGTACTTGTTAAAAAATCTAGCGCTCTCTAAAAGCCCTTTCTTGTTGCTAGCGATGCCTTAAAAAGTTGCATCATAACACAACGATAAGAGAAAACTTATCCCATCAACTATTGTTAAGTTGAGTGAGAGTGGAAAACAAACAACATTATGCTAAAGCATATAACACAAACATACAAGTTTATATTCAGTTAATATTCAAGCAGCAAATAATTTAATGCAAATTTTATGCCATGCTAATGCATATAACATGCATCGATACTGATATCCTAGTTAGCCTAGCAATATAGGCATCCAAAGAATATTTCTAGGAACTTAGCAAAATATCTTAGCCTAGCAAAAACACGGAGCATTGTTAAAGTGTTGGTTAATGCGAAATTATGTGCACAAAACCCAACTTTATAAACTTAGCCTAGCAAAACCAAAATTTTTCAGAAAACTGACTTGTAAGTTCTTTTTGTACCATACTATGAGTGCATCAACCAATTCTTAATCAACATCAAGTATACCAATAAGGCTTATCATGTTCATTCTATCTTTGCTTTAGGTTCTGATTTTGCTTCTAAATTAGCTTATGCTTTGAATACTCATTATAACATAAGTCTTCATAAGTTTTACTCACAACCAAGTGTAGATTTCATCACATAACAACATTGCCAGCAATATACTCACAAAAGTACAACATCACCAAGTACATCCATCACTAATCTAAGCAATATTCAAACAATTACTCCACTTACAAACCAAAACATTCATTATCTACTAATGAAATGTAATTTGTGTACTTTACACAATAATTCCAAGCATCGTTTTAGACAAACACCACAATCATGTGTAAGGACATTGATTCTCTACTAATTAGATAATAGTCTATATCTTATATATGCAAATCTACTTCCCTAACTAGAGGTATGATCCCAATTTATTGGTTAACATGAACTTCCTCCTCCATAACTTCACATAACAAGAGTAAGTACTTCTAAGGTTAATTATAGGTCATGAGGATATCTGTATGTATGTATGTATGTATATACATATACCAGTTAAATACTCACTTGTTGGTAATTAGTTCATTAAAAGTCAGTTCTGATTCAGTCTTTGAGTTTGATTCTAAGTTAGCTTCTGAAACGGCTTTTTATTTCATTGTCCTCTTTTACAAATCATAATTTCTTGACTAATAAATGATTTTTTTAATAAGTTACTCGAAATTGTCAACTCCTTTGAGTTAGTAACTTTCTTTAGTAAAAAATCCTCTAAGTTACCATTTGAGCTATACAGAGGTCATTTGTGATACCAGTTTTATCTTTTGACATGGCTTTTGAGTTTCTCTAATTTAAGATCCTTACTAAGTTATTATCTAAGCTACCATCTAACTCTACTATTCCTAGAGTTTTTAAGAAAAATAACCTTTGACCGAGCTTCTGAATCCTTTGTTTATAAATTGCCTCTAACCTATCTTCTAAGTATCATTATAGTGAAAAAATTCATTCCCAAAACCTCTGAGCTATTCTCTATCTCTAACTAATATCTTAAATTACTTACTTTTAAAGACCAAACTATAATTTTATACAACTTCTCATTTTATTACTCCATCCACTCATCTTAGAATAGTACATATACTTTAAGAAGTAATCCAACTTAGAATTTAAGTAGGGTTATTAAGAAAATAGGTTATTTTTCCATTAAAAACACAATTTGATACATAATTTAGGGCTCAAAAATCACATAAAAACTTAGGAAATAGTTTCATGAAAAACTTTCACATACAATTTAGTATTATCTTAGGATAGTGTACAAAAAAAATTTGAAGTGGAAACTATGTCGTTAACCTTATTTATTTCGATATTGAAAAATTTTCGGTTTCTTGGGGACATATATGATAACTATCAAATTTATACAAAATATTATGTTTACTAGATTCTATGCATAAAAATTTGTAGGAATAAGATTTTTCATAATTTTTTGAGTATTTTTGACACTTTTCCAAAATTACTCAAAATCTGATCAAAGTAAGACCTTACCAGATTTAGCCGCTCTAGCTACTGTTGACGACCACCCCCTTGTCAGTCGACATAGTTGCTAAGTGCTCTATTACCTGGTGTCAGTGGTTAGGTCCCATATTTCCCCTATATTGTTGCTCCTTCTATCTCCTCAAACTATACATTGATTTTATTATTTTTCTAAATTTTAGTTCCTTGATCACTTCAGCTCACTTAAATTTTTCTTAAGCTTCACTTTGCATAAACAACGTGTTGGAGAGGATTTTTTAGATTTTCTAAGCTCAAGGATGGTGAAAATGAGTTTTTCTTTCTCTTTGCCAAAATTCTAAGCTTATATTGCATGTAATTTTCATCTCTAATACTTGTCCATTTGAAGCTACACCCTTACCAAGATGATTTTTAGTTGCCTTAATGTCCTTTATAATTTTTTTATTAATTTTTATGAATTTAATTAACTTATTCTAGCTTAAAAGTTCTCTTTTCGAGTATTTTAATTAGTTTTAGTTCTAGATCTATGTATAAAAATTACACATGACATATATGTATATATTCCATATGTTATTTTACATCCCATAGTAATTTTATTAGATATACAAGTTATCTCTAATGGCTTATTACATTTTAGAGCTCTAATGTTGAGTTTTTGAGAATTTACAAATATACACAATAAAAACACAATTTATTGAAATTAAATATCATATATAAACTATTTTAAGAAATTAATCCTAATCACACTATTCCTCTATCTTTTTTAACCTTATATTAAAATTTGGCTCAATTTGGACAAAATTGTCTAAAGACCCTAAATCATTCTGAATGCCCTAAATGTTTTAACTTAGATTTGTTATTTTAGCGATTAGGGTACTTACTTAACTAGGGTCTTACATTCCATCCTCCTTACAAAATGTTTTGACCTTGAAACGTGTATAATAAGTTAGTTAGCATACCGAGAATTCTAACTAACAACAGATAACTTATCAGAATTAATATACTAACCTTAAGTAAATAGTTCAGGGTATTATATCCTCATATAATCTGTAGACTCCCACGTTAACTCATTTGTAGTATGTCAACTCCATAATAATTTAACATATTCAATGTCTCAATTCCTTAATCTTTGTATTTTGGTATCCAAAATCTTTATTGGATGTTCCACATATGTCAAGTTTTCCTTCAGTTCTATAGGTGGTACATGTAATATAATCGTGAGATCTCCTACAAACTTTCTTAGAGTTGAAATATGAAAAACATTATGAATACCTGCCATTTCTTCCTGTAATTCCAATTCATAGGCCACCTTCCCGATTCTTCTCTTAATCTATTAGGGTCCCACATATCGTGGACTTAACTTTTCTTTACTACCAAAATGCCTAACAACCGTCATTAGAGATATTTTTAGAAATTCCTAATCACTTACTTGAAATTCTAATGTCTTCCTTATAACATCTGCATGACTTTTTTGTTGACTTTGAACATTCTTCATTTGTTCCCATATCACCTGTACTTTCTCCTTAAGATCCTGTAGCATGGCTAATCCAATTGTTTGTTTATTACCTACACCAGAGATCTATATTTATGTCCATATAGTGCTTCGCATGGTGCCATTTGAATAGTGCTATGATAACTATTGTTATAAGAAAATTCCACCAACAATAAATGATTGTCCCAATTTCCACCAAACTCCAACACACATGCCTTGAGCATATCTTCTATTGTTTATATAGTACATTTTGATTGTCCGCCCTTCTATAGATGATATGCTATACTAAAGCTTAACTTAGTTCTCAATTCTGTATGTAAAAACTACCAAAATTGTGACATGAATCAAGAATCATGGTCAGAAATGATTGATACCAGTACCTCATGCAAATGAACTATTTCTTTAATATATACTTCAACTAATTGAAGTATGGTTGTAGTTTACTTGATAGCCAAAAAATTTGCAAACTTGGTAAGTCTATCTACTATAACCCATATCACATCATGCTACTTCCTTATTCTATGCAAACCACTTATAAAATTCATTGTTACATGCTCTCACTTCCATTTAGGTATCAACAAAGGTTGTAATAACCTGCTTGGCTTTTGGTGTTGTGCTTTAACCTTTTGACAAGTTACATACTTTAAGATATATTGCACTACATCTCCCTTCACTCCACCTATTAAAACTTTTGCTTCAAATCCTTGTACATCTTATTATTTCTAAGATGTAAAGAATACTTTGCATCATAAACTTCTTCTAAAATCACTTCCATAACTTCTACGACTTTTGGAACACATTTCCTTTCCTTTCCTTGAATTTTAACATTCCCTTATCATCAATCCAAAACTCAGGATGTTTTTCCAAATTATGTTTGATCTTTTATAATTCCATATCCTTTTTCTAAGCTTCCTTTATATGTTTTAGGATTGTAGGTTATACTTCCAAATTTGCTAATGTCGATCTACTCCCTTGGACTAAGATTTCCAACCTCGTTCTTTCCATATCTTCAGTCAACTCACTTCTATTAGTAATCAGCATAGCAACATTATTAAACTTTTTCCTACTTAAGGCATCTGCAACTACATTCGCCTTTCTTGGATGATAGTGAATTGAAAGATCATAATCTTTAAGCAATTCCAACCATCTCCTTTGCCATAGATTCAATTCTTTTTGCGTAAAAATGTACTTAAGACTTTTGTAGTTCATATACACCTTACACTTCTCACCATACAAGTACTATCTCTAGATCTTCAAGGCAAATATAACTACTGCCAATTCTAAGTCATATGTTAAAATAATTCCACTCATATGGTCCAAGTTGTCTTCATGCATAAGCAATCACCTTATCATTTGGCATCAATACACATCCTAAACCATTCCTTAAATCATCATAATAAATTGAGTATTCTCCTGATCAATCAGGTAAAGTTAGTACAGGTATAGTAACCAACCACTTCTTAAGTTCCTATAAACTTCTCTCACACTTATTATTCCATTCAAATCAAATTCCTTTGCATGCAATTGTGTTTATGGCATAGTAATCCTAGAGAAATCCTACACAAATCTTTGATAATATCCTGCTAATCCTAAGAAACTTCTTACCTCAGTTATAGTTGTTGGCCTTGCCTAATCTGTCATTACCTTTACTTTTATTTTGGCACCTGATACAATATGTCCAAGAAATCTAACTTTCTCTAACCAAAACTTACACTTCTTTAACTTAGCATATAATTGGTTTCCCCTTAAAGTCTAAAGTACTTTTCTCAAATGCTTCTCATGTTCCTCTCCATCTCTTAAGTAAATCAAAATGTCATCTATAAACACCAATACAAACTCATCCAGATACTTTCTAAACACAAGATTCATCATGTCTATGAAAGTAGCTGGGGCATTCATCAAACCAAATGGCATTATTAAGAACTCATAATGTCTGTATCTCGTTTTAAAAGTTGCTTTAGGTATATCCTCTTCCTTAATCTTCAGTCGATGGTACCTTGATTGCAAATCTATCTTGGAAAAAATAGTAACTCTTTTCAATTGATTAAACAAATCATCGATTCTTAGAAGTGGATACTTATTCTTAATTGCGACCTTATTTAACTCCTAGTAATCTATACAAAGCCTCAAACTTCCATCCTTCTTCTTGACAAAGAATGCTGGTGTACCCTAATGCGACTATTACGTCTAATAAAACCTTTGTCTAATAGCTCTTGAATTTTCTTCTTTAGTTCACCTAATTATGTTGGTGCTACACGGTAACGGGTTTTAGAAATAGGTGTAGTCCTTAGAACAAGGTTAATGGTGAATTTGATTTCCCTATTAGGTGGCAATCCAGGTAAATCCTTAAGGAAAACTTCAAGGAATTCTCGTACTATAGGTATGCCTTCTAATTTGGTTTCCTTAGCTTATGTATCCAATACTAAGGCTAAGTAAACTATATTCCCTTTACATATCAACTTTCATGCTTTACTTATTGGGATCACTCGGGGAACTACATCAGTAGAACTTCCCTTGAAACAATAATCCTTTACATGTGACCTTCGAAACATTACCGTCTTATTTTCACAATCAACATTTGCTTTATACTTGGTTATCCAATCTATCCCTAATATTACACCAAATCCTTTCATATCTAAGACTATTAATTTCGCCGGCATCTCATGAATATCTATACAACCATTCCCATCTCTTAGCTTATGATACATAACTTATTCTCCTCCTAAAGGTGTTATGACTACCATCTCATATACTAAGGTTTCTATTTGTAACTGATTCTTATTGACATATTCCTTCAAGGCATATGAATGAGTTGCTTTAGTATCAAATAAAGCATATACGTAATTATCTCCTATGTGCACCAATCTTAGAGCAATTATTTATAACCATATTACTTCATATTCATGAGTAACATCAATATACATTTAAGCTAACTAACTATTAAATATACTGAAGTTAGAGAAATCTAGGTAATATTTACCTCTGCTTCTTTTGGCTAGAGTACATAAAATCTTCCTTATACCCTAGGCCTTCCTACCGCTCTACTTGGTTAATTGGTGCTCTTATTGGTAGGTTTTGGTCTATTAGCTTAGGATTGCTCTTGCCCTGCTTGTGGTCTAGTACACTGGTGTGCATTATGACCTATCTTGCAATAGATGGTATAAAACATTCCCCTAAGGTTTGGATTCTAATAATTCTTTGCTATGTGTCCAACTTCTCCACACCTAAAACACTTTCCACATAACTCAAGACAATCCATAGCTCGATGCCTTGCATTACACTTGCAATACGGTATTGTAGTTCCACCACTTCTTTAATACTTATTTACAAACTACTGACCCTACTTTCCTTTTACCATCTTATTGTTACTATTGGAGCTTCCATAAACCTTCTTTTCTTAGTATCATTCCATTAGCTTTTTCTCATAAAATATAAGCTTACTCAATTAGTTGGGCCTTATTCACTAAGTTATTGTACCTTTCTATCCTAAATCTTTTCAACACCGATTGGAAAACAAATCAAGTTTAGCTCTAAACCTTCCAACCTTAGCTAATTCATTCTTAGACAGCCTCTAGTGCAAATTTTAGTAACCTATTAAAATCCCTTCCATACTTCTCGACTGACTTACCATCTTGCTTTAGTTTGTAGTACTCTTCACACATCTATTCCCTTACATACTTTAAGGAAATACTATTCCAGAAATGTATTCATAAAAGCATTCTATTGAGTAGGTTGAGTTAAAAATTGCTTCTTATGCTTCTACTAATCATTCAAACAACCATCTAACAAAATTGTTGCAATCCCAACCTTTTTATTCTCTTCCACTTCGTCCACTTCAAAAGGCTTTCCTAGAGAATCAGTCCACTCCTCAGCAACTAGTATTCTTACCATCATACAGCTTTACTATCTGTTGTACTTGAGTAAACTTATCACCTCCTCTAAATTTAGCTTGATAAGTTGAAAATTGTTTCATAAATTCCATACCAAGCTGAGGCTGAGCTAGATCAGGTTATGGCTGAGGTTTTACCCTTTGCTCTTAGAGTTCTCAATTTACTAAAAGCCTTCCACATCCTCTTTGCATCATTTTCTAGACACCACCAAACAACATAAATAATAAGTACTATTATGATGCTATAAAGTTATAACATTCTATCACTTAGCTACCCTACACATCTCATGTGAACCTAAAAACTTAAGGTCCTTTGCTTATGCTCTAATACTACCTAAAGGATATTACATCTCAACATAGCACATAATGTCTCATCATACAGGTAAACCTATTGTAAATAAGCTTGATTCTCATAAAACAACACTTCATTATATATTTGACACTTAAAGGAGTTCAGCTGTAGGCTTTTGGTTACAAATATTTACATTATTTACAAACTTAAAAAACTGGAACACTAAACTTCAATTAAACTTATGGATCCCTATTATACTTGATCAAAGACACTTTCACTTTCAAAATAGCTTACTCTATCTAGCGCTCTCTAAAAGTCTACCTCCGTCGCTGGAGATACCCCAAAAAGTTGCATCTTAATCTAGGGATGAGAGAAAACTTATCCCCTCAGCTACTATTGAGTCAAGTGAAAGTGGAAAACAAACGACAATACACCAAAGCACATAACATAAACATACAAGTTTATATTCAAGTAGCAAATAATTTAATATAAATTCTATACCATGCTAATATACATAACATGCATCGGTATAGATATACTAGCCAGCCTAGCAACTCATTTGGTTTGGTCGACTACAAATGTAGGCATCTAGAGAATATTTTTGGGAACTTAGCAAATTATTTCAACCTAACAAAACCATGAAGCATGATTGAATTGTTTGTCAATGTGAAACTATATGCATGATGTGGATACCTAATCTTTGCACCCCTCCCCCCTCTTTATTTTTCATATTAGGTTATAGGGTCCTAAATTAGAAAAAGTTAAAAAAAATAGAAAATAAAAAAAATATGGTATTATTTTTTTGTATTTTTTCTAAATTAGAAAAAGTTAAAAAAAATAGAAAAAAATATGAATTCTAGAAAAATATATATAAAAAATAGGAAAATAGGAAAAAGTACAAAAAAATAAGAAAATTAGAAAAAATACAAAAAAAAAAAGAAATTTAAAAGGTCACAAAATAAAATAGGGTATTTAGAAAATAATAAATTTTTAGGTTGTTTAAATAGAATATAATTTTAATTTCAATTTCAATTTCAATAGTTTTGAATAAAAGGCTGTTGCGTCTAAGCTTAGATTTGAATTTAGCTCAGGCTAACTTGGTCTATATTTGCAATAAATTATATATATGAATTAGGAAAAACCAATAGCTTAGTTGGATAAGTATTTGGACTTAATATTGTATATGACTTGGAGAACCTGGGTTCAATCCATGCAAGGCGTAAATTGTATTTTTTATTTTCTTTTCTCTCTTTATCGCCATGTCATCGCCACATCACGGGCCACATCGTCGCTACATCATTTGCTAACTCACTTCTAAGTATGGTAGACATACTCCGACACATTCATGTACGCGCAGCTATGTATTTGGCACTACATATTGTCTAGATTCGTCTAATCCAAAAATGAAAGAAAATTATATTGTATTTAATTTTTTCCATCTTTAACTCAACCGTAACACCTATAAAAAGGGGTCTATTCTTCATTTTTAAAACACAACAAAAACTTCGAAACAATTTAGAAAAACAAAAATCGAAGTTTCCTCTCTCTAGCAAGGCATTCCCTATGGTGTTTTTTCAAAAACCACCACCATCGGATTTCTTGAGCCGACCAAGCCAATCCAGCCAATCCAAGCTAAAGTGAGTCGACCGAGCTGATCCAAGCCGAATTGAGCTGATTTGAAGCTAATCCGAGCCGACTCGATTTTTCTATTCTTTTTATTTATTTATTTATTCATTTTTTATTTGTAAATGTTATAAATGAGAAAAAAAAGAAGAAAAAAGAACGAAAAAGAAAAAAGAAAGAGAAGAAAAACAAAAGAAGAAGAAGAAAGAAAGTAGTCTATTTATTTATTTTAATAGAAATAGATAGAATAAGTATAAACTAAATAAGATAATATAATAAACATAAAAATAAATAAATAGGTTAGTAAACAAAAATCATTTTCACACTCAGAAAAATTTAGTTTTCTAAAAATAAATGAGAATAAATCAATCAATTTTCAAATTAGAATCATTTAGAATTTCCAAAAATAAAATCCAACTTAGGACCCCTCATAATCTTTTCTCAAATCAACTCAAAATGGGTAAAAATGTAAACCCGACAATTTTTCCAAAATTAAAATCAAACCACCCACTAGAGTTTTTTATAAAAGAACTACGTGCGTTTAATCCCGAATAGCGGATATGTAGGCACCGGTACGCAAGTATGGGGTGACTTAAAATATGGAAAGTTTTATTTTTATTAGATTTTAGATATTTGTGTAAATTAATCAATTTAGTCGTGTGTATCATAATTAGATGTTTTTTTAGAAATTAAAAAGGGTATATTTGAAAAGCGAAGTTAAATTCAGAAAGTTAAAAAGTGGTATTCGTTAAAGGTTTAATAAAATGTAGATCTCTAGTTTTTTAAAAAATCGTATTTATAACTTGGTGTTTCAATCGATAGACGGGTAGCTACGTTATAATCAATCCACCAAATTGGTTATAACTTAAGCCCTTTTCTCGACTATAGTCGGGTGGCGACTCCAAATCTTTTCAAGTTGGAAAAAATAATCTTCTTTAACCCTAGTCGAGGGTCAATATTAAACGAGTAAGGGTTAGTATTGATCGGTTTAGAGAAAACCTAATTTTATAAAAAGACCCAAGAGGGTGAAAAACCAAGCTTGACATACGAAACCTAACTTTGTAAACTCATCCTAGCAAAACCAAAAGTTTTAAGAAAACTGACCTGTAAGTCCTTTTCATACCATGCCATTAGTGCAGCAACCAATTCTCAATCAAAATCAAGTATATCAACAAGGCTTATCATATTTGTTTTGTCTCTACTTTAGGGTCTGATTTTGCTTTTGAATTAGCTTATGCTTCAAATACTCATTATAGCATAAGTCTTCATATGTTTTACTCACATCCAAGTATAGATTTCATCACATAACAATATTTCCAGCAATATACTCATAAAGTACAGCATCACCAAATGCATCCATTGCTAATCCAAGCAATATTCAAACAATTACTGTATTCATTAACTAGAGCATTAATTATCTACTAATCAAATGTAAGTTGAGTACTTTACACAACAATTCCAAGCATTTATTTAGAGAAACACCACAATCCTATGTAAGGACATTCATTATCCCCTAATCAAATAATAGTCTATATCTTATATATGCAAATCCACTTACTTGGCTAGCAGTACAATCCTAATTTACTGGTTAGCACAAACTTCCTCCTTTATGACTTCACCTAGTAAGAGTAAGCACTTCTAAGGTTAATTACAGGTTATGAGTATATATATATATATATATATATATACATATATTAGTTAAATACTCGCTTGTTGGTAATTAGTTTGTTATAAGTTGGTTCCAATTTAATCTTTGAGTTTGATTCTAAGTTAGCTTCTAAAACATCTTATTACACTATTCTATATTACAAATCATAATTTCTTGACTAATTAATTATTTTATTTTAATAAATTACATGAAATTGTTAAATCCTTGAAGCTATACAAGGGTCATCCATGATACTAGTTTTATCCTCTAATATAACTTTTGAGTTTCTCCAATTTAAGGCCCTTACCAAATTATCCTCTAAGCTATCCTTTAACTTTGTTATTCTTAGAGTTTTTAAGAAAAACAACCTTTGAACAAGCTTCTAAATCCCCTGTTTTTACATTTAACTAATAAATTGCCTTTGACATATCCTTTAAATATCATTATAGTGCAAAAATTTATTCGTAGAACCTTTGAACTATCATTAGCCTTCAACCAGTGTCTTAAATTACACACTTTTAAAGACCAAACTGCAATTTTATACAATTCCTCATCTCATTACTCCATCTATTGATCCTAGAACAATACATATACTTGAAGAACTTATCCAACTTAGAATCTAAGTAGGGTTATTAAGAAAATAGGTTATTTTTTCATTATAAAATAATTTAATACATAATTTAGGGCTAAAAAATCACATAAAAATTTAGGAAATAGTTTCATAAAAAATTTCAGATAGCTATTTAGTATTAACTTAAGATAGTTTGTAGAAATATTTGAAAGTGGAGATTACATCATTAACCCTATTTATTTCAATATTGAAAATTACCTGATTTATTTGATTTTTTAAGTATGTATATAATAACTACCAAATCTATACAAATTATTATTTTTCCTAGATTCTATACATGAAAATCTATAGGAATATAATTTTTCATAATTTTATAGCTATTTTTGACATTTTTCCAAAATTACTCAAAATTGGATCAAAGTAAGACCTCACTAGATTTGGCCACTTCGGCTACCGTTGACAACCACCCCCTTGTCTGCTAGCCCAGCCACTAGGTGGTCTACCACTTGGTGGTGGCAGTTGGCTCCTATATTACCTCCATACTATCACAACTTCTATCTCCTTAAACCGGACATCGATTTTGTTATTTTTCCTAATTTTAGTATCTTGATCACTTCAGTTCACTTAGTTTTTTCTAAGACACTTCCCATAAGCAACTTATATGAGAGGATATTTTGGATTTTCTAAGCTTAAGGATGGTGAAAATGAGTTTTTCTTTCTCTCTCTTCCAAAATTCTAATCTTATATTGCATGCAATTTCTTGTTCTAATCTCCAACACCTATCAATTTGAAGCTACATGCTTACTAGGATGATTTCCAACTGCCTTAATGTCATTTATAATTTTTCTTAATTTTTATGAATTTCATTAACTTATTTTGTCCTAAAAGTGCTATTTTTGGGTATTTTAATTAGTTTTGGTTCTAAATATATGTATAAAAATTACACAAGACATATGTGTATATATTCCATATGTTATTTTATGTCCCATAGAAATTATATTAGATATATAAGTTATCTATAATGGCTCGTTACAATTTAGGGCTCTAACATTGAGTTTTTCGAAATTAATAAACATACCTAATAAAAATTTAATTTATTGAAATTAAATATTATATGTTTACTATTTTGATAAATTAATCCAAATAGTACTATTCGTCTAACTTTTATGACCTTTATTTAATATTTGGCTCAATTCAAACAAAATTATCTTAAGACCTTAAAACATTCCGAACGCCGTAAATGTCTTAACTCAAATTTGTTAGTTTAGTGACTAGGATGCTTAATCAATTAGGGTCTCACATTTTGTTTATTATATATATATGTATGTATGTATATGTTGTATTTGGCCAAGTCTTAAAATAGTAGCTTAATCGGATTATTTTCCCAAGTGTCCCGAAACTAAATGTTAATCTCCTATATACTAAAGTACAGATCTCACCATTTGCTTGACTGGATAACTCCCATAATTATACTACATCTAAGTGCAATATCCTAATTGTAAGTTTTGCGAGGTCTCACATAAGGCTTAAAGTATGCCATCTTATCAAATTTATCTATGATAACCATTGTTAAATCTTTGCCTTGGGTAGTTTGGGGCAAACCGAAGATAAAATCCATGCTCAAATCAACCTATGGTCCCATCTGGATGGGTAGAGGCATCACTTTCCCATGTTTAGCTCAGCTTTTTACCTTCTTATAGGTCACACAACTCTCAACCACACAATATACATTTCTCCTTATCTTAGGCTAATAAAACCTTGGATTTAATAACTTAAACGGCCTTTTCTCTCTAAAGTGCCAAGAGAGTCCTCCATTATAAGCTTCCTTCACTTGCATCTCTCTCATAGAATAGGTCAGCACACATAGCTTGCCACCATAAAACAGATATTTGTCCTCTACATGATATTTATCTACTGTCTTCCCTTCTTCGTAGTATCCATCTATGGGACCAAAATGGGGATCATATAGATATTGTTTCTTAATGCTTGCAAACCTCAAAAGTCTAGTCTGTAGCTTAGTTAGAAGTATATGTCTCCTTGATAAGGCATCAACAACTACATTAGTCTTGCCTTGCTTGCACTTGATTAAAAAATTAAATCCTTCTAAGAGTTTTAACCATCGAGCTTGGCACTTAGAGAGCTTCGATTGGCTCCATAAGTATCTTCAGGATTCATGAATGGTGTATATGACAAATTCTTTTGGCAAGAGATAGTATTGCCATATACAAAGAGCTCGGATCAATACCAAGAGTTCTTTATCATATACAAAGTAGTTCAGTTGTACCCCTTTGAGCTTCTCATTATGATAGGAAATAAGTTGGTCTTCTTACATTAGCATAGCTCCAATGTCAATACCTAATGCATCACCTTCAAGCTCAAATACTTTCTTGAACTTAGGTAAAGCTAAGACTGGGGCAGAAGTCAATTATTCTTTCGCCTTGGTAAAACTCCTCTCCTCTTTCTCTTCCCACTTAAACTCCATGTTCTTCTTTGTTAGCTTAGTAAGGGGTGCAACTATTGAACTAAAACCCTAAATAAAATGTTAGTAGAAGCAAGCCAATCTATGAAAGCTCCTCACCTTGGCACATGAAGATGGAATTGGCTACTTAACCATGGCTCAAAATTTCTTCTCATCAACCTACAATCCTCCTCTACTAGCTACATACCCAAAGAAGACTACGGCTTCCTGACAAAAACAAAATTTCTTCATATAGGAGGATATCGTTAAAGTAGACTACAACAAATTTTCCTATCAAATCTCTCAAAACATGATTCATTAACCTCATAAAAGTATTTAGGATATTTGATAACCCAAATGACATCATCATCCATTCATACAAATCATGTTGGATTTTGAATGCAGTTTTTCACTCATCCCCTTGTCTTATATGAATCTGATGGTAGCCTGACTTTAGGTCAATCTCACAAAATACTTTAGAACCACTTAGTTCATCTAGCATATCATTTAGCCTTAGAATGGGTACTTAGACTTGATCATAATCTTGTTGATAACTCTACTATCTACATACATTTGCCAAGTACCATCCTTATTTGGCACGAGCAATGTAAGCATAGCACAAGGGCTAAGAGTTTCTCTTACATATCCCTTCTATAATAGTTCATTGACTTATCTCTATAGCTTGACTACTTGCTTGGGATTCATCTAATAAGCAAGCTTGTTTGACAAAGTGACAATAGGTATCATGTCTAGGTAGTATTCAATTCAATGAAAAAGGGGTAAGCCTTTAGACAACTGTTTAGGAAACAAGTTGGCATATTTATCCAACAGTTCTTAGACCTCTTAGGTAGCTCAACTTGCTCCTTTAACTCCAGCAATCTCCAGACAAATAAGAAGGTCGGCATATCAAACTTAATAGCTACTTAGAGCTAGAAACGGTTGAGAACTAAGTCCTTCTTAGGTCTTAAGGCTAATTTTGCTTGTAGTTTGCTTGCTTGGTTAGGGGTCATAGGGTTTAAGGTGATCCTTCTCAAAGATATGTATTTCTGAACCCATCATGGATGACTTTATGGTTAAACAACCATAGTCATCCCAATAGCACATGGATGCATACATAGTTAGCACACCATAGAGAATCTCATCAAAATAGTTCCCAATTGAGATTAGCAACACTTACTGAGTAACATATAGGGCTCCCTTCTCATTCAATCAATGCAACTTATATGGCTTTAGGTGTGACAAGGTTTGCAATTTAAGCCTTTGCACTAAGCTGGTAGACACAACATTAGTGTTACTCCCTGTATCCATAATGAATGTACACACTTGCTCATTACCTTGCATGTAATATGAAACAATTTCTCACTTTTCTCTTCCTTGGTAAGGTTGCTTAGGGCTCATCAAACTACTAAGGTTAACTTATCTAAGTCATTAGCATATACTTCATCCTCAATAAACTCTTGGCTTTCCATAGCATCCTCCTCTGGTTTACCTTCCTCCTCAATTGAGAATGAAGTGACTCTCCTCCTAGAGTTACAAAATACAAGGGTATTTATACCCAAAGTATTAGAGTAACCTCCTAAAAATAGAAAATACTAAAAGCATATTTTCCAAAAGAAGTAATGAACAGGGAATATAAAAGAGTATAAATGAAAATCGAGAAAACAAATAATTGGTGCAACAGATTCCATCACTTAGTCGTTTAGACACGTATCGAACAAATAATTGGACCCTAACTAGGGCTACCCACCAAATATATCAAAAGCCCTCGTGTACAAATCGTAAGTACATCTCGCTATCTACAAATATCCATAGCTCTACGGGTCTAAATATACGAGTCCTCTCGTAAACAATTGGAGATACAATGCTAGCTTTGCCTTAACAGTGAAAACATCATTTATGGGCTTTACTTTTTTTTAGAAATAATCTACTAGTATATCTAAGATAGGAAAAACATTTACGAAAACATTTTTCTTAAAAATTTGCAAAGCTATCACTTTCCATCAATGTACCGGTTGGATCATAAACATGCGACAAATATAACAAGTTTCTTTAGTCGAATAGTTAAATTTACCAATTTAAGAAAGTGATCACATAGATGATTACACACAAAGTAATCAATCAATCATTCAACAAATAATCAATATCAATGAATAAGTAACATATGAATAACAAACAGTAAGTAGATAACAGATCATAAGAACTACCTCACCTGGGTTATGCTTATTTTCCTGACTTTTGAGAATTCCTGAACTCGATAATTGAATACCTAAAAGATGAGAAAAACTTATAAGTATTCTAAAAAACTAGGTTTTCTTATTAACTAAATATTTATCATTGTTTACCTAGTTTCCCACTATAACCTAAGTATAATGTAACCATAGCTTAACTTAAATCTTTTACTCAGATTATCTTAAATTTTCGATCATGTATAACTTTTTCGATTTAAGTTGGATCTTTATGAACTTATAGTTTATTCCAACCGTTTTCGAGTGTCTTTTTTCGTAGCGGGGTCTGTTTTTAACATTATAACTCGCAATTTTGATGGAGATATAAAAATATCATAAATTTTATTTTTTTGACTTAAATAACTATAAAATATCAATTTAGGCTTTTCTTACTATAATTATGAGTTAATAATTATTTGAATTGTATAATTTTGGAATTTTCCTATTTTATGGTATATATATACATATATATATATAAGTATATTAATATTCATCACTATATTTTACTAAATTTTCTAAAATAATTATTTACTATAATTTTTCCCAATGTTACGGTATATTCATATATATATATAATTATTAAATTACGTTATTTATTAAGTTAATATTATAATATACCATGTATATACCTATTCAAATATATTAGTATTTCTACATATATGAGACTATTCATATATGTATACTTATACGTATTATATACTTATGTACTAAAATATTCTAATCTTAATTATATTTTATACATAAATACATGCATATATCCATCACGTCCAGCACATGTATTTATATACACACAAAATTTTATAAATTGAAAATACTAAGTATATATACATATATCTACTATATACGCATACAAATGCATATCGTATAATAAAAATAATAGGTATATATGCATATATACATAATCGTGCATACATAAGGGTACATGTAAATAAATATAGAAAATACTTAGTATATACATATGTATATGAATGAAGAAAATACCTATTACATATATATATATTATATACATATATGAACATGTACATATGCCTAAGTTTTATACAAATTGTTTGTATAAATTACTATATCATGTACACTACACCTATAAATGTACTTTAATACTTATGAACATAAATACTTAAATACATGTATGTACAAGAATATAATTGAATAGTTATTACAAAATACATATAATATATATACTAAAACGTACTTATAGAGTTTTTGTAGGTGGGGTTTCTAACTTCTTCTTCTTTATTTTATCCTTGCAATTTCCAGCAAATGGAAGGGAAAAGAAGGAGCAAAACTTGCAATCAAGTGGAAGAAAAAAGAAAGACTTTTGTGGCAAATTTTGTTAGACAATTTGCAGATGCAACTCAACAGCAATATAAGCTTAAAACAAACAAGAAAAGAAAAGGGAAAAGTAAATGAAAGTTAATGTGATTTGACCCAAAAACTTATCCAAATGTCCTTGTCTTTTACACATAATTAGCACATGGAAATAACTTAATGAAACCTAATTCTAGAAGCTAGTGGATGTGATTTGCAAGCCAATGTGGAAATAGAAAAAAAAAATAGGAAAAGGGAAAGGGAAAAGGAAAAGAAAGAAATAAAGGAGGAAAAAGAAAATAAAAATAAAACTATGTAATATTTCCAAACATATAAATAATAAAAATAACATTTATAAATAAATTTTGGAATTTTATGAAAATTTATTAATTTAATTGATACCCGTTATGATTATAATTTTTATAAGTTATTTTGACGTTTTTGTTAAAATTTTTATGCGATTACGTAATTTAATCGATAATTGCAATTGATTACGATTATATCAATATTAAGTAATATTTATTCATTTTATAAGCTTAAAGTTATAGTTTTAAGGTTTCGATCAAGTTTGGATTCAATTTCGAATATTTGTATGCTTATCGAATTTAGGGTTTTTGTACGTAATTTAGGTTTCGCTTAAAATTTTAGAGTTTTATTACTCATAATATATTCAAATTTAAAATTTTTATCTTATTCGACCTTATCGAATCTTAAAATTATTTATGGTATTTGGGCTTAATCCCACACTTAAATGGTTAAATTTACGAGTTTATGTAGGGTGCTCCTTAAGTTGACAATTAGAGACAAGCATCAAGTATGGAAGAGCTCGGCTCAGCCATTGTAGTAGTTTAGCAGATTGAAGTAGCTCGTAGTCTTCCCATGTAGATTGGTGAAGGAGAACGTGCCTTACTAAGTTCTTTAGCCCTCATGTTGGAGCTTAGGTCAAAGGCCCTGTAGTCTAATTATTATCATCGATAACTTGGTAATTGATGGTATCAGCTCAGTAGAGGTTAGAAAAAGAACAGATAGATTAGTAAACCTGATCTAGGTTAAATCGAAGCTCAGACACTAAGCACTATTATGAGGTTTCTATAAGTTGGGTAGTTTGTTTACTTGGTTGAGGAAGACTTATGGCATTTACCAACTCAAGAACTAATCCTTTTGTGACCATATCTCAGCCCTTAGGTCAAATGAAGTGTAACATACCCTAGTTAATGTCACCATCCTCGTCTTTGAAGAGTCCTCAAGCTAGTACTCATGGAGTAAGTCCTTGTAATCCCTTAGCTTGGCTTTTGGTAATGAGTCCATAAAGTTGATTCTTCTCATTTTCCTTAAGGTTAGAGAGATTTGGCCTCAAATCTACGGGGTCTTCTCTAGTTAACTCTTCTTCCATTTATGCTTTGGCTTCATCTAGATGGTAAGGGATCAAGTTGGATATGTTGATGGTAGAAGAGACACTACAATCTTTGGATAGCTCTATTTAATAGATACTAAGGTTGATCTTCTTCAATACCTTAAAGGAATCTTCATCTCTAGGTGATAGCTTGCTCTTCCTAAGGTTTGAAAACCTTTCTCAATTGAAGTAGATTTATAAAAATTCACTAAGGCTGAAAGACATAGTTCAGGGATTGTGAGTACTAATCTCTTATTGTTGTTTATTAAACTTGGTGATTTTCTTGGCTACATGTTAATGTAATTCTTATAGTCCTCGAACTTGATCAATTTCGATCTGGCTCTCTTTAAGGGCTATATGGGTATCGGTTATGTTAAGTAGGATGTTTAGGTTAAGGCCATAGACGATCTCAAAGGGGGTCTTGCCAATAATACTATAGATAGTTCAATTGTAGGAGAACTCTACAACAGGTAGACATAAGTCCTAATCTTTCAAGTTCTTTCCCATAATAGCTTATAGTAAGGTACCTAACATCATGCTTACCACCTCGGTTTAGCCATCTGTTCGTACGTGACTACATAAACTAAATACAAGCTTAGTACCAAGTCTCCTATATAAGGTCTTCCAAAAGTAATTTAAGAACTTGATATCTCAATCTAAAACATTAGACTTCGAAACTCCATGTAGGTAGACAACTTCTTGCAAAAAAGAAAAAAAAAATCAACAATATATAAAGCATTGTTAGTTCAGTAGCATAGAATGAAGTGTGCCATATTATTGAATTAATCAATAACTACAAGGATTGAGTTTTTTTCCTTTAGATGTTCAGTCCATACTAAGGTTTGCCTAAAGTGAGGTCGGTATGGACAAGGGCATGTACATTCCATGTGGTTCTTTTATTCTCTTAGCTGTCTTGCATACATTGCAATTTTTAATGGCCTTGTGGACATCCTTAGCCAAACCAGGCCAGTAGAAATTCTCCTTCAATAGGTTAACAAGTTTGATTTCACTAAAATGCCCACATAAGCTACCATTATGAGCTTTCCTAACCAATAACTTGCTTGTGGAACAGTTCGGTATGCATAGCCTCTTTTCTTTAAATAGGTGTTGATCTTTCAAGTAGTACCCTTCAACTGCAATTTTGTCTTGACACCTTTCAATGATAGGATCAAAGTGTAGATCTTGAGCATATTGCTCATTAATAAGGGAAAATCCCAACAATTTAGTTTATAGGGTAGGCAACAAGATATGTCAACATGAAAGAGCATCAGTGACTAGTTTAGTGTTAACTTTTTTGTACTTGATCACATAAGAAAAATCTTCCATTAACTCTAACCACTTAGCTTATCTCTTTAAATGTTTGTTCTAGCTCCCAAGGTGTTTCAATGACTCATGGTCTACATAAATCATAAACTCTAGAGGCAATAAGTAATGTTTCCATATAAGAAGAGCTCAAAAAAGAGAGTATAGCTCTTTCTTGTACATAGAGTAGCTTAGGGTGGCACCGTTAAGCTTCTCACTATAGAAAGCAACAAGGCAACATTCTTGCATCAGGATAGCACTAATGCTAATACTAAAAGCATTACACTTCAACTTGAAGGGTTTATCAAAATTTAGTAAAGACAAGACAAGTGTTATGGTAAGCTTCTCCTTGATTTCCTTAAAGCTATTCTTAGCTTGGTCAGTCCATTGGAATCCTTCACTCTTCTTTGTCGATTCAATTAATGGGGCTGCAATAATACCAAGGTTTTAGATGAATCTTCTATAAAAAGAAGCAAGACCATGGAAACTATGTACTTCAGTGACATTCATTAGTATAAGCCACTCTAAAATAGCTCAAACTTTTTTCTCATCAACTTAAATTCCTTCTCCAGACACTACATATCTAAGAAAGACAAATTCTTGTTGGCAAAATGTATACTTCTTTAGATTTCCAAATAGTCTCTCAATATGAAGTATGTGAAAAATAGCTCTAAGATGCTTTAGATGATTCATTAGGTCGATATTATACATAAGTATGTCGTCAAAGAACATGAATACACATCCTTGATCAAGGAGAGCATCACATGGGTCATGAGCCTCATGAAGGTGCTTAGTGTATGAGTAAGGCCAAATGGCATAACTAATCAGTCATAGAGACCATGCCTAGTCTTAAATGCAATCTTCTACTCATCTCTTGGTCTCATGTGAATCTGATGGTAACCACTTCGCAAATTAATCTTCAAAAACATTTAGGCACTATGAAGCTCATCTAATATGTCATCAAGCCTTGGTATGGGATATCTATACTTAATAGTAATTTGGTCGATAGCTCAACTATTGATATACATACACCAAGAACCATCTTTCTTTGGGATAAGTAGGTTTGTTTAGTAGAGCTAAACTTAGTTGTAAGTCAATATAGTATTCAATGCCTCGAACTAGTGGTAGTCCTTTAAGCAACTCTTTTAGAAATAGCTCATAAAATTCATCTATCAACTTTCGAACCTCTTCTAGTACATCTTCTAGGTTTCTTAACTTTAATAATCTTTCAATCAACAAGAAAATAGACTCATCAGCCTCCTTAATAGCTCAAAGTTCTTATCGGCTCAATACTAAGGCCTTCTTCTTACCAACTCGAGTGTGTTGGCTATGAGTCTCATTCACTTGGCTTGAGATCATGGGTTGCAATACTATCTTCTCGCCATCCTTTGTAAAGGTATAGGTATTCTTGTATCCATCGTGTATGACATGTTGGTCAAATACCCAAGGTCTTGCCAACAATAAGTGTGAAGCTCTCATAAGGATGATATCACAAACTACCTTACCTTAATACACATTCCTAATACAAGACAACAAAACTACTTATTTGGTCATGTGTAAAGTACCCTTATCATGTAGTCAATATAGTTTATAAGTTTGGAAATGCTTAGAGTTCGATAGACCTAACCCCTACATGAAGGTCTAAGCAATAACATTGGTGCAACTTCCTCCATCTATTATTATGCATAGTTGACACTTAATGACATACTTTGTATGAAACAGGTTCTCTCTTTATTCCTCCTTGGAGCTCGGCATTGAGCTTAACATTTACCTCTACACCAACGTCATTACTTCACCCTGTCATACAAGTCTCTTCCTCCTCCTTTACTTCAATATGTCCAACATCTTTCTCTTCCTTCTCAAGTTCACTCTTATTGGTAATATCCACTTCTTTACCTCGAAGGATCATAATACGTCCGTTAGGACACTTAACAATCATGTATTTGTAACCCAAGCACTTAAAGTATTTTATCTCACTATCTTACAACCTAAGGATTATCCTTTTCAAGTGTCCTTAGGTTGGCTCTATTATTGGCTCAATTCCTCAAGCCATCTCGATTATCATTAGATTGATCATTCTTCTCTTCTACTCAGTTTGGTCTCCTCGCTTCAAGGTAGCTAATTCGATGTAGGATAGTAATCCATGAAGAGCTTGGATTAGGTTGGATAAGGGCATTCCTCTTCTACTTTTTGACCCTCTAAGCTATTTTAATAGCTTCTTCCAAAGTGTAAAACCTCTATACTTCCACAATGTTATGAATGTCATACCTAAGTCCAAAAATGAATCTTAATATAGAACGAGCTTCAAGGTCATCCACATTAGCTTGGATTATCAACATCTAAAACTCTCTGACATAGTCATCTACAGTTCAGCTTTCTTGGCGAAGCTCTTGCAGTTTGGCAAAGGTATCTTATAAGTGTGTATTAAGTACAAATCTCCTTCTTAGAAATCTTTTCATGTCTTTCTAAGTTTATATACCTCTTTATCCTTCTCTTTCTCTACCTGCATTTAAGTTGTTCCACCACTTGGCATCGTATCCAAAGAACTCAAGAGCAACAAGTTAGACTTTTACTCCCTTGGTATATCCATAACAATCAAATGCTTTCTCTAACTTCTCCTCCTACTACTGGTATTCATCTGCATTTCCACTACTTATAAAGGATAGAATTTAGACTTTGACATTATTAATTCCATGAAAAGCTTAGCATCTTCGCTTTTCCGCTCCATAATACTCTTCTACCCCCTATTAGGCTCTTCTTCTTCTTCCTCATTAGCTTCCTCAATTCCTTCCATCTTCAACCTCCTCTAAGTAGGGTGACATACTACTCTTCTAGCTTGGTGAGGTTAAGCTGGGTGATTTGCTTAGCTTGTATGTCCATGTCTTTACTCTTGCACATCTTCTGCCTAGCTGTGATTGGGTGCACCTTACAATTGTTATCTAATGCCTTATATAGCTGGGACTAGACTCTCAATAAAGTCGGTAAGTCTATCAACCATATCATCGATTGACCTTGGCATGTAACTTCCTTGTTGACCACAACTAACTTAAGTGCCATTATCTTAGTCTCTAATCATCCTATGAACACTAAAATACAACATTATATAATACTTCTCATCACTAGTTTCTTCAATAAGACAACTTCAATATCATACCCCTAATAAAACCTTACTACCTAGTACTACTTAACTATATCTCGAAATCACTACTCACACTTAATCAATTACTACTCACCACCCAAAATCTCAACTAGTACACTCCAACACTAAGACATTCTGTACAATACAACTCATTATAGGATTATAACGTGCTTTATTTTCATAGTTGAAAACATAGAAGAAGAGAACAATAGGAGTTACTGCACCTACCTAATGCAAATCAATGCTTCTTAGCTTACAACTTCAAAACCCACTTCAAATACTCTACCATAATTGCATAAACTACCCACAAACTATTGTAGTAGCTAAGAAAGAACATAGTAGCTACTAACAGCACCTCAAACAATAACTCCATTGCAATCTTTAGACACTCCCTCATTAAAATCGTGCTTTGATACTAGCAAAGCTGATGCATCTCTACAGTTGTACATATAAAGGCTATACTACAATGGAAAGAAGGAAAAGGAAGAACAAAAGGGGTTTAGGAAAACTTAAGCCGCTAGCAATTGGAACCAATCCTACTCAGCCTAACCTTCACTTAATATGGCATACAAGTGAGGATTAGGGTCACTTACCACTACTTCTTGTTAAATGGAATAGATACAAGTTAGAGAAGCGAAGACAAAGTTAATGCTCTCAAAGAAAATGTCTATATTATCTTTCTAAGAAGTGATGTCTATGCTATAATTAAGTGAGGCTTATATGTGGCCTCCTTGGGGTTACATTTATAAGAAAAGAAAAAAAGTGGGCAAATTACATATTAGATATAAAGATTCCTATAACAAATGTTAAAAGGGTAAAAACGTCACTATATAGTACAATGTATAGAAGGGGAAATCATTTTAGAATGTTGTGCCAAAAGGCACGTATCAAATTATGGTTGGCAAGTCTAAAATTTTGTATGTTTAGTTGCTTATGCGAGTGCTAGATCTTTGGTAGCTTGGCAATTGATGGTGTCAATTTAGTAAAGATCAGAAAAGGGACCGATAGATTGGCTAACCTAATTTGGGTGAGATTGGAGCTCAGACACTAGGCATTATTTAGAGGTCTTGGCTGGTCAAACAACTTGTTTGCTCAGCTTAGGAAAACTTGTGGTGTTTGCCAACTCGAGAACTATTCCTATCATGACTATAGCTTGGCACTCGGGTGGAATGAAGTGTAACATACCCTAGTTAATGTTAGATTCCTCATCCTTAAAGAGTCCTTGAGTTAGTACTCATCAAGCAAGTCCTCATAATCCCGTAACTCGACTTTTGGTAATGGATTCATGAGTTGATGCTTATCATTAGTGATGCTAACCTACTCAAATCATCATAAATTCTAAATGCCTTCATCGTCTCGTCAATTTGTTAAGTCAACTTCCTTTCCCATTCTCTAAGGCTATTTTGACTAGGCCTTGAGTTGATTGGTCTTGAATTGACTAGTCCTATACTGGCCTAAAAAAAATTGAGATCCAACATTAGGTTGACTTTTAGGAATTCAATAGTTTTCTTCCTATGGTAATCCTTTAAGTGCTCTTTATTTGCTGGTGTTGTTGCCCTAATGAAAGCCATGCTGTCAACCATAAATTTCACTTGTTCAATCACTTTTGCCATAGTTTGGTTTAATGAATGAATCCTCATTTTTTTAGAATTGGTGTTGTTGTTAGTCAATTTTGGGTATAGAATTTCAATCCTATAAAAGTAAGAATGAAATTCTATAGGTAGTGTTGGGGCTAATCTAACGTTGCTACTCTAATGCTTAAGTAAGTGTTTATGTAAGAAAAATAAGTGGATAAGAAAGCTTAGAATGATAAAACTGTTAAAGTCCTTATAGTGCTTTTTTTCCCTTATTTATTGACGCATATTGGATGTCTATGATAAAATCATTGATTATGGACTACATGGCAGTTCCTTAATTAAGTACATCTCTAAAGAGCAGGAGTAGTAGGTGGTTATATAATAAGATCGTACAAAGTCAAAACCATTCATGCCACTTTTCAATTTTAAATATATAAGTAAGGTAGCCTTTTAAGCCTATTAGATAGCTGAGCCATCAAAGGCTTAAATAGAAAATAACATTAGTTAGCGACTTGATAGCTAAGGTGCCTAATAATATCATTGAGTGAAATTTTGCCAAAAACATTTGCTCCCCAACTCCTGTGGTTTGGAATTCAACTTTAGAAGTTGATAATGAGAGCGGTATTCAACTTGATTAACTAGGAAAAGTTGTAATACTCTAAGATTTCAAGTTAATTTAATAACCCTAGAATATGAGCTCTTAAATTTAGGGTGCCAAACTAAGTTATCAGTTTTATTTTAAACTTTACAGTAAAGTTAAAAAAGTTAGAAGAAGTAATATAAGTAAAATCAATTTCTCAAAATAAGGTATATAGAAATATTAATTTGAGAAAAACGTTAATTTATTGATAAAGCCGATAAACGTAAAATTCGAGTTTTTAGATATAGTGAGATATTAGAAATAAGTTAATTAACTTTCAAAAATAATAAATGAAGTTGAATCATACATAATATACATGTATTACATGTGATATACATTATATGTATTAAATATATACATATAATAATAACAAATTATCAAAATTAGGTAAAATAATGGAAAATTAATAAAAAACTTAAATGGATGAGTCACTAAATGATGTGTCAAGCTAGGATTAATTGCAAATGATGAGTCGACAGTTGATTGATCAGGAAATGACACATGATACCTAAGGAAAAATGAAAAATGACATGTGTAATTTTGCTTTTTTACATGCAAAAATCCTAAAAACTATGAATAGATTCTAAACACCATTTAAAATATTTTAGAAACCTGAAAACACAAGACCATAATTTTAGAAAATTCGAAGTAATTAGAAAAAAATTAGAAAAAATAAAAGAAAATAGAGGGAAAATATGGTGAATTACGGTTTCTAAAGTTATAAGCAACCTGACAAGGAGCCACTTGAGACTTAAATTTTTGGTGGAGAGAGAAAGTGGGCTGACATAGGGTGGTAGCCCGAGGGTTTTCGAAGTACCGTGTACTAGTGAATCAAATTTTACTACCTAATTTTCATTAATTTACTAAAAATATCAAATTAGCTTAGAAAATTATAAAATTTTGTTTCCTTTAGTTATTTTACATGTTCTTTCATGTGGTAATTTTATTCTCTTAAAATAACATTGATTTATGGTACTTGCTTAAGAATGTGCCTTGTTTAGATGAATTTTAAATAAATTTTTCAAAATATTAAATAATGTTACTTTGGCCCGAAAATTTTTATATAACACACTTATACAATGTATTAAATTTTACTAATACTAAATTTTGAAAATATCCATGTTTACTATTTTTTATAATTATTTTGAATAAAATTTTTTATTTTACCAAATAATTGAAATAATTAGTTTTCTATGAAATTAATGAATGAGCCCTACATGTTTAGACTTCTGGATGTTTATAATGATATTTGGAATATTTAATTTTTATCTCACTCAAAAATTTATTTATTTTCCTTAATTTTCCGTAATTTCAAGCTTAAACCGCTATTTTCTTAAAAATGGATAATAGCCAATTTAGTGTAATTGATTATCAATAACTAAATTAAATATTTTTATGAGTCCATAGGACTTTTCGTGAAATTAATCGGGTTGATATACTATTTATTATGTATTTTCTTGGTATGAACTTAAATACTAGCTTAATATGTAATATAGTAACTAGTACTATTAAATTGTTTATTCAATCTATGCAAATAAACACTTTGGGTATAATAAGTGTTGCTGGACAAGTTTGGAAAGTATAATTTTTAGGGTTTTTAGTTTAATACTAAAACTTACTTGAGTTAATTATGGAGTTAGGATAGCATACAATCGAGTCATAATACAAAAGGGTATTTTTAGATATTTGGAAATATTGATTAGTCTTGATTCTTAATATATATTAATAGCACTCAAAATAATGATCATGATAATATAAAGTTTATGAAATCGGATAATAAATGAGTAAAATATGGTCAAACGAAGTTTAAAAAAGCAGAATTGAAAACTTATAACAGTTCGGGTTTGACCTATACTTAATTTAAAGACTGTATTATATTTTTATAGGTTTGATAAGTAAAGAAGGACTACGTGGCAGAATTTAGGATTCTACGCTATTATTGAGTCTAGGTAAGTGAATCTAACCCATGCTTGGAGTAGATATATTGCTATTCATAACACTGTATGTTGTTTGATGCTGTGTTGATTGAATATGGGCATATCTTGGTTGAATTGATACGTTACTATAGTGGATGCTGATGTGTTAATTTTGAATGATAGCTAATGTATTCTAGTTAAACTGTTATGTTGTCATATTAGGCAATGATTTGTGTTACGAATGATTGTGCTAACCAGGGAAGTTGAGTGATTATTAACTCAATCTTTTGGATGTTCACCTAAGTAAACCTTATGTAAGATACTAGAATTCCATTAGGGAGAGTTCGAAAAACTAGAATTAGCTCACTAGGTTGAATAAAACTGGAAGATTGATTGTGCTGATTGATATTCTTGAATTACTATTGCATATCATGGCATGGTATGGTACAAAAAGGGACCTATGGGTCAGAACTTTCAAAATAAGGCTTTCAAGTGATCATGGAAAGAATATGGCTTTATGAACTCAATTTTGGAAGCATATTGATTGCATTGCCCGAATATTGTGACTATTTTGATAGTCAAATTTAGTATACTATAATGTGTGGTCTAATTTAGCAGTGTTGCCATTTTGATTTGTTAGACTACAGTGTGTGGTCTAATTTGGCAGTGGTTCCACTTTAATTGGGTGAACTATAGTGTGTGGTCTAATTTCGTAAAATTGGGGGTCATACTCCTAGGTAGCTCCTTGTTTCCCTTTTTGATAATGGTAGACTAAAGTGTGTAGTCCAATTTGGTAGGGGTCTTACTCCCAAGCAGCTTCTTGTTGCTCTAGGTTCCTATACATTGTATCTAGATTCCTGGCTATGTTGACTAACCGGAAGAAGTTTAGAAGGCATAGGATATCAGTATTGATGTATACTATGTACATGAGCATAGTATGCTGCATTGTTAGTAGAAAATGCTCGATTGGACGAGTGCATATGTGAAGTTGAACCTACGGGTTATGACTGAAATGTTTTAGTTGTGATAAGCAATATTATCTATCATATTATCTATATTTTGTTGCATGTTATCTACTCTCACTTAACTTCAATAGCTAAGGGGATAAAATGTTTTATCCTTAGGTTAATGGCATCGTGAAAGGCCCAACATTAAAGGGGGATATATATACTGAGAGCATGAGTTGGAGTCAACGACTTTTGTATGGAACTTGTACTAGGTCAGAGATCTTATTACTATGAAGACGATAAAGGAAAAAACTGGTTCATGTTTTGATGTAAATATTATGTTGTACACATAAGTTATAATAGGGAATCTAACTGAACTTTGATGTAAAAACCCCTTTATTATGTAAACAATATTGTCTTTTGATGAATGAGCAGGTTGAGTTAAGTTTTCAATAGATATTCTTATGTGATGGTGCATTCCGTGCTATGCTGGGATGTGACAAGATTAAGGAATCATAATATACCCTTTGAACCAATTTTCCTTGCAATTTGTTGATATTATTATGCTCTATAATCTAAAAAGCGTCATATTAATTGTAAGGCAAAAGGTTACAACCTTTTCCCTTTCTCGCTTATTTCTTTTTATGCTAACACATAAGATTGCTATCAAGTCTATCATCATTATATAACAGGTTTTATTAATTGTAAGTGACATAATGTCCCTTAGGTTTCTGACTATAGACACGTATCTATCATCCCTGTATAGTTATCTAATCAGTACCCAAATCCCAATCAGGGTTGCTTTTAAACTTGAGGAAAAAAATTATCAGTGCAAAAAACTTTTTCTTCTTCATTCTTATTTGTATTTTCTAAGCCTTACTCTCTACATTTCCTTTGCTTTGAAATAACTTCTCGCAACTCCTCATTTAACATTTGGACAGCTTCTCTCATACGATTGCTTTTCTTTAAAACAATTTTATAGGTATGGTTTGAAACATTATCTACCCTCTTATTTCTTCAAATTCCGAAGCAACTCTCTCTAAGGCCACTTAACCCCTCTAAAGAAGGAATGGTTTGGCTTCTTCGTCAAGTAGTTCGATAGAAAATACTATAGAAAGATGGGAGAAACTTGCTCACGTCAAAACTCTACCCATGTATAATTACCCCGACGATAGGAAGATAGGTCAGTTGCTAGGTATTTATGTAACAACGTCATTTATAATGTTGATTCTCCAAATAGGGTAATGAGTGGTACTGTTAGGTTGCTTGTTGCAAAGTATAATAAATGTTAGTATGATCTTCCTATTGAATGGCACCTACATCGGCCAACGGACGATAGGAGGGTTTGTTTTCCCATTAATTGTTAATTTCATTTATATCTAAAATATCTTGATTTTAGGTTACTCATACCATTTTTCACTTTTCAAAAGCAATTTTTCAAATATTTTCACATTGCTCTAAGCATGTTCTCTCTCAATACATATGGACTTCCTATAGCATTCGAGATAATATGTAAAGAACTTGAAGTTAGGGCTACGCTTTAATTGTTTAGATATTTTTTTTCATGATTAAGAGATAGTTGAATGGGTGGTTCTATGTAGCAGCTCGGCATGGTCTCAAGTTTATGGATAGATTGAAAAATAAAATCCATAAGTGGCATGATAAATATGTTTCAATCAAATCGAAAATGGAGTTGGGTTTTTGGAATCAATGGACCAAACCCATCTAAATGAGGGATATTGATTTATCATCGAATGATGCTGCTACCACCAAGAAAATTAAAGATAAACGAGGAGACAAGATATTTTTCTAGAATTCCAGAGGATAATCTCCAAATATGAAATAAGGGAGCCAATATTTTCTAATAATGAAGGTAAGGTTTATAAGAGTTCCCTCCTATGTTGAGCCAAGCTAAAAGAGGAAGGTCATACTTCATAAACTATGGGGAGGAACTTGTTGCCTTTGAGCATTGTACAACATGGATTTATAAGTTTCGTTACCCATCTCTGTTTTTACAATGATTTTTCTTTTTTCTATGTAGACATGACAATGGGAGATATTAATCCTAAGAAATTGTTGGACCAAGCTAAGGCCAAAAAGCAAAAGTTGGACAAGCTAACCACTAAGGTTGTTACTACCTAACTACCCATGCCAATGAAACTAGAACCAAAGAAAGTGACCAAGGAACAGGTCACTAAGGAACGTGCCATCAATAAGAAGAAAAAAGAAATTCCTTACGCTGACGTGAATCTACCAACCGAGTAGAGGGAGTCTATAATGACTATGTAGCTTGAAGTGTTGCCCATGGTTAAGGATACTTCTCGGGTTGAATTACCAAGAAAAGTTAGTCGAGAACCCAATACCGATAATAATGCGGGTGTAGATAGCTTAATTGAATAGAAACATTCTATGCTGAACCCTAAGAAGTGGAGTGGGAAAGAACTAGTTAACTGACCTTCACCCAAAAAGAGTAAAGGCTTGGACAAGACAAAGGAGGTTATGGGGAACAAAACTCTTGGCATTAGTTCTATCGAGTTTACTCGTAATAGTGAGGTGAGCGAATACTTCATCCATACTGCAATTATAAAGTTTTAGACACTAATTCAGCATAGGGGATTAGGTTTAATTCTTTAGCATTGTTGGAGAGGATCATCCTTCCGTAAGATAGAAAGATAGTAAGAAGAAACATGGACTAGATAGAGGGTAATGATAAAGCTTATATTGCTGCTAAATTATATAATGTAAGTTTTCTTACAACTGCGACTTGTTTTGAACTATGGTATTAATTTCATTTATTAAACCTTTATCGCTTCGAAGATCACAAGCCATATTTTGACAACCATAGATGATGCTGAAGGGTAGAGGAAAAAGGTATGCATGATCATTTGTTTAACGTACTTGGAAACTGGTTTTTCATAACATACCTTTTATTGTAGACAATAGAGGAAGCTTATAACTCCTCTAAAGCACAAACCACTAAGGTCGAGAATGTTATAATTCAGGTTGAGCGATTAAGGGGTAAGTTATCTACAAAGAAGTTAGCCCATAGTTTAGCAGTCGATGAAGTCATGAGCCTAAAGGCCAAAAATGAGGAGAATTACAAGAAGATTAAAGATCTTAAGGAGCAACTTTAGGAGAAAAGGATGACTACTAGGGACTTGGAAATATAATTGCCAATATAAGTGAGGAGGAGGACAAATTGAGAGTTCAAATAAAGAACTTGGAGACAAAAGGCTTGACACTTGAAACTCGTGTTACCAAACTAGAGGAGGTAATGAAAAAGAAACCTTCTGTTGAGGAGGCACTATCAATTGTAACCCCTGTTCAACAATATGAGAGATTGCTCTAGAAAAAATAATGGTAGGGGGTCTAACTAGCTAGGGCATAAATTTTAAAGGTTCATCCTAACTACGAACTGTCATGCCTTGACTTTGCCAATGTTGAGATAATGATGCCGGCAATGGTAATAAAGTAGTCGGCAAAGAAGCAAAGGTTGAGGTTTAAGGGTAGGGTGACAATGATCAAGCTAGTGTCAAAGTTCCTATCGATGTTAAAGAACTATCATTGAAAGAGACCCTTTATGTTCACAAAGAGACCTCAAACTCCTCAAACAAGACTCTTAGCACTAACAAAGAAATTGGCTCCAAGACGATTCCAAGCTTTGTTAACCAAGACAGTAACTCTACCTAATCTAAGAGGAAAAGTATCTCAAACTCTCAAGGAATCAATTAGTTCTTGTTCATTATTTCTATAGTATTTTATAGACTTGGTTGAGATGCCAACCTTGTGGTTATAATTGACCCTTATCTTATGTTTTAACAATTAGTTCTTGGTACGTTTTATTTCATGCGTTAGTTGTACTTAGCTTCTATTCATAGAAGTAATGTTCATCAGTCATGTAAGACTTGAACTTTTTGGCATTTAAGTTTTACTTGCTTTATCATGAGGTTGCTTATTGAAGGCTAATTAGAGTTTATTAGCCTTAAATGGTTGGAACTCTTTTCAAAGTACATTAAGTGTTACTTCATCAATTAGGACTAAGCTCAGTCATCAATTAAGACTAAGCTCATTAACCAATGATGGTCGAAGCCTTGTTGAGTATTACTTCATTCACCGCATAGCTAGAACTTCATTAATTCGTTAGTTGTGTATAGATCAAATATAAAAGTGATCATAATGAACGATGCTCATAAACTTGAAACAAACATAATATATTTAAACATGGTGTAGGCCATTCCCTTACATTGGTCAGAAAACGAAAAACAAAAGCAAACATGGAGTAATGGTAATGATAGAGAACTATTCAAAACAGAGCCTCGGATTCTCAACATTCCATGCACAACGTATGATCATTCTATCTAGCCTTTCTAGTTGATAAACCCCATTACTTATGACTTCTTAGACCCTTACTAGATCTTCCCAATGTGCGTTAAGCTCCCATTGATTGCTTTGCATGCTAGTTACCTCCAACTTCCTACAAATTGAGTCTTAAGGATGAAATACCTTATGTTTCACCTTCTAATTGTAGTACCTTACCACCTCATGTTGATAGGTAACAACTCTTGCTCTCGCGATGTCTCTAATTTCCTCAATTGTATCCAAATTAGCTATAAGGCTAACTTAATTTTCCATAATGCCAAACTTCTACGTCTATAAATTGGGCAACTCCAATTCAATCGGTAAAATTGCTTTTGATTGAAATACAAGCTTAAAAGGTGCCTCTCCTATCGAAATCCTATGGGTAGTCCTATACCCCATAAAACATTGGGTAATTTGGCCCCTTTACCCTTAGCTTAATCAATTCTTCTTCTCAAACTATAAAGGATGGTCTTGTTAATAGCTTCCACTTATCCATTGGTTTAAGGATGAACCACCAAAGTGCAAATCAAATAGATGTCGTGCCTTTCACAAAAAAGCTTGGAATTTGTCATTGTTAAACTATGGCTCATTATTAGTCATTATCATAAAGGGAACCCCAAACGGGTCGATATGATAAAATTGAAAACAAAAGACCCAACCTTCTACTCGGTAATCTTCGTTACCACTTCAACTTCAACCTATTTGGTGAAATAGTCTACTATAACTATGGTGAACTACCATTGATCCATAGACTTCAAAAATAGTCCGAGTATGTCTAGCCCCATGGGGCAAAGGGCTAGGGGCTAGTGAGGTTAAGTAATTTAGTAGAAGGCACCTGGCTTAGTGCCTCATGTTTTCGACATTGTCGACATTGCCAAATAAGAGATTTTTTATCCTCTTTCATAGTTAGCTAATAATAGTAAAGTCTTAACACACGAATATATAACATTAGACCTTTTACATGATTACTATAAACATCTCCATGCAACTCAGATAGAATTTGTTGAGCATCTTTCTATGGAAGGCATCGAAGGTAGGTTGTAAGAAGCCATGCTTGTATAATTGGTCATCAATACATCAACCTCTAAGCTTCTGTCTTATCTTCAAGTAGTACACCATCTTTTAGACAATCAATAATCAAGTCCATCTAAGACCTCTCCCTTAGGTAATGAGTCAATTCATAACTTTTCTCAATATTTTCTAGACTTTTACAATGGAGATACTTAATAAAGAGCTTGTCATTCAAGTCAAGTAACACTGTACTAGCCAATTTAGAAAGCTTGTCGACAGTAATGTTTTTGACCCTCGGTATCTTCTCAATTTTAAAAAATTGGAATTCCCCTATGAGCATTCATACCAATAGTAGATACTTGTTCATCACATCTTCCTTCATTACATAGCTCCCTTTGACTTGATTTACAATCAATTGTGAATTGTAGAAAACTTTAACTTTCTCAGCTCTAACTTCCTTTGCTACCATAAGCTCGGCAATCAAGGCTTTATATTCAGCTTAATTATTGCTTACTAGAAATCTAAACTTTAATGCATACTGAATTTTTACATTGTGAGGCCCTTATAAAATAAGGCCTACACTACACCCTTCCTTTGTAGAAGAGCCATCAACATATAAATTCCATGTAGGTTTCTTGGCCATCTCTATGATATCTTCTTCTCAAATGAACTCTACAACAAAATCTGCCAACACTTAAGCTTTTCTTACCGAGAGCATATTTCATCATCCTCCCAAAAGAGTCCGGTCGTTGCAAGGCTTGTCATAGAGGTTGTTTAGTAAGAACAATTATTTGATGTACCTTGAAGTACAACTTTAATTTTCTTGCTAAGAGAATCACTGCCATAACAAACTTCTCAATCTTTGTATATCGTTGTTCCGGCCCCTGCAAGACATGAATTACGTAATAAATTGGCCAAAGCTCCCTACCTTCTTATCGAACCAAGACAGATGAAAGAGCTTAGTTGATAACTGATAAATACAATGATAAGTCTTCTTTAGGGTTAGGTGTCAAGAGTATTGGTGGTGATGCTAGAAATTCTTTCAACTTATTAAACACTGCTTCGTACTCATCAATCTACTAAAATTCCTTTAGGTTCTTCAACACTTTGAAAAATTCCATGCACCTATCTATGTTTCTTAACACAAATCTATCCAAAGTGGCAATTCGCCTAGTCAATTCTTGAACTTTCTTAATCATTCTAAGAGGCTTCATGTTCCAAATAGCATTAATCTTCCTAGGATTTTCCTCAATACCATGTTAAATGACCATATACCTTAAAAATTTTCCTAAGGTGACACAAAAAATACACTTCTATAGATTAAGTTTCATGTTGTATCTCCTTAAGGAGCTGAACCTCTCCTCAATGTTGTTAAAGCACTAACCTTTTGTTTTACTCTTCACTATCATATCATCTACATAAACTTTGATGTTTCGGTAGATTTAAGGTTTAAACATCCTGGTCATAACCATTGATAAGTTACGCTAGCATTTTTAAACCCAAAAGGCATCACTGTATAACAATATGTCCCAAAATTTGTAATAAAGGATGTATGAACCTCATCATATTTCTCCATCTTAATCTGATTATAGTCGAAAAATTGCATCTATGAAAGAAAGTAAGGCATGTTCGGTAGTTGAGTCAACCATCTAACCTATTCTTGTTAAGGGAAAACAATCTTTAGGATAGGCCCTATTGAAAATAGTAAAGTTTTGCACATTCGCCACTTTCCATTTAACTTCTTGACTTGCATAAAATTATCTAGCTAAGTCGAATAAGGCTTTTCTCTTATCAATCCTATCTTTAATAACTTTGGAACCTCCTCTTCAATGGCTACTTGCTAATTAAGGGAAAAATGCTTTTTCTTTTGCTGAACTATCTTCACATTCAGCTCAATTTAGAGCTTATGTGTATCTACTTCTTTGGGAATGCCATGCATATTCAAGGGAGACTAAGTGAAGCCATTAGCATTATCCTAAAGAAAATAATTAAATTATATCAGATATTTGCTAGTTATAGCCTACCTTTCATTGTTGTTTTTCTAAGATTACCTCTTAGTGGGACTTCTTCTACTTCCTCTTTGACATTCTCAACATTATAAGACTGCCTTTCTAGATCAATCTAAGTTTAAAAGACTTCTTTGCACCGCATCACTCTCAAATATAAGGATCTAGCTAATTGTTGGTTCCCCTTGCATACTCTAACTTTAGTGGGAGTGAGGGATTTCACCTTGAGATGTGCAGTTGAAGGAACCATGCTAAATAGATGCTAGCATGGTTAGCCTATGATCATATTATAAAAGGATCAAAACTTGACAACAAGGAAGTTTACCTTGTCCTCTACAATATGTCCATCATTTTCCATCTAAATAGGAAGGGGAAAAACTCCAATAGCTCATATGGGTTGATTATTAAAAGCATATAGACCATAATTGTAAGATTTGAGCTGAGCCTTGATCTTTGGCTTCATTTGGTCAAAAGCATGTTGCAAAATAATATTTGCCGAACTTCCAATGTCAACTAAGATCTTTTTGACCTTGAAGTTGGCAACTCTCAACGGATTACCAGTGTATCATCATAGGGCATTTGTACGCCTATGAATCTTCCTTTGTGAAAGAAATGGAATTATCGACCTTGACCTTCTTACCCTACACATTACAAACATATTATATGGCATTAGTCGAGCTCGATGAGCTAGACCGTCCTAAAGTAAAAGGTTTACTGACAATAGTGTTTATCATTCCATTCAATCCTCTGTTATTACCTCTTTCTCTTGCATTTCTTCCAACTTAAAGAGCATACAATGATTTCTTGCTCGTTACATCATCATTGAGTTGGCCGTTCAATATTCTTGGAATCATGGGCAAGGAACTTACTCAAGTACCCTTGTTAGATTGCATCCTTAATTGTGTTTTTTAGTTGAATACACTCATCAATGTTGTGACCTCTATCATGATGAAAATCACAATATTTATTAGACTTTCTATGTGATAAATTTCCTCTCATTCTTTTTGAGCATTACAATACCCCCTTTAGCTGCGTACTTCTATCAATATTTCTACAATTAGACAATTGAGTGGAGTATGAACAAAAGAAGTTGGGATATATGGCCTTTTCCTCTCACTACTGCTTGCTTCCAAAAATTGATCATCACGTGTACTAAGTCAATCTTTTGAGTTCTTCTTCTTGTCACTTTTTCTATCTCCTTTACTCTTATCAGCCTTATGTCGAACTTTAATGTTATCGTCTTGTCTAATATAAGACATAACCTTAGCTTTAAACTTAGTAAAAGTCTTTGGCTTGTTTTTTGCTAGAGACTTAAAGAAGTCTCCATGTGGTTTGACTCCATCAATCACCATATTGAGAGAAATGCTTGTATCTTTTTCTAAGATTTGAACCATCTTAGCCATAAGCTGAGCCAAGTAATCTCTATTGGATACATATAATCTTTGCTTTATAGTGTTAAGTACAGATGAATCCTTAATAGGGAGCTTACTTGCAAAGAAGTGCCATAGGAACACTTCTACTATGTCCTCAAAGCATGATATTGTGTTTAGTTTCAAATGTTTAAACCATGTAATCACTGCATTCCTCATGGTTGAAGGTAATCCCTGATAAGCTACGGCATCACTTAAGTCATACAGCTTAGGCAAGGTGAGGTAGTACTCAAGATGGCCTTCTTGGTCCTTCGTTTCGTTGTATGTATTAAATTGCGGCAATATGTAGTGTATTACTTTTTTTTAATATTACAGGAACAAAAGGACTCCTTTTTATCTGAAATTATTTACCAATTGAAGCAAGGGTGCTAGCATGCAATAGTCTTGCATGGTACACTTCCTGTAGTTGTTTTCCTTTATCATCCTTTCTAAGAGCAAGGGATAAAAGTCCGAGTATGACCCTAACCTACTTCTTAGGTAATTCAGGAGAAAATACTAAATCATTAGAATTCTTAGGATCGTTATTGCTATGCCCATGGTTTTAGTCTTGCTTAACATCCTTACAGAGAAGGCTAAGGATCTTGTCATTCTTTTTATTGAGTTCCTAATCTCTTTGGTTATATCAATGCAAAGCTACTCTAATCTAGCCAAATGATGCTAATTAGTATGCCTACTCCCCCCCCCCCCCCCCCAGTGGAGGTATTGGGGAGAAGAGTTAGCACTTACACTCTTAGTCATCCTTGTTTTTGCAATGTGGATGGAATGTTTTAGAAATAGACAACACCAAATGTTGTCGATCAATTTTAGGTATAGAATTTTGACCTTGCAAAAGTAAGAATAAATGGCTATTGGTGGTGTTAGAGCTAGTCTAATGTAGCTACTTTGACGCCAAAGTAAGTGTTTAAGTAAGAAAAATAAGTAGATAAGAAGGCTTAGAATGCTAAAAGTATTAGAGTCCTTACAATGCAATCTTTCCGTTATTTATAGGCAAATATTAAATGTTTGTAATAATGTATAATCATTGATCATAGACTATATGGCGGTTCCTTAATTAAGTATATGCTTAAAGAACAAGAGTTGAGGGTAGTTATGTAATAAGATTGTACAAAGTCACAATTGTTCGCGCCACTTTTTAATTTTAAATATATAAGTAAGCTAAGTCTTTAGGCCCATTAGATTATTCAAGCCATCAAAGGCTAAAACATAAAATAGCATTGGTCGATGGCTTAGCAACCAAGGTGTTGAGTAATATTGCTAAGTGAAATTCTACTATTAACAAGTGTCATCAAGGTTGTTGTTGTTTTCATTGCTGGTCGTTGCTCTTGATAAGAATCTATACTTGTTAGCAATTCTCTAGTTTTTTTTTTTTTAATAATTTTGAGAAACCCTTTGTTTAGAGAGAGAAAAAGACTTATTCAAAGATGAATAGATAGTAGAATACAAGGATAAGGTTTTTCACATAATTCACAAGTTGTGAGAAGGGAATAAAAATTTCTTGGAACGGAACAAGAGCCTAAAGATTAAATATTTACATTCATTTATTAATAACCTGTAGGTATTTAAAAGGTTACCTACAAGAAGTATAATGTTATCATTTTAAAGAAGAGAAACATTTTACAAAGGGAGAATGTAATGGGATATTTGAAAAATAACTTAAAAAATCTAATCATTGAGAAAAATGTACAAGTGAGAACTAGTAAGAGAATGAAAAGAGTGAAAAAGAAAGGAACCAAATCAAATATTTATAGTTGAGAGACTAAGGGACACGACTTTCATGAATTTGAGAAATCTACTCAAAGGAAGAGGGGGGTGGGGGCGCTAAATGCTATTACGAAGTTTTTCCAAATGAACCTGGTTTGCTGAATTGACAAAACTGACAATGAATATTTACACATAAAGGAAAATTAGAAATGAAGATATACTAATGTAGAAAGGGGAGTTGGCTACGATATGGCAAAATTTACATTTTATTAATATTGCAACTTTGAATTTCTCGATGCATTATTTAAACTTTGATTACAAATAACCTGTAGCTTAGTTCCTCTTTGTCATGTGGTATCTTAGCTCTTCTTCCACCTTCTTTCTCTTCTTTAACTCAGCCACCTCAATCCATCTAACAACCTAGGAGATATCTTTAATGTGGAACTTTTAGAAAGCTCTGACCCAATAATAGGTAGCAACATCCTCAAGGAGTTTAATGATAGCAGAAACGCATCAATAGGATTCTTTGTTTGGATGTATTTGCTATGGTAGAGGTTAAGTTTATGGCTTCGTGCATGACTAATAAATCAAACCGTAAGTAAGGCCATATTAGTCTTTAAATCTCCATTTCTTTTTTCTAAGATAGTTGAGAATCCAGCTTAATCAACAAGTAAAGTTAGAATGTAAGACCTTCCTTTTAAAAACTAGATCACTATTTGATACGGCTTGGAGTGTGCGCAATAGGTTGGAACAAGAATGGGTAGTCGAGGTTTAAGTAGGTATGAAGAACGGGAAGTAAAATGAGGGAGGGTTTTGACAGTAAATGTATATGGACATTACGCACTAAGACATAAACACAATCAGGGATTAAGCTCAACATAGAGTTTGATATGACTCACGAACACTAAATGTCACTCGAGTTTCAAATGAGAGATTAGATGCAACTCACTAACTCATTCAAATGAAGGGTTCACCATAATCTTAAAGAAAAGATTGATAAGAATGCAAGAAGGATTAAAGAGTTAATCAACACTCAATAATCCAGCAAATGCAGCTCTAAGAGCTCAAGAATGACCTTGAAAGAGCAAAGTTTCAAGTATATGTATGTTCTTCAATATATGATAATTTGTTTGCTAATTACAAATGTTGCTATTTATAGTAAGTCCTAAAATCCTAATGGCAAAATTGTAAATATGCACAAGGCCTTAAACCCTAAAGAACAGGCCTATAATTAAAAATAAGGAAAATATTCATAAGAATACAAAACTGCACATTTAATAAAACAAGTTGACATGTAGTCATTCAACCTATCCTGGAAGGAGCAGGATTCGAATTGGATGGGGTCGGCAATTGGATATCTAAGTTTGAGGAAGAGTCCCTAAAGTCTCGCAGTGCTTGGCTGAGATACCTAAAAGGTTAACTTACAATTATTAAGTACTAGAATTAGAAGGCACTACTCTCTCCATGTTGTACCTAGTAGATCTTCGATCTTGAGTCCTTAGCTATGTAGTCCCTTAGCTTTTCGGTAGACAACAGACTTGATGGTAAGTGTCTCATTTTCTTCCTTTTGGTCTTTTAGTATTAGCTCGGCCTTAGCAAAAGTTGTTAGAATAAGTTAGCTTCGGCCTCAGCTTAGAGGTAGTTGCAAGCTAATTCTTATCATTACCGTGGGGCTAAAAAACAGTCGTACTTAACATTAAATAATGAGAATGAGTCGAGATACCAAACAAACTTCTCTTCACCATAGGTACTGAGTTACTCTAGACTTCCTCAACACTCATAGGGGTCAAGCAAGAGCTCTTACCATCCTTTTAAATCGTGTAAGTGTTACGGAAGCCATCATGGATCACTTTCCAGTCATACTCCCATGGTTAGCTAAGAAGTAAATTTATGGCATTCATGGGAACCACATCAAATTCAATCCTGTCTTCATACTGTCCTACTTTGAATGTTATTTAATCTCTTTTATGTACATGAACCATACCCTTGTCATTAAAACACTTCTATCCATAAGGTCGGAGATGTGGGTAGGTCGGTAATTTCATCTTCTCTACTATCTTGGCAAAAACGATGTTGGTACAACTACCTCCATCAACAACTAGGGAACGGGTCTCCCCAATCACCAAACATCGAATATGAAATAAATTTTCCCTTTGTTCGAGATCTGCTTTCAGGTTAGCTCGTTGGCTCGTCATGGCTTAGAGTTCATCTAGATTTTCAACATAGACATCTTCTTTTATCAACCCGTCTCCTGAACTCTTGTCACTCTAACTCGTTACTTAATCTTTAAGTCCTTTGCCCTTTAAGATCATGACCCTTTTATTTGGACATTGAGAAGCAATATGCCTACAACCTAAGCACTTGAAATATTTAACTTCTCAGTCCTTAGTGCTGGGTACTTATTCTCTCTCTACCTTCTTTGTCTTAGCTTGATCAAGTTGGATAGACTTACCTCTCTCCATCTTCTTCTTTAACCTTCTCTTGGCATACTTTTAAAATTCAAGGCTGACTGGTTGAGATCGGTTAGTCGGCCTCTAATGCCTTTTCTGCCTCTATCTTTCTACTCTCAACACTAGATTGATTAGCTCATCCAATGAGTTGAATGGCTGCAATTCAACTATGTCAACAATGTCGTCTTGGAGTCCACTTAGAAACCTAACAATGGTGTGGTCTTGTGATTCAGTAATCTCATATCTCGTTATTAAGGTCCGAAACTCTTATAAGTACTCCTTGACAGTGTTTTGACCTTATCTCAAGTGTAATATCCTATAAATTAGCAATCTAGACATGAACAACTAAGCATTAAGATAAAGCCCTATTCTTGTATGATCAAGGTCAATGGTTGTTCTAGAGCATTTAGGAAAGTAAATCATTTAAGCTAAAAACTTATGAGACATATAAAACCCTAATCAAGGAATTCCCGCATGTTTGGAGATCCATAATATAATAAAAATATACAGAATATAATCAAAATAGTGAGAATTTTCTTTATATGAGACCCTAAAGTTAAGTTTAGGCCAATCGTACCAAAATTAAGAACTTTTGGGAAAAGTTATCTAATTGAGTTTAAACTTTACGATTAAGATAGAAAAGTTAGTTGAAATGACTTAGTGAAGTTAAATTTTGAAATAATTACCCAAAATCCCAATTTTGCTCCTAAAAGTACGATTATTTAATATAATACAAAATTACTTGGAACCCAAAAAATTGAGCTCAAAATGCGACGAAAACTTAAAGATACGTTAATTAAGTTATAAAATAAGATAATATAGTACAATTTACTATATGAGTATATATGTGTTTTTATGAATATACTCAATATAAATAATAATTATATCCATAAATTAACTTGAAAGTCTAAAAATATAAAATACGAAATGCCATATGACTTTGACCTACTAGGTTTTGAGTAGTTTATATCTTTTATAGAAAAAAATATTTATGAGTTAGGTCAATAAGTGTAAAATAGTTTATACTAATATTACTAGTAACCATGAGAATATGGATCTTGAAAATAGAATAATGAGTATAATAATATTATTAATAATACAAGATAATATGTAAAAGTGATTGAATTAGTATAAACTTAACTGATCGGATATCCCTTCTTCGTAAGATTGATTAGAAGTATTTATAGGTGTGGGAAAGTCTAAATTACACCTAAATAATAATATAAATATATAAATTAATGAGAAATTAATCGAAAAGTTTAATACTTGAGATATACTCTAGAAATTATGATTTATAATAACGTTCGTGGAATTAAGTTAAACTTTCATGAATAGGAGAAAATTAAAATGAAGTAACTATATAGCTTTAGTATTTTACTTTAAGCTCATTTATATGAAAATTTCTTAGAAATATTAAGTTTATTGGATCTAATCGCTATAACGTAAGGTTTCATAATTTTAGATATAGCTTAAGATAAATCTTTTAGAATCAATTATGTGATCTTAATAATTAATATCGGTGAGTAAAATATCACATAAGATATAAATAAATAAATCCCAAATAATTAATATAACTTAACTATATATTATATGTTACTAATATTTTTACTAATAATTACATTAAAACTCACCTAATGTGAGACTCAACAAAAACTAGTAATTAATTTACAATTAGTTTACCCAAAAATAGTTTACCTAAAAATAGTTTGTAAAATTTTGGGTGATCGCATAAATTATTCGATAAAGTTCAAATTTTACGAGAAAGTTAGAAATAGTAATAGAAATGACCCTGTAAGTTTTGATTTAAGAAAATCAAATAATAAAATATTATATTTATAAAATATATATAATTTACCCATTATTGATTGAAATCACGAATCAGTTTTTGATGATTGACAATCTTTTAAAAGTAAACCATTTGAGTAGAAAAAGCAAAGAATTAATTAATTAATTAATTAAAATTAATGAAGAGACATGAAATAATATCTAATGAGTACTATTTACCAAATATATTTAATATGTGAGATATATATATATACCAAATATAAACCCTTAATTATCTAAAATCCTACGTATGTATATCTTATGCCTAAAATAACCATAAACAAAAACAAAAACAAAAAAACAAAACAAAACAGCATTTAAATAATGAAATGTTAAAGGGATAACACCATCAATAGGATTCTAAGCCTGGCAAATGGGTTCAGGAATCAATGGCGACTGATGTGGAATGAACTACAACATTTGGACACTTCATTAGCAATAAGATATGGAAAAAAATTAAGGTGGAGCCACATGGGTAAGTACATGCATTCACTGACCTTGTCCTTATAAATTCATTAAGGCACTTTCATTCTGAGCCATTTTGACAACATCAATCAGAGCAGATTATAAGAGAAAAAAAAAAAAAAATTGATGAGGAAATGATAGTAGGGATCTTCGGAAATTAAGAGGAAAAAGGGAAAAAAAAAAAAAAAACCTAGAAAGATTTTATCATGCGAAGTTGGTAATAAAGGAAATTAGGACCTGGCTTCACTGCCTGTCGTTCTTTCAACAACGATCGACAAATCATGAAGGGACCCAAAGTTTGCGTGCTAGTAAGTCCTCTGTTTCTCTCTAACTCTCAATAATTTCTTGAAATGATTAAATCACGCTGGAATTTGTAGAAAAAAAAAATATGTATAAACATAGAATCATTTCCACATATATATATATAAGTCATGTAATCAAAACGGTGTTTAATTAATACAACTATTGGTACATGTAACATATATGATGATTGTAGATACCTAATTTTTGCCTCTTCGTAATTCTAATTTTTTTATTTTTTTTTATTATTTTACAAAAAGGGTCTTAATAAAATAATAATAATATAATTTTGTAAAAATGATGAAAATACAAAAAAACGAGAAAAGAAAAAATATATAAAGATTTTTATGTTTTTTAGGAAGAAAATTATTTTAGAGTCAATTGTTTTAGTTTTAGCTTAGTTCAAAAAATTACTTTACAGAGTTGTGTGTTTTAAGTAGAAATCAATTGTACTAAAAATCAAGATGTAGGCTACTAATCTAATAGATAAGTATTGGAATATTTAATATAAAGTTAGTTTGAGGCCATAAGATCGAATCTTGTAAGACACTTATATGTCTTTTATTTTTCAATCTTTTACAAAAAGTGAGATAAACAATCAGGATCATATCTAATCAAATCTTTTTAGTTTGAATAGTTATAGAATATTCGAATCTAGTTTGATTTTATTAAATCAGATTTGAATTAATTTGGATTTAGTTTAATTTTTATCAAATTAGATACAATGAATACAATTCGATATGATTTGATTTGGACTTTATAAATAACCGCGCACGCACATTAAAAAGAAAAAAAAACTACAGTAAGCTACATATCAGTCTTCTTCATGCATAATCACTGCTGTACGCTCACCGAACAGACCACAGCTATGCCTACTGCATCCTCAACCCGAAGTTCCAATCATGGTCCTTTCATCCTCGCTACAAGGATCAACTGGCTCACAAACGTTGGCACCGACTACAGCTCCCAAACATGTGCAGCGACAACTCTACGCAAGTCACTACATAACAGTGGCCAGTCACAATCTACAATGAGCACACTTCGAGCGACCAGCTACGATTGCGATTGTACCTCATCCTCTCCAACTACCCCCTGCATCGATCAGTTGCAGAACACATCTACCCATGCACGGATTCGCAACAACACTATACCTTCACATCTCCTGTCATTCACATCCATAGCCACGCTGATGTCTATCCAACTCTGAATTCAGTCTTCAACACACAGACCGTAGCTCACTGTAGTCTTGCCCCGACAGTAGCCTAAGACATCAGTTCACTACTCACAATCTCCAATCACAACTCGAACTCCATCCCCTTTGTCCAACGAACAACAGACGACAGCTGCAAACCCAACCACGAGCTACTGTCCATTCATGTACAGTAATTACTGAACTCCACGCCTCATACGTGAGCCCTACTGCAAACAGCCCACGACCACACCGCTGTTATCCACGACCAAGCAAGCCCCACTACTGATCACTGAATGCACATCACACCGCTGCTACGTACATAACTTCTTTCCACTGCAGCGCCACGGTCATCGCATACACGAGTACATTGCATTGCTGCCTACGAAGCCAAGGACGAACGACATTGCTTCGTCAACCGCTGTTCTAGCATACACATAACTACGTACGAATGTTCTTCTTCAAGCATCGCCGCTTTTAATCAGCTGCAGATCACCGACGACAGCATCGAGCAGCACTGCACAACCGAATACTAATTTAGGTTTGTTGTTTTTCGTTTTTTTAAAACTTATTAATTATTATTATTATTATTATTTTGCTATTAGATTAGTATACATACATATATGAGCATATCAGTTTAGAAAACTTTTAGTAGTAGTTTTTATATCAAGTTTATTTCCTAATGTTGTTAATTTATTTAGGTAGATCATTCTTTAATAATGAAAATATAGATATATACACATATATATTAACTTAGCTGTTTTTTAGTATTAGTTTTTTTATAGATCAAGTGTTGATTCCAATAAATGTTTCCAATATAGATGTATATCTATATATATGTTAGTTTAGGGGTTGTTCGGATTAGGATTTTTTTTAAGGATTAGTTTAATTTTAGGGATTCATCACATAGAAAGTTGTCTTTTAAAAAATAAAAAATAAATAAATAAATTTAATAAAAGAACCTTTCAAAAAATAGGATTTTTAGAGAATCTTTTATAAAATAACAACACTTATAAGTTACGACCCTTTAAATTATTTTTTTAAAATAAAATAAAATAAACCGAATCAATTAAAATGTAAATTAGGTCGGTTTTCAAAATTAAAATCAATCAATACACTAAATTTTTTTTGAATCTCAACTAGCGGGTACGTAGGCACCTTCAGAGCGACAATAAAATATGTAGGAACTTAGTTTTTTTTTTCTTTTCTTTTGATTTATTTATTTATTTATTTTTAAATATTATAACTAAGAAAAGAATCCTAATTTCGGTAAATAAATAGTGGTACCCGTTATTTAATAGGTTAGCTCCCGAACTTGGAACTCTATAGTTCTTCATTCAAATTAAAATCAAAGACCGATTGCCAAATCGTAATCAATCTACCTAATTGATTACGATTTCTTTTTTTTTTTTTCCTAACTTCGGTTAGGTGGCGACTCCAAAAACTTTTCCTAAATAAGAAACTAGACTTTCCCAATTTCTTTGGTCGAGAATTAATATTAAATTGGTTAAGGTTTAGTATTAATCTGAAATTGGGAAATTAATTTTAAATAAAAGAAACCAAAAAATCAAGCTCGACAATGATTTCATATATAGGATAAATTACACATTATACAATATTTTAAACGTAATTAGTGCTATTTGAAAAATATACACATACACTAATAAATATATATTACTTATTGAATGATGTTTTCACTAAAGACATTATATTATATTATTATCTTAAAATTATATATAGGTATATATAGATATGAATATAACAAGGGTTATACGATAAGTATCATAGAGATTATGGTACATATTGAACATGTATATATGAAATAAAACAATATATTAATAAAGTATTATTATAAGTAATATAAAACTTGAACAATTGAGTAAAATTATAGATTTAAATTAAATTAATGATTTGAAACTTATATATAATAAGGGTATAAATACTATAATGATATTTATATTATAGGAGTGAGCGACGATAATATGACTCACATTAGACTTGAGTGAGTAAATAAAAAACTTCAAGTAAGTGAGATCAATGATTCACAGTATTTTGGGATATTATTTCAAAATATCTAAAGACTTTAGTATGTATTAATTTGTGATTGTAGTTAGCTATTTGTGTATATGCAACATTTGTAGTTGGGTTTCGATTTGCCATGATGAGAGCTGAGCTCCATGATATTATTATGCTTAAATTGTTGAGCTTGGTTGATTACCCTAAAAATAAACTAACTTAAACTCAGGTTAACATCTAACCTAATATGCATTGCAACCTAATAGGGGTAACGATTAGGATTCTCAAGCCAAACACGGACTTCCTTCGATGAGGATAGCTAAAATGGTCCTTTTCTTATCCTTAACCAAACTAAGTGACAAGAGAGGAGATCGTAGCAAGGTTGAGGACCGTGGTTCGAAGGTTGTCACAACAGGTGTCATGACCCGAGAGGGCTAGTCGTGATAGTCGCCATATACCATATAAAGTACTGTAAATTGATTTTTCTTTTCGATTGATAACACTTTATGAGATATATAAGGCTAATACTACAGCTAACATTCTAGAGTTAGGCAGGTGCAAGTAATATCATTGCATGATAATGATAATGAACTATTTAAATATAAATAACACATATATATAAAAATTTACAGATAATAGCTCGATAATACGTTAGATTACAAACTAGTAATACTTATATTACAGAATATGATTTAGGATCTATTTATAGTAACATGAGTACACTCTCATCACTACTCTCATATTCACATTAACCTACATATAGCTTACTAACCTTGAGCATCCTATAGCCCGGCTCCATAAATAGAACAGCCTGCTCAAGCAAACTATAGGGGTATAAGCTAACTAGCTTAGTAAGATGTTTCTCTCAATCATACAACAAACAAGTTATGTAACAATTTAATTTAATCAAATGAATGTATGAATAATCAAATGAATGTATGAACAATCAATATGCCATACAAATACATGTAGGTGAGATGCAACAAGAAATGGCTGGTTATTGCCCTTATTAATAGCTTTCTTATCTTTTAAGGAAAACTATACAGAACTCCTTAAGGGCTTAGTAGTTTTCAATATTCCGATTTGTATATAAATTGACAAGTACCTATGGGATTTACTACTACTCTTTTATAAGGTGAAATTGTAAGTTTATTTCTAAAGAATTATTTCAAAGGATGACTCCACAAGTTTATATTAAATAGATATCGAATTGAACTCTTCAAAGGGGTAAAGTCGAGTACGCCTAGTATGAACTAGGTTTATGATAGCAGTTGTAAGGATAGTTTTTATCTTAAGATGGTTTACACGGTGGGACTATTATAACTTCAACTTTTCATGGTGTGACATCAGGTGTTGAAAATCATAGAGCATCTCCACTTGAAGTAAGTCAACACAAAGTGTTGGTTCATCAACCACTTCATAAGCCTCCAACTTCTGATTGACTCTTTTCCTTCGGCATCTCGCTTAGTCACTAACTTATCCCCCCAAAGGATTGCATATTCATAATGAAGTCAGTTTAACCTTTGTTCAGTCATTACATCATAGCACTCAAACAACTTCTCAACTCGAGGAACCTAGTTAGGGAAATCTTCAGGTCGATTACTTCTACTAAAGGTTGGCAATTTAAGCTTGATGTTGTCAAGTCTTTGTCTATGTACTTAGGGTTCATCCCTTGCATTCATATCTAGTCGATTCACCTCAAATTGACCACTTCTGTTGGAGCTCTACTGAGCCATATTTCTTCTTAGCCTCAACTCTCTTATTCAAGCTCCTTGATTTGCTTTGAAGTTAATACTCCTGTTATTGCTTCTTCTCATCTCGGTAGCTCTTCTTGGCTGTCACTTATCATTGTTAAACTCATTAGAGCCACTTCTACTGGTGGGTATTCATTCTCTTCTTTTACCTCGGCCAACATGTCTACGACCTCTAGTAAGCTCCTGAATATAGTTAATGAGATTCTAAATTTGATATTCCAAGTTGTCAACACGTCGCCTCAAACTTCTGCGAAGATTGTCACCACTGTTATTGACATTATCTTTAGATATTCTTATCCGTATAGTAATTTCCAAAGAAAATTGAATAAACACGATTTACATAAAACATAACTACAATAATCCAGAAATGACTACTAATCGACTTCTATAGCTACCTATGATTGTTAAACACTTCCATAGTGACTAGAATCAACTATTGAAATTACGGTTACTCGACTCAACAGCGACACAATACTATGGCTACTAAGAACTCAAACAATACACTACATTATAGAATGAAGACTAATCAAATGTCCAAATGATAAGCAAACTTTGAAGAACACTGTATGTATGTCGCCCAAAAGCTTCGACACTAAGATGATATGACTCGGAGTGTACATAACAAATTGGAACCAGAATGGGTAGTCGAGGTTCAATTGGATATGAAAAATAAGAAGTAAAATGGGGGGGTTGGCTGGGCTTTAACAGTGAATGTATATGGATATGACCTACCAAGATACAAACACAATCAAGGTTGAGCTTAAAATAAGGTTTGACATAACTTACAAATACTTAATGTCACTCGACATTAAAATGAGTGGTTAGATGTGACTTACTAACTAGCTCAAATGAAGGGTTTAGCACAATCTTAACAATAAGATTGATAAGAATGCAATAAGAATTAAAGAGTTAATCAATACTTAATAATCCGACAAATGTAGCTCTAAGAGCTCAAGAATGACCTTTAAAGAGGAAAGTTTCAAATGTATGTATGTTCTTCACTATATGATAATTTGTCTGCTAATTACAAATGTTGCTATATAGCAAGTCTTAAAACTTTAGTAGCAACATTGTAAATAATGTAAAAATCCTTAAACACTAAAGAAGGGGCCATAATTAAAAATAAGGAAAATATTCACAAGAATATAAAATTATATCAAAACTATCCTATTTACGTAGGCTATATTGATATTTTATAAAGAAACAAAAAATTTCACAAAGAAAATATTTACAAGAAAAAGATTAGGAAACTTCCTAGTTATTTTATTTTATTTTTTTCCATGTCATGTTTATTTGCCAATGTCAGGATAGGATTCATGAAATGCAAACCGGGTAAGTTCTAAAGTTCTTTAATTTCTATGAACTCACACGTTTTTAAAGAACGATTCGTTGGTTACATCGAAATATAAGTGAGATAGCTTGATCAGCCTTAGAAAGTGGTTACCTCATAATATCTAAAGCATACATAATGACACTGCCCCCTACCCCCTTCTAAGGTCTTAGAACAGCCTAGTACCGACCATATGTACTCCATATATATGATTCAAATAAAAACTCCCTTAAGAGACCTCATAGGTTAGCTGGAAAAAAAGGTTAGTACAACTATTTACATTTGAAAATATTTATACGAATACTTTTCAATTTAACATAGGTATTTTGAAAATAAATCTAATTTCAAAAGGTTTAAGTGGCTAGCCCTTTTGACATCCTTAATAGACTCATCAAGTTGTTGAGCCTAAAATTTCGATTTTCATTTTCTTTAATCCGATTTCTATCGAACCCTATACCCATTCAATATAAACCCTCAACAAAGAATTAAGAAAATTAGGTTTTATTTTTTATTTTTAAAAAAACAAAAGTTTTGTAGTCAGTTAGGAAAAATAGAGTTAAATCAAAATCGATTGGGTGAACTGATTTCAATCTAGCTACTAATGTGTTAGAAAAATCACTTTTGAAAATGATTTCTAAAAACTAGAGATTTCAGATTTGGGGATTAACTTATTAAACTCTAAACATGTATCACTTTGTCCTTCTAAAGTTAATTTTAATTTTTCAAAATATCCCTTTTAATTTTAAAGACGAATTCTAAGTAAAAAAATTATTTAATAAAAAGGGAAGAAAATAACAAATTAAATTTATATACACAAGGAAAAAGAAAAGAAAAATCCCTATTTTAAGTTGTCTCATAAGTGCCTACAAGCCCTTTAGTAAGGATCAAACTTTCCATAGTTTGGTCATTATAAAATTTTAATGTGTTAATCCCTTTTAACTTCGAAAAACAATTGAGGTTTACATTTTTATCTATTTGGTATTTAAAGAAAACTTTGAAAGGATTCTAATTTTGGTAATTTTATTCTTTTTGGAGAATTCTAAAATAAGTCTTAATTTCAAAAAGGATTATTAAATTTTATTTTGGAAAATAACTTTTTCTAAGTGAATAAAAATTTGTCAAAGGAATAAAATGCTTTTATTTGAAATTTTTGTTAGAAGAAAAAGAAAAAAATTAAAAGACCTTTCTTTTTATTTCTTTTTTTATTGTCTTTTATTATAATTTTTTTTTTCATAATAGAAATAAGTAGGTTAACAAAAATACAAAATAAAGGAACAAAAGAAGAAGATTAGACCTAATGGAGTTGAAATGTAGGTCGGTCAGCGGGCATAAATCAAGTTGGTGGGTCTAGGTTAGGTCCATGTGACTTGTACGTAACTTCCAGTAGGGAAGAAAGAAAGAAAGGGAGAGAGAGCATAGACAACAGTTGGTGGGGGATGTTGAGGTCGTTTAAAAGGGGAATTTCACATAGGTAATGGAACTTCCTTGGGCTTTTGATTGATGAAACTAAGATTGGTAGTGGTATAGTGATGAACAAAGGCAATTTGAGTAGTAGTCAAAGTTGGGTGGTTGGGTGGAGAGAGAAGGAGGTTACATGGCTTAGTGTGGTGCCATAGATGTAGCGAATGGGTAGTTCCAAGGGTTTTTTACAAAGGGAAAGCTAGTTAAGCAAGTGGTTTTACTCAAAAAACACCGTAGAGCAATGGTTTTAGAGAAAGTATGAGCATGAGTATAGAGAGAGGAAGCTCTAATTTAGCTTGAATGGGTATGCTTTAAAGATTATTGATGATCCAAACGACTTCCTTAACCCCTATTTATACTTATGTATGTTTGATTTCATTTGGAAACTCATTAAATCACCTAAGATTGAAGCTTTGTATTAATAAGGTTTTTTCAAACAATTTCAATTCCAATTAGCCATAATTTAACTTTTTTTGTTCGTAATTAGTAGGGAATTCAAATTCATTACCATCAAAAATAAAAAAATTACACCTTCAACCATATCTATTTTTTTTTTTTTCAAAATGTGTTTAAATTGTTAATCTTTAACTGACTATGAGCAAGTGTTCAACAAATTTTCCAACTTTTGAGTCTGATTTTAACACACGTTTTATTGTTGAATTTAGCAGTTAATGGATCAATCTTAATCTATTCCAAGTGCTTTATCACTTCCTACTTTTCTTTTCATAGAATTTTCCCCCAAAATTGGTTTAATCGAGTCAAAAAGAGAAGGGACCACACAAAGTATTTTCTTTCCTCCTCTTACAAAATTCATGGAGGAGATGAAGGCAAGCGTATGGTCATCTGATGGGCACGTGCCACATACCATGTATATACATGCATTACACTTACACTTACTTGGGTCAATTCTTCAACCTTCAATTACTAAGCCATAAACCTAATGAAAATTTGAGCAGACTTTTTTTTTATTAGTATTCTTTATTTAAACTAATGTTTCGAATAAATCCAATTCAAACCAAAATCTAATCTTATTTACCTGGTTTTTTGAGAATTGAAAATGTAATTGCCCTATCATTAAGTATAGTGCACATATGTGAAAAATCATTTTCACCGATTTAACGGTTTTACAAATTCTAATTCATTGATCACATAGTTTATTTTTCCTTGTGAATCAACTATAAGTCAGATCAAAATGTTATTTGAAGCCATGAGTAACTTGAATTAATTTCACTTTCACGAACCAAAAGTTGTCTAGCATAATCAGAATACCAAATTTTCAAAAAAGAATTTAATTCTTAAAAATAACTCGGAAACCTTAAATTCCATATGTATACTTCAATTTATTCAGCCTTATAAAATGAGATGACCCATTCTAGGTGACCTAATAACCCTAAAAATGTCCTAGAACATTTATTTTCCTAAAAATTCTATCTTTATACCTTTTATTTAATTTTTTATTTTTTTAAATTTTCATATTTTTTTTATTTTCTATTTTTATTAATTAAGACCCTTTTCTACATTCTTAAAAAATTCTAAAAATAATAGGGGGGTAAAAATAGAGCGTCTATACTCCTTATCTACCATAAGCTTCCTTAAGTAGCCTCTTTAGATAGCATCTTCTAGCACATTTTTCAAGTAGTTGAACTTGTCTATATTGTGACCTCGATCTCCATGAAAGTCACAGGACTTGTTAGAATTGTTTCTCACAGGATTATTCCGTATCTTCTCTAGCTAAGCTAAGAAACCTTGGTTGTGCACATCCATTAAGATATCCGACATAAGTTGGTTTAAGGGGATGTATATGGAAAAGGTTGAAATTTTCCTTTTCCAATCTCTTAGAGGTTGGTTCATCTTATCGTAAATGTCAAACTTCTGCCAAGCTAATCTTTTATAGACCCTCTTTCTTTCTCTGACCTTCTCTCGTACTTTTCTTTTTTCAAGCTCTCTTTGAGCTTACATTTAATCTTCCCAACATGTAAACTTCTTCGAACTCTTAGTAAAGTCATCTAACAAGGATGGTAGGTGCTTAGCAAGAGACTTGAATATGTTTGAATCCTCCCTAACTCCTCTACAAATAATGTAAAGCGCTATACTCTTGTTGTTGATGATCTTAATCATCAGTTGATTAAACTTATGCACATAATCTCTTATTGTTCCCCCAAGCTGTTGCCTAATTGAGGTTATAAGTGAAGAATCCTTGGCAAGAGGTTTGCTAGCCAAAAAGTATTGGTGAAACTAGTCAGCTAATTGATCAAAGGAAGAGATAAAAGCAGCTTTTAATGAATTAAACCAATTATAAAATAGAGGTGAAAACTTTACAGGCAATTGCATTGCATAAGCTATACAATTCTTTGAAAATTGCCTAATCAATGTTTAGGTGGTCATCTAGGTCCTTTTTCCCATGATATGTATCATACTAGGGTAACCGTACACTCAATAGGAGGACCTCATACACAATTTCTTAGATGAAGGGACTCGACTTTCTACCCCTTATGTTTACCTCTTCCTTAGAAGTTCCTTATATCGATAACCTCTTAACATACTCCTCTAAATCTTGTAAGCCTGTATCTGCTACTGCTTTCTGTAGCAAATGAGCAACCAAATGATTGATTTTTCCTTCTATATGCATCCACATGTTTGTTGCAATGTAAGCTTATATCGGCATCTACTAAAAATCTTTCTCTGCATGCATTTCTTGCCTTTGCTATTGGACATTTTGATTTATCAAGGCAACCTTGCTACATAGCTATTGTATCATTTTATCGCGAGTATGTGGGTTGGTTTCTTCCATAACTTATTGTAATGAAGGGGTAGAAGAAGTAGTGGTATCTCGTACATTGAGCTTCTATCTCAATTCTCAGATATTAGACCAAACTTCCTCAAGTTCCTTTGCAAACTTATCACATAAAGCTTATACTTGAGCTATGTGTGAATGGTCATCATTTTAATCCTACTGTTGAGTAGGCTGATCATGAACTTTTACTTGGCGTACCTCCAGGGTATGTTACTGTAGGGATCTTTCTTCCTAAGTAGCCTCAAGGGCACTACGGCTTACTTCCCCTTGGGGAGTGTTGGTGTCTTTTCATTTTGTTTTAGTCACCATTAGGTTAATAATGAAGAGACGGCACCAAACTATTGATGGTAAAAGTTGGTGCTCTAAAATACTTGGACACTTAATGAAGAATTCCTTTAAAAAGAAAAGAAGATTTAGGCTGTAAAGGGTGCCGGGTTGACTTCAACATTACCACTCTAATGCCTAAGTCAGTCAAGGTTTAAATGAAAAGAAGGGAAAATAAGTAATTTGCATAGAGTGCCTAGAAGAAGCTTATTGAAGTCCTCCAAACTTTATTTACAGTTATAGATTTGCCCCTATGTAATGACTATTGCTCTAAAATATATACATATGCTAAATTTGAATTTAAGACTACTTCTCCATATTAAGGGACGTAGCTTGATTGGCAGCAGTTGGTAGGTAATTATTTCTACAACAAGCTTAACTATTTGCACCCTATGTTTTAATTCATATTCCTTAGGGTTGATTGAGTCTTATCGAGTTGTAGGCAATTCTTCTAAGCTTACCAAGGCTGATCATTACCTTAGTCTAGTTTTTCTATGCTACTCAAATATATTTAGCTTGCTAGCTTTCCCAAGTTGGTTGTTCTTCTAGGGCAACCTAAAGGACCTTAGAAATACGATGTAGAAGGAGCTAGGAGTAAGTAAGCAAGCTGGATGCCCCTTAGTTTAGTTTAATACATGCCTTTGGGAAGAATCACTATCAACAAAAGGGGGTCGCAGTTTCGTCTTGGAATATATTACATTCTTTTTCCTTAAAAAAATTAACAAATGCTAATGACAATGGATTTTTTTGTTCCAGTTTTGTAACACACGAGGACCTAATGCATAAGAAATGAAAATACAAGTATCCAAAGTGAAAAAGATTGGAAAAGTACAAATACCGTAAGAGTAATTTACCCAAGAAAAGATATTTCTACCCATCCCCTAACTGGTCCAACCACCCTAGAAAAGATATTTTTACCCAAGGAAAGTTTTATAGTATTATTATCTAGCAGCACAAGTCTATATCCTAGTTTATTAAAAACTCTAACACGAAAAACTATATGTGGATAAAAGATCTAATGAACTAAAATAGTAAGAGTTCCATAATTTTCACAAAATCTAATAACAATTATAATTTCCACAAAATCATAATGCAATCCTACGATATGTATTCGAGTAATACCAAAAACATTTGTGACATATGGAAACATAGAAATGATATCCACAAAACTTACCTATTAAATTATATTTGGATAAGAACATTTTAAAGTTATTAAGGTTATGACAATGTGTAGGGAAACCTAACAATTAATATAAAATTATTTATGTAATAGTTAGTTATATCCATAATATAATATGTAACATTATGTCATTTCAAAAATATGTTATGATACTATGCGTGCAAAATCAAGATACTAATTATAAGAATATGGAAACATAAATGGTATGTACATGTGTACATTATAACTATATAAAATAGAGGTAACAGTCCGCTTGCTTTTGTAATTACAATGCTTACCATACATCCACTTATAATTGCTACTTCAACCTTTGACGTCGATTCTCTACTCAAATACAGTACATCATATTACATTAATTGCAGTTACATAATTATATATATAATTACTTATGACTTAGAATGATACATATATCAAATATATATATATATATATATATTACTACAAGAATTAAGAAGAAATGATTAAAAACTATTTAGATGTTTGAAAATAACTGGGTAGTTACTGAAATAACAAAAATAAATGAATGGAAATTCATTAATAGGAACGTGATGAAATTTTGATCCATAAATTTTACAAATGAATGAAAGAAATAAATCTCCCAAAGAAATCCACACCAACCAATATTCTCATCCAACTGAACCAGCCCAATGCTACATCTTAAGCCCCAAAGCCCTTTTCCATGTCCCCTCTGCCATCCAACATTTCCTTACCCTACAATTTCGTCATACTAGATCTCATATCATCTCATAATATATCACCTAAAATCTCATAATGGACAATGCACTCACATATGTGTACTTAAAAAATATTCTAATAAACAAAATAATTTTTAAAAGACTATGAATGTATCTGACTCTTTACTAACTTAGAAAAAATAATAATGAGTAAATTGATTAAAAGAGTTATATCATAAAAATTTAAATAAACGATGTAATTATAATAAATGAAGAAACTCAAAAAGCCAAAAGAAAGAAAGAAAAAGAAAAACCACACATAGGCTAAAAACTGCAACGTCATTTCATAAGGTGGAGGTGAAATGAAAACAAAAATGGGAAGTAAAAAGGCAAATGATAGGAGTGAACAGTTGTTATGTTAAGTATAGTGGGAATCAAACATGGAATGTGATGAATAATTATGAATAATTTATTCATTTCATAAATATAGTTAAATTGATTAAATATAAGACACTAAATTGAAGTAGGACTTAAATAATATAGATATAAGTATAATAGAAATGAAATATAAGATAACTTATTAATAAAGTGATAGATAATTATAAATAATTTATTCATTTAATAAATATAATTAAATTATTCAAATATAAAACACTAAACTGAAGTAGGGCTTAAATAATATAAATAATACTCTATATCATATCTTAACAATCTCATGAAAGTCCTATATACAAAACATATATCATCTCATACTATATGGTCCTTAGATATTATCACATCTAGTATCATATCTTAAATATCTCCCACAATCTTAGCAATGTTAAAAAAAAAAAAAAAAAAAGATATTGATTCGTGTGAGCTTTCTAGCTAGCTATCTATTAAAATTGTGGAATGAAATTGTTGAACAATTCCACTAGATTAATCGACCTTTGATCTTTCAGTTGCAACATGAATTATGTAGTACAAAACAAGGTAATCAACATGGGGCAACATATTATAACAAGTTTGAAAGGACTTATAATGAATTAAGTTCATTTAATCCTTATTTATCTGTCAACGTGACAAACAAAATATATGTAGCTATAGACTTAAAGGATAATTGGCTGATTTTGAATCACAAAGCAAATTGTTGTAATTTCTAATGGGATTGTCAAATGGATTGAAAACAGTTCAAAACCAATTTCTATCATTAGATTCATTACCTTCTATAAACAAAGGTAACCATCTAATATAGAAGTGGAGAAACAACGGGAAGTTTCAACTACTTTAGTAATTGAGGAAGAGTCATCTACTTTTCAAGTGAATAAAGGAATTGTTGTACAAGGGTCTTTTAACAGAAGGGATAATAAATGAGTAAGGTTGAAATGCAAACATTGTAAAGGAAGTGGTCATACAATAGATAATTGTTTCAAAATTGTAGGGCATCTAGAGTGATACAAGGGCAAACGAAATAAGAAAGGAGGAAAACTTATAGCTACTTGTATTTGAGCTAATGATTCTCTACTTGACTTTAATTTTGATTTTACTAATTCTAATAGTACAAATATTACACAAGTGTTTGATTCTTAGGGATTTTGTTAAGAATTCATGAAATTTATGAAAGAAAAATTAGTTGCTGATAAGGAAGTTTCAAGCTCGATACATTTTGCAGGTATTTTCTCTTCATCCATAAAATCTATGGTAGATGTAAATGATAGTTTCATTATTTAGATGGTCAATACAGGTGCTACGAACCACATAACACCCTTTAAACAACTTCTTTTTAACAAACATAAGTTTTGTACACCTATTGTAGGTAGTTTACCTGATGGCTCATTCAAAATAGTCTATTGCATTGAATCTGTTACCATTAGGCCTACCTTAACATTACATAATGTGTTGCTCCTTTCTAACATCAAACACTATCTACTTTCTATTCATAGACTTTTGACAGACCAACCTATTAAGATCAAAATTGATGAAAATTCTTGTGTGTTTTAGGTCCTGAGAACTAATACTTGCATTGCTATAGCAAAAATTCATCAAGGCTTGTATCTATTGGATTCATCCTATGACCAATTTAGTATTTCAATAGGATTAGCATAGCAACATGCTTCTTCATGTATTTTAAATAATACTTCATGTATTGAACAGAGTAGTGTTATTGATGTTACTTTGTTTCATGATCGACTTGGTCATTCATCCCTCTTTGATACCATAAGAAGTAGTTAGAACTTATTTCATTACTAAATGTCATGGAAGAAATATGTGTGTTGTGTTGAATCTAATGGTGGTGTATCGTACATAATGAACAAAAAAAGGATTTTGTGTATAAATACATATTAGTAAACCCAACTAACTAACAACCTTCTTTATTTATACAAAGATGACACGTGTGGGTATATATATATATATATATTTCTATATAATTAAATTGCTTTTACTTGGTAAATATAAACATATGTGTATGTGTGTGTATATAATATTATAATGATGTACTTATAGTTCAATCATTTTGAAAATGATATTTCTCAATTTATGCATATGAACAAATCTATAATAATAATAATAATAATAATAATAATAATAATAATAATAATAATAATAATAATAATAATGTGATATTAGAACTAATAAATAATAACAATATAGATTTGTACACATATGTATAGGCATATACATGCATGTTTAGTTAAACATTATTATATCTGCAAGATTTATGTTACTTATTTATATGAGAGATAACGATATACACATGTTATAATCTTAGTATGGCATTAGTTTTATAATAAACTTTTATAAAATTTACTAAACTATGTTAAATGTATTTTTCTAAAATTTGCTAGTTATGATGTCTATTTTCTTGTTACCAATGCTTATTTTGTTCTAAAAATTATAATTTGATTACAATTTAATAGTATATCAACATGATATTAACAAACATCATAATAATCTAAAGTTATATATCGTTGCAAATTATGGAATGATTTAGTATATTAAAGATAATATTTTATATTTCCTATAAATCCATCAAATAAGTTTAAATATATGAAAAATTATTAATTTTTGAATCAAACTAGTGCAAGTTCATCGATATGTCATAACTAGTTATCACAACTTAAGCTACGTAAATATCTAGATTTTCGTAAGTACTTGATAATATAGTAAGCCAAGTATTATTACAATATCTTATTACATGAATGTCTAATCATTTAAACAATTTGAGTTTATTTTGGATTGATTGAATTATAAAGCAATAAACTATTATGAGTGACTTTAGAGTACCCGTTAATAGATTACACTTAAATACAATGAACAAAACCTTACATTAAGCTAATTGACCAAATTGGACCCAATGATATACTAAATCAAATTGAACTAATTTAATCTAGTAAAAGTAGAAGTAAAATAGAAGGTAGTATAGAACTTACCATAAAAAGTATTATAAAGGTTCCTCTATAGTGAATAAAAATTGGAAAAGAGTAGTTGAAAACACTTATAGTGGCTTAAGTCATCTAATAGATAAATAGATGTCTAAATAAGAATTTAGAAATGATCAATAACAAATATGAAATAATTAGTATCAAACAAACAACTCTTGTAATGCTCTAAGCTCAAGATATCATAGATCGCCTTGTGTCCCTATTTTCTAAAAATACGTTAAGCATGATGGACAACTAAAAATTCCAAAATATTTCTATAAAAGTTTCCAAATATCCTCATAAATTTAATTTCCTCGAATTAAGTCATGATTTTTTTAACAAAAATAATTATTTCTTAAACAATAATTATTAAACAAACAAGACTAAAATTCTAACTTATCAAATCATTTTAGGTCATTCTTTAAATAACAAACTCAGTTGTTACTCTTTCTATCCCAAAGGTAGTAACAAGTATTTTCATAACTTTAATAGTTTTTCGTACGTTGACATTTCCTGTATCTAAAAAATAAATAAATGTAAGCTAAAACTTAATATGTAACACACAACCATATGTATGTGCCAAAAAACACAAAGAACATGCATTATATGCAAACAATTAAAACATACAATCATTTTATTATCATCACATTCAAATCCATCACACAAGCACATCAAGTCTTCATAATGTGCTTCAATATAGTCCATGATAAAAAAACTTAGGTACGAATTGCCATCCCATGTCTAGGCTAGGTTTACAACTACGTTGGGAGTTTCCATTGACCTAGCCTAAGAACTACCACTATGGGCCTTAGTGCCCTTACTATCTCCAAGAGCTATTAAGGGTAGACATATCGGGGTGGGTCTAAGTTTATAGAAAGCTCAAACAAAGAGGTAAGAATGGTGCAAAAATAAGGAAAGTAAAATGAGTAACATATGATTCGATGAATTATAGTATAACTTAATATGATGCATAAGATGGTCCATAAGGATGCTTACTATCTAACCTTAATTCAGGGTTAGGATAAGAGTGAGGTAAAAAAGCTAATGAGAGCAATGTTCATAAAGAAAAGAGTATATTCAATAATCAATGATATGGTATCTTACGGTTACATGTATAGTAGTTGTTTATACCTGAAAAACTAAGGCAACTTACCTAAAATAGAAAAAACTAAAAGGGTACAACTAAAAATTTAAGGAAAGCAATGATTAGTGTAATAGAATCCTTCAATGTGGGTCTGGATAAGTTGCGACAGCATATTGGAGATGCTTTTGGTGAAAACAAACAAAAGTGGATGGTTTGAGTAGAGGCTGCTAAACAAGGGTGCTAAGTAGAGGTAGGTTCATTTGAGGAGAAATGGCTTCGAATGTATGCTTGTTGAGCTTGGTTTTTTCCTCTAGATTTTTATAAATAAGTTTATTTTAAACCGATCAATATTAAATCTTACCCATTTAATACTGACCTTCAATTAGGGTTTAAAGAAAACAAATTCTTTTATACTCTGAAAATGTTTTTGAAGTCACCACTTAATTAGAGTTCGAAAAAAGAGTTAAGTTATAACTAATTAGGTAGATTAATTATAACTTAGCTATTGATCTTTTGATAAAATTGACTTTGTAAATGGTTTTGAGATCAAGAAAACGAGTCTGGAGGTTAGGATTTTTAAACCCTTACAAGTACCATCAACTTTCCAATTTTAATTTTAATCTTAAAAATCACCTTTTAAAAGACTAATCTATAAAGTGAAACTCAATTATTGGTTAATGAGTTGAATTGTGTAATTTAAACTAAAAATTTAAAATTAGGTTTTTTCGTTATTTGCCATTGCCTCGTAGATGCCTACGTACTCATTATTTAAGATCCGACGTATGTAGTTCTTTCTTTTGAAAACTTTAGGTAGGTGAGTTGATTTTAACTTTTGAAAGACCAATCGGATTTACATTTTTAATTGATTTAAGTTTATTTTTTGAAAAAAATCTAAAGAGTCCTAAAGTTGGTTTTATTTGAAAATTCTAAAAAAAAGGCCCTAATTTTGAAAAAGGTCAATTTTGTTTTATCCTTATTAAAAGAAAATATCTTCTAGGTGATAAAACCTGATTTATTAATCTATTTTTTGTTATTTATTTATTTTTATTTTACAATCCTAAGTCTTAGTTAGAATATAAAATAAAAACTAAAACATTTTTTTTGTTTTTTTCTTTTTATTTTTACAATTTAAAAATACATAAGTAATAAAAAATAAAAAATAAATAAATAAATAAATAAAATATATATAGCAAACCAAGTCAGGTTCGCTCAAGTCTTCTCCAATGGTAGTTGCAACGAGATGTACTTTTGAACGTTTTAGCTACCAAAATGAGTAGGAAAGATGATTTTTTATCAGAGTCTGTTTGAGTAGTGGTTGAAGGTAGTGGTTTAAGGTGGTTATCAATGTGGCATGAGGCGGTTGCTAGAAGTGAATAGGTAATCGAGTCTTGGTTTTTTGGAGATGGGGAAGTCATTAGTAGTGGTAGTTTTTGTCAAAAATCATCATGAAGCTAGCTTCTCCTAAAGAGAGAAACTTAAAATTAAGCTTAGGTAGGAGATTGTTATGTGTTCTTATGTGTTTCTCAACATCAATTTATACTCAACGAAGTTTGAATGAGCTTGGAAAGTACATTAATGGAGAAATCAACCATGAATGGAGATGCTAGATTTTTAGTTTTCTTTTTTCATTTTTGGAGCCAATTAATTGTTGAGTTTTGACTGAATTTAGATGAAATTTGGGTTGAATTTAAAGCTAGGCCATGTATACTATGTGATGTCATAAAAAACGTAGGTGTTAATGTACAAGAAATGCTTGCAAATTACCTTTGAAAGTAACTCTCTACACTAAGAAAAAAGAAAAGGAAAATTGGAAATCGAGGGTAGGAATTAGAGGAAGAAGAAAGATGGGTGGGTGGGTGTAGTGTCACATATAGGGCACGTGACATACGCCCCTTGCATGTGCGCATTAGAAAAAGAAATGGGTGTACTGTAAGTGCAACCCTTGCTATCCAATCAAGGATTTATGCCCTATACTGTTTTGCAGACTAGATTCTAGTCCACACCAAATTAAACATTTTTTTTTTCTTAGATTATTTTTAGAACTAAATGCTTAAAACTAACTACCTATTAACCAAGTGGCCAAAAAGTCCAATCTTAATTGCACACTAAAATTATTATTATTATTATATATACTTTTCCTTTTTCTAAAAAAAACAAAAAGGCACCGTATGCTTGGCGATATTTAAACTCCAAACCTCCATGCTAACTCTAATGCTAGACTTAGGCGTTTATTCGATAGGCCGTTGACTTGTACCTTATTTAAATGTGTAATTAGATTTCATATACGGATAAGGTTAGCCTAAGCTAGATTTATATCTACGCCTAAGCCGAACGACCATCTCCTTATTTTTTATCTAAATTAAAAAAGAAACCAAACTATCTAAAATAATTATTTTCTAAATTCTCTTAATCCTTTATTTTTTCTATTTTTTGTGATTTTTTTTACAATTTTCATTTTTTGTACTCATTTTTAGTTTTTTTTTTCCTAAATTTTCTATTTTTTGTATTTTCCTTGAATTTTCTATTTTTTTGCATTTTTTCTAAATTTCTTATTATTTTTTGGGGTTTTCTTAATTTTCCATTAATTTAGACCCTTTATCTTATCTAAAAAATTTTAAAAAAATAAAACAAAATGTTTGTAGGGTAGGGGTAGGTGTAAAAATAGAATGTTTATAGCTACTGTTCTTCGTGATGAAGTTTAAGTAAAATTTTATCACAAAGATAAAAGTGATACTATTTTCATCTTATGGGTGAAATTTGTCTTAAGGAGCACCTTACCTAACTGTCCTAAGCTCAATCTACTAAAAATTTTAATGACTAGTGAAAAGAGAGAGGAGACACTTTAATAGCTCGTCAAGAGACTGAAAGAGGAATTAAAGCCCAGTTGTACCCTTATGAGCTAATGAACCAAGGTGAATAGGTAAAGCGCTCCTAGAGCTAATTAAGACCCTAAAGAGATGTTGAAAACTTAGTTGTACCCTTATAAGCTGACTAACCAAGGTAGGAGTGTCTTTAGGGACTAGTAACTCGAAATTGGAATTGGTTTAGAAGATTTAGTCATGCTCTTTTGAGCTCACTAGCCTAGGTGGGAGCATCTCTTGGAGATTAGCAACTCTAAATTGAAATCAATTTGGAAAACCTGGTCATACTCTTTTGAACTTACTGACCTAAGCGGGAGCGTCTCTTGAGGATTAGCAACCCTAAATTAGAATCAATTTGAAAACCTGGTTGTACTCTTTTGATCTCATTAACCTAGGCGTGAGCGTTTTTCGAAGACTAGTAACCCTAAATTGGAATTGATTTGAAAAACTTAGTTGTACTTTTCTAAGCTCATTAACCTAGGCAAAAGTGTCTCTCAAGGATTAGCAACACTAAGTTGGAATCGATCTAAAAAACCTGGTCATGCTCTTTTAAGCTCATTAACCTAGGTAGGAGTATCTTTTGGAGACTAGCAACCCTAAAGAGGAATCGATTTGGAAAACTTGGTTATGCTTCTTTGAGTGTACTAACCTAGGCGGGAATGTCTCTGAGGGATTAGCAACCTTAAATTGGAATCAATCTAGAAAACCTGGTTGTACTCTTTTGAGCTCACTAACCTAGGCAGAAGTGTCTTTTAGGGATTAGTAACACTAAATTGGAATTGATTTGAAAAACATGGTTGTGCTCTTCTAAGCTTACTAACCTAGGTAAGAGCATCTCTAAGAGACTAGCGACCTTAAATTAGAATCGATCAAACACATTATGGGCTTGTTAAAAGAATATTAGTGAAGGAAAGTACCCTATAGGCTCGCTAGGAGAACTTAGTGAAAAGAAGTGACCTATAGGCTCACTACGAGTAACAAACTAAGTCAAAATAGAGCCTTTAAGGGCTGGCTAAGAGAAATCAAACTGAGTCAACACAGTACCTTTAGGAGCTAGCTAAGCACCAAAAGATAATGCAGAAGGTGAGCGCCTTATGGGTTGGCTGAAAAGACTGTTATAGGAAAGAGTTGTAAAATATTGGTCGTATAGTTTAAATGCAAATGCAATGTTTGAAAACCAATGCGCTAACATCTTATGGAAGTACTTACTTGGTCTTGTTGATAGCACCTAAACTACTAAACCTCTTCTTGGAAAGTCCCATCAAAATTGACTAACTCAATCTTTGATCCTTTGTTGTCAACCTAACTGATGTTGATACGAAGCCTTTGAAACTTCGCTAACTCTTTTAAAGAAATCACAAAAAAATAACTCGATATAGAATGCCACCCACTATTTTTGTCTTTCTAGAACTTTTATGGTCTGAAACCCTTATCCCCAACTAATAAATATCTGTTGTAAGGTGATTACCTATCTAAACTTCACCTTTCCCTAAAATATAGATAATAAAAACTCCCCATCGAAAGGGATTAATCCATAATATAGTATTTTAAAATGTTTTGTTAATTACTAATGTTCTATATCTCACTTCTCAACTTCTCTAGTGTTCTTAGTGTATGGGTTTGATTGAATGGAGTAAAGGAGATGGACCTTTTAATAGAGAGGGTGACGATTCCAACGTTGACAATTGCCAAGGATACCAACTTTGCTTATAAAGAATGAAAATTAGACCACAATAACAATCAAAATGACTAGCATTCCTGTATTCTAAGTAAAAAATTTCCATTGACTTCTCATGGGTAATATAACATTACAACATCAACATTTATAGGGTCTCTTAATTCTGGACCATCCATTTAGGACAAAATTAAAGCCCCTCCTAGTAATACCCACTTCACAGTATAAGGCCTTCGTAATTAGAAACAAATTTTCCTTTAGAGTCTTATGCATTGGGGAGAGACTTTTTCAACACCATATCACCTTCATTGAAGTTTTTGGGTCGTACTCTTTTATTAAAAGCCTAAGCTATACTTTGTTGATAACACTAATTATGACATAGGGTTGTTAATATTCTCTCATCGATCAAATTCAGTTTCTCAATGCATTTCTTTACCCAATCAGCCTCATCCAATTAGGTCTTAGACAGCACTCTAAGAGACGAGATGTCAACTTCTATTGGTAACACCGCTTCAGTGCCGTATACCAAAGAGTAGGGTATTGTCCCAATTGACGTTCTGATGGAAGTTCGATAAGCCATAAGTGCGAATGGTAACATCTCATGCCAGTCCTTATATGTAATAGCCATTTTCTCGATTATTATTTTGAAGTATTTATTGGTTGCTTCAACGACTCCATTCATTTGAGGTCAATAAAGAGTAGAGTTTCTATAAATGATTCTGGATTACTAGCATAACACTTAAGTAAGCTTATTGTTGAGATTAGTGCTAATGTTGGTGAAGATTGTTTCTAAAGTCCCGTATCAAGCCATGATATCTCTCTTGATAAACTAATGCCCATTGGAAGCTAGTCTAGTAATTGAGCCTATGATATCTGTTCCCTACATAAAAAAAAGGCTACAACACTAAGAATGTGTGCAATTATTGAGGCGGGGCATTTTATCTTATTTGCATAAATTTGACATAAGTAGCAGTACCTGACATGTTTAAAGCAATTGCCTTCCATTGTTGACTAGTAATATCCGAGCCTCATAATTTTCTTGGCTAGCATGTAATCGTTCATGTGAAGGCTATACACTCTTTCTTATGCTTCTTTCATCAAAATCTTGACCTCCTTGTTTTCTAGACACCTTAAAAGTGTATTGTCAACACATCGCTGGTACAAAGTGGACTCGCTTATTAAAAATTGAGCAGCCAATCTCCTAATCGTCCTTTTGTCTTTTTTCTCGGCCTCTTTAGGGTATGTGCCTTTGTCACTACTCGAGGAGGCTAGTTATGGCAAGCGTCGTATATCGTACAAAGAACTGTAGATTAATTTCCCTTTTCAATTGACAACCCTTTATGCTATATATAAGGTTGTTACTACAACTAACAACCTAGAGTTAGGCAAATGCTAGTAATATCATTGTATAGTTATGATAACAAAATTATTGAATTGTAAATAATACATATATAAATATTTATAGATAGCAAGTCTATAATATACTGAATTGTAAACTGATAATACCTTATATTGCATACAACTCAGATTTAATGCTCTCTGAAGTCAAGGTTGGAAATATATTAGCACCGATCAGATTCAGGTATCATACTAGAATTTACATAACAATGAAACTCCATGTTTTGTATTAAAAAATATAATGGTATATCTATTTTCAGTTTTATTCAAAACCTAGTTCTACGTATGATTGTGAGTAGGTTCATGCAGCCCTAACTTATCTCTAAATGGAGGCCTTTAGACTTAACCCTTAGCAAGGGGATTGGCACCTCCGACGCCTAGTGCTCTCACGGGGTAGGACAAGGTCATATCACACATTTGTACCATACAAAAACACTATAATCATAAATAATCAACCTATGTATGGCCTCTTACTATCTTTGTGTGATGTGACGATTGAAATTAGCTATGTAGTATATGATTATGTAATTTTCAAGTTAGTTAATTCGAATCGGATAATGTTAAGTCCTTTTATTTAGTGATCAACAAAGTCATAGATAGATCAATTCTTCTCAAATTTGCTATGCAGCAAACAGTACATTATTACACTTTAAAATAAATTCACTATTGACAAGTAGTATCATACACAAGCATATCCCAACCCCGTATAATATTTCAATTATTAATAATAATTTATATTCACTATCTACATACATAAGTATGTATGGAATAATTAGGAATGCTCTATTCAACATCCTCAAAGTCATGGATTGTAATAATCGGTTAGTAAGTTAGTGTCGATATTGTGATCACCTGACATTAAGGAAATATGAAAAGTAGTAAGTGTAGGAATTAAATAACTAAACTAGTATTGTATTTTGTATTGACTTAAGTTAGTCATTCGTTTGTATGGGATTGTCAATTCAAGCTTTTTATCTAATTACATATAATTTTTTCGATTTAGCTTAGATTCTTGTAAACTTATAGTCTATTTTGATCGTTTTCAAATGTACTTTCTCATAAAGAGGTCTTTTTTGGATGTTATAACCTGTAGTTTCGAATATGATATAAAAATATTGCGAAATTCATTATTTTGACTTAAATAATTCTAAAATGTTATTTTAAGCTTTTCTTAGTATAATTATGATTTAATAATTATTTAAATCTTATATTTTTATATTTTCTTATTTTAGGTCTATTTTACCATAATTACTCATTTTTGCTAATTTTTTAGGTTTAAGACTTATTAATTCAAATTTTTTTACTTTATTACTTTTCTAATTAATTAATTATTTTATTATTATTTTTAATTATGAAAATTAATTAATATATGCTAGGTGGTGATGTAGCAACATAAGGGAATGCCACATGTTACCTTTGTACTTTTTTCTATATTTTCTTATTTTTTTTTGTATTTTACATTATATATATTAATATTTATCACTATATTTTGTTAAATTTTCCTAAATTAATTATTTATTATAATTTCTATAAAGTTGTGGTACATATATATATACATATTTATTAAATTACTTTATTTATTAAATTGAAATTTTAGTATATTATATATATGTACAATTCAAATATACTCGTATTTCTACATATATGATACTATTTATATACATATGTTTATACGTATAATATATTTATGTATTAAAATATCCTAACCTTAAATATATTATGTACTATACATATGAGTATGGGTCTAATCTTATTGGTAATGAACTCATGTTCTCTTGGGTTGAAGATTTGAAATCATTGATTGAGTATAGGCTTTGGGTTTGTATCTTGTGGACATAAATCTCTTTGGCGAAGACCTTGGCGTTAGATGAGTTGGCCATTTTGAAAGATTAAAAGGAAAAAATGAATTACAAAGGGAAGAATATTTACACCAAAAGAGATTATAAAGGATTTCCTATGTACATGAATCATAGGAAAAATACATGGAAAGAAATTCTAGGTTTGTCATTTTTTCTTCTTCTTCTTTTTTTTTTTAATAATGCCGCCGTATTAACTATTCATTGACCCTAAAAAATCCATGCAAGAAGGGTGGGTTCTATAAGTCCTTAAATTCTATGATTTCATGCGTTTCTGAAAAACGATTTCTTTGTTACATTAAAGTTTCAGTGGAGTAACCTAATCGGCCCCGAGTAGTAGTTGCCTTACTATACCCGGAACTTATACAATGGCTCTTCGTCCTAAGTTCTTAAAGTAACCTATGTTTGATCGTATATATCATGTATTTATGGTACATAAAATAAATTCCAATTCATCCACATACCCCGACCCCCCCTATCCCAAACGGTTTAAATAATTAAAACTAAACCTACAAAAAACTTTAGTATAGTTATGGTACAAATAACAAATGAATAAGTAAATAAATTGCACTTTAGTAAGGTGATTTTTAAACTAAACCTACAAAAAACTTTAGTATAGTTATGGTACAAATAACAAATGAATAAGTAAATAATTTTGGAAAGTTGAATGACTAACCTAACGTTCCTAGTGAGGTTGCTAAACTGTCAAGTTTCGTTTTTCCTCTTAGTTTTTATAAATAAGTCTTCTTTAAACTGATCAATATTAAACCCTATCCATTTAATACTGACCCTTGACTAAGGTTTAAAGAAAGCCAATTCTTTTATACTCTGAAAATATTTTTAAAGTCGCCACTCAATTAGAGTTAGGAAAAAAAGTTAAGTTATAACAAATTGGGTGAATTGATTATAACTTAGTTATTGATCTTTTGATAAAACTGATTTTGTAAATGGTTTTCAGAACCAAAAAATGGGTCCAAGGGTTAAGATTTTTAAACCCTTATAGGTACCATCAACTTTCTAATTTTAATCTTAATCTTAAAACTGACCTTTCAAAAGATTACTCTATAAAACGAAACTCAATTATTAATTAACAAGTTGAATTAAGTAATTTAAACTAAAAAAGGAAAAATAAGTTTTTTCGTTTTTTACCTTCGCCATGTAAGTGCCTACATACCTGCTTTTCGGGATCAGACATATGTAGTTCTTTCGTTTGAAAGCTTTAGGTGGGTAAGTTGATTTTAACTTCTGAAAGACCAGTCGGATTTACATTTTTAATTGATTCAAGTTTATTTTTTGAAAACAATACTAAAGGGTCCGAAAGTCGGTTTTATTTCAAAATTCTAAAAATATGGCCCTAATTTTGAAAAATGTCAATTTTATTTTGTCCTTATTAAAAAAAAACTATTTTCTAGGTAACAAAACCTAATTTATTAATCTATTTTTTTTATTTATTTTTATTTTACAGTCTTAAGTCTTAGTTGGAATATAAAAAAAATAATAATAATAAAATGTCCCTTCTTCTTTTGCTTTTTTTTTTCTTTTCTTTCTTTTTTCTGGTTTTTTCTTTTTTTACAATTTACAAATACATGAGTAATAAAAATAAATAAACAAATAAAAAATATAGCAAATTGGGTTGGGTCAACTTCAAGTTGGCTTGAGTCTTGTCCTATGTACTTTTGTGGTAAGACGTGCTTCTAAACATTCTGGGCACTAAAATAAGTGGGAAAAAAGATTTTTGTGACTATCTTATTAAGCTTAGGGGGTAGTCTTGACACTTTAGCAATTGGAGTTTGTTTGGGTGGTGGTTAAAGGTGGTAGCTTGCGGTGGTTATCCATAATGGTATGCAGTGGTTACTGGAAATGAATGGGAGGTATGGTTTTGGTTTTTCGAGGATGGGGAAGTCATTCGTAGTGGTAGTTTTCATAAAAAACCACTATGAATCTAACTACTCCTAAAGAGAGAAAATTCGTATAGAGAGAGAAACTTGAAATCAATCTTTAGTGGCAGATTATTGTGTTCTTATCTATTTCCCGACTCCTATTTATACTAAATGAAGCTTGAATGAGCTTGGAAAGCTCATTAATGGAGAAATTGGCCATGAATGGGGATGCCGAACTTCTACTTTTTTTTTCTTTTAGAGCCAATTAAATGTCGAATTTGGACTAAATTTAGGTTGAATTCAAAACTAGGTCATGTATAATGCGTAATTTCATCAAAAACTTCAGTGTTAATGTACGAGAAATGCTCGCAAATTGCCTTTGAATGTAGTTCTCTACATTAGGAAAATAGAAAAGGAAAACTAGAAATCAAGGGAGGAATAAAAGCAAGAAGAAAGATTAAGGGGGAGCATAGGTCACGTGTGGGGCATGTGCTATGATCTACCATTGCACTCATGCATTAGAAAAAGAAATGGGTGAGTTATAAGCGCGACCCTTGCCCTTTAGTCAGGGCTTCATACCCTATACTATTTTGCGAATCAAATTTTGGTCCATATTGAATGAAACTTTTTTTTAGATTATTTTGAGAACTAAATAATTACAACTAAATACCTATTAACTAAGTGGTGAAAAAGTCCTATCTTAATTGCACACTAAGATTTTTATTATTATTATATATACATTTCCTTTTTAAAGAAAAAAAAAAGGAAAAGGTACTTTGTGCCTGGTGAGATTCTAACTTCGGAACTCTATGCTAACTCTAATGCTAGACTCAAGCACTTATCCGTTAGACTGTTGGCTTGTATTTTGTTCTTATGTGCAATTAAATTGTGTATATAGATAAGGTCATCTTAGGTTAAATACAAATTTAAGCTTAGGCTCAACGTCTCTCTCCTTATTTTTTATCGAAATTTAAAAAAAAATAAACTATCTAAAATTATTATTTTCTGAATCCAATATTTATTCAATTTTTTGTGATTTTTCAAAATTTCTATTTTTTGTACTTCTTATTTTTGGTATTTTCCTAAATTATATATATATTTTTTGTATTTTCCTTGAATTTTCTTTTTTTTTTTGTATTTTTCCTAATTTACATCCCTTTATCCTATTCTAAAAATTTTGAAAAAAATAAAAAGTATGTGTGTGTGTATGGGTAGGGAGGAGGGGGGGTTGTTGAGCTAGAAGTCAGCTCAATCATTGTTGAGCAAGTGTAATCTAGCTAATTTTAGTTCAATTATCTTTCAAGGTGGTAGGGGCTAAGGTCGGTAATGTTGAAAGCATCAAAGACTACATAATCTTCGGATAGTTCTAATCTATAAGTATTATTATTGATCTTTTAGAGTATTATGAAGGGACCTTTAGCTCGAGTAAACAATTTATTCTTTCTCTTCTTTGGGAACCTCTCTTTGCTCATGTGTAACCACACTAAATCTTTGGGCTAAAACTATGCTGATTTTCTTCCTTTACTCCTTTCTCACATTTTCTTGGCAACTTAGTCAACTTGTCAAGTAACCTTCTTGTAGATTTGATGCATAGATTGCTTGGGCTCTTGCATCAAGATCTTTTTGTTCGGATGTTGGCACAAAGGTATGGTTAAAGGATAACTTTAGGTTAAAGCCATAAACAACTTCAAAGTGTATTTGCTTAGTGGTGTCATGTACAGTACCGTAATAAGCAAATTCTACTATAGGCAAACAGACATCTCAATCAGCCAAGTTCTTCCCTACTACAGCTCGGACTAATGATCCTAAAGTATGATTGATTACCTCTGTTTGGCTATTGGTCTAGGGGTGATAAGAAATGCTAAACAATAGTTTAGTTCCCATACGATGCCATAGAGTTCTTTAGAAATGGCTTAGGAACTTTGGATCTTTATCTAAGACTACACTTCTCGACATGCCTTATAACCAAACAATCTCTTATAAAAAGAGAGAAGCAATAGCGAAAGCATCGTTAGTTTTAAAGTAAGGTACAATGTGTGTCATCTTATTGAATCTATCCTTGACGACCATCACAGAAGCTTTGCCTTAAGCAATTTTTGGTAATCCAAGAACAAACTTAACGCTCAACTTAGTTTAAGGTTGGGTTTAGATGGGTAAAGGGATAACTTTCCCTTGTTCGGCTAGGCATTTAGCCCCCTTACAAGTAGTACAACCCTCAATAACTAAGTGTACATCTCATATCATTTCTAGCCAAAAGGATCGTTCATTCAATAATTTATACGTCTTTCTCTCTCTCAAATGGTTGGGGAGTCCTCTACTGTAAGCTTCTCTTACTAACGCTCTCTAATCAAACAAGTCAGTATACACAATTCGCTACCTCAAAATAGATAACCATCCTCTACATAATACTCATCTACTATTCTTCCATTGACACATTGCCCAAATATAGGAGCAAAATGAGGGTCCTTAAGATACTGCCTTTGATGCTCGTAAACTACAATAGTGTAGTCTATAATTCAGTTAGGAGAACATGTCTTCTTGATAGACCATCGACAACTACATTGTTGTTGCCTTGTACTTTATCACAAAGTTGAATCCTTAAGGAATTCAATCCATCATGCTTGCCACCTTGATAGCTTGATCTGATTTCTGAGGTACCTCAAAGATTCATGATCTTTATAGATGACAAAATCTCTCAACAACATATAGTGTTGCCATACTTAGAGCGCTCTGATAAGGGCTAAGAGTTCTTTATCATAAATGAAGTAGTTTAATTGGGGTCTTTTAAGCTTCTTGCTAAGGTAGGCAATTGGTAAGCCTTCTTGCTTTAAGATAGCACCTACTAATGCATGACGCATTACATTTCAACTCAAAAATCTTCTCGAAGTTGGTTAAGGTTAACACAAGTATGAAAGTTAATCTTGCCTTTACATCAACAAAACTTCTTTCCTCTCTATCTTCTAACTTAAACTCAATGTTCTTCTTCATTAGCTCAATAAGGGGTGCAACAATGGTACTGAAATCTCTAATGAATCTTCTATAAAAGGATGCCAGTTCATGGAAATTTCTCACCTCAATACAGGTGGTTAGAGCTGGCCACTTGATAATAGCTCAAATCTTTTCATCATTGACTCATTAAGCTTGCTCCTCTAACTACATAACCTAGAAATACTAATTTCTCCTAGCAAAAACAATACCTTTTTAAATTACTGAATAACTTCTCAACTCGAAATACATCTAGTACAACATAGAGATGTTCCGAGTGACTTAGCATGTCTGTACTATATACAAGGATATCATCAAAGTAAACCATGACACATTTCCCAATGAGACTCCTCAGCACATGATTCATTAATCTCATGAAAGTACTCAAGGCATTTAACAAGCCAAAAGGCATAACCATCCACTCATAGAGGCTATGCCGAGTTTTGAATGAAGTTTTCTACTCATCTCCCTGACTCAACTGAATTTGATGGTAGCTAGACATTAGATCGATTTTACTAAAGACCTTAGCTCCATTTAGTTCATCTAATATGTCATTTAATCTAAGGATATGATATCTATAGTTCGTCATGATCTTGTTTATAACTCTATTACCTATAATACGTGCCATGTTTTGTCCTTTTTTGGCATAAGGAGTGCTAGCACAACACAAGGGATGAGGCTTTCCCTCACATATCCCTTTTCCAGTAGCTCATTGACTTGTCTTTAGAGCTCAACAGGTTGTTCGAGATCTATCTGATAAGCTAGCTTATTCGATAGGACAACTAGGTATCAAGTTAATGTTGTATTCAATGCCTCGAAAAGGGGGTAGTCCCTTAGGCAACTGTTCAGGAAATAAGTCAGCATATTCATCCAATAGATCCTTAACCTCTTAGGGTGGCTTAATATGCTCCTTCAATTCTAACAGTTGTCTAATCAACATGAAAGTCAGCATGTTGGCCTTTATAGCTTCTTAAAGCACAACTCTACTCAAAATTAAGGTCATCTTAGATCCTTGAGCAAGTTTAGCTTATAGCTTGCAAACTTGACTTGCTGTTATAGGGTTCAATGTCATCTTTCTCGAACACATCAGTGTTCCTAAACTGGTTATGCATAACTCTTCAATTGAAAAGCTACAATCGGCCTAACAATACATGAGATGCATACATTGGCAGCATGTTACAAAGAATTTTGTCGGAATAGTTGCCAATTAAGATCAGCAACAACACCTGCTAAGTGATATGTAGTGCTCCTTTCTCGTACAACTAATGTTACTTGTACTACTTCTAGTAGTTGGTAGCCAGTTACTTAAGCTTCTTAATCAGGTCAATAGAGGTTAAGTTAGTGCAGCTCCCACTATCTACTATGAGCGCATAAACTTACTTATTCACCTTGTAAATAATATGAAACAAATTTTCTTGCTATTCCTCTTCAACAAATGGTTCTATACTCATCGCATGTTAGACAACTAAGGTTAGTTTATCCAAGTCCTCGACAAACACATCTTGCTTAACCAGTTTATCCTCTTGAGTGGTATCCTTCTTGACAACAACCTCCTCCTCTAGTTCCTCATCAGTACCATTCACTTTAAGTTTAAGGACATCTTTTTTGATAATCATAGTTTGTCAATTCAAACACTAAGCAGTCATGTGCCCAAACCCTTAACATTTGAAGTACTTGATCTAACTTGTCTTCCTCATAAATCCTTGTCCCTTTTCATATGTTCTCGACAGTGTGTCACCATCAGGTTGGCCTTTATGTTTGGCTCTAACATTTACTCTTCTAATTGGTTCAGCACTTGATTGAGCTCAATAACTTCCCTAAATAAGCTGGCATGACAAATGTAGACACTCCATTTTTTACCTCTTATGTAATTTTAGGATTTTTTTTTAGAAAAAAGGGTCATAAGATTAAAAATTGCAAAAAAAAAATAGAAAATATATAATAATACAAAAATAAAAAAAAAGAATAAAAAACTTAGGAAAGTTAGAATTTTTTTTAGGACAATAGAATTGTCAGGTCATTTGTAAAGTCATAGGGTCACATTGATCAAGTCATCTCATTTTTAGTATTAGTAGGGTCTAAGTGTGCAAAACCATTAAGGCGGGTGTAATTCAAATTTTTTTTTATTTATTTATATTTCATTTTATTGTGTGTGTACAATTCCATTTAAAGGTAGATCATTTTGAGTTGGAACTAGGTTTAGTGTTTATTTTATTTATTTATTTTTAATTTCTTTTGCTTTAAAATGCAAAAAAAAAAAAAAAAGGGGATGAGAGGCATTGGTTCTTCAAAAAGTCTAAAAGCCTTATATTTATTTTTAGGTCAAGCTCAAATTAGATGTGCCCAACAGGTGCATTAGCGCCTACATTCTACAAGTGAGTACGTGAACTTTATGTACACACTTAGGTGCATCAGTCATGTATCTAACACATAACCTAATAAAGGCATATTTCACTTATATTTTAGTGTGTGAATTAAGTTGATTATTATTGATTTTATAGAAATCATTAAGAAATTGTACTTAAGTACTTTCCTTTAAATATTTTAGGTCTTTGAGGATTTAAAGTGGAAATACGATCAATTTAGAGGAGTTTTAGGCAAATGAAAGAAGCCCGAATCAATACGTAACACTTAGGAAATGAAGGCAACCAACCTTCGGCCAGCCTACACTTAGCACCACCGACCTTAACTTCTACACCATCAGCCTTCATGGCCAACCTTTAATAAAAGATATCCAATTGAAAGCTAGCCCTTGTTTTCTCTATAAATAGTCATGTGATTGATATTTTAGACGACTTTTACATCTTTCTTTTACTTAGAGAGTCTTAGAAGAAGTTAGGTTTTATTTTATAAGAGTTTTTCTTTTGAAATTTCGTGGATTATTGAGAAGACTTTGCTATTACTGTAGAGATCATCCTTCGAGTTTGCAATTGAAGTTTCTTTATCATAATTACATAATTGGTGATTTCTATCCTATTTCTATTTATACAATTATGTGGTTTGTTCATATTTATAATCATGAACTTCTTTGCAAATTCTATTGTTATGTGTGCTTATATTTTGATTTCCATAGCTAGCTAAGTTTTAATTGAGGGAATTGATGAAACCTTAGAAAGTTGAGATGATAATTGTAGTCATGTTATAGGGTTAATAAATGTATGGTTAATTCATGATTGCTATTTCTATGATTTCAATTATAATTCTCTATTGGTTATAATTGTTAAAAACACTATTAATATGGGAGTTGATATAGAGTTTGTTAGAAATTCTTGATTAAACTGATTGGCTAATGTAGGAGCGACTTTAATTAGATTAATTAGAAATTATTTAGGGATTAATGTGATGTCTTAAGTTAATTATTTGCTAAGAAAATAGGTATAGTTAATTTAGTGCGTTAGTTGATTATAACATCGGAAGATGTATGATTGTAATTTAGAGTCTACTATACTAATTAATTAGAGATGCAAGAGCTGACTAATTAATTTGAGGTTTAATTTCTTAATTTTAAGGCACAATAACTTTATTTGAATGATCGTATAGCTATTAATCTATATAATATGATTGAGTATGTCATATATACATAATATATAAGTAGTTATGTATATATTAGCCTAGTGGATTCCTTTAGTATTAGTACATTCTGTATATATATTAAGTATGTCATATTTTATTTATTTTGATAGATAGTTGAAATATAAGTATGGAGCTTAGGATTTATTTCTTTTAGGATTAGTTTTTTTTTAGAAATCCTCATATAGAAAATTATTTTTTTTAGAAATAAAAATTAGTGAAACTTTTACAAAAAGATTATAATATCTTAGAGAGTCGTTTAATCATTCACGAGTTGGACCCTCCTTAGGTTTTTTTCTTTTTTGAATAAACTGAATAAATTAAAACATAAATGTGGTCAGTTTTCAAAATTAAAATCAATAAACACACTAAAGTTTTGGGAAAGAACTACGGTCATCTGATCCTAACTAACAGGTACGTAGGCACTTTAGGGTTAACGATAAAATTTATAGAAACTTAGATTCTTTTTCTTTTGATTATTTATTTATCTTTTTCTTCTTATTTAAAAATATTATAATTAGAAGAATAATTCTAATTTCGGTAAATGGATAGTAGTACTCGTTAGGGTTTAATAGGTTAGCCTTCGAATTTGGAACCTTCTGGTTCTTCATTCTAATTGAAATTAAAGATTGGTAGCTAAATCGTAATCAATCCACCTAATTGATTAAGATTTTCTTTTCTTTTTTTCGACTTCGATCGAGTGGCAACTCCAAAAAATTATTTTCAATAAAAAACTGGAATTTCCCAATTCCTTTAGTCGAAGATTAATATTAAATGGGTTAGGGTTTAGTATTAATTAGAAAGTGGGAAATTGAATTAAATAAAAGAAAACTGAAAAAATTAGACCCGACAATTTGGCAACCCTACTGGGGACACTTAAAGGGCTAGCCACTAGTAGTTATCGAAAATAGAATTATTTTTCAAAAAGAAAAAAAAGAACTTAGGTATGTTATTTCATATATTTTTTAATTTTATCTCTTTATTAGTAACATTTTTTTGTTGCAGTTTATTCAGAGGGATAGTTTTGGGGGTTTACTTTATTTTTATTTTTCTGCATCATAAATGCATGGTAGATACGGTCAGAACCAAGCCGTCTTAAGATCTTAGGAAGAGGGTCATTGTGTAAACTTCAGATGTTATGGGACAACTACCTTTCGAAGCCTATCAAGCTATCCTACTCAAGTTTAAATGCGACCACATAACCATTGCTTTGAAAAAACACGGTGGTTTTAAACTTAAGAAGCTTTAAAACCCACCCTTTGTATTACACGAAAACTTTTTTTTTTTTAAATCAAAAGAACCTATGATGTGGCAGACCTAAATAGACAAGGGCAGTTGTGAAGTTATAGTTGTAATATTTCCCTATAAATAATTTGTAATAATTTTGTGTAAAGATTAGAGTAGGTTGTAATTGTAATTTTGATTTTTTTTACCTAGGCATGGCTAGATCAAGTTAAGAGCCCTTTAAAGAAATTCATGTCTACCCACTACATTGGCCTCAAAAACTGCTTCAGATGTGGTTTTGACTCTTCAACCTAGATAAGCAGGAGTTTATCAAGAATAAGATTAAGCCCATCTTCTCTCTATAAAAGATCTTCTTGAACATCACTTTAGTACAGACCCTAATATACCTATGGGAGCTTAAATATGTCAATTTCTGTATCGGCCTACACTAACGATATCTACGTCCTAGACTTAGAATTATTGTGGGTCCCTACAATCACTAATGATATCTGCGTCCCAGACTCAGAAGCTACAACACCGAAGATTTTAAGCAAGTTGTTAGGAATCAGAAAAACCGAGATAAATCAGGTTCTAAATCAAGGAAAGAACATTTGGTTAGAGGATGTCATAGACTGGTTTTCTATTAAACTGAAGCATAAAGACAAACGGGATGTTTTTTATGCGAACTTAGAAGCATGGCACCAGTACTGAGTCAATGGTTTTATATTGGTGGTCTTCAATACTATTTTGTTCCTGGATGATAAACGTCGGGTCTACTTCAGAATCACAGAACTCGTAACCCAATTTCTTAAAGGGAAATCATGTGTCCTGACCCTCCTAGTCGAGCAGATCTGATTACTAAACCATCACAAAAAGAAGAAACGAGGAGATCTGAAGACTAATATGGCCCTATTAGTAGTCTAGTTTATCAACTACATGAGAAGTCACCAACTTGATTTCAACCAGACTAAGTTTACCCAGCAATATGATCTCATCAAGTCTTTTGAAGAAAGAATTGAGTTGCTATAAAATATAGCTAATTGCTATTGGGTCCAATATTTTTAGAGTATGAAAGCGGAAGAGTTACTATTGATGCCTAGGTGGCTTGTAAGCAAGGAAATGATAAGAATATGTGAGGATTTCAAGGCGGTGCCCTTAATCGACTTCAACCACTGCACCAAATATGTCCTAGCCAATCGACTCATTGAAGACATGATCCCTAAACCATCATTAGAAGCTGTCTTGTTGGACTTTTGATGACCCCAGCATGTTGGTGGCTAATAAAGTAGCCAAGCTCCTAAGCATCCAAGCTCTTTGGTGTCACGCCCCGAAGCGGTAGAGTCGTAATAGCCCCATCGTGTAAACCATCCTAAGATAGAAGTTGACCTTACAACCGCTCTCTTAGACCTGATCTACACAAGGCGTCCACAACTAACCCGCTTTGAAGTAGACAGTTTGTAATTTAAATAATTCATTTACCTAAGAAAGTGAGAAAATTTATATATAATTCAGAAATGAAAAGTAATAACATATGTGTTGATTCTTCAATGTTTTTTCTCGCTCTCCAGGATCCAGCAGTTGTTAGCTTCAAATTAGTTGTTTGCCGCTTCTTAGCCAGTACCTGCACGACGTCTATAGGGATGTGAGCAACCACAGCTCAGTAAGTAGAGACGGAGGACTTAAAACTATACTATACATACAACAAGGTTTTCAATCACTTATTAAGTGCAATGCATGTGCAAGCAAATTCCATCACACGACGTTGTCCGGCCCGTCGTGAGATTAGAGAAATTGTGCCTACTCTAATCTGGGTTGAGGAGTTGCCGTTAATGCAACAGCTCATGACCAAACCCAAGCTTGTGTAATGGAGACCTTACTCCTCCTGCGACTACCTTCGAACCACTGTCTTCACCCTCGCCGCAACCTCCTCTCTTGTCACTTAGTTCGACTGAGGATAAAGAAGGGACCATTTTGCAATCCTGCGCTATCCCTTTCGAAGGGGTCGGTATTTGGCCGGAGAGTCCTAAGTTCCCCTAACGAGTTGCCATGCATGTCCGATTATGATTACTGGTCATATATTTGATTATGTCCAGTTTAGGGTGATCAATCATTTCATGCAAATCATACAATACATGTTAGAGAAACAAATAGAATTATAGCATCACCCATAATCAAGCACATGCGCACATCTAACTATCTAACAAGCACAACCAAGCATAATCTCAAGCCTCCCAAAATACAGCATTGTATTAATCCCAACTTACCTCGACTCCTTGCTTACTCACTCGAGGTCCAATTTGCTCAGGCCATCACTGATCATCCCTATAACACAAACGTGGTTTCAGCTTTTCATATAACTATTATAGGTTCGTTTTATCCTATAACGCTTATTGTTATGTTTTATTTAGGGTTTAAGATACCTAATTATCTAGGTCTTAAGTCTTTTACAATTATTCTAGGTTTAGGATTAGGTTCGAGTTCGGTTTCTGCGTCGGTTTCTGCATCGATTTCTAAATTAGGTTCTAGTTCGATTTTCGAAGTAGCGTTTTATATTATAACCCTAAAAATTCGTTTCAACCTATAATGTGAAATTAATCACATTATTTCCCCATCTCCTAAATACCATCATTACCCCTAGTCAGTATTTTATTTCACCCGGTATACTTATATCCTTATTAGTGTACCGAATTCACTCCTAATGTGGGAAATTTTTACATTTTCCATATAATTACATAAATTCAAATTTCTTATCAGATTTATTATACATTTTTATTATTATCACAATATTAATTTTTATTATAATATTTCCTAGTTATTATATTTCCAATAATTACCTATTATGTATTATTACCTTTTATGTATATATTACACTTCTAATATTTATATCACTCTAATTATCATCTCTAAACATCAATTATCATTTTAAAATGTCTAAATTCATCCTAAATCAGATTTTACTCCTAATTACCTTAATTTACAAAATTAACTTAAAATGTATTATTTTTCTATACTACTTATTTACTACATAATTAACCTAATAATTATATCTAATACCCTAAATGCTACAAGTATCATTTTCCATCAGATTTCAACATCCCTAAACATCTACTTATTCACTAAGTCAATAATTAATAATTTAATTACTTAATTAACCTTAAATTACTCATTTTATGCCTCATTTTAATGCCTAAAAATTATCTAAAAATTCTATATCATCTAAGTAATCTGCACAAAAATTTTGAGCTTGAAACTACACTCCTAAGGTCATTTATTTCTAAACCGAAACATGCTCGGTTTTGCATGATTTCGTAAGAACCCTATATCACGAGACATATTTTCATCAAAATAATATTTTTTCTAAAAACTAAATACAAAAATATTCTAGAATAACAAATTTTATAATTTTATAATAATATTTACTATTTTTACAAAATTACATAAAATCTGGCTGGAAATTGAACTCACCGATTTATGTGGCTCCGACTACCGTCGGTGGCCATGGGTGTGTCGGCCCACCTAGGCATTGTCACCACCGTGTGATGGTGGTGGCCGTCCACTCCCAGCTGCCCGTCGGGTCTGGGTTCTCCTTTGTGGCCCTGACTACACAGTTTTCCTTGTCTTTTTTTTTTCTTGGTTTTTCTCTCAATTTTATAGTCTCTCTATTTTTCTCAAATCCCTAACTGTCCAAAGGAGTTCTCTGAATTTTTTTCTATCTATAGACGTTTGTGGAATTTATTGTGCATTAAATTGGACAAGACAATTGCCTTATCTCTTAATTTTTGGCTTTTGTGTTGTCTTAATTTAATTGGCCGATTTTTTTCTATTTTTTCCCAGCTGCCACAACCCAATTCTGGATCATTCCTTATTTTTCCTGATTTTTCTTTAATTTTCCTTAATTAATTATGAATTTTTTTATTTTTTAGTATTATTTTGGCACATTACGCGTATTTTAAGTAATTACACGTATTTCTACATTTATGTAAATTCATATATAGCACAAATAAATATTCCTAAATATTATTTAGGTTATTTTATAATTTTTAGTATACATATAATTTATCTCTGGCGATTCGTTAATTATCGGAATGCATTTTACGCATTTTCGATAAATAACGAGTTATACACTTAATATTTTGGAATTTTTATATTCTTTTATTTTATTGCTTATTTTCTTAAATTCAAACTTACGGAATCGGTTTACTAATATTTCTAGTTTTACTTTATAATTTAGGCTCGATCGGATCTTTCAACCGATTGAAACCTCGGATTGCTTAGTTGTGGGGCTTACATTTGGTGCACAAGAAAGATTACCCCTACCACTAAGGGGATAGTAAGTAGGAGCTAAACAACTAAAGGACTTCTTTATTGCCAGTTGAAGAAACTGAAAGAAATGGAAGACAGCGAGGAGAAGTGAGAAGTCCAAGTTGAAGCTGAACCTGAGAAAATGAGTAAGAGAGAGAAAAAGTTAGAGAATCGTTACGAAGAGTATCACTAGAAGATAAAGGCATTGGAAGCACAACTGAAGAGGACCAAGGGCAAGGAAGAGGAACCTCCCAAGATTCGAAAGAGGAAGAAGACTCAAGATGAGCTCACTAGCTATAGGAAGATTAGAATTTAGATTTTAGGCTCTTTTTTTTTTTTTTTTTTTTGCTTTAGGATTCCTTTTTCGAATAACATTAAGTGATGTAAAGCTTTATAATTGCAAAAACTAATAAAAATTAGTTAGGTTTTGCCACATCAAAGGTCTCTTGCCAATTCTTAATTTTTCATTGCATTCATGTGCCACACATCTTGCATTTATATACTTAATGACTTCCTTTCCCTAGAAAAATGCAATGTATGCTAACCCTTTATTGAGTTAACACTTCAGGTAAAATCTTAAGATAGCTCCTAAACATCAAGTTTTTCAGAGAAGTCTAATTAGAACACGTTCCCAGATTGGGATGGCCAATACTCAAGGAGATGATGGAGAACCTAAGATCAATAATCCCACTGAGTTGAGGTTCTGTTCCATAAAAAGAGCTATGGAGAAGATGGTGGAACAAATGAGTTTCTTGGCAGATAGCATCGCTTTGCTGCGAGCTACAACACTAGCTAATGAAGAAAGCTCTAAGGTCCATTATGCAAAGAATACATAAGCTGCCAAAGCAGAGTATGTAAATTTAAAAGACCCATTCGAGTTAGAAGGAGTTTACCCGAAAGTCAATCTGACCTTCGAACCTAATACGTATGTAGCCCTTAGACCGGCTGACCAAGGGCCTAATATAGACATCTTGAAGGAATTGGAAAAGAAACTGATGCAGTAGATAGTTGAGAAGATGAAAGCACTTACAGGGTATGATATATTTGAACAGACAGGGATCACCGAGTTTTCTACGTATGACATCTGATCATACCCTGAGAAGTTTAAGGTACCAAAGTTTGAAAAGTATAATGGGATGGGTTTCTCGAAGCTCCATACCAAGTTGTATGTCAGGAAGATGGGTAAATATGTCCAGTATGATTCACTCATGGTATAGAAATTCCAAGATAGTCTGACGGGACTGGCTCTAACTTGGTATGCCTAGTTCGGTCTGAACCAGATAAATACATGGGAGAAACTTGCTAAGGTATTTATGAACAATATAAGTTTAACGTAGAAGTAGCTTCGACTATGATGGACCTAGTTACCCTGCGAAAGAAGAATAATGAATCGTTTAAAGAATATGCTCAAAGGTAGATATCCTTAGCTACAAGAATCTATACCCCTACTATCGAGAATGAGCTCACTTCAGCTTTCATTAACACCTTGGAAAGGCCTTATTTCTCCTATCTCATCGAGAAAGCCTCGTCTAATTTTGCTAAAGCTGTAGCAATAGGGTATAGGATTGAAAGTGTTGTCTCCTTTGGCAAGCTTCAAGAGACAGCAAATAGAAGACCGCTAGTGTTGTCATCTAGTCCTAGACCAACCAGCCGTAAGCTTAAAGAATCTATAATCGGCATGGTAAACTCAAATGTCAAACCAAATGCTCAAGTCATTTTTAAGATGAATCCTCCTATAACTTAAGAACAGTTCAAAGATTAGCCTCAGGCTAACAGGACTTTTAGATAGTTTACCAAAATACCAGTTCCCTTAAGTCAAGTTTTCTAAAAGTTGTGAAAGGATAATTTGATATGGTATGAACTTCCTAGTGACCAGTATCGACCGAGAATCTTTGATCCTACAGTAAAGTGTAAATATCATTATGGGCATGTGGGGCATTCGACTGATGCATGCTAGAGACTGAGGAACAGAATTCAGGACCTGATAAATGAAGGGATAGTGTAATTAGATTTTGTAGATGCCTTGACTCCCAATGTTAACAATAATCCCTTACCTAACCACCGACCAATGATTGTTATGATTTTTGATGACTGTACCGTCAATGTTATTAATTCAGATAAGAAGCCTAAGGTTTTTGAGTTCTATACCAGCGAATAGGCTCCAAAAGTAAAGAGGAACAAATTTCACTTACCACTGGCACTAGAAAATTACAAGGCTGCTCCATTTAACTATTACTTGGTAAAGATCTACCACCCAAGAGAAGAATATGAGAAAAAGGCCACACTAGGGGAATTGAATGATAAGATGACAGTCGAATACATTGAAGGGCTATCAGCCTTTACCAAGATGATTAAGTCGAGTGAATATAAGATCATGGACCAACTCAGTAGGACTCCTGCATAAATATCGTTGACGAGCTTGTTAATCACATCCGAACTACATGAGGAAGCTTTATTTTGTACTTTAAAGGAGGTACAGGTCCCTCGTGAAATTCCAATTGAGAAGATGGGATTGGTTACTAATTTCGTCCTCACCATGGATCAAATTTCTTTTTCAACTAAATAATTAGGTGAAGAAGGGAACAAACATACAAAGCTACTCTTTATCATGGTAAGGAGTAACAATATAATCATTACCAGAGTACTCATTGACAACGGATCATTGCTAAATGTCTATCTACTCATTACCTTGGATTTGTTAGGTATCAACACGTCTGCAATTAGGCCTTCTTCCACAACAATTAGGGCCTTTGATGGTTCCAGAAGAGAGATTATAGGGGAGATAGATTTATCTGTGAGTATTAGCCCTTAGCACTATACTATTCAATTCCAAGTCATGGAGATTCCAAGATCTTTCAACTTATTCTTGGGAAGACCTTAGATTCACGTAGTAGGGGCCATACCCTCAAGCTTGTACCAAAAGCTGAAGTTTATCTCAAATGGCCAAGTGATTACAATTTTAGGAGACCAAGATTATGAAATTTACAAGGAAACGATCATACCCTATATAAGAAGTGAAGGGCAAGAAGAGCTAGGCTTATAAATGTTTGAAGAAGTAAACATGATTACTGGTCCCGAAAGAGAAGAAGATAGAAGAATAGAGTTCAAGGAAGGCTAGATCAATACCTATGGCCTTGGCTATAATCTTACCCCCAACAAAAGAATTCTAGAAGAAACAAGCGAGGGGTCAGAGAGGTGATAGATTATATCATACCCTGATGACCTTTCCACTGCTAACTAAGACATTCATACAAGAAGAGACTCAAGCTTTGGACTCTACTAATGACGGAGCAATAAGATCACCACATAAGTTCTAGCACCATTTGAATAATTGGTTCTCCATCCCAATATATGGCAATAGGTCTTCCCTAGTTTAAAGGGTAACCCATAGTTAGTATTTTTTGAATTCTTATTTTCAATAATCATCATTTCGAATGTATCGTCAAACCTTTCATTCAAAAATTAGTTAGGCCTTTATCGCATTTAAGATTCACTTCAATTCATTCAATTAAATCTTAGTTCCTTTCTTTCCTTTGTTGTGTTTTAGTTCTCTTTTGCTTACATACACTTTTCTTTATGCATTTTGCCCAAATCCAATGAACCAAGTGAAAACTAGGAATACCTTACGTAGGCAGAAAATGAGAATATCGATATCTCTTCTAGCTCTACTAGGTTAGTCGTCGAGAGCGATGTTGATGACCACATTAATATACAAGAGGAATGGCAAGAACATAAACTTGGTAGAATTACTATTGATGAACCGATTGAAATAATTAATGTAGGGAATGAAGATAATCCTAAGAATCTACAAATCAAAGGAAGTTTAAAAGAGAAACAAAAAACTGACATGATTATGTTGCTGGTTGAATATCAAGATGTGTTTGCTTGGTCATACGAAGACATGCTAAGGATAGAGCTGTCTATCGTGGTCTACCGATTACCTACACAAGAAGATGTCGGGCTATAAAAGCAAAAATTAAGGAGATTTTGACCAGATGTCCAGTTGAAAATCAAGGAAGAAGTTAAGAAACTATTGGAAGTGGGATTCATTGAGGTGTCTAACTATCTAAAATGGGTAACCAATGTTGTTCCAGTAATGAAGAAGAATGGGAAGGTTAAAGTGTATGTAGACTTTCGAGATCTCATCCAGGCATTATCTAAAGGCAATTTTTCATTGTGTGACATTGATGTCTTAGTGGATAATACTGTCAGAAACCATCTATTCTCATTCATGGATGGTTTTTTAGGTTACAATCAGATCCAGATGTTCGAAGAGGATAAGATAAAGACAACTTTGTTACAACTTATGGTACGTTTTGCTATAAGGTAATGCCATTTGGGCTCAAGAATGCAAGGTAACATATCAGAGGGCCATAGTTACGATCTCTCATGATATGATGCACAAAGAGATAAAAGCGTATGTTGATGATATGATTACGAAATCTAGGGAAGAGGAAGATCACTTAGAAAACCTAAGGAAGCTCTTTAACAAATTGAGGAAGTTCTAGTTGAAGTTAAATCCAAAGAAGTGTACTTTTAGAGTGACGTCAAGAAAATTGTTGGGATTCATAATTAGCCAAAGAGATATCAAAGTCGATCTTGATAAAGCCAAGGCTATAATTAGCATGCCTCCTCCATGTGCACTCAAGGAAGTACGAGGATTATTGGGGTGTTTAAATTATATAGCTTGATTCATATTATAGCTAATAGACAAATGCGCCCTCTATTCAAGCTATTGAAAAAGAATGCGAGGATTAATTGGGATGAGGAATGCGAAGAGGCTTTTACGAAAATTAAAGAGTACCTTATGAATCCTCTAGTATTAGTAGCTCCTATGCCTAGAAGGCCATTGTTCTTATACCTAGCCATATTAGCCAAATCCATGGGATCCATGATTGGTCAGAAGGATGAAGAAGGGAAAGAGTAAGTTGTTTACTACTTGAGTAAGAAGTTCAGAGAAGGGGAGCAAAAATACTTAGGAGCTGAGAGAACTTGTTGTACATTAGTCTGGGTCATGCATTGGCTCAGATAATACGCACTTTACTATCAAATTGAGTTGATAACACAACACGATCCTTTAAAGTACATAGAAGAAAAAACAGCTCTCATCATTAAAGTTCTAAAGTGGTAGATGTTGTTGATAGAATTTGACATCAACTATGTGAGCCAAAGTTCAGTCAATGGGCAAGCCTTGGTAGATTAGTTAGTGGAGATTCCCTCTAAGGATACCCCTCAAGAAGTACGAGTTGAGTTTCCTGATGAAAGTATCCTGGTAGTAGAAAATGGTTCTAATAACGAAGTAGTTGAGAAGCCCTTAAGATGGAAAATGTTTTTTAATGGAGCAACTAATGTGTTCAAACGTAGAGTTGGGGCAATTCTGGTGTCTCCTAAAGGTACACAATTTCCAATGGTTGTGAGACTGGCTTTCTCGTATACCAATAATATTGTAGAATACGAGGTGTGTATTTTAGGACTCAAGATTGCATTATTTAAGGAGATACGAGATGTAAAGGTGTATGGAGATTCCTTGTTGATCATAGGCTAAGCTCGGGGTGGGTATAAAACGAAAGACCCCAAATTAGTACCTTACCACCAACACTTAGCTGAGTTGATAGCCAAGTTTGAAATGATTACATTCACATTCGTGCCGAGGGTTTAGAATCAATTCATTGATGCTCTCGCTACTTTAGCATCCATGATTCAAATATCGAGAGGAGTGGAAATTCAACCACTTAAGATTGAAATTGAAGAAAATCCTACTTTCTGTTTGGTAATGGAAAGATCATGTGACGAAAAGCCTTGGTATTATGATATCAAAACATTCTTGCAACATGGAACGTACCTCGAAGAGGCCAAGAAGAAGGATAAGAAGATGATCAAGAGATTGGCTACTCAGTACTTAATAAGCGACTCTACTCTATAGCGACGATTATTTGATGATACACTCTTACGATGAGTCGATGAGAAAGAGGCAGAGTTACTAATGAAAGAAGTACACAAGGGAGTATGTGGTCTCTATATGAATGGCTACATGCTTGCAAAGAAAATCATGAGAATGGGATATTATTGGTTAATTATAGAAGCAGATTGCATCAAACATGTTAGATATTGCCATTTATATTAGATCTATGTAAGTAAGATAAATGCTCTGCTTCAAGAATTGCATACATTATCTACATCATAGCCTTTTTCGATGTGGGGGATAGACATTATTGGCCTGATCACTCCAAAGGCATCTAATGGGCACCAATTTATACTGGTAGCAATTAATTATTTCACTAAGTGGGTTGAAGCCTCATCCAACTCTGGTTTAACGAAGGGAGTGGTAGTTAAGTTTATTAAGAGAGACATATTGGCTCAATATGGTATACTAAAGACAATTATTACTAACAATGGTACGAACCTAAACAATAAATTGATGTCAAAGTTGTGCCGGCAATTCAGGATCATTCATAAAAATTCTACTCCTTAACAGCCCTAAATGAATGGAGTTGTAGAAGTGGCCAACAAGAATATCAAAAGAATTATTGAGAAGATAGCCATTACGTATCGAGATTAGCATGAGATGTTACCATTTTCACTTATAGCCTATCGAACTTCTATCAGAACATTAATAGGGGCAACCCCCTACTTGTTGGTATATGGGATGGAGGTCGTACTACTAGTCGAAGTCGAAATCCTGTCTCTTAGGATATTATCAGAAACCCAATTGGATGAAGTTGATTGGATAAAGAAGCAAATTAAGTAGTTAAATCCAATTGATGAGATGAGGTTGGTAGCTTTGTGCCACAATATCTGCTATTAGCAACGAATGGCCAGGGCTTTTAACAATAAAGTATAACCTTGAAGTTTTGAGCAAGGAGACATGGTGCTGAGGAAGACTTTACCTAATACACATGATTTGAAAGGGAAGCTTGCTCCAAACTATAAAGGGCCTTACATTGTGAAGAAAGTATTGCCTAAGGGAGCTATAATCTTATCTCAAATAGATGGTCTAGACTTGAAAGACCTAGTAAATGTTAACTTATTAAAGATGTACTACCCTTGAAAAATCAATATAATTTTTGCTCAGATTGTTAAATGTAAACAATTTTAGTATTACTGTAGTCTCATTTTCATTTTCTACATGCAAAGTTGGTATTCTTAGTGGTTGTTGACATTGGGTAATATCTTTAGCTCTTTCTTGTTCCACTAAAAGTCCCCAATTCTTACTCCATCTAAATAAACCCTGTATACAAGAAACACAAGAAAAAATAAATACTTAACTTGGAATGATGTCTATTGGTAAAAATTCTTTTATACTTTATGATGGATCACCCCCCAATAAGGGATATCTATTTTCTATTTTTCAGGATAAGGTCATGTTTAGAAAGAGTAATAGGTAGCACATAAGTAGAAACTCACTTGAGAATAGAGGTTTATACAGAAAAACCAATTAAGTTGGATTGGAAATTCAAGATGTAACATCTTTGCTCAAGAGATGAAGATGCTTCATTTGTTAAAGATGCCTTCTTAAATGTGTCTTTAAGTATAGCATACGCGCATTTGTTTTAGGCCTAAATTGCTTTCCAAAAAAAAAAAAAACGACGAAAAGAAGAAAAAAGAAAGAAGAAAGAAAAAAGAAAAAAGAAAAAAGAAAAAAAAAGAAGAAAAAGAAAAAAAAAAGAAGAAAAAGGAAAAATAAAAATTAGAAGAAGAAGAGGTAGACGAAAGGATTAAAACCATTGGTTCTAATCAAATTGCTCAAGAAAACACTTAACTGTTTGAGAACTATCCTAAAGCTAGGTAAGTGGTTTTGAGCCTTATAACATCACATTTTCATTTGGTTTCCCCTTGAAGATGATAGTTTGATTTCTAAAAAATAGTTAATTCTTAAAAACTCTTAGGATAGGTAGCTCCTAGAGCATAGTCCCAATTCATAACCTCTTAAGAAGCTAACTAGCTCATAGAGCACAGTCCTAATCCAAAGTTTCTTAGGCTGCCAATCTCTCGATTCACAGAACGTTGCCCAACTCATAATTTCTTCAAGGGATTTAGTAGGCTTAGGAAACGCTATCCTAATTCAAGTTTCCTCATCTTTAGGTCTTAGCCAGCTCAAAGAGTACTTTGAACGCCTTGGTTAAGGCACAACCAAGTTTCCTTCTCTTTAGGTCTTAACCAGCTCAAAGGGCGTTTTGACCGCCTTAGTTAATTAGTTCATCAGGGCACGACCAAGTTTGATATCTTTAGGTCTTAGCTAACTTAAGGAGCGCTTTGACCGCCTTAGTTAGTTAACTCATTAGGGCATGACCAAGTTTCCTCATTCTTTAGGTCTTAACTAGCTTAAAAGGTGCTTTGACCGTCTTGGTTAGTCAGCTCATTAGGGCATGACCAAGTTTCCTCATCTTTTGGTCTTAGCTAGCTCAAGGAGTACTTTGACCACCTTGGTTAATTAGCTCATTAAGGTATGACCAAGTTTTCTTATCTTTAGGTCTTAGCCAGCTCAAAGAGTACTTTAATCGCGTTGGTTAGTCAGCTCATTAAGGCATAATCAAGCTTTCTCAAGTTTTTAAGACCTTAGCCAGCTCAAGGAGTACTTTGCCCGCCCTAGTTAGTCAACTTATTGGAGTATGGCCAAGTTTCCTTATCTTTTGGTCTTAGCTAACTCAAAGGGTGCTTTGACCACCTTGGTCAGTTAGCTCATTAGGGTATGACCAAGTTTTCTTATCTTTAGGTCTTAGCCAACTGAAAGGGTGCTTTGACTGCCTTGGTTAGTTAACTCATTAGGGTACAAGCAAGTTTCCTTATCTTTAGGTCTTAGTTAGCTCAAAATGTGCTTTGATCTCATAGGTTAGTCAGCTTATTAGGCTACAACCAAGGTTTCCTCATCTTTAGGTCTTATTTAGCTCAAGGAGCACTTTGATTGCCTTGGTTAGTCAGCTCATTAGGGCATGACCAAGTTTCCTTATGTTTTAGTCTTAGCCAGCTCAAAGAGCACTTTGACTACCTTAGTTAGCCAGCTTATTAGGGTATGACCAAGTTTTCCTCATCTTTAGGTCTTAGCCAACTCAAAGGACACTTTGATTGCCTTAATTAGTCAGCTTATTAGGGTACGATCAAGTTTTCTTAATTCATTCTTAGGTTTTAGCCAGCTCAAGGAACACTTTGGCTACCTTGGTTAGTTAGCTCATTAGGGTACGATCAAGTTTTCTCATTTCATTTTTAGGTCTTAGCCAGCTCAAGAAGCACTTTGGCTACCTTGGTTAGTCAGCTCATTGGGGCATAACTAAGTTCTCTCATTCTGTTAAGGTTTTAGCTAGCTCTAGGAGCGCTTAATCATTTCATCTACTTTTGGGCCTTAACCAGCTCAAGGAGTGCTTCACTCACTTTGATTAATTAGCCCATATGGGGCACGACTAAATTCTCATTATTCTTTTTAGGGATTCTTGCCAGCCCACAAGGGTATTACCTTCCCTATTCTTCATTTCAAACTTATCGTCGTCAAATGTCTTAGTATTCCTTAGTATAGAGTCAGTCCTAAGGCAAAAATGTTGTCTCTTTTGTCTTTGTGACAAAGTTTTACTCAAACTTCATCACAAAGGGAGGCAGTTATAGATACCTAATTTTTGCCCCTCATAATCTTAATTTTTTTAATAGGGTCTTAATTCAAAACAAAATAAAAAATTAAAAAATAAATAAAATGAAAAAATTGAAAATATGATGAAAATATAAAAAAATAGAAAAGGAAAAATTATTTTAGGAAAAAATAGTTTTAGTTTTAGCTTATTTCAAATAAATATTTTAGAGAGTCGCATGATTTAATTACAATTTAATTGCACCAAAAATCAAGGCATATGGTAACAGTCTAATGGATAAGTATTAGAGTATTTGATATGAAGTTAGTTTAAGGTCATAGGTTCGACTTTCATTAGATACTTATGTGTCTTTTAATTTTTTATCTTTTTCAAAAAGCGAGTTGAACGATCGAGATCACGTCTAATCAAATTTGTTTCGTTCGGATTCGAATCATTAGAGATCATTTGAATCTAGTTTAGTTTTTATTAAATTGGATTTGGATTGATATAAAATATTCATATTTAATTTAATCTCTGTCAAATCAGATATAATAGATATGATTTGATATGTTTTGGTTCGGGTTTATAAATACATACCCACATGCTAGAAAGCAAAAAAATTTTTTAAGTCAATCTAATTCCCTACTACTATTCACGATTAAGCAACAAACACACATGCCCAACTTCATTACATACAATTGCTATCCATAACCCTCCACTGCAGAACTAACTCCAGAATAGCACACAACACATTGAACCATATTCCCACATATTAGACGCTACATGACTCATCCACACAACCATGCACCATAGTCTGTACTCTATTATATGCCATTCATCAATTACTGCTTGTACTTCGCCAATAGCCGCATAAGCAATAGCCACCAATCAACACTCCATCAGCAGCCACTATCACACACTACAACCCCCACAACAGCATCATCTTCAACAATCCTTTAGCTGGTACACATATGCATGCCCGATCATAAGTTCCATCTAACACACACTGCACCACAACTAAAACGCATAACATATGGACAAAGTACACAAGTCCCCGACACACGTCCCAACTCACGGCCAATCAGTACATATGCTGCCATGGCACGACACGAGTAGCAGCACTAACTACAACTCCGATCATTGCACTGTTGCTTATGGCTATGCTTCGTAGATCACTATCCTCGCACACCGTCCACACTAACAATAGAACAAATGCAAACTATTTACTAGACCTAAATAACGATCGACGACAACTCCATAATATCAAACAGCGCTTTCTCAAGTGTAACGGGCAGCAACTTAGGTCTGTTTCTTTAATTTATTATTATTGTTATTAGTAGTATTATATCGTTATTATTATTATTTTATTAGATCCTTATTTATTGGTGTTAATAACATAATGTATAAGTAGTAATTTATATATTAGCCTAGTAGATTCCATTAGTATTATATATTAAGTATGTCATATTTTATTTATTTTGATCGATAGTTGAAATATAAGTATGGGGCTTAGGAATTTTTTAGAATTAGTTTTTTTTTTTTAGAAATCCTCACATAGAAAATTATTTTTTTTAGAAATAGAAATTAGCAAAACTTTTACAAGAAGATTATAATATCTTAGAGAGTCGTTTAATTATTCACGAGTTGGACTCCTTTTAGTTTTTTCTTTTTAATAAATTGAATCAATTAAAACATAAATATAGTCGGCTTTCAAAATTAAAATCAATAAACACACTAAAGTTTTTTGAAAGAACAACGGTTGTCTGATCCTGCTAACGGGTACATAAGCATCTTTAGGACGACGATAAAATGTGTAGAAACTTAGGCTCTTTTTCTTTTAATTTATTTATTTTTTCTTCTTTAAAAATATTATAATTAGAAAAATAATCCTAATTTCGGTAAATAGATAGTAGTATCCATTAGGGTTTAATAGGTTAGCCCTCAAACTCAAAACCTTTTGGTTCTTAATTCAAATTGAAAATAAAGATTGATAGCTAAATTGTAATCAATCCATCCAATTTATTATGGTTTTCTTTTTCCCAACTTTGGTCGGATGTCAACTTCAAAAAATTATTTTCAATGAAAAACTAGAATTTCATAATTTCTCCAGTTGAAGATTAATATTAAATGGGTTAGGGTTTAGTATTAATCAGAAAGTAGGAAATCGAATTAAATCAAAGAGAATCGAAAAAATTAGGCTCGTCAAACCATAAAGAAGACTTAACCCAACTCTAAAGGAGGTAGTAAAGAAATAGGTACTTACATTGTTGAACATAGGTATTAACTACCTTATCTCAGATAGCAAGTTGGTTAGTCCTATTCAGGTAGTACAAAAAACATGTGGTATGACTACGGTTAAAAATGAGGTTAATGAGTTAATCCCTACTCACACTGTGACTAGGTAGAGAGTCTATATAGATTATAGAAAACCAAATAATCTCACCTGTAAATGTTAGAAAAACTTTCAGGGTATGATTATTATTATTTTTTAGATGGTTATTCTAGTTATAATCAAGTTCATATAGCACCCAAGGACAAAGAGAAAACCACCTTTACTTGTCTTAATGGCACTTTTGCCTTTAGGAGAATGCCCTTTAGTCTCTGTAATAGACCCACTACTTTCCAAAGATGCATGATGTCTATATTTTCTAATATGTTAAAAGATTTTCTTGAAATATTTATGGATGACTTCTCAATCTATAGGAAGTCATTTGACTCATTTGTAACTATTTTTGGTTGTATGTTTAAAAGGTGTAAGGAGACTAATACACTTCTAAACTGGCAAAAATGTCATTTTATGGTAAGAGAGGGAATAGTCTTAGGTCATAAAGTGTTGAAAAAGGGGATTGAAGTTGACAAGGAAAATGTGGAGATAATAGAGAAGTTGCCACTACCTACTTCAATCAAAGGAGTTAGGAGCTTCCTAGGACATGTTAACTTCTATAGGAGATTTATTACTAATTTCTCTAAAATCTCTAGACCTCTTTGTAATTTACATGAAAAGGATTCTGCCTTTGTTTTTTATGATAGTCATTTGCATGCATTTAATCTATTGAAAGAGAAACTTATTTTGAATCTAGTGATCAAGCACCTAATTGGGAGCTTCCTTTCGAGTTGATGTGTGATACTAGCAACTATGTTGTAGGAATAGTACTTGAGTAGAGGAGAGGTGAAAAGCAACTGCTCCAATTGAACCAATTGGATGAGATAACAGAAGAAGCATATGAAAATGCTAGGATATATAAGGAGAGAGCCAAGCGATGGCATGAAAGGAACATCCAATAGTAGGAGTTTGTACCTGGTCAAAAAGTTCTATTATATAACTCTCGACCGAAGTTGTTCTCAAGTAAGTTAAAATCTTAATAGTTTGGGTCATTTGAAACAACTAATATTTTTTCTTTATGGTACAGTTGAGTTAAAGGCAGGAAACAACCTCACTTTTAAGGTAAGTGGTTACCTTTTCAAACACTATTTTAAAGGGGAAAACATAGATAGTGACACCACTATCTTAGCAGGCGTAAACCCATTGTAAGGACTGGAAAAGTCGGGCTAACAAATATAAAAACACTTTATGGGAAGCAACCCATCAAATTATTTTTTCTTTTATTTTTATTATTTCTATTTTATTGCAAAAAAGAAAAAAAGAAAAAAGCGCGTAAAAATCAATTGAAGGCCAATCATTTAAAGTTAAGGTTATTGGCCTTTTAATCAGCCTTCCCACTTACACTAGACATGAATGCCATTGGCATACAAATGCACATGGCTAGCATAAGTCTTACAGTAAAAGCTAGCCAATGGTTTTCTTTTCTCTCTCTCTTTCATTTTCCCATTCCAAACCTTTCCCTCTCTCTCTCTCTCTCTCTTTCCTCATTCCTTCTCTCCACTTCTCTCGCATGCACTCTTACCACTACCCCATATACACATTCACTCTCTTCATCTTCTACACCCACATTCACTCTTTCTCATTTTAGATCTATGCTCTCAACTTCACCATGCCACCTAAGAAGCTCTAACCACAAAGGTAGAAACAGAAAACTGCTACTACTTCATCTTCACAAAGCCTAGGTAAAGATTTGCTATCACATCAGGATTATGAAAAAGAGCAAAAGAAGAAGTTACAAAAGACGACATTCATGAATCAATAATACTTAGATTGGGCTTTATTGCACGAATATAGGATGGATGATTGGATTCAGCAAATTGTCCTTAATAAGACTTGGCTCAAATTATTTGAAGTCAAGGAACCCACATTCAAAAATATCACAATTGAGTTCTTATCTACCTTGTAGTTGGAGAAAGATGGGGAAATGTCTACTATTACCTTCCAAGCATATAGTGATATTCATGCGATCGAGCATAGTTAGATTGGTTATTTTTTGGGATTATATGATGAGGAATAGGTGGATTTGCCCAACTCTTGGCCCAGTGACATGACTGTTGAGAGATTCTGGTACTAGCTGATTCAACTAAAGTGTGATGATTTTGTACGTTCAAAGTTGCTTGCCATTACTTTTTCGGTAGTGGAGCATAGGCTACTCCACTAAATTCTTGCTTATACTATCAACTATAAGAAAACCAGCCACAATAAGGTAATCAATTTTGATATGTTTTATTTGTACAACTTGATTTTTGGATATCAGATTGATCTAGGAGTAAAGATAGAAATTTTCATTTATAGATAAGTAAATGATACTAGGACTCATGTTATATTTTTTGGTGGTTATATTATGGCATTACTGAAGGGCATAGGGATTTTTCAGCAACTTGAAGGGGATGAAAGTAGTCCTTGTAAGCCTATTTCAGCTACACCCTTTAGGGATTGGGAATTAGTTAAGATAAATAAAAGGGTAAATCCAGTTGATGAGAAGGATGTTCCTAAAAATCCTCCTACTACTAGAGCTTCTACTTCCTATCCTCTTCCTCCAGTTGGTAGTTATGAATAGTTGAGCATAGAAATTAAAGAAGTCTGGGATGAAATTCGAAAAGAAAAGGAGAAGAATAAGAAGTTTCGGACTACTATGTTTTATATGTTGAAGTTTACTCTATCTTGTTCCCAACCAATAGTTGTAGAGCAACTACATTGTGAGACTTCTAGTGAGGAGACTAGTAGCTCAGAGCTAAATAGTTAGAGTCTTACACGCCTTTCTAATATTTTTCTATGTTGTTTTCTTTTATTTTTCTTACTTTGCTATTGGGTTATTTTTGTTTAGTACCCACTTGATTGGGTAACTCTAGATAATTGTTTCTACTCTATACTTTTTAGTACACTTTTATTCTATATTTGCTCTTTTGTCTTTCTTTGTGCTTGTAAAGATAGGTTTGATTTGAAATAGATGCTCTTCTTAATGCTATCATGGTTGAAATTCTCCTTGTTGCTGAAAATTGAAACCAGGGAAGTACTAATTTTTCCATTTTTGTGATTTTTTTTCTTCATTTCCTATTGTAAGCTAAATTAGAGACAATATGGACATTGTCTATTCTAATGTGTAGGGAAGGGAATATGGGAAATGGATTTTGAATTGAATTGAATATCATGACATTTGATGCCAATTTTTGTTTATAAATGGCTATACTTCCCTATCACCTTGAACTTTATTTGTCCGTAAGTATTTGGCAATTTTTAGGCCAAAATTTTGAATTGCTTTTTTGGAATCTAGAGATTATATAAATAAAATTGTTGATAGCATCATAGTTAGTATATCGTTTTTTCAGTTATTTTAATGGTGTTTTAACACTTAGTGAAAGAGGTAAGTGAAGCTTTATACTTAGTGATTCTTATAAAAGAAGTTTGAAAAATTTTAGTGAGCATTAAAAAAAAAAACGAAAAGTCATGAAATTAGAGCGTTTACTCCAATAACTTAAGTAATTGAACTAAAAGTATCCTAACTTGAATGTTAAAGTAAGGAAGAGTCCATAATGATCCTTTTAAAACTTGGTCACTTGGGTAATGAACTCGAGATGTGCCGACTTAATACACTTACCATAACGAGAAGGGTGAAAAGGCAATGTTTAGTATCTAAACTAAAAAGAAAAAAGAGGAAAGGAAAAAATGGCAATGAAAGAGGGAAACTTTGAATGCAAATCAAGAAATGAATTAATGCTTGTAATAAAAAGGAAGAAAACCTAAGGATAGAGCAAATAGCATATGCTTTCACTACTTTGTTAACTTATTTGTTGGGATAATTAAAGGGATAATAAGCCTACTAATAGCTATGGAGTTTAAATGGGTATTTTTCCTTCTAAGACTAAGCATTTACTTTTGAAATAGAAATCTTAGGCTAAAGCTTGGATTAAATTTTTTTTTCTCTAAAGTGACTTACTAATTTCAATTGTAGTACTCTAATCACATATTTCGGTTTGGTTCCAGCAGTGGGTATTACAAATTAATGAGGCTGAAAGTGTGAAATATTGGATACTTAGATTTGCAATTAGAAAATTTGTATTTTTAATGATAGATTTCTTTAGTTCTGTTTATTTTGCTTGAAGACAAGCAAAAATTCAAGTGTAAGGGAGTTGATAAAGGCATATTTTATTCATATCTTAGTGTGTAAATTAGGTTTGATTATTATTGATTTACTAGAAATGATTAAGAAATGATACTTTAGTATTTTCATTTGAATATTTTAGGTCTTGGAGGATTTAGAGTAGAAATACGACCAATTTAAAAGAGTTTTACACAAACGTAAGAAGCTCAAATCAATACGTAACACTTGGGAATTAAAGGCAACCGACCTTGGCTTGGCCTATACTTAGCATCACTGACCATCATGGCTAGCCTTTAATGAATGATATCCAATCAAAAGCTAGCCCTTGTTTTCTTTATAAATAGTCATGTGGTTGGTATTTTAGACAACTTTTACATCTTTCTCTTACTTAGAGAGTCATAGAAGAAGTTAGGTTTTATTTTAGAAGAGTTTTTCTTTTGAAATTTTGTGGATCATTGAGAAGACTTTGCTCTTACTGCGGAGATCATCCTTAGAGTTTGCAACCAAAGTTTCTTTACCATAATTACATAATTGGTGATTTCTATCCTATTTCTATTTATGCAATTCTGTGATTTGTTCTTATTTCTAATAATGAACTTCTTTGCAAATTCTATTGTTATATGTGTTTTTATTTTAATTTCCATGGTTGGTTAAGTTTTTATTGTGAGAATTGATGAAACCCTAGAAAGCTAAGATGATAATTGTAGTCATATTATAGGGTTAATAGATGTACGGTTAATTCATGATTATTATTTTTTTGTTTTCAATTATAATTCTTTATTGGTTATAATTATTAGAAACACTATTGATACGGGAGTTGATATAAGGTTTGTTAAAAATTCTTGATTAAATTGATTAGCTAATGCGGGAGCAACATTAATTAGATTAATTAGAAATTATCTAGGGATTAATGCAATGTCTTAAGTTAATTATTTGCTAAGACATTAGGGATGGTTAATTTAGTACATTAGTTGATCATAGCATCGGGAGATGTATGATTGTAATTTAGAGTCCACTATTAATTGAAGATGCGGAAGCTGACTAATTTATTAGAGGTTTAATTCCTTAATTTCAAGATACGATAATTTCACTTAAATGACGTATTGCTATTAATTTATATAATATGATGATAATTTGATTTGCATAATTAGGGTGGATTCTGTTTTTTCCCACATTCTCAAATGATTGCTTCGTTTTAGATATATTAACATAATTTTCTTTTTGACAATTTTAGGGTAATTAGAAATTTGTTAATTCACAATTCAATCTTCATTGCCTAAATATTAATAAGAGTTATCATAGGTTTAGTAATTTTATAGTCCTCGAGGGATCGATAACCTTATTTACTCTTTATTCCTTAATTCTAACCCAGTATACTTATTGGAGTATTTGAGATATTTTTATATACATATTTTGAGCCGATCATGATCCTAGGCTTCTACTATGCTTATTCTCCCTTGTTCCTTGATTTTTAGGTCGTAGAATTCCTCTCATGCAAATAGCTCACTAGCCTATGGTTTAAGCCATTTTGTGTGATTATTTTCACATAATTCCACTCATTTTTTTTTTTTTTTGTGGAATCATGTTCTAGACATGGCCTGGTCTTTAATTCATCTAGTTTCATGTCTAGATTCAATCAATTAGGTAGCAAAAATCAAGCTTCAAGTTTGGAAAAAATCGAGTTACAGGTCAAAAAGCCATTAATTCAAAATTAGAATCTTCAAATTAATGATTTTTCTTAACTTTCTATGATAATATAGAGCTTGGTTAGTACAAAAAGGGGTTCTAGAAAGCTATTTTTGTCATTAAATCTCATCAATCCACTCAAGAACACACATAGTACAAAAAGGGGTTCTAGGAAGCTATTTTCATCATTAAATCTCATCAATCTACTCAAGAACACACATACTACTCTCTCTCTCTACTGTGCTCCTCTTTCTCTCACTAGAATTAATGAGTATTTAAAGCCTCTTGAGCAAAGCTAAGCAACTTATAAAACTCCTCACTTCGAGCTCTCTTGAAAACAACCACTTTTAGTAATAGCCGCACCTCTACTCGAACAATCAAAGGTCTCAAACCAAAACCCCAACAATGACCCTTACCTAAAACATAGCATCTAGCTACCCTAATGCAAAACTAATGCAACGACTAAACTTATGGCATCCCCAAACCTAAGATCCAACCTTCCTTTCCCTTCTAGAAACAACCACCAATGCCGTAATAACCACCACTAACGGTCGATCTTAAACCACTACCTAAATAACCTCCTCATGTTGAGGCACTCTCCTTACACCTACTAATCCCAATAAAAAATGCATGAAAGTATCCTTCCCCACTTGAAAATCACTTTGAAATGACCTTTGACACCATATTCTAGCTTTAGCAACCCTCTTCTTGAATTGACCTTGACTTACTTGGTTCCGACTATCCTAACCTACACCTACTCCAACTTGGTCAGGTCATACTTCATTTGTTTTTATTTTGTTGTATTTTTTTTTTATTTTTCTCTCTCTTTATTCTTTTGTAAACCAAGAAGAAGAAAAAAGGAAAAGAGAAAGAAAAATCCAAAAAAGAAAAAAGAAAAGAAGCCTAGTTTTATGCTTTGGTTGGAAAAAAAAAAGTAAAATCAAAACAAAAAATAAACTAAATAAAAAAAAAATTCTTTTATCACTTAAAAAATCCATTTTTCAACAAAAAAATAAATAAATAAATCCTTTTCAAAATTACGACATTCTAGAATTTAAAAAAATGAAAAACCTTAATTTAGGATCCTTTTAAAAATTTTCAAAGTATAATAAAATAGTCAAGAAATGTAAACTCGGCCAGTTTTCAAAATTAAAATAAACCAACACACCTAATGATTCTAGGAACAAACGACGGAAGTCTAATCCCAAATAACGAGTATGTAGACACTCATATACAAATACAGGGAGACATAAAATATGAAAATTTTTCTTTTTCCATTTTTTGTAAATATTTGTTCAATTTATCCTTTTGTAGATTCGATCATATTAACTTAGTTACATGTGATTATATTTTATTCTTAAGGGAAAATTTGAAGAGATAAACTTAATTTCAAAAAGTTGAAAATTAGTATTAGTTAAGGTTCTAAAAAGTTAGCCCCCAAACTTGGCTTCCAAAATCTTTTTAAAATCAATTTTTCAATGGATCAGTGGTTAGGTTAAATCTATCCACTCAAGCGATTTGGCCTAACCCTCTTTTTTCTCAACTTTGGTCAAGTGGCGACCCTAAGTTTTAAAGAATAAAAAACCAAGTTTCTCTTAACTCTCATTTATGGGTTAGTATTAAATAGGTTAGGGTTTAATATTAATCCAATTAAGGAAAATAATAAAAACCGAAAAAAACAAGGCTCAACAACTGACTAGGTTAGCTCATTGGGGGTAGGGTCAACCTATTTCTTCTTTATCTCTTCACTCGTTGGGTTATTCTTATAGTCCCATCCAATGTGGTGAATTGCTGAAGCTCTATAATCTCTTGCAAGTCACTCTTCAATCTAGTTAGAAACCTAGACATTGTTTTAGTTGATGGCTTATACACTTTACAGCGAATCATAAGTATTTGGAATTTTTAAACATATTCATAATAGTTTAACTTCCTTGTCTCAGCTCTTGAAGCTAAGTAAAAGTATCTTGCAAATAAATATCTTGTACGAATATGTTCCTAAGGATCCTTCTCATCTCAAGCCAAGTAGTTACCTTTGTGCATTTTTTTTCGTATTCTCATGACTTAAAAATTCTTCCTCCACATTATAGCGTATCCTAAGAACTCCATAGCAAAACTTTATACCTTCTCTCGATCTTCATACTAGTAATAATAAAAAAACATGCTCAACCTTCTCTTTCCAATTCATATAATCATCTACAATCCCAAAATTGTTGAAGCTTAGAATTTGAAACTTCACATGGTTGATATATTAGGGTACTTAAGCTTGCTTTTCTTCCTCGTTATACTTTTCTTCTTCATCATTGTCCATAACTCCTAAATCAATCCTTCTTCACACTCGCCCTCCTACTTCTCTACCTTAAACTTATCTAGTTGGGATTTGTTCTCTAATAGGTCAAGTAGCTTATGGACTGTTCTATACGACCTCAACAGGCTGATAGGCCACTACATAAATAGCTTTAGTTAAAACAGCTATGAAGTTGACTACCTCATCAAGTTTTTCATCTATACTCCTAGGGATACCTTAGGGTTATTGGCTATGGTAGATAACACCACTATTGTTATCTCCAATTCCAACATTGACACTAAGATTCATCATTTGCTTTAATGAACTTAGTTTTGTTCTACGAGTCTAAGAAACAACGGACGCTATTCCTTTACACTAAACAATACGCATACTCGTCCATACAATTTTTCGATTAATCTATGAACAACTCCAAGACTATGCTAGTGAATAATAAACTCAATTGAATCTTGGTTTGTTTTCAGATGTTCAAAATAAGGTAAAATAGAGTATATGTGAAAGCTAACTACTACATTCTGTTACTTACTCAAACACTTTAGTGAATCTTCGCATAGCTTCAACATATTACCATAGCAAACATTACTTAGAAAAAACTTAAGTACAACTTACCAAAATGAAACCTATGCTCTAATACTAAAGATGATACACTATGCCACGAGTTGATAAGGGCAAACGTATTGGGTTAGGTTTAAGCTTCCAGAAAGCTCAAAGAAAGAGATGGAAATGGTGCAAAAATAGGGAAAGCAAAAGATGCAACCTACGAACAACTCTAAGGATATGATATAATAAGAAAAATTTGAAAACTCATGGTATAACTCGATATGATGTACAAGATGGTTTGGTGAGGGTTCGTCACCTAGTCTTACTTAAGGGTGAAGACAAAAGTGAGATAAACAAGCTAATGAGAGCAATGATCACAAAGAAAAAGTGTATATTCAATAATTAGTGATGTAGTGTCTTGTAGCTATATGTACAGTAGGTATTTATACTAAAAAAACTAAGGCAACCTACTTAAAATGGAAAAGAATAAAAGGGTAATGTCCAAAAGATGTAATGTATAAGGAATAATAAATGGTACAAATGAAAATTTAAAGAAAGTAATGATTAGTGTAGTAGAATCCTTTCATGTAGGTCTAGACATGTGGTAGCAACTTATTAGAGATGCTTTTGGTGGAAATAAACAAAAGGAGGACGGTTAGGATAGAGGTTATCGAGTAGCGGTACCGAGTAGAGGTAAGTTTGTCTAAGAAGAAATGGCTTTGGTTGTGTACTAGATCTCTTAGATTCTCGACACTAGTGTTGTCGAGCTAGAGGTCGGCTTGGTCATTGTCTAGCCGGTATATAAGGGGTTAGATTGTCAATAAAGCATTCGTCTAGTCGGCATTTAATTACTGAGAGATATGTAGTTACTCAGCTCAACATAAGGAGCTGGTCGGTAGCGATGATTAGTTTAGCTTCGGTAAAAGTTTGTTGAAATAGGAGAATTTGCCTAATTAGTCCTTCTAGGCCTTGGGCAAGGCTATGAGTTAAAAGCCCTGTAGTATGATTCCTATTATTTTCCTTATGAGACTCCATGAAGGACAATACATCAAATAATCATCAGGTTGGCCCCTTAGGGATATGCCATTACAGAATCCTTAGATAAGCCAAGCACAGGCAATAAGTAATGATTTAAGCCAAATATTCGTTAGTCCATTTTAGATAAGTTAACCTAACAACCAAAAACAACAAATACGTATCACGCACCTAGATTCCTCTAATCAATGACTATTGCTAAACTTTAATTGATATCACGTCTACAAGTACTACACCTAGATTATATAATACCAAAAGTAAACCTTCAATATTGTTGAGTTTCCTAATTCGATTTTGATAATAACAAAATATGTATTAAGTTATTATTAATAAGTTTACTAAGTGTGTAGATTATTTGAGTCAAATAATCTTATAACATAAAAGCTTAGCTCCACTTTATTGAGTATATTAGGAAAATACATCCAATTCCATTCCACTTGATTTAGTTCAATATCTATGAGGTTTTCTAAGGAGGATTCATTATATTTTGTTCAGGTGGAATAATTTGATAGATAAAGATGGCTAAATTGTCATGGAATAGTGCTATGATTTTCAATGTGGTAAAGGAATTTATGATGCCCAGCAGCTATTGGTTTAGCAATATACTTCAATATAAGAGATTGGTTAAGATTCTATTTATCAAGAATGTGCCAATGTGGTTACATAGCGAGCGATATCCATATATTTGGATCATGGCAACAATAAGCATGCTCACATGATCAAGCATTTCAATGTGGTAAGGTGTATTAATTTCTTTAATCAAATTGGAGATAGTATGTTTGTATTAAAATGGACGTTCGGTATTTACGTCGAGAAAGCTATAGAGTATATTTTTTCACATCATGGTTGGCAAATTGTTCAAGTAATATGCAATCTCAGTTCAAGCATCATAACATGACGATCAATGTTATTTTTAACCAAGCCGATTTGGTTCAGACATTAAAGCTACATGAATATAAATTTTTTATAACATGGTGGTATCTAATTATTTTATGTCCAGGACGTGGTTAATGTTTCAGAGTAGCCCACATTATTTTTATAGGAAGAATTTTCTAGCCTCGGTTCTTCAATATATCAATATTCGAAAGTCACGATCATCTAGCAACTTTATATTGTTATTGAAACGTGGTTAATAGCATTTGATTCCGCACCATAGTGTCCAAGGCTTTGTAACTGATTATATCTCTATTTCTAAATGTGAAATTTATATAGCAGCGGCACGTGATGATTATTTGATACGTGGATCAGCTTACGTCAAGTTTGAAGATCAAGTACCAAATTTTTTGGGATTTAAATTTAAATCAAGGAGATAAGGATATATTTGAAGAGATATGGTGCAGAATTTTTGGAGAGAACTTTTCAAATTCAATTTATAATGACTCGGTGAAGATCTATCGGGGATATCATTTTCAAAATATCTCGAAATTCTTGCTAATCTTTTGGAGAGGTAATTTCAAGTAATTTAGACTATTTCTTGAGCCAAATGTGTTGGAGGGTTTAGTAACAATTTCTTTAGATTTTTTTTTTTTTAAATATAACGATCAACATTTTCAATTCAAATTCAAGAAAAAGATATTTTCCATGAAGAAAGGAGATAAGGCCAATGGTTATCTAATAAGACGAGATCAAAGCCGAGAAAAGTCTAGGACTAGCTGTTACAACACGTCACTATATAAAAGTGGATCATTCAAATCAGAAGTGGACTTTTGGAACTGATTAGAGAGATTGTTTCATGCAAAAACTCTGACCAACTTTGTTGAAGTTTTATATTCATCTTTTCTTCTTTAGTTCTTGAGCAAATTTCTTTAAGAATCTTATTATGCTTCTCCTATTTGCTTGTATACTCTCAATTGAAAGTGTTTAATTGTTTAAGAGTGCAAGATGAGTTGGGTTAGATCTCTATGAATCTATAATTAACCAAGCAAAGTAGGAATTTGTTGAAGCCAAGGATTGACAAGCTATGGCAACTTCTCTCAGTGATTTGATTTTTCATAGAAAATTAGTGGAATGTTATTGATAAGGAAAACTAGATCCCTAGAGCAATAAGTACAAGATCAAAGTGTTTTAAATCCTACACCCATTTCTCTTCTCTGTTATCTCTTTACCCTTTTTTTTTTCGTATTTATTAGTTGTCATTCATGTAACATTAAACTATTAAACTATCACATTTTGCTAATTAATAAGCATTAAGAGGGGATTCTAAAATTTGCAAAAAGTTATAAAAATTCAACTTTTCATATGAAGATATTAGGGTTCAAGTCTCGGTGGGCGTAATTTGGTGCAATTGTAAAGCACTTGATCCGATAAATATCCATTTTTCTATTTCCTGTTCGTTGCCTTACACTAAGGTCCTAACCATTTTAACTAACCTTAGGGACCCAAGATTTTAAATCGTTTTATTGCAACTTATTTTATTAGTTAACATTTGGGGACTTAAAGGGGTTTTAAGATATCTAAATCAGTTTAGAAAATAGGTTCAAAAAGATAAATAATTAAACTAACATGGAAAGGGTAGTAGAAAGCCAAGGAAAAGAATATGGATTGAAAGAGAAAATTTTTCAAGAAAAAAGATAGGTTGGTTATATTGGTAGGCAAATTGGGGAGCATGGCTATACTCCAAGCCATGCTCTTTAGCATGAGCATTGTGTTTCAATCGAGCACTCTTTTTTTTTTTCTGGATTCCCAATTTTGAAAACCCTTTTCCAAACTTCGCTAATCCATGACTTTCAATCTTACTTTCAGAAAACATTAATCTCTTATGAACAAACCACTTTCAAGCCAATAATCAGCACTTCCCTTCACAAAGCATTATCCCAACATCTACTTTTCTCATTCAATAACTAGATCTGCGATAAAAATAAATTTTTTATTGAAAAACTCAACTTACGCGATGTTTCTTGCACCGAAACTCTCAAATCCCATTGCAATTCCCTTTTGTTTGAGTGTGCTACCTTTATGCAAAGGTACTAACAACATCATATCATGAAGAAAACCTCTTAAAAGTATTGAAAATCCACTTACCAATAATGGCCTCTCAAAGTTTTGAATCTGTGATGTCTTCTACACTTGAAAGAACTACTTTCCTTTGTTTTAACAACATAAAAACCCTAAAAATAGTAGACACCTCATTTTTATCACCCTTTATCTTTAATTTTTTGTTTTTGGTCAAGTTTACAAAAACACAAGAAAAATTAAAAAATTAAAAAGATTAAAAAATTAAAAATATAAAAGTTTGAAAAATCAAAAAATAAAAATTATCAAAAGAGCCCGGGTCAAGTTAATGAGTCGTTTAGGATCGGATTAAATGATAATAGAATATACATACAATTTAATAAATTTTGAGTTTTTGAAAAATGGAGTTTCATTTGAAAAATATTTTTTGAAAAAAATTTTTAGTAAAAATTTGGATCCATTAAAAAAGGCCTTTGTTTAAAATTTAAATAATTTTTACTAGAAAAATGAAATTCAGAATTTATTAAACTTGTGTTGAAAAAATCCTATGGCATGTATAATTTGGTTATTTAAATGAGTTTGGGTCATTTTATAATAAGTTAGAGTAGATTGGGTTTTTGTTGAAAAAATAAGAGTTAAAGTTGGGCACAAGTGTAAGAGATTAAGAGAAATTTCCATGCACATTATGTTGAATAAGTTGCAACAACTTAGTTGGTTAGGCACATAAACTTAGGAAAGGAACAGAAGATCACAAGTTCAACTCCTCACTATAGCTTCTTCCTCAACAACATGGCACAATAATGAAAAAATAAAATAAAATAAAAGACTTAGACATGCTAAACTTCCAAAAGCTCAAATCCCTTATAGATTTTGCTAAATCTTTATTAATTTTTTATGGATCTGGTTGAAAAATTATGAAATCATTATCAAAACGCTCAAATCTCATACAGATTTAAAAAAAAAAATCGTTGGATGAAGATTTGGAAAAATCAATTTGAGTTAAAGCATTATCCATGGCTTTACTTGAATCTTGTTGAGTGTTATCTTACTTTGAATTTGATTTTATCTATTTTAATGTAAAAAAGCAAGTTTGGTAACTCATCTAGACCTTTAATTTCATCCAAAATCACACAAGTCATAGTCGGCCACAATTTTCTCTCTCTAGCTTTCCCCAATTATTGGCTACTTTCTCTCTCTTCTCATTCTCATTCCATACTCTAGATTAACCTAAGCCACCATTTCTAATAGATGTCCTACAAACCTAGTAACCAAACCCAACTCTTTTCATACTCCACTATGACCCTTAGCCATACCTACAACCAAACTCAAAACCACCATGCATTGGCCACCTATTAAAATCTACTAACTACACTTCTTCCAAAACTAACATTACCAATGAATTTTTCACACCTAAAAACCACTCTCACTTTATAATAAAACACTCTTCATCGTAATACCCAACAACTACTGCCATCGATGAAATTCGCCAACTTTCTAATGAAAGTGAAATCCCTTTCTTGAAATATCCACAAAATCAAGCCATAGCAACCCATCCTAGTTACTGTTATGTCTTCCTTGTGTAACTTGTTAGAGCTTCATGACCTAACCCAAATTAACCCGTAAGTGCACCAAAGTAGTAGGTTTTCATGTTAATTACCATTGATTAGTATCATGGCATATTTTCCATGTATTTATCAAGTATCATATACTTAGTATGTCTATTACAGAAAATGTTTTTTTTTTTTTTTGGCACACTTAGAACATGAATTGCATATTTTGAATCAAAGTTGCATCTTTGGGAGAAATCATGTCTTTTTTTTTAAACTAAAATTCATGTTTCTTTTTATTACTAAACTTTTCATTTTTATTTAAAAATTGTATATTTTTGCACATTTTTCTACTAAAATTACACATTTTAGGAAATTTGCATAAAAATTACATTTTTTTAACAAATGGGATACTTTAGGTTTTTTTAAAAAGGTCTTTTTATCACTTAGTTAGACTTCTTAGAAAAATAAAATCTTTAAATTATTTTTTTTTTCAAAATTTGGTTTTTTGAAAATTAGGAATAAAATTAAGGTTATTTTAAGATTTTTTTTCTTAATAAAACTAAATGGAGAAAAACATAGACTATTTTTTGAAAATAATAATAACCAACATGTTAAAGTTTTCTAAATATATGCATATATATATATAATTATATTAGTTTAATCTCAACAAATAGATATATAGGGACCATTAGGACAACCAAAAAAATTGATTTTTTTTTTGTTTTCTTTAGAAAATTTGTTACAAAAAGCATTTTTAATGCATTTTTCATATTTTTTCATTTTAAGAAAAATTATAGAAAATAAAGGCCCATTAGTTAGTTTTTTTAATTCCTATGTGGTGACTTTTATTTTAATAGGTTCAAGTATAGTTTTCTAATTAAATTTTTTGAAAAATTTATTTGTTAGAAAATTCATAGACTAGTGGCTAAGTTAATCACTAATTTTTACCAATTTTATAGATTAGCAACTCTAAGTTATTTTTCAAAAATATTTTTGTATAGTCTTTAAAGAAAAATTGTTTTTCCTTGATTTTATGTTAAGCAATCTATATTAGTCAAGCATGATTTAGTATAGGTTAAATTAAGTAAAATCAAAATAAGATGGAAAAATTGATGACTCCACTAAAGATACTTAATGAGTTAACTATGTAGGAATTTTAAGAAGATAATCAATGGACCTTTATTTTTCTTTTTATTTTAGCTTATATATTATTGTTAATAGTTGTATTGACTAGGTTTTAATGATGTAAGCCTACTAAAAAGAACCCAATCCAATAGGTTGATCCTAGGGGTTTATTTATGAGTACTATATATTCGCGCTTAGATGTAGTTAGACTTGAGCTATCTCTGAATCCTAAGATGGGTCATCATCTTATAATCCTTAGGTCGTAAGGGTCTTTAACCCCAGCTAGCAGTGACAAGTAGGCCTACTCTTACTTCCATGTAGCCCACAAATTATTTCCCTAAGAATGTACAAGACTATAAAGCTTAAGCCCCATAGACCCCACCCTTATGCAACATTATAAAATAAAATATTAGTAATTCTTAAATTATCGGAATTCAAAAAAATTATTATAACCTACAACCAATTGGGCTTTATTTTCAAATAAATAATTAAATAATATACTTAACAAAACACACACACACATATGTAAGTGTACATAAATATTGACTAGGGGATCATCATAATTTTCTTTATTACCCTATAATTTATTAATTATCGATCTTTATTGCATTCTATGTATGCATTATATTGCATCATATGTATGCACTATATTGCATCACATTTTTTTTGTATTTTAATTCTTTATCTTATTTCTTATTTTTTTTATGTATATACTTGCTTATATATTTATCTAGTAACATATTATTTGTGGTAATTTTACCCACATTCGGTTTTTTATGAGTAAGCAAGTGAATACTACTACGATGCTTTTCCAAAAAATAACAATCATGAATAATCCTTTATTATTTTTCAATGTGATATAATGGTTTTATAATATTTCCTTATATTCTTTTACATGTAAAAAATATTTTCTTATAAGTCATTATATGATATTTGTTTTTGTCAGATTTTTCTATACTTTATTATACACTTAACAAGGATTTAGCCTATTAGTGTAAGATCTAACCAATGTAAGTGTAGGATTATAATAAAGTCATAACTCAAAAAAAAAAAAATTCATTTCTTTCTTGTTTATTATAATTGTCAGTGACACTTAAAGTCTATAAGATGTGTACATACACATATGTAAATAAAAAGATTAAAAGAAAAAAAAAAAAGATTTCTCTTTAGGCTTGTAGAATAATTGATATTCGTTAGGTTATGAATTGTAATCGCTATGTTACACCTTATTCCAATGTTGTACATGCAAAATAATCATCTCTTTTGTCCTTAATTATAGCCCTTGAAATTAGTTTTCTTATTTATATTAATGTGTGTAGGAAGACCATTTAGGAAGAAGTGACAATCTAATTGTCTATAAGATAAATGATAATAAATTTTTAAGAAACCAAAAGGAAAAAAATTAAAAGACAAAAAAACTTAATTTTGTATATAAGCCATTACCCTTAACCTGTAAATAACTATCTTTTGAGGTTGTCACCTTTCTATGACAAGAATTAGACTACCACCTTTTTTAAATATTAAAGCATATAAAAAAAAAAATCTTATTCATCCTTATCTATCATGTATAATTGGGAATGTAAATGTTGTGCCTTATCCACTAAAAATTTGTAGCTCAAATCTTTTTGAATTTAAAATAATAATCATCCTTATCCAAACCTATCATTCGATTATATCTCAAGAACTTACGCTTTCATATTGGCAAGTCCATTGCATATCAATCAACTCCATACCCTTCCATGCTTCAAATAAATATACCTCTTATAGACTTCAAATTTTTCTTTTCTTACAAGATGATTCCTATTTCTTCTTAAAGGGAATAATTAAACTCACTTGAAAATCCTAAAACTTTGCTTCCATGTTAGATTTAGAATTATTCAATTCAACTCTTCAAATCTGGTTTAAGAATACGCTAAAGAAAAATTCAAGTAAATATAAATCCCACTTAAAATCCTCATAGACTTAATCATCTTAATGGAATATAATTAAGTATATTTTCCTAATATATCCAATAAAGTAAAGTTAGGCCTTCTTATAAATTTGTCAAACTTAATTTGCTCAAGTTATTTAGAAATTAGCTTGATAACAACTTATGGTATCAATTCTATTCACTTCCTGCACTTTTATGTTCTTTTGAAGATGTACTTTTTGATACACATTTTGATTAGCATAATTCCAAACTTAATTTTCTTTTTTAAACTGATTTTATTTTAAAGTTGACTTACAGACTTGTTGTTCTTGTTAAACATACTTTAACATTTTTTTAACGAAGATTTCTTTTAAAATGCACAACTATTAAATCATGATATATTTACATACTTCATAAACATATCACATGCCTTGTTATCATCAAAACCAATTGAGAGACTTAACATTCTATCCCTTTTTTATGATAACAAAATATCGTACAAAAAATATAATAAACTTAAACATGAAAATATACTAAATTCATTCTTGAAATTATATATATATATATATATTGTTTATCTTTCCTCTCCTTCTTTTTGTTATCATAAAAAACAACCTTAAATATTTTCCAAAAGCTTTTCTCCCCCTTTTTCTTATAAAAGGATAACTAATTTAAAAAGAATAATATTAATTGTTTGATAAAACATTTCCCCCTTAATTTAATAAACCATTACTAATATTTAAAAGAATAAAAATTAATTTGAATATCTTTATTTTTCTCCCCCTCTGAAATCATCTTTTTGAAGAAGTGTTCCCCTTAAGATGATACCAATTTATAATAAATGATAAAGTAGTACTATATATAACATATGGAGAGAAAATAAAATATAAGAGGAAATGGAACAATATTACGAAATCATCACCAATCTCATACTTTACACTTCCAATGAGGCTTCTATTAATTGAAAATTATCTTTAAGATCGCTTTGCCTCATGTACTTACAACCATTGAAACACTTATCATAATTTCTTACAAACCCATTTAAGATTAGATTTTCTAAAATTCAAGCTCGTATTATGATTTTTAACTTGATGACTACTGAGCTTGTAATTTTTATAAAAGCAATATTTTTCAATATGACCCAACTTGTTACAAAGTAATACATGTTACTTAGCATTTTCCTTTGACTTAAAGTTTGATACTTTCTAACATACTTTTTATTTAAGTTTCTAAAGTATCCATTTACTTGTAGATTCTTTCTATTTTGATTAGAAGAGTTTCTACTTGACTTTTTGACTTACTCAATAGTCTTGCCTTTTTCTTTATTATCAATTATTTTTTTATTACTTACTTCTCTAGGTCTTGCGTATACTATCTCTCATTTAGCATATGATGATTCACCATTTTTCAAATCCCAAACCAGTTTTAAATTAATTAATACGTTGAGTAGAGATAAGCATATAAAGTTTTTTATCGCTTTCATCAAACTTTTTAAACGTATTTCTTATTGAAATAGATAAATCATCTGCATGACTTCTTATTTCTTCCTTCAATATCATATTTACATTTATTAAAGCCTTCTTTACAACATGCAAACCTTCATTATCATTTTTCAAGACATCATTTTCATGTGGTAAAAGTTTATTTGTTTGCATGCGAGCTACCTTTTCCTCCTTTAAAAGCTTTTTTTTTTTTTTCTCATTATCAACTCTTACAATCTTGTCATTGGCTTTTGAAAGGGCTTTTAAAGCCTACTTATCTTAGCACATATATCATTAGGAATCTTATCATTAAAGTCACTCTTGGATTTGAAACTTACCTCAGAAAGTGCCATCAAACATAGATTCGTTTCTTTAGATTCATTATTTAAACCTTTTGCTTCAGCTTTTAACTCATCTAAGTCACTCCATGTTGCCATAAGAGACTTGTGTTTTTCTTATATTTATCCATCTTCTTGATGAGAATTGGACACTCACACTTAATATGTCTAAGTTTTTTGCATTCATAGCATATTACTTCTTTCTTCAATTTTGTCTTCTCTTCTTCCTTTTCTTTAAATCTCCTTCCTGCATCACTTCGACTATTATTAGATGTAAACTTTTTAGAATGAGATTTCTTACCTTTTCTTTTGAGCAACCGATTCAGAAGTCTCACTAGTAGTTTAACATCTTCTTCCTTATCAAACAATACTTCACTTTCTAAGTCATCTTCTACCTCCTTGGCTTTGAAGGCTATTGCCTTTTTCTTTTGGATCTTTTGATATGCTTTTTGCTTTGAGGAAGTCAATTTCATAAGCTATCAATTTACTGCATAACTAACTTAGACTAAGCTTTGTCATGTCATATACTTCCTTTATAGCTATCTTCTTTGCATTTCGAGCCTTAGGAAAGATCATTATCATTTTCCTAATAAGATCTGCATCATTCATTTTCTTTCCAAGAGATGACAACTTATTAATTATAGCAGTAAAGTGACTAAAAGAATCCTTAATCTCTTCTCCAAGAAGGATAAAAAATGTTTCATATTATTGTATCAAGGGATTAATCCTTGTTTCCTTAATAGTGTTTGTCCCTTTATAAGTTTAAACTAGCGTATCCTAGATCTCCTTTTATACCACAAGATGATATTAGATAGAACTAAAAAGGTGCACTAGTGGAGATAAGTAAATTCTTAGCCATTGAATTTAATTCAACTTTTGTGATTTCATCTGATGTGATTAGAGTTTCTAAGACTTTGACATCTTCATTTGAAATGATCCCCTATGCCTAGTAGTTAATAACCTTTATATACATCTCCATCCTGAATTTTCAAAAAAGGAAGTCAGTACCGTAAAAAAATGGAGCCTTACTAAGTTTAACAAGCATGCTTTTCTTTATTAAGAAAAAACGATCTTTTTGCTAAAACAAATTCCCTTTTAAAAATTGAGCCTTTCTATGATACCAATTGTAAGTCCTATGTAAAATATCAAGAAAGAGGGTGAATTGATATCTTTTATAAAAATGGAAAATTTTCCATTTGTTTAAAATAACTTCCCTCTTAATAACTTAAATGGCATAACAAGTAGTAGAATATTGAATGTTTAACTTATGCACAAAAATAATAACTCAAGTAATAAAAGTAAAAAACTAAATAGGATAGAGAGAGAAAATCAGGAGATTAATTTATAAAGCTTCAACCTTCTGCTTATTGCTTTCTTCTAACTCTATTATTGGGGACTCGATTCTCCTCATCGATGTTATTCCACTAGTTCAATCTTTTGATTAATAGAAAATGAATAAGTGGTTACACAGATATCTAATCGCTTTTCTATCTTATCTTATTAGTTATCCCTATCTTATTCACAGGACCATTGAAAACTCTCTGACCTTACACTCGCTCAAATATAAAATTTATAATGTTTACATAAAAATGAGATGTTACTATCAAAGATCTCTTTTCAATATTTGCACATAAACAAGAGTAATGAAATGGGAAATCTATTTTCACTCATTTTCTAACTAAGTTTTTGACGCAGCTTCTAACAATCTACACAAGAGTATTTTTGAAATTTAATTCTAATATTCATAGTTTGTTTTGTATCTTGTGCAGCTTCAACTTAAATTGATTAATCTTGTGTGTAATAGTTAGAAACAGCTACATGCTAATATTTCTCCAACAAAACTTGATTCAAAAACAAATGGTCTTCTTGTAGGAGAAATATCCCACAAAATAAGAACTCGGAAGTGTTTGAAATTTTTTAAATCAATAGCTGTTTTCACTTGATATATTCCACGAGGAGCTTGATCTATTTCGACAGTTATAACTTGTTAATTCTAACCTATGAGCTTCAAGAATCTATTGAGATTTAAAATTTTAAAACTAGGTATCTATAAGCTTGAATGAATTTGAATATATCTTGCCGAATCAAATTTGAATTCAACACCCTTCAGTTCTTCAAAAATACTAAATCACCTAATTAAGACCATTCTTGTCATAAGGCTATACTTGAATATTAAATCATAACTTCCTTTAGAAAAAATTTTCACTTTCATTTGATTTTAAAAAATATCCCCCAAGATTTGTATAAGTATACCAATTGTACAACAACACTCGTAGCTGATACTTTGAATACTGAAGCATATAAAAAAAAATTGATTCATCTTTATCTATCATGTTGCAATTGTGAATTTAAATATCGTGTCTTATTCACTAAAAATCTACAACTCAAATTTTTTTGAATTTGAAATAATAATTTTTCTTATCTAATCTTAGAATTGAATCTCCCTAAAATATCTCATATTATCCAAACCCCTCATTCAATTATATCTTAAGAACTTATGCTTTCATGTCAATAAGTCCACCACATATCAATCAACTCCAGACCTTTCCATGCTTCAAATAAACATTCCTCTTACAAACTTTGAATTTTCCTTTTCTTATAAGATGGTTGCTGTTTCTTTTCAAAGAGAGTAATCAAACTTGCTTGAAATTTCTAAAACTTTGCTTCCATGTCAAATGTAGAACTATTCAATTCAACTCTTCAAATGTGGTTTAAGAATGCTCTAAGAAAACATTCAAGTAAATATAAATCCCCATTGACTTAACCATCGTAGTGAAAGGGAATTGAGTATATTTCCCTAATATACCTAATAAAGTAGAGTTAGGCTTTCTTACAAATTTGCCCAACTTAATATGTTTAGATTATTCAGAAATTAACTTAGTAATAGCTTTTGATATTAATTATGTTTACTTCTTGCACTATTATGTTCTTTTGTTGATACGCTTTTTGACATATATTCTGATCAATATATTTCTAAATTTAATTTTCTTTTTTGAATTGATTTTATTCTAAAGTTGACCTGCACACTTGTTATTCTTGTTAAACATACTTTAACCTTTTTCAATTAAGAATTTTTTTAGAGTGCATCACTATTATATTATGATATATTTGCACACTTCATAAACATATTAGTAATAACATATCACATGTTTGGTTATCATCAAAACTAATTAAGAGACTTAACATGAATTATGTAAGTTGTAGTAAAAAATTTCAGTGTAAAACCCAAGACATTTGCCAACTATTTAAGAAAAAGAAAAAAGCAAAAATGAAGAAAAAATTATCATCTAGCTGTTACAAAGCAACAACATGAAAATTAATTTGCATAGTTGTTTCATGTCGTTGTGGCAACCATACAATTCAATTCTGTTAGCCATTGCACAACGGCTACAGGATGAAAAAATAAATAAATAAATAAATAAAAAATAGAGGAAAAGAGGCTAACTGGCCCACTTGTTAAAAAAGTGGCTTTATGCTAAGGTTCTTCTCAAGCATCCAATCTTACTAAGCACCTCTTAATATATATGAATTATGAAGAGGAGTTCCAAGCACCTTTATAAACTTACTCTAAGGCTAAACTAAATTTCAGATCTAATTACGATAATATAAATCTGCATACTTTTGGAATATATATACACACATACTTCTTTTTTCTTCTCTCCTTCATTCCCCTACTTTTTCCATTCATATTTATAAAGTTTTATAACGACTATAATATTCCTCGAAAGGTCTATACTATAAAATCTTTCTATCATTCACAGCAGTTTAATTTCCAATCACAATGCTTTTGAAATCAAAACAATAATGATTGGAGCAAATTTATTAGGAATTGAAAAATCATTCATGATTACAGTGACTATAACATTCATCAGCCTCAATAACATCTATTTAATCGCATCATCTAATATAGATCCTCTCTTTTCCAATCATCTCAATATAACTTTGCTTAATTACCCAAAAATTATGAACAAATAGGTTGAACTTAACAGCACAACGAGCAACCTTTTCATACCAAGCAAACAAACATGTAAACACTTATCACACAAAGAAACACTAAATAATTGTATCATGCACGATTTTACATATTGTTTGGTAGATAAAACACAACCTTCTTGTAAAACAACATAGGGATGGGGAACATAACATTGAGAACACCAAAAAAACTCGCACTTAGACAATGTAAAAATTCCCAAAATTTAGTGAATTATTCCTTGTACATTGTCCATTGAGGCATCAGGCAATGACCACACTCTTAACTTCAATAATGATCTGCAAAGGAGGAGGAAAAAAAAGTGGGGTAATCATAGGGCTAATGAAATTGCTATGCTGATTCATTTGAAGGAAAATTGCTTACCTCAGTAATTGTAATATTTCTATGTTTATCAAAATATATGAGTTTAACTTCCAAGAGTTTTCTTCCTAACAATTTGAAGTTCAGCAACAACATCTCTCATGCCTTTCCTATCCCTTGGCTAATTAGCTGAGCATGAAACTCCAATCTCAAATATGGTCGTTAAATACTCCAAGATAGGTTTTCTTGCATTGGACATCTCTTCTATTTCAAGTTGTAGTGTTGGGTCCACTATTTCTGCAACTTCATCAGGTAAAGCAGCCTTGACAAAACAATTTAAATTTGTGCTTCCATGGAAAATATCATCATTTGGTCTCTTACTTGAGAACATTTCTAATAGCAGGATACCATAACTGTAGATATCTCCTTGTATTGATACAGAAGTTCCCATGCCATACTCTATAATGAAAATCAAATGTCATATTTATGGTAAAAATAAAACACAACATAATTCTAGTCTATAAAGCAAAGTGAATGAAGAGAAGAATGTGGCACAAATTTGGATGTCACAGTAACAAGGTATCATTTACCATACTAACTTAGTAATGTTGTTACCTGGAGCAACATAACCGATGGTTCCATTGAAACCAGTTGAACTTGTGTGGCCTATTATACTGTTACTTGATGCATCTAAAAGGATTTTTGAGAGGCCAAAATCACCAACGTGACCAATCATTTCTTCATCAAGGAGAATATCACTTGGCTTGATATCACGATGGATGATAGGGATTTCACATTGATGGTGGAGATAATCTAGTGCACAAGCAACATCAATAGCAATGTTCAACCTTTGAATGAGTCGTAAATGCTTTTGAGTTTGACTTAAGCTTTCTTTTATAGGAGATGGATGTAACCACTCTTCGAGGCTTCCATTGGCCATGAATTCATACACTAGAGCCTTGAATTCATTTCCTGAAAAATCTATACCTGAACATGCTGTAAGTATTTTGACTAGATGGCGGTGCCTGATTTGCTTTAGCACCTCACATTCAGCCAAAAAACTTTTCGAAGCACCATGTCTCTGAAGGTTGAACACCTTTACGGCTACAATCCTTTCACCTGTATCTAAAACAGCTTTGTAAACCGAACCAAAGTTGCCATTGCCGAGCATATTAGTTGGTGAGAAACCATTAGTAGCTTTTAGAAGACTCTGATATGACAATCTTAAAAGGAGATCATTAGAAGAGATTTTTGAACCAATGTTTCTCTTCTTTCTTAACCGGAAGAAAAGCCAGAAGCTGATCAAAGACAACATTCCAAGAATGCCACCCGACACACCAAGTACAACTTTGACAATAGTATGGGAAGATTTCTTACGGGAGACTTTGATATTGCATTGCGGCAATGATAACTTGGGAATACCGCCACAAAGTTTGTTGTTTCCAATGATTGAGAATTTGCTTGCATTCTTGAAAAGTCCATCTTCTGGCATTATGCCTTCAAGGTTGTTGTATGACAAATTTAAATTCTCTAAGAATATCAAGTTTGCCAAAGATTTTGGAATTTCACCAGATAGATTATTCCGAGAAATATCAATCACATCGATGCCTCTCAGAAGACCCAAAGATGGTGGAATCATACCTCTAAAGAAGTTCCCTTGCATAAACAACGCACGCAGATTAAGACATTTCCCAAGGCCAGTTGGAATTGTTTGAGACATCAAGTTTTCAGAAACATCTAGAAAGTTAAGGTTTTCTAAATTTTGAACTAGTTCGGGAAGAGGACCGTGAAGACGATTTTGTGTCACGCTCATCCCAATCAATGATGAGATTTGGAAAATTTCTGGGGGTATGAGTCCGACAAGATCATTTCCATCAAGATTCAAGTAATTCAAACTTTTACACCCACCTAGAGCATGAGGTATTATGCCTTGAAGCTTATTATTTCCTAACGATAGCTTGGTTAGCTGCCTTAAGTTTCCAAGAGAAGATGGAATATTCCCTAACAACATGTTAGTAGTTGCATTCAGAACTACTAGCTTTCCAAGATTTCCAATACTTGAGGGGATTTCACCTGACAATTGATTTTCACTTATTACCAAAAGCACCAAGTTGATGAGATTTCCTATCTCGGTGGGAATTGGTCCAACTATATTGTTACCCATAATATCCAGTTGAAGAATAGATGACAAGTTGCCAATGCACTTGGGTAATGTTCCTCCAAAATTGTTGTATGATATGCCCAATGTATTTAAGATAGTGTTAGTGGTAAAATAACACAAAAAATCCAAGTCATTAGTTTCTCCATTTCCATGATGATTATGTGAGATCAGAAACCTCTTGAGGTTGTGTAGCTTTTCTAAAGAAGGCAATTGACCGTTAAAATTATTCCAATTGGTATCAAAGACAGACAAACTTGAGGCATTAGCTAATGAAATAGGGAGATTTCCCGTCATCTTGTTCTTCCAAATCCCGAATTTTTGGAGATTTGGAAGGGTATTGAATAGGTCCGCGGGAAGACTTCCATAAATCAAGTTATCGGCAACTTGAAACAATGACAAAGAGGAAAGGTTGTACATTGAGGGTGGAATAGAGCCTGACAATTTATTTATTCCTGCTCCAAACCACGTAAGTCTGTTAAGCCGACCAAGCGCATCAGGAAGGACACCGCTTAATTTGTTTTCGCTTAGATCCAACATCTCTAAAGTGGACAAGTTACCAAGTGAATGAGGGACTTGTCCGTGTAAATTGTTTACGTGCAAGACAAGGAGAATGAGTCTTGGGAAGGAGCCAAGTTCTATAGGAATCTCACCTTCAAGATGATTGTGCTGACAATGTATTTCTTTAAGGTTGTAACAGTTGGACAAGTTGGAAGGGATCCTACCCGTCATTGAGTTGTTGTTACAAAATAAATACCTTAGTTGTTGAAGGCGGCCTATTTCAGGAGGGATATTACCCGTAAAGCTATTGTTTTCAAGATGTAACTCCCTTAAGAAACTCAAATTGCCCACATACGGAGAAATAATACCTGCAAGTTTCGAAGATTTCAGATTCAATTTTTGGACTCTCCCTTGCCGGCTTCCACATGTTACTCCGTGGACTCTCCCTTGCCGGCTTCCACATGTTACTCCGTGCCACTGACAAAGAGGCATGGAGTCATTCCATGATTTCATTACCTGCAGTGGGTCAGTTAATTTGGATTTAAATTCAAGAAGAACCTCAATATCTGTTGTTTCATTTTTTGAATGTGCAGAGACAATCCAAAGAAGAGCAGAATGGATGATTAGGAAAGTTAACAAACGATGTAAAGCGAAAATGGCCATTCATAAGCAGTTTCACCGAGGTCTAAAAGTGACTTAATTTTTTGGGGAAGAGAGAGAAGGGCTAAGGTTACGATCTAATAGTGCTGTGTTATTTTCCATTAGTGGCCATATCGAGCTACCAGAATTTTATAAGCCTCAAAACACTTACTGATGTGATTTTGGAGTAAATGCCATAAAGAATAGGGTACAATGGTCTTTTCTTCACAATTTTCATAAGAAATTCTCCGATCTTCTAGATATCATCATTTAGACAAAAGACTACTGAGAGCAAACCAGCTAAGTCAAGTCTAGTACAATGATGTCAAGTCGTCTAAGTCATTCAAACTCCAAATGCATACAGAGTAAGTCCTCATCGGCAGTTATTTTATGGTGATATATGGTTCCGATGACAAAAGAACCGAGAAAAAGAATAGGGGAAGCTAGGGACATCCAGAAATCTGCATTCAAAGTCTTTGACTTTATGTTTATACTAGTGATGCAAGTCAAACTTTTGGATAATTATGATTTGAAAAACGACCCTAAGATAAATTAGTGGAATTATATGAGGCCGGACTGCCATAGACCAAGACTAAAACAAGTTTGATGAGAATATATGGTAGAAATTCCTATATGGAATTTCGGTTTTTGATATATTCTTCTTGAAAACTTCATTTTGCTAGCTCTAAGCTACCAGTTTTAGAGTTCCATAAGCATGAATATTCAATTAAAGGAAAAACATATTATTATCCATCATGGACACTTTGTTGTCTTAAGAGTCGAGCTTCTAAGATACTTTATCAATTTGTTAACAGGTTAAATAATTTTAAACAAGAAAAAAATCATGGCATCAACAAGCTCTAGAAAGTTTAGACATGGAGAGTGCTTGAAATATGAATCTTGAATGATTGCAGATTGAATGTTGGACCAATGATTTTTTTCCAGGTTTTGAGTCAAGGCATCCCTAACAAATTGGTGTAGATTGAAGCTTCCTTTGAGCTTGTCATCAGTTAGCCTCATTCCAATAAACTTATCCAATAGATGGATGCACCATTGAATTATAAGATACTTAGGACGGATGAAAATATCCAATCAGGCTTCCATTGGGCACTCATATACAAGAGCTAAAAATATGGATAGTGACAAAAGAAGAATAATTTCGCAAATGCAACATTGGTGCTGCTTTGGGAAGTTACCGGAGCTTAGTTTTATGTCCTTAGAAGGATATTCATTTTATCGAGACTATACAGTTGCAGTGAATATTGCCTTGCTCGGTGAGGGTGGATTGGCTTGGTGAGAATGCCAGCCGTACTTTGGGCTGGCCGATCGATACTTTGTTGAGTGCATTGATTATGAATGCAATTGGCCAGGAGCTGAGCTCGGAGGCTGCTTAATTCTTCCTTGGGTCATGTCTTAATCAGAGGGGCTTTGTTGATAGATCGGTGCGGAAAGATAATACTTCTAAAGAACTATCAATAAAGCCAGTCGATATCCTTGCAATAGATACATCACCGACAGCTCTGTGGCATTCCCTGGTCAGGGCTAAGTAGACGCCCATGCTTTTATTTTTTGGTTAATTGCACAGGAGAAACTCCTCACCATGGATAACCTCGTGCTATTGGGCCATTTTGGAGGAGAACTGCTGCCTAATATGTGAAAGTGAGGAGGAGAGACATGACCATCTTTCTGTCAAGTGCATGTTTGCTAGGGATGTGTGGAGAGGAGTTTAGTTTGCTCCTTCTTGTGTATTTCTCTTTCATTTTTTTTTTTTTAATTCAAATACAAATATCTCATATTACCCAAAAAAGTATTTGGCTCCGACATTGTTTTGTGAGTAGTTTGGAGCCATATGACCTGAGTGAATCTAATGCTTTCCCTTAGCATATGTCTTTCTCATCGTTAAAAAAGAGTCGTGAATTAACATTACATTAGAATATTATACAAAATGACATAGTTCCAGCACGTGTAGGGACGCAACAGTGGGTCGTTAAGGGGTATCCGACCGGGGTGTTCATGTGAGTATTCTTGTCCCTTATATTGTTAATTTGGCTTTTCTAGGGTGGAGTATTGTTTGAAGGAAATATGAGAGGACAGGCAGCTAAGTGCCATGAAAGGACAGCAACTCGGGTGCAGGTACATGTCTCTTGTTTTTTTTTCTTGAGTCATTTCAAGACGATTGGATTGTAATTTTTCTCTTCCTAATTTTATTTGACCTAGGTATAAGTTTTTTTTTTTTTTTTCCCTTTTTTAACGGCTGCAGTCCCTAAAATACATGGGAAAAGAATGAGCTTACTCATTGTAGTGGAAAATCTACGTGGAAAATATTGATTTTTTAAGAAATAGTAATAGAAGGTATAGAATACGTTTAGGAATCAATGTATGTTTTTTCTTTTAATCAACATTACGACTGCTCTCATCCTGGGACTCCATTTAATTGGTCACATCTTAGCTTGCAAATAGCACTGGCATCAAGCTTGGAGTGCCATACTATGTCACAAGTTAGCAGGTGAAAGTTGTTTCTCCCTTATGTTTCTAGCAGCAAGGCTTTTGTGCCCTGGTAGTTGCATAATTGAACCAAACTGTATTAGTTTACTGTTTGCATTTAAGGTTTCAAGCAGTTCATGTGCATTTTGACGGAGATATTCTGGAGCTCATTCTATTTTGAGTTAACAAAGGGCGAACCCTCTGAGAGACCAAACTTAGTGATACGAAAATTCTTTCTTGTTTATAGGCGGGAACAGTTTAGGTTTTCTTTTCTTTTTGTTTTTTGAAGATGGTTTGTCCGAATTCCCGTAGTACCAGAATAATAACTTGTTCATTACCGGAGTTAATTATTCAGATACAGTGACATAATGGTATTTTTCTCAGCCAAAACACGAAAATTCATATCATGAATGACATGTCGGTGTGCTGCTAATAATCCATATCTTTATAGGTAAATATCTCCCTCAACTGGCGGAGCACATGCTTCATTAATCATTCCAACAAAAATGAAAAGCTATTCAAATTTCAGAGGCTTAGCAATTAGCGCTTATCTCAGAAGATAGACAAAACCTGAAGAGAAAACTGTGCTATTGATGTTCTATACGTTTATTGGTCTTCTCGATTTCTGTTGCAGTAAGGCAATACATTTTCAAAATTTCCGAACAATTTCAATTGGTGGGCTAAGTTCTACTGGTCTCGTGGGCTGATATTGAATTCAACGTACAATAAGTTTGATACTATCTCAAGATATGTCAGTGGATTGCCAGTCACATCCAGCATATTTTCTCCATACAAGTCATTTTAAGAAAAGCTATCACTATTCAAATAATCAAGTTCTCTCAAACTTTTTCGTTAACGGTCAGGAAGATGGCATTCAAAAACTAGTCATCCCAGAATCCCATATGATACAACCCAGTATGACAAATTTGCATGACCCCAACTAGTCGTTTTAACTTGCCCTGTAAACAGCTTTTTCATTATTTTGACTCCAAGACTGAATTCCCTAAACACAGTTCAACAAATCATCAACAGTCTAGGAGATTATGTAGTTTAACTGGATACACAAACAGACATTACTCATGGGATTTCTTGCAGAAAAATCATAAACGTGTACCAACGATATTGAAGCAGAGGGGGGAAATATTCGTTTCAACATTTGACAGATGTATGTAGAAATATGTAAATAGAATCCATGTTCCTGCACTGACGGGTTCTTTAGTACTATGCTTAAAGGAAGATCTAATGTCCAACCATTACAGTTGTATGAGATGAGAATTTACAAAAGAGCTTTTTGATTGGAGCTCTCAAATCTTCAAGAAAACATCTACAGAATACTAAATTCTCATACTATCAATCACCATGGAGCATCTTTGACTTCTTGAAATGCCAACTCAAGCTTGGAATCATCTTTCTCCAAAGTATCAATTTGATTATTATGTCTACCAGCAGCCACTTTAGCTTCTAGAGGTTTAACTTCTAAAGTTTCAATGCTCCTAGATTCTCTATGCATCTTCAACTTCATAGCAAGATACACAAGTAGATCAAGTTAAGCAATGTAAGAAGCATACATTCATGCCTATAACCTCGATTCCTTCAAAGTTTTGCCCCAAACAAGGAAAAGTCTTATAGAGGTAATAACGTCATTGTCTAATTTGGTTATTTTCTCCTGGTTTTTATAAATTAGTCTTCTTTGAATCGATCAGTATTAAATTCTACTAATTTAATATTGACCCGCAGCTAAAGTTTAAAAAAAATTGGTTCTTTTAACTTTGTAAACATATTGGAGTCACCACTTGATCGGGTTGAGAAAAAGAGTTAAGTTATAACCAATTAGATAAATTAGTTATAACTTAGCTACTTGTTCATCGATAAAAACTAATTTTTAAACGATTTTCGAAAATGAAATATTTGGATCTAGAGCTATCCTATTAAACCTTAAATAAGTACCACTTTTAACCTTCCAAATTTAAATTTACCTTTCAATATACCCTTATAATGATATTTATTTATAAGCTGTAATTGAAATTATGCCTATTTACAAAAAATAAGGATTTAAAGAATTAACTATTAAAAGGGGAAATATTTTTTTTCCATTTTTAGGTCACTTCATACATATAGGTGTTTACATATACGTTATTCAAAATTAGACTTCCATAGTTTATTTTGAAAATATTAACGAGTTGGCTAATTTTAAATTAAAAAAGGGGCTAAGTTTACGTTTCTTAACCATTTCATTTTATTTAAGAAAAAACACCTAAGAGAAAAATGGTTCTAATTTGGTGATTTTACTTTTTTAGGAAAGTTTTAAAATATCCTAATTTTTGAAAAATGTCCTTTTATTTTTATTTATTTGAAAAAATCTTTTAAGTGATAAAACTTTTTAGAAAAATCCTAAAATACATAAATACAACTTTTTATGAAATACGCAATTATCATAACTAACATACTTAACTATAGCAAAGATACCTAAACCATAGAAAAGAAGCTTAAACCATGGAAAAAAAACCTAAGTCATTAAAAAGATATTTAAATTATGAAAAACATATCTAAAGAATTTATATATTTGATTGAAAAAATGATTTTTCTAAGTGAGAGGACATCTTCATTTTTAATTATTATTTTCTTACTTTTTTATTATTTTTATTTTTTATTGTAAATTTCTAACTAAAATATAAAAATAAATAAACCAAATAAACTAGGCCATTTCCTTTTTTCCTTATTTTCTTTTTTTTTTTCTTTTATAATTGCAAATATAATACAATCATAACAACAACAATAACAAAAAGGAAAGGAAAAATTACGATATTACAAAAATAAATAAAAACAAAGAAAACAAAATACTGAGGGCAAAACACAAATCAAAACCAAACCAAACCAAAGCTAGACCTAGCTAGAGTTCACACGAATACTAGAAAAATGGGCCGTGTAGAAAGAGAGAGTAGTGTTATGAGTGGATTTTAGTGATTATGAATAATGAGTTGATGGTTTATGGTGAAATAGAATCCCTTATATATAAGTATCATGGTTGAGTTAAGGATAAAAAATATTAAATATAATATGATTTTCTTCCATGCTTGGGTTAAATGAACCTAGAAAATATGTGATGTTAAATACAAAGCTGTATGTATAGGAGTGTATCCAATGTACATAGGAGTGTGTTTGCCATACTTAAAAATGAGTTGGTAAATGATGTAGCGATGACATGGCAATGAAGTGAGAAAAGAAAATAAAAGATGCATTTTGCACCTTCTTTGGATTGAACTTGAGATCTCTAAGCCATATACAATATTAAGTCCATGTGCTTATACAGATGAGCTGTTGGTTTTTCCTTATTCATATAAATTACACATATGGACTAGGTCAACTTAGGCTAAATTTAAATTTAAATCCTAGGCCTAATGACCATCTCTTTATTCTATTATATTCTACTAAATTATCTAAAAGATTTATTTTTTTTTCTAAATCTTTTATTTTTTGTATTTTTCTAAATTTCTTATTTTTAGGGTATTTTTTATTATTATTATTATTATTATTATTATTATTATTATTATTATTATTATTATTATTATTATTATTATTATTATTATTATTATTATTATTATTATTATTATTATTATTTTACATTTTTCTTAATTTGAGGCCCTATTATAAAGATTTTGAAAAATAAAAAGGGCAAAAATGGAGTATCTACAATCACTATTATAATTAGTATCATAATTAGTTGACCTAAAAGTTTAAACTTATAAATATAATATGGATTAATATATTTATTCCCTCACTTATAGGTCAAACTTTGTCTAGGCCCATCAAGTAAACAATTTAATTAAATGGGGATTGATTAGCAATGCAAGGATTCAAATTCATGGTCTCTTGCGCTAATACTATGTTGTAACTAGTGCTACAATTAGCTTATCTAAAAGGTTAAGTTTGTAAACATGGTATGGACTAATATATTTAAGTCACAATGTTTAATAGATGCTAAGATGAAGAACTCACAAATGATTCCTAAAATTAGTTCATCATTGAGACCGTAAAGAAGACATTTATGGATTAAGGACTCTTGACTGCAACATAAGTCTTAGTATTTTGCCCGTACAAGCTTGGAGAGCTTCGAGTCAACAACTAAGCCATTTATGGCTGTCTTAAAGGCTTCCATGCTTCCCATCTTATTTCTAGCACTAACAGATTCCACAACCCTAGTTTATCCAAATACTTATGATACAACGTTATCTGAGTAATCTCTAATTTAGGTATAACTTGCTTAGTATCCACAACACATTTAATATGGCAACACTTTGCCTCTTCATAGCCTTTTTTCCCCTTTCTTACTGTATCTCAAAATTAAGGGAGAATAGAAAAATGTAAGAAATTTCTTGTAGCTATGATAAGAACTTAATTAGAAGAAATCCTTTTTTCTTCTATTTAATAACATGCTTATTGATAGATTGTCATAACTAACTAATTTATATTTGTTTCCTAGCTTTTGCAAGTCAAGTAGTCTATGTCTTTTGCTAGTTCATTCATCCACATCAACAATTTGTAACAAATTGCTTAGCTGTAGTTTGTTAGTTTAGTTTTTAGTTAGTTAGCAGTGTATATATATACTAATGTTCTTCTATACGAAATTCAATTTTTTCCTTTTCTATTAAAACGAAACTTTACAACTTCTAGTTCTTCTTCTATCATTCTTTCTCTACTTTCTCGTTCAATAATCTGTTTTTGATTAAATCAAACATGGTATTAGAGTAAGTTTAAGGCTAATCTATAAGGATTGTGAAGCATTTTTGACTGAAGCTACTGCATTGAAATTCATCATGAATAATCAAATAGTTGAGGTAGTGATGAATGATCTATATTTTCTTTATGGTTCTGAAAATCTAAGTATTTCCATTGGAAATATTCAATTCAATCAAACAAATTACATTTCATGGAGCAAGTAAGTACAATTAGGTCTAGGAGCTAAGGTTAAAACTAGTTTTTTTGATAGATTAATCACAAAATCAGAACAAAACTCACCTGATCTTATAAAATGGAATAGATGTGATTATATGATTTGATCATAGATCTTAAATTCAATGATGGTAGAAATGGCACAAAGCTTTCTTTACACTACTTCCACTCATGATTTGTGGTAGGAAGTTAAAGAACAATATGGAATTGCTAATAAACCTTTAGATTTCCAAATTCAGTATGAGATTACGAACCTGAGACAAAAAAAATCAATTAGTTAGTTCATCTTTTAACAAGCTTAAGAGATGTTGGCATGAATTACAAGAATTACAATCATTTCCTATTTGTGATTACAGAAGATTAGAATATCGTACCCGTGGTTTTAAAGACAAAGTGCTAAAATATGAATCACATGATAGACTCATTCAATTTCTGATGGGGCTTAATGAAGCCTACAATGGAATTTGTAACTAAATTCTTTATACTAAACCACTGCCAATTGTCAATCGTACATATTACCTTGTGCAACAAATTAAGAAGCAAAGACAGGTGTCCGGTTCACTTAGTTTAGATTTTGAAGTTATTGCATATGCTTCTAGCATATCTGGTTCTTATGCTAATGTTAGAACAGGATCTAAGGTGTCCTTTGACAAGAAAAAATCTAAGAAAGGTCTTTACTATAAGTATTGTAAATCTGAGGATCATTTAATTGATGCTTACTTCCAATTAGTTGGATATCTAGACTAGTACAAAGATAAGAAGGTTTATATAAAAAATAAACAAGTTTCATTAAGCTATACTTATAGTAATGTATTTGATACTCCTTTAGATGAACAATTTGAGAATGCTATTGTGCATGATTCTTCACATAAACATTTGGTTAAGCAAATGGTTCAAGATATATGTGAGGAAATGTATAAAGTGTTCAAATCTATGGAGGAATCTACTCCAGCAATTGCAACTATGGCTCAAGTAGGTACTTTAAATTTATCATAGAATATTGCACATTCCAATACTTTACATGCCAATAGTCTTCTTTGGATCATAGATACTAGTGCATCTAATCATATTACTTTAGTCCTTGACATTCATTTTCATGTGGAAATTCTGTTTACACCTATTGTCATCAAATTGCCTCATAGATCTGTTCTTTACACTGAAAAGGTACGATCAGTTTATATTACAAACAAACTCATTGTAGTCATGTACTTTATGTTCCATAATTTAAGTGTAACTTGTTATCTATTCAAAGATTAGTCAGTGACTCCTCATTGTATGGAATTTTTGAGAAAAACTATTGTACTTTTTAGGACCTTTCTTGTCATAGGGTGTTGGTTACAGCCAAAGCCATGAATGGGTTATATTTGCTTAAAACTACTAGAGCCATTTCTTCAAGATGTAAGACAGATTGTTTTTCAGCTAAAACCTCGAATTTCCACAATAAGGATGTTCACTTAATTCATAATAGGTTAGGGCATACTTCCATTTCTAAGATGCAACATTTGGAATTCTGTAAATATTTGGATTTTAACAACTTTCACTGTTTCACATGTTAACAATCAAAACTTCACAGATTTCCTTTTCAACCAAGTGTTAATAAGGAATCTAGTACTTTTAAGTTGTTACACATAGATGTTTTAGGGTCCTTATCATGTATCTTATTTATGTGGTGCCAATTACTTTGTAACAATTGTTGATTACTTCTTTAGAGCTTCATGGACACATTTGTTACACCAAAAATTCTAAGTTCATGCCATCGTAGATAGATTCTTTAAATATTTGCATAATCATTTTAATACTACACCTAAGATAGTTAGAGCAGATAATAGGTCAGTGTGTTTAGCAAATGACTATTTGAAGGATTGGGAAGCAATAGCAATGGTAAAGTTGGAAGAGTGATGAGACCACATAATCTCATACCTCGGAAGAATATGAGTGGAACAGTTAACTGTTGGAAGTACAAATGAAGCCATTATCTTAGAGATTGTCCACAACTTCAAGGAAAGTGCTTTTTCTATGGAGATAGTTCTTATTGGGTGACAGATAGCCCAAAGAAGAACATTGTTACATGTTATATTTGTAATAAAGCTGGACATTTCTCCTCTGTATGTTCATAACATACAACTGTTACTACTTAAGCTGCTAAACAACCGCCAGCTATTGGACGTCTTGGAATAGGAAAAGCAGTTAGAGGATCAGCTTTGGGAAACACTCATCTAACTGCAGTTAACACTACACAAGTATATAATTTGGAAAGTGTTTGGGTTTATGAAGAGGTTCCAGGTGAAGAACTGGAAGATTTTGGTGAAACCAAAGAATTTGTAGGAGTTGAGCTTATTGTAAGTATGTATTTCTAATTAATGACTATGAATTGTTGAGATTATAGTAATTAATGCAAAATTTCAATAGTATGGTATTAAGCATTTAAAATTAAAAGTATAAGTTAAGATGATAGAAACATAACAGTAAAACTTCTTATTGAATCTAGAGAATGTTAACTTAGACGGACATTCTATTTATACGTTGTTCGATACTGGAGCCATACATTCCTTTATATCACCTGAAGTGGTAAAACAAATAAGCTTGACTACTAATGCTACTAAAACTAGTCTTAGGATAAAAAGTCCCACGAGAAGTGTTGTGGTTACAAAAGAGATGGTAAAAGGATGTTCGTTGAAATTCAAGATGTTGATAGTAAGATTGATATGATTGTTTTGGTCATGGATAAGTATGATGCTATACTAGAAATGAATTGGATGACTAATGTTAAAGCCACTGTAGATTATCAAGAAAAGAGAATAATGTTTAAAGCTTCCAATGGAATGAAAGCTGAGTTTAAAGGAGATTTTGTTGTGGTAGGCATACAAGAATTTAGTGCTATGGAATTGATCCTTGATAATAATTTATTGAATGCAATTGAAACTGATGAAAAGAAGCCGATTTTACAAGAAATACAAGTAGTAAATGAGTTTTTTGATGTATTTCCTAAAGAGTTACTTAGATTACGACCTAAAAGAGAGATCAACTTTATTATCAATGTAATACCAAGAATAGAACCAATTTCAAAGCCTCCTTACAGAATAGCTCTAATTGAGTTGACAGAGTTGAAAAAGTAATTGTAAGAATTATTGGATTAAAGGTTTATAAGACGAAGTGTTTCACTATGGAGTTAACCAATATTGTTCGTTAAGAAAAAAGATGGATCACTACGGCTTTGTATTGATTATAGAGAATTGAATAAAGTGACTATCAAGAATAAATACCCACTTCTACGGATCGATGATTTATTTGATCAATTGCAAAGTATAAGTGTCTTTTTTTGAATTAATTTAACGTCGAGATATCATCAATTGAGAATTAAGCCCGAAGATGTATTGAAGAGAGCTTTCCAAACACGATATGGTCATTATGAGTTTCTTGTAATGACATTCGGTTTAACAAAGGAACTTGTTGCATCTATGGATTTGATGAATCATGTGTTCAAATCTTATTGGACAAATGTGTAATTTTGTTCATTGATGATATTTTGGTGTATTCTACCACATCTGAACAACATGAAGAGCATTTAAGGACAGTATTGCAAAAGTTACAAGAACATAAGTTATATGCAAAATTATCCAAATGTGACTTTTAGTTAAAGGAAATATCTTTCCTTAGACATGTGATTACAGGTGAAGGCATTTCTATAGACCTAAAAAAGATTAAGGCTATTGTAGAATGGAAAAGACCAGAAATAGTAACTAAAATCTAAAATTTTCTTAGATTAACTAGATGCTATAGGAAGTTTGTTAAGGATTTTTCAAAAATTTTAAGACCTCTTACTCAATTGACATAAAGGAATGTGAAGTTTGAATGGTCAGAGAAACAATAGAGAAGTTTTCAAGACCTAAAAAAGAGGTTAGTATCTACTCTAATTCTGGTGTTACCTTATAGTGATGAGCCTTTCACCGTATATAGCAATGCTTTCAAAAATGGGTTAGGTTGTATATTGATGCAAAAGGGAAAGGTAATTGCTTATACATCTAGATAATTGAAGCCACATGAACAAAATTATCTAACACATGATCTAGAACTTGCAACTATAGTGTTTGTGTTAAAGATGTGGTGACATTACTTGTATGGGTAGAGATGTGAAATCTATACCGATCATAAGAGCCTTAAGTATTTATTTACACCAAAAGGAATTGAAGATGAGACAAAGAAGATGGCTCAAACTAATTAAAGATTGACTTGGGGATTAATTACTATCCTGGCAAGGTAAATGTAGTAGCTGATGCGCTAAGTAGAAAGAATTATGCTGAGGTTGCATCTCTTCTTATGGATAAAAGGGAATTAATCAGGGAATTTGAAAGATTAAATCTGGGATTCACCTGGCATGAAACTAATGCTAAATTATTAAATATCATAATTGAGCCAACTTTGATGGAAAGGATTCGAAGAGCATAATGAATGATCTTGTTTTGAATCAAATATAGCAAGAGATGGCAATTGGAAAATACACAAATTTTAGCATGGATAAGCATGGAGCATTGTAGATGAATAATAGATTATGTGTACCTGATGATCCAAAACTTTAGAAAGAGATTCTAAATGAAGCACATTCCTCTAGCTACCCTGTTCATCCAAGAGGAATGAAAATGTACTAAGACTTGAGATGAAACTTTTTATGGAATGGAATGAAATGAAACAAGATGTTGTTGACTTTGTTTCAAAATATGAGACTTGTCAAAGAATAAAAGCAAAACATCAATGACCTAGGGGATTATTATAACCACTATCTATTCCTGAATGGAAATGAGATTAAATTCTATGGATTTTGTAAGTAGTTTGCCAAGAACAGCGACTAGATAAGATGTAATTTGGGTCGTTATTGATCTACTCACTAAATCAACACACTTCTTGCCGATCAATATGACCTTTCCTTTAGAGAAATTGACTCAAATTTATATAAAGGAAATAATGAGATTACAAAGTGTATCAGTAGGAATTGTGTTAGCTAAAGATCCCTGGTATATGTCAAAATTTTGGACAAGTCTACAAAAAGTTATGGGGATGGAGTTGCAATTTAGTATAGCATACCACCCCTAAATTGATGGACAAATGGAAAGAACCATACGGACTTTAGAAGATATGTTAAGGGTTTATATTATGGAACTTAAAGGGAGTTGGGATTCTTATCTATCATTGATTGAATTTACTTATAACAATAGTTATCATTCCATGATTCAGATGCCTCCATATGAAGCTTTATATAGACGAAAGTGCATATCTTTGTTGTTTTGGGATGATGTTGAGAAAACAGTATTAGGTCTAGATCTAGTATAAGAAGCAATTGAAAAGATTGCTAGGATCAAACAGAAGATGAAAGAAGCACAAGATAGGTAGAATAGTTGGGTTGATTTGAAAATAAAAGAATTAAAATTTCAAGTGGGGGATCATATGTATTTTAAAGTAAGCCTAATTAAAAGTATACATCGTATGAAAGTACAAGGCAGATTAAGTCCAAGATACATCGGTCCTTTTGAAGTTTTGGAATAAGTCGAGAATTTGGCATATCGGTTGGCTTTACCACCTAACTTGTTAAGAATTCATAATGTATTTCATGTGTCTATTTTGAGGAAGCACACTCCTGACCCCAACTGTATTATTAAGTTAGAACCAGTGAGATTAAAGGAAAATTTGACATATTAAGAGCACCCAGTAAAGATTACAGATAACAAAGTACAACAATTAAGGAATAAGGAGATTTGTTATGTTAAGGTCTTATGGAGGAATCATGAATAAGAATCAGCAACTTGAGAAGCGAAGGATAAAGTAAGGCATCAATACTCATATTTATTTGAAGAACCTGGTATGCCTCTCAAGTTTTGAGAACAAAACTTATTTGAAGGAGAGAAGAATGCAAACCTTGTAAAGTAATTAGTCTTAACCCTACGCTAAATTCAAGTACTTTAGATAATCTTACGAGTCAATGAGATCAAGTAAAATAAAAATTTAATTAAATTATGAAATCAAATATATTATTGATAATAAAAAAAACCCTAGAAATTCAATCGAAACCTAAATTGTGTACGAAAAACCTAAATCCTATATATGTGTAAATACACAAAATTAAACTCGAACTTGATAAAAACTTTAAAATAATAATTTTAATCTTATAAAATGAATAGAAATAACCTAATACTAATAAAACCCTAAACGAATATAATTACTAATCCATACGAGTAATCGCGTAAAATTGTTAACAAACACATTGAAATAACTTGTAAATGTTATAAACATAATAAGTAACAATTCAATTAAAAAAATTTAAATATTATTTAATAATTATTATTTTATGATTCATATTTGGAAATTTATAACTTTTCCTTTTTCTTTTCTTCTTCGAATTTTTTTTTCTTCCCTTGCCATGTTAGGTTTTAGAATTTTGTGTATAGCAACCCATGTGATTTATTATTCTCTCATATGCTTAATTATGTGGGTGAGGACAACTTACATGATAAGCTCAATCACATCCATTTAATGCTTTCCATTATCTTTTCTTTTTGTTTTTGTTTCCACCATAAGCCTCATTTTCAGTTCACTTTTTCTCTGCACATTTCTTTTGGTTGTTTTCAAAACATGCACAATTACACACTAACAAAATTCCATCAAAAGCACCTCTCTACTTTTCCTTTTTGCTAGTTTTTTTTTTCCCAATTTTCTTCTTGGTTTTCAATTAAAATAAGGGGAAGAAAAGGAATCACTTGAAACAACTACACATCAAGATATCAAAAGGATTAATTAAGTAACCTTTTGTGTATGTATTTTTGTTAAATTTCATATACCATATGTATATATGTATGTTGTAGAAATATTTGTATTTAGGGAAGCTGTATCTTGTATTAAGACTAAGTGTACATGAAATGGAATTTCATATGTTTATATATGTACAAACACAAAAGTCTACTCGTGTATATATATACATGTTATATTAGATTCTACAAAATATTTAGTTTAAGAAATTGGTGTATATGAACATATGTATATGTGCATATAATAACATACATATTATGTATTTTCATGAATTATATATATATATATATATAAGTATGTCATCGAATATATATATATTTATGTATTTGTAAGGTACAAAATACTAGTATAGTATGGTATATGTAAAATAACGTATATGTTCGGTATATATATATATACATATGTGTATATAACAGTACTTTACTATGTATTTTCAAAATATAGATAGATATATATCTAGGGACGGGATAGTATATGCATATGTTTATGTGTATAATATTTTGTATATTAAGTATTTTAAATATATATGTGTGTAATTAGGGTCGTATATGTATAATGTATAAAATACAATTATGTATATATATACTTATGTATAACATATGTGGTGTATTTATAATTATATTATCAAATTACATAAGTATACATGTATGCATAAAAGATGAATATTAATAGTATGGTATATATCTAAGTATATAGGTACACATAAATACTATAAGTACACTCTATGATAATACTAAAATAAGGTAATATATAAGTATGTATATATATAAATATATGTTGTGATTTTTAAAAAGGGAATAGAATAATTAATTGTAAAATATAATAATAAACATAATTATATACATATTATGTAAAAATACAAAATAGGAAAAATTTTGAAATTATATATATTTCGAAACTAACACATGGCACTTATCCATGCTGCCACGTCAACATATAATTAACTTTAAATAAATTTTTAATTAAAAAAATTAATAATAAAATAATTAACTAATTGGAAAATTATTAAAATAGTAAAAATGAATTAAATAGGTATTAACTCTCAAAAATAGTAAAATACGTAAATAATAATTAAATAATCTCAAAAATAAGAAAATTGTAAAATATAAGAATAAGATATTTATTAAATTGAAAATATGCAAAGAAAAGCTTAAAATAATATTTTATAATTACTTAAGTCAAAATAATAAATTTCATAATATTTTTACATCATAATTGAAACTGCAGGTTACAATGTCTAAAACAAAGCTCATTATGAGAAAGTATATTTGAAAATGATAAAAATAGACTATAAGTTCATAAAGATTGGAGTTAAATTGAAAAAATTATATGCGATTAACAAAAAAGCTGAAACTGAGCATTTTATAAAAATAGATAACTAAATTAAATAGTTAGTATCAAATATATGAATAGTTTAGTTATTTAACCTAAATACTTATTATTTTCTTATTCCTTAAATGTTAAGTGATCTTGAGATCGAGATTGATTTACCTATCGATTACTACGGTCCCTAACATCGATTATAGTTGAATGAGTACTCTTAATGATTCCATATATGTTTTTGTATATAGTTAGTGAATATTAATTGGTATTAATAATTGGATGTATGTGTATGATATTATGTGTTAAATGTGAAATTACTAATAATTATGATAACATTTTGTTTGCTACTTAACAATTTCAATAGGAATTAATTTGTCTATGATTATGATTAATTACAAAATAATTGGACTTAATGATATTAGACTTAAATTACCTAAATCGGGCGTGCATAATCATGTATTACATGTCTAATTCTGACCGTCGCATTATATGGAGGTAGCAAAAGGCCATGTAGAGGTTGATTATAAATTAAGATTATAGTGTTTTAGTATGGTATACACATACGATATGACTTTACCCTAGCCTATGGGATTATTAAGCGTTAGAGGCACCAGTTGCCAAGCTAAGGGTCGAGTTTAGAGGCCTTTGTTTAGAGGTGAGTATGGATTGTAGGGACCTACTCACAATTATATCAAGAACTTAGCTTTTTATTAAAATAAAAAGATTAATTTATTGGAATACAAAATGCGAAGTTTCATAGTAAAGTAAGTTCTAGTATAATACTTAGATTTGATTGGTACCATATATACTCCAACCTTGACTTCGGAGGGCATTAAATCTGAGTTACATACAGTATTTAATCACCTGAATGTATCTACTTAGCATTTTGTATTAACATGCATTCATATATTTGAATTTAATTATTGACTAACTTGTTTATAGTGTGGAAGAGAGATAACTCACTATGCTAATTAGCTTACACCTCTACAGTTTACTTATGTAGGGAGACCTATTTATTGAGCCGGGCCGCAGGATGCCCAGGGTTAGTGAACTACCTACTGGTTGGTATGAGTGTGAGAATGGAGATGAGAGTATATTTCTATTACAGTATTTAGATCTTAGAACTTATGGTGTGATATGATAGATTATTAATTCATTACCTAGATTTTTACAGACTTAAATGATGTAATATAGATATATATGATATTTATAGTTTAATAATCATGTTATTATAACTATGCGATGGTATTACTTTTGCCTGCATTACTCTTGGGTTGATAGTTGGAGTAGGAGCCCTGTCTGTCGCATGAAGAGTTATCGATTGGAAAAGTAACTAATCTACAGTCCTTTGTATAATATATGGCACCTACCAAAACTATGCCACCTTCTGAGTCATGACAGCATCAAACCTTATAATAAGAATTCCATCCACATAAAGCAACAGGGTAACAAAAACAGAACTACGATGAAGAGTAAAGAGAGAAGTATCATATTTAGACTGCTTAGAACTAAAGGAAAGTAAACGTTATGAAATTTCCAAGTTCTACTGTTTAATCACCTATTTTAAACCATAGAGGGACCTTTTAAGCTTGCACACTTGATTTGGTTTTGCTTTTGTATAGCCTTCAAGAGGTAACGTGTAAATGTCTTCATCTAAAAACCATGAAAGAATGCATTATTTATGTCAATCTGATGTAAAGACCAATTCTTAGCAGTTGCCATAGCAATGAGGATGCATATAGTATTCAACTTTGCGACAGGTGAAAAGTTATCATGAAAATCCTCACCCTTAACTTGAGTATAGCCTTTAGTTACCAATCTAGCTTTATATCTCTCAACACTCCTATTAAGCTTGTACTTAACCTTGTAAATCCATTTACAATTGTTGGATGGCAATTAAGTTAGTTCCCAGGTATCATTACTCTCAAGAGCATTCAATTCCTTTTCCATAGCATCTAGCCACTCTTGATGTTTTACAACTTGAAAGTAATACAACAACTTTTAAATAGCCAGCATGTTAGCAAATGAAACCACATATTCTTCGGGAAAAAGAGAAAAAGTATGAGAGCTAAAAAGAGAATAAGTAGTAGAAGAATCAAGGCTGAAATTAAAAGAATTAGTAGATAAATTAGATTGAATAGTAGAAACAAAATCCTTAAGCCATGATGGAGCAGACTTAAGTCGAGTTGACCTTTGAAGTGATAAAGGCTGGTGATCTAAAGTTGTAGTAGTGCTACTATTCAGTTGTTCAACAAGATAGAGGGATGGAATAGGACTATCTATATAGCCTGGTAAAGACTCAAACAAGACAAGATTGGTATGTTGAGTAATGGAATGAGAAAACTAATGTTGATTAGGAGTAGCTACTCTAAAAGAAAATTGATTTTCAAAAAAGACAACATCTCAACTTACTTGAATTTTCTTGCTTTGAATATTATAAATCTTGCAACCTTTTTTATCAGTAAGATATCTAAGAAAAATGCATTTAGAAGCTTTGGGATCAAATTTGTCCCTTTTTGGTGCTAGAAATTCACGTCCAAAGTCTTGCTAAGTGATTAGGACTCTCAAACTTCTTTGCTTTGATTCCTACTAGGTTCATGCTCATATCTTTAACAAATATGTGCCATAAGTGAGTTGAAGGTATAGTAGTACCTCAAAAGCTTTAGATGATTGCTCCACTTGATTCAACCAATCCTCAACATCATTTGGTTGATTAACATGACCCTCAAAATATTTGTTGTGGCAAATAAATTCAAGTAACATACTGTGCTATTGTCTCAAATCATGGTGTATCTGAGGCATAACTCTTGCTTGATCTATTAGTGGTAGAGGTAAAGGTAGTTGTGGTAAAGGAATCTCTAGATTTACTATTAGAGGTGGTGCCTGAATAGGTGGCACATGCTCTTGAGCTAAAAATATCCTTAGTAACTCATTCTATACATAGATAGTAGTAAAGATTTCATTAGTTCAATCCCAAGGCCTACTAGGTTGCCTTTCCCGAGCAGGTGGGGCCTCATCATCTTGTGGTCTCCTTCTATGTCTTTCTTGATTGTGCAATTCATTTCAAATTGTAAGTTAGATCCTTCAACTATATTTAAATAGCTATAAACACTACAAGTACAAAATAGAAACAACATATACACATATACAACAATAGTAGCAATGAAGGCTATAATCTTTTATTTATGATCAACATAGCGATTTTACATCAATCTAGTGGTCACTTCTGGCAAGTGAATCTCTATTCACAACTATACAAAGTAAAGACAAAGTATAGAGTTTTGAAATATAAAAGAGCTTATTACAATACAAAGATCCTTATAATACATAAAGCTCTTAGGTATATCAAAACTCTCAAATACAAGATAACCTCACTACAACAAAACTCTCAAAATATAAAATAATCAAATATGATCCTAATATATGCAACAAAAGGAGCATATATGATCACTCCGATACTAGGCAGCCACTCCAAAGGTATAATCCATCAAACAAGTGTCCCCACATCTACCCGGGGTGTATAAATGGTCCAACAACTGTATCATCTAAATATCTATATCTAGAAACATAAAAGATAGAACTAATGATGGTGTAAACACTAAATTGATTGATGGGCATCTATCGAGTCTACTCTCTAGTTAACTAGAAATCCAATGGGTCTAGAGTAATGGTTAACACATTAAATGGGTCACCTCCTACTAATACTATAGGAGGTAGTCTAGGGTTTACCTAGTAATACTTGAACTCCTGCTCAAGGGGTATCTACTGTATAGGCTTAACTGGTATAATAAAGGCATCCATCTGTACTCCCCACTCTTCAAATCTTAGACTTTGCTGGGGTTTGGAAATCTCGATCCCCTGTATGTAGCCGTACCAATACTCTATACTATCTTAAAAAGTAGCCATGGCCTTAGCATTTTCTTAAGCAACAATCGAACTGTAATCAGTACAGTAATCGATAGCTAATGCTACACTATAACCAATGACTCTATTGTAGGCAAAAGATGACAGCTCTAATAGTAAATTGGCATTGACCAAGAAAACTAACTCTTACATTAACTCTATACTCTCCTCAAACTCCAAATAATATTTCATCTCCTCATCAGTAGGCATATCACCTATTGCATAAAATATCCAATAGATTCGTTGCTTTGACCAATAAGTACTCAACCCCACTCCCTAGGTAGACAAGACCTCACCAACTGTACATAGCCTACCCATTAAGGTCAAATCCTTACAGATAATTCGAAGGTAGCATCTATAGTTTCGTAAGGTCTCTCTTTCACAAAGATGGAATAAGGAAAAGTTAATCTGCAACTCGAGAACCGATCTCTAAGTCAATAAGATATATAATTACTTTTATGATTTTATTATCATAACACTTAGTGATTGAATTTAAGCTTAAACACTTAACTTAGTTTTAACCCTCTTAATCTCACCAGGTAAGTTATCTTAATATCTAAAGTCAAGTTTTATTTACCTTAGTTTAAGTTACGCTCTAATGCCACATTCCTGTCACGACCTGAAGGGTGGCCTAATCGTGGTAGGCACTATATATCATATAAAAGATTGTAGATTGGTTACCTTTCTAATCAACAACATGTCATTCAACATACAAGGCTACTACTACAATCATCAACCTAAGAGTAATATAGGTGAAAGTAATACCATCGCTTAGTTAAAATAACATGACTATTAAACTATAAATATCACATATATGTATATTACATCATTTAAGTTTGTAAGAAACTAGATAGTGAATTAATAATACATTATATCACATCATAAGTTCCAAGATCTAAATACCATAACAGAAATACACTCTCATTTCCATTCTCACACTTACACTAGCCAATAAGTAGTTCACTAACCTTAGGTTTCCTACGATCTAGCTCAACAAATAGGCCTCCCTGTATAAGTAAACTATGGCGGTGTAAGCTAACTAGCTTAGTGAGTTATCCCTCTTTCATACTACAAACAAGTTATTCAGTAATTAAATTCAAACATATGAATGCATGTTAATACAAAATACTAAGCAAATATATGTAAGTGACTAGGTACTACATGTAACTTAGATTTAACGCCCTTCAAAATAAGGGTTAGAGTAAACATAGCATCAATCAGATTCGGGTATTATATTAGAACTTACTTTACTACGAAACTCTGTATTTTGTATTTAAATAAATCAATCTTTTTGTTTTAATCAAAAACTTAGTTCTCGATATAATTGTGAATCGGCCCCTATAATCTACACTCACCCTTAAATGAAGGCTTCTAGATTAGACCTTTGGCCAAGCGGTTAATACCTCTATTGCCTAGTAATCTCATGGGCTAAGGTAAGGTCATATCGTACATGTGTACTGTACTAAAACACTATAATCATAATTTTTAATCAACCCCTATATGGCCTCTCTCTACCTCTATGTGATGCGACGACTGGAGTTAGACATATAATGCATGATTATACATGTCCGATTTAGGTAATTCAAGTTTAATATCATTAAGTCTAATTATTTTGTGATCAATCATAATCATTGACAAATCAGTTCCTATTGAAATTGCTATGCAACAAACAAAAATTTATCATAATTTATAGTAATTTCAGATTCAACACATAATATCACACACATGCATATTCCATCCCTACATACATCCAATTATTAATATCAATCAATATCCACTAATTACATAAAAAATATGTATGGAATCATTAGGAGTACTCACTCAGCTATGGTTAATGTTAGTGATTATAGTAATCGATAAGTAGATCAATCTCAATCTCAGGATCACTAAATATTTAGGGAATAAGAAAATAATAAGTTTTTTGGTTAAATAACTAAACTATTCGTATATTTGATACTAATTACTTAATTTAGTTATCTATATTTATGAAATGTTTGGTTTAAGGTTTTTTGTTAATTGAACTTTTTCAATTTAACTTCAATTTTTACAAACTTATAACCCGCAGTTTTAGTTATGATGTAAAAATATTACAAAATTTATTATTTCGACTTAAATAATTATAAAATATTATTTTAATTTTTTCTTTACATATTTTCGATTTAATAAATATCTAATTCTTATATTTTACAATTTTTTTTTGTTTTTGAGTTTATTTAATTATAATTTACGTATTTTGCTACTTATGAGAGTTAATACCTATTTAATTCATTTTTACTATTTTAATAATTTTTCAATTAGTTAATTATTTTATTATTAATTTTTTTATTATGAATTTATTTAAAGCTAATTATATACTGACATTGTAAACCTCATAAATTTAACTATTTAAGAGTAGAATTGAATCCTAATACTGTAGATAACTTTATGAGTCATTAAAGCCAAGCAAGATAAAAATTTAAGAAATTATAAATTTGAATATATTATAAGTAATAAAAACCTTAGAAAAATCTATCGAAACCTAAATCACGTACAAAAACCTTAAACTTGATGTATGCAAAAATACTCAAAATTAATCCCAAACTTGATCGAAACTCTAAAACTATAACTTTAAGCTTATAAAATGAATAAATATCACTTAATAGTGATATAATCATAGTCGATCATAATTATCAACTAAATCGCGTAATTGTATAAAAATTTTAACGTAAATATTAAAATAACTCATAAAAATTATAATTGTAACGGGTACTAATTAAATTAATAAATTTTCATAAAATTCCAAAATTAATTTATAAATGTTATTTTTATTATTTTTACATTTGAAAAAACTACATATAATTATTTTTATTTTTCTTTTGCTTCCCTTTTTCTTTCTTTTTCTTTTCTCTTTCCTTCTTATTTTCTTTTCTTCTCCATATGAGATTTTTGTTGGAATAGCAACCAATGTGATTAATTTTGATCCATCCAAGTGTTGAGAAATTGTAATACAAAATCAAAAGCTAAGATTACATATCCTATCATAATTAATACAAGGATTTGGTCATTTGCTTTACAAATTGCTTTGTTCTTTATTTTTATTTTGTATTTCTCTCCTACTCTTTACATCTGGAACTTTCAAAAAAAAAAAAAAAGAAAGAAGAAGCCAAAAACACAAACAACAAAATCAAATTACACACACACAAACCAAACCAAAAACAAAAATAAGAAGAAGAAGAGGAATAAGAAGAGGGAAATATTGTTTTAATTAATTAAAAAATTAGGTAAGTATATATTGAATTTTTTTTGTACATATGTATATTATATAGTTGTACATGTATATTAAGGGTTTATTTATTTATTTAATTATATCTATATATGTATGTACAAATAATAATACCTATAGTATGTACTTTCCTACACATTGATTTATGTACATATGTATGCATATATATATATATATTTATCTTTAGTATTTTAGTATATAGTATATGTATGTATACGCATATAGCATAAATAGATGTATTAGGTATTTCCCTTATATACATATGTATATATTCAATATTTTATTTATTTATTTATATCTACGTGATTATTTGTGTATATATTTATATATATAGTGTTTTGATTTTATGATATATGTATATACATATGCGTGTATCTAGAAAAATACAAAAATACTAGTATAATATAGTATATATGCATATGTATACAATAGTAATTAAATTGGGTATTTTCAATATATATAAATATATATATCTATGGACGTAATTATATATATGTATATGTATTTGTGTATGATGTTATGTATTATGTATTTTCATATATATATATATACATATTTGTAAATATGATCGTATATGTGTGTAAAACATAAAAATATAAGTATATATATGTAGACATCATATAGGTATGTATATATGAATGGCATATACAATATATTTAGGGTTATATTAGTATATTACATAAGTATATTTATATGCATAAGGATACGTATATTAATAATATATTATATATATAGAAATATGGGTATACTTAAATAGCACATATATAATATACCATGATATTAATTTAATAAATAAAGTATAGTAATATATCTGCTATGATCCTTAAAGAAATATAAAATAACTAATTTACAAAATTTAGTAAAATATAATAATAAATATCATTATATACATAATATGTATCATCCTTATGTACATATTACTTTAAAAAACAAAATAAGAAAAAAAATTGAAAATGCACAAATTTCAAAAATGACACATGATACTTATCCATGTTGCCACATCAACATATAATTAATTTAATTAAAAATCATAATTAAAAATGATAATAAAATAATTAATTAACTAGGAAACGATTAAATAGCAAAAAAATGAAGTAATTATGTTTTAAACCTTAAAAAAACAAAATATGTAAATTTTAATTAAATAAAGTAAAAAAAATTAAGAAAACTATAAAATATATGAATTAAATAAAATATATATATATATAAAGAAAACCTTAAAACCATATTTTCTAATTATTTAAGTCAAAATAATGGATTTTGGAATATTTTTACATCATAATTGAAACTGTGGGTTACAACATCCTAAACGAACCTTGTTATTAGAAAGTATGCTAAAAAACGATGAAAATGGACTATAAGTTCATAAAGATTTGAGCTAAATCGAAAAGATTATATTCGATTCGATAAAAAACTCGAATTGATAATTTCACGTAAATCAATAAATAAGTTAAGTAAATAGTACGACTTAGCATACTAGTTTAGTTATTTAATTCCCAAACTTACTATTTTTCATACTCTCTTGATGTTAGGTAATCCTGAGATCGAGACTACCTTACCTTTGGACTATTATGATCCCTGACATCATTTATGACCAAGTGAGTACTCTCGATGACTCTATACTTATTTTGTGCTTGTAGTTAGTGCACATAAATTAAATATTAATAATTTGATACATGGGGGTTCGGGTTATGCATATGACTAATATTAATTGATTACTATGCAAAATACTGTTAAATGTGATAATTGAAGATTTGGTTATAAGATTGATCATTGCATAATTTGAATGATTTGTTGATAATATTTGATCACCTCATAAATTAGCTTAATTATATTCAACTCAATTAAAATTAAATAGATCATACATAGAGCACGAACATTGCATATAATGTTCCGGCTGTTACCTTATACGGTTGATAATGAAAGGCCTTGGAGGGATGGATTCCTATATGATTTGATTAGTACAGTACAAAAGCACTGATACAACAAGCCCCTACCCTTGTTTACGAGTTTACTTAGTGTTGGAGACGTTAACGGTAGGTAACTAGGGGTCACGTCTAGAGACTACCGCTGTAGGGTATGAGTATGGATTGCAAGGGCCACCTCACTGTTAGACTTGGATATTTGTATATTATTAATGATTAGAAATAGAAACTTGTTGTATGAAATAAAGAATTTCTATATATATATTTATATATGGTTAAAAACCTAGGTACTAGAGCTCGATTGTGATTGGTGCAAATGTATCTTCAACTCTTACTTCAGAGGGTGTTAAATCCGATGTTATATGCAGAACCAGTCAACTGCATATATACCGTTTAGCATACTACTTGTTTATACATTCATGTATTTGTTAATAAACTATTGGATAACCTACTTGCTAGTAAAAATGAGGGATAACTCATTAAGCTCTTATAGCTTATTTCCCAATAATTTTCTCTTATAGGTTGCTAGATAATCGATCATGGGCTTAGAGCCGAGTATTGAGTATTAATGTCGAGGTGCTTAGAAGTTAGAATTTAATGATAAACTATATATTTTGTTTGAATTATATGTTATGACTTTCATAAGTTTGAGATTTTGAACTTTCTTATCTAATCTTATCATTTGGTAGGAGATGCCGATTATCTGCGGTTTTGATAAACTATGGCTTATCAGATATCCATAGTTACATATATGTTGTAGTAAGTTAATTAAATTAAAAATTAAAAAAAAAACTTTAGTTACTAATTTTTTAAAGTCTTGCAATCTTTGACTTGCATGGCGGTTTTCGTATCATGGGTGTACATGTGATATAAAAATTTTAAACAATCCTATTAGGCCCTCTTTAGGGTCATAATAGACATGGCAACATAGATAAGTGCCACGTGCCACGTGTCACTTTCGAAATATACATAATTTCAATATTTTTCCTATTTTGTATTTTTACATTATATGTATATAATTATATTTGTTATTATATTTTGCAATTAATTATTCTATTCCCTTTTTAAAACTCATGCCATATATATATATATATATATTATACATACATACTTATATATTAACTTATTTTAGTATTATCATAAAGTATACCTATAGTATTTATGTGTACCTGTATACTTAGATATACACTATACTATTAATATATATATTTTATGCGTATATGTATACTTATGCAATTTGATAGTATAATTATAAATACACTACATATGTTATACGTATAAGTATATATATACATAATTGTATTTTTGTATTTTATACATTATACATATATGGCCCTAATTACACACACACACACATATATATATATATATATTTAAAATACTTAATATACACAATATGATACACATATACGTATGCATATACTATCTTGTCCTTATATATATATTTATCTATATTTTGAAAATACATAGTAAAATACTATAATATATATATATACATACCGAACATATACCTTATTTTACATATACCATACTATACTAGTATTTTGTACCTTACAAATACATAAATATATATATATATATATTCAATGACATACTTATATATATATATACATAAGTCATGAAAATACATAATATGTATGTTATTATATTGACAGGTACATATGTACATATACACTAATTTATTAGACTAAATATTTTGTAGAATCCAATATAACATGTATATATATACATGAACAAACTTATGTGTTTGTACATATATAAACATATGAAATTCCATTTTATGTACACTTAGTCTTAATATAAGATATAACATTCCAAAATACAAATATTTCTACAAAATACATATATACACATGGTACATGAAATTTAACAAAAATACATGCACAAAAGGCTAGTTAATTAATCCTTTTGATATCTTGATGTATAGTTGTTCCAAGTGCTTCCTTTTCTTCCCCTTATTTTGTTTGAAAATTGAGAAGAAAATTGAAAAAAAAAAGGAACTAGCAAAAAGGAAAAGTGTAGAGGAGTTTTCAATGGAATTTTGTTAATGCGTGTTTTAAAAACAACCAAAAGAAATGTGCAAGGAAAAAGTAAACCAAAAATGAAGCTTACGGTGGAAACAAAAACAAAAAAGAAAAGATGACGGAAAGCATTAAATGGATGTGATTGAGCTTATCATATAAGTTGTCCTCACCCACATAATTAAGCATATGAGAGAATAATAAATCACATGGGCTGCTATACACAAGATTCTAGAACCTAACAAAGTAGGGGAAGAAAAAAAATTTTCCGAAGAAGAAAAGAAAAATTATAAATTTTCAAATATGAATCATAAAATAATAATTATTAAATAATATTTAAAAATTATTAATTAAATTGTTATTTGTTATGTTTATAATATTTACAAGTTATTTCAATATATTTGTTAACAATTTTACACGATTACACGAATGGATTGATAATTATATTTGTTGAGGGTTTTATTAGTATTAGGTTATATTTATTCATTATATAAGATTAAAATTATAGTTTTAGAGTTTTTATTAAGTTTAAGTTCAATTTTGGGTATTTACGCATATATAAGATTTAGGATTTTTATATGCTATTTAGGTTTTGATCAAATTTCTAAGGTTTTTTCTTTCGTTACCGATAATATATTCGATTTTATAATTTAATAAAAATTTATTCTTACTTAATCTATTGACTCATAAGATTATAAGTACTCGCGTCTAGATTAGGATTAAGACCGATACTTTACAAGGTTTACAGATGCTTCTTTGATTTTTAATATAAAAACTCAGCTGCATAATGCCTTTACAATCAAAGATTTGGGTCTTACAAGATACTTTCTAGGACTTGAATTGAGTAAAACTGATCAAGGATGCTTCATTAATCAACACAAGTTTCTACTTGATGTTCTTACTTAGATAGGTTTTACAACTTGTAAGCCCACATCCACTCCTCTTCTTATTGGTTTAAAATTAGATAATCTTCAAGGATATTTACTAGACAATCCTTCATCTTTTCGTTGAATAGTGGGACATTTATCTTATCTTTCATTCACTAAACAAGCCACGTATTCCTCATCTACATGCTGTAGCACATGTGCTTAGATATCTTAAAGGGACTCTTTCTTATAGTTTGTTTTATTCTTCATCCAATGATTTATGTCTTCATGCCATTTTTGATTTTGATTAGGCTGCTGATCATATTGACTGCAAATCCATCAATGGTTTTTGTATTTTTCTTGGTTTAGCTCTAGTATCCTAGAAAATGAAGAAACAATCTACGGTCTTAACCTCTTCAATAGAAGCTAAGTATCAAAGTTTTGCTACTGCAACTAAGGAAGTACTTTGAACTTCATATAACCTTTGTATCTTAGTCACTCTACCTGTATCCTTATGATGTGATAATAAATCTACAATTTCGATTGCTTTTAATCCTTGTCATCATGCTAGGACTAAGTATATTGATATAGACATTCACTTTGTGCGTGATTGTATTAGTTCTGGTTTCCTTACTACTACATATATTCCCACCCAATTGCAGCTTGCTGATATTATTATTTCTTAAATCCAAGTTGGGTCTTTGTTAGACTCTAACTTTAGGGGTTGATTGTATTAGTTCTGGTTTCCTTACTACTACATATATTCCCACCCAATTGCAGCTTGCTGGTATTATTATTTCTTAAATCCAAGTTGGGTCTTTGTTAGGCTCTAACTTTAGGGGGGGGGGGGGTGGGGGTGAGGAGGAGAAGGAGAGGAGGGAGTGGTGGATCATAACTAACTAACTTGTATTTGTTTCCTAGCTTTTGCAAGTCAAGTAGTCCACATTTGTTGCTAACTCATTCATTTACATCAACAATTTGTAACAATTTACTTAACTATAGTTTGTTAGTTTAGTTTTTAGTTAGTTAAGATTAGCAATGTATATATATAGTGTTGTTCATCGAGGCAGAATTCAATCTTTTCCTCTTCTGTTAAAATAAAACTTTATGACTTCCAATTCTTCTCCTATCGTTCTTCTTCTATTGTTCTTTCTCTGCTTTCTCATTGAATAATCAGTTTTGATCAAATCAAACACTTATCTAAATCAATTTGCCCATGCATCCCCTCAAGACCATTTGACCTCACAATATGCACCTAATTTAGGGACAACCATAAGTAAAATCAACCAAAAAGATATATAGAAGTTTGAGTAGTTTCTGCCTATGGAAGTTGTGTGATAAAAACCATCACTACCAGGTACTTAGAAACCACTAAATGGTAATACAAGATTAAGGTAGTAAGGACCATCTTTTAGAGCTAACTCAGTTGCATCGTGCATAATACAGAACATTGAGGTATTGTTTAATGGTTGAAATCAAGAAAAATTAAACTTTTGCTGTCAACAATAACTTAACTTTTGTGCATTTAACTAATTGGAAAACGAAGTATCTCGCACAAGTACCTTGTGAGCAATAGGAAATCCTCTTTATCGACCACTTAGGGCCATCTTCATCTATAGATATTTTGCATTATATTTATTTGCATTTTCATCTTCTAGAATCATTATAACGTCTTCCTTTGGTAAATGGACATTGATGAATGCCTCCAGTAGATGCCACCAGCGGGAAAATGGTTCATTTTAACATCTTCCTTTAGTAAACATAATTATGTACATTAAGATTATTTGAGATCTAAAAACTTTCAAGGTTGTGCAGCTTTTCCAGAGAAGGCAATTTACCATTAAAATTATTCCAAGAGGTTTCAAAGATGGACGAACTCAGGGCATTAGATAATGAAATCGGGAGATTTCCTGCCATTTTGTTCTTCCAAATCCTGAATTTCTGGAGATTTGGAAGGGTTTTGAATAGGTCCGGGAAAGACTTCCATAAGTCATCTCTACCTGAAACAAGGACAAAGACAAAAGGTTGTCCATTGAGGGGGGAATAGAGCCTTATAATTTAATTTTTTTCATGCTCAAAACCACGGTAGTCTATTAAGTCAGCCAAGTGTATAGGGAAGGACACCGTTTAATTTATTGAAGCTTAGATCCATCAACTCTAAAGTGGACAAGTTACCAAGTGAATGAGGGAATTGTCGGTATAAGTTGTTTTTATTCAACGCCAGGAAAATGTGTTTTGGGAAGGAACCAAGCTTAATAAAAATCTCACCTTCAAGATGATAGTGCCTAAAAACTATTTCTTTCTGTTTTTTTTTTTTTTTTTTTATTTGGCCAAAAAAATCTATTTCTTTCAAGTTGTAATAGTTGGACAAGTTGGAACGGATCCTACCTATCAATGAATTGCTGTTACAATATAAATACCTCAATCTTCGAAGACCACCTACTTCAAGAAGGATATTACCAGTACAGCTTTTCTTTTGAAGATCTAAATCCCTCAAGAAACGGAAATTGCGCACATATGGAAAAATAGTACCTGCAAGTTTTGAGTATTCAATTTCAATTTCTGGACTCTCCTGTGCCGCCTTCCACATGTTGCTCCACACCATTGACAGAGAGGCATGGAGTCGTTCCACAATTGCATAACCTGCAGTGGGTCACTTAATTTGGACTTAAATGCAAGAAGAGCCTCATTATTTGTTATCTGGCTTTTTGAATATCCACAGACAATACAAAGAAGAGTAGCATGGATAATAAGTTAACAAATGGTGTAAGGCGAAAATGGCCATTCATAAACGGTTTCACCAAGGTCTAAAAGCGACCTGGACAAGATTAAGATCTAATAGTGCTGGGTTAATTTTGCTTATTGGCGATACCCAGCTTCCAGTATTTTATAGAAAGCGATTTCAGAATCAATGCCATGAGGAATACGAAACAGGTACAGCTTTATCTCTTGTTAATGTTATTTAAAATCTGGTCTTTCTTTAAATTTTTATAATATATTCTCCAATTTTGTACAAATCATCAGCCACACTGGAATTTTAGCTTCTGCTACATTATTCTTGAAAACATCATTATGATAGCACTAATCTTGCTACGTACAGCAGATTTATGCACCAAGATGTCCCTCCACAGTGATGGTTGTATTCTCACACTGCTACTAAGATTGTTCAAGAGAAACAACTTTTTGCTTCTTTCACTTAGGGGCCCAAAAGCATGTTTATTCAATTAAACCAAAAGCATGTTATTGTCCATTGTCGACATTACATCGTGTTAAGCATCGAATTTCTAAGATAATTTATCAATGTGTTAATAAGTTAAATATTTATTTTAAAAAGAAATTATGGCTTCAACTAGCTGTAGAAAGTATTGCAATTAATCATCAACCATACACACCACATTTCTCTGGCAAACAACAGCATCCAAACCGGTCCACTAGGTTTCACTCCATAATAAAACAGGAAGCAAAAACATGGAATGTAACAGGAAGTTCTTAAGTCTGCACATTCATAATATCATCCACTCTTGAGAAGTACATCTCTAATTGAATGCAACACGACTAAGGCATCCAACATGTTTTTCGTTTCCCTTTAGCAGTTCAGCAGAGCAAACCAATTCCAGTTTGACGTATAGCAACTAAGAACTCATATAATCTGGAATCTATCAGCATGTTTTGACTTGAAGAGTGCTCAAAATTTGAATCTTCAATGATTGCAAAAAGAATTGTTGGATCAATGACGTTTTCCAGCTTTCTGGGGCAAGGCCTTCCTAACATATTGGTGTAGGTCAAATCTTCCTTTGAACTTGTCATCAGTTATCCTCATTCCAATATACTTATCAAAAAGAAGGATGCACCGTTAAATTATAAGATCTTTAGGACGGAATGAAACTACCCAATCAAGCCGCAAATGATAAAAATGATTTGAATCAGAGTATGTTTGCACCATTTCATTTCCATTGTTTTGTATTTCATTTTCATGGCTAAATTGTATTTAAACAAAACAATAATGATTTGCGAGTTGCTAATGGCTCACTTGTGCCATATGTGTGTGTGTCTATATATAGTGCTTTACTATCTTTTCACCAATGGAATAGAAAGAATGTTCCATTATTAAATTAACTTCTCGACTAATTTATTTTATTTGGACTCAACAACTGGATGAGTCTACGAGGATGACTAAGGAAACAATTCAAACTTTGAAGGATCGAGTATTTGGCTTCGACACTGTTTTGTGACTATTTGGGAGCCGCATAACAAGAGTAAATTGGATGCTTTACTCTAGCATATGCTTTCTCATCATTAAAAAAGAGGCATGGATTTACATTACAGTACTACAAGTGGTCATATTGCATTATCATTAATTTATATTGTCAAATTTGGTTTTGCTGGGGTGGATTACTGTTCGAAGGAAATACGAGAAGACAGGCAGCTATAGAGTCAAGGAAAAGGATAGCAACTCGGATGCAGGTACGTCTCCTGTTTCTTGTGCTTGAGTAGTAAAGACGATTGGGTTGTATTTTTCTCTGTGTAATCTTTTATTTATGTATAGAATAAGTTTGAGGATCAATATAAGTTTTTTTCTTTCAATCAACATTAGACAATATTGACTTTTTGTTGAAAATAGTTGTTAATTCATGAGTCAAATACACGATTCTATAAGTTTATAATTTAATAATATTTTTTTTAATTTAAATCAATATAAAATTATTAAGGCATAGAATTATAGTAGAATTATGAATTTTGATACAGGATTCTACATATTTATAATTTCATCAGTTTTATATGACTCTATACTTAAAATAACAATAGAATCATGATTTTAATAATTATTTGAATGGTCTACCCAATGCCAATTTGAACAAGAGATTGAGTTGTGGTCATACTTTTTGAGATAGGTGGTGGCATGGCAGAAGAGTCCACCATACATGTCCTAAAAGACTACTCATAAGCAAGAGGAGTATGCTTTCAACAAAAGGGTACCTGTACCTGAAACCAATACAAGTGGGTGCTCTCATTTATTGAATTGGTCACATTTTAGCTCGAAATGCCATGCTTTGTTCCAAGATAGCAAGTGAAACTTGTTTCATTGTTCCAACTAGTTGTTGAATTGAACCAAACTATATTAGTTTTCTCTTTATATTTTAAGGCTTTAAGCAGTTCATGCATGTGCATTTTGTCAAAGATATTATAGAGCATGTAATCTACATCTTTGTAGGTTAATATGTCCTTCACTTGGCAAGGCACATGCTTCGTTACAATAAAAAGGAAAAGCTACTCAACTTGAGAAGCTTAACAATGAGTACTTATGTGGAAATGTATATGAATAGTCTTATATTCTTTAGTTTATGTATATAGTTAGTATATAGTTGAGTTTGTTTGTTTGTATAGTTGTATCAGTTCTCATTCAGTTCTAGTTCTTTAGTTAGCCTATTGAACGTGTACATGTAATAGTATAAATAGTGGATCTATACAACACTTAATTATTGATAATACATATTTTCGTTTTCCCTCACATCTTTCTCTCACTTTCTCTACATATTTTGAACTCCTTTTTCTTCTGTTGTAAATCAACTCAAATCTACAAGAGATCAAGCTACTAAATCACAATTAGAGTAAGGCTTTCACTCCTCACATACTATTAGAACTCGGTTGAGGTAATATCTTTACTCAATTGAGTTCGAAATCATGAGTACTTTAGAGGATTCCGTAGATAATACTATAGGAAATACTATGGTAGATGCTTCGATTTCTAATCCACTTTTCTTATCAAATTCGAATGATCCTAATATGGGTATTAGAACCTTCATTTTCAAGGGAACAATTTTTTGAATTGGAATTGGTCAATTAAGCTAAGGCTTGAAACAAAATTAAAGGTAGGTTTTATAGATGAATCTGTAGTGAAACTTAGTGATGATTCTCTTAATCTTGCACGTTGGTTACATTGTGATTACATGGTATGCTACTAGATATTGAATTTAATGAACTCTAAAATTGCTCAAAGCTTTATATATGCTCAATCGAGTGAACAATTATGGAAAGAAGTGGTTGAACAATATGGTATTTGTAATGGTCCTCTAATATTTCAATTACAGTACGATTTACAATCTCAAGCAAAATAATGACAGTATTGGTGCATATTATAGTTATTACGATCCGAGAGATAGCCTAGTCATGATAGGCATTATATATCGTACAAAGGATTGATTTGGATTACCCTTTCAATCGACAACTCTTTATGCGATATACAAAGCTACTACCACAATTAACAACCTAATAGTTATACAAGCGCCAATAATATCACAACGTAATTATAATAACATGAATTTCAAACTATAACTATCAAATATATATAATAAATATAGTAAGTCTTTAACATGTTATCATGGAAATTAATATTACATAATAATACGTAGTGTTATATAATAAGTTTCCAAGAACTAGCTAAAGTAACAAAAATTTACTCTCTTCTTTCATCTTATAGTCACACTAACCAAAAGGCATCATACTTACCTTGGGCATCCTATGGCCTGGTGTAATAAAAAGGTCCTTTTATACAAGTAATCTATAGAGGTGTAAGCTAAAGAGTTTAATAAGGTATCCTTCAACCATACAATAAACAACTCATTTAACAGTTAATTTCAAACATTTGAATATATGAACACATAGAATGCCATACAAATGCATATAAGTGACCAGATACTACACGCAACTCAGATTTAATGCTCTCTAAAGTTAGGATTGTAATATATACAACACTAATTAGATTTAGGCACCATACTTGAACTATTAAAATTACAAAACTATGTGTTTCATATTTAAAAATCAAAATGGCATATCCATTTTCAGTTTTAATTAAATCTAAGTTCTAAGTATGGTTATAAGTCGCTTCTTGTAATCCACACTTGTCCCTAAATAGAGGCCTTTGGACTCAATCCCTAGCCGGGCAATTAATGCCTCTAATGGCTAGTGTTCCTATGAGCTAGAGTAAGGTCATATTGTACATGTATATCGTACTAAAACTGTAAACTCCGTAAATTTAGTTTTTTAGATATCAAATCGATTTAAATATTATTAGTAATTATCCTAAGTCAATAGAGTCGATAAATTTAAAATTAATTAAAATTTTAAACTCAAACATAAAATTAATATGGAAAAACCCTAAAAAAAATTTTATTGAAACCTTAATCACGTATAAAAACACTAAACCCTATGTACACATAAGTATTCAAGATTGAACCCGAACTTGATAAAAACCCTAAAACTATAATTTTAAACTAATAAAATGAATAATTATACCCTAAAAGTAATAAAACCTTAATTAAATATAATTATCGATTAATATGTGTAATTGCATAAAATTATTAACGAACGTGTTGAGATAACTCTTAAATATTGTGAATATAATAGGTAACAATTAAATTAATAAATTTTATAGAATTTCAATATTTATTCTAAAATTAGTAAATTTATAATTTTTATATTTAGAAATTCCTAATTTTTCTTTACCTTCTTTCCTCTTTCTTTTTCTTTTTCCTTTTCTTCTCCAATTTTTTTTTTTCCCTTTGCCACGTAAAGCTTCTAGATCTGTTTTGGTGGATATTTGTAAGTTTATTTCACCACGTGTTAATTATGTGTATAAAACAAAGGAATTTAGATAAGCTTTAAGTCAAATCACATTAAAACCCATTTGTTTCTTTCCCTATTCTTTTCTTTAACTATTTTCTTTCCCTTACACATATACTATTTAAGCATACTCATATACTTATACATACTATATTACTAATATACATATTTTTATATGTATTTATATATATATACTAATATACTTAGGTTTCCTTGATTTATTTATACATATATACATATATAATATTTATATATAGACTATATTTATATTTTTATACTCCATAAATACACATACAACCAACCACATATACACACATAGATATATATAATATAAATAAATAATATATAATAACTATATATGCATCTATACATATACATAAATTTCTTTATACTAAATACTTATATAATCAATTATAACATATATGCACACATAATTATACCTAAGTATTTATATATATATATATATGAACAAATAAACATAAGGAAATGCTAGTTTTACATATTTTTGAATACATAAACATAGACTTTTCTTGCAAAAATAATAGAATACATTTAAATTCATTACATTCTCTTATGGCACATAAGATTCTACAAAAGTACATGTATATGAAAGAGTACATATAAATTATTATTACAAAATAAATATAATATACATACTACTTATCTACTACTCTTGGTAATTTGATATTTAAGAGCTTCTCATTTCCTTGAGTTGTTGAAATAAATAGAAGGAATTCCAAGATGAAAGTGAAAAGGCAAAGGAGTTCTTGGTTTGGAAAGAAAATATATGTGTGGGCTCTTGTTTTTGTGTTTTGAAATGAAAACGAAATAAGAAGTATGTGTTTGCTTCTAGCTAATGTGGGATCAATAGGGAAAAGTGAGAGAAATGAAGTGAATAAAAGACAAGAAAAAGAAAAAGCAAGATGGTGATAAAGTGATTTGACAATAAGCTTATCTAATGCTCTTGTGTTGTCTACATAATTAATACATAGGTGAAATAACATACACAAGTGGTAGCTGGAGTGAAATTTGGAAGTTCAACGTGGCAATGGAAAAAAAAAATTTGAAGAAGAAAAAGGAAAAGGAAAAAGAAAGAGGAAAGAAGGAGAAAGGAAAAACAAGAAAAACTATAATTTTTTAAATATAAAAATTATATATTTAATAATTATGAAATAATATTCAAAATTTTACAAGATTTATTAATTAAATTATTATCCATTACGTTTATAATATTTGGGAGTTATCTCAACTTGTTCGTTAACAATTTTACGCGATTATGCATATTAGTCGATAATCGTGTTCTATTAGAGTTTCATTACCATTAGGTTAAATTTATTCATTTTATAAGCTTAAGGTTATATTTTTAGGGTTTTTGTCAAGATTGAGTTCAATCTTAAATATTTATACGTACATAGATTTAGGATTTTTGTATGTAATTACAGTTTCGATTAAAATTCTAGGGTTTTTATTACTTATATTAAATTTAATTTCATAATTCAATAAAAAATTTTAATCTTAGTTAGCCTTATTAACTTATGATATTATAAAGAGCACTTGGGTCCAATTTAAGGTTTAGACTAAAACTTTACAAGATTTACAATAAGCATAATAAGTGTTAAGATGAGTTATAACAAGTATAATTCTATCCGCATTGTGTTTGTAGTTGTATGGACACTTATTCTTGTAATTTATGAGAAAAATTACATGAGTTAGAATCACAAACACGTTTAATGCAGTTTCTTCTGGGGCTCAATCAAGTGTATGATAATGGTAAGGCCTTTTATTTTGTGCAACAAATTAAAAAATAGAGACAAGTATCTTCTGTATCGTTTAATGAAGTAGATGCCTCTGCTTTTGTTACTAGAGGGAAAACATTTCTAAATAGTAATGAGAGGAAGAAATTGAAGAGTAAATCGACTTGCAAACATTATAAGGTTGATGGGCACTCAATAGAGAATCGTTTCCAATTAATAAGGCATCCAAATTGGTTTAAGGGTTAAAGAGTCATTAAAGGAAAAATTACTAGCACTAATGTTGTGCTTTTTGAGGTAAATGTTAACACTAAAGGTGTTACTGCTACAAGGATGTATAATACACCACTTAACCATTCACTTGCAGATTGTTCTAATGGGGAATAATCTCAACATTTTGCAAATGTTGTAAATCCATAGCTTATGCAAAGTATTTGCCAAGAATTCATGAAGTTTATGTAGGGAAAGGGAAGTTAGGCTTGTTCTTTAGCTACAGCAAATAATGTACTTTTTGCAAGTACACCTCAGTCTGATCTCTTTTGCTTTAATGTTCTTGGTAACTATTTAGATTCTTGGATAGTAGACACTAGTGCCACAAATCACATGACACCTTATCATACATTTCTACATGATGTTATTAACCTCTTACATACTATACAAGTTAAGTTACCTGATGGAAAAGAGCTTATAGTCACTCGAGCAAGCTCTATTTATTTAAACTACACACTTGTCATACATAACGTATACTTAGCACCAAGCTTTACGCATAACCTATTTTCTGTACACAGTCTTGTTAGTGATCATCATTTGATTACACATTTTAATTCTTTTGAATGTACTGTAAAAGGCCAAAGAACTAATAAAATTGTAGCTAGATCTAAAGTTGTATGTGGACTATATGTTCTTCAAGTGGACATGAATCATAAATTTGGTGTTGTGACTAATACTTCTTGTTGTTTTGTTTCTTTTTCATTAAATACATCTTGTAATTCTTCTACAGTTTCTCATGAATTATTTCATTCTAGATTGGGTCAAAGCTCATTATCAAAACTTAAACACTTAGTAGCTTGTAAGCATTTCCAATTTCATGATTTCTTGTGTGATGCTTGCCATAAGGCAAAATTCCATAGATTATCCATTGATAGAAGTGATCATACGCCACCTATTCCCTTTGAACTCTTACATATGGATGTTAAGGGCACATATAAAGAAGCTTAAAATACTAGTATACGTTACTTCTTAACAATTGTTGATGATTGTACTAGGTCTACTTGGACTTTTCTTCTTTAACATTAGAGTTAGGTTCCTTCTATCCTTTCTACTTTTCTTACTTACATACATAATCATTTTGCTGTAACTCTAAAGTTTGTAAGAAGCGATAATGGGTCTAAGTTTTTATCTAGTCAATGTCAATCCATGTCTTTAAGTTTAGGTATTGTTCATTAGAAAACCACCACTTACACACCATAGCAAAATGAGTAAGTCAAAAGGAAATATCGCCATTTGGTAAGAACAATAAGACCTTTATCCCTAAAAAGTTTTAAGGAGAGTGTATTCTCACTGCTACTTACTTAGTTAATTGAATGCCAATGGCAAACTTGAACTGGAAAACACCATATGAGAAGTTGTTTGGACAAATTCCTACTTATGATTATATAAGAGTCATGGGTTGTCTATGTTTCATTGCTAAGCATCCTATTCCTAAGGATAAGTTTGAGTCTAAAGCATATGTCTTTCTTGGTTACAATTCTACACAAAAGGGCTATCGTACTTATGACCTCTAGAACCATCAAATACTTATATCTCGTGATATAGTCTTCTATGAAACCAAGTTTCCTTTTAAGGATAAACAACTTCTATCAACTAACACTCATTTTAATAATTCTTTCATCTATCCTCCTTTGAGCTTTGAATTTGATGTTCTTTTGTCAAATCCATGTGACTATAGCGCATCAACATCTAGTCCTATTCAACAATCATGTTCTTATCAATCTTCGCTATCATTACCTTGTGAACCCTAGACATCTTCTCCTAATCATGTTCATTATCCTTTCGTTGATCAGTCATCAATTAATCGAATTCCTACTATTCTTCTTGAATCCCAGTCACAAGCACAACTAAGGCACTCAACTAGAGTTAGGCATAGTCCACAATGGTTACAAGACTTTGTGCATGTTATACAGTCTATTACTCCTGCTTCTGTTAGCCCCTTTGATTAGTTTACTCAAACAAAATATTCATCCCTACCCTTTGTTTACCTCACCATCCTTCTTTCTTACCCTTCTAACTTTGTGTCATTACTCATTAAAGTGTTTACTGTACAAAAACCTGATAGTTACTTAGAAGCATCTAAGTCTAAAGAATAGCAGTTAGCAATGCAAAATGAACTTGTTATTTTATAAAGTAATGACACTTAGGATTTAACTACTTTGCCTAAAGGGAAAAATGCTATTGGATCTGAGTGGGTCTATAAAATTAAATATGTACCAGATTGAACAATTGAGAGGTATAAGGCTCATTTGGTAGTAAAAAGGTTTAACCAAGTTGAAGGAGAGGATTTTCATGATACTTTCTCTTAAGTTGCAAGGATAGGTATAGTTAGGATATTATTAGCATTGGCCATTGCTTCTTCTTGACCTATTTTCCAAATTAATGTTAATAATATCTTTTTATGTAGGCATTTAGATAAGGAAATTTACTTGGTCCCACCTTAAGGAGATGATAAATCCTATTTTAATCAAGTGTATTGGTTGAAATACTCTTTGTGTGGCTTGAAGCAAGCCTCATGGAAATGGAATATAGAAATCTCAAAATTTCTTATTTCTTTAGGATTCTCACTATCTGCCCATGATGCATCTTTGTTCACTTATCATAATGATAGCAGATGTGCTTTTATACTTCTTTACGTTGACGACATGCTTATCATACAGTTTGATACTATCTTTATTACTCATGTTAAGCATTGTCTTGATGAAAAGTTCACTATAAGGGACCTTAGTCCATTTCGATGTTTCTTCAGTCTTGAATTGTGCTAAATCGATAGTAGTCTTTTTGTTCACCAGCTTAAGTTTATTATGGATATTCTACAAAGAGGTGTCTTACCGAAGCAAAACTAACTGTCTTTCCTATACAACTACGTTTAGCTCTTAATGCAACATTTGGTGATCTTTTACTAGAACCTACCTTTTATTATAAGATTGTTGGTTGATTGCTTTATGTTTCTTTAATATGCTTTGATGTTTCTTATGCGATACATTAGCTTAGTTAATTTTTGGCTCATCCTCACAAGCTACACTTAGATGCACTCTTCTATTTATTGTAATACCTTAAAGGCTCTATAGGTTCTAGTTTATTTTACCCAACTACTAATTCTCTTGTGCTAAAGGCCTACTCTGACTTTAAGTAGGGTTTAAGTGCTATTGATAGATATTTACTATCTGGTTATTGTGTGATGATTGGTGATGCCTTAGTTGCTTAGAAGACTAAAAAGCAACTATTGAGCTTGGATTTTCTTTTAGCTTTTCATTCACCCTCAATTAAGAACTAAGGAAAAATCTATTTTTTTTTTAATTTTAGAGAAAAACTGGAGTCACCACCTAATTGGGGTTAGGAAAAAGGTTAGGTTAAAATCAATTGAGCGAATTGATTTTAACCTAGACACTAATATGCAAAATCATTTTTGAAAACTAGAGATATTAGATTCAGGAGCTATCTTATTAAACCCTAAATGGATACCACTCTTAACCTTTCGAATTTAGCTTCATTTTTCAAAATACCCCTTTTAAATTGAAAGATATATTTTAATTTATAGCTAAAGAAAATTAATTTTATTTACCTAAAAGAGAAAGACAAGAAAATTATTTACAAAAGGAAAAAAAAAATTCTCTACTTAAGTAGCCTTGTCAATAGGTGTCTACGTACTCACTATCTGGGATCAAACCTCTCGTAGTTCATTTAGATTTAGTATTTTGGTTTCTCTTAATTTGAAAAGCACCAATGTTTATGTTTCTTAATCGTTTTGGTTTTATTTAAAGGATTTCTATAACAATGGTCCTCATTTTGGTAACTTATTCTTCTTTTCAAAAATTCTAAAAGTTGGTCCTAATTTGGAAAAAGGGTTAATTACTTTTGAAAATAACTTCTTTCTTAAGTGAATAAATACATTTATTTATTTTTTAAAAAAATTCTTTTATTTGAAAAATTTTGTTAAAAGAAAGAGAAAAAAGAAAAACTAAAAGACTTTTATATTTCTCTCTTTTTGTTTATTTTTTCCTTTTTTTTTCTACAAAATAAGTAATAATAAAAATATAGAGAAAGAAAGAAAATGGAAACAACATAGTGGTTGGACTTGGGAATAAGGCACATGGGTTAGTCAGCAGGCGTTGAGTGAATTCATGGGTTTGGGTCAAGTCACCTGACTCGATTCATGCGCATTGTACATATTCCATTAAGAGGGAGGAGTTATGAGTACAAATGGCGTAGCAAGGGATGGTTTATGACATTTTTGAAGTGGGTAAACCCACTTTCATGTAGATCTTATTGATGTTAGGGGTGATAGTGATGGTGCTGCCACCAATGGTGGCCGTTTGGGGGTCATTAGAGAATGGTAGCTACGATGGTTGTTTGCAATCTTGGCAAGGGGCTTGCTGGGCATCAATGGTGGGTTGAGTCTTATGTTTATGGTATTGGGAGTTTGGTCGTGAGCTCGGATTCCACCTGAAACCACCGTAAATGGTGGTTTTCTTACTAGGATCGTGATGGCTAGGTTTTAGGCTGTTAAGGCCGATGAGGTTCATGGTGACAAGTGAGGGTAGCATGTATGGGTTTGTCTTGAGGTAAGGATGCTAAAGATCATAGTTTTGTGGTTTGAGAAACATAGTAGAAGCCACCATCATAGAGCAAGAAAGTGAAGCTGTATGGATAGAGAAAAAGAGGTGGATAGTGTTCTTTAGTAGGTTTGATTGATTTCTTGATGCTAAAAAGATTTATCTAACCCCCTATTTATACATTTCAAGCTCAACTAAGCATAGAAAGCATTGAATTCAAAAATCAAAGGCGATGGTTGACTCTCTTTAATTCTTGAAATCAAGGACAAAATCATGAAATTGATAGGTAAAAATGATTCCATTGTAAATATGTCTTATATGAAATCTTTCTAGAAAGCTTTGATTTCCATTAAACAATGAATCAAACAATTTGGAATTCAAGTGAAATCTAGCCATACATATTTATTTATTTATTTATTTATTTCAATCTTTAAGAGCCAATTTGGCAGGTTATCAACCTTTGGACCACTTACTCATGCATGCCTCAGAGGCCTCCAACCCTTCACCCGAAGAATTCTCTTTTATCAACCTACCAATGATGAGAAACTGTATACAAAAGAAGGTTTGTTGAATTCCTTGAGAGCACCGGGTGGTTATACCCTGCTTTGTTCTCTCTTTTGTATCGAAGCCAACTATTCCCTTATCGAAGGCTCTATACCAAATGATTGAACCTCTAGCTATCGAGAGCTTCTTGTTGAGTGACTAGACATAGGCTCCTCTTGGCTGAGTGCTTCTCTTCTAGCGTCTTACCAATACTTATTACATCCTTTATTATCTTGGCAATCCTTAATGCTACTACATCTTGATTCACTAGGTTGTTGTACCTAAAAAATCTTTGTACAAAACCAATATTATGCTACCACCTATCCTTTTCTTCTAATACTATAATATTTTTCCCTTTTTATCATTTGTCCTTTTTACCCATTTTTTTTATATGTATTAGGAATCTCTTTCATAGATACCTTTTTGTATCTTTCTCTATTTATAATGTTGTCCTAGAGACTTACAATAAATAGTCCCTTCTCTTTGTAGCTAAAATCAACTTAAATTCCTTATAGATATTGAATATTCTTGGTCTTTATGAGACATTCCTCTCCAAGGCCATTTCCATACACTCTTATTTAATCTTATCGAGTAGTTCAAAAATAATGGCAGGTGGACCTTTGCATTAGCTTGTATGTTACATCAAGTGAGGTGTTAAGTCATGTTGTATTCATAGGTGAGTCATATCCTTCGAGCAACCTCACATCAGCTACTACATTCACTTTGTCGACCTTTCCATTCTATTTTCTTTGTTACTTTGAAGGATCCATTTGGTTCTCATCTCCTACGGTAAGTCCTAGTAATAATTGAGCTCCTAGGTAGATTATATAATTCCTAGCATCAGAGCTAGAGGTTGTGACCGAGAGTTTTGCTGTGTTGTGATAGTTTTTACTAGTTTTTTATTTGATATATTATGTTTTCATTTTAAAGAATAGAGTAAGTTCGCAGTTTGCTATTTGTTTGGTATTTTTTGTACACATAAGAATTTCTTGTGTAGAAAGTACTTTCTGAAGCTTCATTTTGAGAATGTCGAACCTTACTATCTAAAGAGAGATTAACAATGCTGAAAGTGATGCTTATGGTCATGGTAGTGCTACCCAACAAACACCATGTACTATTGATGAGTAGATACAAGACCTTATCGCTATTGTGGCCAATTTATCTATCTCAGTACAAAGAGTCTTAAAGACTAGGCTACGAGAGAGAGTTGCCATTTAATAAGGTCAAGAAATAGGAGATAGGTCGAGAGGATGGATGAATGAGCAACAAGCACCACCCCGTTGTGCTGATAGAGTTGCGAGAAGGAGACTCAAGATGGATGAAGTCGAGGAGTATGAGGAGGAGGAGCAATATGTTAAGATAGACAAACGTAAGCTTAGAGTTCTTAGCGTAGCCAAGCATCTCAAAGTATAGATTCTAAGCTTTGATAGGTTTAGTAGTGTTAATGACTACCAAGATTGGGAAGAGAAGATTGAAAAAATCTTTAACTTTTATGACTATGAAGATGTTGTTCGTATTTGAGTGGCTACATTGGAATTTTCTAGATATGTAGTAACGTGGTGGAAAAAGTTGTAAAACGTACACCAAAGAGTATGTCGAGAGATTCGAACGTAGAATGAAATGAAGAGAGTTTTGAGAAATTGATTTATTCCAAAGTACTATGAACAAGACACCTTCTAATACCTCTAAGATTTAAAGTAAGGCAACAAGTTAATAGATGAGTATGTATAGGAATTCTAGTTGTTGATGATTTGATGTGATGCCGACGAACCTAAAACCTGAACCATAGCTCATTTCATTTTTGAGCTCAAGATTGAAGTTGGTCATATTGTATAGTTATAGAGACTTGGGAGTCTAGATGAGGCCATTCGAGTGGCATAAAAGGTTGAGGAACCGAAGTAACATGCCAAGCAGATCAAACTATGGTTGAGCACTGAACAATTTTGAGGTTGACCACCAAAGATAAATGCTGAACAAACCTAAAGAGGGCCGAAGAGATTGAGGTTCGAAGGGACCAAGGTCAGAGCTTAAGAAGGAAGATCTGAGAGATCAAGTGCTTTAACTATCCTAGTTATAGGCACATGGCTAGTCAATGTCCGAATTGCCGAGTCATGACTATAAAGGGAGATAAGCCCTAGCTCAAAGTAGAGAGTACAAGTGAAGAAGAGGAAGAGATAGGAGTTGAATAAATGCTGGGAGAGTTTCAGGAAGACCTTGATGCCGTAATACGACTTGAGAACGATGCCAAGTACTGTTTTGTTGTATGACGATCTCTTAGTACTCTTATGGTTGACGAGATTAAGTAAAGGGAAAACCTCTTCCATATGAATTGCTGAGTGAATAGCGAGCTATGCGCTTTGATCATAGACGGAGGAAATTGTACCAATGTTATAGCGTAGGGAGCAGTTAAGGCCATGAAGTTACCGACCCTTCTGTACCTTAAGCCATATAAGATTCACTGGCTGAATGAGAAAGGAGGTTTACCTATTTCTGAGCAGGTTAGAGTACTAATTACCATTGGTAATAGATACAAGGACGAAGTGTGGTATCACGTCATCGCTATGTATACCTCACACATCTTACTTGGTCGAACCCTGTTGTTTAACTTGAGAGTATTACACGATGGATATAAGAACACCTACATGTTCTAGCAAGATGAGAAGAAGGTTATACTAACCACTATGAGTCCTAAGGAAGTGCAAGAGTCATAAGAGAAGGTTATTGGATCATTGTAGCAGAAGTCCCTAGTGATTTCTCATACTCAATTTTCCAATGAAGTTAAGGTAGAGGAATGTGTTCTCCTTTTAATTAGAAAACCACTAAAGTTTAGAGAAGTCGAGAGACTTCCTGCCAAGGTGCAAACACTACTACAAGAGTATGCTGACCTATTTCCTACTAAGATGCTAAAAGGCTTACCACATTTAAGAGGCATTAAACGTTGCATTAATCTTTAACCAAGAGTTGTGTTACCAAACTGGCCTACCTATAAGCTCAATCCCAAGCAAGTGGCCAAGTTAAAGAATTAGGTGGATGTGTTAGTAGACCGTGGATGTGTTTATGAAAGTATGAGCCCTTATGTCATGCTAGCTATACTAATGTCGAAAAAGGAGGAGTCGTGGAGAATGTGCATTGATAGCTGAGCCATCAATAAGATCACTATTAAATATCGATACTCGATCCTATGACTTGATGACATGCTTGATGAGTTACATAGTGCTCGCATCTTTTCTAAGATTAACCTAAGGAGTAGCTACCACCAAATATAAATGAGACCTAGAGATGAATGGAAGATAGCCTTTAAGATAAGGGCTAGACTATTCGAATGGATGGTGAAGCTGTTTGGTTTGACGAATGCATCGAGTAATTTTATGTAGCTCATGAATCATGGGTTGAGTCACTAATTGGTAAATGTGTTGTGGTTTATTTTGATAACATTCTGGTCTACAATATTGACCATATCGCCTATGTTGAGCATTTAAGATCAATATTCGACATTCTCCATACCAAGAGGTTATTTGACAATTTGAACAAATGTATGTTCTATCAAAGCGAGGTTATATTCCTCGGGTATGTTGTTTTAGAGGGAGGAGTTCGAGTTGATGATGAGAAAGTTAAAGCTATTCTTAAGTGGCCTACGCCAACTAGTGCTACTAAAGTCAGGAGCTTTTATGGTCTAGCTTTGTTTTATCAAAGATTCATTCGAAACTTCAATTCCCTAACTACATCTTTAATCGAATTGACTAAGAAGAACACTAAGTTTAGTTGGTCGGAGAAAGCTTAGAAGAGTTTTGAAGTAAAATTCAAATTGACATCAACCTTAGTACTTACCCTCTCATATTTCAAGAAAGTTTTTAAGGTAAAGTATGACATGTCTAGAGTTGGCATTGGTGCTTTCCTTATGTAAGAGCACTAACCAATTGCCTATTTCAACGAGAAACTTAGAGGAGCTACCTTGAATTTCTGAGCATACGATAAGGAGTTCTATGCCCTTATATGAACACTATAGAATTGGTAGCATTATTTATTGCTAAGAGAATTTATCATCTATTCAGATCATAAGTCTCTTAAGCATCTTTGTAGATAGCATAAACTTTCTCGGCATTATGCTAAATAGATTGAATTCTTAGAGTCTTTCTACCACATCATTTGGTATAAGAAAGGGAGCATAAACACTATGGTAGATGCTCTTTCTCATCATTATACTCTCATTACAACATTGGAGGCCAAGGTACTTGGATTTGGCACTTTGCTTGATTAATATGAGCATGATCTATATTTTAGGCCCTTAGTGGCTAAGTACAATGTTAGAGGAGCTGTAGTCATTAATTCTTAATAAAGGGTAAGCAGGTTTATGTGCTAAGTGGTTTGGTTAGAGAGCTACTCATTTAAGAAGCTCATGCTGAGGGTTTGGTTGGCCATTTTGGAGAAAAGAGGACAGTTAAAATATTAAAAGAACACTTCTACTAACTTGGGATAATGAAGAATATGCGTCGAATTCTTGAGAGGTGGAAGTATGTAAACATGTGAAATGAAGGAGAGAGTCGTATGGAGAGTATACACCTTTGGCCATACCCAAACGCCCATGGATCGACCTAAGCATGGATTTCATGCTCAGCTTTCCCCGGACACCAAGAAGACCTAACTCGATTAAGGTTGTGGTCAATTGGTTTAGTAAGATGGTCCATTTCCTTCCTTGTCACAGAACCAATGATGCTTTATTTGTCACTAACCTCTTTCTGTAGGAAATTATACGACTAAATGGAGTGCCAAGAAGTATTATATCAAACCATGACTTGAAGTTCACGTGTTTCTTTTAGATGACCTTATGGAAGAAGCTCGGTACTAAGTTCATGTTCAGTACTTCTTACCATACCTAGATAGATGGGCAAACTAAAGTTGTGAACAAGACAATTGGTAACCTCTTGTGAACAGCTGTTGGGAAGAATTTGCATGATTAGGATTTATGCCCACCTATCATTAAATTCGCTTACAATTGCTCAGTTCATAGCTTAACAAGAACATCACCATTTGAGGTTGTTTATGGGCTTAACTCGAACTTACCCTTAGATCTAATTATCAGCCCCGACTACACATGAGGAAAGCCAATCTAACCTGCAACATGCCGAGGATTTCTAGAAGTTGCATCAAAGGGTTATTGAATAACTGGCCAAAACTATGGCCCGAAAAAAAGTGCAAGGAAGCCGAGGAAGGAGTCGAGTTATTTATACCCCTAGAGACCTCATCTAGATCCATCTTAGCAAGAAACAGTTCTCTAGCAAGAAGATAAACAAACTATCCCCTAGAGCAAATGGACCTTATAAGATCCTTAGGCGTATTAATGACAACGCCTATGAGGTTGAGCTACTAGAGGGGTATGGCGTACCTACCATATTTAATGTTGCCAACCTAACCTCCTATGTGCCTAACACCAACGAAGATCAAGATTTGAGGGAAAATCATCAATAACCCTAGGAATTGATGGGTTACTAACCCCTAGCCCACTCACTCACGTACACCTCAGAGGTCTCCAGTCCTTCACTCAAAGAATTCTCTCTCGTCAACCTATCAATCATGAGAAATTATATACAGACGAAGGGTAGTTGAATTCCTTAAGAGCTTTGGGTAATTACACCTAGCTTTGTTCTCTCTCCTATGCCAAAGCCGAATATTCTCTTGCCGAAGGCTTTATATCGAATAATCGAACCTCCAACTACCAAGAGCTTCCTACCAAGTGACAGGACATAGGCTCCTCCTAGCTAAGTACTTCTCTTTTGGCCTCTTACTAGTACTTATTGCATCCCTTTCTTGTCTCAATGATCCTTGATGCCACCACATCTTGATTCCACTTGGCTACTATACTTAGAGAATCTTTGTACGAAACTAATGTTGCATTGCCACTTGTCCTTTTCACTTAACATTGTATTATTTTTTCCTTTTTGTCATTTGTCCTTTTTACCCCTTTTTTAAGATGTATTATGAATCTCTTTCATGGATAACTTTTTGTAATTTTTTTTATTTGTAATGTTGCTCTAGGGACTTACTATAAATAGTCCCTACTCTTTGTAGCCGAAATCAATTTACATTCCTTACAAATATTTAATATCCTTGGTCCTTATAAGACATTCCTCTCTAAGCCCATTTACATACGCTCTTATCTAGTCTTACCAAGTAGCTTAATATTAGTAGCGGGTGGACCTTGATATTATTTTATGTGTTATATTAAGTGAGGTGTCAAGTCGTGTTGTATTCGTAGGTAAGTCATATCCTCCAAGCAGCCTCATGTTAACTACTACATTCAATTTGCCGACCTTTCCATTCTATTTTCTTGGTTACTTCAAATGATCCATTTAGTTCTCATCTCCTATAGTAAGTCTTAGTGATAACTGAGCTCCTTGGCACATCACAAGTTAATCCCTTAAATGTTTGAATCTGGATACAATCTTGATACCAATGCATAGTATTCTATGCATGCTTTGCGATTTAACCTTTAATTAGTGAAATCAAAAAGAAAAGGGATTAAAAATGGTCTCTAAGAAGGCTATGTAGGAATGTTATGCGAAAGAAAGGAGGAGAAAATATGGGAAAGAGAGAAAAAATTTGCATCGACCACTGATAGGCTAACACGTGGTAGAGGATGCAAATAAAAACAAAAGGCTCTTAGCACCTAAAGCAAGACTTGAATCCACATCCTTTAGTTTCCATGCTTGTGACTTATCCAATAGGCTATCGATTGGTGCTTCACTTATTTATGCAAACAAAAAATACTTAAGCTAAATATCTAGGCTTTATAGAAATAAACAAATTTATCTAAACTTAAATAAACTCCTAGTAGAATAAACTAAAATAAAAAGAGTAAAACATTATTAAAGAAAGGAAAAAACATTTATTATTATTATTTTATTTAGTTTTTAATTTTTTGTAATTTTTTATACTTTTTTCTAAATTTTATAATTTTTTTGTATTTATTTTTTTTTATATTTTTGAATTAGGATCCTTTTTCTTTATTTAAAGAAAAAAAAAGACGAGGGGGCAAAAAAATAAGATATCTGTAATTGCCTCTCTTTATGCTAAAATTTGAGTAAAATTTTATCATAAAGATAAAAGAGACACATTTTTTACTCCAATGATAAACTTATACTAGAAAGCGCTACAAATAGCTAGCTATCCTAGGCATAATCCATTAGAGATTTAGATAATGAGAATGAAATGACACTAAACATGCAACTCAAGTGCCTTAAAGGATAACCAAAGCTCCTAAATTTAATTTAAGAATAACTTAAGATTCTTGAATTTTCAAGGGAGGACAATTTAATGATTTGGAGGATAACCAAAGTTCCTACTCCAAGGATAACCATGGCTCATGGATAACTAAAGCTTTTTGATAAGGATGATTAAGGTTCCCATTGAATGGCTAAGTTCCTAAAAAGAAGGATTACTTAGTTTTAAGATTACCTAGTTTCAAGATTAAAGATAATCTGAGTTCCTAATTTAAAGATAAGTTGGTTCCTATGAAATAACCTAAGTTCCCAAAAGGAATACTTGGTTTGAAGATTAAGAATAGCTGAAGGTCCTAATATAAGGATTACTATGGTTCTTAGATAGCCAAAGGTTCTTGTTAAGAATAACTAAGGTTCTTATTAAATAACTAAGTTCCTAAAAAGAAGGATTATTTAGTTTTAGAATTGAGGATAGCCTAAGTTCCTAATTTGAGAATAACTATGGTTTCTGGATAGCCAAAGTTTCTTAATAAAAATAACTAAGGTTCCTATTGAATAGCTAAATTTCTAAAAAGAAGGATTACTTAGTTTAAAAATTGAGGATAGCCAAAATTCCTAATTTAAGGATGACTAAGACTCTTGAAGTTTCATTTTTGTTTTTTCCAAAAGGAATAAGTGATTTCCCTAAGCTCCTAAGCTTAAGGATAACTTGGGTTTTTGAAAAAAAAATATTTCTAAGTTCCTAAACTTAGGGGTAACTTAAATCTTTTCACGACATAGGATAACAAAGTTCATAAGTCATGGAAGCTAACATGTGACTTAACATTAATCTAATAACAAAGGCTCCTAAAGATTTTACTAAAAAATAGCTATTATCGTATTTTACAAAATTTCAACATTTTTTTTTTAAAAAAACCTTGAAAAACATACATTTATTCTATGATAGATTCTTGAAAACTTTCTTTTTTTTTTTTTAAGAATTACTAGCAAGTATGGATTTATTATAGGTCCTTATAGCTGTCAAATGGATGATGAGCCCACTATCTTCTTTTCTTGCTTTAGAGATAACTACATGAAGCATTTGGGATAATAATACCATTGAGGCGCATGATTTCCAAAATGTTCAGGGAAATGCTATCTCATAATTGATATGTTTAGTCACAGAGGACTTCCTTGCACTCTTGGCCTAAATTTCACTCTTGATTATAATTCCAAAAATTATAGTTCTTCTTGTAAGGGATATACTATAATCAATCTTTTAGGTCTTTTTTCGGACTATAATATAATAAAGGTTTAGTCATTAGTTTGAAAGAATTCATTTATTCAACTTGGGTTTACAAGTCAAGAACCTTATAAGTAAAACCAAAATCGTGCTTACCCTAATTTCAAATGTAACTTTTACTAAGGATAAGTTATCTCGTTCAATCAGAAGGGCTTTAAAGGAAAGGTAGAATTATAGGTGAGCTATAAGCCATATGTCAATTGCAATTTCTTTGGGGATCATGAGTTTTGAGGAAAGCTTTAGTATTTGTCTTGACTTTTCAATTTTAATCATCTTGATCATGTATTGGGGTCCCTATTTTAGTAATAACCTTTATGAGTTACATGCTCTTAACCTTTTCAAGTTTTAGGTTTCTATCTTTTAGACTTGATCATCTTATCTACTCGATTTCTCATGTTAGCCCTTTTCTTTTTCCTCATTTTTTTTCTTTCTTCTTTTTTCTCTCTCTCTCTTTTTTTCTTTTTCTCTTTCTTCTTTTATCTTTTATTTTGACTTAAGACAAAGGTGATCATTCCTTCTTTTGGCTTGCAACTCAAAATGTAGGTGTATAATGTTTAAGATATGGACACTTCCTCATTTCAAAAATAAATAAATTATTAGTGGTAATAATTACAGTTAAATTGATGCAACTAGAGCAAGCACATATCAATTTTAACCTTCTCTCCTTATTAATGCCCCTTACCTCACATTTGCCCCATTGTAGAATGGTTCTTGATAAGGCTTAATTTTGAAAATAGCCCATTTAAATGCTCAATAGGGTTGATAAGAGATTTTGTGTTTAAGATATTAAAAAATGAATGCCTATTTTCATTTTATTCAAGATGAAACTTATTTAAGGAATGAGCCCAATAGCCTTACAATGGTATCACTTAACTCTCAAAGTGTTTCAGGGTTAGTCTTTAGGATAAGGTTTACCTCTTTTCAGTTTAAACCTTTCAATTAATAAGATAAAAAAAAAAAAAACTTATTCATGCTCTTGAATAATATGAAAAATTTGTCCCAAACATTCGCTTATTCAAATATGAACTTCTTATTTTCAAAGATATTAACTTGTTTCAAAGTATAAAGAAAAGCTAACTCTCATGAGAAATCATTAGAGCCCTTCAACACTTTAGTTTACATGGAGTCTGGTTGTACTAGCCCTATGTCAATCAAATCTTGAATCTTATTTTTTAGCCTCCAATAAGTGTTTGTAAAGTGACCCTTCTACCCTATGTGATAATCACATTGCGCCTTCAAATTTCCACTCTAATAGGAATCAATTCATCGGATTAACATACATAGTTGAGCTAAAGGACTATAAGTGATGCATCTTCGGGGTCAGACACATGAAGAAACACCATAATAAAGCGAACCAAAAACAAACAAGGAAAAGCTAGCAAAGTCTGAGTAGCTATTGAATGGATATAATGCTCCACTCAATCTTACTAGGCCTATAATCCACTTGATATATGACACATTAGTTCAAACTGAAGGGTTACTCACCATTATTCATTGCTAAAGGGAATATATAAGAGTTGAATGATAATAACAATACTAAGGTTACTTACAAGAAAAGCAAATAATTTCTATATTGATCAATTAATTCTTCACATAGAAGAAAGTGGGGGGTTTATATACCTATTCACTAGGGTTACTATATATGTATGAAAAGACAAAAGGATATTCTATAATTAAGTTACATGAAACATACCAAAAGGGGTAAAAAAAGGAAAAAAATATTCAGTATGGAAGAGGAAGAATCATTTTAAAAGGTTATGTTCAGGCGACGTATTGCTTAGTGGTTAGCATTAGAAATATAATACAAAGTAAGTAGAAGTAGAAAAGCATTGCGGTCAGGGGCTGACCTGATCAAAATTAGATCGGGAGCCAATTAGTCTGGTAAAGAAGTTAGCTAAATTGTAGTCAGGTACCTATGGTCGGTTCGGGAGCTCAGCTTAACTAATCCTAGGCTGTCTTCTAGAATAAAACTTCGCTATTGGGTAAGAGCAAGTCTGATACATGTGAAGATCTAATATACAAGTCAATATGAGATTAGTTCGAAATAAGGATCCCCATCTCCACTTTGGTTCTAAGCTAGTATTTTCTACATGAGTCCTTGGAGTCCTCTAGCTCGGCTGTGAGTGATTAGTCTAGGGTGTTAATTCCTATCATCTACCAAGGGGTTGAAAAGATTTGTCCTCAAATCTGGATTGGTTTATGCTTCTTCTTCTAAGGCACACACAGGTTCTTCTTCTACTATTTAATGAGGGATTAGATTAGACACATTGTAGGTAGAAGAAACATTATAGCCATCAAGCAACTCAATTTGGTAAGTGTTGCTATTAAACTTCTTTAGGACTTTGAGTGGGCCATTAGCTCAAGGAGATAGCTTGTTTTGTCTTAAGTGTGGAAATCGTTCTCGGTTGAAGTGTATCCATACCAAGTCTCTTAGGTGGAAAGAAACAGTTTGATAGCCTTGGCTACAATTTCTTGCTATCTATGATTGAATTTAGCGATCTTCGTAGTTACGAACTGGTGTAACTCATGCAATTCTTAGTTTTAATCAACTCTAGATTGACTCTCTTTAGTAGCTACTGGGGCACCAATCATATCTAGGAGAATAGTATGGTTAAGGTCATAGACGACCTCGAATGGGGTCTTCTCAATAAAGCTATAGACAGTTCGATTATATGCGAACTCCATAATTGGTAGGCATAGATCCTAATCCCTCAAGTTCTTTCCTATGACAGCTTTAAGTAGATTACCTAGCATCCTGTTTACCACTTCAGTCTAGCCATTAGTTTGAAGGTAGTTACTAGAGCTATATACAAGTTTAGTTCCAAGTCTTCTCCAAAGAGTTTTCTAGCAATAGCTCAAAAATTTTGTGTCTCGATCTGAGACAATAGTCTTTAGTATCCCATGTAGTCGGACAACCTCCTATAAAAACAAATTAGTAATATATAAAGCATCATTAGTCCAATGACATGAAATAAAGTGTGCCATCTTGCTGAAATGGTCTACTAAAACAAAGATAGAATCTTTCCCTTTTGATGTTCGGGTAACCTTAGGATAAAGTCTATACTGAGGTTGGCCCAAGATAAGGTTAATGTTGGCAGCAGCATGTATTCTCCATAGGGTTCTCTCTTCCCCTTAGCTCACTTGTATACTTCATAACTACTAATTACCTTATGGACATCCATGGCCAAACCGAGCCAGTAAAAGTTCTCCTTCAACAAATTGGCTATCTTGGTCTCCTTAAAGTGACCTAATAATCTACTGCTATGAGCTTCCCTTATCAATAGCTTACACATGGAATAGTTTGGTATGCACAACCTTCAATCCTTGAATAGATAGCCTTCCTTAACATAATATCCCTTAACAACAATTTCATACCTACAATATTCTATGACATGGCCGCAATGAGGGTCATGAGTGTACTGCTTAGTAATGATTGAGAACCCTAATAGTTTTGTCAGCAAAGTGATCAATAAGATTTATCGTCGTAACAAAGCATCAGTAACCATATTTAGGCTTCCCTTCTTATGCCGAATGATGAACGAGAACCCTTCCATAAACTCCAACTACTTAGCTTATTCTGAATCCTTAGATACTTTAAAGACTCATTGTCCATATAAATAACAAACTTTCAAGGCAACAAATAGTATTGCCAAACAGTAAGGGCTCAGTAAAGAGAGTACAACTCTTTCTCACACATAGAATAGCTCAAGGTAGGCCCATTAAGCTTCTCGCTATGATAGGCAATCGGCTGTCACTCCTACATCAGGATAACGCCAATTCTTACCCTCGATGCATTACATTCCAATTCGAATGGTTTGTTAAAATCTTGTAGTGAAAGGATAGGTGTTGAGGTGAACTTCTCTTTGATCTCCTTAAAGCTTTACTTAGCTCGATCATTACACCTAAACTCTCCATTCTTCTTTATTAGTTCGATCAAGGGGGCGACTATGGTACTGAAGTTTTTGATAAATTGCTTATAGAAAGAAGCTAGGCCATGAAAGTTTTGAATCTCGGTGACATTCTTTGGTGTTAGCTCCACAAGAATAGCTCAGATCTTCTCCTCATTTGCCCAGAGTCCTTCCTCTAACACTATAAACCCTAGGAAACTCACCTCTTTCTAGCAAAACATACGCTTCTTTACATTCCCATATAACTTTTTAGTTCATAAACCGTCAAATACTTTGCGAAGATGTTGAACATGGTTGTTCAAGTTGACACTATATACCAATATGTTATCAAAGTATACGATCACACATCTTTTAATTAGATGTTGCATTATATGGTTCATTAACCTCATGAATGTGGTCAGTGCATTAGTAAGTCTAAATGGCATAACCAACTATTTGTAAAGTTTATGCCTAGTCTTGAAGGTAGTCTTCCACTCATCACTCGGCCTCATGCAAATTTGGTGATACCCACTTCGCAAATCAATCTTCGAAAATATCTTGGTACCATGAAGCTTATCTAACATGTCATTGAGCCTTGGTATTGGGTATCTGTACTTGATAGTAATTCAATTGATTACTCGGTTGTTGATGTACATACGCCATGTTCCATCCTTCTTAGGAACGAACAAAGCTAGTGCAGCACAAGCGCTTATGTTCTCCCTTACATATCCTTGCTCTATGAGTTTGTCCACCTATCTTTTTAGCTCGGTAGTCTGCTTAGGGTTCATTTTGTATGCAGGTCGATTTGGTAAGGTAACGCCTGGCTGTAGATCAATATAATGCTCAATACCTTGGACTAGAGGTAATCTTCTAGGTAGTTCTTCAAGGAATAGATTGGAAAAATCATTTAGCAGGCTTTGGATTTCATCAAGGATATCCTCTAAATCTCTCATTTCCAACAATCTTCTGGTCAATAGGAACATATGTTCTTCAGCCTTTTCAATAGTTCAAATCTCTCTTCAACTCATCACTAAGGCATTTTTCTTACTAGCTCGAGTAAGTTGATTATAGGTTTCATTTACTTAGGACGAGGTCATAGGTTGCAACACAATCTTCCTTCCATCCTTAACAACGACATAGGTGTTCTTATACCCATTGTAAGTAATACATCGGTCAAACAACCAAGTTTGTCTAAGCAGCAAATCTGAAGCTCCCTTGGAGATGACATTGTGTACTACTTTGTCCCTATATACACTTCTAACATTGAACAATATAGTCACTTATTTAGTTACATGCAAAGTATCCTTATCATGAAGCTAATGCAGCTTGTAAGGTCAGGGATGCTTTAAGGTTAGCAAACCCAACCTCTACACAAAGGACCGTGTAACAACATTAGTACAACTCCCCCTATCTACAATGATCATGTGTAATTGGCCTTTGATGGTACACTTAGTATGAAACAAATTATCCTATTGGTCCTCCTTAGAATACGGCAAGGAACTTAGTACTCGTCTCAAGAATAAGGTCATCACTTCTTCCTAATTGGCATAGATACAGGTCTCCACTTCCTCTGCGGCTTTAGGTTTTCCAACATCCTCTTCCTTCTTGGGCCTGCTCTTATTGGTGCTATCTACTATATCTCCTTAAAGCACCATAACACATCAATTTGGACACTCAACAGCTAAATGTCCACAACCCAAGCATTTAAAGTATTTCACCTCGCTAATCTTCCATCCAAAAGTTTGTCCTTTCTCATATATCCTTAGAGTCAGCCTAACCTCAGCTCAGCTTGGCTAATTTGCTCAACCCTACTGGTTTGCTCGGTTGTCTTCAAATTGGTTGTTCTGATCCTCTACCCTATATGGCCTCCTCGTCTTAGCTTGAATAGGTCAGTATAAAACTAGGGGTAGGGAGAATGTTTGCCTTAGTCTACTGAGAGCACATCTCCTCTACTTTTCTACTCTCTATACTATCTTTATCACCTCTTCCAAGGTATAAAACCTCTGCACCTCCACAATGTGGCGAATTTCATATTGAAGTCCAGAGATGAACCTCGATACAGCGCGAGCCTCGGTTTCTTCCACATTAACTCTAATCATAAGCATCTAGAACTCTCTAACATAGTTATCAACAGATCAGCTTCCTTAGCGAAGCTCCTACAACTTTGCAAACATATCTTGTAGGTAGGTCTTAGGTACAAATCTACCTCTTAACAACCTTTTCATCTCATCCCAAGTTCTAATATCTCGCCTTCTATCTCTTGTTTTGGTTGCATTCAAATTTTTCCTCTCAATAGTGGCATATCTAATAAACTCCAGTGCAACAAGTCGAACTTTGACAACATCTGTATATCTATAACGTTTAAGTATTCATTTGCATCTCCACTTCCATTGAAGGGGGAGATTTAAACTTTACCATTGTCTAGCCTTTGGGGAGCCTAACGTCCTCGTCCTTGTCCTTGCGCTTGGTAATAGCCAACTTCTTCTTCTTCCTCCCTAAACTCTTCAACATCTAGCTCTTCACCATCTTTCTCAATCTCCTCTAACTCCAGTCTTCATTTAGCAACTCAATCTGCTACTCCTCCAGCTCGCTGCAATCAAACTAGGAGATTGGTTTGATTATCTTGGCCATGGTGTCTCTCAAGGGCATTTTCTTGTGGGTTATCATATTATACACCATGAGGTTATTGTCTAGTAACTTGCATTGCTGTTATTAGACTCTCAATAAGGTTTGTGAGTTTGTCAAGTTTGTCATCAATTGACCTTGAGGTATTACTACCATTATGACCATGACTAGGTTGAGCACCACTACTTTGATAACCAATAACACCTTGAACATTCAAATCTGTCATGGTGCAATACTTCTTAAATAGATTAATAACTCATTAACAACTTTAATACCTAATAATCACTCGAACATAACAGTAGCGAACTTGCTCTATTTTCGTAATGAAAAACTAAGTAATAATGAAGCTACACTTACACACAAACATAGTACAGTAGCTACGGAAGGAACATAGCAGCTACTAACAGTAAGGTGAACCCAAACTTTACTGTAACTTCACACACTCCCTTGTGAAACCATACTCTGATTCCAATGAAGTCAATGCGTCTCTGAGGTCGGACATACAAAGAAACACCACAATAAAGCGAATAAAAAACAAATAAGGAAAAGTTACTAAATGTTTAGGCAGCTACCAAATGGATATAATGCACCACTCAATCCTACTTGGCCTACAATTTATCGGATATGACATATTGGTCCAAACTGAAGGGTTACTCACCATTACTCCTTACTAAAGGGAATATATAAGAGTTGAATGATATTGAGAACACTAAGGTTGCTTAAAGGAAGCGTAAATAATTTCTATATTGATTAGTTGATTCTTCACACAAAAGAAAGTGGGTGTTTATATATCTATCCACTAGGTTTACTTTACATATATGAAAAGACAAAAGGGTATTCTACAATTAGGTTACATAAAACATACTAAAAGGGGTAAAAGTGACAAAGAATATTTAGTATGAAAAAGAAAAAATCATTCTAGAAGGTTGTGTTCAAGAGATATGTATCACTTAGTGGCTGGACTTTAGAAATATGAGACAAAGTAGGCAAAAGTAGAAAAGCATTGCAGTCAGGGGTTGACTTGATCTAGATCAAGTCAAGAGCCAATCATTCCGATAAAGAAGTCAGCTAAATTGGAGCCAGATGCCTGTAGTTAGTTCGAGAGCTCAGTTCGGCTACTCCTAAGCTGTCTTCAAGAATAAAACTTCGTTGTTAGGCAGGGATAAGTTTAACACATGTGAGTATTTAATAGATAGGTCGGTGGGAGATCAATTTAGAATAGGGATCCTCGTCTCGACTTTGGTTTCAAGCCAGTATTCTCTACGCGAATCCTTAGAGTCTGCTAGCTTAGCTATAAGTGATTGGTCCAAGGGGGTTGATTCTTATCAGTAAGGACTCACACAAAGGATACTAGCTCAAACTACCATTCAAGATGAGGATTCCTATTCCAATCTCCATCTTTTACACTATTGCTAACTTGATCACTAAGCTATCACAAGTTTCAACATAGTGTTCAAGCTACCAAGCAATTGTGCCAACCTACCTAGCATGTATGCCAACTAACCGAGCAACCAAATTTGTTACCAAACTCATGATATGATCCAGGCAACTCTCAAACCAACCAGCATTAGACCTCTATCTAAGTAAAGCTACTAAGCTAACCAACATCTAACCTCTGTCTGAATTAAGCTACCGAGCTAAGCTTTGACCTAAACCCAACCAAGTTAGCTCTGATTGGTGATCTTCTTTGAGACATGTCTAAATAAGACCCCAACTATCAAGCAACCTCAACAGTCATTTCGACTTAACCAACCTCCAATCACTTTTGGGTACATGTCTTCTGGCCCATTAGTTTAGAATGGTTCTTTATTTTTTTCATACAAAATATTCTTTATCTCTTTTACTCTTTTTAGTATGTTTCATGTATTTTATTTGTAAATTACCCTTTTTGTATTTTACATGTATGCCTTGTAAACCTAGTAGGGCTAGTATATAAACCCTATTTATTTTGTACTCAATCATCATTGCATTTTTAATATTACCGGTTTCCTTTTTGAGCAACCTTAGTATTCTCACTCTCTCTTAACTCGTATCTATTCCCTTTAGTAAGAAGTAGTGGTAAGTGACCTTATTGTTCAAACCGGTGAATTGTAAGTCAAGTAAGATAGATTGGTGTATCATATCTGATTGATAGTTGCTTAGATTTACTAATCCTATTTTATTTTCTTTGGATTCCTACCATTGTGGTTCTTCTCTATGTGTACGACCTTGGAGACACATCACATTCCAAGGCCTATATCCTAGTTTGGGAGCCTTATAATTTAAGATATTTGCTTCTCTCAACTGATGAAAGGCTTGAGAGATAGTGATAGGAATTAGAGTGAAATTTTTTCCTTGAGCCTTCTAAACTTGCATAGGCGTTTGACCACCACTTGGATTATTGGACTTAAACTTCGTGGCATATCTTTCAGGACTTATCACATTAACGGCACTCTTTTGTAACAATTCTAGAAGCACTTTCTTTTATTTTAGACCTTCCAATCTTGCAGTTCATAAGGCTTCCTCAATTTTGCCCCTTGCCACCACAACATCTACAAAGTTAAAAGCTATATTCCCTAAAAGATGCTTATAATATGGCTCATCTAGTATATTAATGAATGAAGATGTCAAGTCTTTCTCTAGCAAAAGAGGAATGCTTCTAGTTGCCATGTACTTCTACCTTTGCCCATATTCTTTAAAGGATTCATCATTTTTCTTGATCAATATGCGTACGTCTCAAATCAAGGGAGTTGTCTTGATGTTGAATTTGTATTGTTCATAGAAAACTCGAGCCAATTTCTCCTAAGTATTTATCTAGCTAAGATCAAACTAACATACCAAGTTAATGTAAGCCTTGTCAGACAATCTTGAAACGTTTGTACCATGAATTGATCATTTTGAACATATTTACCTATCTTGCAAACGTATAATCTAGTGTGTAGCTTTGGCATCTAGTCCCATCTTACTTCTCAAACTTTAAGACCTTGAATTTTTCTAGGTAAACCCTGACATCAAATGCAGAAAGGTTAGTGATCCTAGCTTGCTCAAATCCATCATAGCCTCTAAGCGCCTTCATTTTCTCAGTGATCAATTGGGTTAACTCCTTTTCCAATTCTTTAAACGGTCCTGGTTAACCCTAAAGTTAACTGGCTTTGTATTGATTGGGAGTAAGTATGTTGTGGGCTCAAAACTAGGTTGACTTTTGAATAGACCCCTTCTAATTCAAAAGACTCAAAAGTTGGATTAACCTTTGGATAGTTCTCTTTTGCTTCTAAGGGTAAAGCCTCAACATTCTTTCCATAGCAGGCCTTAGAGTGCTCTTTGTTTGATGGTGATGTAGCTCTAAATAAAGCAATATTATCAGCAAGGAAACTTAACTAATATGTGATTTTTCCTACAATTTGCTCCAAAAAACGAAACCTTATCTTAATAGGTTGATGATTTCGAGGTTAATGTTATTGCTATTATCCTTGGTGTTGATGTTGTCATTTCCTTGGTTGGCCATTACTTTCAAGAATTCTTGAGAAGAATTCATCCTTGTTAGCAAATCTCCTTCCCCTCTCTCTCTCTCTCTCTCTCAAACTTTTGTTTCAAAAGAGAGAAAGGAAGAAAAAAAGAGGTAAAAAGAAACTAAGGAGTGGAATATAATGATGAGGTTCATTTACCTTATGATCTTACTTTGAGTGGAAAACATCCTAAAGGGACTAAATACTTACAAATATTTACGATTTATAGGTATTTAAAAGGTTACCTACATAAAGTAAGATCTAAGGAAAATCTCATGGGATACTTGATATTTATAGTTGACTACCAATTATCAACAAGGATAGAAAATGAATATTTTACAATAGAGATATAAACAATAGCAATTAACAAAGTTGATAAATTAAAAGCCATAAGGAAAACGAATATTTGTAACTCTAAGAATTTGTACAAAAGAACGATTTTTTACATTATGAATTAAAGGACTAATCACTAATTAAGAAATTTTTTTTATTGATAAAGGAGTATTTATAAGATAATGAAAACCTATGACATTCTAAAAAGTGGTGAATTTATAATATATTATTACATTCTAAAATTATATATAATATTTACAAAGAGGGTGGAAAAATTTTATGAATTAGTGATTTTTTCTAAATTCTATCTTTATTTTAAAGAGAGGAAAACTATTTACAAGTTCAAAGGTTTTCAATTATTTTAAAGAGATTTGAAAAATAATGTACAAATATGGCCTACAAAAAAAACTAAAAGGCTAATAGTAACTTGACCTAGTGGTAAAAAGAAAATTTTTTTTATAATATATAGAGAAATCTTTAAATTTGAGGAATTAATTTTTAGAGAAGTGCAATATTTTATAAAGATGGTAATGGTAGTAGATACGATTATTTACAAACATATGTAATACGACGGCATGTGGATGCAAATGTTAATGGCCTACGAGTAGATAATATTGTCGCAATGAAAAGGTTTAAGGTTGGGATTTTATCGGAATTTCATTATTACAATATAAGGAAATTGAATTGTTACATAGGAATGTTAATTTATACAAAATTTCTATACATACAATAAAGCTGCAATTTTACAATGAAAAAATCCTATACAAAGGATAAAATTACATTTGGTGGTACAATAAACTACAACATTTTTATGGTATAATGGAATTTTGATAGAATTCTAACCTTTCGTTGGTGATATACCCTATTACTATTTATTCGTTGGTTCAAAAGTCGCATATGCAATCAAGGTAGGTTCTAAAGGTCCTTAAGCTTTGTGACCTCATATGTTTTTGAGGAAATGATTCATCAATCACTTCCAAGCTTCAATGGGTTGGCCTAATCAACCCCAAATGGTGGCTACACTACTATACCTAAAGCCTACATAATGCCGCCACACCACCCCTTTGGCCCCGGTCCAAAGGTCTTAAGAAGGTTTGGGTTTGATTGTATCTACCTCATATTTTTAATGTAATCATCCTCCCAATATCCCAAGTATGTTACATGCAAAAGTAAATGCTATAAATAAAACAACGAATATTTACAAGAAAATAATCACAAAAGATAACATGAGTGTTTTGAAAGACAAATTTAATTTCGGAAGGTTTAAGTGACTAGCCTTCTTAACGGGTTCTTAGTGGAATTGCCAAGCTGTTGAGCTTAGATTTTCTTTTAGCTTTTCATTTTCTATTTTCCTTAATCCAATCAATATTAAACCCTAACTATTTAATATTAACCGTTGACTAAGAATTAAGGAAAAATATAATTTTTATAAATTTGGAAAAAAAAAAATTGGAGTAGTTACTCGATCAAGATTGAGAAAAATGTTAGGTTAAATTAATTAAGTGAATTGATTTTAACCTAGCCATCAATCTATAGAATCATTTTTGAAAGAGGATTTTTGAAAACTATTAATATTGGATTCGAGGGCTATTCTATTAAACCCTAAATGGATACCACTATTAGCCTTTTGAATTTAGCTTCATCTTTCAAAATACCCCTCTTAAATTGAAAGATGAATTTTAGTTTACAACTAAAGAAAATAAATTTTATTTACACAAAAGAGAAGGAAAAAAAATTATTTACAAAAGGGAAAAAAATTCCCTGTTTTAAGTCGCTCCATAGTTGTCTATAAGTGCCTATGAACTCACTATTCAGGATCAAACTTCCTATACTTCATTTGGATTTAACGAATTGGTTTCTTTTAATTTTAAAAACATCTAATGTTTATGTTTCTTAATCATTTTGGTTTTATTTAAAGGATTACTACAAAAATGGTCCTAATCTTGGAAACTTATTTTTCTTTTTGAAAATCCTAAATGGTGGTCTTACTTTGAAAAAAGGGTTAATTACTTTTGAAAATAACTTCTTTCCTAAGTAAATAAACACATCTATTCGTTTTTGAAAAAAAAATATGCTTTTATTTGAACATTTTTGTTGAAAGAAATAAAAAAAGAAAACCTAAAACACTTTTATATTTCTATCTTTTCCTTTTTTTCTATAAAATAAGTAATAATAAAAAAATAAAAGAAAGAAAGAAAGAAAATGGAAACAATACAGTTAAACTTAGGAAATAGGGTATATGGGTCAATCAGCGAGTGTAAAGCAAGTTCACAGGTCCAAGTTAGGTTACCTAACCCAATTTACGTACATTACATGTATTCCAATAAGAGGGAGGAGCTGCAACTACAATTAGGGTAGCTAGGGGTAGTTTCTAACATTTCTAAAGCAGGTAAACCCACTTTCATGTGGATCTTATTGATGATAGGAGTATTGGTGATGGTGTTACAGCCAATGGTAGCCATTTGGGGGTTGTTAGAGAGTAGTGGCCATGGTAGTTGTTTGCGATCATGGCAAGGATCTTGCTAAGGTTAAGTCTTATGTTTTTGGGTGTTGGGAGTTTGGCTATGAGCTCGAATTCCACTGAAAACTACTAGAGTAGCAGTAGCTAAGGTTTGGGCTGTTAAGGGCAATGGAGTTCACAATGACGAGTGGGGGTGGCTTGTATAGGTTTATCTTAAGGTAAGGATACTAGAGGTTATGGTTTTGTGGTTCGAGAAACACCGTAGAAGCCACCATCTTAAAGTGAGTTAGCAAGGCCATGTAGATAGAGAAAGAAAGGTAAATAGTGTTCTTGAGTAGGTTTAATTGATTTCTTGATGTTAGAAAGATCTATCCATCACCTTATTTGTACATTTCAAGCTTAACTAAGCATAGAAAGCATTGATTTCAAAAATCAAAGCAGATGGTTGACTCTATTTAATTATTGAAATCAAGGATAAAATCATGAAATTGATTAGTAAAAATGATTCCATTGTGAATATTTCTTGCATGAAATCTTTCTAGAAAGCTTCGATTTCCATTAAATGTAATGAATCAATCAATTTGGAATTCAAGTGAAATCCAACCATACATACATATATATATATATTTTTTTTCCAATCTTCAGTAGCCAATTTAATCCCTTAAATGTTTGAATCTGGATGTATTCTTGGTACCAATGCATAGTATTCCATGTGTACTTTGCAATTTCACCAAAATGAAGAAAAAGGGATTAAAAATGGTCTCAAAAGTGAGCTGTATGGGCATGTTATGTGAGAGAAAGGAGGAGAAATGTGGGAAAGAGAGAAAATATTTGTATCGACCAATGATAGGTTGATACGTAGTAAAGGACACAAACAAAAACAAAAGGCACTTAGCACCTATAGCAAGACTCGAACTTAAATCCTTTGATTTCCTTGCATATGACTTATTCAATAGACTATTAGCTTATACCTCACACATTTATGCAAACAAAAAAATACTTAAGCTAAATATCTAGGCTTCATAGAAATAAACAAATTTATCTAAACTTAAATGAACTCCTAATGGACTAAACTAAAACAACAAAGAGTAAAACAATATTAGAGAAAAAGGGGGAAAAATTATTATTATTATTTTTAATTCTTTTATACTTTTTTCTAAATTTTCTATTTTTTTTTAATTTTTTCTGTATTTACTATTTATTTTTATTTTTGAATTAGGACCATTTTTCCTTTATTTAAAGAAGGAAAAAAAAAAGATAAGGGGGTAGAAATGGGGTGTCTACTGTAACCTACTATTGCTACTTCCACTATTGAGGCGAAGTATGGAAGTTTAGGGGCTGCTATAAAGAAGTTATTGTAGGTCTCATATATCTTAAGAGACCTTGGCATTTTTGTTGATTTCCTTGTTTAGTTGGTTTGTGACAACAAATTTACATTACTTATAGCACATAACCCTTGCTTTCATGCTTAAAATAAACACATTGATATTGAAGATCATTTTATCAAAGATTATGTTTCATCTAGACTTTTGCAACTTGTCTATATTCCTTCCTCCCTTTAAGTTGTAAATATATTCACCAAGGCCTTGAGTTCTTCTCAACTACAAAAGTTGTGTTTCAAGTTGGGCTCGAAGGAAGCTCTAACTTAAAGGGGGACTACGGAAATGTATATGTATAGTCTTATATTCTTTAGTTTCTGTATATAGTTAGTGTATAGTTGAGTAGTTTATTTACATAGTTATATTAGTTCTCATTTTGTTCTAGTTCTTTAGTTAGCTTGTTTCATACATGTACATGTAATAGTATAAATAGTAGACTTATACGACACTTAATTATTGATAATACATATTTTCATTTTCCTTTACATCTTTCTCTCACTTTCTTTGGATATTTTGAACTCCATTTTCTTCTATTGTAAATTAGTTAGATCTATAAGAGATTAAGCTACTAAATCACAATTGAAGTAAGGCTTTCTCTCTTAACAACTTACCTTAAAGATAGGCAAAACTAAAAGAGAATAATTACCACTTTCTATCATACTATAAGATCAAGCTATGCTATTGTTGTTTTAAAATTTGTTGCCGACTTCAATTTCATGGCCAATGTTCTTCCGATCTCATGGGTTATTAATGAATTCAACATATAATATATTCAATGTGGTTTGAAACTACACAAGATATGTCAATGAAATGACAATCACATCTATCATAAAACATATTTTTTCCATGCAAGTCATTTTATGAAAAACTCTATCACTACTCAAATAATCAAGTTCTCTCAAACTATTTTTTAATGGTGAAGAAGGTGGCATTGAAAAACTAGTCATTTTAGATTCTCATTTGTTGTTCTTCAAATTCATTATGGTCTTGAATTGAACTCTCAATGGTCTCATAATTTGCAAAATTTCATAAAAGAAGGCTAAAGGGGTACCGAAGCCATCTGGCATAACTATTCCGATAGCTATGTTAATGGATAGGAAGTATGGAGAGTGTGAAAGTATGTATAAGTGTAAACAATAAAGAGGCAAAGAGAGCTCTACTTAAGATTTGCTAAGCTATTTAGAGGTAAGACATCTCAACCATTTAGGTATGGTAGTTTAACTACCTTCAACGGCTTCCACATGTTGCATTAATTGCTTAGACAGTTGCCCAATTTCTAGGAAGTGTGGTACTTGACGGTTATTAAATTGTATTAACTACAGAATTGTTTGCACAAATTGTCTTATTTTAAACTTTCAAATATGAGGCTAAGCTCTTGTGGCTTAAGCTTTGTGAGCTAATGTCTTGTGATATCTATTCTAACTTGCTCTCAACTCTTCTCCATTGCAATCAAGCTCCTCTTATAAGCATATCCATGATGCTCTCAATCTTATACTTAACCGAAGTGCTTATTCTTCAAGTCTCGGTCATGAACACTCATCCAATCAATTAAGACAAGTTTAAAGAGCCTAAAAGATCTTGACTTTGACCCTTAATACTTTGTTCTAAGCCTTTTGGGCCTTGGGTAAAAATCGCCCATCAACAATGCCATATTAGTACTAAATTGAATTTCAAATCTAATTAAAATAAAATAAAGGAAAAACTATACTTTTAATCCTCAAACTTTACCACTTTTTCAAAATGAGTTCTTGAACTTTTATTTTATTTTTTTATTTCAATTTTCAAACTTTCCAAAAGTTTGCAAAAATGTCTTTCATTAGTGAACCGTTAGTTTTTCCATTAATAAGAGACTCTTCTACAAACTTTTAAAAAGTTTGAGAACTTAATTAGAAAAAATGATAAAGGTGAAGGACTAAAAGTGTAATTTCCATCTTTTGCTTTTTCATCCTTTGTTAATTTTTATAGAAAGAAAAGCTTTACAACATAATGAATCAGAACAATTAATTGTGCTATCTGATAAAATATTGATAAAAAATTATTTATGTTATCTTATTATAATCATTATTTATATTTTTTATTTACAAATATATAATGATATTCTAATTAACTTTACATAGTGTAATTAAATTAAATATGATATATTTGTGATCACTATTATTTATTTAATCTAATAATTAGAATAAGTATCAAATAAGTTGTATAATTACTTTGCTAATACTAGTCTCTCAAATAATTGGACTAGATTCGAATCCTCATCCCCTAAATTGTTAAAATATGTAATGTAGTTGGTGAGAAAAAAAAAACTGTTATTATATGTAAATTTAAAGAAAATTGTAATATTAAATGTGATTCGATTCTATTAAGAATGCCAAATCAAATCATTAATTATTTGAAGTATTTATTAATCAAAATGAAAAAAGTACATCAAAATGACTAATTTTTTTTTCTTACTCTTTCATTTTAGGAATTTATATTTTCAATTTTTTCTCTGTTTCAAAACCTAAATTCTTAAAAATGAACAAAACTAGCATTTTTATTTTTTTATGTTATAAGTACCGCTAAAAATCGTGTCCAAAAAGACCAAATATATATATATATATGTATATATTGTGAGCTCGGTAGTTTCATGTAATTGTTTTGAGTTATAATTTATGGTGTATACAAAAGTAGGTTGATTGAGATGATATTTTCCATATAAGTCCTAAGAGTTAGACAAGGACACCTGTTGCATATGAGTTGTAAGAATGTAATAAAATAATAATAATATAGAAGAAAAATAATTAATTTTACTAAACTATATTATATTGTATTTAATACACCAAAAACATACGATTTAGGTAATAAAAATTAATCAAACTTTGGAGATAAATTATTTGGATAGTAAAATTATAAAATAATATATAAAAATAGTACATGTACCTCGAGTATACTTATTATATATAATTATATATCCAAAATGCTTAAAATATTTGAAAATATGTAGAATTAACTAAAATTTTATAAGAAATTAATAAAAATTTGAAAAACAAAATCACCAATTTATCATATTTGTATTGGCTTAGCATGACATGCTTCTTAAACAGGTGTTAATGAATTCTTTTTGTTTAGGACACCTTGCAATGCATTTTAAGAGGGTATAAATAGGGTAGGCAAAGAGAAAATAAGCCATATCCATCCATGCAAGCTTGGGAAATTTCAAGAAATGTTCTTCGTGATTTACTTGAAGTGCTAAGATTCTAGGAAAATTATGGATAAGAAGAGAAAGCTTAAAGAAAATTCTAAGGAAAATTAGAAAGGAAAAAAGGAAATAAATCAAGCAAAATGGCGAAACCCAAGTCCAAGGAGATGCTAGGTATAGACCACCACCATTGGGTGATAAAGGTGGTGACACCTAAGGCTACTGATAAGGTAGTGGTGACCGAACGGCCCAATTCTAATGAACTCCATTTTTTCACCCAATTTTCTTATTTTTTTTAAATATAAAATTAGGTTTGAAAATTTTGAAAAAAAAAAAAGTAATTCCATAATATTTTGTATATACTATTTGAGAAAAATATTAGATTGTAAAATTTTTAAGCGGATTCATGACCTCCTTAAGAAATTGCCTAAAATGGAGCAATTTTCAAAGTTATTCTAAATGTATCCTATTGATGTAGTTTTGCAACCAAAAATTGTTGGGAACATTCTCATGTTATATGTAAGAATTCAATGAAGAGTTTTTGGACAAAAATATTTTCTATGATTTTTATAAATTTTTTAGCTTCTAAATTCGGTAAAAAAAATGTTATTTTTCAAATATTTTTATGTGATTAGCTCCTAGGAAACCGATTTGTACTAGCTATAAAGTTCATTGATATTGTATTTCAAAATGGAAAATGATATGAAGTTGAGTAGCTTAGATTGGAGTTGAGATATGCACAAGTTACTAGTTATAGGCATTTATGGGCTTAAATGCATTAGAATGTGAATATGGGAATTTGGATGTTTTAATGGTTTAGTGTTAAAGTAAACCTCACAAACCTAACATTCTGAGTATAGAATTAAGCTCTTGTATTTTAGATGATTTTCCTAAGTTAACAGAGCTAATAAATTTAAAATCGATTAAAATTTTAAATTTGAAACCTAAATGAATATAAAAAAACCCTAACTTATTAATCAAAACTCTAATCGTATATAAAAACCTTAAACCCTAAATATATGTAACTATAAGTGATTAACCTCGAATTTAATAAAAACCTTAATCGTATATAAAAACCCTAAATTCTATATGCATGTATATATGAGAGATCAAACCCGGGCTTGGTCAAAATCTAAATCTAAATCTAAAACTAAACCTTTAAACTTATCAAGTATACAAATTAATTTAATGGTGATAAAGCCCTAGTCAGATATAATTATCAACTGAAACGCATAATCGCCTAAAATCACTAATGAATGATTAGAGATAACTTTTGAATGTTAATAGACATAAGAGTACTAAACGATTTTATAAAATTGATAATATTATTTTATAACTATGAATAACTTTATATATATAAATAAATTAATGTTATATAAATTTAATGATTGGTCTTGCTTTTATTATTTATTTGTTGTTTACATAGAATATAGTCATTATAAATTTTATACCTTATAATTTTCTTTATAATTATAATTTATGTTATTATTAATATTATGTATAGTAATAGAAATATTCAAAAAAAATTTAAAATTTTATTTATCTTATTTATTTTCCTTAATTTTTCCTTCCTTCCTTATTTTTCCTTTCTATTTTACATTTCCCTTTTGTAAATTTTGTTACATGTATACAATATTATTATATTATTATTTCAAATTTTGACCAAAAGTAAATATGTCCTTATGAATGCATTTAATTCATTTTTATCCCTTCTTTTCTTTTCTTTTTTTTTTCCTTTTCTTTTTTCCTCTTTTCTTTCACCTCATGTTGTGACATATGCCCCTTCTAAAATTCTCACTAACTTTCATTTATTATCTTCAAATTTCACACACATTTCACTCATTTTTCACCCCTAAATTGAACCGACATCTTTTCTTTCCTCTTCCTCATCTCTATCTTTTTGTTTTTCTTAGTTTTCTTCACCTACCATTCTACACTTTTTTACACTACAAATTCCATATTCAACCAACAACAAGAAGTGGACAAGAAGAACAATCCATCACCTAACCTTCTCAAAAACAAGTAAAAGTATTCCTTTTGCATTGTTTTGTTATGTAGAACTTGGTTTTAAGTATTTCTTGTATATTTGTATATTATCATACTTGAAGTATTGTATATGTAGTTGAGTATTTCGTAATTGGAATCACATGTATATGCATTAGATTTTTATGTATATAATCTTATTCCTTTTGGAAAGAATTTTTGCATATGTAAATATATTAATATATCCATATAGATATAAGTAAGAATATATCATAGGTTTATTTAGTTATATGTACATATATACAAATATATATACATAGTACATATACATACATATATGGAAGTAAATAAGATAAGAAATATATACATATATACACCCTTATACATACATAGTGTAATATCTAAATAAACCTACATATAAGAAAATACTAAGTAATTATATATATATATGTGAAAATTGAAAGTGTATATAGTATATATATATATGTAATATATCAAAAATCCCTTGAAAAAATATTAAGAAAACACGAATATATATATATATATAAGTATGTAAAATATTGAGTATAAATATGTGTACATGTATATAAATATGTATAATAATGGTATACTAAAAGTATGAATACATGTATAGATATATGTATGGTATAGTATAGAATAAGTGTACATACATGCATATATACAAATATACACACTAATATGTTAAGAATACATAATATATAAAATACAAGTATATAAATAATCATATTGTACATACTCAAGATGATATAATAAAATAATCATATACATCTGTATATAGAAAGTGGGTTGAATCCATAAAAGAAATTAAGGCACTCATATATGTTAAATAATCAATTTTAATAACATATAAATATACATAATAATAATATAAAATATAAGAAAAGGAAAAATTAAGAAAAGAAAATAATCAAAGTGCCACACAGACCTATAATAAAGTACCACACCAACATTTCTTATAAAATAACTCATTAAATCACAAATTTCAAAATTAATTAGAATAATAATAATTAATTAATTAATTAGAAAATTACAATAATAAAAAATTAATATAATTGGTAAATTAAACTTAGAAGGAAGAAATAGTAAAATTAATGTAAAAAGAGAATAAAAAATAAGAATATTCAAAAAAATACAACTTAGAAATTTATTAAGTCATAAAATAATAAAAAAAGCCTAAAAATAACAAATAAAACTTTTTTGGGTCAAAACAACAAAATTTGACATATAGACTTGAATTAACAACTTTTTTTTTTTTTTCTTATTTGAATGAATAAGTCAAGTAACGAAGAACGGAACCTACTAAAGTTTGACCTACATGCATGAAGAGTATCCCCACATATAAAGTGCAACTATGTCGGTAGAGAAGGGGAGAATATATCGGCATTCATTGGGAGAAACTCTTTATAGCATTTGAAGGATTGTGCCTACAATGACTAACAATTGTTATTTGATATAAATAAGAATTCAATATCGATGTTATCTATAGGAATACAATAAAGTCAAATATCTGTATGATAATTATTGGTATATGAGCTACATAATAAATCACTATAAATAAAATGCAATAGGAAAACAATAACTGACGAGGGGGGAATTTTTATCGAAATTCATTAACAATAAAATGGGGCTCAACAAGAGTTTCGTTTACGGTTATTCAAATTTAAGGGCGCCTTGATCAAATTTTAGAAAGAAATCAGGAAAAACTTCAATTGATATCATACTTCTTGTGCGTTTACCAAAATGAATAATTTTCGTCATCTTTTTACGTACTCTATTGAAGATACAAACAACGTGAAATAACGGTAAAGTAGCGTTTAAGTTATAAGTATCTTTAGTTGTTCATCTTGCCTCGTCATTATGGTACAAACCGCTCTTGTGGTATTTTGACAGTCTCTGAGAGTAAAACACCAGCTTTATGTAGAGGGAAGGAACGCTGTTGAAATCTTCCTATCAATAGCTTGAAGAGACCTTTTTCCGGTGACCGAAGATTGACTTTGCTTTTGGTAAATGGGAAAGGAAGGGGTTCGGATCTAGTTGTTGGAGCGTGTTACTTGATAAATACTAAAGATGACTGATTATAATTGGATAACGGTCTTTGTGTCGTTGGTAATACTGTTTTGTACAGTGCAACACGATTAACTTTCACGCGCACAAAGAGAGTGGAGGGATACTGGAGTTGAAAATAATAGTCCATTGTTGCACCATGTGAAAACGTGGTTGCAATGGAGACCTGTTGGAAAACTGATATCAGTAAAGTTATTATGATGTTCCTAAAAGTATATAGTAGCTAGTCAACAAATACTTTAGTTGTTGGATAATGAATAGAATATAGGATAATTTATATATATATTTACCTAAAACATCAAAAAGAACGGTTACGAAAACTTTATTGATTTTAATAATATAGACATAAACATATTTATTTAGTTTTTTTTTTTATGAACTCATTCTTGTTTTTCTTTTTCTAGGAACCAATCCCGCTATTTATCTCATCTTTAATTTATACTCCTTTAAAGCTAAAATATAAAATAAATTTTGAATTCAAAGGTTCAGATTTAAAAAGATAAAATTGAATGATAGCATAAAAAATGAGATTAGTCCCATCAAAATAGAGAACGAGACTATAGAATCCCGATTTATTAAGTTTTATCACAACTATAACATTCCTCGCAAGATTTGGATTATAAAGCCTTTACATCATTCACGGCAATTTAAATTCACAATCACAATTCTTTGGAATCAAAACAATAATGATTGGAGCAAAATTTTCAAGAATTGGAAAATTCATTCAGGATTACAATGATTGAGACATTCTCAGTCCCCATAACAACATTTATTTAATCACATCATATTCCAATGTATCTCCTCTCAATATCATTTTTTTTTAATTAACTAAAAATCAAGAACAAATAGGGCTGAGCTTGATAACAAGACAAAGTAACCTTATTATACCAGGTAAACAAACATGTACACACTTGTCAAAAAAGAAAAGCGCTAAATATTTGCCAACATTCCCATTCAAAGAATGTATTGAGGATTGCTAAAATATTTAAGGAGCCTGTAAGTAAATAATAAATAGGTAATGTACTAGGCCAAACACTTGGTATTCTGCGTGATTTTACATATTGGTTGGTAGATAACACACAAACTTCTTGTAAAACAAAATAGGGAAGGGTAACATAATATTGAGAAAACCATAGTAATTGACATACAAGATAAAACACAATCACAGAAAATGCAAAAGTTCCCATATAGTAAGTAATTCCATGTACATTGTACAATCCGGCATCAAGGCAATGGCCATACTTTTAGCTTCAACAATGATCAGCAAAAAGAGGGGAGGAAAAGGTGGGAAAAACATAGGTTGATGAAATTACCATGTTAGATCCATTCGAAGGAAAGTTACTTACCCGCCGATTGGGATAAAATGTTCATCTAAATCTATGGGTTTGACTTCCAAGAATTTTTTTCCTAACAGATCCAAGCTCAACAACGACGTCTCTCATGCTTTTCCTTTCCCCCGGTGAATCAGCTGAGCAAGAAACTCCAATTTCAAATATGGATTTTAAATACTCTAAAACTGGTTTTCCTGCATTAGATAACTCTTCCATTTCTGCATGCATTGTTTGGGTCCACTATTTCTGCAACTTTATCGGGAAAAGCTGCCTTAACAAAACAATTTAAATCCATGCTTCCATCGAAAATATCATCATTTGGTCTCTTCCCAGAAAAAAATTCCAACAATAGGACACCATAACTATAAATATCTCCTTGTGTTGACACGGAAGCTCCCACTCCATATTCTACAACCAAATAAAATGTCATACCTTTGGTAATGATTCAATATATTTATGGCCTTTAAAGCAAGGTCAGTGGAGAAGATTATGGCATATATTGGGTGTTAATATGACAAGACAACATCTACCATACTTAACGATAAAATGTTTTTACCTGGAGCAATATAGCCAATGGTTCCGTTGAAACAAGTTGAACTTGTCTGACCTGTTATATTGTTATTTGGCGCATCCGCAATGATTTTTGAGAGGCCGAAATCACCGACATGACCAATCATTTCGTCATCAAGGAGAACATTACTTGGCTTGATATCACGATGGATGATAGGGATTTCACATTGATGGTGGAGATAATCTTGTGCACAAGCAACATCAACGGCAATATTCAACCTTTGTATAAATCCTAAATGCTTCTGAGTCTTACTTGTGCTTTCCTTAGTGAGGAAAGGATGTAACAAATCTTCTAAGCTTCCATTAGCCATAAATTCATATACCAGAGCCTTGAATTCATTTCCAAAAGAATCAATACTTGAACATGCTGTGACTATTTTGACAAGATTGCAATGTCTAATTTTCTTTAGAACCTCGCATTCAGCTAAAAAACTTTTTGACGCACCATGTTTCTGAAGGTTGAACACCTTTACAACTACAATCGTTTCACTCGTATCTAAAATGGCTTTGTAAACTGAACCAAAACTACCACTTCCAAGCATATTAGTTAACGAGAAACCATTAGTAGCTTTTAGAAGACTCTGGTATGACAATCTTAAAAGAGGATCATTAGAAAAATTTTCTGAACCAGTATTTCTCTTCTTCCTTGACCGAAAAAGAAGCAGAGGCTAATCAAAGACAATATTCCAAGAAAGCTACCCAATGCGCCAAGTACACCTTTGACGATAGTATGGGAAGCTTTCTTATGGGAGACTTCAATATTGCATAGCGGTAATGATAACTCAAGAATACCGCCACAAAGTTTGTTGTTTCCAGTGATTGAGAATCTGCTAATATTCTTGAAAAGTCCATCTTTTGGCACTAAGCCTTCAAGATTGTTGTATGACAAATTTAAATTGTCTAAAAATATCAAGTGTGCCAAAGATTTTGGAATTTGGCCAGATGGATTATTTCGAGAAAGATCTATCAGATCAATGCCTCTCAAAGAACCCAAAGATGGTGGAATCATCCCTTGAAAGAAGTTCCCTTGCATATATAATGCACGCAAACTAAGACATTTACCGATGCTACTAGGAATTTTTTGAGACATCATGTTTTCAGAAACATCTAGATGGTTAAGATTCTCTAAATTTCCAACTAGTTCAGGAAGTGGACCATGAAGACGGTTTTGTGTCACATTCATCACAATCATTGACGAGATTTGGAAAATTTCCAAGGGTATGCTTCCCATTAGATCATTTGTATCAAGATACAAGTAATTTAAACTTTTGCATCCACCTAGAGCATGAGGTATTACACCTTGAAGCGTGTTATTTCCTATTAATAGCTCAGTTAGCTGCTTTAAGTTTCCAAGAGAAGATGGAATATTCCCTGACAACATGTTACTACCCGCATACATAATTACAAGCTTTTCAAGTTGGTTTTCACCAATTCCCAAAAGCTCTAAGTTAATGAGATTTCTTATCTCAGGAGGAGTTGGTCCAATTATACTATTACTTACGACGTCCAATTCACGAACAGATGAATAGTTTCCAATGCACTTAGGTAATGTTCCTCTAAGATTGTTACATGACATGGTCAATGTATCCAAGATAGAGTTATTGGTGAATGAACATACCAAATCCAAGTCATTTGTTTCTCCATTTCCATGATGATTATGTGAGATTTGAAACCTTTCAATTTTGTGTAGCTTTTCTAAAGAAGGCAATTTACCATTAAAATTATTTCGACTAGTATCAAAGATGGGAAAACTTGAGGCATTAGATAATGAGATAAGGAGATTTCCTATCATTTCATTCTTCCAGATCAAGAAGTACGGGAGATTTGGAAGGTTATTGAATAGGTCTGGAGGGAGACTTCCATTAATCAGGTTATTGCCAATTTCAAACAATGACAAAGAGGAAAGGTTGTACATTGAGGGTGGAATATAACCTGATAATCCATTTGCTGAGGCTCCAAACCATGTAAGTCTATTAAGCCAACCAAGTGTATTAGGAAGGACACCACTTAATTTGTTTTCGCCTAGATCTAACTTCTTTAAAGTGGACAAGTTACCAAGTGAGTGAGGGACTTATCCGTATAAATTGTTTGTACTCAACGCAAGGAAAATGAGTTTTGGGAAGGAACCAAGCTCTATAGGAATCTCACCTTCAAGATGATTGCTCTGAAGATCTATTTCTTTAAGGTTGTAACAGTTGGAAAAATTAGAAGGGATCCTACCGGTCAATGTCTTCTACTAAATCTAAGGACTCATCTTATGCTTAAGAATTGATGGGAATCAAGCTACTAGACCATTAACCCATAACGGAGCCTAAGGACTAAGGGGATTAGCAAGGCAGATCCTTCTGTTCCAACCGACTTCTACCAAAGCCGAGTATCCTTTTGCTGAGCAGCATGACTTCCCATCTTTTAAAGATTGTGTGTCAAATGCCAGAATGCCGAGTGCCTGCCAAACCACGCATGCCTGCTTACTTAAGCTCAAGCCAACCACTTACTTAACATCACTCTTACCAAGAGACCAAAAAAGAGAGCCCCCGCACTAACATAGCCATCCCTACTTGAACAAATCATTTTATCGTACTCTTTTGTTTGCATCCTCTAATTGTATCGCCAATACATTTTCGCCACGTATATAGGAGCCCATATAGAATTTATTACATTAATGATTATTTTTCCTGGATGTTCATTTTTCCCCTTTTTATATAATTGTACATTACTTTTTAAGGATAATACCCTTTTGTGTTTTCCATTTTAGGCATGTTGCCTTAAATTCTTGAGTATAAATACCCCTTATACTTATAACTGTAGATCAAATTGAATATTAATACATTTGACATTTTGTATCTTGTAAACATTACTTGTTTACATTTATTTTACTCTTATCCTAACCTTTGAGCAAGGCTAAGTAATGAGTAACCTCACCGAATAATCTTGTACGTCATATCAAGTTGTATCATGAGTCCACGAAAATTCCATTGGTGTATCATATCCATTAGAGCTATTCGTAGGTTTTTGCTTACCTTTTTATTTGCATTTGTCCTTTCGCATATTTCCCCATCACTTCCTTTTCAAGCTTTCGACAAGCTTGGACCTATTGAGTGACCGATCTTATCTATTCTTAGTTATGATCCACAACATCTTGATATTAGAGCGAAGGTTTTGTTCGAGTTATAGTATGTTTTTAAAGTCCTGTTTGTACTTTGTTTTGCATGTGTGAAATAGAACAAGTTACTATATTCATCTTAGCTTATGTGTTTGGTAGCTGTTTAGCTTCTAGTTTAGAGAAATGATAAATCCAAGTGTAAATGTTAATATTAGAGATGACAACAGTAGAGTTATCCACCATGGTTGACAATCTCAAGGAACCTCAAGAAGCATTAATGAGAGACTTGATGAGATGGTTAACCTCTTGGTAGATTTGACTAAAATTGTTCATGTGTTGGCTTGCTTACCAACTAAGGTCATATAAAACACCCCACAAGTTATATAACCTGTTAGAGGTCATAACCTAACTCGACAAGTTCAAGGTAAAGGAGTAGTCGAACGAGTAAGATGAAGGATCGACCTGAGAGACATAGATGAAAAGGATGAGGAGAAGTATTTTAAAGAAGAGTGAGCTCGAGTCCCCAAAGCATCTGACCATGTGAAGCTTTGGATTTCAAGCTTCAATGGATCTGGGAATGCTTATGAATACCTAGAATGCGAAAAGAAAGTGGAGCATGTTTTTTATTATTATCAGTATGAGGATTACGATAAAGTGAGAACTGCTGCTATTGAGTTCTTTGGATATGCCGCCATGTGGTGGAAGAATTTCCAAGCTATAAGTAGGCAAGAAGGCTATCGAGAGATTAATACTTAGCCTGAAATGGAAAAAATACTAAGAAATAGATTTGTGCTAGAAACTTACCTATAAGATACTTTCAATCGACTATAGGAGTTGAGGCAAAGAGGCCGAACAATTGACGATTATGTTTAGGAATTCCAAATACTCATAATCTAATGTGAAGTAGAGGAGCCTCCAACGTAAATAATCTCTAAGTTCATCACAGGATGGAGATGTGATATTCAAGACATTGTAGAGCTCCAACGAGTCATAACAATGGATAAAGCCATTTGAATAGCTCAATGAGTGGAGAGATAGAAGAGAAGTCGAGTACTAACCAGATTACTAGCTAATCAACCCAAACAGAGAAGTCATTGAACTCAATTAAGTATTGAACTGAACTGAAAGGTAAATGTCTAAGCCAAGCTAAAAGGCTAACTCAAACTTATGAGAAAAGGCAAGGATCAAACAAGAAGGCAAGTAAGATTAAGTGCCTTAAGTGCCAAGGATTTAGACATATGGCCGTTCAGTGCCCAAATTAAAGAACCATGGTGATTAAGGGAGATGTCATGAAGTTAAAGGTAAAGAGTACAGATGAGGAACCTGAAGAGGAAGCGATCATTGTCGAAAAAGAACTAAATGAAGAAGATGTGTTTGCTAAGGACTTGGATCAGTTGGTCTTGGTTGTTTGATGCACCATGAACTTAAAACCCTTACAAGAAGAGGAGTAAAGGGAGAATTTGTTTCATACCATATGTAAGGTAAATGACTAGGGGTGAGCATTAATTGTAGATAGTGGAAGTTGTACCAATGTGCATCAGCCGAAATGGTCTCATTGTTGAAGTTGCCGACCATTGCATACATAAAGCCATACAAGTTGCATTAGCTGAGTGATAAAGGAGCACTACATGTTACCCAGCAAGTACTACTACTGATCGCAATTAGAAATTACTCCGATAAGATTCTCTACAATGTGTTGCCTATATGTACCTCCCACGTGTTGCTTAAGGGACCATGGTTGTTTGATAGAACAGTTATCCATTACGGATATAGGAATACGTAAGTGTTTGAAAAGGATGGTCGGAAGATATACTAAACTCGATGTTGCCAAGAGAAGTTAATAAATTACAGACAAAACTTGTTCGCAGATCGAAGAAGACTCTAATGATGAGTAAAGCTGAGCTCCAGGAGGGCATCAATGCTAACAAGCCAACCCTCATGTTGATCAGGCGCCTATTGAAGATGAAGGAGTGAGGTAAACTACCTTAGAAAATAAAAGAGTTACTGGACAAATACATTGACTTGTTCCCAAAACAGTTTTCCAAAGGGTTGTCCCTACTAGGAGGTATAAGACACTACATTAACTCAATACCCGACGCTACCTTGCCGAATAAGCATGCTTATCAAATGAGTCCCAAATAGGCTTCTAAGCTCCAACGTCAAGTCAATGAGTTACTAGAGAGAAGATATGTTAAGGAAAGTCTCAGCACTTATGTTGTGTTAGCGCTTCTAGTGCTGAAAAAGGATGGAACCCGGTAAATGTGTATAAATAGCTGAGCCTAAACAAGATCACAATCAAGTATGGGTATCCTATTTAGAGGTTAGAAGATATGCTGAATGAATTGAGTGGAGCTAAGATCTTCAGCAAGATTAATCTTAAGTCTAACTACCATCAAATTAGCATAAGGCTAGGAGATGAGTGGAAAACTGCTTTTAAGACTCAACATAAACTTTACAAATGGATGGTCATGCCCTTCGACTTATCGAATGCCCCAAGCACTTTCATGAAACTAATGAATCTGTGTTAAGATATCTAATAGGGAAGTGTATCATGGTGTACTTTGATGATATCTTGGTCATAGTACCGACATGTTGAGTTACTTTGAACATCTCTGAGTGGTTTTAAATATCCTCCATGCTAAGAAATTATTCAGCAATCTCAAAAAGTGTTGCTTTTTCTAGGAGGAAGTGATATTCTTAAGCTATGTAGTAAGTAAAGGGGCTTACAAGTGGACGACAAGAAGGTTTAAGAAATCGTTGAGTGGTTGACTCTGATTACTTGTACCAATGTAAGAAGTTTCCATAGGCTGGCTTTATTCTACAAAAGATTTATCAAGAATTTCAGCACCCTCGTCACAGCACTTACTAAGTTAACAAAGAAGAACACCGACTTCTAATGGAGAGAAAAGGATGAGAGGAGTTTTACTAAGGTAAAGAAAAGATTGATCTCCACTCCAATGTTAGTTTTGCTTAACTTCGAGAAAATATTCAAGTTGAAATGTAACACATTAGGCATTGAAATAAGCACTATCCTAATGCAAGAAGGCTGACCAATTACCTTCCACAATAAGAAGCTTAATAGACCTCAGCCAAACTATTATATGTATAACAAAGAATTCTTAGTACTGATCTGAGCATTGCAAGTATGGTAGCATTATCTACTACCAAGAGAATTTGTCATCTATATTGACTACAAGTCCTTAAGGTACCTCCGAAGTTAAACCAAGTTGTCGAAGCAGCAAGCAAGATGGGTTGAATTCCTTGAAGGATTAAATTTTGTAATAAAATATATACAAGGAAAGAGCAATGTAGTTGCCAATACTCTTTTGAGAAGACATGTACTCTTGAGTGAACTACAGATTAGATTATTTAGGTTTGCAAGCATCAAAGAGCAGTACTCTAAGGATCCACACTTTAGACCTGTGTTTACGCGATGTGTCAATGGAAGAATAGTGGATGAGTACCATGTGGAAGCTGGCTACTTATTGTAAGAGGGAAAATTATACATGCCAACTTGTTCACTGCGGGAGCTGCTGATTAAGGAAGCCCACAGTGGGGGACTATTTGGATATTTTGGAGAGAAAAGGACATATGAATTGCTGAGTGGATGATTCTTTTGGCCAAGAATAAGGTGAGATGTGCATAGAATTGTTGAAAGTTGTGCCATGTGAAAGAAGGTCAAATGCCAAGTCAAACAAAGGAAAGCATTGCCTTGTCTTGTTTTAATGAAACCTTAGACTAAGTTGAGCATAGACTTTGTCCACGGATTACCACAAACTACCCGAGGCAAAGATTTTGTATTGGTTATTATCGATCATTTCAGCAAGATGGCCTACTTTGTAACTTACGCCAAAACTAACGATGTTTCAGCTATTACTTCTCTTTTCTTACAAGAGATTATATAGTTACATGGCATGCCGAGAAGTGTATCCTTCAATAGAGTCTTAAAGTTCTTAAGCCATTTTGGAAGGACCTTATGGCATTAGATAGGGACTAAACTACTATTCAATACCTCTTGTCACCCCCAAACTGACGGCCAAACAGAGGTGGTTAATCATACTTTGTAGATTAGGACGTCTACTTACCGATGGTTGAATTCGCTTACAACCAAACAGTATATGACACCACCAAATAGACCCCCTTTGAAGTCATCTATGGTTTTAATCCTAAGTTCCCCCTCGATCATACCCTTATGTTGGAATCCGAGCAATAAGACCCAGACGCAAGAGCCAAAGCATAATCCCTTTAGCACATCTATGACAAAGTCACTCAATATATCGACCAAGTTACCAGAAGAATGCAAGAGAAGGCTAAGGGTAGGATGGCTAAACAATTCCAACAAAGAGACTTAGAATGGTTGCACCTCGATAAGGAATGATTTTTGAACAAAAGGAGAAACAAATTATTTGCAAGAGCTGAAAACCCTTCAATATACTCCAAAAGATCAATGATAATGCCTACAAATTGGAGCTGCTTGAAGATTATGGGGTATCCAACACCTTCAACATTGCTAACCTAAGTCCCTATCACTCTAATGGAGAACTAACTGAAGATCATGTGGACTTGATCCCAAATCCAAATCAACTCGGAAGAAATAATGTGAATCAGGCTACTAGACCATTGACTCGCAGACAAGGCCAAGGACTAGAGGAACCGGTAAGGTAGATCCTCCTATTTCAACTGACTCCTGTTGAGGCCATGTATCACTTTGCCGAGCAACTTTGCATGCCAAGCCACATAACTTCCCATCTCTTGAAGATTATGTGGCGAATGCTAGAATGCCAAGATACTTGCCAAACCATACGTGCCTACTCACTTATACCTGAGCCAACCACTTATTCGACATCACTCTTGCTGAGAGATCAAAAGAGAGAGAGACTCTAGACTGATATTGCCACCCCTGCTCTGATAAACCATTTGATAGTACTCTTTTGTCTACATTCTCTAATGGCATCGCCAATACATTGTTACCACATGTACAAGAGCTCAAATAGAATATGTTACACTAATGATTATTTTTCTTGAATATTCATTTTTATCCTTTTGTATCCTTGTACATTACTTCTTAAGAGTAATATCCTTTTTGTCTTTTCCTTTTTAGGTATGTTGCCCTAAATTCTCAGGTATAAATACCCCTTATACTTGTAGTTATAGATTAGATTGAACATTAATACACTTAACATTTTGTCTCTCATAAACGTTACTTGTTTATATTCATTTCACTCTTATCCTAACCCTTAAGTAAGGCTAGGTGACGAGTAAACTCATCAGACCATCTCGTACATCATATTGAGTTGTATCGTGAGTCCACGGAAGTTCCATTGGTGTGTCATATCCATTGGGGCTATTCATGAGTTTTTTCTTACCTTTTTATTCGCATTTGTCCTTTTGCATATTTCCCCATCACTTCCTTTTCAAGCTTTCAGTAAGCTTAGACTCATTCAGTGATTAGCCTTGTCTATTCTTGGTTATAGTTCACAACAAGAACAAAGCCAAGAGTTACCTACCACACATCAAGTAAGTGATTCCCCTCCTCCAAAAGAACCCCTTAGCATAGTACATCTAGATGTTTCCGACTGCCCATAGGACTTGATTAAGTATACTGGGTTTCTGAGAATTTGTACTCTTAGGTTGTGGAAGATTAGCATACTTCCATACAACGAGTGCCCTGTAGATAATGAAGGTGATTCTCCTACCTTGCCTTTATATGTTAGGATTGAATACGACATGAGTCCAAATGGTGTTGCAAGTACAGTAATCAAACAAAAATTTAATACCATGCAACTTAGTTTTAGAGGTTACCCCCCCCCCCCCCGCCCCCCTCCCCAAAGACTAGTCATTTGAGAGACCTCAACCTCATGAGCAAGTCATAACATTAGGTTATCAAGAGTTTGCTCTCTTTGAGAAATACTTCGAAGTCAGTTTAAAGTTTCACTTTACCATATTCCAAAGGAGCTACTTTATATACCATTGTCTATATCCTTCTATGCACCATAAACTCTTATAGAGTGCTTATAGCATTTTAGTATATATGTGAGCATCTAGAAGTTAGAACTACTGTTACTTTATTTAGGTACTTCTTCACTTTGAAAAAGAAAGCGGGTTGGTTTTACATTTGTAACCAACCTCATTAGAAGCTTTTTGTTGGACTAGAGTCTTTAATCCTCAAATAGAAACATAAGTGGGTTATGGTTAAGCTAGTTACCTCATTAGACTTCCTAACCTTCTAAAGTCAACCCATCAGGTTGTCAAACAATAAACACCTACTTCCAATGATTAGAGGGCCTGTGATGTCATCATGGAGGCCTACAACAATAGATACTTCCTCTACGATGTAGATAAGATAATATCTAAGTATTCTAATGGTGCTTTAATTTTCATTAAGGATGAAGTTCGGATAGATGAGGGGGCTAGTGGTACTTTTGATTGGAGTATTGAAGGTCTTGATAAGGGGACTACGACTAAGAAAGGCATAGGTTATTGTGATCTTGTCATGTTGAAAGAGGTTTGTAAGAGGGGAGACCTTTGCGTCTACTTAGATAGCAAGGTAGTCTTCCTTGCCTGTGCTCGGCACAACTTTCATAAGTTCTTTGATTTCTAGTTTCTTTTTTTTTTTTTCCTAATATGATCTTTTAACTGCCTTACTATAGATATGATGCCTAAAGATAATAGTTCTAAAGATTTGTTTGTCGAGCTTAAGGCCAATGGATCAAAGGGCCTAAGAGGACCTCTTCCAAGCAAGCCTTGACCAAATAGCTATCTAAGTCCCAAGTCAAAGTATTACAAAGGCTCCGAAAAAACCAATATCAAAACCTAACACTATCCATTTTTTGACTTAATATCAATTTTCCAAAACTCTCAATGACTCTTGATGATCATGAAGGCTTTGTCTGAGGAAAAGAATGTTGTAAGTCCTCTATTCTAAACTTATTTTCAAGTTTCTTTATATTCCTTTAAGGTCATAACTTCCCCTTTGATCGCTTTTGAAAAGCTAAAGAGGCAAAGAATTAAGTAGTAAGTGTGGAAGCTAAGAAATTTGTAGGAGAAGTACGGGATTGAGAGAGTTAAATTAGTGGAAAGGAAGACAAAGGTCAAAGAAGAGATTAAGGTTTGGAAATAAAAAGCCAAAAGGGAGGCCCAAATATGGGAAGAAAAAGAGACGACTCTAATGGGGGTGAAGACGAAGAACTCTTAGCTTGTGATTAACCTTTAAGGAACACAAAACAAGGTTGAGACTCTTAAGAGCAAATATAGTGAGGAGGTTACTCACTTGCAAAGTTCATATGAGTAATTGAAGATCAAAATGGCTAAAGTTGAAAAGAAGTAAAGCTTTATGTAGTAGAGGGCTTATGATAAAGCTTGCATAGACATTGAGGAGAGTGAAGAATGTAAAGGACTAATGCATTACAAAGTATTGGATGGGATTAACTTTGCCTGAGAAGAAATTCTAATCCACCACCCTAAGTACAATCTCAATTTCTTAAATTTCGCCAAACAGACTGAAGAGGCTAACAAGAAAGAGCCTAAGGTTAAAGAATAAGTAACAGAAGATGCAGATACTCTTGTGGATGATCCATTAACACTAGAGGACAAGATGAAGCTCTTGAAGTCCTAGAAGTAGCAACTTCTAATCCTTTAGCCCATCTTCAACTAGACACTGCTTCAAGTCCAAATGCCCATGATGTCTCATTCTCTTTCTTTTTATTATTTATCTTTCTGATGGAAATTTTCTCTTAAGTTAGTATGCCAACCTTGGTCCTATGTAAAATTTTCTTAAAGGACTTCTTTTCTTACTTTTTATGCGGTGCAATCAATTTCTAGTTACTGATAATGACCTTCAATTGTGTTGTTCAATTGATTTAAATTACTTATCAACTAGCTTATTTTGTTATTTCCTTAACAACTCAAGAGCTCTCAATTAGATCCTTACGTACTGGACTTAAGGCTTGCAAGCCCTCTAATAGCTTATCATCCATTTACTAGACTTAGGGCTTATTAGACTTTTAGTGGTCGTTACCCTCATATTAAGCTTAGAGCATTATCCGTTTTGTTAACTAGGGACTTAAGAATATGTTATTGCTCGTCATCCTTAAGAGAATTTATAGTATATGGCTAGTCATTCTTAAGAGGATTTATAGCCTATGGTTTATCATCCTTAAGAGAATTTATAGTTTATGCCTCGTTATCCTTAAGAGGATTTATAGCCATCATACTTGTCACCTTTACAATAGCTTAAGGTTTTAAGATCTCATCATCCTTTCATAGGACTTAAAGATCTAAGGATACCCTTTTTCCTTCATCCATCAAATATAGGACTTAATGATTATCACTTTATAGTTTACCCGTTGCCCTTTTGGATAGGGCTTAGAGACTTTCAAAAGTCTTTTCTTATTAGAAAAGTTATATAAAGATCAAGCTCTTAATTTTTATGAAATTATACTTTAATGATAAACACCATAATAGAGTAACGTAAGGTAAAAAGGATTGAACAAAGAACAAACACTTTATTAAAAGCCATATCAAAGAGGAATCAAGTCAGTTGATTAGTTCCAATCTTCTAAAAGATAATTACAAACCAAATAAATCGAGTTTGGTGGAAAGAAACACACATTGCCACATGAGACTTGGGAAATAAGTCTAACAAAATACAAACCAAATGAAACTATTAGCAAAACACATAAACAAGTAAACATATCTTCATCTATACATTAAGTATCGACCGTTCACATCCTTCGTTCAAAGTATAGTCTAAGAATGTCAGCATTCCATACCCTAAGGATCAACTATCTGTTAAGCCTTTCTAACCTGTATGCATGTCCGTTCCCTACCACCTGTTTTACCGTAACAAGATCCTCTTAAGCTGAGGTAAGTTTCCCTTAACATTCCCCTGCTCTTAATGCTTTAAGTTTCTCGCAAAGCAAGTCAAAAGCACTTATGCTTAACCACTTATCATAATACTAACCTGCTCGTTGCTGATATGTAGTTAGATGAGCTTTCACCAAGGTGCATATCTTGTAGACTGTTTCCAAAATAGCTTATAAGCCAACATCATTATTCTCATGGCCATAGGCCTGTACTCTCATGCTCTCCACTTATAACTCAGTTGGCAACACCACCTCAATCCCAAAAGCCAATTGATATGAAGTACAACCTATCGATGTCCTTTAGGTAGTCCTATACCCCCACAAAACATTAGGTAGCTTATCTGCTTACTTACAACCAACCCAGGTTACTCTCTTCTTTAAGCTTTATAGAATCACCTTATTTGCTACCTCAGTTTGACCATTACTTTGGGGGCACACGATCTGATCTTCTAAGCTTCACAAAATTCTCTAAATTTATCATTATCGAACTATGGCCAATTATCTATTATAATCACAAATGGTATCCCAAACCTAGTCAGAAGATTACTGACCATAAACCCCTCGATGTTTCATTCTGTTATGCTCACCACAACCTTAGCTTTGACCCATTTTGTGAAATAATCAAATACGACAATGATATACCTTCTTTGCTTAGTTATCTTTAGGAATGGACTAAGTATATCTAATCCCTACTGGTTAGAACGCCAAGGGTTCGAAAAAGAGATCAAATACAAGCTTGGAGCTTGCTCAACTAGGGTATTCCTTTGATACTAATCATAAGTCTAAGCTAGACCGAAGGCATCTTCTCTCATCATAGGTAACCAATACCCTAGCCTTAGAGCTTAGACATAGAGAGCTATCATTCTAATATGATTGTTGCATACCTTAGAGTGTAGATTAGATAGTATTCACTACGCTTTAAATGGTTGGAGGCATCACAAATAAGGTATACTCATGCTTCTTATATAAGTTCCCATCAAGCATCGTAAAATTGGCCTCCTTGTAGATAAGACGCCAGCCCTCCTTAGTATCTTGAGGCAAAGTTCCCTTCTCTAAATATTCTATTATTAGATCCATCTAACAATACTTTAGTTCCTTTTATTGAATCTTAAGGCATTCTTATCGTCGGAACACTATGCTCCTTTCAGGTAGATATTCTATGAAGATCCTTTCCTCCTAGTTCGGTAAGCCTATTGAGGCCAATTTAGACAACTTGTCCACTTCATGCTTCTTTACTCTTGGTATCTTCATCAATTTCTAATCCTCGAAATTCAATCCATAATCTTTCATTAATTACAAATACTTGATCATACTTTCATCTTTGGCCATACCATTTCCTACGACTTAGTTTATTACCAATTAGGAATGGGAAAACATGTTCCAATGCCTGGCTTCAACCTCCTTTGCCAATCTCATCCCAGCTAATAGTGCCTCATATTCTGACTTGTTGTTATTGGGTGGGAAGCTAAACTTTAAAGCATAAGAGATCCAAGCTTCCATCAAATCTATGATGATCAATCCTGCTCTACTTCCTTTGCTTGTTGATGAGTCGTCTACATATAATTTCCAAGTCAACTGGTTTATATTTAAGTTAGAACTTTCTGATCTTATGAATTCAACACTAAAATATGCCAAAACTTATACCTTGTATGCTTCCCTAGGTTGATATTGTATTCCAAGGGCACTATGCTCTAAGGCTTACTTAACCATATGACCTGAAGCATCGAGCTTATATAAGGCTGGCTTTGAGGGTTGGGTGGTCAACACTATGACTAATGAGCTTTAAAGTATGGTAGGAGTTTCCTAGTAGCAACTACTATGTCCAAAAAAAACTTCTCCAATTTTATGTATCTCAATTTAGGTCCTTATAAGACATGACTTGCATTATGAAATGGTTGATGCACTGGTCCTTCTACTTACACTAAAATAGAGGAGAAGGCCCGATCACTCACAAACAAGTAAAGATATAACGTTTCCCCTTCTATAAGTTTTGACAAGATCAGGGATTTTGTCAAAAATTCTTTCAAGGCTTTAAAAGCCTTCTCACATTCTTCATTCCACCAAAACTCAAATGGGTTCCTCAAAACTCTGAAGAAGTCTACGTACCTTTCTACACTTTTTAAGGCAAATCTATTTAATGTCACAACCCTACCAGTTAACCTTTGGACCTTCTTAATGGATTTTGGTGACTCCATATCTAGAGTAGCCTAAATCTTCTCTAAATTAGCCTCAATCCCGTATTATGTCACCATGTAGCCTAAGAACTTCCTTAAAGAGGCATCGAACATACACTTCTATAGATTCAATTTCATGTTATATCTTCTTAATGTGTCAAAAGTGTCTTGTAGATCTAATAAGTGGTCATCATTTGTTTTAATCTTCACCATCATCTCATTAACATAAATCTTGATATTTCTATGTATCTCCAATTTAAACATCTTTGTGACTAGTCTCTAGCATGTAGCTCTCGAATTCTTTAATCTGAACAGCACCATCTTATAATAGTGGGTTCTAAAGTTTGTAATAAAATAGGTATGTACTTGATCCAAGGGATGCATCTTGATCTGATTTTACCTTAAGAATGCATCCGTAAAACTTAAAAACATATACCTTAAGGTCAAGTTGACCATCCGATCTATTTAAGGCAAGGGGAAATAGTCTTTTAAACATGCCTTGTTCAAGTTGGTAAAGTTAATGCACATCCTCCATTTCCCATTTGCTTTCTTTACTAACACACAATTCATGAGCCATGTGAGATATGGCTCTTCTCTAATAAATCCATTTTAATAACTTTTGTACTTCCTCTTCAATTGCAGCTTTTCTCTCTAGAGTGAAATGTCTTTTCTTTTACTACACAACTTTCATGTTTGAAACAATGTTTAACTTATGAGTAATGACCTCTTCTAGTATACTTGGCATGTTAGAGGGGAAATAAGCAAAAATGTCCCTATTAACTTAGCGGAAATGTATAATATACTTGCTTAGATCAACTGGCATACTAGTCTCAACTTTAGTCACATGCTCAAGATTATCATTGAGTTGAATTGGTGGTGTTTACTCCACAGGCTCTTTCATGATCTGCATATGATCGCTCAAGCCTTGCTCAATAACATAAACTTGATCCTTCTTCAAAATTTTTAAGTATAGAGCTCGGGATAGTTATTAGTCTCCATAACATGTCCCGATCCCAATTGGTGTGGAAAATTTTTCCTTTTAGTAAGTCATAGACACTACCATCTTAAACATATTGAAGGACGGTTGACCCATTATACCATTATTGATACAAACTCCGTAGATTAATACATAGACCCAATATCACGTGTAACCAATAGGGTAGGTTCGAGCCGTGAGATGGCTTATAGAGTAAATGGTAATCGAGGGTTAAGTAGGGGTTCCCATGCACTGACAATGGATATGATACACCAACGCTTCACATGAGCTTGGGTCACACTTGACATGATGCATAAGTAAGGCTAGAGGTCACTCGCTACCAGTCCACACTCAAATGGGTTAGATAAAAGTAGCTCAAGAGTAAAAAGAACACTTAGCTCAAGAGAGTAAAAAGTTCAATGCATTCTCTATATTTGATCCTTGTAGCTATTACATTTTGCAAGTATTTATAATACCTAGTTAGGGTAAGTCCTAAATAATAGAAAATTACATAAATGGATCCCTAGCTGCTAAGAAAAAGAGAATAATTTATAGGAAAAACATGTAATCATGCAAAAGAATATTCACTGTCAGAAAGGACAGTATGGATGTCAAAAAAAGGCTAGTACGTACGCGTTTTACTATCTATGGTCTAAAAATATAGCGATCAAAGAGGGGCAGATCCTGATCAAGTCAGTTTGACATCAACTATTCAATAGCTCAATCAATTGGGATCGGACTAAGGATGGTTTAAGGGCAACTCATTTTCAAGGTCAACCTCAAATGGTCAGTTCCTAATCACTATCGGATCGGCCTTAGCACTTTAAGGTTGGTCGTATTCAAATGTAACACTTAGATTGGTATATAACGGAGGGTTCGATTTGGTTTGGCTAGTCGGCTAGTGACCTCGGCAACATCTTGGGTGGTGTGGAGAACAAAGTAGTTCAACAGATCGGACTGGGGTAAGCACTACTCCTCAGGGCTTAACTTACCTTAAACAACTCAGTGAACAACTTGAGAAAGCTCTCGAGCTCAGGAGCATGTGATCGGTCCTTGATCCCTATCAATTGCATGGTGAAAGGCAATCTACAATCACAAAATCAACCTCTTTCTCAACCACATTTTCATTATCTCCAATCTATAAGGTTAAAATGGCCACTCATGTACTTTAACTAGTTAGTTATTGAATCCATATAAGCTGTATTTGTATGGTTGCATCTTAATGTTCTCAAGTTTAGGATGCATCCGACCAAAAGTGTACTTGAAAATCATGTCAATATAATTCCCTATATCTACCATCAACTTCCTAACTTTGATTGGCTACTCTAATTATAATAACTAGGGTATCATTATACAAAAACTAAACCCCCTACATTTCCTTGTTTAAAAGTATGATCATGTTGTCAATTCTATGCTTCTTACCTCTTGAATTCAACACATGATCGCCTAATGCATTTGATCAGCTTATAGTGGGCAAAAGACCTCCTCTTGCTGGTCTTCCAAAGATCACATTTATCATGCCTCGAGGAGCTCGGTTATTTCCCCTCTCATTATCATGTGCTACTAAGTCCTACTTATTAGGTCAGGTTTCCCCATTCTAAGCTTGCTACTTAATCCTCCTTCACTTCGTAGGTTGCTCGATGCGCTCCTCATTATCAACCACAGATTTCTTCAAGTAACCCCTTTATAAGGCATCTTTGAGTGCATTCTTCATATGTATACACTCATGTGTTATGGCCCTTATCTTCATAGAAATTAAAATACTTATTGGAATTTCTTTTAGCTAGATTGCTCTACATCTTCTCAAGCCAAGCTAAAAATCCTTGATTGATACCTCCATCAAAATATCCAACGTAAGTCAATTGAGAGGAGTATGTTTAACAAAAATGGGTATTGGTCTTTTCTAATCTCCTAATGGTTGGCTGAGCTTACTACATACATCAAAATTCCTTCCCAATCTATCCTTAATAAATCCCTTATCCTTGTCCAGCCTCCTCTCATGCTTTTCTTTCTCTAATGCCCTTCTTGCCTGCATTTGGTCCTCTCACAGGATGAACTTTTCTAACCTCTTTGTAAAATCAACCAATAAGGTTAAAGGGTATTTAGCAAGGGACATAAAAAAGTCTAAGTCTTCCTTGACTCATCTGCAAATGGCATGCAATGCTACTTTCTTGTTATGGTTAATGATCTTGATCGTTGACTGATTGAACCTATAAACATAGTCTCTAATTGATTCTCCTTGCTTCTACTTGATCAATGTCAGGAGTGAAGAATCCTTGGCTGGAGGTTTATTGGGTAGAAAATAATGCCAAAATTCTATAATCAGTTAATCAAAAGAAGAGATGGAGGCTACTTTCAATGAATTAAACTAATTGCTCGTAGATTTCCTCAAAGTGGATGGGAAAACCTTACAAACAATAGCATCAGTCATTCCATAAAGTTCCTTCAAAGTTTGAAACGTATTCAAATGGTCATCTAGGTCCTTCTTCCCCTCATACATATCAAACTAAGGTAACCGAATGCTTAATGGTAAGACCTTATCTACTATGCTCTGTACGAAAGGGCTTACCTTTCTACCTTTCACGTCTGTCTCTTTCCTAAAAGATCCCTCAGTAGCTAGCTTCTTAATATAACCCTCCAATTCTTATAGGTTCATGTCTGCCACAACTTTTTGCAGTAAGCAAGCAATTGTACTCTTAACTCTTCTACCTAGAGGAACCTACACATATAGTGCAGTCGGGGTCTGTAACAGAGCTTGTGGTTGATAGTTCTCCCTTAATCGTGGCTCTTGTCCTTGCTGAAAGTCATCTTCATTTACCATAGGAGCTTTCCCTTACAATTGCCACAATGATTCTTCCTGGGTCATTTGATCAACCTACTACCTTACTTATTGTAAAGAAGGAGTAAAAGAAGAGGCAACATCTCTTTCGTAAAGCCTTTGATGTAATCCTCTGTTGGTAGCCTAAACTTCCTATATGTCCTTTGTAAACCTAACACATAATGCCTCCAATTATTCTGCTCACAAATCACTATTTTGCTATTCTTGATTTTAGGTCACCTAATTGTATACTTCAACTTAACGTAGTTCAGGAGTATGTTGTTATAGTAACTGTTGTTCTTAAATCACTCGAAGAGCCCTACTCCCCCTCTCTTAGAGTGTTTGTATCTCATGACTTAGTTTTACCCATAATGTGGTTTTAGAAATAGATGGCACCAATTGTTCATATCAAATTTTGGTAAGAATAGAATCTTAAACACTAAGCTCTCAAACACTTTACAAAACAGAAAGAAATTAGGCTAAGGGGTGTCGAAGCCACTCCAATGTTGCTACTTAGATGTTTAAGTCAAGTGAAGCTTATTAAAGGTAGTGAAAATCGAAAATAGAATGCTTAAGTGTCCAAAAGAACCTGTCCATTGTTCTCTAACCTCCTTTTATAGATATAGGATAATTTGAATGTAGTAACCATTACCTCCAAATCCAATATGTGTGCCTAACTTAAATTTAAGACCACTTGCTAATTTTAAGAAACATTGCTAACATCGTAGTGGTCGATGGGCAATTATTTGATTGGGAAGGTAACTATTTGTGCCTAATGTTAGAATTTGAACCCTTTGGAGCTGATCAAGTCAAAGTTTGACCTATAGACGGTTATTCTAAGCTAAAGAAGGTTGATCCAATCTACTTTAGTTAAGTCCTTCTTATAGGAGTTTAGGTTGCCAGTCTCGAATTGTCTTGCACAATAGGTATAGTCTTTAAGAGGTCGGGAGCAGGGTAAAGTGAATATGTAATTGGATATTAGGTAGAAGTAGCTCTAAGTATCTTAGTTTATACCTTTAAGAAAAACCTCTATTAATGATTTATATGCATCTATCCATTATTGATTTTTTTAGGAGTTAAGAGAAGGTAGTTGTGTATTTATTATACAATAGAAAGAAATAGTTAAGCATATAACAAATTTGATGTAAAAATTGGCCATATCCACAAAATTAAAACATATTGAAAAATTAAGATGGAGTTTAGACATATCATTAAACTTATTTTATAACAATATTAATAGATACTCAATTGATGTCATCACAAGATACATAGGATGAAGATCCTACAACAAATAGATTCCTCAATCCTCATTTATGTATTACTTATGTTCTATAAATAATACAAATCATTTCTCATATAATGACTAATGAAGTAAAAAAGTCATCTAGTTAATACAAACACATACACACACAAACACACACACTAGTCTACATAGGTTAAGAAGTGGTTACCCATTAAGATAGCTAGACGAGATCTAGGTATAATGTTAGAAACGCAATAAGGTTTTATGATGCGTTTTAAAACCTCGTTAGTATAGTAAGGTGAGTTTTGGATCCATATGACTTATTCCAAACCCATCTCATTCACATCCATTACTTGTCTTCTCTTAATTTGAATTTTAGATATTCAAATTCACAAAGTTATATGATAGTCTTCAATAATGCATAGAAAAAAAAAAAAGAAAAGAAAAGAAAGAAAACAGTGAACCACATAACTTAAACAAGTAAGGAAAAATGCTTTAGGCCTTTTGATTTAGCTAAGAATTAATTTTCAAGTTGAGAAATTTTGAAATATTTCACGGATGATAAAAAAGTATAGTTATATTTAATAAAAGTTTTCATTAATAGAAGCTAATGATGATTCATATTACGAGTGTATAAAAAAATAAAAGATTTAAAAATAGTATGATAACTTTCTTTCATTTTTTTTAAGTAACATTTGAAATGTATCACTTTTCCCACTTTTTTACAGTTGAACTTCTATGTTAAGTATTATATTATTAATTGGGGAAATTACAATAGAGGAAATCAACGTTTGGAAGTAAGTACAAACAAAGAATCAACGTTTCACAAAGTGATTCAAATAATTTTATAAATTAATTATTATGACTCTCTTATTTGAACCATTTTGTGAAATATTAATCCTCATTTGAACTTTTTGAAATAATGATTGTTTATTTGAATTTTTTGAAATGTTGATTCTCTTCATTATAATTTTCCCTATATTAATATATAAATATATATATTTATTTATTCTTAAGACACCAAACCAGGAAAAATGATTCATTTGGTATGTTTCATTTTCTAATTGGTCTACGGATTTAAAAGACTGGAGTAGAAAAATGCATATTAAATATACCAAAATAGGGTTCAATTATCGAAAATAGAATTTCCAAACAACTAATTGAAAATATTCAAATAAAGATTTTATTTCTCTTTTGTAAAACCTACAAATTTAGTCTTCTAGATAAAATGTCAAACTCGAGTTTCGTAGGTATTTCCCTAAGTTAACAAAATTGATAAATTTAAAATGGATTAAAATTTCAAATTCGAAACCTAAAATGAATATGAAAAAAAACTCTCTAAAATACAATTTAAAAACCCTAATCGTATATAAAAACTCTAAATCCTAAACCTTACATACACATACTTATAAGAAATTAAATCTTACCATAATAAAAACCTTAAATCCTAAATCCTAAGATTATAAAACTCTGAATATTTACTCTAATATAAATAAAGCTCTAGTTTGATCAAATTATTTCTGGATACACGAAATTGTTAAAGAATTATCAGAAATAATTTTAAATAATGATACTTCATTAATTTCAACTAATTAAATTAATAAATTAATTGTTTGCAAATAAATCCTATATATATCCTACTTATAGCACCATGCATGTATATGTGTGTGTGTATATATATATATATATATATATATATATTGTTTCTTTCCATTTTAATGTGTGTATATATATTATTACTAAAAAATATGATATATTATACTTTATGATATACATACCTATTTTGTTTAACTAAATATACTATCCAAGTATCTTACTAATTACTTAACTAAACCTTAATATAAATACATTAACACCCTTCCATTACACTAACCAAATTCCCTAACTAAAGTCTACTATATGACAAGTAAAAAGGAAAAAGTAAAAAGGAAAAGGACAACCAAATCCCTTTTCAAACCCAACTTTCAACTACCAATTCTTAAGGTACTCCTCCCCATGCTTCTTAAATATCAAAAGCAAGAAGAGGTTAAATCACTCACCCATCCACTTATTTTCTTGTTCCATCGGTTAAAGCTCCCACAAGCTACTCCCTTCAACTTTTCTCTTTTAAAATTCAACACACACAAAACTCCATACCCCTCCCAATTCGACTAGGCATTAGATCTCTTCCCCTTTCATGCAATTTTTTTTTTCTTCTTTTTCTTTCTTTTGTTTGGCTCTACTTCTATAACCTAAAATATACTACATTCTTCCACCAATTTCTACCCATGTCTAGCCAACACAAGAAGATCTCAAGGAGAAAGGGCAATAAATGAGAGTGCAACATGAAGTTTTTTGTTTTTTTTTTAGGGCCTCCCTTTGCAAATTCTCCAACCTCAAAGAGTAACATAATTCTTTTTTTTTTTTTCTTTCCTCCTTGTAAGCTTTTTTTTTTATGTATTTTTGTTAGTCTTTGTGTTTAAGTTTCATATGCATCTTGTTGTTATGTGATTTTGGGGTAAAATCTTATTCCTGCAAAACACAAAGAGCTAAACGGTATCGAGACTAGCCTGGTATAGCTACTCCAATGCCTAAGTTAGTAAACGTATCCAAGAGAGGATAAGTATTAGTTTATGGATCATGAGAGATTTCTTACAATACTTTTACTCTGTATTTATAAGCAAATATCGAGTGTCTGAAGTAACAGTAATAATTGATTATAAGACACATGGAGACCTCATAATTAAGCACAAGCCAAAAATATAAGAGTGATGTACGGTTATGTAATGGAACTGTACAAGATAAGAACCATTTGTGCCACTTTTACTAAGTTCAAACCAGACATGAATTTGTCTTAGTCGACATATGCTAAGAACTAAGTTATTCGACTTTTCGTCATTCAAATGGCTAAGTGAATTCAAGAGATGAAATTTAACTATCAACATTTGCCCCTCCAACTCCTATGATTGAGAACTCACCTTGAGCGAGTAAATAAGGCTTAAGGTTTTGTTGGTAAGGTTGGTCTTGTGAATCGTAGCCAAGAACAAACAAAGTCAGTCGCTGGATGAGTCCAAGCTTGTAGAAAGCTCAAAAAATGATTAATGGGGGAAAGTGCAAAAAAGGAAAAAATGAAGAATAAAACAGTAAGCAAAACCCATGAACAGCTCTAAAGGATATGACACACCAATAGGACTTTTGATGACTCATGATACAATTCGATATGACGTACGAATCTATCCAGTGAAGTTAGTTGCCACCTAACCTTGCCTAAGTGAAAGGATAAGAGTGATACTAAGAGTAAACAAACAGTATTTACATAAGGAAGAAAAGTACTCAAAAAGTGTATTAAGAATGATCTGATGATTTCTAGCTACAAGTACAAGGGTATTTATATCGATAAGTTAGGGAAACTTACCTAAAAAAGAAAAGATAAAAAAGGAATCTCCTAAACAAGTAATGTACAAGATACAAAAGGATAAAAATTATTATACAAGAAAAATAATCATTGGTGCAATAGATTATGCACATGATACTATACACGTAGCGATGCTACATTGATGAGGTCGTTAGAAGATGTGGATAAAAAGTACGAATAAATGGCTTATCCAAATAGGGACGGCTTAGTCAGTTCGGGTTCTCTCTCTTGACTTCTCAGCAAGGAAGATGTCAAGTAATTGGTCGACTCGATATTAATAAGTAATCATCTATTTGGCATACTACAAAAAAATAGGCAGTCAAATGGTTTGGCATGAAGGGTGACTCAGCAAGAAAGTACTTAGCCTCAGCAAGAAAGTACTTAGCCTCAGCAAGGGTCGATTAGAACAAAAGAATTCATTATGCTGGCACTTTTAGTCCTCGAGCTCAGCTGTAGGTCAAAGGTCTAGTAGCTTAATTCCCATCAGTTAGAGCATGAAAATCGAAATTTCCCAAATGTCAAGTAATGTAGGTAGTCTTTTGATTTTTGTTTACAACATGAAAGATCATATCTTAATCAAAGAGTCATAACTCTTTAAATTTGCTACCTATCTAGAAAACTAAGTGGTAACACGTACAACAATTGTCACTCTAACCATAATTACACTATAGGGCTAATAACTATCAAAGCAACAATGACCATCAAATCCCTGTATCAAAACGCATGTCAAAAATCTACATTACACAATCTAATTATCACATCATTCTTATTAGAACTATATTAGGGTTACGAAGGGAAATTGCTCATATGTAAGGAATTTTCAATACTAAAAGAAGATTTCCTTTCTTTATTCTCATTTGTATCCTTAAGCATTCATCTCGTCTTCAACTTTAAAATTCTCAAAATTTTTGTGACTTTTATCATATAACTAAAATCAAGTATGGTTTGAAACATAATTTGTCAACTTGTTCTTTCAAATTTTAAAGCAACTGAAACTGAGGCTACCTTTCTACCCTAAAAAAGGAACAAAACGGCATGTTCCTCAAGTAACTCGGCCGCTAGTTTGGTAGAGCGGCGGGACAAACTCACCCATATTAACTCTTTCATACTACATACATATCTAAATGACAAAGAAGGAAGATTTGTAGCCAAATATTTGTATAACAACGTGGTTTACTTTAGTGATTCTCTAGATGGAGTGGCAAGTGCTACCAATGAAGCTCTTGTTTCAAAATACAATAAATACTGGCAAGATTTTCTTAAAGTATGAAATCTGTGGATGCCAAGAGAGGAAGAAAAGGTATGCTTTCTAGGGGAGAACGAGTTTCACATTTATCTAAAGTACCTCAACGTTGGACTAAACTTCCCATTTTCCATTTTCATTAAGTAGTTCTTTAACTATTTCCGAGTTCCGCCAAGCATGTTCTTGCCAAACACTTATCTGTTTCTCATAACTTTCAAGATAGTTTGCAAAGACGCTAAGGTTAGGGCTATGCCTCAATTATTTAGGTTCTTCTTTACAATAAGGAGATAGCTCTATGGTTAGTATTTTGTAGCTACTAAGCATGGGCAGAAATTTATGGACAAATTGGAGTCCAAGATCTATAAGTGGCATGACAAGTTTGTGTCGATTATATCGAATAAAGAATTAGACTTTTGGACCCAATAGACTGAACCCATCTGCACAAAAGATATGAGTTGATGCTAAATAATGCCGCCGTAGCAAAAAAGATTCAAGAAAGAAGAAAAAATAAAATGTTTTTCTAGGATGATAAGAGAATAATAAGGTGATATGAAAATGGGGAGCCAATATTCTCTGAAAAAGAAGGTATGCTACTGAGTAATTGACATGCTTAGTAAAGCTATAAGAGGAAATTTGTTCTCAGGACTTGGGGGATGAATGATCTAGCCTTTAAGCTTTGCTCAACATGGAACATGTAAGTCCTTGGTTTCTCTATTTTTATTGTTAATACATTTACCTTTTATTATAGAAATGGGCACAGGCAATGTAGATCTTACCAAGCTATTAGCCTAAGCAAAGGCTAAAAAATCCAAAGTCGACTAGTGAGTAAGTGCTAAGGTGACTGTGACTCGACCATTTGCTCCAAGGAAAGCCACATAAGAGAAAGCAGTGAAGCAAGTAATAACCCTAAAAAAGGCGTCCCATCTAGCCAACAAAGGACAAGGGAGTGAAAAGCCTGGTGTCGCTGAGGCAGCAAAAGTTGAAGTAATCCTTCAATTGAAAGTATCCCTCCATTTATAGAGTTGAGAGATTCTGGCTAAGAAATTGGCATTTACAACAGGGTAGAAATCACCCATCATGAGGCTATTAAGGGGTCATTGCTCCAAGTGGATATTGTGCCGAGTACTAACAAAAGAAATGGGAAGGAGCTTATCGGCTAATCTCCATGTAAGAGATCTAAGACAATGGATAAAAGTATAAAGGCGGCCATGAGGAACAATGCTCCCAACATCAATAGTATTGAATTCATCCCTAACACCGAGGTTGGTGAGTACTTTGTTCCATAGTGGAGTCACAATATCCTCCATACCGATTCTACCTTAGCGATAGGACCAAATCACTGGCTTTGATAAAAGGTGTCATTCTTCCCAAGGAGAAGGAGATTATGAAGAAGGATGTCGATAGGTTTGGTAGCTGTAACAAGGCACACATCACAGCCAAATTGTATTATGTAGGTATCAATTGAACCCTTTCACTTATGGTACGTGTTATATTACTGACATAATCTTGTTTGTATGCAAATCAACAACCACATTCTGATAGCTTTAGATGAAGCAGATAAGGAGATGAAAAAGGTAATAGAGAACTTATTGTTCTATCTAGTGATCTAGCGAATTTATTATTTTTATTGTTAACTTATTGTAGAAAATTGAGGATGCATATAACTCCTTAAGGGCTTAGATTATAGCAGTTGAAAGTGCAATAAAGGCTGAGATGGAGACCAAAAAATAGCAATAGGAGGTGGTAGCTAAGAAATTGGCACATTCATTAGTGGTCGATGAAGTCTCGAGCCTTAAAGCTAAGTGTGAGGAGCAATATAAGGAGGCTAAAGACCTGAAGGAAGAGCTTCATAAGAAAAGGGAAGGGTGTTGGGGGTTGGGCTAACCGCTCAACTTAATGAGCAATGAGGAGGATAGGCTCAAGATGCAAAAAAAGAATTAGAGACCAATAGCTCTAGACTACAAAGTCAGATTACCGAATTAGAGGAGGCGGCAATGAAAGTGCCCTCCATTAAGAAAGCATTAGAGATCATGACTCTAAGTTGGTTGTATGAGAAATTATGGAGAAAGAAGTTATTGGAGGGGGTCGAAGCGATGAGAGAAGAAATTTTAAAGTTTCACCCTAAATACAATCTTTCGTGCCTAGATTTTGTCGATATCAATGATAATGTCAGTAGTGATGAAGAAGCCGGCAAAGATATAGGTATTAAGGTCCATATGCAGGGTGATGACAATAGAGTTTGTGCTAAGGGTCCTAATGATGACTAGAATCAACTTTCCAAGGACATCCCCTACAAGCACAAAGAGAATTTTACCCATTCCAAAACCCCCCGTAATGAGAAAGAAATATGCTCCAATAAGTCCCCTCTTCTAATCAAGGGAATGCTTTCGCACAATCTAAGAACAACTCAAAATCTTAACGTTGCTACTATATTTTGCTTTTACAAAGTTGTATGAAGAAAATTTAGCCGAGTGGCTAAACAAATATTGCATTAATATTATTGATATTTCCTCGTGTGTGATTTAATACTTATAGTATGTTTTCTTTTACACACTATGTTTTCCAGCATGTTTTATTTCACATACTTACTTTTCTCGACACGTTTTATTTCACATGTGATATGTTAGATGCCTTTCTAAAGACTATGTCTGTTAGACATTTGAGACATGGACTAGTCATTTTACTTAAGCTGCGAGATCGTCTATAAGGACTAACATAATTGTTATTCAACCTTTCGGCTAAATTATAAAGCTCACTAACCTTGATAGGTCTAAACTTATTAAATATTAATTCATTCACTTATGCAGTTTAAACTTGATAATGATTTGTTAATCATGAAATGATCAGACAGGAAAATAAGTTGGCATTGGAATCTTAAAATAAGTATTTGCATTTGAAATAATAACTAAGCTATCGCCTTACAAGTAAAAAAAAAAAAAAAAGTGGAAATACTTCATAACATCAAAGGGATTAATTAAAATAAAGCTTCAAGTTCTTAGCATTTCATGCACAAGGGATGATTGTTCCATCTAACATTTATAGTTGATAGACCCCCTTACTAACGACTTCTCGAACCCTAACAAAATCCTCCAAATTCGCATCAAGTTTCTCCTGTCTAACTCACGTGCTAACCGCCTCTAATTTCCTGCAAACCGAATCTCCAAGTAGAAAAACCTTATGTTTTACCTTCTGATTATAATACTTGGTTGCCTTATGTTGGTATATTGCAACTTTTGCTCTTTTGACATCTCTTATCTCTTCGATAGTATCCAAATTATTTGTCAAACCAACTTAGTTGGTTGTCACGTTGAAATTTTGTGTATGTAAATTTGGCAAGTCCAATTCAATCAGCAATACTACTTTTGTACCATACTCCAATCTGAAGGGCATTTCCCCTATTACAATCCTATAGGTAGTCTCATATCTCCATAAAACATCTGGTAATTCATCAGCCTATTTTCCTTTGGTTTGATTAACTTTCTCTTCAAGCTGTGTAAGATGATCTTGTTAACAACTTCTACTTACCTATTAGTTTGAGGGTAAGCTACAAACGTGTAATTCAAACGGATGTTGTGTTTCTCATAAAAATGCCTAAATTTTGTCATTGTCAAATTGTGGTCCATTATCCGTGATTATCATAAATGGGACCTTGAATCTTGATATAATAAAGTTGAAAACAAAAGCTTCAACCTTCTTATCGATGATCCTTACCAATACCTTGGCTTCTGCCCACTTGGTAAAATAATCCACAACAACAATGACGAATTGTTATTATGCCATAGAATTTGGAAAAGATCCAAGTATGTCTAATCCCCATTCGACAAAAGACTAAGGATTGGTCAAATAACATAGTTTAGTAGAAGGCACATGACGTGATGCCTCATGCTTTTAGCAGTGCGAACACTATCGAACTAATGTCATTGTATCATCTTTCATTATCAACCAGTAATAGTCAAGTCACATAACACAAATATGCAAAGTTTGTGGTTTCACATGGTTGTTGCATACACCACCATATAGCTTGGATAATACTCATTGTACATATTTTGAAGGGAAGCACTGAAGATAAGTTTGAGAAATATTACATTTGTAAAGCTGATCATCTATCAATGTGTAATTTGTAGCCTGATAAATCAACCTTCGAACCTCTTTCCTATCATCGAGAAGAATGTCATCATTTAGATAATCCATAATTGGATCCATCTAAGACCTCTCTTTCAGGCAAAGAGCCAGTTAAAAGCTCTACTGGACAATTGGTAAACTCTTGTGTAGGAGGAACTCAACAAAGAGTTTGTCATTCAAATTAGGGAATGCTTTATTAGTAAGCTTTGACAACTTATTAACTGCAATGTTCTTGCTCGTTGGTATCTTATGAATAAAAAAGCATTGAAATTATTCCATGAGCATTCATACTATACATAAGTACTTGCTCGTTTCTTTTGCATTCGTCATATAATTCCCATTGACTTGATTCATAATAAGTTGTGAATCAAAGAAAACTTCAACTTTCTCGACACCAACTTCTTTTGCCAATCTGAATCCAGCTATTAAGACTTCACATTCCACTTCATTGTTGCTGGCTGGAAATCCAAATTTCAAGGCATAGTTAACCTTAACATTATGAGGTCCTTGCAAGGCAAGACCTACACCACTCCCGTCTTAAGTTGAAAAACCATTGACATAAAGATTCCATACTGGTTTCTCAACAATTTCTATAAGATCTTCTTCACCCATGATCTCGACCAAAAAATCCACCAATACTTAAGCTTTTAATGTCATCCTAGGTTTATATTGTACGTCATAAGCACTTAGCTCCAAGGCATACTTCATCATCCTTCTTGAGGAATCTAGCCATTGCAATGCTTATTGTAAAGGCTGATTAATGAGGACTACAATCTAATGAGCGTCAAAATATGGTTTTAACTTCCTTGCCGAGAGAATTACTGCTAACACAAATTTCTCAATTTTGGTATATCGATATTCTGGTCCTTACAAGACATGACTTACGTAATAAATTAGTCAATGCTCCTTGCCCTTGATTCCAACCATCATAGAGGAAAGTGTTCAACAACTGACTGATAGCTATAAATATAAATTCTCTCCTAAAATAGGTGTTGAGAGTATTGGTGGTGACGCAAGAAATTCTTTAAGCTTATTGAATGTTCTTTTACACTCATCCATCCACTTGAAATCTTTTAAATTCCTTAAAATTTTAAATAATTCTATACTCCTGGTTTCACTTATGGACATGAACCTAGTAAAGGTAACTATTCACTTAGTTAGCTCTTGAACCTCTTTGATAGTTCATGGAGATTTCATGTTTGTGATTACATTGATCTTTCTCAAATTTGCTTCAATACTGCACCAAGTGATCATATACCCTAAAAACTTTCCCAAAGTAGCACCAAAAAAGCACTTACATGGATTCAGATTCATATTATATCTCCTTAAAGTACTAAATGTTTCCTCAAGATCAATGAGATGCCAATCTTCTATTGTGCTTTTCACAATCATGTCACCAACATACACTTCTTATAGCTTGAACATCTTGGTGACAAGCCGCTGATAAGTTGCACTTGTATTTTTTAGCCCAAAGGGTATCACCGTATAACAATACGTTCTAAAGTTAGCAACGAATGATGTATGAACCTCATCTTTCTCATCCATTTTAATTTGATTACAGCTAGAAAACATATCCATGAAAGAAAGTAAAGCATGTCCAACAATTAAGTCAACCATCTAATCTATTCTTAGCAAGGGAAAGTAATCTTTAAGACAAGCCTTCAGACTCGTGAAATCTATGCACATACACCACTTGCCATTAGACTTCTTAACTAACACACAGTTAGCTAATCAAGTGGGATAAGGCTCTTCCTAAATGCCTTTAAGAGTTTCTAGACTTCTTCTTCTATGGCCGATTCCCTCTCAAAGGTGAAATGTCTTTTCTTTTCCTAAATCACCTTAATGTTTAGATCGATTTGAAACTTGTGTACCATGACATCTTTAAGGATACTCGGCATATCTAAGGGGGATCATGCAAATACATCGGAATTATTCTATAGAAAGTTGATTAAACTTTGGCGAATGTCTGTCAACAAGGGTTTCCTGATCTTTATCGTCTTTTCATGATCATCCCCTAAAGAAATTTCCTTTATTTCATCTTCGACATTATCTTTGCCGACTGACTTTCCTTCTAGGCAAGTTTCAACTTGAAAAATTTCTTCCTGCCTTAACGCCATCATGTACAACGATCTTGCCAACTATTGATCTCCTTTGCACACATCAACTCCAGTAGGAGTCGGAAATTTAGCCTAAAGGTAAGTAGCGGAAGGGACGATGCCAAATAAGTGTTGACACAACCATCCTATCATCATATCGTATAAGGACAAACATTTGACAACAAGGAAGTCCATTTATCTTCCTAATACGCACATCATCTCCAATTTGGATTAGTAAAGAAATTACTCCAGTCACCCGAATGGGTCTATTGTTGAAGGCATATAAATCGTAGCTATAAGGTCCTAACTATGTCTTGATTTTCAATCTAATTTGATCTATAGCATGCTGGAATATAATGTCTACCGAAAAATAAAGTGTACCGAACTTCTAGTATCAACAAGAATTTTCTTAACCTCAAAGTTAGCAATTCTCACACTAATCACGAGTGCCTCATTGTAAGGCCTTTGAATGCTTTCAAAATCCTCTTCTATGAAGGAAATTGTACTGTTGATTTTGACCTTCTTGCCCTGGACATTACAAACATAATGAATGGCATTAGTCAAGGTCGAAGAGCTTAACTAACCTATGGCAAAAGGTCCACCAAAAATTGTATTAACTATACCATTTGGTGCTCCACTAGTGCTTCCTTCTTTCACTTCTTTCTTAGCATGAATTAGGTGAGTGACATTCTTTTACTCTTTCCATCTCCTTTGAGATGGTCACTTAATATTCTCAGCATCATGTGCGAGAAACTTTGTCAAGTATCTTCACTGAATTGCATCCTCAATTGCATTCTTAAGTTATATGAATTCATCGTTATTATGGCCTACATCACAACAGAAATCTCAATATTTGGTAGAATTTTACAGTGAAGGATTTCCTCTCATCCTTTCTGACCACTACAACATGCCTCTTTGCATATATACCTCCATCAATTGTACGATTGAGTGGTGTGAAGATTAAGTATGTTTGGATATGTGGCTTCTTTTTCTCAGCATTAGGAGATTGATCATCATCCTTCCAAGTCGATCTTTGACACTTCTCTTTATATTGCCTTTCCTAATACGGGTTTGTAGATAAACATATGGGCCTAACATCACACATAACCAATAGGTTAGTTTGGACCTCGAGATGGTTCGAAAGATAAACGAAAGTCGAAGATTGAGTAAGGGTTCCCATACACCAACAATGGATATGATGTACCAACACCTCACATGAGCTCGGGTGACACTTGATATGATGCATAAGTATAGCTGGAATTCATTCACCACTAGTCTACGCTCAATGGGCTAGATAAGAGTAGCTCAAAAGTAAGTAAAAGAACCTTAAGCTTAAGAGAGTGTAAAGGTTTAGTATATTCTTCATATGTTGTTCTTAGGGTTATTACAATTTACAAGTACTTATAATACCCAATTGGGGTAAGTCTTAGGTTACAGAAAAAGACCCCTACTAGCTAAGGAAAAGGGGGGAATAATTTATAGGGGAATCAATGTAATCATGCAAAAAGAATGTCCTTTGTCAAAAAAGACAGTTTGAACATAAAAACAAAAAAAGGATAGCGCATGCTTGGTTTGCTCATTTTATGGTCCCTATGACACTATTATCTAAGCAAAGGCAAGTTCTAATTGGGTAAGGTCGACATCGGCAGTTCGGTAGCTTAGGCAGTTGAGACTATATCAGGGTTAACTCAGGGGGGTAGCTCATTTTTAGGTCAACCTTAAATAATTAGCTCCTAACAGTTGTTAGCTTAGCTTCAACACTGGTGAGGTTGGTCATATTCATGATTCAATGCTTAGACTAGTGTCTATTGCAGAGGGGTCGGCTCAACATGTCGACTGGTTTTCTCAGCAGTTTCTTGAAATGATGTAAAGAGTAAAGTAGCTCGGTAAGTTGGATTAAGGAATACACTACTCCCCAGCACTTAGTTTACCTTAGATAGCTCAACGAACCAACTAGGCAAGCCTACAAGCTTAGGAATGCGTAATTAGTTAATGATCCCTATCATCCCCTCTTAGCCATTTGGGATTTAAGATCAAATCTAGCACGACTCTGGATTACTCATCCTTAAGAAGACACGGTTAGAGATCGACAATGTTGAAGGAGTTTGAGACTCTATATTCTTCACGCGGTTCAATTTAATAAGCATTAAGATTGATCTTTTCAAACACCTTGAAAGGTTCGTCAGCCTTGGGAGATAACTTGCTCTTCCTCAAATTCGGGAATCATTCCTTGTAGAATGACCTGGTTGGAATTCTCTCTTTTTCTGTCCTCGGCCTCACCTCTTGAGCTTAACAGTAGCTTAGCTTAATTGCTGCACTACCTTTTGGTGCATAGCTCTAATGGCTTCAACTCTTCCTGCGGTTAGTTGGTCATCATCAGGTCTCGATAAGGGAATTTGATCCATTGGGAGCTTGGCGTTAAACCTATAGGCTACCTCAAAAGGAGTCCTGTTTGTTATGCTTTGGGCAATCCTATTGTCGACAAATTCAATGATTAGCAGGCATAGATCCCAATCATGTATGTTCCATCTAATAGTAATTTATAACAAAGTTCCTACTATTCTATTGACAACCTCAGTCTATCCATCAATTTGTGGATGGCAAGACGTACTGTACAATAACTTAGTTCCCATTCACCTCCATAATGTCTTCCAAAAGTGACTCATGAACTTCAAGTCTCGGTTTGAAACAATGCTCTTGGGAATCCTGTAAAGCTTGATTATTTCCTACAAGAAAAGAAAAGAGATAGCCAAAGCATCATTAGTTTTGGAACAAGGCCTGAAATGTATCATCTTACTAAATCAATCCACGACCACCATGATGGAGTCCTTCCCTCGAGATGTCCTTGATAACCTAGCAAGAAGTCCATACTCAGCTCAGACCAAGGTTTGGTTGAGATAAGCAAAGGTAGATAATGTCCATGCTCAACTCGACTCTTTACTTTTCGGTAGGTCGCACACCTTTCCAGCATGAATTAGAAATCTCTCTTCACCCTTAGGCAAAAGAATTTAGATGAGAGTACTTCATGGGTTTGGCGTTAGCCGACGTGTTCTTTCAATCTGCCCCTATGCACCTCACGCACCAACAATTCTCTTATAGAACAGGTCGAGATATACGGTCTCCTCTTTTTGATCAAGTATCTATCCTCCTTGTAATAGTTGTCTAAAGTCCATCCCTCTTCACATCGGGCATAGATGGGACCAAAATGTAGATCCTAAGCATACAAATTCTTTGTGGAGGAAAAACCAAGTAGCCTTTTTGTAGTTCAATCAGGAGGCTATGTTGTCTTGATAAGGTGCCAGCCACTACAGTGTTCTTTTCATGACATAAGAAAATCCCCCCATGAACTTAACCCATTTAGCTTATCTACAAGACAACATAGGTTGGCTCTTAAGATATCTCAAGGATTCATAATTAGTATAGATCACAAATTCCTTAGGTAGAAAATAGTATTACCATACAGTTAAGGCTCAAATTAAGGAGTAGAACTCCTTGTCATAAATAGAATAGTTGAGTATAACTCTTCGAAGTTTCTTGCGGAAGGAAGCAATAGGTTAGCCTTCTTACATTAGTACAATACCTATGCCTAATCCAAACGCATCACACTCTACTTCAAAAACTTTGTTAAAGCTCGGTAAAGCTAAGATGAGTGCATAGTCAACCTTTTTCACCTCCTCAAAACTCCTCTGCTCCTTCTCTCCCCATCTAAATTCAACATTCTTCTTTGAGAGTTTAGTAAGTAGGGCTACAATCGTACTAAAATTTCTTATAGACCTATGATAGAATGATGCTAAGCTATGGGAACTCCTCACATTGGCTAAAGTGATTGGCATTAGCCATTTGGTGATCACTCTAATCTCCTCTTCATCAACTTGTATGCTACAACCACTTATAACAAACCGCAAGAATATCACTTTGGCTTAGCAAAAGTCGCACTTTTTCATATTGGCATAAATCTGTTCAGCTCGAAGTTTTGCAAAGACTCTTTGGAGATGCTACTGGTGAGTTTCCAGGTTGGGGCTATACACTAAGATGTCATCAAAATAAACCATGACAAACTTCTCTATTATTTCTCAGAGTACATGATTCATCAAGTGCATATATATGCTTGGCACATTGGATAGTCTAAACAGCATTACAAGCCATTCATATTTATGCATTCAAATCTAATGGTATCCAAACTTAAGGTCGATCTTTAAAAACACTCTTTCTCTACTTAACTCGTTTAGCATGTCATCAAGTCTAGGTATGGGATAATTATACTTAATGGTGATTCAATTGATTGCCTAACTATCTATATACATCCTCCAAGACCTATCTTTCCTTGGCATTAGCAAGGTCAGTACGACACAAGGGCTAAAGGACTCGCATACATACTTTTTTCTTCAATAACTCATCTACGTACTTCTGCAGCTTAGCAACCTGTTCAGGATTCAGCCTACAGGTAAGTTTATTCAATAGTTCAGCTCCTGATTGTAAGTCAATTACATGTTCGATGCCTCGGATGGGAGGTAGACTGTCCTATAGCTCCTCTAGAAACAAATCGATGAATTCTTCCAATAATGTTTTCACTTCAGCGAGCTACTCCCTCTCCTTGGACCTTATCTCTAGTATCCTTCGAACCAATAGATAGGTCAGTCCTTCAAGCTCCATTTCTCTTTTTAACTTAGTTCAGATCATTACTAAAGCCTCTTTCTTCAAGGTTCAACTCAGTTGGGACTGCATGACCTTTATCTGCTTAACAGTCATAGGACTTGATTTTACCCTCTTGCCTTCATGCTTTAGGGAACATGTATTCCTCCTTCCATCATATATCACTGCTCGATCAAGCATCCATGGTCGTTTGAGTAGAATGTAGGATATACTCATAGGTAACACATTACAGAGCATTTCATCTCGATATTTGCCAATATAAATTGGCATAAATACCTGTTTGTTCACTTGTAGGGCTCCCTTATCACAAAGCCAACAAAGCTTATAAGGTTTTGGGTAGGGCTTAGTTGGTAATTTTAATTGTTAGACCATAAATGTAAAAGCTACATTGGTACAACTCCCACTGTTAATGATTAGGGCATACAATGACTCATTCATCTTACATCCGATGTGGAAGAGATTTTCTCTCTATTCATCTTTAAACATAAGACTGATACTCATTGTCCTCCTCAAAATTAGAGTGGTTAGTATAAAGTTGCCTTCCTCACTGTAGATAATTTCTTCCTTGAACAACTTAGCCTATTCATCCTCTTTTAGCTCCTTTACTTCCTCATCAATACCGTCTACTTCGACAGTCGACATCTTACCCCGGACCACCATAATTCTTTTATTCGGGTACTAAGCGACCATGTGTCCAAATCCTTGGCATTTGAAACACTTAATCTTACTTGTCTTCCTCCCCGAACTTTAGCCTTTCTTAAATTTCCTTAGGACTTCCTTCTCCTCTACTCAGGTAGTCTAAGCAAGTTAAGTCTCAACAACATTACTTAGTTCCATTTACACAGGTTTGCTCGAAATAGTTCAACTACTGCTAAGTTGGCTAACTGGTGGTTGAAACCTTCCTATTTAATGCCTTTCTATCCTCTAGGCAACTTGGATCACGTTGTCAAGTGAGCTAATATCTATGGTTTCTAAGATATCTCCAATCTTATATTTTAATCCATCGATGAATTAGGATACAGTTCGATCTTCTAGCTCATTGACTTCACGTCGAATCATCAACATCTAGAATTCCTTGACATAAGATTTAATAGTCAATCTTCCTTGCCTTAATTCCTGTAACCTTTTGAAGATATCTTATAAATAGTAGCTTAGCACAAATCTCCTCCTCATGATCCTCTTCATCTCATCCTAACTCCTAATTTCTCATTCCCCTTCTCTGCATGGAGTGGCCTGTAAGTTTTTCCATTATAAAGTGGTGTAACCAGTAAAGTCTAATACAGCAAGTCTAACTTTTGCGTTATCAAGCACTTCGTGGCATTCAAATTGCTTCTCAATTTTGTCTACTGAATCTAGGCGATCTTCAGCATCTCTACTTCAAGAAAAGCTTAGAATATGCATCTTTAACCCTTCAACCCTAAGGGCTTGTACATTCCTTTCTTCAGGTTCATAGTATTCCTCCACTTCATCACCTCCTTCCTCTTCCTCCTCAATCTCTTCAAGGGTTTGCCTTCATTGGCATCCTTACCCATTCCTTCAACTCGAGGTGGTTGAGTTGGGACATTAGCTCGACCAAACTGACCATTACCTCACTCTTACTACTCACATCCTCGGGTGAGGCTATTTCTAACCCATTGTCTATCCTTTTGGATAACAATCACCAAATTAGCTACTAACTTGGTGAGCCTATCCAATCGATCACCCACTGACTAAGGTATGAAGCTCCCTTCTTGCCCTTAACTTTATCGAGCACCATTTTCTTGCTTTTCTAGAGTTCCCCAAACACTTTAATTTAATATTGTTGGTTAACTTACAAAATTGATTGTCGAGCCTAGTTTTTTACCCTCCTAGTTCTTTCTATAAAATTAGGTCTTCTTTAAACCGATCAATACTAAACTCTACCCATTTAATATTGACCCTCGACTAGGGTTTACAGAAGATCATTTTTTCCAACTTGAAAAAATTTGGAGTCGCCACCCCACCGAAGTCGGGAAAAGGGGTTAAGTTATAACCAATTGGATGGATTGGTTATAACTTAGATACCGGTCTATCGATTAAAAAAATCAATTTATAAAATGTCCTTTTTGAAAACCAAAGATTTAGGTCTAAGGTCTAATTTATTAAACTCTAAACAGATACCACTTTTTAACTTTCCGAATTTAACTTTGCTTTTCAAATATACCCTTTTAATTTCTAAAAACATCTAGTTATGATACATACGACTAAATCAATTAATTTACATAAATAACTAAAAATGAAAAAAATAAAACTTTCCATATTTTAAGTCGCCCTATACTTACGTACGGGTGCCTACGTATCCACTATTCAAGATCAAACTTTCGTAGTTTGTTTATAAAAAAACTTTAGTAGGTGGTTTGATTTTAATTTTTAAAAAAGGGTCGCATTTACGTTTTTACCCAATTCAATTTGTCCAAGGAAATTCTTTTAAAGGGTCTTAATTGGTGTTTTATTTTTGGAAATTCTAAATGATTCTAATTTGAAAATTGATTGATTTATTTTCATTTATTTTTAGAAAACTCAATTTTTCTAAGTGTGAAAATGATTTTTATTTACTAACCTATTTATTTATTTTTATTTTTATTTTTATTATATTATCTTATTTATTTTATACTTGTTCTATCTATTTTTATTAAAATAAATAAATAGACTACTATCTTTCTTTCTTTTTTTGTTTTTCTTCTCTTTCTTTTTTCTTTTTCGTTCTTTTTTCTTTTTTTTTTCTTTTTCTCATTTATAACATTTACTAATAAACAAATGAATAAATACATAAAGAAAAGAAAAACTAAGTCGGCTCAAATTGGCTTCGAATCAGCCCAAATGGCTTGGATCGGCTCACTTTAGCTTGGATCAACTTGGTCAGCTCACTTCAGTTAAGTCAACTCACTTCAGCTTAGATCGACTCAGTCGGCTTGAGTCGGCTCAGTTTAGCTTAGATTAGCTCGGTCGGCTTAAGTCGGCTTACTTCAGCTTAGATCGGCTTGGTCAACTTACTTCAGCTTCGAGTTGGCTTAGTCAGCTCGATAAATTCGATGGTGGTGGTTTTTGTAAAAACACCGTAGGGAATGCTATCCTAGAGAGAGAGGAAATTTCGAAAAGTATTTCGAGGTTTTTGTTGTGTTTTGAAAATGAAGAGTAGATCCCTATTTATAGGTGTCATGGTCGTGTTAAGGATGGAAAAAATTAAATGCAATATGATTTTCTTTCAATTTTGGATTGAATGAACTTGGACAATATGTGATACCAAATACATAGCTGCGGGTGTATGAATACGCTAAAGTATGTCGAAATATGTCTACCATACTTAGAAGTGAGTTAGCAAATGACGTAGCGATGACGTAGCCCGTAACGTGGCAATGACATGACAATAAAGTGAGAAAAGAAAATAAAAGATACATTTTTCACCTTCTATAGATTGAACCTAGAATCTCCAAGTCATATGCAATATCAAATCCAAATACTTATCCAACTGAGCTATTGGTTTTTCCTTATTCATATATGTAATTAATTACACATATAGACCAAGTTAGCCTGAGCTAGATTCAAATCTAAACCTAAACCCAACAGGCTTTTATATAAAACTATTAAAATTGAAATTAAAATTATATACTATTTAATAAACCTAAAATTTATTATTTTCTAAATACCCTATTTTATTTTGTAACTTTTCAAATTTCTTCTTTTTTTAAATTTTTTTTCTAAATTTCTTTTTTTTTTGTACTTTTTCCTATTTTCCTTTTTTTATATTTTTCTAGAAATCTTATTTTTTTCTAAATTTCTTCATTTTGGGGGGCTTTTTTTAATTTTCGATTTTTTTGAACTTTTTTCTAATTTAAGACCCTATAACCTAATTTGAAAAATAAAAAGGGGGGTAGGGAGCAAAAATTAGGTGTCTACATTGATGTTTTAAACAACTCCTAATGTTCTTTTTATAAATGACAACAACAAAACAATAACTACAACTTTCACTATTATGACAACTACATACAATGAATAAACAAACAATCGCACTCTATTTTTGCATTTAGGAAACAAAGGAAAATAGAGCACAGAATTTTCCTTCAACACTTCTCAAATACCAAACTCCTATGTTAATAGTAGAACTTCTATCACATGAGAGCAGCAACAAACCACTCAAAGAACACAATAGCAAAATCTAGCTTCTAACGTAATCAAGTTTTAATACCAGGATGATACAAGTCCGTAGGTGAACACACGAGCCTAATATTATGCATAACCAATTGGTGAGTCCAGACCACGAGATGGTCCAAAAGATAAATGAGAGTTGAAGATTGAATAGGGGTTCCTGTATACTAATGATAGATATAATAAAACAATGCCTCACGCGAGCTCGGGTCATACTTGATGTGACATATAAGTATGGCCAAAGGTCGCTTGCTACTAGTCCACACTCAATAAGCTAGATAAGAGTAACTTAAGAGTAAGCAAAAGAACACTTAGCTCGAAGTCAAACTTTGCCCTTCTGAGAGACCAAAGCTTACCCTTAGTAACTCAATCCTTATAGATTCTTATTACAATGGTATAAAGACAAAGATTAGCAACAGGGTCAAACTTCGGTCTTCTAAGGGACCAAAGCCCACCCTTACTAATTTATCCTTAAAAAGTTTTATTTACTCAATTTTGAAGCGATTCTCAAGAAGTATCAACAAGCGAATTACTTCATTTACTCTTTTCATTCAAGATTAAATGAACTCCTAAAAGTAATTGAAAAGTAGATATACTATTTAGAAAGTTTAGAAGTACGACCAATTAACTTTGAACTAAAGACTCCAATTCACTTCTAACTTGTACACTCATTCATTAAATGGCAATTAAGTATGCTTCACTTAGATTTTATCCTATAATTTTGATCATGTATACTAAGTCCATAAGAAGTAGTTAGGTACAAGACTAATTGCTACTATGCTAAATTTACAATCTACTTAGTAAACTCACAAGTTGAAAACAAATAGCTTAAGTGGAAAACTTTTGATAATTCCCGACACTTAGTGAGAGACATTGTCCTCAATGTTTGAGGAAAGAAAACATAAAACAGGCATAGAAAAGAAACAATTAGAATGATGAAACACAATAATAGACAATGAGAACTAGACTTACTTGAAACATGAAGTTCAACCAATCCATTGATTCTTAAACCATTAGATAATATAGCCTCCAACACTATAACAAATCAAACAACAAAAGAGACACCTGACCATTAAGACAAAACAAAAACAAAATACAACAAACACATAATATAAAAGTCTCCATTAATAGTACATTAGTGAGGGTAAGCTCTCAACCAAATAAGGGTTCTAAAAATAACAAAATACAAAAAAGGAAAACAAAAGAAAGAAAATAAGTTAGTCATCCTCGGCATCCATCTCTTCATTAGAGCCGTCTTCCTCCTCCCCAGATGACTCATCTTCACTCTTAATCCTAACTCCTTGTCTTATGGCTTCTTGCTAGGTTCCATGTGTTTCCTCCTCATCATTACTATCCTCATCTTCCAACCCTTCCTCCTCATCACCAGAGTCTTCTTCTCCCGACTCTTCATCTCCTTATCCTTCTTCTTCTTCTTCTTTTGGAGCACTTATGGGTAGGGGAACCACAGGTTGACTAGGACCTGCGTCCTCCTGGGTTTAAGGACAAGAGAAACAAGAGCGAATAGGCACTCTCACTTTCGTGGAGATGTTCTTCAAAAACTCAACAATTCCTTTCTAAGTCTCCTTAATCTTAGCCACTTCAATTTCCAATTTCTTCGAATTACCGATTGAGAAGCTTGATGTGGATGGCACAAAATTAGGAGCACCAAGGTCCTTAATGTCCAAATCAAGGTCCAAAACTCTTGCAATATCCCATTTATCAAAAGGGGGTTTTGGTAACAATTGAGGATCAGCACAATAGTCTCTTTGCCTATCACTTGTAGGCCATAACCTTAAATTCCTAAGAATCTTCGTAATCAGTCCTCCAACGAAAATACCTTTGCTTTTATCAGACGTTTTCTGGCGAAGTCCAAATGTGGTTAAGATGCCCACATTCACCAAAAACCCCTTAAGTACACTATATATGGGTAATAAATCATGTTCCCCCACTACCCTAGGGCTCTCATGCTTCCCGTAAATCATCCTAACAAGAATATAGTGGAAGGCTCAAGCATTAGCCTTCTTCAAAGTTAAAGCCTTAGATTTGCTTTTCCTGAAACTATTCTCATTAGAGATTTCTCTCCAAAACTCATTTACTGAAGTTCCCTAAGAAAGACTCACTAGCAAATCTGCAAACTCTTCATCCTCCATCTCAACCCAAGTATACAATCCCATAACTCAGACAAAAGTTAACTTAATCTTAAACAAGGAGAAGAATGCCAATGTTACTTGTTTGTAAGTCTTCTCTTGAACCGTAAATAGTTTCATACATAGCCCATTGCTTAACAATCTCTACATGCCTATCTTCAAGCCATACTCCCCCAAGACATCCTAGTCTATGACATAATGTCACTTGATGATCTTATGGGCAGCAAATTCCTTGAATCTCTGTTTCTGCTCCATAGTCATACTAGCTGGTAGAGCGACTACCCTATTGGAACTTACTACATCGAATCATCTAGGATGAGGAGAAGGAGAATAATCAACCCTCAATCTCTTATGTTAGGAAGCAGTTGATTTTTTAGGTGTTATCTACAAACATCAATGTTAGTTCAAACTCATGTATAATTTAAGTACAATTCAGACTAAGCAAACCCATTCCAACTTCCTTTAACTTTCAAGCATAAAGCACCTATCAACTAATCATGATCAACCCTAACCTATATTCAAGCATGCATTACACAAGTGAATTCATAATGACGTATCTTGTAACCCGAACTTCAACTAAAGATTAATATCTCCCCTCAACTATACAACACTCTACTTTACAACATACACATAAACACAATACAATTCCTCATTGGCTAACAACACGTCAACAAATAGAAAACCAACTATCAACACAATTTTACATAACACTTAATCACAACGACCAAACTACATCACCAAATTTGGCTCAATTTTCAAAAATCCCCAATTCTCATTATCAATAGAAATTGTGGTTTAAGCTTGATATGCTAACTTATAGCACAAAATCATGCAAATCAACGTCTAATTATGAGCTAAACACAACTACTAGTACTATAACAACACTTTTACAAAGTACAATAAACACACATAAATAAACCCTAAAGTTATATGAAAGGAATCACTATAATTGTAGAAAAATGAAAGAAAAAGAGGAAAAGCATACCTGAGAAGGGTTTTATCGTGATGAGAATGATCATGCAAGTGTTAGAATGGGTTGAATTAGGGGTTAACGTAAAGAAAATGAGGAGGGTTTTTCATTAAAAAAAAAAATCATGGAGAGGGTTATCACAAGGTGAAGTTTTAAAATGTGAGAAATGAGGAGAGAGAGAGAGAGAGAGAGAGAGAGAGAGAGAGAGAGAGGGAAATTTCTTACATAGTAGGGTGGTAAGGACATGATCACAGCCACGATATGGGCCATGATGTCTCTTTTGAGCTTGGACACGAGCATGATGAGTCTAGTGATTAGCTCTATGCCCAAAATTTTTTAACTATCATAGCCTATAATTTGAACTAGTCACGAGCGTAAACAAACCTGTAACCAACACTTTGGTAAAAATTTTCACACTTACCTCATTTTATCACGGCCATGATTGAAATGTGAAATTTCTTAAGGAAGTGATCATGGTCGTAATGGATAGGTAGATTAACCTTGTCAATTGATCATGGCCGTGACTGAATCCATGATCGATGTAGTGCTTAAAAAAATTACATACTTACCTTGATCACAATCGTAAGGCATATTGGTCTTCCATCTTCCATCTGCGTCCCTACACTTAATGACATTCTTCTCTTCCCTTTGAAGTGCCATGACTTCCACTTGATGCTTTCTTTCTTTTTTCATCAAACTATAAACAAATCCCCTTTAAACAAACCAAAACAAATAATAATAACAACATTAATTAGTTTAAAACTCAACAAACTTCAAAATACTCAAAACAAACAAAACGAAATTGCTAATCTAATGAAGAATAGATGCTTGTTTAATGTCTCAAGCTTAACGTTTCCAAAGGCTGTCAACTTCATTCCTTGACTAGAGAAGTCTTAACTCTTCCCTACCTTCATTCTAATCAACTTCCCAATGGTATAACTTCAAATGTTCTCCACTAACCTTGAATGTCCCTTTTTCCAAATGCTCAACTTCTACCGCTCCAAATGGAAATACCTTCTTTACTAAGAATAGACCTGACCACTTAGACTTAAGTTTTCTAAGTAATAATTTAAGCTTAGAATTGTACAAAAGTACTAGATTACATTCTTTAAATTCCTGAGGGTGCTTAATCTTAGAATCATGAAAATATTTAACTCACACCTTGTACATTCAATTGTCTTCATAAGCTATCAAATGCCACTCATCCAATTCATTGAGTTGGAAATGCCTAAGTTTATTGGTTGCTTCATAATCCAAATTTGTTGTCTTTAAAGCCTCATAAGCATTATGCTTAATCTACACCGGTAAATGGAAAACCTTACCATAAACCAATCAATAAGGTGTAGTACATAATGGAGTTTTGTAAAGTAGTCTGGTATGCCCATAAAGCATCATCTAGCTTATCAACCCAATCTTTTCTATTATAAGCTACGGGCTTCTCCAAAATCCTTTTTAAGTCTTTATTAGACACTTCTACTTGGCCACTTGTTTGTGGATGGTAAGGAGTAGTCGTCCTATGGTGTACCTTATATCTCATCAGGACTCTTTTAATCTAATTGTTGCAAAAGTGGGTTCCTTTATCACTAATCAATGCTCAGGGTACCCTAAATCGGGAAAATAACTTCTCAAGAATCTTGCTACCACTCTAGCATCATTCATTAGTAAAGCTTGAGCTTTAACCCACTTCGACATGTAGTCTACTTCAACAAAAATGTACTTGTTACCATAAGCACCGGTGAATGACATGAAGTCTATTCCTCAAACATCAAAAACTTCACATTCTAAGATATATTTTTAGGGAATTTCATCCCTCTTGGAGACATTCCTGATTCTTTGACACATATTGCAAGCTACAACGTAATCATGAGCATCCTAAAATATACTTGGCTAGTAAAAACCAACCTCCAACACTTTCTGAGCTGTCCTATTTACATTGTAGTAACCACCTATTAGACCACTAAAGTAATGAAACAAAAGCTTCTATCCTTCATCATATGATACACAGCATTGGATAATTTGATTAGCACATACTCTAAAATAAAAAGGATCTTCCCAGAAGTAATGCTTTAACTTTAAGAAAAACTTCTTCTTCTTATGGTGATCCAAATCTTAAGGTAGAACCTTCCCCACCAAATAGTTCACTATATTAGCAAACCATAGAATGTTATGGGTTTCAATTATACAAAGAGCAAACAAGCTTTTTATCATCAATGTCATCCCCATTCAATTCCTCCAGATTTGGATTATCCAACCTAGACAAGTGATCTGCAACTAAGTTTTTAGCCCCCTTCTTATCCCTTATCTCCAAATCAAACTATTGAAGTAACAACACCTAACAAATCAACCGTGGTTTTGCATCAGATTTAGATAAAAGGTACCTTCAAGTTAAGTGATAGATGTAAACAATCACTTTTAAGAGATTGAGGTAAGGCCAAAACTTATCAAAGGCAAAGAAAATCACTAATAGTTCCTTCTCAATTGTGGTGTAATTTGCTTAAGCTATAGTAAGTGTCTTAGTAACATAATATATCGATTGAAAGTGTCTATCTTTTCTTTGCCCTAATACTGCTCTTATTAGTAAGTCACTTGCACCACACATCAATTTAAATTGTATATTCCAATCTAACACTACCATGATAGGAGCTTTAGTTAATTTTTCCTTCAAAACATTAAAAGCTTCCAAACAACTAGTGTTAAAATCATATGGAACATCCTTCTCAAGGAGCTTTGTCCAAGGCCTAGCTATCTTAGATAAGTCCTTAATGAAACATCAATAGAACCTAGCATATCCCAAGAAGCTTCTCACAGCCTTCACAAATGATGGTGGTGGTAACTTTGATATCACCTTTACCTTTGCCATATCAACCTTAATTCCCTTGTTTGATATTTTCTATCCCATCATAATGCCTTGCTGTACCATAAAATGACACTTTTCCTAATTGAGCACCAAATTCGTCTCCTCACATCTTTGTAGTACCCTTTTCAAATTTTCAAAGCATCCATCAAATGTGCTACCAAACATAGAAAAATCATCTATAAATACTTCCATTACATCCTCTACTAAATCCCCAAAAATGGTCATCATACAACGCTGAAAAGTGGTTGATGTGTTTCATAGCCCAAACGGCATCCTATGATATGCAAAAGTACCATAGGGGCAAGTGAAGGTAGTCTTCTAAATCTAAAAATCGAACATCCCATAAAGAAAATAGTAGTACTCATAGCTCGCCAACCTCTCCAACATTTGATCGATGAAAGGTAGTAGGAAGTGGTTTTTCCTTATGGCATCATTTAGTTTCCTATAATCAATGCACACTCTCCAACCAATCACAGTATACATCGGTATCAATCCATTCCTCTAATTTGGTACTGTCATCATATTACCCTTCTTCGAAACTACTTAAACTAGACTTACCTATAGGCTATCTAAAATTGGATTGATGAGCCTTATATCCATCAACTTCATTACCTCCTTCTTAACTACATCCTTCATGTTAGGATTCAGCCTCCTTTAAGGTTGCACCATTGATTTAAATCCGTCTTCCACCAAGATTTTGTGCATGCAAAAGGAGGGATTAATTCCCTTGATGCCCGATATCTTTCATGCAAGTGCCTTCTTATGTTCTTTAAGAACAGATAAGAATTTCTCTTTTTGGCAAGAGTCAAGCTCTGATGAAATGATCATCGGTAGCTTAAAATCCTCAACCAAAAAGGCATACTCTAATTAAGAAGGCAATTGTTTCATTTCCAAATCAACGGGTTCCTCAACCAATAGCTTCAAACGAGTAATATTACTCCGATTAATTTCCTTAACCCTGAAATCCTTTAATTATACAGTACACACCTTTGATTGAGTGATCACTTCTTTCACCTCATCAACTCCATCTAACTCATTTCCTCTTATCAAGTATGATTCCAAAGGAACCTTGCTCAAAACATCCTGCAAAAACTCAAAAACAGTAAAATCAAAAGAATCAATAGCAAAACATTCATCAGCACCACTCATTAATTTCTTGAAGACGTCAGGCTTTCTAATCACCATCTCCTCGCTTTCGACCTAAAGGACCAGCTTCCCATCCTTAACATCAATCATAGCACCTACAATTTCCAAGAATTGTCTTCCTAAAATGAGTAAAACCTTGATGTCCACATCCATGTCAAACACTACAAAATCTGTAGGAAAAATAAAGTCATGTAACTTTACCAAAATATCTTCCACAACTCCTCTTGAAAACCGCATAGATCTATTTGCCAACTAGATGCTCATTTGGGTGCTTTTAGGTTCTCCTAATTCAATCTCTTGAACAAACTATAAGGCATCAGATTAATGCTAGCTCTGAGATTAACTAATGACCTTTCTACTAAAAGGTCTCCTATTAAACATGGAATGGTGAAGTTACCAAGATCCTTGAGTTTCCTAGGCAACTTGTTGAATAGAATTGCAAAGCATTCTCTACCTAGGATAACAGTAGAAAGTTCCTCCAATTTCCTTTTGTTGGAAAGAAGCTCCTTCAAGAATTTTGTATACTTAGGCATCTGACCTAAGGCTTCCACCAAAGGAAGGTTGATGTGCAATTGTTTAAAGAACTCCAAAAACTTCTTATAATGCTCATCATCCTTATCCTTCCTAAGTTTAGAGGAGTATGGCAACAGTGGTTTATACTCCTTTGGTACTACTGGTAAGACTTCTTCTTTTTGTGAGGCATTACTCATTACTTACCCTTCAACCCTAGCCTCAACTTCTTTCCTCTTGTCTTGGATCCTCTCTGGTGTTTGTAACTCCTTGCCACTTCTAAGGTTTAAAACCTTAACATGCTCCTTAAGGTTTATCTCGGTGTTACCCAGTAGCAACCTAAGAGCTCTTTCAGCTAACATCTTAGAAATCTGCCCAAGCTAATTCTCTAAGTTATGCATTAATGTTTCTTAATTTCTTAAGTCTGCTTCTATGACTTAGTGGCGATTCTTAGAAGTTTTGATGTATTAGGCCAACATCTTTTCAATGGACATTAGCTTATTTTAAGGGAGAGGCACTTGTCTCTGAAATCTAGGAGGTTGCATGTTGGAACTTTGACCGGTGTTGATGCTCCATCTGAAATTGGGACAATTCCTCTAACCTGGATTATATGAGTTACTGAAAGGATCATTCCTTGGTCTGATCTAGTTCCCCATGTAGTCAACCTATTCCACTTGATCAATCTCCAATGAGCTAGCCAACTCAAAATATAAAACTACTAAAGCCTTGTTCTAACCCATTATGAGACTATCGAGCCTTCTTGTTAACACCTCTACCTCATCAACTAAAGTAAAAGTGGCATCTAACTCATGTTTTCTCACTAAATTTCATTCTCTTCCTCTTACAGATGACCATTGATAATGGTTATTAGCATATCTTCAAATAGTTGGATGCATTACTCTAGTAACTTACGATTTAGGCTTCCTCCAACAACTGCATCAATGAGTTGCTTGGTTGTATAATTCAACCCATTGTAGAAGGTCTGAACTTGGTGCCAATCCAAAAGCCTATAATGGGGACACTTTCTCAACAAATCCTTCCATCTCTCTCATGCATCATATAGGGTCTCTAAATCCATCTAACCAAAAGAAGAGATATATGCCCTTAGCTTAGTTGTTCTCGAGGGTGGGAAGTATTTTCCCATGAATAGCTCAATCATCTCTTACTAGGTAATAATGGAATTTCATGGCATAGAGTTGAGCTACTGCTTAGCATTGAATCTCAATGAAAACAAAAACAGCTTACAGTAGATAGCATCTTCTAAAACTCCATCTATCTTAAAGGTGTCACAAATTTCCAAGAATTATTACAAATTGATGATGGGGTCTTCATCACTAAACCCATCAAACTGGACACACTGTTAGATCATCTGAATGATACTCAACTTGATCTCAAAAGTATTGGCTTAGACTATAGGCTGAGCAATGCTAATACTAGTTCCTTCTAAGTTAAGCCTACAGTAATCCAACATCATCTTTGGAGCTATAGGTAGATTGACTACTTGTTCTAGTATAATGGGTACTTTAATTCCAGTCTTGGCAATAGGTGTTTCTGCATTCAAAGGTGGAACTCTTGCTATGCATTATCAGGATTCTCAAAATTATCCACTCTTGGTGGGTCCAAATTCTCATTCTGATTATTCATACTTGAAGACTCTGCTCTTGCTTCTTTAACTCTTGTTGGTGATTTTTCCAAAATCTCTCTAATCTTTCTCAAATTCCTTCAAACAACTCTCTTGGGCTCAAGATCAAAGTTTGCTAATCTAGTTAAGCAACTTCAAGTCATAAACTAAAAATTAGCAAATAAGCTAATATGAGCACAAAGATTTCAACTAAACTAATAACAACTATAAAAGAAAAGAAATGCTAGAAGAACAAGAATCCTAATTTTCCTAATGATGATTCTGTCTTCCTCAACAACGGCACCAAAAAATTGATTGCCTCTAATTAAAGTTACCAAGCCTTTACAATTTAAATTCCTATATTTTATCCTTAACTCGATTCAATAGGTAAGTGTACCTATCACTTTATAACATGGATGAGTACATAGTCGTCTCTAATAGGAAAAGGATTTAAATACTAGTACTAATTATTTTTCCTATCAACTAGTAACCCAATTTATCATATGATGAAAACATTAAATTATCTAATTTACTAACTAAACTACACTAATCCACAACAACTTTTATCTAATACAAATACTACAAAAAAATATTAACACTACAATGATTAACATACAGACTTGCTTCACCACTTAGTATGATATTATCAATATGCTTTTTACCTTAATACTTGTTATCTAATCCTAAATATGTCTATTAGAATCTCTTCTGAATGAACAGCCAATTTAGATTACATTAATGTTATGTTAATTTATCAATTTCCCTAAAAATACGGTAACTTTCCCAATAATATCTCTATTATTATCAAGAGTAAATTATTCCAATGAATTATATCTATTCAATAGAATTGTCTCTCAACATATTCTATTGAAATTTGGCTTAAGACAATGCCGTGCACTACACTGTACTTAGACTAATTAAGTATAATTCATTAAGAATAACAACATTAGGAAACTACTATTTCATGCACATAATCATACTGAGTGGATGTAGCAAGTCCTAGACCACACATGACGAAGAAACAAAACATATCAACAAAATGTAGAACTAACAAAGAAAGTAAGATAAAACAAGTAAAAGAATACAACCCTATTTGAATTCCACTGTAGAAATCTTTATAACAAACGAACGATGAATTCTCGTCACCTCTCTCAATTAATTCTAAGAAAAATACGATACAACACTTAGAAAACTATATTGAAAATGGGAACACTATCGTACAAAGATGGATGATTAGGCGTTGGTTGGCGATATGATATTCTTAATCCGGTGTTCTATCTCTCTATCTGTTGTTGTCTCTCTCTAATGTTATCTCCCTTTTCTAATGATTATTTCCTCTTATTTTATTTAGTGGTTTTTCTCCCAAAAGTCACAGTATATTTATACTCTTTTTGTCAAAGGACTTAAATATATCACTTCAAGATACCACTTAATTTTAAGACATATTCCATGTACTAGTTCATGTGAAAAAGTTGAAGAAGAACAATTGTGTCCACTCTCATTACGCCCGTAACTTAGAGAGTAATAGTCTTGGAAAACAAGATTTTACACTAATCACAGTCATGATAATGGATGTGAACTCCCCATTACTTCATTATATCTCATTACGCCTATAATTGATGGCATGATCACCCTCTTGCTACACAATCACAGCCATGATTTATAGGGGGATCATCAGTTTTTCCTCAATCACGCCTGTGATTAAGGGCATGATCAGTGCTAGTCGTTCCATTCCTTTATTATCATGCCCGTGATAAAGTAAATCCTGGTTCTACTTCAAGGATTTTTTTTTTCCTACGGTCGTGATTGCCTTGAAATTCATTATTCTTGTGTAAATTTCATCCCCTTACTCGTGATTCATCTAAAATCAATACATTGCACAATTAAGTACCAAAATCTTAAGAATTGAATCACAATTATGAATGATTTATACCTAAATATGCCTTGAAAGTATAAAGAAATTTATACTTATCACTTATAATGCTTTTTCTCTATATTTATAGGTGAATGTCAAGTGTCTAAAGTTGTAATTAATCATTGATCATAAGACACATAGAGACCTCATAATTAAGCACATGTCGAAAATATAGGAGTAATGGGCAGTTATGTAATGGAATTGTGCATGATGATAACCATTCGCACCACTTTTACTAAGTTCAAACTAAACATGAATCTATCTTAGTCGATGTATGCCGACAAATAAGTTACTCAACTTTTCATCAATTGAATGGCTAAGTGAATTCAAGAGATGAAATCTGACTATCAAGACATCTCTTTGGTATTTTTAATGTATTAAAATAGTTATTAGGGCTTATATACATGTAAAATGGCTCTCATGCATAACATACCATGTAATGAGTATATATTATGTATATATGCAAGTTTCAAGAAAAATATGTAAGTATATGAGTATATATGTACATGGATAGCACAAGTGCTAGCTTCTACTTGTATTTATTTATTTATTTTATTTTAATTTTCTAGACTTGAAATAATATGTACACAAAAATATAAATATTTAAATATATATATATTGAAAATGGTATATGTATATATATACGTAATACAAAAATACAAGATAAGCATAAACATGCTTATTTATAATATATATATATATGCTAGCACATATTTTGTGTGTGTATATATATTATATATAATATATATATTTACACAAGCACAAATATATGTGTACAATCTAAATATATATGTATCTTAGTATTTTAATTTTCTAAAATATAGGTTTATAAATACAAAAATTATCTATGTGTATGTACGTGTGTGTATTGGACACCGCTGTAAAGGAAAGGAATAATTTTATTTTTCTTTTATTTTTCTATTATATAATTATTCATAGCATGATATGCATTTATGTTAATATTATGAATTAACAAAAATACAAAAATCATCAAAACTAAGGAAAATCCCTAATGAACCTCCAAAAATTTACCACGTCAACCCCTAATTTTTTGACCCCAAACCTTGCTTTAATGAAAATTGATAATTATAAATTAATTTAGAATATTTACTATAATAATAATTAGAAGAATTAATACATTAGGGCTTAAAATTGTAAATTAATGAAGATGGAATAAAATAGACTTCAAGGCCAATGGACAAGGCCCACATATACATCTGCATGGGTAAGAAAGAAGTCCTAAAAAAATTTATTTAATTAAATTAAGAGTAAAAATATGTAAATAAGTTAGGCCCATAAGTGGTAGAAATGGAAAAATAGAAGAAAATACTCTTTTTAGGACAAATAAATAAGATTTAGGCCCACAATAGGAAGAAATTAGAAAATACAGAAACTTAACAAATTATTTAGGCTCAAAATAAAATTTAAGAAGTCCACAAACCAAGAAGACAAGGACAAGCCCGGCTTAAGTTAAAGTTCAAAGCTAACATAAAAAACTTAATAGGGAATCTTAAAATTTTTAGCTAGACCCAATAAAAACAAAAAAGGTAAAAGTTAGCTCACATAATTTTAAGTCATTAACAAAATTTAGGTAAATTCTAATTAATAAAATTATCAAGAAAAGCCCATAAAAAGCTATTAGAAAGTAATTTGGCTCAAATTAGTAAAATTCGTAATTGTCTAAGCCCGTAATAGAAAACGTAGGTTCTAATTTCCAAAATAGACCTCATTACCTAAAAATACATTCAAAAAAACGATAGAGAATTATCATAAGATCATAAAAATAAGATTTAAAATGAAAAAATTATAAGTGATTGAAGATTTAGGTAAAATAAAAGAATATAAATAGAGTGATTCAATCATTCAAGTAATTAGGCCTTATCAATAGATAACTAAGATAAACCTCTAAACAAATAAATAAATATCCCAAATGTAATTATTTGAAAATATATAAATATATTCCCTAAAGAGGGAAAACTAACAAACACACATCATAAGGTACAATATAAAGTATATTGATATGATATGAAATTATTCAAAAAGTCAAAGTTCTATGCACGTACATGTATACTTAAAATTCCAAACATTTTAAAGAAGATATGTTTCTATATGTACAAATAATTAAATATATAAAATGTAGTGACCATATCATAGTGATATGAAACAACAACAATGATAACAACTAATAATAATAATCGTAGTAGTAATTATAAACCCTATAACTGGTCATTTAGGGTTTCGATCGGCTGAAAAATCCGATTGAACCTAAATTATAAGTAAAGCTAGAAATATTAGTAAAATGATCCCGTAAGTTTGAATTTAAGAAAATAAGCAATAAAATAAAAAAATATAAAAATTTTAAATTTTAAGTATATAACTCGTTATTTATCAAAAATACGGAAAATGCATTCTGATAATTAACGAATCGCTAAAGATAAATTATATATATACTAAAAATCATAAAATAACCTAAATAATATTTAGGAATATTATTTGTACTATACATGAATTTATATGTATGTAGAAATACGCGCAATTACTTAAAATACGAGAAATATGCTAAAATAATAATAGATAATTAAAGAAATTCATAATTAATTAAGGAAAAATCAAGAAAAATATATAAAAATGTGGAAAAAAAATCCAAAAGTGAAGTGTGGCAATCTAGGGAGAGGTGAAATTGAGAGAAAAATTAAGGTTATGAAAAATAATTACAAAAACTGTGTAATTAGGACCATAAAAGGGAACCCTGACTCGGCGAGCTGCTAGGGGTGGACAGCCACCACCACCACATGGTAGCGGCAACACCCAGGTGGGCCGACACACCCATGGACACCGACAGTAGCCGAAGCCACCCAAATCGGTAAGTTATTTCCACCCCGATATTGTGTATCTTTGTAAAAATAGTAAATATTCTTAGAAAATTATAAAACTTGTTATTCTAGAATATTTTTGTATGTAGTTTTTAAGAAAAATATTATTTTGATGAAAATATGTCTCGTGATATATGATCCTTAAGAAATTATACAAAACCGAATATGTTTCGGTTTAGAAATAAATGATCTTAAGAGTGTAGTTTTGAACCCAAACTTTTTGTGTAAACTGCTTAGATGATATAGAACAGTGTTATGAAGCCCGTTTTCAAAAATTAATTTTAAAAAATTTTAGATAATTTTTAGGCCTTAAAATGAGGCATAAAATGAGTAATTTAGGGTTAATTAAGTAATTAAATAGGTAATTACTGATTTAGTAAATAATTATATGTTTTAGGATATTGAAATCTGATGAAGTATGATACTTGTAGCATTTAAGGTGTTAGAAATAATTATTAGGTTAATTATGTAGTAAATGAGTAATAGGGAAAATAGTAAATTTTAAGCTAATTAGGAGTAAAATCCGATTTACGATGAATTTAGATATTTTGAAATGATAATTAATGTTGGGAGATAGTAATTAGAGTAATAAAAATATTTTAAGTGTATTTTGTACATAATAAGTAATAGTACATAATACACAATTATTAGAAATATAATAAATAGAAAATATTAGAATAAAAATTTATATTATGATAATAATAAAAAATATACAATAAATCTAATAGGAAACTTGAATTTATGTAATTATATGAAAGATGTAAAAATTTCTTACATCAGGAGTAAATTCGGTACACTATTAAGGATTTAAGTGTACTGAATATAATAAAATACTGACTAAGAGTAATTATGGTATTTAGGATATCTAGAAGTAAAGTGATTAATTTCACATTATGAGTTAAAAACAAGTTTCTAGAGTTCGGGTATAAAAAAGTACTTAGAAATCAAACTAGAATCTAATTTAGAAATCGATATGGAAACCAAACCCGAACCTAACCCCAAACCTATAATAATTGTAAAAGACTCAAGACCTAGATAATTAGGTATATTAAACTCTAAACAAAGCATAACAATAAGTGTTATGTGTCACGCCCCGAAGCGGTAGAGTCGTAACAGCCCCCGCCATGTAAACCGCCCTAAGATAGAAGTTGGCCTTACAACCGTTATCTTAGACCTGATCTATACAACGCATCCACGACTAACCCGCTTTGAAGTAGACAATTTGTAATTTAAACAAATCATTTAAGAAAGTGAGAAAAGTTATATATAGTCACTATAATTCAGTTATTACATTAATCAGAAATGAAAAGTAAAACATGTTTTGATTCTTCAATCTTTTTCCTTACTCCCCAGGATCCAGCAGTTGCTAGCTTCAGAGTAGTTGTTGCCGCTTCTTAGCCAGCACCTGCACGATGTCTATAGGGATGTGAGCAACCACAGCTCAGTAAGTTAGGACGGAGGACTTAAAACTATACCATACACACAACAAGGTTTTCAATCACTTATTAGGTGCAATGCATGTGCAAGCAAATGCCATCGCACGACGTTATCCGGCCCATCGTGAAATTAGAGAAATTACGCCCGCTCTAATCCGGGTTGAGGAGTTGCCGTTAGTGCAATAGCTCACGACCAAACCCAGGCTTGTGTAATGGAGACCTTGCTCCTCCCGTGACTACCTTCGAACCACTGCCTTCACCCTCACCGCGACCTCCTCTCCTATCACTTAGTTCGACTGAGGATGAAGAAGGGACCATTTTGCAATCCTACGCTATCCCTTCCGAAGGGGTCGGTATTTGGCCGGAGAGTCCTAAGTTCCCCTAACGGGTTGCCATGCATGTCCGATTATGATTACTGGTCGGATATTTAATTAAGTCCAGTTTAGGGTGATCAATCCTTTCATACCAGTCATACAATATGTGCCAGAGCAACAAACAAAATCATAGCAGCACCCATAATCAAGCACATGCACACATTCTCTATCTAACAAGCACAACCAAGCATAATCTTAAGCCTCCAAAATACAGCATCGTATTAATCCCGATCATCCCTATAACACGAACGTGGTTTCAGTATTTCATATAATATTATAAGTTCATCTTATCCTATAACGCTTATTGTTATGTTTTGTTTAAGGCTTAACATGCCTAATTATCTAGGTATTAAGTCTTTTATAATTATTTTAGGTTTGGGTTTAGGTTCGGGTTCCGCATCGATTTCTAAATTAGATTCTAGTTCGATTTCTAGGTACTGTTTTGTACCCGGACCCTAGAAATTTGTTTTAACTCATAATGTGAAACTAACCACATTATTTCCAGATACCCTAAATACGATTACTACCCTTAGTCAGCATTTTATTCCATCCGGTACACTTAAACCCGTATTAGTGTACCGAATTTACTCATGTTGTGAGAAATTTTTACATTTTTCATATAATTACCTAAAATTGAATTTTGTTTCAGATTTGTTATGTTCTGATTTTCATTATTTTATTATCTAATTAAACCTAATTTTTCCATATTTATTAATTTTTAATTCTACATATTCCTAATTTTCTACATTTACCACATAACACCTTCATTACTTATAATTAATACTCCATACACTAGGATCAGGTTTCCACATCAGATATTAACATCCCTAAACATCTAATTACTATCTAAATCAGTAATTAATATCCTAATTACCTAATTAACTCCCAATTACCCAAATTTTCCATCATTTTAGGGCTAAAAATTAACTTAAAATTTTCGAAAATTAAATTTTAAAAAATGGCTTCATAGCACTGTTCTATATCACATGAGCATCCTACAGAAAAAAATTGAGCTTCAAACTACACTTCTAAGGTCATTTATTTCTAAACCGAAATGTGCTCGGTTTTGCATGATTTCTTAAGGACCATATATTACGGGGCATGTTTTCATCAAACTAATATTTTTCCTACAAACTACATATAAAAATATCTCAGAATAACAAAATTCATAATTTTCTAATTATATTTAATATTTTTACAAAATTTCACAATAATCGGGCTGGAATTTGGACTCACCGGTTTTGGTGGCTTCGGCCACCGCGGGCCACCGTGGCATTGTCGGCCGGCCTGGGCGCTGCAACCACCGTGTGGTGGTGGTGGCCATCCACTCCCAGCTCCTCGTATGGTGTGGGTTCCCTTTAAAACCCCTAACTGCACAGTTTTCTTTTTTTTTCTGGATTTTCTCTCGATTTTTCGACTCTCCCTAATTTTCTCACTTTCCAAACTGTCCAAATGAGCTCTGTAAATTTTTTCCCTATTTATAGACATTTGCTGTAATTAATATGCATTAATTTGACAAGACTTTGTCCAAATTCCTTAGTTTTTGGCTTTTGTGTTGTTCAATTTTTATTGGCTAATTTTTATTTTGCAGCTTTGGACCTGCCACGACCTTATCTTGATTCATCTTATTATCTTCTGATTTTTTATTATTTTTCCATAATTATTTTATATTTTTCTTTAATTATTTGCTTAGTTTTCGGCCAATTTTAGTAATTACGCGTATTTTTATCTACACGTAAATACATGTAGGGTACACGTGAACATTTCTAAATATTATTTTGGTCATTCTAAAATTTTTAGTATACATATAATCTATTTCTAATAATTTATTGGTTATTATATTACACTTTTTGCCTTTTCGGTAATTAGCAGTTATTATGCTTAAAATTTGAAAATTTTATAGTCTCCTATTTTGCTATTTATTTTCTTAAATTTAAGTTTACGGGGTCATTTTTACTAATATTTCTCTCAATAGTTTATAATTTGGGTGTGATCAGATCCTTTAGCCGATCGCCCTAAACCTTGGGTTCTAAATTCAATCCTACGGTTACTTGGCTGAACTTTGGAGCTTACATTATGGGATAAAACGAACTTATAATAGTTATATGAAAAACTGAAACTACGTTTGTGTTATAGGGATGATCGGTGATAGCTTGACCAAGTTGAACCTCGAGTAAGTAGGCGAGGAGTCGAGGTAAGTTGGGATTAATACATTGCTGTATTTTGGAGGCCTGAGATTATGCTTAGTTGTGCTTGTTAAATAGTTAATTGTATGCATTTGCTTGATTATGAGTGATATTATGATTCTATCTATTGTTCTGGCTTGTATTGTATGATTTGTGTGAAATGATTGATCACCCTAAATTGGACCTAATCAAATATACAACCTGTAATCATAATCGACCTACATGGCAACCTATTAAGGGAACCTAGGATTCTCCAGCCAAATAAAGACCCCTTCGAAAGGGATAGCGCAGGATTGCAAAATGGTCTCTTCTTCATCCTTAGTCAAACTAAGTGACAGTAGAGGAGTTCACGGCAAAGATGAAGTCAATGGTTCGAAAGTAGTCACGGGAAGAGCTATGTCTCCATTGCACAAGCCTGGGTTTAGTCGTGAGCTGTTGCATTAACAGCAACTCCTCAACCCGAATTAGAGTGAGTGCAATTTCTCTAATCTCACAACGAGCTAGACAACGTCATGTGATAACATTTGCTTGAACATGCATTGTACCTAATAAGTTAATTGATAACCTTGTTGTGTTTATGGTATAGTTTTAAGTCCTCCATCCTAACTTACTGAGCTGTGGTTGCTCACATCCTTATAGACGTTGTGCAGGTGCTGGCTAAGAAGCGGCATACAACTACTCTGAAGCTAGCAACTGCTGGATCCTAGGGAGTGAGAAAAAATATTTGAAGAACAAACATATATTCTTAAGGTCTAAGCTTTTATTTTAGAATTTTTCATTTTTGAATAATATAATAACTAAATTATAGTGTATATATATATATATTCTCACTTTCTTAGATAAATGATTTATTTAAATTACAAACTGTTTACTTCAAAGCGGGTTAGTCGTGGACACCTTGTGTAGATCAGGTCTAAGATAGCGATTGTAAGGCCAACTTCTATCTTAGAGTAGTTTACATGGCAGAGCTATTACGACTCTGCCGCTTCAAGGTGTAACAGTAATAGTAATAATAATGCTAATAGCAATAATAATAAGAAGTAAATAATGATGATAACAATATATAGGATCATTTACTAACAAGAAGTAAACTAAGTATATATATGCATACATATGCAATATGATCTTAGAATAATATTACAATATGATTAAGCTAAAGTTTTTCAATTAATTAACTATGTGATTTCAATATTTTCCACCCAACTCTATTACTTTGTCTAACTTATACTATCATATTAGTATTTATCCCACTACATGTGAATATTACAATTAGATTATAATATAATAATATACTAATATAAAATTTATCAAAAGTGAGAAAATAAAAATTTGTATAATATTTACCGAGTTGTATACTATTACTCATATAATAAAATAATATTTTCTAATCACCAAAATAGATAGGTTAAGCAATGTGAAATAACATTAAAAACTTTAATTAAATTTTATCATTTAAGAAGTAAACTCAAACTCAATAAGGATCAACTATGAAAATTTAAAAACTTAAGGTAAAACTAAAAAGTTAAATAAAATTCAAAACCTAAGCAAAAAGGGAATCGTAAGTAGATAGTTTGTTAATGAGGCTATTAACGCTACTCATAGATACTCATTAGGTTCTTATTATTTTATTTATCAGGAAACACTATCAAAAGGGTGAGCTGCCTATTAGTTGTTTTGTTGTAGCGATTTGGATCAAGTAAGTATTTTCAATGACTCTATACTTGTTTTTGTACTTATATTTAATACCCTTAACTTGTTTATATTAATAAATTGATGCTTAAGGTTTAGGATGTGTATGTGCCTAATATTGGTTGATTATGGTGCAAAATATTATTAAATATGATAACTGGAAATATGGTTGTATAATTGATTGTTGTATGAATTGGATAGTTTACTAATATTAATTGCTCACCTAATAATTTGACTTAATTATATTCGACCTATCTTAAATTAATGCATCATCCATCAACCATGCATTGCATTACTGGTTCCAATCATCAACTCATAAGGAGGTAAGGAGAGGCTATGCAAGGTTTAGTTCAATATATTAAATTAAAATATTTTAGTACGATACACTCATATAATATAACCTTACCCTTAGCTCGTAGGCTTACGTGATGCTCGAAGACACTAACCATAGGTAGCTAAAGGTCAAGTCTAAAGACCTCTACTATAAAGCATAAGTGTGAACTGCAAGAGCTACCTTACCGCTAGACCTAGGAATTTGTAAACCGCTGGATTTTTTAGAAATACAATTATATTTTGTGAAATACAAAATTTCAATATATAGTTAAAAACTCATATACTAAAACTTGGTTATAATTAGTGCTAATGAATCTCCAACTCTTACTTCGGAGGGCATTAATTCTGAAGTTGTATGTAGCACCTAATCAATTGCATACATTATTTGGTACGTTACTTATTCATGCATTCATATGTTTGTTAATTAATTGTTTGAAAATTTGTTTGTCAGTATAATAGAAGAGATATCTCATTAAGCTCATCTAACTTGCTCCTCAATAGTCTATTGTAGATACATTTAAGTTGGAGCTATGATAAGGTTTGAGTACAAAGTGCGAACCCAAGATGTATAAGAAAGAGTTAGAGGTAGTTAAAAAATGAATGGCTAATAAAAGAACACTCTATTTAGGAAGTATTTATTTGTTGAGTTTCAATATCATTTAGTAATTGATGTAATGTATAAAATTGATTTACCCTGTCTTATTATTTTGTATGGGATACCAATTCTCTACGGTTTTGATAGGCTGTAAACTATTGGATATTCATAGTTATTTATATTTTATGCTAAGTTAATAAATTAAAAATCGAAAGATTTAATGATTAATTAATTAGGGTTTGGCAATCTCTAATTTGCAAAATAGTTTTCATATAATAGCTATATACATGATAGGAAAATCCTAGAAAATCCTATTAGGTCCCCTTGAAGATCTTAACATCTTTTACCTTCAATCTTAGCATAGATGGAAGATAAGATTTCTTCCCTATCAAAATCCATCTATTCCAAATAATATAATAGACATTCACATTTCTAATTTTTTTTCTACTGTAAAAAAAAAAGGAAGAAAATGTAAATAATCCTTCTAAATTTTGATTTTAGTGCAACTTATCCCTCTAAACTTCCAAAGTGTAATTTAAAGATGTTAGGGTTTAAATGCATAATTTAAAATATAAGGTCTAAAATTACATAAAGTAAATGTAAGGATTATTTTATATGTAAGTGAATTTTTTTTATTGAAAATATCTTTATATTATCATATTAAACTCTTAGTAAATTTCTTTATATTATAAAAGAAGAGCAATAAGTAACATAATAATCAAACTAAAAAGAATACTTGAAAACAAGGTAGGGGGGTTTCAACATTCCAACTAGCAACACAACATTAAACTTGTAGCTAAAAGTCCATAAATATATATATATATATATATAAAGGAAAGCAAATTTAAAACACTAAAAAAAAAAAAAAACTCTTTTCTTTGTGACTTGAATGGCAAAATTGGGTACCTAAGTATTTTTATGGAAACTCTTCATCTTTCTTTAATCGGGCAAAATCTTACATTAAAGGTTATGATAATCAACACTAGTAATTGATGAACAAGCATATTTAGGATATCAAAAGCCTCCAATAATCTTTTAGATGGGGGAATTGGAAATATATACCTATGACATTGTAGTAAATCAGTCATAAGCTAGTTTAATCCAATTCCTCTATCTTTGATGATATTGTCCATTCTTTTTGTATAAACCATATTGTAGAGCCTATTGATAATAAAAATTATTGTTTATCTATATCTATATTATTAAGTCAAAACATTATATTTATCACTTCTTAAAAACTGTAATTAAGGAAACTAAATATGGAAATATAATAATAACCTTTTTTTTTAACCATACTTTCTTATGAAACCAACATTGTAAATAATTTCACTAACATTTTACTTACATGCACTCATGAAATAAAATGAAAATAAAACATTAAATTTTTATTATAATCATATAATGAGTAATCAAAGTATATCATTTGGGGAAAAAAATCAAAGTATATTATTAATTAAAAAGTGGACACTATGTTAAGGGGAGAGAGGAGCAAGAGAGAGTGAGAGGAAGATATTACTTTTTATCATATATCATATATATGTTCATCTGATTCGAAAATATTTATGAAATATTAAAAAGGAAATACTCAAACTACCTCTCACAAAAGTATGATGACCCATTAAGTTTTATGTTATACTAAAACATGATAGAGTGATACAACCAATAGCAATCAAACAAATATAACACTAAACAAAAGGAAAGAGAAAGAGTACTAGGATGTACATGTAAGAAATTCAATAAATGAGGAAATAACCACAGGCAAAATGATGCAAAACCACTACATAAAAATGAGAGAGCGTCAAGTGACTATATTTAATATCTCTTAAAGAGGAAGAATACATGCAAATGCATTTCTCTCTAATGCAATCATTAAGAATGTTTCTATTAATCTTCATATGTAATATGGATAGGCAATCAATAGATTCAAGATAAAAATGGGTGAAATAAAGAAATAAGGGAGGCTAGTTGATGAGTGTCGATTGATTAGCTAGGGTTATCAGTTAACTATCAATGGGCCTATTCAATGGCTTACTATAACAATTGCTATTGATCATGGTCAACATTCCATCCTACAGCTTAACCTACATATGTTGTCAATGAAAAATACATGAACTCAATTGCTAAAAAAACAACATGTGAAGGATTTTACTATCTCCAAAATATTCAACATCAAAACACAAAAAAATTTTAAGTCAAAATCCCATATTTCTTCACATTAACTTGAACCTATAGCCCTTCTAAAGCACATCCAAAGAAGGTGCATCACATTTACTAGATATTTAAACACTTTAAAATTTATAGCTAAGTTATAACTCTTTACCAGTCTTGTTCTTAACGACTAATGTAATGAATGGTCCACAATATGACATATTGATTATTAGCTTCACCTAAAATTGTTTCTTAGCATCTAACATTACAAAGCATGCATCTAGTTCAATTTAACAAATTTTTATTTATTCGTTCTACTATGAAGTCTAAATAATTGTCTCATAGCACATTATATCCTATTTGAGACACAAATTATTAAACTTATTATTCACAAGTTTAAGCCTACTATCAGTTCTAAGTCTTTAAATTAGCTTCCCAACCTACTTCTTAGAAGTGTTTTCTAATGTTTGAATGTCTCAAAGGACCACTCTTCTATCATAAAAAGAGAATACATAAAGAGATAAGTGTCAATAAAGGTGAAGAAGTAGCTAGTATTGCGAAAAGAGGTAATCGCAATGAACCCTAGAGATAAGGAAAGGATGTAATAAAAAAAAAGATTTCATCATGTGCACTGCCTCACTTAGATTAGCTTACCTCTTGTTACCAACAATACAATACTCACATAAACATAGACTACTTAATTTTTCCAAAGACATTCTTGTTTTGCACAAAGTGCTACATTCTTTCACTCATATGGCTTATTTGCATATGCCATTGTTCCTCAACTCAAAAAATGAGGAAGTACAGCTGCTAAAAACTGTAATTATACCCCTTAAGAATATAGAGATTGTTGGCTTCAATAACTTCTAAGGTTAGTTTTGATTCATTAGGAATACAACCATTCAATTATCTTCCTCTGAAAACAAAAGTCTTTAATTCGTTAGACATGCTAATTACCACTACTATTTGTACTCAACTCATTATCGAACTTATCATACTGATGAAACTACTCTTTACATAGTCAAGTCCCAATCATAAATTATGATCTTCCTAAAATTCTTATAAAATTGTACAAAGAACACAGTAACAAGAGAGCTTAATTCTCATCATCTAATTTACCATCAATATTTTATAAACCATTAACAAAAGAGACAAACTCACTAATTTATTCCATTACTACTAAAACTTTTGCTTAAATACCAGCTGAATGGTTGGTAAATTTTCATGTAAAGTATTTCCAAGTTTTCCTAAAAGGTTATTACCATAACCTCGTTCAACACCTATTCCATACATAATTAGGCACAATTGAATTGTTGTGATTATGGTTTAGCATCTAACTTCTTATAATCACATTCATTCACTAATGCTGGCTTCTTAGATATATTGACAATGCTTCAATTACTAAAATAAGAATTTATTATAAATTGAAATTCATATTCCCATCATTCAATAGCAAACTTTACCAACAAAACCATGAATCCCCAAAACTAACAACTCTATTATTAATATGTTGCATGGAAGCACAACAAACAAACAAACTAACATAAAATAAATATAAAATCCTTTTGAAAGATTGAGAGCATAAATGAAATTGAGCTACCACACGTAATCTATCTCAAAAAGCAAGAGCAACCCTCACAAACGTATCAGTCCATTATCGACTGCCTAAAAAGTTTTTAGTATATACTCATACATGATAGTATAGATTAAAAAAAATGAGTCTAAAACAAAACAAATGGGTGAAATAATGAAACAAGAAGTCTCAATCAATCAACTGGAGCAGTTAATCGACTCACCATAGGAGCCTATTCAACTATCCACTATAGCAGCTGACTATCACTTGGAGATCATTGTTCTAGTTAATCTTCTTATCTTCCATATGTTTTCTATAAGAAAATGTATGACCTAAAAAGCTAAAAGAACAACACATGAAAAATTGTACAATCTTCAAAATGTTCCAAATCAAACTACCATCCTAGATTTTATATGTTAATATTTGTTTCATAGGACTATTTTATGTAATTTTAATGGAAGCGACTATACTAAACTTTTCTAGAAAGCCTATCATTGCAATACACAATAATAACAATAAACTCCATTCTAAAATTCAAATTTATACAAAGTAGCGCTTCATGTTCATTTTTGCATTAATGCGTAAACCATTTTATGTCTCCATTCCTTGGATATTATTACATATTTTAATGCTTTTTGAGTAGACTAAAGTTAGTATTTACATTACTACTACCAAAGATAGTAAAATCAACTTATCTATTGAAACTTGTGAGTCAACTTCACTATTACTACCCTACAAGTATAATTTTCAAAATTCTCAAACAGGATAAAAACTTAACTAAAAAATTAAGACTAAATTAGAATATATATATATAATAGTACATTTCCCCCACCATGATTGCCCCATTCCAAGTCAAGTGCTAATTACAACATGTTGTAGTGAAAACGGTAGAAATTCCTTTTTGCTCTTTTCTTCCTTTTATATCTCATACCATCCATATGCATAAGCATCAACCAGTGAAACTTCAGTGTAAATAAGTTGAGTCAATACGATAAAGTATCAAGATTGAGTTCAAGTAAACTAAGAATTTCAAGTTGAAGTGACAATACATAATCTCAATTTTAGCAATAATTAATTACATTCGTGCTTGTTTTATTTATAGAAAGATCATTTTTCTAATGAGAATTCATACCTTTAAACCAAAAACATGACATCACTGTTGAATTCTCTTACTAAGTAAAAGCATGCAAGCTTCAAAAACCAAATAAATACTACTAATAAACTTTAAATTTGTAGTCTTCATATCTTATCATACAAAATTGCCAATCAAACTCATTATCTATAACTAATTAAACATAGAGGAAGTCTAAATATAACAAATTCTATGGTAAATTATGATGACCACCCATGTAAACTTCATAAATAACACATACACTTTACTTTTTCAAAATATTGCACTTATGTTGACATAGTATGATGATGACATGTTATTGTCACATCATTACCTCTTTAGTGAATTTAATATTTCCAAGACTTTTACCATTTATGAATCCAAATATTTTAAGTCTTTATATGTTTATTAATTTAAAGATTCTGAGACATCATTCAATTTATAAATCTAAAGATTCTAAGGCTTCATTTGAATGTATGAACCTATTAGTTCTAAGATCATAACTAAATGAACCAAGACATTCCAAGATCTCACTCATATACAACAATGTCATGTCATAGCAACTATATTTCATGTAAGATTTACATTAAAGTTCCTAAACCTCCATAAGCAAAGAAAAATAGTAGTAATCGATATACTTGAATTTACTTAAGTCCTTGAAAATAGTTAAAATCCAATCTTAAATCATATGATATATCATAAACCAATATTTCCTATGCTATAAAGTATGATTCCTAAGTTTATTAGTTGATTTTCCTCCTAAATACATGCTTCAACCTAATTAAATCAGTCTTAGGTCCCTATCTAGCTTGTTTAGTCAACCTAGAGGTCTAGTTAGTCACCATCGCTCCATATGGCTGATGAGGTGACTGCTCGACCTGGTGATACAAAATTTTAAGCAAAGCAATCATCAACTTATGCACGGTTGACCATATTACTTCCTGATTTGTCTCTTTCCTCATAAATTTGTGATTCTATGTTAATTCACATTCTAAATTTAGTCAAAATCATTGTTTTACATTTAAATCATGTTACTTACTTATTTCTCCTATCAAATTAACACTTTTTTAATGTCTAATTGTATATTATGTCTCATAATAAGTAAAGAACTAAAGATTCAAACTTCTTTAGGAATTATTGATATTACCTATGCTTTCAAGATTAAAATCCTCATTTATGTCCTATTCTTCAATTTCTTATCAAAACCTATAGGTATGTTAAGAGGTTAACTCTTATACGAGTTTGTAATAAGAAAGCTTATAAATAGAGATGGATCTAACAAGAGCGAAGGAGTGTATGTCGGAGACATCTCCCTAAATTTAGAAAAAAGTTCATTATTAACCTTTATTAAAAAAAAACTAGAGAAAGTACATATTATATATTAAGTAGTAAATCTTAACGTGATATTAAACACAATTAACTAGTTAAGTGCATAAGTACCTAAACATAAGGTCATAGCTACAATATCTACAAGAACTAATTTACTTTTTAAAGATGTATTTACTTTTGTGTTGCTTTAATATCATTTTGTTTTCACTTCTATCTTTTATTATTTGTTTAAAATAAGTATAACAATAATTTTCATTCATTCCAAAATGATAATTAACTAAATAAATTCTTTAAGTTGTCATTTGTTAATTAATTATCAATATCCCATATATAATTATTAAATGTCAATGCTACAAAAATATTCTAATAACACTCAGGAACTCAGGAAGCTACAACTTTACAACATGTCAACCCTAAAGGGGGACACACGAAGGCAAACAAGGATCCTAAAACTTGTTTAAAAACCATACAAATCATATAATTTGCCAACTCAAAATTAAATGACCCCAAATTTAAAGTAGAAGTAGAATGTCAACCACTTAGTCTCCACATAAAACATCATAAATAACTGATTGATACAAGTCAAAGAGCCTAGAACTCAATATAAACACTCAGATAGACAACTAGGAGTTCTAATGGCTCCAATAAATAACAACCTATATTACATCTGCAGCAAGAGTGGTAAGAAACTCCAATAGTGACATCAAAGTCATGACAAACATAATAAAGAGATATTTACAAATGTCTCCAGAATTTCAATCCTATCATCTACTCTACACTAACCCGACTCCATCATCAAAGTAGTAAAAATCACCATCCTTCTCATCATCATAATAATAATAGCTTACGTCATCCATATGATAATTACCAAAGTCCTCATACCCTAAACTTGTAGCTAAAAAACAATAACTCCTAAAGCGTGAGCTAACGTCTAGTACAAGATACCACAAACATGCACATGAACACATAAGAACATGGCACAAGCATATACAAATAACAATATCAAATGCAACAATCAACCAATTTAGTCTTTATTTATTAAGTCCTATTGAGCTTGGTTTTTCTCTCTGGTTTTTATAAATTAGTCTTCTTTAAACTAATCAATATTAAACCCTACCCGTTTAACATCGACCCTTGACTAAAGTTAAAAGAAAACTAGTTCTTTTAACTTTGAAAACATTTTGGAGTTACCACCCGATTGAGATCAGAAAAATGAGTTCAATTATAATCAATTAGGTAGATCGGTTATAATTTAGCTACTGGTCTTTTTGATAAAATTAATTTTTTGTTAAAATGATTTTTTAAAACCAAATATTTAGATTCAAGGGCTAATTTTTTAAACCTTAAACGGTTACTATTGTTAATCTCTTTGAATTTAAATTTACCTTTCAATATACCCTTATAATAACAAAACATCTAATCATATGTAAATAATACCTAAAAAAGGATCAACGAAATATTATTAACAAATATGAAATAAAGAAAACTTTCAATATTTTAAGTCATCTCATATTTGCATATGAGTACCTATGTACCTGTTTATTTAAGAAAACTCTAATGGGTCTTAAATTGAGCTTTTTTTTTTATTATTGAAAAATTCTACAAGTATCCTAATTTCTAAAAAGGGGTTGGTTCATGTTTACTTATTTGGAAAATTGATTTTTTTTAAGTGGTAAAATAATTTTTTTACTTTTTAATTTTCTTTTTTTTTTCATTTTTCCTTATTTTATCTTACTTTGTCATATTTTACATAAAAAAAAAACTAAACTATCCCATTTTATCCTTTTTCTTTTTTTGTTGTTTTTTTCCTTTTTTTTTTTTACATTTACAAATACATAAATAATAAATAAATAAAAGAAAAAAAAAATGGTGCAAACCAGGTTGGCTCCAAGTCAACTCAGGTTAACTTCATCGACTTAGGTTAGCTTAAGTCTTCTACAACAGCAGTAGCAGCGAGCCATGCTTTTTGGACATTCTAGGCACCGAAATGAGTGGGAAAAGGGATTTTTGTGACTATCATATTAGGCTTATGAAGGGAAAGGGGGTTAAGCTTGATGTCTTGGCAATTGAAGTTCGTTTGGGTGGTGGTTGTATTTAATCGTTGGCAGTAATGGTAGTTAACGAGCAGTAATGATCGTTGGGGATGAGCTAATAGTTTCGCTTAAGGTTTTTTACTACCACGAGTTCAACTGTGGTGACGGTTTCCTTTGAAAGTAGTTATGAATGTTGGATTCCTAAAGAGAGAGAGAGAGAAAAGGGGTGGATTAAAGAGAGAGAGCTTCGATTTTAGCTTATCCCAAGTGTTTTAGAGCTTGCTTTTGTTTGAAACTTAATCCCTAAGCCCCAATTTATAATGTTTAATCCTTGTTTAAGCTTGGAAAGCCTTTAAATTGAATTAATTCGAAGATGTGAATTAATGGACTTTTAAGTTGGAGAATGATTTTTTCCAATTTTTGAGCTTGATTTTAACTACATAATTAACTAAATTTGGATAGGTTTTTGGTTAAATTCAATATTAAGCCATGCATATTACATGATTTCACCATTAATTTAGTGAAATTGTGTAATAAATACGATAAAAAATGACCTTCAATAGAGCACGTAAGGAAGATACATGAGGAAGAAATACCATGCTGGAATTCTGGAAAAAAGTTGAGGAAGTAGAAAGGAGGGTGCAAGTCACGTGCCACGTATGCATAGCATGCCCTATGCCAACCTGATTCTTTTTCTGTCTTTTTTTTCACTTTATTTGTGTTTCTTTTTTTTTTTTTTGTCCTTTTGTTTTGTCTTTTCTTTTTTTTTTTGGTGTTGTTTATTTTTGTTTTTGTAAAAAAAAAAAAGTAAAAGGCACTTTTTAGCCTAAATGGATTTGAACCCATGACTTTTAGTTCCAATACAATGCTAAACTTAAGTGCTTATCCATTAAACCATTGGTCTATGTCTTATTCATATATGCAATTAAATTGCATGTACAGATAACGTCAGTTTAGGCTAGATTCAAATCTAACCCAAGTCCAACGACCTTATCTTTGTTTTTTTTTTATCTACATTAAAAATTCTAAACTATCTAAAATTATTATTTTATAAATTCCTTGAATCCTCTATTTTTCAAAATTTTCCTTTTTTTTGTGACTTTTTCAATTTTTTTCTATTTTTCTAAATTTCTTTTTTTTTTTCCTTTTCATAAATAGAACCCCTTTATCATATTGAAAAAAAAAATTGCGGATTGGCAAAAATTAGAGTCTATAACTATCCTTCTTTACGGTGAAATTTGAATAAAACTTTGCCACAAAGACAAAAGAGACACTATTTTTGCCCTAAGGATTGCTTCAACCTAAGAAGCATAATAACTACCTAGCTATCCTAAACTTGATCCATTGGGGATTTGGTGAGAGGTGAAAGGAAGAGAAGTTACTCCTAAGAGCTAGCCGAGTGAGTTTAGAAGGATTTAGCATTTTAGTAGCAACAAGAAACATCGTTTTGAAACTTAGTCATGCACTTTTAAGCCTACTAATATAAGTGGGGGCGTCTCTAGGGGACTAACAACCCTTAATTGGAATTGATCTGGAAAACCTGATCATGCTCCTTTGAGCTTACTAACCTAGGTAGAGCATCTCTTAGAGACTAGCATCCCCAAGATGGAAGCAATTTAGAAAACCTAGTTATGCTCTTCTAAGCACATTAACCTAGGTAAGAGCATCTCTCAAGGATGAGCAACCCTAAACTAGAATCGATTTAGAGAACCCAGTTATGCTCTTTTGAGCTCACTAACCTAGATAGGAGGGTATCTTAGGGACTAGCAACCCTAAGCTGGAATCGAATTAGAGAACCTAATTGTACTCTTCTGAGCTCATTAATCTAGGCAGGAACGTCTCTCAAAGATTAGCAACCTTAAGCTATAATCCATGTAGAGAACCCGGTTATGCTCTTTTGAGCTCATTAACTTAGGTGGGAGGGTTTCTCGAGGACTAGAAACCCTAAGTTAGAATCAATTTGGAGAACCTAGTTGTGCTCTTATAATCTCATTAACCCAAACGAGAGCATCTCTTAAGGATTAGTAACCTTAAGATGGAATTGATTTAGAAAAACCGAATCGTACTCTTCTAAGCTCACCAACCTTAGCGGAAGTGTCTCTAGGGGATTAGCAATCCTAAGCTAGAATTGATTTAGAAAACCCGATTATACTCTTCTAAGCTCACTAACCTAGGTGAGTGCGTCTATCGAAGACTAGCAAACCTAAACTGAAATCAATTTGGAAAACCTGGTTATGCTTTTTTGAGCTCACTAACCTCGAAGGAGCGTCTCTTGGGGACTAGCAACCCTAATCTATAATCGATTTGGAAAATTTGGTTGTGCTCTTCTAAGCTCACTAACCTAAGCAAGTGCATCTCTCGGGGACTAGCAACCTTAAAATGGAATCAATTTGAAAAACCTGGTCATGCTCTTTTAAGATCATTAACCTAGGCAAGTGCGTCTCTCAAATAAACTGGAATTGATTTGGAAAAACCTGTTCGTATTCATCTGAGCTTACTAACCCAGGCAAGAGAGCCTCTAAAAGACTAGTAACCCTAAGCTAGAATTAATTTGGAGAACCTGATCATACTCTTTTGAGCTCACCAACCTAAGTGAGTACATCTCTCAAGGACTAGCAATCTTAAACTAGAATTGATTAAGAAAACGTAGTCATGCTCTTCTAAGCTCACTAACCTAAGCGGGTGCATCTTTCGAAGACTAACAACCCCAAACTAGAATAGATTTGGAAAAACCTAGTTATGCTCTTCTAAGCTCACTAACCTAAGCGGGAGTATCTCTCAAGGACTAATAACCTTAAGCTGGAATCAATTTAGAGAACCTAATTATGCTCTTCTAAGCTCACTAACCTAAGCAAATGCATCTCTCAGGGACCAACAACCTTAAACTAGAATTGATTTGGAAAAACTTAGTCATGCTCTTCTGAGCTCACTAACCTAGGTGGGAGCATCTCTCAAAGACTAGCAACTCTAAGTTGGAATCGATTTGGAGAACCTAGTTATGCTTTTCTAGGCTTACTAACGTAAGTGGGTGTATCTATTAGAGACTAGCAACCTTAAAAGTGGAATTGATTTGGAAAACCCGGTCATGCTCTTCTAAGCTCACTAACCTAGGCAAGTATGTCTCTTAAGGACTTGCAACCCTAAACTAGAATCAATTTGGAAAAACCTAGTTGTGCTCTTTTGACCTCATTAACGTAGGTAGGAACATCTCTCGAGGACTACCAACCTTAAGTTGGAGTCAATTTGGAGAACCTGGTTATACTCTTCTAAGCTCACTAACCTAGGTAGGTACATCTCTTGGGGACTCACAATCTTAAGCTAGAATCAATTTGGAAAACTTAGTCATACTCTTTTAAGCTTACTAACTTAGGTAAATGTGTCTCTCGGGGACTTACAACCCCAAACTAGAATCAATGTAGAAAAACCTGATCTTACTCTTCTAAGCTCACTAACATAGGTGGGAGCATCTCTTAGGGACTAGCAACCTTAAGTTGGAATCGATTTAGAGAACCTAATTGTGCTCTTCTAAGCTCACTAACTTAGGCAGGTATGTCTCTCGGGGACTAGCAACCTTAAACTAGAATCGATTTGGAAAACCTGGTCATGCTCTTCAGAGCTTACTAACTTAGGTGGGTGCGACTCTCAAAGACTAGCAACCCTAAACTAAAATTGATTTGGAAAACCCGATCTTACTCTTCTAAGCTTACTAACTTAGGTAAGAGCATCTCTCGGGGACTAGTAACCTTAAGCTAGAATCGATTTAGAAAAACCTAGTCGTGCTTTTCTAACCTTACTAATCTAGGCAGGAGTGTATCTCAAGAACTAGCATCCTTAAATTGACTTTAGTACAAGTGCCTTATGGGCTCCCTAAAAGAAATCGATGATGAAAGTATGCACCCTTTAGGCTTGCTAGGAGGAAGAGAAGTACCCTAAGGGGTCACTACATGGAATTGATGAAGAAAAGCGTCCTATGATTCGTTATGATAGATTAGTGAAGAAAAGCACCCTTTGGGCTCACTAAGACCTTGAAGAGAGTTTAATGAAGAATGGATGGAAGACGGGATAGCATTTTAAAAGTTGGCTCACCCTAAAAGAGATTAAAAGAGGGGTTAGTGCTCTAAAAGCTGGCTAGAATGAAAGATAGGGATAGCACCCGAAAGGCTTACTAAAACCCTAAAAAGAATAAAAGAGGAGTCAACACTCTAAAAGTTACCTAAAATTCTAACAATAGTGAAAGATACAAAGTGAAGAAATTAAACTTGTACGAAAAGCTACCTAATTCAAAAAATATTTACGGATAAAGAATTTGGTGAAAACCATGTATGAAAAAAAAGACATTAGGGATAATCTCCTTCGTTTGGAAAGAGTGAGAATGACCAAGACTATTGTGGTCAAATTTTTGAACTTAGATGATAAGGATTGAAAACTTGGCCACTTGGGCCGACATAGACATAGATAAAAGATTTGTAATAAGCTTTTACTTTCTCTTTCTTTCTTTTTTTTAAGTTTGCTAACAGGTAAAGAAAAACCCTCCCTTGATAATTACATGGAGCCACTTATGTTCTTCTTGACCTTGATGCTGAGCCACCTAATGAAGCTTTGTGATTTCAAACACCCCTATTTTTTAGGAAAAAGTAACTCATGACTAGTTTAATTAAAGAGGAATTCCTTGCAAACTCTCAATCCAAATTACACTCTTGACTACAGTCCCAAAATTATAGTCCATTTTGCATGTGATACACTTTGATTAATCCATTAAGTCTTTTTTAGTTCAACATTGTAAATTTGGGCTTTTGGTCCAAAGGTCTCGAGGAAGACTAATGAGAATGCATATTTTAAAATTTTACTTATTTAACTCGGGTGTACAAGTCAAAAACCTTTTAGGAAAAATAAGAAGTATGCTTACCCTAGTTTTGAAAACAATTTTTATTAAAGATAAATTAGCACTCAAGATTAGAAGAGCTTTATTAAGTAAGGGTAGTATTGAGGGTAGGAAGGTCTTATGTTTGTGGCTAAGGATGTGTAAAAGGGCTTTGTGTCTTGTGATTAGGGTTCAAGAGATTTAGAATGGGCATAAAAGCTTTGTATTTCTTAGGAATGTTTCGACTTTAACTATGGGCTTTACATTTTCTAAGCTTTCTTCAGTTAGGGCTTTTCATTTTACACACAAGTCTCGATTTTCAAGCTCTTTTTTTTCTTATTTTACTCTTTTTTTATTGCCCCTTTCTTTCCTTATTTATCATTTTGCCCCATTATTTCTTACTCTGCTCTTTTTCTTTGGCCTAAAAAGTGAATATTTATATTGCCGAGTCTTTACCTTTGAGAGGTTTAAAACCCTGACCCATGGGTTCCAAGCATATGGCCTCAAGTGAGGTATGTATAGGCTTGAGGTGTTTGAAAAGGAGTTAATCTCTTCTTCATTTCGAAGAAAGATAACTTATCAAAAAGAAAATTTGTCTTTGAATTAACTTTATTAAGGCAAACATAAACCAATTTTATCCTTCTCTCTTAATCAATTACCCTAACCTTTGAATCGACCCATTATGACATGGTTCTTAACAAGGATCAAATTTGAAAATTCTTCAAATTAGTCCAACAGGTTTAACAAAGGATAGCTAGTTTAGGATTTGAAAATGAATAACTAACTTCACTTTAATCTACATATCAGATTCAAAAATTGACTTCCTTTAAAGAATGAGCCTAAAATGTCCTTACTTCGATGACTCAAACTCTTAAAGTATCTTTAGAGGTTAGTGTATAAGATGGAGTTCAACTCTTTTTATTCTAAACTGTTTAAAAGTGAGTTACCGATTCCTTAGGGAGAGATTTATTTATAACACTACAATCACTCAATTGAAAAGGTAATAAGATTACATTATTCCAACTATTACAAAGCTATTAAAAAACATACTTTGTTGAAAACAACTTGATTCTTCTTTAGCCCTACCTTAAGCATCCAACTACTTAAGACAACCTATGAGCTTATCAGAAGGCACTGGCATATTCAAAATAAGTGGAGCTTTGAGTAACTTAGTTAAACTACCCCCACGACTTGAAGAAAGATTGACTTGTTGTAACTTTGGCTGAGTGACTTTTGCATCAATCAAGTGTTGAACCTTGTTCTCCAATCTTCAGCATTTTTCAATGGAGTATCCCTTTTGACCCATATGATAGTTGCATTGTACTTCTAGATCAAATCTATATGGTTTGTAATTTGGATTAGGGGTTTTACAAGTTATAATCCTTACTTCCTTTAGATGATGAACGATGTAGGTCACTGAGATTTTCAGTTAAGTGAATTGTCTCCTCTAAGTCCATTGGGCTTGTTTTTTCTCACTCCTCCTTGGTTCTTTTCTTCTTAAGCCTCCTTCATTATTTAGGCTTACCGACATTTGATCAATATTGAACGTTCAGTGTTAAAATCTTCTAAATACTAGGCCCATCGCCATTTCTAGGTCTATAATGCTCTTTTGTAGCATAGCTACCTTTTCTTCTAGATTCAAGAGTCTCCTTTCTAAGTTTGAATTTTAAAGCACTTAAGTAGTGATTATCGAGAATAAGATCTGCTACTATTAAGCCATTTGAGATACCATCTTTTCTAGGGAGGCGATTTCGTTATCAGCCATGTGAACCTAATTGGAAAAATTCTTTACCAATTAGCAACTTTTCTTTTCTTTTTTTTTTCTTTTTTACTTTTTCTTTAGTGAAAGAGAAAGATAAAGTTTTATTGTGTAGAAACTAGAAAAATCCAAATAAAGATGGTGATTTTTTTGGGGTTCTATTTACAAGTTTGTGAGAATTATTTACATTTCCCCAAGTGACAAAGAATGAATGGTTAAGTGAATTTCAAGGAAGGGAATACTAAAGAATGAAGAAAAACTAAAGAGAAAAATTATTATTTTGAAAGTTTAGAGTACAGTAAACAAAAGTAAGGGAGCCTAGCAATTATTCTTAATGAAACTTAAAATTTATTCAAATTCTTTTAACCACATCTAAAGTTTCTAATCTAACTCTCATAACTAGGCTTTAATCTTCTCCAGCATCTCTAAGGCCTAATCCATGGTCCTTTCGCTTTTTTCGACTTGAGCTAACAAGGCTTGGTTAAAGGCCTCAATGTATCTAGCCCTTTACTTCCAATAAGTAACTTCAACTTATAGCAGCTACTCATGGATTCCTAAGGCATCTGGTAGCCTAGTAACTATTTGATTATTCTTTTGTTGGTTACTTGCCATTATCTTTAGGCCTAGATATTTCATAGACAAGAATCATTCATTAGTAAAACAATACGATATTCATGGAAACATGTGTATGCTAGAACTACTCAAGTTAGTTCATTACTCCTTAAGTTTCAACCTTATCATTTGATTTGATGTTTTTACTTTTAAAAAAGACTGATTATATTTCTAAATCTTTCAAACATTAATAGGGTTACAATTCTTAAGAGTAGTGTATTAACTCTAGCTTTAAGGGAGGTATATGCAATTAAGGTGAGTTTTAAAGGTCCTTAAGCTTTGTAACCTCACTCGTTTTTAGAAAATGCCTTCATTGGCCATATCAAGCTTAAGTAGGGTAGCTTAATCAACTCTGAGAGATGGTTACACCACTACACTGGGAGCCTATACAATGGCCTTCTTCTTAAGGTCCTAAGATAGCCTGGGTTTGGCCCCATCTACCCTGCATCTTGATGCAACAAATGATCCCCTATGTCCCAATGCATATTGTATGTAAAATAAATATGGCAATCAAAGCAAAGTATATACACGAAGTTAATAAATAAACAAACAAATATACAAACAAATAAATGAATAACGTAGGTATTTTGGAAGGTAATTTTAATTTTGAAAAGTATCTTAAGCGGTTAGCCCTCTTGATTTCCTTAGTGGAGTCGCTAAGCAATCGAGCTTGATCTTTCTCTCTAGTTTTTATAAATTAGTCTTCTTTAAATCGATCAATATTGAATCCTACCCGTTTAATACCTACCCTCAACTAGGGTCTAAAGAAAACCGATCCTTTTAACTTTGAAAACATTTTAGAGTCACTACCCAACCAAGATCCCGAAAAAGAGTTAAATTATAACTAATTAGGTATATTAGTTATAATTTAGCTACTAATCTTTTTTATAAAGCTAATTTTTTATCAAAATGATTTTTGAAAACCAAAAATCTAGATCCATGGGCTAATTTTTTAAATCCTAAATGGATACCACTTTTAATCTCTCCAGATTTAAATTTACCTTTCAATATATCCTTATATTAACAAAACATCTAATCATATGTAAATAACAACTAAAAAAGGATCAATGAATTATTATTTACAAATATGGAATAAAGAAAACTTTTCATATTTTAATTTGTCTTGTATTTGCATATGAGTGCCTACGTACCCATTATTTGAAATCAAACTTCTGTAGTTCATTTATAAAAACTTTAGCGGGTAAGTTGATTTTGATTTTTAAAAAATAGTTGGATTTACTTTTTAAATTGATTCGAGTTTATTTAAGAAAAGTCTAAAGGGTCCTAAATTAGGGCTTTTATTATTATTGAAAATTTCTAAAAGTATCCTAATTTCTGAAAAGGGGTTAGTTCATGTTTACTTCTTTAGAAAATTGATTTTTTCTAAGTGGTAATATAGTTTTTTTTTTAATTTTTTTCAATTTTCCTTATTTTATTTTACTTTGTCCTATTTTATGTAAAAAAAAATCTAAATGATCCCATTTTATCCTTTTTCTTTTTCTCTTTCTTTTTTTGTTGTTTTTTCTTCTTTTTTTTTTTACATTTAAAAATACATGGATAATAAATAAATGAACAAATAAATAAAAGAAAAGAAAAAAAAATGATGCAGACTGGGTCAACTCTAGGTTGACTTGAGTCTTCTCTAACGATAATGGCGATAAGCCATGCTTTCTGGACGTTTTGGGCATCAAAATGAGTAGGAAAAAGGATTATTGTGACTATCTTATTAGGCTTTGGGGTTGATGGGGATAGGTGTATAGGTAGGCTTAACGCCTTAGCGATCGGAGTCCATTTGAATGGTGGTTAGATTAGGCCGCTGGCGATGGCTAACGAGCAATGGTGATTGTTAGGGACAAGCTAACGATTTGGCTTAAGGTTTTTTACTACTACGAGTTCAACCATGGTGATGGTTTTCTTCGAAAGTGTTTATGAATATTAAATTCCTAAAGAGAGAGAAGAGGTCGTTTAGAGAAAGAGAGCCCCGATTTTAACTTATCCCGAGTGTTTTGGAGCTTGCTTATGTTTAAAATGTAATCCCTAAGCCTTAATTTATAGTGTTAGATCTTTCTTTATGCTTGAAAAGCCTTGAAATTGAATTAATTCAAATATTTGAATTAATGGACTTTTGACCTGGAGAATGATTTTTTCCAATTTTTGAGCTAGATTTTAACTACATAATTAATTGAATTTGGGTGAGTTTTAAGGTAAATTCAATATTAAGCCATGCGTATTATACAATTTCACCATTAATTCAATGAAATCGTGTAATAAATATAGTAAAAAATGACCCTAAACAGAGCATCCGAGCATGTGCCACATGGCCCCATGCACATGTGCGTTGCACGCACATGTTGCAAATTCAATGGGCATACATAGCATGCCTTGTCCCTACCTGATTCTTCTTTTATTTTTTGTATTTTTGTTTCATCTTTTCTTTTTATATTGTTTATTTCTTTTTTGTAAAAAAAAAAAAAGTAAAAGGCACTTTTGTGCCTAGATGGAATCAAACCTATAACCTTTAGTTCTAATGCAATGCTAAACTCAAGTGCTTATTCATTAAGCAATCAGCCTATACCCTATTTATATATACAGTTAGATTATACATATGGATAAGGTCAACTTGGTTAGATTCAAATTTAAGCCTATGCCCAACGATCTCTTATTTATTTTTTTTTATCTAAATTAAAAATTCTAAACTATCTAAAATTATTATTTTCTAAATTCCCCAAATCCTCTATTTTTCAATGTTTTCCATTTTTTGTGACTTTTTCTATTTTTCTAAATTTCTTTCCTTTTTTTATTTCCCTAAATTTTTTATTTTTTATATTTTTATAAAGTTCTTATTTTTTTGGTTTTTCTCAAACAGGACCCCTCACCATATTCTAAAAAACAAAATTATTGGGGGAGGGGGGTACGAGGCAAAAATGGGGTATATATAAGCTTAACAAGCAATATAGTCTCGATGTCCTATAACTTGGGGTTACTCATGACCCTTACAAACAAGCATTATAGCTAATACATAAGTATTGGTGTAGGGTCCTTCCCAATACCCAAGTAACCAATCACCATCCGAAATCTACCTAGGTTGTTTTAATATAGGACTCTACTCAAGACAACATCGTATAAAGATCACCAAGTGCTTTACTAATGCTACTAGACCTTATTAGTAGATGATCAAAGCTAAGCACAAGCAAAACAATTAATTAAGATTTGAGTTTATTTAAGTTCGATTAAATTAAGTACCCTAACACGCACAACAAAATAACCATGTATCCCATACCCCGTGCTCCTATTTCAATATGATCCGAGACCTCATAACTCCTAGCATATGTTCACAAATATAAATGCTAAATTTAAAATTTTATTCAATACTTCCCAACTCCACTCAACATTCTTCCCCTTTAACTCAACCCTCTCCTTCATCCATTGAACTTCTAAACCACCCTTTATGCAAAATTGACAATACCACACTTTTACAATCCAACAACATAGTATCCACAACCAACAGATCAACAATTACAATCCTTTCTTCTAGAACTCTAAGAAAACTCTAAAAGATATAAATTAGCAAAATAAAATGAAGATAAAAGGAAGACTTACTTGAAAATGGGTGAAAGATCAATTGTTATTGAATTTCTTCTTCAATAACTCGAATCTTGATTAGAGTTTTAGTATTTAGTTGAGGACTAGAAGTTTTTTATTCCTAAAAAATAATGACATAATGTTTTAGTAAAGGAGAGATATGGGGTTGAATTATACCTTTTATTTACGATGAATGATAGTAGGAAGTTTAAATCTTTCTCTTAATAATATTACCCCTGCTTCCCTAGTCAATTACAAGCCATATCATGTCTCCTTCTATTATTCTATTCCTTCCCTTATTTTATATTTCTAACACCATCATCATTATTATTATATAACTTCTTTTTTTCTCTCGGTTTTCATAAGTCTCCCCTCCTTAAGAAAACTTTCATCCTTGAAAGTTGCTCACCTTATTCTTGAAACAACTTTGGGAACTTCCTTCTTATCTCCTCTTCCAGCTACTAGGTCACATATCTTTCTAATTGATTTGATTACTATATCTTAACATAGGGTATAGATCTTCTTACACTTTGTTTGGCATGAGGGAAGGAATATGAGAGGAATGATTTTAGGAGGAAAGAAATACAAAGGAAAGAATTATTAGAGTATTTTATTCCTTTTACTACGTTTAGATAATAGGAGGAAGGAAATTAGAAGAAATTTTAATCATTATTAAAGACAAAATAAAGTATAAAATGAAATTACAAATATACCCACAAAAAAGTAATAAGAGATGGGATAAAGAAGGGTGGAGTTAGAATTTAAGTAACTTTTCTTCCCTTTTCTCTCCAATTTAGAGGGGAATAAAAATTGGTAAGGCCTATGGAAAACTTTCCCATCTAAATCATTCCTTCCACTTTTCCTTCATTTTCCAAAGAAGGGAAAGTACATTGAAAATCACACTTTCCTTTCCCTCCTAATTTTTTCCTTCATCTTAAACATAGGCTTAGTAACTATACTTTAGTATCAATTATCTTTATAAGCCACTCAATTACTATGTATAGCTACAACTCTAGCAATTCTAGATCTACTATCTGCACATATAGCTCTTCCTCATGATCTAGGCTTGACCTCTTATACTTCTTTAGTACAAACACATGGAATATACACTTCTGACCATACAATACTTCAAACAAGTCCATTTGAATAATTGCTTTGTAACTATTATTATAATTGAACTCTAATAAGGTTAGGCGCTTGTTGCACTAATCGCCAAAATCAAGTGCGTACATCCTTACCAAATCCTTAAAATTTTGAATAGTGCACTCTAACTGACCATCTAGCCGAGGATGAAAGGAGGTACTGAATCAAAGTTTTATGCCTAATGCATTTTGTAGACTCTTCCAAAGGTTATTAACAAACCAAGTGTCCCTATTAAAAGCAATAGAAATTGGCACTCCATGTAATTTTACTACTACTTAAATATACTGCCTAGCAAGCCTTCCTAACTAATACTTGATATTAATGGGAATGTAACGGGCCGACTTGGTCAACCTATCCACTATTACCCATACTACATTATACTTTGCCAAGGTCTTGGGTAAGGCAATGACAAAGTCTATAGTCACACATTCCCATTTCTATTCAAAGTATTAATAATGGTTATAGCTTATTGACCTATCTTTGATGCTCAATTTGATTAACTGGCATGTCTAACATCTAGACATATACTTAGCTATCTCCCTCTTTATCTTGTTCCACCAGTATTGATCTTTCAAATCCTTATACATCTTTATGCTCCCTAAGTATATGGTATAAGCTAAGTAGTGTGCTTCTTTCAGCAACTCGTTTCGTAGCCCTAGCTACGTCAACACCCATAATCTACCCTTAAACCTCAATACTCCCTCACATCCATAGTAAAATCTAAGGCTTTCCATACTGCCATTTTACTTTTGATCTCTTAGATCCCCTCATCTTCAAGTTATGCAACTTTAATTCTTTCTATCAAAGTAGATTGTATTCTCAAGCTTACCATTCTAGTACTTACCTCTCTAGTTGATACTTCCAACTCAAGTCGACACATTTGTTCAAGTAAAGGCCATTGTGAAGTAATCACACTTGCCATGTTCCCTTACCTCTTCCTACTTAGTGTAAAAACTACCACATTGGATTTCCTTAAGTTACACTAAATATCTAGGTCGTTGTGTTTAATAAGCCCCAACCAACACCTCCATCTCATATTTAGGTCTCTATAGGTGAAGAAATAGTTAAGGCTCTTGTAATCTATATACACTTTACATTTCTCTCCAACCAAATAGTGCATCCAAAGCCTCAATACATATACTACAGTTGCCAATTCTAAATCATATACCAAGTAATTCTTCTCATACGACTTAAGCTAACAAGAGCCATATGTAATCACCTTACCATCATGCATAAGGACATACCCTAGTCCTTGTATGGAGGTAACGCTGTTGTATATCACGAATTCTATCCCACAGTGGGGTAATGTCAAAATCGGAGCTATTACCAACATATCCTTTGGTTGTTGGAAATTCGCTTCACTTATGTCATCTTATTCAAAGTTAACCCCTTTCTAAGTCAACTAAGTCAAAGGCACGGCTCTTTAAAAAAAAAACCCTCTATAAACTTCTGATCTTTGACATTATGGTAGGTTTAGGCCACTTAACAACTATCTTTATTTTCTCTAAGTCCATAACTATGCCATCATAGTTTATAGTATGTCCCCAGAATGCCAACTGCTCTAACTAGAAGTCACATTTACTGAGCTTGGCATATAACTTCTCCTCTCTCAATTTCCTTAGAACAATCCTTAGGTGTTGTTCATGCTCTTCTCTGCTATTGAAATAAATAGGACATCATCAATGAACACTATAACAAACCTATCCAACTATTCCTTGAAGACTTGGCTCATGAGGTTCATGAATGCCCCCAAGTGCTTTGGTAAGGTCAAAAGGCATCAGTAAGAACTCATTATATCCCTTATTTTGTTTTGAAGGCTATCTTCTCTATATTTTTTTCACTTTAACCTTTAGCTAGTAATAACTTGAGTGCAATTCTATTTTAAAGAAGATCTACGTACCTTATAGTTGATAAAAAAAAAGGTTATTTTATTTTTAATAGTAACCTAATTTAAGTCCCAATAATCAATACATATTCGTAGAATTTTATCTTTCTTCTTTACAAATAATATCCAAGCTCCCCAAGGAGATGAAATTTACCTAATTAAAATCTTTATCTTGTAGCTCCTGTAACTACTTCTTCAATTCTACTAACTCAGTAGGTATCATCTGATAAGCCAATTTTGAAATGGGTTTAATTCCCGACATCAGATCAATTCTAAACTCTACATCTCTATTAAGTAGAACACCAAGTAGATCCTTAGGAAATACATTTGGAAACTCTTTCACTATCGACATTTGATCTAACTTTAGCTTAGCCTTATCTAGTTCCGCTACTAAGGCAGCTATAGTAAGCTTTCCCCGCAACTCATATGTAAGACACCAGGTCAGCCTCTGAACTTCTACTTAGTAACTGAAAGGTTCTTCTCCTAGGGTTCAAGGAATACTATTCCACTACAATAGTCAATTGTGGCATGATGCTTTGATAACCAGTTCATTCCTAAAATGATGTCAAAATCGATTAACTTTAGTACTAATAAATCAACCCATAAGACTCTTCCCCCAATCTCTATTTTCACATCTTGATAGATCCAGTTTAAAACCATTCAATTCCCTAAGGGTGAAATAACAACCAAAAAAGAATCCATTATGTTAACATGTAAACCACATACATACACAAAAGATTCAACCACATACGAGTGAGATACACTGTAAACCTCGCAAATTTAGCCTTTTAAGTATAGAGTTAAATTTGAGTACTGCAAATAATTTTCCGAAGTCAATAGAACCGATAAATTTAAAATTGGTTAAAATTTTAAATTTAAAACCTAAAACAAATATGAAAAACCCTACTATATTAATTAAAATCCTAATCGCGTACAAAAACCCTATATACGCTTAAATATAAGAGATGGATTTCGACCCTAATCAAAATCCTAAAACTAAAACTTTAAGCTTACAAAATATACAAATTTACTGCAATAATGATAAAGCCCTAATTAGATACGGTTACCAACCAATACTCGTAATCACATAAAATCGCTAAGGAATAAATAGAGATAACTCCTAAATATTAACAAATATAAAAAGTAAAAATTTAATTAACTAAATTAATAATATTACATATATTATTTTATGATTATTTGTAATTTCATATATATGTTAGTTTTATATTGATTTAATTTTACTACATATCTTATGTTTATGTATTATATAGTATATATTAATTTTTCATCCTATATTTTCTTTTATAATAATATCATATTATATCCTAATTATTACCTAAAAGTTGAAAACAAAATAAAAAAAAGTCAAAAAGTCAACATTATGTCATTTTCACTTATCTTATCTTCTTCTTCTTTTTTCCTTTCTTTTCTTTTCCTTATCTTTTTCTTTTTATTTCTCCTTCTTGCCATGAGCCATATGTACATGTAATATTACATTTAAAATTTTTGAAAGAAAGTCAATATGTCACTTTCATTCTTTTTATCCTTCTTTTCTTTTCCTTATTTTTATCTTTTTCTCCCTCCATTTCTGGTTATATAAGTGTACTATAAATTTTATTACATGTAAGATGATTAAGATTAAGATAAAGCAAAGTGTCATTTGTCCTTTTCCATCTTTTCTTTTTCTTTCCCATTTCCTCTCACCATAAGCCACCTTTACCCGCTTAGAATTCTCTACAAATTTCTTTGTTCTTTTCTCAATTTGATACAAGCATTTGGTCCCTCATCTTCCCCATTGAACCAACAAACCCTCCCCCTCTTTCTACCTCCCATTTTTCCATTTTTCTTCAAAATTTCCAAACTACCATTCCATTACACTTTCACTAATAGTTTCATATTCCATCATCACCTTAATATCAATTTCAAAAAGGATTAGAAAGCCTCAACTTCAAGCACTCCAAGATCAAAGTAAACAAACATTTCCTTTTTGTATATTTCAATTTTTCTTTGTAATTTAAGTTTGTGTATTTTCTTTTTATGTTCATATGTATTTTAGTATTATATGTGTTAGGGATATGTTAATAGAAAATATATGCATTTCTTCATCTTGTAATGGAAAATTAGATGAGTATGTATTTTGATTGTATATTACATTCTTTTTCTCTATGTTTATGTACTTACACATGTATATATAAGTATATTTAACTTTATACACATGATTTAGTACATATACGATTTAGTATATGCACATACATATAATACTAAATATATTTACTTTATCATATACTCGTGAAATATAGTATAAAGTAGTATAAATACATACATACATATATATATAAGTAAGAAAATATAGTAATATATGTATATCTATGTGTCTATATGTATATCAAAGTATTTAAATAAATATATACATAAAATAATTTAAGTATGTATATGTATATGTATAAACCAAAAAATACATGTGTATAGATATATTATATCTAATTTTCTTAAAAAATAGATCAAGAAAACATAAGTATATATGTGTATGTACATGTATAAATATATGCATAATATTAGTATAGTATATGTATAAGTATAAATACGTGAACACATCTAAAAGATACATGTATATGTACACTAATATATTAATTCCTTAAAATAAGATAATAAATATATATATATATATATAAAGATGTATGTGGATCGTGACCGTTAAAGGAGAAGTAGCAGTTGAATTACAATATTTAATAAATTATAATAATATATATATACATTAATATTACAAAACTAGAAAAACAAAAAAAAATAGAAAAATCACAAAATTTGCCACATAGACCAATGAGAAATTGCCATGTTAGCATTCTTAACTTTCGAATTAAAACCATAAAATTTCAAAAATAATTACAAAATAATAATAACTAATTAATTAGGAAATTATAATAATAATAATAATAAAATTAACATAATTAGTAAATTAAGCTTAAAATGGAGAAATAAAGAAATTATTATAAAATGGACTCAAAAATAAAATATTCTAAAAATATAAAAATAAATTAAGTCATAAAATAATAAAGAAAAGCTTTAAAATAATAACTAAAACTTTTTTTGGTCAAAATAACAAATTCGTAATATTTTAGGCCCATGATGAAAAATGCGGGTTTCAATGTCAAAAATAGACCCTATTATGTGAAAGTACGTATAAAAACAATAAAAATCAGAGTTAAAATGAAAAAATTATATGAAACTAAAATTTAAAATAAACCGATAAAAATAAGTAGAATAATTAAGTTAATGGGTACTATAAACTAATAATCAAAATGAACCTTTAGAGTAAATAAATAAATAAATATGTAAAATATAATCATTTTCAAATATACAAATATATTTTCTATTTATCCCACATGTTCATGCCATACTTGAGTTATAACGAGAAAATAAACAAACTATAATAGACATTTAGTTAACCAAAAAGCCTAGATTTTCCAAATACTTATAAATCTTATTATCTTTTAAGTACTCAATTATCAAATTTTTGAAATTCCAAAGGCTCAAACTACAATAGACATTTAGTTAACCAAAAAGCCTAGATTTTCCAAATACTTATAAATCTTATTATCTTTTAAGTATTCAATTATCAAATTTTTGAAATTCCAAAGGCTTGGACAATGAGTATTAATCTAGATGAAGAAGTTCTAATAACCTACTATTTGTCTGTACGTGACACTTACATGATGTTTTGCTAGCTATTATTATTTGTGTGCTTAAATGACTATTTTGCTTATGCGCTTTCATCTATGTGATCACCTCCTTAAACTAGTGTATATAAATATTTGACCAAAATAATCAATTATATTTATTGAATGTTTATGATTCGTCTAGTATACTAATGGAGAGTGCAAACTTTGCAAATTTTTAAAAACATTTTTCCAATTTTAAACAAATTTTTGTATGATTTTTGTGAGGGCTCGTAACACCCGTTGATGATATTTTTATCATTGAAGCAAAACTAGCATGGTATCTCCAATTGATAGTGAAAGAACTCGTACAATTATACCTATGAGGCCTTAGATATATTTTAATGGCGAGAAGACTTAGTTAATTGTGCTTGAGGGGCCTTGGATATGTTTTGTTGATGGTAGATGGCCTTAGTTGGGGTCTACCTATATGGATTAGTATTTCTTTTTTGACTAGGATAATAGTTAAGTATCGTTTAGAGGGATGGTACCCCCAATCAACCTCTAGTTGTTAGGATAAGGTGCTCTGTAAGGATAACTATAGGGGATAATAGATATGTAGACGACGAGTAATGGTGAAAATGAACTTATTGAGTTATGATTTGCTCATTCTCCTATAATTTCTTGTGCAAGTTTATTTAAACTAAGATGGGGATAAAATTTCGAGCGTAGAGTGCAAGTCGAAGATATGTAAGACAATGTTAGAGATTATTAAGAAATGTATAATTAAAACAAAAACATTATATGTAGACAGTATTTATATGTTGGAATTATGATTATAGTAATGTTTCTTGTAATTTATAAAGTTGCCTTATCTTATCTTATTATTTGGTAGGGGATACTAATTCTCTATGATTCTGATGGACTGTAGAATATTGGATATCCATAGTTATTGATATTTTACAATCAATTAATAAATTAAAAATAAAAAACCTTAGCAAATAATTAATTAAAGTCTTGCAATCTCTAACTTGTAAAGCAGTTTCTCTATCATGAATGCATACATGACATGCAAATTTTAAGCAATCTTACTAGAGCCCCCTTAAGGTCATGACATGAACCATTATTAAAAAGAGCATAAACACTATGGTATAGGACTGAAAGCGTACCTACCATGGTGTCTATGTCATAGGTGGTGTCTTGGTGCTGAAGAGTGAAGATTCGAGATGAGGCTCTCTAGCATGGACTTACCTGCTAAGGACATGCCGCTCTAGGAACTATTAGGGGTCTTACAACCGGTGTACCCTCAGTTGCTTAGCTCTTTATAACCCTATCTCTAGAATCAGCCATTCGGTGTCCCTTCTGATCACACTTATAACAAAAGCCCTGATGGTTTAATAGCTCTAATCCGATTTGCAGCTAGTAACACCACAGGTTTGGGCTGCACCACCACTAGCCTATCATTACCCTTTCTAATCACAATCATTAAAGCTTGCTTCATTGCTCTGTTTGGCACTGGCATGGCATAACTTAACATAAGCCTCTTCCCTAAGGTTACCCATGCCCTATGAGCTAATTATTCCTGCTTCCTTTTCATAAGCTACTCCAGACACTTAGCTTTGACAACTGTGATAGAATAAGAAATGGGCTAGAAAGCTACAACCTTCTCTAGTAACTCAGGCTTCCAGCCCATGAATAAACCTATTAACCTTTGATTGCTCATTCGTCCTAGAAGCCTCTGGAATGAAAAGGGTCAAAGGGTTTAACTCTACCTCATAAGCTGCTATTGACCTACTTCCCTTACTAAAGCGTCTAATAGGCCAATTGCATCTACTCCATAACATTGGTGGGGACAAAGCTTTCGAAGAACTTATCTCTAAACCTCTCCTAATTCTAGGCCCTTACATCAGGCTTTTTATGCAGGGCACCATCCCACCACTTCAATGCATCCCTTCTAAGCATAAAAGTAGCATAATCTACTTTCTTGTCGTTTGGCACCTCAGCAATAGCAAAAGCCTTTTACATCTATCTGATCCAATCTTCAACAACAGTGGCATCATTTAGCTTAGGATCAAACTCCTTAGCTACCTTAAGGAATTAGTCCATACTTTGCTATCTAACTGCTTGTCTCTCCTAATGCCAGGCTTCAACATTAGCCTGGATCATCTATGCATCCTACCTAATCTACTCTTATTGCTACACCATAGCACCTACCAAATTATTCATCACATTCAACAACTAAGTAGCATCAACCTCCATTGGCTTATAACCTTACCAAGCCTGTTGCCAAGTACCCTGAATACTAAGCAAACCTTATCTTCCCTAAGCACCCTAACCTCTCTATATATTTTTACCACCCTAGGTATCTTGCCTATTAGTTGGTAATCTTGAGGTTAAGAAGAACTAGAACCTTTCCTTTTAGGCGACATACTAACAAAGAAAATGGCTAAAAGGAAAGTTAGGAAATGAGAATTCAAATGAAAACTTAAGTAGCATAATAAATAAGAATACTGAGAGAGGTAAAAGCAACTTAAGATCAACACCCAAATCACTTAGTTGGTTTCACTTTTAGATTCAAGCTTAAGCCTTAACTACTCGTACCCCTCAAACCTAACATTCCTATAGATCACCATCCTAGTTCCATAGAGATCTTTAAATAAAAGCTGTAACACTTTAGAACCCCGAAAATCATAACTTTGCCACGTATCAACCCTAAAGGTGGATATGCTAAGGTAAACAAGGGTCCTGAAACTTATCTAAATACCACACAGATCATATAATTTACCAATTCACAATTAAACGACCACAAATCTAAACCAAGATTGGAATGTCAACCATTCAATCACTAAATACAACATTATAAATAAATTACTAACAGAAGTCAAAGAACCTGGAAATCAATAAAAACACTAACATAGACATTTAAGAGTCTTACAACTCTAATAAACAACAACCTATATAACATCTAATACAGGAGTCATAGGCAACTACAACAGTTACATAAAAGTCACAATAATCATAATAAAGAGATATTTACAAATGTCTCTAGAATTTCAACCTTGTTATCTACTCTATACTGACCCTACTCTATCATCAAAGTAGTAAAAATCACCTTCATAATAGTAATAATAACAATAATAATAATAATAATAATAATAATAATAATAATAATGGCTTGCATCACCCACATAATAATCACCAAAGTCCTCATACCTGAACCTGCAACTAAAAAACAACCTTGAAGGGATAAGCTAATGTCCAATACAAGATACCATACAAATGCAGATAAACACATTAGCACATGACACAAATACACATAAATAACAATATTAAATGCAATAATCAACTAGTTTAGTCTTTATTTATTAAGTCTAATAAGCAGCTTAATCTCAACATTCTGACATAAGGTTACTTGTGACCCCTACAAACAAGCATCATAGATAATACATAAGTATTGGTATCGAGTCCTCCCTAACACCCAAATGATCAATCACCATCCTAAACATACTTAGGTTGTCTTGGTGTAGGACTCCACTTAAGATAGTGTCGTACAAAGATCATCAAGTGCTTAACCGACGCCATCAGACCCTATCAGTAGGTAGTTGAAATCAAGCATAAGCAACATAATTAATTAGTTTGTTTAAGTTCGATTAAATTAACTATGCTAACACGCACAACAAAAAAACCATGTATCTCGTACGTGGTGTTCTTATTTCAATATGATCTAATACCTTGTAACTCTCAGCACTTGTTTAAATATATAAATACTAAGTTTAGAATTTTATTTTATACTTTCCAACTCCGCTCAATACTCTTACCTTTTATCTCAACCCTTTATCTTATCCTTTGAGCTTTCAAACCACCTTATATGTGTCTTTCCGTATCCTCTTATTTATTTTTCGACATCTCATCATATTTATGTACACATTCCTCTCACCATACATCCAATTTACATAGATATATAATTGCACAAATGCATAATATACACACTATCACCAAACCAATTTATATACAAATATATATATATATATAATAACACACCATCAAATTCTAACTCATACATGGTAACGAAAAACATACACATCAATGCTTATGTACACCCATACACCACACATATTATACATATACATATATATTAAAACACCCATATACTATACTATATTATGTATTATAATATATATTATGTTAAAAATACACATATATCTTATACTTATATATATATTTTATCAAAAACACATATTATATTAATTATACATACAAACCACTTATATTACATATATATATATATATATTAAAATACATACATACAAAGTTGATTTCATACATACACAATAAAAAAAAAAAGAAAGAAAGAATATATACGTACGTATTACACTAATATATATACATAGTCCCAAAATCAACCCCACATTACATACACTAATGACACACCTCACAATTTCACTCACACACACATACTCTTAATTCATGCACCCCCACACGAAAGAATCACGCACCAATGTCACACACACACATACGCTAACACCTATTCATTACATACTGCAAAGTGCGCACACACTCACCATCAATTTCGTACCCCCTCACCAATACCCCACACGCCCCTACAAGAATTAAGGTGATCACCCACTATCTACACATGTACATACAGAAAGACAGAGAGAGAGATTCACTGCACTCACATACATATATCATCGTGTACACACCCATGTGCGTATGCAACACTAATAATATAGCACTTCTACAATTTGACAACATAGTATCTACTACCAACAAATTGACAATTACAACCCTTTCTTTCAAAACTCTAAGAAAATCCTAAAGGATATAAATTGACAAATAAAACAAAGGTAAAATGAAGACTTATTTGAAAATAGGTGAAAGATTAATTTTTGTTGAATTTCTTCTTCAATAACTCCAATCTTGATTAGGGTTTTGGTATTTAGTTAAGGATTAGAAGTTTTCTATTCTTAGAAAAAAAAAACTAATGTAATGTTTTAGTAAGAGAGAGATGTGGGGTTGAAGTATACCTTCTTTTGAGATGAAGGGTAGTAGATAGTTTAAATCTTTCATCGAATAATATTGACCCAGTTATCCCTAGTGAAATGCAAGCGATACTATATCTCTAAGTCCTTATTCTATTATTCTATTCCTTCTCTTATTTTATATTTCCAACATCGTCATCATCATCATCATTATATAACTTCTACTTTTTTTTCCCCGATTTTTACAATTTTATTGTTATGGCATAAAGCATCAATCATAATAAAAGTTATTTACAATTAATTTTGAAAACAAATATAGATCATTGAATGTTTATTTACATAATCACTTATATTTAAAATGATATTATTTTTATAACATTGATAATTAAACAATTCTACATATATTGATAGTTAAATTTTAATTAATATTTATAACACAATAAAAATGCAAAAAAATTATTATTTTAGCCTATTATGAAGTGCACCTAATACCCTTAATTGTTTTCAAAGGAAATATAAAAGTTTTTAGCTTATTGAGTATAAAAAAGTGCTTTAAGTACACTCCTTAATCAAACACTTTCATTTACATAAGATATGATATCATTATAATGATAAATGTATATTTTCTTCCGAATAATCTTAGTTAAGAATGAATCTTTTGGGGTTAAGGGATTATTAATATGGCCTAAACCCCCTAAACAACCTATAGTTTAGGAGGATATTTATGCATAAAAATCAAAGTTTAAGAGTTATAGGAGTCGTTTTGTTAATTTATTGAAGTTTAGGAAATCAAAAATCTCACTTTGAAAGTTTAATGAATCAATTCATACCTAAGTAAAAGTTTAGAGGGGTTTTTTGCACTTTTGAAAAAAAAAAAAGAAAGAAAATGGATCTTTTTTATTTACTTTCCTTAATGTCCTCTAACTTACCCCATTAAGATGTGGTTATGTGTAGTCACCAACTAAGATTATAAAGAATATAATAAAGTCACAATGACATTATATGATATTTAAAAAATTTAAACAGTTTCATCTATTGATTTGTAAATTGAGTGAAATTAATAAAAGAGTAAATCAAGATGATTTAAATCCAAAATTTAATTACCTAAATATATTTTAAAAACAAAAAAAAAATTATTATATTTACATATTAAAGTAAAATGCCATTATGAAATTGAATAAGTTAAGTGATTAGATATTTATTTTTACACCTATACAAGTCATAGGTTTAATTGCCCTTAGAGTTGCTTTAAAAAAAATTCAAGTTTTATTTATTGTTTCTCTTTCACTAAGGTTGTCTATTTTTTTACAATAATTAATAAAATTAAATTTCATTATAAAAATTATAGTTATTAAATAAATTCTCATTAGATGTTATTTATTCATTAATAGCTCTATTATAAGTAATAATTACATGGTAAGGGTTTCAATGAAATCATTATAAAGAAATTATAGATACTATTCTTATACTATGTTATCCTTTTCGTTATACTTGTAAATTTTTATTTAAATACTTCTTTCAATTTATGTTTGTTTATAACAAGGCTTGCAAGAATTTTATGTATTGATTTGATTTTCCATAAATTGACAATTATTTAATTGATATATATATCACACAAAAAAAGCTAAAATGTAACCTTTTACAAAGTCTAGTGAGTCACCGTAATCAATCCATAAGAAAAATTTAATTTTTTTTCTATTAAATAGTAGATTGTTTTATGTGTGCATTTATTAATAAGATCCTTTTATATATATAAGAAGTATTATAATTTATAATAACAAATATATCTATAAGATGCATTCCCTATGCTAATGTTGACTTAAACAAGGTATGTAGCTTCCTCCTTTCTAATCGTATAATTTTGCGTCGTAGTTACAAGGAATATTGAGTATTGTTACAAGCTATTACTTCAATTTTCTTATCCAAGATCTTAGCCTTCAATATAAAGGAATCCGATTACATAAGGATTCTCGAGGTCTTATAGTACTAAGGCCATTAGCCGGCAATCAGTCTCTTTTTCTGAGCTTTTGCCAAAATACCTCCTCCTTACGGCAAACATAAACAATCAGTTTTGGTCATATCAGTTTACCTCAATTGATAAAACGATTGTAACGGTGAAATAGGAACGATTGAACTTAAATTATTCCATGTTTAATAGGTAGGATTAGTATGAAATTGAAATGCAATGGAATGAAACGAAGTTAGATTAGGATGAAAATTCCATTCAATTCTTACAATATGTTTATTGCAGCATGTCAAAATAGCTTTGAGTATGTATTTAGATGAATATTCATTGATGAGTTTTTGTTTAGGTAAATATTTATAGGTAATAATAGAATGGAGTTACGATTGATTGTATAGCCGAATTTTCTCTTAAATTTTAAATTACTTATTCCTTGAAAGCATTATGAAATAGAAAACATAAAAATCAAAATTGCAATTCCATTATAAATTCATTTTGGGATATTGAATGTGCCATTAGAAATAATAAGATTAGGGTTTTTGGCATTGATGGAGAGGTAAAACAGATGAGGGTTTAGTCTCTTAGTCATAGTTAAGAAAAAGAAAAAACCATAGGCTAAAAGTTTATTAACCCCTAGTTTTAATTTTATTTTTAGCCTTCAAAGGTTTTCTAAAGATAAATATTGATGCTTAAATTCCGTTCACAATAAATTTACACTTAAAATTTCACTTAGGCTCAGTTAGGCTTATCAAGCCTACAAGCCAAATATCATAAAATTTATGATACTTTTAATACAAAATGTTTACTTACCTTTTTATTCAAGTCTTAAAGCATTTTTTTTCTTTTATATGAATTCTTAATACCATTAAAACCTTATAAAAATAGCACATTTATTAAATACATTAAATTTTCTATCTATCTTAAACATTTATCAGTATTAAATTAGTCTTCAGCTAGTCTACTAAGACAAGATTAAAGTGTCTTATAATTTTTTAGCCCCTTTTCCTACTTTCAATTCTTTTTTATTTTTCATTATTTTATATATATTATATCATTACATTTTATTTAATTTTATTTTCTATTGTACTATATAAATAAATATATTTAACGTTTATTAAATTAATTATTGTGACGATACTGTGATGAACAAATGGAAAAACCTAATAAATCTACTGGAAGACCTATTTTAATAAAGCTCAAATAAAAAAAATAAAAATTAAGAATTTAAGTAGAAAAATACTTGACGACAACGTTAAGATTGTAAATGTATTTTACCCCATAATTTGAACTGATTTGGTTAGTTATTGGAGTAAATAAATATCCACCTGGATCGGATTGTAGCCATATTGAATTATGAGCCCATCTGAATAGGTTTCGGTGACTTTTACTAGAGAGAAACCAGAATCTTTTTCCCTGTTTTTTTTTTTTTCTTTTAAGGTTTATTTTTCTCGTCAATCTCACCGTCAACAAATTATCCAAATTGCACCATTTGCCTTCAGTCTCCACCCTCACTAGTCAGTGCTTAGCCCTATCGTTTTCCACCGCAATATGGAATTCACTCAACCTGGCGAGGACACACTCCCCACCGAGTCCAACTCAACCCATCCCTTCGACGACAATTTCCTCAACTACGACAACTCCTTCGCCCCACCTTCTCACAACTTCACCGAGTCCGACTCACCTAGCTTCAACAACACCATCAATAATCTCGGCTCCTTATCTGCCGGAGACGATGTGTTCTCTCATGCGGCGCCGGAAACCCCTTCTTCTCCGCCGCTCTACGGAGAATCCTCCTCCAATGGAAATTTGGGTGGTGGCGATGGCCCGATCTTGCCGCCGCCGGCGGAAATGGGGATGGAGGAAGGTCTTGCTTTGAGAGAGTGGAGGAGGTGAGAGTCAAATAATTAGTTTATGATTAATTGAATAGTCGATTACGATCATGTGAGTATGAGCTTGTTTTGTTTATGTGATGGATTAGGGTTTGGTGAGATGTGATTTTTGATATGTCAATTTAAAGATTTTTTGGCTGAATTAGAAAAATCGAGCCATTTCAAGGATATGCTGTTTTGTTTGTGAATCTGCGTGCACACAATTAAGAATTTTGAACGTATTTCTGGCGTTAATCGTTTTTATTTCCCTGGACGGAGAGAATTACTGATTCATGTAAGCGTAATACAGAGGTTTGATGAGATGGTATAACTGGAGAATTCAATCCACTATATGATTTAAGAGCAATGGTAAATTTTCGTTCTCCATTTAGCTTTAGGGCCTTTTTGTTCTGCGCAAAGCATTTTCAAACCAAATCAATAAACATGATCGGTTTTCAGGTGTCTAAATTTTGCTCAATAGGTGGTTCAATAAAGAGTAATTTGAGTGGTTATATTTTTGGTCAAATAATTGACTTAAGTTGAAGTATGTTGAGTACTTTTGAAGTTCTTATTTGGAGTAAGACTTAATTGTCAATTGGGCTGATATCTCAAATTCATGGTAGAATTGAAAAAATTAGTTGCATCAGACTATTTGGTTTAGTAAATTACTTTATTGCAGTTATGTTTCCAACCTTATAGAAGCAATGGAATTTTATTTTTATGAATTTTTTTGTTGTTATAATTTATCTTGTATAACTATGTAGAGAGAATGCAATTCGACTAGAGGAGAAGGAGAAGAGAGAAAAGGAAATGTTGAGCCAGATAATCAATGAGGCAGAAGAATTCAAGGTTGAGTTTTACCAGAAAAGGATACTAGCATTTGAGAACAACAAATCTACAAACAGGGAAAAGGAAAAGGTGAGTCTTGCAACTGTCTTGTTCCTTGCCATGCTATATCATGATGGAAACTTGTTTCTTTATTTTTTTTCCTATTGTACCAACTTATACACCAGCAGATCCTTGCTGTGTTTACACTGCCTTTTCGCTCCTTTATTGAACACTGGTATTATGTTTTATGAACTTCCATTGTGAATATTATTAAATTTTCGCAAAATAAATAATCTTGTTATCAAGAAATATCAGGCAGCAAGCGGGTGCATTTTCATTTATTTCTGATGATCCAATAGTGTGATCTTGTTAATTTGTATGGATTCATGAAGAAAGAGTCATGAAATTTAGTTATAATCTCTAGATATGCTGCTGGTGTGTTGACAAGGTGAACAACAGAACCTTTTGCAGTTGAATTAGATTTCTCACAGCATAAGTTGTTTGCCTGCACTACAGCTGTGTGCTGCTCTGTTACCCTAAAAAAGAAGTTTGTTTGCCTCTGCTTCCATGCGATAATGATGTTAGTCATCTGTCTTTTTCTTTTTGGTTTGGCATGAATCCCTACAATAACTGTCCAACTTGGAATGCAATTCTATGGACTTAAACGTAAGTTAGAATGTAGATCATAACTTTTCAGCACCCTATGGAAAATTAGTTTCATTCAATCTGAGAGTTTGAACATTTTTATGGAATAATGGCACTTAGACCAACCCAAAAAAAAAAAAAAAAGAGAGCTAGTATAGGCTGCTCAATCCTTTGAATGAGTAAAATGCATATTAGGATCTAATGTATCTCATGACCAGCAGCTACTGCAGAAGAAAATATGTGGTAACTGATCTAATGATTAAGCTGGAAGAAGATCTAAGGATGTTTATTTTGGATTTCTTTTTTTTTGTTTTTTGCACCCCCCCCTTCCTTCCTTCCCCCTTGAAAGATTTATCTCAAAGATTCTTATGCAGCCTACTATTGTTTATTTATGTATGACTGACAAACTTGAACTTTTAGAGGCTGTCTGTTTTGTAAATATTTTGTCGGTATTCTATCTCTATCTCATACACATGTGATCTATATTTGATTTGGGTTTGATATATTTACTTGTCATTGTATCTTTTTGGTATATTTGTTTTCTAAGTACCTGGTTTCAAACTGGTGTCACAAATACTCTATGAAAACAATGAGCCAGCAGACCTTTCAACTGCATTCTGTAACTATGAGATTCCAATCTCAAATTACAGAAAAAGAGGTTTTCTAATTCTTACTGTGGCATTCCTTTTCATTGCTTCAGTTGTTCTTGGCCAACCAAGAGAAATTCCATGCTGAAGCTGGTAAGGATTACTGGAAGTCAATTGTGGAGCTTATCCCTAAGGAAGTACCTGCAATAGAAAAGAAGAGAGGAAAGAAAGATCAGGAAAAGAAGCCTTCAGTACTTGTAATTCAAGGCCCTAAACCAGGAAGACCCACCGATCTTTCAAGGATGCGGCATATCCTCTTGAAGTTAAAGCACGATACACCATCTCATTTGAAGCTGACTCCACCTCCACCGCCCGCCTCGGACAAGGATGCTAAATCTAGTGATGTTGGTGTACCTGCTGGTCCTCCAAATGCTGTGGCTGCTGTGACTGTGACTCCTGAACCTGTAGCTGCTGCTTGATTTGTAGGATTAGTTCTAGAATCACTGTCGCACTTGTGTTTTGGCAACTCTTCGTATCTGATAGAGAACACGTCTTTGGAAATATTATGGAGCTCACTCAACTGTAGACAGGAGTTTCATTTTCGGATGTCAGGTGGTATTTTAAGCCAATTATGTAATGCATAGAGGTTAATACTTTTATGTCTAAGGTCATATTACTGCATCCACCAAGACCTGGCAGTCGGTTCGGCCCAGCCCTGAACCGGCGGTTCATAGGCTAAGGGCACGTTGAACCGTAATCAGCCCTTGGGCCGGAGGTTTAAGGCCAGTTCATGTGGTCGCCCTTGAACCATTTTTTTTTTTTTCGTGTCTTCTCTTTTAAGCTTTTATATTATTTTTGTTCCTTCTCGCCTTATCGATCCTTTAATCATTTTTCTTTTCTTTAATCCGTCTATAAAATATATATTAAAAACGAAAAAATAAAATAAAGTATAAAAAAAGTTTCTTATAGTATGAATACGTAATATTCTAATTTGATCAAATAAAATGAGGTAATTGGAAGGAAAATATTTTTTATAGTATTTTGCGGTTGTTCATAAGGTACTTACATATTTGCTAATTGAAAATAGGTTGTTGTAGTTCGATTTAAATTTTAGAAAATCTTTAGTTTGTTAATCAATTTTATATTTTTAAAAAAATATCATAGTTTATATGGTTATTTAAGTTAAATTTTTTGAATGAAAATAATTTCAATTGGTCATTATTTGGAAAAACTTAATGTTATATCAGCATTTTTGAAAAAATCATACTATTTAGTTTTTTTGGACAATTAGAAAAAAGATTTTTTTACATGATAAAACATTTTCATAAAGAATGAAAATAAAACTTATTATGTATCATCTTGAGGCAATTATTCATGTTTATGAATAAGAATGGAATCCATGGGTGAGCTTAGATTTTTATCAAATTGATTTCCATTATTTAAGTAATCATCCTTTACGTTTAATGTCTTACAAGGTTCTTATCGTTTATAGCTTGCCTTGTATCAATTTTCTATGCAAATATTTACTTCAACATTAATAACAGATAGGGAGGTTCGGTGTTCGTCGACAATTAGGCCTATTGTATTAAACGCTTACGCAATAACAATCGTTGAAACCAGAGCAACGAGTACTTCACGGGTAATGCAAGATAGTAGTGAGTAGTTTCTTCTATGCCTTTACCACCACTCTAAAATATTGAAATCCTTGATGAAGATATTTTATGAAAACTTGAAATTTGTATTGATGTATTACTACATCTTAGACGTTGAACCACCAGATCATTGCCTCTTCAATTTTTACGCCAATAACGGCTCACCAATAAAAGAATAATGATGTTCCTTAGTGGGTAGCGAAAAAGAGATTGATGACCAACGACTGGCTACTGTACTAACTTTCATAGCAGTTGAGTATCTTTTCTATATTGGCCGTCACTACCATCGCTGTCGACATTTCTTACTGTGCTTCCAAACTATATATATTTTGAGAATCTATTAGATCTTGAATGTAATTATAATAAAATTTAAAATACATTACTAATATTTCCATTTTACAACAAGGGTCTAGAATGATTGTTATGAAACAAATATAGGAAACTTCTTTAAAATAAGTTAACCACTTTAACATCATATCACATATGCATGAGTGTAGGTTTAGGTCCTTACGTGCTTGAACTAGCACATTAAGTATACCGACGGCTAACATAACAAACAAGTGAATACTGGATTTGTAAACCTATGAAAAAATCTTAGTAGTATCATAAAAAACTTTCAAAACTTTAAGAAATTAGATACAAATATCTCAGTTACTAGAAAAAATGTCAACTCTTTGCATATTATATATTGCGAAGTCACATGACAGTTCATTGTAAGGAACTTTACTATGCAACAACTTGTAAGTTAAGTTCCAGCAATATTGCACATCCATCTTAAACTTTCGAGGTCTCTTTCTACTCTTTATGCAGAAGTTCCTCCACTTTTCGTGAAAGGATGTCCTGTTTGTTATTGTCTTGATAACGTTCTTAATGGGAGCTATACTGTAGTGTAAAGCTGCAATGTCATTCTTGACACACAAGTTAAGAATATGATATGCACAATGTATGTAAAAAAAAATCACTCCCCCCCCCCCCAACACTAGTTAATAGTAATTTTGTAAATTAAATATTGATGCAGTATTAGTAGTTATATTATCAAAACTAATAGAAAAAATTTTTCTCACTAATCCGTATTCATTTAAGATTTCTTTAATAATTTTATAAATATTTTGCACCGTGTGTCAATCGTTAAATACCCTTAAAGTTAATAGTCGCTTATTAAGTTGCTAATTATCGTCTTTCCAATGAACAATAACACCTATATAAGAATTATTACAAAAAGGATTCATCTATATGTCTGCACATATGGACACTTGCATATCGAGAGAAACAAACTTACTTGTGAACTCTCTCTTATCTTTGTAGTAGAGCTTCTGTATAGCTCAAGTTATCATTCTGCAGCAAAGTTGTCACAAGTTAGGGTTGAACATCTTCCGCTCATATTGATTTTGTCATTCCGATACACCTGTGTTGAATGAGAGGTGCATGTTCGCTAGGTACTATACCAGGTTATATTTATACCTCTTTTCATCATACCTCATTAGCATTTATCTGGATGAACTATCGTCTCGAGCAATCTGTTGCTGTGTTCTATCTATTCCCGCCTCTTCAGGATGCTTTGACCTTCAATGTTTGTTAAGGGTACCATATTCTTCTCCCGTTTTTCACGAATAACTCACGTTACAATAATTGCAAAATGCCCTCTAGTTCCCTCTCTTGTCTATACCTTTATGGAAATAAGTAAAAAAAAATATTAGACTTACTAGGTTTAGGGAGCTTACTTGAGCTAGATGGTCTCGAATTGCTAGACCAACATTGTCTCATATGTTGCTCTTCTGTTTCAGGAATAATTTCAATGTTGTTCTCCTCATCCTCGAACATGCTTACCGAGCAATTCATTCGTAGGAGTTCAAATCCTGTAGGTCATACAAGAACGCTCATATGAGGAGGTTCGAATCTAACATAATGTTCAAAGATACTCATATGTGGAGGTTCGAAATCGGGAGATGGCGTGCTCCGATAACTCATACGTTGATGTTCAACGTCAAAACCAAGAGGTAGTATGCCTTAATTACTCGTCCAATGAAGTTTTACTTTGAAATCTAGAAGTGGTGCAAATTCTTCTTCTACGTTTTCAATCATATCGTGTATCATCTACTCATTCAGGCCACACTTGTTATCGGGATACGCTTAAACGTCCTCAAACCATAGTGTCAAAAACAATGTATTGTAAGTTCCAATGCTTTTACCCTTATTTTTACCTCTAGATGATAAATCGTGTTTTTTATTAAAAAAATGTACAGCGCAAAAATCTTTCCATTGGTACAAATATTTATGAATAAAAGATAGAAATAATATATAAGAGAAAATATAGCAGAAATTATACAGTAAGTATGTATATATCAACGTTATTTGCTAATGCAAATTGTTTTATGCAGTGGAGTAAAGAATTACACACAAGAAATTTATGATTAGTAAAAGGAAAAATTTTTAAAAATGTTTCGCAACTAAAAAAAATATGAAGGCAAAATAGTTAGAGTTAAAGAGATTTAAGCAATTTATAGAGGAAATGTTTCTACTAGGTCTGAAGCTTCTATTTATAAAAATTGAGAAATGTGGGAACGCATCATTTGAATTTTAAAATTTAAAATTTTAAGTGGTTCAGCGCTATAAATTTTAAATTTTGAACTTAATATAGCAGATGTACTAAATCTTAAATTTGTATCTATAAATTTAAATTTTTCAACACATGAGCCGAAAGTAAATTATATAGACTAATAGATAGAAGACAAGTGGATGGGAGGGAGGAGGTGTCAGCAGTGGTGGGTAATAACAAGTCGAATTTTTTTCATTTATTTTTTTTATAAATGTGGCAATTTTTGAATTGCTAAAACAGTTCTACCTAGACAAATCACCTAAACCCTAAAAGCCCATTGATTCAACTTAACCACTAACAATCTGGACCGATTCAAGGTTTGGAATTAATCCATGCTCAGGTCTACATCCACCTATGTCTCTTAAACTTATTTGGAAATGTTATGTAGCGAGCTCAATAGTAGACGGTAGTGTCATTTTCGGATGTCAGGTTGTATTCTTAATATTTATTTAGAAGGTGTTGAAAGACTAAGCTATTCAGGAGGCGTTTGAGATTCCTAGGGTTAAAATTGAAAAGACACAAGTTACTGTGATTTTGCTGCTGGTGATTGTCCTAAGACCATTTTTAATCCAGAGGAACTCTCTTAGTTCCTATATATATATATATATATATATATATATATTAACAACATTCCTTTGACAAATCATGCATCCTTGTCAAGGAACTTGCATTATGCCCGGTGAAGGAGCGCTTGTTCTGTTCCTTGCATGTGGGTGCTGGGCTAAGGAACCAGAAATAAAGCTGGCCCAAGGAACCAGCAATAAAGCTGGCCCATGAGATGTCATGCATCCATAGAAAAGATGGATATCTATTTAAATTAAGACACATAACACCATCATTCTTGCAATCCAGCTAGTAACAAAGTGGAAGCTACACCTAACCGTATAGCTGATAAGCTATTAGAAAAATTGAGTTTTGATTTTAATATGCAGTATGATTTGAAATTTTAGCAAGTGAATTCTACATTTGGAGCTTCCGGAGCAAATTCTTCTCGGTCTAAAATCTATAGGGCAAGGCTGAAGACTCTGGAAATGTTGAAAGGGAGCCACCATCTATCTTCATATTCACTCTTTCCATCTTATACGGAGTTACTTAGTCGCGGTAGCAAGTTCAAAGTCACAAGGGTTATGGGGCACGTGATTTCTCAGGCTAGATGGCTACCACTTGAAGGGTTAGTATGGAGGGGTATGGTTATCTTGTCTATGATTGCTCTTCACAGCAATGGTGGCTTGCTTCTGCTGGCATTAGCAATCGTTGAGAACGAATGCTTTGATTTGAGCTATGTTAATGTGAAACGTACCTTACCATACCTTGTAAAGCTGTAATCTAATTGCCATAATGTTTCTCTGTTAGTCAAGATGTTCCACTGTTCATTTGATTACAGGGATTGTTCGATGCATGAATGCATCATTTCCCTTGACGAAACAGTGACACTGTTGCCGAAGTATATATAAGAACATCAAAGCTAAGTTTATATTACAAAAATGGTTTTCCCTTTGCCATCAACCTGCAATTCAAAAGCGTTATTACTTTCAAAATATCCATCTTTTAGCCATTGTAACAATGAACGTAAAGTTTAAAGCACTCTGTATCTATCCATTCATACATTCAGATTTTAGATATGGTTAAAGAAAAGCGAGAAATGTTATGTTTCACATGTACCCTTTATAAAATCCAATTTTGCTCTAGGCGGGCTTCTTGAGATCCACAGGAAACACAAAAGGCCCATCCATTATGGTTTGTCATACCATCTATTATTTTATGTTATGCAAGATTAATGCCGTATGGTATGTTGTGATAAGATAGTACATCAACAAATTATATAGATGTTTAAAGTATAGTGAAGAAGTATATGTTTTAATTATGATATATCCATATATTATTATTTTATATCTTTATTTGTTGTGAAATTTAATTATAAATGTAATATACATTATACACTTGTATTACACATTATATTATTCATTATGCAGGTGTGTGTACATCATATTTAATTATATTACATTATATTATAAATGCAATATATACACACACATACAATGTTACATAAAAACTTATCACATATTATGAACTACAATATTACGTAATACACGATATAATAAGAGATAGACAATAAGAAAAGTATTATTGTAGTCCTAACTATAATTTTTGGGGAATTGCAATAAAGGTATAAATTATGCAAATTTATGGGCAAACCTAATTAAATTCAACTTTATATTTACTTAAGTTTGATTTTAATTGCAATTAAGTTAAGCTTAAGTTTTTCAAATATTTTATTGAGCCAAACTTAGGTTTCATGATATTTGGCTTAACAAATTTGTGAGTCAAGAGAATTTTAGTTAAGTTTAAGCATAAGCCAAGTTACATTCATGTGTGGGCAAAAATGTCTATATTTTTATTTGGAAAACAATACTCTTTAAAAGAAAAAATGAAACAACCTAAATGCATAATAAAGTTAAGATCTAACTTATTAAGTACCATTTTAAGTTAATCTTGAATTTACAATTTTAAACTTAATGGTGCTTAAACTTTATATTTTCAATTCCTAACAAGTTAAATGCTAGTTGACCTTTTTCTCTGAAAATCATAAATTACATCTAATTATCCTTCAACAACTACTCAAATCACATCTACCAATCGCACCTAAAACCCCATTTGCCTTTCTTGATGTTTCTAACAACTTAGCAATTACTAAAGCTTACTATATGAAGTAGTAACTAAGTGGATCCTTCAAAATATTAAAAAAAGAGGGAATAGATAGGTCAGCAAACATAGTAACTTTCGTGAAGTTATTTGCAGGATGCGATGTATCAACAAATACAATATGACTTAGTATTTTACCTGATATGACGCACAAGCTAATACTAAAATTCACTCGCTTGAGCTACCTAGTTAGATTAAATAAGAGTATAAGAGAAGGATGTACTCGAAGAAAAGTATATTTCAAGAACAAAAATATTCATTAATTGTAAGGTGTAAGATGTAAAATAATTTCGGTTATAAAAGATAAGGGACTATTTGTAGTAAGTTTCTAGGATAATAAAAAAATACATATAATTATAATAAAGGGTAATAGAAGATAATAGCCTAGTATACTATAAAAAAAAAAAAAGAGTAAATGAGACAATTACTATAAAGAGAATATAGTTCAATATTTGGAAAAGTGACGGACAAATAGTAACCTATCAATGGTTTATGATTTGGAATCTTAAGGTGTTGTAGCTGAGTTAAGTTGATATTAAGGCTGCTGTTGTTGAGCTATTGAGATTATTGGGTGAAACTACAGCTTAATAGGATGGAAAAGAGAGCTCAGCGTTAGAGACCTTTGACTTGGTACGTGGTAGGTCGGCCTCTACGCTTAGCAAGTTAGCCTTCGCAATTAAGTAAAAATTTGAACAGAGTAGAGTTTGTTTAAGCAAAGGTTTTACAGTGTTTGCCCTCAGCTCTTCTATGTACCGGAACTCAACATTAGCTAGTTCACAAAAAAGGATCCTCTTGGTCAGGAATTGTAGGCTTCAAAGGCCAGTGCGAATAAGAGGTCCGGAGGTCGGCAATCCAAAACTTCTGCACATTCGACTCACTCAAATCATTCCTCGTCAGCATCCATATCTTGCTATCTGTCATTCTCACCTAAGCGACTGTCACTCCATGCCCCATCACCATACTCCACAGTTGCTCCCTGCATTGCAGTAATTTGAGCTAGGTTTTGAGACATCGGATAAAGCGACTGTTACGGTATTGCCACACTAAGCTTGGTTCGCTCAAATCAATGATCGGTGAGTAAAGCGATGACCATTGCATGGTTGTTTTTCGAATTTCACCGATTTGTAGGGCTAATTATTCCATGGTCACGTGACAAAGGGGTAAAACATTTTCGAACCCTTTTCTGCAAGTGTTGGCGGAGTGGGCCACAACTGTTGTCTTTTCTGTCTTTGCTCATCGAGTTCCCCGGAAAAAGTAAGCTGATGGTGGTATTATGGTTGTTCGCTGTCACATTTTTTTTTTTTTTTCTAATAATTTTCGTTGCCTTTTGATTGAGCAATGCTGAATGTTGTGATATTGGCAAATAGGTGGCAACTAGTACTATAGCAAGTCATAGATAAATTATAGGAAGTCGCCTCCAAGTACAGTAATTACAAAAATATTTTTAAGATATAAAAAGAATATATTTTAAACTTTTTTTTTTTTCCTTTTCAATCACTTGTCTATTGTTTCATCGAGCACTAGATAATAGTGGCCCAGTTCATTAAACTCAAACCCAGTAAATTAGTCTAAGCTGATGGAAAAAATGGGTATTTCATTCTCGTTTCTAAAGTTAATCTTTAAATTCTGATACATTCTTGGAAATTTGGATCTTAATTTAATTGATTTTTAGAGCTACATTAGCGGGTTTTGTAATTATATGTATTAGTAGAATGAAAACTTACAATTGTTACCAGTAATAAGAGCAACCAATAGAATGGGCTTAGTGCAATTTTGGAAACATTAATATACTATGGGATTTGATAAGGTACTTCAAATTATTATGGGCGATAGTAGCTCCAAGATCCAAGCACTCTCAATTTATATTAAGATCTATGATATTACCACTGTTATTTCCTCTGCAGTCATGCCCAAAATCCAATTTATTAACTCAGTACGGGATGCTGAAAGTGTTTCGATTTGTTAAAATCCTACTACATTCCATTCAGAATGAATGCACATGAAATCTAAACTAGATTAAATGGAAATGGAAATAGTGCAGATTATATGCTTCGGTAGAACATAATGAAAGTGCCTGTCCCTTACCGATTAGTTATCAAATGAAAAATGAAAACCATACAATTTACCATGTACTTATCTTCCTTGCTAGAAATACAGCTCATGAGTGATATAAATTTTGCTTGATTCCATTGTGGCCCATAATGATCGGCAAAATAAATTAGTCGGCTATACGAATGCAACTTGTCTTGAATTTTAAAAACTTTCACACAGCAGCGAAACGATTTATTTCCTACAACTATATGGTCCTTGTAAATCTTGTAATGTTCCATATAAAGTATGTATTGGTTGGTAATCCATTGAGAGAAGCCGTTGCTCTTTTACCCACTTTGCAAAGGGTTTGCTTTATTATTGGGCTTGAGTTTAGTACCTTGTTGTAGTGGAAAATACTGAATATCTGTACACATGGGTCTTGTAGCGAATTGTTGTATCCACAGCTAGAAAGAATACGGTCCTTGTATATTTTGTGAACTTATCATATAATAAGCAATTAATTTTTGTATCCATGGATCTTGCTAGTTAACTTGGAAATGAAAAGTGAAAATGAAAACACGAGAATTTAGCACATGGGATTAAGCTAAGGGAGAGACCAATTAATGCTATTAAATGTGGTGGATCAAGTACATGAGTAGAAACTGTTGTTTGATGTAAGTAGATGGCTTGTCTCCATTTTGAAAATTTTACAAGTGGATCATTTCAGATTGCATTATGAACTTGTTGTTTGTATTTGAATTTCAAGTAAAGTCTGTATCCCTATTTAATGTCTAAGCATATCTTAATGTGTTTCAGTGGTCAATCATATGACTTTTTATGAGAATGAGTTGAGAAGAAAAAAGAAAATTGCATGCTTCTTGTTAGCCTTATGGGTGGAGTACCATACTACTGCATACTGCTTCATGATTCAAATGTATGCCTTCACCTTACATTCCTACCATCCCCAACTTTGTTCCTATGAATTTAACTTCTACCAACATTGTGAGTACATTAGGAAGCTAGTGCATAGCTGGGACGTCGCATGTATTGAACAGCTCATATTAGACAGGCGTGAATTTTTTAAGCTATGTGAAATGCTAGAGGACATAAGAGGGTTTAGAGCCTCTAGACACTTGCTCATGGATGAGCAAGTTGCAGTGTTTCTTTACATACTCGCCCACCATGCAGGAAACAAAGTCATGAAGCATAACTTCAGGAGGTTAGGAGCAATAGTCAATCGACATTTTTATAGCGTTTTGAATACAACTTTATGCTCGAGTCATCACAGCCCAAACCCATCAATGAACACTGCTTAGATACTCACTAGAAATCTTTTAAGGTACATCAACAACACTTATGCAACAATATTGTCCCTATCGCATTATTCACATGTTAAATTACCTTACCTCTTTTTTTTTTTTCTCACCTTTTTCCAAAATTGTTTGGGAGCTCTAAATAGAACTCATATTACAATTCGAGTGCCCATGAAGGACAGGCCAAGACATAGAACCCGAAAGAATCATATTGCAACTAATCTACTAGGCATTTGAATGCCTAATATGCAATTCGTCTATGTCTTGCTTGGATGGGAGGTTGTAGCAACTGAAAGTAGGGTGCTTCGAGATGCAATAACAAGAAGAAATGGTTTAAAGGTTCCACATGGTATGTTTTTCTTACATTCTCTTTTCACTTTCAATTGTTTCAACTACAAACTCATTTGAAATAGTGTGTAACCAATCGTTACCCTTCCTTATAGGGTGCTGTTATCCCATGGATGGAGGTTACCCAAAATGCAAGGGATTTCTTTCTCCATTCAGAGGCAGCAATATCACCTAAATGAATGGCACTAGAGCTAGCGGCCTATAACTCCTGAAGGGTTGTTTAATCTACATGCCTCCACTTGAAACGTAATAGAGTGGTGCTTCAGACTTTTAAAGATGAGATGGAGGATTTTAAGAAGTCCGTATTTCTATTCAATGAGATTCACGCCCAAATCGTATTTGCATGTTGTCTAGTGCATAATTTTATAAGGACTCAGATGAGCTTCGATCCCCTTGAGGATGAAGTTGACACTACAGTAAAGCATGTTGTCGATCAGGGTAACAATGTAGTTATGATGCTAGGAAATAGTGATGCATGGTCAACTTGGAGAATGCATATGGCCCAGGACATGTTCAATGAGTGGAGTGCAACGAGATGCTAAGAGCAACTGAATTTTTAATGATAAAAAAACTAATTTATCATTATAACTTTGTGCAATGGGATTGTTTATATATTTGTCCTTAACATGTATGGTTGTGGTTGTGGTTGTGGTTGTGGCCCAGTGGGCAAAACAATCTTTGTCGGATGTTTCAATCTGAGTATTAGTGATATTTGCATTACATGTGACATGCATACGCATGGTTATTTTCTTCCAATTATTTTTCCCTCCTTGACTATGCTAGCTCTTATCAAATCATTATAAGATGAACTTACGCAATTGTTCTTACAATTGCAGGTTTATGTCTATGGAGAAGGTTCAATCAACACAACTTGATGGTAGGGCCACCAAATAAGCCAAACATAAATGGACCGTACAAGAGGAAAATGCACTCGTTGCATCTATGGAGGAGCTATATCAGAAGGGGACACATAGTGCTAATTGCAGTTTTTGGAGTAGGTACCTGATGGAGCTGGAAGACATGGTCACCGTCAAATTATCTGGGCATGGTTTAAAGCATAAGCCAAATATCGAGCCGCATATCAAAACCCTAAAGAAGGATTAGAGCACTATGTACAACATGGTTTATGGAAGATCCACCAGTGGATTTAGCTAGGATGATAACAAGAAGATGGTAAAAGTAGATAAGCAAGTCTGGGATGCCTATCTCGAGGTATGTAGGCTACGATTTTATACTATCATAATGTTTAGTAAGGTACTTAATTATAAGCATGTGGGTTATGATTGTCCTAAGTCCTAATTCCCTACTCACAGAGCCACCCAAACACTGCTTCATTGATGACCAAAAGCTTCCCTTACTTGACCGAGTTGTCCATGATTTATGCAAAGGACTGTGCCACGAGCGAAGATGCCTAAACTGCAGAGTATGTCATAGAGGAGATTCAGAGAGAGCAGGCCCCTATCATGGATATTGAAGATGACCTGCCAATGCGAGAGGAAGAGGAGGAGCCCTCCATTCAACAAAGTGTCACTCAGCCTAGCTCAAAAAGGAAGAGGTCTGTACGTGGAGATGACCGAATATCCGAAAGGACATCAGCCTTTAGGAGCTTCGAAGCTGGAATGCAGGAGATGAGGAGCTCGATCAAGAAATCGTGTAGCAACTAACGACTGACAAGGCCACAAATAATGCGGAGGCATTACGTAACTTCCATTCAAGCATTGAAGGACTCATGGGGTTTAAAGTGTACCAGGCACCGATGAAACTGCCTGGAAAGCCCTACAACTTGGCTATCCTTTCCCAGCAACAACACCAGGAGCGTTCACCTTATGTCCAAATACATTTATAGCAATTCTGAAGCAGAAGTACGCTTTTTTGTGGCAAGGGAATAGCTGTCTGACTAAACTTTGTGGTTTTTATATATGAAACATGTCAATGTTTATCTGCTTAACCTTTTTTGACCTTCGCAGAATTGTGGTGATATGATTCCTTTTGAGACACCATGGCACTAAAGGAATGTATGTTGCTAAATGTGTGAATATGATGCTATATGTATGAATCGGATGTATTAAAACTTTGTTAGATTGGTCTGTTATTAGGTAATTATGACATTGTGTAATGATGAACGTCATGTGTATTAATCGTAAGACTTATAATTTTAATTATGTGCGTCAGCATCTTCGTAGAATTGTTCATTGGCAGTATCCGAATTTGTCGAAGCTTCAAGCTAATAGTGTATCTCAGATGTATCGGTTTGAACCTGCTGGTCTTCGTTTGTGCCGGTGGATTGGGAATTATTGGACTAGGTGAGTTTCCTTTCTCAATCATCGGCCTACTATAATTTTTTTTTATCTTTCTGGTTTGTATTTACCAGATGTGTATCTGTATTTTCCTAAGAAACAGATTAAACGGCAGAAATCAGGTTAGCTTTTCAACTCTCCGCCTATGTTTGTATTTGTGGCAATGACAATTTAGAAGCTTATTTGCGTGTTTTATGTCTTCTTCCTACAGTTTGCATGCCCATTGTGGTGTTATTTCTTTGGTTTTACATGTGCTTGTCCAAGACGGTAAATATCATGGAATAATGCTCTGAAAAAACAAAGCTTCACGGGTCTAGATCATCATCTCTGATTAATCTTCATTATAACTGCAGGAAATTACCGATGGACAAATTCAAGTACAAGTCTGAGAAGGACTTTTCTGTTATAGTTGAGATTTGAAGTCCTGTGAAAAAGCACGTATATGGATTCTGATTTTTGGAATGAACACTTAGACCAACATGACGTTTTGTGAAGCATTGATATACGTGTTTTAGATGCTCTCAACAGCATAACCTTTTCTGGAAAGCTTCTAATTAAACTGATAACCTTGGCGAATAGAAAAAGCAATTTTTAGATAGAAGTTTTCCCATCAACTAAATTACAGCCACTATTCATTTGAGATTGCTCAAATTTTTTCGTTTTTCTTTTGGGTGTAAGATTGTAAGGAGTTAAAATTATTTCTAAATCCAAAAGGACTAGTATATATATTATGTAGATATGTGATCTCCAGTAACGATATTCCTTGTGCTACAAAATATTGTTTTTGCTGACATAAAAAATATGCATTGAAAAACTTATCTGTTTTCTGTTATTTGATATACTATAAGATCTATTGTATCTGAGATGAAAGAAAAAAAAAGCCTCTCCTCAAAGAGCATCTTGTAGACCTACTTTCTTGTGAAAATTTTAATTTTGATTCCTCGGTAAAGTCATTCTATCACATCATTTGCCAATGAATTGGCTTGTTATCGAATTAATCATAACATCTGTTGCTTGATTTATTTTTCCCTTATTCAGGAACGTCAATCATATGGATGTTGCTACTAAAAGGGGAAGTAGGACCCAAAACCATTCACATACCCAGTGGCCAGAAGTTGTCGATTTATAATGCTGCAATGGAAATACTTAGGACATTATGTTATAACACTAAAAGGCCAAGACTTATATCAAAATGGTAAAAAAGACACAAAGATTACATTTAGTACAAGTTGTTGCTTGTATACAGTAATAGAAATAAAGAGTTGCGCATAGTATAAAGAATAGTAGGACTATTAACAAAAATGGTTTAATAGTAGTGAGATAGTTAAGGTTTCCTAACAGATCTAATCTAAAAAGCAGAAAGTATGCATAAATAGGTAAAGAAATCAGAAAGAGAGGAGTTTTATATCATCATTTTTATGAGAGTAATCTTGCAAAGAGTTTTCTAGCACTTGAAACCCAAATCTATCAAGAAAATCCATCTGGAGTTGCTTTTCTTTCGTTTACCTCATACATTACACAACACAAATAGTTAGTCCTCCATTGTGTAGATCTAAACAACAAGAACTGTAATATAAAAATATCTCAGTGTAAATAGACTTTCAACAAATAGATTGAAATCTTAGTCTAGTATTTTAAGAGGCGTATTTTGAATATTGGAAAATAAGTCGAGAGGATTTGAAAGATAAAAAATAGAAGAGAGAGATTTACTTGTACATTTATGTGGAGGAGATTAGTCGGAGTCAGATTTGTTCACTACACTAATTGCTAGAAGTAGTAGGTTGGGCTATATATTGAAGAAGGCCTAATAATTGGTGCTTTCATTGATTTGGAACTCATTCAAGATTATACATAGCGAATCATACCAGAAGTATGATAGCGTTTCAAGATGATTTACAACAACATGATCAAAGATTAAAAAAAATAAAGGATAGAATACAGCATTTGGAAACTCAACAACAATCTTTGCATGATATGATAAATGAGATTAATGAAAACATGAAACAAATGATGTAATCATATAAGAATGTGGGGAATCAGAATTCTTCAATATATAATAAGGAGAATTCATCATCTTCTAAAACTAATAAAAACAATTCACAAGTTTATATTCGTAATATCAAAATGGAGTTGCTTAAGTTCGGAAGGATGGATGTTACATCTTGGTTGTTCAAGATAACCTAATTTTTTTATTTTCATTAGATTCCTGTGTAAGAAAGGTTGAAGATGGCCTCATTTACTTTAGAAGGTGAAGCTTTGACATGGTTTCAATGGCTTTCAATAAACGATTCACTGACTTCATGGGATGCTTTCCCGAAACAAGTAGAAATGCGTTTAGAACTATGGAATTTGAAGATTAGGAGGGCAGGTTGAATAAATTGACTCAAAAAAGTAGTGTTCAGCAATATCAATCTGAATTTGAATCTATCTTGAACCATATTTCAGAATTATCAGATAAATTTCTCAAGAATTGCTACGTATCTAATCTTCAACCAGTACTACATGCAAAAGTTCTTTCTTTCATACCACAATCTTTGTTAGAAGCTATGAGTTTTGTGAGACTTCGTGAGGCAAAACTACATACGCTCCAAAATCACTTCTTTTTTTTTTTTTTTCCAAACGTATGTTTCCTTCTTACAGTTATAAACCAACATTTTCAAATTCCAATACATTTCAAAATTCTATTCATTCTAAACCTTCTTTGCTCAAACCATCATTTCTTTCTAAACCAGTTTAATCAAATAATTCATCCTCATCTGGTTCTATTAGTTCTACTAATTCTATGACCAATTCAAACAAGAAAACACTGCCCATTAAAAGAATGTCACCTATGAAGTTAGCTTTAAGACGAGAAAAAGGATTACATTATAATTGTGAAGAGAAGTGGCATAGAGGTCATGTGTGCAAAGCAAAATTTTTGTTGATGATTGAACCAAAAGATATGTTACAGGAAATAGAAGAATTGGAAATGGGGTAGTACTTGCAGCATGAGAATGATCAGTATGAGGAAGAGGTTACTGACCAGATGATGCAATAAGTTGAAATCAGCTATCATGCTTTATCAAGTACAATTGTACCTAAGATTTTCTAATTACAAGGAGTAATAAAAGGGAAATTAGTTTCAATATTAGTCGATAGCAGCAGTACTTACAATTTTATTCAGGAACATGTAGCCAAGCAATTAAGCTTGTCGATTACTTCCGGTGATGGTAGGTAGTGGGGATAAGTTAGTATGTCAAGGTTATTGTCATAATATTCCTTTACAAATCCAAGGAATATTAGTTTTAGTGGATTTTTATGTATTGCTTATTTAAGGAGTTGAATTGGTATTGGAGGTTTAGTGACTGAAGACTTTGGGTCCAATCTTAATGGATTATTCCAAATTAACTGTATCCTTTACATTTGGAAATAAATCAGTGAAGTTACTTGGGAATTTGGATATGATCATTAAGGAAATCCATATTGCAAAATTACAAAAATTGATAGCAAATGATAATGTGGCTTATTGTTTTGGCTTATTAGCATAGACGAAGAAATCATCCATTAGTACTACTAGAATTCTCGAATGTATTTGCAACTCCCTTATCATTACTCTCACTTCGAGAGATTCAACACCACACTGATTTTAAGGGTGAGAATTCAACAGTAAACGTAAGACCTTATCAATATCCATATTTAAAAAAAAAATGAAATTAAAAAACTAGTGAATGAGATGCTGGAAATGGGAGTGATAAGGTTAAGCATGAGTCCTTTTTCTTCACCAATACTTTTAGTGAACAAAAAGGATAAGTCGTGGAGATTTTATGTGGATTATAAAGCATTAAATCAAGCAATGGTTTTAGATAATTTTTTAATATTAACAATAAATGAATTACTAGATGAATTGGGTAATGCAAGAGTGTTTTCCGAAATGGATTTAAGGGTAAGATATCATCAAATACGTATGTTTTCGAAAGATATTCACAAGAAAGCATTCAGAACTCATGAATGACATTATGAGTTTGTTGTCATGCCCTTTAGATTGTCAAATGCTCTAGCAACTTTTCAAGCGGTAATGAATTCAATGTTCAAACCATATTTATGTAAATTCATCATTGTTTTTTTTTTTTTAGTGATATTTTGGTATACAATAGAAATATATAAGAACATTGTCATCACTTAGATTTGGCTGAACAATGTTTGAGAAATAATAGTTTCTATCTAAAAAATGCCAAATGCTCTTTCGATTAAGATAAAGTGAAGTATTTAGGTCATATTATGTCGGCTGGGGGAGTGAACCTTAATCTACAAAAGATTGTACCGATTACATAGTAGCCATAGCTTGTTACTATTAAGTAATTGAGTGCATTCCTAAGTTTAACCGAATATTATAGGAAGTTTGTTAAGAATTATGCTTCTATAGCTAATCTTTTAACAAATATGTTGAAAAAGGATACTTTTCAATGGAATCAAGGAGTTATGTTAGCTTTTGAGAAGCTAAAAGAAGCATTAGTGTTAGCACCAATTTCAGCCTTGCCAGATTTTTCCAAAATCTTTATTGTAGAGACAGATGCTTCAAGTTAGGGAGTTAGAGTAGCATTACATCGGGAATCTCATCCAATTGCTTTTTACAGTAGAAAATTTTGTACACGCTTATAAAAGGCTAGTTCATATGTAAGGGAATTGGTAGAAATGGTTGAAGTAGTGAAGAAATGGAGACAATGCTTATTAGGTAGACATTTTATTATCAGAACATATTAAAAGAGTTTAAAAGAAATAATATCTCAAACAATTCAGATTTTGGAACAGCAGCAACATTTAATCAAATTGTTAGGTTTTGATTATGAGGTTTAATATAAACCAAGACCTTTAAATATGGCAGTAGAAGCCTTATCAAGGCAGATGGAAGATGAAGCCCATTTTCACTCTATATCTTTTCTTCTTTTGATTTCATTACAATTATAAAGAAGAAATTTAAAAATAAAAACAATTGGAAGGAGTTACAGTCTAAATGTAAGTAAGGGGAGAAATTACAGTAGCCATTTAAGTGTAAGCAAGGACTATTATATTTGGGAAGTAGGATTTTCATTCCAACACCATCATCTATTACTAAAGAACTTATTAGGGAATTTCATACAACCCCCATTGCAAGTCATGTTGGAGTGCTTAAGACATTTAAGTATTTAAGCAGTTCTTTCTTTTGGCAAGGGATGAAAAGGGAGATAGAAGAATTTGTAAAGTACTACCATGTATGTTAGTAGATTAAGTATTTGATAACATATCTAGCAGGGGTACTTCAACGATTGCCTATTCCTTAACAAGTTTTTGAGGATGTGATTATGGATTTCATTACTAGATTACCTAATTCCAAAGGGTATTCAGTAATTTTAGTGGTAATGGACCGGTTAACAAAATATTGTTATTTTAAAGCATTGAAGGATACATATACAACATCATCAATAGCTCAGTTATTTGTGGAATTAGTAGTAAAGTTGCATGGATTTCCTAAGTTTATCGTATCTAATAGAGATAGAACATTGGTAAGCAAGTTTTGGCGGGAGTTATTCAAACTATGTGGCATAAAGCTAAAGATGAGCTAGGCCTATCACCCATAAACTGATGAGCAACCAAAAGTGGTTAATAGGAGTCTTGAAGCATATTTGAGATGCTTTGTAATGAACTGCCCTAATCCGTAGTATAAGTACATAACATAGGCTGAGTATTTCAATGCTTCTTACCATACTAGCACTCAAATGACTCCATTTGAGGCACTATATGGTAGGGAAGCACTAAAGGTTTCTGATTATATTTTCAATGCGACATAAGTTGAAGCAATGGATTTAGAGTTAAAAATGTTAAACTTAAGGTTCATTATTTGATTTTGATGAGAACAAAACAAAAATTATATAATCAAACTCATTGTTTTTTAAGAAAACAAAACAAGTGGATGATTAACCTAAGTATTATTTGATTATTTTAAGATAATTGAATAAGTTGAATTAGCTTGCTTAATGATTAAATATATCAATTATCTCTACAAGAAATTTAATCTTTTGAAATGGTGATCAAATGATCTTAAAGTTATATTGCAAAGAGTATTCATTTGTTATGTGTTAAAAGAATTTTTAAGTGATATTTGGTCTACCAGATTGAGGACTTAAGGAAGAACTAGGCCGACGGTATAAAGTCCTAGAAAACACAAAGAAAAGCTTACTGACTTGGAAGAATCGACTTGTCGATTTACTTGCCAGTAGAGTAATTTTTACTGGCTTATCGGTAGTTCAAAGTACCAGCATGTTAGTAAGTCGGTTTTAAGCAGCCGTTGGAGCATTTAATGCACGACAACTGGAAGAATTTAAGGAGTTGTTATAAAAGCTCAACTACCCAACCAAAGGCTTTTAAGATCCAACATTCTACTACAACTTAAAGACATTCTCTTACATTCTTAAGCTCATTTCACTTCTCCTTGGTCTCTTGTACACTTATTTGCTATCAAACAAAAAGAGACATAGTTGTGTGTTTGAAAGTCCTCACATTTGTAATCTTGAGTAAAGAAAGTGTTTTTCTTGAGTTAGTTGTGGTAAAAGAGATTATGTAAGCTTGTGTAGCTCTTGGAACAATTGGATTGTAAATTCAATAAAGTGATGTAAAGTCTCTAGTTGGAGGCATTGTGTGTCTATGGAGATTAGGGAGCGGTCCGAACTTTATGTTACATCTAGGCTTGATTTTATTTATCCTTATTTTTTTTAATTTCCGCACTCATTATTATTCTATTGTTGCTTTGATTACTCTTATTATTACATTTAGTCATTTATATCGAAAAAGAATTGAAATTTATCCTTAAACTCAATTCACCCCCTTCTTAAGTTTAGCCTAGTTTTCTTCAAAAAACAAGGGATGGGATCTTGCGATTGTTAAAGACTAATCTACAACAATCCTAAAATAAAATGAAGATGTTTGTAGATAGAAACATATCAGAAAAGGAATTGCAAGTAAGGGACTTTGCCTATGCCAAATTACAACCTTATAGGCAAACAACAGTAGCTGATAGATCTTTTGCAAAATTAGCTAGACATTATTTTGGTCCTTACAAGGTAATGGAAAGAATTGGACAAGTGGCTTATCAATTGGAGTTGCCTCAACATTCAAAAATTCGCTCAATCTTTCATATTTCTAAACTTAAAAATGCTAACGAAGATCTACAAAATCACATTCTACTACCATAGAGTTAATGGATAATCATTCGATTGTTTATCCTATGGCAGTATTGGATTGCAAAATTATTTGATGTCAAGAGATAGAAGTTAAACAGACTTTAGTTTAGTAGGAGTCACTACCTACTAAAGATGCATCATGGGTGGATTTCCAATAGTTTGTTAGACATTACCCTAATTTTAACCTTAAGGACAAGGTCATTTTTCTGACAAGGGGAGAAAGTGTTATACATAATAACACTAAAAGGCCAAGGCTTATATCAAATTGGCCAAAAAGACTCGAAGATTACATTTAGTACAAGTTATTACATGTATACAGTAATAGAAATAAGGAGTTGTGCATAGTACAAAGAATAGTAGGATTGTAAATAGAAATGGTTTAACAATAGTTAGACAGTTAGGGTTTCCAAATAGATCTAACCTAAAAAAAAAAAAAAGTGCATATAAATAGGTAAAGAAATCAAAAGGAGAGGAGTTTTACATCATCAGTGTTATAAGAGTAACCTTGTAAGGAGTTTTCTAGCACTTGAAGTCCAAATCTATCAAGAAAATCCATTTGGAGTTGGTTTTCTTTATTTGCCTCACACATTACATAAAGCACAAATAGTTAGTTCTCCATTGTGTAGATCTAAACAACAAGAACTGTAATACAGAAATATCTCTATGTAAGATAGACTTTCAACAAGTAGATTGAAACCCTAGTTAAGTATTTCAAGAGGCGTGTTTTGAATACTGAAAAAAAAGTCGAGAGGATTCAAAAGTCAAAAAATAGAGGAGAGAGATTTACCTATATGTTTGTGTGGAGGAGATTAGTCGAAGTAAGATATTTTAACTACACTAATCACTAGAAGTAGTGAGTTGGGCCGTATATTGAAGCAAGCCTAATACTTCATGTTTATACAGTGTTTACTTTGTGCCATCGGTAAACTCAATTAGGATATGTTATGAGTTGACCTAGAGTTAAGTTTGCTGATTATTTATTTAACTGCATCATGCTTTCTATGGATTTTCACAAAATGCACACAAGTGATGTTTAAAATATATTGGCTAACGTTGTTCATGATGTAATTAGTCTTCTAAATAGCAAATTCAATGGTACACTTACCAAGTTTCAAATGAGCTCATAGGTTCGCATGTTTGATAAAGATACAAAAACAAGGGGCACGATACTGTCAATCTAGTTAGGGAAGAATATGGCACTGGAAGTTCCTCTGAAGGAACAGCAAAGGGTCCAATGTTGCCGGTACACAGAGACTATTCCGTTAGTCTAGTTTACTAACAAAGAATAAATTCAGGGTGTAAAAGCAGTAATAGCAAAAAGTTTTGAGCGGATACACCGTAGTAATTTGGTGGGCATGGGCATCATTCCACCATGTTTCAAGCCTGGAGAAGATGCTAAAACCTTGGGATTGACTGGACATGAACAGTACACTATAGAACTTCCAAACAGTGTGACAGAAATCAGAGCTTGCCAGAATGCACCTTTTTACTTGCGTTGCTCCCTTTATTGTTTGTTTAGATTGTCCTGTTTCTTTGAGGCTCTTTGATTCAATTTTATTGTAAATATTTGTTATATAATCAAAAAGTTGAATTGCTATGAGTCAATTTGTGTAGATGATGTTGGATATTTCAGGATTTGTCCACTAAATTTATAGTATGTTATCTCTCTAGGGTTGGTTCCATTCAAAACAATGCAGGGATGTGACACTATGATAGGAGAAAGGGGTGTCCAATTTTCCAATCCCCAAGAGCAACGAGTAGCCATGGGATATGATGAAGGAATTTAATGACAACATTCCTGCACGAGCCTTTGATAATTTTCAGGCTTGTAGATCGTGTTAAATCAATCCATGGTTTTCAATGTAAGCTTACATCGGAAAATCCACGTTGTGTTCCCAGTTTGTCAATTTTACAGAAATCATGTCAAACAATGTGGATGCATTGAGAAAACAGACAGGGATTGCTTTAGCTACATTAATGGAAATACCATCTCAATATAAAGCAACTTTAGAGCTCGGCCTCTTGGGGTGTATCACTCTAAAATATGCCATTTCATACTTTGTGGGTCAATCAATTTTCAGTAATTTTAGTTTCCTCTTATTCCTCACGAACAAAGCAAGAGACGAACTAGGGAAGGTCTGGAAAGGTTTTTGCTTCCTCCGCCTGTGTATGGCCTCTCTTCTTTTGGCAACAATTTGAAATCTATTCATGCAAACAACTTCCACCAGAGGGAAAATTTCTATGATGGAAATAACATAAATGTTGGCACAGCTCCATCTTCCAGTTTTCTTTCTGATAATATGGTAAGGAGGAGGATTTAGTTTGTTTTGCTTCTTTTTTTTTTTTTTTTAATATAAGTATTTTCTTCCCATCAATAGAAGTTATAGGAAGTTGCTTTCACTAAATGGAAACATTGTTCCTGTTCAGACTTTTTGAAAAGTGCATTAACTAATATATTATTCTTTCACTGGTATGGATAGGTTTGTTCAGTCTATCTTATGAATCCAAAGAATATGGCCGCTAAATGTGGTCATCAGGTAATTCCATTTCTGTCTCACGTTAGTCTGAGCTACTTTGAGACATATTTCGTTCATGAATAATACCTATGCTTACTTCTTTACATAATTGCTAGACATGATGCGACTATGCCCAATACGCCGAAGTATAGTTCAGACCAGGATTAGACTTTATTAACAATCTATCCAGTGTACCTAAAATATAGTGTGTGCATTATTGGGTACCTAAGAAAGAGGATTACCTGATGGTTGGACTTGCATGATTCATATTCAATATATGTCTCAAACATCTTATTTATGCATTCTCCCATTACAGCTTTCATAATAGATTAATCTGATCAAACATTGATTGGATAATTTAAATTATGTTCTTACCCATTTAAACTTTCCTACTTTACGCTTGTGATAAAGGTCCCGTTGAAGTGTATGAAACAAAGAAGCGCCGTCCATCCGTATTGACTTCATTAGCATTAGCTGTCGGTTTTAGGATTACAGAAACTATTGCACTCTCTACTGAATCAGGCTTCCTTGATGACTGTCAGGTATTTCCCAGTGCGTTTGTTCCAAGTCTAAGGTACAATGTGATGTTTTAGGAAAGAGTGGTGGTGGTGGGGGGGGCGGTGCGGGCGCGTTAATGAAGCGAAGAAGGTTGTACTGAATTGATAAGAAAATACTCTTGATTGAGTAGCCATTTAATTGATTTGGTTTTGGATTTGATTTTTCTTTATGGAACTAGATACAAAAGTTACAACGAACGCTACGGAAGCTAAAGCAAAGGAATAACAAGGAAGTCATAAGAGAGGAAGGATATGTATGCCTATAAGTGACTTGTATCCATCATCATCCATCAAGGGATGTTGGAGACCATGCAGCAATTTTGAAGCATTTCTACAGAGAGCATGAGGAGCAGAAGTGGAAATGTGATAGGTCCTCCAAACGCTGTGCTATTCAATCTGATTGGAAAAGTGGCACCAACGAATATGGACGTGATTGAACATGGAAGAGGGAGGGGTGATTTGGCCGGGGAGTGGGATAGTTCCATCATGACAGCTGCTATCCCGCAATGGTTGAAGGGGACAAGAATCTTAAAACAATTGCCTATGAAGATGTAACATTTCAAAACTTAGAACACTAAAGTCCACTACGTATTCTTAACTTTTACTGACATGTTAGGTATCTAGGAACTTATAATCTGATTAAGATTCATAAACTAATTACATAAAATTTATCAACTCACAATTTAATAACCTTAAATTTGAATTAAAGTGGAATGTTGACCACCCAATTTCCACATACCACAATAGTAAATGAATCCAACTATTACAAGTGAAAGTACTTGAATACAACATAACTCTAAAGCAAACAACCTAAAGTAACATTATCTAAAAGAGTCACAGGCAACTCCAAACAATCAACAGTCTCCAAATATATATAATATGAAACAACAACATATGATCCTCAATAGTTTACTCCTAAAAGCTAAATTACATTATCTCTGCTGCATTACCGTAAGAACAAAGATCATCCTCTTCATCATAATACAAATAATCACGACTCGCATTCCCTATAGAATAACCATTAGAAACTTCACACTTTGAACATGCAGTTGAAAAAGAACAATTCCTTGAAGGGTAAGCTAACGCCTAGTACAAGATACCACACATATGCGTATGATCATACATGTAATGAGTCAAGCACATACACAAGCGTCAACATAAATGCAATAAACAATTAGTTTTAAATCTTGTCATTTAACTCCGCAAATAACATAGTCTCAGTATCCTGAGACTTAGAGTTACTCATGACTCCTATATACACAATATATAAATACTAAATAGGTATTGGTGTTGAGTCCTCCCCAATCAGTCGAGTGTCAAAATCATCCTAAATCTACCTGGGTCATTTTAGTACGGGACTCCACCGAGGACAGCGTTACGCAAAGATCACTAGATACCTCACCAACACCACTGGACCCTATCAATAGATGGTTGAAACCAAGCACAAGTAGCAAATAGTTACGTCTGAGTTTCATTTAAGTTCTATTAATGTACACTAATCTAGCACACATAACCAACAAACATATATTACGTACCTGATACTCCTATCTCAATAAGATCTGATTCCTCATAACTTCTAGCACCTATGCAAAAATATTAGATATCGAGTTTAGCATTCATTAAATTCTTTACAATTTAACTCAACACTTCTTCCCCTCTAACTCAACTCTTTACCTCATCCTTAGAGCTTTCAAACCACCTTCTATATGTCATTCTATAACCTCTTATTTACTTTTCGACATATCATAATCAATACACATCAATACTGACCCACACATGCCTACATCATACATGCTGACACACCTATGATCACTTATACGTACATACTCAACATTGACACACATACCTACGCAATACACATAAAAGTATAGTTGCACATCACACACATAGTCCCATACTCATGCACGATGCACATACCCTACTATACTACATACCTTGACACCATGCACTCCTATACTAACTCGGCAACGCCAACAATACGCAATTTATGCCATAACCATATCACTATTGTTCCCCATCCAACTCATTAACCGCCTTTGCTAAACTCACACCAAAACCACAACATTGAGAATTCTTTAAAGAAAAGAGAAAAAACAATATTTACATGTAATTCGTGATAAGAAACGCCTTGGACTTGAATTATAAATGTATGAAGTTAAAAAAACAGAAATTTTTATGGTTTTTACGATCTCTTTCTGAAGAAAAATGAATTTTTATGTTAGATAGACAAAAGACTTACTTAAAATCATTGCATCTTTGCATTTTCTTGGAGTTTCATCACTTTTTCTCTTGCCTTAGCCCCTAAATCCGAATTTTGCCTTTGAATGTTGAAAGAAGTATTGTACAGTTTCTACTCGTAGTGAAAAAATAATGTATTATTGTGGTGGAGAGATATGGAAAGCAATAATACCAAATAAGGAAGGAGTTGAGAGAAAAATGGAATAGAGAGAAGTCTAAATCTTTTCCTATAACAATATTGCCTATGCTATTCCTAATAAATTGCAAGCCATACAATCTTTTTTCATGATAATATTCCTCCTAACACTTGATATCTATTCACTGGCCCTACTAATGTCTCTAAGTCTTTATTCTATTACCTTGTTCCTTCCCTCGTTTTAAATTTCTAACATTATTATTATTATTATATAACCATTTTCCTTTTTTTTCTTTTTTTCTTTTTTTTTTTTTTAGTTTTGACTAGGTTTTACAGAAGAAGTCGGAAGACTACTTGTTACTGACATGAAATTGGTCGTACGTTGCTGTATGTTTTATCCCCTAAACTCGAATTGTATCAGTGTAACTATGACTTCATCCAAATTGAATCGGAAGGATAATTGCAGTCTTTTTGAAAGTAACATACTATACACCACAAATGTTAAAGCAATAAAATGATTCTTACACCTTGGTAGTTCAAAGTATACTAGTATTCTTTCATTGCCATGATAGCAATTAATTCAACGTTGCTGCGTTGTTTTTCTTGCTAACCCCTATAGTGGAAGTGAAAATAGGATGCTCTAAGTAGGAAAAATGGGAGTTTACACAATGTTTGACTTATCACATATGATAATTACAGAAATAACATATCATGGACAGGTTAAGCACAAATAGAGTTTTCCATATTTGTAATTTGGACAAGGATCCTAAACAACTTACAAACTAATAGAACATATACATAGACGGGAAAATTGAAGGCTGCAATATGTGTCTATTACAATAGACAAGGATTTATGTCATTTTCTTATAGCCAATCTTGATGCTGCGATGACAAATAAACATCACATAAGTGCAAAAACCCAAAAGAACTTAGTGCATGAGATTCAGACTTTTGATTGGTCTTAACCATCAAAGTCGACTTCTTAAGGCACCCGGGTTTCCTCTTCACACAATTCGCATCTAATAAATCCTTTCCTATCTTAATATCCCACTCCGATATAAGGGCCAACTAAACTTGCTATGCTTAGTAGTTGAAAATGTTATGCTTGGTTGCAAAGATACACAAATTGCAAATGATCTCCTCACAAATATTAAAAAAAAAAAACAGAGAGAAGGATAAGGACAGAAATGCAAGGATAATTATAATAATATTTACATATAGCATAAAGTTCCCTGAAAATGCAACAAGGGCTTCATCGTAAGCATTGATATGCTACCTTATAGACATTCTTTCTAAATTATGCATTATAACTCAACATCATGGCAAGAATAAGAACTCAAGACATGCACCATAGGAAACTCAAAACTTATTACAACACTTGCTTTCTTTGTACTTGATGAGTACATAAGGGGAACAATAATATTTCTTCAATCTGGGTATTCTGTTCATAATTCTTCAATCATGAAATGTAGCTCTAGGATATGTGTTAGCACTTAAATCTAAGCTTGAAGCTTCATGTTCTAACCTTAACCATGATGGCCACAAGGTATTCTCGGAATGTTGGTTTACTTTTTGCTTAACTTGTTAGGGAAGCCTTATGCCTATCAATGTGAGGTTTTACATCCCATTATCGAGATTCGTACAGTCATGTCAAAATCCACACACACCATTTGAAAATTCCACATAACAGAGACCATTAAATCTAAGTAATGCATGCTCAATCGAATGGGCTACATTAACTATTAATTGCAACCCGAAGCCACAACTCCACATATCTTTTATTTCCTCATTTTCGTGTTTTCTATCCCCTTCCTTCTTCTCCCTTATTGATAATTTCCTTATTCCTTTACATACCTCCTACTTCTGATTTTCCTTCTTTTTCACATTAGACATTGTTCATCTCTCCTTTGCTTTCTTTCTTTCCTCCCATACTGTTAAGGTCAACATGTCCATTACCGAAGCTAACAACATGACATGAGTACAATAGTTGGGCTAGGAATTATCCACCGTGCATTGGGTAGGCAATTCTCCTCCTCATGAAGAACCCCCAGCAGAGCAGATGCTAATGTCACTGGTCGTCTTTAGGATATATTTGGATTGACTGGATTAGCCAAAATTCGCTTCCTTGAGTCATGGAAAATTAGGAAACTTCCATTTAATGACCATCCTCCAAACAATGAGGGTAATTCCTAAGCTCTTCCTTTATATGCTAGAATCAAATACAACATGAGCCTAGACGGTGTTGATAGCATAGCAACTAAACAAGAGTTTAATGCTCTAAGGCTTAACTCCTATAATACTCCTTGAGGTTGGACAATTGAAAGGCCTCAACCAAAGTTGTCAAAATCGTAAGTTAACTATACAATCTTACGAGTTTATGATTTTATGATTTTTTCTTACTTAATAGATATAAAATTATTTAGGTGCAGACTTCTTGTAGAATTATGAACTTTGATGTGCAATTCTATAAACTTACAATTTTACTAGTTTTGTATAATTCTATATGATTTTACCAATTTTACACATGAAAAAAAGTGATAGAATTGTGATTTTGATTACTGCACTTAAGGATCAAGAATTCGACCTATTTGCGAAGTATTTTAAGGTTAGTTTAAAGTTACCCTTTTCTATTTTTAAGAGACCTTATGTTGCCTATCACCACATGTATCCTTCTATGCTCAATCTGAACTCATATAGGCTATCAGTGGCCTTTAAGTATATCTATGAGGACTTAGAGGTTAAGGCTACAGTTATCTTATTTTGATACTTTTTCATGCTAAAAAGAAAGGATAGGTAGTTTTATGTATGCTCCTGACCTTGTAGAAAGTTCTTAGTAAGGTTAAAGTCCTCAATTCATGACTGGAAGCAAAAATGGATTGTAGTTGCGTTGGCTTCTCAACTGGACTTTCCTATAGTTTGAGTTAGCTGATCAAATTATTAGACATCAAACATCTACTTCATAATGACTAAAAGGCTCATTATACAATCATGGAAGCTTATAACTACAGATGGTTTGTTTAGGATGTGGATGTCATAATTTTCAAGTATTCTTATGGCGTTCTGATCTTCCTTAGGGATGAAGCAAGAGTAGCCAAAGGTTTTAGTGGCACAAATGAAGGGAAAGTTAAAGGCCTAGATGAAGGTACTATCATCAGCCAAGGTATAAGCTTTTGTGATCTTACCGTGCTAAAAGGGGTTCATAAGAGGAAGGACCTCCACGTCTACTTTAGAAGTTGAGTGTTATTCCTTGCCAATGTCCAATATAACATTTGTAAGTCTTCTAACTTGTCTTTTACTATTTCCTAACCTAATCTCTTGAAATTTTTTACTGCAAATTTTTCTCTCAAGGATTATAGCTCAAAAGATTTGTTTGCCGAATTAAAGGCTAGTGGGTCAAAGGGGAAGGAAGACCCCAAGAAAAAATTTGTCAAGTAAGCACCTAAAAAGCCTCTAACCAAACTACCAACGAAGCACCATCAAAGGTACTTGCAAAACCAATGGCAAAGTCAACTACCTCTCAAGCTACTAAGGAGAGCCAATAAACCAAGGTACCAAGGATACTTAGCAGGTAAAGCTTATTGCTAGAAGAAAGGTCACCAAACCAAAGAAGTGACATAATACTCATGATTGTTCACCTTTAGAAAGAGATCCTAAGAAAGGGAAGACTCCTAGAAATGATAAATTTAGGGGCAATTCTAAGAACCCTAACGAGAGTAGAGAAGTTCCCTTTAGAATTTTGAACTACATCACTGCTCCCTAAAGGCAGATCACTGAAGTCTTACAGTCTTTCCCTTGTTGGAACGTCAACACTTAAGACCATGCCTTAGGGAATGGTTAAGTTACTTTAAAGCTGATTAAGGATATTTATCTACCTTATGACATTCGGCCCTTGACAAATATTATCAAACTTTGCTAAAATTCGGGATCTGATAGCTTGTTACAGCTAGTTTCTTCCAACCTTTATGATGTAAGATCTTTCCTGACCTCCTATGTTTTGATTTGGTAAGCTTGTTATATGGCTTTTCTTTAACTCTAACTTTTCCAAAATTCCCAACGTCTAATGATGATCATCCAAGCTCTTGATGAAGAGAAGAAGGCTGTAAATTCTCTATCCCGATTTATTTCTTATCACCTTTTAGTCTCCTTGAGTTAATCAATTCCTTTTTCTTTCAAATTACCGAGGAGGCTAAGAAATAAGTAGCTAGTATGGAGGCTGAAAAGAAGAATCTTTAAGAAAAATGGAGTGCTTATAAGGTTAAGAGAAGAGGAAAAAGCGAAGATAAGGGAGGGGCTTCAGAAATGGAAGGAAGAGGCTAAGGCTAGAGAGAAAAAAGAAACAGCTTTGGTAGAGGAACATAAAAAATTCTCTCAGCTTATGTTTAATCTCCAAAGGGCACAAAATGAGGTCAAAACCCTCAAAGGCAAGCATAACGAGGAGGTTGTCCACTTGTAGAGCTGGTATAAAGAGCTAAAAATAAAGATGGTCAAAGTAGAGAAGGAGTAAGGTTCTACCTATCAAAAGGCTTATGATAAAGCATTCCAAGATATCTAGGAGAGTAAGGAGTACCAAGGTTTAATGCAATAAAAAGTGTTGGATGGGATAAACTCAACTCGGGAAGAGGTCTTCATCCATTACCTTAATTATGACCTTAGTTATCTAGACTATTCCAGATGATGTCAAGAGAAGGAAGATTATATTGATGAGGCCAATGTTGGAGAGGTTGAAGTAGAAGAACTGTTAGATGAAGGTGTTGTAACTCCTGCAGCTGACCCTAACAATATAGAAGAACCACCTAAAACTCTTGAAGTCCTTAAGATGCTTGCTTCTGATCCTTCAACCAATCCTCAATCTATTCCTACTCAAGCCTCTAATGACCAATCATGTTGCTAACTAAGTTAAAAGAGCATTATCCTCTTTTTGTTTATTTTGTTGTTATTCTTGATTTACTTGTAGGTTGATATGCTAACCTTTGCTTCATGTAATGGCTACCTTGCTTAATTTCTACCATAGACTTATCATAGATCTTTCTATCTCTTATTCTAATCTTTTAAACGGTATTCGTATTTCTGGATGTTAGTATATCTATTTATTAGTTTCCTTTGTGGTTTCACTCCATATTCTTCTTTACTTTCTATGAGATCATTGGATGATATGAACTATTACTTGTCAACCTTGTTTATTACTAGGCTTAGAGTGTTGTTTCCACGTTTTAGTAGTTCAGGAGCCTTCAAAGGCCTAATAGCCATATTTGTACCTTAAGGTCTTTAAATAAGTCATTAGCAGATTTAGAATTTCAAGCTGGTCACCATTTGCTAACTTGGGGCCTTCGAATGGCTCATAGTCTATTTGTTAGACTTGGAGTGATTAGATTTATAACTACTCGTCGTCCATACATTAGACTTAGAGCATCATTCCCATAGTCAACTATGGATTTAGGGATTCATAAATAGCTCATCATCCTTAATAGGATTTATAGCTACTATATCTATCACTCTTATAAAAGCTTAAGGTTTTTACGTCTCGTCATCCTTTCTTAGGACTTAGAGATCTTTAGATATCCTTTTCCCATTGTCCATCAAGTATAAACTTAGGGATTTAGCGCTTTATGGTTTGCTTATCGCCCTTTAATAAGGCTTAGAGACTTTTTAAGCTCTCTCTTGTTAAAGAGATCAAATAAGGATCATATCTATCTTTGCTCATCACCATATTTACACTTTTGCAACAAATGTTATACCAAGATAAAGTAAAGTATGAAATTGAACAATGTTGAACACTAAACAAATACTTCATTGTATGAAATATTAGAAAGGAATTAGGTCAGTCTATTGGCTTTGACCTTTCATGACATAATTACAGCACATAAATGTAAAGGAATAAGGCTAGACTAGCAATCTTGACCTTACAAAACATGTTAATTGGAAATAAACAAGCATCCCCACAAGTCTATGGAATAAGTCCACTTACAAACACATCAAAATTCATACAAACATCAACACTAGAATACGATAATGACAACACACATAAAGAAACAAGTGAACATATCTTCCTTCAAAAGTTCATCATATAAAGTATGGTTTAAAGTTTTCATCATTTTACGCCCTAGGAATTGGCTATCCATTAAGCCTTTGTAGCCTATAAGCATGTTTGTTCCCTACCACCTCCTTTACTTTAACAAGATCCTCCCATACAGGGGTGAGTTTCCTTTAGCATTCCCTTGCTCCTAATGCTTCAAATTTCTTGTATACCAAATCACCAGATTAGAAGTATTTATGCTTGACCTACTTATCATAGTACCAAGCTTCTTGCTGCTGATAAACGATGAGATGAGCCTCGGCTAATGCACGCATCTCATGAATAGTGTCTAGATTAGCTTGAAGGTTGACTCGAGGCTATACACCTAGACTTTCTCATTCTCTACTTAAAGTTCAATTGGCAATACAACCTCTAACCTAAAAGAAAATTGATATGGGGTATGGCCTATTGAGGTCCTTTACATAATCTTACATCCCTACAAAACATTGGGCAATTCGTCTGCCCACTTGCTTCCAGCTTGATTAACCATCTTCTTCAAACTTTATAAAATAACCTTCTTCACTACCTCTACTTGACAATTGCTTTGAGGATGGGTAATTATCCATTATTATAGCATAAGGTATCCCAAACTTACTTAAGATGTTGTTGACCATGAAAGCCTTTACATTCCACTCTGTTATGCTCACTACAGCTTTGGCTTCAACCCATTAATGAAGTAATCTACTGCTATAATGATGTACTGCCTCTACTTGGTCATCATTAGGAATAAACCAAATATGTCTAATCCCTATTGGGCAAAAGGCTAAGGACTAGTAAGAGGGATTAAGTATAAGCTTAGGGATTTCTCTATTGGGTCATTCATTTAACACTGATCATAAGTTTGAGATAGGTGAAGTGCATCTTTTTTCATCATAGACCACTAATAACCTAATTCTAGTGCTCGCATATATAATACTACATTTGGTTACTACATACCCTAAAGTGTAGGTTGGAAAGGACTTATTTTACTTCTAATGGTTGCAGGAGCCTTGAATAAGGCATACTCAAGCCCTTCTTATACAAATTCTCATTGATGATTGTGAAATTAGCTGCATTGTAAACAAGCCTTCAAGCCTCCTTAGTATCTTCAGGAAAAGTTCCATCCTTCAACTACTTTAAGATTAGATCCATCTAACAATATTTGAAATCTTTTTGTTAAACCTTTAAACATTCTAGTTGTTGTCTCTCTGTACTTTTTTTTAGCAAGTATTAGATGAAGATTCTTTCCTCCCAATTTGGTAAGTTTATAAAGGCTAACTTAGATAATTTGTTCACTGCATAATTCTCTACCCTTGCAATCTTCATCAGTTGCTAAGCCTCAAAATTTGAGCCAATCTCCTTTACCATCTACAAGTACATGACCATATTTTCATGTTTGGCTATGCTACTTCCCATAACTTGATCAACTACCAGTTGGGAGTAAAAAAACACATCCAAATGCTTTGCTCTAACCTTTTTAGCTAGCTTCATCCCTGTTAATAATGCTTCTTATTCCAACTCATTGTTGTTGGTTAGAAACCTATCCTTCAAAGCATATGAGATTTGACCTCCCATCAGGCCTTTCAAAATTAGACTTACTCCACTCCCCTCACTAGTTGATAAGCCATCAACATATAGCTTTCAAGTCCATTACTCACTTTCTGCAATAGATCTCCTAGTCTTCGTGAACTTTACTATAACATCAGCTAATATATGAGCCTTGCATACCTCTTTAGGTTAGTGCTGTATACTAAGAGCGCTAAGTTCCAAAGCGTATTTTACTATGCGTCTTAAGGCATGCAAAGCTTGCTTCAGTGGTTGATCTATTAAAATCACGACTTGATGACAAAATAAGGTCAAAGTTTCTTAACAGCTACGATGATGGTTGAGATGAACTTCTCTAACTTTCTATACCTCAACTTTATACCTTGTAAAACATTGCTTACATATTAACTGGTTTATGGATTCGCCCTTCTGCTTGTAGTACAAAGGAAAGAGCTCAGTCACTTACAAACAAATATAAGTAAAGAGTTTCTCCTTTGATAAGATTGATGGCTTAGTTAAGAAATCCTGTAAGGCTTTAAAGGCCTTCTTACAGTCTTCATTCCACCGAAACTCAAATGGATTTCTCAAAACACGAAAAAATTCTACACATTTTTTAACACTTTTAAAAACAAACCTATTTAATGTTGCCACACGACCAATTAATCTCTAGACCTCCCTGATAGAATTCAGTGACTCCATGTCCAATATGGCTTAAATGTTCTTAGGGTTGGCTTTAATTCCATACTACGTCACCACAAAACTAAAAAATTTCCCTAAATATACATTGAACACATATTTCTGTGGATTGAATTTTATATTATTCTTCCTTAATGTGTCGGAAGTCTCATTAAGGTCAATAAGGTGGTTGTCACTTGTCTTGCTTTTAACTACCATACCATCTATGTAAACCTCAACATTCTTATGTATTTGAGGTTTGAACATCTTCATAACCGGCCTCTGGTATGTAGTACCTACATTCTTTAATCTAAATGGCATAATGTTGTAATAGTAAGTTCCGAAATTTGTAATGAAAGAGGTGTGCACTTAGTCAAAGGTATGCATCTTTATTTGATTATACTTATAGAAAGCATCCATGAAACTCAACAAATTACATCTTGAGGAAAATTGACCATCAAGTCTATTCGAGGTAAGGGAAAATAGTCCTTCAGGCATAGCTTATTTAGGTTGGTAAAGTTAATGCATATCTTCTACTTTCCATTCACTTTCTTAAGCAAAACACAATTTGTGAGCCATGTAGGATAGGGCTCTTTCCTGATAAAACTTGCCTTTAGCAACTTTTCGACTTCTTACTCTATAGCTACCTACCTTTCTAAGGCAAATTGTCAGCTTATGGGTGATAACTTCCTCAGGGATTCTGGTATGTCGAAAGGAGACCAAGAAAAAATATCTCTATTATCTTGAAGGAAATATATGACGCTTTCCTAAAGGTTAGTTAGCATATTAGCTCCAACCTTCATGACATGTTTAGGATTGTAACTTAATTGAATTATCAACGTTTCCTCAATGGGTTCTCCTCTTATTTATAAGTAGTTGCTTATGCCTTGCTCGATGTTGTAGACTTGATCTTTTTTCAAAACCTTTAAGTACAAAGCTTTGGCTAATTATTGGTCTTAATAACATGTTCCTGTCCCTAGAGGAATAAAAAACCTTGCCTTTTGATGAGTAGTTGACACCACCATCTTGAAAGCATTAACGGAAGGTCAGCCCATCATGTTGGTGTAAGGCAAAGGGCAATCTACTATCGCAAAGTTAATTTCCCTCTCCATTACATTCTCATCATACTTGATCTACAAGGTTAGGGTAACCACTCCTTACACTTTCATTAACTGATTGTTAAATTTGTAAAGATTGTATTTATATGGTTGCATCTTAACCTTTTCAAGTTTAGATTGCATTTTATTAAATGCATGCTTAAAAACGATGTCAATTGAGCTCCTTATGTCAACCATCACTATTCTACCTCAAAATCTGCCACCTTGATCATAATGACCAATGCATTATCGTGAAGGAATTGAACCCCTTGAATATCATTTTTTGAGAAAACAATCATATCATCGATTCTATGTCTCTTTCCCCTTAAATTTAACATATGATCTCCTTGGGCATTTGAAAAATTTGTCATAGACAAAGCATTCTCTCCTGTTGGCCCACCAAAGATTACATTAATAATACCTCAGGGAGCTCAGTTGTCTCCTTTGTTATTACCTTACACCATTAGATCTTGATTGTTAGGTTGGGCCTCAACTTATCAAGGTTGTTGTTCAATCCTTCTCCTTTGCTTAGGTAGCTCAATGAGCTCCTCTCTATCTACCATAAACTTCCTTAAATATCCCCTTTGAATAGCATTCTCAAGTGCTTAGGTAGCTCAATGCGCTCCGCTCTATCTGCCATAAACTTCCTTAAATATCCCCTTTGAACAGCATTCTCAAGTGCATTTTTCAAATGTATGCACTCATTCATATTATGACTTTGATCTCCATGAAAATTGCAGTATTTGTTGGGGTTCTTTCTTATAGGATTATCCTTCATAAGCCAAGAAATCTTAATTGCGCACCTCCATTAAAATATCTAACATAGGTCCATTAAGGGAGATATGCTCAGCAAAGGTTGGAATTGATCTCTTCTAATCTTTTAGAGGTCGGCTAAGCTTACTATGAATATCAAGTTTCTTTCCCAACCTGTCTTTTACAAATCCCTTATCCTTTTCCAACTTTCTCTCATTTCAACTCTCTTTTGGACTGCATTCAGTCTTCTTAACGAATTAATTTTTCCGACCTCTTCGTAAAGTCATCTAAAGAGGTCAGTGAGCACTTAGCAAAGCGACTTAAAGAAGTCGGAATCCTCCTTGACTCCTTCACAAATAGCATGGAGTGCCACACTTTTGTCATAGTTGGTGATTTTGATCATCAACTAGTTAAACCTGTGGACATAATCTCTAGTCAACCCCTTAGGCTTCCATCTAATTGAGGTTAGGAGTGAAAAATCTTTGGTTGGAGTTTTAGTAGGCAAGAAATATTGGTAGAACTCTTCAACCAATTGATTGAAAGAAGAAATGGAGGTGGCTTTTTAATGAGTTGAACCAATTATTGGTGGACCTCCACAAAGTGTAAGGAAATACCTTACAAGCAATCGAATTGGACAAGCCATAGAGTTCCTTCAACATTTGGAATGTACTTAAACGGTTATTTGGGTTCTTTCTTTCATCATATGTATCAAATTGGGATAGTCAAACACTCAATGGAAGGACCTTATTCACAATACTTTGAATAAAAGGGCTTACCTTTCTGCCCTTTGCCCCAATTTCCTTCTTAGAATCTCCTTCTATGGTCAATTTCTTAATGTAGTCTTCCAGGTCTTATAGAGTCTTATCTGCTATTGCTTTCTATAACAAACAAGCAATTAAATGCTGGATTGTTCCATTTACGAGTGTTTGCACATATGGTGTAGTTTGAGCCATTTAAGCATGTAGCAGTGTTTGCTGACAATTTTCTTTCTCTCGTAGTTCCTACCTTTACTATGGATCAATCTTGTTCACCATAAGGTTTTTCCTCAAAGTTGCCGTAATGCCTCTTCATGTACAATTGGGTCAATCTCCTATTTGACCTATCGTAGGGAAGGAATGGAAAAAGAGGTAGCATTTCTCTTATTAAGTCTTTGTTGCAACTTTCTATTTTAACTGTGTTATATGCGAACTACCATCATCTTATTGTTGATGTTGAGATATCTAATTATGAATTTCGATTGATACTCCTTTGGGATGTGCTATTGAGGGGATTGTTCCTCTTGATTTGCCAAAGATGCCTACTTTACCCTAGAGTGATATTATCCTTAGACTTAGTTCTAGCCATTATGGGTTTAGAAATAGATGAAGCCAAATATTGATACTCAAAATTAGTATTACGGAAAAATTGGACACTTCACTTGGAATTGTTCTACAAAATGAAAAGAAAATGAGGCTATAAAAGATGCTGTGACGACTCTAGTGCAACCATTCCAAGGATGTCGAGGCGATTCTGGTGCAACCAATTTAAGGTACTTTAGATTTATTTATTTATTCATTTTTCCAAACTCTCACGGGAGGAGGCAGAAAACAACAAGACACACAGCACAACATCGATGTAAATAAAACAAACGGCGACTTCCCTTTTATTTTCCCGCAGATACCAGAGTGACCTCAACACAATCCCTTTGCTTCTCTTCTTGTATCATCCGAAACAGAACTCTTTACTGTTCAAACACATCCTTCTTTTTGTTCATGACCGCTTTCACTAATTAATTATATACTCTTTTCGAAAGCAATTATCTCGATCAAACAATAAAAAATGGCTGGGAAATCTCGTAATGAAGCAAGCAGTAGCACCGGCAGTAATAACAGAGGTGTCTCCTTGGTTGCGGATTGTGGAAGAAGAAGAAGTTCTTGTGGGTACTGTAAATCACCCAGAAGAACTAGCATCTCTCATGGTACTTTGTATTTGCCATCTTTATTCTATATCATTTTTTTTTTCACATTTGGTTATTGGATTTTGGTTTTAAGGGACAATTGATGGAAATATAGTTGAAGTTCGAATTTTTATGACGTGGGTTTTGAGTATTATAGTCAATTTCCGTATATGTGCTGGTCTTTTTGTTATTAGGATCTGATTTTTATGAAAAATTTGATCAGTTATATATTAAATTGATATCCTTATGATCTGGGTTTGAAGTGTTTCGGCTAAATTTTGTGTCTTTCTACTTTTTTGTTCCTGGTTTTGCTGGAATTTCTAGTAATTTTGTTTTGTGGGGGTTGCTTTGGGGTGGGGTGGGGGGAAAGTGGGGGTGGGGGAGGGGACGTGGACATGGTTTGGAGTTTGCTACGGAGGAGTGACTGTTTTAATGCAAACATTGATTTTCGGAATGTGTAGTTTGTGTTCAGATAGAATTTGATGAACTAAAAAGTTATCATCTTGAATTACAAGTGGAGAAAATTAATTTGATTATGTGATACGGGATTTGTTAAGATCAAACTTTGAATAATTGATGAATCAGGGTTCCCCGATGCCTTACTGTACTTTATGAGAACTGCAATGCCATCTACTCTAGCTCAATGAAAATATTAATGTCTTTAGCAACATGTTGTGTGCATGGTAAATGCAGAAAGTGCGAGCTGCCTATGTGTGAACTTGTCTCATTTCCTTGGTGCGTTCTCTTTGCAGGTTTGTGGGCACATAGTCTTACGGTGGATGATTACCAGGGTTAATTTTCCTTCTAGTCATTCTTCTTTTCTTTCATTTGTCTTCAGTTTGTGATGCAATTATACTTCTATGAGCATATGATATGTCAAGGCCAAAAGAAAAGGCATTTGATTTGTAACATGGTAGGATGCACTTATCTTCTACCTTTTCAAGCATTAATGCAGGATTAGTGTGGAAAAATATCTCTAAAGGCATTTATGTGAATCTTGTCTAAATGATTCTATTCTATAGTCAGACGTGTGGCAGAAATAAGGATTTTAGTCTTTTCTTTAGAGTTCAAGATTAACTGTAAAAGAAAATGTTGTTCCCTTTGCTAGTGGAAATTCACTCTTCACCTGCTTACTTGCCATATCACTAGTAGATGGTTTCTCTTGGTCCAACTATGATAGATCATTACCCAGATTTGCATCCTAGTGCAATTTTACATCTCATTTCATTTCCTGCCTAAAATGTAGTGAGCCTTTGCAGACCTTCTTGACAGAGGATGGAGAAGATCTGGTTGTTTCCTTTACAAACCTGATATGCAAAAGACTTGCTGCCCTTCTTACACGATCCGCTTGAAAGCAGCTAGTTTTGTTGCTTCCAAAGAACAAAATCGCTTGTATAGGCGAATGGAAAGGTACTTCTTACTAATTTAGATGTCCATTTCTTTCTTTTTTTCTTGCTTTATTTTTATTATTTATTTATTTTTGGTGGGTTGGTGGGTATTTTTTTGGGGTGGAAGAGGAGGGTGGGGGTGGGGGGAGGGGGTGTTAACAGGAGGGAAAATCGAACTTGCTCAGTCCCAACAGTATGATTTTTAATATCCATTTCAAAGGCACTGCTGTGCTACATCTTTTGCTTTGGCATCATTTGACTATCATTGACTCTAATTTTGCGCTCCTTTAGATTATGCTTCTTCGTCCCAGTTTAAGCCATTCTTCATTTTTTATTACATATATGTATCATTCAATATATGAATGCACGTGGCATGATACGGTAGGCATTATGCCCAATGGGTGTGAATTATAGGCCTATAGCTGGGTACTGGGGCATTGCCATTGGCCTCATCGAAGAAGCCAAGCCTTTATATTTGTCATTGTCTTTCATTATTATAGGTTACTAGAGTCTTCATCTATCCTTTCTCCAATATCATGTTTTTATATATATATATTTTATCTTTTTTGTAGTTTAAATGTTGGATGTCTCAGTAATGAATAGTTCTTAGGTATCTAGATGGTACGTGGAATGTGAAGAAACAAGATCAGTTCCATGAAAATCCCAGTACTTCTGAGCCCTCATGCCATTGCTCATGCCATGAAGCTTCAAGCGTGCGAGCATTGGAGCCTATGGTCAATAACAGTGAAGACAAGAGCAAGTCAGAACAACTTATGCAGCACCTCTCTCTACAGGTGGATAAGGCTGTGCGGGCATGTGTTGATAGTGGTGAGATTCCATCTGATGTTCAATTGCCCAGTGCCTCTGTCAAAGTGGTTTCATCAACGAAGAAGAAGAAACTAGTTGAAGGATCTGAAGATCTGTTGTATACTAGCAATATTGCCTTCCAGATAGCAGCTGCTTTAAGGCGTACTCATTCTTCTCAAAAGAATGGAGGGAAGTTAAAATTATCCAAGAGTTATCCTGAAGAAAGTGGATCATCTTTTGAGTTGTCACCAAAAGATATAGCAGAGAAGCTGTCAAACTTGTTGTCTCAGCTAGAAGAAACACCCCATCTGTCAATCAGGGCTTGTAATGGGCATATAAACTTCTATTCCACCTATAAACAGCCTTCAGAAGTTGAAAACATTCTCCCTGTTCCTACTGGAGAATCTTCAACAAGAAATTGCAAGAAAAGAAAATACGTGGTGAACTGCTGTGGGTGTTCTCAGGGAAAGAGGCGCAAACTTGAGATTCTTCTGAAGAGGTCCAGTTTTGACCGAGAAGAGTATAACCTCTATAAAAGGTACCAAATTATAGTGCACAATGATGACCCAAATAGTGTCAGTGAAGGCTCATATAGAAGGTTTTTGGTTGATACGCCTTTAGAATCTGTTCCGTCATCTGGTGATGATAAGGTTCCTCCAAGTGGTTTTGGGTCTTTCCATCAGCAGTATATCATTGATGGTCGATTGGTTGCTGTTGGTGTTATAGATATCCTTCCAAGATGTCTGTCAAGTAAATACCTATTCTGGGACCCAGATTTTGCCTTTCTATCACTGGGGAAGTATGCTGCATTACAAGAGATTAATTGGGTGAGGGAGAATCAAGTTGCTTGCCCTAGTCTTCAGTATTATTACCTTGGTTATTACATCCATTCTTGCAGCAAGATGAGATATAAAGCAGCTTATCGGCCTTCTGATCTCCTCTGTCCCCTTCGATACAAGTATGTGCTTCTCTTGCATTTAGCTTCTTATCACTGGTTTAGAATGAAATTGTTCTTTCAGTCAGTCTTAGCATGAATACCACTCTACTGAATCAAATAGACAGAACTCATGTTTGATTAATAGCTTCAAAATTTTCAATGATATTTACCCTTGGGATTTAATGCTTGGTATAAAAACTTCTGAACATGTATAACTTCTGAGTTTTTCATTTTGTCAGGTGGGTTCCATTAGATAGGGTCAGGACAGTGCTTGATAAACAGCCTTATGCTGTCTTGTCAGATTATATTGTACAAAATGGAGAACCCTCATCATCCCCTGTTTCTGAAAGTGCCACTGAACTTCGGCACGATGAAAATCTGCATGAGGACATGAATCATCACAACTTTGAAGATGATGAAATAATTGATCTTCAAAAAGAAGATTCGGATGAGGAATCAGCACCACAGAGAGATGATCAGGAAGCAGTACTGATGGAAGATGGTGATGTTGACAATGTCCTAATTGGGCCAGGGGTAGGGCCAGGGGAATCTCACTTCAGATTCAAGGTATGCATATGATCTATTAACTGCCTGTGCTCACCGATTATTGTGTCGTGTCTTGTGTCTCATATCTGTATCTAAATGCTTTTGTATCTGAAAAATCTCAACCTTTAATATGACCCGTTTATTAATTATGTCTGCATACCTAAATACGTAATCCAACCTGTTTAATAAGTGTGTTTTATGTTCATGTCTAAATAGGTTTGTGTTTAGAAAACTTTAACTTATAATATGACCTATTTATTAATCGTATTTTAATACCTAAACATGTAACTTGAACGGTTTAGTAAGTGTGTCTTGTGTCTAGGTTGATTCTGTTTATCAAATAAAATATTATAAAAAAATCTATAAGATGCTTGCATATGCAAAAGGTAAATAGACAATAATAATAATATATAAAAAAAGGATAATAATAATATTGAAATTCTAAAAATACAAATGTCATAAGGTTTTAGCACTTAATATAAAAATTACAATTCAAATAAAAGTATTAGTAAAATAAAGTTTAACCAAATTATAGGAAATCATTAATTCAAATTATATAATGTCACTTTAATCATTTTACCTATTTTAAGATATACCAATATCTTATTATCACAATTCTAGTATTTTCCATTAAACTTTGTCCATCGATAATTAAAGAATAATTAAATTCTTATATATAAAAAGAACTATAATTTTTATAATCAATTTTCTTCACGTTAAAGATTATTTCAATAGACATTTGTAATATAATATTATTTTATTATTTATAATTTATTTTTCTTATAAGAAAAAAATCTAATTGTGACATATTATAAAGAACAGAAAAATAACTAGGTGTGTTATTTTCTTATAAAAAATTTCAATAGATAGTTTTCAAATAAAATTCAATAGTTTAGTACTTCATTATTACAATACAATGAAAATAGAAAAAAGAAAACTATAAAGATAAAGAACAGGTGAAAGGTGAAAAACAAAAAAACTAGAGGAAAATACTCTAGACTTCATACTTGTTTTAACAGTTGAGGAAAGATTCAAACTTAAAAGTTTGTGAATGTCATATAAGAATGTACACAGTTTGTAGTTGGAAGTTAGAAAGAAGAAGATAGAAGGAATTCTAGTTATTAAAAATGTTTGTATTTGATTAATTTGATTGTGTCAATTGTCATACAGAGTGTAAACTAAATCGGACCATGTATATTTTTGTTCTACTTTTTGCTGGAAATGCAAGGAATAAAAGAAAATATAAATTTATTTATAATAAATGAGTTTATAGGTTGAACCCATGATCTATTTATGAGACTTATTTAATAAATGGTTCGTAAGGGGCTTGGGACTCTAACCTAAACCTGGGCATGAATTTAAATGCATTTAAATGGGTCTAATTTTGTGTCTCGTGTTGATTTTTTTTTGTATCCGAACTTGTTCAAATTGTGCCATGTCATATTTGGGTTTGGGGAGTCGAGTCCTGTATTGCCAATCCTAGTTTTTAGCAATATAGCATTGAGGATGTTCAGCCAATTTTAGTTTGGTTTATTTGTAGGTCTATATGTTCTATTAGACACAGGTCATTGATTCTCATATTTGATGTTTTAATAGAAACAATTCAAAGCGTATAGGGTAAGTTCATGATAAATGAAATTTTGCTTCATCTCGCTGAGTATGTTTATTTAAAGTTAGAAAATACATCCTATATCTTTCTCCTCTTCTAAGGAATTGTGAAAGGTGGCGGATGGAGAACCACTTTCAATATGGGTGACTTAACCTCATATAACAAATGCCCATGGATTTATTAGTGTTAGTTAATTACTGTCATATTATATAGTATCATCTATTGGGATAAGGAGAGATTCTACCTATATGTACAAATTGGTCAATAATATCAAAGTCTGATGTCCCATAAACCGTGTTGCATGTCATAATTTTCTCTTAACTAGCATCTTACCATCTTCTCAAGCCTCTAGTTCTAACAATGAAGTAGGAGAGTAGTTAATTTTATATTTTTAGGATTTACATCAAAGAAGAGTAGTTACTCAGCACCCCTCACGTATTTTTGTGGTACTGTCCCAAATGTTTTCTAGTGCAAATTTATCTGCCGATGGATCTTTCCTTTCCCTTTTTTCCTGCCCTTTGGGTAAGGATGGATCTTCATAAAGGTCCAAATTTGGCTGCATTGTTTAGTAATATTACTTGTCTCTTGGATGTTCTAAAAGATATGAAGGAACTTTAAGATCTTTTCAGTATGTGGAGTTTTTGTAATTTTGGGTATTATGGCTCTGCTACTCGTTGAAGCAACAAAGTGCAGAAGGCATCTGATTCTTAACTTTTTTTCCCTTAAAGACAGAACAAGTCCTTGGTCAGCTGTAAAGGCCTTTAAGGAAAACTAGGGGATGGTACCCGAACATTGTCTCAATGGTTGAGATGTGTGATGAGAGGTTTCAAAACTCATGGGAGTGATTGGCAATTGCAAATTTTGAAATTCTTCTTCCACCCTGAATCCCTATCCTCCTATTTTTTCCCTGAGAGTGAAAAATAGATGATGGAATAGAAGGGCTACCCTTTTATGAGCATGTGTGCACCTAGTGCCCATGTCTCATCCCTAACTGTACTTGTTAACCAATAAATATAAAATCATACCAGATCCAACAAGTCTGGGCATTTAGATCCAGATAGTTATGGACCTAAAATTTATCATGTTATGAGCTCCTATGTTGGAATCTGTACACTGTTATTTTCCCCCCTTGTTTAATCAGTTGCCAATTAATGTGCTTCAATAAAGAAGTTATAACTCAAAAGTGAGGGGACGTTAATTGATAAATGCGAAACCACAACAGATCCAACAAGCTCAAGCTTTTACATCCGTTGGTCTGAATTTAAAATTTTTCCGTGTCAAATGAGTCAAAGATCATGAGAAATTAATGTGTAATGGTATAGGACACATGCCATTTAATTTATGTTTTGAGTTTGACGAAGGAAGTAAATGGTAACCACCAGTTCCCCCTATTGCAAATTCACAATTCCAAGAACAATTTTCCTCTCTAAGATAAAAAAATGCAACAAGTTGGAATGTTGGGATTGATTTACTCCTACTGACATACTGACATTTTGCAAACCTGAATGCTTTGCTTGTAAAGAAATTCCTTAAGGAAATTTCCCAGGAGATAGGTTATATGCTGTCTACACTTTCATAGCGTGACTTGAATTGTTGGTCAAGTTAGATCTTCAGATAGCTATAATGACTTTAACTCTCCTTGTTTTGCATGTCTGAAGGATGTGCAATGGGCATTTACTCCGAGTAGCAGGGAAGAGTTAAAAGTCCAACTACAGAGATATAAGAAGGTTGTCGGTGCAGAGTTGTCTGGGCGGATGGTTTATTCACTCGGGTGATATTTTTCCCCTTCCAGATTAAAAAAATAAATAAATAAATGACATCAATTCTCAGAATAAGTTCCTGAATTGCTTTGGAGCATATTCAGATTGCTGGAGCAGATTCTATCAGTTCATGGCTTCGTTTGAATACCTCTTTGTTGAATTAACTGAACCCCTGTTGATGTTGGCATTTGCATGTGGAAATTGAGGTTCTTTCTTCTACATTCCCATGATTGTACTGGATTTCTGATCAGTCAAAGTATTGTGTCTCATTCTATTTAATTCATGTGAGTAGATCGTTTTACCTTCCAGTGCAGCAGTTTATGTAGTTTTCTTATTTGTTGAACTCGCTTTTTCTTATGTCTTTTGTTTGATGACTAGCAGGTGCTTCTAATCTGTTGTGTTACGTAGAGAAACAGGTTTCAGATATATGTGATAATTGCACATTGGAAATGATCTTCAATTCAAAGATTTACTGTAATATTTAAGTATATGTGGAGAACGAGGGATTGTAAGAGTATCTCAACACTTGTGCAACTATTGTGGTATCGATAAATGAAGACCTTTTGCTAAATAACGTTGGAAGACGAATTTCACAATATGTGGGGCCAATATAGCCAGCAGACTGGTATGCCTCCTTATAGATATAGTTGATTATGCTTCTTCAGACTTGCTCCAAATGTCCCTACATGAAGAGGCGATGTTAGAAGCTGAATTCTGAATCTGGTTCTGTGTGAAACACTTAAGAGTTCTTCCACTTATATATTATCTTCTTTGCATTTAATTGGATTAGGAGTTTTAGTCTCAACACCACACTATCCCACAAACTTTGTCACGAAGGAATTTGCATGCTCTAAATATATCACCAATCTAAACAATGAATTTCCCTTCCAAGTTTCTTATCATTCAACTTGCTCTTCCTTTACGCAACCATTTTTTGCTCTTAAGCCATAGGATTTCAGTTTAAACGAGCCATCTAATAGCTTCAACCACTTGGGGTTGCTTCTTGAGCCCAATATTCAGCTGTTGCAATAGCTATTTCTTCTACCAGCAAATACACAGGCCTAAGGCCCTAAGCTTGGAGGCCCAAAAATGTGCTGTTTTGTCAGAGACGAGTGGAGAGGAGTTCCATAATGATAGGAACTTCTAAGATATCCAATGTGCTCTTAAGTGCGGCATGACCCCTGGGATGTGGAATATGTGTTCATGCTCATTGCCAGTCTCTCTGCAACAGGCGTTGATCTTGACGGATCTGATTACATTCGTCTGCTGTTGCGAAACGCTTATGCCATTGTCATCAGACAAGGATTATACTCTCAAGTACCGGGATCTCTCATATCCGCTGTTGGCTAACCGTAGGGTCTGCTTCATATCTTTTGAGATAAGGACATCTTGGGCAGATCTTATATAAAAGAAATCTGAGTTTTCTTGTTCTAGATTGCTATGTCAGGCTGATTGGCAGCACCATCCATTGAGACAAACAGCTCCCAGGCAAAAGCTAAGGACTCACAGTACCTGTACTAGTTACCATGATTGTTTAATCGCATCTCGTCCTTTCTAATTATTGTTCAATAGCACCCTCCTAGCAGCTTGCATATCTTCATTTCCTAGATAAATCTGGATTCCTATAGTTAACTAACATAGTACGATGGAGTCAGGCTGAGCTCGTCTCCCCTGATAGTGTGTTTCATTTTCACTCATATGACGTTTCTCGTGAGCAAGGACGAACCCTTCATTGGACCTTAGCCATTAGCAAAGCTCTAACATTGTAATTTCAATGCCTCTCATTTTCTTCTCTAGTGAATGTTTTTTTCATCCAATGCGGTGGATCTCTTTTGTCATCCTACAAAAAGTCTTCAATTTGAACGAGCTTTGTCTTCTTACAAAAGAAACTAGGGATCACAACCATCCCATGATTTGTTTTTACTTTGGAAGTTGTTGTCTCACCACTTATCTATCTCCAGATTTGATTGAAAGCCTAAAATTTTTCCCATCTCTTTGTGATGGGGGAGTGCTGAATATACTTCGAATCAAATATGCATATCTTCCACATTTTTCTAGAAGATGAGTCTAGACTTTGATCCATTCATTTCTTTTTTACTTGACTCACGGAAGAAAGAATTAGAACTATCTTGAGTGCATATTGCAACTTCCTTGTTTGCTTCACCAGAAAGGATCAATTAATCATTCTGAACCGTAGGCTTTTAGTATGTATGGGGCTTCCCTATTTAACAACCGAGGGGACACGGAAAACCTTGTAGGTTTAGTGCCATGAGGTTATCTTCCTTCCATTTTTAATCGAAAATAGGATGTCCACTATCTTGACTTGAAACCTTGATCTTTTTGCGAATATCTTTATTGTTTAGTTAAACCTTCCCATTCGTGGTCACACCATATTATCCATAGCTCCATAAAATGTAATCGTGGGTACATGGGTGAGCAAAGTTAGTGAATGTCATGATAGTTCCTTTTTTAACTAACCTTTTTTAATTCTCTCAAAACGAACATCAGAAATTGCTTCTCTATATTTTACTTCCATAAGAAATAAATAAATAAACTCATTTTTTAAATCAAGTTATACGAATACCCATATTATTATTGAAAATTGTTTCATTTTCTTTAGTTTAGGTGTTCTTATTACCGGTGTATATCCATCTAATTTATTATAAGGCATTTGTTTAAAACCCTAAGTAACTGTTCGTGACAAGAAGAAATCAGAGACATAGTCAAGACACATTGTCACGAAAGGAAATATAATGGATTGTTAGGTATTGGATATAAACTATAGTTGTGTTAGTAGAGTTAGTATTAACAATAGGAGAGCTTATCAAGGAGAGCAATGAATGTTGCTATGATGCACGTAAATAAAAGAATAGTCGTATACAGAGGAGTAGTAGTAAGAGAGTCTTGTAATATTTTTCTTATTTTCTCTAACAGTCTGCAAGGAGCAAGCTTGTGTTTAGGAGCATTTTGCTCTATTTTATATCTCTCATCTTCTATTAAATATGATTAATACTTGAATTTTTGAGTTTACCTTAGATCATTAATTGGAGAGAAGAGACAATGTTATATATTTTTTTTCCTAAAAAAAAAGGGCAAAGATAATGAGAATCCCCAACTCAATTATGACAAAAAAAGAGGATTGAGACTTGAAAAGAAAGAGTGAATAAGGTTTAGAAGAAAGAAGAAATAAGTAAGGATTTAGACGTTAGAGAGGGAAACTACTTGTGAGATGTCCACCAACCAAGCTAGTTGCATGAACTGGACTTAGCTAAACCCAGATGTGGTCTATTTGATCCCATACCTCATGGACACACAACAACATCTTTGCAAGTGTATGACTACTACCCCTAACATTGAAACATGATCAACTACCCTTAAAAACACATGCAAACTCAGCTACCTAAACCTAAGCCAACTTACCACCTAAACCTAGATATATACTTACCTGCTTAAACCTAAAAAACTACCACCTAGAAACTAATCAAACTTGAAAGATCCATTACTAAAACCTTACAAACCTACAACCAACTAATTTACCAACCATGCACCATCTAATCCTCTCTACTAAAAATGATTTGTAGGTCACAATCAAAATTGTCAAGCTCTAACACTAGAATTCTTCAATTAACAAATCGAAGTAACTTATGATGAAAGTAAAAAAGCAACCAATACGATAAAAGTCTGATGCTTATAATCCCATTTTGCTTATTGATGGAACATTGAGGATTGGTTTTGGTAAGAAAATACACAATCTCTTACTTTTTGATCTATTCAATCAAATTGTGAAGAGATAAGTTGAGTGATTTGAGGAATCCCTACCTTTGGACGTTAATAAGAAAAGATGAAGTATCGAGGCTAAGTTCTGTTAAGTCTTCTAAAAGGAATTTTGATGATAATAAACCACTTGTTATGTTTACTAATGAGCTATTTTAGTGTTAAGTTGTATATGAATGTAAAAGCAGAAGATGAACTTTTAAAATACAATACAAGTAGATTAGAAGCTTAAAAGAAGAAGTAAATCAAAGTTTGAAAGTAGATTAGAAATATGAAAGAAAGAAAAGAAGATCAAAAGTGTTAGCGTTTGATGTGTGAAGACCAAGATTAGAAGACTTAAGTTATCTAAAAGTTTTGATGATGATTAGAAGGAAATGTAAGCAATAAAGAATCAAAAGCGAGACTATTGTGAATTTTTGAATTAAAGACTTAACACCATAAAGTGGATCTATGTAGGTAATATATTTATTCATACTCATTATATTAATTTAATAGGAATGACACAATCATCAACGGTCAAAAAGAAGAAATTTTATAACCATCCAAGATTCATAGATTACTCAATGAAAGTCACTACATATATATAAGGAAGTTTAGAAGTTAAGTTGATAGTAAAAAGGATGTTAGACGTATAGGAAGTACACAAATTAAAAGTTGCGAAGATTTTTTTCAATCAAATTGTCATTTTCATTCAAAGACTAATCTGAATGTTGAAGACAAAAGCTATATAAATAATAGACTTTAAAGATCAAGATACAATATGATTGAACGATAAAGACCTAAAGTGGTCAAAAGTGTACCATGGAATTTTGGGATCAAAAGCATTTTAAAGCTAAGTATGATATTATATTGTTTAAAAGTTTTGAGTGAAAACTTTAAAGAAATTTATTATAATCTTCAGTAGAGAGTTTTATACTCTTGATTATTTGTGAGTATTATTTGAGAGAAGCATGGGGCAAATCTTTTAGGCTAGTGTACCTTGAGGAGGAGTTGTAGATATGGCAAAGTTTGGCAATTGATAGCTTAGGGAAAGCTACTACACTTTATTAATTCTTTTGATTGGTTACCCCATGCATTTTAGAAGAGCAGAATTACTCATAAGGAGAAACCACTATGTATGGTAGCTTAATTTTTTATATTGCTTTACTTTTCGTTACTGCATATTTACTCATTGTTTGCATTTGAACAAAGTTACTTTTTGAATTGCTATATTGATATGTTATACATTCTAATCAATTGAGCTTATTAATTTATTCTTCGATTTGATCATTGTGATTGAAGAAGCTTTTGCATGTGACTGTAATTGATTTGAACTTGTTGCAAAAGCCTTCAAAGTATTGAGATCCTTCCTTTTTGAATAACAACTTGATATGCCTTAAGTGTTGATGGTCTTAACTTGAAGCAATATGCAACAACAATGAAGAAGAAACCACGAAATGTATTTTCAGTATTTTGGTTTTTTAAGTGTCTTGGCAATAAATAAAAGGCTATGAATGTAAATATGATTGGATATGACTCACAACTGCAAACATAGGGCGATTTATGATTAGAATAGTGTTTGATGTCACTCACAATCACCAAAATAGCTCAGGGGTTTTCAATAGAGAAATAGACATAACTTACTAATTCTCTAAAGAAGGTTTATCACAATCAAAGATAATAACACAAAGATCAAAGAGGAATAATTCCCTCTATTACTGAACAAGACAAGTAAGTCTCCTAATACAAATGTGTAATGAGCTTAAAGTATGATAATGATAAAGATAAATGGTTGCTACTAAATAGTGGCTATTTATACTAATCTTAAAACCTAATGGTATTTCTATAAATATGTTTAACTATATAAAATCCCAAAAGTGGACTACAAGGGTAAATTAGTAAAATAGCAAGCCTATAAAGTAAATAATAGGCCTATGTATAAAATAGAAAGTAAAGATGGTAAGTTAGATTGTGTTGGGTAGGTTAGATACCAAAATAGAGACAAAAAGGGCTAACAGGAGCATTCTAAGAGGTTGGCTCATGGAATGTGAAATAAGTTAGAGTAAGCAAGGACATGCTTTTGATAGTGCGGTGGTAGAACTAATATCACCAATTCGGTTATCAAATAGGTTAGCTTTCAGAATGTTATCTTAAGATCAAAAAGTGGTACGAAGTCAGATTGTGGGAGAGGTTGGTTGAGTAATATAGGCAATGGCTGAGCTAATATTTATGGGCTAAAGTTTAAGCTCGAGGGGTTAAACGGTATGAAATCCAAGTTGAGCCTAAGAGTCTAAGTAAGATTGACAATCTCTCTCTGTAATGAGCTTATCTAATTAGTTTATCCTTAGGTTGTGGAGTAGAAATCAATGATACTCTTGTTTAGTAGGTTAGAGGACCTTAGTAACAATTGAGGTGTCTCATCGATGGTCCATCAAGTCCTTCAGACTTGCATTTATTTGGTTGTCTTTTGCTCAATTGACTTAACTCCTTCAAACTTACCTTTGTCTAACATCTTAGATTCATAAGGGAAAAAGGTCGGACTTTGACTGCAATCATTACTCTCAGGTTATTAGACAAAGCTAAGGAATAAGTAGCAAACAAATTTCTCTTTCCCTTCCCCTTCCTAACCAAAGCTAGATTGTCCTTCTATTGTTCTTCAATGCTCATAGGCAAGAGTGTGAAACACTATCTAGTATGCCCTAGGGTTAAGACACATGAGAATACACTAAAGGAAGAATCAAAACAGGAAAAAACTAGGAAAACCTTAGGTGTAACCAACTAGATATGTGCACTAATTGACCTACACGAGCGAATATACACTTGATATGATGCTAAATAGGTATTAGGGTCATTCGCTACTACTCTTGCTAAAGGAGAAGATAAGAGCTAGAGAAACAGAGAGAAATGCTCTCGACTGTAAAGGATTTCAATATTTAAGACTCATGTTTGCTACTTGTAAAAGAGGCCTTATGTACTTAACCATACTAGAGTTACAATGAAAAGGAAAAGATTAAAAAGGGTAATTATGGGCATATTCTTAGGATGTATATAAATGGTGTAAAATGGTATAGGTAATACAGGAAGATGTCAAAGAATCATCATGGGATTGTTCACCTAAGGCTACGTGTCAAGCTAGACTTAGACACTCTAATAAAAGGCTGGAGGGAACATGTTTGGTTATCCTTTGGTGGAAATGGAAGCTTAGGTCTTCTAGTGGCTCAACAACTAGGTTGGATAGTTAGACAAATGGCTAGAAAATATACAAGTTAGATTAACTGTCTTCATTTTGATTGGGTTAGACAAGTGGACTACCCAATTTGACATTAAACTTGGTTAGCATCTAGTCAATCTAATTTAAGGTCAAGCCATTTAACCCCCTAGGTTTATCACCCTATTTTGGAACAAGTTGGCAATGATCCTGCCTATAACCAACGTTTGATTTTTAGGTTGAATGAAGTGTAGTAGGTCTCAGACAAGGAGGGAACCTTCATCCCTTAATGGTTTTCAAGCTAGAATATGTTGAGTTATGCCTTAAAGTCCTTTGGCTTTGCATTGGGTAGTGTGTTCAAGATTAAGATTCCTATAATCTTCTTAGGGGTTTGGGAGAGTTATCCTCATATTTGTAGAAGCTCCTTCACTTGCTAACTTCCTTTTGCCTACTTCTTCTTCTTTTGAATGGTGAAGAATTAGATCGAATACATTAAGGGTTAATGAGACACCTTAGCTATTAGGTACTTCAATCTGATATGTGTTGCAATTGATCTTCTTTAGTATCTTAAATGGTCTATTAGCTTCAGCTAATAACTTGTTCTTCTTGAGGTAAGAGAACCTTTCCTTGCTTAGGTGGATTCAAACTAAGTCTCCCGTATTAAGGTTAATGACTTAGTGACCATGGCTACCAATCTTTTGCTGCGTTTAGTTAAACTTAGCAATCTGCTCAGCTACTTATTAATGTAACCTGTGTATCTCTTAAGCTTGCATGAGGCCAAATTAGCTTTCCTTAGGAGTTATTGGCATGCCAACCAAGTCTAGTAGAGAGGTTGCATTGAAGTCATAGGTAACTTCAAGTAGGGTCTTTGCTATAGTGATGTGGATAGTTTTGTTGTACGTAAACTCTATAGTTAATAGGCATAGGTTCCAATCTCCTAAGCTCTTTCCTAAAACAACTAAGACCAACTAACTAAGGGTTGTATTCATAACCTCAATTTGTTTATTAGTCTAGGGGTGACTACTAGAGCTAAACATGAGATTTATGCTAAGTCTTTACCATAGTGTCTTCCAAAAATAACTTAAGAACTTTGTATCTCAATCCAAAACAATGGATTTTAAGACTTCATATAGCCTAGCTGCTTCTTGTAGAAACAAATCAACATTAAACCATTGTTAGTTTAGTGGCAAGGTATGAAGTGTGTTATCTTATTGAATTGGTCCACAACTACAAGAATTGAATCCTGTCTTTGAGATGTCCGGAGTAGCCTCAAAAGAAAGTCTATGCTTAGGTTATCCTAAGGTAAGGTTAGCGTAGGAAGGGGCATATACTCTCAATGTGGATCCTTTCTTCCCTTGTCCCTTTTAAAAGTTTTACAGTTGCTAACTACCTTATGGACATCCCTTGCTGTTCTTGGTCAGTAAAAGTTTTCTTTAAAAGGTTAGCAATTTTAGTCTCGCCAAAGTACCCAAAAAAGGCCTCATTGTGAGCTTCCCAAACTAATAACCCTCGGTAAAGTAGCTTGATATGCAAAACCATCGGTCTTGATAAAGGTATCCGTCCTTTAAATGGTATCCTCCCATAGCATTTCCACCTTTGCACTTTTTAATAATAAGATCGATATGAGGGTTCTAAGCATATTGCTTGGTGATGAGAAAACCATATTACTTTATTTGAAGAGTGGTGAGTAGAGCTTGTGATAGGAATCAAGCTATGGGGCTCTTGACCGGTAGTTGAGCTCAAGGATTAGAGGGGCTGATACAATGGATCCTTATTTTCTAACCAACCCCTATCGAGGCTGAGTACTTCCTTACCTAGTTGCCTCTAATATCATGCCATATGACTGCTCATTAGTCTGTGGTATGCTGAGTTGACAATTACTCTTTGTTGTCGAATCGACCAATTACTTGGCATCTTTCTTGTCGAGAAGCCGAGAGAGTGAGAGTTGACTAACTAAGTCATCCCTGCTCGGACAAACTCATTTGTCTGTACTTTTTTTCTGCATCTCCTAACAACTTCGCCAATGCAGCATTGCCACGTATACAGTATCATATGTAGAATTTGTAGCACCAATGATTATTTTCCTTATATAATTATTTTTACCCTTTTGTCTCGTACACATTGCTTCTTTAGGGAATGTCCTTATTGTTTTTTCCCCTTTGGGCAAGTTGCCCTAACTTATGGGCATAAGTACCCTTGTACTTGTAGCCGTAGAGGTAGATTACCTTCAATACACTTGAGTACTTTCTTCCTTACATAAACACTGCTTGTTTACTTTTAGCATCACTCTTATTCTTTCCCTTAAGCAAGGTTAGGTGATGAGTAATCTTACTGGACCAATTCGTGCGTCATATCGAATTGTGCCGTAAGTCCTCAAAAGTTCCTTTGGTGCGTTATATCTTCTAGAGTTGTTCGTGGATTTTTGCTTACTATTTCATCCATCATTTTACCTCCTTTTCGTACCTTTCCCTATTAACCCTTTTCGAGATTTCTACAAGCTTAGACCCATCTAGCGACTGGCCTTATTTGCTCTCAGTCACGATTCACATCATCTTGATATCAAAGTGGAGGTTTTGTGTAAACTGTAGTTAGTTCTTCCTGAATTCTATTATACTTATACCCTGTTTTGTATGTGAGAAACAGAGCAAGTTACTGTATTCATTTGACTGCTGTATTGTTAGTTGTTCACTTTCTAAAGTGTTTATTTGAATTTGAATATGTGAGGAGAAATGACATATCTAAGTATGAATATTAGTGCTGGTAATTACAGTGGAGTTGTCTACTATGGACGACAATCTCAAGGAACTGTCAGAAGTATCAACAAGAGACTTGATGAGGTAGCTAACCTCTTAGTCAATCTAACCCAAGCTGTTTATGCCTTGTCTTGCAGACCTACTAAGGCCGCGCAAAATACTCCATAAAGCTACTTAACCTGTTAGAGGTTAGAACTTAGCTCTACCAGTTTGAGGTGGAGGAGTTAGCAAATGAGTAAGGCGAAGGATAGACCTGAGAGAGCTAAATGAGGAGGAAGAAGAGTATTTTGAAGAGGAGCATGTACGAGTTCCTAAAGCATTCAGCTATGTGAAGCTTTGGATTCTGAATTTCAATGGATCTGGGAATGCTGAGGAGTATCTAGATTAGGAAGAGAAGGTAGAGCATGTATTTGATTATTATCAATATGAGGATTATGAGAAAGTGAGGATCACTACTGTTGAATTTTCTAAATATGCTGTCATGTGGTGGAAGAATTTTTAGGCCATGAAAAGAAGAGTGAGATACTGAGAGATTAACACCTAGCCTGAGATGAAGAGAGTGCTTAGAAACAGATTCTTACTGAAAACTTATCTCTAAGATACTTTTACTCGGCTTCAGGAGTTGAAACAAGGAGGTCGAATTGTTGATGAATATGTTTAAGAATTCCAAATGCTTATGATAAGATGCGAAGTGGAGGAATCACCAACCCGAGATACTTTTACTTGGCTTCAGTAGTTGAAACAAGGAGGTCGAATTGTTGATGAATATGTTCAAGAATTCTAAATGCTTATGATAAGATGCGAAGTGGAGGAATCACCAACCCGAACAGTCTCAAGATTTATTACTAAGATGAGAGGAGACATCCGAGACATTATGGAGCTCCAACAATTTGATACAGGTGATATGAAACAGTCTCAAGAAAGGCCAACTTAAAGATGTAGTGTTAACCCTAACGTATGAGAAAGAGTAAGGGTCTAGCTGGAAGACTAGCCAGATCAAGTATTTTAAGTGTCAAGGATTTGGACATATGTTTGCTCGGTGCTCGAATCGAAGGACAATGGTTATTAAGGGAGACATTCCGAAGTTAGATGTAGAGAGTGCGGATGAGGAACCCGAGGAGGAGGTTGCAGTTGAGAATGAGAATGCCGAGAAAGAGTCTATTGAGGAAGACATGCATCTTGAGAACTTGGACTAGTTGCTCATGGTTGTCCAATACACTATGAGTATGGAACCTTCATAAGAGGAGGAGTAGAGAGAGAACTTATTTCATATCACCTGCAAGGTAAATGATCAAATATGCACTTTCATCGTAGATAGTGGGAGTTGCATCAATGTAGCATTAATCAACCTCATTTCAAAATTTAGATTGCCAACTATTGTACACCCAAAGCCATACAAGTTGCATTAGTTCAGTGAATATGGAGTATAACACATCACTTGATAAATACTGCTACTGATTACTATTGGTAATTATTCAAACCAGATTCTTTGTGACGTACTGCCCATGTATGCGTCCCGTGTGTTACTAGGATGACCGTCGCTGTATGATAGGAGGGTCATCTACGATGGTTACAGGAATACCTACATGCTTGAGAAGGATGATCGGAAGATCACGCTAAATCCGATGCCGTCGAGAGAAGTTCACAAGTTACAAACAAAACTTGTTCGCAGATTGAAGAAAACTTTGGTGATGAGTAGAGTCGAGCTCTGAGGGACCACTAATGCCAATAAGCCGACCCTCCTGTTGGTTAGGTGATTATTGGAAATGAAGAAGCGGAATGATTTACATCAAGAGGTGAAGGAACTGTTGGATGAATATGCTGACTTGTTCTTAGAACAGTTGTTAGAAGGGTTGCCTCGACCCAAAGAATAGAGTACTGCATTGACATTGTACCTGGTGTTGCATTGCTGAACAAGCCAGCTTATCAGATGAACCCCAAGCAGGCTTCTAAGCTTCAATGTCGAGTCAATGAGTTGTTGGAAGGAGGATACGTAAGAGAGAGTCTTAGCCTTTGTGCTGTGCCTACACTTTTAGTGTCAAAGAAGGATGGAACTTGGTGGATATGTATTATCAGCCGAGCCATGAACGAAATTACGATCAAATATAGGTATTTGATCCTAAGGCTAGAAGACATGTTAGATGAACTGAGTGGAGTTAAAATTTTTAGTAAGATTGATCTCAAGTCTGGCTATCATCAAATCCACATGAGATCAGAAGACAAGTGGAAGACTACATTCAAGACTCGACATGGACTTTATGAGTGGATGGTCATGCCTTTCGGCTTATTGAATGCCCCAAGCACCTTCATGAGACTTATGAACCATATGTTTAGACATCTCATTGGGAAGTGTGTTATGGTATACTTCAATGACGTCCTGATCTATAGTGCTGGCATGCCGAGTTACTATGAACACATTAGAATAACCTTAGATATCCTTCATGCTAAGAGACTATTCGACAATTTGAAGAAATATTGCTTCTGCTAAGATGAAGTGGTATTCTTAGGCCATGTAGTCAGTGAAGGAGGCTTGCAAGTCAATGATGAGAAGATTTGAGTAATTGTTGAGTAGCTGTCCTCTACTACTTATGTCGACATGAGAAGCTTCCATCGACTGGCTTTGTTTATCGAAGATTCATTAGGAACTTTAGCACCTTCGTTGCATCACTTATTGAATTAATGAAAAAAAAAAATCTACTTTCAATGGGGAGAATGGGAGGAGAGGAGTTTTGCTGAGATTAAGAAGAGATTGATCTCCACCTTGGTGTTAGTGCTGCTTGACTTCAACAAAATTTTTGAGTTAGAGTGTGACATGTTAGGCATTGGAATAAGCGTTGTCTTGATGTAGGAAGGCCAATCAATTGCCTTCCATAGTGAGAAGCTTCGAGGATCTTAGTTAAATTACTCCGTATATGACAAAGAGCTCTTGGCACTAATCCGTGCACTGCAAGTATGGAAGCACTATCTACTGTTAAGAGAAAATATCATATATATTGACTACGAGTCACTACGGTACCTTTGAAGTCAGACCAAGCTATCTAAGCGATAGGCAAGACGGGTTGAATTCTTTGAAGGATTTAATTTTGTGATTAAGTATAAGTAAGGAAAGAGTAATGTAGTTGTAGATGCTCTCTTAAGAAGGCATGCGCTCTTATCAAAACTATAGATCAGGCTATTTGGCTTTGCGAGTATCGAGGAATAGTACTCCGGAGATCTACACTTTGGACCAATAATTTCGAGCTGTGTGGATGGGAGAACAGTGGACGAGTATTATGTAGAGGATGGCTATCTATTCCGGGAGGGAAATTGTACGTGTTGACTTGTTCCTTATAGGAATTATTAATTAGGGAGGCTTATAGCGGAGGACTCTTCGGGTACTTTGGAGAGAGGACCTATGAAGTATTGAATAGCCGATTCTTTTGGCCAAGAATGCGAAGAGATGTGCACTGGGTGGTTGAAAGCAGTGCTGTGTGCAAAAAGGCTAAGTGTCTAGCTGAACAAGGGAAAGCAATACCCCTATTTGTTTGGATGAGGTTGTAGATTGAATTAAGCATGGACTTTATTTTCGGACTACCGATAATTACCTGAGGAAAAGATTTTATAATGGTTGTTGTGGATCAGTTCAGTAAGATGGCATACTTTATACCCTGCACCAAAATTAATGATGCTTCGGCTATTACTTCTCTTTTCTTACAAGAGATTATGTAGATACACGGCGTACTGAGAAGTGTAGTCTTCGACAGAGACTCGAAGTTCTTAAGCCATTTCTAGAGAACCTAGTAGCTTCGACTGGGAACTAAATTACTCTCTAGTACCTCTTGTCACCCCCAAATTGATGGTCGAACAGAGATGGTTAATCATACTTTGGGTTTACTGCTTTAAGTTGTAGTCGACAAGAACTTGGTTGATTGGGACATTTGCCTGCCAGTGGTCGAGTTTGCTTATAACCGAACCGTACATAACACCACTAAGCAGACCCCCTTCGAAGTAGTTTATGGATTTAATCCCGAGTTGCTTATTGACTATGCCCCTCTACTCGTACCCCTGTAAGAGGACCTCAATGCTTCGGCCAGAGCACAATCTCTTCAGTACATCTATGACAAGGTCACTCGATACATCAACCAAGCTACTGGAAGAATGCGAGAAAAGACTAAGGCTAGGTCAGCTAAACAATTTCGGCCGGGAGACTTGGTAATGCTACACCTTACCAAGGAATGGTTCCCAAACAAAAGGAAAAACAAATTATTTGTAAGAGTGAAAGGACCTTTCAGAATCCTTTAGAAAATCAGTGACAACGCGTACAGGTTAGAATTTCCTAAGGAATGTGGGGTTTCTAACGCCTTTAACATTGCCAACATTAATCCATTTCCCCTTGATAGAGAATTGAACCAATACGATTCAGATTTGATCCCAAATCTAAAACAATCCAAAGGGAATGATGAGAATCAAGCTATGGAGCCCCTGACTCGCAACCGAGCTCGAGGATTAGAGGGGTTGGCACAACGAATCCTTATGTTCTAACCAACCCCTGTTGAGGCCGAGTACTTCCTTGTAGAAGCTGAGTACTTCCTTGCCAAGTCACCTCTAACGCCGTACTGCATTGCCACTCATTATTCTGTGGTATGCCGAGTTGATGATTACTTTCTATTGCCAAATCGACCAATTACTTGACATTTTCCTTGCTGAGAAGCCGAGAGAGTGAGAGCGGACCAACTAAGCCATCCCTACTCAACAAACCCATCTGTCTATACTTTTTTGTCTGCATCTCTTAACAATTCCGCCAATGCAGCATTGTCACGTATACAGTATCATATGTAGAATTCGGAGCACCAATGCTTATTTTCCTTATATATTAATTTTTATGCTTTTGTCTCGTACACATTGCTTCTATATGGAATGTCCTTATTTTCTTTTCTCTTTTGGGTAAGTTGCCTTAACTTCTAGGTATAAGTACCCTTGTACTTGTGGCTGTAGAGGCAGATTACCTTTGATACACTCGAGTACTTTCTTCCTTGCGTAAACACTGCTTGTTTACTCTTAGCATCACTCTTATTCTTTCCCTTAAGTAAGGTTAGGTGGTGAGTAACCTCATTAGACCAATTCGTGGTCATATTGAATTGTACCGTCAGTCCTCACAAGTTCCTTTAGTCCGTCATATTCTTTGGAGCTATTCGTGGGTTATTGCTTATTATTTTATTCGTCATTTTGCCCCCTTTTCATACCTTTCCCCATTAACCCATCTCAAAATTTCTGCAAGCTTGGACCCATCTAGCGACTGACCTTGTCTGCTTTTGGTCAGAGTCCACATCAACTTGCCATTGGGAAAGAGCATTTGTCACCACATTGGTATTATCCTTCTTATGATTGATGACGTAGGAAAAACCCTCCATGAACTCAAGCCACTTAGCATGCTTCTTTAAGAGTTTATTCTGGTAGCCAAGATGTTTTAAGGACTCATGCTCTATCTATATGACATATTCTCTTAGAAGTAAGTAGTGATACCATATGGTCAGAGATCAGAAGAGAGAGTAGAGCTCTTTCTTATATATGCAATAGTTCAGGGTGGTACAACTAAGCTTTTCATTATGATAGGCTAGAGGTCAACACTCTTGCATTAATGTAACACCAATTCTCGTGCTCGAGGCATCACAATCTAGCTCGAAGGGCTTCTCAAAGTCAAGCAATGCTAAGACGAGAGTCGTAGTCAACTTCTCCTTAATCTCTCTAAAGCTTTTCTCATCTTACTTAGTCCATTGGAATCTATCTCCTTTATTGTGAGCTCCATTAAGGGGACCATTGTAGTATTGAAGTTCTGAATGAACCACATATAAAATGAAGCAAGTTTATGGAAGCTTCTTACCTCAGTAATGTTCATTAGAGTTGACCATTCTAAGAAAACTAGAACTTCCTCTTCATTAGCTCGAATTCCATCTCTAAATAGAAAATATCCTCAGAAGACACCTTGAAGAATGTATATTTCTTCAAATTTTCGAACAATTTCTCTATATGGAGTACATTAAAAATAGCTTAGAAGTGTTCATTATGATTGGCTAAGTTAGCACTATACACCAAAATATCTTCAAAGTATACAACCACATACCTTCTAATCAAGGTTCTCACAATACGGTTCATGAGTCTTATGAATGTGCTCAACACATTTGTTAGGCCAAAGGGAATGACTAGCTAAACATAAAGGCTTTGCTTGGTTTTAAAAGAAGCTTTCCATTTATCTTTTGCCTTCATGTGAATTTCGTGGTAGCCACTCCATAGGTCGATCTTAGAAAGCACTTGGCATCATTGAGCTTGTCTAACATGTCATTAAGCCTTGGTATGGGGTATATGTACTTCATGGTAATTTGGTTTATAGCTTGGTTATTGATGTATATGCACCATGAATCGTCTTTCTAGGGTACGAGCAAAGTAGAGCTACATACATGCTCATACTTGACATCTGAGTATGTTCATGCGACTGATGAACCATGTATACTGGGAACTCATTGGAAAGTTTTTCATCGTATATTTTGATGATATTCTTATCTATTCTGACTTAGAGACTTACTAAGAGCACTGTAGATACCCAATTTTTTCCTCCTTTATTTTTATTTTTATTATTTTCCTTTTCTTAATAGGCCCTAAATTAGGAAAACACACACAAAAAAAAGGAAATTAAAGAAAACCTAAAAAATAAAGAAATTTAGAAAAAAAATAAGAATTTTAGGAAAATACAAAAAATAAGAAAACTGGATAAGAAACAATTGAGAAATTTAGAAAATAAGAAATTTTGTTTAAAAATTTAGAAAATTGAGAAATTACAAAAAAAATTAGAAAAGTTGAAAATATAAAATATTTTTGAAAATAACATTTCATTAAGGTAGATTTTTTTTTTAATTTTTAAATTAGATTTAGAAATTGAGCCGTTGAACTTAAGCTTAGATTAAATCTAGTTTAGGATGATTGAATCTATATGTGCAATTTAGTTGCACATATGGACAAGGCATAGTCCAACGGCCTAATAGTTAAATACATAAACTTGGTTTGGGCATTATCTGTGAGGTTTTGGGTTCGAGTCTTGGTAAAGGTAGGGAGATCTTTTATATTTTTTGTCAACTACCATACTGCCAAATGTTAGGATCTTACTGCGCCATTTGTTTTGACACATGGCATCATAGGATTGGATGACCTTACTGACGTGGCATTTACATGGCGTGTTACATTAGCTACCATGTATCAGGTTAGGGTTGGTTAAGTCAGCTGACGTGACACCACATTAACCGACTTTCCTTCTCTTTCCCTCACTTTTCTTCCATTTCTTTCGATTTTCGTCCTTTTTCCTTCTTAAGAACAACCTAACCCTCTCACTTTAGCCTCTAATTTCGTACTTTTTCCTTGCCAAAACATACCAATTAATGGTGCAAATTCATCCTCCGCATGGCCTACTTTGAATCAAACACATTAACATAGCCAAATTTGATATAAAACAAGTTCAAATCAAGCTCTAAAAAAGTGGGAAAAAATTGAAAATTTGGAATTGTCATTTAATATAATTCAAGCTTTCCTTGTTTTTTGGGTTTAAATTAGAGTATAAATAAGACTCTTAGGCTTGTTTTAGAACACACACACTTATCCACAAGCTCGTAAGAACACTCCTAAGCCCTTCCTCTTTCTCTCTCTACCTACAATTGTGCTCTCTCTTTCTCTAACCCATACCCACACTCGAAGGAATTCGAGCAATTCCAACCACTACTGTGACTCTCCCATGACATGAGCTCTTCAACCTAACTCCCTTAGTCCATAGCCGTGATCCAAAACTCTTCTACATCCAAACCTTAACCACTACACCCCATATCATGCCTGTAATCAATTGAAGATAGCGGCCATCTAGCTCTGTGTCACGTCCGTAATCAATTGAAGCCCCTTGATCATGCCCATGACCCCTTCCAAGTGACTACCTCAATTGACTCGATCCAATTTGTGATTGACCTAAAGTCTACTCTAGGTCCGACCATGCACCCACTATGTCCAAAGTCCAATTTCTTTTATTTACTTTTTTTATTTATTATTAGTTGTTGTTTTTTATTTTGTCAATGTAAATGTAATAATAAAAAAAAAAGAAAAGAAGAAAAAAAAATAGTTTATTTATTTAGTTTAATAGAAAAAATAAAAAATATATATAATAATAAAAATTGTTTTAACGCTTAGAAAAATCATGTTTTAAAAAAATAAAAAATAATCGGACCCTTTACAAATTAGGACTACTTTTAGATTTTTTCAAAAATAAAGTTTTTGATTTAGGACCTACCCTTTTTAGAACTTTTCTTAAATAAACCAAATTGAACTAAAAACGTAAATTTGATGTATTTTTAGAATTAAAACCAAACAACCCACTAAAGTTTTCATTAAGAGAACCATATACGTCTGATCTTGAACAGTGGATATATAGACATTTATGGGGTGATGATAAAAATTAAAAATACTTAATTTCCCTTTTTCTTTAGTTTAGATTATTTTTCATTCAATTATAATAACTAGTAACCAAGTTCTATCTTTCAAAATTAAAAGGTGATTTTTAAGTTTAATTCTAATTTTGAAAAGTCAATGGTACTCGTAAGGGTTTAAATTTTTAAACCCCAAACCCAAATCTCTAGTTTTCAAAAAGTTGTTTAAAAAATTGGTTTTTTTTTTTTTTTTTTGGAAACTAGTGGCTAAGTTATAACCAATCTACCAAATTGGTTATAACTTAACTCTTTTTCTCGATTCTGGTTAGGTGGTGGCTTTAAAGTTGTTTTCAAATTGAAAAAAGGGTTTTTTTTAAACCCCAATCGAGAATTGGTATTAAACGGGTAGGGTTTAGTATTGATTGGTTCAGAGAAAAATTAATTTTTTAAGAACTAGGAGATGAAAAACCAGGCTCGATAAGCATCTCTGAGTTGTTTTCTTAAAACTCCGAGTTGAGAAGTTTAACACTAATCTGAAGAAATGCAACTTTCATCGACCTGAGATAATCTTTGTAGGACTTATTGTAAGTGGTGGTGGCATCTAAGTTGATAATGAGAAGATACAAACAATTATTGAATAGCCTATGCTAACCTATTTAGTTGACATGGGAAACTTCCATGGCATAGCTTCATTCTATCGCCAGTTCATTAGGAACTTCAATATTATTATAGCCCTACTCACAAAGCTAACAAAGAAAAATGTAGAGTTCAGCTAGTGAGAGAAGAAACAAGAGAGTTTTGATGAGGTGAAGGAGAAGTCGACTATAGCCCCTATCTTAGCTCTACTAAGCTTTGACAAAGTGTTTGAAGTAAAGTGTGACACATTTAGACTAGGCACAGGTGTTGTGCTAATGTAGGAGGGCCGACTTATTACCTACTTCATTGAAAAGTTTAGAGGAGCTATACTCAACTATTTTATTTGTGATAAGGAGTTTTACTCCCTGATTTGAGCCTTAATTATGTGGCAACATTATCTGCTACCTAAAGAATTTTTTATCTACTCTAATCATGAATATTTAAGATATCTAAAAAGCTAACCCAAGTTGTCTCGAAGAGAAGCTAAGTAGGTATAATTTATAGAGGGATTTTTATATGTTGTAAAGTATAAGAACGGTAAGAACAATGTAGTGGTCAATGCCTTATTGAGATGGCATTCCCTCTTGATCGAACTATAGACCCGATTACTGTTTTTTTTTATGATTAAGGGTTTATATGTTGAGGATTCGTAATTTGGACCCATTTATACATGATGTGAAGATGGCCAAATGCTTGATGACTATCACAGGGAGGACGAATACTTATTCAACAAGAGGAGATTATGTATCTTGACTTGTTCTATGTAAGAGATGCTAGTATGTGGGGTGCATAGTGGAGGATTGTTTGGACATTTTGGTAAGCATTGAACTTTTGAGATACTAGCTTCTAGATTCTTTTAGTTAAAGATGATGAGAGATGTCTATGGTGTATTAGAAACGTATGCTACTTGTGGAAAGGCAAATGGCTGAGTTGAATAAGGATAATATTTACCATTGTCGATTTTGATCAAACCATGGTTCGAGCTAAGCAGGGACTTTGTGTTAGGATTGCTAAAGAGGTCCTAAGGGAGGGATTTTATCATGGTAGTTGTAGATTGATTTAGCTATGAATGATGATGCTTTGTCTATCTCTTTTCTTTTCTAACAAGAGGTTGTTAAACTTCATAAAGTTCCCAAGACCATTGATTTAGACCAGGCTTGAAATTCATGAGCCACTTTTAGAGGACCCTATGGGAGTGATTGGGTGCTAAATTGTTGTTCACACATCTAGTCATCTACAGACAGATGAATAGACTAAAACTGTTAATAGAATTGTCGGGACTTTACTCCAAGTTGATGTTGGTTGGAACATAACTGATTAGAATCTATGCTTGCCTATAATTGAGTTTGCCTACAATAAGACCGCCCATAGTGTTATGAATATGTCGTCATTTGAGATCACCTATGGGTTCAACCTTGAGCTTCCACTAGACTAGACACTCCTCCCAAGCTAAAATGATTATCAACTAGCTATGGAAAGATTCGATGCCATTAGAGCAATGCGATAGAATGTTGTAAAACATCTAAGCCAAGCTGTTACGAAGCTCGAGAGATGAAGCCAATGATGGAAGAATAGAGAATTTCAATTAAGAGATTTGGTTTGGATCTATCTTGTATAGAATGATTCCCAGGTTTAAGGAAGAACAAGTTATCCCCTAAAGCCAACGAACCACTTAAAGTGCAGGAAAAGATAAATTCTAATATCTATAAGATTGAATTACCCGAAGACTATGGGGTCTTAGACTCCTTTAACGTTGCCAACCTCAATCCATATGTCCTCGAAGAAGAGTAACAAATAGCTAAGCTAGATTTGATCCCAAATCTCCAATAGGCTGGAAGGGATGATAGGGACTACGGACCAATCTCTTGCTCTAGAGTCCAAGGACTTGCTTATGAGGTTCACGGAGCTATTCAAGAAGAGTTGAACTCAGAAGAGCGATCCTATCTCTAATCTAACCTACTAAATTACTTTGTTCTTTACCTCCTTAAGGAAACTCTCGAGGTGATCGACTTGTTGTCGAGCCGACCCCTTCGCAACAACAATCCAAAGTCAATCACTAAACTTGCTTACTATTGACTTGATATGTTATTAAGATTGAGATTCCCTAAACTCGACCTGACCAGCCGAGGCTGACCAAGCAATGGGCCATATCCATAACTAATTTCCTTTTTCCTTTTCTTGTAGGAATTCATTTTTGAAATTTGCATGTACCTAGGAATTACCTTAACTGGGTCATATAAAAGCTTGTATTTTGTAACAATCGTGACAGTTAATGATGATTGAATTTCAAAGTGTGGTTTTTAGTCCATAAACTTTCATAAATTGGCAAACAATCCCCATAAGTTGAGAATAATCCCTTCAAACTTTAATTTAGGTTTGTAAACACTCTATAAACTTTGATTTTAGTGTATAAATACCTCTTAAACACCCCCTAGTTTAGAGGGTTGTTTACACACCAAAATTAAAATTTAAGGAGTTATTCTCAATCTATGGGGGATTGTTTGTTAATTTATGAAAGTTTAAAGATAAAAAATTATACTTTGAAAGTTTAGAGGCTCAATCCGTACCTAAGTCAAAGTTTAGGGGGGTTATTTGCAATTTCCTTTTTTTTTTTTTCATTTATGAAAATCTTTTTGTATGAGAAAACCAAATTTGGGAAAAATTCCATTTTATTTGGTAGTACCTTTATTGTAGCAATATGCACATCATTAACAAGAAAACAAAATTATTTATTATGGAAAACTTAACATGCCAACATTATATAATAACTAAGCTAGTCATTTATTAAACACACCAAAACTAAGCATGACAAGTTAACTGTAAGCTAAACATGATAATTTATTCGCAACTAAGCTCAATTATTTATTAAGGCATCAAACATGTCAAACTATTTATTAAAACCAACGTAATAATTAATCTAAAATAATCTCAACATGCCAATTATTTTATGCCTACATGTTAATTACTTAACAACATTGTATTTATTTATTAAATAATCACACAAAAACACATTATTTAAACAAAATCATGTCAACACAAGATTATTTTTTTAGAACTTTCTTTTTTTGAAAAAACCTTATTTATGAATTATTAAGAAAAAATAAAAAAGACATTGAAAATTAATGAAAAAAATTATTAAATATTGCAAAAACACCTTATGTAACTAAAAATCATAATATTAAAAGATCATAAACACATCCTTTTTGTTTCCTATTTTTGAAATTTTTTATATCTTTTTTCAAACAACACATGCCTTTAATTAATGATTGAAGAACTTACCTACAATGTGCAATGGTCTAGTGACTGATTCAATGGTTTCCAATTGGTTTTTGAGGCAAATTCGGTGGCTTTAAACTCCTAAGAGACCCTTCATTGAGACCCCTACTTCAATTTCTAGAAAACCGAACAACATGACTCCCAATTTCTTCGGAAACTTCAAGTTTGATATGAATAAACTCTAAATTCACTTTCAAAACTTTAAATTCGAATTGGTTAATTCCAACATGAAATTAAAGTAAACCACCTACTTGGCTTTATTCTAGGATGAATGTAGATTGCTCAACTATGTTCTAGGATGAGAGAAATTGAAGACAGATTGGACTTACCATTATGAACACATAGAGAGAGAAAGTTGCAATTGCATATAATGTGGTGATTTGCAATTCTTAAAAGTTGAATGAATGTATGGAGGAGGCCTTTATTTATAGTATATAGTTATGAGAGTAGGCCAAGAAATGTCCATATAATGGAAAGATTAAATCTTTTATGATAATGACAATTTTGTGAATGTATCTCGATTTTCTTTAGTTTTGGCCAAAATTAAGCACTTTTTTGCACAAAATAATGGAAATTAAAAGTCCATACAGCTCATAAAAGATGTCATTGCTCGTTTTATATCTTGTTATATTGTTAATTAGGAACAAGAATCACCAGTTTTGCTAAAATAAGCTAAGGGGTGTATTATGGGAATTTATTAGTTATCCTATTTTCCATTTTTTATTTATCTTATTTCCCTCAATGAAAATTGAAAATTTGCACACTCCCAAGTAGTACAATTTATGAGCTTTCATTTCCATATTTTTCTAGATTTTTTTTATGACAAAAAATAGGTGAAATTAGGTAAAAGTTGTCTAGATATACTTGCCATTTTATTATAATTTGAACTTTCAGTGCTGGATTTTTGATAAAATGGGGAGAAGGAGAAGAAGGGGTCTATTACCTAGTCAACATGTGTCACTTGGCATCCTATGTATGGGTTACATGGTGCCATGTTAGCACCATGTGGCAACCCAAGATTGGTGCCATGTGGCACTTAAATCTAGGTGATACGTGGCACATTGTGAGGTTGACATATAGTGACATGGTTGTGCACTACGTATCCTTTTTTTTTTTTATTTTCTCGTTTATTTTTTCTTTTTCCTTTCCCTCCTATTGCATCTTCTATTCTTTAACTTCTTATTTACTTTTTCCTCTCTTTTTTTTTTCAATCCTAAGGAGGGACTTAATTAACAACAAAATTTCTAAAACTACACTCTTTTCTTCAAAATATTTTCAAAATTTATCCAATTTGACCAAATCAGTAACCCATTTTATACCTATGTTCGGCTTTTATTAAAAATTTCAAATGACCATAAAATATCCATTTTAAATTCGATTAAGGCATAGTTTGAGGCTACAATCTTTTTAGAAAGTGTACTTTTAAAATATTTCAAAATAACCCATCCATATTGGGCTAAAAAATTGATTTCCCAAGAATATCCATTTTTATTTAAGATTCTTAATTTGATTAAACCGCATGTCTATTTTGACTTTACAAACCGTTTTTTACCTCAAAAAATTACTTTTACTCAAACCGACCTAAATGGACAACTGTACAAAACTTTTTATAACTTTTCAATTCTTGATTTTTTTTTTATTTTTTTGGCTTTCTCTTTTTTATTGTTATTATTTTGGCTTTTAGTTATTTTTCAATTTTTTATGTCTTCTCTTGATTTTTAAATATCTTTTTGTTATGTTTTCAATTTTTTTTTTTTTTTGTATTTTTCATATCTTGGCCTTTTCCAAAAACTGAGAACTATAAATGAACTTCAAGAAGGTAAAAATGGAGTGTCTACATAGGGTTTAGGAACCTATTTTGTTGTTTTTATTCCTTTCTATATCCAGAGACTAATAAGTCGATTGCAGTTTCCAAGTAGCAATTACGGTGAGGGAAAAAGAGGAGAAGCCAACTAAGAAGCTGCACTTGAAAAGTTTACCAATTTGACCTTAAAGGGGTTTGAAAGATTAGGGAAACAAAATAAAGGTGTCATGAAAGCTTTTTCCTTAGCTGAGTTGGTAAATACAAATAAATATAAGGTCATGTAAGAAAGTTGAAGTTCAAGAAACTTTAACATCTAAATCAAGACCAAGGGAAAAAGTGGTACAACAAAAACGCATTCTTGAAGTATGTGAGCCATGGTTAAGCAAGTTGTTCCACTTGTACCTTTTTTAAGACTGCTAAAGAAACATAAAAATGATACAGATTATAGGATGTTCCTAAACATGCTCAAGAAGTTGGAAATCGATATTCTCTTTGTGGATATATTAGAGTAAACACCTCGTTATAGGCATTATTTGAAAAAATATAATGACCAAGAAAAGGAAGGTAAAAGGGCGAGAAATGATCATGTTGTCTTACGTATGTACGAAAGCATTGAGAGATATAGTTCCGCTTAAATTAAATGATCTATGAAAGTTCACTTTGGATTTGGATTGCACTAAAATAGATCAAAATTTCAAGAACGCATTACATAATTAAGGTACAAGTCTCAATGTGATTCCTTTCTTTGTAGTAAAGAAATTAGGTTTAGGGGATTCAATAGGAAGAACAAAGATGACATTTCCATTAACTGACTATTCTTTTAGGAGACCTTAATGAGTGATCGATGATGTACTTTTAAAAGTGGATAAATTCAAATTTCTTGTAAACATTGTAGTTTTAAATATGAAGGAAGATCTAAAGATTCTTATCACCTAATCATACTTATCGTTGGAGTTGTGATTGATGTGAAAAATAGTAAATGGTATTGAAGGTCAGGAAGAGTGAGTTGTATATAAATATCATAAAGTGATGGAAAGGGAGGGACTTTTAGGCCACCAAGACAACTACAACATTGGATGCTCTAGTTGAAGTAAGAATTGACCCTAATGAGGATGAGAAATAAGGAGCATAAGTAAAAAGAAAGGACATTGATGGGAGGTTACCCCAAAAGTTTGACCTACCTTATGGAAGAGGAAGCATGAATTATTAAGCCAACGGTGTTAAACAGAAGCGCTTCTTGGAATGCTACCCAAGTTTTTAATTTTTAGGATCCTTTGTTTTGTTATTTTTGCTTAATATTCATTTATTTCATTGAAGTTTTGAAAAAAAAAAAAAATTACTCTGCTTATGTTATTTGAAATTTTTGCAGCTCACAATAAAATTGTTAAGGGCTTAATTTAATTTCAAGGCCTATGTTGGTACTTTTATTATTGTGAATGTATAGGACATAGGCTAAAGCAAACTTAGATAAAATTTAGGCTTTTAAGAGAGTTACACAATCCTTTAACATGGTCATGTCAAAATTTTCTTTTGTAGCAAGCATCCACAGAAGATACACAACCCTTAACATGGTTACTATAGCTATTTTGAGTAAGAAGCATGAAAAGGCACAACATGGAGTTAATATGCCATATCGAAACTTACGTCGAAATGGCAAGACCCCCAAAAAGATACATGGGTCATCTTTTGAGATTTCTCTTGATCTCTTCCATAAAAAATACAATGTTGACTGCCTTTTCGTTATTCTTCCATGTTTTTAGGGATAGGTATGTAGTTGCTTGAATGAAGTAAGAGGTTTGAAGTGATTTTTCTTTTAGTAGGTCATTTGTAGGGGTCCCCCTTCATGGATGGAAGGTAACATTCTAATCCTTGGTCCTAGTTTATTGTTGAGATTAATGAAAAGCTAAGCTTTGGGTTGGGATGAAATGGGACTTTCAAGCTATCCAAAAAGAGCAATGGATAGGTAAATTCTTTCTTTAGGCAATTCGCATCTTCCCATCTAATAAAGAGAGTGTGTTATAGTTACTCTAAGAATAGATTCATTTGAAAGTGCAAATAAAGCAAGAGTATAGGCTAAAAGGGCATCTATGTCATGGTGAAGGTAAGGCGACATTCATTAGTCATTCATTTTTAGGAAAAAATACTCCATCATTTATGGAATTGTAAAAAAAGGGAAAGAGATCTAAAAGATTTGTTTCCTAAACCCCTCTAGATAAAGACTAATGGTAGGTGGTCTCATAATGTGGAAGGAGTGGAAAGTAGGAGTTGTGTCGTATACACAACCATGTCAAACTTATGTTGCTTTGTAGGGTTTTAAAAGGGATTGGCATGATGTGCTTAGACTGTACCATAGGTAAGTTTTCAATATGGAAATGCCTAGCTCTTGACACGTCATGTTGAGGCTATGCCGTGAGTTATAATAAAAAACCCTTACTCTCTTCCTTTTTTTTTTTTTCTTTTTCATGTTGTCTCTTCTTCCTTGCACACCTATGCATCATTCAAAGAACATAACCCCTAAACTCGTGCTTTCATTTCTCTTCTTCCTTTGTTAGAGTTTTACTTGCTCAAATTTGAGTGTGACTACTTTCTCTTTCTATCTCTTTATTCTTTTGTGTGCTTATTTGCACTTTGTTTCATTACTTACTATCCTTTTACATTTTCATGATTAGGGTTTTATGGCATGAGTAAAAATTGAACCTTAGCATCATTTGCTTGAATATTTAATATGAGTTACAATTCCTTTTGTGAATACATGCAATTTCTCAATCCTATGGATCCTTAGTTATATGTATAACTTTTGACATAACATAATCATATTGAGGTTTTCATAGTCTTAAAAAAAATGTTGATGATTTTTTACTTATAGCTCTAAGCTTATGCTTGATTTCCTTGTGCCCTTTAACCATCTACTTAGCCTTGTGTTCAACTTGAATACCCCTTCCTTTGCCTTCAGGTAATCAGATTAGATTAAAAACATAATGAACCTTCTTTATATAAGCAATATAATATGGTAATCTTTTAGTAGCACTATTAGAAACACTATCATATGCAAATTAAATTTATGTTAATATAACATCCCATTGCACCGGTTTACTCTAGAAATACTATTATTTAAGTGACCAAAGCTCTATATATAGCTTCTCTTTGGCCATCAGTTTACGTACTCAAGTTCAAATAAGAATCAAACATTCTCCATAATGTTGGCTAGAAGTAGCTTAGAAACTTACCATCTCGGTTAGAAGGGATGGATTTCAAAACATGATGTATATAGATGCCTAGCAACTCCAACTACATCAAAAGTCTTTCTCCAAGGAATAAAATGAGCTATTTTAGAAAATCCATCAATTACTATGAAAATAGAATCGGTTCCCTTTAAGTTATAGGTAATCTAACACAAAATCTATGGGTAGATCTTCTTAACCATTCATCGGTACAAGTAAATGATATGTATAATCCAATGTTATTTGAATGCCCTATGGCTCTCTAACATATATTACATATTTTAACCAACTTATATACATTCCATCTCAAATGTGCCTAATGAAATCCCCTTTTACTGCAACAAATATCTTGTCTTTGCTAAATAACCTAATAGACATTTACTTGAAATCTCCTCCATATAAATCTTGAATCATTTCATCTTAAAGAGAAGTCTTAGGCAAGTATAGCTAATTCTCATGCATCAAATACCTATAAAACTCATGGAACCCATCTGTTAGTTAGTTTGAGAGACTTTACTCCAAATCTCAATGAAGTTTTCATCATATAAATATAATCTCCTAAGTTTCTTGAACCTCATCATCTATTGCTTAAGTTAAAGAGTAAGGATAGTTTATGACTCAGCATCTACAATCTTATTTTAAGCATCGTATTTGTGTTTTAACTTGAAAGAAAATTCTACATAAGTTGATACCATCTTCGATGCATGTTATCGCTTATCCTCTTTCAACTACTTAAATACTTTAGGCTTTGTGGTTAGAATACAATATAAATTGCTTAACTATGAAATAGAGTTCCCAAATTTTGAAAGCTCGCACCATTAAATAAAATTCCTTATCTTAGGTGCTCCACTTCCTTCTAAACTTCATTGAGCTTCTCATTCAAGTATGCCACTAATTGCTTATCTTATAATAGAATAGCTCCTATTTCTACTCCTTAGCTTCCCAACCAACTTCAAGCACTCTATTAAAATCTAACAAAGCAAAGGTAGAGTAGTACATAGCTTCTCCTTTAGAGCCACAAACTATTAGTTGCTCATTCACCTCATTGAAAAATTTCCTTCTTTAAATTGCCCAAATGGCATCACTAACCACTCATATAGCCCTTCACTCTTCTAAATTTCCATTTTCCATTCATCTTCGAGCCTGATACAAATCTGATGGTACCGGTTCTTTAAATCAATCTTAGAGAACTATCTAACTCCATGTAATTTGTCCAATATGTTATCTAGCATTGAGATTAGAACCTTTTATCCCATTGTGATTCTTCTTATTTCTCTACTATCAATAATATTCTCCTTCCCAATCTTTCTTTTGAGTTAACAATATAGTGTCAGCATAATGACTCATGCTTTCCTATATAAGTCCCTTTTGAAGCAACTCTTCTACTTTTTCTTTTAGAATCTCACTTTCCTTAGATTTACCTTGTAAAGAAGTAAGTCTGATAATCTCACCCTAAGGATGAGATTAATGTGATGTTGTATGTCCCACATAGGTGATAACCATCAAGAATCTCTTCTAGCATTAATTTTTTAAACTCTTATAGTAAAGGACACATATGTGTCCTTCATAGGAAAATCAACTTCATTGGTTAGAGTTTATTTTGTTATTAATATACAAACCTTTCTTGACTCTTCAATTTTAGAGTCAACCTCATAAGTAATAAACAAGAGTATACACTTATTAGGTAGTTCTAGCTTAAACTTCAAGGGTAATAAAGTATACTTCACACTTGCTTTCCCTAATTATATACATTACCCTTACCTAAATGTTGAACATCTATGCTATATTGCTATGTTTTACTGAATAATAAATGGCATACATTCATATTAACTGCATCATAATAAACTTTATCATGATACTTACCAATGGAGAAATATACTTACACCACTTTATAACTCTTATCTTTCCTTCCACTTCCTTAATCCATCTTAATGTATAAGGATTAAGATATTTATCTACAAATAGCTTCAACTTCTTTACTGTATCTCTTTTAATGATGTTCTTATAAATACTTTTATCAAGGATAACATAAATAAAAATAAGTAGTCAAATGAGATATTTGAGTAAGGATTAGATGGGCTAGGCTCTAGTAGTTGGTTGGGTCATTACCCTAAATCCTATAAATAAGTCCGCCCTATAGGGTACCTAAGTTGGTTCCTCAGCATTTAGTAAAGCATTACAGTGAAGTTTCGGAAGCCACTCTACAATGGACATTGGAAGTCTATCCTACATCTAAGCATAGTGACGTTCGACTTGGAAAGCACCTTAATGGCTCATCTACATGCTAAATCTCCTTGTTAATACCTCGTCAAAGAGACTATTGGCTCTTAAGGCCCGTTGGCCTTAGAGGAGTTCCTATGTGCAGTCGACCTCCATTCAACACTCGACACCTGACCTATTGAAGGTTAGTACTTTGGTCCCATCCTTGTGCTTATGACCTATGGAATTTATGATACAAAGACCTCAGATAACAGTGGTTGATCCAAGAAGCTCAAATGTTGAACATTAGGATAATACCATGGAATTACTACTCAGTGTGAATAATTAAGGTGTTGTGTTAACTCCAATAATCTTGGATTGTGTCTTCTGAAATCGATACACCTTCCTAATTGGGCAAGATATGATTTTATTCACATTCTCCCCTCAAAACCTATAAATAGAGATTAAACCCTATAAGTAAGATGCTTTATACACGCACACAACAAAAGTCTTACTTTCTCTTTTCAAATCTCATCTTCTTAACTTAAGTATCAGAGTAGCCACATTGGACAACATCTTAATTCCCATTAACTGTGTTTTCTTTTATAGACATTACCTTACAATTTAGGCCCAAATTCAAGAAGTTTTACTGGTAAAATCATCCAACAACAAATATAGTAACAGCATTAGTATAGTTAGTATTAATAATGAAAGAGGTTATCAAGGGGAGTAATGAATGTTGCCATGCCGCTCATAAATAAAATATTAGTAATATATATATGAGTAGTAGTAAGAGAGTCGTGTAATCTTTTTCTTATATTCTTTAATAGAGTTTGCAAGGAGCTTGAAGCTTGTATTTAGGAGCATTTTACTCTATTGTGTACCTCTCTTCTTATATTAAATATAATTGGTACTTGAATTTCTAGGTTTATGTTAGATCATTAGCTAGAGAAAAGAAACAATGTTTATATATTTTCTTTCCTAAAAATAATGAAAGAGTAAAGATAATGAGAATCCCCAACTTCATTATGAAAAAAAAAATAAAGAAGAGGATTGAGACCCAAAAAGAAAGAGCACAAAAAATTTAGAAGAAAGACAAAAGGATCTTAGAATAGGAGAGAGAAACCACTTGTAGGATGTCCACCACCCAAACTAGTCGCATGAACTGAACTTGACTAAACCTAGTCGCAGTTTAGTTGATGCCATACCACATGGATACATAGTACCATCCTTGCAAGTGTATGACTACCACCCTTAATACCGAAACTCGATGAAGTACCCTTAAGAAGACATGTAAACTTAACCACCTAAACCTAAATGCAAACCTAACTGTCTAAACCTAAACAACTATCACTAGGAAACTGATGTAACCTCGAAAGACCTATTAAGTAAACCTAACAAACCCATAACAAAATGATTCACTAGCTATACATTAACTAATCCTATCCTCTAGAGATGATTTGTAGGTTACAATCAACAAAATGATTCATTGACTACACATTAACTTAACTTCCCCTTTAGAGATGATTTATATGTTACAATCAAAATTGTTAATTCCCAACATTGGATTCTTAAATTGACAAATTGAAGCAACTTATGATGAAAGTAACAAAGTATCTTAAATGGTAGGAGTTTAATGCTCTTAAATCCATTTTTCTTATTGATGAAACATTGAGCACTGGTTTAAACCTATTCCCTTAATTTATGATTTATCCAACGTTACCACTCTAATGCCTAAGTCAGTAAACTTAAATTATTTGAAGTGTTAAAGAAAAGGGGAGTAAGTAGTAAGAGTGTTTAGAGAATCTTATAGTGGTTTGTCCTTGCATATATATAAGGTTGTCTAATACTTATATTGGAAAGGTAGTTAAACTCCCTTGAACACATAGTGCCTTGTGGATTAGAATAAGTGTTAAAAGTGGAGGAAAAAGGCAATTGAGTGATTATCTACAAGAGTAATTGTTAAACTGTCCACACCTCTATCTAAATGTTTGAGTATTTGAACTTTAGGTGTTGGGCCTTAATGATTTAGCTTTAAGATTCCTAATTGGTAGAGTTACTTTGAGTTGGCAAAGCCTCAGGGATAGGTTAGTAAACTAGGTGCCAATTATAAGTTGCTGGGATGAATAAGTAGAAGTAAAATTACTTGACTAGAAGTAACTTCTCTATTACAATAGGTTGGTAGTTTGCTAAGTATGCTAATGAGAACCACTATCAACATTACCACTAGCTTCACCACTATATTAAGGACCTTTGAGTTCTAGAGCGCCTAGATCAAAGTCTATGAAGATTATAAGATAAGAAAAGAAAGCACTTAGATTTGAGAGTAAACTAGTGTATGTAGATGTTTACCTCTCAATTGAACCTTACACTTCTTGCAAAACTACCCAATGAAGAGGATTTAGAGGAAGAGGACTACCAAGTAAGGTTGTCAAACTCGGGATTTTATCTAAAATCACTATAAATTCTATAAAATTGAAATATAGAAACGTAAGTTTCTAGAACCTATGTAAAATAGCTTAAAAAAAATATAGATATGCTTCTAGTAGTTATAAGAAATATGAAATACATGAGAGAAATAAAGAAATGAAAAAATTAAATTCTTTTTTCTATAAAAAATTCTTAATCTATAATCTAACATTCACAGTAAAAGGATAGGTAGAGTCAAAACTAATTTTTTTCCCATTTTTTTTTTTAAAAATGACAAATTGAAAAGCATCAAATGTTTGAACTCATTTTGAGTTATTAATGGTATAAAGATAAATATATGGTTTTTCTTATATGCTTTTTTATTGGAGCTAAAACTCAAATGAAAGCTGTAAATAACAAACAAGGGACTAGGGGAGACAAAAAGGGAAAAAAAAAATTGGAATAGGATAGAGAATATGGTATAATGTCTTAATAATCATTGGAATATGAAGTTTATATATATATATATATAATTTTTTGCCAATTCAACTTATATATGTAGAATATGTAAAGTTGATTAAAAAAGTAAATTTCTACTAAGTTTAACATGTAAAATCAATTAAGAAAGTAAATTTTTACAAGAAACTTATTTTATACACAAGTTAATTCGAAAGAGCCTTCGTAAATCTATAAAATCGCATGGGTAAGGTCATTATTTTGATAACTATTCTAGCACATGAGCATTTTGAGAAGATTTCATTTTGCTAACTTGTTCTCTCTTGCTTCTTATGTATTATGTAGTTAGCAAGAGATTAGCCATGCTAATTAATGCTATTTTTGATGGACCACTAATAATTGTAGGTGGAGTGGTATTAGTTTTGTTTCAATTTTTATTTTAGATTTTGGATGTTTTAGTTTCTTTTCCTTTGTTATTGTTTTTATTTTCTTTTGGAAGGCTTTTAGGAATTCAGCATGTATGGAATCTTGTAGTAGATAGATTCAGTATCAAGTGCTAAAGCTAGGAAAGTTTCAATTTCCTTTTTTCCTTTGAGCTTCTATAATTTTTTGCTATTTATTGGTTTAGTAGTACGTTGATGACAATTTACAAAATAAGTGTAAAGGAGTGAATGAGAGATTTTTCTTTTTTCTTTTTTCTTTTTATACTAAATTGATAGTATTAAATTCATTGGATTGACATATAAAAGTATTGATTGAGTAAATACCTTGATGTTACATGAGATAGTTAACCATATTGCATTGCATATATTGATTTGCATTCAAGTGGAAGAAAAAAAACACTTTTTGGGTATAATATATATATATATATATATATATATTTTTTGCTTTTTGATTGATTTTGCTTAATTATTAATGACCTTAATGCTTATTGCTAGAGTTGATTAGTAGTAGAGTTACATGTTTTTAGACTTAGATTTGAAAACTTAGGATTAGGGCAACGTCACTAGTTAAGATTAGTTATTTATATTTTAAAACTTTTATGGATGTATGCATAATCTATAGAGGTTTCAAGAGCCTTATAGTCTTTAGTAAATGAACGGATGAAACCTATTTCTTGAGAATCTCATGAAAAATCCAGATAATTGGAGGATAAATAAAAAATGAAATAAAACTTTAGTTGTAGGCCTTGTTGACTCAAGCAATTATACCTACAGAGTGCCTCCTTAGTGTGGAATAACACCTATTAACTTGAGTGACCAATTCGTGATTATTAGTGGAAAGCTCACTATAAGGATTAAGAGAAAAGTTCACATAAAAGCTAGACTTAATTAAGTAATGAAGTGAGTTAATTGGAAAACATATAGAGAGAAGAAATCTTCCAACAAAAATCAATACTAAGGGGATGATCAGGAGATAGGTAGATATAAAATGCATTTACTTTTGATTATGTTGCTTAGCAAGAATGAAGAGGGTTGTATATATCTTAGTTAACTAGTTAAAATATCTATGATTCTTTCTTAGCTAGGGAGATGTTAATTATTTTAAATTCAATAATCATTATTTAAATAATGTGAGTAACACTCTAATTCATATGGATTAACTTTTGAACTCTGTTATGGTTTTTGTACCTAGTACTTATGCATTGTATAGCATGACAATGATAACTACGTGAAGTTTTAAAGGGTAGTTCTAAGGTCATAGAGTAGTGTATTTTCTTCATGGATTTTAACATTGGAAATGATAAGAAATAATATTTGAGCATGAATTAGAGCTTCGAAACTTATTTTACAATTGTTTCCATTCCTTTTTATATATTTTTGTTTTAGATATTGTTAGCTTTACTATTTCTTGTGCTTTAATTGAAATTATGAATTAGATGTTTAGATTATTAGTTAATGGTCTTGTTACTTTGCATTACATGATTATTTTTTAAATCTTTATTTCCATAATCATTGAGGATATATTTTGATTCACTGGAACATATGCTAGGTTAGGATTAATTTTCAAAAAAAAACTTCTATAATTAATATCTGTGATTAGGATAATTTGGATTAAGGAAAGACATAAAGATGTGTTCTTTAATTTAATTAGGATTTAAGAATTGAAAATGATTAATTAAATTTATTTCTTGTCTAGAGATATAAAGAGTTAATTTGATTAATCCTTTGTATTATTTACTTTAAGAAAAATAATTATTACCTAATGCTTCATTGATTTTAAAACTAAACTAATTAAAGATTTAATAAGAGTAATAAGGGTTTATTTAATGTTAATATTTCATTCATTTAGTTTATCATTGACTTAATTGGAGGCATTGGATATCTTAATCCAATTTGTTAGAGTAGATGTAGTGTGTCAATTTTAAAATTTAAAAATAGGATCTTTATTTTGATTGACTAGCTTTAGTGGTGACTAAAATAGTTGAGAGCTAGTAAACTATTTCCTATGGGTTTGAGTTGGTTCTTCTCGATTTATTATTGTATACACTACCTTATGCACTTGCAAGTGTCATGGCCTATTCCCCTAAAGCCCTTTTTTCACTTTTGAACTTATCTATAAAGACCTATTATATATAAAGTGCACAACTAAGGTACGGTCTCCTTTTAAGAATGTCCTGAAAGTGTCTAGATATAGTAGTTGGAATAGGGTAAGTATAAATGTATAATAGTCATTAGATTGGATAGATATGAGTAATCCGTTATGGAGGCCTCTTGTATATGAGGAGATAATCCCCTCATTTGTAATCTATCTAGAAATATAAGTTCTATTCTTACTTAATTGATTTTCTGATATGGATCCGCGGGTGAATACACGAACCAAGGGGTGGGTCCTGGCCTGAAGAAATATTGAAGAAGTAAATGAAAGTTGATGGTCACATGAAGAACTAAGTGGTGGGTCTGGCTTGAAGAAATATTAAAGAAGTAAATGAAAGTTGATGATTTAGCAAATCTTGCATGCTAACTCTAAGATATGACATACCGTAGAATCATACATGGGCCCAAGACTCGCTGGATGTGATACACTAGTCTGAGCGATAGGGTTGTCCGCCATAATCCTTGCTAAAGGGATTGATAAGAGCTGCTAAGGGAGAGCTTTCTAAGGTTTTTCATTAATGTTGTCAAAATATTCTAAAACCTTATATAACTGTTCTATTTATACAAAGGAGTAAAGTTGTAAATAAATGAATAAAAAGGATGCCTTAGTGGTATTCCAGTAATTACAATTGAAACATGAACGATGACTAAGGGAATATATAAGAAAAAGGGAAATCCAAATAACATAAGTGAAATAGATAGCCAAGTGAGATCTTTGGGTAAGGGCTGATGCTTGATTTCGAGGGGCTGTTGGAAACATGAAGCTATAATCTGGATAGACTTGATTCTGGATGACCTATCTTGTCTAGGGTTGATCTGATATGTCAGCTGCTGACTTGATGTTGTCAAGGCTGACCCCGAATGGCCAAATCGACCTAGTATGGCAGTAATCGACTCCAGGTTGACCTGACATGATAGTGGTCAACCTTGTATGAATGTACAGTTTTGACATGGACATGCCCAAGCTGTTTGGAGCTGACCAGTCGAACTGAGTAGAATTAGTCGAGCTAAACTGGAAAGGTAGGACAGACTTAGTGTAGTAAAGAAGGCATGACAAAACAGGGTACTAGTAAGCTAGGATAAAACTTTTTGAGTAAGGTAGGTTTTCTTGTATGGATGAAGCTCATAGATAGATCTCCTTGGGGGCTCGGTTAAGGTAGAACATGGTGCATTTGACATTACAGGGTAGACCCAATAGAGCAAGGTAAGCAGTTTAGTATTGATGGAGCTTAAAAATAGGTCAACCATTCGAGCGGAGCTCATGAACAGACCTCCCATATAGTCCGAAACAAGGCATATAATCGGTACCTGGAATCCTATCACTTTCTTTCTCTAAATTCTCTCTTTAAGTGAGTATGATCTTGTGTTTTTGGGACAAGAAGGTTGAATTAGCCTCTATTCAGTCTTCAAAGTGCTGAAGAGTTAAAGTACTTATTTGAGAGCTAATAGAAAACTTTGCTTGTAACATTTGGTATTAGAGCCAAATCTTGAAGGATATAGTAGGAATGGGTGCTTTTGATGTCCCTTTCGAGTACGCTGGAAGTTCCTTGACTCTAATGATGGTTTAAGAACTCAACCTTGAAGGGAAATCCTAAGGAAGTTGATAGGGATCATGGACCATTTACATGCTCCTAATGGCTTTCTTAGATGGCTCATTAAGTTATCTGGGGTGAGTTAAACAATAAGGAGTAGCACATACCTCAATTTGACCTGTTGAGTTACTTTGATCTCCACATCATCGAAGAAGCCGTTGAGGTGAATAGCCAACGTACCGAGCCAACCTCTCCACAACACATCTATCCTAGCATCGAATTAGAAAACTGTCGACTTAATTCGTGGTGTGGACCGTAGCCAAGAATAAATAAAGTCGGTCACAAGAATGGGTCTAAGCTTACTACAAGCTTGAAATGAGTGATGGGAAAAGCATGGGAAATAATAGAAATGGGAGAATGTAAGTAAACCCATGAATAGCCCTAAAGGATATGACGTATTAGTAGAACTTTCAAGGACTCACAACACAGCTCGATATGATATACGCCTTGGTTCGGTGAGGTTACTCGCCACCTAACCTTACTTAAGGGTTAGTATAAGAGTAAATTGAGAGTAAATAAGAAATGTTCATAAGAGGAAATATTCAGTATATTAATGATATTAATGATTGTGGCTATACATACAGTAGGTATTTATACCCAAGAAATTAGGGCAACTTGCCTGAAAATGGAAAAGATAATAAAGGTATTATCTTAAAGAAGTAATGTACAAAAAATACAAAAGGGTAATAATGAATATTTACAAAAAAGTTAATGATTGAACATAACAAATTCTCTACATGGGCCTAGACACATGGTGGTATTGTATTGGTAAGGCCCTTGTAAGATGTAAACAAGTCAGTACTATCAAGGTAGGTAGTTGAGCAGGGTTAGCTCATATAAGGAGTAGCTAAGGATTCATGTGGGTTCTCTCGACCTCTCGGCATCATTGTTGTTTAACTATGGGCAAGCTTGGATGCATTGGGTAGGAATGAATGAAAGGGCTACTTTGTCCATAAAGCAATCGAACACTTAACATATGACTTTTGATTAACAGGAAGTCACTTAGCTTAGCATTAGGAGTTAGTTGGCCACCATGATTAGTTCGGCCTCGGTAGGAGTCAGATAGAGTAGGAGGATTTTCCATGTCAGACCTATAAGGCCTTAGGCTTGGTTGCAAGTGAGGGGTTTGGTAGCGAGTGAGGGGTTTGGTAGCTTGATTCCTATCATTTCCTCTTGGTTGATTTAGATTTGGGATCAAATCTAGTTGGTCATGGCCCAATGCTCCATTGGGGTGATAAGGAGTGAGGTCGAAAATGTTGAAAGTTTTAGAGACCCCATAAACTTCTAGTCGCTTCAGCTTGTAGGCATTGTCATTAACTTTTTGTAAGATTTTAAAAGGGCATTTAGCTTAGGTAGACAGCTTGTTCTTTCTCTTAGTTAGGAACCTCTTCTTTCTTAAGTGTAACCATACTAGGTCTTCAAGCTGAAACTGCACTAACTTCCTTCCTTTGGCTCTTTCCCATATTTTTTTGGCCGCTTAGTAAAAGTAACCTTGTCATAAATGTGCTATAAGGACTAGGTTCAGGCTCTTGCATTAGGATCCTCTTACTCGAACAGGGGTACAAAGGTGTAGTCGAGAGGTAGTTTAAGGTTAAAACCATAGATAACCTCGAAAAGAGTCTGTTTGGTGGTGTCGTGCTTTGTTTGGTTATAGGTGAATTCTACCACAAGTAGATAGACATCCCAATCAGTCAAGTTCTTTCCTACTATAACTCAGAGCAATGATCCCAAAGTGCAATTGATTACCTCTATTTAGCCATTAGTTTATGGGTGATAAGAGGTGTTAAATAGTAGTTTAATCCCCATTCATCGCTATAGAGTTCTCTAGAAATTGCTTAAGAACTTTAGATCTTTGTCTGAAGCTATACTTCTCGGTACATTGTATCATCGAAAAATCTCTTGTAAGAAAAGAGAAGCAATAGCTATAGCATCATTAGTCTTAGAGTAGGGCACAAAGTGTAACATCTTACTAAATCTATCCACGATGACCATTTCGGAATCTTTGCCTTGGTTTTTTTTTGGTAATCCGAGGACAAAGTCCATACTTAACTTAGTTTAGGGTATAGTCGGGACAGGAAGAGGCATTTCTTTCCCTTGCTAAGCTCGGCATTTGGCTCCTTTGTACATGACATAGCCCTAAACAATTTGGTGCACGTTTTGCCTCATTCTCGGCTAAAAGAAGCACCCACTTAGCAGCTCATACATCCTTCTCTCCCCAAAATGTCTGGAGAGCCCTCCACTGTAGGCTTCCCTGATCAGCAACTCTCTTAGTAAATAGGCCGGTAGGTACAATTTTCCACTTTGGAATAAGTACCCTTCTTCTTCATGATATTTGTCCACTATTCTTCAATTGATACATCGCCCAAGTATGGGTTCGAAGTGTGGGTCTTTAGAATATTGCTCTTTGATACTTATAAACCCAAACAATCTGGTTTGTAATTCGGTTAAGAGCACATGTCTTTTTAAAAGATAATTTGCAACCACATTGCTTTTTCCTTGCTTGTATTTTATTACAAAATCAAAACCCTTAAGGAATTTAACCCACCTTGCCTACTGCTTTAACAACTTGGTTTAACTTTAGAGGCACCTTAGAGACTTATGGTCGTTATAGATGATAAACTCTCTCAGCAATAGATAATGTTGCCATACTTAGAGCACTTGGATGAGTGGTAAGAGTTCTCTGTTGTATACGGAATAGTTTAGCTAAGGTCTGCTAAGCTTCTCACTATGGTAAGCAATTGGTTGACCTTCCTGCACTAGGACAATGCCTATACCAATGTTGGGCACATCACATTCCAGCTTAAATATCTTCTCAAAGTTTGGTAAAGCTAGTAAAGGTACAAAAGTCAATCTTTCATCTACCTTAGCAAAGCTTCTTTCCTCCTTTTTTTTTTCTATCTGAATCCAATGTTCTTCTTTATTTGCTTGGTAAGGGGTGTGGATATGGTGCTAAAATTCCTTATGAATCTTCTATAGAAGAATTTCAATCCGTGGAAACTTCTCACTTCAACATAAGTAGTCAGAGTTGGCCATTTGACAATTGCTAAAATCTTCTCATCATCTACTTACAAGCTTCCTTTGCCTACTACATAGCTTAGGAATAACACTTCCTCCCAGCAAAAATAACATTTCTTTAGATTGCTGAACAACTTCTTGGCTCGAAGTACAATTAACACAATACGGTGATGTGTAAGGTGATTGGTCATGTTGGCACTATATACTAGGATGTCATCAATGTACACCATGATACACTTCCTAATCAGATCTCTCAACATGTGGTTCATTAGTCGCATGAAAGTGTTCAGGGCATTCAACAAGCCAAAAGGCATTACCATCCACTCGTATAGTTTATGCCTAGCTTTGAAAGTAGTCTTCCATTCATCTCCCAATCTCATTTAATCTGATGGTAGCCAGACTTTAGATTGATCATGCTGATGATCCTAGCTACACTTAGTTTGTCTAACATGTCATCTAACCTAGGGATCAGATATTAGTACTTGATCATAATCTTGTTCATGGCTTAGCTAGCAACACACATTTACTAGGTATTATCTCTTTTTGGCACTAAGAGCACTAGCATAGCATAAAGACTCTAACTCTACCTTACATAACCCTTCTCCAAATGTTCACTGACTTGTCATTGAAGTCTAGAAGCCTACTCAGGATTCATTTGATAAGCTGGCTTGTTCTATAGAGCAACATCAGGTATTAAGTCAATGTAGTGTTCTATGCCTTACATAGGGGTAATCTTTTGAGTAATTGTTCAGGAAATAAGTTGGTATATTCATTCAGCAACTTCTTTACTTCTAAGGGTAGTTCACCCCGTTCTCTTAACTTTAGTAATTGCTTAACTAATAAGGAGGTTGGCTCATCGACTCTAATAGCCTCTTGGAGTTCATCTTTGGTCAATACTAAAGTTTCCTTTGATCTATGAGCAACTTTAACGTGCAAATTACTAACTTGACTTGGGCATCATGGGGTTCAATGTAATTTTCCTTCCATCCTTTTCAAACACTTATGTGTTCTTGTATGATTAGGATTAGTTTCCGATCATATCCAAGCCAAGGTCAACCAATCCCAAAACAAGACCGATTAAGTTTTGCTGAGGCCAATCTAATAACAAAGGATCGAAGGGAAGAAAAGGAGATACTCAGCACTAAGTCTATCATCTGCCGAGAATCTAAGAGACTATACAGCCGAATACATAAGGCCAAAGATCCACTCGGTACGGCATTGACAAACTAGTACTGACTAATACTAGCACTCAGCAATTATGGGCTGATCTTTTTAGTGTCTCGGCTAAGCATTGCGAGACTTCAGGAGCTCCTCCTCAGACCTAGACATCTAACTACTAACCTCGCCCAATTCTAATCCTACTCCTTCTAGGATAGGCTGAGTGATTGCATACTGACTTCTATTAAACGCACAGTTTTGTATTCTTGTACATGTTTAATTTATTTTATTTCTAGGCCCAATTCTTTAGGGTTTAAGGTCTTCTACATTATTTACAGTTTTGCCACTAGGGTTTAGAACTTACTGTAAATAGCAACATTTGTAATAACATATCAAATAGAAATATATGAACAAACGCAATAATATTTTATAGTGAAACTTTGCTCTTTGAGTAAGGTTACACTTAAGCTCTTAGAGCTTGTTTTACTGGATTATTGAGTGTTGATTAAACTCTTGAACCTTTCCCATGTTCTTATCAATATTGCTCTTAAGATTGTGGTGATCCCTTTATTTGAGCGAGTTAGTTAGTCACATCTAACCTCTTATTTGAATCCTAAGTGACATTTAATATTCGTGAGTCATATCGAACTTTATTTGAAGCTCAAACCCCTGACTGTGTTTGTGTCTTAGTGTGTGATATCCATATCTCACTCTCTAGTTCCTACTCTCACTCGAACCCAGATTCCATCATCTTCCTTCCGAGTTCCGCTACTTACGATACGCATCATCTTGGTATCAAAGCTTTGGGGAGACATGCGTGTTAGTGTTCTTCAAAGTTTGATTCATGGTTTGAACATTTCTGATAATCATCATTCCATAGTGTAGTATGTTGTTCGTGTTTTTAGTAGTTATGATATTGTGATGCAGTTGATTCCAGCAACCTTAATTTCAGGAGTTGACTCTACTTGTTGTGGAATTGTTTGTCAGTAGTGGTAGCTACAGAAGCCAAGTAGTGGTTGCTTCTGGGTTGCTTTAATTATGTTTTGTTTTTTCAATTTTCTTTAGAAATTACTATACAGACAAGAATGTTAAAATATAGCGTCATCAACAGTGGTGATAGTCCTCGTTGAAGCTTGAGGAGACGTATTGATAACTTAGAATATTAGATTCAGAATTTCACTAACTCTATCCAAGAACTCATTAGTTTAGTCAAAAGCCGTAGATTTGATGGTCGAGAAGAAAGAAGGGAACGAACACCCACCAGTAGAATTGGTTCCAATCAACTTGACAATGATGGGCGACAGCCAAGAAGAGCTACCAAGCCGAGTAGGAGAGAAAACTTACTTGTGCCGAGAAGAAGAATTGAAAAGAGTATTGACTCCGAAGAAAATCAAGAAGCCCGATAAAGAGAGCTAAGGATGAAAAGAGATGTAGACAAGCAAAGATCTAATAGAAGTGGCCGATCTAAGGTGAACTGAGTAGTTCGGAATGTAAGGGATGAACTCTGAGCACCTGGCTAAGGACTTGATAATATCAAGCTTAAACTAGCAACCTTTAGTGGAAGTAGTTGACCTAAAGAATTCCTTGATTGAGTTCCCTGAGTCGAGAAGTTGTTCGAGTGCTATGAGTGTAATGATTGAACAAATCTTAAGCTAGCTTCATTATCCGTTGTTGAATATGCAAGCTTTTGGTGGGATAAGTTGGTTGCCAAGCGAGATGTTAAAGGAGAAGAGCTAATTAGAACTTGGAGGCTTATGATGCAATTGGTAAATCGGTGCTTCGTACCGACTTACTTTAAGTAAGAGATGATTTATGCCTTCCAACACCTAAGGTAAGGTCAAAACACTATTGAAGAGTACTTACAAGAGTTTGAAACCTTAATGACAAGATGTGAGATTGCTGAGCAATAGGACCACACCATTGTTAGGTTCTTAAGTGGACTTCAAGATGAAATTACCGACATAGTTGAAGTCCAGTCGTTTAACTCAATGGATGAGCTGATCAATTTAGCATTAACGGTAGAGAGATAGAGGAGAATAAGGCATTAGAGGTCGACTAACCGACCTCAACAAGGCAGCCCTAAGCTTGAGAGTTATGCAAAGAGAAAAGGGTTAGAGAAGAAGATGGAGAAAGGAGAGCCTAGTCGACCAGTTCATGCCAAGAAAAAGATTACTGAGAAAGAGAAGACACTTGGAAACAAGGCCTGAGATGTGAAGTGCTTTAAATGCTTAGGCTATGGACATATTGAGTCCCAATGCCTGAATAAGAGGGTCATAGTCTTGAAAGGCGAAAGATTGAATGCTTAAGTAGAGAGTCAGAGTGACAAGAGTTTGGAAGACAAGTTGATAGAAGAGGATGTCTATGCCAAAAATTTAGATGAACTCTTAGCTACAGCAATATGAGTTGACCTGAAGGTAGATCCTAGACAAAGGGAAATTTTATTTCATATGTGGTGTTTGGTGAATGGGAAGACCTATTCCCTAGTTATTGATGGGGGAAGCTACACCAACATTGTCTTTGTCAGGTTAGTGGAAAAGATGAAGTTACCGGCCTACCTGTACCCCCGACCTTATGGATTGAAGTGGTTTTATGACAAGGGTATGGTCCATGTGCATAAAAGAGCTCGAATAACATTCACAACAGGGTAATATGAGGATGAGATTGAATTTGATGTGGTCCTTATGAATGCCACTAATTTACTTCTTGGTCAACCATGGGAGTATGATCAGAAAGTGATCCATGACAGTTTCCTCAACACTGTTAACTATTCGGAAGGATGGGAAAAGCTATTGCTTGACACCTATGGGCATTGGTGAAATCCAAAACACTTGGAATCCATGGTGAAGAGAAAGGGGAAGAGAAGTTTGCTCGCCATCTTGGCCCATGCTCAATGTCTAACATTGAGGATGACTTCCTTTCAGACTTGCGGTAATAATGGGGATCAACCTCCAACCATATCTAAGCTAAAGCCGACTAATCCCAAATTGAGATGAATTAAGTTTCGTTGAGGCCAATCTAATAATAGAAGACCAAGGGGAAGAAAAGGAGATACTCAGCACTAAGTCTATTGTCAGCTGAGAATCTGAGAGACCACACAGCTGAGTACTCAAGGCTAAAGATCCACTCAGTACGGCATCGACAGACTAGTGCCGACTAATTCTAGCACTCGACAATTATAGGCTGACCTTTCTGGTGTCTTGGCCAGGCATTATGAGACTTCAAGAGCTCCTCCTTGGACCCAGACATCTAATTACCGACCCCGCCTAGTTTGGATTTTGCTCTTTCTAAGACAGGCCGAGTGACTGCATGTTGACTTCTATTAAATGCATAGCTTTGTATTCTTGTATATGTTTTCTTTATTTTATTTATAGGGCTAATTCTTTAGGGTTTAAGGCTTTCCATATTAATTGCAGTTTTACCACTAAGGTTTAGGACTTGCTATAAATAGTAACATTTGTAATAACATATTAAATAGAAATATACAAACGGAGACAATCATATTTTACATTGAAACTTTCCTCTTTTGAGCAAGGTCACACTTAAGCTCTTAGAGCTTGTTTTGCTAGATTATTAAGTACTCATTAGACTCTTTAAACTTTCCCGTGTTCTTATCAATCTTACTCTTAAGATTATGGTAAACCCTTCATTTGAGTGAGTTAGTGAGTTGCATCTAACCTCTCATTTAAATCTCGAGTGACATTTAGTGTTCGTGAGTCATAAATAACTCTATTTCGAGCTCAACCCCCTTATTATGTTTGTGTCTTGGTGCGTGATATCCATATACATTCATACTCAAAACCCCCTGTTCTTACTCTCTATTTCCCATTCTTACTCAAACCTAAATTCCATCATCTTCCTTCCAAGTTCTACTGCCCACGATATGCATCATTGTATCCATCATGGATAATTCTTCGATCATAAAGCCAAGGTCGACCTAATAGTACATGTGATGCGCACGTGGGCAACACATTACAAAGAATCTCATCAGAATAGTTTTTAATCAAGATCGGCAGCATACTTGCCAAGTGACATGTAGCGCTCCCTTCTCATTCAACTAATGCAACTTATACAATTTCAGATGCACCATTGCTGGCAACTTCAACTTCATAATCAAATTGGCTCATGTTACATTGGTGTAGATACTACTATCTACAATGAGTGCACACAACTGATCATTTACCTTACACATGATATGGAATAAGTTCTCTCTCTACTTTTCCTTTTGTGAGTGCTCCAAACTCATTGCACACCGTACAACTGGTATCAATTGATCTAAGTCCTTGGCAAACACATCTTCTTCAATGAGTTCATTTTCTTGAGTTGTCTCCTTCTTAGGAGCACCATTTTCCTTAAGTTCTTTGTTAACACTATCCACTTCAAGCTTTGGAGCATCTCTCTTGATGACCATAGTCCTTTGGTTCGGACAGTAGCCATATGTCCAAACCCTTGGAATTTGAAACATTTGATTAGTCTCGTCTTCCTTCTAGATCCCTATCTTTTCTTGTATATTTGGGTTGGCATATCACTGTCAAGTTGGCCCTTCTATTCAGCTTGAACATTTACCTTCCTGGGCGGCTCAAAACTTGACTAAGCTTGGTAACTTCCCTGATTGGGTTAGCTCAGTTATCCAATTTGGCTCATCGGAGGTTAAGTTGGCATTCTGCTTTTCTTTTGCCTCTCTATTCACTGGTTTATCCACATAGCCTCATCCATTGTAGTAAATTGTTTGAGCTCCACAGTGTGCCAAATACCATTACTTAACCTAATAAGGAACTTAGAGACTAATCATACTGGTGGTTTCTCCACTTCACAATAAATCATAAGCATTTGGAACTCTTGAATATACTCATAAACAATTCAATTTCCTAGCCTAAGCTTTTGAAGCTGAGTAAAAGTATCTTGCAAATAGGTATTTGGCACAAATATATTTTTGAGTATTCTCTTCATCTTAAGTCAGGTATTAATCTCTCGGTATTCCTTTCATTACCTCATGACCTGAAAATTCTTCTACCACATGATGGTGCATCCTAAGAACTTAATAGTAGTAGTCCTTACTTTCTCATAGTCTTCATATTGATAATAATAAAAAACATGTTCAACCTTTTCCTCCCAATCCAAATAATCATCCGTACTTCTAGACCCATTGAAGCTTGGGGATCTGAAGCTTTACATGGTTAGTTGCTTAGGGTGCTCTAGCTTGTTCTTCTTCCTCGTCCTCATCATCCAAACCTCTTAAGTCAATTCTTCTTCTCATTCATCTACCTACTCTTCTACCTCGAACTTACGGAGTGGGATTCCGACCTTTTACTGGTCGAGCAGTGTGAGGGGTATTTTGCGCGGCCTTAGTAGGTCAATAAGCTAAGGTGTGGATAGCTCAAGTTAAGTCTACAAGAAGATTGGCCACTTAGTCAAGTCTTTAGTCTATACTCTTGGGGGTATCGTGGGATTGTCGGCTATGGTGGACAACATCGCTGTTGTCTTCCCCAACACCAACATTAACACTTGGATTTGTCATTTTCTCCAATAGATTTGAATTTCAAACTCTTCAAAAACAAATACATACTCTTTTCAAACTAGATGCTTAGTAACCAGCAAACACAGTAGCTCAATTATCTAGAAATTTACTCTATTTCCACATGTCTAAAACAGGGTATAAACAAAGGACTTTGAAAACAAACTACCACAATCTTTTGCTTGCTCAAAATACTTCAAAAATCCTTACCATGATTACCACATACTAAGACAACAAGAGCTACTTCCCAAATTTCGAAATGTAATTTCCCCAAACAAAACCTCTGCTTTGATACCATAATGGTGTAGACTATAGCTAAGAATAGATAAGGCCAATCATAGGAATGAGTCTAAGCTTGCCAATAGCTTGAACTGAGTGATGGGAAAAACACGTGAAAGAATAGAAACGAGAGAAAGTAAGCAAAACCCATGAATAGCTCCAAAGGATATGATGCATTAGTGAAACTTTCGAAGACTTATGGCACAGCTTAATATGACGCATGAGTTGGTTCGGTAAAGTTGCTTGCTACCTAACTTTACTTAAGGGTTAGGATAAGAGTGAAATGAGAGTAAACAAGCAATGTTCATAGAAGGAAATATTTAATGTATTAATGATAATGATGATTGCGACTAAATGTATAGTGGGTATTTATACCAGAGAAATTAGGGCAACTTGCCTAGAAATGGAAAAGATAATAAAGGTATTATCCTATAGAAGTAATGTATAAGGAATACAAAAGGGTAAAAATGAATATTCACAAAAAAAGGCAATAATTGAGCATAATATATTCTCTACGTAGGCCTAGATACGTGGCAATAGTGAATTGACAAGGTCCTTACAAGATGCAAACAAGTTAGTACTATCACGGTGTGTGGTCGATGTAAGCCCCAAAATTAGCCATTCGAGGTTTCGATAGGTTAAAAAATTCGATCGAACCTAAATTATAAAGTAAAGCTAGAAATATCAGTAAAATGATCCCGTAAGTTTAAATTTAAAAAAATAAGTAATAAAATAAAAGAATATAAAAATTTCAAATTTTAGGTGTATAACTCGTTATTTATCGAAAATGCGTAAAATACATTCCGATAATTAACGAATCGCTAGAGATAAATTATATATATAGTAAAAATCATAAAATAACCTAAATCATATTTAGGAATATTTATTTGTACTATATAAGAATTTACATATATGTATAAATACACGTAATTACTTAAAATACGAGTAATGTGCCAAAATAATACTAAATAATTAAAGAAAATTCATAATTAATTAAGGAAAAATAAAGAAAAATCAGAAAAAATAAGGAATGATCCAAAATTGGGTCGTGGCAGCTAGGAAAAAATAGAAAAAAATCGGCCAATTAAATTAAGACAACACAAAAGCCAAAAATTAAAAGATAAGGCAATTGTCTTGTCTAATTTAATGCACAATAAATTCCCTGAACGTCTATAAATAGGAAAAAAATTCAGAGAACTCCTTTGGACAGTTAGGAATTTGAGACAAATAGAGAGACTCGAAAATTGAGAGAAAAACCAAGAAAAAAAAAGAAAAGGAAAACTGTGCAGTTAGGGCCACAAAGGGGAACCTAGACCCAACGGGCAGCTGAGAGTGGACGGCCACTACCACCACACGATGGTGGAAACACCCAGGTAGGCCGACACACCCATGGCCACCAAGGGTGGCCAAAGCCACCCAAATCGGTGAGTTCGATTTCCAGCCTGATTTTGTGTAATTTTGTAAAAATAGTAAATATTATTATAAAATTATGAAATTTGTTATTATAAAATATTTTTGTATGTAGTTTTTAGGAAAAATATTATTTTCATGAAAATATGTCTCCTGATATAGGGTCCTTAAGAAATCGTGCAAAACCGAGCATGTTTCGGTTTAAAAATAAATAACCTTAGGAGTGTAGTTTTGAGCTCAAAATTTTTGTGTAGATTACTTAGATGATATAGAATAGTGTTATGAAGCCCGTTTTCAAAAATTAATTTCCTAAATTTTGAGAAAATTTTTAGGCCCTAAAATGAGGCATAAAATGGGTAATTTAGGGTTAATTAAGTAATGAAATGATTAATTACTGATTTAGTGAATAATTATATGTTTTAGGATGTTGAAATCTAATGGAGTATGATACTTGTAGCATTTAGGGTGTTAGATGTAATTATTAGGTTAATTATGTAGTGAATGATTAATAAGGAAAAATAGTTAACTTTAAGTTAATTTTGTAAATTAGGGAAATTAGGAGTAAAATCTGATTTAGGATGAATTTAGACATTTTGAAATGATAATTGAGGTTTAGGGATGGTAATTAAAGTGATAAAAATATTAGAAGTGCATTATATACATAATAGGCAATAATGCATAATATGCAATTTTTGAAAATATAATAAATAGAAAATATTAAGATAATAATTGATATTATATAAATAATAAGGATATATAATAAATCTGATAAGAAACTTGAATTTATGTAATTATATGAAAAATGTAAAAATTTCTCACATCAGGAGTAAATTCGGTACACTAATAAGGATATAAGTGTATCGGATGAAATGAAATACTGACTAAGGGTAATAATGATATTTAGGAGGTCGAGAAGTATTGTGATTAATTTCATATTATGAGTTGAAACGAATTTCTAGGATTGGAATATAAAACATTACTTAGAAATTGAACTAGAACCTAATTTAGAAATCGATGTGGAAATCGATGTGGAAATCGAACCCGAACCTAACCCCAAACCTAGAATAATTATAAAAGAGTTAAGACCTAGATAATTAGGCATATTAAACCCTAAACAAAACCTAACAATAAGCGTTATAGGATAAAATGAACCTATAATAGTTATATGAAAAGTTGAAACCATGTTTGTGTTATAGAGATGATCGGCGTTGGCCTGAGCAAATCGGACCTCGAGTAAGTGAGCGAGAAGTCGAGGTAAGTTGGGAATTAATACACTGCTGTATTTGGGAGGCTTGAGATTATGCTTGATTGTGCTTGTTAGATAGTTGGCTGTGTACATGTGCTTGATTATGGGTGATATATGATTCTGTTTGTTGCTTTGTCATGTATTGTATGACTTGTATGAAATGATTGATCACCCTAAACTGGACTTAATCTAATATACAACCAGTAATCATAATCGGACATGCATGGTAACCTGTTAGGGGAACTTAGGACTCTCCGGCCAAATACCGACCCCTTCGAAAGGGATAGCGCAGGATTGCAAAATGGCCCCTTCTTCATCCTTAATCGAACTAAGTGATAGGAGAGGAGGTCGCGGCGAGGGTGAAGATAGTGGTTCGAAGGTAGTCGCTGGAGGAGCAAGGTCTCCATTACACAAGCTTGGGTTTGGTCGTAAGCTGTTGCATTAATGACAACTCCTCAACCCGGATTAGAGCGAGCGCAATTTCTCAAATCTCATGGCGGGCCGGACAACGTTGTGTGATGGTATTTTCTTGCACATGCATTACACCTAATAAGTGATTGAAAACCTTGTTGTATGTATAGTATAGTTTTAAGTCCTCCATCCTAACTTACTGAGCTGTGGTTTCTCACATCCCTATAGACGTCGTCAGGTGCTGGCTAAGATGTGGCAAACAACTATTCTGAAGCTAGCAATTGCTGGATCTTGAGGAGTGAGGAGAAATATTTAAAGAACAAACATATATTCTTAAGGTTTAAGTTTTGTTTTAGAATCATTTTTTTTTTCATTTTTGAAGGATGTAATAACTGAATTATAGTATATATATATATATATATATAAATTTTCTGACTTTCTTAGATAAATGTTTTATCTAAATTACAAACTGTTTACTTCAAAGCGGGTTAGTCGTGGATGCCTTTTGTAGATTAGGTCTAAGATAACGGTTGTAAGGCCAACTTCTATCTTAGGATGGTTTACACGGTGAGGCTGTTACGACTCTGCCACTTCGGGGCGTGACGGTTCTAAATTGGTATCAGAGAAAAGTTCCGTTGAACTTGCTTTGAAATGAAAAATTAAAAGAGTTAGACATCTTAGGAGTACATTGAGAGTAGGTGGAAATAAAGGGATATTAAAGTATTGCATTACAAATTATAAGATAAGTAATGACTATATCACTATATTGAGATAGGCATTAATGGAATTTAACTTTAGTAATGGGATCAAATGGAGAAATTGGTGATTAGTTGAGGTGATTCAAGAAGAATGAAGGATAACCTCTGATTTAATCCAGAATTGAGATATGGAGAACAATATTATAATTGGTTAGTTAGGATATGTTAATATTATGGAAGGAATTACTGAGGATTTTGTTAATGAAGTTGTGTGGAAATTGATGAGAAGTGGTGAGACTTATAGACAATAACAGAGATCAATCTGAGTTTTAGCATAATAGGGATCATGTGATATGACTTGTTGAATAAGGACGATTTGGAAGTGAAAGATTGTAACTCAGGCGATGTTAGTAAGATATGTGTAGTAACGATAGAAGAGGGATACCCCATTCTGCTAATCGGACTAGTACTGCAATTAGCACATCATATATCTTTAGATGATTAACCCTAAAAATTTATTGAATGGCTTTCACATTCTCTTGGATTAGTTGGAGTGGGTTACGATCATATACAATATGAGAAGATAATATATGAGATGATGATTGATGATAGTATTGAGGAGTTTAGTAATGATAAGGTATTAGGATGATTATTCTTTCTGATTTTCCTATTGCAGTATAATGTCTTGAATCATCAAATGGAAATGATACTCAATGAATGAGAAGACAAATGTGGTGAAAATTAGAATGATGAATACAATATATTAGTAGGTTATATTTTGTCAAGAGTGAGGTTTGATCATATGATTGGTTATTTATATAAGTTAAGATCCTATTGATCTTTTAATAGATATAGTTGTACTCATTGATGGATGTGCATCCTTTGGATATGTACATATGCTATAATGTATTATACACTTGTGAGTAAGAATGTAAACGGGGATTGGATGCATCTTAGGTGGTCGATTATGGATGTGTTTTGTATATGCAAGAATTGGTGGTTTGTTGAAGTGATTTAGATTGAATTAAGAAGAATCTTCGAATTGATATAGAGTTGAGATGTAAAGAATATTGATAGAACTTATTATTGAGATATGTTCATATTGTGGATGAAATTCCTAAGAAGTTTGTTGATGAATTTGTGTTGTAATCGATAAGATGTGATGAAGTGCCGAGACTTATGAACAATAGTGGAAATCAAGTTCAGTTTTGGAATAAGAGAGATATGGTAATATGTACTGAAAATTAAGGTGAATCCAAAACTTATAGGATTTCTGAAATGATCCCAGCTTGGTGCTTAGTATAAATAAGAGGTAATATAATTTAAAGTGAAATAAAGCATGGTATAGAAGTGGATTCTAGAAAGACAAAACATTGAGAGGGAAAAGTTAGAAACCGATTCAGAAATGAATCAGAACCTATAATAGAGGTATAATCAAAACCTAATTCAGAAATAAATCTTATATAAAATAAGAATGTGATATAGGAGATGAGAAATGATGACAATAATAAGGAGTCTGATAATGAGAAGGTATATGAAATGATCATTATATCTGCTTTTCCTATGAAAGTATAAAGTAATAAATCAATAATTGGAAATGATACTGAATTAATTAGAAGACAATATGGTGGAATTTTGTTGAATGAATAGTTATTATAAGTAATTTGAATTATGGATATGGCATGATAATCGGTCATGTTTTTTTTTTAGAGAATTAGAATTGATTCTATGTTAGTTATTCATATATGTGGATATCATAACGATCTCTTAATGGATGTAATGGTACTTTTCGACGTAGTATATTCTTTTGGACATGTATAAATGCAATGATAATTAACATATTTGTAGCTAAGACTGTAACAAAGATCAAATGTATTTTGGTGATCAATTTTGGAAATCCTTTATATGTGTAAGAACATTAAAAGGAATAGTGCTATAGGGCTACAATCAGATTAGGAATTCTTAGGCCTTTAGTGAATCATGAATTGGAGAATTATAGTTTGGAGTGATAATTAAGTGTAAGTGAAAATTGATCATGAGATTTTTATGTAGTGCTGAGGTAAGGAAAAAAAATTATATTATTACATAGTACTTATAATTAATAAATAAGATGGATAGTTATTAAATGGTACATAAGAAATGAAGTAAGATTGCTACGTAAACTGCAACTAAATAAGTATCCAAGCACCTTAAAATATTAGTTGAATGAGTAACAAATGACGGTGGAAATGGAATTAAAGCAACAAGTTGGAGATGATTAGGACTTTTGATTAATAGTTATTTAGTTATTTTAAGGATCAATCTGGAAAGGTATAACTCTCTAGAAAGTAAATTTTATGAGATAGTTATCTATTAGTAAACTAGTTATGATAAGGAATGTTGATCATAGATAGTATTCAAGGATTCGAGCTTAAAAGGATTAGAAGATAAGTAGTGATTTCATTGAAAGACTCTTCCTTGATTTTAGTTGAATAATAATAAATATGAACAAAAGGATTTGTTGATGAGCACCCTAACCGTAGAATATACAAATGGATGAAATGCAAGTATAATGATGATATTAAGGTATTCATTCTCTACAAGTTGGAAACTAGTAAATGGAAAAGGGCTAAGGTTATTGTTACCTATCAATTAGAATTTATAGTGGAGGAAGGATGTTAATCCATAGAATCGTAAGATATAATGGAAATGAAATTTAAAAGGAAAGTTACTGATGGTAGATTATGAGAAGTTTGTGGATATCTATAAAAAAGAGATTGAAGAGAATATCAGTAAGTAGTGAATCTACTAGTAACATATATAGGTTCAAATGTATTTTTGAAGATTATTTTGTGGATATTCAATTTTATGATTAAGTTAATTAAGAATAAAACTTATGGTCGAAACTCTGCATTGGACATTGTAAAGGAGACTTTAAGAGTTAGAGGAGTGACTGTCAAATTTTAGAATAATCTTGGATTGGAATGATGTTAAAATAGGATCAGTGCATAAATTATATTTACAGAATTAGGAGAAACAAATGCATGCCAACTGTATATGAAAACACTTGTGGTGGTATCCGTCAATAGTATTTTGATATACAAAGTATCTGTGGATAGCATTATTGAAGTTGGGTGATCATAAGTAGGATATTGAAATGGAAGACAAGTGATTTTTGGAGGAGAGAATACGTTTTCATCAAGCTCGTTATATTTGGAGAAAGGATTTTGATGGATATTAAAAATGTTGAATTGGTGATTAAAGGAAAAATCCATTGGAATAATCTAATATACAAAGAAGCTATGAAGCTACAATGTACTTCATATTAGCAGTTACAATAGGTAATCCAATAGAGACATGGCAAATCTGAAATTGTCCAATTGTTGTTGTTGAGTCTCATGTCATGTTAATCTGATCAGTACATTCTGTTGTGTCATGTTTTGTTAAGTAATTAGTCCTTCTTAATACTGTCTCTTTTGTTGAGTCTGTCAGTCAACGGTCATATTCATTCTTCTCAAGTCGAGTCAAATTGAGTAATTAACCATGTCATTTAAATTCGAGATGGAGAAGCGTTGAGATTTGCCAAATTTACTTCTGTTGATCCTATGCTAAGTTATATGAAGAACAAATGAGAAGCATCATTTGAGTGGAAGATTTTGGATGAAAGGAAAGGTGATGATATAAAGTGAATTTAGAATCGCTAATGATCATAAATAAAACTTAAGAAATAATCAAACAAAGAATAAATGGAGAATAAACTAATAAGAAAATTTGCAAAGTCATAAATTTAAGTTATAAGATAGTACAATACGATTAGAGGATTGCAGTGATGAAATAAGCCTTGATTGATATTAAGGTAAGGAATACAAAGGAAGGAAAATTAAGAGATCGAGCAAAGGTCCAAGTAGAGAAGAAGTGGAAATTTAGTCAGAAAGCAATTCGAAATCTTAATCAATAGAGAAGTTTCATTTAAAGATAGTTTAGTAGAATGGAAGATGAGTTTTAAGGCTATGAAGTAACCCACAAAAATACTGGATAATCAGGTTCAGAAGTTCAACAGTTGAGACACAGAATAGGTAAAGATACAACCAGACGAAGGTCTAGACTTAGAAATTAAAGTAGAACTTAATGTAGTAAAGACAAAGCATTACCTATGATTCTTCGATTTTTAGAGTAGTAATAATATATAAACTATTAATCCTAGTAAGTAAGCAGTACATAGATATACAGTAGTTTTGAGGACGAAACTATTTTAAAAGGGGGTAGAATGTAAGCCTCAAAATTAGTCATTCGAGGTTTCGATTGATTGAAAGACCCAATCGAGCCTAAATTATAAAGTAAAGCTAGAAATATTAGTAAAATGATTCTGTAAGTTTAAATTTAAGAAAATAAGTAATAAAATAAAAGAATATAAAAATTTCAAATTTTAAGTGTATAACTCGTTATTTATCGAAAATGCGGAAAATGCATTCCGATAATTAATGAATCGCTAGAAATAAATTATATATATACTAAAAATCATAAAATAACCTAAATAATATTTCGGAATATTTATTTGTACTATATAAGAATTTATATGTATGTAGAAATACACGTAATTACTTAAAATACGTGTAATGTACCAAAATAATTAAAGAAAATTCATAATTAATTAAGGAAAAATAAGGAATGATTTAGAATTGGGTCCTGGCAGTTGGGAAAAAATAGAAAAAAATCGGCCGATTAAATTAAGACAACACAAAAGCCAAAATTAAGGGATAAGGCAATTATCTTGTCCAATTTAATGCACAATAAATTCCCAAAACTTCTATAAATAGGAAAAAAATTTAGAGAACTCCTTTGGATAGTTAGGAATTTGAGAAAAATAGAGAGACTCAAAAATTGAGAGAAAAACCAAGAAAAAAAAAAGGAAAACTGTGCAGTTAGGGCCACAAAGGAGAACCTAGACCCGACGGGCAGCTGAGAGTGGACGGCCACCACCACCATATGATGGTGGTGACGCCCTAGTGGGTCGATACACCCATGGCCACCGAGGGTGGCCGGAGCCACCCAAATCGATGAGTTCGATTTCCAGCCTGATTTTGTGTAATTTTTCAAAAATAGTAAATGTTATTAGAAAATTATGAAATTTGTTATTATGAAATATTTTTGTATGTAGTTTTTAGGAAAATTATTATTTTGATGAAAATATATCTCGTGATATAGGGTCTTTAAGAAATCATGCAAAACCGAATATGTTTCGGTTTAAAAATAAATGACCTTAGGAGTGTAGTTTTGAGCCCAAAATTTTTGTGTAGATTACTTAGATGATATAGAATAGTGCTATGAATCCCGTTTTCAAAAATTAATTTTCTAAATTTTTAGATAATTTTTATGCCCTAAAATGAGGCATAAAATGGGTAATTTAGGGTTAATTAAGTAATGAAATGATTAATTACTGATTTAGTGAATAATTATATGTTTTAGGATATTGAAATCTGATGGAGTATGATACTTGTAGCATTTAGGGTATTAGATGTAATTATTAGGTTAATTATGTAGTGAATGATTAATAAGGAAAAATAGTTAACTTTAAGTTAATTTTGTAAATTAGGGAAATTAGGAGTAAAATCCGATTTAGGATGAATTTAGACATTTTGAAATGATAATTGATGTTTAGGAATGGTAATTAAAGTGATAAAAACATTAGAAGTGCATTATGTACATAATAGGCAATAATGCATAATATGTAATTTTTGAAAATATAATAAATAGAAAATATTAGGATAAAAATTGATATTATATAAATAATAAGGATATATAATAAATCTGATAAGAAACTTGAATTTATGTAATTATATGAAAAATGTAAAAATTTCTCACATCAGGAGTAAATTCGGTATACTAATAAGGTTATAAGTGTACCGGATGAAATAAAATACTGACTAGGGGTAATAATGATATTTAGGAAATCGAGAAGTAATGTGATTAATTTCACATTATGAGTTAAAACGAATTTCTAGGATTGGAATATAAAACATTACTTAGAAATCGAATTAGAACTTAATTTAGAAATCGATGTGGAAACCGAACCCGAACCTAACCCCAAACCTAGAATAATTATAAAAGAGTTAAGACCTAGATAATTAGGCATATTAAACCCTAAACAAAACTTAACAATAAGCGTTATAGGATAAAATGAACCTATAATAGTTATATGAAAAGCTGAAACCACGTTTATGTTATGGGGATGATCGGTGTTGGCCTGAGCAAATCGGACCTCGAGTGAGTAAGCGAGGAGTCAAGGTAAGTTGGGAATTAATACAATGCTGTATTTTAGAGGCTTAAGATTATGCTTGGTTGTACTTGTTTGATAGTTGGCTGTGTGCATGTGCTTTATTATGGGTGATACTGTGATTCTGTTTGTTGCTCTGTCATGTATTATATGATTTGTATGAAATGATTGATCACCCTAAGCTGGACTTAATTTAATATACGACCAGTAATCATAATCGAACATGCATGGCAACTCGTTAAGGGAGCTTACGACTCTTCGGCCAAATACCGACCCCTTCGAAAGGGATAGCACAGCATTGCAAAATGGTCCCTTCTTCATCCTTAGTCGAACTAAGTGACAAGAGAGGAGGTTGCGGCGAGGGTGAAGACAGTGGTTCGAAGGTAGTTGTGGGAGAAGCAAGGTCTCTACTACACAAGCCTGGGTTTGGTTTTGAGCTGTTGCATTAACAGTAACTCCTTAACCCGGATTAGAGCGAGTGCAATTTCTCTAATCTTACGACGGGCCGAACAACGTCGTACGATGGCATTTGCTTGCACATGCATTGCACCTAATAAGTGATTAAAAACCTTGTTGTGTGTATAGTATAGTTTTAAATCCTCTATCCTAACTTACTGAGCTGTGGTTGCTCACATCCCTATAGACGTCGTGCAGATGCTGGCTAAAAAGTGGCAAACAACTGCTCTGAAGCTAGCAATTGCTGGATCTTGAGGAGTGAAGAGAAATATTTGAAGAACAAACATATATTCTTAAGGTTTAAGTTTTATTTTAGAATTATTTTTTTTTTCATTTTTGAAGGATGTAATAATTGAATTATAGTATATATATATATATATATATAAATTTTTTAACTTTCTTAGATAAATGCTTTATCTAAATTACAAACTGTTTACTTCAAAGCGGGTTAGTCATGGACGCCTTGTGTAGATCAGGTCTAAGATAGTGGTTATAAGGCCAACTTCTATCTTAGGATGGTTTACACGGCGGGGCTGTTACGACTCTGCCGCTTCGGGGCGTAACAGGCGAGTTGGGGTATTAAGTAGTGGTAGACTCATTTGAAGAGTGGCTAAGGATTTACGCGGGTTCCGAGCATCATTATTATCGAATTATGGGTCGGCTTAGACGTGTTGGGTAGGAATGAATGAAAGGGTCGCCCTACCTGCAGAGCAATTAAACACTTGGCACATGACTTCCGAGAGATAGGAAATCACTTGACTTGGCATTAGGCGTTGGTCGGTAGCCATGATCTTTGGCAAGAGTTAACTGGAGTAAGAAGATTTGCCGCATCAGACCTTTGAGACCTTGGGCTCGACTACGAGTTAGGGGTTTAGTAGCTTGATTCTCATCAATTGGTGCCAAAACTAAGCTGACAACTACCATTAGCCGAACTCTCGAGGTCGACCCAACAATAAGTCACCCCTGAACCAACCCTTTTTTTAGTCCTAACCAATCCAAGCTGCTGAACTGTCAATGCTAACTTGACCTGATCATAACCTACCCCTACTTAGCCAGTAATGTCATTAGGACCACAAAATGAGCAAATGATGCATGTACTGCCTTTTCTGGCATTGTATTATCCTTTATACTATCGGATATTCTTTTTACTAGATTAAAATGTTACCCTTGTAAATTGTTCCCTTTTCCTTTACTAGTAGGATTTTTTTTTTTTTGTAATTTACTCTAACTCAGGTTTTAACCTAATTGGGTCATATAAATACTTATATGTTGTACTAGCCGAAAGATGTTAACACATTGATATTCAGATACATTTTCATGAGCTAAGTGTTTTTTCTTACTCTTGACTACTCTTATCTATCCCATTGAGTATGGATTAGTGGCGAGTGACCTCCGACTACATTCATGTGTCATATCAAGTGCGACCCAAGCTTGTATGAGGCATTGGTGCATCATATCCATCGTCAGTATATGAGGACCCTTGCTCAACCATCAACTTTCATTTACCTTTTGGACCGTCTTGAGGTCTAGACCTACCCCTTTGGTTCGTACCATATTGGACGTCATGTGTTCATCTATGTCAAACGATATCATCTTGGTATCAAAGCTTGGTTACATTCAAAGTTAGTTTCTATTACTTCGTTCTTTGAGTGATTTATTACTATTTTCATGTTTACGATGTCCTATGGTTGTCATAGGAGTTTCAAAGGGGAGTAGTGTTGAAGAATTTTGTACTCTATCTTCCCTGTTTTGTGTATGCAAAAACATAGTATGAGTGTGTGGTTGTTTATTATGTATTGGTTGTTCTAACTATTGGTGTATTTGGTGTTAGTTTATCATTGTTTGCAGTAGGAAGCTTTGAATAGTGTATCAACTGCTTATCTCATGAAAAATAGACAATAATGTTTGACTCTAGTATACAAGGAGCTATAGGTAACCAAAAGAGTGTTGCTTAGAATGGCTAAAGCCAACAAGGAAGCTTTATACCCTAGTCAATGGGTGACCGATTGGACAACTTAGTAGCTAGTTTGGTGACTATCATAAATGAGGATAGGTAGTGAGCTAGAAATGACCCATATAGAGGATGTGAACAGCTTAAGAGAGGTAATGGTTAGTTTGGGCGAGTTAATGCCCTAGTTTGATCGCACCGAACTGAAGGAGTGGATGGGGTTGCTAAGCGTAGACTAGTACTCGATGAAATCGAAGAGGAAGAAGATGATGAAGAGGAGGAGTACTATGAACTAGAAGAAACGAATGTGTAAGCCTTGTATTCGACGAATAAAAATTGAGCAGGTAAATTTAAGGTGTCGATAAAACTAACCCGATTATTATAAAAACTTATGTATAGTTTCGAGATATTAGTTGAAGAGATTCCGTAAGTTTGGAATTTAAAAATATAATAAAATATTAAAAATATAGCTAAAATAATAAGAGTTTACTACATCGTTATTATATTATCGAATATGACCAACATAGTTCTAAAAATTGACAAACATCTAGAGATATATTATAGAAGTAATATAATTAATATTAGACATAAAATAATATATAAAAGACACGTATATACATCAGGTGTTATTATTATATAAATATATACACTTGTAATTATTGTAAATATCCAAAATTAAGTATAATTCACTAAATAAATAAATGGGAAAATTGGCAAAAAGTTTTAGATAACTAGAAAATAGGTGTAAGAATGCATGGAAATGAATTGAGAATGCATGTACATGGGAAACCATTTTTCTAACACCTAATCATATCCTTTACACGTGACATGGAGAAGTAAAAATCAAAAGCAACTTAAATGGAGAGATATAAACCATCTCTTGCAATCTAGAACAATTTTGGTAATTTGCTAGTCTAAGAAAAATTTAGAAGTGGAAAATATATATATATAGAGAGAGAGAGAGTGAAGAACAAAAATTAGGAAAATTAGTCACAAAATTTAAGGTTTTACATGAACCTAAGGAAGACAACTAGCTAGGAGTGAAACTAAGTGGTGACTTAAAGGAGTGGCTAATAGCAAAGTAGGCTAACACACCATCCCCTCCCAATAGTGGCTGGAGCATGTGTTTTCGATACATCGCTAAATTTATTTGATTTTGTCAAAAAATAGAGAAAATAGCAAACAATTACAAAAAATTATGAATTTTTCTTTCTTTACGTATTTTTGCATGAGGAATTCAAATGTTTAAGCAGATTTTCAAAATTTTGAGTGTAGATATATGATCCTTAAGAAGAACAACATGCGCATTGAATTTTAAGTGAGTAATTGAAAGACTAATTGATATAGTTTTGACCTGAAATTTTGTGGTTATGCTTTTAAGATGTTGAGTTTTGATATTATGTGGTTGGATTGTAAAAATCATGTCTTCAGATTTTGGAGAAAAATTTGTTTTCATCAAAAAGTTCACTAGACGGGTGTTTCCAAAAGAGCTTTAGTGATTCTTTGTAAAACTATGGTGCGATCTATGATTATTACCTTACAACAGCTTAAAGTGGATTATTATGATTTAAGAAATGATGATTTTTAAGTAAAAAGTTAGTATTTGGTGAATTTGAAATTAAATCTTTAAGTTACTATGTAAGTGTAAATGAGCAATTAGTATTTTGAGAGTTGGCGTATATAATTGAAGTTCTTAGTAGATATTTACTGATATTACAAAGTGTGAATTCTAGAAATGTAAGGTAAGTTTGTATATGAGTTAAATAGTAAGTCGTGGTAATGGTCGAAGAGTAAAAAACTATGTTAAAAAGAAAATTAGAATGTACTTTAGGAGTGAATAACTTGATTATACTAAAAATAATCTTTGGGTAAAAAAGTAATTGATACTGGAACTTTATAACTATATTAGAATGTAAACCTACTTAATAATGAAAATAAGTTCTTACTTTATATGTGAATTTAAAACTGAAGTTGTTTATTACTTTCTAAGGATTATTAACAAAGATTACAAACACAATGTATAAGAGTACGTAACATTACATCTTGGTAAGTTAAGATTGATGCTTAATGGCATATTGAAGTATCATATCACGATACTTGGAGGAGTAAGAGTGCTTATTTGTGGTTGTAGTTAGATTGTTTGTACGTGTGCTATGTATATGCTTGGGATAATGATTTTTGATTGGGAGTTGAACTCTAAGTGTTGTTTTCTACTTGAACATATATCATGTCTTGCATGTATGAACGTAGTTGCTCACATAATAATTTGGACTAATCCTAAGCTAACTAAACGTCTATTTGGACATTTACAATAACCTAATAAGGGTAACAATTAGGTTATCAAACTAAATATCAAAGTATTCATTAAGGATAATAGAAATGGTCCATTTCCTACCCTTAGTTAAACTAATTGACATGAGACAGGGTCATGTTAAGGTTAGGATCTGCGATTCAAATATTATTTAGGGAAGAAGGTACTCTCCATCGCACATGTTTGGATTTAGTCTAATAGTGTCATGTTGAAACTCCTTAGAATCTAGGTTAGAGTGGACAAGATTACTCTAACTTTACAATGAACTGATTAAACATTGTGAGATGCTATATCATTTGTCTAATACATTTGCATTCAATTAATGATTGACCAACCATGTTTGTAATGTATTCTTACAAGTTTGTCCCTTCTTACTAAGCTAGTTGAGCTCATATCTTGATTTGCTTAAACTATATATATATATATATATATATATAAATTATGAATACTCCAGCAAGTATACTGAATCGAAATCAAGTAATATAGAAAAAGTAAGGTTTTCGATCTCTTGAAGACTAAGAAATTACTAATCTTATACTAGTTCTTATCAATATTCAGGTAATCAAAATTAAATTGATTAATCTAATAATTACTCTAAAACTATTGAAAAGAAAATAACTATGAAAAATCTAAAATTAAGCAACCAATTGAGAATTGTGGAAAATAAAATCTACCTTAGATTACGCAAATCAAATTGTTATCATGTTATATAAATTAATAGCTATATGGTCATTCAAGTGAAATTATTATACCTTAAAACTTAAGGATTTAAACCCCTAATTAATTAGTCAGCTTTCGTATCTTGTAATTAACAGTGAACTCTAAATTACAATCATATATCTCTCGATACTATGATTGTCTAATGTCCTAAATCAATTATCCCTAATGTTTTAGTGAATAATCAATCGTCGAACATCTCATTAATATTTAGATAATTTCTAATTAATTCAGTTAACTCTGCTTCCATATTGATTAATCAAATCAACTAAGAATTTCTAACAAACCTTATTTTAACTCCCCGTATAATTAGGGTTTCTAACAATTATAATTACTTAAACAATTATAATCGAAATCATAGAAATTACAATCATGAATCATCTATATATCTCTTAATCCTATAACATGAACACAATTATCATCTTAGCTATTTAGTGTTTCATCAATTCCCACAAATAAATTTAACCAGCTATAGATTTGGAAACCGAAACACAAATACTAATTGAAATTGCAAGGAAATTCATAATTGAAAGCATAACTAATTCATAGAATTGCATAAGAATAATTAAAATAGATGTCACTAATTCTATATTGAAAAAGATAATCTTTAATTGCAACTTCAAATTGGTCTCCACAGTGAAAGCAAAATCTTCTTAATGATTAAAGTGATTTTCCTGAAGAATTCTTCAAGAACTAACAAAAGACTATTCTACAACTCTCTACGTCTAAGGAAAAAGTGTTTAAATTTTTTTCCAAACAATGAAACATAAGCTATTGATATAAAAAAATTAAGGTTAGCTCACGTGAAGTTCCTTTTCCATGAAGGTTGGCAGTGTAAGTGCAAAACCGGCTGCATAGCCATCAAAGGCCGGCGGCATAGACATTAAAGGCTGCCAGTGCAAGCTGTAAGTTGTAAGCCGGCTACCTTTAATTCCAATTTGCATGTGTTGATCTGGACTTCGTTAATTTGCTTAAAATTTCTCTAAATCGTCCATAATTCCACTCTTCAATCTTCTAATTCCTTAAATGTCCAAATAAAAATAATTAAGTACCATTTCTTAATGATTTCTATAAAATTAATGATAATTCTATCTTAATTTTTACTTTAAAACATGAAAAATATACCTTTATCACATCTCTATAGATAGTTTTGTAGGTGCCAAGTAATATCAAAAGATGCCTTGTTACACTTAACCATAGGTTAGTTTTGATGGGCTAGGGAGTGAAGTGAAGAAGTCTAATGAATGGAATGAAGCTCAAATCTCTTTTGCTTCTCTTTTGTAGGAGGATTATAAGTCCTCGGAGGCCTTATAGTCTTCACTAGCTAGTTGTTATATACTTATGTAATGTAGTTCTACTGTGGAGATGTAAGTTTCTTTTGAAAACTTTGGACTTTTGATGTATTTAAGATTATGTAATGAACTAATCTATCTATAAGTATAAGAAAATATATAATGTAAAATTTTACCCTATAGTTTTTATATACTATAGGTGCTTATCTAATTGCTTTAAAGCTGGTTGAGTCATTATTCACCTTGTGTGGACTATACCTATGCTAGTGACTAAGGGGATAGCTTCTGGTCTAGGTTGATTTATAAGGTGGGACTACTACGACTTCTCAAGTTTAGGGCATGACAATTTCTAGGTAATATCACAATATGGTTTGTAGAGAACCAGTCTTTGAAGCGTCTAATTAAAATGAACTAAACTTAGGAACATTAAGAGAAGGGAAAGTAAGTGGGTGTAAAAGATTTAGATTTATTGGTATATATCTAAGTTATCTATATATCAGAACTTAAATACAATAAAATGATAACAAGTTGTAATGTATTTACTTTTAGATTTGTAAATATAGGCTTGTTAATGCTTGGTTACACTTTAGACGAGGAGGAGATGAATCCCCTTTTAACTATCAAGTTTGGTTGCAAAAGTTGTTATTAGAATTGGCTGATTAGATGATATTTTATATGATAGATGAGATTATAATCACTTACAAGAGCGGATTGTCTTAGAGTGTGAAAGATGGACAGAAGATTATGGAGGATGAATTGGGTCCTTTATATAATGAATACATTGTAGTTGTGGCTATTGAGAAAAACTATATGGATGATAAGGGGATTATATCAATGATGGTTCTAGTATTGTATTTTCCTACTATAGTAGAACTGGTAAGAATTATCCATTTGGTTATGATTAGACACCTATAGGAACTCTGCATATATCTAGAGATTATTTACCTAGAATTATATATTGGTTTCTACAATTTCTATCAATTAGGAATGTAGGAATTGAAGTATCCTTAAACATTTGCTTGAACCATCCATAGAAGCTCTGGAGAGTCTGGTTCTAGTTCAATAAGAAAATTTAGGTGAAAATTTTGAGGAAGAGGATCCTGAGGAAGATCTTGAGAATGACTTAGAAGTAGCAATAGCTTAGGCAAAAGCTGAAAAAGAGATTGAGGAGGAAATTGAATAGGAGGTAATGGCTAATTCAGGGAAATAAGTAGAAATTCAGGTAGAAGCTAATGAAGGACAAGAAGTAAATCAAAATAGAGAACCTAAGTTGGGAAATAAAGATAATGACGATGTATAGGAAGTCATATATATTACTAAGACACCTAACTATATAGTAGTAAGTTCTGACTCAGAAATAAGAAATGATTATGTGAACTTAGATGATCATGAAAATAGGTTTCCTATGGAAAATGTTGCAATGTCAGATGAATTAGATGGATGGAGTGATTAGAAGTTGACTACTTTATGATTTTATGACTTATGTTATGTGTTTGATTATATGAATACGTTAGCCTCTTTTTGATGTAAATAGTATTTTGAAATCGTAAATATACTTTTGTACTCGAGGCAAGAATGACGTTTATACAACTTATGTACTAGAGAATCTAGATGTAAATTTTTTTTGTATTGTTATGTTGATATGTAATCCGTGATGTAAGAAAAAAAAATTCAATTTAATGTAAGTATCCTAATGTAAAACTCAAGTTCTGATGTATATTTTTGAATTGCAAAGTTGTATCATGAAAGTTAGTGATGAAGTAAGAATAAAGTTGATTTGTTACAAGTGATTCTTTAGTATCATCATATGTTTTGGAGATTACAGGTGCTACTGAATTTACAAGTGTTGAATCAATGTTATTTTTATTGAACCAAGGCTTGGGTGTTATAAAGAATTATGTTTATATTGTTATGTATATACATGATATGCTTAATTTGGGCAATTTGTGAATATATATGTTCACTAAATAAAGTGTAGCTAGAAATTCTATGGTATTAAAATGAGTAAGAAATATTCAATCATAAGGTTTTTAAAAGCTTTGGAAACTCAAACTAATCAAGCAGTAAATGAATTTTGAGTATAGGTTTAAGTGAATTGTTGTGATAATTAAGTAACTTGATGAAAGAAGGAAATAAGAATGGAAATGGACAAACTAGAAATGGAGAACCACCTCCAGTTCCACCTACACCATAAGATTAACCAAGGAATGATTTACCACCACCTCCACCTCTTCTTAATATATTGGACCCTACTCAATTTGGACAGATGATACTAAATATGCAAACTATGATCTAATGACAAGGAGATCTAATTAGACATCTTATAAACAGTGGAAATGCTATAGGATGAAGGCAACTTGAAGTGGAGCCAAGGAACAATGACCACTAGAAGTTGGTAAGCTCATGGAATTTATCAAAGCTAATTGGTATTTTGAAGGAGAGATAGGAAAACTAGCTGTAGCTAATGATTGGTTGGCTCAAATTGAGTGAAGTTTTGAAGCTTCTCGAGTACTAGAATGCAAAATTTTTCATATGAAACTTTCTTACTAAAGTCTGGAGTACCGATATGGTAGAGCTCGAAAGTACAGACTTTGCCAAGACCACTTACATGGCAAGCATTCAGAGAAGAGATTAAGAATGAATATTTTCTTGTGAGTATTCAAAATCAAATAACTAAGGAGTTAATGGGTTTGAAAAAGGTTGCAAAGAATATGGCACAATATGAAATGGAGTTTAATTGATTGATTCAATATGCACCACAATCATATAGAGATAACCCGAAGCTCAAGAAAGATTTGTTTCTTAGAGGATTTGAGCCTACGATGAGGTGTAAGCTTATGGATTATGGTTTTAAAACCTATCATATGGTAGTAGATAAGGCACGTCAGCTAAAAAAAATTGGATACTGATGCAATTAGAGTGGAGCAAGAAGTTCGGTATGATGAATCGACTTAAGTATACCTTTAAGAGATCCTTCTCTGGTGCTGGAAGTAGTAATTCAAATCGAAAAGGAAAGAAATTAGTTGTGATGACTAGTAGAATAGTACAATTGGACAAAGGGTTCAATTTCTATGATAAGAATGGAAACATCAAATGTCGCAAAATGTGGAAACCACCACTACCTTTGCAACTGTATGCAATTAAAAGGAAGATGTTATTTATGTGGAGATTAGAATCATATATGTGAAGAATTTCCAAAGATGAAGAATGTGAAGTGTTATCGTTGTGGACGAGTTGGACATTTTTCAAGATACTATACACAGGTTGACCTAGAGTTAAGAATGCTGGAGGAGCAGATATTACAATGGTCCCTGTATGTGTTTTTGCATTGGGAAGTATGGATGAGGACACTAAAGAATTTGACAAAATGATGGAGGAATATTTTTGCGAAGGTTCAGATAGTGATAATGATGGTACAAATAGAGGTGAACCAGGTTTAGTAACAGATATGTGCACTAATATTGACTACTAATTACTAGTTATAGCATAAGATATACTTAATGAGACAGTTATGTATGATAAGTAGAATAGTAGAGAGCAGAATTATAATAAGTTCTTAAAACTTGTTAGTAACTATGATAATCGTATAACAGGTCATGTAAACATAAACGGATGAGTTGCATATGCGTTGTTTGATACAAGAGCTTCTCCTTTGTTTATCAATTAAGAGTTTGTGTCAAACCATGGAATCGAAGTAGTTGAAATGAAAATTACATATAGAATAAGACTCCTTACAGGACAGCATATATCCACTCAAAAAGTAGTAAATGAAGGATGAGTGACAATTCAAGAAAGGGAGTTTCCGATTAAATTGATAGTGTTACCTATAAGTAGCTATTACATTATTGTAGGGATTGATTGGTTATCGAGGTAGAAGGTTAAAGTGGATTCTCAAAGTAAGGTAGTAATACTAGATGATGGAAAAATTGTATATACTGGTAAGATTGAAAGTTGTGGTGTAAAGTTAGCTATCATTAAAGTAATTGAGGAAGAGAAAACAGATAATGAAGATTAGCAATATTGTTTAGTATTTGCCTCAAGAGAAAAGAAGGAAAAGCCTAGTGTGTCAAAAATACCAATAGTTTGTGATTTCTTTATGTATTTCCAAATGATTTGCTTGGTTTAACACTATAAAGGAATTGGATTTTATTATTGAGTTAATTCATAAAACTAAGCCAATATCGAAAGCTCCGTATAGGATGTCATAAATAGAATTACAGGAATTAAAGAAATAGATATAGGAACTTTTGGATAAAGGATTTATCAAACAAGTGTATCACCTTAAGGAGCTTATGTGTTGTTTGTAAAGAAAAAGGCTAAGATAATGAGACTGTGCATCAATTATAGAGAACTCAATAAGGTGATAATTAAGAACAAGTATCTATTATAAAGAATTGATGATTTGTTCGATCAATTACATGGAGTTATGGTATTCTCAAGGATTGACTTAAGGTGAAGATACCATCAATTGAGGATTAAATTGTAAGATATACCAAAGGCAGCATTTCGCATACGATATGGATATTATGAATTTGTGGTAATGCCATTTAGTTTGACAAATGCACCCGCAGTTTTCATAGACTTAATGAATCGAATTTATTAGCCTTATTTGGATAAATTTATAGTGGTGTCTATTGATGATATCTTGATTTATTCAAAGATAAAAGAGAAACATTCTAATCTTTTGAGGTTGGCATTACAGCATTTGAGGGACAATAAGTTATATGGAAAACTACACAAATGTGATTTCTGGTTAGAAAAGATAGCATTCTTAGGTCATATTATATCTAATGAAGGAATTTTGGTAGATCCAGAAAAGGTTAAACCTGTAGCTGATTGGAAACAACCTACGATAGTTACTAAAATATAAAGTTTTCTAGGAATGGTAGGGTATTGTAGAAGGTTTAGGATTTTTCAAAGATAGCATGACCCTTAACTCGATTAACTCAGAAAGATGTTAAATATGAATGGATTGAGGAATGTAAGCAAAATGTCCAAGAGTTAAAAGATTGTTTCATCTTAGCTTCAATACTTATCCTACCTAATCCAAGTAAGTCTTATTGTGTTTATAGTGATGCCTCTCGAAATGGATTAGGATGTGTTTTGATGCAAGATGGCAAAGTAATTGCTTATGCTTTTAGACAGTTAAGGAGTCATGAGAGAAATTACCCAACATATGATTTGGAATTGGTAGTTGTTGTATTTACTTTGAAGATATGGAGACATTACCTATATGGTTAGCATTATGAGATTTATATTGAACACAAGAGTTTAAAATACTTTTTCACTCAAAAAGAATTGAATAAGAGACAAAGGCGATGGTTAGAGCTAATTAAGGATTATGATTTGACTATTAATTATCACCTTGACAAAGCAAATGTAGTAGCTAATGCTTTAAGTTAGAAGAATTATGAGCAATTAGTTTCTTTGTTAACCAATCAAAAAGATTTGATATAGGAATTTGAGAAACTAAGAATTGAGTTTAAGTGGCATGATGATGGAGGGAAATTGATGAACTTAATTATTCAATTGACCTTATTAGAGAGAATTAGATACAATAGGAATAAGTTCCAAGTTTAAAGGTTGTGAAAGAAGAGTTGAACTCAGAAGAAATACCGGATTTCCATATTGATGAAAAATGATTGGTAAAACTTAAAAGTCAATTCTGTGTACTTGATGATCAAAACTGAAATGAGAGATCATGGATGAAGCACATCTTATTAGATATGCCTTATACCCTAAAGAAAATAAGATGTATAAAGACTTGAAAACCATGTACTGGTAGAAGGGAATGAAAAAGGATGTGATTCAGTATGTTACAAGTTGTACTACATGTCAACAGGTGAAAGCTAAGCATTAAAAACCTAGTGGATTATTACAACCATCAGAAGTACCTCAATGGAAATGGGATAATATCACAATGGATTTTATGGTAGGACTTGTTAAAACCAAGGTTAGACATGATTCTATTTGGGTTGCTGTTGATAGGTTAATGAAAGTTGCACACTTTTTAGCTTACCGAACTATGATTCGATAGAGAAGTTGGCTAAGTTATATGTGTGAGAAATTGTTTGATTACATGGTATGCTAGAGAGTATCATTTTCAATAGAGATAGTTGGTTTGTATCGAAGTTGTGGGAGAGCTTACATCGATCTTTGGGAACAAAGTTGCACTTTAGTATAGCCTATCATCTACAAACAAATGGTCAAACAGAAAGACCAATTCAAATACTAGAAGACATGCTAAGAGGCTGTATATTGGATTTTAGAGGAGATTGGGATCAATATTTACCACTGGTAGAATTTGGTTATAACAACAGTTGTCAAGCGACCATATAAAAGGCACCATTTGAAGCATTATACGGAAGGAAGTGTTGATTACCACTATATTAGCATAGTGAGGAGCATGCAGTTATAAGACTTGAGTTGATTCGACAAACTAATGACAAGGTGAAGCTTATTTGACAAATGATGAAAGTAGCTCAGGATCATTATAAAAGTTAGGTAGATCTAAAGCGAATACCATTAGAATTTCAAGTTAGAGACCATGTATATGTAAAGATAAGTCCATTTTCAGGATTTAGGCAATTTGGTATGACTAGAAAGTTAAGTCTAAATTACATTAGACCTTTGGATAATTCATGATTGCAATTTCTATTATTTCAATTATAATTCTCTATTGGTTATAATTGTTAGAAATACTATTGATACGAGAGTTGGTATAGGGTTTGTTAAAAATTCTTGATTAAACTAATTAGCTAATGCGGAAGCAGTGTTAATTAGATTAGTTAGAAATTATCCAAGGATTAATGCAATGTCTCAAGTTAATTATTCGCTAAGATATTAGGGATAGTTAATTTAGAGCATTAATTGATCATAGCATTAAGATATGTATGATTGTAATTTAGAGTCCACTGTTAATTGGAGATGCGGGAGTTGACTGATTAATTAGAGGTTTAAGTCTTTAAATTTTAAGGCATGATAGTTTCACTTGAATGACCGTATAACTATTAATCTATATAACATGATGACAATTTGATTGGCATAACTAGGGTGGATTCTGTTTTTTCGATATTCTCAATTGATTGATTCATTTTAGATAAATTGATGTAATTTTCTTTTTGACAATTTAGGGTAATTAGAAATAAGTTAATTCACAATTCAATCTTGATTGCCTAACTGTTGATAATAACTATCATAGGGTTAGTAATTTCTCAGTCCTGGAGGATCGACAACCTTACTCACTCTTTATTACTTGATTCCGACTTAGTATACTTGCTGGAGTATTCGCGATATATATATATATATAGTTTGAGTGGATCATAATACCACTTGAAGATCAATAATCAATACTCCAATCACCACAATAATTACACAACAAACTAGTAGTCAACCACACTTTGTTTTACGTATTGAAAATAAGGGAAAGCATAGCATAGATCACTTCTCAACTACTAAACTCCAAGGTTAACAATAGAACTGTTAACATACAAGAGTAGTAACAGACCACTCAAAAAACACAGTAACAGAATTTAGCTTTGAACATAGCCAGGCTCTAATACCAAGATGATACGGATTCCATGGATTAACATACAGACCTAATATTATGTGTAACTAAAAGGATAGGTCCGGGCCATGAGATGGCTTGAAGAGTAAATGATAACTGAAGGTTGAGTAGACGTTTCTATACATTGACGATGGATATGACACACCATCACCTCACACGAACTTGGGTTACATTTGATATGACGTACAAGTATGGTTGGAGGTTACTCGCCACTAGTCCTTACTCAAATGGGCTAGATAAGAGTAACTCAAGAGTAAGGACACTTAGCTCAAAAGGGAGTAAAAGCTCGATGTATTCTTTGTATGATGATCATGCAACTATTACAATTTGCAAGTATTTATAATACCCAATTAGGGTGAGTCCTAGTAATTGCCTCTTTTTAGAGCTTTCAAGTTTTACAATTATAAACCTATATTTTATCCTTAACTCGGTTTGATAAGCAAGTGTACCAATCATTTTATAGCACAGATAAGTATAGGGTTGTCTCCTCTGGGAAAATGGCTCAAACACTAGTGCTCAATAATTTTCCTATCATCTAGTAGTCAAATTTATCAAGTGATTGATTATTAAGACTATAATTGTTAACTAAACTATACTAATCCACAACCTAGAGTGATTAATACAATGATTACAAGAACAATTATGAAAAATACACTTAATATGCAAACTTACTTCATCACTTAGCATAATCTTACCAAAATACTTTTATCTTAATACTTGTTAACTATGGGAAATTACTGTATATAAGCATTCTTCTCAGAGCTACTTACTTCTAATCCTAATTGTGTCTATTGGAATCTCTTCCTAATTAACAGCCAACTAAGATCGCATTAAGGTCGTTTTAATGTATCGATTCCCATAAGGATGCAACAACTTTCCTAATAATATCTCTATTATCAAGAGTAAGTTGTTTCAATGAACTAAATCTATTCAATAAAATTTTCTCTCGACATATTCTATTGAAATCCGTCCAAAGTTAATATCGTACACTATATCATACTTAAATTCATTAAATGCCATTCCTCAGGATTAACAAACATCAGGAAATGACTTTTTCAAACACTTAATCATACTAAGTAATGTATCAAGCCCTAACGGATTACTCACATATGATAAAAACAACAACACAAATTAACAGGAAACATAATTATACAAAAATAAAACATGGAATAAGTTAAAAGTAAAACCCCCTTTTTATTCCACTTAAGAAGTATGATGAATACACGACAATGAATTCCCGTTATCTCTCTCAAGTAATTTTAGGAAAGAACAGTACACACTTGGAAAACTATACGAAAGATAAACTGGTATAAGGATGGATGAATGGATGTGCATGGGTAGGTGATGTGTTGTTCTTGACGATGTTCTAAATGATTTTTCTTTTTTTTTCCCCTTTTTCTTTGTATCTTGATTAGTTGCAGTATTTTTATATTTTCCCCATCAAAGGACTTGAATCTACCTCTTCAAGGTACTACCTAATGTTTTTCACGTACTGGTTTGTATGAGAAGGTTGAAAAGAACAGTTGTGCCCCTTCTATCATGCCTGTAACTAGGGGCATGATAGTCTCAGAAGACAATATTTTTCACTATTCACAACCGTTATTGAGGTTGTGAACTTCTCGTCACATTATTAGATATCATCATGCTTGTGATAATGGACGTTATCATCCTCCTACTATTCAATCATGGTTGTAATTGACGGGGGGATTGACTAAACTTTCTTGATCAGGCCATGATTGTGGCTATGAAGAGGAAGAAATAAGTGAAGTAACATAATCACTGGTGTGATAATCAAGCCATGATTGAGGGTGTAACTAGGGCTAGGTTCTTCATTACTTGATTATCACACCGATGATTATGCTAGTTCATTTATTTCTTCCTCTTCATAGCCATGACAAACAAGAAAGTTGTTGTTCTTGTGTATAATTCATCCCCTTGCTCGTAATTTACCTGAAATCATTATTTTATACAATGAAGTACCAAACTTAAGAATTAAATCATATTTATGATTAATTCTATGCCTAATCATACCTTGAAAGTGTAAAGTAATTTACACTTATCAAACTTCCCTACACTTAAGCTTTGCTTGTCCTTAAGCAAAAACTCAAAACAATTTCTTGCGTTTTTGATAAAACATCCATAGTGGCTTAACTTTGTGCATACCCAATTGTATTCTTGGAATACAAAAAAGCAATATTCTAAGACTAAACAAAGTAAAACACACTTCACTCTTACTATTTAACAAAAGCTTCCAAAGGTCTAGAGTCAACACAAAGTCAAATAGATTAATGAAAACTAGTTATACTTCATCTACTTCCCTAAGTATATAAAAACCTTTCAATTACTTCTTAGGAACACTAATCTAGAAGAAAAGTATATTGAATCTATCTTTTCCCTACATTTCTACTTCTTTTATTAAATCTCTTCAATATGACTTACTTATTATATTCACCTTTTTCTTCTTCATTTCATCATTTTTTTAACAAATAAGAATACCAAAGATCAATAGCGGAGTCAAACTTTGCTCTTCTGAGGAACCAAAGCCCGCCCTTACTAATTTAGTCCTTAAACACTTCAATTTATTCTAATTTGAATAGATTTTCAAGAAGTATCAACAAGTGAACTACTTCATTTGCCCTTTTCATTCAAGATTAAATGATCTCCCAAAAGTAACCAAAAAGTAGATATACTACTTAGAAAATTTAGAATCACAATCAATTAACTATGAACTAAAGACTACGATTCACTTCTAACTCCTAAACTCATTCATTAAATAGCAAGCAAGTGTGATTCACTGAGATTCTATCCTATAATCTTGATCATGTAAACTAAGTCTATAAGAATTGAGTGAGGCATAAAATTAACTCACCAAATTGATTGCTATTTTATCAAATCCACAATCCATTAAGTTAAGTCATACTTTCAAACAAAATAACTTAAGTGGAAGATTTTTTATAAACATAATTTACCCTTCCCCATACTTAATGAGAGACATTTTCCTCAATGTTAGAAGGAAGTAAATAGAGAATAGCCATAGAATTTGAACAATGACAAAGAGAAAAATAAGAAACAACAACAACAACTAGCCTTCCTTGAAACACGAAGTTCAAGTAATTCATTTGGTTCATAATTGATCAGAAAGTATAGCTTCCAACACCGAGACAACTTAAACAACAAAAGACACCTAACCATCAAGACAAAACAACAAAACAAAATAAAAGATGATAAGCTTGTGATAATAACAATATAAATCAGGAAAAGTAAGTTCTTAATGAACTAGTGATCCTAAACTAACAAAACACATCAAAAGAAAAAAAAAACAACAAGAAAGAAAGAAGTCAGTCATCATCGGCTACTATCTCCTTGTCCGACCCATCTTTATCATCCTCAATGGACTCTTCCTCACTTCCATCCTCAACATCTTGGCCAACTGATGCTTGCTGAGCTTCTTCAGTGCCTTCTTCATCATCACTATCGGCCTTATTGAACTCATCCTCTTCATGACCAGATTCTTCCTCTTCGGACTCTTCATTTCCTTCTTCTTCTTCTTAGGGAGTTGGTATTGGTTGGGGAATCAAAGGTTGATTAGGACTAGCATTCTCCTGAGTTTAGGGACGAGAGAAACAGGAAGGTATAGCCACTCCCACTTTAGTAGCTATATTCTTCAAGAGCTCGACAATCCCCTTTTAAGTTTCCTTAATCTCAGCCACCTCAGTTTCTAATCTCTTTAGATTCTCGATTGAGAAGCTAAAAGTTGAAGGTGCAAACTTAGGAGCTCTAGGGTCCTTAATATCCATATCAGGATCTAAGACTCTTACAATACCCCATTGATTAAAAGGGGTTCTTGGGAGTGGTTCACGATTAGCACAAGAGTTTCTCAGCCTCTTACTTGTACTCCACAACCTCAAATTCCTTAGAATCTTAGTGATCAGCTCCCCTTCCCCCCCCCCCACATATATACCTTTACTCTTACCGAAAGTTTGCTGGCGAAGTCCAAATGCGGTTAAGATACCTACATTCACCAGAAACCCCTTCAATACACTATATAAAGGTAATAAATCAAGCTCCCCTACTGCTTTAGGGCTTTAGTGCTTCCCATAGATAGTCTTGACTAGAACATAATGGAAGTCTTGAGCACTGGTCTTCTATAAAGTAAAAGCTTTTGATTTACTTTCCTTAAAGCTACTTTCATTGGAGATTTCTCTTCAAAATTCAATTACCAAAGTCCTACTAACCAAGCTTACGAGTAAATCAACAAATTCCTCATTTTCAAGCATAGCATGGGAATATAACCCCATTGTCCGTACGAATGTCAGCATGTAAAAGGTATGAGTCCTTCTAAATGCAAAGAACTCTACCTCATTACCATCTTGGAGCCGATATATTAATACTTAATCTTAAAGGATGAGAGAAAAGCTAGAGTTGTTTGCCGATATGTCTTCTCTTGAACTGTGAACAATTTTAGTCGGGATCCATTTCCTAACAACCGTTGCATGGCTATCTTTAATACATACACTCCCAGTACGTCCCAATCCACCACACAATGTCTCTTAATCAGCTTCTTCACGATGAATTCCTTGAATCTTTCTTTTTTCTCTTTAGCATACTGGCTAGTGGAGCAATCGAATGACAGGAACTTACTGCTTCAAAATGTTTGGGAGGAGGAGAAGGAGACCGATTAGCTCTTGGTTGTTTATGCTGAGAAGTAGTTGAACATTTCGGTGCCATTTGCAAAAATCAATTGTTAGTTCAAACTTCAAGCACACTTCAATTTAAGCAAACCCAATTCAACTTCTTACTACTTACAAACATAACACATCTATTAACTAATCATGATCAACCCTAACCAACTTCCAAGCACTCACTACAAATGAATTCAACCTGACTCAACTTATGCCATAACATCAACAAAGGATGAAGGTCTTCCCTTGACTAAACAACACTTAACATTATATTTTTACACATAAACATGTAAGTACTATGACGAGACAAAGTCATCAACTTAGACTCAATTTGCAATAATCCTTAATTCTACTATTATCTAAAGGAATTAGGGTTTTAATTTGAATAAGTAACTTCCATTACAAATTCATGCAAATCCAAAGTCTAACGATGAAACAAACACACTACAATTATTATAACAACACTTTCACCAATCATAGCAAACATATATAGATAAATCCTAAAGTTACATGAAAGGAATTATTGTACATTTAAAGAAAAATGAAAGAAAAAAAAATAGAGGGAAATCATACCTTAGAAGAGTGTTATTGTGATGAGAATGATCGTGCAAGTGTTAGAATATGTTGGAGTAAGGATTTATGTGACAAAAATTGACGTAGGTTTTTCGTGAGTGATAAGCATGGAGAGTATTATTACGGGGTGGAAATTTAAAATGTGAGAAATGAGGAGAGAGAGAGAAATTTCTTATATAGTAGGGCAACAAGAACATGATCACGGCCGTGACACGGGTCGTGATCCCTTTTTTTAAGCTTGGTCACGACCGTAATGAGTCTTGTGATAATCCCAGTACCCAAAATTTTTAAACCATCATTGCCTTCCCCCTTTTATAGTCATGGGCATGATCACACCCATGACTAATACTGTGGCCTTAGATTTCACAATTATCTCATTAGATCATGACCATTGTGTCATGAAAAACTCCCATGGTATTGATTACTACTGTGATTGAGGTGTGAATTTTTATAGGGGATTGATCATGGCCATGATGGATCAGTGGATTAGCCCTGTTAATTGATTACGTCCGTAATTGATCCCATGATGGATGTTTTACTTGAAAAATTCAAATACTTACCTTTATTACAATTGAGATGCGTATTGGACTTCCAATTTCCATTTACGTCCCTACACTTTATGAATTTTTCTCTCTTCTCTCTAAATTGCCATGACTTTCACTCTATGACCTCTTTCCTTGTTCATGAAACTATAAGCAAAACACTTAAAACAATCCAAACCATTATCAATAACAACAATTAATTAAAATTAAAACTCAACGATTCTCAAAGTACACGAAACAAACAAAATAAAATTGATAGTCTAATAAAATAAAAACATGCTTGATTAACGTCTCAAACTTGACATTCCCAGAATATGTAGCTTCATTCCTTGACTAGAGGAGTCTCAACTCCTCCTTGCCTTGAAGTAATAGCTTAGACTTGTTCTCTCGGGTTTGTCTCGGTATTTCCAAGAAAAGATCTTAGAACCCTTTAGGAAAGTACTTTTGCAATCTGCCCAACTTAATTTTCCAAATTATGGATCGACGCCCCTTAATTTCTCAAAACGGTTTCAACAGCCTAGTGACATACTTCAGAAGTCTTAATGTGTTGAGCCAACATCTCCTCAATAGACATTAGCTTATTCTATAGGGGTGGCACTTTTCTCTAAAATCTAGGATGTGGCATGTTAGAGCCTTGAAAGGTGTTGTTGCTCCATCTAAAATTTGGATGATTTCTCCAACCCGGGTTGTAGGTGTTGTTGAAGGGATCATTTCTCGGTCTGATCGGGTTCCCTATGTAGTTTACCTCTCTTGGATGATCTATCTCTAACAAGCTTGCTAACTCTGAATCTGAAAGTGCCAAAGCCTTGTTTTAACCCATTGTGAGGCTATTCATCTTCCTTATCAACATCTTTACCTTATGTGCTAAAGCGGAAGCGGCATCCAATTTACGTTTCCCTATTGACTTTCTTTCTCTTCCTCTTATAGATGACCACTAATGATGATTATTAGCTATGTCTTCAAACAATTGAATGTATTGCTCAAGTGACTTATGGTTCAAGCTTCCTCCAGCAGCTGCATTAATGAGTTGCTTAGTGGTGTAGTTTAGTCCATTTTAGAATGTCTAAACTTGATGGCAATCCGGAAGACCATGATGAGGACACTTTCTTAACAACTCCTTCCACCTCTCCCATGCTTCATATAGAGTCTCTAAATCCATTTGATTAAATTTCTACTTTGAATTCTCCGAGACCTGAAATATCCAAATGAGACTACTTAAGTACCATTTCTTAATTATTTCTAGAAAATCAATAATAATTCAACCTAATTTACACACTAAAATATGAGTAAAATATGCTTTTATCATATTATTAGACATCAATTTTTATGAAGTAACCATCAATGTCAGACTCAAGTGTTCAAGGAACTTTGGAAAACCAAGGAAGTGGTACTTGACATGGCTAAGGGTAAGAAGGAAACTTCACACCTTAGTTCGTGGGTGACTACTTGGATAGGCTTATTGATAGGAATCAGTCTACAATGATATCTAAGCTGATGCTGACCTATTGGAAGCTGAAGCCGACTTATTCTAACCTGAAGCCAAATTGTTCAAAGCTAAGGCCGAATAGATTTTGTCAAAGCTGAGCTAATACCAGAAGACTGAGGGGAGAGAAAGGAGTTACTTGGCCTTAAGTCTGTCGTCTGCTAAGAAGTTGAAAAACCATATGGTTGAACACTCAAGGCCAAAGAACAGTTCGGTATAGCATATGAAAGTTCACATAAAGTAATCCATGAGTACATCAACTGTGGTCCGACCTCACTAGGAGCTCAGCTAAGTACAATAAGACTCCCAAGCATCCCACTCTAACTCAGACACCCAACTACCAACCAACCCCTGCTTAGGCCCATAAATAGCTCGGATGACTATATGTTGATCACTCCATTAAGTGCACAGTTTGGCATACTTTGTAAACATTTTCCTAATTTTGATTGTAAGCCATTCTTTAAGGTTTAAGGCCTTGTATATTATTTACGATTTTGCCACTAGGGCTTTAGGACTTACTATAAATAGCAACATTTGTAATTACATAGATAGTGAAGAATATTCAGATAGAGAATTCACACTTGAATGCTCCTTTTGGAAGTAAGGACATTTTTGAGCTCCTTTGAGCTGGTTTTTCGAATTATTAAGTGTTCTTTACTCCTTAATCTCTCGTGTTCTTATCAATCTTGCATTTAAGATTTTGGTGAACCCTTTATTTGAGAGAGTTAGTGAGTTACATCTAACCTCTCATTTGAAACCTCGAGCAACATTTAGTGTTCGTGAGTCATATCGAACACTATTTCGAGCTCAAACCCCTGATTGTGTTTATGCCTTAGTTCATGGTATCCATACACATTCACTATCAAAGCCCCCTTCCCACTCCTTATTCTACATACTCCCTTGAACCCAAATACCCATTCTTGGTTTGAGACCCGTTGTGTCCATACGCATCACTTATCGACTTGGTAGCTAGTTTGGTGACTGTTATGTACAAAGACAGCCAACAAGCTAGAAATAGACCCACTAGAGAATGTGAGTAGCAAGGGCGAAGTAATGGTCAGTTTGGTCAAGTTAATGCTCCAGCTTAACTATCCCGAGTTAAAGGAGTTGGTAGGGATGCTAAATGAAGGCTAGCGCTTGAAGAGATTGAGGAAGAAGCAGAAGGAGACAACAGAGCAAAGGAGTATTACGAGCTTAAAGAAAGAAATATACGAGCCCCTAGAGTCGATGGATTGAGGATGTGTATCTTAAGTTTTTCTAGAAATGGTGATACTAAGGACTACTTGGATTAGGTAGATAAGATTGAAAAGTAGTTTAAATGCCACAAAGTGCTTGGTAATGCAAAGGTTAGACTTGCTATGTTGGAGTTCATTGGTTATGTTACCTATGGTGGAAAAACTTGCAAGCCACTCGAAGAAGGGAAAGAGAATGAGAGATTTGGAGTTGGGATGAAATGAAGAGGGTTATGCGGAGAAGGTTTGTGTCGAGCTATTATCTGCAACATGCCTTCAAAAGACTACAAGAGTTAAGATAAGAAGGTTCGACTATGGACACTTATGTTAAGGAAGTCTAAATGCTAATGATCTAATGTGAAGTTGTAGAGCTAGAGGACCGAACTGTATCTCGATTCATTGGTGGATTGAAGTATGAGACTGGGGATGTCTTAGAAACCTTGGATGTTGGAATGCTCAATGACGTAGTCCAAGCTACTTAGAAGATAGAAAGGTACCAAATAGGAAGGTTCCTACTGCCAATTAGCTGCCCAGGCAGTAGTCAAACTATTTCCAGTCAACTAGTGTGAATGAAACAAAGTAAGGTTATTGAGACCTTACCTGTTTTGACTGCCCGAGTCAAGGAGAAGGAACCCCTGAGGAAGTTCAAGAAGGGCCAAAGTTCAAGTAAGAAGACAAGTGAGATCAACTATTTCAAATGCTAAGGATTTGGGCACATGGCCGCTCAGTATCCGAACAGGCGAACAATGGTGATCTGAGGCAAGGTACCGACTATTGAGGTCAACAGTATTGATGAAGAAGTAGATGAGCTAAAAGAGGACAAATAGACCAAACTATCTAAAGCGGAAGTTATTTATAGTAAGAAGGCAACTTTTTACCAACTACTCTAGTGTTAAGGAGGACGATGAGCATTAGTCCTGTACCTAAAGATGAGCAAAGGGAAAATCTCTTTCATATTGGATACAAGGTGAATGAATAACCATATGCACTGATCATTAATAGTAGAAATTGCACCAATGCAACCTTTGCATTTATGGTTTAGTAGTTGAAATTACCAACCATGCCCACCTAAGACCTTACAAGCTTCATTGGCTTAGTGATAAGGGAGCCTCCATGCCGATCTACATTGGCAAATATCGAGACGAAGTACTCTGTGATGTGATACCCATGAGTATGTCATACATTCTACTTAGATGACTATGGATGTTTGATCGAGCAGTTATGTATGATGGAAGGTGGAATACATGTTCTGTAGAGCGTGAAGGCAGGAGGATGAAATTAGGTCCTATGACTACTAAGCGGGTAAAGGTTATACAATCCCAACTTAGCCGAACCTTAAAGAAAGAGGCTTTGGTGATGACCTGGGCTGAATTGAAAAGAGAAATGGAGCTCAAAGGATAGACCTATCTATCGGTCTGAAGGTTATTGGTGATGAGGTCCGAGGAGATGGACCAGCCTGCCGAGGTAAAAACCTTACTAAAGGAATTTACCGACCTATTTCCAAAGGAGCTATCAAAAGGTTTACCCTTAATTCGAGGTGTCGAGCATACGATCGACTTGTAAACTGAATGATAGGGACCAATCATAAGAAGCTAAGCTAAAGGAATTTAAGGGCTCATAGGGAAAATACAAGCTTTAAGCCATAGCTGAAACGGGGTATCCTATCCCGATCCAACCCCTTATTGACCTGTCTGTCAAATCCTAACGTATACCCAATATGCTCTTACCTAGTTGTGAAATCCTGATCCAAAGGGTAACCTGGGTAAGGCTAGTCGAGCTAAGCTTTCTAAACGACCATTGGTACTCGACCCCAATACAGCTAACTTCCTAACCAGACTGATTGGCTCCTAACTTGATCCAGATCAGGTCTGCCCCTGACTACCAGCATTTTCATTTCCGCCTATATTATATCATACTCCTGACGTCCAACCATTAAGCAATATGTGTCTTCTGATACAACGTCTCAGAATGATTCTCTTTTTTCATTACTATTTTTACCCCTTTTTACTATGATTCATGTAACCTAATTGTAAAATAACCTTTTATCTTTTTATGCATATAAAATAACCTTAGTAAGCAAGTATATAAACCCCCACTTTACTTGTACATGGACAACTCAACTTTAAATAGAAAATTACTCATTTTGAGCAACCTTAGTATTCTCGTTATCAATCAACTCTTATCTATTCTCTTTAGCAAGGAGTAATGACGAATAACTCTTTAGTTTAGACTGATATGTCATATCTGGTGGATTGTAAGCTAAGTACTTTGCTAGCTGCCCGAACTTTGCTAGCTTTTTCTTTTGTTTTGCCTTAGCCCCTGTACCGTACCAGTCTTATTAATACTGAAGAAAGATGGCCCCTAAAGGATGTATATAGATAGCTAAGCGATCAATCGAATCACCATCAAGTATAAGCATCTCATACCTAAGCTTGATGACATGTTAGATGAATTAAGTGAAGAAAGAGTATTCTCTAAGATCAACCTTAAATTTGGATACCATTAGATTCGAATACGCAAGGGTGATGAGTGGAAGACCGCATTCAAGATACAACATGGTTTATATGAATGGCTTGTAATGCCATTTGGACTGTCCAATACGTTGAGCACATTTATGTGCTTAATAAATCATGTGCTTTAAGAATTACTATGAAGGTTTGTCATAGTTTATTTTGATGACATTCTAGTGTACAGCCTTGACTTAGACATTCCCTAGGAGCATCTTCGAAGAGTCTTTGCAAAACTTCGAGCTGAACAGCTCTACGCCAATTTGAAGAAGTATGACTTTTGCCGATCTAAGTTGATCTTCTTGAGGTTGTTGTGAGTAGAGGAGGCATCCGAGTTGATGATGAAAAAGTAAGAGCGATCATAAAATGGCTTGAGCCATCCTGTTCTGTAGATGTGAGAAGTTTTCATAGCCTAGCATCGTTCTGTGGCAGGTTTATAAAGAATTTTAGCATGATTGCAACCTAACTCATCGAACTCTCAAAGAAGAATGTTGAATTCAAATGGGGAAAGAACGAGCATAGGAGTTTTGTGGAAGTAAAGAATAGGCTGACTACTGCTCCTGTCTTAGCTCTACTAAGCTTTGACAAAGTGTTTGAAGTAGAACGTGATCCATCCGAACTAAGCATAGGTGTTGTGCTGATGCAAGAAGGCTAACCTATTGCTTACTTCAATGAGAAACTTTAAGGAGCTACATTCAACTATTCTATCTATGACAAGGAATTCTACTCCTTAATCCGAGCTCTAACGGTATGGCAACACTATTTACTACCTAAGGAATTTATGATCTACACCGATCATTATTCCTTTAGGTATCTAAATAGTTAACCCAAGTTGCCTTGGAGGATAGCTAAATGGGTCGAGTTCATAGAGGGTTTTCTTATGTCATAAAATATAAGAATGGAAGGAATAATGTAATGGCCGACGCCCTATTGAGAAGACATACCATCCTGACCGAGCTACAAATAAGGCTACTTGGTTTTTCAACCATAAAGAATTTGTATGCTGAGGATCCACACTTTGATCCTATTTATGCCCGATGTGGGGAAGGACAGACATTAGTTGACTATCACAAGGAAACAAATAATTATTCAGGAAGAGGAGGCTATATATCCCGACTTATTCCACGAGAGAACTGCTAGTGCGAGAAGTGCATGGAGGAGGAATGACATGACACTTTAGCTAGCATTGGACCCATGAAGTACTATCTGCAAGATTCTTTTAGCCAAGAATAATGAGAGACGTACAGTTCATGTTGGAGAAGTGTGCATCCTACCAAAAGGCAAAGAGCCAAGCTGAGCAAGGACATTATCTACCCTTGCTCATCCCAACCAAACCATGGTCCGAGCTAAGTATAAACTTTATGTTAGGATTTCCAATGATGTCCCAATGGAAGGACTCTATCATGGTGGTTATAGATCGATTTAGCAAGATGGCATATTTCATGCCCTGCTCCAAAACTAACGACACTTTAGCTATCTCTTTTCTTTTCTTGCAGGAAGTAATCAACTTCAAGGAGTTCCTAAAACGATTGTTTCGGATCGAGACCTAAAGTTTATGAGCCACTTCTAAAGGATGCTATAGAAGAGAATGGGAACCAAGTTATTGTACAGCACATCCTACCATCCACAGACTGATGGATAGACTAAGGTTATCAATAGAATTGTAGGAACTTTGCTATGGGTTACTGTCAAACGAAACATGACCGACTAGAATCTGTGTCTACCAATCATTGAGTTTGCCTACAATAGGACTACCCACAGTGTAACAAGCATATCTCCATTCAAGGTCACCTATGGGTTTAACTCCAAGCTCCCGATGGACCAAGCACCCCAATCAAAGCTCAATGATGGCTGGCTAGCCATTAAAAGAGTTGAGGCTATCAAAGCCATATACTAGAAGGTTGTAAAGCAATTGAGCTGAGCTAATACTAAGCTCGAAAAGCGAAGCCAAGGATGGAGGAAGAGAGAATTTCAACCAAGTGATTTGGTCTAGATACATCTCAGTAAGGAATGATTCCCAAAATTAGGGAAGAGTAGGTTGTCTCCTAAAGCTAACAGACCTTTTAAAGTGCTTGAAAAGATCAATCCTAATTCCTAAAGGATTGAATTACCTAAAGGATATGGAGTCTCATACTCCTTGAACATTACTGATCTCTAACCTTACACTCTTGAGGATGAGCAATTTAGAGCTGAACCAGATTCAATCCTAAATCTCAAATAACCCAAAGGGGATGATAAGGATCAAGGATTGATTACATGTTCTTGAACTCAAAGGCTTTCTCAAATGGTTTGCCAAGCTGTCCGAGGTGAACTAAAGGTCGAAGAGCAATGTTAACCCCAATCTGATTTGTTGAGCTACTTTGCTCTCCACACCATCCAAGAGGCTACCAAGGTGATTAGCCAACATATCGAGCCAACCCATCCGCAATACAGCAGTCCAAGCACTAAATCCGAATATAGTCATCTCCATAGTGCCGAGGTTGAGCTAACAATTGTTAGGAGCCAACCATTCGAGGCTGATCCTGAGTGTGAGTCATCCTTAAGCCAACCCTTGTCTAGTCCTAGCAATCAAAACTACCAACACTAACCAGGCCTAATCAAGGTTGTAATACCCTAAGATTTTAAGCTAGTTCAATAATCATAAGATCCAAATCGCTAAATTTAGGGTGTCGAACTAAGTTATCAGTTTTATTTCAAACGTTACAATAAAGTTAAGAAAGTTAGATGAAGTAATTTAAGTAAAGTCAATTTCTCAAAATAAGCTATATAAAATTATTAATCTATGAAAAATGTTAATTTATCACTAAAACCGATAATTATCGAAAACAAGAAATTTGAAATTTTAGATACAGTCAGATTTCAGAGATAAGTTAATTAACTTAGGAAAATAATAAATAAAGTTGAATTATATGTAATGTACATGTATTAACATAGAATATGCATTATTTGAATTAAATATACATATATAATAAGAAATTATTATTAAAATAGGGTAAATTAATATAAAAAATTGGAAAAGTAATCAAATAATGCAAGGATGAGTCATCCCATGATGTGGCAGCCAAGGATTGAATTGGATTGATGAGTTAAAAGGAAAATAATAAGAAAATGACACCTTATGTTTTGGAAAAATAAGAAAATGACATGTGTAAGCCACATGTCTAATTTTTACAAATTCTTATCTAATTAGAAAATATAAATAGGCCTTGTACACTTCAAAAACAATATCTTGGAAGTCTAAAAAAATAGAAAATTACTCAAAAAATTTCAAAACAAATTAGAAAAAAAAAAAAGAAAATTAGATCAAAACTAGGGCACAGAATTTGATTAGGCCATTCAATAGGCTATTGGTGTCCAGTTGTGGTGCCATTTTGTAGTCATGAAAAGCATCACTAGAGGGGGTGTTTCGACAAGGTTGGTGGCCGAAGGATGGCTGGTTCAGGTAAACCAAATTTCTGACTGAAACTTTGTAATTTTTCTAAAAATAGCAAATGATATTATTTAATTATGAAACTTGGTTTTCTAAAGCAATTTTATGTGTAGATTAATTTGGTAATTTTATTTTAGTGAAATAATTATTGGAAATATAAGGTCTTTAAGAAATGGCTCTATTTGGACGAAAATTGAATTGAATTTTAGAAATAGTAAATAATATTCTTTCAACTTGAAAATTTGTACGTGATATACTTAATATATTTATTTAATTTTAGTAACAATAATTTTTTAAAATAATCATGTTTACTATTTATTGTAATTATTTTGGATAAAACTAGCAATTTTGCTATTTTACTGAATTAATTAGTTTTTAACAAAATCAAAGAATGAGCCCCACATGTTTTGATTTTTGGATGTTTATAATGATATTTGGAATACTTATTTTTTATCTCACACTTAAATTTGTTTACTTTCCCTAAGTTTGCGAAATTCCGAACTAAAACCCCTATTTTTATAAAAATAGATAATAACCAATTTAGTTTAACTGATGATTGATAATTAACCTACATATTTTTGTAAGTCTATAAAATTTTTCGTGAAATTAATTGGACTCGTATACCATTTATTTCATGTTTTTCTAATATAAGCTTATATATTGGCTTAATATGTAATATAGTGATTAGTATTAGTAAGATACTTATCAAATTACGTAAAATGAACACTTTAAGGTATAATAAGTATTGTTGGACAAGTTTAGAAAGTATAATTTTTAGGGTTTTTAGTTCAATACTAAAGGTTACTCAGGTCAATTTTGGAGTTAGGGTAGTGTATAGTAGAGTTATAATATGAAAGAGGTTTTTTTGGTTTTTTCAAAGTGTTAATCAATCTTATTTCTTAATATATATACTAATAGTACTTAAAATGACGATCGTGATGATATAAAGTTTACTAAAATCGTATAAGAAACGAGTAAGATATGATTAAATGAAGTTTAAAAACGCGGAAATGAAAGCTTATAATAGTTCAGGTTCAACCTACACTTGATTTGAAGATTGTGCCATATTTTCATAGGTGTGATGAGTAAGGAAGGACCACGTCATGAAGTATAGGATTCCACATTATTACTAAGCCTAGGTAAGTAGATCTAATTCATGCTTAGAGTAGATATATCGTTACTCATAACACTATATGCTGCTTAATGCTATGTTGATTAAATATGGGTATATCTTAGGTGAATTGATATGCAAATATAATAGATGCTAATGTGTTGATTTTGAATGGCAGTAACTGTATTCTGGTTAAACTGTTATTTTTCCATGTTGGGCAACCATTTGTGCTTACAAATAATTGTGATAATTAGGGAAGTTAAGTGATTACTAACTCAATTTTTTAAGTGTTCACTTAAGTGAACCCTAAGTGAGATACTAGATTTTTGATATGGAGAGTTCAAAAACTGGAATCAAATAACTAGGTTGAATAAAACCTAAAAATTGATTGTACTAATTGATATTCTTAAATTGCTATTGCAATCATGACACGACATGGCACAAAAAAGGACCTACAAGTTAGAAATTTTAAAATAAGGCTTCCAAATGAGCATGGAAAAAGCATGGCTTTATGAACTTAGTTTTTAGAAGCATATAGATTGCATTGCCCGAACATTATGACTATTTTGATAGCCAAATTTAGTAGACTACAGTGTATAGTCTGATTTAGCAGTATAGCCACTTTGATTTGGTAGACTATAGTGTGTGGTCTAATTTAGAAGTTTACCACTTTGATTTGGTGAACTACAGTGTGTAGTCTAATTTTGTAAAGTTATGGGTCCTACTCCTAAGCAACTCTTTATTACCTATTTTGAAAATGGCAGACTATAGTGTGTAGTCCAATTTGGTGGGGGTCCTACTCCCAAGCAACTCCTTATTACCTTAGGTTCCTAGATATTGTATGCAGATGCTTAGCTATGTTTTCTAATTGAAAGAAGTTTAGAGGGCATAGGATATTGGTACTGATGCAAGCTACGTGCATGAACATAGCATGTTGCATTGCTGGCAATAAGTGCCCAATTAGGAAAATTCATATGAGAAGTTGAACTTACGAGTTATGATTGAAATGTTTCAGTTGTGATCTGTAGTATTGTCTATCATATTGTCTATATTATGTTGTTTTTTATCCACTCTTACTCAGCTTCAATAGCTAAGGGGATAAAATATTTTATCCTCAAGTTAACTAATCGTAAAGGGTCCAACACTCAAGAGGGATATGTGTCGGAGTCAGCGACTATTATATGGAACCTGTATTAGGTCAGAGATCTTATTACTGTAAAGACGATAAAGGAAAAATTTGGTCCATATTATGATGTAAATATTATGTTGTACACATACGTTATAGCAGAATATCCAACTAAACTCTGATGTAAAAACCCCTTATCATGTAAATAATGTTGTCTTTTGATGAATGAGCAAGTTCAGTTAAATTTTCAACAGCTATTCTTATGTGATGGTGCATCTTGTGCTATATTAGGATGTAACAAAGGTCTAGCCCTGTACATCTCATAGCGTTATTGGGACCACAAAATGAGTAGAATTACGCATGCACTACCCTTTTTAACATCTATACTGTCCTTTCTGACAGTAGATATTCTCTTTACACAATTACATTGTTATCCTTGCAAATTATTCCCCCTTTTTCCTAGCTTGTAGAAATCTTTCTTTTTTTTTGTAATTTCCTATAACTTAGGACTTACCCTAATTGAGTATTATAAATACTTGCAAATTGTAATAGCCGTATGATCATTATACAAAGAATACACTGAACTTTTACTTCTTCTTAAGCTAATTGTCCTTACTCTTGAGCTACTCTTATCTAGCCCATTTGAGTTTGGACTAATGACGAGTGACCTCCGGCCATACTTGTACATTGTATCAAGTGTAAATCGAGTTCATGTAAGGCATTGGTGCATCATAAAACCCCTACTCAACCTTTAACTATCATTTACTCTTCGAGCCATCTCGTAACCCGAACCCACCCTTTTGGTTACGCGTGATATTGGGTTCATATGTTCATCCACAAAATTGGTATCAAATTGGATATACTTGGGCCTTTTGCCAAGGCTACTTTACAACAGCAATTTATAATAGTTGTAGTGGATTATTTCACCAAGTGTGTGAAAGCCAAGACAATAGTAAAGACAATTGAGCAAAAGATCAAATCATTCGTATCAAACTTTATTCTATCAAGATTTGGAGTCCCTTACATGACAATCACTAACAATGGTCCGTAATTCGATAATGATAAGTTCTGAGCTTTTTATGAGAAGTACGATGTTCAACTTAGTTACACTTTAGTAGCTCATTCTTAAGCTAATAGGCAAGTAGAAGTTATTAATAAGAACATCCTATCCAGTTTAAAGAGGAGAGTTGATCAAGCAAAGGGAAAGTGGGCTAGCGAGCTTCCTTACATCTTATGGAGATATAGGACCACCCACAGGACTTTGACAAGAGAAACTCCTTTTAGATTGGCCTATGCATCAAAGGTTATCTTATTGATCAAATTGGAAATACTTAATTTGTGCACTCAAAAGTTTGATGTTATGGCAAATTAGGTTAGCCTAACAACCAATTTAGATACTATAGGAGCAATACGAGACATTGTCACAGCAAGAGTTGCCACTTATCAACGTAAGGCGATAAGGTATTACAATCAGAAAGTCAAGGATAAAATCTTTCAACTAAAGGACTTGGTTTGTAGAGATATGGAAGTAACTAGCGTATGAGATAATCAAAGGAAACTTACCGCTAATTGGGAAGATCCAATAAGGGATCAGGAAGTCATAGGAAATAGAGCCTACAGCCTAAAGGGGCTAGATAGACAAGTTATCCTACGAGCTTGGAGTGCCAACAATCTTAAGTTGTATTTCGAGTAATTGCTCTTCATTATTTAAGAATGTAGTGGGTCTATGTTGCTTAGTACTTGTTGTAAAAATTATTTAAGGCAACAGCCTTGTATCTACTCAATCGAAGTGTTTGTTTTTCGAATGAAAGTACAAAAGTCCTTTCCTTTATTAAAAGGGGATGAAGCGTACCGGTCAAAGAAGACCTTACAGAGGTTAGAAGGCCTAGTATATTGCGATGTATGATTTGATCAAAATTCTGATTTTCTTATGGTTTTATGAAACCATGCATTATGGCTCAAATCTATATTCAATCCTATTTATGATTTGTCATACGAATCCATATTGGTATTTTTAGCAATTCCTAACCTAACTGTGATTAATGGATAACTTAGTTCAAGCTTATATAGCGAACAAACTAATACTAACAAAGTTCAAGACTTACAATGGTTAATGAACTTAAACTTCAACATTAAGCGACCAATAAACCTAATTAGTTTAAAAAGAGTTTCGGCTTAATACAATTAATGAACTCGATTACCTCTTATAGGTATTGATTTAGTTCAATCGACGAACTTTAACATTCAAAATAAGTTCAAACCTCATACGATCAATGAACTTTACTTATCTATCTATGGATAAACGAACAAATAAAACATACATGAAATAAAATGTGCTATGAAATTTAGTAAAATGTTAGTAGAAATTAAACAACCCTCGATACAACCATCAAAAGGTCTACATCCCAACTTGATCAAACATCAAAACAAGTTTAGAAAATGCTAATTAGATTATGGTTGGAGATGTTTTCTTTAGCAGAGTTAATGGAATTGGGATCTTAATTGACTTCACCTTCTTTAACATTGGTGAAGTTAGAATCTTTGCTAACTTTAGTTGTCTCAACAAGAACATCAAAAGCCTCCTTTCAAATGTAAGGGGCCTCTTTTGAAGTAAGCTCTTAGGCAAGGATAGGGGTTTCAACAGCAACAACTTGGTTATTTTCTTGTCCTTGACCTTCAAGTCCTTCCTTGTTGCTAATCTCTTCATCTTCATCATTATCAACATTATCATCATCTACAATGGAAAAATTGAGACAAGAGAGTTCGTAGTTGGGGTGGACTTTGAAAATCTCTTCCTTTACAAATTGTACCCCTTTCCAACGACTTCTTATTGAGTAGCTTCTCATATCATTAACTAGGTGTGATGATTGGTGAAGCCTCCTCCATCGAAGGTTTGGCCTTCGAAGCTTGCTCTAGCTTGATTACTCGAGCTTCAATTTTGGAGTTTTTTATCTCCAAATCCTTGATTTGGACCCTTAGTTTGTCTTCCTCTATGCTCATTGAGGTAATTGTTTGCCTTAAGCTCTAACACTTTTCTTTCCTTTCCCTTAACCGATCCTTCAACTCCACAGTTTCTTTAAAGAGCTCATCATTCTACATCTTCAAGGTTAACACCTCATTAAACGCTTCTCTATAAGCCCTCTACTCGATTCTAAGCTCCCCTTATAGCTTCTCAATCTCCATGTCAACCTTTATCCTCGCATTTTCGGCCGCAATGGTTTATGCTCTAGAGGAGTTGTAAGCTTCCTCCACCTTCTATATGGGAATAATGAAGTAATAAGGAAATCAACTTTCAATCATATATATATATATATAGACCTACTTACCTTTCTCATCTGTTCCTTACCCTAGTCAATGGCCACCAGGACATGACTACTTATCTATGGAACAAGCATGAAAGATTAACAACTGCATAGACACTGCAAACTAAAGTTACTAAGTGACTTAAAAACTTACATCATACAATTTTGTAGCAATGTAGCCTTTATTACTACCACCAACTCTATCAATGTCTCTCTTCACAATATACCTATCTTTGGGAAGAATGATTCTCTCCAACAGAGTTAGAGACTTTATCTTATCTCCTAAAGCAAATTCGGTATTCAAAATAGTATGGCTCCAGCAAGGCACATAATAATAACTCTCCTCAATTTGAGTGGTAAACTCGATAGATATGATGCCTAGATCTTTCTCCTAGAAGCATTTCTTAGCATTCTCATCCAAGCTTTTGCCCCTTCTTAACTAAGGGCTCTCCAAGATGTTCCTTCCCTTTCCTCTTCTTATGGCTTAGTTAAGATGTCAGCTCTACTGATGCCAAATTGTCTATTGTTGTGTCTGTAGGGGTGATCTCCATGGCATCACCATGAGTAGTAATCTGGCTGGACTTACTAGTTGGTCTTTCTTCTACAACATTCTTTAGTAGAGGTGGCATTTCTTCTTGCACAAGTTTAGGAACATTCTCTTGTCGAGTAGTCTCTTTACCCTCTTATTGAGTTGTCTCCTACTTTTGCTTCTTATTAGTGATCTAAACTTTGGCAGCTTATTTTTGTGCCTTGCTTTGATTGGAACTAACCTTAGCAGCACACTGATCAAGTTTTTGTTTCTTAGCCTCGACTTGGACCAGCAATTTTTGTGGGTCAACTTCACCTATACCTATGTTTGCAAAAAACAAAGTCATTAAAACTTGAGATATTAAAAGTAAATTTTAACTTATAAGTCCATACTAAGTGAATCTCAAAGGCAAAAGATCTCCTCCCATGGATTAGAAAGATCGGCTCCTCCCTAATAGCTCAACTTGACACGATGAAAAAGAAAAAAGGGGTCCTACCTTCTAGTTAAAAAATATTGGTTCTCCATTCATGTAGCAATTGATAATTTTTTCAGCATCCCAATAAAACATTTTACCTTGCTACCTATCTTCAATCTTTTTCTTGGCGGTGGCATCATTTGGCAGTAATTTTATGTCCTTATGTTGTTAAGTGATTTCGGATTAGAACTTTTGTCTTGTAAATAAAGAGAAAGCTTTTGGTATTAAGACATGCATCAATAATTTGCACCATCATCGAAGTAATGCATCATTTCCATTAGAGACTTATTGTAGTTACGAAGGTAAATCATCCATATTTAAGGAGCTTTTCAAAACCGAAAAATAGATTTCTTCAGTCACACCCATAAGTTTTCTTTTGCTTTCGATATCTTGTCTTCACTTTCAAATTCGTGAAATTCTTCAACATTCAATATTTCTGATCAACTATGGTTCTCAATGTAATATGTCAACTTATCCTTTCAGATTTTAAAGCAAGACTTTCCTATGGCAAGGAACCTCAAGAGGCCAAGAGAAGAGGAAAGGGTGTTTTTCCTAAAGGAGCGCGAGTTTCACATCTATTTGAAATATTTCAACTTTGAACTGTACTTCCCTTTCTTGGCATTCGTCAAGTATTTTTTCAATTATTTCTAAGTTGCATCGAGTATTATCTCATCAAACACATATCGGCTTCTCGCAGCTTTCAAGATAATCTGTGAAGAAGTTGAAGTTAAGGCTACACCTCAACTATTTTGGCATTTCTTTATAGTTAGGAGGCAATCGACGGCTGGTACTTTGCAACTACTAGGCACGGGGAGAAGTTCATGGACAGGTAGGAGTCTAAGATCCATAAGTGGCACAACAAGTTCGTGTCTATCGCTTTAGATGAAGAGTTGGATTTCTAGACCTAATGGACTATAGTAATCCATACTAAGGACATTGAGCTGATGCTAAATGATGTTGTTGCGACAAACATGATCTAAGAAAGGAGGAAGAACGAAATGTTCTTTTGGGATGCCGAGAGGATAATAAAGCAGTATAAGAACCGAAAGCCAATGTTTTTTGAAAAGGAAGGTATACTACTAAGTAATAGTTGTGTCGAGTATAACTATAAGAGGAAAGCCTTTTTCATGACTTGAGGGAGGAATTGTTGCCTTTAAGCCCTACTTGGCATGAAGGAACGTAAGTTCTTTTTTGTTCCTCGCTTTAGTATTAACACATCTATTTTATATTATAGATATGAGTACTAGTGAGGTAAACCCTACTAAACTGTTGGCCTAGGTAAAGGCCAAAAAGTTCAAAGTCAATAAATGTACAACCTCCATAGTTGCTACTACTCGACTGGCTGTTATGATAAAGGTAGTGAGAGAGGGTGCGACGAAATAGGTGGTAAGCCAAAAAAAGACCTCTCAACGGGCTGAGAAGCAAAAAGGGGGTGTAAAACCTAGGTTAGCCAAGGTTACATAAACTAAGACCCTTCTAATCGAAAATATTCCTCTTACTGTGGGGCTGAGTAAGGGTAACTAAGAAATCATACCCTAAAACGAGGCTGAAGTCACCAGTCCAGATGCTGCTAAAGGGTCATCAATCCTAATGGAGGTTATGTCGAGTACAAATAAGAGCAGTAGAAAGGAACTCGTTAGGCAACCTCCTGTTATGAGGTCTAAGGAGTTAGACAAAAGGGCGAAGGAGGCTATGTGTAATAGAGCTCTCTGCATTAGTAATGCTAAATTCATCCTTAATATGGAGGTGAACGAGTACTTCGTTCCATACTAGAGTCACGACATCTTACATACTGACTCAGCCTTAGGTGATAGGACAAAATCTCTAACCTTGATGGAAGGCATTATTCTTTCGAAGGATAAGGAGATTGTAAAGAAAGACATTGATAAGGTCGGTAATTATAATAAGGAGCATATAGCGGCTAAGTTATATGGTGTAAGTATCAATTGAACCCTTTTAATTTTTAAGCATGTTTGATTGCTAACACTCTTTATTTGTTTACAGACCAGCAGCCAGATTCTGACAGCCATGGATGAAGCCGATGAAGAAATGGAAAAGGCATCTATAATAGTAATCTTTCATATATTCTGCTAAGTGGTTTGGAGAATTCATCATTTTGTGTCTTATTGTGGAAAATTGAGGACGTATACAACTCCTCAAAAGCTCAAACTATGGCTGCTAAGAATGGGAGAATAAGGGTTGAGATGGAGGCCAAGAAGTATCAAGATGAACTTACTACTAAGAAGTTAGCACATTCTTTAACTGTTGATGAAGTCTCAAGCCTTAAGGCCAAGGTTAATGAGTAATATAAGAAGGCCAAAGATCTAAATGAGGAGCTGCGTAATAAGAAAGAAGAGTGCTAGGGTTTAGGCCAAACACTTTACTTGATGAGTGATGAAGAAGACAAGCTCATGCAAATAAAGGAACCGGAGACCAACAACTCTAAGCTACAAAGTCGTATTGCCAAATTGGTAGAAGTAGTGAGGAAAGGGCCCTCTATTGAAGAGGCACTCAAAATCGTGACCTCGAGTCGGCAATACAAGAGATTATTGAGGAAAAAGTTGTTGTAAGTGGTTTAAGCGGCAAGAAAAGAAACTCTCAAGTTTCATCTTGACTATTATCTCTTATACTTAGATTTCACCGACGTATGATGAGGAAGATAGCGAGGATCTAGGTGCCAAGATCAATATGCAGGATGATAACAAGGATCATTTGTTCAAAGAAATTTCCTAAGAGTATAAAGAGAAATCCACTTGTTCCCAAATCCTAAGCACTGATAAGGCTCTACCTTCCGATCAATAGAATGCCTCTGCTCAATCCGAGAATAAATCATAAGATTATTTCCCCTATAATTAGTTTCTTTTGTATGGAGTATATTTGGCCAAATGGTCAAAAATTCATCATTGTATTCATTATCTCATGTATATTTCCTTATGCATAATCTCATAGTTTTGATACATTTCATTTCACGTATACTATCATTTCTTGGCATGTTTTATTTTACACGCTCAATTTTCTCGGCATGTTTTATTTCACATACCTAATTCGAGTGTCTTTTATAGACATTGTCCGTTAGTCATTTTGACATAGACCAGTCGCCTTATTCAAACTATAAGATTATATCTATGAACTAACACAATCATTCGGCTTTGTGAGTAAATGATAATGTTCACAAACTGCAATATGTTTGAACTTATTAAACATTAGTTCGTTCACCGTACTATTTAATCATTATGATAATCCATTAATCATAAAAGATGAGGGAGAGAAACCAGTCAACATTGTAACTTTGAACATAATTGTCTTTTGAAACAAACAGGCTATTGCCTTACAAGACAAATGGAAATGCATAACATCAAGGAAATTAATTGAAATAAAGTTTCAAATTCTTAGCATTCCATGCATGTAGGATAATAGTACTATCCAACCTTTCTAGTCAATAGGCTCCTTTGCTAATGACTTCCCTGAGCCTTTAAAGTTTCAAATTCTGAGCTTTGTTCATTTTTCTCGCACGCCAGTCACTTCCAGCTTTTGGTAAACTAAATCCCCAAGCTAAAAAACCTTATAGTTGACCTTTTGATTATAATACCTGACTGCCCTGTGTTGATATGCCACAACCTTTGCTCTCTCGACATCTTTGATTTCTTCAATTGTATCCAAATTTTCCATTAAACCAACATGATTAATCATCAAGTCAAAATTTTATGTTCGTAGATTGGGTAGATCCAGTTCAATCGGCAAAACTGCTTACATACCATATGCTAACCTAAAGGGGGTTTCCACTATTGTGATCCTACAAATAATCTAGTATCTCCATAAGACATCTGGCAATTCATCAGCTTATTCTCCTTTAACTTGATTACCCTTACTCCTTAAGCCATACAAAATGATCTTATTGATAGCTTCAACTTGCCCATTAGTCTGAAGATGAGCTACAGACGTGTAATTCAAGTGGATGCTATGTTTCTCACAAGATGCTCGAAATATGTTGTTGTTAAACTGTGCTCCATTGTCCGTAATTATCATAAATGGGACTCTAAACCTTGATATTATAGAATTGAAAACAAATGCCTCAACTTCCTATTTAGTGATCGTTGCCAACGCCTTGACCTTCACCCATTTCATGAAATAATCCATAATAACAATAACAAATTGTCATTAGGTTATTGACTTTGGAAAGGGTCCAAGTATGTCCAATCTCCACTAGGCAAAGGGCCAAGTAAGTAGCATAGTTTAGTAGAAGGCACATGACTCAGTGCCTCATGCTTTTGGCATTATAGACAATGCCAATCAGCAATTCTAGCATCTTCTTTCATGGTTGGCCAATAATAATCGAGTCATAATGCACATATATACAATGTCTAATCTTTCACGTGGTTGCTACATATACAACCGTATAGTACAGATAACACTCCTTGGTCATCTTTTGGAAGAAGGCATCAAAGATAAGGTTGGGATATGCCGTATTTGTACAACTAATCGTTTATCAGCGTGTAATTTATAGCTTGATAAACCAATCTTTAAGCATCTCTCCTGTCATCAAGGAGGACACCATCTCTTAAGTAATCTACAAGGGAATCCATCCAAGACTTCTCTCTTTAGCAAGGGGCTGATTTGCAACTTTGCGAGATAGTTGATAAACTTTTGTACGGGAGAAACTCAATAAATAGTTTATCACTCAAATCAAGAAATGCCATACTGGCCAACTTTGACAGTTTATCGACAGCAATTTTCTTACTTAGTATTTTATGGATTGAAAAGGACTGAAATTCTTCTACGAGCATTCATACTATCAATAAGTAATTACTCATTTCCTCTTCCCTCGCCGCATAACTTTCTTTGATTTGATTCACAATAAGCTGTGAATCAAAGAAAACTTTGAGTTTCTCAACACTAACTTCCTTTACGAGCTTGAGTTCAACTATTAGAGCTTCATATTCTGCTTCATAATTGTTGGTTGGGAATTCAAATTTCAAGACATAATTAACCTTGACACTATGGTATCCCTACAAAATAAGGCCCATACTACTTCCCTCTCTAGCAAGAGAGCCATCTACATAAAAATACCATATAGGTTTCTCAGTAATCTCCACGCTATCTCCTTCATCGGTGAACTCAACCAAAAAATCCGCCAGCACTTAAGCTTTTAATGTTGTTCTAGGTTTGTATTGTACACCATAGACACTTAACGCTAAGGCATATTTCATCATCCTCTTGGAAGAGTCTGGCCATTGCAATGCCTACCACAAAGGTTGATCAGTGAGGACTATGATTTGATGAGCTTCAAAATATGGTTTCAATTTTCTTTCCAAGAGAGCCATTGCTAATGCAAACTTCTCAATTTTCATGTATTGATGCTCCAGTCCTTGTAAAACATAACTTATGTAATAAACTAATCAATGCTCCTGGCCATCAATTTGAACCAACACAAAAGAAAGCATTCGGCAGCTGACTAAGAGGTATCAATACAAATTCTCTCCTAAGATAGGTGTTAAGAGTATCAAGGGTGATGCAAGAAATTCTCTAAGCTCATCGAATGCCTTCTCGTAATCATCTGTCCATTTGAACTCTTTCAAAGTTTAAAATTTTAAAGAATTCTGTACACTTATCCATGCTTCGCGACACAAACTGGTTAAGGGAAATTATTTGCCCAATGAGTTCCTCCACCTCCTTAACAACACAAGAAGATTTCATGTTTATTATTGCATCAATCTTTCTCGAGTAAGCTTCAATGCTGCACCAAGTGACCATGTATCTTAAAAACTTTCCCAAAGTAGCACCAAGTGACCATGTATCTTAAAATCTTTCACAATCATGCCATCAACATATACTTCAATATTTTGACGGATCTAGGGTTTGAACATCATAGTGATAAGCCCTTGATAGGTTGCACCAGCGTTTTTCAACCCAAGGGCATCACCGTATAACAATATATCCTGAAATTAGTGACGAATGATGTGTGCACTTCATCTTTCTTGTCCATTTTAATTTGGTTGTAGTTGGAAAAAGCATCCAAAAAAGAAAGCAATGCATGGCTGGCGGTTGAATTGACCATCTAATCAATTTTCAGTAACGGAAAGCAATCCTTAGGATAGGCCTTATTGAGATCCGTGAAGTTTATGCACATGCACCATTTGTCATTAAACTTCTTGACTAACATACAGTTGACTAACCAAGTCGAATAAGGCTCTTCTTGAATGAAGCCTACCTTAAGAGTTTTTGAACTTCTTCTTTAATGGCTACCTACCTCTTGGAGGCAAAATGTCTTCTTTTTTTTTTTTTGTTGAATCACTTTCATACTTGGATCAATTTGAAGCTTATGTAACATAATGTCTCTAGGGATACTCAACATGTCCAAAGGGGACTATGTAGATACATCAGCATTATCCTGCAAGAAGTTGATTAAACTTTAACGAATGTGTGTTGGCAAGGGTTTCCCTATCTTAGTTTTTTTTCTAGGGTCATTTCCTAAAGAAATTTCCTCTGTTTCATTCTCAACATTGTCTATACCGACTAACTTTCCTTCTGGATAAGTTTCTACTTGAAAAACTTCTTCACGCCTTAAAGCCTTCATGTATAAAGACCTTGCCAATTGTTGATCCCCTTTACATACACTAACTCCCGTAAGAGTAGGGAATTTGGGTTTAAGGTGAGCAGTTGAAGGGACAAGGCTAAATAAGCGTTGACACAACCATATAATGATCATATCATATGGGGACTAACATTTGACAATGAGGAAGTCCACTTCGTCTTCTATAACATGCTCGTCATCTTCAATTTGGATTGGTAAAGAGATCATTCCAAATACTCGGATGGGTTAACTGTTAAAGGCATACAAATCATAATTGTAAGTTCTCAATCGTCCTTTGATCTTTAGTCTTATCTGATCAAAAGCATATTGAAAAATAATGTCTGCGAAACTTCCAGTATTTACGAGAATTTTCTTGACCTTGAAGGTGGTAATTCTTGCACTAATCATGAGTGCATCATCATATGACCTTTGGATGCCATCAAAATCTTCTTCCATGAAGGAAATTGTATAGATTTTAACCTTCTTGCCTCGGATATTGCAAATATAATTTATGGCATTAGTCAAACTCGAGGAGCTTAACTGGCTTATAGTAGAAGGTCTGCCAACAATAGTGTTGATTATCACATTAAGTGCTCTAATGGTATTCCCGTCTCTTGCATCTTTCCCAGCAATAGTTGGCCGAGTAACATTCTCTTGATCTTCGCGTCTCCTTTGGGATGGTCGTTCGATATTCTCAGCATCATGCGTGAGAAAATTGCACAACTGCCCTCATTGAATTGCATCCTCAATCACATTCTTGAGTTAGATGCATTCATTTGGGTTATGGCCTTTGTCACAATGGAAATTGCAGTATTTGTTGGAATTTCGCCTTGAAGGATTTCCCCTCATCTTCTCTGGCTACTGCAAAACGCCTCTTTACCCATGTAACTCCATTAATATGTTCGAAATTGGACGATTAACTGGCATGTGGGACAAATATGTTAGAATTCTTGGTCTCTTTCTCTTAGCATTAGGACTTTGATTGTTATCCATCTCAAGTCAATTTTTTGCACCTTTCCTCTTATTGCTTTTCATGTTTCCTTTACTTTGGTCAGCTTCTTATCAAGCCTTTATATTGTCTTCTTGTCGGATGTAGGATGTGGCTTTAGCTTTGAACTCAACAAAAGTTCTTAGCCTATTCTTGGTGAGAGACTTAAAAAATTCTCCATAGGGTATGACTCTATCAATGACAGCGTTGAGGGCTACACTTATGTCCAATTCTAGAATTTAGACCATCTCAACCATAAACCTAGCTAGATAATCTCTAATGGACTCATCTGCTCTCTACTTTATTGTGTTAAGGATTAAAGAATCCTTAACAGGAAGCTTGCTTACAAGAAAGTGCTGAAGGAATACTTATGCCAATTCTTTATAACATGAAATAGTGTTCAACTTCAGGTGTTTGAACTATGTACTTGCTACATTCCTCAATGTTGAGGAAAAAAGCTTGGCAGGCTATGGCATCACTCAAGCTGTGCAACTTAGCCAAGGTGTGGTAGTGCTCTAAGTGATCCTCAAGATCTTTCGTCCCATCATAAGTTTCAAACTATAACAACTTGATGTGCCGTAGTATAACCTCCTCCAAAATCTCGAGAATGAAAGGTCTCTTCTTATTTTGAAACTATTTATTCGTTGCAGTAAGGGTGCTAATATACAAAGGTCTAACATGGTGCACCTGCTGCAATTGCTTGCCTTTGTTAACTTTCTTGAGTGCAGGAGCTGAAGGACTTGAAGTCACTTCGGCTTACTTTTTCAGCAATTTGGGTAAATAGATTGAATCATTGTTATTCTTAGCGTTGTTATCACCGTGCTCTCTATTTTGATTTGAGCGGATTTACTATGGGGGAGATTAAGAATCACTTCATTTTTCTTGCTCAACTCTTGATTTTCTTTGGCCAAGTTAAGGCAAAGCTACTCCAACTTGGCCTCAACTTAGCCAGACGCTGTTCATTAGTGTTCTTACTTCTCCCTTCAAGGTGATAAGATGAAATACTAGCACCTGCACTTTTAGTCAATCGAGTTCTAGCCATGTGAGTGAGTCAAGAAAAAACAAATGATGCCAAATGTTGTTAGGTGATTTCAGATTAGAACTTTTGTCTTGCAAAGAAAGAGAAAGCTTTTTGCATGGCCACTTTGATACTTAAGTCAGTGAATGATTGTAGGAAAAGATTGAATAAGTAGTCGAGAGTCATTAAATATCTCTTACAGTGTTTCTTCCTCGTATTTATAGGCAAATATTGAGTATTTAAAGTAGCAATTAACCGCACAATTATTGGGATACGTAGAAACCTCTCGATCGGGCATATTCTTGAAATATAGAAATAGCAGGTAGTTATGTAATATAATTATGCCAGATAATAACTATTCGCACCACTTTCCTTAAATTCAAATCAAACACTGATTTATGTTACTTAATGGTAGCCGAGAATTAAGTTACTGGTCGTGTCAGCAACCGAGTAGCCAAGTGAGTGAAATCCAACTATCAACATTTAGTCTTGATAGGTTCAATCCATTGAGTCTAAAAATTAAGATCCACATCTAACCTTACTGATATATACTTATCATGTCACTTGTGAATTTTTTACTCCTAGTCATCCATAAAGTTGCGACATTCCTTATCACCACATAGAACTACCCATTTGGTTAGCGTTTGATGGTAAAGAAGAACCTGAACAATTGTAAAGTGGCCTTAACTTCGATCTCCTTGCAAATTATCTCAAAAGTAACAAGGATGCTATATGTGTTAGGAGAAAACATGCTTGGCGAAACACGATATTGGTCCCGTATAAGATATCAAGAGGGGAGGTAGGGGGTGAATTGGTATCTTTAACCTTTTGAAAACTTTTTCCATTAAAAAATGAAATTACCCTTTTTAACAACTTATAATGGTGAACAGTGATAATTTATTGATTCAATGTACAACAAAAAATAAACAAAATTGAAAGAGTAGGGAAGGAGAAAATCAAGCAGAGATCTTATAGAGCTTCGAGCTTTTGTCTACTACTTTCTTCCAACTCCACTACTAAGAACCTGGTCTACTTTACCGGTACCATTCCACTTAATCCACTATAACAAATCACAAACAGATTACAAGCATTTGTTACAATGACTTTACAATACTTTACTCTGCCTATCTAGCCTTTGTACAATTTAAGCTAATACAAATCTACAAAGTACAAACTATCTTCTCTCTACAATAAAGTATAGAGATTACAAGTGAGAACAAAAATATAAGTCTCAAATAATTATGCACTTAAAAGAAAATAACACTTATTATAGAACTTTGATTCGATGCAACTCTCTAAAAAAGTATTTAAAGGACTTTTTAAAACATTTTAGAAGGTAGAAACTGATCAAGATTATTTATGCAACGAAGATTTTTCTCTAAAGTTATATCTGACATTTTGAATCCTTTCTCTTTTATATTGAAATTTTCCAATGGCTAAAAATCTGAAGATTATCTTTTATCCAACTGTTAGTTATTTAAAATAGTTCCTTAGATATTTTTTAGAAGATCTCGATCATTTCAAATTCAAAGCTAACTTTGTTTAGATCAAACAATCATCGATCCGTAACTACTAGATAAGCTTATGATTTGAATTAGAAAAGATATGTTTTTTTAGCAACTTCTGAATAAGTCTCATGTTTAAAAGTTTCAAACTCTACACAATCCGAATCAGCCTTATCCTTATCCATTCATGTGCATATCTTGATTTATCAAAATATATTTTCGCTTAAAAATGATCCCTAAGGCTCACTATTCCATCTTGAGTGAAACAGCATTAAATGTATTTTCCTAATACACTCAATCTAGTGGAGCTAGGGTTTAATTAATTCAAATTTGATTTAAGGCTATTTTCAACATCATACTTCCAAGCTTACTTTATGAACAACCTTATGAAGAGTATCAGCCTTTTGTATCTGAAGTTTTTGAATAAGCTTCTGAAGTGTTGTATCAATTCTTCTTATATAAGCTTTTGAAGTGTTATATTAATTCTTCTTATAAAAGCTTTTAAAATACTTTTTGAAGATTTTCCAAACTAGTCTTATTTTCAATTCATTCAAAGCTTTTGAATAAGCTTCTAAATACAACTTAACTTTGCGAAATTATACTTTTTGAAAACCCTTTAGTAAGCCTACACTCTTAAAGATTTATTAGCTTTTAACACTTTTTGTTATCATTAAAATATATGAGAGATATCTAACATACGGATATAGTTGAAAAAATGTTTTTGGAAATTAGAAAAAGGAAAACTTAAACCAAATTTGAAATACTTCAAGTAAACATGGAACTCATGCTCCATTGGAAATGTTTATTATATCTACACACAACTACCCTTACGACACTACTTAATACTCGATGTTATACACTACATTATTATATAAGTATTTAGCAGCAGACTCATCCTCTCTATCATCAAGATAAACATTTATTGGCAACACATCTATATGGGCAAGCTTATCCTATCTTTCAATCGCTCTATTTGTTGAACTACCAAAATTTGAAGCCAATCTTGTCACCTCACGTGGAAGAGGAGTAGCCTTATAATCGTTTAGAGTAGGAGTAGTAAAACAGATCTTGCTTTTACCTATACTTGAAGTGGTTTTGTGCATTTGAAAGAAAGGGATTGAATTCCGAGAGCAATTTGAGAGAAAAGGCAATAAGACACTAGGATGAGCAATCAGGAAAGTGTGTAATGAAACCCTTTAAGGACTTTATAAGTATTGCTCGAAATTGATCCTTTTCTCAAAGAATAGAGGGAAAGATATTGGGATTTGAATGTTATTTGATTGTTAAGTGTCGATGGGGGATACATGTACCATATTAAAAATCGAAGGGTGCAGTAGTGCCTACAATTACAAGAATGTCCAATGTAAAATGGCTGAGTTGACAGCTATACCATGTACATACACCGTATACAAACAAGTAGGAAAAGTGAAAAGTTGTGACCTTTAGGTTGGGAATTCATACAACTCTTAGCAATAGACATTAGATGATATTTGGAAATGTGGTAGCCTAGCTTAGTGACTACATGATGAACCATAAGCACAAATATAGATTACTTGCCTGTTGGACAGATTGAAAAACACTTTTGAACTTACTCCTATACTTAAATTTTCAAACATGGGAATTAAGAGGCAAATGATGATAGTAGATTTTTCCCTCCTTGGCTACTCCTTGGCACATTGCCTGTCGTTCTATTTCGTTTTGCTGCCGGTAGTGCAACTAAGTTTGACAACTTAAGGGGACTTTGGGATGGGCAAAAAACCTAGTCCACCTTAATCAAATCTCACAGATTGCTATCCTTCCGCGACATGCTCTAGTTAATTAGCTAGGTTTGAAATAGGTATTGCTTGCTATTTGATTTGGCGTAGACCATTTTGCCCACAAATAGCACTGTCAAAAATAAACCCAAAAAAGGAAAAAAAAAAAGGAAGAAAAATAACTTTTGGGAAAATTATAAATGGTACTTTCAATTTTGATTTTGATGCAAATATATACCTGAACTTATATAGTGTGCTCTAATATCGCTTAAGCTATAACAAATCAGTAAAATAAAGAACGTTTTCCTTTCCAATTATAAAAAACATTGAGATCAATATTTAATAATCACTTAAGCACATTTTAATAAGTTTGATTGACTATTTCAGTACAAAAATTAAAATTCAAGTTTAGAATTATTTTCCAAAAGTAGAGTTTAAGAAATGTTAAACTATACCTAAAAAGTTTAAAAATATATGCCTATCAAGGTTAATATTTAGGAGATTATTTATTTACATTTTCTCCGATTATATTTGTTTAGTTGTGGGAATATCTCCATTTATTTTTATATTTTAATTTTATGTGGAGTCATATTTGTTTTGTCTCAGTGAAATAAGAACTGGTATAGTCCTTAGACCCTCAGCATTTGTACCTCTTGCAAATAGTCGGCTTTTTAATAGGGTGGAAAAATTCTTGTGTCTTATTTTTAGCAAAAATTCAATAAAATGTTGAAATTCGATGTAGGTGTGGTCGATAATGAGATATTAAATAAAACCATAAGAGATGAAAAAACATAAAATAAAATGAAATGATTGTAGCTCAAACCATTTATGGTAGGATTCGATAAGGGTTACAGGTCGGATTGGACTGAATAAATAAATAAATATATATATATATATGGATATACCGGTTAATTTATCATAAAAGCAGACCCTCTTTGCCACTGAATATATGATTTGTTTGAGTTGCAACTGCCATCCACGAAGCAAGCATTTCAGCATTACATGACACGACCGAGTTGCATTGAGATCCTCAACTCATCAGTTGTCCTAGAAACAACCAAAGAGATCTAATCATAGGTCCCTTGGATTTTAATGGAAAAGTTTATTAGATTCACGCATTATAAGGGGTTCTATTATAGGAATTTAGGATATTTATGAACAGTTAAAATAATATAAAATTTTAATCAATATTGATTATATAATTTATAAATATATAAAAAATTAAAGGTTTTTTATTCCAAGACCATCTCCCTTTTTCTAGACTCCCGACTGGATTCCAACTTGGGGTAGGTATCATAGATTTTGGGGAGTAAGGAAGAATTTAAAAAAAAAAAAAAAAAAAATTCTATTGGGTCCTTCCTTATCACAGTGGTCTTCAAAAGTAACGTAAACGGGTTAGTTTAGTTTAAAAAGGACTATTAAATGGAGTTTGACATAAACAAGCACAATAATTGAATGTTGTTTGCCGGCATTTGGTAGTTTATTAATGTCACGTAATCCCTTACACCCACGACAAGACATCGATGGAGTGTCATGTCTGCTCAAATGAGGTCTGATGCTTAGGAGTAATAGTTGTATTTATCCTTTCGGAATAAATTATTTTTTAAAAAGAACTTATATTCAAAATAATTTATTAAATTCCATTTTGAAATAGTATTTTTAAAATATAATTTCACTTTTATCCATCGTGTCAATAGGTGACAAGGAAAAACGAGATAACAGAAAAAGCATAGACTAAAATGCAATTTTATAATGACAATCCCATGATGCAATTTTATAATCGTAACCCCATGATGCAATTTTATAATCGCAAAACATTTCTTCACCTGTACCGCTTACTTAAAGTGTGGTAAAATCGGTGGAGTATTGTGATATGAAAATTGCAACTCCATCCTGCAATTTTACAATCACAATTTCTTCCTGGGATTTCACCCTCATTTCATGTCTCCACCATCCTAGGTGGAAGGTTTCGGACTATAATAATATTTTATAAATTATTTTTTGTATCACTACTTTTTAGGAAATTATTTATCCCAAAGGGACAACTTACCTATTTCTCTCATGCTTAATTAAATTTCCACGTTCCTCAGAGAATCAAATAGAATTATGTGCTTATTTGGTGAAATGGAAATTTAGGCCATGCCTAAAATGGGATTTTCTTGATGATATGTTTGATGGGGAAATGAAAATGCAATTTATCTGATTTTGGAATCAATATATTAAAAGATAAGCTATCAAAACCCACCAGCCATCCTAATTGTTTGATTTGCTATGTAATGATCATAACTCTCCCCCTCTAGGCATTTTTAGTTGAACAGTATTGGGAGGATGGGGAGAAAAAAAAAATTACAACCATGACTTTATAAAAATACTAATGATTCAAACAAAATTTTACTTTATTTGTTTAAAAAAAAATTTACTTTTACTTTTAGGTGATGTTGATGAGAATACTTATATGTTATACATGATGTTATAACATATATATATATATATACATAGAGATATATATATATATATAAAGCTTAATCAATGAAATTAGATCTTATTTGCACATTTATAATCATAATTACACACGATATAATAATTATAGTTAGTATATAATATACATGTCATACACAATATAATCACAACTATGTAAATGGAAGTAAGTTGCAGAATATACAAATAATTTGCACAATTTTATTACACATTAAATAATTTATATTTTCATTTATCTCTAATTTGTGTCACGAGACACAGGTAACCTATTACCCGTACGATGTCCAAATGAATATTTGATGTGTTATTGAATGAGATTAATATGAAGTATAATTATAAGATTTATTTATAAGGTAATACAAATCTAATATAACTATAAAGATATAAGGAAGAAGACACAAATATCCTTCCATAAAGATAACATACAAATATACAAGTGTATATATGTACATATAATATACACACAACACAACACAATAACATAACCCATTAACCTCAAGATGCAAAAGTTAGTATGAAATTAAAGCGACGATCCAGGTTGACAGAGAGAGATTTTTAATGAAGATGTTGCTGCACTAATAATGTGTAGAAATATAATAAACTAAAACTTGAATAGTAGCAACAATTTCTCTAACAAAGTGATAGTCAATATCCGCATGCTTAGTGCAATTATGTTGAATAAGTTTGTAAACAGATATGCATCATCAACTTGATGGGACAAAGAACAATAACTATAAGTTTACAAACAAGGTAATAGATTCCAATGAATTCTGCAATCGCATAAGTAAGAGCTCTATATTTAATCTCACTAAAACTTCAAGACATAGTTTATTACCTTTTAGGTTGCCCTAAAATTGGGTTGCAACTAAGAATTATGGCATAACCTATCATGAAATGCTAAGTGTCTAAATATCCAATCTAATGAGCATTAGTAAAGGTAGTTAGAGGGATATGAGATGTGCAATTGATTGGAATCCTATTGTAAGTATGCCAAAAAATTATTGAAGAACATGTTTTGCTGCCTTCATGTGATTTATAATTTGACTGTACATGTTTTTACTCAAGTGATTCATCACAAATTTGATCTCTAATTGAGTAATTGTAAAGTACTTTTATGTACTAATAATCTTATGATAGGTTATAGGGTTCGGTAATGAGGAAGAACCACAAGCATTACGATGACTCTAAGGTGATATAGGTTTTAACGATCATCTAGAGTGTTCATGAATAAATTGAGATTGATATAAGTGAATGTCTTAAGCAATACAAGTAAGACAAATACTAAGAAAGAAATGCAAAGCACTAAAGTCTTATGGGAAGAGGGGGTAAGGGTAGGGGAGGGGAGTTGGCGTAGGATATAGTGATTTTGTAATGGAATGCTACTATCAAACCAATAAACATAGTGCCATTAACATATAGAAGGACCACAATGTCATGATCGTTTAGAAGGATGAATATAAACATATCAACTTTACCTGACGAAACCTAAGTGTAAGAGAAAGTTATTGGATTGATAAAACCAAGCTTCTAGAGCTATTTCAAGCCATGAAGCTGACATATATGATGGGAATAACAAGAATAACTAAAGTTTAGGGTTTTTTAACGAAGATTGTCTAAGTGAGATGACCATGAACAAAGGTAATCTTGACATCAAGTTGGCAAATGTCCCATTATGAGGAGACTGCATGATATAGGGCAAAGCAAGTGGTAGCAAATTTAATAACAAGACTTTAGTTTCTATATAGTTGATGCCTATCCTTGACTAAACCCTTGGGCAACAAAGACAAGCTCTATGGCGCTCAAACTATCCCTCGGCATTGTATCTTGCAATTTTCAAATGCTATCAACTATGTTTTGATTTTGCTTAGGGAAAACGAGTTCAAAGTTTATCTTTAAAAAGAGAGTCAAACTCTTCTTTTATGGCCATTGTCCAAGTGGAGTTGTCAGCGAAGGTCATGGATCCAATTAGGGAGTTAATTAGGTCTCAGTGGTGAAGATCAAGGTGGTTGTCCGAGAAAAAACTGTTGGGTCGATGGTGGAATCCATGGTGGTTGGCATCTAGGATGAGAGAATGCTTTTGGATATGAGGAGCAATACAGTTGGCCAACACCTATGATGAAGCAGAAATCGATGATGGATGAAAAGTTGTGAGGGCAATAGAGATTATGCCAGGTGCGAGAGATCGACAACAAAAGCCGTAGGCCCCTTAGCCAATGGTAATGAAGAAGAACAAGTGACAGTACGGAAAAGAAAAAAAAATTTCTTTAGTGCTTTTGCCCTCGGTAATACGATGTACGAATGAATATTTTCTCCATTGCTAAGAATAAAATTACGAAGTGTAAATAAAATTTCCCTATTGAATGATGCTACACGGACATACAAATATGTATAAATAATACATAAGGCAGGGCAAGTTGCACACTCTCAAACCGCATAGGTTGCAACGCTGGAAGGGAGATTGTTCCTCCGTGCAAAGCAAGGCGCTTTCAAGCTAACCTGACCTGCTCCCTTAACGTAACTGACTAAAAGATATAGGGTCCATTTGGGTTTTTTTTTTTTTTAAATTTTATTGATATTTTATTAGTGTCTACTTGAATCCTAAATGTACTAAAAAATAAAAATACAATTTATATATATCCTTTTTTAAAATTAAATACTAACAAATTCCAGTAAAATTAAATTTATGTGCTCTTTATTTTACTTCTATTTATAAAAATGCTAATTAAAATACTAATCTTTAATTTATAAAATATATATTTTTCAAATCTTTTTATTTTAAATACATGAATTTCTATTATCTAATTTTGATATTCTAATCACCATCATCATTATAATTATAAAATAAAAATAAATAGAATAATTTTTTCATTACCAAATTTTAAATAGATATAAATTAAACACAAAACAAATACAAATAAGATATAGATAAAAAAAAAATCTAAACAAGACCATAAACACAACATGTTTATTTGTTTGTGTGTGATGGCTATATAAAAAAGAGTGTAAACTTTTCGAAAATCATTGAACTCACAAAAATATTAGACTTTGCAAGTACTCAATACGCGAATTATGTACGCTTAATATAATAAAGGAAGATTTAATATAATGCATATTAAAAATAGAAATTGCCATTACCGTTGGGAACAATTTTTCAATATCCACACCCTAATTTGCTAAAATTTAATTTATTTATCAAAAGTGAAGTACTGTAAGTATAGAGGAGTATCCCACCAGAAAAAAAGAGTAAAAACTGTCCCCCCCAAAAATAAATAAATAAATGAATGATTTCCTAACATCAACCTTCAACCATTTGTGAAAGCAGATGCATGCTTTTTGGAAAAATTTATCAGTAAAAAGAAAGTTAATTTTTTATAAGTATGACAAAAAAAAACTAGTTATGTACAAAAATATAATTCATAAAACAAAATATATCCCGTTAACCGCATCCACACGCATGCAAACAGCATAAAGCATGTCCTATAAAACTTGACTCAAGTCCACCATCAAATTCAAGATGAAATATATATTCCTGCCCATCCTAAATCAACCTACTCCCTATTAAAATATAAATGTACTCCAAACACCAAAATGACCTAACTCAGGGTATTCTGGCTGGTGGAAAAATCCATGATGCGGACTTCATCAATAGATTTGAGAGGGTGGAAAAAATAAGGGAGGAGCTAGAATTGCCAAAATCAACAAGAATGATGGATGATTTTCAAGCGATTTTCGAGTATTGTATATTGATGGTATACATCCACCCCTGATGAACCACAAATATGCTGTAAGGAAAGGTCAAAAACAACAGCACCAGACAAGGCCAAGGGATGCCATCTCACTTTGACGATCGTTGCACTTAAGACGTACAACAATGAAATTGTCATTCTGAAATTAAACAATAGAATGTTGCTTACAATCATGTTCCCGACAGCACATGAGCTATCAATTAGAGGAATTTTAGATTCAGAATCCACGTATTCCTGTTAGCAAATGCAGTTGCAGCCAACAATGGAATATTTAGTTCAGAATTCACATTAGTTGTTGAAGATTTATTGAGGAATTAAGAATGTACAATTGGAAATTTATTAGGGTCATCAAACATCATCTGGATCACTACCCCCAACATGGGCTTCATGAGTTACCCAGTAATTACTCCCGTCGGGACCAAACACCTTATACCTGTTCAGCATCACAAACCATTTCAACTAATAAATACTTTTGCATCGTGGGTTATGTTTGGCCATGAATGCAACCAACAGCATCTGAAAGGGAATGTCAACAGTGGAGCTCATAGAGATGAGAAGACAAGACAATCAGCATTGGAAGAAGTGGGAAATTGCAATAAAATTATCTCAGATGGTCAGAGCATCTGATACTAACTTTTTGGCATTTGAGATAATTTTATGATGATCTCCCAGTACTTTACGTGCATTTGCATTTGTTGTCTTAAGCTATTTAGCTCCCTAACAACAAATATTCAAATGCTATTTTCAGCATTTATAGCAGAATATAGGTCATGTTAGTTTAAACACAGAATTCCATCTATCTTATGCTATTATTCACATATCCACTGACCTCTCAAGCACAGATTTTCCTTCCTTGTACTTCTGACTCTTTTCATGGGCAGTCTCCTGAAACCATAATCCAAATTACTAACATACAACTTAATATACCTATACCACCGCTTTAAATTGTGGGCATCATGATCTTACATATTTCCACCCAACAATTGATCCACATCCAACACAAAAGATGTCGGCAACGGTGTGCATTCCAGTCATCATGAGTCTATCTTCTTTCACTCCAACAGTAGTATTCACTCTGTCAATGGGATGGAAATGAATTCAATAAGACAAGAAAATTGTAGACTCATAGCTTATCAACAATGCCACAAACAACAATACTTAAGCCTTAATCCTCCTAGGTTGGATCCCAATGATGCTATCTCACCACTATGCTCTATCACAAACTGTATCCTCTGTAATATATGTGAATCTCCATGTCTTAAAATTGATATATTTCATTAATGCTTGCAATATAATCTATAGAGAAAACAGCCATTGAATAACATAATAAGAAACAAATAAAAAACAAATGGAATCGTGTCTGAAGTCAACTACATATCTAAGATCTATCTGTGGCATAATTCCATAACTGCATCAAGATTGACAAATTTTTCAAATAAGGATTCAAAATCCCAAACCAAACAAAGGTAACAAAATTATCTAGGATACCAAGGCCAATTTTTTCCACATTCATGTTTAGACAGATGACTTATTCTTACCACATTGTATTCTTTTTCCCCTCCTTGACACTAATATAAGTACTGATGTAATTAGGTGTCAAAGTCAAGAAAAACTTACACCTTATTGAAGAGATAAGCTTTTCCATGCCTGCAATGGAAAGACTGAATAAAGAGACATGAAAAAGAAGTAAGAAAGGGGGTTTCAAGCCGATAACTGGATTCCAAGTAAAATTAGCAATTATATGTAAAAGTACATCCTTGCACTACAGCAAAATCAAAATTCCTTATGACTAAACTTGTGATACGAAATGAAATATAAACTAAAGCAGTCAGCACTCATTCCACACATCTCTTAAGCAAAAAACAGTAATGGTGAATAAACTAGACACAGATAACAAGCAGGAATGCCTATAACATGCTGGTGTATAGCTTCACCAGCAAAATCACTGGCTGACAAGGGCAGGTGGGGAGCTTTTTTCAAAACATCTAACAATGTCATCACTAGAAAATTAGCAATTGCTGATTCCTACCGTTGCTGTATAAAGTATGTGGGAATGAAGTTTCTAGAAGCATATCTAGCATCAAACTTCTTCGCTGGCGAATGCAGAAAAGCATAAAAATAAGAACCTTGTCTGAGACTCTAGTCAAAGTATATGGTTGAGGAGCTAAAGCATTGGAGTGAAGACACTGACAGACCCTAATGTGATTGAACAGAACCAAGACTAAGCTCCACAGGAATTACAACACAGTATTTCCGATGAAAGGACCACAGTGGATTTCAATATACAATTATATTAGAAAAGCGTCGATCTTGGTTTCGCATTGTTTGAAAAAATTCTTGAACCAGTGAATAGCCATGCTCATACTAACTTCAACCACTTCCTGCAAGATGTGACGATTACTGCTTACTGCAACATCATCATGCCGATCATCCAGATGGAGTGCATCTCGATCTTCCAATCAAGCACCGGGTTTTCTCACTCCCCAAGTTGGATAAAATTGACTATCCAAGTTGATCCTATCTTTGTTCGGGGGAAGTCCACGGTGCAGTCAACTGGATGCTCCCGATGATTATCTAACCGTCCAAACACCTTATGTTCTTAAAAATTGATTTAATGGCGATATGATTGACTGGATCATTCAATCGATCGTTAGTATACAAAAGCTAATTATACGAACATATTCTCTTTAACCTATTTATAGCAAAATGCTGTACTTGAATGAGCAAGAACGTGACTTTAACTTGACTCATAAAGTCAAACCATGAATTGAGGCAATCAAAACCGAAAAGATTATATTTTCCTTTTCCAGAATACGCATCAGATCAAAGGCACTTTCTACTTATAAATAACATCAGAATCCAGACAAATTCCACAAAGAAAAACCAATACCCAGATGAAAAATCAACAATAAATCCACCGTACAATCATCAAACATAAGATAAAATCCAAGAAAATGGCCAAAGATCGGACCTTCGAGACAATATCTTCACTAAGAGCAAGATGGGTCTTGCAGTGCTTGCAGCTATAGATCTTCCCTTCTAGATTCACCACAAACAATCTCCCCATAATAACAACTATTCCTCTCTATCTACAGATAATCAATCTTCCAGGAAAAAATAAAACAAAAAAAAGGTCAAAAAATCAAAAGCAAAAAACACCCAAGAAACAGAAAAATGGAAATGAAAATACAGGTGTTGCAGAACAGAGCAGAAGAATGTATAATAAAAAATTAGAGGAATGAATTTGGGGGAAAGTTGAAGATGAAGAAGAAAGGTTGTTGGAAGTAAGGCAAATAATAATATATGGCTGATGAAGAAATGTTGAGAAGAGAATATTACTAGTCGATTACTCTGGGCTTTGGATTGTCTTAGCAAATAGGAAACAGCGAAAGAAAAGAAAAGGAGTTATAAGGGCAAGAAATGTGGACAAGAAAGCAACTATCTGACAATTAAGATGACCTTTTTTATGAAAATAAATATACCTTGTCCACCACAAGGCGTACTGCCCACGGTTGTTTATCGCTATTTTACTTATTCATTAAACTTCATTTTATGAATTTTCTATTCCTAATGTATTAAAAAGGCTAAATTAGAAGGATTTAGTTTAAATAAAAAATTAACGAATAAAGAACATATTTATTGTATTTAAAAAAAATTATATAAATCCAAATTATATTATTTGGATTACATAAATACTATTATTATCACATAGTTAAAATGCATTTTTACAATAACAAAAGCTATCGCATATTTAAATACAATTATAGAAACAAAATATTATTATTATATCGTATCTCATAAATATGATTGTTAGTAAAAAAGCATGTCACATGTTAATCATGCAACCTTTGAGCATATAATATAAACCTTTGAGCATATAATATAAAGTGTTTAAACCTATCGATCAATTAATAATTTTCTACCGATTGATCAATAGACTAATTGGAAGAGAGTTTACTTTAAACTTATTGCTCAATCAATCAATAGTGTAATCGAAGCATCAATGGTGTATGTATGATATACAATATACATAATAACATAAAATTAGATAATACCAATGTTGCCTTTTGTAAATATGATAAACATAGAAAATTAATATTGCATTTCTAGAATGCAATATAGCAATAGTATTTTTGTAATATTTTTATGTACTTAATATTTGTGTAATATTTATCTTATTAAATTGGTAAATACGTAAAAACATTGAGGATTAATATTTAGAAAATTTTAAATAAAAAATTAACGTTATAATATTTGGTTAAAATAAAATATTTGATAATAGCACCATCATAACGTTGTTAAATTATATGGAAATGGTTGTTAAATGTGTCATGGTGTTTATAACACGCTAATATGTTGCTTGTGTGTTAATATTATTGTACATTTTTTTTTAAAAAGAAGCTACTATAAAAAAAATTAAATGTTAAAAAGAAAATTGGAAAAAAGGAAAAGAATTGAAAAATTAAAAAAATAAACTAATAAAATTATATATATAATTAATTCAATTAACAAGAAATTAAAAAACCAAAAAATAAAAATAAAAATAAAAATAAATTAATCGACTACCCTAAGGTTAAGGCATAGCGGGTTTAGCAATGTCAAGTTGATGAGTTGTGACCTACCCTATGCCGTCATTTCAAAACAAAAAATAAAATAAAAAAGAAAAAGAGAGGAAAAAAATATTGAGTCATGTAACCCAGTTGCAACTCGTTGAATGCTTTCTCCATTTTTCTTTTTCTTCTTTTTTTAAATGAGAGCTTAGGATGGTTATCCACTACCTCAAAAAGATATCGCAACCCTTATCCCCAAACTATGAGTAGGTTGAATAATCCGTGGATCGTTATCCACCAGTTTGATATGGCTAATCAGTCATGAGCCCTAGTCTTAAGGTGGTCGGTTTTCTTTGTTTTCTTCTTTCTTTTTTATGTTTTTGGGTTTTTTTAATTTCTCATTAATTGAATTAATTATATATATAATTTTATTAGTTTAGTTTTTTCTAATTTTATAGTATTTTTTTAACCTTTTGTCCATTTTTTTTAACTTTTAGATAGTTTTCTTATTTTTTATATTAACTTTCTTTTTTTTATTTTAAATTTGTAATCATATTGATACCTAAGTGACACATTAACTCCATGTATCATTTAACAACTACCTCAACGTACTTTAATGGTGTTATAACAATGCTATAATGGAATTTTCTATTTTAACAAAGTATTAAAATGTTTATCCCTTATTTAAATCTCTTAGAATGTTAATCTCCAATTTAAATTTATTTTCAAACGTTAATACCCTCTGCTATAATTTAATCATATTAAAAGCTAACATTTAAACCTAAATCTTATAATTTGCAAAATGATAGGTTAGACTTGGATTTTTTCTACTTCCAAACTTGTAATTACTAGATAGAGTTTAGGATATAACCTTACTTATTATAATCTTATTGGAACATTTACAATATATATTATATAGGTGCAAAATTCTATATTACCTAATTCTTAAATATTTGCAGCTTTCATTAAACTAACATGTGCAATGTCACTTGTATATTAATTTTATTTGACAAATATAATGGAGATTCAATAATCTCCTTATTCATTTATTTATATATATCATCATCATCATTTGCTAGAACCATCTTCTTGAATTATAACTTGTTATTTTGGGTCAAAATTTGAACAAATAATCATATGTATCTAGTTCGGGCAAAAAACAATAAATCATATGTATCTAGAATCTCTAATTTAAGTTGGTGTTGTGATTTCTCTTTTATGCTTTATTTTTTTTAATTGAAATTCATTATCTTTATATCAGTTACGATTTACATATAAAAGAGATCTTAACCTATAATTTTCTATATCGTGGTTTATAACATATATAACTAGTCATTTTTTAATTTGTGGAAAAGGTAAAGAATATTCACAAGTTTGATAAGGCATCTTAAAACCTATGAAGTTTAAGGGGTATAGGTTTGATCATGATTCTAAGATAATACAAGGAGGCTCTAGTTTCAAATTTTTAAAAGGGTACTAGATAAAATCACTATCTTAACTTCCATGTTCTTCCTTGCCACTATCCTAAATTTGTTCTAAGTTTTGGAGGGTTAGGGATGGTAAGATCTTTTTATGTTGTTAAGGGATAGTTGTTTTAGGCCTTATGCCTATCCCATTCATTCTTAATGGATACTCGATGGTGTCTTAATAAATTCTTTGGTGATACCATATAGTTTGGCCATATGGGCCTTCTAAAGGGAGAATCCTTTAATATCACATTGCATTTAATGCGATGCATACTCTATATTAACAAACATGTGGGTTTTTCACTAAAAGATAAGCAAGCAACTCTACAAAATATTGTCTCAACTTATGACCCGTAAAAAGGAGAAGATAGCAACTATCCCTCGAGAGCTATTCCAAGAGACTTAGTATGAAGGACATCGTCCTCGACTCTAAGGAGCTCATGCTTCATGTCTATGAGGTAAAACTGGGCTGGAGGGTGGGAAGGGGAGAAAGGCCCATATGTGAAGCCAATTTGTCTTAAGCCAAATATAGTTGACCTCTATCTAAAAACAACTATTAATAAGAGTTACAATCTAGTGGTTAAAACTTATACTTTAGTCCTTGAGGACAAGAGTTTAAATCACATTAGACTCATATTTTCAACTTCTCCCTCACAAATTACTTTTCATTTTCTTAATCTTATCGATTTCTTTATTTTTTTTCTATCTTAAAAAATTTCAAATTTAATCTTCAACATTTCACCATTTTTCTATTTTAATCTTAAATGTTTTAAGAGTCCTCAACATGTGTAAACATTCGCAAATGAGAACCTTTTTTATATTGTTACATTTTCTATTAATGTACAACACATGGTAACCTTTACTTTATCCACATAATCAATTTAAATAGATAATATATAGTATTAATAAATTAAATTATTAAACTACCCACCAATAGTGATGGGTTGAGAGACCCACTTTTATGTGGGTTGCAACCCACTTGTAAAGTTGGTGGCTAAAATAGCCATTTCTTTAATTTTTTTTTAGAATTTTCTATTCCTTTATTTATTTTGTACTATATTATTTATTTAATATAAATATGTTAAATTGCTCCACCTATTTTCCTCTAATAGAAAATTTAGTGTTGTTAAGAAAAAAAGTCTTTGTGTATAAACTTTTGTAAGCATTAATAACTCAAGTGTAAAAAATAAAACAGTTAGGACTCAAATAAAAAAAAATGAGTTATTGAGAACTAAATTTATGTTTTCCCTTTCCTTTTCTATTTATTTTTTCTTGTTTGCACATAATTCCAAAAAACATATTTCTATCTTCATTACTTTCTTCTTCTTCTTCTTTTTTCTTCTTTTCTTTCGATAATTGTATTGTTCTTAAGTTGTTATTAATTCTAATACTTTTTATACATCTTTTTAACACAGTTTAGTAATAGAACTATTTAAGCAATATATATTTAAATTTTTAAGGGAAATTAATAACAATAAATTTAAATCACTCTAAAGTATTAGTTAACTAAATCAATTTTTTGACATACTATGTATTAATTAATAGCTATAACATTAATTATAATTATAACTTATCTTGTTATTTGTTCTAATTTTCTTTAAAAAATAAATTTATTTCTATTATATATTTAAAAAATGATGCATTCGTTTATTTTAATGGTGTCAATTTTGTATGAATAAAATATTTTATGATTCCAATGATAAGTAGATATTTTCTTGCAAATAATTCTATATTGACTTTAAAGATATATTTTGCTCCCTCTATTCTTTAATTCTACACCTATCCTTGAATCTACTCAAGAATACGTAATTTGTATAATATAAGTTCTAAATAGTAAGTTATTCTATGATTTCTCAATATATGCAAGGTAATTTGAAGCTAACTTGTTAAAGGTACATCATAAATTCAATTTATTTGATAAACATAGTAAAAATTCAACCAAGTTGAACTAATTCATGACCTGCTATTTTAGGTCAACGCTTGCTCAAATAGTTGAATCTATCTTAAATCTCACTTTTAAGTTGATCTTTTGATTTATGTTTGTTGTAAAAGAAAAATCTATAAGTTACACAAAATGTCTTGAAGTTGTAGATTTTACAATGTGTAATTCCAAATTTCTGTAACCTATACCCATATGATGAGGTATAAGCTAGGGATTTACACCTTAATTATTCTATATCCTCTCACCCTTGAGCACAATGTGTATAAAATAAAGGTCTCTTTATGACAATATGATAAGATAGTAACAAAAAAAAAAAGCAAAATTAAACAAATTTTAATAGATGATCTATGGAACTTATTTACACTTCATTTATTATAAGGGAAGGAAATAATATAAGGGGACAGAACAAAGACAGAATAATATTACTTTAAATGTATTTAGTTACTAAGGGAAAGGAAAATGAAAAGAGTGCCTATTATTAGTAAAGAAAAAAAAAGACATATAAAATATAAAGTATGGCCATGAAATATAATAACATTTCAAAACAAATGCATAAGTTAGAAAAGCAAGGAAAAAAAAAGGCAAAATCAAGATGAAGGGTAAAAATATGAATTCAATAATGTTTTCACTTACCTCTTTAACTATCTAATTTTGAAATAAAGGTTTGTGGGGGTCCATGAAATTATTTCCTTCTTTTTGCTTTTCACACTAATTGCCCTATATATTAAATACTTAAATTTGGGGGCTTTTATGGTATAGTCACGCAAAATTAACTATATAGTAGGGTCATCTTTTAGTAAATCACCTGCATTTATAATAAATCATGTCTATTAATAATAAAATTGAAACAATTGATGGTAAATATGAGATTATTGACAATTTTTCATAAGAGCTATCGAGAGCTTCCATAAGGTTATAAATGTTATTCTATATATTTTGCTTTTCTAACTTATGCATCTGTTTTGCATATCATTTAAATGTACATATAGTAGAATTTCCTTAAAATTTGATATTTATTCTCCCATTTCCTTTCCTTCCTATTTTTCCCTTTGTTTCCTTCATACCAAATAAAGTGTTAAGGGAAAAAGGTGCCATTTTTTGTTTATGTACTACCTTAAAAAATGCTAAATCTATTTCTTAGTTATCTTAATTGATATACAACAAGACTCCTAAAATTACTATTTGAGTTTCATTTGTCTATTTAGATTTCATGTGAAGTGGAAGGAAATGATTAATCATGATATAATGTAGTTAATTATTCCAACATATTTATTAGGGGGTTCTTATTGCTTTGTTTATTTGAACTTTGGTCTCGAAACTTTTGTTTTAACTGACTTTTCTATTGCCTCATTATAAAGAATAGTTGTTACCTTGTGAAAGATAGAACTTTTCATTCCATCTCCATAGGAAACAAAAAGTTTAAGTGATGGATAAGCATGCTGTTAATCAATAAGAAAAAAATAAATAAATAATGTTTAGTTATTTTCTAAAAAGACCAAATAGGGCATATGAATATTTTTTGTTATATTCTAAATTTAATATTATAATCAATGAAGTAAAATAAATATTGGAACAATTGTTTCCTATGATAATAAATTACATAAAATAAATATTGAAATTATATTTCTAACCTATTTATAGTAATAGTCATTTATGAGATATAATTTTTCCATTAATCATCTACTTTATTCCACAAAGATTAGAAGCCAACAGAGGAATATGGTTCATAATAGAGGATAAAGGTAAAATATGATCTATATAATCTATCTCGATTGGAAAAATCAAGGTTTATATATCATTGTGTCTCTTTTTACTCTAATATCTAAAACACTACGTATGATGTGTCTTATTCATAATATTTTTTTTCCAATAATTGATAATAATTACTTAATTATTTATAATTATCATGTACAAGTATAGGTAATTCTTGGAAGGTAGCTTTATCAAGGGGAGAACACTTTCACTACCTAATAGCACAAGATACCAAGTAACGTTGGTAGTTATACTTAAACTCTTTAAAGAGTACAAGTTAAGGGGATTGTCTCCAACTACTTAGCAACAATAAGTGAAAGGCGATAATATATTCACTCATAAGCCTTCTCCTAAGCCTACTCATGAGTGATTATTTGAAGGATTTCTAGCAATATATGTGATTTAGTAGATTTTTTAGCCAAAGTGTATAAATTTTCATTAAAATCACATTTAATCTCTCAATATAAGTATAATTCATATTTGTGTATATTAGTGCTCAAAAGCCATGTATATGTGAAGAATTTAAGTTATATGTATTTGCTCTTGTAGGTCCCGAGGCTATCATTACATGATAGCCTCTATTCAAGAAGTCAGAAGAAAAGATAAGATAAATTCATAAAGCAAGGAATACCAGCTCAATGGCAATCTAAGCTACCATTAAGTCGGCATTTGGAACAGAAAGGATTCAAGCTACATAAATATGGGACTATATTGGCTTGATGGTACTTCTAGTTACCATTCGGTTGGTAGAAGACTTAGAGAATTGACTTGAGCAACGATTAAGCTGGTGTATTTACTGGCATCTAGAATAAAAAGTTTTCAAGTATCGTAAAGAGTAAACTATACCGTCCATACAGTAGTCCTAGCTACTGTCCTAATGGTATACTAAACCCTAGCAATAAAATGCGATGTTTCATTAAGGATCAGAAGGACCAATGATTGACATGTGTTTACTAACTTGATGGTAGCCTAACCTACCATCCTACTAGTGATAACTTGATATAAAAACCCTTCATCCTCACTTTGTAATAGACTAATTTTGGAGAATTTTAGGGGTTTTGGTTTTAGCTCTAATACTTTCCTCATCTCTAGGTCATCTTAGGCTAGCTTTAGGGTAGTTTTATGTTTTCCATGGTATTTTCTTGTATTTTCATGCTTGTAACATAGAGTTTTAGTGGATCTTAACACTTTTCAAGGATTGGTTTTGTGGATTTCCATTGCATCCATGGAGATTTATAGAAAAATCTTGAGGAATTACATTATTGAGGTTGAGGAGCTCAATTTTGTAATGTTCTTTCTACATTTTCGATGTCTAATGCAATGTTTATTCTCATATTCATGTGCATTATGTGTTAAATGCTTATCTTTTATGAATATGATGAATAGTACTTGTTATGTTTATGGGTCGTGTGTGAACATGATAAAGTAGTTGTGCCTATTGATGTTCTTGTATTGTAATAGTGTAAAATTGGAATTTTAATTAATTCTATGGAACAATTAGGTATAACTTGAGTATTAGGTTAATGTTGAATAAGGTAGCAATTCCCATACATTAGGCCTCCCCCCGTCTAAATACTATAATAGGATTCAAAAACCCTAACTAGAATCTTAGATTCCTAATTTAGATGGATAATTCTTGAGAATTAAGGATCAAATCCTTGTAATCACCCTGAGCTAAAATTGTTTAAGATGAGAAATTAATTTTAACACAGTTATTTGAGTAGTGACAAGACTTGAATAATTAGCTAATAATATAAATGAGAGATCGATAATACAATGCTCTTATTATATGATAGAATTTACAAAGCCAAAGTGAGATAAATTCCATGAGTGTGAGTAAAATCTATGGTTACACTATCATAATACTTAAATAGCATGGTTACAATGAATTCATCGATTGTTTGCCTACTATTCATATATCTTTTGTAAAGAAATCCATATCCCAATACTATTCCCATTCTCTTAGAGAGATAAAGCCCAAAGTTGATTATATTCACTACTACCTTATTCTATTACTATTTGGGAACAATTGGCCTAAAAATTTTTATCAAAATTTTTTCCTCTATGCAAAACAATGAAAGATGAGGAATAACATCACCATGTTCCACCAATATGATGGTGAGTCTTTATATGAAGCGTGGGAACAATGCATTAAGATATTGAAAAGTGATCCATACTATGGATTACAGATTTGGTTACAAGTTCAAACTTCTTATAATAGTTTGTTAGGAAGTTTTTAGTCTATGGTTAGTGCTGCATTTGAAGGTAATTTGATGAAAAAAAAAAAAGCCTAGAGAAAGCATATGAATTGATGGAAGAGATGGCTTCCAACTCTTTTAGATGGCAAGTTGAGAGAAAAAATGCTCAAAAAGTAGCTAGCATAGATGAGGAAGACAAATTTAGTGTGATAACTTCATAATAAATTGAACAAAATGCTTGATGCCAAGGTGTATTTGAGCTAAATTATTACATGCCAGAAGTGTTGCGGTGTTAATCATGATGATCACAATCACTATTAGTATTGGTATGCGCAAGACCAAGGCATTGAAGAAATCAACTGAATGAATAACTTTCAACAAAGAGGAACAAACAACTAGAATGCATATTTGAACAATTTTACTTGAGGGTAGAATTAAAATTCTAACTTTAGACATGGGAACAATAAGCTCAATGGTCAAAACTTCCCACCTCTTCTAGCACCACAACAAAGACCCTAGCAAAATTTCAAATCACAAAGCGAGAGAGAGAGAGAATAATAACCTATTGAAGAGGTTATCTACTCAAGAATCTACTACGAAAAATATTCAGATTTAGTTGTAGCAAATTTCTAAAATGTTAGGTGCCAAATTGCAATCAGGTGCATTGTCGAGTAATACCAAAAAGAATCTAAGAGAATAAGTAATGATAGGCACACTTATAAACACATAAGCTGATACATCTAGTGGAAAGGAAAAATACGCAAAATGTGACTAAGAGTGATTGCAATTACTGTATCATGCCCCAAGAGTGGAAAAGTTGTGATAGCTATGCCATGTATACTAACTTATTATAGAAGCTGGCCACCCAGCTATTATCATAAACTTAACATACAAAAGTTATGAGCAACCATCAGTCAGTTAGGGGATGGAGATGGAAGCATACATAAAACAACAATCAAGTAGGGTTGTTAGTTAGTTAGTTAGTTAAATGCAACACAATGTAACATAATGCAATAAGCATATGGCATTTACATGACATTGTTTAGTCCATCGTAAAGTTAGAGAAATTGCACTTGCTCTAACTCAAGTTGAGGAGATTACATAAATAGGTACGATGCCATAGCTCTAACTAAACCTAAGCTTATATAATAGAGACTTAGCTCCTCCTATTAGTACTTTCAAACTCAGTGCTCTCAATTCCATCGTGGCCTTTTCTCCTACCACTTAGTTTGATTAAGATTAGTGAAAGGCCAATCATGCTACCTCGTCGAAGGGTCAATATTTAGTCGAACATCATAATTGCTCCCCTAGTAAGTTGCAATATATGTCCGGTTAGCATTTAAATTCAAATTTAGTTTAAGTTTGTTTTAGGGTGATCAACCAACTAATCAAATCAAGGATAAAGTATGACAAGGCAATCACAACATGTGACATATTAACCCAACAACATAGCATAATAGTTTTCAAGCACATACATTGCGTACGCACGAACAATTACTTTATAACCACAAATAAGTGTATACATTAGCCTTAAAGTACTTTTATGTAGTACTCTAAAATGTTATTAAACATTGATCTTACTTACCTGGATTCCTACTTGCTCTTGTAACTCAAATGCCCTAGCCTTATTGTCATTAATGGTACTTATATTAGAAATCATAATTTAGTTTCTATACCATTCATTAAAGTAATAATGTTTAACTTATTGTACTTTTGTTTCAACTTAACACTCTTCTAATATTTAATAAGTGTTGGTTATGAATATTAAGTGTTATTACCTTTACATAGTTTATTTAGACCTTCTACTTAACCTTTTATTAAGTTTCTTAGGTTTTTAGTACCTTCTACATGATCTTCTATCGGGGTCTATTAAGTGTGTGGTACCTTCTACTCAAGCTTCTACTAGGGTTTTAACTCATTTTATTTAATATGGAACCTTTTATAACCTTATATTAGGGTTTCCTAGGCTTAAAGTACCTTTTACTCAAGTTTATACTAAGGTCCTTAGTTATATTCTTTGCTAGTTAGACTTTTATTCAAGCTTCTACTAGTATCTTGACTAATGTTTCTTATTAAAGACCTTTTACATGACCTTCTATAAGAATTTTGTTTATAGTTTCTACACCAAGAAACCTTCTACTAAAGTTTCTACAACTACAACTTTTAGTCAACTTGATTAGGGAAGCTTCTACATATCTTCTAAAGGCACCGAATCCGCCTCATTTAACTGAAAACTCTACTTTTCACACTTTTCTTCACTTTATTTATATTTAACTTAGTTGAAACTCTACCAATATTGACTCACATGCCTCGAAACTCATCTATATTAACATGCAAAACCTAAAATTCAACTAAAAGGAGAGTTAAATACAATTAATTAACTAATATACTCGAAATACATATATTAGGCTAAAAATTCATGGTTTTTAGTATGAGAATCCTTCATTTACAATAGCTAAAATCTTTAATTAACTACTAATTATTAGTGTATTTCCAAAAAAAAAAAAAATCAATTTAATGACTTAGTGTAAATTCACATAAATATTTAAGTAAAAAACATCATGTTTAACTTTGGAAAACCCATCTTTTCATGAGATCTCCTACTTCCACTTAAAAATCAAGATTAATTTGGTACATGTAACAAAAAATTACTCAAAAAAAGTATTGAAAATCAAATCTAACAAAATCTTTTGAAAAATAGTAGGTTTTCCTCGAAATTTCAACTTATTGGTTTTCTAAAAACTAAAAATTAACACTAAAAAAATGAAAAGTTTTATAGAAACTCTTTACATGTCAATTTTATATATGTAATAAGGTGTTTACAAAAAAATTTTGGTAAGAAAACTATATCGTTCAGGCTTTTGAAATTCATATTGAAAATTCGTCCCAAATGGCTTATTTCTTAAGGGTGATATATAACATGAATGGTTTTTATAAAAATAACAATTTTAAATGAAAATATACCTGAAATTATGCTAGAATAAATTTTTCCATAATTTTTAGATAAAATTTGATATTTTTAATGAATTTTTAAAAATTAGATGAAATATCGAACTTATTTGCATTTAGAGCTACGGTGGTCGCACGGTTGTAAGGCTATTATTGGCAAGGAGGGGTGTTTGGTTGAGGTCTAAGTGGTGTTGATAGCTCATTGTTACATCTTTTCTTGATTTGAGAACTTTATATATCTAAATTACGGCTTAGTTTTTCCTATTTTCATTAAATTTCTTTAAAATTCTCTAAAAATTCTTGTGAATTTTCTTTAACTTTCAGAGTATAAAGGAAAAGTGTATTTATAGGTCTTAAGTTGAGTAGGTCGGTTAATTGCATATTGGACAAGTGTTGGAATTTCTCTTCCTTCATATTCTAAGTTTTGAGTGGTTTTAGTAAAACTATATTCTATCCATGGTTTTTCACCCATGGTTTTGTCCCAAAACCATCAAATCCTATGGTTTCTAACCTTGGTTTTGGGAAACCAATAGCTCATTAGATTTTATTTTGGGTAAGGAACTCATTAGGTTATCATTTGCTTCTATACCCTATGCTCTATTAATTAACTTAATTACATATTATTACTTTTAATTATATTTATTTATTTATTACATAACATTATAAAACCTTCTTGTTTATTTAATTTATTTTTAAGTTATCTTTATATTCCTAGTTGGTTCTCAATGTTTTGGAAATTTACAAAATGAATGAGTTAGTTTTATTGTTTTAATTTATGTTAATATTTTAATATTCTGTTTCAAGATTTAAACTTATAAGGTCTCTCTAACTAATTTTGTGGAGTCTTACTATGGGTTTGAGTATGAACAGACCCCTTTCACAAACATTTTCAATTAAATGTTTGAAATTCTATACTTATAGGTAGTTAATTCTTTTTATATATTATCTTAAATATTTTTTCTATTGTTTGATGCCATTTTGTTGTTATTTATTATTAACTAATTTATACCTATGATCTCGTTACTAGGATTTCAAATTTTAAGATTTTTCTTGCCTTAACAAATAATGAATAAATTTGAAATTTTCTAACTTTTAGTTTGTATTAATACTTTATAATTCTATTTTGAATATCTAAGTTCTATGGGTCATTTTAACTAATATGTGGTCCTAACTGTCTTTCAAGTTACGAATGGAAAATTTTTATGGACTTCCAAATTTTAATGCTAAGGTTTCATTTGCTAAAATGCAAGTCTTCCAAATTGCAGGAAAATCATCTAGATGTTGAAGACTTTAATAAAGAAGAAGTTTATGAAGAACTAGAGATTATTGAAGAGAGTGTGTCAAAAGAGGAAGAGTTAGACATCCCTATTTCAGAAGAGAGCGAAGAGGAAGAAGAAATAGAGGAGGAAGCTAATTGTAAAGAACTAGAAAGATTAATGGCAAAAGCAGAATCTAAGAGGATGGTTAAACAAAAGTAAGTCAAGATGTTAAATGGAGAGGAAGATCCCTCCAAGGATAGCCAATACATAGAAAATGATTATTCCCCTCCTATTCAAAGTTAGGCAATTAGAGAGAATGTTTAAAAGACGAATCATGAGAAAATTATTTAAGAGAGTCAAACAAGCAAGTAAAGATCAAGCCAGCGGAGAAAGAAGAAAGTGAGGATTTCATTCTACTACCTCAACTTGATGATGAAGAGATCAAGGCATTAGCAAGTTATTATGTACAGAGAAGTATTTGTACATGCCACCAAAGAGAGGAGATCTAGAAAAGTTCACCATTCCATGTATTATTCTTGAGAAATAGTTCCTTAGAGCTTACTATGACTTGGGAGCTTCTAACAACATCATGTTTAGAGAGCTTATGAGAAAACTTGGATTGGAAGGATTCCTTAGAGAAGTGAATTTTGTTATGTCCTTTGTTGACAAGTTAACAAAGAAATTGATAGGAATCAAGGACTAATTATGAGGTCCTAAGCCTAAGGGCTTACTTCCTTAATACGTCGAGCTACCCTAAAGCACCTAACTTTAGAAGAAGAGTAGATCCTTTGAGTTGACCAAGTGTATCTTCCAGGCTTCCCCAATCTATTCACTATTTCACAAGTAGTAGGAGAGGAACCCACTGACACTATGAAGCCTAATTGGAGCTAAGCATTAAACCTACCTATTTCCAAGCTCATACGTATCCGAGCTTAAGCTGACCTATTGTCGAAAGCCCAAGCTGCCAAGTCCCTACTTTTAGAGTAAGTGCTCCTTTGACTTACTAAACTACTGACCTAAAGTTGACCTAACCAACTCAGCTCTACTTAGCATCTAGCACCTATTTGGGCAACCAGATTGTGAAGCCAACATGTGTCCTACCCTCTAACATCTATACTGTCCTTTGCGAAGGATATTCCCTTTTTATTCTGATTATTGTATTACCCTTGTATAATATGCACTTTTCCTCTTCTAGTAGAAATCTTTTTAGTAATTTGTAGTAACTTAGGACTTGCCCTGATTGAGTCATATAAATACCTATATTTTGCATTAGCCACAGTAGAATCATCATTTAGAATATTGAATACAAAAAAATTTTCCCTTTGAGCTAAGTGTCTTCTACTTGCTCTCTTTACTCTTATCTAGGCCATTTAAGCGTAAACTAGTGACAAGTGACCTTTGGTTACACTAATACATCATATTAAGTGTAGCTCAAGCTCATGTGAGATGTTGGTGGATCATATCCTATGTCGGTACATGAAAACCCTTGCTCAAACTTCGACCTCCATTTATTCTTTGAACTACATTGTAGTTTAGACTCATCCCCTAGTTTGCATGATACCTTCGGTTGTATGTTCATCCATGACTGTCGTATGTATCATCTTGGTATCAAAGCTTAACTGTATTTAAGTAAGTTTCTAGTACTTTGTATTGAGTGTTTTGCTATAGTGCGTTGTGTATAGTTAGTAGATTGAGACTTGAGATTATTGTAGAAGCTGTGAGTAGTTGAAGTAAGTGTTAGAATATTGTTTTGGGTTGTAGAAGTCTATACTCTGTTTTCCTTTGTTTCAATACTAAAAAAACAAAGTGTTTGAGTTTTAGCATTACTTGTATTCTTCTAATAGTAGTTGGAGTGCTAGAAGAAGAATCTTTGAAGTGTAGTTCAACTGTTACTATATTGAAATATTCAACAATGTCGAACTCTAGCATTCAAGGAACTCTCAAAAACTAAGAAAGTGATGTTAGTAATGGTGAAGGCCAACAAGGAAGTTATATACCCCAATATGTAGATGAAAGATCGGATAAGCTCACTGACCTTGTAACTAGCTTGGTAATAGCCATAAATGAAGACAGGCAACGTGATATAGACTAAGACCAAGAACAAATAAGGTTGACCATAGAGGTTGGTCCAAGCTTACCAAAAGCTTGAAGAACGAGATGGAAGTTATACGAAAGAATAGAAAAAGTAAGATAAGTAAACCCACGAACAGCTTCAAAAGATATGACTCACTAATGAAACTTTCAAGGATTCAGGGTACAACTCGATATGACACACAAGGTAGTTTAGTGAGGTTACTAGTAAGGTTACTTGCTCAAACACGTAGCTCTTGGTGGTTGGATGACTTTTTGGTAAAAAATACAATTTTGTAAAATCATTTTGTTTTCTACTAAGCTAAAGTACAGAGTAGGGGTAGTAAGTTGGTCATGCTGAGCCAAGTAGATAATTCTTCTAAACTGAATTCACCTTAGACACTTTCAACATGGCTTGGGTTCAGGTTGGTTAAGTTGATGGTTGGATGAGCTGAGTTGATATTTAGGTGAAATTTAGGTCTACAATTGGAGATGAATGACAAGTATAGGGGGGTTCGGCTTGACTAATGCATTAAGTTTGCAGATTGTAGTAACTCGAACTCCTTAATGATGAGTCTTAAGGAAAGAATTTAGCTAGCTATACTTTCTATCCCTCAAGCTCGAGTGTGAATCAAGGGTTCGATCATCTAATTCCTATCATCTCCACTGGACTGATTGGGATTTAGGGATAAAATCTAACTAGTCTTCGTCCAAATTCTCCTCGAGTTGGTAAGGGTTAAGGTCAGCAACATTAAATACGTTTGACACTCCGAAATCTTTAGGAAGCTTAAGTTGATATGCATTGATCTTGTAGAGTATCCTAAACAGTCCTTCAACTCAGGTAGATATTTTATTCTTCCTCTTATTAGTGAATCTTTTCTTACTCAAGTGTAACTACACTTGGTCTTCAAGCTAAAACTACTCGTTCATTGATGGATCTGCTGGATGGATTGGGTTTAAGTCCTTACTTCTAGATCTTCTAAGTCAATAGGCAGAATTAGGGTATGATTAAAGGATAGTTTTAGGTTGAAACCATAGATGACTTCAAAGGGGGGCATGTCCAATGGTGGCGTGTACTGTCCTATTGTAAGCAAATTCGACAGTAGGCAGGTAGACATCCCAATCAATTAAGTTCTTCCCTATTACACTTGGAGTAGTTATCTTAGAGTACAATTGACCACTTATGTCTGGTCATCGATTTGGGGATGGCAAGGGGTTCTAAATAGTAATTTAGTGCCCATTTGATGCTAAAGTGTTCTCCAAAAATGACTTAGAAATTTTGGATCTCTATCATATACCATACTCCTTAGTACTCTGTACAAGCAAACTACTTCCTATAAAAACAAAGAAGCAATAGTCAAAGCATATTTAGTCTTAGTGCAGGGCACGAAGTGCGCCATCTTATTGAACCTATTCATGATAACCATCACAAAATCTTTGCCTTGGGTAGTTCGAGGTAATCTGAGAACAAAATCCATGCTTAAGTCAACCCATAGTTTGGTCGAGGCAAGTAGGGGGCATTGTTTCGTTACTCTACTTAGCTCTTTGCTTTCTTACAGATGGTACATCTCTCAATCACATGATGCATGTCGTGCTTCATTTTAGACTAAAAGAATTTATCATTCAACAGCTCATACGTTCTTCGCTCTCTAAAGTGTCAAGAGAGTCCTCCACCATAGGCTTCTCTGACCAATAGTTCTCTTATTGAACAAGTTGGTACACACAACTTGCCACCTCTGAACAGATAACTATCCTCTACATGATACTCATCTACTACTCTTCATTCTCTACAATTGTTGTATATGGAGCCATCGAGCTTGGTGCTTAGAAAGTTTGGTTTGGCTTCATAAATACCTTAAGGACTTGTGATCTGTGTATATGACAAACTTTTTTGGTAAAAGACAATGCTGCTATACATGAAGAGCTTGAATCAAGGCCAAAAGCTCTTTATCTTATACTGAATAGTTTAATTGTGCTCCTTTAAGCTTCTTGTTATAATAAGTGATAGGTCGATCTTCTTGCATCAACACAGCTCCGATGCCAACACCTGTCATATCACATTCAAGCTTAACTACTATATCAAAGCTGGTAGAGCTAAGACAAGGGCTGAGATCAACCTTTTTTTTACCTCGATAGAACTCTTCTCCTCTTTCTCTCCTTACTTAAACTCTACATTCTTCTTTGAAAGTTCAGTCAAAGGTACAACATTGGTATTGAATCCTTAGATAAAGTGTCGGTAGAATGATGCCAATCCATGAAAACTTCTCACCTCGGCATAAGAGGTCGGGGTTAGCCATTCATCAATAGCTTGTATCTTCTCTTCATTCACTCTCATTCCTCTTCTACTAACTACATATCTTAGGAAGATCACTTCCTCCTGATAGAAACAACATTTTTTCAAGCTTTTGAACAACCTTTCTACTCGAAGGACATAAAAAAAAGCGCGAAGGTGATCAATATGCATTGCTAGGTTGGCATTATAGACAAGAATGTCGTCAAAGTAAACGATAACAAATTTCTTGATTAGATCTCTCAAAACATAGTTCATTAGCCTCATGAAAGTGTTAGGGGTGTTTGATAGTTCAAAGGGCATGACCATCTATTCGTATAAGCCATGATGGGTCTTAAAAGTGGTCTTCCATTCATCCCCTTGTCTCATCTAGATTTAGTGGTAACCTAACTTTAAATTTATCTTGTTGAATACTTTCGTACCACTTAGTTCATCCAACATATCGTCTAGCTTCGGGATGGGGCTATGTACTTGATTGTAATCTTGTTGACACCTCTACTATCTACACACATACACTAAGTTCCATCATTCTTCGATATTAGGAGCATTGGCTAGTACAAGGGCTAAGAATCTCCTTTACATAACCCTTTTCTAGAAGTTCATTGACTTGTCTTTGGAGCTTAGAAGCTTGCTCGATATTCATCTGATACACTAGCTTGTTTAGTAGGGTAGCGCTGGGTATTAAATCAATGCAATGTTCAATGCTTCGAAATGGGGTAATCATTTGGGCAATTATTCTGAAAACAGATTGGTATACTCTTCTAGTAGTTCCTTAACCTCCAAGGGTAGTTCAATCCTCTCCATCAATTCTAACAATTGTCTAATTAATAGAAAAGTTGGCACATTGACCTTGATGGCTCCTTAGAGTTTAGCTATACTGAACACCAAGGTCTTCTTCGATCCTCGAGCTAACTTGTCTTGTAGTTTGCGTACTTGATTCGGGGTCAAGGGGTTCAAAGTGATTCGCTTACCATCCTTTTCGAATACATAGGTGTTCTTGAATCTGCATGTATAACCCTTTGATCAAAAAGCTAAGATCAACCTAACAACACATGTGATGTGCACATAGTTAGCACGTCACAACAGATTTCGTTGGAATAGTTTTCAATTAAGAAAGGTAACAATAGTTGCTAAGTAACATGTAGTGCTCCCTTCTTATTCAGTCAATGTCATTTATACGGCTTTGAATGTGAAATAGTCGGTAGCTGAAGCTTCTTAACTAAGTTAGGGGATGCTATATTGGTACAGCTTCTAATGTCTACTATAAGTACATATACTTGATCATTCACTTTGTAGGTAATGTGAAATAAATTCTCTCTTTGCTCCTCCTTGGTAGAAGGTTTTAAGCTCATGGTACATTAAATAGCTAAAGTTAACTTATCAAAGTTATCTACAAAGACATCTTCCTTAATCAAGTCAGCATTAACCTCAATCTCATCTCTTACTTCCTTCTCCTCCTTAAGTTCCTCATCTATACTATCTACCTCTATCTTCAGGACATCTCTCTTGATGATCATAGTCCTTTAGTTTAGTTGCTAACTAGCTATATGCCTAAACTCTTGACACTTAAAGTACTTAATCTAGCTCGTCTTCCTTCTAGATCCTTGCCCCTTCTCATATGTTTAGGTTGGCATGTTACCATCAGGTTAGCCCTTCTGTTCAATCCTGACATCTGTTCGTCTAGTCAACTTGGTACTTGGTTAAGCTCAGTAGCTTCCCTAAATAGGTCGACTTGACTGACTAGGTTGAATCATGAAGGGTTGGGTCGACATCCTACTCTTTCTCTATCTTTTCACTCGTTGGGCTATTCGTATAGCCTCATCCATTGTAGTAAATTGCTAAAGTTCTACAATATCTTGGATATCACTTCTTAATCCAGTGAAGAATCTGGACATTATTCAGGCTGATGGCTCTTCTACTTCACAGCAAATAATCAGTATTTAGAACTCTTGAATATACTTGTCAACAGTTCGACCTCCTTGCTTTAGCTCTTGAAATTGAGCAAAAGTGTCTTGCAAATAAGTATCCAATATAAACCTGTTTCTGAGTATCTTCTTCATCTCAAGCCAAGTATTGACCTCTCTATATCCTTATCGTCTTCTCATGATATGAAAGTTCTTCCACTATATGGCGGCATTTCTTGAGAACTCAACAGTAGAAATCTTCACCTTCTCTCAATCCTCATACTTGTAATAATCAAAAACACATTCAACCTTCTCTTCTCAATCTAAATAATCATCTGTACTCTTAAAACCACTGAAGCTCGGAATCTGAAGCTTCACATGATTGGTAGCTCGAGGTGCTCTAGCTTACTTTTCTTTTTCATTATACTCCTCTTCATCATCATTGTCTATATCTCCTAACTTAATCCTTCATTGTGCTCATCCTCCTATTCCTCTACCTTAGACTTGTCGAACAAGGTTTTATCCTTTAGTAGGTCAGGCAACTTATAGGGTATTCTGCATGGCCTTGACAGGTCAATAGGCCACTGCATGAATAGCTCTGCTTAGATTGACTAAGTGGTTAGCTACTTCATTAAGTTGTTCGTTTGTACTGCCGGTGGTGCTCTAGGGTTGTTATCTATGGTGGACATTTCCATTATCGTCATCTCTAATACTGGCATTAATACTGGGATCTATCATCTTCTTGACAAAACTTAGTAAATAAAAACTTAGTAAATAAACTTCAAATCTAATGTACAATAGTTACTATTCCAATTCGTACAAATGTCCAACAAATTTGTGAACATAACAGCTACACTAATGAACAATAAACTCAATCGAAACTTGCTCTGCTTTTGTATGCTTGAAATAGGGCACAACAGGGTATCTAACCACAGTAAACTACTACTCCTTATACTTATTCAAATACTCATAGCTAATTTTTACACAACTACAATACATTACCATAACAATCACTACTACTTAAGAAAATTTAAACATAACTTACCTAAATGAAACCTCTAATCTGATACTAAGATGGTGCAGATCGAGACCAAGAACAAACAAGGTCAATCATAGGGATAGTCCAAGCTTGTTGAAAGCTTGAAGAATGAGATGAAAGTCATAAGAAAGAATAGAAAAAGTAAGATAAGCAAACCTATGAATAGCTCCAAAGGATATGACGCACCAGTAGAGCTTCCAATGACTAACGACAGAACTTAATATGACATACAATGTGGTTTGGTAAGGTTACTCGCCACTTAGCCTTACTTAAGAATTAGGATAAGACTAACATAAGTAAACAAGCTAATAGAGTAGTATTCACGAAAGGAAGAATATTCAGTATATTGATGATAAGATAATTACAGTTATATGTATAGTGGGTATTTATACCTGAAAAACTAGGGCAACCTACCTAATTTGGAAAAGACTAAAAGGGTATTATCTAAAAGAAGTAATGTATAAGGAAAATAAGGGTATAGTTGAAAATACAACAAAATGAGTATCTTCTATGGATGATTCTATCATACGCTTGCTTAGATACGTAGCTCCTGGAGGTTGGATGACTTTCTAGTAAAAAAGACAATTTTATATGATTAGTTTGTTTTCTATTGAGCTAAGGTGCAAAGCAGGGGTAGTAGGTTGGTTGTGCTGAGCCGAGCAGACAATTCTTCTAAGGTGAATTCACTTCGGACACTTTCAACATAGCTCAGGTTAGGGTCGACTAAGCTAATGGTTGAGTGAGTAGAGCTGATATTCAAGTGTAGTTCAAGTCGACAATTGGAGACGAATGATGGGTATAAGAGGCTCTAGCTCTACTAGTGCATCAACTTAGTAGATTGAAGTAGCTTGGACTCATCGATAGTGAGTCTTAAGGAAAGAATTCACTTGGTCATACTTTCCAACCCGCGAGCTCGAGGTGCTGGTCAAGGGTTTATTAATCTAATTCCTATTACAACAAGCTAGAGATGACCCAAATAAAGGCTAAGAAAATGAATTGCCCTAAAGAGAAAATGGCCGACTTAGTTAAGCTAATTTCCTAGTTTAACCACAATGAGCTAGAGAAGTGGATAGATTTTCTCGATGAAGGCTTTTAATGGAAGAAATAGAAGAAGAGGGTTACTATGAATCCAAAGAGAGAAATATCTGAGCTCCTAGAGTCGAATGGCTGAGGCTACAAATTTCGAGCTTCTTTAGTAGTAGTGATGCTAAGCATTACCTAGACTAGGTTGTTAAGATAGAGAAACAGTTTGAGTGCCCTAAAGTTCCCTAGAATGCCAAAGTAATTCTTGTTATCTCATAATTCATAGGATATGCTACCCTTTAGTAAAAGAATTTGCAAGCAAAATGTTGAAAAGAAGGAGAAAGAGAGAAGTTAGAGATTAGGAAGAGATGAAGAGAGTAATGAAAAGGAAATTTGTTTTGAGCTACAATCTGTAGGACATGTTCAAAAGGTTACGAGAGTTGAGGCAAGGAAGATCAAGTGTTGATGCTTATGTGAAGGAGTTCGAAATGTTGATGATTCAATGTGAAGTTTTAGATTTGAAAGATCAAACTATCTGTAGGTTTATCAGTGAGTTAAAGTATGAAATAGGTGATATTATTGAAACTAGAGATATTAGGTCCCTAAACTAAGCAATCCAAGCTACTCAAATGATAGAGCAATAATAAATGAGTAGATTCTTAGCTACTATTAGTTGAGCTACCCCTAACCAACCTATTCGGAGTAGACCTGTATAATTTGAACCAAGTAAGACTAGCAATGTTCGACCTGTTTCAACTACCCGAGTAGAGGAGAAAGAAGTTTTGAGGAAGTTTGAGAAAGGCTAGAGTTTTGGTCGAAAGATGAGTGAAGTTAAGTGCTTTAAGCATTAAAGGTTTGGATATATGGCAGCCTAATGTCCAAACAGAAGGACAATGGCGATCAAGGGAGGAATTCCAACCATAGAGGTTAATAATATTGACAAGGAGGTTGAAGAACTAAAGAAATCCAAACAAACTGATCTATTTGAGGAGGAGGAGGTTATCTATAGTAAAGAGGGTAACTTCATGCTTGTAACTATGGTACTCAAGTAAGTGATGAGTGTGAACCTAGTACCTGAGGATGAGCAATGTGAGAATTTATTTCACATTGGTTGCAAGGTTAATCGGATGTTGTATGCTCTTATTATTAACAGTTGTAATTGCACTAATGTGGCATTTGCCTTTATGGTCCATTAGTTGAAGTTGCTGACCACACCTCACCCCAATCCTTACAAGTTGCACTGGCTTAATGATAAAGGAGCCTTACAGGTGATTAAGCAAGCAGCAATGTTGGTCTGCATAGGGAATTACCATGAAGAAGTTCTTTGTGATGTGTTGCCGATGAGTGCTTTACATATTCTTTTAGGATGGCTATGGATATTTGACCGACATGTGATGTATGATAGAAAGAGAAATAACTTCTCTTTTAAACACGAGGGACTGCCGAACAAGTCAAGACTATATAGGCTTAACTTAGCTAAGCCTTGAAGAAAGAGACCCTAATAATGACCTATGCCAAGCTATCAAAAGAGATAAAACTTGAAGAGTTAACCATTCTGTTGGTTAGAAGATTAATTGAATTAAGGGATTTGAATGTTGAATCACCTATTGAGGTAAAATACCTATTGAAGGAATTTGTCAACCCATTCCTTGACAAATTACTGGAAAGACTGTCTCCAATCAGAGGGATTGAGCATACAATAGATCTGTAGCTAGGAGTCACATTACTGAACAACCCTACATATAGGCCAAACCTTGAACAAGCTGTTGAGCTCTAGTAGCAAGTAGACGTGCTAATGAAGAGAAGTTATGTAAGGGAGTCCTTAAGCTCATATGCTGTCCTAACTTTATTGGTGTCAAAGAAAGATGGAAAATGGCATATGCGTATGGATAGTTAATCCATCAACCGAATCACTATCAAGTACAAATAACCTAGAGCTTGACTAGATGACATGCTTGACAAGTTAAATGGAGCAAGGATCTATTCTAAGATCAATCTCAAATTTAGGTACGATCAAATCAGAATTTAGGAAGGGGATGAGTAGAAGACTGCATTCAAAACTCGTAATGGATTGTATGAATAGCTAGTGATGCCATTCGGGTTGTTGAATGCACCAAGCGCATTCATGTAGTAAATGAACCATGCACTTCGAGAGTTGATTGGGAAGTTTGTCAATATTTACTTTGATGATATTCTTGTTTACGACCCTAACTTAATAATATACTATGAGCATCTCTAAGCTATCTTTGATAAGCTTTGAGCTAAAAAATTGTACGCCAATATGAAGAAATGTGGCTTCTACTGACCAAAGGTGATCTTCTTAGGATTTGTTGTAAGTAAAGATGGCATATGAGTTAATGAAGAGAAGGTGAAGGTGATAATTAAATGGCTTGTGCTGACTTATTTTGCAAACGTGTGAAGTTTTCATGACCTAACATCTTTTTATTGTCATTTCATAAGAAACTTTAGTACCGTCGTGGCCTTACTATCCAAGCTATTGAAGAAGAACGTTGACTTCAAATGGGAGGGAGAAAGAACAACAAAGTTTTGAGGGTTTAAAAAGGAAGTGAAAAAGAAGTTGACCACTACTATAAGCCCTACAAATTCAAATAATAATTTAAGCATAGCATAAGCTATCTTAGGACATTCCTAAGGATCAACTAAATTTAAATGTTGAACTAATTATAAATCATGAATATACTAATCAAGTTCCCAATCATGATCGAATATGAAAAGCCTGAAACCTAATAACAATCCTAAACTTACTAAAACCCTATACTAAAAGCCCTACACCTAAGGGGACTCAACTTGAATTTGAAAGATCTAAAACCTATCTTAAAACGAGCTTGATGTGTAAAAGAATCCAAAACTAAACTCAAACTTAGTCACTTAATTAAATCAATCAAGTTTTGATGATCCTAAATGAGGAAATTGAGAGGTTACATGTGAGGAAAAGGTTAGCTAACATCCCCATTCCATTACCCTTTCTTTTCTATTTTAAATTTTATTTAAAGCTTCATATTATAACATTTGGTTAGTGAAAAACCCATAAGGACTTTAGCAAAATCCCATAGTTGATTAGACAAAGCTACCCCTAAGCCCTAAATAAACTATACTATATATAGGAAAAGGAGTCTTAGTCAGTTTTACAACAACCAAAAGTAAAAATGAGTAGTAACTTGCCAAACACTTGTTTCCCAACCCCTTTATGCTAGCCACTCCCCATCCCTCTCCCTTTCATTTTCATTTTGAATCAAATATATTTTAAGATGCAACTTCTAGGTAGTATAACACATGAGCAAATCCCTAAGGTTAATTTGACAACACTATCTCAAAACCCTAAACAAGTTATGCTATCCATGGATAAGTAGTCATTAATCACCTTTTCCCATCAAACTAAAAGTGGAAAAAATGGAAGCTTGGCAAGTTACGCTCCCTTACCATAGTTGCCAGTTTGGAAGATCGAGGAAGAGCCATCATTTCACTTCTACATCTTAATGAAAATCTACCCTTTTGACTAGCAATGGAAACCTTAAAATCCATTACTACCCTCCCCTTGCTTATCCCATTTGATCACTTATATTTAGATAAGTATAAGGCATGTAACCTACCAACCTAACAGACCATTTTTAGCTCCTTATTACATTGCATTTTCTCTCATTTCACCCTTTCAAACACCATAAGCTTTGCTCCAAATAATACCCCCAATAGCTACCATCACTACCCTTAGAATCACCCCAACCACATGCCTAAACACTACTCTTGTCTCCTTTGTTTTGCTTACAAAAGCTCACCCCAAGCAACATCTCAAACTTAACCTACTTGAAGGATACTAAGGCATCAACACTTAGCAAGTTTCTAAGGTCCAAAAAGCTAAAGGAATACCAAGTAGCAAGGATAAGGATTTGGAGTAAGAAGGCACCAAGTTGGGGCGCCATCTACTTCCCTTAGAAACATAGTAAAGTCTCCTTTAACTTTGAGTAATGTTAGGGATTTCATTTCACTCCTCATTTCAAAATACTTCCTAGTATATTAGCTGTTACTTATGCCAATTGAAATTAAGTTTATTGTAATTATCTTGTACGTTTTAGAAGCTTTGATAAAGTCACTTACCTATATACTTGAAATGGTGTTAAGAATAGCATGTAACTCATAAGAAATATGAAAAAAAAAACCATGATTGTTCTTTATTTTAGCTAGATGTGAGGATTATGGGGACTTTTAAGGCAACTTCTTCACTTTCAATAAGTTATTCATACACCAAAGTATCCTTAGGAAGTAGTAAAATAAAGATAAGAAGCTTTGATAAAGAGAAAAGCACAAGGAGGAATAGGATAAGCACTTACACCCCTAAGACCCTACACGCTCTAAGTTTTTCCTCTAGTTTTATGTGAAATAAATCCACCAACAAGAGAAAAATAAAAACCAAGCAAGTATAAGTTAAGCCATAAGTAATTGTCGAGCCTAATTTTTTGGTTTTTGTTTAAAATTGAATTCTCAATTTCCGATTAATATTAAACCTTAATCCATTTAATATTGATCCTCGACTAAAGAAATTGAAAATTTTCAGTTTTTTATTTAGAAAAATTTTTAGAGTCGCCACCCGACCGAAGTCGGGAAAAAGAAAGAAACCATAACTAATTAGGTGGATTGATTACAATTTGGCTACCAGTCTTTGATTTCAATTTAAATGAAGAATCAGAGGGTTTCGAGTTTGGGGGCTAACCAATTAAACCCTGACGAGTGCCACTATCTATTTACCAAAATTAGGATTATTCTTCTAATTATAATATTTAAATAAATAAATAAAATATTAAAAGAGAAAGAATCTAAGTTCTTACATATTTTATCGTCGCTCCGAAGGTACCTACGTATCCGCTAGCTGAGATCAGACGATCGTAGTTCTTTCTATAAACTTTAATGTGTTAGTTCTTTTTATAAAAAAATAATTGGTTGAATTTGTACTTTTATTAACTATTTTATTGTTATTAAGAAAAATCCCCAAAGCCTAATTTTTATTCTTAATTATTAAAAAAAAAAACCTAAAAACTTAATTTTTGAAAAGTCCTAAATTAAGATTTTTATTTAAAAACAACTAAGTGATATATTTTTTTTCAAGAAAAGCCCTAAAGACTTATTTTTATGAAATATTCAATTTTTATGAAATATGCAATACTCAATATGATGAATCTTTTATATAGAAAAGATGCTTAAAACATAAAAAAGAAAAAGAAAATCCTAATCATAGAAAAGATACCTAAATTATAGAAAAGATACCTAACCATAGAAAAAAAATATCTAAACCATAGAAAAAATATCTAAACTATGAAAAAGATGTTTAAACCATAAAAAAAAAATCCAGATTATAGAATAGATATCTGAATCTTAGAAAAAAAACTTGAACAATGGAAAAGATATATAAACTAATAAAAAAGAAGCCTAAATTATGGAGAAGATGTTTAACAATAGAAAAGTTGTCTAAACCATAAAAAAGATATTCAAATTATAGAAAAAAAAACCTAAACTATGGAAAAGATATCTAAATTATAAAAAATAAACCTAAACTATGGAAAAGATGTCTCGCAGTAAAAAAGAAGACAATTAAATATTTTTTTTTATTTTATAAACATCAAAATGATTTTTTTTTCTAGAAAACCCTAACATGTCTAATGCAATTTTTCTAAATTAATACAGTATACAAAGAACGAGATTTTGTCAAATATGAGATTTTATAAAAATGTCATTTTGAAAATATGAAATCTAAAAAAATAATAAAAATAAAATAAAATTTAACTTAACACATGTTCACTAGAACTAATACTATCACTAATTACTAGCAATTAAAGGTGTGATAAAAATAAAAAAAAAATTAGTATAAGTCTTAAAAATAACTGCGTATATACTCAGTGAGATAAAAATAAATAAATAAGATAAGCTATATACAATAATTAAAAACCACTATTATATACCTGCAAGGCAAAACACGCAAAGCTAATGAAAGGAAACAGATTGGATCCCTAGTCCTATTGTGGGTATAACTATAGAATTGATCTAAGGAGTGGGTTTGAGTGTGTTTTTGAACAAACGTGTAATTATTCTTCCTGGCTCGCACCATGTAATCCTTATTTATAAAACTCGAAAACAAATCTTTTGAATCGAATCGAATCGAATCTTGATTAAATTAATAAAGATCCAAAATAGATCCAATCTTACAAATCTTGATTTTATTAGATTTAACATCATCATATCAAATTTTTTTTTTTTTTACAACTATTTAGTCAAGATTCCATCAAATTAATTTTTTTCGAATTTTTTTCTTTTTTAGTTTTTTTCTTTTTTTTTCCCTAACATTTTTTTTTATCTTTTTTATCATTTTTCAATTTTTTTTATTTTCTAAATTATGACCCTAAAAACAAAAATTATAACTACTATGGGCAAAAATCGAGAGTTTACAACTACCTCTCTTTGTAGTGAAGTTTGAATAAAACTTTACCACAAAGACAAAAGTGACATAGTTTTTGCCTCGGGACGACTATATCTTAAAGAATACGAAGACATTTAACAATGATAAGTTTGGAATGAAGAATAGTGAAGGTAGCGCCCTTGTGGGCTAATAAGAATCCCTAAAAGGAATCATGAGAGTTTGGTCGTACCCCTTATGGGTTGAATAATTAAAGTAGGAAAAGCACTCCTTGAGTTGGCTAAGGTCCTAAACTAGATGAAATGGGTAAGCGCTCCTAGAACTAGCTAAAACCCTAACAAAATGAGAGAACTTGGTTGTGCCTTAATGAGCTGACTAATTAAGGCGGTCAAATCACCCTTTGAACTGGCTAAGACCTAAAGAATAAGTTGAGAAAGCTTGGTTATGCCTTAATGAGTTGACTAACTAAGGCGATCAAAGCGCCCGTTGAGCTGGCTAAGACCTAAAACATGAGGAAACTTAGTAATGCCCTAATAAGCTGACTAACTAAGGCGATCAAAGTGCCCTTTGAGCTAACTAAGACCTACAGAAGAGGAAACTTAGTCATGCCCTAATAAGTTAAGACCTAAAGAATAAAGAACACTTGGTCGTGCCCTAATGAGTTGACTAACTAAGGTGGTCAAAGCGCCCTTTAAGCTGACTAAGACCTAAAGATGAGAAAACTTGGTCATACCCTAATGAGTTGACTAACCAAGGCGGTTAAAGCACTCTTTGAGCTGACTAAGACTTAAAGAATGAGAAACTTTGAATTGGGATAGCGCTCCACGAACTTGCTAAATCCCTAAGAGATTATAAGTTGGGCAACATTCTGTAAGTTAGGCAACTGGGAACCTATGAAACTCTTGATTGGGACTACACTTACGAGCTGGCTAGCTCCTTAAGAGATTATAAATTGGGACTGTGTTTTGGGAGCCAATCAGAAGCTTAAGAAACTTTAGATTGGGACTACATTCTATGAGCTGGCTAGATTCCTAAATGAAAATATGAATCTGGATAGTGCTCCATAAGCTGACTGAAGCGCTAAAGAAGATATGGATAGGAACAATGCTCTATAAGGTAGCTATGCTGGCTATATCCTTGAGAAAATAGAGAAAGGGTAAGCACCCTTTGGACTCGCTTAAACTCTATTGACAATTGAAAGTAAAACTAAGGAACATAGTCGACTCGAAAAAAAAGTATTGATTTGAGAAATTTACAAACGAGGAATTTAGTGAAAATTGTTTATAACATGAATTGAAAATTTGGCTACTATAGATGAAATGGACTGGAAAATGAATGGAAAAACTTGTAACAAGCCTCTACTTTCTCTCTCTCCTTTTCATGTCTTTTCATTTTCTTTTTTTCCTTCTTTTTCCTTAAAAGTTTGCTAACGGATACAAATTCCAATTTAAAAGGTAAACGCTATAATCATGTAGGGTATCTCATATCCATCTTAGTTTGTAACCTAGACAATGAGCTTCTTATATAGGCCTTAAATATTCATTTCGTAAGGAAAAGATAACTCATGATTAGTTTAGTTGAAGAGGACTTCCTTACACACTCTCGGTTTAGATTTCACTCTTGATTACTATTCAAGAAATTATAATCCAGTTTATAAGTGATATGCTTTGATCAATCTGTTAGGTCTTTTTAGGTTCAGTATTGTAAATTGGGCTTTTGGTCAAATGGTTTCAAAAGAAGTTAATTGAGAGGGCCTATTTTGAAAGAAGTGCTTTCATCCATCCTGGGGGGTACAAGTCAAGAACCTTTAGGAATGAACTAGATGTGTACTTGCCTCAGTTTCAAAAATAATTTTTATCTTAGATAAATTATTCTTCAAAATTAGAAGAGCTTTGAGTAGGAGGTATTGTGGGTAGGAAGGTCTTGTGTTTGAGAATCGAGTGGATAGAAATGGTTTATGTTCGTGATTTGGAGTGTGATTTTGAACTGAATATGGAGTTTTTGGTTTGTGGTTGAGAACATGATTCCGAATGAATATGAGGTTTTGTGTTTTTGGTTAGGAATGCGATTCAAGGCCTTGTGTTTTTTGAGTAACTTAAGCCTTCTTTGATTGGGGATTTTCTCAAGCCCAATATTTGGATATTTCTTCATTTTCCTTTTTCTTAGTTTTTTTCTTTTTTCATTTCATTTCTTTCTTTTCTCTCCCAAAAAATAACTATCTCTTTTGTCAAGTTTTTGTCTCTAGATGAATCAAGGCCTTAAATCTATAGGTTTACAGTGCATTGGCTTAGGTAAGATATGTGTAGCCTTTGGGGTATTTGGAAAAATGTTAGCTCTTCTTCAAAGGGAACAATTTATCGAAAACAAAATTATCCTTGAATTATTATTACTGGGGTAAACACAAATCAATGTTATCCATTTCTCCTAATCAATGACCTTAACCTCTGAATTGTCTACTGTAGGGGTGGTTCTTGATAGGGTTTACATTTAAAAGGACTCCAAATCAGTCCAATGGGGTTATCAAAGGAAAATTGTGTTTGGAATTTGAAAATGAATGCCTAACTTTATTCCGATCTACTTATCAAATTCAAAATGGACCTCCTTTAAGGAATGAATCCAAAATATCCTTACCATGATGTCTCTTAACTCTCAAAGTGTTTAAGGGTTAGTGTATAAGATATAGCTCGCCTCTTTTCATTCAAAACTTTTTAAAAGCGAGTTATCAATTCCTTACATAAGGATTGATTGACCTTAGGGTATTGACTTCACTTCCCAATTCCTTGGAACATGCTCCGGTTGTGAAATTTCAAAAACTAAATGCCCTATGCCCTAGACTTATAGGTCTTAATGCCTTTGAGCTTCCATATGTGATTTTGGGTCAGGTTCTTTAAAGTTCAAATGGGCCAACATTGACAACTTCTAAAGTCGAAGGGTTTAATAAATTGCCCTTTTTGTTTGTACCGGGGATTAAGCTCAGGATAGTATTTCATAGTCTCGTGTTTTGAGTTGATTCGTGTTTGGACTTGACAGCTTAGGGGCATTGAGTTGGTTGAATCATCTTGATGGGCTAGGGTTCGGGTTTGGTTAGTTATTTTCTCGGGCCAAGTAGATCTGTTTAGGTTAGCTATCGTAACAGGCCAAGTGATTATGTTTGTCTTGAGTCTCATAAGGATTTGTAACAATTAGCAAATTTCTTTCCTTTTTTATTCTTTTTTCTATTTTTTTTTAAAAGAGAGAAAGAAAATATGAAGGCTTTTATGTTACAGAGCCTAAGTGATAAGATTAAATGGAGGATTGCTTTCATAGAATTCTATATATAAGCCTATACAATTTATGGTTACTAAGAGTCTATTTATAAGTGAGGAATTATGAAGAATAAAAGAATAAACAAAGAAAATATCTAAATCCTATTTATTCTAAATGAAGAAAGCTATTTGCAAAATGTTGAATTTACCTAAAAAAATGAATATTTGTAGTTGGTAGAATACTAGGAAAAATGATGACTACCTATTATTGTCTAATTCTTTTCGTTTTGTTTCCTTTTTTTTTTTCTATTTACTTTGTGATGGTTGGGCTCAGCTGATGTGAGCCTAAACAAAAAGTGATAGATTTGGGCTCCTATAGATGTACTAAAGCCCTTACTAAGGTAACATTTATAGGGCTCTTCTATAGAGGTAAGATGAGCCTAATCTTGTTCCTAATAAATTCTTACTTATTTAGGCTAAAAAGTTAGAACTATATCTAGAGTATCTTTTAAGGCCAATGAGGTGGGTAAACATAGATTTGTTTGGAAGCCCCTTAACCCAATCTAGCCATAGTTATGTAAAAAAAATCAAAATTACAGTCATTACCTATTCCAAAGATTATATAGAATTATTACAAATTATTTACAAAGAAATATTATAATTGCAACTTCACAACTACCCTTGTCCATTTAGGTTTGCCACATCATAGGTTCTAGTGATTTTTTTTAAAAATGTTTTCATGTGATACAACGGGTAAGTTCTAAAGGTTTTCAAGTTTTGTAATCACTGCGTTTTTTCAAAGCAACGATTTTATGGTTGCATCTGAACTTGAGTAGGGTAGCCTGATCGGCTTCGGAAGGTGGTTGCCCTATAACATCTGAAACTTACACAATGGCTCCCCTCCTAAGGTCCTAAGACGGCCTGATTCTGACCGTATCTACCATGCATTTATGATGTAGAAAAATAGAATAAAAATAAAGTAAACCCCCAAAGCTACCCTCCGTAAATAAACTGCAACAAAAAATGTTAGTAAAAAAATAATAATAAACAAATACATAAAATAACATACTTAAGTTCTTTTTTTATTTATTTTTATTATTTTATTATTTATTTTTTTGAAAAATAATCCTATTTCAATAACTTCTAGTGGCTAGCCCTTTAGCGTCCCTAGTAAAGTAGCCAAATTATCGAGCCTGATTTTTCGATTTTTTATTTAAAATTGATTTTCCTATTTTCGATTAATACTAAATCCCAGCCTATTTAATATTAATTCTCGACTAAAGAAATTGAGAAATTTTGGTTTTTTATGTAGGAAAAGTTATTGAAGTTGCCACCCAACCGAAGTCGAAAAAAAAAATCATGATCAATTGGGTAGATTGATTACAATTTAGTTATCGGTCTTTGATTTTAATTCAAATGAAAAATCAAAGGATTCCGATTTCAAGGGCTAATCTATTAAACCCTAACGAATACCACTATCTATTTACCGAAATTAGGATTATTCTTCTAATTATAATATTTAAACAATCAAAATCAAAAGAAAAAAAAAAACTAAGTTTATACAAATTTTATCGTCGCCCCGAAAGTGTTTACATACCCGCTTGTCGGGATCAAACGATCGTAGTTTTTTCCGAAAACTTTAATGTGTTGATTCTTTTTATAAAAAAATAATTGGTTGAATTTGCATTTTTATCGACCATTTTATTTTTATTAAGAAAAATCCCCAGAAGCCTAGTTTTTATTCCTAATTATAAAAAAAAACCTAAAAACATAATTTTTGAAATGTTCCAAATTAAGATTTTTATTTAAAAACAACTAAGTGATAATTTTTTTTATTTTCAAGAAAACCTTAAAGATTTTATGAAATATGTAATGTTCTACATGATGAATCTTTCATATATAAAAGATGCTTAAAACATAAAAAGAGAAAAAGAAATTTCTAATCATAGAAAAGATATCTAAACCGTATAAAAGATATCTAAACCATAGAAATGATATCTAAATTATAAAAAAGATTTTTAAACCATAAAAAAAATCTAGATATCTGAATAATAGAAAAGAAACCTAAACAATGGAAAAGATATATAAACTATAGAAAAAAGCCTAAATTATGGAAAAGATGTCTAACCATAGAAAAGATGTTCAAACCATAGGAAAGAAACCTAAACTATGGAAAGAAACCTAAACTATGGAAAGACATCTAAACTATAGAAAAGATGTTTCGTTGTAAAAAAGAAGTCAATTAAAGATTTTTTTTTTATTTTATAAACGTCAAAATGATTTTTTTATTTAGAAAACCCTAACATAGTTAATGCAAATTTTCTAAATTAATACAATATGCAAAGAACGAGATTTTGTAAAATATAAGATTTTATAAAAATGTTATTTTGAAAATATGAAATCTGAAAAAAAAAATGAAAAAAACTAAAATTTAACTTAACACATGTTTACTATACACTAATGCTATAACTAATTACTAATAATTAAAGACGTGATAAAAATATTAAAAAATTAGTACAAGTGTTAAAAATAACTATGCATATACTAAGTGAGATAAAAATAAATAAATAAGATAAGCTATAGACAATAATTAAAAACTATCATTATGTACTTACAAGGCAAAGCACATAAAGCCGATGAAAGGGAACAAATTGGATCCCCAATCCTATCGCACGCATAACTATAGAATTGGTCTAAGGAGTGGATTCGAGCATGTTTTTAACAAATGTGTAATTGTTCTCTTGGCTCGCACCATTCAACCCTATTTATAAAACTCAAAAACAAATCTTTTGAATTGAATCAAATCAAATTAAATCAAATTGAATCTAAATTGATAAAGATTCAAAATAGATTCGAATCTTACAAAGCTTAATTTTATTAGATTTTTTAAATTACGACCCTAAAAACAAAAATTACAACTACTATGAGCAAAAATTGCGTATCTACAGTAATATAAGGCCTTAAGTTAGCAAATAAGCTAAGGAAATAAGAAGATGAGTTTAGAAACAGATTTGAAAGCTTTCAATCTCAACCCACCAAATCTAGACACAAAGTTAAAACATGCTTAAACACACTTAAAAGTATGGTAAGTCAAGAAAAAAGCCCAACCAATGCTAGTAGGATTGGTATTAAAGGCCTACAACACTAAACTGAGCTAAAGTACCTAAAACGAGCCCAAAACCTATCATAGGGTAAGAGAAAGCTCCACGACCAGCAAGTATAAAATAATATAAGGATAACATAAGACTCATAAAAGGCCTACAATAGATCCCTTAAGCCTACCAAAGTATCTAATATGCATAACGTAAAAACCAAGCTCTTTTATGGCTTGAAACCACACCAAAAAGCTTAAGGAATAAAAGATAGAATTAAAGTTGAAAATAACGGATAGGAAGTTGATCATATGAAGATATTAAAGACTAAACAAAGATTCAAAGCCCAAAACTAATTGAATTCACGAGATAGATAAAACTTGATAATGCAATCAAACCCAAAGGGAAGCACACTTAAGAGATGCGCTACTGTTCAGGCCTATGCCCAAAAATGCGAGCCTCACCTCCTAAATCTAATCACACTACGTGAAAGTATACACAAAAACGATAATAGACTATAAGATTACAAGAATTAGATTTAAAATAAGAAAGATATATGTGATTAAAGAATTTGACATAACCGGGGAGAAATATAAGGATAAGTAGTAACGTTGAAGAATATAACTTTAGTAAGCTTTTTAGGATAACACTATAAAATAACGAATTCTTATTTTACCCCCTTTACTTGCTTAAGAGATACTGATTTTAAGAACGATTTACCTTTGGATTATTATGCTTAGTGGCTATGGCCGAGTAAGTGATTCTCAATGACTCTATGCTTGATTTTTCTTATAGTTAGTAGCATTAATATCTCATTTATATTAAATTGTTGCATGCAGGGTAAGGGATATGCATGTGTGGTGATACTTAATTGTTGAATGTGGATACCTCATTTTTGCTAATTTTTGTTAATTGAGCTAGGTTAATGAATAAAAAGAAAAACAAAAAATAAAAAATAAAAAAACAAAAAAATAGAAAAAAAGAAAGTCAAGTTTGGTCATAAGAAGCTGAGTTAAGAGTTAAGTTGTATCGAGTTGGATTAGTTATTGAGATGGGCTGAATTAATTACTTTTGAGCCAGACCAATTTAAGGGCTCAAAATTAAATTAATTGGGCTAAATTAGATCGGGTCGGGCCTTAAAAGAAAAGCCTGAATTAGTTAAGGTTTTTAGAAGCCAAGGAGAATATAGGTTAAATTGTAAACAAATCTTTCATAACTTTGATATGAAAGATTCGATTTTAGAACTTATAAATAGTACGTAGGCCAGTAATTCAGGGAAGGCTTTTCTTTTTAATCACATACTCCCTTACATACCTAAAAACACTACACATACGTTGACACACCCCCTTACGCACTGCTACATTCCCTCATATGCCACCACCACCCATACCGTCGCACCACACATACGCCACCACCACACATCCCCCCACAACCACCATACGCTCCGTTACTACCCAAATACATGCTATCGCCTAAAGCCTTAGCCTATAGCACCGCCTAAGCCTACTACCAAAGATGCGCCACAACCACCGCCCTGCATTGCCCATCACATCACCCAGCTATACGCCCGCAATTACCCTTCACTCGCCTTAGGTGCTTGCCCGTGCACACCCCTCGTTAGCTCGAGCTCTCGCTCATGATCCCCTGTGTATGCCCCTCTCTGGCCTAGCCATCACCTAATCTCGCCGAGTTCTCGCCAGTGCTCACCTACACTCGCCTAAGTGCTCGCTTAGCTACGCTCGAGTTGCCCTCATTATTGCCATACCCAAGTCGCCTAGCACACCTTCGTTCTAGCTCGTGTCTCCCCCATCATTGCCCAGTTGTCACTTATGCTCACCTAACACCGACATGGCCTGACCTAGGTAAATTTTAAATTTTTTTTATTATTTTATATTATTGTTTTTTATTAATTAGTTATGTTTTTATGTTTTTTTTTTTAAATTTATTTTTTCTATTTAAGTGCAGGTTTTTTTATTAATTATTTTCTTGCAAATTTTTACCTAAATTAAGGTCTTTCTTAAAAATATATTTTTGACACTTAGGGTTTTTTGGAAAAATAAAATTTGTAATTGAGTTTTTTAAGGAAAGATTGGTTTTTTTGTTTAATTTAGAAAAATTAGATTTTCTAGGATTTTTTAATAATAAATTAACAAACATAAACTTAGCTCAATTTTCAAAATAAAAATAACCCGCCAATTTAATATTTTATAAAAAAAAGAATTACGATCGGTTTGATCCCGATTAGTGGGTACGTAGGCACCTTTGGAGTAACTGTTAAAAAAACAAAAAAAAATTTCCTTTTTTTAAGAAATTCATAATAAAAAATAATAAAAAATCATTTTAGTTATTTTTAATTATTTAGATCTATTTTTAGTATTTTTAGAAAATATTATATAAAAAGGCCATCAATTTCTTTTAATTTTCATACGGTGACTTAGTCTTAATAGGTTAGCTCCTAAACTCGGTTTTTTCTAGTTCAATTTTTCTAAAAATCAATTTTTTTAGAATATTTGCATATTAGAAAACCTTAATTTCTTTTTCTTTTTTTTCACTTGTTGAACCAGTTGACGACTCCAATTTTTAAATTTTTTTAAGAAAATTTCCTTTGTTTAATGTTGGGTAATTTATATTAAGCGGGCTGAGTTTAATATAAGTTAAATTAAGAAAATCAAAATAGGGTTCGATAGAATTAGCGACTTTACTAAGGAACACTTGTAGGTTAGCTATGTAAAAATTTAAAAAGTAATTGATGGGTTTTTTTATTGTATTATAATAATATTAATTGTTTTTTTTTTTTTAGTTTTGCAAGCCTAAGAACAAAGCCTAGCCCAATGGACCTTCTTGAGGGATTAGGAGGAATTTTTTTTAATCATTCGTGTGTTTAGATGTGATCAGACCTAGGCCACCTTAGGAACCTAGGATGGGTCACCATTGTGTAACCCTCAAGTCGTTGGACTCATTACCTCCGCTCGACGGTGATGGGTGAGGTTACTCAAGCTTCGATGTAGCTCACTAGGCTTCTCTTTAGAAAGCCTTGAAGTTGTAGAGCTTAGGACTCATAGATCCCACCCCCTTGCATCATTTTTTTGAAATAGGGGTAGTTTTTTTTTTTTAATTATAGGAAAAGTTTGATTTAATCTACGGTCAGTTTATTGCCTATTTTCAATTAAAATGTTTTTTTAACCCTTATATATAAGTATACAAAAGCTTCATTTTTATTAAATCATATTTTGAATATACTTATATATAGGGGCACTCTTTGACCGTTGATTTATCATAATTCCTATAATTTATTAAATTATCGACTCCTATTGCATTGCATGCATGTGCAACATATTGCATTTCTATATTTGATTACTTTTGTTTCTTCTGTGAATATTTTATTTCTAGTGTTATATGTGTCTCATTTTTTTTTTATTGCCCCTTAGTTAGTGAAAGGCTATGTAATAAGGAAATCTTTAAAAAGTTGTGAAATTATTAACATCGGATCCAACTCTATTTTAAATTTAGTGTCCTCATTGTAAATAGTCATCGCATTTTTATTTCATTTATATCTTTTTTGTAATATAGATATGAAGAGTCAGGGTAATATCAATCCAGAGCCTAACAACCTATCTATGAAGTCCAATTGGATATGTATTCCTTCCCTGAAGCCATCTTGAAAAAATGGTTGAATTAGCTTCCGCTTGCTAAGCAAAATCACATCTGCAAGAAGATCAGGCCAGTCATATCCCTCATATGGGTCTAACTCCATTGGCCTCTGATCCAAGCCCTTATCCATTATTGGGATCTAGAATTTACAGCTTTCAACTTCGGCCCACATGTATTGACACCCACCATAGAAGAATACTTGTAGCCACTTAGTGCCCCACCCCTCGAAGTAGGTATAACTATCTCTGATCTTAGAGTCCAACCTGAGAAAATCTTCATGATGCTATTAGGGGGTCAAAAAGTCAGCCTTAGCCCCATTCTTATTTTTAGAAGGCCAAAAATGTCTCAGTATCATAAGATTGGTGGAGTGATTTTCAAGCCCAAATGCTTACTAGAAATATTGCTAGATTTTCTGCGGAAGATATGAATCGTGGGTCAAAAAGAGGGTCAACACCTTTATTGTAGTAATGTTTAGAATAGTGTTGTTTCCCTTTAGATATGGTTAGGTCCACTATAGGGTTGCCAAGCTAGTGACTCAATTCCTAGCTAGTAAATCTTATATACCGGTGCTATTGGCAGAACAGTTCAGGACACTTACCCACCTGAAGAAATAAGGGCACAATTATTTCATGGTTAATCCTACAATCTTTGTTGTATGGTTTCTTAGTCACACATAAGGGTATGGAGGGAATCTTCTTAGAGAGTCCTTGATATAGAATATGGACCTGATTGACAAATTTGCCTGCCACCTCAACATATCGGATGAAGCTCAATTTAAGGAATGGTATCAGTTATTAGCAAAATGTAGCCAGCAGACTTTATGTGGATAGTTAGATGGAGCCACTGCATTCAAGCCATCCTGGGTACACTGATTATGCAGAAATTCCCCTTATTAGTATTACGGGCTGTCCTAGATATTTCCCAGCTTGTGTTACTAGATAGCTGGGCCCACTACAAGAGATAGCTTACAGAGACTCTTTGGATGTCGTCAAGAAGATAGTCAATGTAGGAACTTTAAGGGGTAAATTCAGAGAATACTGAGCCACTAAGTAGTTCATTAAAGATACAGTATGAAGCCCCAAATGTATTTAGATACGAGCTAGATCCAGCATGTCTTTCACCTATTGAGTGGGCCTACCGAGACACCATACAGGCTAGAGTTGAAGCTCAATTCCAGCAAAGTAATAGGATCGTTGAAGAGTTAAGGTTGGAAAATGAGAGACTGCTAAAGGAAAATCAATTCTTAAGGAATAAGATTCGAAAAAGGGATATTACGGTATGGATGAAGCTCGTCCCAACCAAATATGTTGGCTCTTGTAAATATAAGATTTAAGTATTTTTTTAAAGATTAGTTAGGAGTTTTTCTTTTCCTTTCACTTAGTCCGTTGTATAAGTTAGATCTTATGATTAATAAATTTGCAGCTTTAGTAAATAAAATTTTCATTAATTGTGTAGTCTCTTGCTCATTATCATTATTTATTTGTTTGTTTATTTGATTTAGAAAAAAACACAAAAGAGGCAAACAACAGAATAAAAAATGTCACAAAAACAGAACAAAAAAACTCTTTAATTCACCAAAAAGTTTAAAACTTGAGTTTTCGCATAAGATTTCCAAGATAACGTCCAAGCAAGCGGACTTAAATAGAAGCTCAATATTTACTCGTTCTAAGGTAAGGATGTTGACTCAAGGTACTAGAAATGTCAGTCAAGCTGAACCCGACCTAAGAGTAATGACTCTAGAAGAAAACATGAATAAGATGGCTAAACAAATTTAAGCTCTCACTCGGGCTATTAGGATCCTTAATGATAAACAAGGATCTTAAGCTAACCCAAGCCGGAATGCAAAAATGACCCTTCCCCCTGAACTGGAAGATGAAGAATCAACCCTTAATACTGAGGTATGAGGAAGGAGATCGAAGAGAAACACCACGAAATGAAAAGACAGGTCATGTAGAAGTTAACTGAAAAGATGAAAACCCTAGAAATAGTGAATGGGTTTAAGCAAATGAGAATGATCAGTTTGCCAACCTATGAAGACAATGATTTCCCGAAAAGATTTAAGGTGCTGGAATTTGAGAAATACAATGAGACTAGCTGTTGGAAAGTCCACACTAGGTTGTACATCGGGAAAATGGGGAAATATACGAAGTATGATAAGGTGATGGTTTCAAGACAGCTTGATGGGGCCCGCTTTAACTTGGCACGTCCAATTGAACCTAAATGAAATTGATACTTAGGATAAGTTAGCATGGGATTTCTACAACTAATATAAATTCAACATTGAAGTAGCCCCGTCCATGTAGCATCTCCACAATCTATAAAAGAAGACCAATGAAATTTTAAAGAATATGCCTAAAGATGGAGGGACATGGCCAATGCCTAAAGATGGAGGGACATGGCTGTTAGGGTGACTCTACCCTTAACTGAAAAAGATCTGACCTTCGCTTTCATTAATATTCTTGGAAGCTCATATTACCAACACTTGGTTGAGCATCCTACCTCCAATTTGTAGAAATTGTAGCCTTAGGAAGCCGAATTGAGGAAGCCATTGCTACTGGAAGGCTCCCTAATCCTGAAATGGCTAAAAAGAAGACACCTGTCTCAAGATTTTTCAACAAAACTAAGAAAACCATTATCAGCATTATCGATAAAGGCAACCTTGTCAGACCCATAACTCCAGTAGCTATGATTAGAGGATCTAATCCATTTCCAAGTCCAAATCAAAATGATTACCCATAGAGAAGACAATTTACACTTATTATCACGACCCAACAGTATCGTTGTTGTGGTAGATCATCGTATACCGTGTAAAGGTTTACTATCAACCCCCTTGCTGATCGCAGGCCTTTCATATGACACACAAGGCTCTTTCTACTATACGTTACCACTAGGCCCATAGATAAGTAATATAGAGCAGTTTTTATTAAAATTAACTTTTGAGACATAAGTAATAAAGTAAACGTATGGACTCGTTACGTTCCACGCCAAAAGAATATTACAAACAAATGCAATTTATAATAGGAACTGCATCATAAACTTTAAACTATGTTATGAACAAAATAAAGGTAAATAATTATCTATAAAAGCTTTTACAAAATCTCCTCTACGCTTCCTCATCACTCCAACCCATCTTTATACGAGACTTACCACAGACATGCCTTGGCCTAGATTAGTGAAGAGGTTTTCCTGAAACAGAAAGAATTTATCGGGGTGTAAGCTTAAGCTTAGTGAGATAAATGTCCTCATTAATACCGTATGGCAAAAATTTATTAGATACATAATCATATAAATGCACGAACAATCAGTATACCATACAATGCATGTAGTGGCTTAGGAACTGCGTATGACTCAAAATTATGCCCCCTGTAGTCGAGGTTTGGAGATAATTAATCGACCCAAAACAAAATCCTAATTCTAGCCTTTGGGTTTTTATTTCATTTGCACTATTATATATATACGTAAATTATATATAATATGCTTTCTTTCCGAACAACAATCGTATTTTCAAAATCCTAAGTCTAGTGGTGTGGTAGCCCTTACGGTCTACAAACATATGCCTTAAGTAGAAGCCATAAGATATGGCCCCTCGCTAACGGTTGGTGTCTTTTGGCACCTAGTAGGTCCGTTAGCTTAGGACAGGGACTCAATAAAATGATGACATAGCTAGTGTCCAATCTTGCAGGAGGCTCTCCTCCTATGAGTCCCTTCCTATCTTTTGTGTAAAGCAGCAGTCGATGTTATCCGAATGCAATTATAAGGAATGCATGATCTATTTAATTTCTTAATCATATAAATGGTTAATCCAATTTTTCAAGGTGATCAGACAATTTCATTCCATACAATCACACGTATAAATTATCATAAACAATTTCCATTATCATATGATTAACACGTCATAACATTCAATCACAAATTTATACATATGTAGTTCCCGTATCCTACAGGCATCCAATATATATATATATAAGTTTAGGTGCATCTATTTTACAAGTAAAATTAAGTAAAGAGTCATCGAGAATTTACTTACTCCACCATGCTGGTCAGTCAAAGTAGTCCGGGGGCAGGTTGTCTCCGAACACGGGATCCCCTGGTCATCAAAATCATAATACTATAAGGGATTGAAATAAAACTTAGGAAAGTAAGCTAAACCCCCTTAAGTTATACTATTGATTAGTTTTCGTATTTCTCTTGGTTTTACTTAAAAGTTTAATCGCATGTAATTTTCTCGTTTTAAATCCAACTTTTGTAATCTTATAGACAATCTTCGTCATTTTCAAGTGTAATTTAACATGGTGAGGTTAGATTTTCGTGATGAGGCATGAAAATCTGTCCATAGGTCAGAACAGTAGCAGTTCTCATGATTTGGAGTGCTTTTGGGCTTTATTTGGTTAATGGGTTTTTTTTGGTACATTGGGAATTCTTTTGGACTTAGGCTTAAGATTTCATTCTTAGCTCAAAATACTCCTTAAGGTCAGATTTATAACTTTGATTTATACTCCTAAGACTATCAACCACTTCTTGGCCTCTTAAGAGGGCTTAAGTTGTCAAATGGGCTTATTTTTTATTCAATTCAAAGATGGTCACTTTCTTAAGCTTAGGGAGTGTCTTGTGGGCTTGTTAAGGGTCTTAAAACAACCTTTATTAATGTGTCAAGTTGCTGATCAGAAACTTAAGGGTGGTTCACCTTGACATTTGAGGCCCGTTTTAGAAGTTTTAAGCTTGGTTTTAAGTTTTAGGCTTAATACACTTATCAAACTTGCCTTGGTTGGTACTTTTACTTTGTTTACTTATTTTTATCATATTTTTAAGTGTATTTTAGGCATGTTTCAAATTTGTTCAGTTTGATTATGAGGGCCTCCAACTTGATTTTCGAACTTATTTAATCATTTCCTTAAGTTTAGGTATTAGATTATGAACTTACGCTACTTGTATTCAAATCTTAACTTAACTTTTTTTTTCATGAAATGATTATTTGGCTCATACTTTACATGAAAATAAAGGATCTCACTTTTATCATACCTCCCATATCACAGTTTATGTCTTACAAAGTTGGTTTTCTCATAAAACTTCATGTGATGGATTTTTATCTTTACCTAAGTTTAGATTTAAGCATGTTTAACTTAATGAAAGTGTAAACAACATCCAAATGACTTCTAAACTCCTGCATCCAACATGCTTCTCTTTCATTGAAGTTCTCATTTTAAGATTTTCTCAACTTAAAATCTTCCATCCTGAGTGTTAAATAAGTATCTTTACAAAACACTAACTTTACATGCTCATATTTCAACTTCCATGTAAGGTTTTCATAAGTTTACTTTTTAGGGTAGTCTTTGATATTATACCAACTTATAATCATACTCATATCTTCAAGAAATCATAGTCTCCTAATATGAATAATAACCAACTAACACAAGAAAGTGTTGTTTTGTATTGTTTTCAAAGTGAGAGAAAAGGAAGTGAAAATGAAATTGAAAGTAAGAGCAAATGGGAAAAAAGTGGCTGGTTAGAATGGGGTGGGAAGTGTGTTTAATAGGCTTGATTTTGTTGTCTTATAGCATGCATAAAAGTTAACAATTACAACTATTGATGATGTAAGCATTAACGGGTGAATAATGGAGTGTAAGATAAAGTGATTAATGGATGAAAGACAAGATTATGCTCCCCTTTAAAGCCATGTAAGAACCGGCCATTAGGAGTCCTTTTGGGCATGGAGTTGTCTTGTCTCATTTATTAAAGTTAAGCATGTGAAATCTTGTAATAATTTGTCCATATGTAGTATAAGTAAGGTGTGGTAAGGAAAGTGTCTTATCACTAGATTTTGATAAGTTATCAATTAATAAATGACTCTAACTTTCAATTGATAAGTCATTTAGGGTGATTAGTTGGTTTACTTATTCAAGTGTAAGGCTTAGGCGTGAAGATAAGGGAATTGTCTTATAGGAAATTATTTTAGAATTTACTTCTTGAATTGTTTTGTAAATGATGATTTAATTCCTATAAAATTATGAAATTTTCTAGATTTGAATGAAATTATTCAAATTAAATTATCACTTAGTCACTTAAGGTTAAAAGTCCTTAATTGTTTTAGGGCTTAAGGTTTTTAGTGACTTTAGAGTTCGCAGTTTTTCAAGTTCGAGTTTTATCAATAATAGGCTTTTAAATTGGAAAAGTAAGTTTGTTTCTAATCGTAAACTTGAGTTCTTAATTTAGTTGATCCTTGCAAACGTTCGAGAAGTACTCTTAGTCAAATCATAAGCCCACTAAAAGTAGGGTTTATACATATTCCCATTCATCTCAGTCAGGTTTTCACATGATTAAGCAAGGAGAATCTCTTAACATTTGAAATACTAAGAGAAGGGCAAAGACCAAGGGATTATAACCTAAAACTTCGATGTGATTATAATCTGGGGCAAGTGGGGGCATTCTACGGATCAATGTTGGAGACTTAGACATAAAATCTAGGATCTTTTTTATGCCAAATTGGTTCAATTAGATTTTATCCTGACTCTTACTCCTAACATGGCTAACAACCTTCTATCGAATTATAGACATTCGATCAATATGATCATTGTTGAAGCTTCTAAACTAGAAATCAACCTAAATAGTCTCCCTATTACTATTGAGGAGATAGTATGGAATCTGAGGAAGGCCAGGTACTTGCAAGATATGAATCTCTAGGATAGGACCTGAACCAAACTAGCGATATATCGACTACTTAAGGAAGGAAAGATAAAGAAAGTCAATATCATGGCTATGAAAATTCCAAAACCACGAAAGAGAAGTACTCAGAAGGAGCTTAGAAAGAGATATGAAGTCGGAGATCCGACGGTTGATACCCAAAGAGAACTAATAGGGAAGTTTGAGTATTTGGTGGATTATGCTAGTTTACTTATCATATACGTTGACGCCCTATCCACTGGATGAGGTCGAGAATTTGAGGAAGAGGACAGATGATATCAAGTAAGTGCATCTATCAGTTTTAATATAGCGGATATGAGTTCGAGTCGATCCCTTAGAGACTTCGAGTACTAATATTAACCTTAGCTTTATTATCTAACCGGAAAACTGGGATGAGTTGAATGAACTAAAAATACTAAAATTAACAAACTATTCTAATTATAAGACTTGATTAAGCAATTTAGAAAGCGATAAAACTAAGAATGACTTCAAGAAGGTAAAACGTATTTAGGAATTATTTCCCCTAGTATTTAACATGTGACCGCTTAAAATATATCCAATTCAATTTCTATTATTCTTGATCAGAGGTATTCACAATTAAAGTTAACACCTTTCTCAAGCATATTAACCCTAATCCTAAATTATTTACTGGAATCTCTTCACTTAGTAATATAATTTAGAATCACATTAATGTATAATGAATTCCCACACAAAAGAACAACTTTCCGGAAGAAACATATATCTTATCTCTAAGTTCATATGTAATTCTCTCTAATTATGTCAAGATCTCATTATTTATGTGATTTCTCAATCATCATGAAAAATATCATAGATTAATACTCTAGAAATATCAATTAACAATTAAATAACATAATTGAATCAAGAAAAGATAGAAACTTTATTGAAAATTATCAATCAATCTAATAGTCACATGAAACCCTAGGTTCCATAATCCTAAATACAAGAATCTTAAGCTATCATAATGAAACTAAAAATGAATTGCAATAAAATCAATAAATAAAACATGAAAAACCCCTTTTGTTGATGATAAATCTCTTCAATCTTGAAGTTGGGTGTTGTTTTCGCCTTTTTTTTCTCCTTCTCCTCAAGTATTTTTTCTTTTGAATGTCCAATCCTATGTACGAAATCCTAGTAAGTCCTTTTATAATGTATTGTAAGGTTTCCATTTTCGTTACTAGACATAGCCTGGGATACAATCGTGTAACTTTTTGACCTTGGCATATTTTCCTGGATGGACACAACCTGGGGACATAGTTGTGTCCCAGACTGTATAACTTCAAAACTTCATAACTCATTCATTTGAACTCCAAATTGAGTGAAACTTGGTTCCTTTTCTTCGTTTTCAATCCAAAAACACGTTCAAACTTTGAAATCAAAATTTTACTCAATTAAGTATCAATTTCTTTAAAGAAAACCAAAGATGTAAAGGAAATATTATAAAATCATCATGTAAAATGTATTTAAAATAAGAGTTATCAAACTTCCCCACACCTGAGCATTTGCTTGTTCTCAAGCAAATAAATCAAAAAGAAAAAAAAAATTTGGGACAAGAAATGCTAAACAAAATTTCTCACTACTTAGGAAACCGGTAAACGAATACACTTGACTCAAAGAAAGGTAAGAAGATCATTTTCAATTAACTTGCAATAATAAAGTCAACCAATTTCACCCTTAACAATGTCATAGATTTATTTGACCATATTCGAATGCTCCAACAATACTTAATACTAGAGTTCATTAGTTAATTTATGGAAGTCGAAGTTTACCCGAGTCATTTAACCAAGGATTCTTAAACTAAAAATTGGATTTAACATCTCACTAACTGGGAAAGAGTCATAAAAATTTTGTTCATTTGACTAAAGTGTATAAAATTCTCTCTTCAATCTCACCAAGCGCCATAATCCAAAACAAACACATTTTACATCCGCTCATCCTCTAATCATTCCCCTAGTTCATGCTTTTGTTGGGAGTTTTTTTTTTTTTTTAAATTTACTTTATTTGAGCACAATTGTGTTGGTAGAGGGAAAGAACCTCACTCTTCTGACAGACCAAGACCGATCCATATCAACTTATCCCTTATATTGATAGTGGGAAAGAACCTTGCTCTTCTGACAGATCAAAGCCGATCTATACCAATTTTTTCATTAGTATTGGCATTGGGACTCAATCTCGCTCTTCTAATGGACCAAGACAAATCCTTACCAATTTTTTTCTATTCATACACTTGTTATTACTTTTTACCTCTAATCACTATGATTTTTCAAGGGTTTCTCATAAGAAGAATTTCATTTGTTTGTTTGCTAAAAATTATAGGGCTCTAAAAATTTCTAAGAAAAAGGTATACATAAAAGTAAATTTAAAAATAACCATGACTAACTCTCAACTAGTGATATTGTTCCAATCTCAAGTCTTAGAGTCCTAAGCTAAATAACTCGTAACTTTGCCCTCTACAGATTTGACTAATCAATTCTAATAAAGTATAATAAGATCAATAATGATCAAGATGATATAGTTAATTTAGCCCAACACTTGTTAATCACCTATTGCAAGTTAACTTAAAAATTAATTGGGTCAAATGTGAATAATTGGTCTCCTAAATAGTAACAAATTCATATATATCCTTTCCTTACACTCAATAACATACATTGTCCTCAATGTACGACTAAGAAAGCACAATAGCAAGATATCAAATAAGAAAAAACATCATAGGGAAAAAGGGAATATATATATTGAAAAAGAAACTAATACTTCCCTGCCAGTCGAAAATAATGTGAAGAAGACCATAACTAGGCAGCCATCGTCATTATAGGTCTGATTGCACACGCCTTAGCCAACTAAGAACAAAAAAAAAAAAAAAAGAACTAAGAAGAGGGATCGGAATTCGTCTCTCCATCATCCTCATCAAATGGTGCATCCACCATGGTTTCATCATTGTCTTCTTTACTACCCTCATTATCCTCTTCACTACCCTCATCATCCTCTTCACTAACCCCAGCTACCTCTGCACTACCCTCATCGTCCTCTTCCTTACTCTCACTGTCCTCATCATTTGCATCTGACTCTTTCATCTTGAGAAATTTTTCCTATGTGTCTTGGCGAATATGAAGTTTATCCACACTTTCTCGAATATAACGAACCTTAGTCATCAAAATATCAAATTTGTCCTCAAAGCAAACTGAAGACGTCTGGCCGCTAGAGGTGGTTCGTGAGTGTCGACCTTGACGTCTCATTGGTAAAAGGTTTATGAGTCGGAATGAATTAAGTCGCATAGGAGTGACTTGATTAACAAAGGTAAGCGAGGGCCAAACGACAAACTTAGTCTGCATGGCCTACACTAGTAAGGTGATGTAGGGGCCACAACAAATATGCTCTTTCTTCCTTGTAGTAGTTGCTTGGTGGTTAAAAAGTTCAGCTAACTCAATGGCTAGATTGATTGGGTGTTTATGAATAACACTATATAAGTAGAGGTAATTCTTATTGGAAACCACACTAGTGCTTAGGCCTCGGCTGGTCAATGTATATGCAAAGAGCCAATGAAGAACACGATATTCGCGTTTGACTAATTGGAAAGCCTTACTCTTTGCTGGGTTATAAGCATCACCAACAGTAATTTCATTCCAAAATGTCCCTGATGTTACTCTACGTGGAAAACGACATGTTAAACGTTGGAACTCTTCTGTCCGAGTGAATTTATCCTCATAAAGACCAAGATATTTGCCCAATTGAGTTATTGTCATGTGGAAAGGCTGGCCACTCAAAGTGAAATGGAGTTTGCGTTTGGGGCCCATGCCACTAATACTCTCTTTATCAAGTTTATATGTGCATAAAAACTCCAATGTCAGCTCCTTATAAACTAGAGCTTCAAGAGATAAAAATCGTTCCTAAATGGTTCCTTTTAATAGTTCCTTCATTTCTATTGTTAGCTCCAATTGGGCAAGAATATCCCAATCCAGATGAAGGGTGTCGCTGAAGGGCTTGTTCTTAAGTAAACTATAGCGTTTCGACTGGTATTCTTCTTTGAATTGAAGCATTGGGTGCTCTATTGGAGGAAGAGTGGCCAATGGTTCAACAATGGCACCTTCTTGCATTGAAGATGATGCTGCATACTTAGATTTTCTTCGAACGGTAACCTTTGTGCGATTTGCCATTGACTACTTAAGAAGAAACACCAAACCAAATAAAAAACACGCATCCTTGCCACACTTTGTTCAAATAAAGACAGAGTTATAAAGGAGGAAAAGTGAGGAATATTGAAAGAATTCTTATTGGGACATTTAAAAAAACATGTAGAGTGCATCCACAAAACCAGCTGGTGTAAAAGAAATGGCTAGCAAATTCATCCAACTAATTATACATTAAATGCATTACATTACAATCAGCTTGAAAAGAAAGCGTCCCAATACGTCAATGACTCTAAATGTCCTAACATCACTCTCACAATTATAACCCTAATTGGCGTAATTGAATAGTGATCATCAAATTGGCAAACAGAATTCGTGTTTAATAGACGATAAAGTAATATCTAGCCATAAGGGCCATCACAAAAGCATGTAAATCTATCAACACAAGGCAAATATGCATGTCTATCATGAAAGAATAAAAACTAAGTAAATTGTCAGAAAAAATTCATGGACCAATTCACAAAAGACCTTAATTTTGATTACTGAAGCATGCCTAAACAATGATGAAAACAAAGCATGAACAAGAGAGGGCAAAAGAAAAAAAAAAAAACAAAAAATTAGAAGAACTTACTTGGATTGGGAACGTGAGGAGAAGATGGAAAGAAGATGAAAGGTGAAATGAATTTGTATGGATGTTTGTAAGTGTTTGAAAGGGTGTGTTCGTGTTTTGAAAATATTATGTAGTAAGTGTATTAAACTGTGTGGGTTTGAGCAGATACGGGCTGGGATACGATCGTGTCCTACACCCGTATAACTCTCTATGTTCGGTGCCTCAGTTAGGCAAACATGGGCTGGGATACAACCGTGTCCCATGCTCATGTAAATTTCTGTCAGGGGATGTATTAAAGTTGGGTGCACATGGGCTGGGACACAACCATGTCCCACACCCGTGTAACTTTCTGTATTGACACGTTAACACTGGGTGCACACGGGCTGGGATACAACCTTGTCCCATGCCTGTATAACTTTCTGTAGTGACATGTCATTAAAGGGGCTTGGATGGACACGGGTTGGGACACGGCTGTGTCCCATGCCCGTATAACTTTCTGTTCTGTTTTTTTTAGCCTAAATTCATGAATTTAAAAATAAAATAAACTTAAAGAAATAAAAGTACTTAAACTAGAAAATAAGACAAAGAAAACTAAAGAGAAAAAAAAAATGAAACTAAAAAGAAAAGCCTATGACTAAAATTGAAACAAGTAAAAGAAGCAAAGCAAAACTAGATCAAAGAAAAAGTAAAATCGAATAAACTAAAAGAACTAAAGTAAGAGCAAAGTTTGACATAGGTTGCCTCCCAAGAAGCACTATAGTTAATGTCGATAGCTTAGCGGGATACGATTGTAACTCATGATTATTCTGTCAGGTAGAGATAAAACTCCTCTTGTCCAACAAGCTCCAAATTTCCACTCAAGTATAACTTCAATCATTGCCCATTTACCTTAAATGTGCCTTTTTCTGGGTATGTAACTTCAATAGTTTCATACGGGAAAACTTGTGTAATTGTAAATGGTCCAGACTACTTAGATTTCAACTTACTTAGGAATAAATGAAGGCGAGAATTATATAAAAGGACATGATCGCCTTCTTTAAATTGTCGACCTTGTTTGATTCATTGATCGTGATACTTTTTGGCCCTTTCTTTGTATAATTTGGAGTTCTCATATGCTGTCGCTCGCCATTCCTCTAGCTTATTCAACTAAAGCTTCCTGTGAGAACCTGTAAGCTCAAAATCAACATTAGCACTCTTAATTGCCTAATAAGCCTTATGTTCAATCTCTACTAGTAAATGACAAGCCTTCCCATATACAAGTTGGTAGGGTGTGGTCCCTAGTGGGGTTTTGTAAGTGGTTCTGTGTGCCCATAGAGCATCATCTAACTTTTTTGACTAATCTTTCCTATGATACTCTACAGTTTTTTCAAGAATTCGCTTAAGATCGCGATTAGCAACTTCTACTTGGCCACTACTTTGGAGGTGGTACGGGGTGGCTATTCTATGTGTAACGCCATAACGTTTCAACACTTAGTCGATTTAGGCATTACAAAAGTGTGTTCCCCTATCACTTATAATTGTCTTAAGGGTACCAAATCGAGAAAATAGGCCTTTCAAGAATTTTTTTACTACCCTAGCATCATTAGTAGGTAAGGCTTTAGCTTTCACCCACTTAGAGACGTAGTCAATAGCTACTAAGATATATTTATTTTCATTAAAGTTTAGGAAAGGACCCATAAAATCGATCCCCCACACATCGAATGCCTCAACCTCAATGATGGGGTTTTGTGGCATTTCATCCCTACGAGATATATTCCCCATTCGTTGACAATGATCACAAATCTCAACGTATTTCTAGGCATCTTTAAATAAGGTAGGACAATAAAATCCAGCCTTTAGGACCTTATGAGCTGTTCTATTGGCATTATGATGCCCACTCATAGGCCCCGAATGACAGTGGCTTAAAATTCTCCATCCTTCGAGGTACGGTACACACCTAAGAATAACATGATCTGCACATACTTTAAACAAGTGAGGATCATCCTAAAAATAATGTTTCACATCAGAAAAAAGTTTCTTCTTTTGCTGGTGCAGAAGTCCTTTCGATATGATCTTGGCAGCTAAAAAATTAGCGATATTCGCAAACCAAGGAATTTCCATATCACTTACTTGGTCGATGGCATAGAGTCGCTCCTCAGGGAACTCATCTTTGATCTCATTCTCGTCGAGCATTTCCAAGTTTGGATTCTCCAATCGAGATAGGTGATCTGCTGCTAAATTCTCAATGCCTTTTTTGTCTTTGATCTCCACATCAAACTCTTGTAGCAATAAGATCCACCTAATCAGTCTTGGCTTTGTATCTAGTTTTGCGAACAAGTATCTAAGTGTAGAATGATCAGTGTAAACAATCACTTTAGATAGAAGCAAATAAGAGCAAAACTTATCAAAGGCAAAACAATTGCTAGCAACTCTTTTTCTGTAGTAGTGTAGTTCTCCTGAGCATTAATAAGAGTTTTGCTAGCATAGTGAATTGGTTGAAAATGCTTGTCCCATCTTTACCCCAGTACTGTTCCGACTGCGTGATCACTTGCATCATACATAAGTTCAAAGGGAAGTGCCCAATCAGGTACTACTATGATTGGGGCATTGGTAAGTTTCTCTTTAAAGATATTGAAAGCTTTCAAACACTCCTGAAAGAAAACATAAGGTACATCCTCCTCTAATAATTTAGTCAAAAGGCGGGCAATTTTCAAGAAGTCCTTAATAAATTGCCTATAAAACTTGCATGCCCTAAAAAGCTTCTTATGGCCTTAATCGAAGTTGGAGATGGAAGTCTTGTAATCGCGTCCACTTTGGCAGTGTCAACCTCAATTCCTCGATATGAAATCTTGTGGCCCAGCACAATACTCTCTTGTACCATGAAGTGGCACTTCTCTCGTACCATGAAGTGGCACTTCTCTTAATTGAGTACAAGATTGGTCTCTTCACACTTGGTAAGTACCCTATCCAAATTATTCAAACAATGGTCAAATGAGTTGCCAAAAACTGAAAAGTCATCCATAAATACCTCCATTATGTCCTCAATCAAATCATCAAAAATGGCTAATATGCATCATTGGAATATAGCAGGTGCATTGCAAAGACCAAAAGGCATTCTGTGGTAAGCAAAGGTGCTATAAGGATAAGTGAAAGTGGTCTTCTTTTGATCTTCCGGTGCAATAGGTATCTAAAAATAACCAAATAAGCCATCTAGAAAACAGTAAAACATATGTCCAGCTAGTCGTTCTATCATTTGATCAACAAAAGGTAAGGGAAAATGGTCCTTATGTATAACATCATTTAACTTTCTATAATCGATACATACACGCCAACCTGTTACCGTTCTCATTGGGATCAATTCATTCCTCTCATTAAGAACTATTGTCATCCCACCCTTTTTTGGAACTACTTGCACTAGACTTACCTATGAACTATTAGAGATAGGATATATCATACCTGCATTAAGGAGTTTGATAACTTCCTTTTTGACTACCTCTTTCATGTTCGGATTCAAGTGTCTCTGAGGTTGTACAACTGGCTTATGGTCTTCTTCCATCAAAATCTTATGAGTATAAAAAGAGGGATTGATGCCTCGAATATCGGATATTTTCCAAGCAATGGCCCTCTTATGCTCTTTGAGTACTTTCAGCAACCTTTCTCTTTGTTCTTCTTCTAGATTGGATGCTATAATTACCGGTAATTTGGATTCTTTCTCTAAGAAGGCATATTCCAAGTAGTTAGGTAATTGCTTTAACTCCAATACTGGTGGCTCCTCGATCGAAGGTTTTGATTGTGCTTCCTTCATTTTTTCAATCTCTTCAAACCCTTTCTCGATAGAGGTAGGTTTGTTTGCCTCCAGTTGGGCTACTACCTCGAATTTGATAGGATCTTCCAAAGCTTCTTTCATACCTAATTGTAAGAAACTCTCCAGCGGATCCTTAAAAAGAACTTCCTGCATATAACTTGAAACAAAAGTGTCAGTAACATCCAAAAGGTAACAAGTATCATCTTGATCAACAGACTTTTTCATAGTCTCCGAAATTTTAAACATGATCTATTCATCTCTTACTCTAAGAATGAGTTTGTCATCACTAACATCAATGATAGCCCTAGCGGTAGCTAAGAATGGTTTACCTAGGATAAGGGACAACTCAAAATCTTCATCCATATCCAATATCACAAAGTCAATTGGAAAAATAAATTTACCCACTTAGACTAATTCATCCTCAATAATACCTTTAGGAAACGTCACAGATCTATCAGCTAATTGCAAGCTCATACGTGTGGGGTTAGGTTCCCCTAATCCTAGTTTCTTGAAAAATTTATAAGGCATTAAATTGATGCTAGCACCCAAATAAACTAAAGCTTTGTCAACTAATAAGTTACCAATATGACAAGGAATTATAAAACTTCCTGGGTCTTTTAGCTTCTTGGGCAACTTGTTTCGTACTATCGCTGAACATTCTTCACCCAATATAACTGTAGAAAGCTGCTCAAGCTTCCTCTTGTTGGATAACAAATCATTTAAGAACTTAGCATACTTTGGCATCTGTGACAAGGCATCAATGAGAGGTAAGTTAATATGCAGTTGTTTAAAGAGGTCAAGGAACTTACTGAATTGTTGATCATTGCGATCTTGCTTGAGTTTTTTGGGATATGGGATGGATGGTTGATATTCCTTCACCTTAGATGACTCTACGTCTTCCTTTGCTTTCATCCCCTCATTGCTCTTACTAGTCTCCTCGCTAACCTTCCTCTCATCATGCAACTCCTTCCCACTTCAAAGTGTCATTGCCTTGACTTGTTCCTTTGGATTGGTTTCTATATTTCCCAGTAGTGCTCCCTGTAGTCTTTTAGAGATTGGCTTCGTAAGTTGACTAATTTGGTTCTCAAGGTTACGATTAGATGCCTCTTGATTCCTCAACGATGATTTAATGTTGGATAAGCGAGCCTCATTGTCTTGAATATATTTTGTGAGAAGTTCTTCCACACTGGACTTCTTTTCTTGAGGAAGAGGAGGTAGGAATGGTCTTTGAAATCCAGGTGGGCCAAAGTTGGTCTTTCGTTGGTCTTGGTTTTGATTTCCCCATGAGAAATTGGGGTGATTCCTCCATTTGAGATTATAAGTGTTGTTGTAGGGGTTATTTTGTTGCTTGGGTGGATTTCCTAGATAATCTACCTATTCCAGCTATTCTTGTGCTCCATAACCCTACATACTAAAGTCACTTACATCTGATTGTACTTATCGAGGGCCAACAGAGAGTGCATCAATCTTCTTACTCAATAGGTCCACCTTGGCTACCAGAGCAGTGGTCAAGTCCACATCATAAATTCCCATAACCTTTTCTTTGGCTCTAGTGCTTTCCCATTGATAATTGTTCATCGCTATTTCTTCAATTAGGTTTTATACGTGCTTAGGTGTCTTTGTGTTCAAAGTACCTCTTACGGATGCATCAATCATCTGTCTCATGGATAAATTGACACCATTATAGAAGGTCTGAATCTGCATCCATAGTGGGAAGCCATGATGCGGGCACCTCCTGAGTAAGTCCTTGAAGTGCTCTTAAGTGTCATATAGAGTCTCCACTTCTAATTGGGCAAAACAAGAAATGTCGTTTCGAAGTTTAGCAATCTTTGCAGGTGGGAAATACTTCTCCAAGAATTTCTCTACTAATTCATTCCAAGTTGTGATTAATTTCGTGATAGAGAGTTTAACCACTACTTTGCTCTACCCCTTAAGGAAAAAGGAAATAGCCGCAGTCGGATGGCATCATCCGTGGCTCCATTGATTTTAAATGTATCAAAAATCTCTAGAAAGCTAGAGATGTGGGCATTAGGATCTTCATCTTAGAGATCGTCAAACTGAACATATTGTTGCACCATTTATATGATGTTAGGTACAATTTAGAAGTTATTAGCTGCGACGGTTGGCCTTGTGATACTGTAGTCAGCTCCAATAAGTGTAAGCCTTGACTAGTCTGACATAGTCCGATTTACTTCATTACCGTTGTTATCCATGTGCAATAGATCTTCTTGATTGATGAATTTAGTGTTGGCCTCTTTATCTTCTTCCTTAATCTCAACGATTGACTCGTCTTCTATGGTAGCCACAGTTTGTCTAGGTCGAAATCTCAAATTTTGAAGGACAATTCTCTTAATTTCAGGATCAAGTTCTACCAAATCTTCTAGGTTGCTTCGGGTCATGCACTACAAAGGCAAGAAATATAGAATCAATTGTAGCTCTAGGTAATAAAAATAAACAATGAAAACAAAAGAAAAAAAAGTGGTCAAAGTAATAAAGCAACTAGTGTTCTTAATATCGAAAATCCCCGGCAGGGGCGCCAAAAACTTGATATCAGGCAAGTGCACCTATGAGTTTTAATATAACGGATGTGAGTCCGAATCGATCCTTCAGAGACTTCGAGTACTAATATTAACCTTAGCTTTATTATCTAATCGGAAAATTGTGATAAGTTGAATGAATTAAAAATACTAAAATTAACAAACTATTCTAATTATGAGACTTAATTAAGCAATTTAGAAAGCGATAAAACTAAGAACAACTTTAAAAAGGTAATAACGTATTTAGGAATTATTTCCCCTAGTATTTAACATGTGACCACTTAAAATATATCTAATTTAATTTCTATTATTCTTGACCAGAGGGATTCACAATTAAAGTTAACACCTTTCTCAAGCATATTAACCCTAATCCTAAATTATTTACCGGAATCTCTTCACTTAGTAATATAATTTAGTATCGCAATAATTTATAATGAATTCCCACACAAAAGAACAACTTTCCGGAAGAAACATATATCTTATTTCTAAGTATACATGTAATTTTCTTCAATTATGCCAAGATCTCATTATTCATGTAATTTCTCAATTATCACGAATATTATCATAGATTGATACTCTAAAAATATCAATTAATAATTAAATAACATAATTGAATCAAGAAAAGATAGAAACTTTATTGAAAATTATCAATCAATCTAATAGTCACATGAAACCCTAGGTTTCATAATCATAAATACAAGAATCTTAAGCTATCATAATGAAATTAAAAACGAATTGCAACAAAATCAATAAATAAAACATGAAAAACCCCTTTTGTTGATGATAAATCTCTTCAATCTTGAAGTTGGGTGTTGCTTTCGCTTTTTTCTTCTCCTTCTCCTCAAGTCTTTTCTCTTTTGAATGTCCAATCCTAATGTATTGTAAGCTTCGTCACTAGACATAGCTTGGGATACAGTTGTGTCCTCAGGTCGTGTACCTTTCTAACCTTGGCATATTTTCCTGGATGGACACAGCTTGGGGACATAGTTGTGTCCTGGACTGTGTAATGTCAAAACTTCATAACTCATTCATTTGAACTCCAAATTGAGTGAAACTTGATTCCTTTTCTTCGTTTTCAATCCAAGAACGCGTTCAAACTTTGAAATCAAAATTTTACTCAATTAAGTATCAATTTATTTAAAGAAAACTAAAGATGTAAAGGAAATACTATAAAATCATCATGTGAAATGTATTTAAAATAAGAGTTATCAATAAACTCATTGCAGAAACCAAGAAGGTGGCTGGGATGGTTAAAATGATTGGAGACGGGCCTAAGCTGTTGATTTTTGAATATGATGGAAAGACTAAGAAATTGAGGAGTTCAAAAAGCCTAAGAAGATCATTTTCAATGTCCCGATAGCCCTAGAGAATTATAAAGCAACACCTTTGGATTACCAAACGGTAAATCAAACAACTAAGGCCTTATTACCCACGATCGGTAGGCTTACCTGCTCGGGATGAGTTTATGATCAGCATGAGGAAGGCAAGAGGAAATCCACTATGGAAGAGGCTTCTCGAAAAATCTTTGAAGATACGAAAGATAAAGATCAGAATGTTGCCAAGAAGATAGTGAAGGCCAGTGAATACAAGATAATGGACTAATTAGCCAAAATACCAGCGCAAATCTCTTTAATAGGCTTGCTGTTGTCATTAGATACTCATTGAGAGGCACTAATTAAAATTCTGAAGGAGGTCAAGGTACCTAAAGGGATTTCTATGGAAAAATTGAGGTTAATGGTAAACTCAATATTTGTAGTGGATCAGATCTCATTTTCGCCAAACGAACTAGGTAAAGAAGTAGACCGGCATATAAAGCCCCTCTTCATAGTGCTTAAGTATATGGGGAAAGTAGTTGCTCAAGTTTTGATAGATAATGGGCCATCATTGAACGTATGTCTACTGATGATGCTAAATCTACTTGATGTGGAGGCAACTAAAATAAAGCCCAGCTTGATTTCAGTAAGCGCTTTTGATGGATTAAAACGAGAGATAATTGGAGAAATCGAGTTACAAGTCGAAATCAGTCTGTAGGTATTTACTATCCCCTTCTAAGTTCTTAACATCTCGTGAACTTTCAATCTTCTGCTAAGAAGACCGTAGATTCATTCGGTAAGGGTAATTCCGTCCATCCTACATCAGAAAGTGAAGTTCTTAGCCGATGGATAGTTGGTTACTATTCTCGAGGAACAGGACTATGAGATTTACAAAGAAACAACTATTCCCTATGTTGGGGATGAAGAATTAGAAGAGACAAGGTTATAGATTTTCAATAAAGTCGGTATGATCAAAGAAGCAAGATAGGGGCCATGGGGACATTTGAAACAACCTAAACAATAGATTGGAACGTTCGAGCTTAGGTATGAGCCCACTAAAGGGGAGATTCAAGAAATGAAGGCTAAAACTAAGAGCAAAAGAGGGGATCAGCTATACCATGTTCATATGGATTTTTCAGATATCTATTAGACATTTCTAACACCAGTTGATGTTCAAGAACTCGAAGTAGCCAGTCTATCTAAGGCCCTGACTCAGCAATGCAACATTGGTTTAAATGGGAGAGAAGATGTTGACATAGCAGTTTCTTTGTGCAACTGGTTTTCCATTCCCATGAATAGGTCTCTCTAGACATTAAAAATTAGATTAATTAGGAATATTCGATTTTGATAATTAGTACGATTAGGTAAGTCTTTTCTGTTAGACAATTTGAAGTAATTCATCCAATAAAATTTGTTTATTTCTTTCTATCAATTCTTCCTTGTTAATTATTCGTTATCGTTTTCTTTTACTCCTCAAATTCAATAAAAATTATGAACATAATGGATATCTCGTGCATGTAAATGATGAAAGTACTAATATCAGCTTAGGCCCTGTTGGGTCAAACATTGGATATGATATTGAGACTCCAAATGAAATTCACAAGAATTGGCATCGACATGAACAAGGTAGAGTGATTATTAATGAACCAACGAATGTAATTAATTTGGGAATAGAGGAAAATGCACGAAATTTGAAAATTGGTGGTGATTTAATGAACGATTAGAAACAGGAATTGTTACAATTGTTATCTAAATACTTGGACATATTTACTTGGTCTTATGAAGATATGCCCGATTTGGACTCATCTATTGCAGTTCACAAGTTGCCAACCAGGGAAGAAATTAAACCTAAAAGACAAAAGCTTAGACAATTTAGGCTAGACATACTCTTTAAGATAAAAAAAGAAGAAGTGAAGAAGTTATTAGAGGTCAAATTCATAGAAGTATCGAATTACCTCGAATGGGTGGCTAATGTGGTACCAGTGTTTGAGAAAAATGGAAAAGTTAGGGTCTGTGTAGATTTCCATGATTTAAAGTAGGCGATACTAAAGGATAATTTTTCTTTGCTGCATATTGACGTATTAGTGAATAATACAGCTTGGAATCATCTTTTCTCGTTTATAGATGGTTTCTCGAAGTATAATCAACATAAAGTGGTGAAAGAAGATAAAATTAAAACAACGTTTGTTACCATCTAGGGAGCGTTTTGTCATCCCATGATGCTGTTTGGGTTGAAAAATGCTAGGGCAACTTACCAGCGTGCTATGGTTGCCTTATTCCATGACATGATGCATCAAGAAATTGAAGTTTATGTGGATGATATGATTCCTAAATCCAAAGAGAATGAAAACTATGTAGATATTTTGCGCAAACTATTTGAATGACTAAGGAAGTTTCAACTGAAGCTGAATCCTGAAAAATGCACTTTTAGAGTGACTTCGGGTAAATTGTTAGGTTTCGTAGTCAATAGGAGAGGAATCAAAGTAAACCCTGATAAACTTAAGGTGATCGTAAGCATGCCTCGCTTAAGATTATTAAAGAAGTTAGAGGATTTTTTGGGAGATTAAATTACATCGCTCAGTTTGTATCACAGCTAATTGATAAATGCAAGCAGTTTGTATCACAGCTAATTGATAAATGCAAGCCATTGTTTAAGCTATTGAAGAAGAATGTCATGATAGAGTGGGATGAAGAATGTGAGCATGCATTTGCTAAAATCAAAGAATATTTCATGAATCCTCTTGTACTGGTCACTCCCACAACAGGACAGCCATTGATCCATTATTTAATGATTCTCCCCGAATCGATGGGGTACATGTTGGGATAAAAAGATGAAAGGGGAAGAAAAGAGCATCCTAAATACTATTAGAGAAAGAAATTCATGGAAGGCGAGCAAAAGTACTCAGAAGTGGAATGAAGATGTTGTGCCTTAGTATGGGTGATGCATAGACTTAGGCAGTACACTCTCTATTACTCAATAGAGTTGTTAACAAAACATAACCCATTGAGGTATTTAGTGGAAAAGCTGGCATTGATTGGGAGAATATCGAAGTGGTAAATGCTACTCTTTGAGTTTGATATTAAGTACGTGAGTCAGAGTTCAGTCAAGGGGCAAGTAGTGGCTAATCAATTGGCAAAATACCTATTAAAAGATGAAGACGAGGGTTCAGAAGCACAATTTCCTGATGAAAATGTGATGGTGGCAGATGAATTGAGTAGTGAGAAGTTGGCATGGAAAACGTATTTTGATGGAGCAGCTAAAGTCCTTAGATGTGGGATAGAAGCAGCATTAGTATCACCTGAGGATAACCATTTTGTAGTAGCAACAAGATTGACATTCCCATACACCAACAACATCGCAAAATATGAAGTTTGCATTTTAGGGCCCAAAATGGCGCTAGATATGGGAATACAGGAATTCCAAGCATACGAAAATTCTTCCCTTATAATTCTCCAAATCTTAGGGGAATATGAAATGAAGGACAAGAAATTAATACCTTATTAGGAACATTTAAGTAAGCTAATTGAAAAATTCTAAGAGATTTCATTCGCTTATATTCTAAGGATCCAAAATCAATTTACCGACGCATTGGCTACATTAACGTCAATAGTGAAAGTTATAGACGAGATAGAAATTCAACCCTTGAAGATTCAGGTGGAAGAAAAACTGACTTTTTGCCATGCAGTTGAAGGGAAGGAAACAAAAAAACCTTGGTATCATGATATCAAGAAGTTACTTCAAATGGGAGAATTTCCTGAAGATGCTGATAGAAAAGATAGAAAGACTTTAAGAAGGTTAGCTACTCATTTCTTATTAAGTTGGGCTACATTATATAAGAGGTCACCAGATGCAACACTACTAAGGTGTGTGGATGAAAATGAAGTGGAGATATTGATGAAAGAAGTACATGACGGAGTTTGTAGTCCTCATATGAGTGGGTATATACTAGCTAGAAAAATCATGAGAATGAGATATTTCTGGATGACGATGGAATTGGACTATATTAAGTACATGAGGTACTGCCACTTGTGTCAGGTGCACATTAATAAAATCAACGCTCTTACCTAAGAATTGCACTTGTTATAAGCTCCTTAGCCTTTCTCGATGTGGGGAATTAACATGATCGGTTCAATTTCGCCAACGGCTTCAAATGGGCATAGATTTATTTTAGTCACGATATACTATTTTACTAAGTGGATAAAAGCAACGTTGTATGCTACGGTGACCAAAGGAGTAGTGATCAAATTCTTGAAAAGAGACATTACTGTAAGATATGGTGCACTCAAGTCTATTATCATAGATAACGGGACGAATTTAAATAACAAGTTGATTGATGAAGTATGCCGCCAGTTCAAGATCAATCACAGAAATTCAACTCCATATCGACCTTAGATGAATGGAGCCGTTGAAGTCGCTAATAAGAACATCAAAAGAATCATTGAGAAGATGGCGATTACATATAAAGATTGGCATGAAATGCTTCCCTTTGCTCTCATGGCTTATAGAACTTTAGTTAGAACTTGGTGTAACCCCGTATTCATTGGTGTACGAAACTAAAGCGGTGTTACTAGTAGAAGTAGAAATACCTTTGTTCTAAGTATTCGCAGAAACTTAGCTCAATGAAGCAGAGTGGGTAGAGAAGAGAATAGAGCATTCGAATCTCCTAGATGAAAGGAGACTTACGGCGATATATCATGGTCAATGCTACCAACAGCGAATGATCTGAGCTTTTAATAAGAAAGTACAATCGAGGTACTTCAAAGAAGGAGACTTAGTGTTGAAGAAAGTGTTACAAAACACAAAAGACCCTAGGGGTAAGTTCGCTCTAAGTTACAAGGGCCCTTATGTGGTGAAAAGAATATTATTAAGAGGTACATTAGTGTTGAAAGAGATGGATGGCCAGGAATTAAGAGGACCAGTGAATTCAGATGCAGTCAAGTTGTATTATCCATGAAAATGGAGATTTAACAAAGATTTCAATTTTTCTTGAATAAGTTTGTAGTTAATCTTTAATTGTTTATAAGTAAAGTTGATATCTGTAAAGGTTTTTGAATTTGGATGGTCATTGACCAACAAACACTCCACTAATAAACCTTGTTTCTAAGCCTCATAAACTTAAACAGCAAATCTTTACCAATGAATTTGAATCACCAAAAGAATTGAAATAGGATGTTCTAAATAATTTAATCTTGTTCATTCGAAAAGGGATTTGTCATTTAGAAGTCATGAAGAATAGAAATTGAAACTTAAAATCAAACCAAGAAAATTCAAGGTGTGGGCATCGGTTAGTTACAAAATTTGAAGGAAAAGAAAATAAAATAAAAGAAGAAAAAAAAAAGAAAAAGGGAAAAGAGAAAGAAGAAGCAAGCGCAAACCCTTGGAGAAATTCTGCTAATCGAATGAGTGAATATCGGGAGCCAGCATGACCATGCCAATCAGATGCTATCTGAGAAATCCTTCAGTCCTAGAAAAAATAATCTTAAAATTCTTAGAAAAGAAATCTTTAGAGGAATTAAGCTAGTTTTGAAAATCAATCTCGAAGAGATCTATCCTCTTCAAACAAACCAAAACAAATCTCAAAGGGATCTATTCTCTTCAAATCACAAACTAAAAGAAATCTTAGAGAAATCTATCCTCTTCGAATTTTCCATCAAAACGAGTTTATTTTATCTCCAACAATTCTTGCCTTATCCTTCCAAGATAGGCCTCCTAGAAATTTTTGCTCTATCTTTCTAAGATAGATACCGTTAAGCCCTATCCTTCCAAGATAGGCCCCTTTAAATTTATTGCTCTATTCTTCCAAGATAAACATCGTTAAGCCTTATCCTTCTAAGATAGGCCCCCTTGAAATTTTTGCTCTATTCTTCCAAGATAGTCCTTATTAAGCCTTATCCTTTTAAGACAGACTTCCTTGAAATTATTATTCTATCCTTCTAAGATAGACATCATTAAGTCCTATCTTTTCAAGATAGGCCTCCTAACTTTTACTCTAGAGGCAATTTATTCTTTCAATTAACCTTTTAAGTTGATATCCTTCATCAAAATAAAACATAGCTTAGTTGATCAATTCAAAGTAGGGTTTAGCAAAAGTGAGCATCTCTTTTGTCTTTGTAGCAAAGTTCTAATCAAACTTTACTATAAAAAAGGACAGCTGTAGATACCTTATTTTTGCTAATATTTGTTAATTGAGCCAAGTTAATGAATAAAAAGAAAAATTAAAAAATAATTAAAAAATGAAAAAATAGAAAAAAAAGAAAGTCAAGTTAAGTCAAGAGTCAAGTCGTGTCGAGTTGGATTAAGTTGTTGGATCAGTTATTAAGATGGGCCGAATCAATTAGTTTTGGGATAAACCAATTTAAGGGCTCAAAATTAAATTAATTAGGCTAAATTAGATTGGGCCGATCCTTAAAAGAAAAGCGCAAATTAGTTAGGGATTCTAGAAGTCGAGGTGAATTAGGTTAAATCACAAACAAATATTTTGTATCTTTGATACGAAAGATTCGATTTTAGAACTTATAAATAGCACGTTGGTTAGTAATTCAGGGAGGGCTTTTCTTTTTAATCACACTCTCCCCCATGTACCTAAAAACACCGTACACATGTCGATACATTCCCCCATACGTCGCCATACTCCTCCATGCACTACCATACTCACTCATACACCATTACCACCCACACCATCGCACTATACACGTGCCACCACCGTACATCCCCCCATAAGCACCACACGCTTTGTCATTGCCTAAACACGTGCCACCCCCCAAAGCCCTAACCCATAGCACCGTTCGATCCTACCGTAACCATCGCCTAGCATTGCCTATTGCGTCGCCCATCTACATGCCCATAATCGCCTATTGCTCGCCCGTGTACGCCTTTTGTTAGCCCTAGCTCTTGCCCATGCACGCCCTTCTCTCGTCCAGCCATCACCCAACTTCACCCAATGCTCGCTTAGCTTCCAAAGCTCTCGCTAGTGCTCATCCAGCCTCGCCCACATTGGCCTAGGTACTCGCCCAGCCATGCTCGAGTCACCCTCATTATCACTTAACCACGCCCGAGTCGCCCTTATTGTTGCCCAACCATGCCCAGCACACCCTTACTCTCGCCTAATACACCCTCGCTCCCTCTTAGCCACGCCCTAGTCACCTTCACTGTCACCCAGCATGCCTTTACTCTTGCCCAGCTATGCCCGAGTTACCTTCATTGTCACCCAACACACCCTTACTCTCGTCCATTGTCGCCTGTATCGCCCTCACTCTCACTCGCATCTCATCTACCATCACCCAATCATCGTCCGTGCTTGCCCAACACCGATGCAACCCGACTAAGGTAAATTTTTAATAAATTATTATTATTTTATATTATTTTTTTATTAATCAGTTATGTTTTTCTATTTTTTAATTTATTTTCTCTATTTAAGTACAAGTTTTTTATATTAACTATTTTCTTGCATATTTTTAGCTAAATTAAGGTTTTTCTTGAAAAGCCATTTTAATAAAAAATATATTTTTGATACTTAAGGTTTTTTGGAAAAATAAAATTTTTAATTGAGTTTTTTTAAGGAAAGACAATTAGGTTTTTTTGTTTAATTTATGAAAATTAGATTTTCTAAGAGTTTTTTTATAATAAATTAACAAACGTAAACCTGGATCGGTTTTCAAAATAAAAATAACCCACCAATTAAATATTTATAATAAAAAAAGAACTACGGACGATTTGATCCCGATTAGCAGGTATATAAGTACCTTTGGGGCAACAGTTGGAAAATAATTTTTTTTTTCATTTTCTTTAGAAATTCGTAATAAAAATAATAATAATAATAAATCATTTTTAGTTATTTTTAATTATTTAGATCTATTTTTAGTATTTTTAGAAAATATTATGAAAAAAAAGCCCATTAATTTCTTTTAATTTTCATACGGTGACTAAATCTTAATAGATTAGCCTCCAAATCTAGTTTTTTCTGGTTCAATTTTCTAAAAATCAATTTTTTTAAAATATCCACAAATTAGTGGCCCCTAATTTCTTTTTTTTTTATCAGTTGGCGGCTCTAATTTTTAAATTTTTTTAAGAAAAGTATTTCCTTAGTTTAATGTTGAGTAATTTATATTAAGCGGGCTAGGCTTAATATAAGTTAAATTAGGAAAATCAAAATAGGGCTCGACATTGAATGACCTAATGATACCATAAAAACTGAAAATGCTTTCATGATAGATACTTATAGAATTGTTGGTATGGAATGAAAATTGTTTGAATACCTAGATAAATGTACTTAATTCTGATTCAGCTTTTAAATAAAATATATCATGCATAGCACGACATTGCATTACACAATACTAACTGCCACCCTACGCATAAGGCAGGAAGGGGCTTATAAGAGTAGGAGCTCTTGAAAGTATTAGTTAGGCATACATTAATGCCATATTTATTGAGTTCTTGTCCTGGCCTATGGGCTTGCTAGGTGCCAAGGGATGCTAACTGTATAGCTAAGGGTCATGTTTTATGACTTTCACTTAGGGCATGTGATGTGGATTGCAAGGCCACCATACTGCTAAACTTAGGAATTTTCAAATTTTGAAAAAGTTATATTTTTGAAAAGTAAGGTATAGTTATATATTTATAATAAGCATATTTATGGCATAATGGTGCATATTGGAATGAAGCCTAGGTGTTAGAACTCAATTGATGGTTTGTGTTAGTTGATAATCTCTAACCCTGATTGTAGAGGGCATAATTCTGAGTTGTGCATGGTTCTTATGCTACTACATGTATTTGTTGCCATGTTACTTGTTACATGCATTCATATGTTTGTTAAATATATTGTTTGTAAGGCATGGCTAGAGGGATTAGCTTACTAAATGTAAGCTTATACGCCCTAAAGTTCTTTTGATATAGGGTTACCTCTTCGTTAAGCTAGGCTACGGGATGCTCGAGGTTAGTCTCGTGCTTGGGTAGGATTGTAGAAAGACTAGAGCAAAGGAATGGATTACTAGAATTTATGATTAGGGTTTATGATCTACTTGATTATGTTTTCAAACTATTTGTAAACTCTCTAAACTACTTGTTTTATTCTATTGATATTTCGGGGACATGATGTCCCATAGACTAGATTGTGACAACTCATTTAAATGAATGGCAGTAATACCTATTTTTCTATGATGTTGCTTGTCCGAATAGCTAAAAGTAACTAGAAGTGGAAGTACCCTAGTACATTGTACAAAAGGGTGATGATCAATAAGGGAGTTAATCATCGACCTTTATACGGTATATGGTAACCTACTACAATGAAAGTATTGATTGGGACATGATAACTACCCCTATCTTAGCTTTTTCGAGCTTTAACAAAGTGTTTGAAGTAGAGTGTGATGCATCTAGAATTATCATAGGTGCCATGCTGATATAGGAGGGCCGAACAATTGCTTATTTCAATGAAAAGCTTTGAGGTGCTATACTCAACTACTTTATGTATGATAATGAATTTTATTCCTTGATCCAAGCTCTAACTGTTTGGTAGCATTACTTGTTACCTAGAGAACTTGTGATCTACACTAACAATGAATCACTGAAATATTTGAAGAGCCAACCTAAGTTGTCTAAGAGACAAGTTAAATGGATCGAATTAATGGAGGGATTTTCTTATGTTGTTAAGTACAAAACTAGCAAGAACAATGTAGTAGTTGATAGCCTATCGCAACGATAAACCCTCTTAATCAAGCTTCAAATGAGACTTTTTGGATTCTCAATGATTAAGGGTTTGTATGCTATGTACCTACACTTTGGTTTGATTTATATTATATGTAAAGATGGTCGAACTGTTGATGACTATCACCGGGAGGATGAATACTTGTTTAAGAAAGGAAAGTTATGTATCTTGACCTATTATGTGAAAGAGTTACTAATGCACGAGGTGTATAGAGGAGGATTATCTAGTCATTTTGGAAAGGCTCAAACTCATGAGGTACTTAGCTTAAGGTATTTAGCTCAAGATTCTTTTAGCCAAAGATGATGAAAGACTTGCAGTTTGTATTAAAGAGATGTGTGAACTACTATCGAGCAAAGAGTTAAGTTGAACAAGCGCCTTATCTAACATGACCAATCTTGACTAAACCATGGTCTGAGCTGAGTATGGACTCTGTATTCAATTTATCGAGGACATCTTATGGGAAAGACTCCATCATGATGGTTATGGATCAGTTTAGTAAGATAGCACACTTTGTGCCATGTAATTGAACTAATAATGCTTCAGCTATTTCTTTCCTCTTTTTACAAGAGGTGGTCAAGTTGTATGGAGTACTAAGGACTATAGATTTAGATCGAGACCCCTAAGTTCTTAAGCCCTTTTTAAAAGACTCTCTAGAAGCAATTAGGGACCAAGCTATTATTTAGTACATCCTACCACCTATAAATTGAGGTCATTAATAGGACCTTAGGGACTCTACTACGAGTTGTAGTTGGAAGAAACCTAGCTAATTGGGACATGTACCTACAAGTAATCGAGTTTTTCTATAGTGGGATTGCCCACAATGTGACAAAGAAGTCACCCTTTGAGGTTGCTTATCAATATAACCTTGAACTCCCACTTGAATAGGTTTCCTAATCCAGCCAGTCTGAAGATCAGTAAGCTATGGAAAGATAAAAAGCTATTTGAACAATGCACCAAAAGGTCGTAATCCATCTCACTTAAGCTACTACCAATCTTGAAAAGAAAGGTTAAGGAAGAAAAGCTAAAGAGTTCTAGCCGAAGGACTTAGTATGGATTCAACTCAGTATGGATAGGTTCCTTAATCTAAGGAAGAGCAAGTTATCCCAAAGAGTAAATAGACCTTTTAGAGTGATCGAGAAGATTAACCCCAATGCCTAAAAGGTGTACCTTCCTGAAGAATATGGAGTCTCTAACACCTTGAATATCGTTGATCTTCACTCATACTTCCCTAAGGATGAGTTACCCAAAGCAAACCAAGATTTGATCCCAAATCTCAAATGGCCTGGAAGGGATGATAGGAATCAAGGACTAATTACGAGGTCTTAAGTCGAGGGCTTGCTTCCCTAATACACCAACATGCCTTGAAGGACCTAACTCAAGAAGAAGAAAAAATCCTCTAAGTTAACCTAGTGTATCTTTCGAGCTCCTCTAATCCATTTACTATTTCACTAGTATTAAGAGAGGAACCTACTAACGTTGCTAAGCCCAATTAGAGCTAAGCATTAAACCTACTTGTTTTTAAGTTCACAAGTATTTGAGCTAAAGCTAACCTATTACCTAATCGACCTACCGAGCCCTAGCTATTGAGTCCCTACTTTCAAAGTAAGTGCTCCCTTGACTTGCCAAGCTGCCGACTTGAAGCTGAGTTAATTAGCTCGGCTTTGCTTGGCATCTAACACCTATTTGGACCACCAGACTGAGAAGTTAACATGTGTCTGACCCTTTAACATCCATATGATCTTTTGTGAAGGAGATTCCTTTTTGTTCTCATTATCGAATTGCCCTTGTATAATATTCACTTTTCCTTTTCTAATAGGAATCTTTTTAGTAATATGTAGTTAGTCCATATAAATACTTGTATTTTGCATCGACTGCAATAGAATAATCATCTAGAATATTGAATACAAAAAACTTTTTCCTTTGAGCTAAGTATCTTCTACTTACTCTTCTTACTCTTATATAGGCCATTTGAGCTTGAACTAGCGGCATGTGACCTCTAGTTACACTTATGTGTCATATCAAGTGTAGCTTAAGTTTGTATAAGGCGTTGGTGCATCATATCTTACATTGGTACACATGGACCCCTACTAAAACTTCGACCTCCATTTATTTTTTCAGCAATCTTGTAGTTTGGACCCGTCCCTTGGTTCACATGCTACCTTTCATTGTATGTTTATCTACGACTGTCGCTTGTATCAAAAACCATTGGAACCCATTATGGATCTTGTTGTAAAAGTTAGTCAATTCAATAATTTGGTAGATTTTATTGTGATAAAGATGAATGATGGAGCACAACCACTCATCCTAGGCTAATCCTTCTTGGCAACAGCTAAGGATATTGATGTCCAAAAAAAAAAAAAAATTGGTTTTAAGATGTAGGCCATATATAGTAAAGCTATTTGCATGAAAGGTTAAGGAAAGGAGGAATGAAGCTAAAGAAATTAAAGTTGATTTCAATGACTTAAAGAATGAATTTGTTAGGGATTAGAATGGTCCTCTCAACTAGATATTTAGCTAAGCTAAAGACAAAGACACAGAAGAATGGGCTAAGAAATACCTTGATTTCTACCCACTATGATGACTATGAGAAAGGGTCCGATTGAGGGACTTAAAACCTAAGTGTTAGGTGAGAGGCAACTCAATGGGGTTTAATATAATTTTCATCCCCTTTCTTTCATGGTTTTCCCAGTTTTCTTTTACATTTTCAGGAAAATGGTAAAATAAGACACTTTAAGGTGGTTTCTATTCTTGTGTAGATAATAAAAGAGGCTTGAGGTTAGCTCCAAGAGGACTTAAGAAATGATAACAAAACAAGACAAAGTAACTTAGCTTAATCCGCAGTGTAATATTATTCTAACCCTATCTTTTCAATTTGAAATTGATGATGGTTGAATTGACAAAAGAATTTAAAGTTAGGGGTAGGGCATATGTGAACTGGATTAAAGTTGAGTTTATAATTTCTATGCTGAATTAAGATTACATCTATGATGGGTATTTAGTTGCTACGTCTATCTTATTTTCTCGAAATTACTAAGTAGTGTTGAAATGGAGTAAGTAATTTTTTTTTTATCATGTTCATTAATAATGATCAAATGGAGTGAACTTTTTACATTACTCTAGAATCAATGGACCAAATCTTGAGATTAGATTATCATCTTTTGTATTTAACTTTAAATTCATAAGTTAGGAATAAGATGGTGCCACTAGTTAAAGTTAAGCATTTACTTTTTAGAAGATTAAATCTCATATATTGTACTCATTGAATTTCTAAGTGGCTAATATAATATTAGAAAATATGCTAAAAATGTTTTGGTCTTGAAAAGGATTTTTTAATCATAAATAGAATGAAAATTGGCCAAAATTCAAAAGTTGGGGGTAAACCCAATCAAAAAGTAAAATAGAAAATAAAAAGAAAACAAAAAGAAAAGAGAGCACGGGTGGACAATTGGGGCGACTAATAAGTGCTTGGCATGTCATTTGGAATGATGAGTTTTGGAATGGGTTTGTGAGTCCTTAATATTCACTTAGGGAAAATGTGAGGGATAAAGGGCTCTCTTGAACAAAAGTTTAGGATGCATGAGTGAAAATTAATCCTAAGTAAGAAATTAAAAATTTTTAGGAGATCCGTGTAAAGAACAACTCAATTTTGCCATTTTTTTTTCTAAATTATGGTTGGCTTCAGGGAAGGATTAGGGCTATATACATGTTGATCAATCTATAAATCGTAAGGGCCTTTCTCTTCCATTGTAACAACTTACTTACTTTCGGGTTATCTAATCTTGAGTTAAATGAAAGGCTTAACTTTATAATCTATAGACTAATCAATTAATTCTCTTGAATATATAATTAGGCACACTTAACCATTTGTTAAAACTTCCATGAATTATAAATTGCTTGCCCAAGGTTGAATTGCAAAATGCATAACTTGGTTTATGAGTGGTTTAAGCTTACTTAAGGACAAGAAAGTTTTAAAGTTATAGGTACTAATAAGTGTGTGAAACCATATATTTATCTAAAGGATCTCTCTAACAATATATGTGATTTAGTAGATTTTTGAGCCAAAATCTACAAATTTCATTAAAATTACATATAATTTCTCAATATAAGTATAATTCATATTTTTGTGCATTAGCACTCAAAAGCTATGTATATGTGAAGAATTTAAGTTCTTTATATTTGTTCTTGCAAGTCTAGGGGCTACTGTTACTTGATAATCCCCATTTGAGAAGTCAAAAGAAAAGATAAGATAAAGACATGAAGAAAGGACTACTGTTTCAACAATAATCCAAGCCACCGTCAAGCCGGCATTTGGAACAAAAAGGGTTCAATTTGCAGAAATATAGGACTATATCAGCTTGATGGTATTTCTAGTTATTGTCCTGCTAATAGAAGAATTGGAGAACTAACTTGAACAACCATCAAGTTGGTGCAATTGTTGGCATTTAGAACATTAAGTTTTCAAGCATCGCAAAGAGTGGACTCTATTATCTTGACTGTAGTCCTTACCATTGTCTTGATGGTATAATAAGCCTAAGAACTAAAACGTACCATTTAATTAAGGATTAGAAGGACCAATCATTGACAGCTATCCATTGGCTTAATGGTAACCTAACCTATCGTCTTGTTGGTAATAGCTTAATATAAAAACCCTTGTTCCTCATTTTGTAGTAGATGGATTTTGGAGAATTTTTAAGGTTTAGGGGTTTAACTTTACTACTCTCTTCATCTTTAGGTCATCTTAGGCTAGTTTTAGGATAGTTTTATGTTTTTCATAGCGTTTTCTTGTATTTTTATGCTTGTAACATAAAGTTTTAGTAGATTTTAGCACTTTTCAAGGATTAGGTTTGTGGATTTTCATTACATTCATAGAGATTTATAGAGAAATCTTGAGAAACTCCATTGTTGAGGTTGAGGAGCTCAATTTGGTAATGTTCTCTTTCTATTTTCTGTGTTTAAGTGTAATTTTATTTTTATATTCATGTGTATTATATGTTGAATGCTTATCCTCCATGAATGTGATGGATAGTGCTTGTTATGTTTATGGGTAGTATGTGAATATGATGAAGTAGTTGTAGATATTGATGTTCCTATATTGTGATAGGGTAAACTTGGAATTTTACTTAATTTTATGAAACAATTAGGAATAACTCGAGTATTGGGTTAATGTTGATGGGTTACTGACCTCTAGACCCCTTACTTACACTCATCTCTAAGGCCTCTAATCTCTTACTAAGAGAATTCTCTCTCGTCAGCTTACCAAGGATGGGCTCTTTTACACGGAAAAGCTGTAAGCAACCTCTCTAAAGTCCTAGCTCAAGTACACTCCACTTTATTTGGACATTTGTCCAATCGCCAACTTGTTAAGTGCCAAGGCCAACTTGTAGAGTCCGAGGCTACTACACACTAAACTCTTCTCTTCTAACCTATAGAGTTGTCCAGTACTAAGGCTGAAGTCACTACACACCGAGCTCTACACTCCTAAAGTAAATGATTGCAGCATCATTTAATCACCTTGACAACTTCAAGCACAGATCAACACCGGTAGCCCCAACATTATTTCACCCTAGATACAATGCCCTAAGATCCCTAACTATGTACCTAGTGAAAGGCCACCACCTATCCCTTACTTTTCTGACAATTGTACTATATTTGTTTTCGTCCTTTGTCATATTTTCCTTTTTTTGTACATAAGAGGAATCTCTTTCTTTCATTGTCTTTTATGTAGTTTTCCATTATTATATTATTGCCTTAAAGGACTTACTATAAATAGTCCTTTTTACTATAGTCGAAATCTTCTTACACCTTTATAGATATTGAATCTACTTGTTCTTGTGAGATACCTTTCTCTAAGTATATTTTTCTCTTATACTTTTATATAATCTTGTCGAGTAGCTTGAGATTAGTGGCGAGTAGACCTTAATATTAGCTTGTGAGTCATATTAGGTGAAGTAATAAGTCGCGTTGTGTTTGTTGGTACGCCATATCTTCTAAGCAACTTCATAGAAGCTATTGTGTTCGTTTACCTTTTCCCATTCCTTTATTCTTCGATACTTCGAAGGACTTGCTATTACTACTCTCTTTGGTAAGTCCTAATGATCAACTTAGCTCTTAGGCACATCATATAATCCCGATATTAAAGCTTGAGGTTGCGATCAAAAGCTTACTGTTGGAGTGTTTTTTATTACTGTGTATGTTCTATTATACTTTATTTCTCTAGTAAAAAATAGGTCAAGTTCTTAAGTCATTGTGTGAAATCGTATTGTCAAAAGTTGTGTTAATATTCTATTGAGTAAAATTCCTAAAAGTTTTGTATTGAGAATGTCGAATCTTACTGTTTAAGAAAAGATTAATGATGTTGAAAGTGATGCTCATGGTCGTGATCAAGTTACGCAATAGACCCTACAAACTATTGATGAGCAATTGCAAGACCTTCCTACTATTGTGGCTAACTTAGCTATTTCTATATAAAAGGCAGTAGAGGCTAGGCGATAAGAGAGAGTTGTTGAACAAGGTTAATAAGATAGGTTGATAGGAATCAAACTATTGGACCCCTGATGTGTAGCCAAGCTTAAGGCCTTGAAGGACTAACAAGACGAATTCTCTTTCTTTAGCTAACTCTTATAGAAGCTGAGCTGATCCTAGTTGCTGACTAGATAAGTTGTGTGTCGAGTCGAGTAACTACTCATCTTTCGAAATTCATATGCCTACTGGATAAAGGCTCTTTTGACAACCGACCCCTTACATGTGTCTACTCGGTCATGATCGAGGCGAACCCTAGATCGGCAACATTAGTGTTGAGAAGCTGAAAGCTCCAGCACATATCTACTACCATTCCTTCTCAAATGAGTCCACCTTAGATCAGCACCTCTGGTTGGCACCTCGGCTTAGTAGAAATCAAGTTGATCATGCAAAATTATCTTTTCTACCAAAAAAATCATCCACCCACAATAAGCCACGTATCCAAGTCGCCATGTAATAGAATCCCCTGTACAGAATACTTACCTTTATTGCATTTTCCAATATACGCTTTATCATTCCTTGTATCTTACTTCTTTTAAACAATACTCTTTTTGGTCTTTTCCACTTTATGTAGGTTATCTTAGTTTTGTGGGTATAAATTCTCTTTATACATAAAGCCACAAGATAGCTGATATCATTAATATGTTAAATATTCTTCCTATTGTGAACATTACTTGTTTACTCTTCTCACTTTTATCCTAACTCCTAAGTAAGGCTAGGTGGGGAGTAACCTCATTAGATCATCTCATGTGTCATATCAAGTTTTGCCATAAGTTCTCAAAAGTTCCTTGGTACGTCACATCCTTGGAGCTATTCATAGGTTTGCTTACTTTATCTTTACTGTATTCGCACAATCCCATTACTTTCTTTTAAGCTTTCAACAAGCTTAGACTCACCCTATGACCAACCTTATCTATTCTTAGTCTCAATATGCAACATTTGGGTAAGTTGTGTTTGTGTTTTGTGAAATGGTGCTTGTTGTAGTAGTATGTCAAAGTTGTAAAGGGAATCACAGAAGTGTTTAAGTAAGAAGTAAAGTGTGGTAGTTGTTCTTAAGTATACTCTATTTTGCCTTGTTTCAAACATCCAAAAGTAGAGCAAGTTTCTATATAGTAGTTTATTCATTAGTGTAGTAGTATTTACGAGTTAACTTAACATTTGTGTGAAGAGTGTGCATGTTGTTTAGTTCGGAGGGATTGTGTCAATTGTAGCTCAGATTTGAAGAGTAAAATCAAATATGTTGAGGAAAATGATAAACCCAAGTATTAATGCTAGTATTGGGAATGACAATAGTGGTGTTGTCCACTATGGCCGACAATTCTAGAGCACCCCTAGGAGTACGGACGAGGGACTTGATGTGGTGTCCAACCTCTTAATTGATTTAATAAGGGTTGCTCATACATTGACATATTGACATGCTGAGGTTGTACTAAAGGATAGAACCCAGCTTGATAAGCTACTCAACCTATTAGAGGACAGAATCTAGCTCAACAAGATTAAGGTGGAAGAGTAAGTGAACAATCATGATGAAGGATTAACTTAGAAGATATGGGTAATGATGAAGAAGAGGAGTATAATGAAGAAGAAGAGTAAGTTAAATCACCCTGAGCTGTTAACCATGTAAAGCTTTAGATTTCGAGCTTCAGTGGTTCTAGGAGTACAAATGATTATTTAGATTAGGAAGAGAAAGTTGAGTGAGTTTTTTATTATTATCAGTATGAGGACCGAAATAAGGTAAAAACTACCATTGTTGAGTTTTAGAGTATGCCACTACGTGGTGGAGAACTTTCAAATCATGAGAAGACGAGAAGGATAAAGAGAAGTAAGTACTTAGCCTGAGATGAAGAGAATACTAAAAATTAAGTATGTTGCGGATATTATTTACAAGACACTTTTACTTAGTTTCAAGAGCTTATACAAGGAGGTCAAATTGTTGACTCGTATGTTCAAGAGTTCTAAGTACTCATGATTCTATGTGAAGTGGAACTTCAGTAATTCACTACATTAGATGAGGCTATAAGTATAGCCTAATGAGTGAAAAGGCAGAGAAGGAGTCGAGTGTTAACCAAACCCTAAACGAACCGACTTGGTCAGTCAAGCTAACCTGTTCAAGGAAGCTTTCAAGCATAACCAAGTACTAAGCCGATTGAATGAACAGATGTCAGGATTGAATAGAAGGGCCAACCTAATGGTGACGTGTCAACCCGAACATATAAGAAGGGGCAAGGATCTAAAAGGAAGACAAGTTAGATCAAGTGCTTCAAGTGCTAAGGATTTAGACACATGGACACCTAGTATCCAAACTGAAGGGCCATGATCATCAAGGGAGATGTCCCGAAGATCAAAGTAGATAGCATTGATGAGGAACCTGAAGAGAAGAAAGAAGTGGGAGATGAGGTTGATGTAAATGCCGACCTAATTGAAGAAGATGTATTCACATAAGACCTAGGTAAGTTGACTTTAGTTGTTCAATGTGCAATGAGTTTAGAACCTTCTTTCAAGGAAGAATAGAGAGAGAACTTATTTCACATCACTTGTAGAGTGAATGATCAATTGTGTACACTCATAGTAAATAATAAGAGTTGCATTAATGTAGCATCCACCGACCAAATTAAGAAACTAAAGCTGCCAACTATCTCACACTCAAAACTATATAAGTTATATTAGCTAAATGAGAAGAGAGCACTACATGTTACTCAACAAGTCTTCCTACCGATCTCAATTAAAAGCTATTCCGATGAAATCCGTTGTGACGTGTTACCGATGTGCACATCACATGTGCTTATAGGCTAACCTTGGCTTTTTGACCGAAGGGTTATTCATGATGGATTTAAGAATGCCTACGTATTCAAGAAGGATGGTAGGCAAATCATGTTAAACCCCTTAACCTAGAGTCAAGTGAGCAAATTGCTAGTTAAGTTGGCTCAAAGGTCAAATAATACCTTGGTGTTGAGTATAGCTAAGCTCCAAGAAACTATCAAGGCTGATGTGTCAACCTTTCTGTTAATTAGACGATTTCTAGAATTAAAGGAACGGGGTGAACTTTGCTTAGAAGTCAAAGAACTGTTAAATGAATATGCCGACTTGTTTCTTAAGTAGTTGCCAGAGGGCGTACCCTCTCTCTAAGGCATTGACGACTACTTTGACTTTTTACCTAACGCTACCCTGCTAAACAAGCTAGCTTATCAAATGAATCTCGGGCAAGCTTTTGAGCTCTAGAGACAAGTCAATAAACCTCTAAAAAAGGATTATATAAGGGAGAATCTTAACCCTTGCACTGTATTTAACTCTCTTAATGCTGAAAAAGGATGGAACTTGGTGTATGTGTGTAGATAACAGAGCTGTTAATAAGATTACAATCAAGTACAGATACTCCATCTCAAGGCTGGATGATATGTTGGATGAATTAAGTGATGAGAGAATATTTAGCAAGATAGATATGAAATTAGGGTATCACCAAATTCGAATGAAGTAAGGAGATAAGTAGAAGACCACATTTAAAACTTGACATGGACTCTATAAATGGAAGGTTATGCATTTTGTCCTGTTAAATGCTTTGAGCACTTTCATGCGATTAATGAGCCATGTATTGAGAAATCTAATAGGGAAGTATGTCGTAGTGTACTTTCACAACATCCTAGTATACAACACTGATAGGCAAAGTCACAGCAAACATCTCTATACCATATTAGATGTACTACGAGCCAAGAGACTATTTAGCAACTTAAAGAAATGCAATTTTTACTAGTTGGAAGTGGTCATTCTACGTTATGTAGTTGGTGGAGGCATCTTACAAATGGATGATGAAAGGATTTGAGCTATTATTGAGTAACCAACTCCAACCACCTATGCCAAAGTAAGGATTTTCTATGGACTGGCATCGTTTTTATCAAAGGTTCATTAGAAATTTTAGTACCTATGTCATACCCTTTACCGAACTGACGAAGCAAAATGTTGAATTTAAGTAGGTAGAAAGAGAGGAAAGAAGTTTTGTTAAAGTAAAGGTAAGGTAGACTTCCATACCTGTATTAGCTTTACCTGATTTCAAGAGGATATTTGAGTTGGAATGTGACACGTCAAGCATTAATATACGTGCTGTCTTAATGTAAGAAGGCCAACCAATTGCCTATCATAGTGAAAAGAAAAGCTTAGAAGACCTCAACTGAACTACGCTATAGATGACAAAGAACTCTTAACCCTCATCCGAGTGCTCCAAGTACAGAATTACCTATTGTCGAGAGGGTTTGTCATATATATAGATTATGGATCCTTAAGGCACCTTAGAAGTCAGACCAAGTTATTGAAGCAGTAAGTAAGGTGGGTTGAATTCCTAGAAGGGTTCAACTTTGTAATAAAGTATAAATAAGGTAAGGACAATGTTATTGTTAACGCTCTATCAAGGAGACATGTTCTCTTAGCCAAGTTGCAAACGAGATTATTGGAGTTTGTAAGCATCAAAGAACAATACCCTAAGGACCCACACTTCAAACCGGTACTTAGGCATTATGCCAATGGAAGAACAATAGATGAATACCATGTAGAGGATGGTTATCTGTTCCAAAGTGGAAAGTAATGTATGCCGATATGTTCCTTAAGGGAGCTACTTGTCAAGGAAGCTCATTTTGGTAAACTTTCTGGATATTTTGGGGAGAAGAGGACATATAAGTTGTTGAAAAGGTAGTTCTTCTAGCTAATAATGAGATGAGATGTACATCGAGTTCTTAATAGTTATACTACTTGCAAAAGGGCCAAATGCCAAGCTAAGTAAGGGAAAGGAATGTCTTTACCTACCTAAACCTGACCTTGGACTAAGTTAAGTATGGACTTTATTCTCGGATTACCTAGAACTACCCGAGGCAAAGATTCTATAATGGTGGTCATGGATAGATTTAGTAAGATGGCACACTTTGTGCCCTGCTCTAAAACTAAGGATGCTTTGGCTATTACTTCTCTCTTTTTGTAGGAAATTGTTCATTTATGTGTTGTACTGAAGAGTGTAGTCTCGAACAGAGATGAGAAGTTCTTGAGTCACTTCTAGAGAACTTTGTAGCGTTGGATGGGGACTAAACTAATATTCAACACTTCTTATCATCCTTAAATTGATGACCAAACAAAGATGGTCAACTATACGTTAGGATCACTGCTTCAAGCTATAATGGGAAAAGACGAAACCCATGGTAAAATTTGCTTACAACCGAGCAATGTATGATACTGCTAGGAAAACTCCGTCAAAGTTGTCTATGACTTTAATCCTGAGTTACCCATTGATTACACCCCTATGCACGTCTTTGAGTGAGAAGACCCTGACACAAGAGCTCGAGCTTAGTCCCTATAGTATATCTATGAGAAAGTTACTTGATAGATTGATTAAACCGCCTAGAAAATGCAAGAAAAGGTCAAGGGAAAGAAGTTGATACAATTTCAACTTAGAGACCTGGTATGGTTGCATTTAAGCAAAGAGAGGTTCCCGAGCAAGAGGAAGAACAAGCTATACACTAGAGTTGAAGGCCCTTTCAAAATCCTCCAAAAGAGCAATGATAATGCCTATAGAGTGGAACTATTCAAAGATTATGGGGTTTCTAACATCTTCAACATTGCCGACCTCAGCCCCTATCACCCTGAGGAAGAATTGAGTGAAGGCCAGTCAGATTTGATCCTAAATACGAATCAACCAGGAGGGAATGATAGGAATTAGACTACTAGACCCTTGATGTGTAGTCAGGCCTGAGGCCTTGAATGACTAACAAGATGATTCCTCCTACTCCAGCCAACTCTTATAGAAGCAAAGATGATCCTTGTTATCGATTAGACAAGTCATGTGTCGAATGGAGTAAATCCTTATCTTTCGGAAGTTGTGTACCAATTGGACAAAGGTTCTATTAACAGCCTGACCCTTCACATGTATTTGCTCGGTTATGACTGAGTTGACTCCCAGATCGATAACATTGGTGCTAAGAAGTCGAGAGCTTTAGTACATATCCATCGCCATTCCTTCTTAGATGAGTCCACCTTGGATCAGCACCTCTATTCAACGCCCCTACTTGGCACCTTAGCTTAGTAAAAATCAAGCCGATCATGTAGAGTTGTCTTTTCAACCAAAAAGTTATCCACCTACAATATGCAACGTATCCGAGCAGCCAAGTGATAGAATCCCCAATACAGAATATTCACTTTGTTATATTTTCCTATATACCCTTTATCATTCCTTATATCTTGCTCCTTAGACACTACCCTTTTTGGTATTTTCCATTTTATATAGGTTGCCTTAGTTTTGCGAGTATAAATACCCTTTGTACATATAGTAGCAAGATAGCTAATATCATCAATATACCGAATATTCTTCCTATTGTGAACATTGCTTATTTACTCTTCTTACTCTTATCATAACTCTTAAGCAAGGCTAGGTGGCGAATAACCTTACCAAACCAACCATCTTATGCATCATATCAAGTTTTGTCATAAGTCCTCGAAAGTTCCTTAGTGCATCACATCCTTGGAGCTATTTGTGGGTTTGCTTACTTTATCTTTACTGTTTTCTCACAATCCCATTACTTTCTTTCAAGCTTTTAGCTAGCTTAGACCTACGTTATGACCGACCTTGTCTATTCTTAGGCTCGATATGCATAATAGGTAGGTAAGCATCGAGTACCTAAAGTTAGCAATGCAAACCTAGTTTTACCCTACATGTTGAAAGGATTGTGAGGAGGAGACTTGAGCTAGATGAAGTTGAGGGGTACGGGGAGTAGGAACAGTATGATAGATTCAAAGATTATGAGCTTCAAGCCTCCAAAGGAGCCGAGCATCTCAAAGTGTAGATTCCGAGTTTTAATAGGTTTAGTAATGCTGATGACTATCTAGATTGAGAGGAAAAGATTGAAAAGATATTTGACTTCTATGATTACGAAGACTTTATACGTATTCAAGTGGTTACTTTAGAATTTTCAAGGTATGTAGCAATATGGTAGAAGAGAGTTTTATAGAGTAGGTTTACTCCAAAACACTATGAGCAAGACACTTTCCAACGCCTACAAGAACTCAAGCAAGGTAACCAATCAATGGACGAGTATGATCAAGAGTTTCAATTGCTAATGATATGGTACGATGTTGATGAGCCCAAGGTATGCACCATAGCATGGTTTTTTTCTAAACTAAGGTCCAAAATTGGTAATATTATAGAAGTATAGAGGCTTAGAAACTTGGATGTGACTATCGGAGTACCATAAAAGCGTCAAGAGGCAGTAGAGAAATCAACTTAGCTGAGTATTGAGTAGCTAACTTGGCTTGCCAAGTAAGATTGCTATGCTACTTGGATATGATCGAGCTTAGTAGAGTTCCAAGGTGGACCGCCGAAGTAAGATGTCAAGTAGACTTGATGATAGTTGAGGTAAGACTAAGGCCGAGGAGCCTAAGGTTAAGAAGGACTAAGGTTATAGTTCAGGATGAAACTCTTAAGAAATCAAGTTTTTCAAGTGCCTTGGTTTTGGATACATAGCTAGTTAATGTACAAACAAATGTGTTATGACCATCAAGGGAGACAACCCTTAGTTTAAAGTGGAGAGTACTAGTGAAGGAGAGGAAGAAGAAGAAGTAGGAATCGACCAACTGCTAGAAGAGTTTCAAGAAGATTCAAACGTTGTAACCTGACTTGAAATGGGAAACTACTGCCTAGTTGTACCAAGATCCCTCAGTACCTTTACCACTAATGAGAATGAATATAGAGAGAAACTCTTCCATATAAACTGTCGAGTGAATGGCAGACTATGTACTTTGATCATAAATAGTACAAGGAGTAGTGAAGGCTTTGAAGTTGTTTACCTATCCTCATCATAACCCTTATAAAGATGAGGTATTGTGTGACATCCTACCCATGTGTGCTTCACATATACTACTAAGCCAACTATGGCTCCTTGATCTTAAGTTACTCCATGAGGGGTATATATGTTCTAAAAGGATGGGAAGAAGGTTATACTAACCCCAATAAGCCCTAAGGAGGTTTAGGAATCACAAGAAAGGATTACTAAATCATTGTAGAGGAATTCCTTAGTTCTTTCTTCAGACTCATTTTCCAAAAATGTCAAGATAGAAGAGTATGTACTCTTATTAGTGAGAAAACTACTAAATTTGAAGGAAGTCAGAGCCTTACCTACCGAGGTGCAAACATTACTTCAAGAGTACGCCAACTCATTTCCTATCGAGTTGCTATGAGGTTTACTCCCTATTAGAGGGATAGTGCATTGATGATAAGAAAGTTTGAGCTATTCTTAAATGACCAATGCCAACCAGTGTTGTGAAGTAAGGAGTTTTCATTGTCTAGTTTCATTTTCTTCAAGATTCATTCAAAACTTTAGTTCCATAGCTGCTCAACTGACCAAGAAGAACTCTAAATTCAAATGGTCCAAGAAAGCTCAAAATAGTTTTGATGAGATTAAGTTGAAGTTGACTTTTGCCCCAGTACTTGTCCTGCCCAACTTTAAGAAAGTTTTTGAATTAAAATTTAGTGCATTTGAAGCCGGCATTGGAGCTGCTCTCATGCAAGAATGCTAACCAGTTGCTTATTTCAATGAGAAGCTCAAAGGTGTCATACTAAATTACTTAACATATGACAAGGAGTAATATGCCCTTATCTATGTACTTTAAAATTAGCAAAACTGTAAGCCCTAAAGTTAAACCAAGTGACTGTAGGATTGAACTTAAAACACAAGGTTTAGGACAATCGATTAAAGGATCCGATAAAACTCAAATTATAAACTATTAATAGAAAAATTAGTAAAAACGACCCTGTAAACTTGAATTTAAAAAATAAGTAATAGAATAGGAGACTATAAAATTTTCAAATTTTCAGTATAATAATTGTTAATCATTGAAAAGGCGAAAAGTATAATCTAATAACTAATAAATTACTAGAGATAGATTATATGTATACTAAAAATCATAAAATGACCTAAATAATAATTAAGAATGTTCACATGTACCCCACATGTATTTACGTATAGGTAAAAATACGCGAAATTACTTAAATTGGCTAAAAACTTAGTAACTAATTAAAGAAAATTATTAATTAATTGATGAAAAAACAAAAAAAAATGGAGGGATAGGGAATGACGAATATCTGGTCGTGGCAAGTCAAGAGTTGAAGAAGAAAAATTAGTCAATTAAAATTAAGCAACACAAAAGCTAAAAATTAAGGGATTTGAACAACGTTTTATCTAATTTAATGCATATTAATTATCACCAAGCTCTATAAATAGGGAAAAAAATTCAAAGAACTCCTTTGGATAGTTAGGAATCAAAGAAAAATAGAGAGCTTCGAAAATTCAAAAGAAAAACCAGAGAAAATAAAAAAGAAAAGGAAAACTGTACAGTTAGGACTAATGAGCCAAATCCACACACCACCACCTGGGATTGAGCTACTACCACCACTTGGGATTGAGCCACTACCACCACCCGGGATTGAGCCACCACCACCGCCCCACTTTAAACCCATCACCTAGGCCGGCCGACACACTTGGACCGGAGTTGGATGACCAAAAGGCATCGAACCGGGTGAGTCCCTTATCTACTCAAGTTTTGTATAATTTCTTAAAATTAGTTATTTTGCCCAAAAAATTATGAAACTCGTTATTCTGAGGTTTTATTATATGTAGATTTAGGAAAAAATAGTGGTTTAGTTTAATTATGTCTGAAAATATAGGGTTCTTAACAAATCAAAACCAAACATGATTAAAACTAGAAATAAATAGGCTTAGAAGTGTAGTTTGGACCTCAAATTTTTTCTGTAGAATGCTTAAGAGATATAAAACAGTGCTATGTAGCCATTTTTTTAAAATTGATTTTCAAAATTTTTAAGTTAATTTTTAGCCCTAAAATGATGGAAAAATTGGATAATTTTGGGTTAATTAGATGATTAAGACACTAATTACTGATTTAGATAGTAATTAGATGTTTAGAGATGTTAATCTCTTATGTGGAAACCTAATCCTAGCCTTTAGAGTATTAAGTGTAATTAATTTAGAAATTTGGTAGTAATTGTAGAAAATTAGGAATATTATAAAAAAATTAGGTTTAATTAGATAATATAATAATAATAATTAGAATATAATAAATCTAAAATAAAAGTTAATTTTAGGTAATTGTATAAAAAAATGTAAGATTTTCTCACATCGGGAATAAATCCGGTACCCCAATTAGGATTAGCGTGTACCGAATAGTTTAGAATATTAAATTAAGACCCAATAGGATATTGGAATACTTGAGCCTAATGTGATTAATTTCACATTATGATTTGAGCATATTTAAGATTCCAGAATCAAAACTAAAATCTAATTTAAGAACCGAACCCCGAAATAGGATAGAATGAATCATTAGTAAATAATAGGTATACATGGAAAAAATAAGCTAAATTATAACTTAGAATGTGAATCATTAAAGTATAAGAACTAAAAAATCCTATTTGTATTATAGGATATCTAAAGACGAATCGGCTTGCAATTGAGTGATCGGGCGATTGAGAAACTCCAAATAAGTTGGGTTATTACTTACTGTATTAGAGTGCTATTTTATGGTACTCAAAGACTTAGGATTATATATGGTTGTGATTGTAAATAGCTTACACATGTGGTTGTAAGTAGTTTACACATGTGGTTGATGTATCTAAAAGTGTGTTAAAATTTTTAATGTGGTTGATTTTATGATTGATTGAATTGGTGTGAAATTGTTTGAACACCCAAAATAAAATGTAATCTTATTCGGCTCTAATCACAAAAAAAAAAAAAAATCATGCATTGCAACCCGTTAGGGGATCATAGGATTCTCCAACCAAATACTGACTCCTTCGATAGGGATAGCGTAAGATTGCATAATGGTCACTTCTTTATCCTTAGTCGAACTAAGTGATAGGAAAGGAGGTCGTGGCGAGGGTGAAGTCAATGGTTTAAAGGTAGTTGCAGGAGGAGTGAGGTCTCCATTGCACAAGCTTGAGTTTGGTTGTGAGCTGCTGCATAATATGGAAACTCCTCAACTCGGATTAGAGCGGGTGAAATTTCTCTGATTTTGTAACGGACCGGACTATGTTGTGTGATGACACTTAATTGTCGCATTGCATTAAAATAATTTCTTGATAATCTTGTTTGTGTTTGTATACTCTCATGAGTCTCTGATTTAGCTTACTAAGGTGTAGTTGCTCATACCCCTATAGATCCTTTTGCAGGTCCTGATTTCTGAATACTTCAAGTATTATGCCGCCTTACAATTATCCAAAGGTTAGTTCTTTTGAAGCCAGGGGTGTAAGGATCAATTTACTTAGTAGTGATGTATAGCGAGAATGTCCTCTATAGTTTAAGGATGAAAGACTGATAATTATTATGAAAATTAGTGAACTGTTGTGTATATGTAGAATTTCCTGGGAAGTTCTGTAGACTTTACATATAATTATATATGTTTATTCAAAATTTGTGAAATTTACCATAATTGTAGTTAAACATTTAATTGGACTGTTTACTCTAAAGCGAGGAGTCGTCGAATCCTTGTGTAGATCATGTCTATGATAGGTACTGTGAAGCCAGTTACTATCATAGAATGGTTTACATGGCGGGACTGTTGTGACTCTGCGACATCGGGGCGTAACAATTCTCAATTGGTATCAGAGTGTAGTTTTAGTGAACTCGCTTTGAAGCATCATACTTTGAAAAAAAAAATAGATATTATAGGAATAGTGAGAGTGGGTAATATTAAGTGGGCGATAAAATATTGTATTAAGCATATGAAAACATAGGTAAACATAATGTTTAACATAGTAAGTGTTAATTGGTTTAACTATAATTACAGGGTCGAAGGAGGGAACTAAGACATAGTTGTATACAGTTCGAATGGAATGGAGAAGTATCCCCTATTGATTATAGGGTTAGATTACAGCGGTTATTGATAGAATTAGCCGATTGGAATATCTTTAGGACAGTTAATGAGATTATTGACAAGTTTCATGATAAGATGTGCTATAGCTAGAAAGATGAGTGGGCATGGATGGTGATGAGTTTAAGACCTTAGTATGATAGATATATTGCCATAGCAGCTTTTGAGAAGAGATGGTTGGAGACAGAGGGAATTGTAACTTTGATGATGCCCTTACGATATTTTCCTGCCTAGGTAGAATATGGGAGACCATACCTAGCTAGTGTTGCATATATCCCTGCTGACATACCATATATTCCCAAACAGTACCCACCAGAGATTATTGATTGGTTTCCTCAGTTTCCAGAACCTGTTGGGAAAGGTATAGAGATTCCATTGGATCCTAACCCTGAACTTGAGCCTGAGATACTAGAACAACCACCAAAAAACCTACCTCTAGTTGAACCCCAGGAAGATAAAGTTCATGTAGAGGAAGACCTAAAGAAAGACCTAGAGGAAGATCCAGAAGAAGAAGATCTAGAAGAAGACCCTGAGGAGGAGCAAGAGAATAAGGATGAACCTAGTGTAGACATACATACCTTAGTTGTGCAGGTGATTGCAGACACCGGGATAGCTGGAGTAGGAGCTGGTGACATAGTTGAGTCGGATGATGATGATGTAAAGGAGGTGATTGTGATCCTTGAGACTCTAGAGATAGTATATATAGACTTTACATCGGATAGCGAGCATAAGGATCACTTGGTAGGAGGCCATATGGGTCATGATCCCTTTGATGGAGTAGCTATTACGGATTCAGAAGAAAATTAGCTTAGTTAAGTAGCTAACTTGTTTTGGTCAGATAGATCTTTAGATATGATCCAGTAGCAATTTTGATGGAAACTGATGTATTTTAGGATCTTTTGATGTATTTTGACTTTTGACGTATCCTTTTGACTTTTGATATATTTTGTAGCTTCTGGATCAAGCTAGGTGTACGCTGTAATTAAGTTTGATGTAGCTAGTTGATGTCATCTTTTGTCTTATACAGTTGTAAAGATCGAGTCTATACTAGATTATGTAAGTAATGATGTAATCAAGTTGTAAAGTTTATGTATGTATTCAAAAGTTATCGAGTTGTACCTTTTTTTTTTTGTTTTGAAGTTGTAATGATAATGATGTAAGGTTAAATGAAGTAAATAGTAGAAGTTAGACTACTAAGTATGTTGATCACAATGATGTTGTTATTATTATTCTATATGAAAGATACGGGAAAAGATAGAATAGAAAGACGTGTTTCTAGAATATGTTGCAAACATTTATTAATTTATAAAAAATTCTCTAAACAAAAGCATGGATAAATTATAAATAGATATGAATGCAGGGTTATAAGATATAAACTGTTAAGCAATTATGGCTGAAGCTGGAAATGGGAGTAGTCAAGGAAGAACTGAAGGGAATCAAAACCCTCCACTACGAGCACCATCACCCCCGAAAGAACAACATAGACAAGATTTACCCCTGCCGCCTCCATAAGAAAATATGCCTATTGGACAAATACTTACAATATGCATACGATGATAAGACAACAAGGAATGTTGATTCAACATCTTATGACCGGTGGTAATATAGGAAACAGAAGACCTCAAGAAGTTGAACAACGAATGGAGCGACCTCAAGAGGTAAATAAACTTCCTGAGTTTATAAAAGCCAATTGTTATTTTGAAGGGGAGATAGGTAGGCTAGATGTAGCTGATGATTGGTTAGCCCAAGTTGAACGGAGTTTTGAGGCTTTTAAAGTCCGTGAATCTGAAAAGTTATCTTATGGCACATTTACATTAAAATTAACTGTGAGAGTATGGTGGGACTCGAGAGCAAGGCAACTCGGGAATAACATTAATTGGCAACAATTTAAGGAGGACTTTAGGAAGGAGTATTTCCCTCATAGTGTTCAAAATAGAATGGTGCGAGATTTGTTTGAACTGAAGAAGGGAGGTATGAGTGTAACCCAGTATAAGATTGAGTTTAATAGATTGTTACAATATGTACCTGGCTCATACCAAGATAATATTAAGTTGAAAAAAGATTTGTTTCTCACTGGATTTGACCCCACAATGTGTTACAAGTTTTTGGATTATGGTTTCACTACTTACAATGAAGTGGTAGATAAGGCAAGACAACTGGAAGGTAATTGTGTGAGGATGCAAGCAATGTGGAGTCAAAAGATCAATAGAGGATATCAACCTGCTCTATCATTTAAGAGATCATATCCTCGTATCGCTAGTAGCAGTTCTGGATAGAAGAGAAGGAGACCAATAATTCTGGTTAGTAACCCAGCACAGTCAATGCCTAGTTTGAGTTTTTACGACAAAGATGGTAATGTCAAATGCTGGAAGTGTGGTGCAAATCATTTCTCGAGAAATTATGCTCAGCTTAAGGGAAAATGTTTTATATGTAGAGATCTGAACCATGTGCTGAAGGCATGCCCTAGGATGAAATTAGTAAAGTGTAATAGATGTGGTAGGAAGGGGTATTTCTCTAGATACTATCCACAGTTTGGATAAGGAGTTAAGAAAACGGAAGGTTTTGATAAAACTACCGCACCTACTCGTATCTTTGTTCTAGAGGATATGGAAGTTGAGGAGAATGAGGATTTCTCAGATTTTATAGAGGAATACTACCATGATGATGTCGAGAAGATCATGGGAGTTGAAGAAGAAAATGATGAAGGACTTGTAACTGGTACGTACTTAGACTATCTATTGTAATGATAATTCTAAGTGTGAATTAAATTGAAATATTTGCATTTTAAAATTTATGAATGCAAGTGTAGTTAGTAACCATAGTATTAATACATTTCAGGACATATGCTGATAAATAGACAACCTGCTTTTATGCTATTTGATACTGGTGCATCTCATTCCTTTGCAAGTAAGAAATTTGTAAATGAACAAGAGATTAGTATGGTTACTGTTAATATAACTTATAAAGCTAGAACTCCGACTTGGGAGAAAGTAACAACTCGAGAAGTAGTAGTTGATGGTAGAATAAAAATTCAGGAGAAGGAGTATCTTGTAAGTCTTGTAATATTACCTTTACAAGGTTATGATGTAATAGTGAGAATAGATTGGTTGTCTAAGAATAAAGCCATTGTGAAGTGTAGAAATAAAATTATCAATCTTAATGAGGGAGAAATGATATTTCAAGGAAAGGCTGGTGGAAGTATATGGAATTTATCAGTGATGGAGATATGTGATGAACTGTGTGAGACAAAAGTAAAGGAGAATGATTGGAAATTTTGTTGGGTGTTTGCTGTGGATGCAAAGAAAGAGATACCTAAGGTAGCTGACATCCGGGTAGTGAATGATCTTTTATGATGTATTTCTGGAAGATTTACCAGGGTTAGCCCCATCCCGAGAATTGGATTTCACTGTAGAATTAGTTCCTGGAACTGAGCCTATCTCTAAAGCTCCATATCGAATGTCACCTATGGAACTTCAGCAACTAAACAAGCAGCTTCAGGAGTTATTGGATAAGAAGTTTATTCGACCGAGTGTTTCACCATAGGGAGCACCGGTATTGTTTGTGAAGAAGAAAGATAGTACTATGAGATTATGTATAGACTATCGAGAGTTAAATAAGGTTACCATTAAGAATAGGTATCCATTACCTCGCATTGATGACTTATTTGACCAACTCCAAGGTGCAATTGTGTTTTCTAGAATTGATTTGAAATCAGGATATCATCAATTACGAGTTAAGTTAGAAGATGTGCATAAAACTACATTTAGAACTCGATATGGTCATTATGAATTTTTGGTAATGCCATTTGGTTTAACGAATGCCCTAACTGTATTCATGGACCTAATGAATCGCATATACCAACTATATTTAGATAAGTTTTTCGTGGTGTTTATTGATGATATTTTGATTTATTTAAAAACCAAGAAGGAGCATATAGAGCATTTACAATTAGCATTACAGAAGTTGAGAGAGAATAAATTGTATGCTAAGTTAAGTAAATGTGTTTTTTGGTTGGATAGAATTTCTTTTCTATGTCATATTATATCTGGTGAAGAAATTTTTGTAGACCTTGATAAAGTGAAAGTAGTAATGAATTGGAAGCAACCAACCACTATAACTGAAATAAGGAGTTTTCTGGACATGGTTGGATACTATCGACGATTCATAAAGGATTTTTCCAAAATTGCCAAACCATTAACTCCATTGACGCAGAAGTATATAAAGTTTGAATGGAGTGAAGATTGTGAAATAAGTTTTCAGGAGTTGAAGAAACGACTGGTTACAGCACTAGTATTAACATTACCTAATCCGGATAAGCCTTATAATGTGTACAGTAATGGTTCATAGAATGGATTAGGTTGTGTATTGATGTAAGATAAAAAAGTTGTTGCATATGCATCAAGACAATTGAGGCAACACCAGATGAATTATCCAACCCATGATTTAGAGTTAGCAACTGTAGTGTTTGCTTTAAAGATTTGGAGACATTATCTCTATGGACAACGGTGCAAGATGTACACTGATCATAAGAGTTTAAAGTATTTCTTTACTCAGAAGGAGTTGAATTTAAGGCAAAGAAGATAGTTAGAATTGATTAAAGATTATGATCTGAATATAAACTATCACCTTGGAAAAGATAATTTAGTGGCGGATGCATTAAGTCAAAAGAATTATGAACAGGTTACCTTATTGTTAACACCCCAACGTGCATTAGTGCAAGAATTTGAGAGAATGCAATTGGTTTTGACTGGTATGAACCTAATAGTCAACTGATGAATTTGGAATTGCAACCTACTTTGTTGGAGAGAATAAAGCAGAAGCAATAGGAAGATAAGGGTCTGATGGAGATAAAAGAGAAATTAAATAACGGATAGGACCCTAACTTTAAGGTAGATGATAGAGGTATAGTAAAATTTAGAAGAAGAATATGTATAGCACAAGATCCTGACGTAAGGAAGCAAATTTTGGATGAAGCAAATTTTGGATAAAGCACACATTACAGGTTACACTGTACACTAGGAGGAAATAAAATGTACTGAGATTTGAAACTCATGTATTGGTGGAATAGGATGAAGAGAGAGATGGCACAGTATGTGTCAGAATGCATTTCGTGCCAACAAGTTAAAGCAGAACACTAGAGACCGGGTGGACTATTACAACCTTTAGAAGTACCGAGATGAAAATAGGATCATATTACTATGGATTTTGTAATAGCACTACCAATGACTCAAGTTGGATACAATTCCATTTAAGTAGTCGTGGATAGGCTAACGAAAAGTGCACATTTCTTACCTTATCGGACAAGTGATTCAATGGAAAGGATGGCTAGACTTTATGTCCAAGAAATAGTAAGGTTATATGGTGTACCTGCGAATATTGTTTTGTAATTGGGATAGTAGGTTTGTATCGAAATTCTAAGAGAGTTTACATTAAAGCTTTGAGTACAAAGTTGTAGTTTAGTACGGCTTATCACCCACAGACAGATGGGCAGTCTAAGAGAACAATTCAAACTCTAGAAGATATGTTGTGAGCATGCATATTAGATTTTGGAGGTGATTGGGATAAATATTTTCTTTTGATAGAATTTTCTTACAATAATAGTTATCGTGCAACCATACAAATGGCACCTTATGAAGCATTATATGGAAGAAAGTGTAGATCGCCATTGTATTTGGATCACGAAGAGTATGCTATGATTAGACCAGACATGATTAATCAAATAAGTGAGAAGATTAAGATTGTTCGACAGCGGATGAAAGAAGCTTAGGACCGTTATAAGAGTTGGGCTGATTTGAAGAGAAGGCCATTAGAGTTTGAAGTTGGTCATCATGTTTATATCAAAATAAGCCCATTCAAAGGACTCAGATGATTTGGCTCAAAGGGAAAATTGAGCCCACGACACATTAGTCCATTTGAAGTATTGGAGAAAGTTAGCAATGTATCCTATAGAGTAGCTTTACCTCTAAGTTTAGGGGGCTATCATAATGTATTCTATGTTTCTATGTTAAGAAAATTCATTAAGAACCTGAATACGATTGTGAAGATAGAGTCAGTGGAGTTAACAAGAAATTTTCAACTTGTGAGGCAACCCATAAAAATATTAGATAGTCTGGTTCAGAAGTTAAGGAATAGAGATGTGGAGTACGTGAAGATTCAATGGAATGAAGGTCTAGACTTGGAGATGACTTGAGAACCAAAAGTCGCGATGGTGAAGCAGTATCCATGGCTTTTCTAACTTCTATGTTAGTAAAAGTATGCAAATTATTGTATTTAGTCATTTAAATACAATTTAGATACACAAAAGTTTTGAGGATAAAACTTTTTTGTAGGGGGTAGAATTGTAAGCCCTAAAATTAAACCAAGTAACTATAGGATTGAACTTAGAACACAAGGTTTAGGATGATCGATTAAAGGATTCGATCAAACCCAAATTATAAACTATTGATAGAAAAATTAGTAAAAACAGCCTCGTAAACTTGAATTTAAAAAAATAAATAATAAAATAGGAGATTATAAAATTTTCAAATTTTAAGTATAATAATTGTTAATCATCGAAAAGGCGAAAAGTTTAATCTAATAACTAATAAATTACTAGAGATAGATTACATATATAATAAAAATTATAGAACGACATAAATAATAATTAAGAATATTCACATGTACCCCATATGTATTTACGTGTAGGTAAAAATACGCAAAATTACTTAAATTGACCAAAAACTTAATAATTAATTAAAGAAAATTATTAATTAATTGAGGAAAAATTAGAAAAAAAATCGGAGGGATAAGGAATGATGAATATCTGGTCGTGGCAAGTTAGGAGCTGAAGAAGAAAAATTAGCCAATTAGAATTAAGCAACACAAAAGCAAAAAATTAAGGGATTTGGACAATGTCTTATCTAATTTAATGCATATTAATTATCACCAAGCTCTATAAATAGGGAAAAATTCACAGAACTCCTTTAAACAGTTAGGAATCAGAGAAAAATAGAGAGCTTCGAAAATTCAAGAGAAAAACCAAAGAAAAAAAAAAAGGAAAACTGTGCAGTTAGGGCTAATGAGTCAAACCCACACACCACCACCACCACGGACCGAGCCACCACCACCACCCCACTCCAGACTTACCACCTAGGCCGGCCGACACACTTGGACCGGAGTTGGACGGCCAAAAGGCATCAAATCGGATGAGTCCCTTATCTACTCCAGTTTTGTATAATTTTTTAAAATTAGTTATTTTGCCCAAAAAATTATGAAACTTATTATTCTGAGGTTTTATTGTATGTAGATTTAGGGGAAAATAGTGGTTTAGTTTAATTACGCCTGAAAATATAGGGTTCTTAACAAATCAAAACCAAGTATGATTAAAACTAGAAATAAATAGACTTAGAAGTGTAGTTTGGACCTTAAATTTTTTCTGTAGAATGCTTGAGGGATATAGAACAGTACTATGAATCCATTTTTTTAAAATTGATTTTCAAAATTTTTAAGTTAATTTTTGACCCTAAAATGATGGAAAAATTGGGTAATTTTGGGTTAATTAGGTAATTAAGACACTAATTACTGATTTAGATAGTAATTAGATATTTAGGGATGTTAATCTCTGATGTGAAAACCTAATCCTAGCATTTGGAGTATTAAGTGTAATTAATTTAGGAATTTGGTAGTAATTGTAGAAAATTAGGAATATTATAAAAAAAATTAGGTTTAATTAGATAATATAATTATAAAAATCACAATATAATAAATCTGAAATAAAAATTAATTTTAGGTAATTGTTTAAAAAAATGTAAGATTTTCTCATATCGGGGAATAAATCCGGTACCTTAATTAGGATTAGCATGTACCAAATATTTTAGAATACTATATTAAGACCCAATAGGATATTAGAATACTTGAGCTTAATGTGATTAATTTCACATTAGGATTTGAGTATATTTAAGATTCTAGAATCAAAACTAAAATCTAATTTAGGAACCAAACCCCGAAATAGGATAAAATGAATCATTAGTAAATAATAGGTATATATAGAAAAAATAAGCTAAATTATAACTTAGAATGTGAATTATTAAAGTATAAGAACTAAAAAGATTTATTTGTATTATAGAATATCTAGAGACGAATCGAGTTGCAATTGAGTAATCAGGCGATTGAGAAACTCCAAGTAAGTTAGATTATTACTTAGTTTATTAGAGTGCTATTTTATGGTACTCGGAGACTTAAGATTGTATATTGTTATGATTGTAAATAGTTTACACATGTGGTTGATGTATCTGAATGCCTGTTGAAATTTGTAATGTGATTGATTGAATTGGTGTGAAATTGTTTGAACACCCTAAATGAAATGTAATCTTATTCAACTTTAATCACAAAAAAAAAAAGTCATGCATTGCAACTTGTTAAGGGATCATAAGATTCTCCGACCAAATACCGACTCTTTTGAAATGGATAGTACAGGATTGCATAATGGTCCCTTCTTCATCCTTAGTCGAACTAATTGACAGGAGAGGAGGTGTGGCGAGGGTGAAGTCAATGGTTCAAAGGTAGTTGCAGGAGGAGTGAGGTCTCCATTGCACAAGCTTGGGTTTGGTTATGAGGTGCTACATAACATGGAAACTCCTTAACTCGGATTAGAGAGGATAAAATTTCTCTGATTTCGCAACGAATCAGATTACATTGTACGATGACACTTGATTATTGCATTGCATTAAAATAATTGCTTGATAATCTTGTTTGTGTTTGTATACTCTCATAAGTCTCCAATTTAGCTTACTGAGCTGTAGTTGCTTATACCCCTATAGATCCTTTTGCAGGTCCTGATTTCTGAATACTTCAAGTATTATGCCGCCTTACAATTATCCAAAGGTTAGTTCTTTTGAAGCCAAGGGTGTGAGAATCAATTTACTTAGTAGTGATGTATAGTGAGAATGTCCTTTATAGTTTAAGGATGAAAGACTGATAATTATTATGAAAATTAGTGAACTATTGTATATATGTAAAATTTCCTAAGAAGTTCTGTAGACTTTACATATAATTATATATGTTTATTCAAAATTTATGAAATTTACCATAATTGTAGTTAAACATTTAATTGGACTGTTTACTCTAAAACAAGGAGTCGTCGACGCCTTGTGTAGATAATGCCTATGGTAGGTACTATGAAGCTAGTTACTATCATAGAATGGTTTACATGGTGGGACTATTGCGACTCTGCGACTTCGGGGCGTAACAAACATTACCTAGTGTTGAGAGAGTTCATTATCTATATAGATCATGAATCTCTCAAGCATATTAAACAGAAACTTTCTCGATGTCATGTTAAATGAGTTAAGTTTTTGGAAACCTTTTGCAATGTTATCAAGTATAAGAATGGAAGTGCTAACACTGTTAACAATACCCTTTCTCATTGGCATGTTCTTGTCACAACTTTGTAAGCTAGAATACTTAAGTTTGGTACCCTACCTAATCAACATGAATGTAATATGTATTTTGGACCCTTAGTGGCCAAATTCAATATTAGAGGAGTAGTGGATGAGTTCTACTTGAGCCAAGGCTTTTTTATGAAGGAAAAACAAGTTTGTATGTCGAGTGGCTTTGTTAAGGACTTACTAACCTAAAAAGCCTATGCTGGAGGCTTAGCTAGCCATTTTAGCAAAAAAAGAATGACCCAGTTGCTGAAAGAGCACTTCTATTGGCTAGGAATCATAAAGGATATGCACAAAATTATTGAGTGGTGTAAGGTTTGCAAACAAGCTAAGGGGAGAAAGGAACCATTTGGAAAGTGTACACCTCTACCCATACTTGAGCGGCCATAGATTGATCTAAGCATGAGTTTCATACTCGGCCTGCCCAAAACACCATGGAGACATGATTCTATTGTGGTGGTGATCGATTGGTTTAATAAAATGAGCTACTTCATCCATTGTTACAAAACCAATTATGCTTTATTTATTGCCAACCTCTTTTTCTAAGAGATGTTCGGTTGCGTAGAGTATTAAGACGTATTGTATTTGGTTGTGATTTGAAGTTAACAAGCTTCTTTTGGCGAAGCTTATGGAAGATGCTTAACACCAAACTCATCTTCAATACTTCTTGCCATCTATAGACAGATGGCTAGATCAAAGTTGTGAATAGAGTAGTAGATAACCTCCTTTAAGCTACTATTGGAAAGAATCTACATGATTGGGATCTTTACCTACTCATTGAGTTCTCTTACAATTGCTCCACTCATAGCTCAATAGAAAGGATGCCTTTCGAGGTCATTTATGGACTTAGTAAAGGACAGAAGTTATTGTGTTTGTTAACGATTTCCCATTCCTTCATTCTTCGATACTCCGAAGGACCTATTGTTACCATTCCCTACGGTAAGTCCTAGTGATCAACTTAGCTCTTAGGTACATCAAATGTCGAGTTAGATAGTAGTTCCCATACATTGGGCCTCCTCCCTTATTATCATAATAGGATTCAAAAACCTCGAGTAGAATCTTGGCTTCCTAATTTGGATAGATAATTTTTGAGAATTAGGGCTTAAATCCTTGTATTCATGATGAATTAGAATTGGTTAGGCTAAAATTAGTTATGATGAGAAATCAATTCTAATATGGTTATTTAAGTAGTGACAGGACTTGAATAACTAGAGTGTATATGAGAGATTGGTAATACAACGCTCTTACTACATGATAGAATTTACAAAATGAAAATGGGATAACTTATGTAAGTGAGTAAAATCCATGTTTAGATTATTATAAATACTTTAATAGCATGGTCACAATGAATTCATTAATTGTTTGCTTGCTATTCATATATCTTTTTATAAGGAACTTCACATCCCAATACTAAGAAATTTGGTGAAATCTACTCTTAATTCCATTGTTGTTTTGCTTTCTTCTTAGATACTTATATACTTTCTTTTGAAATTGTTAAATTGAATTTCCTAAACTAGAGTAAAGCTATAAAAATTTAGTATTTAGTTATTTTTCTAAACTATATTCTTTCTTTTATTACAAAATATGATCTTAGTGCTCATCATATACTATAAATTGACTGGTATACTTACCGTTAGTTCGCAGTTTCGATAAAATATTTTCTAAGTATTTTGAGTTCAATTTATAGTATATTGTTTCCATGCTTTTTAAAAAGGGGTGCATTGCTATAATTTATGCGTAACATTATAGAAGGTGATAGTGACACTAGTGAGCAAACTTGTTAACAATATAAATAATTATACTCACGAGTTGACTTACAAATCTAAATAAGAGCTCAAACTTGGCTTATTTAAATAAACAAGCTTTATGTTAAACTCAAACTTAACTTACTTATGAAACAAACTTAAGTAAAGCTGAGCTTAAAGCAAGTTGAGCCCAAGTAGCTTGTAAGAGGCTTAACTCATCTACTCCCTTATACTTATAATTAAACTTCATAAATTTAAAACTTGTTTGGTGTAATTGGACTTCACAAATTACATGTTAAATAAAGGTATCCCATAATATCTTATAGGTCCCATAGGTACAAAATCTAGGTTAGTTATTGCATCTCATATGGTAAGTAGGGCTTAGTTCCATAATTTGGAAACCTGATTAAAGGTACATCCAAGTCCCCATACACTACATACCTTATGTCTATTGACCTTTATGTCTATTGACCTTTATTAATAAGTACATTTTAGTTTAGTATATACTTATATTAATAGAAATATTAAATTTACTTATAAAATTACAATAACTAAGTGATTTTTAGTTTAGTACATATTTATATTAACAAAAATATTAAATTTACTTAAATGATTATAGAAAATATATTCATAAATTATTTGAAACATGCTTTGAACATTATCGGGTAATCATATAAAATATATATTTTTAGTAATTTTATATAATATTTAGTGTTTTTTTTTTGGATTTTATATGAAATCATTTGATGTCTAGAAAAAGGTATTATTTTAAAACTATAGAATATAACATCATGCACAAAGAGTTTTCACATTTTGTATTAAGTCGTATAAGATCATATAAGGGATTGTACTAGCATTTTTGCATCACATAAGGATATGCTTGTTAAGCAAATAATTTAAAAGAAAAGAATTTGTCAATGGCCAAAATGGATCATTAAATAACAAATACATATGATAAAAGCATAAAATTCATAAATGACAAAAAGATATTACTATAAAAAAAGGTAGATGTGATTAGAAAAAATAAAAGCATAAATAACCAATAATATTATTTTTTTGGTTGATAAGCTGTTTTGGACATGTGCTCTTATGGTCAAACCAACCTATTTAGGACATGAGCTAAGTTATTTAGGTCAGTCCAACATCTCTTCTTGACCGACCTCTCTTGTGGCGCTTATATAGATTCTTACTCGTTCTAAAAGAAGGTACCCATAACTCTTTAGGGCTAAGCCTTTAGGCTTGGGTTAGCAAGGGTGTGCCCATGATCTTTGAATGATATTGCATGGGATTAGTTGCCAAAAATAGGAATTGCCACCATGCTCCATGAATTCTAAAGCATGTTGTTAATGGGATGATCCACTTTTCTAATTAAGTACCTTCACTTCTATAGGCTTACTCTCTTAAGTCTCTTGTGCTCTTTTCTTTTTAATTTTAGCTAATTTAAGTATCAAAATGATTTTATTAGATAACCCCTTAACCATTGTACTCACTTGCTTCATGTTTTTGCTAGCCTTATTGTACTTGCGCATGGAGTTTCTACGTTTGGGTCGTGAACAAGAAACGAAAGAGTTCCTGAATCCGAAAATGTTTCGATCCGAGGTCTCTAAATTTGGTAAGCAACATCTCTATATACAGATAATCTGGCCCACGCTAATCAGTTTTTATTCTCTGAATCATGTATCTTCTTCGTTCAACATGGATCAAATTTCGGAAAATGCTAGTGAGTAATTTAGAGGCACTTGTTAATGTCTCAATTAATTAAGAAACGTCTGCTTTTTCGTTATTGTATAATCTGCATTTACAAGATGAATTGTTTTTTTTAGGCTTATTAACTATTGCACTAAGATATTAATTAACGGGATTATTAATACATTCCACTACAATCTGTCAGCTGATAAATATTCCGTTGAATCAATGGGAACTTTTGAAAGCAATATACTGCTCAATCAACGACCTGGATGTAACGAAGATCATATCATTTAAAATGTCTAATATCTAACCGAATTATCTAGTCATTTTTGAATTGACAGTACTTTAAAATTTTCCTTACATACTGCTTGAAAAACAGGGGAAAAAGGAATGTTACACCGTTAATGCTATTGCTTCACACATCAAGCTGCTTTTTCTTCAAGTTCTATTTGATTGTGTTTTATTTTATTTTTTCCTCCTTTTACGTGGCTTGTGGTAGTATTCAATTCATGAATCTATAACTAAAGCAAAACATTTGCTATTAATTACTACATGATAGACCGATGCTATGTTTTATATCCATGGTTACGTTATTTTGGAGCGTAAATGAAGGACACAAGATGGATTATAAATAAATAAAAACAACCTTGTCATAAGAGTGTGAAGGGGAAAAGAAAATTAATTTTCTAGTAACTAAAAACGTGGTGCGCATATTGAAGAAAGAAATTGAGTTCATAGCTTAGTTGCACCCCCACAAAAATGAAAAGAAGTGAAAGTGGACTTTGAGTGGCTCGAGGGAATGCAAAACCTGGACCCGACCCAAAAAGTAAGAAAATTTAGATTTGCTCATTGCGCTGAATCACAAGCACATGTCTCTTTGGATGACCTCTTTTTCAGCTTTCATTTATTTAATATTTATTTCATTTTCGATGCATCAATTAATTTATTTTAGCAAACAATAAATTAATTCTAAAAATAAAAAAAAAATTGTAAACCACCTGCATTGTTAGTAAGGTATGCTGTATAAGGAGCTGAGAGGGTAATCTTTCCCATCTCAGGCACAAAATACGATGTTTCTTAGGGGCTTTAGGTAGATTAAGAGCTTTAGAATTCACTTTTGAGTCGATCTTTAATAACACTTACAAATAGATAACCGCGTAACATTATAATGGTTTTCTATTACGTGTAAAGTGTATGCATGGAATACCTTAATACCGTTTGTGATGTGATCATGTGAACATAGATGTACACTAATAAGTATTTAGTTTGTAAAAAGCAAGTACACATTCAAAACTTTAAATTAGTTTTTTGTTGTTACTTAGATAATAGCATAACATCTTTTCCTTCAGATATATAATTGAGTAACGCAAATTGATAAATAGGCTATAACAAGTACACATTCAAAGCTTTAAATTAGTGTTGTCATTAGCATAACAGCTTTTCCTTCGGATATAAAATTGGATAGTGCAAGTTGATAAATAGGCAAAGTAAACATCTAGAAGGGAAGACATTACAAGATTAGTACGTGCGAATAAAATTTCTAAACCAAGTGAAACTTCAATGTAAAATTTGACAACTGAAATGGTCATTAATCCTGAAAATTATTGCTATTTATTGCTCTTTTAACAACAATTTTGGAATTTTGATAAGAACTCAATTTTGTTTCCAAAAATATATTTTATTATTTACAATCACATCACAAGACATTGGACCAATAGTTTACAGGGGGGTAAATAATGAAGCCATAAGACTATCGATCCATGGACTTCTTTTCATTTAATTTCAACCAAAAGTCAGCAACTGGCTATGCCACCATATTAATTTAATATTTACCATCCATAGGACAGAATTTGGTCGCTGGAATATGTACATGAACTCTGAATTGGTACATAAGAAACCCCCTATTTTTCCTCCATTCTAATTTCTCTCACCTCTACATTCAACAAAAAAAGAAACAAAAATTAGTATAGAATTACTAACCAGATTTATTTTCATTGATATTATGGTTTAAGAGATTGACAGACTATCTCTACTATATGAACTATTCCCTCCAAATTTTTTCCTCTCTATTTCTTATACTTTTCATTTACATCGATCAGTTACATCCAGTCGCTGCACGTTGATCGGATATCGCTTCTGCATTCGGGTGGTCGGGAAGAACACTAACTTATCGTCTTCCGCCGCGGTCCAACTGCATGTGAAATTCGATTAACAAGGTCATCTATATTGATGAAATATATATAGCGCCATATAATTGGAAAGAATTCAGGTAGTGTCAGCACCACAATATCATGGTTTGCACTAATTCAGTTCAAAGCAAAGCTGTAATGTAGTACCTGAAACGGGTGACTAAATGGTGAAGGAATATAGATATCTCTACTCTAGCTAGCTCATATCCAGGACAAATCCTCGGACCTCCTCCAAATGGTGTAAAAACGTTCGCCCGGTGGGTGGAAGTCGAACCCGAACCGCTCTATGAATTTTGAAGCCACAAGCCAATCAATTATTAGAATCATTAATTACTTTTGCAAGCGTGGAGGAGATTATTAATGGAGAAGACTGGTACCTGCCATCGCCATGGATTGAAGGTGCGAGCATCTTTGAAGTATTGTTGATCTAAATGCACAGCTCGAAAAGAAGCAAACACCTTCCATCCCTTAGGAATTGTATAGCCTACTCAAATCATAGTTTTTATCAACTAACTTAGTATCATGCATCCGAGAAAAGATTCACACTAGATAATAGAAGCAACGTGTACGTACTCGTGATCTATAACTATAGTAATGATCAGTTCTTAAAAGAAAAAAAATAGGATCCTTACCCTTTATATTGATATCAGTCATTGCTCGTCTAAATACTCCGCTTATCATGTTTCCAATGCGTAATGTTTCGTTAATGACCTAAAAAAGCAAAAAAAAAATCACAAATAAAATTATTTGAAATTTTTAGAAGAAAAATTAATTCAGTGGACTTACACATTGAGTGAAAGGCATAGATTTATAATCGTCCCAGTCAAGGCCTTCGGATTCCGTTTTACCGGCCCTAATCTTGTCATGCTCTTCCTAGTAAAATTACATGGAATCATGTTAATACAATATAACACTATTTAAAGTTAATACGATGTGATATGTGTATTTTCTATTCTACAATGCTAAGCCAAAACTAATAATTAGATACACGCTATGTAGTATATAGATTTTGACGAGAAAATATAAACAGAATATGAGTGAGTCAGTAAATAATAATTGATAGTTTTCTTAAACCACGGTTTGGCATTAAGCTGACACATGATCATCTTGCAAATATTATTCGCAAGCAAAGACGATAAATTAGGTTAAATTTATATAATTGATGTTATTTTGATTAATTAAGGGACATGCACTATTTGCGGATACGTATTCCTCTATAGTTATTAAGAATCCTTTTTCATGTTATCCATATTTAGTCTGAAATTCTACCTATGAATCGAGTAAGAGAGATTGAAAAATCGATAAGATATTCGAAATCGGTAAAACAGCTACATGATCGCTAAGAAACACTCAACTTGTAAAATTCAATTCAAACAGGGTGTGAAACTAATATAATCAATTGAAAGAAGCTTTTTTTATATGTATATATGTATTGTTAAGGATACCTTTGGATTTATTGCCGTCGCTATTTTTGGATTTTTTAGGCTGTAACATACGTAGATTCTAGAGGCTACAATAAATCTAGGTGTGCGTTTGTTTTTTTTACTTTTTTTTTTTGGTTTTCTTTTTAACTTTTTCTTTTTCTTTAAAAGTTTAGATCAGTATATAAATCTATACAAAATCATTCCATTTAAATAATAATCTATTTCATAGTTGTATTTTTCAAGTCCCCATAACAATTGGGTTATTGTAACAATTTAAAAGATTTAGAAAAAAAAAATTTTAAAAAATAGGTGAAATGAAAACTATAAATATTAAAAATCATTTTAATTTAATAATACGAATAATATTCATTGAAAATGAAAAGCTAAAAATAATACACTTTATTTGGGCATAATTAAGATGGGGGTGATCGAAGTAATCGAGGCCAAGTCTTAAATATGGACTGAACTCATGGACCAAGGCTAGGCTAGGGTAGGTTGCCAGGACACAGAGGGTGTATTTACATATCTACGACCGACCGCACATCCTCATTAATATCCAAGGAATTGAAGGAGCTAAGCATAGGGTGTGCTAGTGCTACCGAATGTGAATATGTCGTTAAAGCTCCTTGAAATCAACACCACACATTCCTCGATGGCCCACGCTGCATCGTGTTCATGTTTCAATTCCGACTTTATACATCATTCTTCCTACTGCAATGAGATTTCACTTGCAAACCGTATAATATAATATGCAACTGTTAAGTAAAATTAATCCTCATTTTACACTATTTAAAAATTTTATATCTTCTATATATGCCCCATGGTAAAATGTGGTGCGCTGAATAGCATAATTTGGTTATAGTTACACTGGATTATATGATAGTGGTCAAAGAACAAAGGAAATTTTGGTCTGACAAATATCAGCAAATTATAGGGAACAGACCTGGCAGTTTGCGAAAGAATCTTTCGTATCCGGTTAGACGAATGTTGCTCCATAACTCTTTTGACTTGATGAAACTGTACTTCCCATACTTTTTTTACTACATTAATATTATATATATATATATCGATATACATATTCACGCAGCATTTCCCTATACCCTAACAATTAGAACTAGCTATTTTCTTCGTCCTATCTCCCAGGCTACAGAAAAACTAAATATCCAGCTTAAAAGGAAATTTTTTATAAAGTCTGTTGTTAATAGATGCTTTTTGGAGTATGATCAATAGTATTAATCTATATTTCAATTAAGTACCTTCTTATTTTAATTCTTCTCTAAAATTGAGTTGATAGTAGACTAGACGTTTGGAAGAGCGAAGAAATATGATAGGAGCCATCATCTCCCTTATAAGCCTCTAATGCTATTAAAAAACAACTTGTTAGCAAGTATTTTGTAACATTTATTAATAATATAAAAACGAAATTTAACAGCTTTCCAATTTTATGTACGTGCAAACCTTGAAAAAATTCGTTTTATTTGATGATTTAATACATATCTTGATGTCATCGTTAACACTTCCCTTTTAGAATTTAAAATGAAGCGTTCTGATTGCCTAAGATGAGATTTTTTTCTTTTTCTTTTTTCTTTTTTTTTCTGGGATGAATTAAGGCAAGAAACTTTTCCCTTGACCATTGAGAAACTTTTTACTTTTTAGTCCACTTTTATCCCCACATCGCATGTTATATAAAATGACGAAGTTTCTTTTGGACAGAACATCAGCTCTGGACTTAGTCTACCTTAAAAAAGAATTATACTGTCAACCATGTGAACTTACAAGATAATTATTGCAATTTTTACTGTATTACAGGATCCACTTGGAAATTTTTTTATCTTTTATATGTGTTCTCCGTTTCTCTTTTCCTAATTAAAAAAAATGAATAAATCGATATCTTATTTATATTATTCTATCTTTACTGATAAAACAAAAAGTTTAGAATTAACGAAAAAAAATAATAACTTAGAAAATAAATTAAATAATATATATGTAAATATATAAAACGTACCTTAAGCTGAGACAAAGCTAAAGGAGTCTCACTCAATAATTTAGTAGCAAGAGTCATAATAGTCGATGTAGTGTCATAGCCGGCGACGAGGAGCGCCACCAGAAACTCCGCAATATGCTTGTCGGAGAAGCCGCCTTCTCCGGCCAAAAGTGCCCCCAACATATCATTCTTTCTTACGCCCTTCTCAATCTCTCTCCTCCTCTCACTCACTATCAAGCTCAATGCTTCTGCCACGTTTGTCCTAGCCTTCAAATTAGAGATATATAACCAATAAATAATTAATTCCACAATAATTATCTAAATAAGCTTTGGCAGGGGACAAAATCTATGGATAATAATAACAATAAAAACATTAATTTGTTTAACATAAAAAAGGTGCCAAAACATTCGAAACTATAAAATATTAATTAAAATAAAACGATGGAAAATTAACATCGAGACAACGTTGCAGGTTGGTGACCGATGTAGGTATCCGACTTTTGGGCTTATTGTTAATTAATTAAATTATTGTACAACTAAACGACACTTTGATTATAGTTCAGAAAACTCTAATTCTATTTCCAGACAAGGCGTCGAATCAGTGCAGAAAATGTCACTATCACACGTGCAGTTGGTCATTAAAGATGCCCGCCCTTTTGTTTCTACATTCAATTTTGTCGTTTGTCTTAGTTTGTATATAGACCGAAATCAATCTCTCGTTTAGTCATTTATCTTTAATTTTTTTTTTCCCTCTCTCTCCCTTCCTTTTTCTTTTTCTTAACATCGACAGTGAAAGGTTCCATATTGTCCTAACTTTCTAACTCCACAAACATTTATGCAAATTATTCTTATTGACCCAACTCATTAGGTTCGATTATTATAGAAACTAGGAGAAAAAAAAATCCTTAAAATTTTTATAAACTTTTAAACCCGCCATCTTTAATTTTTTTAAAAATCTATCCACAAGAAAAATGAAAAAAAAAAAAGAATTTCATTTTTTCTAAAGATGAAAGTTGCTCCCATAGTGGATAATATTCAGATCACCTCCTATTTGCTAGTGTCCATCTCTCATGATTAACATTAACTATATATTTTTTTTTACCAAATAACTATACTTTTGTTTAATTATATTCTACATTTGCACAAAAAGAGAAGAAAAAAAGAGGACTCCTTCATAAGGAAAAACAACAATCACGATTAACTAATGTGACTAAGAAAAAATAATTACTTTGATTGCTCTGCTATAAGTAGTGGAGAAGAGAGGCAAAGGGATGGAGAAAAAGCCCTCAACGACAAGGACGTATTCCTTTCTTAGGCTCTCTGTCCATTCCCCTGGATCGAAACTCATCAATTGTTTCATTGCTAACTCAAATGTTATCTGCCATAAAAAACATACCAAACACACAAAACACTCATGTCAGTACAATTTATCTACTAAAACAGTAAACAAAAGAATATTCTTCACTTTTATTTATTAAAAGAATAAATATTAAAGAATCAAAGATCTTAATTGCTTAAGGTTTTTACTACCCCATACGCGAGTATCAGTTAACAAGTTAAAAGGAAAAAAAAATGAAATTAGATTTTTATCCTTTTCCTGAAAACCATTGCTTTAAAAGCATCCATTAATATTAGTCATGCTAAATAAATACAAAGAGGTTAAAAATATAAAATTTTTAATAGTATTTTAATGTTATAATTTTATTTTTTAAATTTATGTTTATCACCATTGACTCGAAATCAGAGACCGTTAGTTGAGAAAAATAAATTGGAAAGAGAGATGAAATTAATTCGATTTTCAAGATTAAAGAGGATCTGTGTAATTATTAATAGTTCAGTAAATAAATTAAGAATGTAATACTGGTTGAATAAGACATGCAATTAAAAGTTCCATGAAAAGTTAAGTTGCTGAGATAAGAAGAGTAGGAATATCACCTTCTTGGCTTCTTCCATTAAAAGAACCCGACCGCTCCAAGAATCCATATTGAGCCGGATCAACCGGTCCACATCACCCAACAAGTGATCCCTCAAAATCGAAGAATTCGAAAAACTCATAGTCAAGGAATGCATTCTCTTGTGTAGACTCCCTTTCATTAGCACCAAAGAGTGTTTCCCCAATAGATTAGATAATGAGCTCGGGTAGCTAGACTCAAACAACTTCCCTTCATTTTGCAATATGAACCGGTTAGTCTCGGGATCGGCCGAAAACACCGTCGGTTCACCGAACAAGTGGGTTGTAAAAAGCGGACCGAACCGGCTCACTCGGTCATCAATAAACGGTTCCGGGTTCTCGGTCTTGTAGGCAGAGATGAGCTGGAGGGTCTCTCCGACCACCGGTAGGCCGAAGGTCCCCGGCGGCAGACTGAGGCTCCGGCGGCGGGATGACCGGAGGATTAGGAAGAAGAGGGTGGTGGATATGGCTAAGGATAGAAAAAATAGGAGGAACATGCTTGAATATGTATGTGGCCTCTTTGTTCCTTTGTTATCAAATACCTTGAAAATTAAATTTGTATGATGATAGGTATGCTATGATATATATATATATATATAGATAGATATATATGTGCATATTTGTGTGTGCAATAGAGAGAGAGAGAGAGAGAGAGAGGTGGGGGATGGGTTCAAGTTTCAAGTAGGAAGAGACATATGGGTGTGAAGTGCGTCGTGTATGTGTCCCTAAAGGGGATCTAAAATATGGAAGGTTAGGGGATTTCTCTAGTCTGACAAAACTTTCTCAAAGCACCTTGCAGGGTATAGTCAAACTTTATATATTTATCTCTCATAATCTATATGATGCATGTCTAATATTTAGTAAAAATACGATCGGATTTGGATGTTATAAAATCGTGCATGATCTTTGATTTAGGGAAATGTTGTATTGTAATGGTTAGATCCCTTTTTAGTTACATATTACAATTTATGGTATGAAATCTTGTATTGTCTTACATAATTTATATTGTGTAGGTAGTATTTACTAAAGATTTGGGTATTTGCCAAACGCTGTAGTATGATGGTTAGGTCTTATTTTATCGCATATTATTTATGGTATAAAATCGTGCATTATGTTTGAGTTAGGACGTTAGTTTATATGTGAGGTAATTAAATCTGTGATCCATTATATTAAACTAATACTCATCTTGTGATTGTATGCCCTTTAAAAATATATTTTTGTCCATGATATTTCTTTAAGTACTTCCTATAATAATTGGTACCTATCTTTATTTCTCAACAATTATTAAGAATTTCACTTAATAACATACTATTATAAAAGAGGGAGAAGGAATAGAAAACCAAAGAGCCTCTCCTCTCATCTCTCGAAGGGTGAAGCCAGTGATCGATCCCAATTTGCAGATGACTAGCGTTTGAAAGTAAAGATCTATCGAAATCAGTGATTTCTAACCAAAAAGATGGGTTAAGAAATGGAACTTTGAATATAATGCCATTCAGAGATGCGGTACTAACTAATATTTCGGGAGCTGAAGAAAAATTTTGCTTTGAGGATACATCTATTATTGGAGACATAGAGCAGGATACGGAAAATGTTATGAAAGAGGAGCATCAATTGAATAGTAACGTAGATCCAGGAATATGCTATGTTAAATTCTCTAGAGCGGAAAAGGATAGGATTTGTGCTACATGGCAAAACACATTTATTATTGTTAGAGTAATGAGACAAAATTTAGGCTTCAAAATAATATTTGAAAGAAGAGAAAATCACATCATAAGGGATAAACGTATGAGGATAGGTGTAAATAAAGGATAAATGTTTCAAATAGTTCATTCAATGAATATACATTTATTTATGTAATTAAAACAAGACATATCGTAATAGAGAAGTATAACGATGTTGATGGTTGCTTACGTGTGACGTTGTATGGACATGTGTATTGATGATGTGGCCTAATATAAACATTTAGAAAATTAATTTTCTTGCATGACCACAAAGAGGAAAATAGAAAAATAAAATAAAATCCATTAAAAAAAAGAATTAAAACAACATAACACATCAAAAAATAAAACCAATTAAAATCCATTTAGGAAGTTGTTTGATACGTTAGTATTGAGAAGGCTCACGAAGGTACTTATTGCTTCTCGTTCCTCTTTTTTCCCTAGTTTTTGTTCTTTATTTTGTTCATGAATGTCCCAATTTGTATCATTCCAATAATAGCATTTGGATGTTGTATTAATGTCCATTCCTCTCATTTTTTTTTTTTGGTATGATTTTATTGGTAGTGAAAGCATGTAGCGACCGTATCCATTGTGAAACATTGATTACTACTGTTTTTCTTTAAAGTTGTGAACTTTTGTATTTTTCTTTTATTGTTGGTCTTAGAATAAGGAATTTTAGGTCTTCAAGTCACGTTTGTATGCCTTTTTTCATTGGAAGGTGTTTCCGATTCTTATATGGAGAATCCCTTCTTGGGTTTATGAAATGTCCTACTGTTTTTGGTCTTTAAAGATATTGCCTTTTTGTTTTTGCTGGCATGTGTAGAGTGAATGAAAAATTATGTGTACTTTGGCATTATACATCAATACCACCTAATAGTGTTTAGTTACTATGACATGAGCTCGAGGTCATTTTACCCCTTTTTTATTCAACCATGGTCAAATTTCGATTGATTCAATTTAATTTATTTGACCCCATTTCATATTCTCTATTGAAAACCCATTTTATAACTATTAGCTATTCAAATTAATTATACTATTGATAAGTATTAAGTCAACTTACATAACTTCCATTGATAGTTTAATTTTTTATATGAACATAATTTTAAATTAGGTTTATTTCTTATTGACATCAAGATTTGTGGATGTTTCATATTGTTTCTAGTAACATCCCTTTCATACAATAGGAAATTTGGATGATTAGAAGAAACAGTGCTAGAGCACTAGCAATGTAAGAAAGTAGAAAAATAAAAAAAAATCAACTTATAGATTCCATGGAATATGCTGGAGTGAAAGAAGTGTTAATGTTCTCTTTTAAGAATGATGAATTAAGAACAATCATTTATTAGAAAATAACATGGACATACCACAACATAGAATTGATTCAAGGGGAAAGTAAAAAGGACCAAAGTATATGGATTAAATCATAAGATCATAAGAGCATCACTAACCATCGTATGCTAACACCCTTACTTATGGTATGCAATTGACCAAGAACCTTACCTTTTTTGTCATGTTGAAGATTTTAGGGGAGAGATATACATAGAACGGAAATTTTAGCGGTGGTAGCTCTAACAATGTCAAGATAGGCATCAATTTACACCTTCTCTATAATTAAAACTTTGATTTTCTTAATAGCGCTTGAACTATAACAAGTACACTTAGAAGGACCAAACTACATTAAGCTCTAGCTCCATACGAAGCTTTAATCAAAATTATAACTTTACATTAGGCTTAGATATATACAAGGACATGGTTCAACTAAAGTAAACACTCAATTTCAAGTAATTGCAAGCATGTTGCTCATGAATGTAATGATTGTTTGCTTTAACCAAGATATGAATATTTGAACTACCATAAATTTCCATCCCTTCAAAATTGTAGTAGCAATCCTGGCTTCTTTGTGCTCTTTATATATGCATTGATAAAAATATATATAGTTGCATCTCATATGTAGTCTTATGATATGCTGTTTAATTTTATGGAAACTATGTAAAAATTTGTTCCTATTTTTTTTAAAGGAATCGTAATGTATGGCATTGGCTTTTTTTTTTTTTAGGACACTAGATGGTAGAGAATAAAGTACACATCGTAGTCAACTATGGAGGTTCTTTCTTTAGCAAAGGCCTCTAACCTAAGTATATTGGTAGAGCGTTATCTGTTATATCGGTTCATATCAATCGAATATCATATAATGATTTTGTTAAAGACATGCACGTAGGGCTCAATTGGACAGATGTCAATAAGATATTCTTTAAAGCCTCTAACAACGTGTCATCTTATCTGCTAATCCATGCAATTCCAGTCTTGTAAATCTTATATACCATTACCTTAATAGAGGAGTTAACGGGATTTTTGTTGAGCTTAACAACCTTGATGAGGATAATGTGGCATTCGATCTACAGGTACTGGGAAGGGAGGACCACGAAGCGGATGTGGTTACAGATGAAGAATTACACATCGATTCTGATTTAGATTGGAGTGGTGCTTATGGAGGTGAAAGTGAAGACATTGATTATGAGGATGAGTCTAATGAAGGCTTAAGTGTTAGATTGGAGTTGGCTAGAGTAGATGAGAAAGGGGCATAGGATTAAGATCAACCCATAGAGTATGACAATGATGATGCAATAGGCTATGCCAATACGAGTATTAAGCTTGAGGAATCTAAGGACTCTAAAGGTCAAGAGTGTAATGACTAGCTACACACTACTGGTAGGAAGTGTAAAAGAGGAAGGCATCATAACTTTCCTTGTTTTGATTTTGATGTGAGCTCTCCTATCTTTGCTGTATCCATGGTTTTTGATGATGTTTAATAGTTTAGGGATGCCATTGTTCAACATTTTATCTTAGACCAAAGAGATATTTGTTTTCAGAAAAACAAGCATACATATATTAGAGTTAAGCGTAAACATGAAGCTTATCCTTGGAACACCACAACATCATTCAACAAAATGATAAGTGAGTTTCAGGTGAAGGTATATGATGGTAGGCATGTGTACCAACAGGTGTACAGAAATAAGCGAGCTACATCTAAATGGTTAGTTAAGGAGTCTATGGATACCATTGAATCATCTCCAAGTATAATATAAAGGTGAGTTAAAGGAGTTAGTGAAGAGACGTTTAAGGTCGAAAATCACCTTAAGTAAGAGTAGGAGGACTCAGGAGAGGGTATTGGTGCAATCAAAGTGTAACTATAGAAAAGGATACGAAAAATTGTGGGACTCTGTAGAAGAGCTAAGAAAGAGCAATACAACAGTGGTACTCGATGTTGATGAGGTAGATAGGCAAGCAAAGTCTGAGTTCAACTGGATGTACATATGCTTTGATACATGTAAGAAAGGATTCTTAGCAAGTCGTCGACTTGTGATTGGTGTTGATGGGTATTTTCTTACAGGATTGACTAAAGGCCAATTATTGTTTGCAGTTGGTAGGGATGCTAATAATAGGATGTTTCCAATAGCCTGGGCAATGGTGTTAATTGAGAATACAGATAATTAGGCTTGGGTTCTTGGTTTGTTGAAGATAGAGCTCTGGATTGAAGGTATGGGTAAGGGGTGGACTTTCATTAGTGATTGACAAAAGGTATGTGTGTTATGTTTATGTTCTTTGTTTCCTTAAATGTTTATGTGATAGTTAAAATTCTAACCAAAAATTGTTATCACAAGGACCAATTGAAGCTATGGGGATGATCTTCATGATTGCCGAACATCATTTTTGTGCTCGACATCTTGAAGTAAATTGGTGGAAAGTCTTTATTGGCCAAAAGCCAAGGAATCTCTTTTAGGCATGTGTTAAGAGTTTACATATGGTAGATTTTCAAAAACACATGGAAACATTGCAAGCTTATTCCCCTACAGCGGTTGCTACCATAAGAGGAGGATTTTAGATATTATGTTAAAGCACACTTCCAAACACATGCTAAATGTGATGCCATGGAGAATAACATATGTGAGCCCTTTAACGGAAAGATTCTTGGACTTAGGAGAAAATCTATCATCACTATGTTCCAGGGTATAAGGTCATATGTGATGAATCGCATGCACTAGCAGAGGGATGAAGTGCACTTGTAAATGTTCTCTACGAGTGTTAAGCTACTAAGAGAAGCAAGATATTGAAGTAGGTGTTGTAAGGTGAGGTTTGCTAGTAACAAAGGTTTTGAGATAGAGTAGAATGATGATATTTATGTTATAGATGTGAATGGGAAGAGTTGCATGTGTAGACTTTGGCAATTGAGAAGGATTCTATGTTAACATGCTGTATTGACTATCCATTACCTTAGGTAGGATATTGAGTCCTATGTTGGTGCCTTCTATAAGAAGATTACATTCCTCTCATCTTATGCATTAAACAGGCCTTTTGTTTAAGTCATACGGTTTTTAGGAAAGTACTGGCTGTATTGGTCCTAATCTACCAAGTTATTACAAGAGACGTGGTTGAAAACAAGTGAACTATAGAAAAGAAGCACATGAAATGGTTAGATGTAAGCTATCCGGAAAAGGTTAAGTTTAAACATGTACTACATGTAGTGTAAAGGCTTACAATAAAAGGAGATGCAAAGTAGTGGATTCCTCAGTATCTACACTTTAGGTATTAACAAAACTCTTGTCATATTCGTCTTATAACTTTATGTTGTTTAGATCTCCGGTTTTGAAGAATTGCATTATAGGTTGATAAGGACAGACAAGAGCAACAACAACCTATGAATCATATGAAAACAAAGGGTTCATGTGGATTTGGAAATTATTATGATGATTAAATGAAAAGAATGTTACTTAATGTAAGTAGGGAACAACCTTAAATCTCATCTTCATTAAGGGACAATATGTTAGGACTAAATTGCAAATGAATCCTGAGATGAGCACTAAGAGAGTACTTGTTGGTGGTGAAGGAATAAGTGATAATGTTGGTGTGAGTAGGACTGTAACTTATTTGAATTATCCATAAGGTATGAATAACATTCAATGAACTTCTATTGAAAAACTTGGCAAATCATTTTTATGCTTATCTTTTAAACTTACAGCATATTGTTTTGATTGCTATAACAAAGGTGATAACCTTATTTATATTAGTAGTTACAGATGTTGCTAAAGATGTGCTGCATAGTAGCTTTTACCATCTGAACTACATTGATCTAGTTCATCACCCTTCTTTTTTTGGTGCTTTGATTTGGATCATACGTTATGTAATTTATTTGGCCAAGATTATATACTATATAAGAGGATAGCTTATTACCTTACCATTGTTTATTTACATTAGGGAAACTATGTTAGTTATTTTTCTAGATTTATGTGTTGTTTTGATGAAAACATGGCCTTATTTTTGCACTTGTTCCTAGACTAAAAAATATCCATATGTTGGTAAGTAATGCATGGAATTACTATAATGTCACCAAACTACTTGATGCTCTTAGTCCATCGTATGAGCTTTCAACTTGAAACTAGTACAAATTGATGGGTGAGATAAAAGTTAAATTTACTTGCTGCTAATATATCTTGTAGGCTTTGGAGAAAGAGATATGTAAAAATGTTTTAGTTGAAACTTTTTACAAATGTCCTGTAACCAGTGATATTAGGTATGACTTTGGTGTTATAACTTAAGAAAATGCTAATCTATCAACAATAACTTGTTCAACACTAATAAGAAGGACTAAGCAAACAATTAAAAAAGGTCCTACCAAACCAACAAATAAGAGTCCCACAATACCAACAAGGAAGAGTCAACAAATTTTGAATGCTAGATTCACGCGTCCTCAGATTCAAACAGATAAGAATGGTTAACCTGATGTTGTGAACTTGGATGATTAAGATGTCCACTTTAGAGCTTTGTTTTTGTAATGGTGGATGTGAGCATATAAAACATAGCACATTTTGATTGTAATGCATGGCACTTTTTGTTAAAGAACTTCTGCTTTTTGGTACAAAAAATCCAAGCACTTTTGTTACATCAAGATCTTTGCCGTCATGTTGTGCTTATGGATGTAATGGAAATCCTTTTGTTAAAATTTATGTAGTAACTTGCAACTTCAACTTTTGCAATAGAAATGTTGATGGCCAGCAGTGCAAGTACAAGACAAAGATGTAAATTTTTTCTAATAGTGTAAGAATAGCTTTTTTACTCTTGATTCCAAATTTCTAATTTAATAAGCAGATACGATGTACTCTTTAATCTAGACTTTAACAGGTGTATTATTCACATTAAATTGAATAGTGAAAGAATAACTTTTCTTGATCTCTAGTATTAAATTAAAGTTTGCAAGTAATGCATGTAAGCCAATATTAGAGGCTCAGTTGTAGTATTCATATATGGATCTCCAAGTTACCGTACCATTGATGGTAGCATTGGTGGTAGAGGTTGGAAATTGTATTTAGTCTTCCGCATTGTATCATCTTGAAGGTCCTTTAAGAATTTGCTTATTTATGATGTCTTGTTAAATTTTTTTATGGAAAATGGCTTAAAGGTAAATGACATATGTACTACTTGTAAATCCATGCTTACTCTAGAAGTTGGTTTAGCCTAGTCATACCATGTAAATAAAACATATTCCTTTTTCTAACTTCATTTATCCCAAATGAAGTTAAGGTGCAAATTAATTTTATGATGTATATTACATATGTAATTTTTTTCTTAGTTTTTCCTTGGAGCTTAGATAGGTTTTGGTGGTAATATACAATTTGGCAGGCCATGTTGTTGCTTTGTGCTTATATTTAGAGCAACCTTTTTACAAGCATGTCTATAAGTTTTATTGACCTATAGTGTTAGAAGTTCTACATGATTTTCTTCCTAAAATTTGGCATCTTCTAGAGAAAATGTTGTTTTTACGATATCTTTAGTCTTTTCTCCTCTATTGCTTATACATGCATTATGAAGTCACTTAGGATCTAATGCATTTTCCTAATAGCTAAAACTTCTAAAAAAGGGTTTTTAAAGATTTATGAAGTTGGTTAGGATCTATTGTATTTTCCTCGTAGCTAGAACTTCTAAGAAAGGATTTTCAATGATTTCTTTAGCCAGATTCTTTAACTGTTCTATTTATACTTACTTTGCTCCTATTCTATTTATACTTACATCAAAATCACTCTTGAAAAATCAATAAAACATAAATCCTAATCTTTCCTAATAAACACGAGATCAAGCTTAATCGTGATTAATAAAAGCTACATTGTACTACAAATTTTAAAATAGTTATAATTTGATATAAGTTCCTAACAAAGCCATTGCATTCTAAATCGACTAGTGAACTACTGTGATTTAGTATCATTACAAGAAGCATAATAGCAAATATGCAAAAAAAAAAAGAAAAGAAAAACCATGAAAAAGCCAAGTAATAAGTTAAGAACATTATCTTCTTCTTCCTTGACTTTAAAGTTTTCTTTGTAGGAGCTAATTGTTCCTCCATAGCATTCAACTCAATTTCCATTAAATTTCATTCTTCGATGCAGCACTTGACGAGACATTCACATTAACTAGTTTAATGTCACCTAATTGTTGATGAATTTCCAATATCATTTCTTTTGCATGGTCAGTCATTGGCGGGTTGACCTACTTAAAGAAAGCATAATGCTCTTCAGGTTTGTGATGCAAACAACTATGAAATTTCCTTTTTGGATTCCTTTTTGTCTAATTGGCTTGCAGGGGTGAATATGGACTTTAAAAACAACATTTAACATGGCTACCATTGTTTGATGAATTTCTAATAGACAATAAAGCTTGGACCACTTCTTGGGTTGTGAAGCTGAATCTTAACCTTCTTCTCCCCCCCTATTTCATCTACCATTTAGTTAGATTTGTTGTACGTTACGGAGCTATAAAACCTATTTTGAATTATCAAATAGTCAACACATCAAAAATACATAATGGAGATTGTGATACTAATGGGAAAGGCTTCATTTTCAATCAACTAATACTGCTTCCATTATAATACTTATAATCTAATTTAAAATATATTTCCTTTGAAATACTCCAAAACTATACTAAGATTTCCCTACTGAAAAGAAAAGGATGCATGTAAAACCTTTTGGTAAAATATTCTCCAAAAGAAAATCAAGTTCTAACCCCTACCATCTAGTTAACTTATCTTAAAGCATATTTATGTACACTTTCCAATGGTCTCCACCGAAAGAAAGTATCTTTACATGAATGACATCACAATATAGTCACATTAAACCAAAAGTATAATTGAAATTAGTATGGCCCAGCATGAATGTATACATAAAATTTTTACCATCTAAGGAGACATAATATTGGTTAAAAAAAAAAAAACTATTAGTATTGAAGAAAATTTTTAGAGACCTATACAAGTATGAAGAGAAATAAACTAACAATTAGTAAAAATAGCCAAATAGCAAATTAGGACTGAAAAGCGAAAAAGGAAGGGAAAACTTACTAGATTGTCACACGACTCCTTACACCTAGTGCATCATTTGCGATTTACATAGGCATTCAATTAGGGATACAATTAGAAGAATGTAAGTTTAAAGATTTAAGGTTTCCATTTCAAACGGTGTTTTTCAAATCTTTCTGTATTTAGGATTTGAACATGTAGGGTTTTAATTTCTAATGGTATTCTTTCTTTCTTAGTTTAGGAATCCAAGATTTAAGGTTTCAAGTTCTAGATGTATTCTTTCAATCTAAGTTTGGGGTTTATAGTTTTAAAGGTTTAAGGTTACTGGCATTTAGATTAGCCATCGATCCCCCCTTTCAATGGATTTTCTTCTTCTTCTTTTTTTTTTCTACCTTCCTCTTCCTGGTCACGTAAGAATATTCATTGTCCAAATCTTTATATTAGGCCACATCATTAATACACGTGCCCATACAACATGGCATGTCAGCAACAATCAATGGCGTTATTTTTCTTCGTTACGACATCTCTTGTGATGCAACTCTAGGGTTGTATACATGGAGAAGCATCACAATGAACGAATAAAAAAGGAAATAGAAAAGAAACTAGCAAAACCCGGGCGGCTACCGAATAGATATGACTTACCACTCAATGCTACTCGGCCTATAATTCATTGGATATGACACATCGGTCCAAACTGAAAGGTCACTTATCATTACTCCTTGCTAAAGGGAACAAATAAGAGTTAAGAGATGACGAGAACACTATGGTTGCTCAAATGAATAATTTCTGTATTTAAAAGGATCTGTATCGTACAAGGAAAGTGGGGGTCTATATACTTGTCCACTAGGGTTATTCTATATGTATGAAAAGACAAAAAGGGGGTATTTTACACTTGGTAACATAAGACATACTAAAAGGGGTAAAAGAGAAAAAAAATATACTGTACGAAAAAGAAAGAATAGTTTTAGAACCTTGTGTTGGAAGATACGTGTCACTTAGTGGTTAGAAATCTGGGATACGATACAACGTAGACAAAAATAGGAATGCATTACAATAAGGGGTCAACCTAATTTGAGTTAGGTCGGGAGCCAATCAGCATAGCAAAAGGTTTACCGTCTCGAAGTTAGATGCTAGTGGTTAGGTCAGTAGCTCGGCTTGGCTCGGCTAGTTTTGGGCTGTCTTCTGGTTTAGAATTTTGCTATTAAGTAAGAGCATGTTAGATACATATAAGGATCTAGGAGACAAGTCAACAGGTGGTCGGATTGGGATAGGAGTCCCGTCTCGACTATGGCTTAGAGCTAATATTTTTCGTGTAAGCCCTTGAAGTCTTCTACTTCGGCTTCTTATGATCGATCCAGGGGGTTGATTCCTATCATCTTGTTTTAATTACATAAACAAGCATTTATCCCTTAAATGAATTATTTGAAATGTTCATCCCTCATTTGCACTAACTCTCAAAGGTTTATCCCTTATAGTGTAATTTTCCCTTTGAAATAATCAATAAACAAATGTGGAGATCACTTAACAATCTAAAATGGATACATGTGGGTTCAAGTTTATACCTTATATCACTGTGTTAAAACATGGATTTCTAATGAGTAATGAAAAATGGACTTAGTTTATTAATGGCCATTATCTAGCTTTTCAATGGGAATTAGATTTTCGTAAGGATTTGGTTACCTTTAATTCGATTGTGGTTGAGGTTTGAATTGTGAGGCTTCCATTGGAATATTATTCATCCTAACCATACATCAGAATATGGAAAAGATTGAGCCGATTCTAATATACGATTCTTATACAATGGGATTGGAAAGAGGAAGATTTACAAGAATTCGTGTCAAGGTAGATACTAATACCCCCATGAAACATACTTTAGTAATAAATAATCTACAGTGTCGCATTTAATACGACGGAATCCTAAGAATATGTGATATTTGTAGATGTATTAGCTACAATCAATTAAATTGTCCTCATCAGGGGAGTTTGAAAAAATCTATGTATGTAGATGAAGGAAGTGGTGAAAAATAGAGAAGAAGGACAATGCCATAAATGGGGACAAGGAATTAATGATGGGGGAAAAGAGAGGAATTTTGATGTAGATGTAAAAGACGATAATAAAGGCCTGGCTATAGAAGATGAAATGCATAAGCACCCTATAGGGAATGATGAACATTGTTATTTGGATAAGCCAATAATTTCAATCTGTATAGAGAGTGGATAAAAGTATAATACAAAAAGACTGCGTAGAAAAAAAAGGGAGTTCTAGACAAACAAGTAGTTATATGGAAACCATTCATAAGGGAAAGATATTAGTCCTTAGGAAATTAAATATAGTAATCAAACAAAGATGGTGGTACAAAACACTGAAGTTGAAAAGATAGAAGAGGAAGTTGTATTTCCTAAAGATACAATTGTGACCATTGAGTTTACAAGGAATCTAACCAAAATAGGAAATAATATACTAATGAAAATTGAAAGTTCTCCATCTCACTAAAAAATCCCCTCTTTGAATCTAAACTAAGAAACTTTGTTACCTCTAAAAAAAAATAACAAGACAACATAATGCACATGTTAAAGGTAGAATTCACCTATCATTTGTTTTGGGAGCCCACATAGATACGAGGGTATGGGAAATCTGGATGTGGTAGTTTTTAAAGTGATTAGTAGTTAAAGTTTAAAGTATAATCATGACATAGACAAACTGGAAAAGAGAAGGAATCCTAGAGATCTTATTCCAACCTTTTTTTTGCAAAGAGAATAAACCTACAATTAAGGTCAGAGACTAATAAGGGGTTTAGTAGAAAACATGATAATTGTTAAGATGCCAATCATGTGGGCAAACCTTCTAAGGGAACATCCTAGACATCTTAAAATGGACATGTAATAGAGAAGATTCAATTGAACCCAATGATCCCAATAGACTACAAAGAGTTTCCTTCACAATATCAATTATGGAGGAACAAGAATCATTAATGCTACTAACCTCTTAGGAAATGTAAATGGTTGTAATGCATATGCCATTTAGGCTTATTTAATGGAGGATGGAAATTGGCCATGTCCAACATAACTACACCAGAGATAGACAATACAAATAGTGTAGTCTAATAGCATTAGCGATAATGATAGAATATATGGATACCTTATCTTCAGAAATGCAAAGAATCCTTTCAAAGCTTTGGCATAGAATGCTCTAGGTGTAAATCTAGAGCTTAGGAAGAGAGCCATTGAAGATCTAGTGAACAAGTATGACCTGCAAGTTGTTACTATTTTGTAGACAAAGATGGGAAGGGATGCAGTGGATGTTCTTTAGGAATATCTTGGACTTAATTGATTTTTGTGCTCTAAGACAAAGGGATTTAATAGAGGAATTATAATGCTCTAAAACATCAAGGCTATTGCTATCCATGTACAACATATCTTCAAACAACAAATTATAATGGAAGTACATGTATGTAACTCATCATTTTCTTGGTTTCTTTTTGCAATTTATTCAAGTCCACTTAGGGAAACTAAATGCTTATCATGGGATGAAACTCATGATTGGGTTGGGAACATATGTGGACTATGGGTACTGATAAGGAATTTTAATGAAGTCCTTTGTAGAGAGGAACAGTAAGGAGGCGTGAAAGTACATCAAAGTAAAGTGACGGTTGATTAAGATTGTATAAATGATTGTGGGATGGTGGACTTAGGATTTGTTGGGCCTCAATTCACTTGGTCAAAATGGTCTAAAAATTTGAGTAAGCTGATGCAAACACATTGGATAAAACTTAGGCTAATGATGAATGGAGAAAAGCCTTTCTAGAGACTAAGATTTTCCATTTCTCATCCCACCAATCTAATAATCTCTTGATTCTTTTAAATATAGCTCCTAGCTAATAGGAATCAAGCTATTGGGCATTTAACCCATAACCAAGCTCGCAGATTAGAGAGATTGGCAAGGCAAATCCTCTTACTCTAACTGACTCCTATCGAGGCCGAGTTACTCCTTACTATTGATAAACTCTCAACACCGCATCAAATGACTATCCAACTCTTAGAAGTTATGTGCCAACTAAGAGAATGCCCTAACAGCAACCAATCTTCGTGTGCTTACTTGGCCATGTCCGAGCCAACCACTTGCTTGGCATCATTACTACAGAGAAGCTAAGAGAGTTGTCCTACACTAATCCTCAGCCACTCTTATTCAAACGAGTCCATGCTTGCTTGGCATACCTATTGGACTGCCTAACCAACTTATCCTACTTTGTCTATATCCTTTAACAACACCACCAATACATTACTACCATGTATCCGAGACCACTTGTAGAATCTTTTACTCTAATTATTGCTTTTTTCCATGAATATTCATTTTTACCTTTTGTATACTTTATACCTTACTTCTTTAGGACAATACCCTTTTTGTCTTTTCCTTTTTAGGTAGGTTTCCCTAAATTCTCAAGTATAAGTACCCCTTGCACATGTAATCTCAAATAGGTAGATTATCATTAATACACTAGATATTTTCCTCTTGTAAACGTTGTTTGTTTACTCTCATTTCACTCTTATCCTAACCCTTAAGTAAGGTTAGGTGGTGAATACCCTCATCAGACCATCTTGTGCATTGTATCAAGCTGTATTGTAAGTCCTCGGAAGTTTAATTGGTTCGTCATATCCTTTGGAGCTGTTTGTGGGTTTTGCTTACTTTTTCATTTGTTTTTCATCCTTACACGCGTTTCCCTATCACCTTTTCAAGCTTTCAGCAAGCTTGGACCCATCCTTGCGACTGGTCTTATCTATCCTTAGTTATGGTATCCATCATCTTACTATCAAAATGGAGGTTTCATTTGGATTGTAGGAGTTTGTTTTGAAGTTTTGCCTATACTTAATTTTAGGCATGTAAAATAGAGTAATTTCTTGTCTTGATTTAGTTGCCATGTCTATTGAATATTGAGCTTCTAGTTTGAAGGGAGTACATATTATTAGATTTGTAGAAGTAATGTTAGTTGTAGCTCCAACTTAAAGATTTGGGGTCGAGTTTGTTAAAGAAAATGACTAAACTAAGTATTAACGTTGGTGTTGGGGATGACAACAGTAGTGTTATCCACCAGGACGACAATCCCATAGCACTCCTAGAAGTATTGAGGAGAGACTTTATGAGGTAGCTGACTTCCTAGTAGATTTAACCAAAACAGTTGATACATTGGCTTATCTACCTGTTGAAGCCACATATAGCACCCAAAAAGCTGCCCAACCTATTAATGGTCAGAACCCAGCTCGACAACTTTGAGGTGAAGGAGTAGGTGGACAAGTGAGAAAAAGAATTAACTTGGGAGAAATGGATGACGTTGAAGAAGAAGAGTATGAAGAAGAAGAAGAATAAGCTTGAGCACCCCAAGCTTCTAACCATGTAAAGCTTTAGATTTTGAGCTTCAATGGGTCAGGAAATTGTGAGGAGAAGGTGGAACATGTTTTTCACTATTACCAATATGAAGATTATGAGGAGATGAGAACTGCTACTTTTAGGTTCTTTAGGTATGCTGCCATATGTGAAAGAATTTCTAGGCTATGAGGAGACGAAAAGGATATAGAGAGATTAATACTTGGCCTGAGATAAAGAGAATACTCATAAATAGATTTGTGCCAGATACTTATCTACTGGAGACTTTTACTCGGCTTCAAGAGCTGAGATAAGGAAGTCGAACTATTGACGAGTATGTTTAAGAGTTCCAAATGCTTATAATTCACTGTGAAGTGGATGAACTATCAACGTGAACAGTCTGTAGATTCCTTACTAAGTTAAGGAGTGATATCTGTGACATCGTGAAACTTTAACAATTTTTTATAATGGATGAGGTTATACGAATAGTGTAACAAGTAAAGAGGCAGAGAAGAAACAGAATGTTGACCCGACCTCTAATGAGCCAAACTCGCCATCTAAGGTAACCTGGTTAAGGAAATTACCAAGCCCAATCAAGTACTGAGCCGATTTGAAAGGTAGATGTCCGATCCAAACAAAAGGACTAACCTAACAGTGATGTGCCGACCTGAACATATGAGAAGGGGCAATAATATGGTAGGAAAATGAGTCAAATCAAGTGCTTTCAGTGTCAAGGGTTTGGACATATGGCTGCCCAGTCCCTAAATCAAAGGACTAAGGTCATTAAGGGAGACATCCTGAAGCTAGAAGTGGAAAGTACTAATGAAGAGCTTGAGGAGGAAGAGAGCATTATCGAGAAAGATGCTCCTTAAGAGAATAAAGTGATTGAGGGGAATGTATTTGCTAAGGACTTGGATTAATTGATTTTGGTTATCTAATGGCCGATGAACTTGGAACCCTTGTACAAGGAGGAGCAAATGGAGAACTTAATTCATATCACCTGTAAGGTAAATGATCCAGTGTGTATGCTAATTGTGGATGGCGATAGCTATACCATTGTAGCCTCAGTCAATTTGATTACAAAGTTAAAGTTGTCAACTATTGCACATTTGAGACTGTATAAGTTGCATTGGTTGAGTGAGAAGGGAGCTGTATATGTTACTCGATAACTACTATTGTTAATCACAATTAGAAATTACTCCAACGAGATTCTTTATGACGTACTGCCTATGTATGCTTCATACGTATTGCTTGGCTGACTATGGCTATTTAATAGAAGAGTTATGCATGATGGATATAGGAATACTTATGTATTCGAAAAGGATGGTAGGAAGATTATGTTGAACTCGATTTCATCGAGTCAAGTTACCAAACTGCAAGCAAAACTTGCTTAAGGGTAGAAGAAGACTCTGATGATGAGAAGAGCCAAGCTCCGAAAGGCTATTAAGGTCGACATACCAACCCTCATGTTGGTCAAGCATCTATTAGAGTTGAAGGAGCGGGGTGAACTACCCCTAGAAGTATGAGAGTTGCTAAAAGAATATGCCGATCTATTTCTCGAATAGTTACTTGAAGGGTTACCCCTTGTCTGAAGCATAGAACATTGCATCAACTTAGAACTCGATGTCGCCCTACCGAATAAGCTAGCTTATCGAATGAGTCCTAAACAAGCTTTTGATCTTTAACGACAAGTTAATGAGCTACTGTAAAGATGATATGGTAGGGGGAATCTTAGCCCTTGTGCTGTTCCAACACTCCTAGTATCGAAAAAGGATGGTACTTAGCAGATATTTGTTGATAGCTAAGCTGTGAATAAGATAATGATCAAGTATAGTTATCTGATCCCTAGGTTAGAAGATATGCTAGATGAATTGAGTAAAGTTAAGATCTTCACCAATATTGATTTGAAGTTTGGCTACCTTCAAATTTGCATGAGGTCAGGAGATGAGTGGAAAACTACCTTTAAACTCAATATAGACTCTATGAGTAGATGGTTATGCCATTTGACTTATCAAATGCCTCTAGCACTTTCATGTGACTGATGAACCATGTCATAAGAGATTTGATAGGAAAGTATGTCATGGTAAACTTCGATGACATCTCAGTGTATAGTTCCAACTTGTCGGGTCATTGTGAACATCTCTAAGCTGTATTGGATGTCCTCCATGCTAAGAGATTATTTGACAATCTTAAAAAATGTTGCTTTTGCTAGGAGGACGTGGTATTCTTAAGCTATGTAGTAAGTAGAGGAGGCTTATGAATGGATGACTAGAAGATTCGAATAGTTGTCGAATGGCTAACTTTTACTAGTTGTACCGAGGTGAAAAGTTTCCGTGGACTAGCATCCTTCTACAGAAGGTTTATGAGGAATTTCAACATCCTTGTTGTACCCTTTACTGAATTGATGAAGAAGAACATCGACTTTAGATAGGGAGAAAGGAGGAGAGAAGCTTTGCTGAAGTAAAGAAAAGATTGACTTTTGCACTTGTACTATCTTTATCTGATTTCTAGAAAATATTTGAGTTGGAATGTAATGCGTTAAGCATTATAATAGGTACTGTCCTAATATAAAGAGGCTGACCAATTGCATACCATAATGAGAAGCTCATGGGACCTCAACTGAACTACTCCGTATATGACAAAGAACTCTTAGTACTCATTCGAGCACTCTAAGTATGGCAGTATTATCTACTGTCGAGAGAATTTGTCATCTATATTGACCATGAGTCTCTAAGGTATTGTCAAAGTCAGACCAAGTTGTCGAAGCGACAAGCGAGGTAGGTTGCATTCCTTAAGGGATTCAATTTTGTTATTAAGTACAAGTAGGGAAAGAATAACGTGGTTACAAATGCTCTTTCAAGGAGACACGCATTCCTGATGGAACTGCAAACTGGATTATTTGGGTTTACAAATATTAAGGAACAGTACTTCGGAGATCCACACATCGAACCTATACTTAGGCATAGTGCTGATGGAAGGATAGTGGATGAGTATGATATGGAGGATGGATACTTGTTTTGAGGAGGGAAATTGTAGGTACCAACTTGTTCACTATGAGAGCTATTGATCAGGGATGCCTACAGTAGAGGACTCTCCGAGCACTTTGGGGAAAGAAGGATATATGAGTTGTTGAGTAGGCATTTCTTCTGGTTAAGAATGAGGCAAGATGTGCTTTAAGTTGTTAAAGGTTGTATCGTATGTAAGAGGGCTAATGTCGAGCTAAGTAAGGGAAAGTGATGCCTTTACCTTTACCTATCCCAATAAGACCATGGATTGAGTTGAGCATGGACTTTGTTATCGAATTACCACGAACCACTCGAGGTAAAGATTCCGTAATGGTTATCGTCGATAGATTCAGTAAGATGGCACATTTTGTGCCCTACTCCAAGACTAATGATGCTTTAGCTATTGCTTCTCTTTTTTTGTATGAAATTGTTTGGTTACATGGCATGTTGAGAAGTATAATATCAGACAGAGATCTAAAGTTCTTGAGCCATTTCTGGAGAACTCTATGGTAACGAATGGGGACTAAACCGTTATTCAATACTTCCTATCACCCCCATACAGATGGCCAAACAAAGGTAGTCAATTGTACTTTGAGATCGCTATTTTGAGCTACAGTAGGTAAGAACTTAACTAATTAGGACCTTTGCTTACTAGTGGTTGAATTCGCTTACAACCAAACAATACATGACACCACCAAGTAGACCCCCGTTTAAAGTTGTCTATGGTTTTAATCCTAAGTTACCTGTTAATCACGCCTTTGTACCTATATCCAAGCAAGAAGACCCTAACGTGAGAGCCTAAGCATAGTCCCTTCAACACATCTACAACAAAGTTACTCGGCAGATTGATTAAGTCACTATAAGGATGTGAGAGAAGGCTAAGGGAAAGACGACTAGACAATTTTATCCTAAAGACTTGGTATGGTTGCACTAGAGTAAGGAAAGGTTTTCAAACAAGAGGAGGAATAAGCTATTTGCATGAGCTAAAGGACTTTTCAAAATCCTCCAGAAGATCAACGATAATGCCTATAAATTAGAGCTACCTAAAGGCTATAAGGTTTAAAACACCTTCAACATTGCTAACCTTAGTCCTTGTCACCCTAACAAAAAGTAGAACGAAGACCAACTGGATTTGATCCCAAATCCAAAACAACTCGGAGGGAATGATAGGAATTAGGCTACTAAGCCTTTAAGCCACAGCTAAGCTTATGAACTAAAAGGATTGGTGAGGCGAATCCTCCTGCTTTAACCAACTCCTGCCGAAGCATAGTTACTCTTTATTGCTGATAAGCTCTTAGCGCCATGTTGAATGATTGTCCAACTCTTGGAAGTTGTGTGCTAACTTGGAGAATGCCCTAATAGTAGCCAATCTTCGCATGCTTGCTCGGCTATCTCTAAGCCAACCACTTACTTAGCATCATTACTATTGAGAAGCCGAGAGAATTGTCCTATACTAATCCTCAGCTACTCCTATTCGAACAAGTCCACGCTTGCTCAACACTTCTATTAAGCCACCTAACCAGCTTGTACTACTTTGTTTACATCCTCCAACAACACCACCATTTCATTGCTGCCATGTGTCCGGGACTACTTGTAGAATCTACTACTCGAATCATTACTTTTTTTCATGAATATTAATTTTTACCTTTTGTATGCTTTGTACCTTACTTCTTTAGGACAATACCCTTTTTGTCTTTTCCTTTTTGGGCAGGTTCCCTTAAATTCTCAAGTATAAGTATCCCTAATACATGTAGCTGCAAATAGGCAAATTATCATTAATGTACTAGATATTTTCCTTTTGTAATCATTGTTTGTTTACTCTTATTTCACTCTTATCCTAACCTTTGAGTAATGTTTAGTGGTAAGTACCCTTACCAAACCATCTCGTGCGTCAAATTGAGTTGTATCGTAAGTTCTCAGAAGTTCCATTGGTGCGTCATATCATTTGGAGTTGTTCATAAGTTTTGCTTACTCTTTCATTCATTTTTCATCCTTATGCACATTTCCCCATCACCCTTTCAAGCTTTCCACAAGCTTGGACCCATCCTTGTGACTATCCCTTTCTATCCTTGGTTATGGTATGCATCACTAGCTGTAGACAAGGCTTGAAGCATTTATGAACCTTTCCATTCCAGTCAATGTGGTTAAAACATCCAAGCTTTTAATCTTTTGTTGCCTTAAATTGGACTTGGCCAAAATTTGATTATTTTAAAGAGCTTCCTCAATTTGTTAAATCCCTTAAAAACTAGAACAAGGAATTTTTTGGTATCTTATCTTTTAAGAGGAAACAAACTGTTAAGAATCTAAAATAGGTACGCATAGCACTTTTCCTTCAATCAAACTAATAACTCATATATAGAGAGAGATACCATCAAGAATAGTTAAACTGGATAGCAAAGTAAGAAGATAAATTAGGGCTAACCAAAGCTAAATCAAAATGGATTATTAACGAGGAAAGAAACATAAGACTTTTCCATGCTAACGTTATTGCTTGGAGATGTAAATTGAGAATATGTGGTCCCTTTGATTTTGTAGGGAATTAAGTCAGTAGTGAAGCTAGTGTTAGGAGCCTCTTTATTTAGATCTTCTGGACCCTATTTACCTCAGAACGATTGTTTATATCAAAGCAACCTCAACCATGGAATAATGGATAACAAGTGATTATTGAAGAAGAAAAGGACCGCTTCATGCAGCCTTGGTCAAATGAAGAAATTAAATGCTCCTTGTGGTACATTGGAAATAATAAAACACTTGGCATTGATGGGCTTCATGTTGAATTCTTTAAGGAGTGTTTGGAATAGATAGTTTGTGATATAATTAGGGACAGAAAATGCCTTTATCTTTAAAAAAAAAACTCTTATTGTCCTTGTACTAAAGCTGGTTGGAGCAAATAAAGTTAGGCCAATTAGTTTGTGTTACAACAATGTATAAGGTGGTAAATAAATATCTTGTTAATAGACTTCAGTCACTCTTGAATGACCTTATAAGTTTAGAGCAAGCAAGCGTCATTCTTAGCAAAGTTGCCAAGGACAATATTATTGTTTTTCAAAATGTTCTTCATTCCTTAGGGGAAAGTAAGTAGAAAAGAAGTGGGATAATTGTTAAGTTGGACTTAGAGATGGCATATTACTACATTGAATGTGATTTCATCCATAATGCATTGTAAGTTTTGATAGGCTTCAGGGTATCAACCTAACTTGCCAAGGTTGAGCTCACTTACTTATTGACTCATTCTGTTTGCCAAGCTGAATAACCCTATTTCTCGCAGCTAGAGTGTCGAGAAGCAGAAGGCTCAATCCTCACCCATACTTGACTAATTATTTACTTGGCTTCATGTCTGTCGGTATGCCGAGATATCACATTTTTTAGAGTGTTCCACTCGACAAGACACATGGAGACTGGTGCCGACTAACTTTCGTTTTCGAGAGATGGATTCACTTGGCAAGACACAGAGAGACTAATGTCGACTCATTTTATAACTCGGCAATTATGGGTTGTCTTCTCTAGTGTCTCGACCAAGTACTGTGAGGTTACTTCTAAGACATACCAAATGACCGTATGCCGACTTCCCTATAAAATGTACAGTTTTATATTTTTGTATATATTTGTCTTTATTTTATTTATAGGCCTAATTCTTTATGGTTTAAGGCCTCGTACATTATTTATAGTTTTGCCACTAGGGTTTAGGACGTACTATAAATAACAACATTTGTAAAAATACAGAAATAGAATAACATTAATGAAAAACCCTTGATGAATCTTTTCTCTTAGAAAGCTCTCTCCTACCAGCTCTTATCAATCCCATTAGCTAGGATTATGGTAGGCAACCTTATCACTCGGACTGGTGCATCACATCCAATAAGTCTTAGGCCGTGTAGAATTTAGCTAGTACATGATATCCGGTTATGTAGCTCACGGATTCACTAGAACTCTCACTAAACCCACTCTATTTTCATTTCCTCAGTAAGATTAGACCTACCCCTACAACCAGCCTTGTTTATCCTTGGTACAGTTCGTATCATCTTAGTATCAAAGCTTGAGCTTCCATATAAGGTCGAGAGTTTTAAGTATTGTATCTGTTCTATTTTATGTTTGAGGAAGTGGTTACTTATTGGGTTTGTTTGTGATATCAAGGATTTGTTTATTGGGTATTAGTTTGGTTTCAATTCTATGTATTGGGAACTTTTCTAATTGATTTTCTTCAAGTGGGGTTAGTTAAAATTTAGATTGTAATTTCATTATATTATAAATCCCATACTAAATATATATTAAATAAAAGGTTAGGAATTCCAATCTGGGTTGCTTGCTGAGATATGACTTCTTCAAGCTGTTCAATGTGTTATCCTGTTTTAGTATTGCGATAGTGGTCGAGAAAGTACTGTTGTGTTTGCCAAATTGAAAAGACCAAGTGTTTAGTGAAATTGTGTATGTTTGAGCCAATTTGCTAAGAATAGTTGCTGAGCTGAATTTGAACTTTATCGAGCCTCCGAGCTAAACTGCTGAATTGAAGTTGTGCTGTACTACTTATTTTATTGAACCAAGTAATTCTAATAGCAAGACTGATTTCCAAACTGGACTGTCTTGTTCAAACACTTACCGAGCTATGCTTAACTTATTAAGCTCCTGTAAGGTACCGAGCTTAATTGAATAAAGGAGTCTGAGCTACCAAATTGAAGTACAAGCAGAGCTACTTATTGTCGAGTCGTTAGTACTTATGATTCGAGCACTAGTACCTTTTTGGCTATATTGTTGTCCATTAGTTGCTAAGAAACTCTCTCTCATATAAGTTTAAGTACCATGCTATTGAATTGAATATCCTTAACATGCAATATGAAGCTAGATACAATTATGAATATTATTATGAAGATGTGATGTCACGAATTCTAGAATTTGATGGATATAGAACTCTAGAAGAATATTTGAATTGAGAATTTTGAGTTAATCAGATTTTTTAAAGTTATTCTTATCCCAAGCATAAGAGAGCCTATGCAATAAAGAATTTGATGATTGGCTTTACAGCTACTTAGTAGAAGAGAATGATAAATCAAAGAATTGATAGAAGAAACATTGAGATCATTATGTGGGACGAGATAAGATGTTTGATGCGAAGAAGATTCATACCCCGAGATCATCATGATAGATTGTATGAGAGAAAACCCACCTATGAAGCTAGCCTCTCTAAAGTGTGAGATCAACTGAAGGAGATTGAAAGGCGGCTTAAAATGTTGAAGGATGAAATAAGACAATAGAGGAATGCTGAATTAAAGAGTATTGAAGGAGTTAGGGATGTGGAGGTTGCTGGAGAAAAGGAGTAGTAAAGAGGAAGAGGACCAAGTTTAGTTAAAGTTAAACCCCTATATTCCAGATGTGCTCCCATTATCAACCATCCAAATTGATGAGCATGACCCTAGATGGAAGGAGGAAGAAGAATCGATTTGCAAGGAAGCAAAGGGAATACTGATTTCAATGAATGAGAAGAATGTGAGATTCGAGCTAGCTAAGCTTAAAGAGTTGGAAGTACTTATGACTAATGAGCCATCTTACCTCCTATCGGCATAAGACCCACATGCCCATAATCTTTTGTATGACCTAGAGATTGTGTTACTTCCCGTACTTGATAGTTACTGGGATTACCAAGGTGTGGTTAATTGGATTCATGATGAGTGGAAGGAGGGATACATGATGAAGAGTTTGATTGATCGAGGTCATGATGATTGGAAAGGGCTTAAGTACTTTTCTACATTTATCTTTCATTTTTGCAGGTTAATGTTTGATCTCGGTAGGGTTTGAAGTCACCAGTCACTAAGTTTCGGGCCTAAACTTCTCTAAGGGAGAAGGAATGATAGGCTTCGGGGTACCAACCCAACCTAACTGCTAAGGTTGAGCTCACTTACTTGCCGACTCATTCTGTCTGCCGAGCTGAATAACCCTATTTCTTGTAGCTAAAGTGTCGAGAAGCAAAAGGCCCAATCCTCACCCATACTTGACCAATTATTTACTTGGCTTCATGTCTGCTGGTATGCCAAGATATCACGTTTCCGAAAGCGATCTACTCGGCAAGACACATGGAGACTAGTGCCGACTAACTTACGTTTTCGAGAGATGGATCCACTCGGCAAGACACAGAGAGACTAATGCCGACTAATTTTAGAACTTGGCAATTATGGGCCGTCTTCTCTAGTGTCTCAGCCAAGCAATGTAAGGTTACTTTTAAGACATACCGAATGACCGCATGCCAACTTTCCTGTAAAACGCATAGTTTTATATTTTTGTACATATTTTTCTTTATTATATTTATGGGGCCCAATTTTTTATGGTTTAAGGCTTTGTACATTATTTACAGTTTTGCCACTAGGGTTTATAACACATTACAAATAGCAACATTTGTAACAATACAGAAATAGAAGAACATTAATGAAAACCCCCTGTTGAGTCTTTTCTTAAAAAGCTCTCTCCTACCAGCTCTTATCAATCCCTTTAGCAAAGATTATGGTGAGCAACCTAATCACTCGGATCGGTACATCACATCCGGTGAGTCTTATGTCATGTAGAATCTAGCTGGTGCATCATATCTGGTTAGGTAACTCATAGATTTACTAAAACCCTTACTAAACCCACTTTATTTTTATTCCTTTGGTGGGATCAGACCTACCCCCATGACCGGCCTTATCTATCCTTAGTACGGTTAGTATCAGGTTCTAAACTTCTTAGATCTTCAGATACGCCTTATATGCTCTTACTTAGATAATCTACAATACCAAATCACTTTTAGTTAGGAAGTGTTCGACCCTTTTTCCTTTAGTTAGGAGTTTGATAAGGTGATTTGCTATCTTGATATTTGTTCATATTAGCCATGAAAATGTTAAGACGAATGATACATGTTATGGTGACTAAACATAAAACCCTTAAGAGTACGAAGGACAAGTCTTGTTTTATCACATCTACTTTTTGTGGATGATTCGCTCTTAATGAGTTAAGCAACTAAAGAAAATGCAACCTAAATGATGGAAGTCATTGAAGACTTTTTCAATATATCTAGGTAGAGAGTCAACTATGGAAAATCTTATATCCTTTTGTTAAGGAATATGAATGTGCAGATGAAACATAAGATCTCTAACATTTTTGGAGTTAGGTAAGACTCAAACTTCAAGAAATGTCTAGGCATACCAATTAAGGAAGGAGATAAAATCAACAATATTGGTTTAAATTTTATCTTGAAAAAACAAGAAGAAAGCTATCAAGTTGGAAGCTATGGCTCATACATATGGTAGGGAGGAAAATTTTAGCTACCATAGCTCTCGGAAGTGTTACAAATTATTATGCATAGGTGATTCTAATGTCTAACAATTTTGCTTACAAAGTTGAAAAGATTCATTAAGATTTTGTATAAGGTCAACACAAGAAGGAAGGAAAATACATTAGATTGGCTTATTAGAGTTAAAAAATTCCAAAGAGAAAGGAGGCCCAAGAATGTTGGATGTCCATAAAAGGAATCAAGCAAACTTTGCAAAACTAGCTTAATAATTGAAAAGAAAGAAGCTTTTATGGACATACTTAATGAATTAGAAATATAAAATTAGCTAAGGGAGAAGGAGACCCAACAAATGATTGTAATTTTACTAGGAGCTGACAAAAGTTATTGATTAGGTAGATGAGAAATTGCTTGTATGAGTAAAGAATGGAAGAAGTACTAAATTTTGGTTAAATATTTAGATAGGAAAGGAAAAGGTGAGTAAATGGATTTTTGGTTCTTTGAACAAATATGATGACTCCATGTTGATCAGTTAGGTATGGAACAATGAAAATGGATGGAATAAAGATATTATTGATTATCTCCCTTGAAGAGGAAATTAGAGCAAGGTCGCGCAATATATACTTGGAATCCAATGATAAATTAGAGGATGCTTGTAGATGGCCCCTTAATATGGATGAAGAATTAACAAGATTTGGATATACAAAGCTCTATAAGGAGTGTGAGCTATATTTTTATAAAGAGAGATCATATTAGATATGGAAACTACTTACTTACCTAAGCACTAAATTTTTGGTGTGGTGTATATTTCATCAGATTCTAGCAACATGAGACTATCCAACACATTTTTCTTGAATTTTGCATCAAGCAAGCAAGTTTAAGAAAGTATTGAGATTCATGTTCATGACATGATAGCATTATTGATCTTAATGCCTAGATCTTGAAACATTATAGGAAATCTAATAAAGATTAGAAAGAGGTCTCCATACGAAAAGAGGTAAAGGCTTTATTTGGTTTAAAATGATATTTTGAAGGAAAGAAATAGATGAACCTTTATGCTGGAGCAAGTCAAAGGAAATTATGTAGGAAAAATCAGGATAGAAGGAAAAAGTTGAGAAGATCTATATGCAAATGGATTAGGAAGCACTAAAGGAGGGATGGATCAAGGTAATTTGTGACTATGTAGTTATTGGAGTTGGAAGTAAATATAAGATAAGGGCAATATGTAGAGATTATGAAAGCATAGTTATCTGTGGAATGCATAAACAACTACATAATTTATCACCACTAGAAACTGAATTATGAGCCATTAAGAAGGGTCTTTAAATGATAAAAGGATTAGATGCTTAGAGAATAGCTTGTAAATTTAACTCACAACAAGTAGTTGAATGGATAAGAAATACTCGAATGGATACGGAGTTGTGTCATTCGATTTTGCATGAGTGTAAACAATTGATTAACTGTTTCCATGATATAAAAATCAATAGGGGTCAACCATAAGTTGAATGGTACTACATACTTCCTAAGAAAAGAAGGACTGTAAAATACTAAAGATATTTTCCTTTTTTATTATATTCCTATGTGTTTATCTGGTTTTGTTTTTAGAACTTGTAAAACTTTGGTGGATATGACCACTTATGTTAGGGGGGGGGGGGGGGGGGGGGAGGGGGGTTTCCCTCCATCTTTGTCACTAGATGATGTCTTTTCTATTGTTGGATTGTTGAACTATTTTGTTGATGGTATTTATCTATAAAAAGAAAAAATTTGTTAAGAAATTAGAGCAATTTCCTACTCCTATACTAAAAAGACCCCTCTCTTTATGGTTAAGCTATTAATATGTCAAAGTAGACTAGAAGGTTGACCTAAGAATGATGAGTTAAGGGTCAAAAGGGTCAAACTTGGGATGAATGAAGATCTAAGTGGGTCAATAAAATATTAGAATGTAATTCATGTTTATTTAGAAAGTAATAAATTTATCCACATTCTTGATATTTGAAAGTAAAGAGTATTTTATAGCGAACTTTTCGTCTTACTTGGCCTAAATTTATTTTCTCTTAGTGAAATGATATATTCTTTAGAAAAAGTTAAAAAAAAAATTACCTTCCTACCCATGAATTTGTTAGGTCCTAAAAGAACTAGGTTGGACTAGTTAGTCAACTACATCGAATTAGAGCTACTATTAATGAGAGTTAAAGGGGGAACTCGAATCAATTATATATCTAGGTGAGGTTGAACCGAGTTAGAGTGGATGGATTATCCCAGGTTTGACAATGTTGTAAATTGTAATAATACCCATTAATTATATAGTACTATATCATACTAGTAGACATGCATTTATGATTCGTGTACAAACATTAAATTTAAGGCATAGTCCAATTTAAAAAAAATAAACAGTTAATAAATCAATTATATGCAATCATTGATTAAAAAAAAATTGCTTGGACAAATAACTCATCTTAACAATGGAAAGTATGGGATAACAAAAGTGAGAGAAAGAAGTGAATTAGAAATGGATAGTTAAATTAGAAGGGGAAGTTCTTAATTATCGGTTTGTGTAGTTTATTGTTCAAGAGTCGCTAGTAGTATTAATTTCCAAGATTTTTACAATTATAGCCTATTAATTTAGGAAATTTGATAGTAAAAATTATTGATATATATATATTCCTTTTCTTATGCTCCTCTTTCTTCCTCGAAAAGGAGATGGTCAAATCCCTTAGCTTCTTCATCTTCTTGTTGATTGACTATAGTTAGGAATTCAACTCGACGTTGCTACGCTATTAACTCCATTAACATGCCCTTATCATTAGACAACACAACACTAGTCTACAATTTATTACTCGTACGACCATACCCTAATGCCTTGTCATTTATGTCCACATCGTAACCAGGAAAAAACTTTACCTTAAGATACTTGAAGCTAAAAGATAACAAGCTGTTAAGACAAGCTCCTAATGGCATAGGTAACATTCTCTTCTTCTTCTTCTTCTTCTAAACTTAACAATTGCATGGAGAATTTGGCCCCTTATGCCCCTTTATCTAGTGTAAACACGTCAGGTTCAATCTGGGATGCCTTAGCTGTTGCCTTGTTGGACTCGACTTGAGGTCCTTTTTTTTTTTGTTTAAAGGGGTTTAACCTACTTTTCTTTCACCATTGTTATCAAACAAATAACAAAAGACTTCGCCATACTAGCCTCCTCTCCACCTATTAGGGGGTCATCTTCCCAACTTAAGTAGCTTTGTCCTTCTTTATGGAAATTGCCTTAAGCATAGCAAGATTAAGGCTCTTAATGCCTACAAGAAATGCAAATAAGTAAGACAATAGTTGCAAAAAGGGTATGCATATGTTATCGTATCGAGAACAACACCTAAGGGACCTCTTCCCCCTTAGCTTAAGCAAGTGAATGATTCCCTCTTCCAATAGTCTACCTTGGAACAATGACAATTGGAGGTTTTACCTTCTTCCTCTTCCTTTCCCCCACCTCACTGGAATCTCAACTAAGTCATATTATTCTTAGACTTTCTCCTTAGAATCAATTAAGCCTTCTTCCCACACCTTCTTCTTAAGAGCATTTATAGCATCAACATCGTTAAGCTACAATTTAATGGAGGGAAAACCTAATAGATTCCACCCATCTAGTCTAAAAATCAAAGCCCCTCTCCAATCTCATCTTTACTTACTTGTCTTTCCAATCATGGAAGGAGGACTTTAATCCCATAAATAGTCTCTTGTCAATTCAATTAGTCAAGTGGTACCAGCTCTTGTTTGACCCATTCTTCTTTAAGGTATAAAAATACCTCAAGAGTTATAGAGTTGCCTTTTGTTTTAATTTAGAGCACGCATTCTTGAATGTGACCAAAATGTAGTATGTATTAGGAATGAACTGGCTTAGATTAATTGGTAGTGAGTGAAAAATGCCTTCTAGAAATATACCAAGGGAAGTCAAAGCCTGAATTCAAAGTGTTTGTAATAAAGGTAGAATTGATGCTCATCAATCAACACTAGCTTATTGTTCCTTTACGACCTTTCATTGTACCAATTGACTAATAGATTGTAGTAGTATGCTATGGCTTCGACATCTAAATTAGTGAGTTATCTTATCATCTCATTTGGCAATTAACCAATTGTTGGATCTCTCGAAGTGGGGTCAATCGATTTTTCCTCTTTGCTACTATTTAGATAAATATCACCACCTGCTGGTAGATGTTCAAACTAGTCGCTTTTAACCATTGTCGAGTCATAGGACCATCATCAAGGACCTACCATCATAGCCATCTTAGGGGGAGGGGGCAACTCTCTAAGACCAGTGCCCTTCTAATCTCTTATCTACACGCATATAAGAGGAGAAGCCAAAGAAATTTGTGTACGTACCATTGAACATGAAGAGGAAAGCTCAAAAGATCTTAGGAAAGAAATGAGATTTGATGAAGGAAGAGTTTTGTAATCAAAGAAGTAGAATGTAGGAAGAGAAGCTTAGAAATTTTAATGAGTGGAAGTGCTTAGGAGTATAGAAGTATTTTTTTGAATGGGAAATGATATACTTATAGTCATATGTATACGGAATGTGAAGTGGCAGTTATTAAAGAAAGGATGGATTTGATGTTCTCTGAGTAGATCTTGCCATGCATCCCATAAAACGAATCAATGGCTTAGATTAAGTAAATAAGCATAATAGCTTTCTAACACCTATCCTTAGCAGTAAATGCAACCAAATTTACTTGGACAAAGAAATTTAACATGAACTTGTTCAGGGAAGCCATGCTACCTTAGGGGGCTCCTATGCCTATCATGAACTCGAATCATCACATAAGTTTAAGACCTTCTACTTAGCAAATTGTAACATTAACATCACTCTAGCTTGGCTTAGGGGTCAATAGACAAGAATAACTTGATTATTAACTATTTTGTATATTCCCTAGCATACTAGTTTGGTAACATCCTTATGCAGTCAATTGCTTCATAATCTTCAGTAAACAACTTAGGTACCCTGTTTGTTTAGATAATGCACTTTAGATAGTGCTTTAGACTGCTTACACCAAAGTTAGGTTAGTTATAGTACTGGTTAACTTGCCCTAGGACCTTAAAGACCCTACCAAAGGCTTACTCTCCTTGTTGACTTATCACTAATGAGAGTACGAGGCAAGTGTTGATAGGCTATATTAAATATGGCCCTCTAAGCTTAAGTCAACAACTTAGGGACATAGTTTGAGCCAAAAGCATAAATTGACCAATAAGAGTTTAAGCTAAGCTTCATCGAGCTTGAATGACCTTTTCGATGTTCTTAGCAAGTAACAAGTCTCTATCCTTAAAAACATCCCCATTAGAGCTTAGGTTAAGCTCCCGGAAGATAGGTTAGCTTCCCTAGAAGTTAGCATCTGCGTTAAACTAGATTAAGCAAGTCTACGACATCCTTCACTGAATCCATAGCAAATCTTAGGATATCAATCTCTTTCCCAAAATAATTTGACCATCTCTACTATGAATAGAGGATTGGTGCACTAAGTGGATTCAACATATTCATATTACACCTTCTGTTCTCTTTTTATCATTTCATGTACTTACTTAAGTATCAAAGTGATTGCGTTAGAACCAATTAAGATGGTCATTTTATCCTAGATGTACTCATTTTGTAGGTTGTCTCTAACCTTAGGCACTTAATCAAAATCTACCATCGATAATATCATAGAGAGAGAGAGAGAGAGAGAGAGAGAGAGAGAGAGAGAGACTCTCCATTGGTTTAATATTTATGATCATATATTTGCATGGAAATATTGTAACAAAAATTTTAGTCTACAAGAAACATGATGAGAATCAAGAAATCAATCCATGATTTTTAACCGAATTTTATAAACAATTATTAAGAAAGGGGCAAATCAAATGTTGTCTATTTCATTGAGATTTTAATGCTCATACCACTAAGGTAAAAGTGTTTTAGCTAATTTATATTTTAAAATGAAAATCTTTTAATACGATAATAAAATTCAAAGAATCCTTTTGCTTTTCAAAAAGCCATATTACTAATGTATCATTAAATTCCTCAAATTAATAGGTTATAAGATAAAACAATACATTAATAATACAAAAAATAAAAAATTGAACTTAATAGATCATCTATATAAAAAAAAAAGATATGGGGAAAACCACAAAAAATATGTCTTGTGTTTTAGTGATTTTGCAAACAATTCACCTGTAATTTTCTTTTTAATAAACACATCACTTGTAATTCATCACTATTTATTAGTTTAATTAATGGAGATATGTCAATTTTTAATTGGTTTATATAATTAATTTAAAAAATTAATATTATTAAATATATAATTAGAAAATATTATAAGAAAATTAACAATGCATATAGTAAAAACAAAAAACAAGAACAAGAAAAAAGCTGAAGTTGGGTTATAACTATGTAGCCAATTTTTTATCACCCTAAGGTTAGGAAGTGGGCAATCACCAAGTTGATGGGTATGGGGGATTGATACAACCACCTAAAATTGGTTACTAACCACCCATAAGCCTTGGGATGGCTAGAAAATGAGCACAAATAGTGTTTAGTTGTGAGTTGGTGTTATAGATGCGTATACTATCCACCCATATTGGTATATAGTTATAAAAACATAGACATTTTTTTAAAAGATGGAAATTGATCAAAAACCCTATGGATTGTTAAATTACACAATTACACAGTCTTGCTTTGACCCATTAGGTTCTTAATTGATTTTTCTTTCATTTTTTTTTAAATCTTCATGGTATTTATTGGTATTTTGAGGAACAAAAACCATAGCTACCCTTTTTCTATTAGTACCCATAATATATGATGGAGCTCTCATTGAAAATATCGATGAATTGAAATTGATAAAATCCTTTTTAAAAAGAGAAATAGAAAATAAAAAACAAATGAAACTAGTATATATAAAATAAGGATCAACAAGCATGCCATTCCCTAAACTAAAGGAGGGTAGCTAGGACAATGATTCACACAACAAACTTAACCATAAGTGCACCCATTAGTGACTAAATTCCTCAACACTCATCAAGCAATTATTATATAATAAATTCTTAAATGGCATGGTTGAGGGACCAAACACCTCAATCATAGCATCAAACTGTGGGATTACAAAGCACCTTTATTATTTGAGTGATAGCATATTCATTTAATTCAATTTTCTTTAAATTAAATCAAACCATAAAATATGGTTATTTTTTGTTTATAATTTTTTACTTATCACATAGTCTGTTTTATAAGTTTTTCCAAACTATAAAATTTCCTTATTGGTTAGATTTGCTATATGAACCAAACCATAATTTATAATCTAAGGAAACTTACATGCATAACAATCTCATATTATAGATACTCAATTCTTTGAAAAATAATATGTATTGATATTGTATAAAAGGTTAATAATATCAATGTTTATGCAATCAAGCAATTTAAAAGGTTTATTCATGTTATATTCATAAAGCTAGTATATGATATAAATTAGGGGAAAATGCAAAAAACTTACCCTAAAATTTGACTTAGATGCAAATTTTCCCCTTAAACTTTCAAAGTGAGGTTTTTGATCCTCTAAATTTTGATAAATTAGCAAAACAATTCTCATAACTCTCAAACTTTGATCTTAGTGCGTAAAAACCCCTTGAACTTTAATTTTGGTACACAAACACTCCCCTAAACTAAGAGGTATTTAGAGGTATTTATGCATTAAAATCAAAGTTTATGAGGTATTTACGCATTAAAATTAAAGTTTAGGGAATGTTTATGCACCAAAATCAAAATTTAGGGGGGTGTTCACATACTAAAATTAAAGTTTAAAGAGGTTATAGGAGTTATTTGTCAATTTATGAAAGTTTAGAGAGTCAAAACCTCACTTTAAAAGTTCAGGGAGTCAATCCATACTTAAGTCAAAGTTTTGGGGGGGAGGGGGGGGGGGGGGGGGGGTGTTTGCAATTTCCCCTATAAATTTTGAGTTTACCAACATATATATTCAATTAACCTATAGTTTAGTCAAATACATATATATATTTCATAAGTATAACCTTAAATTTCTTTCAAATATTATGTTACAATAAAAGAATTTCTCTAGTCTTAAGTAAAATATTATGTTATTTTTTGGAGTAGGTTGATTTTTTTTCTTTCAATATCATCCTATTTACCCTAAAAAAGAAGTATTAGTTTTGGTTTGATTTTTTTTAAGAATTTTTCAATCAAATTAGGGATAAAAAAAAATATCTTAGGTTTGATAAATTCTTTTTTGCCTACTTTTACTTTGTCAATCTTCCTTGCAATCATTTACCCTTCATCTAGCATGCTATAAATGATCCCTTTATTACGCTGAGTACTAGGTAGAGATGCAATGTACATTCAATGATGATATGGAGGAATCTATTTTAATTCCATTAAACTAATTTCTATTGGTAACACTATATTAAGATCCCATAGGAATTCTTCACTCTCTTATCATCCTTTTAACTTCCTTACGCAAAGCTCACAAATCACATCTACTTTCTAAAATCATCTCTTTGTCGGGCAACTAAATTGCTTGTCCTTTCTCCATTAATGTAACAAACGATTTTAAGAATAAGTACTGCAAATGAGTTGCATATGTAGTGACCATCCTTAGATGCAAATTTTGGCCAATACCTTTCCATAACAAACATTTTGAACAATTAATGAGCGTTCTCTAAATCAATCAAATCCTCTTATGGATGTAGCCTTATTCACACCATGTTTGTGATAGTTACTCGTTGTAGAAAATAAATACTTAAGGGACATTCAATACATAATTGCCCATGAATTGATCATCCCAAGTAGTAGATTAACATATTAGGCATATTTCTTTCCCATGAAAGACTTATTCTTTAAGCTTAAGATGTCATACCCTATGATTAAGTATTCTACATGGATGGTGGTAAGTTGTGGTATCAGTTTATAAGATCATGATGATGAACTTGTTATGAACACATGGTTATAACTTTTGGGTAAATTGATTGAAATAGCTCTATTAATGTTTGCTTCCTTAATTGTTCACTACTTATGGCTTGAGGCATTATAAATAGTATTAGAGTTGATCCTTTACTAGTAGGTAGACAATCCAAGTCCGGTTTCAGTTTAGAGAAAATGTTTAAGGAGAGTAAGGAGTGTCACTAGGGCATAACTCTTGGCACACTTCTAAGATAAGCTATAGATAGAACATAGCCTGAATCGTATATCGAAAAAGGAGAAAGATCTATGTCTAATTAAAAAATCTCGTGAAGAGGATGTTGCGTGTTTAAGGGGAGGTGGGGGGATATCATTACACCTCATGATTAAGTGTTTTGTATAGATGATGAGGAGTTATGGTACTAGTTTATAACGTCATGTTGGTGAATACTTTGTCAACACATGGTTGCAACTTTTGGGTTAAGTAGTTGAAATAGGCCCATTAGTATTTATTACCTTGGTTATTCACTACTTTTTAGCCCGGGGCATTACATGAGATCATGTCAAACCCGTATAGTTTACGTATTTCAAAAAGTATGACGATGTGCTCCTTTACACTCCATTATTTATAATTTAACTTCATGAAACTAAGAAGAGCTTGAAGCTCATAATTTCAATAAAGGTTATTAATAAAGCCTTCTTTAGATATTTCTCTTAGTCTTCCTTCGTATACATATGACAATCCTATCCATGTGACACTAGCTCTTACCTAAGAAGCAAGTATGATGTTGCCATGTGCACTCATGCTAATAGAGCGTACAAGTTATATTAAGAAGATCAAGAATCTCTAAGGTAAATCTTTACGTCCTTAATGGGTGGTGCCTAATCATCAAGGATTAGAGGCAAAGGTACTAGCATGCTATCTTCTTGCAGTGCATCTCCTTTCCTATATGCTCTTGGTTGGTCTAATCCTAATGAATGAACTCTAACGCAACAACCTCAAGTACTGATCTAAGTGACGTTAAGGCAACATTAGGTTATACAACTCATTCCAGACAACAATTGCATAAAGGTTCTTAAGAGTTTGTTAAGAACTCGAGCATTATCCTACACCTAATGAATCATAAGTGGCATTTTAGAGGAATCATCTTGCATTATTACTAGTACAACATTGTCCTCTTGTGTCAAAGGATTCTACATTGATTGGAGTGGTCACATGTGTGCTGCGTGAGTAACAGGATATACGTAGCTTCAAAGAAGTGAAGAAAAAATGTCACCTGAAAGGATGATTAAGTGAAAATAAGGTAGAGAGGAGGAACATACAATCTCAGTGTCTCAAATGTACAAGTGACAAACAAGGCAACCTTAAGAGACCTCAGGCATTTATCTTGTAGCTCGAGTGAATAAGACCAATTCTTTGCATGAACGTAATTTGATCTTAGAAAGTAAAGTTTTCATAGTGGAACACCATTTCTTCGATCTCTCTAAGAGTTCTTTATGATAATTTATAGGGTCTTGGGCATGATAACATTTGTTAGATTATCTAGGTGATCAACGGATGAGATGGAGCTTATTCGATTCATGGTTATTTAGAACAAGCTAGCTAATAGGCCCAAAACTAGTAGCTTTCCTTATAAGTTCATGAGCCTGCCTGAGAAAAGTTAGAGATGAACAGATTAGTCCAATGATCTTTGTTTTGAGCCTATTAAGCCAAATCTCCCAAAATCATCCCAATACGGACTAGACTCCTTTATCCCTGTCACCTAACCTAAGGAGTCAAGCCTAAATAAATAATGGGCTCGTCCTAATAACTAATATAATAATTTTTAGTTCTCTACATATTGCCCCCTAACCAGAAGTCCCATGGACACATACAAGGGGGGTTTGGGCATTTCTAGAAGTTATTTCTTCAACTGTTATGTAGACGCACTAAATGTTGACTTTGCTTGCTTAATCACTTCCAATATTTATAGAATCGATGCATCTCTTGGATCACTAGTGAACTAAGCATGATATGTTAGTATTTATTTTTCTACCATAAAACATATACTTCAACATGTCTTTGTATCGCACTATTGACTTATTGCTCCCATGAGATTGATTTACCAAATAATATGTGTAGAGTAGCTCTTCCTGGTATTTCTTTCTTATTTTATGATCATTGGCAAAAAAATAAAAATAAAAATAAAAAATAACAGTTGTTATATTAGTTATTGGGATGAGCCCATTATTTATTTAGAATTGACTCCTTGGGCTAGGTGATATGGTGTGCGTACATAAGCTAGCTAAGCTGGTTATCTTTCTCTTCATGTACCATAGCTTATGGCACGTCTCCTTCCTCTTGTCTTAGATCATGACTAATAGCATTCATAGCAGTACGTTGAGTATTATGAGCTAGGAGTAGATTACTACGTATATCACTATTCTTTGTGAGAAAAATCATGAAAGCTGCAAGCTATGGGTTGAAACAAGTAATTTAAAAGAAATAAAAAAAAAGAAGGGAAAGAAATAGCCATGCAAAATACATATTATTAGCAAGGGTTTGTTAGAATAAAATTCCTTGGCTTTCTTTTCTTTGCTTCTTCATACCTCCACGTGAGCCTCGCATTCGCTTCTTCTTTGGTTTATCTTGCGTCTCCCCCATGTGGGCAATGGTATTCTGAAGGGTTTAGCAATGGCAGTCTCTTCATCTTCAACATACTCATTAAAAAACCCTATGTCGGCTAGATAAGACTCGTTATGTTCAAATGGGTTCTTTGTAGCTGAAATGAAGACATCTTCACCCTTCCAATAGCCCTTAATGCATTGGTGTCATGTTAAAGGTATAAGGTTGTGATTGTGTAGCCACTTCCTCCTAACCAAAAGGTAGTAAGATACGAGCACGTCGATCATGTAGAACTGTATAGATCCATGTGCGGGTATAACTTTAAGATCTATGTTAACATACCTTATTGTGTCTATAGTTGTTTTGGTAAAGCTATTTACTGTAATAGACTGCTTTACTAAGCATCGGTTGTCTATCCTTGCAGCTTTGAATGTAAACATTCACATAATATTTATGGAGGAGCCATTGTTTATGAATGTCCTGTTAATGGGATGCTCGTTGAGCATACTTTCCACATAAAGAGGATGGTTATGATTAGGGTTCTTTATGCACATGTCTGCATTAGTAAAGAGTATAGCATTCTTATGTGCGTTGGCCATCCTTTGTACTGGCTGCGCTGCGTCGCACTCCCCATATTGTCTCGTAGAAATCTCAGTAAATATAGTCGCTGCTGCAAGCTAGGCGTCTTCATTAAATCCCAAAAATAAAAAAACCTCCTGAAGTTAAAGGTTTTTATTAAGGTAGTAGCCAATAATGGGTGTGTGCCTTAGTTTGTTTCCATTACTGCTTCTTTCTCTTCATATACTGCAGGTTGTGACACATCTCCTTCCTCTTGTCTTGGATTATGACTAATAGCATTCTTAACGCCACGTTAGGCGTCGTGTACTAGGAGTGGATTACTAGTACGTCATTATTCTATATGACAAGTTCCCATTACGGACCCTATCATTAAATATCTTCTTCAATGTCCAACACTCTTTAGTTGGATGACCCACAATCCTATGATATCTATAGAACTTAGGGTCATTTTTCTTGTTTGCAGTTAGCAAATGCTCTACCCTTAGGAGCTTTATGTTCCCATCTTGTAACCACTGGTTAAGTACTGCATGTACCTTACCTATTGAGTACAAGAATGATATAGTTGATGGAGAGCTTCATGAACTATCACTCCTTAGCTTCTTGTTGTCTCCAAAAATTTCTCTTCGAGTTAAGCTAACAAATGTTTCTCGTTTCCCAAATCTTCCACCTTCTATCCATTGTTGCGCACTGGAATTGTTAGTTCTTCTTGCAATCTCGATAGTGTAGAGAAAGAATATAAGTTAAGGTTTTCCAAATGGACAGCATACTTAGTAAACATCCCCTGAATGCAAATCTTCACTAATTCCTTTTCATTACATACATCTTGGATGTCTAGGATGTGCTTTCTAAAGCGTTCTATGTAGTTCATCAAATCTTCCTTCAGGTTTTTTGTTGCGTTCTTCCCATATTTGTAATCGTGACCCGTTGCTGGGTGGAGAAGAATTTCTCTAAAAAGAGCTTACACATAGTTCTCCATGAATCAATCGATCTAGAGGGGAGGTTGACATACCAGGTGTATGCCTTTTTCATTAGTGATTTAGAGAATTCCCTAGGCTTTAAGTCATCATTAAGCCTATAAGGCTCTAAGGTTTCAGTAAATTTTAGGAAGTGTTCCTTTGCACTTCCTTTTTTGCTATTGAATAGCATGAATTTAGGACTTATATAGTCCTTAGGATATGGCTTTATTGTGATGCGTTGGTGATATAGGAGTTTTAACTCTAGTACTCCCATAGATGACCTAGCTTATATTTTTTTTATATAAACGTCTAAGTCTTCCTTTGTTATAAAGGAAGTCTTTAGAACAGAAGCTATAGACGCAGGCAATAGAGTAGGGGTAAGATTGGGATGAAAAGTAAATCCTCTTAAGATTAGAATGGTAGGATTGGATAAAGAAGCAAGCACCTATAAAGTTGAAGAGCTGCTTAAATGGACTCTTACATTCTCTGGTGTAGGAGTTGGTTGTCGTGCAGGTTTTAGCGAGGGGGTTTCATCACCTCCTCCTTAATGGAGATCCTCTTCAATAGTTGGAGGATTAATTGGTTGAGTTGAGGTAGTAACACTTGGTTGTACAGTAACCATACGATTTGGTAAAACCATACCTTGTTGCACAATAGCAATGGTAACTATCTCGGTAAGGATGGGTTTGAACATAGCCATGAACTGATTTAAAGCCTTGGTGGCTTCCTGCATTCTTCGCAACGTCTATATGGGATCTAGAGGAGCCTTAGGCACTGAATGGTCTTAGTTAGTATTCTCAAGCTGTAGGAGTGGAGTCTGCACAATAAGCTCAACATTAGCATCGAGCTCTTGGGACAAGGTATCGGACGTACTAGTTGTTCTCTTCTTAGGAGGCACTATGTCTCGGCAATCACTCTTCCTTAATGGAGTCGCCAAAATTGAAAATGTGGAGGTCCGATCAGAGTGGTCAAGTACATGCTGTGTGAGTAGCGCGCTATACGTAACTTCAAAGAAGTGAAGAAAGACTATCACCTGAAGGGATGATTAAATGAGAATAAGGCAGGGAAGAGGAATAGGTACTCTTAGTGTCTCAAATGTACAAGTGACATACAAGGCAACCTTAGGGGACCTCAAGTGTTCACTTTGTAGCTTGAGCGAATAAGATTAATTCTTTGTTTGAACATGATTTGATCTTAGAGAGCAGAGTTTTCACAGTGAATCACCGTTTCTCCGTTCTCTCTAAGAGTTTTTTTATGATGAGGAAATACTAAGTATTTATAAGCTTTTGAGCATGATAATATCCGTCAGATTATCTTGGTGATCAAAGGATGAGATGGAGCTTGCTTGATTCGTGGTTAGAATAAGCTAGCTAATAAGCTTAAAGCCAGTAGCTTTTCTTATAAGCGCATAAGCCTGCTTGAGAAAGGTTGGAGATAGACGAACCAGTCTAACAATCCCTATTCCGAGCACACTAAGCTAAATCTCTCTAAATCATCCTAATGCGGACTAGACTCCTTAAGTCTTATCACTTAGCCCAAGGAGTCAAGCCTAAATAAATAATGAGCTTATCTTAACAACTAATATAACAATTTTTAGCCATCGACAAATATCAAGATCAATTTTTGCTCTTAGAAGTTTCTTTCTTATCTAGCCCTCTTTCTTATAGGTGCCATTTGAATAAGTCCTTCTCCCCCTTATGGAGTTGCCAAATAATGTGTAAGGGTAATGCCTAGTCATATGTTTGCCTAATGATCTTACAATCTTATTGGTAATAAAGAAGTCTCGATCAAATGAAACATGGAGGAATATAATTAGAAAGATGCTTAAGAGGAGGACTAAACAATCTTGGTAGCAACGTACACTTGTGAAAGTTGAAGGAGTTTAACAAATGCTAGAGTAAGAGCTAGATGTTCTTTATTAGATTTGTTATTTGATCCTAGGTAGTAGAGTTTCAATAGCTTAATGATGTTTATCTAAATCTATTGAATCCTAAATTAAAAAGTAGAAGACAAAAATTTATAGATTTTAGGGCTTGTCCTCATCTATTGGATAAGTCTGAAAATTGATCACTTATGGAGGCTTAGGTAAATAGATTAGTTTGTTGAGTATACATGTTAATTGTGAAAGGCCGAAGATAAGCAGATTGTCTTAACAATCCTATTCAAAACGCATGAGCTAAATCTCCTTAAGACATCTCAAAATGGGCCTAGCGCTATAGGCTTTAAAACTATCCTGAACAAATAGTTAATAAGATTATTCTAAAACATTATGGGAAAAACCTTAAATATAAAATTTAACATAAAATTGGATAAAGAAATGAAAGGATACCTTTAAGAGAAAGATAAGCCAACCACATGATATAAGGTGAGTGAACACCCCTTATCTTGGCTAACTATCCCTATTGCCTTAGGTTAACATTTATTATTTGCTTTGAATAGCCACCTTTGCTTCAGTAGTGTGGAACATCCTTAATTGATTGGATATTAATTAATTAATTTAGATAAATTAATAAACAAGAAGAGTATTAAATAAAAGTAAATTTATGATTTAAGTTATTTAATATATGGGTAAATTACATAGACCATTCTTTTGAAGTTTTTGAATTATATTGATACCTTCTTTTTTGAAATATAACGGATTCTCCTCTCCCCTTCCCCCTTTGTGCCTATGCAAATGTATACATGGCATAAGTGATAATATGATATCACTATATAAAAAAAAATAATGTATATTTAAATACTGTAACCATGCATATTAATTTAATTAAAATAATAAAAATAAATAAATAAAACCAAAAAAAGAAAAAAGAAAGGCTAAAAATTTAAAAAATAAAGGGCACCTCGCTTTTACATATAAATATACATATTTATTAATTAAATTGACAAAATATATTAAAAATCTAATATAAATAAGTAAGAAAGCTACAAAATTTAAATAATAATTTTTGGCAATGCCCAATCCTTAAGTGGTTAAAGCAGCCATAAAAGAGTTAGTGTATCGAGACCTATAATTAAAAGTAAGTCGTTTGACCTATGGATAATCGTAGGTGGTCGCCAACAACCTTATGGGATTGATACTAAAGAAAAAATGGTTGAAAACCTATTCGAGTTACAATCACGTGACATGATTAGAATGAGTTTTCACCGTTTTTTTTTCCCTAAGTTTATGGTGGTTAGTCAAATGATCTACTTTCAATAGTAGCTTGCTATTCACTTGCTTTTTTGTACTCACTTTGGCTAAGCTAAGGCTATAAGGTGGCTAGAAAGCTATCTTTTTAGTTTTGTGGCTTTTCTTCCTTTCTTTTATTTTTTATTTTGAATTGTTTCATATATTTTTAGTATTTTAATTAATTAATATATATAATAATAATGTCTGTAAAAGTGGGCTACTACTTATTCTAAAAATATTAAGCATTTTTTTTCTTTATTTTTTTTTAGTTTAGTTGATTAATATATATAATTATAACATTTAATTAGAATTTTTATTTTATTTTTTTTGGTGTGGTGATGACATATCACCATTTTTATCACATATATTTCTACGTAAGCAAAAAATAGGGGGAGGATCTACTGTTTCCAAAAAGTAAGGTATTAATATAATTTAGAAAGTCTATAGGGTTAGTCAATATAATTTTACCTTAATGTATTGTTCACTTTTGGAGACAAGGTTTGAGAATAACTCTTCAAGAAATATAAGGTGAGTATTGTATTACTTGTTTGCTATTTGTGCTTGTATAAGCTTGTTGTAACGAACTAAAATATTGGACTATAAAAATGGTATGTATTTCTTATACTAGGTCATTTAGGCCTATAAGTGGAAGTCATTGATAGGTAGATGGTGATTCCATACTTTTCTAATGATGTTATTAAATTAGGCATAAATGTAGCTATGGCGATTGAGTAGATCATTGATATGATGAAATTATAGCTAACGCAACTAGTTGAACAGGAATGAAACTAGCTAATTGGTGGAATGGGACACTACTTAGAACATTGCAGATAATTGTGCTCATGATGTCAAGAAAGGACTCAGTAAGTAATATATGTTATATGTTATATATGTGTGGTGTGTAAATACAAATAGAACATTAACATGTATGATGTGTGCAAATTACGGGTGATAATTAATTTGAAAACTATCCACTTTCATTATTATTCATATGTTTATATCAACATTTAATTGATATTTACACGTTATACATGTATAGCATGTAGTATACAATAACTAGTGAATCTTTTTTTTCTATGATGTCTTGATATGAATGAACAAGATGATTAGATTTTGTTGCAATGGGAGACAAAGTTGTCTCCTGTAAATACTATTTGTCACAAACTACAACAGCTACTGTTGACCCAATCAATATTATTTGCTAAAGAAGATGAGCTGTAGCTCTATTACCTCTTCAAAGTGGAATATAAGTCATTATGAACCTTGATTGTTAAGATTGTGCTGTTATAAATCACGTGAAATATAAATTACTAAATTTTGTTTGATGCATTCAAATTGTATGAGATATGTGTGTATGTGTATATATGCACGTATGCATATATGCATGTAAGATTGGTTTGGCATTTATATGTGCATGTGAAGTGTAGTATTTATTGGCTTTTATTCACTCCACATGGGAAAATTGTTTTCAAGTAACTAAAAACGGAATTGAAGATTTAGAAAGGATAAGAGTTGAACCTGTTCCTATTCTATTATGAATGTACGTTAGATTGGCCGTCTCTTCCAAAGTTGAGGCATGGCAATCAATTTCAATGAAGAATATCGATAAAAAATAATTTGAACGTAAAGAGCATATCTAATAAATTATTTTTCTCATTTTCTATTACCTTCTTTTGCACTAGTTGTTAGTTTAACATTGCATGTTTTTAGAACCACCATTGCATTTCACAATAATTTTATTTATTTATCTATATTAAATTAAAAATAAATAACAATAACCATTATTGGTTTTCAAAATAAGAGTTCAACATTGTAAATGTAAAAGATAAATAATATAACAAGATAGAAAAACATATTAAAGAAGGAAAAAAGAAGGATGCACTTGATTATATGTATCAAGAGAATGAGGGAGGGCATACTTTAGAATCATACCAAATCAAAATATGGTTTAGTTCTTCATAATTTTGAATCAAAGTATAAAAGATTATGGTTAGGAATTTTTCTAAAATATAAAACTTCAGTTTGGTTTAGTTTGATTTATGATTTGAGCCATATTATATAATAAAGGAGAGTATATTTGTATAAGATGTAATCTCATTTAAGAAACTAGCTAAATTCATTCATTAATAAGCTTTAATATCTTATAAGAGATTTATGAAGTCAATATTGATGTGATTAAGAAATTTTAAATGTGTATTAATAACTAATCTTATTTATAAAGCTAGTATAATAGTATACATTTTGAATGGATCTATATATATAATTAATAAATTGTGATGATAAAAGCTGTATAAATATACATTTTAATAAATATAAACTAAAATTCTTCCACGTGCTATCTTTCAACAAAGAAATTATTTTGATGCAAGTAAAAATGCAACTATATTTTCTTAAAACAGATTGTTTCAATTTAACAACTTGATTTGGTTTTATCCTTCTAAATTAATCATGAGTTATGATTTGGTATATTTTTGGTTTAATTTATTTTTATTTACCAAGCGGTTTAGTTTAATTGGTTTTTTCCCACAAAAATCCATTTGGTCTAATTAGATAAAGGGATTTTCCGATTCGGAAAAGTCGTCGACAAAAGGACGGAGAAAATGGGACAACAAACTTTTACCCTATTCTAATTAAATCCTGGTCACCATAAAATAACTAAAAATGTAGCATTACTTTAGAGTTCGTGACAGAATTTTATTTTTTTTTAAAGAAAATGGAAATAAATATGCATTCCATTCATCCAAATGTAACATCTACATCTCATCTACCATTATAGGAAAATCATTATATAGTGGGTGCCGAACTTTTTGTTCCACACATACACATCATCTAGTGAACGATGGTATGTGGAAAAGGATTCTTCGTGAAATTTAATAATACATGTGTTGGCACATAAGATGCTATATCTTAGTTTATCCAATTGCATGTGATGGACCATTGATATTTTATTCAGAAAGATGTGGGCAATATATGGTATTCTATAGAGTCTGCTAGCATTAAGAAAATCTTTTAATTCCATTACCTTACGCTTATTTCTATTTAGTGATTGTGGGTAGTTGGATTTGAGTTGAATTTAAATATAAATATTATTCTAATAAAAAAAAATCATCTTTATATAATTGGTGTTTAAACAAGTTTTAATAAAGTTACACTCAAATTTATTTAGTACTGCTTTGAGTTGGCTTTGAGTTTAAAATTTTAAACTTAATCGAATTTAAATTGAGTTCGAATTCATTTAATACTATCTCATTTGAAGTTGACTTGTTTTCCAATCTAATTGGATTGTAATAAAGAATGTTGTGCAAATATATTAAATGGAGAGGGACCAACACATAAATTATACTGAAAATGTTAAAAAAAAAAAATGGAAGAAAAAATTAGTTAAAAAATTTCCTGTTTTTTAAACATCAAGTCGCCCTCATGAGGCACTCATTGTTTTGTGAACTTTCTTAATGTTGAGTGAATCAATGTGCGCACTTCCAACGTTCCTTTATGTAAATCTAGCTTTCATTTTCGTTTCCTTTCCAATGAAGCATGTGCATTCTTTGGCCCAAAAGCAGGGTAGATCTTGATACATCACTTACTCAAGGGGACATTGATTATATTTAAAAGATTAAAGAGGTGCCCTTTTTCTTCTTCTTCTTTTTTTTTTTTTTTTTTTAAACCTTATAAACTTGATGATCAGAATAAATAGGCATATCGTCCTGATTATCTTGCAAGCACTCTCTACCATAAAAAATTGAAAATCGATTTTGCTCTACATTTCACGGGGAAAAAGGAAAATGGGAATGAATAGAAGTGATGGAAAGAAAAGTAGATAAAAGGAAAGTGTAGCATATTATTTCTATTTGTGGAAAGAAAATAGAATGTATTAAGAAGTGATATTTTCATGTTGTTATTTTGTATAGACTAGTAGACAAGTCATCCGCTTTGCATGTATGTATATAAAAATATCAAATACATGATTCACATAATTGAATAATGGTGATTTATGTGTTTGTAAATTTTGCAATGAAAAATATATAATAATTAGAATATTATTTGTATTTCTTATTCCGGTCACTTACTTTTAATAGGTAGTCCCTATTAAGAAAGGAAAAAAATTTGATAGAATAAATATGGTATAAAAAAATAATAATTTTGTAAATTTCCTATCAAGAAATAGAAAGATTTGAACAGATGAGAGAGTTAAGAATTAAAGGAATGAACTAAGCTCAACTAAGGTTAAATTAAGGTTGAATTGTAATGGTTTCATGATTAGGTTAGATCGAATTGGGTTGAACTATATGAGTTAACTCATATTTAACAATAATGGTTGTAACATGTATTTAATCATAGAGGTATGCTAATAGATTTTGATCTACTGGTTGAATCTTTTAATCCACATTTTAGATATGTTTGGGTTGAGACGTTTTGATCCGTTTAAGAAGTGAGTAAAATGAACCAGTGCCGTTTAACTTACGGGATAAAATGGATCAATTTAGGTTAACCCGTTTAATACATTTAGTTTGCTGACTAGCCTGTTTAATTTATTTTCTAAATGGGTTGAGACTAAAACTTTTAGTTTATTTAAAAATCTGGTTAAATGAACCTGACATATTTAACCTACATATTAAAGTAGGCCTGATTAGGTTAGCTTATTTAACTTATCTGTACATCTCTATTTAATAGTTTTATTATCAATATTTTACTGAGGTAGTAATTTATTGAAATATGAAAAAGAGACCATAAGACTAGTAGGGATTTAATAATATATAAGATAGATGATGTAGGGAAAAAATGACATATATTATATTATATTATGTTAGACCTAATTATACGTTCATTTTCTTTCGAGGCATTTTTAGTGTTTCACAATATTTTACATTAGATCTGCTCGTTATTTTGTTCTTTTTTCTACAGCCTTCTTTCATATTCATGCCATTTCGTTCAACCTCTTTGTACCCAACCAAATTTGTTATACTTACTAACAGACTACGGTCCAGACTCACTTGATTAATATCATTATTATTTTTTTCTTTTTGAGAAGGAAAATATATACAAAAATATCCAGAGTAATTATTGCAAGCATTGTTTAGTTGCCTGAATGAAGAGAGTAAAAACCCCCTTGTAACCCTCCCGAGTACACAGTTCTCCCTTTAAAGCTATATAAGCACTATTTTTTGAAATTGTACGGTTTTCGAACGATGTTAATAAGTGCCAATTCAAAGTGGCACCTGCTCGGAGCATTAATTAGTGCCTCGCCAGGGGAAGAACTTCGATTTACTATCATAAAATTAATCATGTGGTTTTTATTCAACTGTCACAGATACTTATCACATTCTACTATGTTTCCCTCCTAAAATAATTACAGATACTATGCTTGCATATATTATTTACTCATTTTCATTAGAAAAAAAATACACTTTTAATTTTCAAACTTTATTACTTTTTCTAATTGAGTTCTTGAACATTTTTTTTTATTATTTTAGTTTCCAAACTTTTAAAAAAAATTGCAAGAAAATCCTCCATTAGTAAATTATTAGTTTTTCCGTTAAAGAATAACTCTTTTATAAATTTTTGGAAAGTTTGAAGATTGAAATTAAAAAAAGTAAAAGTTTAAAAATTCAATTAAAAAAAGTGGCCAAGTTTGAGGAGGTAAAAATAAATAGTGTAAATTTTCCTTCTTTTTTTTTTTCCTTTTAGAATATATATTTATATTGTTTTTCATTTATGACCTATGCTTATATATATATATATATATTCTTTCATTATACAGTTTTTAAAGGTGCATGTAGTGCAAAAAATGAAGATCCCCATTTTGCTTATTTGTAAGAACTTAAAATCTTCAAATGGAGAAAAAAATGAAAACATAAAATCTTAAAACAAAAAGGTAGGAAAAAAATTTTAGTCATTTCGATATACTTTTTTCATTTTAGTTGACAAATACTTTGCATAGTCAATGATTTGACCTACCGTTCTTAAGACAATTAAATCGTATTTAATTTTGTAATTTTTTTAATTTACATATAATAATAGTTTTTTTTTCCTTACCGATTTCATTACATATTACAACATTTTAGGAGATGATGGATTCGAACCCTATCAATCCTTTTGAGAGACTAGTATTAGTTAAGTAATTATACAACTTATTTGTTGCTTATTCCAGTTACCAAATTAAATAAACCATAGTGAACATAGGTAATTATCATATTTAATTTAATGATACTATGTAAAATTAGTTACTATATTATATTATATTATACATTTGTAAATAGAAAAAAATATAAATAATGATTATATTTATAGTAAGATAAATAAGTTTTGCTAATATTTTATCTAATAACATAATTAACTACTCTAATTCATTGAGTTGTAACTCATGTTTTTTATTAGAATAATTAATAAAGGATGAAAAAGAAAAAAATTGTAAAGTGATACATTTAGTCCTCAAATTTTGCTACTTTTTTCTAATTCAATCATCAAATTTGTATTTTTTTTTTCTATTTTACTCAGACTTTTCAGAAGTTTCCAAAAGCAAAAAAGTCATTTGTTAATGAAATAACTAATTATTTATTATGAAATTACTCTTTTACAAGCTTTTAAAAATGTTTGAGGACTAAAATAAAAAGAATAAAAATTTAAGAGCTCAAAAAGTGACAAAATTTGAGCACTAAAAGATCATAAATTCACTAACTATACTCTCTAGACTGCTATTTTGGAACTAAACGTGACGTACTTTTGGTGCTCTTTTAGTGCTCAAATTAATTTGTCCATTTTCTGCTTATTTTGGTTTAATTCTTTGACTCTAGTTATAATAGTTTCCCCCCTTTCTTCAAGTCAACCTTGTCCTAAAGGTTGTAGGAGAAATCATCACAAGCGAGAAAACTCGTAGACCAACTTTTGAAATCAGGAAGTCGATGAAACAATGTCCTGTCTTTTCAACGCCTAACGAAAGGGTTATGTCTCAAAGTTCCACAAACTATTGGAAAACCTAAAACCTTGCTGGTCTTACTTTCTAAAATGCTACAGGTGTTGGAATGACAAAAGTGGGGCCATAAAAATGTGTAATCTACCCATATCATCGAATGTGATAGTAGAAACACTCTCATGAGCCTAAAAAATAAAATTCTGAGTCAAGAAACTAGGGACTTACGGTACATATGTTGATAGCAAACCCAAAAAAATCCTTTACAAGTGCTAGTTGGAAACTCGAATAAGAAAACACAACTTTTGTCAACTCCAATTGTGGACACCTAGAATTAAATGTAAATGCTTTTGCCAATGTTAGGATAAAATAAGCAAAAACTTGGTCAATCTTATCCCAAGTAAAAAACTCCGTAGGACTAAATGTCCATGTGCCATCTCTTAGGCTCACAATTCATAAATGTTCACCTCGATGAAACTTAGTGTATAGAGAAATGAAGGCCATTATAGACCAAACCGTTAATAGAATCTTGAAAAAGATGAGAGAAATGCCCACACTGTACGAGAGTTTCCCAATACTTGCGTAAAAGCAAAATTGACAATGGTAATCACTGTATATGAAAATCATTTTCCTTAGCCAAATCGCAAAGATCAGTTGTGGCTATCCCATTATGTAGCATAGATTGCACTTGTGCAATGCTTACTTTTGGAGCAAATCAGACAGTTAGCCCTTGTTTAGTGAACTCTGAATTATGTTTTCGGCCCTAATATATTCTAATGCTTTTTCTTGTAGCAACAAGAAAGTTAGACTTGAATCGAATTTTAGGTTAAAACTAATTAAATGTTAAAATTATATACCTTTAATAGTTATATGTGGCATCAGTAATATTAATTCAGGAACTTAATTATAGATTCTATATAATAAGGCTATAGTAATAATAATTATCTATAAGTCTAGTTGACCAAGATTGATTGACAAAAAAATAATAAATAGGAAATGAGAATAATCATGAATTAAATAACTTAAAGAGGAACATAGATATCTATCATGCAATAACCATATACTCGTAAGCCCTCATAAAACTATCGTTAGTTAATAAGTAATAAGATATCAATTTAATAAACAACAAATAAGAAAAAGGAATCACATAATGGTTGTAAATAGTCCTAGCTAACTATAGAAATTATGGAAAAGAATAACAAAATAGGAAAGAAAAATAATGCAAGAAGAAGATAAAAACAAATGAAACTTAAACGCAAAGATTTTGAAGGTTAACCAAACACCCCTCTTTGGTTAATCCAAAATAACTATCATGCGTATCACTAAACCCTTTTGATATGAGTTTAATTTTAACAATTTAATAGAGAAAATTCAAAAATAGCAAAAGCTATTGCCAAAATCTAAATGTGAATCTAAGTTTGACTACACCATCTCCTCCTATAAGCAACAACATTATTGGTGTTGTCTTGTTTTTGCTAGTAGAGATTCTATCTTGGACATCTTGGACTTGAGAGATGGGCCTAAATTCTATAAAAGAGAATATGGTTAGTGGATATAGAAGAGTTGTTTAGCATGACCACTCTAATACTTCAATCAGCAAATATGTAGGATTAATGAGTAAATAAGACTAAGAAGGCTTGTATGTGAGCACACAAAGTGTTTTACTTATTAGATCTCCCCTTATTTGTAAGCTTTATGGAAAGTATCTTGTATAGATATGAATCTTGCTCAAATAGACAAATGTATCTTCCAAAAAGTTACATTCCCAAATAGGAAAGTGATGAGGTCACAATGTTTGTTAGTGCTTGAGGTCTATGCCTACTAGGTGGATTATTGAGGTCTAAGGTCACCTTGTGGCATGGGCAACATAGGTCTAATTATGGCATGAGGACCAGTCATTACTTGCTCAAGTCAAGATACGAGGTTAGCTAAGGTCAGCCTAAGTGTGACCATTCTTTTGGGGCTGAGATTTGGTTTACCTTAGACTAGTCATGGGTTGAGGTTAGTTAGCCCATGGTTCGTAGAGGTTGGAATGGATTTTGGGAGTCTACGATTCAAAATTGCTCATCAACACTTGGCTCTACCCTTTAGTCTCTTTATTAATGTGTTCAATGAGGAGATTAAGTACTTATATGGGCTCTTAAGGTCCTAAGCTGAGTAGCTATGTTGTGAGATAGCTTTTTGTAGATGTTTCCGACCTTTATCATGATCTAGTGAGTTGGAATCTTAACTTAAGCAGAGTAACGTAGTGTATGGGTTATCAAATTTTCTCCAAGCTCTCATGCCAATGAAGGTAGTTAGACGGCTTTAAGAGGAAAGCCAGATTTTCCTTAGGCTTATATGCTAGTAAGGGTGATCTAAGTAAATTTATTAACTTTTCCCAAGTTGGAGTGCTAAGGGATTATTCATGAGAATTAGATTTTTCCTAAGTGTAAGTTTCCTAAGATTATCTAAGAAAGTGGGTTTGCTAAGCATTAGCTAGTTTAGGCTTTTGATGCCTTCAACAAGGTTTTTCTCAAGCTTTTAGCACATATGAATTTTCCCTTCCTAGGATCCTGGCATTTGTTGCCTTGGGTATATGAAAATTATCCGGTGATATGAGTTCGCAAATGTTTAATGTGTAGAATTTAGCCCTATGAATTATAACTTGCTAGGCTTTCCTACGTTGGTCTTAGTGGCCTAGCCACCAAGGATTGTCTTGAGCTTCATTGCTTTGAAATTTCCTCAGGGTTTAAGTAAAATTATTTGAGTACTTTAGATTTTTATTTGAGTAATCTAGATTTTTATCCATACAAGTTAAATTTTATCTAAGTAATTTGAATTTTCATCCACCAAGTTGGATTTTATCCGGGTAATTAGGATTTTGATCCCTATAATTTGGATTTTCATTTGCATAGCACTGATTTTATTCGAATGATTTGGATATTTATTCGGTGCACTTTAGATTTATCTAGGCAATTTAGATTTTTATCTTCACACCATGGAATTAACCAGGCAATTCGCATTTTTTTCCATGTACCTTGGATTTTATCTGGGCAATTTAGAATTTTATTTGAGGAAGTGCTTTTAGTTAGAGCTTGATGTCTACATGAGCTTAATATCCATGTAATCAATGTGTCCATAGGATCTCAGTATCTATAGAGGCTCGATGATTAGCAAGGCTTGGTGATCAGCAAGGCTTGGTGATCATGGGATCTCAATGTCCATATGGGTTTGGTGACCATAGGATCTCAATGTCTATGAAAGCTTAATGTCTATAGGAGCTCGGTGTCCATAGTGGCTTGGTGGCCAAGGGGGTTCGAAAATCATAGGATCTTAATGTTTGTAAGGGCTTAGTTAGCATGTGATCTCAATGTTCATTGGAGCTTGGTGTTCATTAAAACTTGATATCCATGGGATCTCGGTACCTACTGGAGCTTGGTGACTGCAAGATAATATTTATAATAGATATTTGCTTAATAATACAAACACAAATGACTTTTCTTAATATATACATATAAAAGTGACCTTTCATTATTTTCATTAAGACTAATTTAAAAACTTATTTTTCTCGTAAAATATTAATTATTTAGTGCAAGATTTCACCATTTTCCATTAAATTTTATAAAAAAAAAAAGATTTTTTTTTAAAAATAATACTAATAGAAAATTTTCATTTATTCTCATTAGGAATTATAAAAAAAAAAACAGATTTTTTAATATTAATTATTTATTACAAACTTTTACTATTTTTCCATCAAAAATAGTATTATTTTTTTAATATGCTATCTATTATTTCAAATATTATACAATACTAATTCTTCGTGGCCCATTATTATGGAAATTGCACCTTGAAATGACATGTTGATGGATACATAAATGCTAGTTTCTGAAGAAACTTATCTTAATGCATGGAGATCTTCATATCACATAATTCTATTCAGAAAACATATCTCCCACTAATATGAGAGGGATCTTTTCATAGTAAGCTAATCCTAATTTCTAAAAGATACCATGTTAACATACAAATAAAACATAGCTTATAATTCTAAGAAAGAAATATTTCATTGACATCATGTCATGTGTGTGGATATCAAAATAACATAATGACAAAAATAATCTAATAACTAGAAGAAACTAAATAAATGCAAGGTAAGAACAGGTCTTACATATATATTAACAATCTTAAAAAAAAGGTTATGTCGAACAAAATGAGAATAATGCATCTTTAATGGTGTAGAGACTTCATTTGGAAGCCATATATGGTCGTTCAGGTGAAGCTCTGATCTTGCTTCAGCCACTTTGTTTAAACAAAATGGTTTGATTTAGTTGAAATGGAGATATCAAAAACCAATGTAATCTTACTTGTCCATGGCATTTCAGGTTCATTACTTTTTTTTTTTTTTTTTTTTAATTCCTTAGTAACTCTCGTGAACTAGCGTTGTTCTAGTCCTGCTTGTACGAATTGCCAATAATGGTCAACTCTTGTAATTTGTGATTCTCCAAAGTGAAAAAAAAAAGAAAAAGAAAAATTTCATTCCATCATTTAAAAAGAAACCTATATATAATACTTGAGCGAAAACTTTTGATATCTTTTTTTCGTTTCCTATCCATAAGGCCACAATATGACATGGAAAAGAGTCAGGAGGAATTCAGAAAAGAACATGAAAAATAAATGCAATTATCTCTCACCATCTCAATGTTTGGAATCGATTACACAGATCGTGTCCTTGGTAGGAGTTTCGTTAAACGACTAACCTAACCACCTCTTTCGATTCGATCCTTACTACATAAACCATTTCTCCTTTAGCATTCCTTTGCGGCTAATGATGGCAACAACAAGGGTTTGTTTCGCATTAAATAAAAGACATTAGATTTGCTTTAAAGAGACAGTTTTATTAACATCAACAACGAGATTTAAGAATGTTTGATACACATGTTTAGGAACCTAAAGATGAGGAGTGGGCACAAACTCCATGATGATCTGATCCTCCCTCGTGATAAAAGTTTATAAATAGTGTATATGTGGAGATGCTTTTTAGGCATCATTATTTTACGGTTTGTCTAGTGCGTAGCCAGCTTAGTGTCCCTTATTGGGGACCATGTGGATCTACATGCTCCTATCACCTCAAATTAAAAATCTGAACCTTATAATGGCACCGTACATCCTTCATGATTTGGTGACAATTGGTTGGATGGTAAGCTTCCTTTTTCATTATCTTTGTAGAAGCTTCATCTGTGGAACTGGACACGATTGATGATGCCAGAATGGGTTGGATCTTGCAAGGGTTGTTGATAATTGGGGATAATAATGACTCAAAAAAGGCACAATAGATGGGTTTTGAAGTACACTTATGTGCCAAAAAAATTGCTAAAGGAAGATCCTTTCTATGGGTAAAATATCTTCGGTCCTGTGAGAAAAAAAGGAGGGATTTCATAATATATATCTTGCATAATATTTTATAAATAACGTCAAAGGTATCTAATGATAATTACGTCATTTAAGTTTCCGTTATTATCAAAACAATTCATGCTTATAAATAAGATGTATTTTAATATTTGTATTTGTGGACCGGCTAAGTATGATAAAATGGTTCAAATCAAATAATAATCTAAATTAATTATTTAGATTAATAACATGGTCCATAAAATTATACCTATACGTTTGAGATAATTTAGCCAGTTTCCAATTAGCATGCCCGAATATGATCCATTAAAAGTGGCTAGTCTAGTCTTAATTTTGCTTAGTAGCCTCATGCATTTATTAGTTGCCTTTAAACACTATTAAACTTGGCACAAGGAAAAAACATTCAATAAATAACATACGTTATATATTATGTATACGTTATATATAAATATCAATAAAATATTGATACAAATATTAGTATTAGGAATAATTTCTAAATCTATTATCACATATGATTTACATACAACATATGTGTCAACTTTTGATTAGTATTTACACATCACATACGTATATCACATAGCAGGTATTACCCATTGAATTGCTATTCTTACTAAATATAAATTAACAATAGTTTATGAACAATTATTGTAGTGCTAATTTGTACTATCAATTCTATTCTTAATTATCAAGTTTCATATCTCAAAACCAGGCCCAAGATTCAAAAATCAAATCTTTCTTAATCTTAAGCTATTAGTAGTCTGAATATCAAGAAGTCAAAGTTGAAAAATTCAAGCTCCTTCAGTTGTTACACCTGTTTACTGGCATGTCGTGAATGTTGGCTCCTCTCCCAAAATCCTTCCCTACGCTATCCGACTTAATGTATCATTTTAAGTAATAATACTCATCTCTCATGTAAAAAACAAAATGGACTTGTCTCATATTGGATGTAATACTCTCCATACAAATCCTAACTGTCATGTCCCAAACAAGAGAAGTCGTAATAGTCTCACCATATATGCTAATTTAAGATAGGAACTGATCTCACAATTACTATCATAGATGTAGCCTACATAATGCGTACCCAAATCAATCGGCTTGAAACATCTAACCTAACACTTGTTATTAGTAAACTTGTGGCATAACTTTTTAAAACACCTATTTAAGGTTACTTGTAGTACACATCTTAATAACATAGTAGGATTTACAAAAGTATTTATACATCAAAAGTTACGATGTTCATATAAAGTTTAGAAAAGCTACAAGTTTTCATGTTAATGTACATTAAAGTTGGAAACTAATGCCCATCTTAGGGTATTCTAGTTAGTTTCCATAAAAGATAAAAGAAAGCCAAAAAAACAGTCAAGATCTTACAAGTCTTCCAGTTTCTTCACTTTCTCGACCCATTGCATACTAACCCGAGAGTAGTCATAAATCCTTAGTTGGAACCTGCAAAAGAGTCTATAGAAATATGACTACAACTAGCTTAGTAAGCGGAATGGAGACAAAAAGAGTACATCAAACATAAACATGGATTTTAGACGTTAGATTTTACTGAAATGTAATGCAAACAATCAAATGAGACATCACATAATGTTAACTGATCCATTGTGAGGTTAGAAAAATTACATCTACTCTAACCCAGATTGAAGAGTTTCAATACGACTCAAATCAAACTAAATCCAGGCTTACGCAATGGAGAAAACCTTCCTCTTGAGATTACTTTTGAATCACGGCCCTAATCTTACTACGACATCTTCCCTTGTTATTTAGTTGGACTAAAGGTAAGGAAATGACCATTTCAATTATCTTTATTGAAAGGATTGATATTTGGTTTGAGACACCAGATTGTCCCCCTAATGAGTTATTATGCATGTCCAATTACGTTAACGGTCAGTCTATGGTTAATTTCAATTAAGGGTGATCAATAAATTAACAAGATAGAGCAAGTCAAACATATTCATACAAAGTAGTACTCTAAGTCTATAATTCAAATTAATAATCATACATGAAGCATGCACACTTTCAATTAAGTTGCAAACACAACCAAATGCACTCCCCAGCCTCTAAGTACTCTAACACAGTACTCTAATATGCTATGGCGCATGGATCTCAACTTACCTTCACTTCATTGGTCCACTACTCTTGACAGTCGCCCTCTTCGTCTTCAATTAACCCTATACATATATAATAGATTAGTTTTTAACCCATGTCCAAGCCTTGAATTAACAGTAATTGGTTCATTTTATATGATTTAAGTTGTTTTAACATTAGTTTTACGAGTTATTTTTACTCACAAGTTAGGATTTCTTAATTGATTTAACTAGTTTTTTTATAAGTTACCTTAGTCTACAAAATCTTCTAAATTAGGTTTTAAGTCATTTCATAGTATGTTTCTTAAGCCAGAATTTCTTTGAGCAACTCTTCGAGCTATACAGGTGTCATTTATTACACTAATTTGATCATCTAAAATAGTCTTAGTAAATTATCCTCTAAGTCACTATCTAACTTTAACTAATTTTAGAATTTTTAAGGGAATCACATTCTAACTAAGCTTTTGAGTCCCTTGTTTTCACATTTCACTTCTAAATTTACTTTTAACCCAGCTTTTCAATATATTCCTTAGTATAGTATTAACTCAAAATCTTCTGAATTAACCCTTACATTTAACTAACTTCCTAAAGCTAAATGATTTGTTCACTTTTCTTCTAACTCTAACTAGGAATAACTAAAGTAACACGTCATTCAACACTATTTAGCTTCAGTACTTCCCAACTTCTCATATAACATATCAATATTCTTTAATGCTTCAAATTTATATATTACTAAACTATGTATATATCGGGTAAATTCTTGAATTCATAACTTCTTCCTATAAAACCCAATTCAATAGCTCTAGTACACTATAAATACCTCAATAATCAATCAAGCTCAGAATCTAAGTGAGGTCCTTAGCAAAAATATACTAAATTTTACCAAAAACACAATTTTAAGCATAATTTTTTGCTCAAAAATTCAAAAAAAAAAAACCATAGAAAATAGTTTTGTGGAAAATCTTTTTATAGCATTTTAATATAAGTATAGAAAAGTTAATAGGAAAATTTGGGGGCCAAAATTAATCACTTAGACAATTTAATTCACTATTGAAAATAGCTCAGTTTTGCCTATTTCTTAAGGACATATAATATGACTACTAAATTTAAAGAAAATAATTTTTTTTTCTAAAGTTTACACATGAAAATACTTAGAAATAATTCTTTGTAGAATTTTCTAACCACAATTTATATTTTTAATAATTTAATGAAATTCAGCCAGTTTTAGGACCCTCACTAAAAAATGGAGCTCTAGCTACTAATTGTACTACTCTTGTTGTCGACAAGGCTAGGTGCTAGTCACTCCTTATAGTGGTGGGGTCAATTGCCTTCCAGCTATACCTTATACCTTCAAACTCCTTAAAGCCTATATTTGCACCAATTTCTATCGTATCCCAAACTAGAGAGTCATAATAGCCTATCATGTAAACCAACCTACGTTAGAAGCTAACCACCTTAGCTGTTAGCATAGGTATAACCTATATAAGGCATTTGCCACTTCACTACTTAAAAGCATCCTATTCAATAATTGGTAAAAACCAGGCTATGGTGTAATTTTTTAAAATAGCTACTATAAATAGATTTATAGCTTATATATATCTAATGAAACATGAAGTTTTATAAATATTATGAAAAATGAAACCTCAAATTTAATAAAAATCTTAAGAACTACATTGTTAGGAAAAGACAAAGTGTCTGCTAAAATTTTACTAAAAACCACAAGCTTCCAGAGTAAGGAATAAATCTCATTAACTGAAAACTAAGGGTCACCCGAAAAGACCCTATTAGTTTTCCTAGAAGTTATTGCATTCAATAAACTGTATAGAAATCCAGTTAGGTAATCTTGAATCTCACTTCTTGACCTCATTCTCTAATCTTCTAGAACTTAGAAAAGTATTGGTGAATCAATTGGGAAACCTGTAATAGATATAGAGGAATGAGTGACAACTTACTTAATGAGTAAGATATAGACATTATTACATATCTGACACAAAGCAGCCAAGGTTTTCAAGTAAGTTTAAATAAGTGCAATGTATGCTCAACCAAATGTTATTGCACAACGTTGATAGTACGAGTCTTAAATCAAGTTATCTTCCTAAATTCCTTAAATCAGCTACCAAACTTAATTGTGTTAATACAAGTCTCACATTTCTACCTCCCATAGAAAAGCTTCATCTATGAAACCATGACATCTTAAACTATTATTACGGTATCTAGATTAATAGAAAATATCTCTTTTTCATCCTTATTCTTGATGCTAAAAGTCATTTTAACTTCTACTCTAACTACTAAGTCAACTCTTTACTTGTTAATTCTATGTTGGTTTTCTATAAACTCATATTTTTTCCCCTACTCTCCCAATTCCCTTATTCATTGTCAATATTATATCTAAGTCACTACTATAACTCATCATTATTTCTTGTGTCCCTACTTACATTTTCTTTCATCTACCCTTAATTTCCAAATTGATTTTATTAATAGATTATCTATTTCTATGGTGTTTTCTCTTGTTTTACTAAGCTAAAGGTAATCGAATCAATTGGACCAAATCTATTAGTTTAGTAAAATTTTCTACATTCAATACTCAAGATTCAAGCATTTGTTAATTTAGGTCTTATGAATAATAATTTTCTGAATAAGTTTCTAAATCAATTTCTAAGTCTAGGAAATCTTAAGTTTCAAGTGAGAAGAAATTTCCTAATTCTATTTGGAAACAATCTTTGGTATAAGATCTATTACATACAAAAATTTTTATTTACCTGGAGTATTATCTACATTTAGTTAGTTGTTTAGATCATGTCAAATCTTAATGTTCAAGATTTGTCTCAAGTTTATTTTTTTAGTACCATGGTTTATCATCAATTTGATTATTTCTTCTTTACAAATCTTATTTATTTTGCTAAAGTGTAATTTTGTTAGATAGGTATCGACCTACTATTTTGGGATCCATCATTATTCCTATCTTTCTATCATCTAATTTTGTATAATGGTATAGTATTTGATTAATAGTTATCTCTTTTTAATTATATCCTTATTGAAGACACCTAATTTTTGCACACACACTACTACCCCCACCCCCTACCTCTGCTTTATTTTTCATTTTAGGCTATAGGGTCCTAAATTAGAAATGTTCAAAAAATGAAAAATGAAAGAAATCCCCCCCCCCCCCCCCCCCCCCCCCCAAAATGAAGAAATTTAGAAAAATAGGAGTTTTAGGAAAACTTAGAAAAAAAAAAGGAAAATAAGAAAAAGCACAAAAAATAAGAAATTAAAAAAAAAATACAAAAAAGTAAGAAATTTGAAAAGTCATAAAATAAAATAAGGAATTTAAAAAATAATAAATTTTTAAGTTGTTTAAATAGAATATAATTTTAATTTAAATAGTTTTGAATAAAAAACTACTAAGTCTAAGCTTAAATTTGAATATAGCTCAGGCTAATTTGGTTCATATGTACAATTAATTACACATATAAATAAAGAAAAACCAATATCTTAGGTGGATAAACACTTAGACTTGATATTGCATATGACTTAGAGATTCTAAATTCAATCCATAGAAGGTGAAAATATATCTTTTACTTACTTTTCTCACTTTATTGCCATGTTATTGCTACATCACGGGCCACGCCATTTGCTAACTCACTTCTAAGTATGGTAGACACACTTTGACACATTCATACACGTATAACTATGTATTTGGCACCACATATTATCCAGGTTCGTCCAATCCAAAATTGAAAGAAAATCATAGTACATTTAACTTTTTTTATCCTTAACTCGACCATGACACCTATAAATAGAGGTCTACTCTTCATTTTCAAAACATAATGAAAACTTCAAAACACTTTAAAAAAACAAAAATTGAAGTTTCCTCTCTCTAGCACGGTTCTTCTCTTCCTAAGATAGCATCCCTTATGGTATTTGTTGACGAAAACTATCACCATCAAATTTAACGAGCCGATCGAGTCGAATTGAGCTGACTTCAAGCTGAAGTGAGCCGACACAAGCCGACTAAGTCGAAGTGAGCCGATCCAAGCCAAAGTAAGCCAATATGAGTAGATCGAGCCAAAGTGAGCTGACTCCAAGACGACCTTCGTTTTTTTTTTTTTTAATTCATTTGTTTATTTGTAAATGTTATAAATGAGAAAAAGAAAGAGAAGAAAAAACAAAAAGAGGAAAAGGAAAAAAAAGAGAGTAAGGAAGTAGTCTATTCATTTATAGAAATAGATAGAATAAGTATAAAAAAAACAAAAATAAATGAAAAGGTTAATAAAAAAAATGGTTTCGACACTTTGAAAAATTAAGTTTTCCAAAAATAAATAAAAATAAATCAATCATTTTTCAAATTAGAATTATTTAGAATTTCCAAAAATAAAATTCAACTTAGGACCCCTTATAATCTTTTCTAAAATCAACTCAAAATGGGTAAAAACGTAAACCCAGTAATTTTTCTAAAGTGAAAATCAATCAACTCACTATATTTTCATTAAACGAGCTACAGAAGTTTGATCCCGAATAGCAGATATGTAGGCACTCGTATGCAAATATAAGGCGACTTAAAATATGAAAAGTTTAATTTTTTTCATTTTTAGATATTTATATAAATTAATCAATTTAGTCGCATGTATCATAATTAAATGTTTTTAAAAATTAAAAATGGTATATTTAAAAAGAGAAGTTAAATTCGGAAAGTTAAAAGTGGTATCCGTTTAAGGTTTTATAAATTAGCCCCCGGATTTAGATCTCTAGTTTTTTTTTTTTTAAAAAAAGCGTATTTATAACTTATTTTTTTAATCGATAGATCGGTAGCTAAGTTATAACCAATCCACCCAATTGGTTATAACTTAAACCTTTTTCCCGATTCCGGTCGGGTAGTGACTCCAAATTTTTTCAAGTTGGAAAAAATGGTCTTCTTTAAATCCTAGTCGAAGGTCAATATTAAACGAGTAGGGTTTAGTATTGATTAGTTTAGAGAAGACCTAATTTTATAAAAGAATTAGGAGGGTGAAAAACTAGGCTTGAAACTTATAGTATGAGTTTCTTATTTATTAAGCTTTTGCGAAGAATATTTTAGTTGTTCCATTATACTTATTATACTTTTTCATGTTATATTAAGTATACTTAAATTCTTTAACTCTTCTAATGGTGTTTGATAAGTTATGAATCATTGGAACAAGAAATCTCTTTACACTATTCATAGCTTATGGGTCCTAAGGTTTCCTACTCTAATTATTATATTAATATCTTAGCATTACCTATTAATTCATTATCTATCTTATCCCTCATCTTATATCTTTGCATATAAATTCTATGAATTTAATGGTTTTCCTTCTATTATAATTCTACCAGAACTTCCACCTCAATCATACCTCAAGTTTTCCCTAAGGTTATTCATTTTCAAGTTATATTCTTTTACAGTTAATATAAATTTGTTTCATTCCTGTCCTAATTATGTGATTCTTTTATTCCGTGATTGTTGTGCTATTGTTTTAAGCATCAACTTTATATTTTGTATCACTAGCATAAATGTCAACTGTATTAGGTTAAGCAAATCTTAACTGTTCTCTATCTTGAATTCAAATAAAATAGTGGATGACTCAAATAAGTTGAACTTGACATAACTTAACAAAAATTGGTACAATCTTTGACCAAGTGAACTCATAAAACATTTCTAACTTATATGACTCGGATTTGTTTAAACATAACATAACTCAAACTGAACAAAGACAGGGGACTTAATTAAAGAGACTTGAGAATCATCAATTTGCCAATCCCCTTTTGTTTACTTAAATGTGCTAATGTACATATGAGAAATATTACCTCATAGTATTTTAACTATATTTAGCATCACAATTATTGTTTGTCTTATCTCATAATATAATTGATTAGAGATTATGGATTTGAAGTTTTTTTTACTTTTATCATCATGTTTTCACCATAAGGGTGAAGTTAATCAAAGGGTTACTTAATAGATCTTTCATTGCTATAATTTAATATAATTACTGCATGCATTTATTCCTTACTACCCTTTGTGAACAATTATAGAAATTTAGTTAATCTAGTTATATGTTTAATACATTAGGTTAGGATTTATATTTCACTTCAAGGTCTTTTATTTTCTAACATCCTAGTCATAACAAACTATAATCACTTTAAGATCACAATTAACTAAATTGATAATTTCTTCCTAGACTTATTCTTCAGAACTTCTTACTATTTGGTATCCTTCTTGGTTAGTGTTACTATATCCTGAAATTTGATGTTTTACCTTCAATGTATATTATGATATATTTATAATACTGATGATATGATTGAAGTATTAGGTAAGTCAAGGTAGGATTTTTTTCCTAATTTAATCCTTTAAAGTAAAGATGGTTATCTATAATTTTAATCTAGATTATTTTCTATATATACTTATGCATTCTTCTTATTCTAATAGTGAAGTTCAATTTTGGAGTCACTACTCAAGGTGATATTATCCTACTCATGTGATATATCATAAGAGCAGTAACCTATCATCATATGAGCATTATATCATCATCTTTTCAAAAATTAACATTGTATCTTTACATATCTAATATGAAATGTATATTCTCTGCCATTCATCATACAATTCCACTATTTACTCATAGTAGTTTCGTAGTGGTTATACTTTTTACATAAGTTAAAAGGAATAAATTTAACATTTATATAACTACTCATCTAAATTACATATTGCTAAAGTATTATATTACAAAGAGATATAAATTTGATCCTTTTCATATTCAGTGTCATGCTTAGTTCCTAAATATACCAAATATAATTCTAACTTTGTTCCACTAGACTAACAATCTTATTTAATTTACTACTCGATGCTTAAAGCTAGAATATACGATAGTTTATTAGAATATCTTCAAAATTAGAAATATCGTCATGGGTCAAATTAGTTCTTAGTATTAAATTTATCATGTTCAATAATCCATTATAATTCAACTCTTAACTTTTTAAATCAAGTTTTGTCTCACTTTCTAATTTGACTTCACACCTTATAATATTACTAAATTCCATATTTTATACCTACATTATAATATTTTCTACTATAACAGTTTAATGCCTATAGTCAAGTCACAATCTTTTCCTATTGAATTATGTATTCTTTTAACCATACTGGTTTGAATGTTACTCTTAACCATTTCATGTTAATACTATATGTTAAGTAATTATCCATACTCTTCACTACTTATATACTAACATTATCAATCGTCTTATTACATATGGAGTAAAATTACTTTATAGGTGTAAGCATCTTAATATATCTTTGATGCACATGCATATAAGTATCTTAATTATATTATATAATTTCGCCTGATAATGTATTTTATCACTATACATTTTATTTATATATATACTCCAATCCTATAAAAAGATATACACAATTCCTATAAGGCTTTTAAGAAGTGTTACATTGAAGTATGAATTTCTATTTAACTTACTATTAGTGTCACTTTTCATATGTTATTTATATTTTATGAAGAATACCATGTCTAAGTAATTCCATAGTAAGTTAATTACCTATCTTGAAAATTTGTAAACCAATGTTTCCCTCTTATATTAGTCTTCATAGTAGATTATGTCTTATCTTTAGAGAACCTTAAGTTAGATTATCAATTATATTGTTAAGTATAGGCAAGACCTAGAAAAGATGTTATTATTATCCATAGAAAAGCTTACTATCCTCTTGGTATCTTTTGTTTTGATAATTGTCGACACACTATATACTTTATTTTCATCACATATCCTTGCTAGAACAGTCATTTTAGAGTTTTCTATGATTTTTCCTCAGTTATGTAATTTCACCTATTTATCTCATAGTTGTCTACCTAACTTTTTGAGTCAATTTCTATAACACTTCTAAGCTAAATCATACATCTAAAATTATCTTAAGCTCACTCCCTTTATCAATTTCTAATTTACATTCTATATCTCTAGTTATTTGTATTTTCACCTACTCAACATTCTAACTTGCCTAAAATACTTCTTAAGTCTTTAAATCACCTAATCCCACTGCCAACTCCCTCATTTGCATACTTCACCAAATTAGTTTCAACATCTCAATACTCATTCATAATTAAATTACTCAACTAATCCTATGGATTATAAAGTATGGAATAAATCTCATTTACTGAAAACTAGAGGTCACTCGAGGAGACCCTATTAGTTTTCCTAGAAGTTAATACAATCAATAAATTGAGCAGAAATCCAGTTAGGTAATCTTCAATCTCACTCCCTAATTTTGTTCTCTAGTCTTCTGGAATTTGGAATACTATTGGTGAATCTATTGAGAAACTTACAAAATAGCTATTAGGGAATGAGTGATAACTTGCTCAGTAAGTAAGATTGAGATAATAGCACATACCTAACATAAGGTAATTAGGGTTTTCAAGCAAGTTTAATTATGTACAATGCATGTTTAAGCAAATGGCATCATATGACATTAATCGATCATCATTAGATCAGAGAAATTATGCCCACTTTAATTCGAGTTTTGAGGAATTTAACGCTGCGCATTCGTGGATTTGGTCACTAAATTAAGGCTTGTGCAATGGAGAACACTCTGCTCGAGACTACCTTTAAGTTATGGACCCCAACCTGGCTATGACCTCTCCTCCTATCAGTTAGTTCAAATTAGGGTAAAGGGAGGACCATTTATACTATCTTTAACGAAGGGTCTGAGGTTATCCTACACTTCTTAGTCGTTTTCCCTTAGTGGGTTGTGATGTAGGTCTGATTAGTAGTTAAGTCGAGTTTGTGTTAAATTGCTTCTGAGGTGATCAAGGAAATTCAAATAATTTAAAGCATGTAATATCATAAAGTAATAAACACATCAATCCAATACTTAACTAGCATAATAGTATTCAAGGATACATGTTGCATAGATACAGACAACTAACTTATAACCACAAATAAGACATATACTAAGGTCTTCAAGTATTCTTAAACAATACTTCAAAGTACAGTGAAATATTGATCTCTCTTACCTAGATATTGATGCTCATTCTCCTCATGTATCACTCTCGTTTACCTTTATTATCCTTAAAATTTAGTGTAACCTCTTTAGTTTCCTACCAATATGTAACATATGAGTTCATTTTAATATTTAAATACGTTCCTCAATGGTGTTAGGTAAGTTTTCTAAGGCATTTATTAGATATTAGTTAAGTAGGGTACATTTTGACCAAGATTCCAAGCTAATACAAGCTACTGCCTAATAGTTTCTAGCTAAAGTTCTAACTTCAGTAAATTCTTAAAGACATAATCAAGCGACTTTCTGATCTACTCTTCGACTCTCAATGATCCAATATTCAATATTAGCTATCTTCAAACTCCTAGTTGCTCTTACATTTTTCATCACCATTGAACTACTTCTAACTAAGTTTCTAACTTGCATTTTGACCTAGCTTTGTAGTACAACTATTATTTGAGTGACTTCTAGCTCATATTCTGATTTTGATAAAGGTATAAAATTCATATACAAATCACCAATTGATCTACTGTTGGACTCGTGGTGTGATCAAAGATATTAAATACTAGACAACATTGTTACCTAATTTTTGATAAAGTTGTTAACCCATCGTCCTAAACAAAATTCTTATTTAGAAAGTTTTAACTTACATTTTATTTTCTAGAAATTGTATAGAGCCCAAGGATAGCCACTTACGGATCTAGATCAAATTTCTAATGTATTCACTATATTCATACCAGGTTACATTCTAACTTACCTTATAACTTACTTTCTTATATATACTAAACATATTTTAAATTCTCAAATCATGCAACTTCAGCATCCTTACCCCTTACTCCTCACTCTAACACTCTAACCCAACACTTCAAACCTCAAATACAGTAATAAACTAACACTTGAAGACCTAATTACTTTATTTAACACTCATTTTAGGTAATTTCAACTATATGTGGCTAGCTAAGGAAAACCCAAATATTCAACTTTTGAATTTTGAAAACTCTTTTTATGGAATCAAAATAGACATGTTAAAATGTATATACATAAATTTTGGAAACAAAACAACATTATTTAGGCTATTAAAAATTAAAATTAAGGTTTGTTTTTGGCCTAGTAACTTAAGGAATTCATATTTTGACTTAGCATTTGGAGACTCTGGTTGCATTTTTAGATTCTACACAAAAATTTACTTAAGGAAACAAAAAATCATAATTTTTAGAGCTTGTCTACTATTTTTAGAAAAATAGAATAAAAAACAGCCAAGACCGAAATTCACTATTACTCATAACTCTAGCCACTATCTACAGGTGGGGGTTTTTCTTCCCAAGTTGGGGCTACCTCCTTTATCTCTAAGTGGTTGGGTTCACTCTCAAGTGGTGGCTAACACTAAGAACTCAAATTTCACTCTAAATTGCTTTATTTCTTTTTAATTTTGCAAAAACCCTTATTGATACTTCCAAAGCCTCCTTATATTTTTCCTAGATACTAAATTGTGTAAAAAAATATTTCAAATTCAATTTGATGATTTTAGGGAGCTCTCCAAGTCAATGGTGATTTTTCTTATGCTATAACACCACTTTTCCCCTACTATAACACCCCTTTTCCCTTTATTTTCTCACACTACTTGACCATTAATCAAATTGCAAAGTGTCCTTACCTTTTCTAACATTAAGCCAAGCCCATTAATTGTGCTTGGATGATCCTACAACTATCCCATACAAAAAGTTAAGTTATTTAACTTAATCTTAATATAACATTTAGTATATTATATAATATATAATTATTTCCCTATTTTGGATATACACCTATATATGAGACCCTTATGTTACACCAGTAAACATGTTTCCTGATACGTTGGTAATTTTTTATAATTTTCCTCTTATTTTTATTTACTTATTTAATAATTTTTTCATATGTCCTGGTATTTTTGATAATTACAAGTATATATATTTATATAAAAAATTACATCCAATATATATACATGTCTTTGATATATTATATTACTTATATACTTTACCTATAAGTATTCATTAATTTTCAAAACCTAATTCGCGTATTACAAATAATTATAATATAGTAAATTTATACTATTTTGGCTATGTTTTTAATATTTTATTATATTTTTAAATTATAAGTCTGTAGAAATTCCTTAAGTAATATTTCTAAGCCCCTTATAAGTTTCCAATCAAATTGAGTTACCTTTCTAAATGTCTTAAATTAGCTACTGAACACAATTTCACTAATACAATCTCACAATTTCTTCAGTAATTTTTCACATTTTTCTCTTTTGTTTTCCAAACCTTAACTTATTATTCTCAAATTCTCAATTATAAACAACGGAAATTTCCTAGTAGGAGATTGAAAGTTAATAAGATTTCTCGAAAGATACCCTTACTATTGATAAGATTCGAGAGAATACTCTCAAAAGCTTGAACTCAAACTCTTAAAACCCTTAATGGCAATTTTAGCCTTAGTTTGACCCTTACACTCAAAGCCCAAAAATTATGTAAACAATTGCCAATAACTAATGTTACCTCCCAAGGTTAACCTAATCTAACAAAACTAACCCTAAACCCTTGAGGAGAAGAGATCAATAGTCAAAGCCCATGAGAGCTCCCTAAAATTGATAAAGGGAAAGCTAACCCAAAAATGAATATTGATATAAATAACATTAACAATGAATTCAAAACCTTAAAATGATTACTATAGCACTTAAATGAACTTTCAAACACTAGAATCTTAATTAAAACCCTAATACGTACGAACCTTTAAATTGTAAAACCCTAGTTTATAATTGAAAACCCTAATCTAACTATTGTACTCTAATTAAATAGTAAAACTATTCATTAATCAGAGACATATCGCATAATTGCCCTAAAAACCTAATCTACCCTCTAAAACGTACTTGAACAGCAATAGTTGTTTCAATTTCTTAAACTAATTAGACAAGATGACCTAATGGTCTTACCTAACTTCATTTGATACACTAAGCCCTAAAATGAGCCTAATTTGTGCTAAGTGTACTAGTAATTAAGATTAAAAAACTTAATTACTCCTTAATCTACTAATCGAGTTTTATATCATAATTAACTACAAATCAAGAACGATTGATCATGTGAAACCAAAGTAATCATATGAAAATATCTCAAGATTGCTAACGTTATACTTGGAAAGAAAATATGAACTCGATAAACTTTCAGATCTAAACTTAAAGTCACATATAGGAGTTAATAGGTAATCCTTAAAACTGCTTAAGACATATTAATAAATCTTATAATAATAAAATCGATAAATAAAATGATTCAACCCTAAATAATAAATCATAAACCTTAAGTAATAAGTCGAAAAACCTTAAAGAAAGTAAAACCCTAAAACCTATAATATATGAGAAACCTTAAAACGATTGTAAAATATCAATAGGTTGAGTAAAACCTCTATTGGAGGTCCAAAACCCTAATTCAACTAATAAACCTTAAATATATCCCTAAACTATTTGCTAATCACAAATAATTTCTCAAATTGTTAGGAAACCCTAAATCACCAGTCTTGTATGCAATCCGAAAGCCCTAATTGGTCCCAAATAATAAAGGACTATAACAAACGAATTAATATAGGTAAATGAACTTAATTAAAGCAATAAAATATGGAAAGACCCTAGTTATACCCTAATTAAGCTTAAATTGCTTAATTAAGTAAAATCATGATTAATTAGTTAATTACTCTTTAATCCATCTACCAACCCTATTTTTATTAATTAAGAAGTGGATAAGATCAATGAAAGAGACATAACAAAAAGGCTAATTAGACAATTAAGATATTTTGAGACAAACCCTTGCTAAATCAAGTAAAGGGTTAAAGAGCAAGCAATCCCCCCTTAATTATTGTACCCTTTTAACTAATTAAAGCAATATCTTATCCCCCCTTATCCCACCCTCTTTATTTGCAATTTTACTCATTTAAAATCCTCATTTGAATCCATTATTTACTCTAAGAAAACCTTAGGAAACACTTTTAAGAAACCTAAACAAAAAACCAAAGGAAAAAGGGAAGAAAACAAAAGGAGTCATCGGATCCCTTTACTCACCTTAATGCCTTTTGGTCTTACCACCATCACACGCCACCAAATCATAAGACACCACCACCAGAAGATCACATACATAATCTATTTTCTTTCCAACAAACATTAACTCCCCAAGGTGCATGTTTTGTTTTCATTTTTAGGTGAAATAGTTAAAGCTCATGCAAACCAGTTTAAGGTAAAACTCACTCAACTTAAATTTTTTATGTACATTAGTTTTACCTATGATATCTTGAGAGTATAAAATAGAAATACTATATAAATATGTTATAATCATATACATGTCATTTAAGAGACTCATAATTACTCTTTCAATCATGTATTTAGCTAGTTTGCTATTTACATTCTAGGAGTATAGAAGATAGTTTTATGTAAATAACTTGAAAAGAAGATAAAACTCCATGAAACCCTATGTATCATGCATGCTACCACTTCCTTAGTGAATATCCATCTTGCTCTTACTATCTTATGTAATGTTATTAGCTTAAGACAAGGAGAAATGTGATTAAAATGAGGAAATACACTAAAATAAATATTGGATGTAAGAAGTTGAAGAAAAGTCTAGAAGAACCTTACTTGGCCAACACTTTCAAGAAAATTTCAGATCTATAAATTTTGATTTATTAGCTTAATAACACGATTATTTAGTATTAAGTGTGGTTTAGAACTTGATTAACTAAGTTAAGTAAGTTAGTGATGAGTTAGGGCCCTAAACTAGCTTAGTTAGTGATTAGAGACTTAAAAATGGTATTAATGGCCACCTTAATGATCATTACCAAATCTATAAAGTTAGGTAAAGTGGAGTAAACTTAAGGCTAAGGTTATACTTAAACCTAAAAAGATAAGTCGCTTTAAGCATAAGGCCTTAAAGTGCAAGTTAGGCCTAAAAAACCCCAAAACACAAGTTTAAGGCCTAAATAAAAGGGATGACTAGATCTAAATATTATAAGTCCTAAAATAAGTTATTCAAGAGACCTACTAAACCCTAAGGCCCATCTAAGACATCCATTATAGGCCCTTTAATGAATTGAAGTCTTAAACTTAAGAAAAGTGCTCGTTTAGTCCCATAAGAGCAACACCAAGGCCTAAGATGAAAACTTAAAGTGTTGGTAGAAAAAGTTCACTTAAAATACTTAAGAAGCCCAAAATATTAAGTATAAGGACCAAGATCAAAAACTAAGCTCCAAACTAAGCTCAAATCCTAAAGTAACCAAACTCACCTTTTGGGACCACAGCCTTATAAGACCCAAATGGAAAACTTGCTAACCTAAAAGCCCAAAAATGACATTTCCAAATGATAGAACACTCGAAAAAAAATGAAAATCGATTATAAGAATATGAAATTTCGACTTAAAATGAGAAAGTTATAACTAAAATATGAAATAAGCGGTGATAGGGAAATTATAGCAAAGCTCACGAATATATTAAGTTTAAGATGAGTCTTATTTACTTTAATTACCCTACTCATGTGATTTGGAATATTAAGTTTGAGATACCAAGGACTACTGGGAATACTATACTTCAAGGCTGAGTGTGTATACTGCCTCCTATTTTACTCTATTATGTGCTTGTAGTTAGTGCACCATCTAATTATATCTCATAATTGAACTTGTTGCTTGTTGGGGTATATGAGAACTTGTATGTGCTTGCTTTGGTTGTCTCTTACTTAAAAATATCTTAAGACATTTTGAACATCCTTATTTATTGCATTAAAAGTCAGGGTATTAGAATGTCTAGAATATATTTACTTGGTCACTCCATGAATCCAGATTAATAAATATTTAGCCTTTAATTAAACCAGATATGCACTGCATCTTATTACATAAGTTAAAGGGCATTAGCACTATATAGTAGAATGGGAGATCATCCATAGATGGATCCATATTGATATTATATGTTGTGATTATTTATCATATGATGTATTTGTGCGACATGTTTTTCCCTCGACCTTTAGGATCTACTTAGTTCTAGGGAGTGCCACCTTTTGATTGAGGCCAAGTAGTATATACTACTAAGGGCGCTTATATTGCTAAGATAACTCATATTGGACGTGGATACTTAAGTTCTGATGTGCCTAAATACTTCCTAACCTAGCTAATGATGGACATAAAACCATGCTACGTGCAGTTACTGACTCTCTGTGACTCTAGTGACTGTGGATTGTTAGATCACTTGTATATATATATATATATATATATATATATATATATATATAGTTAAGCAGATGTATGTAAAATGAATAAATACCCTTAAAAACTCACTAGTTAGAGCCTTATAATCTCTTACTTATAAGGCAGTTTTTATATCATGGGTGCATACGTGATATTAAGATTTTAGGCAATACTTCCAAGCCCTCTTTTAGGGTGTTACACCAATTGTATGTAAGATATTGTAGAGAGGATTTTTAGAATTTATAAAGCTTGTAGTAGTGCAAATTGATTTGTTTTCTCTTTCTTCATGTAAATCACCCTTTTATACTTAATCCTTTAAGTGTCAAATTACTAACTCCATGCATGAACAACTGTTCAATCCTTCACATGCCTAAAATAAGTCTATGCCAATTGCCTTATATTTTTTTATTGATTTTTTTATTAATTTTCTTAGCTTATTTTAGTTTAAATTATAGTTAATCAGGTATTTCAAATAATTATGGGTATATAATTACGCATAATAATTGCTTATGACATATATATATGTTATATAAGAATTTTACTACATATATAATTTATCTTCAGAAATTTAATAATTAACGAAGCCTATTTCGTGCGATTATGATAGATGTTAAGTAGTATAGTAGAATTATACTATTTTAGCTATACAATTATTTTATTATATTTTTGAGATTCGAGTCAATAGTGTCTTATTGACTAATATCTCAAGTCCACTTATAAATTTGTAATTTAATTGGGTTAGTTTTACCAATGCCTTAAATTACTAGTTCGATACCTAATCGTAAAAGTATAGGACTTAAACCAACCTTTACGATATTTATAAAAAAGAGTTCGTTAAACTAGATTTATAACCATCACTAGTTAAACATGGTAACAAATCACACTATTATCTTCATGATAAAATATAAATTGAAAAATCGCATCAATATGATATAATTTACCTTTTTTCTAAATTAATGGCAAGTCTATCTTAATCATATGAGATAACTTTTACTATAGAGATGGATTCTTATTGCTTAGCTTCCTCCTTCCTTTTACCATCTCTCTTTTCATCAATTTTTTTAAGGCAAATAATCAATTACATCAACATAAAAATGTTCATTTTGGTCATTTTAGAAAGTGTTTTGCAAAAGGAAAAGAGGTTCATGGGTAGGAACATGGCCATGTTTATGCCTACGCTTTTCCTATAGACTCGTTTCTCTTCTCCCTCAATCAAAAACTTCCTTATTGCCTTACTACTTAACCCTAACACTCCAAAACCCAAAATCTACGCTCTCTCCAACTTCAAAACCAACCACAAGGATCAATTATTCAATCAAATCTCTTCTTAACAGTACCTTTTCATCATCTATCAATTAACATGACGTTATGAATTGAAACTTTACCTTATTAGATTGCTTAGGCTAGATCTAGTGAATCGCTAATGGATTGCACCTTGCCAACTTCTATAAACCTTAATGTAGAGGAGATCTATGATTAATTATAGATTTAGCGTAACTTATAAATTGATTAATAGTAGCTTACTTTTGTCATTTCTCTTGTTTATTGTTCTCTAAAGAGAGTCTCTATTATAGAAAGGAGAATACTCTTTCAGAAAGAAGAGTAAAAATGACCTTAAGGTTTCTCTTAACCATTTAGATAATCCCTTGCTCTTTTTACAAAACTTTCCCTAGTTGTTAAACATTGTTTAGATGTTAGTCAAAGTTATTGGGCAAATGAGTCTTGAGGTACTGGAGTAAAACTAAAAAATTTGTACCATATATTGTTAGTTAAATTTGAGTGGTTGGTTAAATCTGCTAAAGAGAAATTGTTAGGCTATAGTGGAATCGAGGCTATCCGATACTACTATTTCGATGCCTAAGTCAATTAAGTGTTTTAAAAAAATGACAATAGAGAAGTAATAAAGGATAGGTAAGGGTGTCTAAAGAGCCTTATTGTACTCATCCTTTTGCTATTTATAAAGCATGGAAACAAACATTTTAAGGGAGTAACTAAAGGCAGTTCAACAGCTTTTGATACGTGGTGCTTTATCAATTAGAGCATGTGATAGATGTGAGGAATGAAAGACAATTAAGTAGTTATTTTCCTTAGTAACAATCAACCTGTTTGCGCTTCTATCTTAATATTTGAATGTTCAAACATCTTGGCTAGGCCTTAGTGATTTGAGCCTATAAACCTAGGTTGACAAGGTAACTAGGCATCAACCTATTGTTATCAATAGGTCATCAGCTATTGAGGTGGCTATATTAGGTTTTAGTCTATCATCTTAAAGTAAGGTAGTTCAACTTTAATTTAGAGTAGATTGGTAACTAGTTAACCATGTCTTAGTGAGAATATACTATTAACACTATATATTTGATGGTATAAAAAATTATTTTCATAGCATAAAATAAATATTTTTTTAATTTAAAAAGTAACTAGTAGGAATCAAATAACTAGACCTTTAACCTGAAGTTGAGCTTGAGGCTTAGAAGAGCTAACAAGGCAAATTCTCATATTCCAACCAGTTCCTATCAAGGCCGAGCTGTTCCTTACTGCCAACCAATTTCTTATGTCGAGCTAAGTAACTATACATCTCTTGATAGTCAAATGCCAACTTGACTTATGCTTTGCTAACAACCCAATCCTTCATGCGCCTACTCGACAATGATCAAGCCAACCTCCAACTCGGCAATATTGATGCCGAGAAGTCGAGAGCTCCAACACACATCCCTAGCTACTCTTCTCAAATGGACCTAGGTTTGTTCATGCCACCCCCTTACCCACTCACTCCCAAATCCTAACCATACCATTTGTCTATTTTAGTCAAAAGCATCTACAATAATTTCTTGTCACGTCTTCAAGACCCACGTGAATGATTTCACCGCACTAATCCACTGATTTCTTTTATTTTTCATTTATACCCTTCGTTATTCGTTATATATTACTTCTTTTGGACATTACCTTTTTAGTTTTTTCCATTTTAGGTAAATTGCCCTAGTTTTTTGGTATATCTCAAAATATTGAATATACTCTTTGTGAACATTGCTATATTTAGCTTGTTACTTACTTCACTCTTATTATAACCTTTAAGTAAGGCTAAGTGATGAGTACTCTCATTGAACCATCTCATGCGTCATATCGAGTTGTATCGAGAGTCCTCGAAAGTTTCCTAGTATGTCATATCCTTGAAGCTATTATAAGGTTTACTTTTTTTTCTTTCATCACCACGCTCACATTCATCATCTCTATGTTCGAGCTTTCTGTAAACTTAGACCCACCTCCATACGTTCACCCTTGTCAACTCTCAATGTAGCGTATCATCTTTTTGGTATCAAAGCAAAGGTTTCCTTTGGGTAAGTCATGTTAAAGCTTTCTAAAGTAGTAGTGATTGTTGTAATAGTGTATTGCAATTGCTTAGAAGTTAGTTATACATGTTTGAATAAGTAGGAGGAGTAGTAGTTCGCTATAGTTATATACTCTATTTTTCCCTGTTTTAAGTATACGAAAATAACCAAGTTTCAATTAGGTTTGCTGTTCTTAGGAAGTGGCTATTGTGTTTGTAAGGCAGTTAAACTTTCATGTAAGTATGTGTTTAACTGTGTGATGTTTAGCTTGGAGAAATAGTATCTATTGTTTCTCAAATTCAAAATTTGTAACCAAGTTTTGTTGAAGAAAATGATGGATCCGAGTGTCAAAGCTGGCATTGGGGATGTTAATAGTAATGTAGTCCACCATAGATGACAACCCTAAGAAACCCCCAGGAGTATAAATAAATGACTTGATGAGGTAGCTAACCTCATTGTAATACCTTAAGGTCTTGAGCCAATACAATAATCTTAAGATTTAAGCTCCTAAATTTAGGGTCCTAAGCTATGTTATCTATTTTGTTTCAAACTTCATAATAAGGTTAGAAAACTTAGATGAGGTAATTTTAGTGAAATCAATTTCTTAAAATAACTTATATGAAAGGATTAATTTAAGAAAAATGTCAATTTATCGATGAAACTAATAAATATTGAAAACATAAAATTTGGGCTTTTAGATATAGTAGGACATTAGATGAGTTATTTAACTTATAAAAATGATAAATGAAGCTAAATTATATGTAATATACATGTATTAACATAAGATATTCATTATATGTATTGAATACATATATATAATAATAAATTATAAAAATAAGGTAAATTAGTATAAAGTAATGGAAAATTAATAAAAAAAATTAATGGATGAGTTATTTAATGATGTGGCAGTCTAGGATTAATTAGGAAACATAAGTCATCACTAAAATCATGAGGGGATGACACAAAGCTCTTATGGAAATGGGAAAAATGACATGTAGCAAACACGTCCATTTTTTATTAAATTAAAAAACTTGAAAACCTATAAATAGGACCTAACCCTCACTTGTAATATTTAAGCAATCCAAAAATACAAGAACATAATTTAGAAAAAATAGAAATAATAAAATAAAAACAAAACAAAAAAACAAGGTTAGAGCTGGTCTAAGGTAGTATGTATACAAAAGCACAATTTGATGTGAAGTGGCTTAGTGGTTTGAAGGTAAGCCATGAGAGAAGTGGTTCTGATAAGAAGTGGCAGCAAGAGGATGGCCAAAGGCGATCGGTTTAGGTGAACCAAAATTCCGCTCATAACTTATTTAATTTTCTAAAAATATTAAATGTTATTAATTAATTATGAAATTTGGTTTTCTAGGGTTATTTTAGGTTTAGATTAATTTAATAATTTTATTTTAGTTAAATAATGATTGGAAATATAGGGTCCTTAAGAAAATGCCCTGTTTGGATGAAAATTGAACTAATTTTGATAAATATTAGATGATGTTATTTCAAGATCAATTTTTCTTTATAATATATATATTTAATTATGGTAATAATAATTTTTGAAATTAAGCATGTTTACTATTTTTTATAATTATTTTGAATAAAATTGTCGATTTTACCAAATTGTTAAAATAATTAGTTTTTGATTAAATTAATGAATTACCCTACATGTTTTGACTTTTAGAAGTTTATAATGATATTTGGAATACTTAATTTTTATCTTACATATAAATTTGTTTATTTTCCCTAATTTTTTGTAATTTCGAGCTAAAACAACTATTTTCGTAAAAATAAATAATAGCTAATCTAATGTAATTTATAGTCAATAATTAAACTGTACATTTTGTGAGTCTACCAGATTTTTTCATGAAATTAATTGGCCTCGTATACTATTTATTATGTATTTTCCTAATAAAAACCTATATATTAGCTTAATATGTAATATAGTGATTGGTACTAGTAAAGGTTGATGGTCATGCTTCTAAGTTAGAATCAAAGCTTGTTCAAGTTAATTACGAAGTTACTATAACATACGCTCAAGTCAGTAGTGAGAAAGGATATTTTTGGACTTTGAAAAAATTGATAGACTTGATTCTTAAGATATCTTAATAGTACTCGAAATAACGATCTTAATGATATAAAGTTTATTGAAATGGGATAAGGAATGAGTAAGATACGATCAAATGAAGTTTAAAAACGCAGTAATGAAAGCTTATAAGAGTTTGGGTTAGACCCATATTAGACTTGAAGACTGTATTTTTATTGTCATAGGTGTACTAAGTAAGGAAAGGATTACATCGTGAAGTTTAGAATTCTATGCTATTACTAAGCCTTGGTAAGTAAATCTAACTCATGCTTGGAGTAGATATATTACTACTCATAACATATTGTGCTATTTGATGCTATGTTAATTAAATATGGCTATATCTTAAGATAATTGATATGCTACTATAACAGTTGTTGATGTGGTGATTTTGAATGATAGTAGCTATATCTTGGTTAGATTGTTATGGTTCTATGTTGGTGTTGATGTGGTGCTTACGAATGATTGTACTAACTTGGAGAGTTAAGAAATTGTTAACTCAATCTTCTGAGTGTTTACTTAGGTAAGCCCTAAGTGAGATACTAGAATTTTGCTAAGGAGAGTTCAAAAACTAGAATCAAATCACTAGGTTGAGTAAAATTGAAAGATCGAGTGTGTTGAATGATTTACTTGAGTAGTTATTGCATATCATGACATGACATTACATAAAAAGAGACCTAAGAGTCAAAATTTTCAAATGAGGCTTCCAAGTGATTATGGAAAAAGCATGACTTTATTAACTCAGTTTTTGGAAGCATATAGATTCTCATTGCTTAAATATCTTGACTATTTTAATAGTCTCAATTGATAAAATAGATTGTGTTGTTTAAGTTTGTAAAACAAAGTTAGGGGTTATACTCCCAAGCAACTCCTTATTGCCCTTAGGTTCCTAGACATTGTATCCAAATGCCCTATTATGTTAACTAATCGGATGCAGATATTGAAGGGCATAGGATTTTAGTACCGATATATGCCACGTGCATGAACATAGCATACTGCAGTGGCAATAATAAATGCTTAGTTAGGTTAATCTATGTGTGAAGCTAAACCTACTGGATTTGAGTGAAATGTTTCAATTTTGATATTGCCTATATTGTATTGTTTGTCATCCACTCTCACTTAACTTCAGTAGTTGAGAGGATAAAATGTTTTATGCTTAGGTTAACAACATCGTAAAGAGCTCAACATTAAGGGAGGATGTATATTAAGAGCGTAAGTTAGAGTTAGTGCTTTTTGTATGGAACCTATACTCCTGCTATTGTGAAGATGACAAAAGAAAAAGATGGCTCACGTTTTGATGTAAATATTATGCTATATACATAAGTTGTGATAGAATATCTAATTGAGCTTCATTGTAGCAACCCCTTTATCATGCAAACAAAGTTATCTTTTAATGAATGAGCAAGTTGAGTTAAGTTTTCAACAGGTATTCTTATGTGATGGTGTAATCCATGCTAAGCTGGGATGTGACACTCATAGTTGATTTGACTAGAGCTATTCATGTAATGGCTTATTAGACTACAAAATACTTTATAAACCACTTGACCTGCTAGAGGATAGATCCCAGCTTGACCAATTTGAGGTAGAAGAGTAAGAGGACGAGTACAAAGGAGAATTGACTTAGGAATTTATGGATGACAAAGGGGAAGAAGAGCACGAAGAAGAAGAATAAGCTTGAGCAACCTAAGCTATCGATCGTATAAAGCTTTAGATTCCAAAGTTCTTTGGTTTTAGGAATGTAGATGATTATTTAGATTAGGGGGAAATGGTTGAGTGTATATTTTATTATTACCAATATGAGGACCAAGTGAAGATGAGGACTATTGCTATTGAGTTCTTAGGGTATGCCATGATGTAGTGGAAGAACTTCTAAATAATGAAAAGACGAGAATGATACAGAGAGGTAAATAGTTGGCCCAAAATAAAGAGGATACTTAGAAACAGATTTGTGCTGGATTCTATTTGCAAGACACTTTCACTCAACTTCAAAATTTGAGGCAAGGAGGCCAAACTATTGATAAATATGTTCAAGAATTATGGATACTTATGATTTGCTGTGATGTGGATAAGCCATCAGCCCAAACAATATCTAGATTTCTTACTAGATTAAGAGGTGTTCATTTGAGATATTATAGAACTTCAACAATTCACTACAATGGACTAAGCCGTAAGAATAGGCTAATAAGTAGACAGATAGAGGAAGAGTAGGTCGAGCCGACCAATACAACCAGGTTGACCTACCCCCCACCCTTGGAAGTATCCAAGCTTAGCAAAGTGCTAAGCCAAGTAGACAAATAGATATCAAAGTTGAACAAAAGAGTCGACCAAATGATGGTAAAGTGCTATTGCGAACTTATGAGAAGGGACAATGATCAAAGGGGAAAACGAGCCAGATTAAGTACTTTAAGTACCAAGGGTTTAGGTACATTGCTGCTTAGTGTCCGAACCAATGAACTATGATTATCAAAGGAGATGTCCCTATCGTTGAAGTAGATAGTACTGATGAGAAAATTAAGGATGAGGTTGTTTCTGAGAAGGAAACCACTTAGAAGAATGAATTGTTGAGGAAGTTGTGTTTACCAAGGACTTGAACAAGTTAACCTTAGTTGTCCAATGTACAATGAGTATAGAACCATCTACCAAGGAGAAGTAAAGAGATAATTTGTTCATAATAGGTTTGTATGCTCATAGTAGATAGTAGGAGCTATGCCAATGTGGCCTCTACTAACTTGATTAAGAAGGTCAAGTTGTCAACTATTACATACTCGAAGCGGTATAAGTTACATTGGCTGAATGAGAGGGAGCATTACATGTCAGTCAGTAAATCTTATTGTCGATCTCTATTAGAAATTATTCTAATGAAATTTTATATGATGTGCTACCCCTATGCGCATCTCATGGTTTCTAGGCTGATCATGGCTTTTTTATCGAAGAGTTATACATAACGCATTCAAGAACACTTGTGTTCAAGAAAGATGGGAGAAAGATTACATTAAACCCTATGATGTTGAGTCAAGTTAGCAAGTTGCAAGCTAAACTTGCTTAAGGATCTAAGAAGACTTTGATTTCGAGTAGAGCCAAGCTATGAAAGGCTATAAAGGCTAATATGCTAACCTTTATATTGGTTAGGAAACTACTAGAGCTGAAGGAGAATATTGAGCTACCCTTTAAGTTGAGAGAGCTATTGGATGAATATGTCGACCTATTTCTCGAACAATTACTTAAGGGATTACCCCCTTTCTAAGGCATTGAGTATTGCAATGACTCGATGCCCAACACTACCTTATTAACCAAACCAAACTATTAGATGAATCCTAAACAAGCTATTGAGCTCTAACAACAATTCAATGTACTATTAGAAAAGGGATATGCGAGGGAAAGCCTCAACCCCTATGCTATGCTAGCGCTCCTTGTGCAAAAAAAGGATGGAACATGGCACATGTATGTAATTAGTAGAGCCGTAAACAAGATCAAGATTAAGTATAAGTACCCTATCCCCAAATTAGATGACATGCTAGATGAACTGAGTAGAGTAAAGGTCTTTAGTAAAATCAATCTAAAGTCTGTTTACCGTTAGATCTAGATGAGGCGAGGAGATGAATAGAAAACTGCATTCAAAACTTGACATGGACTTTACAAGTAGATGGTTATGCCTTTTTGCTTGTCAAATGCCCCAAGTACTTTCATAAGACTAATGAGCCATGTGTTGAGGAATCCTATTAGAAGATGTGTTGTGGTGTACTTTGACAACATCTTTGTATACAATGTCAACATACCAAGTCACTCAGCACATCTCCGTACCATACTAGTAGTACTTCAAGCCTAAAGGTTATTCGATAATTTAAGGAAGTGTTTCTTTTGTCAGGAGGAAGTGTTATTTTTGGGTTATGTAGTTGGTGGTGGAGGTTTGCAAGTCGATGATGAGAAGATCCAAGTTATTGTTAAGTATCCGAACCCAACCACTTGTTCTAAGGTAAGAAATTTCCATGAACTAGAATCCTTTTAACGAAGATTCATTAGAAATTTTAATACCATTGTTGCACTCCTTATTGAGTTAAGGAAGAAGAACATTGAGTTCAAGTGGGGAGAAAGAGATGAGAGAAGTTTAGTTGAAGTAAAGGCAAGATTAACTTTCACCCTTACACTAGCCTTGCTTGACTTCAAGAAGATTTTGAGTTGGAATGTAACACATTCAGCATTGGTATAGGCATTGTCTTAATGCAAGAAGGCCAACTAATTACCTACCATAGCGAGAATATCAAAAGACCTCAATTGAACTACTCCACATATGATAAAGAACTCTTAACCCCTATGCGAGTGCTCCAAGCATGGTAGCATTATCTATTGCCAAGAGAGTTTGTCATCTATACGAATCATGAATCTTTGCGATACCTCAGAAGTTAAACCAAGCCATCATAGCAATAAGCGTAATGGGTTGAATTCCTAGAAGGATTCAACTTTGTAATAAAGTACAAATAAGGCAAGAATAACATCATTCCCAATGCTCTATTGAGAAGACATGTTCTCCTAACTGAACTATAGACTAGACTGGTAGGGTTTGGGAGCATCAAAGAGCAGTATCCTAAGGACTCCCATTCTGGTCCTATATTTAAGCATTATGCTGGTAGAAGAATAGTAGATGAGTACCATGTGGAGGATGATTATCTATTTTGAGGTAGAAAGTGAAGTGCTTCCTTAGGGGAAGCGCAAACCTCATGTTTTTTTGCTCTCTTTGCTCTCCTAGCCTTGATTAATTAGCAGATGGAAGTACTAAGGTATCTTATGCGTCGACTTGTTTGATTAGAGAGCTATTAGTGCGAGAAGCCCATAGTGGAGACCTCTTTAGCCATTTTCAAAAGAAAAGAACATATGAATTATCGAGTGGATAGTTCTTTTAGCCAAAGATGGGATGAGATGTGCGCTAAGTTATTGAGTGCTATTTTACTTTCCAGAGGGCCAAATGTCGAGTCAAACAAGTGAAAGCAATGCCTTTACCTGTCTAGACTCGACCTTACATTGAGTTGAGTATAGACTTTGTTCTCAGATTAGCAAGAACAATCAAAGGCAAAGATTTTGTAATGGTCATCGTGGATAAATTTAATAAGATAGAATACTTTGTACCTTACTCAAAAACTAATAATGCTTTGGTTATTACTTTTGTTTTTATGCTAGAAATTGTTTGGTTACACGACATGCCTAGAAGTATAGTCTTAAATAGAGATCTAAAGTTTCTAAGCCTTTTCTAGAGGACTATATGGCAAGGTATGGGGACTAAAATACTGTTTAGCACTTCCTATCACCCCTAAGTCAATGGCCAAATAAGGAAAGTCAATCATACTTTAGGATCACTACTCTGAGCTATAGTAGGGAAGAACACGACCGATTGGGATGTCTATTGTCTAGTGGTCAAATTCACTTACAACCGTATTGTACATAACATCATTAAGCAAACACCTTTTGAAGTTGTCTATGGCATCAACCCTAAGACGCCCCTTAATCATACTCCCAAGCCCATATTCAAATAAGAAGACTTAGAGGTAAGAACCTGAGCATAAGCTCTATAGTAAATCTATGAGAAAGATACTTAATAAATTAACCAAGCAATCAAGAGAATGCGAAAGAGGAGAAAAGGAGGGAAATCAATACAGTTTCAACTTAGAGATCTAGTGTAGCTATACTTGAGTAAGCAAAGATTCTCAAGAAAGAGAAAGAATAAGTTATATGTCTAAGTTGAAGGTCCCTTCAAAATACTTTGAAAGATCAACGACAATGCTTATCGATTGGAATTACCCCATGACTATGGGGTCTTTGATAGCTTCAATAATGCTGACCTTAGCTTCTATCACCTTAAAGGAGAACTGAGAAAAAACCGGCTAGATTTGATCCTCAATCCAAATCAACCCAACATGGATGATAGGAACTAGAACATTGGATCTTTTAACCTAAAGCTGAGCCCAAGGCTTAGAAGGACTAACAAGGCGAATTCTCATGTTCTAGCCAACTCCTTCTAAGGCTAAGCTATTCTTCACTACCAACCAATTCCTTATCACAAGCCTAGTAACTTCATATCTCTCGATAGTCAAGCACCGACTCGACTTATGCTTTACCAACAACCCAATCCCTCATGTACTTGCTCAGCCATAACTGAGCCAACCTCTAACTCAGCAATATCAGTGCCAAGAAGCTAAGAGCTCTAGTACACATCCCCAGCTTCTCTTCCTAGATGGACCCAAGTCTGCTAGATACCTCTATCCTGATTGTACCATTTGTCTATCTCCACTAAAAGCATTACCAATAATTTGTTACCATGACTTCAAGACCCTTGTAAGGGATTTCACTGCACTAATCCACTAATTTCTTTGATTTTTCACTTGTACCCTTATTATTCCTTGTAAATTATTCCTTTTAGACATTACCCTTTTAGTCTTTTCCATTTTAGGTAGGTGACCTTAGTTTTTCTACATACCCACTATACATGTATCCGCATCATCATCTCATCTCAAAATATTGAATATACTCTTTGTGAATATTGCTCTCATTAGCTTGTTTACTTACATCACTCTTATTTTAACTCTTAAGCAAAACTAGGTGGCAAGTATCTTCACCAAACCATCACGGCATCTTATCAACTAATGTCGTGAGTATCCGGAAGTTCCTTAGTGCATCATATCCTTAGAGTTGTTTAAAGGTTTGCTTATTTTACTTTCATTGTTGTACATGCATTCACCATCTTTGTTTTTAGCTTTCTATAAGCTTAGATCTACCTTGATACATTCACCCCTGTTAGCTCTCGGTGTGACATATAGATAACCCTTTAAGAACTTTCAAAATTATGATATCAAAAAGGTTATTATAATTTAAAATATGTATAATTAACAAAAATCTGTATCTAGTATGGTACACACCAGATGTGGTACAAGAGAATTGTATTAGTTTGTTCTCCTTCTACTTAGCTGTCCAATTCTCCCTATGTAATGCTCCATAAAGAGGTCTAATAGAAACAAACTAAAGTTGCCATGCCACATGTGCACCCGTTACATGGCAACTATGTTATGAGTTAGAGATCCCAAGACTTTGCTTTTTCATTTGATCATAGTATTTATAAGCATACGATATAAGAATGACTATATGATTCACTGTCTCCCTACTCTTTGACCATAGACACTCAAAATCCCCTACCAATTGGTAAAATGAGTAGCATTTACATTTCTACATCTATATATATTTAGAATAAGCTATACTCATATCAGAAAATAAACCTTCTTGTAGAGATTGTTAAATTACCTCTTATATGCTTAGATCTCTACCCATCTAATGTCTTGGCTAAAATCCTACGAGAAAACTATAGGGGAATGAGTTAAAGAACCATGGGTTTAGTAAGTGATAGGATTCTCACCATATACCATAACACAACAACAATCTTGTGTGCTATCTTTGGTTTCATTTAAACATAAAAGGGGTCTTCTTTTTCATGAGCTTCAAGAAGAGATAGTGAAGTTTAGAATACAAGCTATTTATAATAAATATTCTATAGCATATAAATATATATATCCCACTCCAGTAGCCTTCCATTTACCTTTTCCATTTGCATGAAAGATATCAAGTAAAGGTAGATGAATTCTTTATCGGGAAGAATTCAAAAATTATAGCTAAGTTTGGTTAATTAATCTATCTTGATCCAATTTATGTAACTCTTTATGTACAATTTTATTTCGTTATTGAATTTGTAAAAGTTTCCTAGTATATTTCAAAACTAATAAAATATTATATTATAAATATTATATAGTGAATCTTAATTCATTGCTTTCAAAGTATTTAAAGGTTAGCTTGATAAACTTTAATTTATAAAAGGAGTTAATTATATTTTAACTCATTCTAAACTCTAGATTCAAGTAGCTATTTCTTCTAATCTATTGGAGTCTCACATTACAATTTTGTGCTATTAATTTTTTCTATTAGTCCTAAATTCCTGGATAAAAATGCTAAATGCACTTTTGTTAATGTTTTTACTTATGGTGTTTATAACATCACATTTTTGAGATATGAAAATCTACAAGGTTTATTCACCCCAATTTTATAGATTCCAAATGTCACTATCACAAATAATAAAGTGTTATTAAGTATGTAAGGTTCATTGACTTAATATTATGTTTATAATTGGATAGCTTACCTATATGGTGTTTTGAATAAAGCTTCAATTTATCTTCTTATATTCCAATGAATTTGACATTATGATCTCATTTTGATTTTTTTTTTTCCAATATGGATCTTTTAATTTTTAAATGTCTTAGGATATCCAAAATTTTTGCTAGTAGATTTTGGTAAAGTTAATACATTGTAATTATCATTTATACCTATTAACCTAATTACAAGAACATATTTTCTGTAAGGAATGTATTCTACACAAAAGCTAACATGTCAAATATATGGGGCATTAAATCCTTCCCCCTTCAAAAAGTTTCATCCTCAAAACTTTGTTGTTGTTATCCTAATAGGGTGTCATACCATAAAATTACCTAGATTTTATTTTAACTATCCTTACTTAATTAAAATTTAATCTAAAGCTACATATCATGAACCTTTATCTAGGCTTTCATTTCTAAAATACAAATGATGTACTTTCACATTCAGTAACTTATAATGTTGTAATCCACCAAAAATAGGGTTAGGGTGACAAAGTCAAATCCATATCACCATTCTTATTTTGTTTCAGTCCAATGGCGGGGTGAAACATGGTGGTGAAATCTCTATTTTGATTACAAGTGTCTACTTTGTAATAATTGTAAAGTTTATCTCCAAAGTATCAAATGCTACTTCAGTTTGTGTACTTGAAACTTATGTTCAACTAGATCTACGTAAGTTCCTTATTTAAAAAATGAAACTATATACTTATTTGCACATTTTAGGAGTTGAAATATGCATCTTTATGTAATAACTATTGATTACATAAATTTATAATATATTTCAAGTTAGCATTTCTCAAGTTGGCCATAGGTTTAAAGAATATCCTACAATGAGAAATAAATATAAGTATATATACAGTCTAGAATCTAATTCTTTTGTTAACTATCCTCATCTATCTAAGTACTATCCAATCTCACAATTTGGTAGGTTCTGCCTATTTTTGACAATAAAAAACTCTTATAACACCTCATAAGAGGGCTTAGCAGAAACAATCTAAGGTTGATGCATCACTTTTGACTCTCATCTTATGAATTAGAGATCACAAGTTTACTTGCTTATTTGATCGTTTTACGTAATCATAGTATATATAAGTATACAATATAAGAATCACCATGCGATTGGATGTCTCTCTACTCTTATAAGACTACGGAGAGTTGGAACCCCTACAACTTGGTAAAATGAGCATTATTTACATTTCTGCATCTAAACTTATTTAAAATAAACTATACTCTTATTTGGGAATAGACCCTCTTGTAGAGATTGCTAAAGTGACTCTTGTATGCTCAAATCCCTAGCACATCCATTGTCTTCGCAAAAATCCTACAAGAAAACTATAGGGGAATGAGCCATGGAACCATAGACTTAGTAAGTGATAGAAGACTCACCTTATGCCAAAACGCACCAACGATAATATGTACTCTCTTTGGTTTCTATTAAGTATGAAAGGTAGTTTTCTTTTTCCTAAGCTTTAAGAGGAGACAGTGAGGTTTAGAAGACAAGCTATTTATAAGAAATATTATATGACATATAAATAATAAATAAATAAATATATATATATATTCCACACCAACGACCTTCATTCATCTTTTTCCATTTGAATGTTTTCTTAAATAGTATGTAAGATGGTGACAATAGATATTTGCTTGAAAGATATGTAAGCAAAGGCAGGTAATAAATTCGTCATTAGAAGAATTTAGAAATTATGGCTTAGTTTGGATAGTTGATCTATCTTGATAGAATTTTACATGACTCTTTAAGTACAGTTTTATTTAACTATGTAATTTCTAAAAGTTCCCTAACATATTTCAAAAGTAATAGAACATTATATTGCGTAGTAAATCTTAATTCTTTACTTTCAAAGTATTTAAAGGTTAACTTAATAAATTTTAATTTATAAAAAGAGTTAATTATATTTTAATGCATTCTAAAATCTGACTTCAAGTAGCTATATTTGCTAGTTTTTTAGGGTATCATATTACCATTTTGTGCTATTAATTTTTTATTAGTCCTTAGTTCTTAGATAAAATTGCTAAATACACATTTGTTAATGTTTTAACTTATAATGTTTGTAAGATCACATTTTGAGATATCAAAATCTATGGTGTTCCTTCATCAAACTTTATTAAATTCCAAATGTCGCTAGCTCGAATAACAAGGTATTACTAAGCATGTAGGGTTCATCTACTTAGTACTACATTTATAATTGGATAGCTTCATTTTTGTTGATATGCGATTCTCCTCTAACTCAAGGCCCAATTTTGACGAAGGGTGACTAAAAGGCCCATCAACCCTTAACAAAATGATTCCCCTCTCTCATGCTCCAACCTACTCGAGCACTTTAACCATCCGTGGGCCTTGCAATAAGCAACTGGCCGAGTACGTGCCTTGAGGACTTGGGCAAGCAATACTATGAGCCCAAGGCCAAAAGCCTCGTTTGACACACAATAACCCTACCTATAGGCCAGTCGAGCTTGAAAATGAGAAGGACCTTCCTCTTACTATTCTAAGTAGTATAGGCTAGGATAACCCGAGCCTTATAAGCCTACTAGATGCCTAACTTGTTGCTTAATATGCACTCAGATAGCCTTACTTGGCTCTTCCCCCACTCTTTGTCCTCTAAAGCTAGAGTCTTGCTCCAATTTATTAATTATACCCTAACATCCGTAGTATAACCAGCACCTTCGACATCCCTTGTGGATCTTAGACCTCTAGATCATAGATGTGGTTACCAACATGGTCATAGCCAATCAACTCATAAAGCTACCTTATCAATGTCACAATGCATATCCCCTGCTAGTTACTAGTGCAAACAAACCCTAACCTAATACGTGTCTAGGTAGTTGTACTCCCTTACACAATAAATAGTGTACGAGGATCAATAGGTAAAGGGATTTTGCTTTTAGACCCTAACTAAAAAACTTTAGAAGCCCATTCTACTCTCTACTTCCCCATGGAACTTGAGTACATTCCCTTAGGAATTTAGTGCCCTCCTTGCTAACTTAAGCATCGAAGGGCCGTTATGACCATACACAAGCAACTTTTTACAGGTATTAGGAGCAAGGAGTCAGATGAGCCCATCCCTTACTAAAACATAAACACTAGACCATTTGGAGTTGATTTAACCATAATCAACATTTTGGTGCTTACTGTTTTAGGCCATTGTATATAAGATGGCTAAAAGCAAAAACAACAATCTACATAGTTAGCAGCTAGGTAATACAAATACATTATAGCTAGATGGCAGCAATGTGTTGTCCCCACCACAGTGTTCAACAATGCCTCCACCACTAAGAACCTAAGCTTATGAGATCTAACAACTAAGACTCCTTATCCAATATATGCTTGAAGAAAGCTAAAAGACCTAGGAGTCCCATGCTACCCTACACAAAGGCATTGCAATACTAAAGAATGCATCCCAATGAGGAAGTAACTATTAGCTCCTCATCTAAGCCAACCAAAATTAATGACCAACGAGTTGCACGCTTAATGTATTCACGTAACCAAACTCAACACTACTAATAGGCCCCTGAGGACCTTTATGATCTACTAAATGGCAATTGCAGCAAAACACACACATAAGATGAATACATAATGACAAGCAGACCAATTGATGACGTACCCCTAAGGCAACCCCTCAAGACCTTCGAAGAAATGAATATCCAAGAGCTGGACAAATACATTTGTCATGCTTCTAATATAAGCACCAAGAAGAAAGTGGACTCCTCCACTCATGCATCATGCTTAATAATAGTAAAGAGCCCTTTCATCTTAACAATCTTGGACGAAACACTACCCACAAGTGCAAGGCCCCACATATGAGCCTATACAACTTCACCGATGTAATCATAACTAAGGCTTCCTTAGTATGCTTGCCAAGGCTGCACTATTGTGGTTCAATGCCCTAACTAATGGTTCCATTATATCCTTCAATAACCTAGCGAGTAAGTTTCGGCAAAACTTTCTCAACTCTAATGTCACAAGAATGGACTCTTCCACTCTCTATAATGTTAGAAAGTGTTCAAATGAGATCTTAAGAGTATACCTCAAGCACTTCAACCAAGAAAAGTTATAAGTCTTGAAATTTGATAGCAATGACCCTACATGCCCTCATCATAGGAGTAGACCCCTTAAGAAGGCTTTTTGAAGCTATCTCACGAAACAAGTTAGATAACCTAGACGAGTTCATGCATGTCGTTGAAAAATATGTAGCCCAAGATGATTCTATTCAAATACAATTCAAAGTAGATAACAACATCCACTGGTTGGTAAAAGACCAACTAGGGCTAAGGGATCCCAAACCACAGGCACCACTAAAGGACAGGTGAAATAGACGAAAACAAAATTCTAAGAGTACTTGTCGTATGTATCCCTCAGCAGACCTATTGGGAAAATTGTATAAGAGGTTAGGAAATAACTCCCCAATCCACCAAACATCAAGGAAACCCTGGAGGTAGCCAATTCAGGGAAATACTGTGACTATTACTGACCAAACGATGACAATACTAACGATGCTGCCATCTCAAGAATGCTGACCAAAGGCCTTGTTTGCAAGAGCCACATTGACCACCTAGTAGCAAACGAAAGGAATTAAATATAGTGGCCAACCCTACACTAATGAGTAGAACAACAACAACAAAATCAGCAACAACCATAAAACCAATAAGCTAATGATACCATAGTTGACTAGAACCATTAAGGTAGAAGAGGAGAGGTAAATACCATCTTTAGAGACCTTGGCCTCACCATTGACATCACCCTCGAGTTAGCTTAGCACAAGATATACCTCATTCGAAATAAAAAGACTAGGATGGACACCACAATTAGCTTCACTGTAGAAGACAAGAATGGCATCGACTTCCCTCATATTGACGCCATCATTATAAACACTAAGATTAGGTACTTTGGTGTTCTTAAAACTTTCGTAGACACTAGCATCTTAGTAGACATTCTCTTTTACAATGCCTATGAACAGATGAAGGACCAGTTAGACGAACCTCTATAACCATAAAAGTATGGCCTTATGCCTACCGAAGAAATCATTACTCTCCTAATGCCACTAGGTAACGATGTATACATCACCACTTAATCCATTGATTTCATTGTCGTTGATTACTACTTGCCATACAGTATGATACTAGGGCAACCTAGTATCACCAAATTCACTTGATCATTAGCTAGAGATGTTTGAAAGCAAAGTTCATGACACTAGGTTGAGTGGACGAAGCTCAAGGAAATCATAAGCTATCCCGATCCCTTTATCTCAAAGGCTAAATTGAAGACAATATCATGAACAATAATTCCACTACTACTCAATCCCTAACATTATAGGCTAAGCCTATAGAGAAAACTAAGGAGATCCAGTTCATGACCACCCTAGGGACAACCACAAAGATCAAAGCAGAGCTACAAGATGATGAGAAGGATGAGCTTACCATTTTTCCCCAAATGAAACTCTGATGTATTTGTGTCTGTTTTGAAAGATATGCCAGGGATAATCAACATCCCTGAAGCCACTAATTACCTCAACATCGACCCTATTATCTAACCAGTTAAGCAAAAGAAACATCATTCCATGCCCGAGCACTAGACAACTATTGAGTAAGAAGTCCAAAAACACTTATAAGCCCAGTTCATAAGGTAGGAAAAATATTCAACATGGCTTACAAATGCAGTCTTCGTGAAGAAAGCCAACTGCAAATGCAAATTTGTACCAACTATACTAATCTCAACAAAGCGTACACCAAAGACTATTTTCCTCCCTCACATTGACCAACTCATGGAATCAACATCAGGACATACACTCCTAAGCTTCATGGATGCCTGCTTCAGATACAACCAGATCCATATGGCTCTTAAAGATCAGGTCCATACCTCATTTGTCAATGATTTTGACACTTACTGCTATAAGGTCATGCCTTTTGGCTTAAATAACATTATAGTAACTTATCAAAGGCTAGTCACCATAGTATTCAAGCCTTAGATCGGCAGAAACATTGAAGTATATGCAGATGACATGAATGTAAAGTGCAGGGAGAGAAAAGACCATATCAAAGACCTTCAGGAAACATTCAATACACTCCGCCATTATAGAATGAAGCTTAACCCCTAAAAATATGCCTTCAAGGTTGCATCAGGAATGTACCTCGGCTTTATGGTTATAGAATGTGGAATTAAGGTAAACTCAAACAAGATAAAGGTAGTTTAAGACATATAGGCTCCCATAACTATAAAAGAGCTACAATGACTCATTAGTAGAGTCACTATGTTAAATAGATTTGTTTCCAAAAGTGTTGATAAGTGCTTCAAATTCTATAAATTATTAAAGAATCCCTATAAGTTCAAATGGTCAATTACGTGCCAAAAATCATTTGATGACCTGAAGGATTTCCTAGATAGCTTATTAGTGCTCTCGAAATCTACCCCTGGTGAAGAGCTATATCTTTATCTTGCAAGTGACAAAGCACTATCATTAGTCCTTATCCGAGTAGATGGTAGGGAATACAAGCCCGTCTACTACATTAGCCTCATCCTACAAGGACTAAAGATAAGATACACCAAGGTCGAAAAGTTCGCCTTAACAAGAGTCAACACTATACAGAAACTCATATCATACTTTCAAGCCCACCTAATCATTGTCTTAACCGACCAACCACTTTAAGTTATCTTTCAAAAGCCCAATGCTTCAGGTGGGATGGTGAAATACACCCTTGAAAACTTAGTGCACATGGAGTCTAATTTTGTACCAAATAGGAAATTGAACCATAGGTTCTCATTAACTTCATAGTAGAATATACATGAGAAGTAGAATTGTAGTTAGAAATCAAAATTCCTATATGAATCGGTTATGTAGATGGCTTCTCCACTAAGGGAAAGAGTGGAGCTAACATAATGTGACAAAGTCGACATGGTACAAAGATATTATGCGCACTGAAATTCGGATTTGTAACAAGCAACAATGAGGCTAAGTACAAAGCACTCATCGTAGGATTAAAGATAGCCAAAGACATAGGAGAAAAGAGGTTAAACATCTACATAGATTCTATGCTAATGGTCCAATAAGTCAATGGGGAGCATGATGAGTACCAAACTAATTATACTTTAATTACTGATTTTTCATGATTCTCCCTTAAAAAGTAAGTTTTTTTTTTAAATAATAATACTTAATTAAGTAAAATTTTGTTTTCTAGGTTTGGAAATAATCTACGCAAGAAAACAAGAATACGAAAATAAATTTCGCTTAATTCAAAGCTAAAATGAGCAAGTTTTGAAGATTTGAATATCAACACAACTGAACGACATGATTGTGTCATTTCTAGGTGGATTTGGAGCTTATTTTCAACTTTAATAGCTCAATACACGACCAAAAGATATGACCATGTCATTGGTCATGTCGTTCCCAATTTAGAAAAAGAAAGATGCAACTGTAAATTACAACCAAGGATACAACCAAAAGACATGATCGTATCCTCATTTATGTCTTTTCCAACCAACTTATTTTTTTTTTTTTATTCACTTCTTATATAAGGCCTTGTAAGGTTTTGTTTTAGAGAGCTTTTTGAGCAAGATTTTTAGCATGATTTTTTTAAAAGACTTTTCAAGAAAAGATAACTCAAGTGAGCAAGGCAAAGAAAAGACTCAAGATTTAACCTTTGTACATTTTCATGATACTTTCTTCTAATCTTTTCTATTCCTTGATTTTAGTTTTCTATTTTGCGATCTCCAGAGAGTAGATTTGTAGTATCTAAGACTTATGAACCTAGATCACACATGTGACAATTGATTTTATTTAGATCTAGTAAAGATCTCTATTTTATTTTGAATCAATTACCTATTCTTATATGTTTAGGTTAATAATTCTACAAGTTATTAATTTAAATTTGATATTATACAAGGATGATCAAGTATTTGCAATTAATCTAGGGCCTCGTCATGAGTTTTACCTCTTGGAAAGTAAAGAACATTCCTTGAGTAGAAAATTTAGAGGCAAATAGGCTTTCTAGGTTAACCTCACCCATTATCCCCATGTAACATAAGGGTGATAAGCCATTAATCATACAGTATCTCCCTAAGAAAAGCATTAAGCAAAAGGATAAGAGGTCTTCAAAGTCCAGCCAACGAACCCCAAGCCCTACTTCATAAACCCTACTATAGAAAACTTAAAGACAAGCACCTTGATAAATGAGATATTGTATTGGCAAGGACAGAGCATCTCCATGCTCAGATGCCTCAGAACCAAGGACAACACCTACGCCCTAGAGGAATTCTACATAGGAGTATGCAATAATCACATCCAATCCTAAGCTCTCTATATTTAAGCTCTACAACTAGGCTATTATTAACAATGATGGTAGATGGAAAGGCCTTAGTTCGAAAATGCCACCAATACCAAAAGCATGCCTCAATCACACATGCACTTAGCTCAGATTTGCATTCAATAACAAGTCCTTGGCCATTTGCCCAATGGGGACTTGATGTGCTCGGCCTCTTCCTAAAGGCATCGGTAGTTCATCTTAGCAGTAGTTGATTACTTCACCAAATGGGTAAAGACATTAGCTGTATCGACCATTATTGCCTAGGTAGTAGAAGGTTTCATTCTCACCCACGTCATATCTCACTTCGAAGTACCATACACTTTGATCACCGACAATGGTAAACAATTTGATAGCAACAAGTTTAAGGAAATTTGCAAGAAGCATTACATAAGGCTCCATTACACCTCAATCATTTACCCCTAGACAAATGGCTAGGTTAAGGCAATCGACAAGGTTATCTTCCTTAGCTTCTAAAATAGGGTATAGCGAGCTAGAGGTGAATAGGTTGATGAACTCCCTTACACACTTTGGAGATAATGCACAACGCATGAAACTTCCACTAGGGAAACCATTTTCAACCTGGCCTTTGGAATAGAAGTTGTCTTAACAATCGAACTAAAGCTACCCACCAGTAGGGTTCAAAATTTCAATATGAACACCAACCATATGGCTCTCTAAGTGAGCCTCAACACCATCAAGGAGGTGCATGACATCACATATGCTTAAATGGTAGCATATACTGTAATCAAAAGGTGAAACACAAGGTTTTCTACCTTAAAAACCTGGTGTGTAAAAAGCTAGAAGCTACAAATTTGCTAGAAGGGTAGTGCAAGCTTACCCATAACTATGAGGACCCAATGCATGTTGTTAAAGAAGTAGGAAAAAGAGCTTTCAAAATGGAGAACTTAGGCAGACAGGCCCTTCCAAGAGCATGGAATTTTGACAATCTAAGATTGTATTTTCACCAAGTATGATGATGTATTTAGAAAGATTTGTAATTGCTAGCGTTATTAATGAAATGACTAGTTTTTGCACTTGTTTATGCTACTTTACAATGCTGTCGAATCATACCATGCCTCCACCGTAGGTCAATGTTCATCCCCGAGCATGTGCCCATATTAAAACATACTCTAACTCAACGAGCTACAATTTGGTCACCAAACAGTGGTTTTCACCATACTCTTCGCCTTAGGTCAAAGTTCATCCCCAAGCATGCGCTTATGTTAATACATACACTAACTCCATAGGTTGTGTTTCAATCACCAAGTAGTGGTTCTCATAATGCTTACCACCTTAGGTCAATGTTCATCCCTAAGCATGTGCCCATGTAAGTGGATACACTAACTTTACAAGCTACATTCTGATTACTGAGTAATGGTTTACACTGCACTTCCTACACTTGGATCGATATTTATCCCCCAGCATGCACATAAGTTCATACATACACTAACCTCACGAGTTGTGTTTCAATCATTGAGTAACAATTTACATTATCCCCTCTACACTTAGGTCAATATTCATCCCTAAGCATATGTCTGAGTTAGTACCTATACTAACGTTGTAAGAGGACCTCATCTTTCTCACTGTATCCTCACTATACTCTTATAATTAGGTTGATACCTATCACTCTCCACCACCACCACCAGCCTTCGAATCATCAAGCTAGTTGAGGAACATCAGGTCTGCATTTAGGAAGTGCTCGTATACATCTTTCCAAGCCTCCCTGGCTACAGGAAAGCCATCGTTGCTCAGGGTTTTCTTTATGAAAGGGTCATTTAGTGTTTTAAAGAAAAGCTCTCACTTCACTAGCAACAAATAAGCCTTTAACTCTCATTAGTTTAGCTTACCTATGAGCAAAGCTAACTCGAGCACTTCCTAGTTCCTCTTCCCCTTAGGCTCTACCCTTACCTTGGTTGATTCCTCCTTGAAAGTATTGGTAGAAGATTTAGCTTCCTCCAACTTGACATCCAACTTCCCTTCTTACTCTCCAAGCCCCCGATGCTACTGCTTTAACTCTATACTTGGTGGAGAGGTCCCTACGCAGCTTCTTCTCTTCTTTAAGAGCCTTTTAAAGCCTGCTTACCTTGAACCACACCTCACTCCACTTTGATTGCTAGTATTCGCAATTGAACACAAGCACATACTCAAGCAAGTTATATAGTTGCAACAAAAAACCAACTTAGTCAAGAGAACAATACAAAATATTTACACAAGTAACAAACATAAAACCCATCTCATTATGCCTCTGGAGCAAATAGCAAAGGCCTCCACATCTATCTTTCTAGCAAATAAGCACCCGAACCTAGCATGAAGTTAATTAATCCTTTACAAGGCCCTCCCCGCCACACTAGCTAAAGCCTCAAGCTCCTACTACACGACGAGCTACTTATTATGGATTATGAAAGGCAAGGTTCCTCTTCCTCACCTCGAACCTCTATTGCTTGCACTTGAGCATTCTACGGGGTTATCTTTGAGTCCCCCTGCTACTCTTAAGGACGACCATCCACTCGATAGGCCGACTTATGGAGCTCGCCTAAGTTACGACCAAACTCACCAGACTCCACCTCCTTGATCTTATGAAGCCCCTCAACCTATGCAACTTAACCATTACTATCTCCAGGTGCAACTAGCACTTGCCTAGAACCTCTCCCTACACTTTGCATTATTGGGACACTCTCAGGGATCGACTACTACTCATTCCTCCCCTTCTTCTCATTCTTCTTTAACCAAGATTAAGAAGTACCATGCTCCTCTTCTACAGTAAGCTGCTTCCTCTTCTTATTAGCCTTTGTTGCTCTATCTTTATGCTTGGCTCGAACAGTGAAAAGCTTCTGCTCACTTTGTCCAACACCACCTACATAGCTACAACAGCAACATACAAAGTCAACAAGGAAACCAACAAAAGCAGCTACACTCACTAAGTCGAGGATGAGTTGGCCTAACAGACCCAATGATGATGATGACATGATACGATAAACACCTAACCAATCTCCTTTAGTAAGAGTTAAGAGATACATATCTCAAACCTAAACAAATCCCTCTTCATCAAATACTTTTAAACAATTGTAAGAAGGTAAAGCTTTTTGCAATTAGCGAGGTCTAACACCTTGACCTTTGCCTCTTTATGCTCAACACCGAGATCGTTTAAAGGCTTGTTTCGGATCAGCACCGTCCATTCTATTGGGAAAATTAGGCCACTCGGATGTTCTAATATGGAAGAAATACTCCCTCTAATCATCCATTTTGTTTGGAAGCCTATAAAAAACTTTCAATGGACCACCTTTATTGAAAGAATACACCTAACCGTCCATCATCCTTTTTGCTTTGAATAAGTGCCTAAATAATTGGGCAATAGACCTTCGTAATTGTCATAGATAGATCACCTCGAAGGCATTAAGTGAACAAGGAGCTATTTGGAAGTAGTTAAATACCTCAATAAAAAAAAACCTAAGAACAGTAGTCATAAACCGAGCTCAAACGGCTTAGCGTACATACAGAATGATGGTTCATCCCCTGTCTTGAAGGCCCTTTCCTAGCTTATAGGGAGTTCTACAAACTACTTGGGAACATTTCCAACCTCCTAATTGACCAAGCCTTCTCATTAGTGTTGGTTATTTGCAAGGCATTTGCATCCTGCTCGCCCTCATTGTCCAACACTTAGACATCTAGAGGTCTCCTGCTTACCTAAATCTTCCTCTTGGGCTACACTAACAACATCCCATCATTGATGTATAGAACTACCATTACCGTTATTTTAAGGAGAGTAAGGTTACCACCCCTCTTGAGCACTATTTGCTTGTAGTCCTTGTCAACCTCTTCTAAAATAAACCCATGTAAAGACTCACCTTGAGAATTAGATGCATTCTGATAAGCCATTGTCAAAGAAGGGCTAAAGGAATAGTAGGACAAGGTATTAGCTCACAAATGCAATTTCTAATGGGGTTTCCTCTTAGTGAAATGCAAAAATTGAAAAATGGGGACTCAAGTACCCCCTTATATAGACAAATTCAAAGGGAGATGAACGGTTTTCCCTACTCTTAAAGTACGTACCACTATAGGGACATGTATAGCATCCTATCCATACACATCTCACTCTCCTGACAAACGGTTTAATTTGTCATACACACATGAATCGTTGACATGGCTATGTATACCACCTCCCTATAGGTGTAACCATTTCCCGTGAAACAATAACCGCACAATGCTCTTACTAAAAAAAAAAAAAAATCATGGCACCTTAAGCACCCTAGCAATCATGTCAATCATGCTAAAACATTACTGCAAAGTTCAAATAACCTAATTAGACATGTCAAACATCACATCACCATTTGACACAGATAAGCTCCTATTCGAAGCCATCCCTCCATTGCCTTAGGTTAAATCTCTAGGCGTACTTATGCTCCTTGCATCCTTAATGCTGAAGAGAACGAGGGAGGCAAATGTTGATACATGAATCTTGTTTGGCTTAAGGCCCAATTGTAGTAAAGGGCCTATAGAAGGCCTATCAGCCCCTAACGAAATGATTCCCCTATCTCTCCCTCTCCTTCTATGAGCTCTCACCTACTTAAGTGCTTTGGCTATCCATAGGCCCTGCAATAAGCAAACGACCAAGCACATGGCCCTAGGACTCAAGTGAGCACTACTATAATCCCAAGGTCAAAAGTCCCGTTTGACACGTGAGGACCTTACCTATAGGCCAGTCAAGCTTAGAAAGCACTATAGGGGAGGACACCCCGAGACTTACATGCCTACTAGATTCCTGGCTTGCCACCTAGTGTGTACTCAAATCGACTCGCTTACCTCATCCCCCTCTATTTGTCCTCTAATACCAACATTCTACTCTAGCTCATTAATTATAACCTGACATCTATGGTATGACTAACACCTTCAACATGCCTTGAGGATGTCAAACCTCCAGATCACAAATGTAGCTACTAGCATAATTGTAGCTAACCAAATCACAAAGCCACCCGGTCAATTTGGTGATGCATTTCCCCTACCAGTTACTAGTACTAACGGACCCTAAGCTACATATCTAGGTAGTTGTACTCCCTTACACCATAAATAGTCAATGAGAATCAACATGTAAAGGGATTTCGCTTCTAGACCCTAACTAAAAGATTTTAGAAGCCCATTCTATTCTCTACATCCCCATTAGACTCAAGCAAGTTCCCTTAGGAATTTAGTGCTCAATCATTCCTCCTTTCCAACATTTTCATTATGCTTCTTACTGGCTTGAGCATTTGAGGGCTCTCTTGGTCACACCCCATAAGAGGCTTTTTGCAGGTGTTGAAAGCAAGGGCTCGGACCACACATACCAGACCAATTGGAGTTAATGCAACCATAATCAACAGTTTTGAATTTTTTTTCCATAAAGATCATTTAATGTTTAAATGTCTTAAGATATCCAAAAAATTTTTACTAGATATTTGGTAAAGTTAGTACATTATAATTATCATTTGTACCTGTAAACGCAGTTGCAAGAACATATCCTCTATAAGGTATATATTCTATAGAAAAGTTACCATGTCAGAGATGTAGGGCATTATACCTTATATTGTCTAATTTTTCCAAATATAGTCCTTGATATATAGCAAATATCAAATTATGCAAGATGTAAGATTAAGGGTTTTAATGGAAATGTAGTACAATCTTTTTGGGATTTTAAGATTTAAATTAAGTAATAGAATTAGATATGAACACAATTGATACTAGCCATTGCACACTAGTGTAAGGAACAAAATGATTTGTAACTAAAACCATGATTAGTATGACACATAGTTGCTATACTAGTTATTGATTACTAAAAGGAATTGAGACAAGCCTTAAATTCTAATAATGGTTCACCACAATCCCTAAGTATTAGTTAAGTAAAGAGGAAAATATTACTCACTAATTCTTGACGCAAAGTCTAGTAATATGTAAGTATGAAAAGGTGATTGAATTCATTTTCTATTACATAAGAGCTTATTTGTACAGATAGAATAATTAAAGCTAATTTCCTTAACATAAATGGAATCTAATAAATGACATAATAGTAAATGTTTTGTCTACTATTAAATTTGTTATCATTAAGTACCTTTGGACACCCTACACCTTTAGAATAATATTTTTCATTAATTTATATAATTTAGTACTTCTTTCGAGGTTTATTTACATTTTATCCATATGAAATGTCTGTCTTTTTTTATGGTTAATGTTACACATTCTTCTCATTTTACTAGAAGATTTAGAATATGGATATTTTCTATTGTCAATTATTTGTAATCAAATAGCACCTCTTTTAGAATCCATACCCCTTTAAAATATCACCTTGAATCATACCATTTAATTAGATTTATTTGCATTTTACTTATGTGCATACACACACTACACCCATGCACATATACGATGTTATAGTAGTGTCTATCAAAAAATGATGTAACTTTCTTACATATGGAGATAAAGTTGCTTATTTGTCATTGATAAAAAAGAAAATGAAATTGTAAATAACACATAACCTTGTCCTCATCCTTGTAAACCCCCCCTTTTGACCTCAAGAATTTTTATTTTGGTGTGAATTTACTCTTAAATTTTCAAATGTTGCAAATTATTTCCCTAAACTTTGATAAATTAACAATATAAAACTTGTTTACTTTTTTAGTTTCAGAAAATCACATTGAAGTTAAAGTTTATAAAGTATTAAAATACACTTTTATAAATTTAAGAGATTATTTCCACACCAAAATCAAAGTTTATGAGGTTATTTGCAACCTCTAGGAGTTATTTACTAATTTATCAAAGTTTAAAGAGGTTATGTGTAATATTTCAAAGTTTAAGAGGTACATCCACCCTAATGTCAAAGTTTGGAGGTTATTTGCATCTTCCCCAAATAATAATGTCATAATACAATATAATACTTCGCATTAAGTTTGCAATTTGGATGCATGTGCACACATACACAAAAGACACTATTTTGGTATCTTTAGTGTTTACAAGAATTTTTCAATAAAAAATATGTTTTACTTTTTTTTTATTCAAAACAATAGTTTATAAAAGGGTACTATTAGAAACTTTATCATGTATGGTAACTACACCTTAGCTTACTTTTTAAAGATGTCATCGAATTTTATTATGGTTATTATGAAATCACTTTAGCATAATATTAATATCGCCTTATGATAAAATTCATTTGCTAAGAAAAAAAAATTCCATCTCTCTCCCAACTTTCCCCATCGTTTTGTCCTTATACTATATTGTTATTTCTTGACAAGAAAAATGTGTATTAAATCATATATCAAGGAATACCCAACAAATGACCAAGCAAGTATTCTCATTTACGTATTAGCCTAGCCATTACTTTGTTTCATTTATACTTTCATCTCCTAAACCTCGTTATCAGGCTCACTTAAGTGAACACCTTAGGAGGTGAGGTTAGTACCTATCTTCTTATCTAAGTTAACATAGATCTTAATTAGCAATCATAACCATGCAATAAAACAACTAAAATCACCAATGTCGATAGCCAAGTATGCTTCTTCCAATAACACATACCATAGAGGTCACGAGTTATTTCATAACTCATTAATCAATAAGTCATGCTTACATAAGCTCAATTTGAAACAATAGTAGTCTGAAGTAGTTAGGGGATCTCATGAGTAGATATAATCTACATTAACACACAAATATCCACTAACTTGGAATTGCTAATAACTTAAAGCCTATGCTTCAATGTAGGGTCCTTCTTTACCTAGATCTCCTAAAAGCATTTACGTAGTATTCACCCATAAGTTTGATAGAAATTAACTAAAGAAGTTACTTACATCATGATGTTAGGTACTTTCTATCTTAACTTTTTATTCACCTACTGTCTTACTTTTGGCTTCGCTTTTTAGGTTAGCTCCAACATAAAACTCTAGCCCTAAAACTTTCTGACTTAACTCTTGCGGTAGTTTTGATTCAATGTTCTTATCAAGAAATCCTCTAGATTGACCTCTGATTACTAATCTAATATGAGGTTTTAACCAGCTATGGTTCTAACCTATCTTCTTAATCATCCATTTACCTTTATAATTCAAAAAATTGTTCCACTCAATACCAATACCACCATCCTCATATTACATAAAAACAGAATATCATTCAAAACCCCACTTTAACACTTACATTACTACTTTTAGGTAGAAAAACATATGGGTTAAGTGCTGAAACATATAGTTTTAGTAGAAAACATGTAGTTTAGCCTCTTAACTTTAATAATCAACTTGCAAACAAGTATTACATCTAAAATCAAAAGTTTTCCTCCTTTGGATATAATCAAGAACCTTCAATCAGTCATTCCATTGTAAAATTACCATAAGCTCATTAAATATTTCCTTATAAAAAAACACCTCTAGCACATAGTTTCATCAAAAAACAAAATTTATTAAAAACCTAAGTGAATATTGAAAAAGCAATTACATAATTTATACAATCTCTAAAGAACTCACGCATAAAAATTTAAGCAAAAACTACATCTTTTGAGTTTTTGAAAATGTGAAAGAAAATCAACAACTGGACGCTTTTCTCAAGGGACCTAATATATGCACTTAAAATTTGGAAAATATGAGATGATATTTGAATTCTACATAAACAAGTACTTGGGAAAACCAAGAGTCATGATTTTCGGAAATTGTTTACTATTTTTAATCAAATTTTGATTCAAACAAAGAAAATTGATGACTCATTAGAATTCCAAGCTTCAACTACCAACAAGGGAAGGAGGTTTGTCTAGCCACCTAGGTACAACCCAAAAAGTAGGGTAGTGACCTGATTGCACTTACAGATTGTTTTATATACCCAAATTTTCACTAAATCTTACAAGTTTTCCTCAAATTGTTTCTTGACACTTTACCCTATCACTCTAATTTTTCTTGGAGTATGAATTGACTAAAGATTGTCCAAGAAGGTAAGCTTAAGCTAATATTGAGCATAAAGAGTCCAATGGAATTTTTAAATTGTCAAGTGGTATTGTTGTTGTTGTTGTTCACTAATTGAGGAGTCCTTTGCCTAATCTATAAGCTATATTCTCAATTCCAAGTTATGCTACGCTTCTAGCCCCTTAACAATTCATTCCACAATTTTCTTTAGTATTTTCCTAAGTATTTTACTTAAATTAATATTCCTTGCATCTATGCATATTTGTGTACATTATATATCATTATTTTATAATTTTTAGTACATGCATGCACATTTATTGATTATATAGTTATTTCACAGTTAATTTACTCCAAATTATTATTTTTATAAGTTATATAACTTATTTCTAGGATCTCATTACGTTCCGTAGCTTATATTTGTTTGGTTTACAATTAATATAAATAAGACTAATAAAGTTATACTTTTATTAAACTAAATATTTTGTCTATTTATTTCACAAAATACACTTTAACGAATATTTTCCAAAGGCCTTAGATCTACTGATTCTAAATAACCATGGTCACATTACATGTAAGTACTCCTCACTCATGTTACCCATGACCACTTTATTTCCTCACTTCTCAAGCTATGCTTTCTAAACTTCTCATTAGATGAGAGTATACCACTACCCGATGTCTAAGAGAGCTAGTTAATGACCGAGGTCTTGCATTTCACAACCCTTACGAAAAGTTTCATCCTTGATACTGTCACAATTTAGGATATAAGAATTTCAATCTTCACCACTATATTTCCACATCACATCAGAATCATTATCTTTTGTTAAGGTTGGAACCTCAATAAACTTATAGGTTTACAAAATCCCTAATACTTTCCTATACTACTAAGACCTTCTACCTTAATCTTTAAGCTTGATACTTACAATTGCAGCATAATTTTTATCGTCTACTTCAACTTCTATGTATTCATACCTAACATAGTCAGTTTAGGAACTAATTTCTTTACATTATGCATTACCTTCTACACTTCAGTGTTTATCATTGTTAAGCTAATTCTATCTTTTACTTAACTTCTATATGATAAGCTTAATATGATTGGCTCTAAACATCTCTTACTTCATCTTTTGCAATATCTTCTATTTCCCTAATCTTTCATTAATCCCTTTCATTTGAATTTGTTCTTAAGCTATAGTTAGCCTATCATCCCTATGTTATAACTTAATCAAGGTCATCACCTTGATACCGATAATCTACTTTTGACCATCATTTAATACTCTTCACATCAAGACTAATAAGCTCTTAAGCTATTCCTTGACCATCATTCCTCTAATGCTTTAACTCGATCTTTGTCTCATTCCTTTGATTAACTCTAACTTTAAGGTTACCTAATTTCTATTAAGGTTAATAACCATCACTTTTATCTTTATTCCATTTATCATCTTATAGCTTTATGAGCTGAACACATCTTCTTAGTGAAGTTACCTTTAAAGTTCCCAATAAAATGGCTACTGACATATTCTTTACACTGTCAATCCCTCTAGTATATTTAACATCTTTAATAGTAACATAAAGATTCATTTGTTATCATATAGGTTATTTCCAAGTTGACAAATTATTGAATATCTATATCATTTCATGCTCAACCCTTTATTCTTGCACCTGCTTACCAATGTTATTAGTTGATGCATTCTCTTATTTCCTAGCTATAATATTCTCTAAGCAAGCGAGTTGCATCAAATTTAGGGTTCTTTAGAAGACATGTTCTGGCTTAACCTCTGATCTTCGATATAGTTGAGATTCTACCTTTGGATACCTTTTAACTTACTTTTTGTCACCTAATGCAATTCCCATTTCCTTCTTTTAATCAAGGTTAGTTATAACAGTATTGACATTGAATTGTATCTCATGGCTAGTACCTTTCCTCATGTTTATTTTTTATAACCTTATAATTATCACATTTCAATCATAGTTAGCAATTTAGGTACATCATATAGATAGCACACACATAGTATTAGGTACTAGCATACGTATAAGAATTTTTAAAATGGCATATCCTACTAGCGAAGTCCTATTTGGACTCAAAAAGTTAGTTTTTGGCCTTTGGCATTATAATTGGGTGCATTGTCGATAGTGTCTTAATTTTGCTTCTCTTAAACTTTAGTACCATAACTTAGATGCCAGACATAGTATGACAACAGACATATATTCTTTAAAAGGCTCATGATATAAACTTTCCAAATGCTGTCAATCTAATCTAGTTGAAAAATTATTAACTTTTTCTAAAAGAAAATTAACCATAAAATTGACTTATTTTGTATTTGTAAATGAGGAAATCTAATTATAGTGCCATCATACTTATAACATGAATCTCACACTTCATGTGGTAATAAAGGAGTAATATGTAACTAATATATTGAGATGACTTAAAGGAATATGTAGAGAGGAGGAAAAGGATGCCAAGGGACTCAAACACACAAGTGACAAATGGAGAAACTATAGAGCATCACTCGATTAATCTTAAGGAAAAAGTATCTCATTCTTTGTTCTTAATAGGAATCAACTTCTTAGACCAAGCACCAGAAGCCAAGCTAGAGGACTATTAGAACTTACCTATCACATCTTAGCTCGAGAATTACTTAGAGAAGAAAATTCCATTGCCAACTCAAAACCACATTGCCCCATCCAAATGGTATAGAAAGACTAGCATACTGAGCCAACCAAGCTACCGAGTAGATGTGCTAACCTACTAAGCAATCATACCTATTGCAAAACTCTTACCATGATCTAAGTAGCTCCTAAGCCAACCAATATCAGACCGTAATCCGAGTTGAGCTACCAAGATACCTAACCTGAAGAGGATCTTAATATCCTTGAATGTTTGAGCTCTAACCTGTACCAGACTAGATCTACCCAGTTCATAAGCCCTCTCCCGACGTCTCTTAAGCTTATTTCTACAATTACAGATTTGCCCCAAACTTCACATCAATAAGACCTACCTCTATACAAATCATTCGTCACCTAATGACACATATCTTCTAGCACAATATTCTAGAATGATTCCTTACATTTCCATGTACTGTATTATTTGCCATTTTTACCCTTTTAAAAATGTTTTACTACATTATTCTTTTTTTTTTTTGTCTTTTCCTCATTTAGTGTAACCCTAGTTGAGGTCATATAAATACCTCACTTCTTTGTACATAGACAACAACTTCATCATTATTGAATACAAATATTACTCTTTTGAGAGCACCTAGCCATTTCTTCTCTCTTACCCTTAACTCTTATCTATTCCCTTTAACAAAGAATAATGGTGAGTAACCCTATAGTTAGAAGTAATGAGTTACATCTAATGAATGGTAAGTCATGTAGGATTTAGTTGGTGTGTCATATCCAGCTAGATAACTGTTCTAATTTGCTAAACCCCTTTTATTTTCTTATTTCTATTCATTATGATGTAGCCTTCATGTGTATGACCCTGGAGATTTATCAACTTTGCCAGTATCAAAGTACAGTTCCGAGGAGGAGTTTATGAAGTGTAGTAGAGTTCATTAGAGTTTGTTGTTAGTGGCTGTTGTATTCCTTCCGTAACTTTTGCAATGTGTTCATGAGAAGTAAGTTCAAAAGTATTGAAGTAGGTTTTAATGTAAGTGAGTTAAGTAGTAGCAATTACGCGAGGTAAGTGTAAAAGTTGCTATTACTCTGTTTTTCACTATGAAACTGAGCAAGTTTCATTTTGGTATTGTATTGAGCTGTATTAGGTATTAAAGTGGTTAGAGCGTATTAATGAGATTCTATGTAGTAAGTGGAAGTGTCTTTTTTGGGTATCCTAGTGTCTAAGCTGTTAAGGTGTTATACCATGTTAGAGTCAAGTGTTCAAGGAGTTATTAGCAACTAGAATAGCAGTGCTCATATTGGCGTGGGCTAAATGATAGTAATACCTTAGGGTCATAATAAGCTTGACTAACTCACTAATCTTGATGAGAGTTTAGTTACTACAATGCAAGCCAATAGGCAACAAGCATGTGGTGTACCTTATGGTAGCTAAGTTGAAAATGTTCCTAAGATATGATTTGGTTAAGTTGGCTGAGCTAATCGCCCAATTCGACCCTAGCAAGCTAGAAGTGTGGCAAACCGAGCTACTAGAAAAACGTTGGATCTAAAAGAAATCGAGGAAGAAATTAAGGAGGTAGATGTAAGGGACGATGGAGGGGAAGAAGTTGAAGTGGAATATTACGAGGCATAAGAACAAGAACGCTAAGCTTTTCGAGGACTTAATAATGTCAAGGTCTAGATTTTGACCTTTAGTAGAAGTAGAGATGTAGATGAGTATTTAGAGTGGGAAAGAAAGGTTAAGAAGATGTTTGACTATTATTGGTATACTAATGTAGTAAAGGTTCAACTTGTTACACTTGAATTTTCTAGATAAGCTGCTATTTGGTCGAAGAATTTGAATGTGGCTAGAGTGAGATAGAAGGTGAGGTGTAAGGACTTAGGAAGAGACGAAGAGATTGTTAAGGGGCAGATTTGTACTGAAGACTTACCTACAGGACACATTTTATAAAATAAAAGAGCTTCACCGAGAAAACTAATCAATTGATGACTATGTCAAGGAATTCCAATTGTTGATGATCTAAGCTGACATGGATGAACTTAAGGCTCGCATAGTGCCGAGATTCATTTCTAGACTCAAGTATAAGATTCATAATATTATAGAAGTACAGAGGTTCCATACACTAGAGGTAGGCATTAAGATAGCGTAGAGGATCGAAAAGCAGAGGAGAAATGCCTTAAGTAGACCTAGGTCAAGCTTTTCATGAGCTCTTGCTCCACATCAACCTACTCAAGCTGAACCAAGGAGACCTTCCCAAGCTGAGGAAAAACATGACTGACCTAATAATAACTGAGCTAGCCAGAAGAGCCAAGCTAAAGATAGGACATCCTCGAGGATGTATGAGAAAGGATAGACCTCTAGACGAAAGATGAACGGGGTGAGGTGCTTCAAATGCTTAGGTTATCGAAACATGGCTATTGAGTGTCCTAACTGACATATTATGGTACATTGAGGAGATGAAATGAATAACACATATGAGAGTAAGCCCAAGGATGGAAAGAATGATAGAAGAGTTGAAGCCAAGGAAAAAGGGGAGACCTATATCTATGTTGACAAAGGTGAAGTGATGGCTTTAGCACAGAGGTGAGTATTGAGCACATCATCAAGCTTTGAGGAATAGTAAAGAGAAAATTTATTTCATACCAAGTGCACTATCAAGGGAAAACTATGCACAATAATTATGGATGGAGGAAGCTATACTAATGTTGTTGCTCAGTCTCTTGTACAGAAGTTAGGACTACTTACCTTTGAACACCCCTAACTTTACAAGTTACATTGACTACATGATAAGGGCTTGCATATTACAAAAGAAGTAGATGAGCTATTCTGTATTGGGAACATATATAGAGATGAGGTGATATGTGATGTCATTCCCATGAGAGCTTCACATTTGTTACTTAGAAGACCTTCATTGTTTGACTGGCGTATTACTTACGATGAACACAAAAACACCTATGCCTTTGTTAAAGAAAGAATAAAGACTATGCTGCGACTCATGATACTAAGCCAGGTGAATGAAACTCATAATCAGCTCACTCGAGCTAGCAAGAAAAAGGCCCTGATAATGAGTCGTCAAGAGCTTCAAGATGCTAAGAAGGCTTGGCCTATGTTTTTATTAATTAGGAGATTATTGGAGCTAAGAGATATGTAAGATGTGCTTGACGAGATTCGAAGGTTGATTAATGAATTTTCCAACCTAGTCCTTAAAGAGTTGCCTATGGGATTACCTCCGACCCGAGGCATAAAGCACTTCATTGATCTACAACCAGGAGCAATCTTGCCGAACCGCCCTACTTTTAGAATGAATCCTGAGTAAGCTGCCAAGTTGAAGAGATAAGTAGACAAGCTGATAGAGCGAGGTTACGTAAGAGAGAACATGAGACCTTGTATTGTGCTAACTCTACTCATCCTAAAGAAGGATGGTTCACAATGCATATGCATTGATAGTCAAGCTATCAGCCATATTACTATGAAGTACATATAGCCAATATTGAGGATTAATGACATGTTGGACGAGCATTATGAAGCTAAGATATTCTTGAAGATTAATTTGTGAAGTAGTTACTATTGAATTCACATGAAAGCTGGTGACGAGTGGAAAACTGCATTCAAGATGAGGCATGGTCTCTACGAATGGTTGGTTATGCTATTCAGACTTACAAATGCACCGAGCACATGTATGATGCTTATGAACCATATGATGCGTCTGCTGATTGGAAGATATGTGCTCAATTACTTTGATGACAGATTAGTGTACACTACTAGTTTGGCTGACCATAAAAAACACCTTTAAGCTGTATTTAACATACTTTACACTAAGAAGTTACTCGGCAACCTGAATAAGTGTACATTTTGTCAAGATGAAGTTGTTTTCCATGGTTTTGTTATGTCTAGAGAAAGAATCTAACCAAATGTAGAGAAAATTTAAGTTGTTATGGAGTGGCCTACATCAAAGAACATTACTAAAGTACAAACCTTTTATGACCTTGCTTCTTTTTATAGAATGTTCATTAAAAACTTCAATACAATTATAACCCCCTTAACCAAGCTAAAGAAGAAGAATGATGGATTCCTATAGATTAATCGAGCTAAGAAGAGTTTTAAGAAAATTAAGCAAAAACTTACCAGAACCCCTATCTTAGCTTTACCAAAATTTAATAAGCCATTCAAATTGGAATGCGATGCATCAAGCATTAGTATTGGTGTTGTACTAATATAAGAGCATCGACCTGTTGCCTATCATAGTGAGAAACTCAGTGGTGCCTAATTGAAATATTTTGTATATGAAAAAGAATTATATTCCTTTTTGCAAGCTCTAACATATGGAAACATTATTTGTTGCCTCGAGAGTTTGTAATTTATACGAACCATAAGTCCTTGATGCATCTCAAAGAGACAAGCAAAGTAGATGGAATTTATGGAAGGTTTTTCTTATGTTATTTGACATAAAAAGGGTAGTGCCAACATGGTCGCAAAAGCCCTATCATGTTGACAAACTCTACTAAACACCCTGTAGAAAAAATTATTGAGATTTTCTCTTATTAGCAAGTAGCATGCTTGTAACCAATATTTTGGTCTTATTCTCGAAAAATGCCAAGAAAGAGTTACTATTAAAGGATATTACTTAATGGATGGCTATCTATTCGAAGAAAGAAGGCTATGCATACCAAATTATTCCATACACGAGCGATTAGTTAGAGAAGCTTACTGTAGTGGATTATCTTATCATTTTAGAGAAACCAAAACAGCTAACCTGTTTAAAGAGAACTTTTACTGGCCTAGTTTGGCCAAGAATGCCCACAAGGTAGTAAGAAAGTTGCAAAGTATACAAGCGAAAGAAGGGTAAACGAGAAATGTATGGGGAGTATATGCCCTTGCCAATGACTAACATACCTTAGGCTAACCTTAGCATGGTTGTCTTAAGGTAACCCTAGACATCCAGAGGAAAAGATTTAATATTTTTTGTGGTGGACTGCTTTAGCAAAATAGTAGACTTCATCCCATGCCATCAAACTAGCAATGCTTTATATATTGCTCATTTGTTTTTACAAGTAGTTGTTCAACTACATGGAGCACCGAAGACCACTGTCTCAAATTAAGGTACAAAATTCTTGAGTTATATTTAGAAGACCCATTAGAGAAAACTTGGTACTAAACCTGTGTTCAGCTCCAATGGCCACCCTTAAACTGAAGTGGTTCCATAGGACGCTAGGCAATCTAATTCAACCTATCATAGGATAAAATTTGAAAGATTAGGATTTGTGTCTATCAATTGTAGAATTTACATACAACTGAACTATCTATAGTACTATTGGGAAAACCTCTTTTGAATTTGTCTATGGCCTCCATCTCACTATTCCCCTAAATCTGATCAGTACTCCTGCAATTGTTGAAGAAAGTCAATTTAGAGCCACTTGAGCCCAAGAATTACAACACTTACAGAAAATAGTGGTAAGGAAGATAGCCATGTTTAACCAAAAGTAACAAGAGATAGGTGGTCAAGGCCACTAAATTGTTTCTTTCAAGTGAAGCAACATAGTATAGATTCATCTTAGTCGAGAGAGGTTTCTGCAACTGAGATAGAATAAACTTTCTCCACAAGTTGATGGTCTATTCAAAATCCTGAAAAAGGGTTAACTGCAATTCCTACAAGATCGAACTACCAGAGAACCATAGTGTCTCCCCTACCTTTAATGTAACTAGTCCGTTCCCTCACCAGCCTGAAGAAATTACGAAAGAACCCAAAGGAAGGTAACTACTAGAAGCCCATTCTGATTTAAGGACAAGTCTTTTTGAGCCCCAAACAAATGATTGGAATCAACTCCCCAGACCAATCACTAGAAGCCAAGTTAGGGGATTGTTAAGACTTACCTATCAAGTCTTGGCTTGAGAATTACTCAAAGGAGAAGATTCCATCGCCAACCCAAAACCACACTACCCCATCTGAATAAGGCTAAAAGACCAGCATACCAAGCCAGTCGAGTTACCAAGCAGATGTGCGGACTTGCCGAGTAACTATACCCATTGCCAAACTCTTACCATAATCCAAGTAACTCTTGAGCTGACCAATGTCAGATCGTAATCTGCACCAAAATGTGAGATACCTAACTTAAAGAAGATCTAAATATCCTTTAGTGTCCGAACATTGACCTGAACCGAACCAGATCTAACCAGTTCTCAAGCCCTCTCTCAACGTCTCTTAAGCCTATTTCTACAACTGTAGAATTACCCTAGACCTTGCACTAATAAGACCTGCCTCCATACAAAGCATCCTTCATTTAATGATATGTATCTTTTAGCACAATGTCCTAGAATGATTCCTTACTTTTTCATACAATGTATTATTTGCCATTTGTACAGTACTGTTTTTTTTTTCTCGTTTAATGTAACCCTAGTTGGGGCTATCTAAATACCTTACTTCCTTATACGTAGATAATAGCTTCATCATTATTAAATGCAAATATTACTCTTTTAAGAGCACCTAGCCGTGTCTTCTCTTTTACTCTTAACTCTTATCTATTCTCTTTAGTAAGGAGTAGTGGCAAATGACCCTATAGTTCAGATCAATAGGTCACATCCAACGAATTGTAAGCTATGTAGGATCTAGTTAGTATATCATATCTAGCTAAGTAGCAACCCATATTAGCTAAACCCTTGTATTTTCTTGTTTCTATTCGTTGTGGTGCAGCCTGCATGTGTATAACCCCAGAAACACATCAATTTTGAAAGTATTTCTTGCTAGTGATGTACCTTAGGCCATATGGAATTTATTTGATTTGAGTATTTACTTTTCTTTATGATACGATTCATTTTATTTACCACGTTATTAATGGCCTTTTTAACATGATAAAAGGATTTCTTGAATATTTATTCTTCCCTATGTTATTAAAGTACGTAACTTTAATAGTAAAACCATAAGGCGATGAGAATATTATTCTAAATTATCCTTAATCGCTTATTATATGGAACAATAATGAATTAAAACTAGTATGTTAGCTGAATGATAATCACGATTTATTGATTATAGGTAAGAGATATCAATTCAACACATAGATACACATAGGAGTACGTTGTATAAGATCAACCCATTCTAAGAGACTATATGGATCAATCTAATAAGTACTACTTATTGCAGTGTTATTTTAGTCCTTTAACTTAATGATATAATGGATTGCTGCATAGTAAGTTCCATGTTTTGACTTATTTCTTTATCATTTTTAATCAGATGATTATAAGATCGTGATTAGATAATTATGAGGAGGAATATGAGGTTTATTAAGGGATTTGTCCCTCTCTTTAATTTAAGAGAGACATCTTTTGGGCCTCCTGAAGAATAAGACCAAGAAAATGCATGGAAATGCTCAAATAAATTAATAAGGAGTTATCAATGTCATTTGTCTAAGTTAGTCGAACTCTAGATTCAAGAAAGAGTGATAAACAATATAAGAGTGTCTTGATCCACATCTTATATTTGATCATTACATATCGCATGACAAAGGGATTAAATAACTAACTATTTAATAGGTAGAGTTAGATTATTGACCTTCACTTAATTTAGGTAAGCATAATGTCTTACTAAAGGCCACTCATGTCTTATAGGCCCAAAAAAGGAGTTTTTGACTTACTGCAAACATTAGGTAAACCTATATTGTTAGACATAAAGAATGAACCTAAAAGGCTGTGGATCTATTTTAAACCGAGTAGAAATCATTAAAATATTTATTATTCCTAAATAGTTTAAGAATTATAAATAAAGGCGTTTCTTTCTTTCTTTTTTTAGAATAAGATAACGTATTAGATATTGTTAATATCTTTAATATCTCATAATATCTTTAAGAAGATATTGTCCCTCTTAAATATATAGATAGATGTGGCTCTCTATTAGGGTTATACTGATGGTTGTCGTCAACATTAGACTCGCAAAAAAAGTTTGTAGATAAAAAAAAAAAGGAAAATAGAAAGCAAAACACGAGAGATTGCAAGAGATTTCTTGGATGAATATAGATTCGTTGTGTAGTGCTAACATGTTGTAACCCGTTTGAGCAAGTTCACTTGCGCATGAATACCGATAGAAAGTATTTGTGTTTTATAGCACCTATAGATTTGCTTATCTATGATTTTGATAGGCTCAAAACAAGGTAAATTTCGCTATCCTTTTTTAATTTAATTAAAGCACATGGATATTAGGGCATTTAGGGATAATAAATTTTAAAATTCCACTATGCATATAACAAGATTCAAATCTCGAAAACCCAACATTTCTAACAACATTAAGATAGCACAATGTTTCTTTTTTTTTTATTATTGTAAAATGTCTCTAACGAATAGGAGCTTTTGAGTATTTATGGAGCTTGTTCATCAAGAACATCTGCTGGATTACAATGGTGATTGATGACTGAGACAAGTTATCCTTTTTATGGATCCTTTATGGGCTCCATATGAATCCAAATGCATAAAAAGTATCCTTAAGTGCATGAGCCTTGCTAGAAAAGGTTAAGAGCAAACAAGTTGGTCTAATGACTCAAATTTGAAATCCACCATAACAATTCTCCTTATTTCATACAAAGTACATAAGCCTAACCTCCTAAGTCCTATCATTAACCAAATGAGTCACACGAGGCTACTATTAAGCTTAAAGATTAAAATCCTACACATTCATTTTAACCTTCTACTATATTTATGAATCTTAAAAGGTAAATAATAGTATCTATAACTTTTTTCTTAACAAAAAAAAAGGAATAAACTAATTTACTCAATCGCACAATTATCAACATTGCATGGTACAGGATCCATACAGTCATGCTAGCAAAGTCGTGGTTTCTAATTTGTAAAGGGACATTTCCATAATTGGACTTTGGCTAATTAAACACCATAGGTGGTGTAGTGTGTAACATGATAGACACATATACTGTGGGAGTAAAAATTGTATTATTGCAAAAGAATGATAATACAAATGATCTTGGGGTATTTATAGTTCCATAACCTTACAATAAAATAAGAAAAGTAAATAAAATTCAAATCCCATAGAATAAGAAAAGAAAATAAGACAAGATAAACTTCTTCGGCTAACAAGAATTCCCTAGCTCACATGATATCTTACTAAAGCTAGAAAATTTGACTTCCTAAATAACTAAAAAGGCATAGCAATTTGGTCCATGCAAAAGTATGATTAGATAAATCTTTATTGATGTGTTACGAGCTCTATAACTCTTTATCTACGAAAAAATGTAACTCGTCAAAGTTGACTGATATAACTGAGGAAAATCAAGATTAGACTTCTAAATTCAAGTCTTCTAATCCACTTCTGGTGTTTAAGGCTTCTAATCAACTATGCTTCTAAGCATTCTTAAACTCGCTTCTGAACAAGGCTGATTAGTTTCCAGCTTCTTCTATCCCTTCTTCTGGTGATCCAATTGATTCATAATTTTGAACTCTATTTCGTCCGCTTTGATAGGTCAATTTCTTTGGCTAATGGCAAGGTATAGTGAATCAAATCCAATGTTAGCATGTATCAAGGAGATTTTGCTTGATATGCTTAGTATGAAGATTGTTGGACTGATTCACCAACTCTTTGCCTTTCTCATACATAGAAATAAGCTCAGATGAAGGCCATAAGTTTATAAAAGTTCATTTGGTTTGTCCACCTTAGATTCACTTAATGGTGGAGATCAAGAGCTGAAATCTATAAACATGTATTTCCTCCTTATTTGCATAATTTGAAAAGTTGGCAAGCTTTAAGAAAAAAAAATGATGGAATTATTCTATAAAACATCAAATTTTTCAAAAACAATCAAGAACTTTGAATCTTTTCCGCTATCACATGCTTGCTTTAATAATACCACTAGCATGTCCCTCCTTTCACACTTCTTCTCTAACAACATTTATCCACACATCATCAACTCAAAAGTTCTCCAAGGTTGTAATCACTACACCTTCTTCATGTGATCAGCTAACTACAATGACCCCATCACTTATATATAATACAATTGAAGTTAAATGTTTAGCTTGGTAGTGCAATTCTTAGACCCCGTATTTAAAGAAGCTTGCATCTCACTTTTAAGACATGATCAATAATGGATATGAACTAAATAAAGGAGATGAATAATTTGGTTCCAAACAATTTGTCATTAATATTCTCCATTCCATTTCTAATGACCAATTCCCTCATATCCTTCGTGATATTTGGTGTAAAATTGACGGGTAGTGCCCCCACGTAGGGCAAATGAGAGAGCCAGAGGTGGGTCCGTACCCCCAATAATCCATTGTGTCCTCTCGAGTGGTCCCTATAGAAATTATTCACATTAAATTGCTTATGAGGATTTGGTCCATGTATCAATCCAAAACGTGTATATACACATATATCATCCACTAAGCTAGGCCTACACCATGTGGCTTCTTTACGATTTGAATGGTTGAAGAAGCCCTAATAGAGAAACGATGTGATCATTCATGTGTATGTGCCAATTACAAACAAAAAGATGTAATTCTCTTCCAGATATATGAGTTTGTCATCTTATATTGGTGCTATGATTGATGGGGATATTATGCTTCCGGCAATTAAAAATCATTTTTAGTTAATGATGAACTTACATGATGGTGTATCATCTGACATGCTTAAAATTATTGGCAAATTTTAAAATTATAAATTAATTTATTAAGAGAACCTTTTTTTTTTTAGCAAATAAACGGATTAAACTGTATATTTGATGGAGGTTGAGAATTATTGATCAAAGATTGTACGGATGGTAACTAGCTAATTCTGGTAATGTATTCGCTAGTCAAGGTCAACAAAGACTCCTTTCTAACTTAAAAAAAAATAAAATAAAATAAACTTGTATTCTCCCATGAAATTGGAATTATATCTCTCAATTGGGCATATGATAGGAAAATCTATCATAATTACGGGACTTATTGGTTATTTTTGTAGTTTTTTTATTTCTCTTTTATTCATATCTTATTGGTATATAATCTGTATTTATTAAATATCTGCTCTATATTTGTTATGTGTATTTAACTTTTTACTATAATATTTTTGTTATTCAAATGCTCGTTTTAAAACGATAACGAGACTGGCAAGTCATATCAATGAAGTAATCGAACAAGAGTGTGTTTATTATTTTGGTTATTGATGATGGAGAGCGGTGCTTAAATTGTATGGTCGTTTGTACGCCCGACATGAAAGATAAGTGGGTGCCTTAAGCCCTTATTTGCACTTTTGCCCGACATGCTTTCCTCGATCGAGATTTACGAACTAACGTCACACCTCTCTTCATAATCTCCTCAAACGGCTTTGCCGACAGAAATAGCTATTCACATTTCACAATACCAAGCGGGAGGCTAGAGTCTCGAGCAAATGGAAATCGTACGTTCTGAACGAATGATTATGGTTCTATACCAGTTTTCTTGGTTTTATGCATTCTATGCTAGAATTGTAATCTCTTTTACTGTATCTCGAGAATAGTCCCTGGTTATCTTATTCCCCGGAACCGAAACTTGGCAATAGGAATAACCTGTACAGTTAGCCATTAATGCTAAGATTGGTAATTCATGTTATACCTTTATATCTTGTATCCATATTTAAATGGATCCGTATCTAAAATATAAATCCATAATATGATTATTTTATTAATTATATATTAAAATTTAAACGGTTAATAAGTGCACTTTATATTAGGGTTGGACCCTTTTATGAATTAAAAAAGTTACAAATAAGTGTATAAAATAATTACATATACAAGGGAAAAAGGCAATATTAAACAAAATTTACTTCTAAAAATATAAATGATATAAATTTTGATAATTATAATGAAATTATAACTAAAACAAAAGTTTTTGTTGGACTTCACTAAGGTGAATACACCTACATGTCAAATAGAAGTCCTAGGTGAATATATTCAACAATGATCGATATCCAAATATATATATATATATGGCTCATAAAATTGGACATAAATATTGCAAATAACAAAACATATCATGATTAATGGAGAAATAATTTCTAGAATGTCTAATCTTAGTTAATGAAGAAGTTAAGGCTACTTAACCTACCAAGTTTCTTGTAATTCTAACAACTAAAAATAACTTTTAACTATAAATTACAAAGCATTACAATGAATAATGATATAAGGCAAGCGCACCTATCAATTTTAATATATCGGATATGAGTCCGAGTCGTTCCCTCAGAGATTTTAAGTACTAATATTATCTTTAGCTTAATTATCTAACCAGAACATTGTGATGAGTTGAATGAATTAAAAATAGTGAAATTAACAACTAAAGTACTTATGAGACTTAATTACACAGATTAGGAAGCAATAAACTACGAGCGACTTCAAGTATGCAATAATGTATTTAGGAATTATTTCCCCTAGTGTTTAACATATAACCTTTTCAAAATATATTTAATTCAGTTTCTATAATTCTTGACCGGAGGGATTCACAATTAAAGCTAATACCTTTTTCAAGCATATTAACCTAATCCTAAATTATTTATCGGAATCTCTTCACTTAGTAATATAATTTAGAATTGCATTAATGTATAATGAATTCCCACACAAACAATCAACTTTCCGGAAGAAACATGTATCTTATCTCTAAGTATATATGTAATTCTCTTCAATTATGCCTAGATCTAATTATACATGCAATTTCTCAATCAATATGCATAATATCATATATTGACACTCTAGAATTATCAATCCATAATTAAACAACATAATTGAATCAAGAAAAGATAGAAACTTTATTGAAATTATAATTCAATCTAAGGGTTACATGAAACCCTAGGTTCCATAATCCTAAATACTCGAATTTTAAGCTATCATAACGAATCTAAAAACGAGTTCCATCAAAAATATAAAATAAAGCATGGAAAACCCCTCTTAATTTGATGAACAATCTCTCTAATCTTAAAATCGATGTTGTTCTCGCCTCTTTCTTGATTGATGTTCTCCTTAAGTCTCTTCTTGTCTCTTGTGTCTTTCCGTTTCTGTAATGTCTCTCTTGTCTTTTAAAACCCTAAAATATCCTTTTATATGTGTATTACAAAGATTCTGTTTTCGTCATCAGACACGGCCTGAGACACGGCCGTGTCCCCAAGTCGTATAACTTTCTGCACTAAGGCAAAATCTTCTACACAACTTCAAAACTTCATAACTTCTTCATTTGAACTCCAATTTGAGTGAAATTTGATCCTAGAACGTGTTCAAACCTAGAAATCAAAATTTTACTCAATTAAGTATCAATTTCTTTAAAGAAAACAAAAAATGTGCGGAAAATACTATAAAATCACCCTATGAAATATGTTTAAAATTAGAGTTATCAAACAACTATGAGATTCTAAAGTCATCTAAAGACAACAATTTGTAACGAATCAAAATTAAAAAAGAAATGCCCAGATTTACTTGTGGAACAAAATTATATCTAGATTTATAGAACCATACATAAATTTAGACGAAAGATATGAAGAAAATTTCCTTAAGTTTGTGAAAATGAGTGAAACTATGAGCATGGTTTTTCCACTTGTAGAGTAAAACTATACATAGATTTACTCAATGGATGGCCGGGATTTATTCAATCTAACAACTACAATTGAATCTTATCTACCTACTTTACCTACTATTATATAATGAATCCAAACATTTTTGGAACCTTTTTAAAACATTACAACTTTTATAATCTTCCTTAAGTCAAGGCTTGGGCCTTTCTCTTCTGATAAGAAATAAGAACCTCTTAAATATGTCTCTTTTGTCTTATCTCCCATACTCAAAATTATGTTTGGCATATCTCAGAGGCCTTGGAAAATTAGCCTATGACATTCTCCCCTACTCAATCTAGTGACGTTCTAATCGCAACTACCTTCTTGAATTATGATCCACTTAATACCTTAACCTTAGTTCTCTATATGTGTCCATATCATGGAAATGCTTGACAATCTCCCTTCTTGAAGGCTAATGTAGCTCCTTGCCCTCTTCAGTCTTAACCTTAGTTACTGCGGCTTTATCCTACTTTTCCACATCTATTGGGTTTGAACTTTATGGGATCTTATCAACCATTCTTTCCTCCATCTCCCCTACTAAAGTCGAACTATCTCCGGTCATCAGTGTCAACTCTTCCCCTATGATTTGCATTGACATAATAAGCTTTGTCGCTCGTCTCGTCTTCCCACTTGTTGAGACTATGCATTGAGAACCCTGATTAAGTTGGCAAATGCAATTAGATCAAGGAACAATAATGGCATCATTCCTATCAAAGAAATCCATGCCAATAACAAACCTAAAATCATCAATGGGGACGACCTCAATATTCTCCCTTCCTCACCAATCTTCGACGTTGTATTCCACATTCTTAACAACCCCATAAGTTAGGAGTTCCTTGGAGTTGACCATCTTGAATCGAGCTTTACTCCATTCAACTTTTAGCTAAAGCTTAAAGGCAACATCTTTTGAAATAAATAAATATGAAGCCTCCATATCTACCATAGCATTTGCCTTCCTTCTTGCTACTTTGCCCTCCACATACATTAAACCCTTTTCCTCCTTCATATCTTGAGACTTCGTGGCGGAAAGAAGATGGATGGTACCAAGCTTACCCTTGTCATCTTCATTGCTTTTGTTTATTGCAAGAATAGCATCCAATCATTCCCTTTTTAAGAAATCTCAAGCATAATGTAGCCCATTACAAAAATAGCACTTAAGTTGCCATATCCTTCTCTTATCTACCATCCTCCTCCTTTCCTTTGGAGGACTTAAAGATCTCATAGCTTCCATATCTTCCTCTTCTTCTCCTTCATTACTTATGGAATGCCAATCTTCCTCTTTTTATAGTTCCACCAGGCCCTCTACTAAAGTAATGGCTTTTGAGATGTTCTTCACCCTACAATGCTCCAACTCTAACTTAGCCTAAGGTTTCAAGGCATCCAATAACATAACAAGAGCATCATCTAGGTTGAGGTCTGGTATCTTTAGCATCAGCTTTGAGAATTCTTAAACATATTGCTTCACATTAGCCCTTTGTTGTTAAAGCTTGAGTTTGACCTTGTCTTCTATCCTAGCATTTTGAGGAGAGAATTGATCTTAGAACTCTGTCACAAAGTGTAGCCATGAAGTAATCTCATTAACCTTCGTCCTCCACACTAAATCAATGTTATATCCTCCAAGAATAAGGCTATCGTCCTTACTATACATCCATCATCAACAAGCCCCAACACCCTAAATTACTACTCAACTCCCTACATAAAATTATCTACTTCCCCTGCAAATTGTGTTCCCTTAAAGCACTTAGGCTTCAGTACTTTCCACCCTTTTGACTAACTGGATTGTTACTCTATTAGCAATAGTAGCTCGGCATGCTGCTAGCTAATGCTTAAGGTCTTCAATCTTCTTCCACATAGCGACGATGGTAGCATCAATTTTTGCTTCATATGCTTCTTCCTTAGCTTCAAATGCACCCATCCGGGCCTTAAGGATACCCTCCTTTTCTTTAAGGTCTCCATCACGCTTCTTTGGTTCCTCTAAGAATTGGTTCAAATCTCCTTGCAGCTCACCTCAAAGTTCTTCCTCTAACCTATCCATAGTAGCTCCATAGTCATCTAATTGCTCCTTGGCTTCAGCAACAGTTAGCTTAACCTTATCCACCTGAATGTCAAGGGAATTCAACAAATCCTTAAAGTTATCCCTCCACTTAATTATTCGACTTTCTCCTTAGTCATCTACCGTATTGACCATGGTGTTTTTGTTCTTATTTCCAGACAATGACATTCTCTCTTCAAAAGCTTACTTTGATATCACTTATCATAAGCAGAATTCCTCTCGATGCTCTCATGCAACACTTAGCGCTCCTAACCATACTAAGGAAGGCTAAGTTTAGCTTAAAAACTACATACATAAAGTTTAGAGAGTGAAAGTAGAGAGAGAGAGACTCTAATTATCAGCTGAATTCCACTTAATGTTTGAATAATTATAAATGATGGAAGATTCCCTATATATACAAATGGCCCTATACAATGGATGGCCAAGAACAATTGCAATTGAATCTTATCTAGATACCTTACCTACCCTACCTACTATTATACATAAAATTTAGACATCTTGGAACCTTCTTAAAACCTCTCAACTTCTAAAATCTTCCCTAAGTCTGGCCTTAGGCCTTTCTCTTTCAAGCCATAGAAACCTCTTACATAAGTCTCCTTTGTTTTATCTCCCATACTTAAGGTCATGTTAAGCATATCTTAGGGGCCTTAGAAAATTAGCCTATGACACATTACCCTTAGAATGCTATACCAAAAAGGGAAAGGAAAAGAAAAAAAAAAGGAGATAGAAGAAGACTTTAAAAAATGAATAAAAACCGTATTTGTAATGGAGAAGGAGACATGCAAAGAAGATATTTTGAATCTGTGTAAGCAACCAAAAAATGAGAAGAAGATATAAGAAGATTTGTGCTTGTGAGTTATAAGGAAAGAATATAAAAGGGTAATTGAAGAGAGTTGAAAAACTCTTATCCAATTGAATATGTGTAGTGGTTTGCAATGGGAACTAAAAAGTAAAGAAAATTGTAAATATTATTATATTAAATGGATTCATAAGCTAGACCACTAGACGAGTCTAGATATAATGCACAAATCTAGACACAAATTTTAATACGTTGTATCCAGCTTTAAACCATTTATCGGTCATGTCGATTTTCATCAACATAAGCCCGTTTTTAATCATACCGTGATGTGTCCAAATTTATAGCTCAATTTCTAAATTATTAGCACCCCTAGCTAGTAGAACTTGGATGGTCCTTAATTACCCAATTCTAGCAATGCTTCAATGATTTTTTTTTTTTTTTTTATGATCACAATAGATGAAAAAAGAATTCAAACATGATTCATCCCATTAAGAGACCAACATCCATACCACTGGAATATCAAGACCTTGAATTCAATGAAGTTTATGAGCATAGAAAATAGAAGCTTATATGCTTAAAAACTAACCCATATGTGAGTCCATTATTCCATTTGTATAACATTAATATAAGGTATTAATAAAGTATGATGGTCTTACAATTAAGAGCCCATTCATAAAACATAATCAATCGATTTTGCTATATTCTAACATTATGTCAAATGAAATATGGTATTCAATTTTTCTTCATTTTATTTCAAGTGATTTTTAGAAGAAATTCCCATATACTTCTAGTATGTTTCCATTTTAGATAATTATCATATTACTATTGATATCTATTGAAATTTTCAAAACAATTTAAATTGAGAAGTAAACTAATGGCCATGTGATAACTACCATTGTGCTACCCATGGTTCATACTTTTTTTTTTTTTAGGTTAGTACGCATACTATATCGATACTCCTCAGGAAATATGTGGAATACTGAGACAGTATATGCTATATGTCTCATCACTTTTCTACGTATGATAGCTTAAGACAAGGTTCAAAAGATGAGTTAGTTATGCTAAAAGGGACAATAGGTTTTCTTTTTTTTTTTTTAAGAGAGAATTCTAAAGACATAGACCATCTTAAAACATTCTTGATCAAATAACTACTTATAAGGGATATAAACTCCTAAATCAACATGTGTAATGACTTAGATCTTTCTTACTTAACTAAGGAATAAGCTAATTGAGGTCATGTACTTAAGTGCTTGAGTTTAAAATACATCAGATGCAATTAGCTTACCATTAGTCCATCTCCAATTATAAACGAATGTAGATGATATCCTTACCCAATATCTGCAACATGCTTTGTGTAAATAGTTCTACTTAGGAAGGAATTTGAGGATGAGAAGAAACAAATGGAAAAGAAGTTACTTCAACAAATGAATGGTAAGATAAAGGCTTTCTAAACAAAGCATAGGTTTGAACAAGCAAGTATTACTAATATAACTACACAAGATGGCTCAGCCTTCTAAGATAAGTTCAAGGTGCCTGATTTTGAGAAGTATGATGGAATTGCCTACTCGAAATTACATACCTATCTATATGTCAGGAAGATAAGCAAGTATGATCAATATGATGACCTAACGGTCCAAACATTCTACAACAACTTAACTAGTCTTACTTTGACTTGGTTTGCTTAACTCGATCTCAACCAAGTCAATAACATTTCAAGCAAGTGGGTCATTTTACTAATAAGTGTTGGAGTCTAAGAAACAAGATCCAAGACCTGGTTGACGTTGGAGGGTACAGTTAGACTTTGTTGAAGCCCTTAATGTCAACAACAACCCACTCCGAAATTACACTCCAATAATTAACATGACTAATGTAGAGGAACCTGAGCATGTAATGGATCTAGAAGAGTTACCCATCCCAATGAAGCAGGTAGCTTGGTGCCTTAAGGATATTTACAAAGAATGAATCTTTAGGATAAGACCTACCTATGCCAGCTATTTATCAGTTTCTTTGGGAAAGTAAAGAGAGGAAGGAAGAAATACAAGAAATGATAGTAACTAAGCCCTAAAACATCACCTACAAACAGTTGAAGGAACATAGGCTACTAGGAGACACTATGATAGTGTCACAAAGTCAAAGTCGAGGTGAATTCAAGTACCTGGTAGATACATGGTTATACCTATAGCATAAACTGAGGCAACACCAATAAGATGGGGGTCTAAGTTTGAAAAAGAAGACAATGCAGCTCATATGGTAGGAATGATTGGGTCAAGCCAAAAGCTAATTACAATCCAATATAATAAGTATCCTAAAGAGTAACCAGTATATGGTGAAACCAAGAAGTATCTGTTTAATGTCCCAATTTCCCCCAAGAATTATAAGGTGGTACCTTTTGACTACTAAACTCTCAATCAATAAAAAATAAAATAAAATTGCCACAATAGTAGTTGGAGGAATTACCAAGATGGGTCGAATTTACAACCTTAGTGAGGAAGTGAGACAAAATTTACAAGTGTAAGGATAAAAGGAGTTCGAGCTAGACGCTTTTTTAATAAGATGATCAAGGCCAATGAATATAGGATCATGGACTAATTGGCCAAGGTTCTAACCTAAATTTCCCTTATAAGGCTTATTTATCATCGAACCAACACAAAGAGGCTCTCTTCAAGATCCTCAAAGATGTTTAAGTTCCTCAAGAGATTTCAACAGATAAGTTAGGGTACATAGCCAATTCTATATTCGTTGTAGATTAGATAGCCTTTTCACCTAAAGAGTTAGAGGAAAACCAGGTCCTAAATAAACATCTATCCTTTAGATACTCTGCATCAACTTGAGATCAAAGAAAATGAAATTAAACATAACTCTATAGTTGTTAAGGGTTTTGGTGGTTCTAAGAGAGAGATCCTAGGGGAAGTACACCTCCAAGTGATGATTGGGCCTCAAATATTTTAAGTGTCATTTCAAGTACTAGACATCTCTAGATCTTTTAATCTATTTTTATGAAGGCCTTAGATCCATACGGTCGATGCAATTCCATTTAGCTTGCATCAGAAGGTCAATTTTATTGCTAATGGTCAATTAGTCTTAATCTTGGGAAAGTACAATTATGACATCTTCAAGGAGACCACAATCCCATACATAGGGCAAGAAGAGCCAAAAGACTTCAAATTGCAAATATTTGACCAGGTGTGTATGGTCTATGGTAAAAAGGATGGGAACAAAGGCCCTACATTCAAGAAAGGACGGATTGGGACATTTGACTTAAAGTATGCACCCACGAGAGAATAGTTGTCTCAAACCTACTTTGTTAGAGGGAAAAGGGGTGATCAGCTGTACAATACCCATATCACTTTTCCACGACACAAGGAAAGTTTCATCTGATAGGTACCTTAAGCAACGACAGAAAAAGAAGATTATCCTGAAGAGTTAGCAACAATAACTCTATAGAATTAGTTAACCCTCCCTTGATTAATACTAAGGCAACCGTACTCGAATTTAAAGCCTTTAGGAAAACTTATCTGATTGAACTCAAACTTTACGACTAGGTTAGAAAAGTTAATTGAAGTGACTTAGTAAAGTTAGATTTTAAAAATAATATCCTAGAAACCCAATTTTAGCCTTAAAAGTATTATTATTTACTACGGCATAAAACTTGTCAAAACCTTTGAAATTGAGCTCAAAATACAACGAAGACTTAGATATAAATTATTTAAGCTATAAAAAAGAACAATATAGCATAATATACTATATGAATATAGGTGTATTTTTATGAATATACTCGATATATAAAATAAATATAACTGTAAATTAACTCAAAATTATATAATTATATATAATAAAAGATAAATTCATAAATTTAAATGCTAAGTATATCTTAAAAAAAAGACATGCTAAAAACATGATTATATGCATGAAATTACTCTTTACCCCTAATATATATATATATATATATATAGGAAATATACCCATATATTAAGAAAAATCATTAAACATTAGTATATTAAATGTGAATTATCAAAATACATCAAAATGGCCTTCAAACTCATATAAGATCTAGAAAACAGCTTGGAAAAATTATGGAATTCACCATAGCATCCTCATAGCAACTGTAAGTGATGATTCAAAAGCAAATTCTCCAAAAATTGGCTACCTTATGCTAATTACATTTAAGAAAAAATAACTTAAAATATTTTAATTAACAACTAAGAAAATTTAGCCACCTAATCCAATACAAATAGGAATCTTAGACAATCATTTACATACTTTAGAAACCTAAGATACTTAAAGAAAAATCAAAGAAAATTAATAGAAAATAGAAAAAAAAAAGGAAAAACGGGAAAACCCACTAACCTAGAATAATTCCACCACCAAACCAAGAACTACTATTGCAACCAAGCAACCACCACTAGAGCACCCACTACCCAACTCCACCAACGCATTTGCACTACCGTCTAATAGTTGGAGCCTCAATGAACACCAGGTTAGAGTTTCTATCCTATTTTTCCCTATTTCAAAAAAAAAATATTAAATGAATTCAAAAAAATAATGAAAAAATTATTTATGGGTTATTTCAGATGTACTCTCATGCAGTAATTTTATTTTTGCCAAATTATGAATATTTTCTATACTTACAAAACAAATGCACCATTTATCCAAGTTTTCAAATTGAAAATAAATATATTAAATGATGTTTTTCAAGCTCAAATTTTTCTATAGAGTACATATTACATTTATTTTATTGCTATGTATCTAAATTTTGATTTTATATACATTTCGTCTTCATTATATTTTTGGGCCCTAAAAAGGGCAATTTGTGAAATAAAATGATTTTAGGAGCAATAATTGATAAATTAGGATCTAATTAATTCTTGATATTTGTAATGATGTCATAATAGGTTGGATTTATTTTGGTATAAAAATTATATTATATGCTTAACTAACCAAGATTTAGGGGTAAATTTGTAATTTTACGTATATATGATAAATCCAATTGCGTGGAATTAGTTGTTGATTAATTCCATATATTTTTCTAAGTTTATAGGGATTTTCTTAGAATCATTTGATGATCTATGTTATTTATTATGAATTTTCTTATTTAAATAGATTAAATTTATAATCGGACAAGTATTTAGTAATAATATGTTAAAATATGTTAATTTTTTTATTAAATTACAATTAAAAAAAATCTAATCAAATAAGAATACTCATTATTTTGTTATCTTTGATAATATTATTTGCATCAAGTTATGATATATACATGCTAAGATCCAATAATATATGATTTATCATATTTTATTGCACAACTGTATAAAAATATATTTTATTTATATAATACCATATTGATGTGATATTACTTGTTATACAGCTTAGTCTATATAATAGGATTAGAAATACCCTCTAGGAATCATTTTTTAAATAAAATATGTAACTCATATTGTTGAGTTCATACAAAACTTAACAATATTAACCTTACTAAAACTAGATCATTTTAGGTAATAAAACAGATATTTTTTGTAATATTACAAAAAATATCATCTTACAATGATTTTTCTATAATTAAAACGTAATTCAACTAATAAAAATATATTTTGATACAATCAAAATGATATGATATAAGTAGAAGTAAAACTACATATATTAGTTAATAAAGTAAAATACTTAAAGTATATATGTGTTTATATATAATGGGTATGTATAATTATATATACGCAACTCTACTAAATAATTATATAAATAATATCTTAAACAAATGCTAGATAAAACCCTAATGTTTTCATAAATTTTTATGAAAACTAAATATAAGCTTTGGTATATATAAGACTTCCAAGTGAGTGAAGCACTAAAATTCCAAACTTGTTGGAGTAAGCTTCAATATAAGCAAGTAGGATTTGTAGAGATTGGAATATAAAATCTCTTGTGGTTATAAGTAGTTGTTTATACGCATGTTACGCCTATACTTGGTTACTAAAATGTTTATTGGTAGCTGAGCTACATGTTTTTCTATGTTGATTAACCTTGTTTGGTGTGTTACGAATGGGTTGATCACCCTTGACCAAACTAATTGAAATTTGAACTAAAACTATAAATGGACATGTATCATATCACACTAAGAGATTGTTAAGTTTCTCCGACTAAATTCCAATGCCTTCAATAAGGATGCAGTAATTTGGCCTTTCCCCACCCTAAGTTGAACTAAGTCACAGAAGAGGAAGTTACTGTAAGGTTAAGGGCATTAGGTTCAAAGATAATCATAGGTGAAGTAAGAGCCTCCATTACACAAGCTTAGAATTAGCCATAGGAAGGCTTTGTAGCCTTTATGATTGGCATTGTGTCCATCATATCACAACTCCATAACCTAAGTTAAAGAGAGTGAAATTTCTCTAACCTCATAATGGACTGGATAATGTCATGTGGATGACACATTACTTGTTCATGCATTGCATGTAATAATTAATTGATAACTTGGTTGTACTATTCCCCTTATATATGTTTTTTGCCTCCGACCCTTTACTAAGCTATGGTTTGCTCACTCCCCTATAGATTTTCTTACGGGATCTGAGTAATCACACTACGTGACAATCACCTTTAAGTATGCAAAAAGAATGTGTTTAGGCTTGAGTGAGCAGAACCAATGAGGACTATGTTTTTGGAACTTTTTGTTTTCTGAGGGATCAACTAAATCATCTGGGCGATCTAATTGGGTTTCTACTTTTGAGTCATATCACATACTTATATACTTTTATGAATACTTTGTACTTGGCTTTTTTGTAAATATAAGTTTATTATAAATATAAATGCAACTCTATCTATAGAACTATGAATGCTTTAGAGTAGTTTGTCATTTAAGCCTTATATATATTAGGGTTATGCTAGAAACTAAGTGGAAAGTTTTTAGCATAAATTGACATATAAGGTGGACGTTATGACTTAACAACATTAAGGGCATGACAAAGACATAGTATTTATTGAGTTTTATTTCCTTTTTTAGCGCTTATTGTTTATGATTGAGCCCTAGTGCTCTACCAATAAGTTTTCCTTCCAGTTGTTCCTCCTAAAGAAAAAATATAGGGGAAAGCACAAATAAACTCCCTAAACTTTAATTTAGATGCAAATTGACCCCCTAAAATGTACCTTAAGACCCTCTAAACTTTACCATAGTATGATTTTTAACTAAAAAAGGAAATACCCTTTGTATTATCAATTTATCAATGTTTAAAGAGTCAAAAACCACACTTTGAAAATTTATGAGATCAATCTACACCAAAGTCAAAGTTTATGAGGATTATCTACAATTTCCCCAAAAAAAAAATCAATAAAATTACCTTTTCTTTTTAGTTTACCTTCTTCTCTTTCGATTACTTATCCATTCACTTTTACTACCTAAATCTTCAGATCTAACATTCTTGATGAAAGTTGGGGATATCACATACCTGTAAATGATGAAAATATCAATATCATGTCCAACCCTATTAGGTTAGTCATTAGGGATGATGTTGATAGTCATAGAGAAATTCAAGAAAGTTGGGAAAAATACAAATGATAAAAGCATATTTTGCATGTTTTAAAGTGTAAATAAAGATAGGATTATTGTAGATTTTATAGAAATCATTAAGAATTGGTACTTAATTATTTTCCTTTGGATAATTCAGGAATTAAAGAATTCAAGAGTGGAATTACGGACGATTTAGAAGAATTTTAAGCAAATAAACGAAGTTTGAATCAATACATGCAAATTGGAACTAAAGGCCGCCGGCCTATCGACTGGCTTACAACTTACAACTTGCATCGGCAACCTTTGTTAGCTATGCCGTCAACCCTGGATGACTACGTTGCTATCCTAAAAGCCAGCCTTACACTTACACCGCCGACCTTGAGAGATCGATAACCTTACTTTTCTATATTACTTGATTCAGACTCTGTATACTTGTTGAAGTGTTCGCAATTTATTTATATATATATATAGTTTAAGTGAATCAAGTTTTTGGCGTCATTGCCAGGGACTGGAAATATTAAACCTTTTAGTTCTGTTGGTAATTTAGGCGCACTTGGCAACATGTGTTATTTTTGCTCTTCTTTACAAGTGTTTTATGCGCATGAGTAGAAGTGCTGAAATTCTACCACTTGATTCAGAAATAAAGCACACTTTGCATCAGTTGAGGCAAGAGAACAGAAGAAGAATATATGAGATGGTAAGTAATAAGAGTAATAATCAGATACAAGGAGTTCTGCGAGTACTAAGAGATTATATAGTACCCACGGCGATGGGTTCGACTAAGAAGAAGCCCACTATTCAAGCTAACAACTTTGAGTTGAAGCCATCCCTTATTCAGATGGTTCAGACGAACTAGTTTGGAGGATATCACAATGAAAGTCCTGACGAACATATTGCAAGATTCCTTCAATACTGCAATATAGTGAAGATGAACAATGTGACAAATAAAGTTATCGGATTACAGCTCTTTCCCTTTTCACCAAGGGATAAAGCTAAAGCTTGGTTTCATTTACTGCCACAAGAGTCTATCATCACCTGGGTTGATCTTTCATTGAAGTTCTTAAAGAGATTTTTCCCACCAATTAGGACCGCAAAATTATGGAACAACATCACCAACTTTAGCAAGTTTAGTAGTGAGTCACTTTATGAAGCATAGGAAAGATAAGCGATCAAAAAATGCCCACATCATGGCTTGCTAGACAATCTCCTGATTGAGATCTTCTATCTTAGTTTAGACGAGACATTGAGGTCCCTAGTTGATGTTGCAGCTGGAGGTGCTTTGATGGGAAAGACATATAATGAAGCAAGCACACTAATAGAAGAAATGACCTCCAGTGCACATATCTAGCAAAACGAGAGAAGCAAGTTAGGAGTGGCAACAACTAGTGATAATAGCACTGTATCTCAATTAAGGGCTCAGATTGCAGCTCTCACTACTCAGTTAAGTAAACTCACCTCAATACAGTCTTTTAATGCTAACCCCATTGTTTTTTATGAGTTATGTTCAGGACCACATTCGACTCTTGAGTGCTTAATTAGGAATCACTTAGCTCTAACCAGTGGAGAACAAGTGAATTTTGTTAACAATTTTCAACGTGACAATTAAGAACCATATTCGAATACATATAATCCTGGGTGGTGTAATCATCCAAATTTCTCATGGAGAAACAATAATAATGCATTCCAACCACCACCTAGATTCTAAAAGCAAGGTCTTGCTCACAACGCTCCACCTCAGCAAAATCAATCTAGAATTGAAGAGCTCATGTTGAGCTATATGCAAAAGATCGATACCTTACTATAGAATCAACAAGCGACTATTCGAAACCTAGAGAATCAGATAAGTCATATTTCTCAATAGTTGAGCACTAGACCATTAGGGTCTTTACCTAGTAATACTAAAGAGAATCCTAGAGGTATTAATGCTATTATGCTGAAGAGTGGAAAAGCATTAGAAATAGTTGACAGATGAGTTGAAGAAAAGGTAAAGATTCTAAAGGTAGAAAAAGGGAAGGAGGTAGAAGAGGAACCAACGTAGAAGTCACCAAAAGTGAAACCGTATGTCCCTCCAATCCCCTTTCCAGGAAGATTAAAGCAACAACAGCTAGACGCTCAATTTCCCAAATTCTTAGATGTCTTCAACAAGCTACAAATCAACATTCCTTTTGTAGAAACACCGCAGCACATGCCTTAGTATGCCAAATTTATGAAGGAGTTGCTCACTAAGAAGAGAAAGATTGATGGGAACGAACTAGTAATGCTTACAAGGAAGTGCTCCATGATCCTTCAAAAAAATTTTATCCACCCTTATTAGAAAACAAAGAGATTAGGGAAGTTTTACTATTCCTTCCACTATAGTAAATTTTCATTTTGATAAAGTTCATATTGATTCAAGTGCAAGTATAACTTTAATGCCCTTGTCTATTTTTAGGAAGCTAGGACTTGGAGATTGCAAGGAGACTCATGTCACCTTACAACTTGCTGAGAGAAGTATCAAATACCCAAAGGGTATTGTTGAGAATGTCCTAGTGAAGGTAGATAAATTTATCTTCCTAGTCAACTTTATAGTCCTAGAGATGGAAGAAGACAATGAGATACCCATGATCTTGAGCAAACCATTTCTCGCAACAAGTAAGGCGTTGATAGATGTAAAATAGGGTAAGTTGACTTTAAGAGTTACGGGCAATAAGGTAACGTTTAATGTTTATGAAGCCATAAAGCATTTTGATGATTGCAAATCCTGTTACACTATTGACATGTTTGATGAGATTACCTATGAGTCTATAGAAAAAAAAGCAAGATTGGATACTATAGAATCAGTTCTTAAGGATCTGAATAATTGGAGTGACGATGACAAGCTTGAAGAAGAAGGTAAGGAACAGGTGTCAGAAATCAAAGCTCGATACTATGAAGAACTCGACACCAGTGAGCAAAAGCCAATTCCATCATTAACACAACCCCTGGTGCTTAAACTTAAACCTTTACCTAGTCATTTAAAATATGCGTATCTTGGAACAAATGATGCTTTTCCAATAATTATCTCCTCCTCTTTGATAGGTGACCAAGAGAAACAACTTCTAGGTGTTCTGAGAGAGCATCAAAAAGCCATTAGGTAGACCATTGCCAATATAAAAGGGATTAGTCCCCTAATTTGCACTCACAAGATATTGCTTGAGGCTGAGTGCAAATCCACAGTACAGCCATAGAGCCAACTTAACTCAACTCTCAAGGAGGTAGTGAAGAGAAAAGTACTCACATTGCTGGATACAGGTAATATCTACCTTATCTTAGATAGTAAGTGGGTTAGTCCCATTTAGGTAGTGCCAAAAAAGATGGTATGACTGTGGTTAAAAATGAGGTTAATGAGTTAATCCCTACTTACATTGTAACCAGGTGGAGAGTTTGCATAGATTATAGAAAACTGAATGATGCCACTCGTAAAGACCACTTCCCCTACCGTTTCATAGATCAGATGCTAGAAAAACTTCCAAGGCATGATTATTATTGGTTTTTAGATGGATATTCTGATTACAATCAAATTTATATCGCACCTGAGGATCAAGAGAAAACCACTTTTACATGTCCTTATGGCACTTTTGCCTTTAGGAGAATGCCCTTTGGTCTCCGTAATGCACCCATAAGTTTTCAAAGATGCATTATGTCTATATTTTTTGACATGTTAGAAGATTTTATTGAAATATTTATAGATGACTTCTTTGTCTTTGGAAAGACATTTGATTCATGTCTAACTAATTTAAGTTGTATACTTAAAAGGTGCAAAGAGACTAATCTACTTCTGAACTGGCAAAAATGACATTTTATGGTAAGAGAGGGAATAGTCTTAGGTCACAAGATATCAAAAAAAGGGATTGAAGTTGATAAAGCCAAAGTGGAGATAATAGAGAAGTTGCCAGTACCTACTTCAGTCAAAGGAGTCAAGAGCTTCCTAAGGCATGCTGGCTTCTACAAGAGATTTATCAAGAACTTCTCTAAAATCTTTAGACCTCTTTATAATTTACCTAAAAAAGATTCTACCTTTGTTTTTTATGACAATTGTTTGCAAGCATTCAAATTATTAAAGGAGCAGCTTACTTCAACACTAGTGATTGTTTCACTAAACTAAGAGCTTCCTTTTGAGATAATGTGTGATGCTAATGACTACGTTGTAAGAGTAGTACTTGGGCAGAGGAAAGGTAAGTTATTTCATGTTAAATACAATGCAAGCAAAATTTTGAATGAGGTGCAAAGAAACTATGCAACAATAGGGAAAGAACTTTTAGCAGTTATATTCTCTTGTGACAAGTTTAGGCCTTATCTCATAGCTTCTAAGATCATAGTATACACAGACCATGCTACTCTAAAATATTTGTTTGCTAAAGCTGATACTAAACCTAAGTTAATTCGATGGATCTTATTACTGCAAGAATTTGAACTTGAAATTAGAGATAAAAAAGGAACTGAAAATGTAATTGCTAATCATTTATCTTGATTACAATTGAAGTGTTTAGAGCCACCTATTAATGAAACGTTCCCTAATGAACAATTATATACAGTAGAGATCTAAGAATTACCTAGTTGATATAATTAATTACCTGGTTAGTAAAATCATATCATACGGTTTCTCATTTCAAAAGAAAAAGAAGTTTTTACATGACATGAAATTTTATTTCTGGGATGAACCATATCTTTCTAAAAGCTGTGTTAACCAAGTAATTAGACGTTGTGTGCCTGAAACAAAACAATTTAGCATAATTTAGCACTGTAATTCTAAAGTAGTGGGCCACTTTGGTGTAGAAAGAATTGCATCTAAAATTTTATCTTGTAGATTTTATTGGCCTAGTTTGTTTAGCAATTACAGAAATTATGTTATGTCTTGTGCTCAATGCCAAAAGATCGAGAATATTTCTAGGAGACATGAATTACCACAAAAGAGTATTCTGGTAATTGAGCTTTTTTAATGTATGGGGAATAGACTTCATAAGCCCTTTCCCTTTATCTTTTTCAAATAAATATATACTTATGGCAGTAGATTATGTTTTAAAATGGGTAAAAGTAGTAGCTCTACAAACTAACAATGCCAGAGTATTAATTAAATTTTTGGAAAAAAAAAAACATTTTTTCCAGGTTTGGGGTACCTAGGGCTATTATAAGTGATTTGGGGGGGGGTGGGGGGGGTTGCATTTTTGTAATAGGAAATTTTAAAAACTATTAACAATATATAGAGTTACTTATAAACTTACTGCCCCATATCATCCACAAACTTGTAGACAAGTTGAGGCATCTAATAAGGAGATAAAGCATATCCTAGAAAAGACTGTTAATGCATCTAGGAAATACTAGTCTCTAAAACTTGATGATGCATCATGGACTTATAAGACAGCTTTTAAAACCCCTATAGGAATGTCCCCATACAAAATTGTTTATGGTAAATCATGTCACCCACCTGTAGAGCTCGAGCACAAGGCCTATTGGGCCATGAAATACTTTAATTTTGATTTACAAGCTGCAAGTAAAAAGCGATTACTTCAATTGAACCAGCTAGACAAAATCATAGAAGAAACTTATGAAAACGCTAGGATCTATAAAGAGAGAGCTAAGCGATGGCATGATAGGAACATTCAACAGAGGGAGTTCATGCCTAGTAAGAAAGTATTATTATACAACTCTCAATTAAAATTGTTTCCAGGTAAGTTAAAATCTCAATAGTCTCGACCATTTGAAATAGCTAATGTTTTTTCTTATGGTACAGTTGAGTTAAAGGTAGGAGACAATTGCACTTTCAAGGTAAATGGTCATCTCCACAAACATTATTTTGAAGGAGAAAGCATGGATAGTGACACCACTATGGTAGGGAGTGAGGACCCACAAGAAGATCGGAAAAGTTGAGCTAACAACTATAAACCAAGCCCTTCATAGGAGGCAACCCATGTCTAACCAAACTAAACTTTTTTTATTTTTCTTTTTATTCATTATTAGTTAATTTGTTTCAAAAAAATTTTTGAAAAATTTTAAGCTAGCCATTGGCATGAAGGTTGCCGGCCTAAGGAAAAGAAAACGAAGAAGAAGAGAGAAAAAATAAAAGAAAAGACAAAAAAAATAAAAAATAAAAAAACAGAGAAAAGCGCGAAATTTGAATTCAAGGTCACCAGCTTACCCATATATGTTGGCGCACAGAGATAAGTGCCGACTTACAGTGCTTTTAAAAACACATTCATCGGTTTTCTCTCTCTCTTCACTCAGTTTTTTTTCCCGAATTCTCTCTTTAGATTTCTCTCAAACTCTCCCTCTCCCATATACCCACAACCTCATACACTCACTCTCTTTACTTCTTTTTACACACATTTCCATTCTTCTTTACAGATTTAAGATTTTACATCCATCATGCCACCTAAGAAGATGCAACCGAGAAAGAAGCAAAAGACGGCAGTTGCTTTGTCATCCAGAAGCTCTGGTAGCGATCTACTCTCACATCAGGAGTATGCTAAGGAGTGAAGGAGGAAGCTACAATGGATGACATTCATGAATTAGCAATATCTGGATTGGACTATTTTGCAAGAATATGGAATGGACAATAGAATCCAGCAGATGTTTCCTAATAAAACATGGTTTCGATTATTTGAGGTAAAAGAACCCACTTATAAACATGTAGCCATTGATTTTTTATCCACTTTGCAATTGGAGAGAAGTGGGCGTATGTCCACTTTTACATTTCAAGTTTACGGAGAAATTCATGTCATTGAATTGACTCAAATTGGCTATTTTCTAAGTTTATATGAAGAGGAGGAATTCAATTTACCTAACTCTTATCCTAATCATATGTCTGCTAAGTGATTTTGGTTCTAGTTGATTCATCCTAGGCGAGATGATTTTATACCTTCAACATTGCTCGCCATGACTTTCCCAGCAGTGGAGCATAGGCTACTCCACCATATCCTTGCTCATACTCTCAGCTATAAGATAACCAGCCATAGTAAGGTAACCAATTTCGACATGTTTTATCTATAGAGTATGATTTCTGGATATTAGATAGATCTGGGAGCAGAGATAGAAAATTTTATCTATAGGCAAATTGATGATACCAGGACACAGGTTATCTTTTTTGGTGGGTATATTACTGCATTATTGAAGGGTATGGGGCTTTTTAATGAACCAGAGAAGGACGATGGTATCCCATGTAAACCTATTTTTGCTACACCATTTAGAGGTTAGGGATTGGTTCAGATAAATAATAGGCCCCATCTTGTTGATGAGGAGGATGTTCTTGAAAATCCTCCTGCTGCTACTAGAGTATCTACTTCATCTCATCCTCCAGATCGCAGTTATAAACAATTGAGTACTGAAATTAGAGAAGTCCAGAATGAGATCAGGAAAGGAAGGAAGAAGAATAAAAAGTTCCAAACTACTATGTTCAATACGTTGCAGTTCCATTATGAGACTTCCAGTGTAGAGAGTGGCAGTACTGACAAAGACAGTTAGATATTTGCGTGCTTTTCTTATTTTTTTTATTATTATTTTATTTTATTTTTTTCTTTTCTTTTCTTTTATTTAGCTGCTTGGTTATTTTTGTTTATTACCCATCTGTTTAGGTAACTTTGGATCATTAGCTCTACTATGTACTTTCCAATACACTTTTATGCTATCTTTGCTATTTCATGTTTCTTTGCATTTGAAGAGGTAGTTCAGATCTGAATTCCATGATAGAAATGATCTTATGCTTAGAATTTTCATTGTTGCTGAAAGTTTGAATCCAGGGGAGTATCGGTTTTTCATTTCTTATTACTGCGAATTTTTATTTCCTCTTGCATATTGAATAGAAGACAATATGGACATTATCTATTCTACAATAGGAGGAAGGAATTATAGGAAATGAAAATATTAATTTTGATGCCGATTTTTGTTTACAAATAGTTATACTTTCCTATCAACTTGAATTTTACTTGTTCTTAAATTTCTGGTTTTAAATCTAGAGATTATATAAAGAAATTGTTGATAGCATCTGGTTGTGATTTGAATAATTAACTCACTAAAGTGCCCCATTCACTAATGTTGAAATTTTTGTACTCAGTTAAAATTAATTAGTCATTTCTTTAGGAACCTAATTTACCTAGTTTTTAGCATTAGAATTTGAAATTTAAAAGTCAGTCAAGTCCTTAAGTGAAAAGTAAACAAATTCACTTCTATGCAAGGTTAATTAATATATGGTCTTTTTAGTTGTTCTAATGGCACTTTAACATTTAGTAAAAGAGGTAAGTGAAGCTTTAAACTTAGTTATTCCTATTAAAGAAGTCTAAAAAATTATAGTGAGCATTCAAAAAAAAAAAAGGAAATGAGAGCCTTTACTCTAATAACTCAAGAAATTGAGTTAAGAGTATCCTAACTTGAATGTTAAAGCGAGAAAGAGTTCGTAAAGGTCCCTTTAAAACCTGATCACTTAGCTGATGAGCCTGAGATGTGCCGACTCAATGCACTCAATAAAACAAGAAGGGCAGAAAGGCAGAAGTTTAGTATCTGAACTAGAAGAAAGAAAAAAAGAGAAGAAGAGGAATGGAAAATGGAACTTTGAATGCAATTCAAGAAATGAATTAAGGCTTGTAATAAAAAAGGAAGAAAATCTAGGGATAGACTAGATACCATACGCTTTCACTGCTTTGTTAATTTGTTTGTTCGAATAATTAGATGGATAATATGCTTGTTAACAGCTGTGAAGTTTAAATGGGTGTTTTTTCTTTTAAAACTGAGTATCTACTTTTGAAATAGAAATCTTAGGTTAAACGCTTGGATTAATATTTGTTTTCTTTGGAATAGCTGATTAATTTCAATTGTAGTACTCTAATCACATATTTCGAATTGGTTATAGCAGTGGGCATTATAAATTAGTGAGTCTAAAAATGTGAAATATCAAATATCTTAGATTTGCAATTTGAAACTTTGTATTTTCAATGATAGATTTCTCTAATTTATGTTTATTTCGCTTAAGGACAAGCAAAAGTTCAAGTGTGGGGGAGTTGATAAAGGCATATTTTTCATGTTTTAAAGTGCAAATTAAGATAGAATTATTATAAATTTTATAGAAATCATTAAGAATTGTTACTTAATTATTTTCATTTGGACATTTTAGGAATTAGAGGATTCAAGAGTGGAATTAGAGGATTCAAGAGTGGAATTAGGGACGACTAAGAGGAATTTTAAGCAAATAAATGAAATTTGGATCAATACATGAAAATTGGAATTAAAGGCAGCCGGCCTATCAACCGGCTTATAACTTACAACTTGCACACGCAACTTTTGTTGGCTACACCACTAGCCCTAGGTGACTACACTACCAGCCTAAAAGCTAGCCTGGCACTTACACCACTGGCCTGCATGAAAATAGAAACTTCACACAAGCTAACCTTAATTTTTCATATAAATAGCTTATGTTTCATCGTTTGAGAGACTTTTAGATACTTTTTCCTTAGACATCGAAAGCCATAGAATAGTTTTAGATAGTTTTTGAAGAATTCTTCAAGAGAAGTGCTTTGATCATTAAGAGGATTTTGCTTGTGCTGTAGAGACCAAGATTGAAGTTACAATTGAAGATTATTTCCTTCCAATACAGAATTGGTGACATCTATTTCAATTATTCTTATGCAATTCTATATATTACTTCTGCTTTTAATTATGAATTTCCTTGTAATTTCAATTAATATTTGTTTTTTTGCCTTCAAATCCATGGCTAACTAAATTTATTTGTGAGAATTGATTAAACCCTAGATAGTTAAGATGATGATTGTATTCATGTTATAAGATCAAGAGATATAATGATGATTAATGATTACAATTTCTATGATTTTGATTATAATTGCTCAATTGATTACAATTTCTATGATTTCAATTATAATTGTTCAATTGATTATAATTATTAGAAACCCTAATGATACGAGAGTTTATTAGGGTTTGTTAGAAATTCTTAATTGATTTGATAAATCAATGTGGAAGTAGAGTTAATTGAATTAATTAGAAATTACCTAAAAAATAATGTAATGTTCAGTGATTGATTATTCACTAAGACATTAGGGATAATTGATCTAAGACATTAGACAATCATAGTATCGGGAGATATATGATTATAATTTAGAGTCCACTATTAATTGGAAGATGCAGAAGTTGACTAATTAATTAGGGGTTTAAATCCTTAAGTTTTAAGGTATAATAATTTCACTTAAATGACCATATAGCTATTAATCTATATAATATGATAACAATTTGATTTACGTAATCTTAGATGGATTCTACTTTCCCATAATTCTCAATTGATTGCTTAATTTTAGCATTTTCATAGTTATTTTCCTTTCAATAGTTTTAGAGTAATAATTAGATTAATTAATTTAATTTTAAGTACTTGAATATTGATAAGAACTAGTATAGGATTAATATTTTCTTAGTCCTTGAGGGATCGACAACCTTTTTTTCTATATTACTTGATTCTAACCCAATATACTTATTGGAGTATTCGCAATTTATTTTTATATATATAGTTTAAGTAAATCAACAAACAAGGATGTATATCCATTAATGAGGCTGTGGAAGTGATTTATTTAGGTTCACATGATAGCCCTAGGAACTTAAAGGTTAAGGGAAATTTACTACGTAAACAAAAGGATGAAATGACTAAAATTCTGGTTAAGTAATCTGATGTATTTGCATGTTATTACGATGACATGCTAAGATTGGACCCATCAATCGTAGCCCATAAATCACCTACCATAGAGGACATTTACCCTCAAAGGCAAAAGCTTAGGTGTTTTCGGCTTAACATCCTATTGAAAATAAAAGAGGAAGTTAAAAAATTATTGGAAATAGGATTCATTGAAATGTCAGATTACCCAGAGTGGGTAGCAAACATAGTGTCAGTTCTGAAGAAAAATGGGAAAGTACAAGTGTGTATAGATTTCCAAGATTTGAACCAGGATACTCCCAAAGATAATTTCCCATTACCCTACATAGACATCTTGGTAGACAATACTAGTGGAAGCCATCTATTCTCCTTTATGGGTGATTTTTCAAGATACAATCAAATCAAAATGGCTGGGGAAAATAAAGCTAAAGTTACTTTCATCACAACATGGGGCAACTTTTGCTACAATATTATACCCTTCGGTCTTAAAAACGTTGAGGCAACCTAAGAAAGGGAGATGGCAATTTCGTTGCATGACCTAATGCACAAGGAAGTATAAGTTTACGTTGAAGACATGATCGCCAAATCCTAAGAAGCTGACAATCATGTAGGAGTGTTAAGGAAATTGTTTGAAGAACAGTTTAAGTTTCAATTGAAACTAAAACCAAAAATATGTACGTTTGGAGACATGTCGGGAAAATTATTGGGGTTCATAATCAACCAAAGGGGCATTGAAGTCGACTTAGTCAAAGTAAAGGTGATTTTGGACCTGCCTTCTACATACGCACTCAAGGAAGTCAAGGGTTTACAAAGACAACTAAATTATATTTGCCTTATTCATATCAAAACTAACAAATAAACATTGCCCTTTGTTCTAATTACTAAGAAAGAATGCCTCTCTAAATTGGGATGAAGAGTGTGAAGAATAATTCTACAAAATCAAGGACCTCCTCATGAATCCTCCAGTTTTAATTGCCTTGAAGCTAGGTCGACCTTTGTTTCTATATCTCACTATCTTCTAAGAATTCATGGGATGTATGCTAGGGCAAAAAGATGAAGAGGGAAGAGAAAGGGTTATTTATTTCCTAAACAAGAAGTTCACTAAAGGAGACAAAAATACTCCAAGATAAAGAGGACTTGTTTTACCTTACTATGAGTAATGCATCGACTCGGATAATATACCTTATACTATGCTTTAGAAGAAGATATGATCATCTCAAGTACCTAACTGAGAAACCAACTCTAATTGGAAGTCTCCAAATGACAAATGATGTTGTTTAAGTTCGATATAACATATATAAGCCAAAATCCAATTAAGGGTTAAGCCTTGGTAGATTAACTAGCAGAATACCCTCTGGAAAAAGCATTCAAAGAAAGGGAGGTCCAATTTCCTGATGAGAATATCCTGATGATGGAGGACAATATGGGCATCCGCAAATGGAAGTTATATTTTGGTAGAATAGCTAATGTCTCAAGATGTAGGATAGGGACTGCATTGATATCCCTTAAAGGTAACCAATTCCTTACAGCAGCTAGGCTCACATTTTCCTATACTAACAATATTGCAAAATATGAGGCTTGCATCTTAGGCCTCAAATAGCCATAAATATTGGGGTCTATCAGTTAGAAGTGTATGGAGACTCCTCCATAACCATTCTCCAAACAATTGGTGAATACAAGATGAAAGATCCTAAACCAGTGCCTTACCATCGGCACCTTGTGGAGTTAGTAGAGAAGTCCAAAGACATCTCTTTCACACACATACCAAACTTAAAACTAGTTTACAAATGCCCTTGTTATGCTAGCTTCCATAGTTTAGGTGTTAAGTAAGATGGAAATCCAACCATTAAAAATCATGGTAAAAGACAAACCAATCATTTGCTTAGCAACTAAAGCAATCAGGGATGAGAAACCATGGTTATATGATATCAAGATTTTTCTTTAGATTGGTAAGTATCAAGAAAGGCCAACTAAGAAGGATTAAGAGATATTGAGGAGGGCAGCAAATCACTTCTTGCTTAGTAGCACCACATTATATCAACAGTCATTTGATACTACATTACTGAGATCTATAGATAAAGAAGAAGTGAATACTCTAATGAAGTACATGAAGGGGCATGTGGACCTCACATTAATAGGCATATGCTAGCCTATAAAGTTCTTGGGATAGGTTACTGCTAGCTAACAATGGAATTTAACCACATCACATATGTAAGGCATTGCCATTTGTACTAGACATATTGTAACTAGGTGAATGCTTACCCACACTTTGTCATCACCGTAACTGTTTTCTCTGTAAGGAGTAGATGTTATTAGTTTAATAAACCCGAAAATATCAAATAGGCAAAGGTTTATCCTTATAGCCATTGATTATTTTACAAAATGGGTTAAAGCCTCGTCTTATGCGAATGTCATAAAGAGGGTTGATAATCAAGTTCTTTAAATGGGATATAATTGCTTGATACAGAGTGCCAAAATCAATCATCACAGATAATGGTGCAAATCTTAATAACAAACTCATGATGGAGTTATACCAATAGTTTAGGATCTCTCATAGGATTTCCGTACCGTATAGGCCACAAATGAATAGGGTAGTAGAAGCCACTAATAAGAACCTCAAAAGAATTATCAAGGTGATTGTAACCTACAATAATTAGCATAAGATGCAACATTTTGAAATCATGGCCTATAGGACTTCCATTAGGACGTTGATTGGAGCTGCTCCCCACTCCTTGGTATATAAGAATAAATTAGTTTTGCCTATTGAAGTGGAAATACCTTCCCTTAGGGTATTAACTGAAACTCAACTAGATGAAGCAGAATGGGTTAAGAATAGGATTGAGCAACTAAACATAGTAAATGAGAAGAGGTTAACTACATTATGCTATGAGTAGTGTTATCACTAGAGGATGACATAGGCCTTTAGTAAGAGGGTACAACTCTGACAATTTAGAGAAAGAGACTTGGTGTTGAAAAAGATCCTCCCACATGCACAAGATCCTAAAGGGAAGTTTACTCCTAGTAATGAAGTAGTAAAAAGGCTGTTGTTCGGACTAGCGTTGATCTTATCTTAAATGGATGGCCCAGATTTGAAGGATCTTGTGAATACTGACGCAATTAAGATGTACTATCCCTAAATATCAATGGAATAACATTATTTTGCCTTCAATTCTAAATACTCTATGATGTGATTTTTCATCGTTTGCTTGCAAAGTAGATATCCCCAACAATCATCGATGTTAGATAGGTCATTGACCGTTCTTCATAATACAGATAAGTTCTCTTCAATCTCAACACCATAATATACCATATATCCTTACCTAATAAAATAAATAATCATAAACACTAACAAACTACTAGAACTCTTTAAATACTATGCTTTGATCTTTATTTTCTGAGGATCTAGTCCAAATTGATGAAGTAAGCAAGAAAAAGCAAAATTGACCCTAACATAGGCCAAAAAGAAAGAAGAAGGCCAATTAAGTTTGCAAAATCCCATCTCTAACCCTAATTAATGATGATCAACTAATCCATCAAGCTTCTTTCTTCTAAGTTGAAGGGTAATTGTTGGCCCTGAACAAGGATCTACTACTTGCGAGCTAATCATGAAACATCTACTACTTGCGAGCTAATCATGAAACTAGGTGTGGTACTCTCTTAAAGCTCTTTAAAATTTGTTGTTAACCATAGGATGAGATATCTCATCAAAGAGTCTCACCAAGATAGATCATAAAAAGCCTTATCCCTAGATAGCCTTTGTGCTATCATCCCCTTTAAAAAAAGATATCTCACCAAAAGGTCTAGTTAAGATAGACTATAAGGAGCTCTTTCTACCCCTTAAGATAACCCTAGTGTCATTGTTCCTATCAAATAGGATATCTCACCAAAAAATCTCATTAAGATAAATCGTAAGAAGCCTTGTCCCCAAATAGCCTCAGTGCTATCATCCCATTTAGGAAAGGGTATCTCACCAAAGGATCTCTATAAGATAGACCGTAAAGAATTCTTTCTACCCTTTAAGATAACCCTAGTGGCATTGTTCCCATTAGATAAGATATCTCGCTAAAATATCTAGTTAAGGTAAGCCATAGGGAGCCCTATCCCCAGATAACTTTCGTGCTATCATCCCCTTTAGGAAAGGATATATCACTAAAGGGTCTAGTTAAGATAGACCGTAAGGAGCTATTTCTACCCTTTAAGATAGCCCTAGTGCCGTTGTTCCTATTGAATAGGATATCTCATTAAAGGGTCTCATTAAGATAGATCATGTGGAGCCTTATCCTTAAATAGTCTTAGTGTAATTATCCCTTTTAGGAAAGGATATCTCACCAAAAGGTCTCATTATGATGAACCATAAAGAGCTATTTTTTCCATTTAAGACTACCTTAGTGCTGTCATTCCTATTGGATAGGATATCTCATCAAAGAGCTTAGCTAAGATACAGTATAAGGAGCCTTGATAAGAATCAAACTACTAGACCAATAACTCGATCCCAAGCACAAGGTCTTAAGGGACTAGTGAAGAAGATTATACTATTTCAACCAACTCTTGCTGAGGTTGCACTAATCCTCATTACCAACCAACTCCATATGCCCAGCCAAGTAACTTCTCATCTCTCAATAGCCGAGTACTGACCTGAAATATGCTTTACTGGCAGTCCAAACCCTCACAGGTCTACTCATCCATGACTATGCTAACCTTCAACTTGGCAAGTATTGGTGCCAAGAACCCCAGCACACATCCACAACCACGTCTTCTCAAAAGTACCCTAGGTCTGCTAGGCACCTCGACTCAGCGACCTCTATCCTAACCATACCATTTGTCTGTTTCCTCCAAAAGCATCTCCAATGACCTATTGCCAAGAATCTAATCCTACGTAAAAGGGTTCTATTGTAGTAATCATTGATTTCTTTGATTTTTTATTTATACCCTTTATTATTCCTTGTATATTACTTGATATGAATTCATAGATGAACACACGGACCCAATATTACGCATAACAAAAAGGGGGTGAGTCCAAACCATAAGATGGCTCAAAAAGTAAATGATAGTTGAGGGATAAGTAGGGATTCCCATGCATCGACCATGGATATGATGCACCAACACCTTACACGAGCTTAGGTCACACTTAATATGATATACAAATATGGCCAGTGGTCACTCGCCATTAGTCCATGCTCGAATAAGCTAGATAAGACTCACTCAAGAATAAGAAAAAAGGACACTTAACTCAAGAGAAAGTAAAAGGTTTAATGTATTCATCATGTAGTTATTACATTATATGAATATTTATAGTACCCTAATAGGGCAAGTCCTAAGTTATAGGAATTATAAAAGAATGATCCTTATTTGCTAAACAAAGGCGAATAATTTACAGGGAAAATATGAAATCATGCATAAAAACATCCTCTATCAAAAAGGACAGTAGGGATGTAAAAAAGACAACAAAGGTAGTCTTTTGACAAGGTTTATTCAGTGTCAGCAGTTCGGCAACCTCACGATTGGGGTTAAAAAGTGGCTGACTCAAGGGCAACTTCAAATTTGGTTTACCCCGACTAGTCGACTCTTCACATTTACCAACTCAGCCTTGATACTGTTGAGTTGGCTATTTTTCTGACTTGGTGCTTAGACTGGGGTACTATAGAGGGGTCGGTTTCTCATATCAGCTAATCACCTCAACAACTTCTTAGAGGGTGTGGAGAGCAAAGTAGCTCAACAGTTTAAACAAGGATAAACACTACTCCTTAATGTTTAACTCATCTTATACAGCTCTATGACCCATCTAAGAAAGCCCTTAGGCTCAAAAGTAAGTGATCGGTCCTTGATCCCTATCATCCCCTCCGGATTGTTTGAGATTTAAAATCAAATCTAGTTGGCTTCAAGTGGCTCATCATCAAGAGTATAAGATTGGAGATCAGCAATATTGAAGGAGTCTAGGATTCCATATCCTTCAAGTAATTCAATCCTATAAGCATTAAGATTGATCTTTTCAAGTACCTTAAAAGGCCTATCAGCGCTGAGAGACAACTTGCTCTTCCTCAAGTTTGGTAACCAATCCTTGCTCAGATGTATCTAGACCAAATCACCTGGCTAAAACTCTCTCTTCCTCCATCTTCTCGAGCTTAGTATTAACTTAGCTCAATTACTCTACAACTTTCTGGTACATAGCTCTAATGGCCTTGACTCTTTCTACAGCTGGCCAATCATCATCTTGACTCAATATCATCCTTCTACCTTCATGCTCTATAGAGCATGTGTTCCTCCTTTCGTCATGTATAATTACTCAATCAAATATCCATGGTCGTCCAAGTAAAATGTGGGATTCACTTATGAGAAACACATCACAGAGCACTTCATCTCGATACTTGCCAATACAGATTAGCGTCCACAACTGTTTGTTCACTTATAGGGCTCCCTTATCACTAAGCTAACGAAGCTTGTAAGGTTTCGAATGGAGCATGGTCGGTAATTTTAGTTGCTGGAGAATATATATAGAGCCTACATTTGATACAGGATCAAAGGATCGATCTAAAAAGAAAAATCAGTGGATCTGGAATGAGAGAACAGGAATGGGTATTCAAATGAAAAATGGGTATAAGGAGCAAGAAAGTTTTTATGGTAAATGTGAATAGATATAACTCACCAAGACACAAACACAATCAAGGGTTTTGAGCTCAAAATAAAGTTCGTTACGACTTACGAACACTAAATATTGCTCAAGGTTCCAAATAAAGGTTAAATATGACTCATCAACCAATTCAAATGAAATGGTTCACCACAATCCTAAAAACAAGATTGATAAGAACGTGGGGATGATTAAAGAGAATGACCAACACTCAATAATCCGACATATGCTAACTTACGTATAGCCTTGCTCGAGAAGAGGAAAGTTTCACTCTATATATATCTCTGTATATCTTTCTACCTGTATCTCTCTGTCTATCTATTTCTGTACAAATGTTGTTGTTTATAGCAAGTCCTAAACCCTAATGGCAAAACTATAAATAATGTATAAGGCCTTAAACCCTAAAGAATTGGACCCATAAATAAAATGAGGGAAAACATATACAAGAATGCAAAACTATGTGTTTTATGTGACACGGCATGCAATCACTCGACATGTCTGAGAAGAGTAGTATCCGAACTACATGGGGTTGGCAGTTGGATGTCCGAGTCCGAGAAGGGGTCCTTAATGTCTCACTTATCTTAGCCAAGACACCAGAGCGGTCAACCCACAATTGCTAAGTCATAGAATCAATCCGCACAAGTCTCTCTCTGATGTGTCGAGTGGTTCTTTGGTTCTGAATACTCGGCTGTATGATCTCTCGGCACTTCGACTAATGACAGACCTAATGCTGAGTGTTCATCTTCCTTCTTTTCGTCCTTCTCACTACAATTTGGCCTCAACAAACATTGATAACCCTCGACTTGGATGTGGTTGAAAGCTAATTCCCATCATTACAGTGGTTTTGAAAAGAAGTCATCCTCAACATTAAGTGTTGAGCACGAGCTAAAATGCCGAATAAGCTTCTCTTCCCTTTTCTCTTCACCATGGGTGCCAAATGTCTCTAGATTTCCCCAATGGTCATGGGGGTTAAGCAATAGCTCTTCCAATCCTTCCAAACAGTGTAAGTGTTGTGGAAGCCATCATGGATCACTTTCATGTCATACTCCCAAGGTCTACCAAAAAGGATTTATGGCATTCATAGGCATTATATCAAAATCAATATCATCCTTGTATTGTCCATCCTTGAATGCTATCTGTGCTCTTTTGTGCAAATAGACCATCCCCTTGTCATTAAACCATTTCAATCCATAATGTTAGGGATGCGACAAGGTCAATGACTTCATCTTTTCTACCAAGTCGGTAAAGACAATATTGGTGCAGCTACCTCCATTGATAACTAAGGAACAAGTCTTCCCATTCACTAGACACTGTATGTAAAATAAATTTTCCCTTTATCTAGAATCTACCTTCAAGTCAGCTCGTATCACCATAACCAAGAGTTTAGCGATTTCCTTAAGATAGACATCTTCTTCTATCAATTAGCCCTCCGAACTCTTGTCACTCTGACTTTCGATTGGAGCCATAGGCCCTTTGCCCTTGAAGACCATGACCCTTTTATTTGGGCATTAGGATGCAATATGTTTGTAGTCTAAGCACTTCACTTCTCGGGCCTTGTTGCCGGGTGCCTTTTCTTTCTCGGCAATCCATTTATCGGCATGGACTAGTCAGCTAGGCTCTCCTTTCTCTATCTTCTTTTCTTGGCTTCTCTCAGTATACCTCTCAAGCTCAAGGCTACCTTGAGGTCTGCTACTCGGCCTCTAATGCGTTCTCCTTTACCTCTCCATTCTTAATGCCTAATTAATTAACTCATCTAAAGAGGTGAACGACTGCAATTTAACTATGTTGGCAATGTCGTCTTGAAGTCCACTCAAGAATCTGGCAATGGTGTGATCCGGTGGCTCGACAATCTCACATCTCGTCATCAGGGTCTCAAACTCCTGTAAATACTCTTCAACAGTATTTTGACCTTATCTCAGGTACTGGAAGGCATGGACCATCTCCTGCTTGAAGTAGGTCAGCAAGTGTTGATTCATCAATCGCTTCATAAGTCTCCATGTTCTGATCGGCTCTTCTCCTTTAACATCTCACTTGAACTAGCTTATCCCACCAAAAACTTGCATATTCAACAAGGGATAGTGAAGCTAGCTTAACCTTCATTCGATCATCACACTCGTAGCACTCAAAGAATTTCTTGACTCAGGGAATCTAGTCAAGGAACTCTTCAGGTCAACTACTTCTACAAAAAGTCAACAGTTTTAGCTTGACATTGTCAAGTCCTCACCCAGGTGCTCGGGGTTCATCCCTCGCATTTTGAGCTAGTAGATTCTCTTCAGTTCAGCCACTTTTGTTAGAGCTCTACTCGACCATGTTCCTTTTCGGCCTCGGCTCTCTTCTTCGGACTTCTTGATTTGTTTCAGAGGCAACACTCCTTCTATCCTTAGTTCTCAATACTGAATGGTTTTCTCTTCTTCTAGGCTATCGCTCATCATGATCAAGTTCATTAAAACCACTTCTACTTATGGGTGTTCTCCCCCTACTTTCCTCCCGAGCATTACGTCTACGGCCTCTAACTAACCTAATAAGCTCCTGAATAGAGTCGGTGAGATTCTAAATCTAGAACTCTAAGTTATCAACACATCACCTTAAGCTTCCACAAGGACTGTCTCCAATATTGTTGACACTATCTTTCGACATTTTTATTTGTATAGTAATTTACCAGAAAATTGAAGAAACAACAAAACAGAATTACAGTAACTCAAAAACAAACACTACTCGGCTTCTGCAGTTACTTACTACTACGAAAAACACTACACTACAGAACAATGATTAAACGGAAATGTTAGAACTATAAATCTACTTTGAAGAACATTAGCATACGTCTCCCCAAAGCTCTAATACCAATATGATACGGGATCAAAGGATCGATCCAAAAAGAAATGACAGTAGATATGGAATGAGAGAATAGGAATGGGTATTTAAATGAAAAATGGGTACAAAGAGTAGGAAGGTTTTGATTGTGAATGTGAATGGATATAACTCACTAAGACACAAAAAAAAATTAGGGGTTTTGAGCTCGAAATAGAGTTCGATATGACTCACGAACACTAAATGTTGCTCGAGGTTCCAAATGAGGGTTAGATATGACTCACTAAATAGTTCAAATGAAATGGCTCACCACAATCCTAAGAACAAGATTGATAAGAATACGGGGATGATTAAAGAGTATGATTAACACTCAATAATCCGGCAAATGCTAACTCAAGTATAGCCTTACTTAAAAAGAGGAAAGTTTCACTCTCTGTATATATCTCTGCATATCTTTCTGTCTATCTATTTCTATACAAATGTTTCTATTTATAACAAGTCCTAAACCTTAATGACAAAAATGTAAATAATATATAAGGCCTTAAACCCTAAACAATTGGGCTCATAAATAAAATGAGGGAAAACATACACAAGAATACAAAACTGTGCATTTTACAGGACTCGACATGCAATCACTCGATATATCCTAAGAGGAGTAGCATCCAAACCAAATAGGGTTGGTAGCTAGATGTCCGGCTCCTAGAAAGTGTCCCTAAAGTCTCATATGTGTTGGTCAAGACATAAGAGAGGTCAGCCCAGAATTGCCGAGTCATAGAATCAATCAGCACGAGTCTCTCTCTGATGCGTCGAGTGGTTCTTTGGTTTCGATTACTTGGCTGTGTGATCTCTCGACACTTCGACTAATGACAAACCTAATGCTAAGTGCTCATCTTCCTTCCTTTCATCCTTTTCGCCACAGTTTAGCCTCGACAAGCATTGATAGCCTTCGACTTGGATGTGGTCGAAGGCTAATTCTTATCAACATTAATGTAGCTCCCACTAACAACGATCAATGCACACAATGAGTCATTCACCTTACACCCAATATGGAAGAGATTTTCTCTCTATTTATCTTCAAGTATAGGACTAACACTCATTATCCTCTTCAACACTAAAGTGGTCAACATAAAGTTGCCTTCCTCACTGTAGATAACTTACTCCTCGAACAGTTCCGTCTATCCATCCTCCTTTAATTCCTCTACTTCCTCATCAGTATTGTCAACCTCAATGGTCGGTGCCTAGCCTCGAATCACCATTGTTCACCTATTTAGACATTGAGCGACCATGTTTTCAAAGCCTTGGCATTTGAAACACTTGATCTCATTTGTCTTCCTCCCCCTGAATTCTAACCTTTTACAAACTTCCATGGGGGTTCCTTCTTTTCTACTCGAGTAGTTTGAGTAAGTTGGGTTTCAATGGCCACACTTAGTTCCGTTCGCACAGGTTTGCTCGAAACAGGTTGACTATTGCCAGGACGGTTGATGGGTGGTCAAAATCTTCCTATAAGGCACCTTGCTATCCTCTAAGCATCTCAGATTGCATCATTAAGCGTTCTAACGTCTAAGGTTTCTAGGACATCCCTAATCTCATACTTTAACACACCAATGAATTGAGATACAGTTCAGTCTTCTGGCTCTATGACTTCACATTAGATCATTAACATTTGGAATTCCTTAACGTAAGCATCCACAATCGATCCTCCTTGTCTCAGTTATTTCAATCTTTTGAAGGTATCTTATAACTAATAGCTCGGCTGAAACCTTCTCCGCATAACTCTGTTCATTTCATCTCATCTCCTAATCTCTCGTTCTCCTTCCCATCTTCTAGTAGCTTATAAGTTTTTCCACCATAAGTCGGCATAACCAGTGAACTCTAACATAGCAAGTCTAGCCTTTGCATTATCAAGCACTTCGTGGCATTCAAACTGCTTTTTTATCTTATCTACCCAATCTAGGTAGTCCTCGGCATCACCACTTCTAGAAAAACTTGGAATTCACATTCTCAATCCTTCGACTTTATGTACTTATACATTTCTTTCCTCAGGCTCATAGTACTCCTCTGCCTCGTCATCTCCTTCTACTTCCTTCTTAATCTCTTCAAGCGCTAGCCTTCGTCTAGCATCCCTACCAATTCCTTCAGCTTAAGGTCGTTAAACTGGAGATTTAACTCAGCCAAACTAACCATTACCTCATCCTTGCTGTTTGTGTTCCCTAATAGTGCTATTTCTTGCCCACTGCCTATCTTCTTGGATAATAGTTACCAGACTAGCTACTAAGTCGGTAAGTCTATCTAAGCAATCACCTACTAATTGAGGTGTGAAGCTTCCTTATTGACCTTGGCCATGTCAAGTACCACTATCTTGGTTTCCTAAAATCCCTTAAACACTAGAATCTGACATTGAGGGTCACTTCACAATGACAATTATACAACAAACAAACAATCAACTATACTCTATATTTCATATCAAAAAATAAGGAAAAACAAAGTATAGAACACTTCTCAACTACTAAACTTCAAAACTAACAATGGAACCGTTAGCTCAAGGGAGCAGTAACAGATTACTCAAAGAATACAATAGTAGAATCCAACTTCAAACGTAACTAGGTGCTCTGATACCAAGATGATACAGATTTGTGCATGAATACACGGACCCAATATCATGCGTAACCATAGGGGGTGGGTCTAAGCCGCGAGATGGCTCAAAAAGTAAATGATAGTAAGGGAATAAGCAGGGATTTCCATACACCGACGATGGATATGATGCACCAACACCTTATACAAGCTCGGATCACACTTGATATGACACACTAGTATAGCCCAATGTCATTCATTACTAGTCTATGGTCAAATGGGCTAGATAAGAGTAGCTCAAGAGTAAGCAAAAAGGATACTTAGCTCAAGAGAGAGTAAAAGGTTCAATACATTCATCATGCGGTTATTACATTATACGAGTATTTGAAGTACCTTGTTAGGACAAGTCCTAAATTATAAAAATTACAAAAGAATTATCCTTATTTGCTAAACAAAGGAGAATTATTTACAAGAAAAATATGAAATAGTACAATAAAACATCTTCTGTCAAAAAGGACAATACTGGTGCGAATCGTAACTAAGAACAGAAAGGCCAGCCACTGGATAGGTCTAAGCTTATAGAAAGCTTAAAAAGGATTAATGGGGAAAGTACGAAAAGAGAAAAATGAAGAATGAAACAGTAAGCAAAACCTACAAATAGCTCCAAAGGATATGACACACCAATGAAACTTTTAAGGACTCACAACACAATTCGATATGATGTACGAATCGGTCTAATGAGGTTACCACTACCTAACCTTGCTTAAGGGAAAAGATAAGAGTGATGCCAAGAGTAAACAAACAATGTTTACGCCAGAAAGAAAAAGTACTCAAAGACTGTATTAAGAATGATCTGATCTCCATTATAAGTACAAGGATATTTATACCCATAAGTTAGGGTAACTTACCTAAAAAGGAAAAGACAAAAAGGGCATTTCCTAAGGAAGTAATGTACAAAATATAAAAGGGTAAAAATGAATATACAAAAAAAACAATCATTGGTGCAACGGATTCTGCATATGATGTTGTATATGTGGCGATGCTACATTGGTGTGGTCATTAAAAGATGTGAACAAAGAAAAAAGTATGGACAGATGGGCTTAGTCGAGTAAGGATAGCTTAGTTAGTCTAAACTCTCTCTTTCAGCTTCTCGATAAGGAAGATGCCGAGTAATTAGTCAACTAGGTGCTAAAGAGTAATCGTCAACTTGGCATACTATAAAAAAAAAGTAGCAGTCATATAGTTCGACATGAACAGTGGCTCGACAATGAAGTACTCGGCCTCGACCAAAGTTAGTTGGAATAAAAGGATTCATCGTGCCAGTCCCTTTAGTTCTCAAGCTCGGCTACAAGTCAAAGGTCCAGTAGCCTGATTCCCATCATTCCCTCTAGGTTGTTTTGGATTTAGGATGAAATCCAAATGATGTTCGTAGTTCTTCATCAAGGTAATACGGACTAAAGTCTACGATGTTGAAGGCATAAAAAATCCCATAGTCCTCAAGTAATTCCAACCTATAAGCATTATCATTAATCTTCTGGAGGATTCTGAAAGGTCCTTCTACACTTACAGATAATTTGTTCCTCCTCTTGTTCGGGAACTGCTCCTTGCTAAGGTGAAACCACATTAAGTCTCCTGGCTAAAATCATTTAGTTGTTCTACCCTTAGTTTTTTCTCACATTCTTCTGGTAGCTTGGTCAATGTGTTGAGTGACCTTATCATAGATGTGCTAAAGGGATTATTCTCTGGTTGTTGCTTCAAGGTCATCTTACACAAGAATTGGAACAAGGGCATGGTCGAGGGGCAACTCAAGGTTGAACCCATAGACTACCTCAAAGGGAGTCTACTTAATGGTGTCATATACTATTCAATTATAGGCAAACTTAACCACTGGCAAGCAAACGTCCTAATCAGCTAAGTTCTTGCCTACTGTAACTCAGAGCAGTGACCCTAAGGTATAATTAACCACTTCTTTTTAGCAGTTAGTTTAGGGGTAGCATGAGGTACTAAAGAGTAATTTGGTTCTCAGCCAACACCACAAGGTCCTCTATAAATGACTCAAGAACTTTGGGTCTCTATCGAAGACTACTTCTCAACACATCATGTAATCATACAATCTCCTACAAGAAAAGAGAAGCAATAGCTGAAGCATTGTTAATCTTGGTGCAAAGCACAAAGTGTGCCATCTTACTAAATCTATTCACAATGACCATTACTGAATCTTTGCCTTGGGCAGTTCACGGCAATCCAAGAACAAAGTCCATACTCAACTCAATCTAAGGCTTTGTTGGGGGTAAGTTGGGGCATTGCTCTCCCTTGCTCAACTCAACACTTGGCCATCTTGCATACGGCATAACTTTTGATAACTCATTATACATATCTCCTCATTCTCAACCTAAAGAATCAGCCAATCAATAGTTCATAGGTCTTCCTTTCTCCAAAATTCCCGAAGAGACCTCCACTATGGGCTTCCCTGATTAGTAGCTCCCTTAGTGAGCAATTTGGCACACATAATTTGCCGACGCATGATACTTGTCCATTGTCCTCCCATCGATGCATCGCAAAATTATGGGTCCAAAATATCCTTAGATTATTGATCATTGATACTTGCATACCTAAATAGCTTGGTCTACAATTCTGATAAAAGTGTATGTCTCCTCAAAAGAGCATCTATAACTACGTTGATCTTTCCCTACTTATACTTTATTATAAAATTAAATCCTTCATGGAATTCAACCCATCTCGCCTACCATTCTAACAACTTAGTCTAACTTTGGAGGTACCTTAGCGATTAATTGTCAGTATATATGACAAATTCTCTCAGCAGTAAATAATGTTGCCATACTTACCTTGTTTGAATCAGTGCCAAAAGTTCCTTATCATATATAAAGTAATTTAGTTGTGGTCTTCAGAGCTTCTCACTGTAGAAGGCAATTAGTTGGCCTTCTTACATCAGGACAGAGCCTATTCCAATGCCCGATGTGTCGCATTCTAGCTCAAAAATTTTATCGAAGTCAGGTAGTACTAACATTGGGGCAGAGGTCAATCTTTCTTTCATCTCGGCAAAACTCCTCTCCTCCCTTTCTCCCCAATGGAAGTCAGTATTCTTCTTTGTTAACTCGGTAAGTGGCACGGCGATGGTGTTGATATTCCTAATAAACCACCTATAGAATGAAGCCAATTCGTAGAAGCTTCTCACGTCGGCACAAGCAATGGGAGTTGGCCATTTGATAATTGTTCAAATCTTCTCATCATCAACTCACAAGCCTCCTCCACTAACTACATACCCCAAGAATATCACTTTCTCCTAGCAAAAGCAACATTTCTAGAAATTGCCAAGTAGTCTCTCAATACGAAGGATATCTAGGACTGCTCTAATGTGTTTATAGTAACTTAGTATGTCAGCACTGTAGATTGACATGTTATCAAAGTATACTACGACACACTTCCTGTAAACCCCTAAAAGTTTCGATCTAGTTTTTTAAATAGACTCAACTATATTAGACAATTTAGGAGTCGACAAGGCTACTTAAAGTGAAAACCCTAAAAGAATTAATCAATCGCGTAAAGAATGTTTCTACCCTAAATGTTTCTAAAAGCTAAAGATTTCATTCGAAAGTGATAAAAACCTTAAAAATGATTACATTAAGGACATATGTGCACTAATCCACCATGATATACCCTAAAACCTTAATTGATAATATAATGCTTATATTTTGCTAAATCATTAGTAAAAGGTTAGAGATAACCCTCATTCTTGCTTATATGATTCGAATTCTTAAGTAATCCATTAGGAACTAAGATAATGAGTCATAGATTTCATTTATCCCTTAAATATATGATTAAGATAGTCTTACTTAGGGTTAGGGTTATAGTTGAAGATTAGGTTACATATAGTGAACTTTAATACTCAAATTAGTACTTTTTGCACTTGTTATCCAAAGTAGTTTATCAAATGAGATATATGGACTATAAAGACCTAAAGTAAGATCTCATCAACCATATTTACACATCAACCATATTTACACATCAATGCATCATATACCTCATTTCTTTCATTTTTCCCCTAATTTCCCTTAATTACTACATTATGTACACAAAATTGTACATACGTAAGGAATGTTGACTAAGATAATACATGTTGACCAAAGTCCAAAAGTTGACCAAGTCAACACATGTTGACTAAAGTCAACATTTTGAAAAGTCAACAAAAGATAAAGAGATAAGGAAAATATCTCTTCCTTAATGATGGCTTTCTTTTCTTTTCCTTTTGATTTTTCTTTCTCTCTTCTTCATAATTGATGCCGTCCACATCCTCCCTTCAAAACCCCACCACATATTGTCTTCCACTAAGAGAAACAAACAAAAGAAACAAACCAAAATCCCCATTTTCATGCCGTGAACTTCCCTCTCCTCTTTAACTTTCATTACTTCACTTTTGTCTCCATAACTTCAACATAATTAAAGGTATGTCTTTAAGTTGTTTTATGTTACTTTATATTATTCATTAGTTAGTTAATTAGATAGATTAGATAAGTAGTTATATGGTTAGTATTGTCTTGAAGAAGAGGAAACAAAGTTTCCATCTTTAAGTGTAGAAATTTGAACTTTTGAAGAAGAAGAAAGGAAGACATGAGTATATGCTTATAAGTATGTATACATAAGGAAATACCAAAAGAGTACAAGTATGTGAACCTTTGTACATGAGTATTTATCATGTACATAACCTAGTTTAATATCATTTCTAACTATACATACCTATACTACACTAAATATATACATAAGAACACAAAAATATGGAATTAGGAAGCTTATCTTAAGGAAAAGCTTAGGCATACGAATTTTAGTATAAAAATACGTATCCAACCCTATAGGTATACGGGTATGTATACATATATAAATACGGTATAAGTCTAAGCATAGGTATGAGTATAAGTATATGTACATAAGTATAAGAGAAAGGGATAACATGTACATAATACATATACATATGACATAAGCATGAGGAAAGGCTTATGTAATCATATGATAAGGTAAGTAATGACATAAGCACATAATGACATAAGCCATGATATAAGCAAGCCATGACATAAGCAAAAGATGATGTAAGCGATGACATAAGCATAAGTTTAGAAAATAACAAAACTAAGAAAAGTGTAGGTAATTAGGTAACTAAATTAATAAATCCTAATACACCTTCTAAATTAGATTATATCTAATTCAGTACATGAATTAGTAATAGCAAAGTAAAATTCTTTAATTATAAGAATTTAAGGAATAAAAGATATAAATATAAGTAATAAGAGTACTTAAGTGTTCATAACTAAGAATTTCTATAAATTTAGTACATAACGTAAAATAGAGCTCTTAACACCCAAAACAGATATTACCATGTGAATATATGTTCAAAAACGATGAAAAACGATTATAAATTAATAAATATAAAAAATAAAACGAAAAAGTTACATACGATTGAAATTAAAGTCTTACCGGGTAAAAGTTGATAATAATTTAAGTAGAATTAGGTAATTAGATGTTTAGAATTAGTAGTTAATTCAGGTACTTACTAGTGTTATTATTGCATAATCATCAGGTGACCCTGAGGTGAGCGAGGACCTCCCAATCGATTACTACGATTAGGGCAAACCGCTATGGCCGAGTGAGTATTTACCCTATGATTCTATGCATGATTGTGATTGTAGATAGTGGACTTAAACATTATTGTTAATAAACTACTGTGTGGGGTTCGGGAAATGCTTGTGTATGTAATTGTATGTTGAGTTGTGAATTTACCTTAAATGTAGAGAATGCCTTGTTTGTTGCATGGTGGTATAAAAAATGATTGTGTGTATTAGTGGATAGTCATAGCATAATTTGAACTAAATTATACTCGGCCTATAAAAAGAAACTGGAACATGCATTAACATGCATGGCAGTCACATTACACGGAGGTAAAGAGAGGCCATTCGGGGGTTGATATTATTGATTTATTTGGTTATGTGCACTCGTACAAAATGACCTTACCCTGGCCCGTGGGAACACTAGGCGTTGGAGGCGCCAACCGCCTGGCGAAGAGGCCTCCGTTTTGGGGTGAGTGTGGACTGCGGGGGCCCACTCACAATTATACTAAAACTTGGGTTTTTCTGAAAATAAATGAATTATTTGATATAAGTACGGAACATAGAGTTCCGTGGTAAAGTAAGTTCTAGTATAATACCCCGATCTGATTGGTGCCGTGTAAACTCCAACCCTGACTTTGGAGGGCGTTAAATCCGAGTTACGTATATGAACTAGTTAAGTATGCATATTGTTTGGCATTCTGTTTGATCATTCATTCATATGCATGACTATAATGTACTTATAACTTGCTTGTTATGTGGCTGAGGGTTTTGCTCACTAAGCTTAGGATTACACCCCTTTAGACTTTTGTTGCAGGATAGCCTGTTCGTAGAGATAGGACGAGGGATGCCACAAGTTAGCCTGGGGACTTGGGCAAGAGCGAGGTATCCTGTGTAATGAGAGGAAATAGTTTATGTAGACTCTTACTCATGTACTTATGTTTATCTTATTATTATAAACTTAGACATACTTAAACACTGTGTATTGTAAACTTTATAACTTAACTTTTATATAAATATGTTGTGTGATGATATCATGTGAATCTGGATGTACTTTGGAAACTAGTAGTTGTAGAGCCTTATATATTGTGTGAAGAGTTTTTTATTGGAAGGGTAACTAATCAGGGGTTCTTCATACAGTATACAGCGTCTGCCACGACTAGGCCATCCTCAGTTCGTGACACTTCCTTATGAGATGTCTCACCACTTGGTTAGTGAGTCTCATGAAAGTGCTTGGGGCATTCAACAAGTTGAAGGGCATGACCATCCATTCGTAAAGTCCATGTCGAGTCTTTAACGTAATCCTCCATTTATCCTGGTCTCATATGGATTTGATGGTAACCAGATTTAAGATCAATCTTGATGAAAATCTTGGCTCCACTTAATTCATCCAACATGTCTTCTAGCCTAGAGATCGAATACCTATATTTGATCGTGATTTTGTTCACGGCTCGATTGTCTATACACATTTGCCTAGTTCAATCCTTCTTCAGCACTAGAAGCGTAGGTACAACACAAGGACAGAGACTCTCTCACATAGCCTCTCTCCAGCAACTCATTGACTTGACTTAGAGTTCAAAAGCCTGCTCAGGATTCATCCGATAAGCTGGCTTATTCGATAGTACAATGCCAGGTACTAAGTCAATGCAGTGCTCTATGCCTTGAGTTGGGGTAACCTCTCAGGTAACTATTCTAGGAACAAGTCAGCATATTCATTTAACAACTCCTCGATTTCCTAAAACAACTCACCCTACTTCTTCATTTTCAATAGTCTCCTGACCAGCAAGAGGGTCGGCTCATTAACATTGATGGCCTCTTGGAGCTCGACTCTACTCATCACCAAAGCCTTCTTCAATCTATGAGCAAGTTTCGTCTATAACTTGTGAACTTCTTTCGGTAGCAACGAGTTCAGTGTAATCTTTCGGTCATCCTTCTCGAACATATAAGCGTTCTTGTAGCCATCATGCATAACTCTACTGTCAAACAACCACATTCTATCTAGCAACACGCAGGAAGCACACATGGACAGTACGTCGTAGAGAATCTGATTAGAGGAATTCCCTATAGTAATCGACAATAGTATTTGCCAAGTGGCCTATAATGTCCCTTTCTCACTCAACCAATGCAAATTGTACAACCTCAAATGTGCAACAATAGACAACTTCAATTTTGAGATCGACTAATGCCATGTTAGTGTAGCTTCCACTATCCATGATGAAGGCCCATATCTGATTATTCACCTTACAAGTGGTATGGAACAAATTCTCTCTCTACTTCGCCTTTTGCAAGGGTTCTACGTTCATAGTGCATCGGACAACTATGAGTAACTGGTCTAAGTCCTTAGGAAACATGTCCTCCTTTATCAGCTCTTTCTCGGCACTTTCTTTCTTAGTAAGAACCTCCTCCTCCTTGGGTTCCTCATCTATTCTCTCCACTTCTAACTTCGAGATGTCTCCCTTAATCGATTCAAGCACTGAGTAGCCATGTGTCCGAACCCCTGGCACTTGAAGCGTTTGATCTGACTGGTCCTCCTACCAGACCTTTACCCCTTCTCATACATTTGGGTTAGCACTTCATCATCAAGTTGGCCTTTCTACTTGACTCTAACATTAACCTTCCTTTTCGGCTCAATATTCGACAAAGTTCAGTGACTTACCTATCCAGGTTAGCTAGTCGGCATCTTCACAAGTACTCGGCTCCTTCTTTGCCTCTCTACTCGATGGGCAATCCTAACAACCTCATCCATAGTGTCAAACCATTAGAGCTCCACAATATCTCGAATGTCTCCCTTTAACCTAGCAACAAACCTTGAGACTGTTCAAGCTGGTGGTTCCTCCACTTCGCAATAGATCATGAACATTTGAAACTCTTGAACATATTCGTCAATAATTCATCTTCCTTATCTTAGCTCCTGAAGCCAAGTGAAACTATCTTGGAGATAAGTTTCTGGCACAAATCTATTTATGAGCACTCTCTTCATCTTAAGCCACGTATTAATCTCTCGGTAACCCTTTCGTCTTCTCATGACCTGAAAATTCTTCCACCACATGGTGGCATATCCAAAGAATTCAATAGTAACAGTTCTTACTCTCTCATAGTCCTCAGATTAATAGTAATTAAACGTACACTCCACCTTCTCTTCCTAATCTAGATACTCATCAGCATTCCTAAATCCATTGAAACTTAGAATACAAAGCTTCACATGGTTGGATGCTTTAGGGATTCATACAGGCTCATCTTTAAAATACTCTTCTTCCTCTTCATCAAGTTCTCTCAAGTCTATCCTTTGCTTCATCAGTCCGCCAACTCCTCCACCTCAAATGGGTAGAGCTGGGTTCTAACCTCTAACAAGTTAAGTAGCTTATGGGGTGTTTTACATGGCCTCAGTGGCTCGGTAAGACAGTGCATGAAAAACATAAGTCAGATCTACTAAGAAATTAGCTACCTCATCAAGTCTCTCATCAATGCTTCTAAGAGTTCCCTAAGACTATCGTCCATGGTAGATAACCTCACTATCATCACCAATACTAACATTCATATTTGGGTCTATCATTTTTCCTTACAGATTCAAAGCTCAAACAAACACTTCCAGAAGTAAATAGTTAACAACACTGCAGTCAAATTAACACAGTAACTTGCTTTGTTTCACATACGCAAAACAGAGTATAACAAAACTTTAAGAAGAACTAGTTACAGTTCACACAAAACCTTTGCTCTGATATCAAGATGGTGCAAATAATGACCAAGAACAGATAAGGTCAATTGTTAGATGGGTCCAAGGTTGTAGAAAGCTTGAAAAAGGATTAATGGGGAAAGTACGAAAAGGCAAAATGAAGAATGAAACAATAAGCAAAACCCACAAACAACTCTAGAAGATATGATGCACCAATGAAACTTTCAAGGACTCACGTCAAAATTTTATATAACGCATGAATTAGTCCAATAAGGTTACTCATCACCTAACCTTGCTTAAAGAAAAGGATAAGAGTGATGCCAAGAGTAAACAAACAGTGTTTACACTAAAAAGAAAAAGTACTAAAAGAGTGTATTAAGAATGATCTGATCTCCATTACAAGGACAAGGGTATTTATACCCATAAGTTAGGGTAACCTGCCTAAAAAGGAAAAGATAAAAAGGGCATTTCTTAAAGAAGTAATGTACAAAATACAACAAGGGTAAAAATGAATATACAAGAAAAACAATCATTAATGTAATGAATTATGTACATGATACTATACACGTAGCGATGCTACATTAGCAAGGTCGTTAGAAGATGCGAACAAAAAAAAAAATACAAACAAATGGGTTTGTCTAAGCAGGGATGGCCTAGTTAATCCAAACTCTCTTTCAACTTCTCAACAAGGAAAAAGCATAGTAATTGCTCAGCTTAGCGTTAGAGAGTAATATTAACTCGACACACTATAGAAAAATGGGGAGTTATATGGTTCGGCATGAAGGGTGACTTGGTAAGGAAATACTTGGCTTCAATAAGGGTTAGTTAGAACAAAAGAATTCGTCATGCCAACCCCTCTAGTGCTTAGGCTTGACTGCAAGTCAGAGATCCTGTAGCCTGATTCCCATCAATACAGATGTCAAAAAGGACAACACACGTGCATTTTACTCAATCTACTGTTCTAACAATATTGTAAGCTGAGTAGGGGTAGTCCTTTGATCAAGTCTGTTTGGCATCAGCAATTCAGTACCCTGGCGATTGAGGCTAGATAAGGGTTAGCTCAAAGACAACTTCACATTCGGTCAACTTTAGCTAGTCGGCTCTTCACAATTATCAACTTAACCTTGACAATCTTAAGATGACTTTTTTCCTAATTTAATGCTAATCGCCTCACCTCTAGATAGAGCTTCCAAGTTTTACAATTTATAAACCTATATTCTATCCTAATTTAGTTTGATAGGATACAAGCTAGTACAAGGATGGTTAAAATTGGATGTCTGTAAGCAAGTGATGTATTGTTTTTAAATGATGTCTACTTCTCCTAAAATTTGATGTCTGAAAAGAATTCTCTCTTCCATAAGTTATGGTAGCTTTTTCTATTCTCCCTGTCAAAAGACTCGAATTTACCCCTTCACAGCACCACTTAACATTTCCCATGTATTGGTTCATGTGAAAAAGGTTGAAAAGAGTAGTTGTACCCCTTCCTATCACACCCATAACTCAGGCATGATAGTCTTGAAAAGAATTATTCTTCACCAATTACTGTCGTTATGGAGGTCGTGAACTCCTTGTCGCATTATTAGATCTCATCACGCCCGTAACCATGGCCGTAATCATCCTTCTGCTATTCAATCATGGTCGTGATTGACAAGGGGATTGACAAAACTTTCCTTAATTACGGTTGTGATTGAGGGCTTGACCAAGGTAATTTCTTCATTACTTCATTATCACGCTTGTGATTGATGCTTCTACACTTATTTCTTCTCCTTCACAGCTGTAACTAACTTGAAAGTTGTTATTCTTGTGTATACTTCCTTCCTTTACTCATGATTTACCTGAAATCATTATTTTATTCAATTAAGTACCCAATATAAATAATTAAATCACATTTATGATTAATTCTATAGCTAAACATGCTTTGAAAGTGTAAAGTAATTTACACATATCAACTTCCCCACACTTAAGCTTTGCTTGTCCTCAAGCAAACACTCAAAACAATTAATTGCACATTTGACAAAACATCCATAGTGGCTTAACTTTGTGCATACCCCATTGTTTTCTTAGAATACAAAAACAATATTCTAATACTAATCAAAGTAAAACATACTTAACTCTTACTATTTAATGAAGGCTTTCAAAGGTCTAAAGTCAATCACAAAGTCAAATAGATCAATGATAATTGGTTATACTTCATCAACTTTCCTAAGTGTATAAGAAACCTTCAATTACTTCTTAAGAACACTAATTTAAAAGAAAAGTATATTGCATCCATCATTCATTCATTCTTTTTTTTTTCATATGAATACCAAATATCAGCAGCGGATTCACACTTTGCTCTTTTGAGGGATCGAAGCCCACCCTTACTAACTTGGTTATAAGATCAAAATTTAGTAGCAGAGTCAGACTTCACTCTTCTGAGGGACTGAAGCCCACCCTTACTAACTTGATCCTTATAAATTCTTATTGCAAAGTTATAAAGACAAAAATTAGTAGTGGAGTCAAACTTCGCTCTTCTGAGGGGCTAAAGCCCATCCTTACTAATTCAATCCTTACACTTCAATTTATTCTAATTTGGAGAGATTCTCAAGAAGTATCAACAAGTGAACTACTTCATTTTCCCTTTTCATTCAAGATTAAATGATCTCCCAAAAGTACTAAAAAAGTAGATATACTACTTAGAAAATTTAGATGTATAACCAATTAGCTTTGAAACAAAGACTATGATTCACTTCCAACCCCTAAATTCATTCATCAAATAGTAAGCAACTGTAATTTATTGAGATTCTATCCCCTAATCTTGATCATGTAAACTAAGTTCACAAGAATTAAGTAAGGCACAAAATTAACCCACCAAATTGATTGCTATTTTTTTTTAATCCACAAGCCATTAATACAAGTCATACTTTGAAACAAACAAAATTAAGTGGAAGGTTTTTGATAAACATAATTTACCCTTCCCTACACTTAATAAAAGACATTTGCCTCAATGTCGGAAAGAAGTAAACATAGAAAAGGCATATAATTGAAATAACTAGAAAGATGAAAAACAAAGAAACAACAAGAACTGGCCTTCCCTAAAACATGGAGTTTAAGTAATTCATTGATTCCTAAACAATCAAAGAATACAGCTTCTACCACCGAGACAACTTAAACAACAACATACACTTGACCATCAAGACAAAACAACAAAATAAGAGATGACAAGCTCATGATACGAGAGTCTCCATAACAATATTCATCAGTAAAAGAAAGCTCTCAAAGAACCAGTGATCCTAAACCAACAAAACACATCAAAAGAAAACAAACAAAATAACAAGAAAGAAAGAAATTATTCATCAGTAGCGGCTATCTCCTTATTCAACCCATCTTTATCCTCCTCAAAGGACTCCTCCTCACTCCCTTTCTCAGTATCTTGGCCAACTAGTGCTTGCTAAGCTTCTTCAATGCCTTTTTCATCATCAATGTCGGCTTTGTCGAACTCATCCTTATCATCACCAGAGTCTTCCTCCTCAGACTCTTCATCTCCTCCTCCTTCTTCTTCTTGGGGAGCCGGCCTTAGTAGGGAAATTAGAGTTTGACTGGGACTAGTATCCTCTTGAGTTTAAGGATGAGAGAAAAAGGAATGTATAACGACTCCTACTTTGGTGGCTGTATTCTTCAAGAGCTCAATGATCCCCTTCTAAGTTTCCTCAATCACAGCTACTTCGGTTTTTAATCTCTTTAGATTGCCACCTAAGAAGCTAGAAGTTAAAGATAAAAACTCAGGAACTCTAGGGTCCTCGATATCCAAACCAAGATCCAAGACTCTTGCAATAACCCATTGATTAAATGGGGTTCTTAGAAGCGATTCAAGATCAGCATAAGAGTCACTCAACCTGTTACTTATAGGCCATAACCTCAAATTCCTTAGAATCCTAATGATTAACCCCCCCTACAAATATACCTTTGCTCTTATCCAAAGTCTGCCAACAAAGTCTATATGCGGTTAAGATGCCCACATTCACTAGAAACCCCTTCAACACTCTATATAAAGGTAATGAATCATGCTCCCCCACTGCTTCAGGGCTCTCGTACTTCCCATAGATCATCCTGACCAAAATATAATGGAAAACTCGAGCATTAGTCTTCTTTAAAGTAGAAGCCTTTGGTTTACTCGTCCTAAAATTGCTTTCATTAGAGATTTCTCTCCAAAATTCAATTATTGAGGTTCCACAAGGCAAGCTCACAGGTAAATCAACAAACTCCTCATCTTGAAGCTCAGTTCGGGTGCATAACACCATTGCCCGTATGATTGTCAACATGTCAAAGGTGTGAGTCCTTCCAAATGCAAAAAACTCCACCTCCTTATCCATCTTGGAGCCAATATATTTGTACTTAATCTTGAAGGATGAGAGAAAAGCCAAGTTTGTTTGCCAATATGTCTTTTCTTACATTGAAAACAACTTCAACCGTAGTCCATTCCATAACAATCGTTGCATGGCTATCTTTAAGCCACACTCCACCAGCATGTCCCAATCTACCACACAATGTCTGTTAAGAATCTTCTTTGTGACGAACTCCATGAATCTGTCTGCTTACCCATCAGTCATACCAGCTAGTGGAGCAATTGACTGACTAGAACTTACAGTGTTGGAACATTGGGGAGGAGGAGAAGGAGGATAATCAGTTCTTGGCCATTTATGTTGAGAAGTAGTTGAACGTTTCGATGCCATCTGCAAATATCAATTGTTAGTTCAAACTTTAAGCACACTTCAATTCAAGCAAACCCAATTCAACTTCTTACTGCTTCCGAACATAACACATCTATTGATTAATCATGATCAATCCTAACCAACTTCTAGGCATCCACTACAAATGAATTCGACATAACTCAATTCGAGCCATAACATCAACTAAGGATGAATGTCTTCCCTTGACTAAACATACTTAACATTATATTATTACACATAATACAGCACTTCCATCGTACAAAACAGCAACTAGCAATGCAGTTCTACAAAACATGTAAGTACAACGACGAGACAAATTCATCAACTTAGGCTTAATTTGCAATAATCCTTAATTCTACCATTATCCAAAGGAATTAGGGTTTCATTCTAAATAATCAACTTATACCACAAATTCATGCAAATTCAAAGTCTAAGGATGATACAAACAACCTAAAACTACTATAACAACATTTTCACAAATAATAGGAAACATAAACAGATAAACCCTAAAGTTACATGAAATGAATCACTATATACATAAAGAAAAAGAAGGAAATCATACCTTAAAAGCGTGTTATTGTGCAAAGAATGATCGAGCAAGTGTTAAAATGGTGCAGGTTTTTCATGAGGGACAAGCGTGGAGAGTATTCTATCATGAGGTAAAAGTTTAAAATGTGAGAAATGAGGAGAGAGAGAGAGAGAAGGAAATTTCTTATATAGTGGGGCGACAAGAACATGACCATGATCGTGACTTAGGCCATGATCCCCTTTTTAAGCTTAGTCACGGGCATAATGATTCTCATGATAAGCTCCATGCCTAAAAATTGTAAACCATCACAGCCTTCCCCCTTTTACAGTCACGGGCATGATGCTACCCGTGACTAGTACGGTAGCCTTAGATTTCAAAATTATCTCATCTGTGACGACATGAAGAACTTCTAGGGTATTGATCGTGACCGTGATTGAGGTGTGAACTCTTATAAGGGATTGATCATGGCCATGATGGACAGGTAGATTAGCCTTGTTAATTTATCACGGCCGTAATTGATCCCATGATGTATGTTTTACTTGAAAAAATTCAGTTACTTACCTCCATGAATTCTTCTCTTCTCACTAAATTGCCATGACTTTCACTCTATGATGTCTTTTTTTTTTAATGCATTAACTATAAACAAGACACTTAAAACAATCCAAACCACTAATGATAATAACAATTAATTAAGATAAAAAACTCAACAATTCTCAAAGTACTGAAAACAAACAAAATGAAATTGAAAGTATAATAAACAATAATATAAAAAAACATGCTTGTTTAACGTCTCAAGATTGACATTCCTAGGGTATCCAGCTTCAATCCTTGAATTAGAGAAGTCTTAACTCCTCCTTCCCTTCTTTTTAATTTACTTCTCCATGGTATATCTTCAACCGCTGCCTATTAACCTTAAATGTCCCCTTTTTCAGGTGTTCAACCTCTACCACTCCATATGGAAATGCCTTTTTCACTAAAAATGGACCTGACTACTTAGACTTATGTTTTCCAGGAAATAACTTAAGTCCAAAATTGTATAACAGTACCGAATCACCCTCTTTGAATTGCTTGGGGTGCTTAATCCTGGAATCATGAAGATGTTTAGCTCGCTCCTTATACACTTGATTATTCTGATAAGCCATCCAACGCCATTCATCCAGTTCATTAAGTTGGAAACGCCTAAGTTTACCGATTGCTTCATCAAAGCCTAATAAGCCTTATGATCAATCTCCATGAGTAAATGGCAAGCCATACCATACAATAATCGATAAGGAGTAGAACCTAATGGAGTCTTATAAGTAGTTCAGTATGCCCATAAAGAATCATCTAGCTTATCAACCCAATCTTTTCTGTTATGTGCTACAGTCTTCTCTAAAACCCTTTTTATGTCCCTATTAGATACCTCCACTTGGCCACTTATTTGTGGATGGTAAGGATTAGCCATCCTATGGTGTACCCCATATTTATTAAGAACTCGTTCAATCTTATTGAAGCAAAAGTGGGTTCCTCTATCACTAATCAATGCTCAAGGTGCTCCAAATCTAGAAAATAACTTTCTCAAAAATTTCGCTACTACCCTAGCATCATTTGTCAATAAAGCTTGAGCTTCAACCCACTTTGATACATAATTGACTACAACGAAAATGCACTTATTACTATACAAACTCAAAAATGGTCCCATGAAGTCTATTCCCCAAACATCAAAGACTTCACATTCCAATATATAATTCTATGGCATTTCATCCTTCTTAGAAACATTCCCAAATCTTTAGCACTTATCATAAGCTACAACATAACCATGAGCATTTTGAAATATACTTAGCCAGTAAAAACCAGTCTCCAACACTTTCTGAGCTGTTCTATTTGAACTATAGTGACCACCGGTTAGTCTACTATGGCAATGGAACCCTTTTTAAATTTCTAAGGCATCCATCAAATGTATTGCCAAACATAGAAAAATCATCCATGAAAACTTACATCACATCTTCAATTAGCTCTCCAAAAATAGCCATCATACAACACTGAAAAGTGGCAGGTGCGTTATACAATCCAAACAGCATTCTATAGTATGTAAAAGTACCGTAGGGGTAAGTAAAGGTTGTCTTCTCTTGATCTTCTGGAGCTATCGGAATGTGAAGATAACCAAATATCCCATCTAGGAAACAATAATATTCAAGACCCATTAACCTCTCCAGCATTTGATCAATAAAGGGCAATGGGAAGTGGTCTTTCCTTGTGGCATCATTGAGTTTCCTATAATAAATGCACTCTCCAACCAGTCACAGTACGCATCGGTATCAACTCATTCTTCTCGTTTACTACTACTGGCATCCCACCCTTCATTGGAACTACCTGAACCAGACTCACCCATGGACTATCTGATAATGGGTAGATGAGTCTAGCATCCATAAGCTTCACTACTTCTTTCTTAAAGACTTCCTTCATGTTGGGATTCAGCTTCCTTTGAGGTTTCACTACCGATTTATATCCATCATCCATCAAAATTTTGTGTGTACAAAAGGAAGGATTAATTCCCTGGATGTCTGATATCTTCCAAGCAATTGCCTTCTTATATTCTTTAAGAATTGAAAAATGTTTCTCTTTTTAATAAGAATCTAGCCTTGATGAAATGATAACCGGAAGCTTAAAATCTTCAAATAGAAAAGCATATTCTAAGTTAAGGGGCTCCTTAATTGAAGGCTTTATACAAGTAATCAAACTCCAGTCAATCTCTTTATAGATGTAGGGGTTCGATTGAAGTGGTTACGTGCGTGCTGCATAAGTAGCGTGCTACACATGGCTTCAAAGAAATGACGTAAGACTATCACATGAAGGGATGATTAAGTGACAATAAGGTAAGGAGGAGGAACAAACAATCTTAGCATCTCAAATGCACAAGTGACAAACAAGGCAACCATAGGGGACCTTGGACGTTCACCTTGTAGCTTGAACAAATGAGATCAATTCTTTGCCAAAACGCTATTTGATCTTAGAGAGCAAAGTTTTCATGATGGAAGACTGTTTCTCTGATCTCTCCAAGATTTCCAAATGATGAGGAAATACTGGATATTTATAGGCTCTTAAGCATGGTGGCATCAGTTGATCATCTAAGTGATCAACGGATGAGATGGAGCTTGCTCGATTCATAGTTATCCAAAATGAGTGAGTTAAAGGGCCCAAAGCCAATAGCTTTCCTCATAAGTGCATAAGCTTGCTTAAGAAAGGTTGGAGGTGGATAAGCTGATCCAACAATCCCTATTCCAAGCCCACCAAGCCAAATCTCCCCGAATCATCCCAAAATGGACTAAACTCCTTAAGCCCTATCACTTAGCCTAAGGAGTCAAGCCTAAATAAATAATAAGCTTATCCTAATAACTAATGTAACAATTTTTAGCCCTTTACACTCTTCAATCCCGAAATTCTTCACTTTCATGCTACATACCTCCAACTAAGTGATCATCGCTTTCACTTCTTCCATTTCATCTACCTCATTCCCCTTCGTCAAGCATGTCTCCAAAGGATCCTTACTCAAGATATCTTGTAAACACCCAGAAACGATAAAGTCAAACGAATCAATGGAAAAGCATTCATCATCACTGCTCATTGACTTTCAAAAGACGTCAGGCATTTTGATCACCATTTCCTAGTTTCTGACCAATAGGACTAACTTTCCATCCTTGAAATCAATCACAACACCCGCAGGTCTTCCCAATATGAGTGGGACCTCCATATCCTCATCCATATCTAGTACTACGAAATTTGTTGGGAAAATAAAGTCATGCACTTTAACCAAAACATCTTCTACTACTCCTTTTAGGAACCACATGGATCTATCTGCCAACTAAATTCTCATTCGAGTACTTTTAGGCTCCCCCAAATTCAATCTCTTAAACAAACTATAGGGCATCAAATTCATGCTTGCACTAAGATCCACCAATGCTTTTTCTACTAGAAAGCCTCCTATCAAATAAGGGATAATAAAGCTACAAAGATCCTTGAGTTTCCTAGGCAACTTATTCATGAGAACTACAAAGCATTCTCCACCCAGTATAACAATAGAAAGTTCCTCCAATTTCCTCTTATTGGAAAGAAGATCCTTTAAAAATTTTACATACTTAGGCATTTAGCCAAGAGCTTCCACCAAAGGAAGGTTTATGTACAACTGCTTAAAGAGTTCCAAAAACTTCTCATAATGTTCATCATCCTTATCTTTCCTTAGTCTAAAAGGGTATGGAAGTTGTAGCTTATATTCTTTTGGCTCTATTGGTAGGACTTTCTCTTCCGATGACCCATTATTCACTAGCTGATCACCATTCGTAGCCTCAACATCTGTTCCGCTATCTTGGAGCCTCTCAAAAGTTTGCAACTCTTTACCACTTCTAAGAGTCATAGCCTTAACATGCTCTTTAGGGTTTGTCTCCGTGTAGCCCGGTAGTGATCTAGGAGCTCTTTCAGATGACATCTTGGAAATATGCCCCAATTGATTTTTTAGGTTATGTATTGAGGCTCCTTGATTTCTTAAGGCTGCTTTTGTGGCTTAGTGGCGGCTCTTAGAGGTCTTAATGTACTGAGACAACATTTCACTAATGGACATTAGTCTACCTAGAGGAGGTGGCACTTGTCTCTAAAATCCAGGAGGAGGTATGTTAGGACCTTAACTGCTATTATTGCCCCATCGAAAATTTGGATGATTTCTCCAACCTGAATTATAGGTGTTGCTAAAGGGATCATTGCTAGGTCTGATCGAGTTCCTTAAGTAGTCAACTTCCTCCACTCGATCAATCTCAGACGAGCTAGTGAACTCTAAACTTGTAACTGCTAAAGCATTGTTTGACCCATTGAGAGACTATCAATTTTCTTTATCAACACTTCCACCTTATGTGCTAAAGCAAAAGTGGCATCCAATTCATGTTTTCCTACTAACTTTCTTTCTCTTCCTCTTATAGATGACCACTGACAATGATTATTGGCCATGTCTTCAAACAATTGAATGCATTGCTCAGGTGACTTATGGTTCAGGCTTCCTCTAGTGGCTGCATCAATGAATTGCTTAGTGGTATAGTTCAATCCATTATAAAATGTCTAAACTTGATGCCAATCCGGAAGACCATGATGAGGACACTTTCTTAACAACTCCTTCCACCTCTCCCATGCTTCATACAGAGTCTCTGAATCCATTTGACTGAAACAAGAAATATTTACCCTTAGCTTATCTATCCTCGAGGGTGGAAAGTATTTTCTCATAAACAGGTTTGCCATTTCTTACAAAGTATTAATGGAATTCCATGGCATAGAGTTAAGCCACTACTTTACATTGGACCTTAGTGAAAACAGAAATAGCCTAACTCCGATAACGTCCTCAGAAACTCCACCTATCTTAAACCTGTCACATATCTCCAAGAACTACTGCAAATGGTTGTTCGGGTCTTTGTTACTGAACCCATCAAACTGAATACATAGTTGGATCATTTGAATAATACTTGACTTGATTTCAAACGTATTGGCTTGAACTTTAGGCCGAGCTATGCTAATACTAGCCACATCTAGGTTAGGCCTACAATAATCCAACATTGTCCTAAGAGCCAAAGGCGGATTTACTCCTGGCTTTATTCTCGCTCATACTACATTCCGATTCACATCAAGATGTAGGTCCAAATTCAATGGTAGATTACCTTCGATACCATCTTCCAGATTTAAGAACTGATTTCCTATTAGCAGCTTAGCATTTTGATCTGGTTTATTCATTCTGGATCTCAACGGTTCTCATGCTCTTACTTCCTTACTGGCTGAAATTTGCTTCTCAAAATAGTCTCATGCATTCCTTAAGTTACTTCTATGTGTTCTATTAGGTTCAGGATCGAAGTCAGCTAGTTCAATTGTATTACTTTAGGTCACAAACTTCAATTTAGAAAATAATCAAATATGAGCACAACTATTTCGATGAAACTACTAACAATTATAAAAAGAAAAATAAAGGCTAAAAGAACAGGAATCCTAATGATCCTAATTATGATGCCAATTTTCCCCAACAACGATACCAAAAACTTTTATCGCCTCTAAATAGAGCTTCCAAGTTTTACAATTTATAAACCTATATTCTATCCCTAACTCAGTTCAATAGGCAAGTATACCTATCATTTTATAGCACAGATGAGTATAAGGTTATCTCTATTAGGAAAATGACTCAAACGCTAGTACTTAATAATTTTTCCCATTATCTAGCAGTCAATTTCATCAAGTAATCGTTTATTAAGATTTTAAATGTTAACTAAACTACACTAATCTACAATCTAAAGTGATTAATACAATGATTACAAGAACAATTACGAAAAACACTTAACATGCAGGCTTGCTTCATTATTTAGTATAATCTTACCAAAATACTTTTCATCCTAATACTTGTTAATTATGGGAAATTACAATATATAAGCATTATTCTCAGAACTACTTACTTCTAATCCTAATTATGTCTATTGGAATCTCTCCCTAATTAACAGCCAATTAAGATTGCATTAATGTCATGTTAATGTATCGATTCCCCTAAGGATGTAGCAACTTTCCTAATAATATCTCTATTATCAGGAGTAAGTTGTTCCAATGAACTAGATCTATTCAATAGAATTATCTCTCAACATATTCTATTGAAATCCATCCTAAGTTAATGTCGTACACTACACCGTACTTAGATTCATTAAATGTCATTCATCAGAATTAACAAACATCAGGAAATTACTTTTTTTTCAAGCACTCAATGATACTAATTGATGAAGCAAACCCTAACAAATTACTCACATATGATAAAACAACGACACAAACTAATAGGAAACATAATTAAACAAAATTAAAAGATGGAATAGTTAAAGTAAAAATCCCTTTTTATTCCATTGAAGACATTTGATGAATACATGAAAAACAAATTCCCATCATCTCTCTTAAGTGATTATGGGAAAAATATAGTATACACTTAGGAAATGATACAAGATACAAAGTGGTACAAGGATAGTTAAAATTGGATGTGTATAGGCAGGTGATGTGTTTTTTCTAAATGATGTCTACTTCTCCTAAAATTTGATGTTTGAAAAGAATTCTCTCTTCCACAAGTTGCAGTAGCTTTTTCTATTCTCTCCATCAAGACTCAAATTTACCCTTTTACAGCACCACTTAACGTTTCCCATGTATTGGTTCACGTGAAAAGGTTGAAAAAAATAGTTGTCCCCCTTCCTATCACACCTATGACTCACGACACAATAGTCTCGAAAAGAATTATTCTTCACCAATCACAGCCGTTATTGAGGTCATGAACTCCTTGTTACGTTATTGGATCTCATCACGCCATGACCATAGCCATGATCATCCTTCTACTATTTAATCATAGCTGTGATTGATAGGGAGATTAACAAAACATCCCTTGATTACAGTCGTAATTGAGGGCGTGACTAAGTTGGATTTTTCGTTACTTCATTATCCTCCCTTTGCTCGTGATTTACCTAAAATCATTATTTTATTCAATTAAGTACCCAATCTAAAGAATTAAATTACATTTATGATCAATTCTATGCTTAAACATACTTTGAAAGTGTAAAGTAATTTAGACTTATGAATTATGTAGGGGTCAGCTTCTCGTTTCAACTAATCACCTTGGCAGCTTCTTGGAAGGTGAGGGGAGCAAAGTAGCTCGGAAGTTCAAACAGGGAAAAACATTGCTCCTCAGTGTTTAACTCACCTCGAACAACTCTGTAAACCATCTGAGAAAGCCTTCGGGCTCAAAGTGAGTGATCAGTCCTTAATCCCTATCATTACTTCTTCTAAGTATAAATACCCATGTAATATGTAGCTGCAAGAACGTTATCATACATCATCCAAGATTGAATATACTTCCCCTTTTTTTGAGCTTAGTATGCTTACTTCCCTCTTCTTACTCCTATCCTAATCTTCAAGCGAGGATGGGTAATCAATGACCTCATCAAGTTGCTCATGCATCATATCGAGTTATCTTTGTGAGTTCATGAAGTTTCTTTGATGTATCATATCCTCATTTCATTCGTGGTTCTGCTTGTTTATTTTCATTATTATTCATACATTTCCCATCTTCATTTTCAAGCTTTTTGCAAGCTTAGACTCACCTCAATACTATCTCCCTTGTCTGCTCTCAATATGGCGTATCATTTTGGTATTAGAGTAAAAGTTCATTTGTGTAAGTTGTATTTGAGCTTTATTTTGAAGTTGTAGTTTACTGTGGTTGTATGCTTTGTTTTGCCCTATTTTGAAATTATAAAAATAGAGCAAGTTTCAGTTGGGTTTGTTTCTCTTTGGAATTGCTGTTGTGTTTGTAAGATAGTTGAACTTTCATGTGAAGAAGTGTGAGTGTGAGATTGTTTGGCTTGGAGGAACTGTATCTATTATTTCTTGGATTCAAAGTTATTGATGTGTTTATCAAAGAGAATGACCTTTCTAAGTGTCAACGCTAATATTAGAGATAACAATAATGGTATTGTCTACCATGGAAGATAACCCTAAAACACCCCTAAAAGTATAGATAGCCAAATTGATGCGGTGGTTAACCGCATAGCCAATTTGACTGGAGTTGTTCATGCATTGGCTTATTAACCTACTAAGACTGTACAAAATACTCCATAAGTCGTTCGACCTGCAAGAGGACAAATCCTATCTCTACAAGCTCAAGGAAGAGGAATAGGAGGACGAGTACGAAGAAGGATTAACTTGGGTAATATGGATGATGAAGGAGAAGAAGAGTACCATGAGAAAGAGGAGCAAGCTCAAATACCTTAAGCTGTCAACCATGTGAAGCTTCAAATTCCAAGCTTCATTAGTTTTGGAAATGCTAACGACTATCTATATCAGGAAGAGAAGGTCGAGCATGTTTTTTATTATTATCAGTATGAGGACTGTAAGAAAGTGAGGACTATCACTATAGACTTTTGAGGTTATGCCGTAATGTGGTGGAAGAACTTTTAAATTATGAAAAGACAAGAAGGATCTAAGGAAGTTAATACTTAGCCTCAGATGAAGAGAATACTTAGAAACAGATTTGTGCTTTATACTTATTTATAAGATACTTTTGCTCAACTTCAAGAGTTAAGACAAGACAACTGAACTGTTGATGAATATGTCTAGGAGTTTCAAATACTGATGATTCAATATAAAGTAGATGACAGATCAATGTCATGCCTTAAAAAGATAAAGTCGTAACAACCCCTCCATGTAAGCTATCTAAAGACTAACCTTACAATTGATATCTTAGATCTAGTTCACACCAAGTGTACTTGAATCTACCCTTTTGAAGAATCCAATTTGATACCTGTTTAGTATAAACTTATGGAATAATTTTTAAAAATAAACTTGAAATTCAACTTTGCAAAAGAGTGGTAATATATCACGTTGATACTTATCATTTCATATACAAACTAGAATCTTGAAACTACCACACCTCTTAAGGAGTCTTGTATAGTTTTCCTTAAAAGTTAAGAAAGTCAATACAAAGGTCAATAACTAGCCATTTCTTATTATACCTTACTCCCTATCCCAATTACTAGTGCTTTGGTTCTAGGCAAGAATTTATATATCCATTCAAAACCCGCAAAACAAACTGTAGGGGATTGAGCAACAACTTACTTAATAAGTGGGACGGAGATAAAAATATGCACTTGGTACATCACAAGCAGAGTTTTCAATCAAGTTAGTTAGATGTAGAGCACGTACAAGTAAACGCCATCACACGACATTATCTAATCTAATACAGCTTAAAGAGCTCAACATTGCATACCTACAAATCAAAACCAAACCAAGGCTTATGTAATGAAAAACACCTTGCTGTTGTAACCACCTTTGAACCACGGCCCCAACCTTTCCATAACCTTCTTTTGTGTCACTTAATTTGACTAAGGGTGGGGAAAAGACCATTTTAGCTATCTTCATCAAAGCAAGTCCGTGTTTGGCCCAAGAGTTCTAGCTATTATCCCTAGTACGTTGCAATGCATATCAAGTTAGGTGTAAAGCTATGTATAAGTTAGTTTATTTTTAGAGTAATCAACTATGCTTAAACAATTCAAGCATAATATTCACAGAACAACTATAACATGAAGCTTAGCTCCCATCACAACAAATTGAATCTCAAACACAAGCGCTACATATATACAAACAACTAACTACAATTACAAGCAAATATATATCATAGTCTCCAGATATTCTGAAAGAATACCCTAAAAATACTGTAAAGTATTGATCCCACCTACCTATCCTAATACTCTTATCGAAGACTTATATCATCAATGCTATGTTCACTAGGAGATCCTATATATATACAAAAGCCAGATTTAGTTTTCGCAGAAGTTATGAAATCGTCAAGGTTCTGTATACTCTTTTATTTCCTTCTGAAGTTATATATATATATATATATATATAAACATAAATATAAGATATATAATTATTTTCCTTATATAATAAAATATAGTTTTATTTTATAAGTTAAGTTATTAAGTATCAATAATATACGTAATTATACTATTACATATAACATATCATTTCAATCGTATCAAAATGTACTTTTAATCAGTCAATTTACGTTTCAATTACAATCAAGTTATCGCAATATGTAAAATTATCATGATATTATAGAGATATAGGTTATATTATCTAGAATTGTCTGATTTTAATAAAAATAGTGTCATTAGATTCGTACATACCTAACAATACATATTACGAGTTCTGTTTCAAGAAATGACTTCGAAAGGGTATTTTTAGCTTTATATTATATCTATAGCTCCTATAATAAGTATTATTATATTATACTCATTTTATGTAATTGAACTATATTTTATTTAATTTATTAATATAACTTAATAATATAGGTATTATGTGACCCTAATATGTTTATATCACCATCCTAATATGTATATATCACAACCCAGTCATATTACTATCACTAACTAGGTTAAAAAATTCATTTTTACCAAACCTGATTAGCATGTACCTATATAAGTTTTATTTCAATATCTATCACATTTTAGCCTATTATTACTAAAAACAAGCCCCAATTCATAATTTAAGTTATTTTCCTAAGTAAATTCATAATAAATAGCTTAGGTCATCAAATAATTCTCCAAAAAATTCTATAGACTCCTAAAAATATAAAGAATTCAATCAATATATGATTTCATGCTATCGATTTATTACCTATATACATATTTACACTTTTACCATAAATTATGATTAATTATGTAAATAATATCTTTTTATAAGAATTAATTTCCAACAATCCCCAATATCATTACAAGTGTCCCAAGGTCAATACTTACCAATTTCATTAATTAATTTAATAAAAATCCATTTATTTCATCATTTAGCCTTATTTTTAGTCATTTTTAGGGTAAAAAATAAAATAATTATTAAAAAACATGAATCGAAAATCAGGCTGCATAGTAATTAACTGTATGTAATATGTATCCTATATAAAAATTTTGAGCTAGAAACTATTTTATTTAATATCTTTATTTTTTAAAGGCAAAATTCGAATGAATAATGACTTTCTTAAACAAGTATATAAAATATCAATAATTTTGCAAAAATAAAATTGCAACATGAAAGTATACCTAAAATAGCCTTAGGAATAAATTTTTTTCAAAAATTTCCCATTTCATTTAATATATTTTTTGTAATTTAATAAAAAACAAAGCAAATCTTTGACCTGTTATTTGTCAATGATGAAGTGGCTAGTGGTCGAAGGCGGTGTGTCAACCAGAGGTAGTGCTAATTGCTTTGTCAATGGCTAAATGGCCACAATAGTAGATCAATAGTGGTTTAGGGAAACAAGCTAGGGCGTGATTTGCTATGTTTTTCTAATTTTTCTAAATTTGTCTTAAGTGATCCTAATTGCAAAAGTGTGAAATCCAAACCCAGGGACCCTATTTATAAAGATTAGAGGCGGTTAGATTTTTTTCTTAATTATTAAGAAATTTTATTTAATTTACAAGTGTTCAGTTAATAGGATAAGGTGTCAAATTTTTATCAAATCACTTTTGATGCAACTGCTTATCCTTTTTAAGCTACTCCACATTTAATCCAATAATACTTCTAGTTGTTTCTGTTTTATATAATTTTTTTATTATCTTTTAGGGTATTTTAATATTTTATGTTAGTATTTAAATGATTTTGTTAATATTTGAATATATATCCTATATATATCATACATGTAATAAGTAACTATATACATGGAATCATGTTTTTAGCATGTCTTTTATTTTTAAGATATTTTTTGCATTTAATTTTGAAAATTTATCGCTTATTATGTATAATTATATAATTTTAGGTTAATTTATAGGTATATTTATTATATATACCAGGTATATTCATAAAAATACACATATATTCATATAATATATTATGTGATATTATTCTTTTTTTGTTAGCTTAAATAACCTATTTCTAAGTCCTCGTTCCATTTTAGGCTCGATTTTGGGGATTTCAACGAGTTTTATACTATTTTGAATAATTGTACTTATAAGGTTAAAATCAGGTTTTTATCTTTAAAATCTAACTTTACTAGGTCAATATAAGCAACTTTTATAACTTAATCGTGAACTTTAGGCTCAATCGAGTATGTTTTCCATAAAGCCATAAATTTAGATATGATTGGCCTAAATACAACTTTAAAAAACTCATATAAAGTAAAACATCACTATTTTGGCTGCATTCTTGATATCGTAGTATATTTTTTACTTTCAAGCATACAAAAATTCCTCCATTAAGGTTATCCTATTTCTCATAAATTTCTAGTTACTTTCCTAAATACTCTAAATCAACCGTTAACCCTAAATCGTATAAGAACAGAGCTTTGCCTTAATACTTAGATATTCATGTCTTGATTGTTAATTTGTGAGATATCACAATCAACCTGAACAATGTCCAAATTTCTCACTGGATTGAGAGGTAATATTCAAGATGTTGGAGAGCTTAAACAATTTACTACAATGACTATGCTATAAGAATAGCCCAACAAGTAGAAAGTAAAGGAGGAATAGACCAAGCCTACCTCCAATGAGCTGACCAATCCAACCAGGCCAACCTACTCAAGAAAGTTACCAAACTTAATAAGGTACCAAGCCAAGTAGAAGAATGGATGTTAGAGTAAAATAAAAGGGTTGACCAACACATGGTGACACACCATCGAGAACTTATGAGAAAAGACAAGGATCTAGGAGAAAGATGAGCCAGATCGAGTGTTTTAAATATCAAGGGTTTAGGCACATGTCTTCCTAGTGTCCAAACAAAAGAACTATGATTATTAAGAGAGATGCCCTAAAGATTGAAGTAGATAGCATAAATGAATAACCAAAGAAGGCAAAACGAATGGAGGAAGAGATTAAGGTTAATGTCGAACTGGTTGAGGAAGATGTGTTTAGTGAAGATCTAAATAAGCTAACTTTGGTTGTCCAACATGCAATGAGATTGGAACCCTCTATTGAGGAGGAGGAAAGAGAGAATTTATTCCATATCACATACAAGGTGAATGAGTAGGCATGTAAGCTTATAATAGATAGTAGAAGTTGCACTAATGTAGCGTTTGCCGGCTTAGTTAAAAAACTCAAGTAATCAACTAGCTCACACTCAAAGTCGTATAAGTTACATTGGTTAAATGAGAAGGGAACACTACATGTCACTCAGCAAGTATTACCATCAATCTCTTCTAGGAATTATTTTGATGAAATTATCTATGATGTGCTACCTATGTATGCATCTTATGTGTTACTAAGCAGACCTTAGCTTTTTTATCAGAGGGTTATGCATAATGGATTCAAGAATACCTATGTGTTTGAGAACGATTGAAGGAAGATCACTTTGAACCCTATGACACCAAGTGAAGTTAAAGCTAAACTTGCTCGAAGTCCCAAGAAGACTTTGATTCTTACTAAAGTTAAGCTTTGAGAAGCTACTAAGGTTGACATTTTAACTTTTCTATTGATCAGGCGATTGCTAGAGTAGAAGGAGTAGATTAAGCTACCCTTAGAGGTTAAGGAGCTACTAGATGAAAATACCAACCTATTTCTCGAACAGTTACTTGAGGGATTACTCCCTTTTTAGGGGCATTAAACATTGTATTGACTTGATACTTGGCCTTACCTTGCTAAACAAGCCAACTTATTGAATAGACCCCGAGCAGGCTACTGAGCTTTAAAGACAAGTCAATGAATTATTGGGAAAAGGTTATGTAAAGGAAAGTCTCAAACCATGTGCTGTGCTAGTGTTGGCACATTGTATATGTGTTAAAAAAGGATGGCACATTATATATATGTGTAGATAGTAGAGCTGTGAATAAGATCACAGTCAAGTACTAGTATCCTATCCCCAAGTTGGATGAAGATAGGCTAAATGGACCTATGGTCCTCGGTAAAATTGATCCGAAGTTTAACTACCATCAAATTTAGATGAGGCTAGGAGATAAGTGAAAAACTACATTCAAAAGCCTATATGGTCTGTGCAAGTAGATGGTTATGCCTTTTAGCCTGTTAAATTCCCCGAGTGCCTTCATGAGATTAATGAACCATGTGCTAAGAAACCTAATTAGGAATTATGCAATGGTATACTTTGATGATATCCTTATGTACAGTACCAACCTAGCTAGCCACTCTAAGCATCTCCATGACATACTTAATATACTTCAAACTGAGAGGCTATTCGACAATTTGAAGAAGTATTGTTTCTATCAAGAGAAAGTGGTAATTCTAAGATATATAGTAGGTAGAGAAGGCTTGCAAGTCAATGGTGAGAAAATCCAAGCTATTGTCAAATGGCTAACTCCAATCACCTGTGTCAAAGTGAGAAGTTTCCATAGACCGGCATCCTTTTACCAAAGATTCATTAAAAACTTCCATGCCATTATTGCACCCCTTACTGAGCTAAGAAAGAAGAATATCAAGTTTAAGTAAGGCAAGAGAGAGGAGAGAATTTTCATTGAAGTAAATGCAAGATTGACTTCTACACCGATATTAACTTTACTTAACTTCGAGAAACTATTTAAGCTCAAATGTGATGCATCAGGCATTAGTATAAGTACTGTCTTGATGCAAGAAGGCTAACTAATTGCTTACCATAGCGAGAAGCTAGGAGGACCTCATTTGAACTACTCAATAAATGATAAAGAACTCTCGTCCCTTATCCAGACACTCCAAGTGTAGAAACGCTATCTACTATCGGAGAGCTTGTCATTTATATAGATCATGAATCTTTGAGGTACCTCAAAAGTCAAACCAAGATATCAAAGTGGTAAGCATGATAGGTTGAATTCCTTGAAGGATTCAACTTTGTGATCTAGTATAAACAAGACAAGAATACTATAGTTACCAATACTCTATCAAGAAGACATGTTCTTCTTATCGAGATGTAGATGAAACTATTAAGGTTTACAAGTATCAAAGAACAATATCTTCAGGACCCTCCTTTTAGTCTTATATTTAGACAATTTGCCAAAGCAAAAATAGTAGATGACTACCACATAGAAGATGGGTATCTATTCTAAAGAGGCAAGTTATGTGTACCGACCTATTCTTTGAGAGAACTACTTATTAGAGAAGCTCATTTTGGTGGACTTTCCAAACATTATGGCGAGAAGAGGACGTATGAGTTATTGAGTAGACATTTCTTTTAACTAAAGATGAGGCGAAACGTGTACCAAATTATTGAGACCTGTACTACTTGCAAGAGGGCCAAATGTCGAGTTGAATAAGGGAAACTAATGCCTTTGCCTATCCTAACCCGACCTTAGACCAAGTTGAGCATAAACTTTGTCTTTGGATTGCTGAGAACTATTCAAAGTGAAGACTCTATGATGGTAATCTTGGATAGATTTAGTAAGATGGCATACTTCATGCCCTACTCTAAAACTAACGATGCTTTAGCTATTACTCTTCTCTTTTTGCAAGAAATTGTTAGGTTATACAGTGTACCAAGAAGTATAGTCTCAAATAGAGATCCAAAGTTTTTTAGCCATTTCTAAAGGACTCTTTGGAATCAAATAGGGATTAAACTACCATTCAACACTCCCTGTCACCCCCAAACCGATGACCAAACAAAGGTAGTCAATCTACTTTAAGATCATTGCTCTTAGCTACAGTAAGGAGGAATTTGACTGATTAGGATGTCTATTTACTTGTAGTGGAATTCACTTACAACTGCACTGTACATGACACCACCAAACAAACACCTTTTAAAGTCGGCTTTGGCATCAATCCAAAGCTAACCCTTGACCATGACCTTATACTCATGTCCGAGCAAGAATACTTTGATGTAAGAGCCCGAGCACAATCTATGTAGCAAATCTATGAGAAAGTTACCCAGTAAATTGAGCAAGCTACCAAGAGAATGAGAGAAAGGAGTAAAGGAAGGAAGTTAGCACAATTTCAGCCCAGAGATTTGGTGTGGCTACACTTAAGCAAGAAGAGGTTCCTAAACAAAAGAAAGAATAAGTTGTCTACCTGAGCTGAAGGTCCCTTTAGAATACTCCAAAAGATTAACGAGAATGCCTATCAACTGAAATTACCCAAGGACTACGGAGTCTCTAATACCTTCAACATTGCCAACCTCAACCTCTACCAACCTCAGAGAGAATTAAGCGAAGATCAACCAAATTTGATCTCAATAAACCTAAAGGGGATGATAGAAATTGAACTATTAGGCCATTAACCCGAGCCGGAGTACATGGTCTTGAAGGACTAGCAAAGAGGATTCTACTAGTCCAACTAACTCCTACTAAAGCCAAACTAATCCTAATTGCTGACCAACTCCATATGCCTAGCCGAGTAACTTCTCATCTCTCAATAGACAAGTGCTGACCTGAAATATGCTCTACTAAAAGTCCAACCCCTCATATGTCTACTCGGCTATGACCATGCTAACCTTCAACTCAGTAGTATTGGTGCCAAGAACCCCAGCACACATCCATAACCACGTCTTCTTGAAAGAAACTCAAGTCTGCTCGACACTGCTACTCAACAACCTTTGTCCTAATCATACCATTTGTCTATTTCTTCTAAAAGCGTCTCCAGTGACCTGTTGCCACTTATCCAGTCCTATGTAAAAGGATTCTGCTGTACTAATTATTGATTTCTTTTATTTTACATTTATACCCTTTATTATTCCTTGTACATTACTTCTTTTTGGTAATACCCTTTTTATCTTTCCCATTTTAGGTAGGATGCCTTAACATTTCGGGTACAAAATACCTTTGTAATACGTAACCACAAGAACATTATCATACATCATCTGATGTAATGAGCTTAGTGCAATTACTTCCCTCTTCTTACTCTTATCCTAACCCTTAAGTAAGGCTAAGTGGCCAGTGACCTCATCAAGTTACTTGTACATCATATCAAGTTAGCTTTGTGAGTCTACGAAGTTTCCTTGATGCATCATGTCCTCAAATCATTCATGGTTCTACATGTTTATTTTCATCATTATTCGCAAATTTCCCACCTTCATTTTCAAGGTTCCCATAAACTTAGACTCACCTAGATACTGTCACCCTTATCTATGCTCAGCATTATCTATCAAGCCTTATCCCCAAATAGCATCAAAGCTATCATCCCCTTTAGGAAAGGACATCTCGTCAAAAGATCTCGTTAAGATATACCATAAAGAGCTCATTCTTTCCTTGTCATTCAATAGCTTACCAAAGGGACCGGACCCATAGGTATTCCGTTACACTTCTCTCTCAACAAAGCCAAACTATTATCTCTTTTTTATTTTTGTGGTAAAGTTTTCACCAAACTTCACACAAAGAGGGGTAGCTATAAACACCCTATTTTTGCCCAATTTAGAAACCCCTTCCTCTAAGAAAAGAGTCAAAAAAAAAGGAGAAAAATATAAAATTTTAAGAAAATATACATAATTAAAAAATGCAAATAAAATTGAGAGAAGGAAAAAGTCTAGAAAATACAAAAGAATAGAAAAAAAGGAAAAAAGGAAAAAGAAAAAGAAGAAAAGAAAAAAGGAAGAAAAGAAGAGAGAAAAAAAGTAAATATTTTTTTTTTATTAGCATGGCATTCCACGTCAACATACTGCGTAGGCTACATGGCTAATAGTTAATGTCTATGTCAAGCTACATAGCACTATGTAGTTGCATACCATCGCATCTCATGGTGTCCAACCAAAGTACTAAGATATATATATATATATATATATATATATATCAGGGACTTTGAGCACATGCACTACAAGCACTTGTGGGGGCGCATGGTATGTGTACTATACGTGCCCATAAACCCCCTACTTCTCTAATTGTTTAGAGCGCCCTTACATATTACAAAATGTAAAACATTGTTCTAAAAAAGGAAACAACCTGATTTTTTTATGCCCAATTTTACGCTTCTTTTATTGATTAAAAATATGGAAATAAAAGTTTAGAAAACATCCACTTTGTGAAGGTCTACATTTTGAATTATTATCAAGGGAAATGAAAAAAATTAAAATAGCAAATTCAAGTGTCTAGCAAATACTTATATAATGCATCATGAACAAATTAAGTAAATTCAAGTTCTTTATTACATTAATCCATTGAAACCTAGTGCAAAACTAGAAACCACATCCTCCACGAGCGAATATGTCATAATTTCTCTAATATTTCCATAAATTCGTGATTAATTTGAGCTAAAATAGAAAGAACATAAAAAATATACCCAAGCTCCACTAATGCACCAAAGATTAAATCTTTCTCCTAAACGAAAGTTTTTAGGAAGTAGTCACAACACCATACTATAAATAGGTACCTCCTCCATGCATTCAATTCATCAAAAATAATTGAAAAGCTCTCTAGTGAATTATGTTCTTAGTTTCTCACTCTAACTCATTTTAGTGCACAACCCATTCTCTCTCTTCAATTTCTCTCAATATAGGAAAAATTGATCTAAGAAAATTTTTGGAAACATTCTACTCATATTCAAGAACAAAGTATAGGCTTTGATTGCTATTAATTTTTTAGGGATTTGATTGATTTTGGAGGAAAAGTTTAAAAGGAGCTCTTAGGGTTTGTTCTTCAGAAAGATTGAGTTTTTTTAGGAAAATCAAAGGAGGAAAGCCCAAAATTTTCAAAAATCAAGCTGAGGGTTTTGAAGCTCAACATCTTAAGAGTCCAATGTTGCCAATCATGTGTTGAGAACCAGTTAGATCACCCCCTAAATTGGCCATGTTTCCATCACTACGTAAGGTAAGTTCCACCTCCCTTTTTGTGTTCATTGTTTGTTAGAAAAATGAAAAATCAAGAAAAATTAAAAAAAAAAAAGTAGCAACCATGCTTTGATCTTGTATTTCCATATTTATGTTAATAATTTGTTTATAATAATGTAAGTTTAATTTTTTTTAATCTTGCATGTTATGTTAAGGTAATAAGTTAATAACCAATATATTTCAATAATGATTGATCTTAATAATGTGATAGTAATGCTTTTGTTTTAATTTAATAAGATCACCATGTTAGTAGTATCTTAGTAATTATGCATAATAAATTTGATTATTAATATGTTTGCATGATAATATTGTCTTAATGTTCACATTTTGCATATCAGTATAATAAATTTGATTTGATTGATTAGCATAATGTTTTGAGTTAATTAACATGGCAACATAATAAATAACATGTTAGGCATAATTTCATGATTTAACTTTATTAATTAGCATGATATCATAATAAATTTAATAATTAGCATGGTTAGTATAATTAGCATAGTTTTGCAAAATTTGATTTAAATAATTGGTTTAATGGCATGTAGCAAGTTAGTATGTCTGTATGATTAGCTTTAATTTGATTTTGTAAGACTCCAATCTTTAACCAACTATTGAAGGTGCGGTATGGTGGTCCATTCCTAATAGATGTGTACCTCAAAAAACATGACTTAGGAAGTGTGGAAATAAAGTGCTCATGAAAATTACGAGTCATGAGTATTATTACGTAAAATAATCATAGTTGCTCGTAATTGGTAGATTTAAAGTTTCAAAAAATATTCTTAGCATCAAATGAATTTTAAATATGGGGTAACAAAAATTAAAAGAAACTTTATAGTAAGGTTTATTTTGTCAAATAAAGGAAACAACTTGGCGACTCTACTAAGGATGTAAAGAGGGCTAGCAACTTAAGTTTTTCGAAATTAGGAATATTTTTCCAAAATACCTAAGTTAATCTATAAATTATTCATGTAAATTTTCTTCTCCTTTTTTTTTTTTGGTTGTAAAATATAAATGCCCGTACTAACCCATTTGTTGCAACTCACCCATGGGATTTTTTTCTTAGGGGGGGCAGGGGGTAGGGTAGGGGCATTATGTAAGTTTTGAATGTTATGGGGTAACTACCTTTTAAGGCTTTCAAGTTTCAATGTAACCAAGGAGCCATTTCTTTAGAAACATGTGATGTCATGGAACTTATGGACCTTTAGAACCTACCCTTTTGCATATATGAAAACTTTTTTCAAAGGACTAATGAGAACCTATAATATGGCAAACCGAAACAAAGAATTGCAGTTATGGAGTTATCTTTTTCCCTCTTTTTTTCTTTTCCTTGTATTCTTCCTATATAGTGATTTTGTAATTTTCCCTGTAAATATTATGTATCAATTACATGTAAAGTTTAGAATAAACTTTGAATGTAATTTTATCTTTTGTAGATATGGCCAGATCAACTCAGGCTGCTTTCAAAGAAATCTATGTCCATCCACCTCATGGGCCTCAAAAATCACTCCAGACTTAGTTCCAATCTTTTATCCTGGATAGATAGGAATTCATTAAAAGCAAGATTAGTCCTATACTATCTCTACAAAAGATTACTGTGAATATTACTCTTATGCCAACCTTAATACATTTATGGGAGCTCGAAGCTGTTGCATTTTACCTTAGCCCATACCAATTGAGTCCAACCATTGAAGAGTATTCCTAATTACTATGGGCCTCTGCTATTACTGATGATATCCATGTCCAAAACTTAGAAGCTGCTGCATCAAAAATCTTTAATAGGTTACTAAGAGTTAGAAAAGCCAAGATAAACTAGATTTTAGTTCAGGAGAAAACTATTCTGAAAACTATTCTGATAAAGGACATCATCAACTAGTTTTCTACAGAGCTAAAACACAAAGAAAAGCAAGACATTTTCTATGCAAACCTTGAAACTTAGCACCAACACCAAGTCAATGCCTATGTCTTGGTGGTCTTCAACGCCATCTTATTCCCTGACAAAAAATACTAGGTCCACTTCAGAGTTGTCGAAACGTTAACCTAGTTTCTTAAAGGGAAGTTGTACGTACTTGCCTTCTTAGTTCAACAAATCTACTCACTGAATCATCTTAAAAGGAAGAAACACAAAGATCTAAACATCAACATAACTCTAATCTACATGAAGAGTGACCAACTCCATTTCAATTGAGCCAAGTTCATGCAATTATATGATCTCATCAAGTTTTTCAAAGAGCAAGTCGAGCTACCTAGCAGTATAGCCACCAGTTATTGGGTTCAATATTTTCATGGTATGAAAGGCGAAGAACTACTTTAGATGCCTAGATGGCTTTTAAGTAAATAAATGGTAAAAGAATGTAAGGGTTTCAAAGCAATACCTCTAATTGGCTCCAACCTCTATACTGGGTACATTCCAACTAATAGATCTACTCAGAACGTGATTCCAAGGCCATCATTAGAGCCCATCTCACTTGATTTTCATAACCCTAACATCATAGTAGCTAACAAGGTAATTAAACTTCTAAGCATTAAAGGTCTTTGTTCTAAAAGGAATACCACCCCCACTACTAAAGGGATACATGGTAGAAGTCAAACAACTAAAGGATTTCTCTATCACCAATTGTAAAGTCTAAAAGTAGAAGAGGCAAAGAGAAAGAAGAAGCCTAAGTTAAAGCCGAACCCAAGAGAGAAAGTGAAGAAGAATGAGAATTGAAAGCCTACTATAAAGAATATCATTAGAGGATGAAGGCATTGGAAGCACAGCTTTGGAAAGTCAAAACTAAGGAGATGGATATTCCTAAGATTCTTTTGAAGAAGAACGATACAGGCTCATGGATGAACAAACAGACCTAAAATCACGTGTCACCAAAAGGGGATGGATCCAAGTCATGAGATGGCTCAAAAAGTAAATGATAGTTGAGGGGTGAGCAGGGGTTCCTGTGCCCCGACAATGGAAATGACACACTAATACCTCACACAAGCCCTACTCACACTTGATATAATGCATAAGTATAGTCGAAGGTCACTCGCCACTAGTCAATGCTCGAATGGGTTAAATAAGAGTAGCTCAAGAGTAAGCACAAAGGACATTGAGATCAAAAGAGAGTAAATATTTTAGTATATTCTTCTGTGTATTCTCTTGTGGCTATTACATTATGTGATTATTTATAGTACCCTGTTAGGGCAAGTTCTACATTACAAAAAATTAAAACAATGAAGCCCTATTTACTAAATAAAAGGAAAATAATTTATAGGGAGAGCATGAAATCTTGCGCAGGGAACGTCCTTTGTCATAAAGGACAATATAGTTGTAAAAAAAAAAAAAACAGCGTACGCCCGTTTTTACTCTATAATTGTGACAATGTTATGAGCCAAGCAAGAGTGGCCCTCTTTTCAAGTCTATTCAGTGTCAAAAGTTAGGCACCCTAATTGCTAAGGCTAGATTGGGTTTGGTTCAAGGACAGCTCACAATCGAGCCAACCTCAGATGGTTGACTCCTGATTGATTCCTGATAGTTATCAGCTCGGCCTTGATACCGTAGAGATTGCTATATTTAAATTTAATGCATAGATTAGTGCATAGCAGAGGGTTCAACTTAATACGTCAGTTTGTCACCTCGGTAACACCTTAAATAGCATAGAGAGCAAAGTAGCTCGGCAGGTTAAACCGGAGCAAGTACTGCTCCTCAACGCCTAACTCACCTTGAACAGCTCGGTAGACCACCTAAGAGAGCCCTCAGGCTTAGGAGCATGTAATCGATCCTTGATCCCTATCTTCCCCTCCAAGTTGTTTGAGATTTGGGATCAAATCTAGCTCAAGTCTAGGTTGCTCATCTTCAGGAGTGTGAGGTTGGAAGTTAGCAATATTGAACGAGTTTAAGACCTATCGAGCCTGGTTTTTCACCCTCTCGATTCATTTTTATAAAATTAGGTCTTCTCTAAACCGATCAATACTAAACCCTACCCCTTTAATATTAACCCTCGACTAGGGTTTAAAGAAGACCATTTTTTCCAACTTGAAAAGATTTGGAGTCGCCACCCGACCAAAGTCGGAAAAAGGGGTTAAGTTATAACCAATTAGGTAGATTGGTTTTAACTTAGCTACCGGTCTATCGATTAAAAAACCAAGTTATAAATACGGTTTTTTAAAAACTAGAGATTTGAATTCAGGGGCTAATTTATTAAATCCTAAACGGGTAACACTTTTTAACTTTTCGAATTTAATTTCGCTTTTCAAATATACCCTTTAATTTCTAAAAACATCTAATTATGAAACGTGCGACTAAATTGATTAATTTACATAAATATCTAAAAATGGGAAAAATAAAACTTTTCATATTTTAAGTCGCCCCATACTTGCATATAAGTGCTTACATACCCGCTATTCAGGATCAGACGTACGTAGTTCTTTTAATGAAAATATAGCGAGTTGAATGATTTTAACTTTGGAAAAATTGCCGGGTTTACGTTTCTACCCATTTTGAGTTGATTTGAGAGAAGATTATAAGGGGTTCTAAGTTGGATTTTATTTTTGGAAATTCTAAATGATTCTAATTTGAAAATTGATTTATTTATTTTCATTTATTTTTAGAAAACTCAATTTTTTTAAGTGTCAAAACGATTTTTTTTTTTTACACTTATTCTATCTATTTCGATAAATAAATATACTACTTCTTTTCTCTTTTTTTCTTCTCTTTCTTTTTTTCATTTTTTTTTCTCATTTATAACATTTACAAATAAACAAATGAATAAATAAAATAAAAAAAATAAAAAAAAAAACTAAGTTGGCTTGGATCGGCTTCAGATCGGCTTGGATCGGCTTCAGATCGGCTTGGATCGGCTCACTTCGGCTTAAATCGGCTTGGTCAGCTTGAATCAGCTCACTTCGGCTTAGATTAGCTCAGTTGACTTGAGTCGGCTCACTCCAGCTTGGATCGGCTCGGTCGGCTACTTCGGCTTGGAGTTGGCTTGGTCAGCTCAAGAAATCTAATGGTAGTAGTTTTTGTAAAAACATCGTAGGGAATGCTATCCTAAAGAGAGAGGAAACTTCGATTCTTATTTCTCTAAAGTGTTTCAAATTTTTTGTTGTGTTTTGGTAATGAAGAGTAGACCCCTATTTATAGGTGTCATGGTCATGTTAAGGATGGAAAAAATTAAAGGCAATATGATTTTCTTCTAATTTTGGATTGGACGAACCTGAACAATATATGATGCCAAATACATAGCTGCGCGTATATGAAACCGGAATGTGTTGAAATGTGTCCACCATACTTAGAAGTAAGTTGGCAAATGACATGGCGATGACGTAGTCTGTGACGTGGCGATTTCATAGCAATAAAGTGAGAAAAGAAAATAAAAGATACATTTTGCACAATCTATGAATTGAACCCAAAATCTCCAAGTCATATACAATATCAAGTTTAGATGCTTATCTAGCTGAGCTATTGCTTTTTCCTTAATCATATATGTAATTAATTACACATATGAACCAGGTCAGCCTGAACTAGATTCAAATCTAAGCCTTGACCCAATAGCCTTGACCCAATAGCCTTCTATTTAAAACTATTGAAATTGAAATTAAAATTATATTCTTTTTAAACAACCTAAAAATTTATTATTTTCTAAATACCTATTTTATTTTGACTTTTCCAATTTTCTTTTTTTTTTGTATTTTTTTCTAAATTTCTTATTTTTTGTACCTTTTCCTATTTTTTTATATTTTTCTAGAATTCCTATTTTTTCTAAATTTCTTCATTTTGGGGGGCTCTCTTTAATTTTCTATTTTTTTGAACTTTTTTCTAATTTAAGACCTTATAACCAAATTTGAAAAATAAAAGGGGGGCAAAAATTAGGTATCTAGAAGACCCCATATCCTTCGAGCAATTCAATCCTATAAGCAATTGGGCTTATCTTTTCAAGCACTTTGAAAGGTCCATCAGCCCTAAGAGACAACTTTCTCTTCCTCGAGTTTGGGAATCATTCGTTGTTGAGGTGTATCCAGACCAAATCGCCTGGTTGAAATTCTCTCTTCCTCCATCCTTAGCTTCGCTTCTCAAGCTTAATATTAGTTAAAACGAGTTGCTCTACAACCTTCTAGTGATGGCTTTGATGGCCTCAGCTCTCTTAATGGCTAGCCAATCCTCATCAAGCATCAGTTGGGACGCTTAGTCCAATGGTAGCTCGGGGTTAAATCCATAGGTAACCTCGAATGGAGACGTACTTGTTACACTGTGGGCGGTCCTATTGTAAGTGAACTAAATGATTGGTAGGCACAGATCCCCATCAGTCATGTTTCATCCGATAGTAACCCACAACAAAGTTCCTAAAGTTATGTTGAAAACTTCAATCTGTCTATCGTTTTATGGGTAGCAAGACATGCTATACAATGGCTTGATTCCCATTTGCCTTCACAATGTCCTCCAAAAGTGGCTCATGAACTTGGGGTCTTAGTCTGTAACAATGGTCTTAGGAATTTCATGCAACTTGATTACTTCCTGTAAGAAAAGAAAAGAGATAGTCGAAGTGTCGTTAATTTTGGAACAGGGCACAAAATGTGCCATCTTGCTAAATCAATCCACAACCACCAAGATGGAGTCCTTCCCTCAAGACTTCCTCAATAATCCTTACATGAAGTCCACACTTAGTTCGAACCATGGTTTGGTCAAGATTGGCAAGTTTTAATAGTGTCCTTACTTGGCTTGACTCTTTGCTTTTCAGCAAGTCGCACGCTTTTCCAACAAAAATTGGACATCTCTCTTCATCCTTAGCCAAAAGAATCTAGAGGATTGTACCTCATAAGTTTGGTACTAACCAAAGTATCATGTTAATCCCCCTCCATACACCTCGCACACTTGCAGTTCTCGCATGGAATAGGTTGGAACACATAGCCTTCTCTTCCTAAATAAGTATCTATCTTCCCTATGATAGTCATCCAGTGTTCATCCTTCCTTACAATAGGAGTAGATTGTACCAAAGTATGGGTCCTCAGCATACAAATTCTTGATGGTTGAAAAACCAAGTAACCTCGTTTACATCTCAATCAGGACGGTATGTCATCTCGATAAGGCATCGAGCACTACATTGTTCTTCCCATTCTTGTATTTTACGACATAAGAAAAACCCTCCATGAACTCAACCCACTTAGCTTGTCTTCGGGACAACTTCGGTTAGCTATTTAGATAGCTCAAGGATTCATGATCGGTATAGATCACGAATTCCTTAGGCAACAAATAGTGTTTCCATACCATTAGGACTCGAATTAAGGAATAGATCTTCTTATCATAAACAAAAAAGTAGAGTGTCACTTCTCAAAGTTTCTTACTAAAATAAGCAATAGGTTAGCCTTCTTGCATCAGTACAGCACTTATGCCTAGTCCAGACGCATTATACACTACTTCAAATACCTTATCAAAGCTCAGCAAAGCTAAGATGAAGGCAGTAGTTAACGTCTCCTTCACACCCTCAAAAATCCTCCTCTCTTTCTCACCTCATCTAAATTCAATATTCTTCTTTATGAGTTCTGTGAGTAGGGCTACAATCGTATTAAAATTCTTTATGAATCGGCAATAGAATGATGCCAGGCTATAGAAACATCTCACATCGGTAGAATAGGTCAACTTAGGCTATTCTATGATCGCTCTAATCTTCTCTTCTTCAACTCGAATACCACCTCCACTCATAATAAAACCCAAGAAGATCACCTCAAAATGGTAAAATTCATACTTCTTGAGATTAACGTATAGCTATTCGACTCGAAGTTTTACAAGAACTTATCAAAGATGCTCTTGGTGGGTCTCCAAGTGAGGATTGTATACTAAATTATCATCAAAATAAATTATGACAAACCTTCCCAATAATTCTTGGAGCATATGATTCATAAGTCATATGAATGTGCTTGGCGTATTGGACAGCCCAAATGGCATTACAAGCCATTCATATAAACCATGTCATGTCTTGAATGTGGTCTTCCACTCATCACCTTCATACATTCGAATTTGATGGTACCCAGCTTTTGGATGGATCTTAGAGAACACTCTTGCTTCACTCAATTATTCTAACATGTCATCAAGCCTAGGTATGGGATACCTGTACTTGATGGTGATTCAATTGATCACTCGGTTATCCATACACATCCTCTAAGACCCATGTTTCTTCGACACTAATAAGGTCGGTACAATATAAGGGCTCAGGGACTCATGTACATACCCCTTCTTCATCAACTCATCCACTTACCTATGTAATTTGGTAGCCTATTTAGGATTCAGCTTGTAGGTAGGCTTGTTTAACAGCACAGCTCCTAGATATAGGTCAATCACATGCTCGACGCCTCGGTTTGGGGGCAAGCCATTCAGTAGCTCTTTCGAAAACAGATTGGAAAATTCCTCCAGTAACATTTTTACTTCAATTGACAGCTCTTCCTCCTCTGGTCTCATCTCTAGAAGCCTCCTTACAAGCAGATAGGTTAGTCCCTCCAACTCCATTTCTCTTTTCAGTTTGGCTCGGGTCAATACAAAGCCTCTTTCCTCAGGGTTTGACTAAGCTGGGACTGCATGACATTTACCTGCTTGACAGTCATGGGACTTAATTTCAACCTTCTTTCTTCATGCTCCACAAAACATGTGTTCCTCCTACCGTCATACATAACCGCTCAATCAAACATCTATGGTCATCTAAGTAGGAGGTGAGACGCATTCATGGGTAGCACATTACAAAGAACTTCATCTCAATACTTACCAATACAAATTGGTATAGACACCTATTTGTCCATTTGTAGGGCTCCCTTATCACTAAGCTAATGAAGCTTGTAAGATTTCGAGTAGGGCATGGTCAAAAATTTCAACTGCTGGACCATAAATGCTAAAGCTACATTAATATAGCTCTTACTATCAATGATCAACGCGCATAGTGATTCATTTACCTTGCATCCAATATGGAAGAGATTTTCTCTCTGCTTGTCATTAGGTACAGGACTGACACCCATTGTCATCCTCAACACTAAAGCAGTCAGCATGAAGTTCACTTCCTCACTTTAGACGACTTCCTCATCAAACAACTCAGCTTATCCATCCTTTTTCAGCTCCTCTACTTCTTCATCAATACTGTCGACCTCAACAGTCGGCATCTCACCTCGGATCACCATTGTTCACCTGTTCAGGTACTAAGCAGCCATATCTCCAAATCTTTGGCATTTGAAATACTCGATCTCACTCATCTTCCTCCTTAAACTCTAGCCCTTCTCAAACTTCCTAAGGATCATTCTCCTCAACTCGGGTCGTCAGAATAGGTAGGGTCTCAATAACCTTACTCGATTCCATTCACACCAGTCTACTTAGAACAATTTAGCTACTTCCTGGTCGGCCAACAAAGGTTTAGAATCTTCCTGTTCGGCGCCTTTCTATCCTCTAAGCAACTCAGATTGGGCCGTCAAGTGTTCTAACATCCAGGGTTTCCAGGACATCCCCAATCTCATACTTCAATTTACTAATGAATCAAGATACAGTTTGGTCTTCGAACTCTACGACTTTGCATCGGATCAGTAGCACCTGGAATTCTTTAACATAAGCGTCCACATTTGATCCTCCTTGTCTCAGTTCTTGTAGTCTCTTGAAGGCATCTTGCAGATAATAGCTCAGCACAAACCTTCTCCACATAACTCTCTTCATATTATCGTAACTCTTAATCTCCTATTCTCCTTCCCTTCTTCCAATAGCCTGCAAGTTCTTCCACCATAAGGTAGCATAACCAATGAACTCCAATACAACAAGTCTAACTTTTGCATTATCGAGCACTTTGTGGCATTTAAACTACTTGTCAATCTCATCTACCCAATTCAGGTAGTCCTTGGCATCTCCACTTCTAGAAAAACTTGGAATACGCGTCCTTAATCCTTTAACTCTAGAGGCTCGTGCATCTCTTTCCTCAAGCCCGTAGTACTCCTCTACCTTATCATCTACTTTTGCTTCCTTTTCAATCTCTTTAAGTGCTAGCCTACGTCTAGTATCCGTACCAACTCCTTTAACTCGAGGTAGTCAAGTTAGGGCATTAACTCAGCTAAACTGACCCTTGCCTCGTCCTTGCTACTCGTGCTCCCTAGTAGGACTATTTCTAGTTCATTACCTATTTTCTTGAATAACAGTCACCAGACTAGCTACCATGTTAATAAGCCTATCCAAGCGGTCACCTACTAACTAAGGTGTAAAGCTTCCTTCTTATCATTGGCCATGATGAATGCCACTTTATTGGTTTCCCAAAGTTCCTGGAACAATAGAATTTGACATTGTTGATTACTTCACAATGACAATTACACAACAAATGAATAGTCAACCATACTCTGTTTTGCATAACAAAAAGTAGGGGAAGACAGAGTATAGAATACTTCTCAATTACTAAACTTCCAAGCTAACAATAGAACCATTATCTCAAGGGAATAATAATAGACTACTCAAAGAACATAGTAGTAAAATCCAGCTTTGAACGTAACTAAGCGCTCTAATGCCAAGATGATACAAGCTCGTGGATGAACATACAGACCTAATATCACACATCACCAAAAGGGGGTGGATCCAAGCAGCGACATGGCTCGAAAAGTAAATAATGGTCGAGGGGTGAGCAAAGGTTCCCGTGCGCCAAAGATGGATATGACGCACCAATACCTCATACGAGCCCGAATCAAATTTGATATGATGCACAAGTATGGTTAAAGGTCACTCACCGCTAATTTACACTCAAATAGGCTAGATAAGAGTAGATCAAGAGTAAGCACAAAGAACACTTAACTCAAGAGAGAGTAAAGAGTTTAGTATATTCTTCTATGTAATCTCTTATGGCTATTATATTATGCAATTATTTATATTAACTTGTTAAGGAAAGTTCTACTATACAAAAAACTAAAAAAATGAAGCCCTATTCGCTACATAAAAGGAAAATAATTTATAAGGAAAGCATGAAATCGTACGCAGCAAATATCCTCTATTAGAAAGGATAGTGCGGTTGTCAGAAAGGACAGCACGCGCGCATTTTTACTCTACGATTCTAGCATTGTTGTAAGCTGAGTAAGGGTGGGCCTCTATTTAAGTCTATTCAACATTAAAAGTTCAGCACCCTGATTGCTAGGGCTGATAAGCCGAGGAACTTGAGTGCCAGCCTTGAATTCAAATTTCGTACTTCTCTTTTCTTTTTTTTCCTAGGTCGGCAAACTTCATGCCAATGACTAGCCTAATTTTTTTATTAATAAATAAATTAAAATTAACTAATAATGAATAAATTTTAAAAAATTAAATTAAATTAAATAATAAATAATAAAAAAATAGTTTGGTTAGACATAGGTTACCTCCCATGAAGTGCTTAGTTTATAGTCACTAACCCGACTTTTTCAATCTTATTGTAGGTCTTCACTCACTACCATAGTGGTGTCACTATCCATGTTTTCTCTTTCAAAATAATATTTGAGGAGATGACTATTTATCTTGAAAGTGTGATTGTCTCCTATCTTTAACTCAACCGTACCATAAGAAAAAACATGAGCTATTTCAAATGGCTCAGACCATCGAGATTTTAACTTACCTAAGAACAATTTCAGCCGAGAGTTATATAATAACACTTTCTAACCAAGCATAAACTCCCGCTGTTAAATGTTCCTATCATGCCATCGCTTGGCTCTCTCCTTATAGATCCTAGTGTTTTCATAAGCTTCTTCTCTTATCTCATCCAGTTAGTTCAATTAGAGCAATTGCTTTTCACCTGCAACTTCTAAATCAAAATTAAGGTATTTTGTGGCCCAGTAGGCCTTATGCTCGAGCTTTATAGGTAAGTGACATGATTTACCATAAGCAATTTTGTATGGGGACATTTCTATAGGGGTTTTAAAAGCTGTCCTATAAGCCCACAATGCATCATCGAGTTTTAAAGCCCAATTTTTTCTAGATGCATTGATAGTCTTTTCTAGAATACACTTTATTTTCCTATTGGACACCTCAACTTGTCCACAAGTTTGCAGATGATACAGGATGGTAAGTTTATGAGTGACTCCATATTTTGTTAACAATTTTTTAAATTGCCTATTGCAAAAATGCGACCCCCCATCACTTATAATAGCCCTAAGTACCCCAAACTTGGAAAAAATGTTATTTTTCAAAAATTTAATTACCACTTTGGCATCGTTAGTTTATAGAGCTTCTGCTTTTACCCATTTCAACATATAATATACTGCTAAAAGTATATATTTATTTGAAAAAGATAAAGGGAAAAGACCCATGAAGTCTATTCCCCATGCATTAAAAAGCTCAATTACCAAAATACTCTTTTGTGGTAATTCATGTCGCCTAGAAATATTCTCGGTCCTTTGGCACTGAGCACAAGTCATAACATAATTCCTGCAATCACTAAACAAACTAGGCTAGTAAAATCCATAAGATAAAATTTTAGCTACAGTTCTTTCCACACCAAAGTAGCCCCTTGCTTCTTTAGAATGACAACATTGAATTGTGTTAAGATATTCTGTTTCAAGCACACAACGTCTAATTACTTAGTCAACACAAATTTTAAAAAGATACGGTTCATCCCAGAAATAAAAAACTTCTTTTTCTTTTGAAATGAGAAACCATAGCGTATGATTTTACTAACCAGGTAATTAACTATATCAGCATACCAAGGTAATCCTAGAATCTCTACTACATACAATTGTTCATCAGGAAACTTTTCATTAATGGGTGGCTCTAAACACTTTAATTGCAATCGAGATAAATGATCAGCAATTACATTTTTAGTTCCCATTTTATCTCTAATTTCAAGGTCAAATTCTTGCAATAATAAGATCCATCGAATTAACCTAACTTTAACATCTGCTTTAGTAAACAAATATTTCAGAGCAGCATGGTCTATATATACTATGATATTAGAACCTATGAGATGAGGCTTAAACTTATCGCAAGTAAATATAGCTGTTAAAAGTTCTTTCTCTGTCGTGGCATAGTTTCTCTGTCGTGGCATAGTTTCTCTATGCCTCATTCAAAGTTCTACTCACATAGTATATGACATGAAATAACTTACCTCTCATCTACCCAAGTACTGCTCCTACAGCATAGTCGCTAGCATCACACATCATCTCGAAAGCAAGCTCCCAATCTAGTGCAACAACCACTGGTGCTAAAGTAAACTTCTCCTTTAATAGATTGAATGCCTGCAAACAACTGTCATAAAAAATAAAGGTAGAATCTTTTTCAAGTAAATTACAAAAAGGTCTAGAGATTTTAAAGAAATCCCTGATAAATCTCCTATAGAAGCCAGCATGCCCTAAGAAGCTCTTGACTCCTTTAACTTAAGTAGGTGGTGGCAACTTCTCTATTATCTCCACTTTGGCTCTGTCAACTTCAATCCCCTTTTTCAACACCTTATGACCTAAGACTATTCCCTCTCTTACATAAAATGGCATTTTTGCCAATTCAAAAGTATATTAGTCTCTTTGCACCTTTTAAGCATACAACCTAAATTAGTCAAACATGAATCAAATGACTTCTTAAAGATAGAGAAGTCATCCATAAATATTTTAATAAAATCTTCTAACATGTTAGAAAATATAGACATCATGTATCTTTGAAAAGTCGCGGGTGCATTACAAAAACCAAAGGGCATTAACCTAAAGGCAAAAGTGCCATAAAGACATGTAAAAGTGGTTTTCTCCTAGCCCTCTGGTGCAAAATGAATTTGATTGTAACGAAAATATCCATTTAAAAAATAATAATAATCATGCCTCGAAAGTTTTTCTAACATCTGATCTATGAAAGGAAATGAGAAGTAGTCTTTATAGGTAACATCATTCAGTTTTCTATAATCTAAACAAACTCTCCACCCAATCACAGTACGAGTAGGGATTAACTCATTAACCTCATTTTTAACTAGTCATATTACCTTTTTTTTAGCACCACCTGAACAGGAAAAACCCACTTACTATTTAAGATAAGGTAGATAATACCTACATCCAGCATCCAGCATTCAGCATCCTTGAGAGTTAGGTTAAGTCGTCTCTATAGTTATACTGTAGATTTGCACTCAACCCCAAGCAATATCTTGTGAGTGCAAATTAAGGGACTAATCCCCTTTATATCAACAATGGTCCACCCGATGGCTTCTTGATGCTCTCTCAAAACTCCTAGAAGTTGTTTCTCTTGGTTACCTGTCAAAGTAGAGGAGATAATTATTACCAAAGTATCATTTGTTCTAAGATAAGCATTTTTTAAATGACTAGGTAAAGATTTAAGTTCAAGCACTGGGGGGTTATGTCAATGATGGAATTGGCTTCTACTTACTAGTACTTAGTTCTTCATAGTATCCAGCTTTGATTTCTGACACCTGTTCCATACCTTCTTCTTCAGGCTCGTCATCATCGCTCCAATTATTCAAATCCCTAAGAACTGACTCCATGGTATCCAATCCTACTTTCTCTTCTATAAACTCACAGGTAATCTCATCAAACATGTCAATAGTGTAACAAGATTTGCAATCATTAAAATGCTTTATGGCTTCATAAACATTAAATGTTACCTAATCGTCCATAACTCTTAAAGTTAGCTTACCTTATTCTACGCCTACCAATGCCTTATCTATTACAAGAAATGGTCTACCTAGGATCATGGGTACCTCTCTATCTTCTTCTATCTCCAGGACTATAAAGTCGACTGGGAAGATAAATTTGTCTACCTTCATCAAGACATTCTCAACAATACCCCTTGGGTATTTGATACTCCTATCAACAAGTTGCAGGTGACATGAGTCTCCTTGCAATCTCTAAGTCCCAGTTTCCTGAAAATAGATAAGGGCATTAAATTTATACTTGCACCTAAATCAATAAGAACCTCATCAAAATGAAAATTTCCTATAGTGTAAGGAATAGTAAAACTCTCCTGATCTCTTTATTTTTTAGGCAGGACTAAAGGATCATAGAGCACTCCCTTATAAGCGTTACTGATTCATTCCAATCAATCTTTCTCTTCTTAGTGAGCAAATCCTTCATAAATTTGGCATACAAAGGCATCTGCTGAAGTGCCTCTACAAAACGAATGTTGATTTGCAGCTTCTTAAATACATCTAGAAATTTGGCAAATTGAGCATCTAGCTGTTGTTGCTTTAATCTCCCTGGAAAGGGGATTGGAGGAACATATGGTTTCACTTTTAATGATTTCTGCATTAGTTCCTCTTCCACCTCCTTCCCTTTTTCTACCTTTGGACTATCCACCTTTTCTTCAACTCGTCTGTCAACTGTTTTGAATGCTTTCCACTCCTCAGCATAATAGCATTAACACCTCTAAGATTCTCTTCAATATTGTTGGGTAAAGATCCTGATGATTTGTTACTCAACTATTGAGAAATCTGACTTATCTGATTCTCTAAGTTTCTAATAGTCACCTATTGATTTTGTAACAAGGTGTCAGTCTTTTACATATAGCTCAACATGAGCTCTTCCATTCTAGACTGATTTTCCTAAAGTGGAGTATTCTAAGCAAAACCTTGCTTCTAGAATCCAAGTGGTTGTTGGAATGCATTGTTTTTTTTTTTCTCTATGAAAAATTTAAATGATTACTCCACCTAAGATTATATGTATTCAAATATGGTCCTTAATTACTACGTTGAAAATTGTTGACAAAATTCACTCGTTCTCCATTGGTTGGAGCTAAGTGATTCCTAGTTAAGCATTCAAGAGTCAAATGTAGCCCTAAACATAACTCACAAAAAACAATAGGGTTAGCATTAAAAGACTGTGTTGAGGTGAGTTTACTTACCTGAGTAGTGAGAAGTGCAATATGAGCTATTAATTGAGATATAGTGCTATTGTCACTAGCTACTACCACTCCTAACTTGCTTCTCTCATTTTGGCAGTTATGTGCACTAGAGGCCATTTCTTTTATCAATGCACTTGCTTTATTATATGTCTTACCCATCAGAGCATCTCCAGCTGCAGCATCAACTAGGGGCCTCAATGTCTCATCTAGACTGAGATAGAAGGTCTCAATTAGGAGATTATCTAGCAATCCATGATGTAGGCATCTTCTTATCGCCTCCTTGAATCTCTTGCATGCTTCATAAAGTTACTCACCACTAAACTTAATAAAGTTGTTGATGTCATTCCTCAATTTTACTATCCTAGTTGGTGGGAAAAATCTCGTTAAAAACTTCAATGAAAGATTAACCCAAGTGGTGATAGACTCTTATGGCAGTGAATGAAATCAAGCTCTAGCTTTATCCCTTAGTGAAAAGGGAAAAAGCTGTAATCTAATAACTTCATCTGTCACATTGTTCATCTTTACTATATTGCAGTATTGAAGGAATCCTGCAATATGCTCGTCAGGACTTTCATTAAGATATCCTCTAAACTGATTCGTTTAAACCATCTGAATAAGGGATGGCTTCAACTCAAAGTTGTTAGCTTGAATAGTGGGCTTCCTTATAGTTGAACCCATCACTGTAGGTACTATATAATCTCGTAATGCTCGCAGAACTCCTTATATCTGATTATTACCCTCATTACCTACCATCTGTATATTCTTCTTCTGTTCTCTCACCTTAACTAATGCAAAGTGCATTCTATTTTTGAATCTAGTGATAAAATTTCAGCACTTCCACTCCTACGCATAAAACACCTGCAAAGAGAATGAAAAAAAACATACGTCATGAAGTGCACCTAAATTACCATTAGAACTAAAAGGTTTAATATTTTCAATCCCCGGCAATGGTGCCAAAAACTTGATTCGCTTAAACTATATATATATATATATATATATAAGTAAATCGCGAATACTCCATCAAGTATATTGGGTCAAAATCAAGTAATATAAAGAAAGTAAGATTGTTGATCCCTCAAGGACTAAAAAAATTACTAATCCTATACTAGTTCTTATCAATATTTAGGCAATCAAAATTTAATTAATTAATCTAATAATTACTCTAAAACTATTGAAAAGAAAATAACTATGATAAATTTGAAATTAAGCAATCAATTAAGAATTATAGGAAAACAGAATCTACCCTAGATTATGTAAATCAAATTATTATCATGTTATATAGATTAATAGTTATATGGTCATTCAAGTGAAATTATTATACCTTAAAACTTAAGGATTTAAACCTCTTATTAATTAGTCAGCTTCCACATTTTCCAATTAAAAGTAGACTCTAAATTACAACCATATATCTCCCGATATTATGATTGTCTAATGTCTTAAATCAATTATCCCTAATGTCTTAGTGAATAATTAATCACCGAACATCGCATTAACTTCTAGATAATTTCTAATTAATTCAATTAATTCTACTTCCACATTGATTAATCAAATCAACTAAGAATTTCTAACAAATCCTATATCAACTCTTGTATCATTAGGGTTTCTAACAATTATAATCGATTGAACAATTATAATCGAAATCATAGAAATTGTAATCATGAATCATCTATATTTCTCTTATTCCTATAACATGAACACAATCATCATCTTAGCTATCTAGGGTTTAATCAATTTCCATAAATAAATTTAACCAACTATGAATTTGGAAACAAAAACACAAATACTGATTAAAATTATAAAGAAATCCATAATTAAAAGCATAAGTAATTCACAGAATTGCATAAGAATAATTGAAATAGATGTCACCAATTCTTTATTGGAAAAGATAATCTTTAATTGCAACTTCAACTTAGTTTCCACAACAAAAGTAAATTCTTCTCAATGATCTAATAAATTCTCTAAGTCTAAGGAAAGTGTCTTCAAGAGTCTCTAAAAAAAAAACTAAAGTCCTCTCAACTACGAAATATAAGCTATTTATAAGAAAAATTAAGGTTGGCTCAAGTAAAGTTTCTTTTTCATGAAGGCCGACTATGAAGGCTAGTGGTGTAAGTGCAAGGCCAACGTTTAAGCCGGTTGCGTAGCCATCAAAAGTCGTTGGTGCAAGTTATAGCCAACTACCTTTAATTCCAATTTGCATGTTGTTGATCCAAACTTCAAAAATTTGTATAAAAATCCTCTAAATTTTCCGTAATTTCACTCTTGAATCCTCTAATTCCTGCAATGTTCAAATGAAAATAATTAAATATTATTTCTTAATTATTTCTATAAAATTAATAATAATTCTATCTAAATTGGCACTTTAAAACATGAGAAATATGTCTTTATCAATGATTTACAACTTTTTAGACATTATGAATAGAATAAAAGAATTCCAATATATTTAACATAACATGAGAAGATATAATAAGTGTCATGAGTGACTTGAATATTCCCTGTAAGAGTTTAGTAAATGCAAACCAATTTGCTAATGCTTTAGCCACTTTAGCATCCATGATTCAGATATCTGGTGAAGTAGAAATTAGGCCACTTAAGATTAAAGTCAAAGAAAAGCCTACTTTCTAGCTAATAATTAAGAATACACATGACGAAAAGCCTTAGCATCATGATATCAAAACATTCTTACAACAACGCACATACCCAGATGAGGTCAAGATGATAGATAGGAAGGCATTTAGAAGATTGGCTGCCCAATACTTGATAAGTAAATCTACCTTGTACTGATGATTGTTTGATGGTACACTCCTACAGTATGTAGACAAAAGTAAAGCAGAAGTGTTAATGAGGGAGGTGCACGAAGGAGTATGTAGCCCCTACATAGACACCTACATGCTCACCAAGAAAATCATAAGACTAGTCGACTATAGAGGGAGATTGCATCAAACATGTCAGGCACTACCACTTATGCCAAGTTTATGCAAACAAAGTAAATGCTCCGCCTCAAGAATTACATACATTATCTATGTCATAGCCATTTTCAATGTAAGGTATAGACGTCACATCCAACAGTCATTATTTCATACTAGTAGCCATCAATTATTTTAGTAAGTGAGTTGAAGCCTCATCCTACTGGAGTGTTACAAAGGGATAGTGGTCAATGTCATCAAGAGAGACATTCTAGCTTAATAAGAGACTCTAGAGATGATTATTACCAATAACGATACTAATCTTAACAACAAGTTGATGTCAAAGTTGTGTTGGTCATTTGAGATCATCCACAGAAATTCCACTCCCTATTAGCCTTAGATGAACGGGGTTATAGAAGCGGCTAACAAGAATATCAAAAGAATCATTGAAAAGATGGAGGTCACCTATCGAGATTAGCATGAAATGTTACCATTCACAATCATAGCCCATCGAACTTCTATTAGAACATCAATAGGAGTAACACCCTACTCATTAATATATTGAACAAAAGTTGTATTACCAATAAAGGATGAGATCCCATCTCTCAAAGTGCTATTAGAAACCCAATTGGATAAGGCTAATTAGATAAAGAAGTGCATCAAGCAGATGAAGCTAATGGATGAGAAAAGGTTAATAACCCTGTGTCACAACATGTACTATTAGCAATAAATGGTTAGAGCTTTTAACAAGATAGTGCGACCTCGAAGTTTCGAAGAGGGAGACATTGTATTGAGGAAGACTCTGCTCGGCGTACAAGATTCTAGAGAGAAATTTTCTCCAAATAATGGAGGTCCTTTCATTGTAAAGAGAGTGTTGCCTGGAGGGGCTTTAATTTTATCTTAAATAGATGGTCCAAACTTGAAGGACCTTGTAAATGTTAATGTAGTAAAGTTGTACTACCCTTGAAAAATCAATGGAATTTTCACTCAGACCATGAAATGTGAGCAATCTTAATATTACCGTGGTTTTATTTTCATTTTCTACAAGCAAAGTTGGTATCCCTAGTAGTTTTCGAATTGGGAAACACCCTTAACCCTTTACTCACTCTGCCAAAAGGTCTTACTTACTCAATCCAAATAAAGCCTACACATCATAAATTCAAGAGAAAACGAACACATGGTTTAGAATAATGATAATTGATAAAAATTCTTCAAATACTCTACTACGGTTCATCTTCCTAGATAAAGGAGATTTGTTTTCTATTTTTAGGGCAAAGCCATATTTAGAAGAGCAAATATCTCATAGTAAGTGAGTATTACTCGATTAAGTATAAAAGCCTACAAGGGAAATTGGTTAAGACTTTGAGGATTTATGTTGGGCCTGGAATTTAAGACGTGACCTCTCTACTCAAATGATGACGACATTTCATACATTAGGTCATTTTCGTTAAATTTACGACTAAGTAGGACTTTGTATGCTACATTTCAAGATCAAAATGAATTTCAAAAGGTCGAACCGTTGGATCTAATAAGACTTCTTAAGAAAAGTGTTTAACTATTTAGGAGCTATTGATAAAGCTAAGTAAGTGCTTCTATACTTTTAGCATGAAAATGAGTTAGTTTCTTTTAAGACACTGCATTTGCATTATGAATCCCCTTAAGGTATTAGTCAATCTGTAAGGTGTTTAGCCTTTATCCTCTTGGGTGCTAGCTCGCTAAGCACTATCTCTCCTTCCTCAGGTTTTTGACCAACCTATAGAGTATTTAACCTTTGATAGAGCCTCAACCAACTCATAAGAGCGTTGTCATGTCTCGACTCTTTTTACGGTTTTAGCCAGCTCAAGAAGCACTATCATATCTCAACTCTTTTTATGATAGCCAGCTCAAGAAGCACTGTCATGTCTCAACTCTTTTTATGGTAGCTAGCTTAAGGAGCGCTGTCTTATCTCACATCTCTTTAGGGTTTTAGCCAACTCAAGGAATGCTTTACCCATTCGCCTAGGTTAGTTTGCTCAGAGAGGCATGACCAGGCCCTCATTTAGGGTCTTAGCCAACTTATAAGAGCACTTTGCTTGTCCACCTATGTCAGTTAGCTTACAGAAGCATGACTAAGTTTTATATCAACTTTTTAGTTAAGGTTGCTAATCCCTTAGAGATGCTCCCATCTATGTTAGTCAACTTAAAGGAGCATGATAAAGATTCATATCAACTTTTCAATTAGGGTTGCTAGTCCCTTAAAAATGCTCTCGCCTATGTCGATCAACTCATAGAAGTATAACTAGGTTTTAAATCAACTTCTTGTTTAGGATGGCCTATCCCTTAGAGATGCTCCCTCCTATGTTAATCAACTCATAAAAGCATAATTAAGTTTCATATCAACTTATTAGTCAAGGTTACTAGTCCCTTAAAGACACTTTCACCTATGTCATTTAACTTAAAGAGACATGATTAGGTTTCATGTTGATTTTTCAGTTAAGGTTGCTAGTCTCTTAGAGATACTCTCACCTAAGTCAGTCAACTTATAGAAGCATGACTAAGTTTTAAATCAATTTCTTATTTAAGGTTACCGGTCCCCTAGGTTAGTCAACTCAAAAAAACATGACCAGATTTCAATTTTTCATTTAGGATTTTAGCCAACTCAAAAAGCACTTTACCTAGGTTAATCAGCTTAAAAGAGCATAACCAGGTTTTAATTTTCCATTTAGGGTTCTTGCTAGTCTACAAGGGTGCCACCCTCCTTTTAGTACCATTTAAGGTTCTTGCTAGCTCACAAGGGAGCGACCCTCCCTTTAGGATCTTTTAGGCTTCTTGCTAACACATAAAGGCATTACCCTTTTTAAGTTTCTCTTGGGTTCTTGCCAACACATAAAGGCATTACCCTTTTTAAGTATCTTTTGGGTTCTTGCCAACCCATAGGGGCGCTACTCTCTTTTAAGTACCTGTTAGGGATCTTGTCAACCCGTAAGGGTGTTACCTTTCATTCAATATCACATTAAGGTCTTAACTAACTCTAAGGGCACTATTCCCTTTTGAAAAACTCACTCTCATGTTCAAGCCTATAAAAGTTAACTAGTTATAGTAATTCTTAGAGCAGTTTTAATTTTAAGGAAAAAATAGTATCTCTTTTTGTTTTTATAATAAAGTTTTATTCAACCTTCACAACAAAGAGGAGCAATTGTAAATACTTTATTTTTACCTCTTGCAATTTTAAGAAAAGGTCCTAATAAAAAAAAGACAAAAATTAGAAAAATGAAAAAAAAAATAAAAATAAAATTAGCTATAGCACATTTTTAAGGTACTTAAATTAGGGTCATAAAATATTTTTGGACCTCATTCAAGCTAAAATTAATTTATTAATGAGCTTCAACCCATTTAAGTCTCAATTTTATGATATGTTCAAGTTTAGGGTCCTATTTGTCTATTTATTTATTTTTAATTAAATTCATTTATTTATAATTAAAAAATGGATTAGGTGTTTTATGATATGGCTAAAAGCCTTATCTCATTTTAGAGCCAAGAATGCCTAGCAATCCTAAACTTAAGCACATGAGCGCTCGGGAAATTTGTTTCCAAAGTAGTGCATAGGTTATGTGCTTTGCACGTAACCCTGATTCATCTCCATCTTTAAGTGTTGCTAGATATTTAAATAGAAGTTAAAAAAATTTTAGGTTTCTCGACCTCAAAAGAGTACGTGACCTTGATTCATCTCCAACCTCCAGTGTCGCAAGAGATTTGAATAGAAGTTGAAAAATTTTTAGGTTTCTAGAGCCTGAATCCAATGTCAAGTCTAATCGATTTATTATCATTTCTAAACAAATTTTATTGAATCATGACTAAATAATTGTTGAAAATCACAAATCCAAAAATGATAATGTTAAATCTGATAAAATAAGGATTGAAAGACAATCCAAATCTAGATTGAATTTTATTAACATAGATTTGAAATGATCCAAAATCAATTGGAAGATTCGAGTTTGAATTCTATAAATAGGTGTTGTGAAGCGAATTGACTTAGAATTAATTTCAAATTTTTTCATCACTCTACCAATCACAAACCACCCTCCCTCTCTTACCATACATACATACATTGCAATTCGCCTGAACCCATTCCTCAACCACCAGTCGCAAACACAACCCCAATTACTCTTAAATCTAACGACTCTGGATTGTGCCTAGAGAACCCTCATACTAATACAACCTTAGCCACACCACCACTCATACACTCTTGTAACTAACCCACTCAACCATACAACAGTAAATAGCACACACACCGATACGCCACACTCCATTTACGTAATCCAACATCGTACATGACTAACCATCCTTCACCCAAATTATTGTAGTAGCTCCTATGTGCTAACAACCATACCCTAAATCTGATTGCCTCTTTTATGCCCAAGCTACATTCCTACATAATCTGAACCCATAACTAAATGCATCTACAACTCCAACCACCTAGCCTCTCATCGCAACTCAAACCAATGTGACAACCACTACCCATATACAGCCAATAGTGCATAGTCTTACTGCTCCGTGCCCATTATACAACCCCTCACTACCTAACATATGACCTAACATCAAGTCCTCTCTCTCTTTTTCGACAACGACCCATGCATAACGACCTACAAGCAGCAAGTGCAACCCATTCTCCAACAACCCTAACTAAACTAACCTCACCACTTCCCTATCGTAACTCCATAGCAAACATACCCAACCGCACACACCACTCTCAACATCCCCTGTTAATCGTGCCACATAAAAACAATCATACAAACTAAACCCATACTAGCTACTTAGACCCAGAACCAAACTCTCTAACCAACAACCGCACTACCATCCCCAACTTAGGAAAACCACTAAACCACTCTAACAAACTATAGCATTGTTCCTAGCCCCCCTATGTCTAGTAAAAGACACACAAAAGTCTCCTTTTCCACTCATTTTGGTCGCCATATTGTCTAAAATTGAACCACCCGAACCTTAGTGCTTATTCCTATTGGCAACCAGATTTCGTTGACCAATCCGAACACAAATACAAAATCGAATCCGACTCACACCTAACCCCCATGAGGTTTGATCCTTCTTTTGTGGATTCAGTTATGTCATTTCTTATTTATTTATTTATTTATATCTGCTTTTCCTTTTCGTTTTCCTTTTCTTTCTTTCTTTTTTTAATTTGCTATATTTTTGTTGTCTCTTATTTATGTTATGGGTTGTTCACATAAAAGGAAAAAATAATAGAAGTTGAAAAATGCATTTTCTCACTTAGAAAAAATGCTTTTTCATAAAAATAAATTTAATTAACCCATTCTAAAATTAAGACCTTTTTTCTAAAATTTAACAAAAAAAAAAACCTAACTTAGGATTATTTTAGAATTTTCTTTAAATGAAACTAAATGACTAAAAACATAAATGTTGTAGATTTTCAAAATTAAAATAAACTAATACACTAAAACATTTTAGAACGAACTACGAACGTTTGATCTCGATTAACGAATACGTAAACACTTTTAAAACAACGTAAAATTAGTAAAAGCTTTAGCATTTCACTTCTTTTTTAAATTATAACTCGAATTCCTCATTCTTTATAAAATAAATAAAATTTTATTTATTTACTATTGAGTAAGCTTTGTTTTTTTTAAAAAAAAAAAAGTAAATTTGAAAGCTAAACCTAATTTCTAAAAATTCATAATAATACACATTAAAATTTAATATTGTGACCTCCAAAATTAGAAAATTTGATTTGCCTAATCGATTTTAATATAACCACCTTTTTTTGGTTTTATTGAATGGCTATTCTAAGGTTTTCAAAAGTTTAAAAAAAAAAATCGAAAAATAAGGCGTCGTGTATACGATGATATACAACATTGTTTCATTATTCTTATCGCTTACCAAAAGACCTAGGTAGGATACGAGAGAGGGCTACGCCTGACATGATGGGACCACAAAAGACATTCGGGATCGTGTGGTGTGGCAATATCTAGATTTAAGCTGTTGAGGCCAAGAAAAGGACCACGAAATCTCATCAAATCTTACAAACCATTTATGTCATCTGTAAAATGGGACCAAAATGAAATATCAACAGGCTCGAAAAGTTCATCAGAATTCAGAGTAATCCTTTTTGGTTCATGACATCACTTGGTTGGTTAACGGGCATAGGGTCTTTGCTAGTCCGTAATATAGGGGTACCACCCTATAACAGCGGTGCATGTAATATCAGATTTCGAGAAATTCAGAAAAGTCAAACTTTATCATTAAAATTTTATCACGTTTTGAGATGAACTTCGAAGATTCTCGTTAATCAACCAATGTATACTTGTCCGTGCCTTGAAAGGAGGAAGAGACGCCCAAACTTACCCATATATTTTCTTCTAAACTTTCTTCGGAGATTGGACTCTTTGTTGTGTGTGTGTGTGTGTGTGGGGGGGGGGGGGGGGGGGGGGGGTGGTTGGGGCGCGGCGAAGAAAGAAAAGAGATTGCAGCTTGTGAAACCGTGAATTAGTCAAATTATTTATGAGTTTCAATATTTATTTATCTTTAACTCAAAAATAATTGAGTTTGAATTTAATTTTAAGCTCAAACTATTTGCATAATTAACTAAGATAGAGCTCAAACTACATAATACTTAGACTCAACTATTTATGAATTTAATTAAGTTCAAGTCAAAGATAAATAGAAAAAAGACTCAATACAGATTATATATCATATTTAATATACATATAACATGAATTATTAATAAAATATTAACATAAATATTAATTATAGGAATAATTGTTAAATTTATTATCATATCTAATTTACACACTATATATGTATCGATACCTTATTTATATTTATATACTATATGTGCATAACACGTAGTACATATTACCACTAAATCCTTTTTAATATAAATATTAATTGAGTTTAAATCAAATTTTCATAATAAAATTATTATAATTAAAAAAAAATTAATAAATTTACTCTAGATAAGCTTAGTTAAATTATTCTAAGGTTGTTAAGTATCACTTCAAGTTAAACTCGATCTTAAAATTCTAATACTTGAGCTTAAATTTTCAAATTTTAAGTTGAATTCAATACTATATTATATCATCTCAACTGATTCGCATAATGCCACTCCTATATAAATTCCTTTTTCCTACCCTATCCATATATTTGAAATCTAGCAAAAATCTATATTCTCCAATGCACAACTAATCTACCTACTCTTTTTACCCTTTCCTCCTCAACAGACTGTTTCTCACTTCTTGTTTATAATTAAAAAAGAAAAAAAGTGTAAGGGTTAACGGAATTTTCTTAAATAATCACACTAATATATAATTATCAAAGCTTTTATCATTGTTTTTCGTTTCTTCTGTATCCAGACATGAACCATACATAATCCTTTTCTCTCTCTTCCATTTTCCTCAATTTCACTTCCCTTCATTTCTATCCGGTGAAATTGCGTAAACATGCATAGCACAAACAGCATGCAGAATTTTATCTTTGTTTACAGTTATTTACATTTTCAAGTTTATCAAAAGATGTGAAAAAGAATAAGGGAAACCTTATTATTTGCCAAGTTATAGGCACCCTTTTAGCCAACTATTTATTTTCACGGGGAATAAGGAATCGTGAACCAAAAGGGCCACATCCCTGTAAAAAAAAAAATTTAGAAAATGGTGGTGGTCATGTGATATTCGCTTTTTTAAATCATAGTCATCTTCATCTTCAGTTGGGTCTAATGTGATTTCTTATGTACTTGATCGTCTTCATCTGTGAATATATTATCCTTCAGCGGAGATATACATATATATATATATATATATATGAACATGTGAACTAGTTAACAAAGTACTAAATGGTGTGCCTTACTGATAGATTAACATAGTTTAGGAATACAAATATTCAATCTCCCATCAAAAGTTACACAAATATATGTAGTACATTATCTATTTTAGATGGTCTATTGACAAAAAGTTTATAACACATTTTCAGCCTCTCCATACACTCAAAGATGAAAAGGCATGTCATGTTAAGACCCACTCTATTACCAAATAAAGCACCCGCTAAAATTTAAAACCTATCTTAGATGGAATAGAGGCTGGTTTGGTATCGCTATCCCCGTCAAACCTCGTCGAATTTGGGTTCTTAATGTGCTTTTAATTTTTCCATGAAGACATACAATAATGTGACCCATAAATTTTGTTCTGATCGAGTGGACTAGATGCTCAACGTAGAACCAAGGAGAAGTGGAAACAAATATTTTAGGGAGGCAGTTTAAGGTGAGCATTTAAAATGTTTATTTGTATAGAGTAGTCACATAAGTCAGATACCTTGGACTACCGTATGAGTTTGAGCTCTCCATGTCATGTGGTTGATAAAAATGTGAAATTCGTGCCTTGTATAATCCGACAACGGTTGATGCCGAGGGGGAAAAACAGGGGACAATGGTCAATTAAAATATTAACAAACTATAACTTTTACTTAAGTTATGACTTTTTGTACAAAAATCTAGAAAAGAAAATTGAATACATAAAAGGGGATGAGAAAAACTAAAAATATAACACCCCAAAACCCAAGATTCCATAACTCTATCACGTGTCAGCCCTATGGGCAAACACGCTAAGGCATACAAGAGTCAACGTACCTATTTACAATCCATAATTTTCCCTTAAACCCGCTAACTCACAAGCAATAGCCTCAATATGCAATTAGAGTGGAATGCTAACCACTCAATCTCCACAACCAAGTATAATGACATAACTGAAAAGAAAGAAAAAAAAAAAAAAAAGAAACTATGATAACTCCATGAACCTAAACACGAAAGGACACTAACTCATAAACTGGAGTCTCATAGCTCCGATAATAGTTAAATTATTAAAACTACCAACAGACTCATAAACAACTCTATAACCACACAACTCTCATAAATCAACTATTATAGTGCAAATGGACATAAATCCTCAAAATTCACTCCTATAACTAATCTACGACACCTTAGCTCCATCATCGTAATAGTAATAGTAATAGTCTCCTCCCTCATCATAATAAAAATAGTCATAATCGGAATCCTTAGCATAAACCTCATCACATACCTCGTACCCAACCCTATAGCTAAAAACAACAATCCCCATAGGGTAAGCTAACGCCCAATATAAGATACCACACACATGCACATGAAACATAAGTAACTAGTCAAGCAAACACATACAAGTACCACTATTAATGCAATAAGCAACAAATTTAATTTTTCCATTTAAGCTCATAAACAGCAGAGTCCCGATGTCTTGAGATTTAGGATTATTCATAACCCCTAACACATAATATATAAATACTACATATGTACCTAAACACCCAAGTACCCAAAACCATCATAAATTCCCTTAGGTCATTTCAGTATAGGATTCCACAAGAGACAGCATCATGCAAAGATCATTAAGCACCTCAACAATACCATTGAACCCAACCAATGGGTCATCGAAGCTTAGCACAAGCAACAAATGGTTAAGTCCAAGTTTCATTTAAATCCAGCTAATGTATACTAACCTAACACACATAATCATCAAACATGTATCATGTACCTAGAGTTCCTATTCCAATATGATCTGATTCCTCATAACTCCTAACAACTGTGCAAAAGTACAAAATCTTAAGTTTAGAATTTATTAAATTCTTCACAATTTGACTCAACACTTCTTCCCCTTGAACTCAGCCCTTCACCTCATGTTTTGAGTTTCCAAACTACCCTCTAAGGATCCTTTCGTATCCTCTTATTTACTTTTCGTCATCTCATAATATATACATATCAACACTTATGCACACATGTAAACCGCACATGTTATATGTATGTATGTGTGTATATGATAGGAATCAACTTTTTGAACTAATCATACACAGCCGAGCTAGAAGACTCCAAGGACTCACTTGGAGAATGCTAGCTTGAAGCTCCATCCAAGACAAGAGTTCTTATCCCAACCTCCATGTTTCCCTTTACTATCGACCTCAATGTCGAGCTCTCCTGTACGCTAGCATAGTTTCTAAAGCTATTAAGTCAACGTGCTAACCTACCCAGTACACAAGCCAACCTGCCAAGCAGCCATGCTAAGACATAAACAGCATCCGAGCCAATCAACTTCAAGTGTTTGTCCAAGCTAAGTACCTCTACCCAACCCCAATCTAAGCAAAATATCCTATAAAATGATTAACTGAGCTTCGACCTAATTCAAATCAAGTCGCCCTTAACTATAGACTCTCTTTTCTTCAATTTGTCTGAATTGTACTATATTTCATAACATTAACCACCACGTGACACATATCTTCTGGTACAACATTCCAAAAGGATTCTTTACTTTTTTCCGTACTGAATATTCTTTATCTCTTTTATCCTTTTTAGTATCATTCATGTATTCTAATTGTAAATTACCCTTTTATCTTTTTCATGTATGTTTATAATCCTACTAAGGCTAGTATATAAACCCCATTTGTTGTATTATCAGAATTAATACATGTGTCCCTTTGAGCAACCCTAATGTTCTCCTTACTCTTAACTCTTATCTATTCCCTTTAATAAAGAATGGTAGTGACTAATCCTATGGTTCGAACTAGTAAGTCATATCCAACGAATTGTAGGTCGAGTAAGATCGATTGGTGCATCATATCCAGTCGATAGCTGCTTAGACTTTGTTAGTCTTCTTTTTACTTTCTTTCAATTCACTTTATTGCAGTGCTTCTTCGTGTATTTGACCCTAGAGACACATCAACTTTACCGGTATCAAAGTATGATTTCGAGAGGGAGTACATAATGCTGCAATGAAGTTTTAGTTCATTTTTGCTGTTAGTGGCTCCTGTGTTTTTTTGGTAGTTACTTCAGTATATTCGTTTGAGGTAAGTTCTAAGGTTTTGAGCTATGTAGTGAAAATTCATGTATTGGTAAGTGTGGTCCTATTATTGTTCTCTTTTACTCTACTTTAAACTACAAAAATAAAGCAAGTTCATTTCTATAGTGTTTAAGTGATTGTTGAGAGTGGAAGTTGTCAAAGTGGGTGAGTAAGGTTTTAGGAAGTAAGTAAAAGTGTACATTGCTGTATTGTGTTGTTATTTTGCTAAGAAAATATTACCCCATGTCAAATTTGAGTTTTCTAGGTATTATTAGGGAGACTAAAATAATGGTGCTCGACCTGATCATAGGCATAATGGTAGTAATACTCTTAAGTCAGTGGATGATAAACTTGACAGACTCACCAATCTTATTAAGAGTCTAATCACTGCAATGCAATTTAACAAACAACAACCCCAAGGTGTGTTGCACCATAACCTGCCTAAAAATGTTCTAGAGAGGCACTATGCCCAAGGTGGCTGAGTCAATCACCTAATTCAACCCCACCAAGCTGGAGGAGTAACAAATTGAATTGCCAAGCGAAGGCTAGAATTGGAAGAAATAGAAGAGGATAATGAGGAAGTATATGTAGAGACCGATAGAGAGGAAGAAGAAGAAGCTAAGTACTATCAAGTGCAATAGCAAGGGGACTAAGCTCCTTAAGGACTTAATGATGTTAAGGTTCAAATCCTACCTTTTAGTGGAAGTGGAGATGCAGACAAATATTTGGAATGGGAAAAGAAGGTCAAGAAGGTGTTTGACTATTATGGATATACAGATGCTGTTAAGGCCCAACTTGCTACACTAGAGTTTGTTGGGTATGCTACTATGTGGTGGAAAATTTTGAATACAATTAAAGCAGGGGATGGAAGGCAAAGAGTAAGGACCTAGGATGAGATGAAAAGATTGTTAAGGGGTAGATTTCTACCCGAGATCTACGCAAAGTCATAGGAACTTCTCCAAGGAAGCTAATCTGTTGATGACTATGTAAGGGAGTTTCATATGCTTATGATTCAAATCAACTTAGAAGAACTAAAGGCTCACATAGTATTGAGGTTCATTTCTAGGCTCAAATACGAGATTTGTAACATTGTGGAAGTGTAGAGCTTTTATACATTAGAAGAGGCAATTAAGATAGCATAGAGGGTTGAAAAATAGAGAAAAGGTGCTTCAAGCTAATCTAAACCAACATTTTCGTGAGCTGATGTTCCACACTGACCTGCTCAATCTAAGTTAAGGAGAAAAATGACTGACCTTATGATAGCCAAACTGGATTGTAGGGCTGAGCAAGCCAGCTGAGCCAAACTAAGATTAGGTTGACCTCGAAGACATATGAGAGAGGATAAACCTCCGGAGGGAAGACCAACGAAGTGAAGTGCTTTAAATGCCTAGGTTTTAGACACATGACTGCTAAGTGTCCAGACCGATGTGTCATGATGATCCGAAGAGATGTAGTAGTTAATACTAACAAGAGTAAACCCAAGGAGGAGAAGGATGTTGGAAAGGTTGAAGTCGAGGAGGAAGAGGAGACTTGTGTCTGTGCCGACCAGGGAGAGGTGTTGACCTTAGTGTTGAGGTGAGTATTAAGCTCTTTACCGACCTTAGAGGAAGACTAGAGGGAGCATTTATTCCATACAAAGTGTACCATCAAGGGATAGTTATACACCATCATAATGGATGGAGGAAGTTGTATTAACATCGTTGCACGGTCTTTTGTGTAAAGGTTAAGTCTACTGACCTCTAAGTACCCCCGACCTTGTAAGTTTCATGTGACTAAATAGGTAACAATATTGTTTAGTATCGGGAATGTCTACAAGGATAAAGTAGTGTGCAATGTCGTCCTCATAGGAGCTTCATGTCTATTGCTTGGAAAACCTTGGTTATTCAACCGATATGTTATTCATGACGGATAAAGAACACCTATGCCTTTGTTAATGGTAGAAAAAATATTGTATTGTAACCCATGACCCCATCTCAAGTGAATGAGACTCATAATCAACTCACCTAAGCTAGTAAGAAAAAAGCTCTAGTGATGAGTCGAAGAGAGCTCCGAGTTGTTAAGAAGGCCAATGATCCTATATTTCTATTGATTAGAAGATTGCTAAATGTTGGTCTTGTATAAGATATCAAGAGAGTGAGTTGAATTAATATCTTTGAACTTTTTTAAACTTTTTCGATATAAGTTGAAAATATCTCTCTTAATAACTTAATTTAGAGAACAATCATATTTAAATAATTCAACACACAAATAATCAACACAATTAAATAACATAAATTAAAAAGATAAGGAGGAGAATATCAAGTTGAGGATTTATAAAGCTTCGATCTTATGCCTACTACTCTCTTTCAACTCTACTATCAAAGACCCCGTCCACTTCACCAATGCCATTCTTCTTAATCCACTAACAAAATTATGAGAAATTTACAAGCAACTGCTACACATAGGCTTTACTACGCTTTACTCTACTTATCAATACAAATCTATAGAGTATAATCTAACTTCTCTCAACTTCAAACAACAAACAAATTTTACATGAGAAACAAGTGCAAATAACAATATGAATCTCAGAAAGATTTTGGATAAAAAGTAATGATAGATGAGAGATCCACTTCAACTCAATTTTCTAATGAAGTATCTAAAATTCGTTTTATGCTCTTTCAAATAGTAAGAATTGCTCACAATCCAAGTATAATGTATATGCAATCTTTTGCTTCTCGAATCCGTGTTTACAATTTTAAATCACTTTTTCTTTTATACTTGAGTCTATCAACAGCTAAACAATGATGAGAATTATCTCCAAATCATGTTTATCCTTTTCAACATCTAGATAATCCATAGATATCTTTGAAAGGATCTCGGTGATCCGATCCTCTAAGCTTGGTATGATATGCTTGATCTGCAACTTTTAGATAAGCTTCAGTTTTAAAAAAATGAAATTCCACAAGATCCAATACCAACCTTATCCTCATCCATTCTTATGTATATCTTGATTTATCTAAAGATGCATTCGCTTAAAAAATTAATCCCCATGGATTCTTAATTCCATCTTTAAGTGAAATGGGATTAAGTATATTTCCCTAACATACCCAACCTAATAAAGCTAGGCTTTGTTTTTTTTAATCTAATATAAATTAATTTTCAACATTATTCTTCTAGACTAATTATCTAAATAACCTTTTGAAGAGTATCAGACTTCTTTTTTTTGAAGTCTCTGAACAAGTTTGTAAAATACTATACCGATTCTTCTTATAGAAGCTTTTGAAGCATTTTATGAATATTTTCTTTTTTTAAATTAAATCAAACCTTTTGAAATTCTCAAATTGTAAATTTAGACTTTTTGAGAACCTATTTGAGTACCTGCATACTTGATGATTCATTATCATTCTTCTATTTTTGTTATCATCAAAATTTGTGAGAGATATCTAATACTAGAGATAAGAGATCTAAAAGAAGTACCCAGACAGATCCGAAGATTGATTAATGAGTTTTCAAACCTATTTCCCGAAGAATTGCCCAAGGGACTAGCCCATGTCCAAGGCATTGAACATTATATTGATCTACAGCTAGGCGTTGCCCTACCAAACCAACCTACTTATAAAATGAACCTTAAGCAGGCTACCAAGTTGAAGAAGCTAGTAGAAGAGCTCATAGAGAAAGACTATGTATGGGAGAGCATGAACACTTGTACCGTACCAACTCTACTCATCCTAAAGAAAGATGGTCCATGATACACGTACATCAACAGCCAAGCAATCAGCTAGATCATTGTCGAGTATAGATATCGATAGCAAGGTTCAATGATATGTATGATGAGCTTCTTAGCACCAAGATATTTTCGAAGATTGACTTGCGAAGTGGTTACCACCAAATTTACATAAACTAAGTAATGAATGCAAAACTACCTTCAAAATGAGGCATGGTCCCTATGAATGGTTGGTTATGTTGTTCGAACTTACAAATGCACCAAGCACATTTATGAGGCTTATGAACTATGTGATGCACCATCTGATCGAACAATGTATGGTCATATACTTTGACGATATATTGGTATGTAGTGCCAACCTAAACAACCATGTTTAACATCTCTAAGCTATCTTTGATATTTTACAAACCAAAAAGTTATTTAGGAACCTAAAGAAATGTACATTCTATCAAGGCAAAATAAGTTTTCTTAGATATGTAGTATTGGGAGAAGGAATCTGAGCTGATGAGAAAAAGATTCGAGCTATCTTAAAGTGGTTGATGCTGAAGAATGTTACTGAAGTACAAAGTTTTCATGTCTTCACTTCTTTCTATAGGCGATTTATTAAGAACTTAGGTACCATTTCCACCCTCTTAACCGAGCTAACAAGGAAGAGTAATAGATTCCAATGTAATGGCTGGGCTAAACAAAGCTTCAAGGAGATCAAGGAGAAGCTCACTACTACCCATGTTATGTCATTACCCGATCTTGACAATCCTTTTTAACTGGAATGCGATGTGTCAGGCATTGGCATTGGAGTAGTACTAATACAAGAAGAAAAACCAATTACCTGCCACAATGAGAAGCTTAGTGGAGCTACATTGAACTATTATGTGTACAAGAATGAGTTATACTCTATTTTTTGAGCTCTTGATGTCTAGCAACACTACTTATTACTACGAGAGTTTGTTATCTACACCAACCATGAGCTATTGAAGCATCTTAGGAGTCAGAAAAAACTCTCAAAGAGGCAAGCAAAGTGGCTAGAGTTTATGGAAGGGTTTTCATATGTAATCTAACACAAGAAAGGAAGCGCCAATGTGGTCACCGATGCTCTATCACGTTGACAAACCTTACTGACCACCTTATAAACCAAATTACTAGGATTTTCACTTATCACCGAGCGGTATGCTCATGATCCTCATTTTTTTCCTATAATAGAATAATGTAGAGACTGAGTTGCTGTTGGAGGATATTACCTCAAGGACGACTATCGTTTCAAGGATCAAAGACCATATATACTGAGCTATTCCACTCATAAGCTGTTGGTTAGGAAAGCTCATGGTAGTGGCTGATCTAGTCATTTTCGAAAGACCAAAATAGCCAACTTATTAAAAGAAAATTGTTACTAGCCTGGTTTAGCCAAGAATGTCCATAAGATTGTTGGCAGTTGTGAAGAGTACAAGAGAGCTAAAGGGAAGAGAGAACCTCGTGGAGAGTAATTGCCTCTACCAACACCAACCTTTCCTTGAACTGACTTTAGCATGGACTTTGTCATAGGGTTGCCCTGAATATCTAGGGAAAAGATCTAGTCTTTGTTGTAATGGACCACTTCAGCAAAATAACACGCTTTATTCTGTGCCATTGAACTAACAATGCTTTATATATTGCTATTTTTTTTTTGTAAGATGTTATTCGACTACATAGAGTACCAAAGACTATTGTTTGAAATCAGGATACAAAATTCTTAAGCTATTTTTGGAAAACTCTTTAGAGAAGACTTGAAACTAAACTTATATTCAGCTTTAGTAACCACGCTCAAACTGATAGCTAAACTGAAGTGGTGAATAAAATGCTAGGCAATTTACTTAAAGCTATCGTCAGAAAGAACTTAAAAGACTAGGATTTATGTCTACCAATTATGGAGTTTGCATACAACCAAACCAAATTGTCCACAACACTACTGGGAAGACTTCATTCGAGGTCATCTATGGCCTCAATCCTACCATTCCACTAGATCTAATCTATATCCCCACAACTGCTGAAGAAAAGTTGACTAAGCCCAAGAATTACAAGAGCTACACCAATCTATAATAAAGAAGATTACCAAGTTCAACTAGAGACAACAAGAGATTGGTAGTTAATGGAATACTAACCACTAGTCCTCTCACCCGATCACACCTCCAAGGCCTTTAGCTCTAGGTATGTACACCTAACTCTTCTCTGATCCTTTTAGTAACGCTGACTTCTCCCTTGCCAAGAACTCTTTGTCGAATGATGAGGACCCAGGCCCTACACACTAAGTCCTGTTCAGACCTTCAATTGCAAAGAGTTTCCTACCAAGTGTCGAGACATAGGCTCCTGCTGGACAAGTACTTCTCTTTTGACCTACCACTAATACTTACAGTATTCCTTACTCGTCTCAACAACCTAGTGCCACCACATCATGATCCAGCTCAGCTATTATACTCAAAGATTCATTAATAAGGGAACATTGACAAGCAACCACCTGTCCTTTTTACCTGACACTATACTATTTTCCCTTTTTGTCATTTGTGCTATTTGCCCTTTTTCGTATGTACTAGGAATTCCCTTTTTATGTATACTTTTTTGTAATTTTCTTTATTTGTAATGTTGACCTAGGGACTTACTATAAATAGTCACTTCTCCTTATAGCTAGAATCATCTTACATTCCTTACAGACATTAAATATACTTCTTACAAGATAACCCTCTCCAAGTCCATTTTCATACACTCTTATCTAATCTTGCCAAGTAGCTCAAGATTAGTGGTAAGTAGACCATGACATTAACTTGTATGTCATATCAAGTGAAGTGTCAAGTCATGTTGTGTTCATTGCTGGGTCATATCCTCTAAGAAGCTTCACATCAGCTACTATATTCCATTCGTTGACCTACATACTTTATTTTTTTCGATATTTCAAATGACCCATTAGTTTCTCACCTCTTGCAGTAAATCTTAGTGATGACTAAGCTCCTAGGCACACCATATAATCTTGGTATCAGAGCTTGAGGTTATGACCGAGAGCTATGTTGTGATAGTTCCTACTAGTTTGCTATTTGATATACTCTATTTTCATTTAGAAGAATAGAGATAGTTCACAGTTCACTATTTGTTTGGTATTTCCTGCAAGTATAAGAGTTTCTTGTATGAAGAGTATTTTCTAAAGCCTTGTTTTGAGAATGACGAAATCCTAGTGTTTAGGCAAAGATTAGTGATGCCGAAAGTGATTCTCATGGTCATGGTTACATTACCCAACAAACACCATGTACTAATGATGAGCAAATACAGGACCTTACCGCTATTATGGCCAATCTCACTGTCTCGATGCAAAGGGTCTTAGAGACTGGGCCACGAGAGAGAGTTGTCATTGAATAGGGCTAAGAAATGGGAGATAGGCCGAGATGACAAATAAATGAGCAGGAAGCTCCCAAACCCATACCTATGAACTAAGCACCACCTTGTCATGTCAACAGAGTTACAAGAAGGAGACTCTAGTTAGATGAAGTCTAGGAGTATAAGGAGGAGGAACAATATGTTGGGATAGACAAACATGAGCTGAAAGCTTCTAAGGGAGCCAAGCATCTTAAAGTATAGATTCCAAGTTTTAATAGGTCTGGTAGTACTGTTGACTACCTAGATTGGGAAGAGAAGATTGAAAAGATCTTTAACTTTTATGACTATGAAGATGCTATTCAAATTAGAGTAGCTACATTGGAGTTTTCTGAATATGCAGCAATGTGGTAGAAAAAGTTATAGAGCACGCGCCAGAGAGCATACTGAGAGATTCGAACGTGGAATGAAATGAAGAGAGTTCTAAGAAACTGGTTTGCTCCAAAGTACTATGAACAAGACACCTTCCAAAGTCCTCAAGATTTGAAACATGGTGGCAAGTCAATAAATGAGTATGTACAGGAATTCCAATTACTAATGATTCAATGTGATGTTGACAAACTAGAAACCTAAACTATAGCCCGATTCATTTATGGGCTCAAGACTAAGGTTAGTCATATTGTGGAGCTATAGGGGCTTGGGAGCTTAGATGAGGCCATCTAAGTGGCACAAAGGGTTGAAAGGCAGAGGTAAAGCTAGATTAGCAGACTTGAATTCTAAGTCAAAGTAGCATGCCGAGCTGATCAGATTATGGTCAAGTGTCGAACATTTTCAAAGTAGAACATCAAGGATAAGTGCTAAGCCGACATGAAGAAGGTCAAGGTAAGGGTAAGGCCAAGGAACCAGTAATCTAAGGAGACTAAGGCCAAAGCTTAAGAAGGAAGACTCAAGGGAACAAATGCTTTAAATGTCTCAATTATGGATATGTGGCTAGTCAATGTCCGAACCGACATTTCATGACGATTAAGAGAGACAAGCCCTAATTCGAAGTAAAGAGTACCAACAAATGAGAGGAAGAGATGGGAGTTAAACATATGCAAAAAGAGTTTTAGGGAGACCCCTGATACCGAGACACCACCTGAAGGCAGTACCAAATATTGTTTTGTTGTACGCTGATGACTCAACACTTTTGCAGCACACGAGAATGCACAAAGGGAGAATCTCTTCCACATGAATTGCCGAGTGAATAATAAGCTATGTACCTTGATCATTGATGGAGGAAGTTATACCAATGTTATAACGCAAGGAGTAGTCAAGGCCATGAAGTTGCCAACCCTTCCACACCCAAAACCGTATAAGATTCACTGGCTAAATGAGAAAGAAGGTTTACCCATTGCAAAGTAAGTTAGAGTACCAATTACTATTGGTGATAGGTACAAGGACGAAGTGTTATGTGACATCATTCCTATGTATGCCTTACACATCTTACTCAGCCACCGTGACTGTTTGACTTAAGAATATTATACAATGGGTATAGAAACACCTACATGTTCCAGAAGGACGGGAAGAAGGTTATACTGACCCCTATAAGTCCTAAGGAAGTGTAGAAGGCACAAGATAAGATTGTCAGATCACTACAGTAGAAGTCCTTAGTGATTTCCCAAGGTTAATTTGCTCGAAAAGTCAAAGCTGAGGAGTGTGTACTCCTTTTAGTCAAGAAACTTCTAGAGCTCAGAGAAGCCAAGAGCTTACCTACTAAGGTACAAACATTGCAGAATTATGCCGACCTATTTCCTACAAAGATGCTGAAGGTTTTACCACTTTTAAGAGGCATTGAACATTGCATTAACCTTCAACTAAGAGCTATGCTGCCAATACGAACTACCTATAGGCTCAATCCTGAGTAGGTAACTAAGCTAAAGAAGCAACTGGATGAGTTAGTAGATCGAGGATATGTTTGTGAGAGCATAAGCCCTTGTGCCAGCTATGCTAGTGCCGAAAAAGGATAGATTATGGAGAATGTGCATTAACAATCGAGCCATCAATAAGATAACTATTAAATACCGATACCCAATCCTATAACTTGATGATACGCTTGATGAGTTACATGGTACCCACATCTTTTCTAAGATTGACCTAAAGAGTAGCTATCATCAAATCTGAATGAGGCCTAGAGATGAGTGGAAAATAACCTTCAAGATAAGGGATGGTCTATTCGAATGGATGGTGATCCCGTTTCATCTGACAAATGCACCAAATACTTTTATACGGCTCATGAATTATGTGTTGAGAGCATTGATTGGTAAATGTGTTGTAGTTTATTTCTATGAGATCTTGGTTTACAATGCCGACCTTACTTCTCATGTTAACCATTTAAGATCTGTATTTGATATTCTCTAAGCTAAGAGATTATTTTGCAACCTGAAGAAATGTATGTTCTACCAAAGCAAGGTTCTATTCCTCGTATATTTTGTCTCGGAGGGAAGAGTCCGAATGGATGATAAGAAAGTTAGAGCTATACCCGAGTGGCCTACACAGACTAATGTTATAGAAGTCAGGAGTTTCCATAGTCTAGCTTCGCTCTATCAAAGATTCATTCAGAACTTCAATTCCATAACTGCACCATTAACTAAACTAACCAAGAAGAATTATGAGTTCAAGTAGTCAGAGAAAGCTAAAGCTAAGAAGAGCTTTGAAGGCATAAAACCCAAGTTCACATCGGCCCTAGTACTCGCCTTACTAGACTTCAAGAAAGTTTTTGAAGTAAAATGTGACACGTCTAGCGTCAGCATTTATGCTATCCTTATGTAGGAATGCTAACCATTGCCTATTTCAATGAAAAACTGAGAGGAACTACCCTGAATTACTCCATATGACAAGGAGTTTTATGCCCTTATCTGAACACTCTAAAATTGGCAGTATTACCTATTGTTGAGAGAATTCATCATCTACTCATATCGTGAATCTTTCAAACACCTTTGAAGGCAACAAAAACTTTATCAATGTCATGCTAAATGGTTTGAGTTCCTAGAGTCTTTCTGCTACGTCATCTGATATAAGAAGAGGAACACAAACACTGTGGCTACACTCTTTCTCGTCATCATACCCTCATTATAACCATATAAGCCAAGGTACTTGGGTTTGGCACCTTGCCCAATTAATATGAGCATGATCCGTATTTTGGACCCCTAGTGGCCAAATGTAACATTGGAGGGGCTATGGACGGATTCTATTTAAGCCAACGGTTTCTGATGAAATAGAAGTAGATTTGTATATCGAGTGGGTCAACTAAAGAGCTACTTGTTCAAGAGGCTCATGCTAGGGGTTTAGCCAACCATTTTAGAGAAAAGAGGATAGCTGAAATATTGAAATAACACTTCTACTGGCCTGAGATAATAAAGGATGTGCGCCAAATCCTTGAGAGGTACAAGGTATGTAAATATGCAAAGGGAAAGAGAGAGTCGTATGGAGAGTAAACAACCTTACCTATACTCGAGCGGCCGTAGACTAACCTAAGCATAGATTTCATGCTCAGCCTTCCTCGAACGCCGAGAAGATATGACTCAATCGAGGTAGTGGTCGATTGGTTTAGCAAGATGAGCTACTTCATTCTCTACCACAAAACTAATAATGCTTTATTTGTCGTTAACCTCTTTTTACAAGAAATTGTGCAACTGCATGGAATGCCAAAAAGTATTGTATTCGACCATAACTCAAAGTTTACAAGCTTCTTTCAGAAGATCCTGTGGAAGAAGCTCGACACTAAACTCATGTTCAATACTTCTTGTTACCCCCAAACAAACGGCCAGACTGAAGTTGTGAACAAAACAATCAGTAACCTCCAACGAGCAGCTATAAGGAAGAATTTACATGGTTAGGATCTATGTCTACCTGTCATTGAGTTTGTTATAACTACTTAGCTCACAATTTGAAAGGAAGGTCGTCGTTTGAGGTCATTTATGGACTTAACCCAAATTTACCTTTGGATCTAATTATCAACCCAACCACTTAAGGGGAAAGTCAATCCGACCTACAGCATACCAAAAAGTTCCACAGGTTACATCAAAAGGTAGTTGAACAATTGGTACAAACTGTAGCCCTATAAAAGAAGCAAAGGAGCAAAGAAGCAAAGGAAGGAGATGAGTAGTTTATAGCCCCAGAGACCTTGTTTGGGTCTACCTCAGCATGGAGCGTTTCCTTAGGAAGAGAATGAACAAGATGTCCCCCAGATCAGACAAACCTTTTGAGGTCCTTAAGCGCATCAACAACAATGCATATGAACTTGAGCTGCCCAACGAATATGGTGTATCTACTACTTTTAATGTAACTGACTTGACACCCTATGTACTCAATGAAGAAGAGAGCTAAGATTTCAAGGAAAATCTTCAACAAACCCCAGGAACTGATGGAATGCCTACCACTAGTCCTACTACCTACGCGAGCCTTTGAAGCCTTCAGTCACTCGCCTGAAGAATTATCTCTCGTTAGCCTACCGAGGATGAAAAACAATATACAACGGAATGGTAGCTGAACTCCTTAAGAGCTCCTGGTTGGTATACCTTACTTTGCTCTGACCTTTGTGGTGATGCCAACGTCTCCCTTGCCAAGAACTCTTTACCAAGTGATGAGGACTCGAACCTTGTACACCAAGTCCTGCTTGGACCTTCAGTTATCAAAAGTTTCCTACCGAGTGTTAAGACATAAGCTCCTGCTGGTCGAGTACTTCTCTTTAGACCTACCACTAATACTTACAATATTCCTTACTTGTCTTGGCAGCCTGGTACCACTACGTCATAATCTAACTCAGCTACTGCACCTAAAGATTCATTAGTACAAGACCATTGATGAGCAGCCACCTGTCCTTTTCACCTAACACTATACTATTTTCCCTTTTTTGTCATTTTTCCTATTTAACCTTTTTTGTATGCCTGATCGATTTGTAATGTTACCCTAGGAACTTATCATAAATAATCTATTTTCCTTGTATCTGGAATCATCTTACATTCCTTACAAACATTGAATATACTTGTTCTTACAAGATAACCCTCTCCAAGTCCATTTTCACACACTCTTATGTAATCTTGCTACGTAGACATTAACTTGTGTATCATATCAAGTGAAGTGTCAAGTCGTGTTGTGTTCATTGATGGGTCATATCCTTTTAGTAGCTTCATGTCAGCTATTATATTCCATTCATCAACCTATTCATTTTATTTTCTTCAATATTTCAAAGAACCCATCGGTTTCTCACCTTTTGCGATAAGCCTTAATGATAACTAAGCTCCTAGGTACATCAATAGTCAAAGCTAACAAGATATTTCTTTCAAACCAGGAGACTTGATATGGATTCACCTCAGCTAAGAGTGATTTCCACACCTAAGATAAAATATAAGCTATCTCCATGAGCTGATAGTCCATTCAGGGTCCTGAAGAAGATCAACCACAACACCTACCAGATCAAACTATCTAAGAACTATAATGTTTCTCCTACTTTCAATGTGTCCGACCTAATTTCCTACTGACTAGAAGAAGAAGACCCCATAGATGTATTGACAGAATAAGAACCCAAAACTAGTTCAAATTTGAGGTCAAATACTTTTTACCCCAAGGCATATGATACGAATCAAATTTCTAGACTAATCACACACAGCTAAGCTAGAGGATTCCAAGGACTCACTTGTATAATACTAGGTCGAAGCCCCATCCAAGACAAGAGTTCCTATCCCAACCTCCATATTTCCCTCTATTGCAGACTTGAATACCAAGCTCTCAGTATAGTTTCTAAGCTGAATATCTTATAGATTGATTGATTAAGCTCCGACCTGATCCAAATTAAGTCAACCTTGACTACGAATTCTCTTTTCTTCAATTTGTCCAAATTATACTATATTTTAGAACACCAACCGCCATTTGACACATGTCTTCTAGCACAACATTCTAAAAGGATTCTTTACATTTTCCATACTGAATATTTTGTATCTTTTACCCTTTTTAGTATCATTCATGTATTCCAATGGTAAATTACCCTTTTCTCTTTTTCATATATATTTGTAACCCTACTAGGGCTAGTATATAAACCCCATTATGCAAACTTCACCCTTTGAATTATCAGAATTAATACAAGTTTCCCTTTAAGTAACCTTAGTGTTCTCATTACTCTTAACTCTTATCTATTCCATTTATCAAGGAATAGTAGTGAGTAACCGTATTGTTCGAACCGATGAGTCATATCCAACGGATTATAAGCCTAGTAAGATCAATTAGTGTGTCATATCTAGCCAATCACTACTCAGACTTTGCTAGTCTTCCTTTTACTTTCTTTTAGCTCACTTCATTATGATGCTCCTCTGTGTGTTCAACCCTAGAGAAACATTAGTATATATATATGTGTAATTTACCCATGCATAATGTTATATTATTTTAAATATACACATATATTATTTCATATTATATAATTAATATACATAAATAACATGCCCTCTATATTTTTCTCACCCTCTTATCCCATTCTCTCTCACTCTTGCCCCTTTCTTTCCCCACTTTCTTCCCCCTTATCCCTTCTCTCTCGTCTCTTTCTTTCTTGTTCCCCATCCTCCCATAGCACACACAATACTTTCTCTCTCTCGTCTTGCCCTTTCTCTCTCTCGTCTTGCCCTTTCTCTCTCTCACTCCAATCTCTCTCTTATCTCCCCCCATCCCCATACATCACATTCACATACATCGCTACAATCCACTCTTTCCTACACCAACACACTCGTCATTCTGATACATGCACATACTTATATCAGTAAAACACACACATAGATTGCACATACATGATATATATACATATATATATTAAACAATCCTACACGTACATTATATATATTTATATACAATACACATGCCCCATTATTTTCTAACGCCATGCACCTATACAAGTAAACACTCACAAACCCTTATGAATATAATACACCTCCACACACTAGAAAGACTCACACACTTTTCTATATAGGGATATACACACACATGACACCAAATACATACACTCCTCACCGTATCACACCCATGTAGACGGTGACACATACTCAAAAGCACATACATACTTACTGTCAGTCTCACTCCCTCTCACATATACCCTACACACCAACACACGATATGAGGATCACCTACCATTGACACGTACACATACGCACACATAAATTCACCACACTCACATACACACATCAACATGCATACACACAAATAATATGACACTTCCATAATCATATCGCATAAAAACCACCACCACCACACCGACAATTACAACCTTCTCTCCTAAAACTCTAAGAAAAACCTTAAGGATATAAATTGACAAAATAAAATGAAGATAAAAGAAAAACTTACTTGAACACGGAAGAAGATTAATTCTTGTTGAATTTTCTTTAAATAACATGAATCTTGATTAAGGATCTATGGTTGAGTTGGGAATTGTAAGTTTCTTGGAAAAGTTTGAGAAGGCATGAAACTATAAGATACATTTCTTTGATTTGGGGTTACTAGGAAGTTTAAATTTTTCCCGGAAAATAGTGCCCCTAGCACTTGATGTCTATTACATGCCATACCAATGTCTAAAAATGATAAACCATTTATTTCCTTTGGTCCCCTTAATTTAATTATTTACTTGACCTTGTTTTTACCATTTTCCCCCCTCAACAAAACTTTTGTCCTCGAAAGTTTACATACCTGAATCCTCAAACAATTCAAGATACTTGCTCATGATCTCCTCCTCAAACAATTCAAGATACTTTGACATAGGGTATAGCCCTTCTCCTTAGTTGTTATACTTTAGTATCAACTATCCTTATTGGTCATTCTACCACTAACATGTCTGGCTACAACTCAGTCGACTCTAGATCTACCATTTGTACATATGGTTCTTCTTTGTGATTTAGACTAAGCTTCTTATATTTCCTCAACATGGACACATAGAATACATTGTCCACACCCTCTAACTGCGGCAAAAACTCCAACCTACAAGTCACCTTGCTAATCTTTTCTATGATTCTAAAAGGCTAAATATACCTCTATTTCAACTTACCCCTCAAGCCAAATGTAACCACACCCTTAATTGGGGAAACTCTCAACAATACTTCCTCACTTACCTGAAACTCTAGAGGGTAATGCCGCTTATCGATGTAACTCTTTTGCTTACTTTAGATGGCTTGCGTTCTCTAAAAAATCAGCCTAATCTTATCCACTACTTCCTACACCAAGTCTGGTCCGGCTAACCATCTCTTGCCTACCTCATCTCAGTGAATGGGCAATCTACACTTCCAACCGTATAGTACTTCAAACAAAGCCATTTGAATGGTAGCTTGGTAGCTATTATTATAAGAAAACTTCAGTAAGGCTAAATTCTCATCCTATTACTCATTAAAGTTAAGCACCCACACTCTCAACAAATCCTCTAAAATCTAAATGGTATGTTCTAACTAACCATCTGTTAGTGGATGGAAAGTAGTACTAAACCAAAGTTTAGTACCTAAAGCATTCTGTAGGCTCCTTTAGAAGTGACTGACAAGCCATGTGTCCCTATCAGATGTGATGGATGCCAGTACCCCATATAACCTCACTACCTCTTAAATATACAACTTAGCAAGCTTTCCCAATTAATACTTGATGTTCATAGGGATGAAGTGTGTAGACTTAGTCAATCTCTCCACTATCACCAAGACATCATCAGGCTTCACCAAATTTTTAGGTTGTGTAGTAACGAAATCCATGGTCATATGCTCCTACTTCCATTCAGGTACTAGTAAAGGCTACAACTCACCAGCCTACCTCTAATGCTCAATTCTAATTAGCCAACATGTCTGACATCTAGACACATACTCTACTATTTCTCTCTTCATATTGTTCCACTAGTAGTGATCTTTCAAATCTTTAAACATTTTCATGCCCCTTGGGTGAACAGAATAAGCAAAGTAATGTGCTTCTTTTAGAATCACACTTCTCAAACCTGGCTATGCTGGCATACACAGTCTGCCGTTAAACCTCACAACTCCTTCAGCATCTCTTATAAAGTCTGGAGCTTTCCCTTCTCTTATCTTACCCTTAATCTCTTGGATTCCTTGATCTTTTAGCTGTACAGCTTTAATCTTATCTATTAAGGTAGGTTATATCCTCAAACTTGTCAATCTGGCCCCAACCTCTAGTCAACACCTCTAGCTCAAGTCAACACATCTGTTCAACACAACTATACCATTTTGATTCACCATATGACCTAAGAAAGCTAACTACTCCAACTAAAATTTACACTTGCTAAACCTAGCATAAAGTCTTTTTTCCCTCAACTTTCCCATTACAATCCCCAAGTGTTCTTCATGTTCTTCTCTATTCGTGGAGTAAATGAGGATTTCATCAATAAAAACAACGACAAACTTATCATGGTACTCCTTGAATACCCAATTCATGAGGTACATCAACGCTACTAGTGTGTTTGTCAAACCGAAAGGCATTACCACAAATTCATACAACCCGTACCTAGTTCTGAATGTTGTCTTCTCTACATCTTCGACCTTATCCTTCAATGGATAATACCCTAAGTGCAAGTTTATTTTGGAAAAGACCCGTGCACCCTGCAACTGATCAGAGAGGTCATTGATCCTCAAAAGGAGATATTTGCTTTTAATCATAACTTGATTCAAATCCCGATAGTCAATGCATATTTGCAAACCCCTGTCCTTCTTTACAGACAGTACCGGTGCTCCCAAAGGTAACGAGCTAAGCTTAATAAAGCCTTTATCCTGTAGCTCTTGCAACTGCTTCTTTAGCTCAACTAACTTGGTAAGCCCCATCCGGTAACCCGGTTTTAAAATAGGTTTTGTTCTCGGCACTAGATTGATTATGAACTCAACATCCTTATCAAGTGGAATACCCGATAAGTTTTCCGAAAATACATCCGAATACTCTTGCACTACCGGCATTAGTTGTAACTTTAACTTAGTCTTGTTTGTTTTTGCCACTAAGGCAGCTATAGTAGGCCTTTCCCACAACTTGTATGAAGCACATCAAGTTGTCCTTTTAGCTTGTACTGTATAGCTTGTACTGTATAGCTAAAAGGTACTTCTCTTAGGGGTTGAAAGAACACCACTCAATTATAGCAATCAAGTATAGCATGGTGCTTCGACAACCAACCTACCCATATAATGACTTCAAAATCTAATAGTTCCAACACCAACAAGTTTGCCACTAAAACCCTTCCCTTAATCATTATCTCCACATCTTTATTATCTTTGGTTTAAAACCGTTCCATTCCCCAAAGGGGTATTCATAACCAAATAATTATCCAAAATAGAAAAATGCAAGCTACACACATGTATAAAAAATTGAGCCATACATAAGTGGGAAGCACCAGTATCAAAAAGCACATAAACACTATGAGATAAGATAGAAAGCATACCTGCCATGGTATTTATGTCATAGGTGGTGTCTTAGTGCTGAAGTGCAAAGACTCGAGCTAGGGCTCTCTACTATGGGCCTACCTACTGAGGATAAGTCACTTTGGAAACTGCCTAAGATCTCACAACTAGTATCTCCTGGGCTGCCTAGCTCCTTATATCCATGCAATCTGCCATACAATGTCCTCTCTAGCCACATCTATAACATAAACCCTTGTGAAGAATAATTGTTTCTCTATAATCCTTACTGACATACCTGGTCTTCTCATACAAAAAACATGTCCCTACTACCTACTTATAAGTTAACACTTCATAAGGCCCAAGACATGGTGTGCACTTCATAGCCGATACAATCGCTCTAGTTTGAACTAGTTCTAGCAACACCATAAGTCTAGGTTATACTACGACTAACCTGTCTCTACCCTCTCTAATAACTACCTCTGGGAATGGCCTCTTCGCTCTGTCTAGCCCTGGCACCATAAAACTTGGCATAAGCCTTTTCCCTAATGCCACCTTTACCCTGCGAGCTAACTGCTCCTACTTCCTCTTCATAAGCTACTCTAAACACTTGGCCTTATCAATTGCTGCCGCGTAAGCTGAAAGGTTGCAACCTTCTCCTCCAGTTCAAGCTCTAACCTGTAAATGAATATATTAATCCTCGACTACTCATCCCTCCTAAAAGCCTCAAGAATAAACCAAGCCAACCAATCCAACTCCACTTCATAAGTTGCTACAGTCTTATTCCCCTACTGAAGAGTCTAGTAGGCTAGCTGCATCTACTCTCTCGCTTTAGAGGGAGTGAAGTGATCAAAAAACCTATCCTTGAACTACCCCTAAGTCCAAGCCCCCACATCAAGCTCTACACGTAAGGCACCATCCCAACACTTGAATGCATCACCTCTGAACATGAAGGAAGCATAGTCCACCTACTTATCATTCAGAACCTTAGCCATAGCAAAAGCCTTCTCTATCTACGTAATCCAGTCCTCAGCAATAATTGCATCATCAAGCTTAGGGTCAAACTCCTTATCCACTTTCAAGAAAAGGTCCATACCTGGCTATCAGACTGCCTCCCTCTCCTAATGCCAAGCATCGACATTAACCCGGATCATCTGCATGTCATGTCTAATCTACTCTTGCTACTAAACCATGGCACCTACCAGCTTGTTCATGGTATTCAATAACTATGCCACATTAACCTCCATAAGCTTGTATCCCTGTTGGCCCTACTGCCTCTACACACCAAGTAATCCATAACCAAAATCCTTAACATAAACCTCACCGCATACCTCATACCTAACCTTGTAGCTAAAAACAACAATCCCTATAAAGTAAGCTAACAACCAGTATAGGATACCATACACATGCGCGTAAAACACAAGTAACTAGTCAAGTACACACACGTGAGTACCAATACACTTGCCACTCTAACACATGCACACACTTATATCACTAAAATGAACACGTAGATTGTACATACATGATATATATATACGTATATATTAAGCAATCCTACACATACATTATATATATTTATATAAAACATACACACCCTATTATTTTCTAACGCCATACACCTATACAATTAAACACTCATGGACCCTTATGTGTATGATATACCCCGCACACTAGAAAGACTCACACACTTTTCTATATAGAGACACACATACACATGGCATCAAAACACACACGCTCTTCATCGTATCATACCCATGTAAATGGTAATGCACACTCTAATATACATACACACTTACCGTCAGTCTCATACCCTCTCACGTACACCCTACACACCAACACTAGATACGAGGATCATCCACCGTTAACACACATAGATACACACTGACGTATGTACACCAACATGCATACATACTGATTATAAGACACTTCCACAATCCTACTGCATAGAAACCACCACTACCACCACATTGAAAATTATAACCCTCTCTCCCAAAACTCCAAGAAAAACCTCAAGGATATAAATTAACAAAATAAAATGAAGATAAAAGGAAAACTTACTTGAACAACAAAGAAAGATTAATTCTTGTCATCTTGATTATGGATTTGAGGTTAAGTTGAGAACCGTAAGTTTCCTGGACATGTATTGTAATATTTTTTATGAGGAGAAGATATGGAATTGTAAGATAAGTTTCTTTGATATGGAATTAGTGGGAAAATTAAATTTTTTCCTAATAATAATGCTCCTGGCACTTGACGTCTATTTACATGCCATACAAATATCTGGAAATAATGAACCATTTATTTCCTTTAGTCTCCTTAATTAAATTGTTTACTTGACTTAGGTTTTACAAAAAATATCCCTTACTTAAAGACGCAAATTCTAAGGCTAAGTTTAGCGTTGGGTGCTCCACAACCTTTTTTAAGCCTAAGTACTCACATTAAGAGCTCCTTATCTATTATAATGACTTAAATTTTATGGGTTCTTCTATCAAGGAACCTATAAGGTCTACTTTTATTTTTCTTTTCTTTTTTCTTCAAAATCCTAATTTTTGTTAGATATTTTACTAATGGTACAGCTGTTGTATCTTTTCCAAAGCAAGTAATAAATATGCAGCAACATGGTTTTAATTTTTTTTTTCTTTTCTACTATAAATAAGTGACAACATGTGTACATTCTTTCACATTAAATTTTTGCCATAGTTTATCCCATCTATAATACTCTCTAGATTAAACTAACATATGAATCTTAATAATTCTCAAAACTTGTCACCCTTCGAGCACTCACAAGATACACAAAATTTTTAAGTGCCCCTAGTTTGTAAAGCAACTCTTATTTTTCATGCGATGCAATTTTCAAAGTCTCCCAAATTTTTAATATCCTCAAATTTTCCCAATATGCATGAAAAACTCACATAATTTCAATCTGACATTTAACTTCAATCAAAACTCGAGAAATATGATGCTTTCATATTTTAATATCTCTCTCAATTTGCACCAAAAAAATCCAGTGTCTAATAAGTAACCTCAAACACTAAGTAGCACGAGTTCATAATATCCATAATATTCCACACAAATAAATTCATAAGATGAGGTCAATAATTTAAGTAAAGGAAATCGAGGATGCAAGCAAAAGTAGGAGTAGAGTGACAATAGATTTCTTACTTATGCATAATTAAAGATTTGTAAAGGGCTAATTATTCGGAATAATTAACCATGAAAGATTTTCAGGGAATAAGTCCATAAAGGTTTTGAGGAATGACAAGCCTATGAGAAGGATAAGAATCCACAAAAGTGGACCTAGTAATAATGCAAATCCTAGTAATCTAAAATTCTCAAAGAATGTCATAAAAATCAAAGGTTTACCATGGCCAAATAAAATGACAAGCACATAACAAGAAGAAAGAGCATAATTATATTAAGGATACTCATGATTTGTTCAAACAAAATTGAAAAAACAATGCATGGTTGAGCATTGTTGGTTCATATTGCATAATAAACACAAATGGAGGCCTCAAATTGAATATGCCAAAAAATTCAAAGCATGCAAACCAAGGTAGGTAAAGTTAGAGCATATACTAATTCATCCCTAAATAATGATGCTCCAATAAATAATGAAGTGATCCATGAGTCATCTGCCTACCCCATAGAGCAATAACAAAGAAGAATGAAAAAGAAAAATGAAAAAATAGTGAGGCAATGAATGAATGATTTAGAAGTAAAAGACTTAAGTAAGATACATCATGAGAGAGCTAAGGTTTTATGTAAATTTAATGAAGTTAAGGGGAAAAAAGGAACATCAAAAGCATTTCGAGTAAAAAAGATCAATAATTATCGTTTATACATCGTTAATGGATGAAAAACCAAAAGCAACAAACTAAGGAGATGCGTAAACGGATAATGAAAACAAGAAATAACCATTAAATCTATTTTCAACTAGCAATTGTATCAATTTCCATTAATGAAATTAGCCAATCTAAGAGTATCTAAAAAACAAAGTAATTTAAAATTAGATATCGATTTACACAATCCATCAAATTAATTTGCAAAAATAGTTGTAAACTATATGTCACTCAAAGAAATTCAAAAATCTAGTTATTGTAAGAGTATCCATCATTCAAATCAATTTTAAAAAACTAGCTATTATAGAAGTATTTAACATTCAAACCAATTTAAAGAAAAAAAAAACAAAAGTTAGTCATTGTAAAGTAACTATTGATGATATATATATATATAAACAAAAATAAACACATTTTCATTATGCACTGTCCAGTTTTAATTTCCACTCAAATTTACTCCATTCTTCATTCTCTCACATAATCATATGAACAAATAGCTTTAATTTTGAGCTGAAAAGAAAAACCAATGAAACATATGAAGAATCATTTCTATCAAAGGTTAGCAACACACAAGCAAAGTGAATTACTTTCATATATGAAATAATCTTAGAGTTATCTAGAAGTTCTTCTATGAGAAGATAAAAGAGAGAGTACATAGATAAATATCGAGTTAAAGGTCACAATCATTTATAAAATTACTAATTAAATATCCAACCCAATATATACAAATGCGTAATTTTAGCAAACATTCCAAATGAGGAAAGTTTTATCCCTCCGTATTGTACAAGCAATCCAAAATTACTCTCTATTTTTTAAGCACAAGAGGGATGTTGTTGTAAAATCCGATGCTTCACCATTGCAAAAATGCACCGCGATTTTCTGTATGTTGTCATGCAGTATAGGAGATAATGCTTTAAATGACTACTTGTGTATGGTTGTATGCACAATAATGAAATTTGCCAAGTAATTTTTTCTAAGTGTCATTACTTTTTTTAATAATGAGTACTTATACAAATCTAATTATGCTAATATCAAGCACTTATTTAATGTTGCTAAGCGACATGATTTCCAAGAATGTTAGGGAATATTGATTGTATACATTATGGGTGAAGAAGAATTGTCTAGTTGCATGATAAGGCAAGGTATATATGATTAAGGTGATCATAGTTTTCCAACAATCATGCTTGAAGCCATTGCTTCATGCCATACTTGGCTATGGCATTCTTTCTTTTTTTTTTTTTTTGTCTCCCTATTTGATGACATTGTAGAAGGATAAGCTCCTCTATCTTACTATATTTTCACCGAAAGAAAACTAGTACAAGATATTATCTTATAGATGGCATACATCAAAAGTAGTCAATATTTGTTAAACCAATTTCATATCAACGTGATCTAAATGAAAAACTATTTGTTAAGCACCAAGAAGGATGTGAAAAGGATGTTATACGACTTTTAGAGTGTTACAATCTTATTTTTATATAATTTGTACGTTTTTACATCTTTAGGATCAAGAGGACATCAAAGAAATTAAGAGGACACACATAATTCTTTATAATATGATTGTTAAAGGTGATAAGGATAACTATAACTTTAATTTCAAAATTTTAAATTATGAATTGGAAGACACTAATGATCAACACCTCATATCTCTTACAATTATATTATAAATTATATAACGTACATTCAAAACAATTTGACTTCGTGATTACATCAAGCACTACCAACTTCAAATCAACTTGATTAAATACGTATGGTAACATTATAGACCTACTAGTTAATTTGAAAAAGTTGATAATTTTAAATCATATGTTAACTTTTCATATTTCTTTTTTTCTAAATTTTGACTATATACTTAAAATTGTATCGGTTTTAAATTAAGTGATCGCCTTTGTAGTATTACCTATTTTAATAATATTGTTGGAACAATTAATAAATTTGAATTTAATTAATCATGATTTTCACTATAATGATCAAATATTAATAATGTACAAACATATACTAAAATTGTTTTTATAAAATACTAGTGGCTTAAAAGTAATAATAGCATAGGGTAAAAAAACTTAAGAAATTGTTAAGAAACATTGATAAAGGACATTAATGATAAAGTGCAAAGTTTCTTAAGACCATGTTTATTCTTAAGGAAAATGTTTCATATCCTTAGGTACCATATCAACATCTTAAAAACTCTCTTTTTTAATTAACTCGCCACTTTATCCTTGAGTTCCTTTATGAAAATTCCTTAATATGCTTTTGAAGTTCTTATGGAACTCAATAATACATTTTTAACCAATAAAAACTTTAAAAAAACAAACAAAAAGAAATTAGAGGAGTAATGTTCCTTTGATAAAGGACATTACAAAGTATAATGAGTGAAGGAGCATAAACATGTTCCTCAAGGCCTTGGAAATCGCTCAAGAAATGACTAATGTATATGGTCTGAAAAAGAGAGTTCCTTAAAAATTTGACATAGCACTATAAGAAACTTATTGTAATACCCTAGACTTAGAATGCCATAAATCACTACAGATCACCACATGTCACTACTAGCTAATGACACACTAAGCCTTTAACTACAATCTAAAATCTACAATCTACAAAAACACAAATTTAATATGAAATACTCTTATAAAGTAAGTCCATAATAAATTTCAAGATACGCACATTGAATCTCTTCAAACCATAACTAAATTATAAATAGCATAATAAAACTCTCTCTAAAGTCTTACTAACATATGGAAACTGAATAGTTATCCTAACACTCTAGTTCACTCTTATTGCATAGCTTATATCATCAAATCACACCATCACAATAGTAAATGTAATTATCACTATCCCATCCCCATAATAGTAGTAAGGATCTCCATATTCCTTAAAATATAAATATTCATTTAAATCTCATACAATTAGAAAAAAAAAAAAAGGTAACATCATTAAATCATCGAATACTAGATAAGAAGTACCTACTTAGTTTCATGATAAAAATAAAAAAGAGAGTTATGCTCTTACACGGCTTTGTCACTAAGAAAATTTACATGTTGATGTCATGTGTTCTTAGAAAGTAAGGCTTTTTTGTTACATGGTTTTGTTTTTATTTCTTCCTTAAAAAATGGAGAGATGTGAGAGGCTAAGTAACTAATCAATCAATGAAAAAATTAACGAAGTTGATCACTCACTTGCTATTTTGGGTCCATTAGTTAGCCCTTCTTTTGATAACCGAACAAAACCGATCATGTATTGCATGTTGACACACAAGGAATCTATTGTCTTCTTGTTGCAATTAGTCCAAATATGATGTTACCTTTCCAAAAGTTAATAAAAGCAATCATTGCATTAATTTCTTGCAAAGGTCTATATGGCTTGGATGTTGCTCTCAATACATTGTTTGATTCTTCATCTCCAAAAATGCAATGCATAATAGTTGTAGAAAAAAGGTAAATTATAAGAACAATGATACTTAGGCACCCAATAAAACATTATCGAATGTGTCCAACAAAATTGTCCAATGAAGAAAATAGCTCATTTAGCATATACCGTAACATGTACACCAACAATTGGAATTTATATTTCAACCTACTAGTTCAAAATGATTTATTGATTCATCTAACATTTTTCAAATTATAAATATATCATTATGTGTTTCTTCTATATGTACTTAACCTTGCATTCTTTCAATTTAGGCAATTACAACCTTATGACTTTATGAAAGTACTTTTAAGCTCATTGGTTAACCGTTTTGCCCTATTAAAGTAATAAAAGAATGTTTTTAGTATTCTTTTAATTACTTCATCTAAGTATAGGACAATAAAATAGGGTCTAAAAATTTTTTTTCAAGATTTAAAGCTCTAACCGCTTAATTTTAAGGTACAGGTGTAGAGTATATATAACTTATCCATGTATAGGCTAGTTATTTGTGACACGTATACATCTATCATTAGTCTACCTATTGTTTTCCGTCTTAGTAGTTCTTTGTATTTAAATAGTCATTTGACTTCTTGTAACTAATCAACTAATCATTTTCTTCATTGTTTTCATTTCATTTGATCTGGAAGTTCTTGGTTCACCTTCGTGCTATAGTCATTGTCCTTCAATTCACATGGTATCAAAGCTTTGAATTGAGTGCAAGGTATCTTCTTTACTGAAACTTCCTTTTCATCATGAGAATAATAGAAGATTCTAGTATAATTAGTGTAGTAAATCCTTCAATTATAGATCTATTTTATCTTTCTACTTCTAATAACCCTAACATGGTGATTAGAACATTATTGTTCAATGGAACAAATTTTTTGGGATGGAGTCAATCAATTAAGATGGGCCATGACGCTAAATTGAAACTTGGATTTATCGATTATACAATTGCTAAACCTAGTGATAATTCTACTAACCTAGTTAAGTAGTGGCAACGTTGTGATTATATGGTACATTGCTAGATATTGAATTCCATGATTACTAAGATTTCAAAACAATTCTTATATACATATTTAGCTAAGCAGCTTTGGGAAGAACAAACAGAGCAGTTTAGAGTTTCAAATGGGCTACTGATTTTCCAACTACAATACAATATCAATAATCTTAAGCAAAATAATCAAACTATTAAAGCATACTATAGTAGACTTAAGAAGTGCTAGGATGAGCTACAGCAACTTCATGTATATCCTGTATACTCGTGGTGTAATGAGTTAGTGTTCTTGTGAGTTGAGAGAAAAGCTACTTGATTTTGAATCCCAAACTAAACTCATGCAATTTTTATGGGTCTTAATGAAGTGTGTGATGGAGTTCATAATCAAATTCTCTTGATGGATCCAATACCATCAATGAATAAAGCATTTTATCTAGTACAACAAATTAAAAAGCAAAGATAAGTTACTTCTAGTTTATGAGTTGATTTTGATACTTCTACTTTTGCTATTAGATGAAGGAATTTTAGTATGACAAATTGGAAGAAAGGGATGAACCGAGTTGTTTGTTGACATTATAAGGTAGACTCCATTAAGAGTTTTTTTCAGTTAATTGGTTATCTAGAGTGGTTTAAGAGCAAAAGAGTTATGAAAGGGAAGGTCACCGTTGCAAATACTACTATGTCAACTCCTAATGCACTTACTTCAGCAAATTGTGTTATTGATTCTATTCAAGGTTCATCAGTGGGTAATAGTAATAAGCTTAAAAAAGCTGTAAGTGGAAATAGCCTTAAAGTCATGAATACACCTTTTGATCTCCATGAAAGTGTCAATACAATAGCAGGGAAGTTTATAAAGACATATTTTTCATGTTTTAAAGTGTAAATTAAGACAGAATTATTATAGATTTTATAGAAATCATTAAGAATTGGTACTTAATTATGTTCATTTGGACATTTCAGGAATTAGAGAATTCAAGAGTGGAATTACGGAGGATTTAGAGGAATTTTATGCAATTTGGAATTAAAGGTTCCCAGCCAAACAATTGGCTTACAACTTACAACTTGCACCGGCAGCCCTGGATTACTACGCTGCCACTTACACCGCCAACCTTCATAAAAAAAGAAACTTCACATGAGCAAACCTTAATTTTTCATATAAATAGCTTATGTTTCATGGTTAGAGGAGACTGGTAGACACTTTTCCTTAGACATTGAGAGTCTTAGAATAGGTTTAGATAGTTTCTGAAGAATTCTTCAGAAGAAGTGCTTTGATCATTGAGATGATTTTGCTTTTGTTGTGGAGACCAAGATTAAAGTTGCAATTGAAGATTATTTTTTTCCAATACAGAATTGGTGACATCTATTTCAATTATTCTTATGCAATTCTATGAATTACTTATACTTTCAATTATAAATTTCCTTGCAATTTCAATTAATATTTGTGTTTTTGTTTTCAAATCCATGGCTAACTAAAATTATTTGTGGGAATTGGTGAAACCTTAGATAGTAAAGATGATGATTATGTTCATGTTATAAGATTAAGAGATATATAGATGATTCATAATTGCAATTTCTATGATTTCAACTATAATTATTCAATTGATTATAATTATTAAAAACCCTAATGATACGGGAGTTAATTAGGGTTTGTTAGAAATTCTTAGTTGATTTGATTAATCAATGTGAAAGCAGAGTTAATTGAAATAATTAGAAGTTATCTAAAGATTAATACAATGTTTAGCGATTGATTTTTCACTAGGAGATTAAGGATAATTGATTTAGGACATTAGACAATTATAATTTCGGGAGATATATGATCATAATTTAAAGTCCACTGTTAATTGGAAGATACGGAAGCTGACTAATTAATTAGGGGTTTAAAACCTTAAATTTGAAGTTATAATAATTTCACTTGAATGACCATATAACTATTAATCTATATAATATGATAACAATTTAATTTGCATAATCTAGGGTGGATTCCGTTTTCCCACAATTCTCAATTGATTGCTTAGTTTTAGATTTTTCATAGTTATTTTATTTTCAATAGTTTTAGAGTAATTATTAGATTAATTAATTTAATTTTGATTACCTGAATATTAATAAGAACTAACATAGGATTTATAATTTCTTAGTCCTCGAGAGATCGATCACCTTACTTTCTCTATATTACTTGATTCCAACCTAATATACTTGCTGGAGTATTCGCAATTTATTTTTCTATATATAGTTCAAGCGAATCAACAGTCATTTAGCCTTGATGATCAAGAGCCAGTTTAAAGCATCTGTTATGAAATACTTCTGTCACAAACTGAGGACAGCCTAGTCGTAGCAGATGCCGTATACTATACAAAGAACCCCTGATTGGTTACTCTTCCAATCATGAACTCTTCGCACAATATACAAAGCTCTACAACTACTAGTTTCCCAAGAACATACAGATTCACATGATATCATTACACAAACATATTTATGTAAAATTTGAACTGCAAAGCTTACAATACACAATAATTGAGTATATCTAGGTCTATAATACTAGTAAAACAAAAGTACATGAGGAAGAGTCTACATAAACTGTTCTCTCTCAATACACAGGACAACTCGCTCTTGCCCAAGTCCCTAATCTAACCTGTGGCATCCCCGGGCCAGCCTCTACGAACAAGTCATCCTACAACAAAAGTTTAAAGGGGTGTAAGCCTAAACTTAGTGAGCAAAACCCTTAACCACACCACAGGCAAGTTATAAATACATTATATTCACGCATATGAATGAATAATCAAATAGAATGCAAACAATACGTATAATTAACTAGTTCATATACGTAACTCAAATTTAACGCCTTTCAAAGTCAGGGTTGGAGTATATACGACATCAATCAGATCCGAGTATTATACTAGAACTTACTTTACTATGGAACCCCATATTCCGTACCTAAATTGAATTTTTTTTTATTTTCATAAAAACCAAGTTCTAATATAATTGTGAGTGGGCCCCCGCAGTCCACACTCACCCTTAAATGGAGACCTCTAGACTCGACCCTTAACTAGGTAGTTGGTGCCTCCAATGCCTAGTGTTCTAACGGGTCAGGGTAAGGTCATTTTGTACGAGTGTATCATACAGAACCAATAAATTAATAATAACAACCCCCGAATGGCCTCTCTTTACCTCCGTGTGATGTGACGATCGGAATTGTGTCTATGTAATGCATGTTAATGAATGTTCCAATTTCTTTTTGTAAACTGAGTATAATTAAGTTCAAATTATACTGTAGCCATCTAATAATACACACAATCATTTTCTATACTACCATGCAAATTATCTGTACTTAAGGTAAGTTCATAACTTAGCACATAACAACATACACAAGCATTTTCCCTAACCCCATACAATAGTCAATTAACAATAATATTTAAGTCCACTATCTACAATCACAAACAAGCATGGAATCATAGGGTAAATACTCACTCGGTCATGACGACTCACTCTAGTCATAATAATCAATCGGGAGATCCTTGCCTACCTTGGGATCACCTAATCATTACGATATAATAACGCTAGTAAGTAATTGAATTAACTAGTAATTCTAAATATCTATTTACCTAATTCTATTTAGATTACTATCAACTTTTATCCAGTTAGACTTTATTATTAATCTTATATAACTTTTTCGTTCTATTTTTAATATTTATGAATTTATAGTCGTTTTTCATCGTTTTCAGACGTACGTTTACACGGTGATATCCGTTTTAGACGTTAAGACTCGTGCTTTATGATATGGACTAAATTTATAGAAATTTTAACTATGAAAACTTAATTACTCTTATTGCTTATAGTTATATGCTTTGTTTATACTTAATGATTTAGTTAACCCTTAAATTCTTATACTTAGAGAATTTTACCTTGCTATTACTTAATTATGTGTAATCCAATTTAGGAAGTATATTAGGGTTTACTAATTTATGTACCTAATTATTATGCACGCTTTTTATTTCTTATTTTATAAACCTATGCTTATGTCATCAATTATGTCATCATTTGCTTATGTTATGGCTTACCTCATCATTTAATTATATATGCCTTACCTTATGCTTATGTCATACCTAAGTGTCTTATGTACACTTTACATGAACTACTATATACTTATACCCTTATTGTACTTATATGTATACTAGTATACTTATACATATACTTATAGTTATACCGTATTTATACTTATACATATACTCATATAACTATACGATCATATACGTATTTTTGTATAAATTTCGTATGCCAAATTTTCCTCTTAAGAAAACTTCCCTAATTTCATTCTTTTGTGTTTTAAGTGTGTATTTAGTATGATATAGGTATGTATAGTTAGGATTTGTCTTAGTTTAGTTTATGTACATAGTAAATACTTATGTACAAAGATCCCCATACTTGTATTCTTTTAGTATATCCTTATGTACATATACTTAAGGGCATATACATATGTATCTCCTTCCTCATCACCTAACTAATAAGTAATATAAAACAATACATAATAACATAATCACATGCCTTAATTTATGTTTGAAATATGGAGACAAAATTGGAAATTTTTGAAAGTGAAAGGGAAAGGGGATGGTCACGACAATGTAGTAGGGTTTTGCTTTGTTTCTATTTGTCTTGTGTTGCTTTTGAAATGAAGAAGATGGTGGGGTCTAAAAGGAAAAGAAGTGGACGGCAATTAAAGAGGAAAAGAGAAAAGAAAAGCTATAAGAAAAGAAATCATGAGATAGATTAGATATTTTCTAATGTATTAGTGTCTTTTGTTGATTTTTCTAAATGTTGACTTTAGTCAACATGTGTTGACTTAGTCAACCTTTTGACCTTGGTCAACTTTCCATAAGCATATACCATTTTGTATACATAATGTAGTAATTAAGGAAAATTGAGGGGCAAATTAAGGAAATAAAAGGAAATGAGGCATTTGGTGAATTGATTAGTAAAAATAGATGATGAGATCTCACTTTAGGTATTTATATCCTATATACATAATTTGGTAAGTTACTTAGTATAACTAGTATGAAAAGTATCAATTAAGGTGTTAATGTTCACTACATTTAACTTAAGCTTCAACTATACCCTAACTCTATGTAATACTATCTTAATTATATACTTAGATGATAAATGTGATCTATGATTCATTATCTTACTTTCTAAAGGATTACTTAAGAATTCTAAATATATATGCATAATTGAAAATCATCTCTAATCTTTCACTAATAATTTAGCAAAATATGAAAGTTATATTATCAATTAGGGTTTTAGGGTATATTATAATAAATTAGTGCTCATATGTCTTTAAGGTTATCATTTTAGAGTTTTTATCACTTTTGAATGAAATCTTTAGTGTTTACATATATTTAAGGTAGAAAAGTTTCATAGGCGATTAATTAGTTCTTTTAAGGTTTTCACTTTCATTAGCCTTGTCAACTCCTCGATTATCTAACATAGTTGAGTCTATTTCAAAAGCTAGATCAAAAATTTTAAGGGTTTACAACTTCAAATGATGAAAGAGAAAGGAACACATAGAATTGCTGCGATGGTGAACAATGTTTATTTTGTAAGTACTTCTCATGCACCTTTCTTTTATTTAAATGCTCCTAGTAATAATGAAGCCACTTAGATAATGGACATAGGTACTACAAATCACATGACCCATTTTCCTTCCATCCTACATAATGTTTGCAAACTTATCCAACCCATTAATGTGAAGATGCCTGATGGAAAATCCATTGTTGTTATAGAAGTAGGTTTAGCATACATTTCACCTTCACTAATACTTCATAATGTTTACCTTACCCCTCAATTTACTCATAATCATCTTTTAGTCCATTGTCTTCTTCATGACCAACAACTTATAGCTATTTTTAATCCTATGGAATGAATGTTTCATGACCATATTCTTAAGAAAATAGTGGAAACAGCTAGAGCTTTATGTAGCTTGTACATTCTTCATGCTAAAGACAATAACAATCATACTATAGTGGCTGATTCCATTCCTTGTGCTTCCGTTCTTTCTTGTGCTTCAAATCCTTGTAATTCCTCCATTTCTCTTAACTTGTTTCATGCTAGATTAGGTCATAGATCCATTTCTAAACTTTAACGCTTGGACACTTGTAAACACTATGATTTTAAACACTTTGTTTGTGATGTGTGTCAAGAGGCAAGGTTTCATAGGATGCCTTTTGAAAGGAGTGTACATTGTTCTAGATTTTCTTTTGAACTTTTACATGTAAACGTTTAGGGTCCATATGGTGTCGTGGCTATTTTTTGAAGCTAGATATTTCTTAACTATTGTTGATCATTTTACTAAATCTACTTGAACTTATCTCCTTCATCACAAACATTACGTTCCTTCAATCCTTCAACAATTCTTTTCTTATGTGGCTAATCATTTCTCTATAGTGCCCAAGTTCGTAAAGGTAGACAATGGTTCTAAGTTCATGTATAATGTGTGCAAGACACTTTTTAGTGATTTAGGAATTGTTCACGAGAGATTAGTAACTTACATTCATCAACAAAATGACCGGGTAAAGAGGAAGCACATACATATGATTGAAACACCACAAGCCTTAAGGCTTCGTGCTCATTTACATAAGGAGATTTAGGGAGAATGTGTGCTTACAGCTACCCATTTGATTAACAAAATGCCAACAGCTAGTTTGGGATGGAAATCTCCATTTGAAAAACTATTTAGTCGACCTCCTACGTATGATCATTTGGGGGTCATGGGATACTTGTATTTTGTTGCTAAGCATCCAATTCCTAAAGATAAATTTGAACCCAAAGGACTTAGGTGTGCATTTTTGGGATATGCACGTAGACAAAAGGGCTTAGAGTTTATGATCTTACTCATAAACAAGTTGTCATTTCTCAAGATGTTGTTTTCTTTAAAAGCATTTTTCCTTTCAAATCTCAATCTATGATATCTTCTAGTCCTCCTTCTCATGTGTCTTCCTTTCAAAGTCCTTTGTTGTTTGATACACATTCAAATCCCTCTCGTATTTCTAATCAAACCTCTACTGTTTCACCTGATCAATCTTCAACTGATCAGATTATTCTCTCCTCCTCTGATTAAGCTTTACTTTGATCAACCAAGTATTTCTTCTACTGATCAATCTTCTATTAATCAACCACTTGCTATTAGTCCTTCTTCTCATTCTTCACCACTACAGTTGAGGCGTTCTCATAAGATAAGGAAGTCCCCAAAGTAGCTTTGTGATTTTGTGCACATTGCATAATCCGATTTAGCTCTGGATGTTATTCAACCCTCTAGCATACATTATAAACCAATTTCTTCACACCCTTATCCTTCGTTTGACCTGTCAACTTTTGTTCATTATCCCACTGATTTTGTGGTTTCTTTAGCTAAAGTGTTACCTATCCAAGAGCCTAATAATTAGTTAGAAGCATCTAAATGTGAAGAAAGGTAAATTGCAACATGACATGAATTAAATGCTTTTGAAATCAATGAGACATGGGAGTTAACTACATTGCCTAAAGGCAAGAAAGCTATAGGCTTTAAATGGGTCTATAAAATTAAATATTGACCTAATGTTACTATTGAGTGATATAAGGCTAGACTTATGGCAAAGGGATTTACACAAGTAGAAGGGGAGGACTATCATGATACGTTTTCTGCAATTGCTAGATTGGATTTTGTGTAGATTTTGCTAGCTATTGCAGCTGCCTCTTCTTGGCCTTTATTTCAAATTGATGTAAATAATGTGTTTTTGCATGGTTACCTAAATGAAGACATCTATATGGTTCCTCCTGAAGGATATTCTAGAACTTTGCCAAGTTAAGTGCATAAGCTTAAGAAATCATTTTATGGTTTAAAGCAGGCCTCTTAACAATGGAATTTAAAGATTTATAAATTCCATATTTCTTTAGGATTTTCTCATTCTAGTCATGATCATTCTTTGTTTTCTTACCATAGTAGGTGTGTTTTTATCTTGTTATATGTAGATGACATGCTCATTACGACTAGAATGCTTCTTTTATTCCAAATGTTAAGAACAGATTGAATGAAGAGTTTACAATTAAGGATCTGGGTCATGCCAAATTTTTCCTTGGTCTAGAACTTTGTCACACTAAGCAAGGCATTTTAATTCATCAAAGGAAATTTATTCTTAACGTTTTGCAAAGCGTTAGTATGATAGGGGTGTATCTAGCCTTGTTTCCTATGCAAACACGATTGAAACTTGCTAATTGGACTGGTGATATCTTGTCTGATCCGTCCTTTTATAGAAAATTGGTTAGCAAGCTATTGTATGTTACTCTCACTCGTCAGGACATTTCTTTTGTTGTTTTTTTTTTAAGTCAATACTTGTCTCAACCATAGAAACCATACTTAGATGCATTGTTTCATCTATTACAATACTTGAAAGGCAGCATATCTTTAGGACTTTTCTTCCATGCTAATAATCAGTTGGAATTGAAGGACTTTGCTAATGCGAATTGGGGTTCTAGTAGTAAGGATCGTAAGTCTTTATCTAGATTATGCGTCATGTTGGGTATTACTCTAATTTCTTGGAAAACCAAGAAGCAACCCACTATTTCTACATCCACTACGGAGGCAGAGTATAGAAGCTTAGCCCTAGGCACCAAGCAGTTACTTTGGGTATCTTATCTCTTGCGCGATTTGGGATTTTCTTTGAAGCTTCATGTTCCTCTTATGTGTGATAATTGTTTTGTACTTCAGATTGCCCATCATCCTTGCTTTTATGCGCACCAAACATATAAACATTGATGGGCAGTTCATCAGAGATCATGTTTTAGCTGACTTTTTTTTACCATTGTATATTTCTGCTTCTCATCAAATCACTAATCTTCTCACTAAGGCTATCATCATTACTCAGCTGCAATACTTTGTTTCCAAGTTAGGCTTACAAGAAGCTCTAACTTGAAGGGGGGCTATGAAATACATATAACTTATCTATGTGTAGGCTAGTTATCGGTGATACATGTATATCTATTATTAGTCCACCTATTGTTTTCCATTTTAGTAGTTCTTTGTATATAAATAGCCACCTAACTTCTTGTAACTAATTAACTTATCATTTTCTTCATTGTTTTCATTTCATTCGATTTGGAAGTTCTTTGTTCACCTTCGGGCTATAGTCCTTGTCCTTCCTTTCATAAAGGGTCTAAGTGCACACAAGCAAATAGCAAAGGTGTATATACAATTTACCCAAAAAATAATATATAATATTAATTTCTTATTTTTATGTTAATCTCATTATTACATTGAAACTTTACGTATATAAAATAAGTAGTACAATGAATATTCTATTGTCTCGTTTGGTATGCTAAAATTATTTCAAATAGGATAGAGTAGAATCAATCGAAATTAAATTAAATTAAATAGAATGAAATCAAGATCGAAATCATAAATCATTTCCTATATTTGGAAATGCCCAAAGAATGGAATGAAAATGATTGTGTATGGAATAGAATTTGTCAAAAAATATAATTAATTATTAGATGTTATAATTAGGTTAAAAGTTAGATAAGTAATTCCAATTAGTGATAACTAATGAGGCAAGAATAGAATTGCAACTCCACCTCCTAAAAGGTGGAATTGAATTCCCCTTAGAGCTAAAATTACTTATTCTATGGAATCAAGATTTCTCTTTTTAAAATACTTCTAAACATGGGAAAGGGAATGGAAACTAGAATTGCGATTCAACTCCGAATCCATTGCCATGCACTAAACATGACATAAGTGAAAATAATTTCATGGGAAAATTATAAGGTAATGTTCTTTGCAAAAGAATAAACATAAAAAATGTGATCCTATAACTTAGACATGTATATAGTTTGAGTTAGATTCAAACGCGACCCAAAATCTAGACTATCAAATCCAAAACCCGCTTTAATATCCAAGGCCCTTAGCTATAGTAACATATCCAAGAATAGAGAAAGTATAACATTAGTTCTCAATGTCCAAGTGTCTACTTAAGTTTTTTAGTTTTTTCTTTTATTTAAATTCACACCCTTTTCAAAGTGGAATTACCTCAATTTAATAATACGTTGAGATTTAAATTTGTCACTTTCTTAGGTGGTGATTAAATGCCCTCAACCTTAGGGTAAGTGAGGCAACAACATTACGTTTTTCCACTTGAATTTTATAACTTTTTTCTATTTGAATCCTTAGACTCTTGAAAATGGATCAAGAATATCTTTCCCTCTACCATGCTAAATAACATGTTAAGAGTTTAATGTGGCACCTCTTTAAATGGCAATCGGATGCCCCAAGCTTAGGCTAGATAAAGTAACCATGATTACTTCTCCTTTGTTCTGTTTTGATTAAACTCTTTTTGTAATTTTTTATTATTTTTATTATGTAACTTAATTAAATTATTTAATATAAGGGGTTTTGTTCAATTAGTTTCCATGAGTTAATCAAAAGGTGATATGTATCAACTCTTAATGTGATCTTTAATAGAGTTAACAGAACAACTTAATTTGTTTATTTTCAAATGTTTGAAGACTAAGGGAAAAAAAAAAGGTCAAAAACCCAAAAAAAAAATAGCCAAATGTTGAAAATGTTTTTGTAGTTTTTCAAGAAAATAAAACATAACCTCAAAATGTTGGCCCTATGGATCCAATTACCCTACCCCTACCCCCAAAATAAGAGGGAAGCTAGGCCTATTCTAGTTATACCCCTTAATCAAGTCAATGCCAGCTCCCCGTACTAGCTTTAACCATGGATGAACTGAATTGAACTAAAATAAATCCATTAGATTATTCCTTCTATTTCAATGCATATGATATAGATTACCTAATTCCCTTCTAATTTAGAAATTATGTAAATATGGGGCTAGTGAACATCAAATTTCCTTTTGCAATGGTAACATGTTATTTATAGGATTTTCTCTTCCTTTTAAACGTTTTATAAAGATGAATCCTCACTATTTAACCACTACTAAATATAAGACAAAAGAAGTTAATCCCATGATGTCGAAATCCTCTCCTTTTGATGAAATCTTAAAAACTATATAACTAGCATTAATATAATGTTTCTCTAGCATAGTAGACTTGCATTTATTACTACAATGGGATAAAGGAAAGAATTAAGAAGTAAAATATGAGAGGAAAGAATTAAGAAGGAAAGAAAGTAAAAGAATGGAAAGGAATGATTTTGAAGGAAATGTTGATCAAACATTTTTTTTAAATTAGTTAAAGTACCAAAATATTCTTTAAATCCAAAAAGATCTTATCATTTAAAGGATATTTGCAATGTATAGAGGAAAGAATGGAGAGGGAAAAAATTAGAAGGAAAAAAAGTACATTTCCATTATTTGGCTATGGAAGGAATTAGAGAGAAAAGGAATAAGGAAAGAAAATCTCCTTTAAGACCATGATTTGTCACAATCGCAATTCTACTTATACTATCCTACAAGTTTATGATTATAAGAGACTTTTCCGAATTAAATTATGTATAAAATCATTTTTACATAAACTCATGGTAAAATCATGATTTTAAGTATACAATTCTACAAATTTATGGTTCTATCAGTTCCTTGCAATTCTACAGTATTCTATATATTATTATACGATCCTATGCTATTCTACATGATTTAAAATTAATGAACTTTCAAAAATAAAGCAAAAGAACTATATTTCTATGATTTAGAGTAAGCCAATCAAATTATAAAGGAAATGACACTATATTTATTTTTTTAACTTAAATTGACTACATTACTAACTTCATTGTTAAAGATCTCTCATTGAAGTTTAAGAAATAATTGAGAAAGAAGATATATTTAATTTACTGAATGACTATTGGCTAATTATCCTTTTAGGTGCTAAAGATAAGAAAAAAGATGAACGTAATATTATATAGAAAGTCAGTACCCCTATAGATCGGGTTAATCATGGTGCAAAGAGTGAGACTAAAGATAATTTGAGATTCTTGACTCTAATTCTATTGAAGATGAAGTACGATCAATGCTTCAATGGATTTAGGAAAAAAAAATATGAATATTATTAGCAATAATACCAATAATGCAATGGCAATTATACTAATAATAATGATGATTGTGATTATGATTGGGAGAGCTTGTAGTAGTTTTGAAAATGGTGAAAGAACCAATGATTAATGTTTGTTATGCTTTAGTATTATAATGATTTTTATTGTAATATAATTTATATTAATTTTAAGATTCATATTTAGTTTTAACCATTGGTATAATAATTTATACTTAATTGTTTGTATTATAACTTATATTGTAACCAAAATTTACGTTGGATTTTTTTATATCATATATTTCAATTTTTTATTATTTTATACATATTTATAGTTTTTAAAAACTAATTTATATATATTGTAGAAACTTAATCTCTAAGTTTAAATTTTACGCTCCAATTCTATGAAACCCTTAGCAATTCTAAATAGAATCACGAGTTTGACTACCTTCCTTAGGACCACACATTTCTATCCCCTCCTAAAATGATAGAAAGAGGAAGGAAAAATAAATAAGTATTGTAATTCCAAATTCACCCCCTTTTTACTTGCTTTTTCTTCTTCCTTTACTTTTATGATGGATAAATTCTCAATTTTATGTTACAAGCTATTATTTATAATCATTATAATTTTTTCCAAGTATCTTCCATTTTCCTTCCTTTCATTGCACAAGTACATTATTGGAATGAATTAAATCCCTCCTAATTATTTCCCTTCATATTCTTTGGTTTCATATTCACTCCTTCATAATTCCTCTCCATACCAAACATAAGGCCTCTTTAGTTCGTTAAATAAAATAGAAGGTGAATGAAATCAAGATGTAATGATAATGGAATAAAAGTTTAATTCATATTACTATGTTCAACATAATTCATATTACTTCATTTATTTCACATAATTGTTAGATGAAGATTGGAATGCAAACTTAAAAATACCAAAATTACTATACATAAAAGCGAATAAAAATAAACAAATAAACTCATTGGCAAAGAATAAATAAACAAATTCATCAAATTCAGTAAGCTCCACTAGACACACACTCCAATATAACCATTTACAACACCACAAAATACCACCATGGCTTATACATACCTACGATAGAACCCTAGAATAGAAGTACACTCTTCTCTTTGTCATCAACATCGATATCTGCTATTCCTTCTGGTGCTATGCTTCTTCTATCACGAATGACTTTCTCCTTATCCCTATCCTCCTATGATAATGATACTAGTTGTGATCTTGAGATTAAGAATGAAAATGGATTAGTCCATAATGTTAGTAAAAATGATTACTTTCATCAACCTTAGTCACTTCCTTCTATGTATGAAGTTCAAACTAATGTCTTTACCATCCAACGGTACATTATGGACATATAAACAGCATACAAACATGATAGATTCAACTTTAAAGGAGGGCTTAGATGAAAGTGACTAGGGGATTAAGGTTTGATGTGTGAGGGGACAGTGGTAGAATCCCTTCTATTGATGCGTGAAAGGGAGATGAGTAGTGACCATGGATTAAGGTTTGTGATTGATAGGAATGATGATCTTTTTTTTAATGAAATAAAGTGGATTTGGTGTTTTCTATAGAGCATACAAGTAAAGGTTGTAATTTTTTATTTTAATTGAGGTAGATTTGGAATAAAAAATGGAAAATAAGAGGAGAATCTAGATTCAAAGGTTGGAGGTATAAATGGTAATTCATTGTTTATGTGAAATGTGAATATTGTTGAATAAACATTATAAAGTTCTCATTTACAAGTAAATAAGGTAATTAGAGCATCATGAGCCCCAAACTGAACATGTATTAAGTAATTTTATAACATTTTGTTTCATATTCTCTCTATTTTTAGAGAGAGTAATTTTTGTAGGTTCAAGAGAAAACATTTCCTTATAAATCCTTCATCCCCCCCCCCCCCAACAAAAAAAAAAAAAAAAAAACTTCTCTTTTAGTGTTAAAGTTCCAAACAAGAAAAGTTAAAATATATTTATATTATTAAAGTATTTGAAACCATCAAAACAATATTTTAATTATTTTTACTTATTTAACCTTTTAAGTAAATTTTTCATTATTGATAAATAATTTTTTTAATACATTTAATTATAAATATAAGATAATTTAAGCATTTTAAAAAAATATAACAATCTCTCCTATCTCTCTCTCTCCCTCCTCCAACATTTTCATCATTCTCGTTCTCTTTCTCTTTTTCAATATTTTCATTACTCTTTATTTTTCTCTCTATGATTTTCAACTCTTTTTCTTTCTCATCTATCATTATCTTTTATTAATATTATAATATATTTAATTATATTATATAATTTTATTTATTTTATATATATACAATATGCATACATCATCTACAGATATTTATATAAATGGTAGCAGTTATATTGGCCAGCCCACTGACTTGACAATTGACACCTGGCTATCTCCTATTCAACTTTGAGTGCTTAATCGAATTAACTTGGAGGCCAACCCTCAGTTACCTTTGTTGAACCAACCACGCCGATTTAATTTTGATTACATTAGTTGTAGAAATATCAATATCTTAGCTAAAAACATTCGAGACTTCTTCAGTCAAAGTCATACCGATGAATGTCCTTAGGTAGTAGCTAGGGGGCCAGGAGAAGAAATATTTACATTTTTAAAGCTAATAATTTAGCTTAGGGAAAAGGTAAGTAAATAGATTTTTGAATTTCTTCTTATCCTCATTGCTAATACTCATCCGTTCATCATAATTTTTCTTTCAATTATAGAGCAAGATACAAATTAGTCATGGAGAACATCTTCGTCTTCATATATTTTAGTTTATATATATATATATTAATTTTTTTTATATGATAAAATTTATATTCCATCAAGGACAAGAATATATCTATTTGTCTAAATTTTTATCTAAATAAATTTAGAGGAAACTATAACACTATGCTTAAATCAAAGGAAAGAAAAGAATTTCCTCCCTAATTCCTTCCCCTTAGGAGAAAGAACGATAAATAGAGCCTTCCGATTTGGAGGGAATTAAAAAGGAAAATACTTAAATTTACATAAATAACCTTTCAATGAAAAGTAATTATGGAATTTTAAAAGCATTTTGATAATTCATCAAGTTTTAAAAAAATATTTAATAAATTTTCATCTACAATAGTTTCTTTTATTTTTTCTTATCCAAATAAAAAATTTCTTTCATTTTCGTTTCTTTATCCCTTCCCTTATCACAAACATAGAATAAAAATATCTCAAAACTAATCAAATCAAATAAAACCTTAAACTTAGCTTTTATTCAACATCATAACTTTAAATATATATACATATATATATATATATCTTTGAATTGTCACTTTTTTTATTATTTTCACAATAATTCAAGATTTTGATAATGGTTTAAAAAGTATATATATATATATTAATATTATAAAAAATAAAATTATATTTTAAAAGTTTGTAGGGTTGAGATTAAATTAAGATTTTCTCAAAAGTGGGCTAAGGGATATCTTCAAGGAAATCTTTTCGCATTTAACGAGTACAGTAGAGGACAGATCCTGATGGTACTGATGCCATCAATGGTATACTGCCCGTAGGCATAGGTGCACACTTTTTCTTTTTTCTTTTTTCTTTTTTTTTTTCCATCTAGGTACACTTCTTTTGCAGTAAGGCAGATCCAACGGCTGGAACTACCTTCATCTCTGAAGGAAAAAATGACGTAAGAAAGTCAAAGGGTTTTGGTCGACCACGAGACACGAGGTCTGAACCACACGTGTGCACCAGAGGAAGAAATAACAAATACCATATCTTTCTTCACCGCTTCCCAATGTCTGAAACTGCAACTGCACTGCTAACTCTCTTCTGCTCTGCTACCCATCACACACAAATGGGTGAGTCAGGTTTTGCACGTGTGGTATGACTTGTCAACCTTCCTTAGACAATGACTCGCTTGGATGGACACCAAAACTATATTCTATGTCGGAAATTTTTATTGACTTTTTACACTTACTCTTTTGTGAGTTTATGCAAATTTATGTAGTTAAAATATAATTTCTTCTCCTTCACACCGTGTTTTGAGTAAGAGGAGATTAAAAAGGAATGTATACAATAAGGAAGAGCAGGAGAAGAAAGAATTATAGGGGATTTAATTTTTTTTATTTTGTTTGTATAATATAAGAATGAAAAATGAAAGGAACTGCGATGATTATTAAAAGATAAAATAAAGTATAATATAAATTATGAATATATCTACTTAAAAAAAAATTAAAAAAAAAAAGAAGGTAGGTGAAAAAATGGTAGATTTGAAATTACAATCCCAATTTCATCTTCCCCAGTTTTTTCTCTCCTCATCCTTTTTCTCCATAATTTACCCCATGACCAAATAAAAGAATTGTTTCTTTTTTCCTTTCCTAATCTTTCTTCTATCTTTCTCTCTTCTTAAACGTACTATTTATGGGGTGGATCTAACATAATTCTCCCCCCTTATACTTATAGTGTATATCAAAATTAGAAAAGGAGACAAAAAGTAAATTTAAATAAATCTTTGCACACTTTTCATCTTAAGATTCTTGATAACGAAAATCCATTATAGAATAGGATATTACGAGGAAAAGAAAACATTAAACAAAGTTGATCACAAATCTTATATGTTATGAAATCTTACATCTTTCATATTTAGCGATTAAATCCTACTTCTTCTTTTTTTTTTTTTTTTTTGTGAAAGACATGCGATCGAGTCCTACAAAAGTGTTCCAGCAATTGTCAAATAATTTTTTTAATAAAAATTCATTTGTCTTTTGAAAACTTTTACTGACATAGTATAACATATTAACCTCAAGTGATCAGAAGAATATTAGAATATGCCATGTTTGCATCAAATATATGTTATTCCATTTTTCTTTTCAATTACTATTATGTTATAATTTTAAATAAGGGAAGAATCAAACTTATTTCCGTTCAATTAAAAAATCAATATTCATATCACTAAATTATAATAATTTTTTACAAATATATATCATAACTTAATCTCATTTTTTAGGAGTAAACTCTTGGAAATTTAATGTTTTAAGACTTGATTGTTTGGCGAAAGGAAAATAAAAATAAAAAGAAAAGAAAAGACTTGATTGGGGGCATTTTTCTCAAAATCTTCACATAATTTAACGTGCATATATTTCCTATCTATATAAGAGATTTGTTTACGAGTAGCCCGATATAACTGTCAGATTTATTTAATAAAGAAAGCATGTTATTGCAAATGAAATTAATTAACTTCATTTTGGAGTAATTAAAATTAAAAACAGAAAAGGGAAACATTGCCCCTGCATCGGCAAATAATAGCCAAACAAAAAAAAATATACACTCTCCGTTCACTTTTTACTCCCCACTATCCTTCCCTTCTTTTTCAAACAAAATTCTAGGATACTAAAAAGTTCACATGCAAGCCATTTTCAAACCTACTATAGCCTTTTGTCTGCTGGCAGAATGGCTTTTTCTGCATCTTGGCAATTTTTGGTGTTGGAGATGGTGATTTTTCTACTCTGAGTCATCAAGATTTGCCATCTTCTCATTAGTATCGTAGTCGTCGGCTCTTTTGTTCCATACTACTGATTTGTTCAAAGGTTTGGAAGAAAGTCGTTTTCTCTTGGTTTTCCATTTTTCTTTTTTCTTTCTAAGGAAACATAGTCCCAAGCATCGCTATTCTCTTCTTCTAACGGGGTGAAGATTCCTTATGGAAAAAAAGAAAGGAAAAAATAATAGCCTTTTGAACTTATTAGATTTGTTTCAATTATTGAAGTATCGATCCTTATCAAGATTCTTCTTCCTTTAGAAATTCCCACGATGAATATAAATATTTATATTGCCTTGAACTCGTTCAGCTAACAATCTACCCAAAAGAGAGGGAAAAAAAAAATAAAAAGGAAAATCACCCTTTCTTTCTCAACATTTGGAAGAAGGGAAAAAATAAATAAATAACCCATACTTCATTCCTAATTATGTCGAGGATGTAGGGGCATATGTGTTTTTTATTCTAACATGATGTTGTTGCATACTAATAAGTTGCTAAAATATTAAAATTAAAAAGTTATACATTCTAGAATTGGTCATTGTTATTGCCATAGCATCAGAATCTCTTGGCCCATATATATTTAAGAACTTTTAAACCTTGTCATGATTCGACATAATTTGTTATTTCTAATTTAATATTTTTTTATCGTTTCCTACCACCAATCATATGTTATCCTATATGATAAATAAATGTAGATCCACTATTATTATAATTATTATTCACGAATGAGGACAAATAGTTGGCAAAAATCTTCCACACGGACACCAAATAAGGACAACATACATTTACTTTGTCATGTTTCAACTAATTAATTTGTAAACATCACAAAAATCAATCCGCCTCAATTGGATTACGGGCTAAAAAGACAGTTCGGTTTGGGTGGGATCACGGTCCGATAATTGCAATGAAGCCGGCTTAGCGATAAGTATTAGGGACAATTGCAAATATAAACACCACCAAGGTCGGGTAAATTTAAGAATAATTTAACGGACTATCTCACTAACACCACTCTACTTTAATCGAAAGTTAATTTATTACCCGAGCTTTCAACTTGTTAAATTAAAACTTTCTATATCTTTATTATTATCTACTTCACATACATCTGACATATATCTCACTTTAATTAATGATTAGACTAACAAATTTTAGATGAGATGGTAACAATAACACAAAATGTTTCAATTAGATATTAAATTTAGCAAGTTGAAAATTTAAGTAATAAATTAAACTTTTTGATGGTATCTAAATTTAATATCTAATGGAGTTTCAACTTAGGTAAGTAAAGTAAGTACATGACTATGTTCCCAAGTATATTTGAAATTCAAGAATAAAAATTTAATGCTAATAAAAAGTAATAAATTAATTGAAAAATTTTAAAAATTATCTAAACAATACTAAAAAATTCATAAAATTGTCAAAAATTGAGCTTTAATTAATGGATATGTCACGTCTTGAAATAACAGATGATACACCATCACACAGAAATACTTATAATAATTAAACACAAATCTGATAAAAAAAAACTATACTTTGTACATTCAACGCTCAAAACGAGTTCCATTTTAGCCTTTCATTTTACAAATATATACAAAAAAGATCCAATAGTTGTAACTTCATTCATTGAAACTAGGCTTCCATGTTGCTATTGTACTTGATCCGCAAAAACTTCATCTTTTCCAAATAACTAACTCCATTAGAGCTCTCAAAAGTCTATCCCCACTAATGACAATGCCCTTAAATCTGCTCCTCAACCTACGTATAAAACACTTTATCCCCTCAGCTTACTGTAAATTAAGTAAGAGTAGATAGATAAGTAGCACCACAACAAAATACATAACACAAACATACAATTAATCATATTAAATTTACCACCTAACCAATAAGTAAAATATGCAATTAATGTATGTCATACTAATACACATAACATGCATCGGTATTAATATCCTAACCTAGCCTAACAAGTTATCCAATTAGTTAACTTCAATTTAGAAATATGGATAATATATCTAAGTACCAAGCAATAATTTAGGCCAGCAATAACCACGGAACATGGTTGGAAACATTAGTCAAGGTAAATTTATATACACAAAAACCTAACTTTGAAAACTTATCCCAGTAGAATCATAAGTTTCGAAAATTTAACCTATAGGACTTTTTGTGCCATGTCATGAATGTATCAGCTAGATCTCAAATGAACACTAACCAATGCTAACAAGCTCATTGATTTAACTTTTTAACCAAAGCCTTGCTTTATTATTATTTTTTTTTCCTTCTTTATTTCCGATAACTCAATATCAAGTTTACTTGAGTAAACACCTTAGGAGATGGAGTTAATACCTATCATTTGTCCAATGTTAACGCAACAAATCAATAAATTATGGTCAGCTAACATTAGATACATAAAGCAAGACATCATAGTCCTCATCACTCAATAAAATCAAAACGATGCACATACAATCACTTTAACCACTTACAAAAACTCACAGCCTATTGAGTAGATGTATATATACTCTCTATAAACGTATCTACTTACCTGGCTTGCTAACCGTTCCCAAGCTTACTCGTTAGTATGATGCTCCTCTTTAGCTATCTTACCTAATATAGATAAATATTATCAATGTTAACTATAGATCATGTGTTTATATATATTCCAACTTGATATTAACATATTAATATTTTTAAGTTTATTCTATTAAGAGAATATTTGTCTGAAACTCCCTATGACTTATTCTTTGATTTATCCATCTATTTAGTTTTTAAACTATCCTCTAAATTATCTTTTAATTCAAGCTACTTTCAAAATTTTCTAAATGAATATTATTTAACTTATATCCTCATCTCGACTAATTAAGATTCCAAAGTATTTCACCCGACTCAATCTCCAAGCTTAAGTTACACAAAACCCCTAAGTATATCTTTCGATTCTTGCTCCAATTTAACCTCTGATTCGATCAAAACACTACATTTAGTTATAATATACACAAATAATAGAAAAATACTTTATAATTGATATCCATACTCTATCAAATCCACGAAAAATATATTATGCTCAGAAAATCATATTTGCCATAATCTAGTCATGAAAAGTACTATAATAGCATAATATGTAATATTTTCCAAAATGCTTATTTTAGTTCAATTTTATAAAAAATTATCTAAAAATAGGTAAATAAATATACTTAACCTTATAATCAACCTATAACATATATTTTAACATTGCTAGTCACCAGAAATCATCACATATTGATTTTATTCATAAATTACCTTGAAATCTAATTATTCTTTGAAATTAGAAAAACTATTAATAATATCCAAATAAATTACAATAAATAGTAGAGATAGAGATTTTCAACAATTCTTATTACCAAAATTTTGTAAATAATATGAATGTATAGGACAAAATTTTTCAGCTTGAAACAATATTGTTTGATATTTTGAAAAATTACTTCAAAATTCATTAGAATGGGGCATTTTCTTAAGAAAATACCATAAATCATTATTATTCCAACAAAATAAAATTATTACATAAAAGTACATGTAAAATAACCTTAAGAAACGATTTTTCATAATATTATAACCTAATTTACTATTTTTATTATTTAATTAAAAATCAAATGCAAAATTCATGCTTACCAGCACACAGCCGCCCGGCCACCTTTCCGCCACCCAAGTGCACTAGCCTACCTTGTCTCACCACCAATTGCCTAAGTCTAGAGCCTTACCTTGTTAGATCTTTGTTTGTTATGGAACCATAATAACTTGCTTATTTCCCTTTTTTTTTTGCCTATTTTTGTTTAATATGTATACTAAATTTCCTAAAGAGGATTTTGGGATGTTTTAACTTCCAAATGAGTGTAGAATGAATCAATAATTAGCTGGGTCAATTGGAAGTAGGAAAGTGCAATTCCAAGTGCCCTTACTTAAATTATTTATTTTTATCGTAATATTACCAAACTTATTTCTAACTTGACAATTCACCTTACATCATTCGAATGTTAAGAAGACCTTACCACGCCTAATTCCATATTTTACATATGAATTTCATATTTATTTTATAATTTTTAGTAATTAAATGCTATTTTTATGTATTTATTAGTGCACTTTACATATATATATATACATATCCGATATATAACACATATATATATATAGTATGACTATATAATCATACTATATGTTATTTGATTTCTAAATATTAATTTTACAAATCAAATAATTTATATATAAGGGCTCGTTACATTTCGAGACTCAAATTTTCAATTCTAGGTAATTATCAAATGATCTCGGTAAAAATAAGTTTTATCAAAATTACATATTATATATACTTTATTTCAAAAAATTAACTTTACTAAGACTCTTCTTCTAATTTTTATGACCTCATATTAAAATTTAGCTTAATTCAAACAAACTTTTCTTAAATACGCTAATTCGTAGCGAACGTCCTAACTCATATCAGTAGTCTAACAACTAGGGTCTCACAAGATATCTAACAAATGTAATGTAACACCTAAAATTTTCAAGTAAGATAGCTTAATAAAATGATTAGGAGAAAAAATCACTGGAAATGGCAAAGAAAACTTATAAATATTACTACCCTCAAAGCATGAGAAACAATTCAATGTGTAAAAAATGCCATATGTTATCCACTTCTGGTGTATAAATATTAATTAAACATTGATATATAAGACATGTATAATCACAAAAGATACCCCTTCCTTCATTATTCATATCAATATTTTATTACCATTTACACGTCATGTGTATATATTTATTACTAACACATGGCATGTAATACCTAATGATTTTTTTTTTCTTCTTTCAAGCACTCACTTCACTTCACCTAGAATCACCAAAATATTTTTAGAAGCTTTTCTCCTTCTTAGAAAGTTGTCTAATAACTCTTTTATATGGTAAAGTTAAGTAGTTGTATATGCTTTATATTATAAAGTCAAGAAGTGTTTTTTTTTTTATTTCTTTTTTGGTGAAGTAAGTACTTAAGTCATATTATAAAGAGTAGCAGCATACAAACAAGTCCTTCCTAGTCATTAGTTGGGATCCCATGTAAGAGTATAGTTTACATTGTTCATATCAAAATTACAATCATCTAAACAAGCTACCGAAGTTTATCACTAAAGTTCCTTGGGATATCTCCCCAAAACATTGTGTTATTTCTTTCATCCAAGCCTTCTTTCACTAATTGGTCTAAAACTCTATTTTTAGTTATGGGCACTCTGCAAAATAATGCATTGTTAAACTCTATGGATAATTGATGACAATTAGCTAAAACTATAGAGCACAAATTATTATCCACTTGTTCATTAATAATCCATTCAAAAGGTAAAAGTAAATCAGTTTCAACTATGATATTATCAATATGCTACTGCTTCACTTACTCTAAGCTATGTATAATCGCCCATAATTCAAACTTTAATGGGGATATGCCAGCAATGGCTCGACCGATAGCCCTAGCACCTTTCCAGTATAGTTTCTCATTATACTCCATATACTTGCTCTTTGACCTCTCTTTGCTATTATTCCATCACAATTGAGCTTTATCCATCCCATTTCTGATTTTCTCTACTTTGAATATGTAATTCTTGGTTCATGCTTCAACTTACTTCTTCTCATACCCATCCACCATTCAGTCTTCCCTCCAATTGCTATTAAAGATTCTATTATTTCTTTCCTCCAAAATACCCCATAGTTAATGCATAAATAATCCTGCTTTGGGTGTTTGTGTCTCATCTAACTTCGGCTTCCTTAGTCATACATTCACTTTAATCCAAGTATTGAACTTGTCTTAGTCAATTTCTCTAGGTAGAATGCTCAGGAAGCCTTTTTCCCTCCAAAATTGTTTTTTTATCTAGCAATCCATAAAGAGATGATGGATTGATTCATGTTCCTTTAAACAGAAGACACATCTCATGTCTATCTTAATAGCCCCATTCTCCAGGTTATCCTTAGTAAGTAACCTATTATTCAACATTCTCCAGATTAGGAATTTGATCTTCGGGGTAATAGGCAATTCCTAGATCCACTTCCACCTTAATTCTTCTGCTAATTGCCCTATATCCTTATCACTTAGTAATTTTTTATATGCCAATTTGCAAGACACAATCCCATTCACATCATAAGGCCAAATTAGTTCTCTTTCCCTGTAATCTCCTTCTTCAATCCATAAGTTACCTAGTTTGCTTGCTATGTCCTCATATATTAGATAGGTCAAGACCTCTTCCTTCCAAAATCCCCATTATCCTAAGCTTCCACCAGCTTAATTTGGTCTACTTCATATGTTCTTGGTCCTCGCAACTAATGACACATCCTCATTGATGGCAACTGGTTATCCTACCAGAATAAAGTTTCTCTTCCATTATAAGTTTTGACAACTAAATTCCCCTTTGGCTAGTCCATCATTCTCTTTAGTTCTAATGAAGCTAGACCCTCTCTTGACTAGCTCTTCTCCTTATAAGGCATTGTACTTTCTATTGATTAGTATAGTCTATAGAAGGTCCTCCTTTTTTACAAGCCAAGTCAATTTCGTAAAGTTCACATTATTTCTTGTTTTCAAGTTAAGCAATCTAAATCCTTCATCATCTTTAGTTTTCTTAACCTGACCCCATGCAACCCAATGTACCTTCTTTTTCCCTTCAACTTCCCCCTCGAGAAAGTTTATCTTTATCTTTATCTTTATCTTTTCTACCCCATTGATAATCTTAACCAGTAGGTGAATCACTTGAGAGTAATGATTACAAATACTCTTTAGTGTTGAGGACACTGCGATCTTTTGCCTTGCTATTCCTAATAAATTGGCCTTCTAACCTACTAGCTTCCTTTTAGTTTTCTTTAAGATGAAGTTTAGGTCTTCTATCTTTAACTTACTTCTTTCTGTGACTAGAATCCCTAGTTTTTTTCCTAAATTAGCATTTGGGTTTAGGCTGAAGGTATTATAGATTTCTTCCCTTAGGGCTCTTTTAATATTTCTAGAGAAAATGACATAAGACTTCTCATTATTGACTCTTGGACTTGATATTTCCTCAAATACATTCATCACCTCTTTAATGATTTACTATTTGCCACTATGGCTTCCCCCATGCAAGTCATCTGCAAAGAATATATGAAAGAGTTAGCAAATCCATACCTCTTAGTTTAATGGGTTTCCAAACCTCTTTCTCTACAAAGACTGTAGATGGACCTACTCAACACTTCCATGGCTAAGATAAATAGGTAGGTTGACATTGGGTCACCTTGCCTTAGTCCCCTACTTCTAGAAATAGGCTTTAACATTGCTCCTTTTAAGACTACTCTGTATGTGACTATGGCTAGGCAAGATCTTTGAGTTTGGTTCACTTGCTAGGTATCAAAAGATTTCCACTACCTGTCTAATAAAGTTCCTTTCTAACCTATCATAGGCCTTTTTTAAGTCAAGTTTCGCCATCATCTAGGTACCTTTTCTTTTTTTTTTTTCCTACTGAAGGAATGTAACATTTCTTAGAAGACTATGATGTTGTCTCTTGTGGACCTTCTTTAGTATAAAACTCAACTATTCTAAGCTTATCAAGGTATTTAAGTAAGGTCTTATTCTATTTAGAAACAATTTGCTAATTACCTTATATATTGTTGTGCATAAGCTAATGGGCCTATAGTCCTTCATTTTGTTTGCACCTATTAGCTTTGGAATAAGGACAATGAGGTTTTGTTTAGTTCTTTTAGGAGCACTCCTTTTGTTATGATTTGCTTAATTATACAACTGACTGACTCCCTAACTATGTTCTAACATTTTTTAAAGAAATTTTTGTTATATTAAAAACTACCAAACGGGAAAAGAGTTTTTATTCCTTATTAAATGAGAGTGGAGATCTCTCATTAGGCATCAAACTGAGTAACCTTACTCATCATGGGCCATCCAAATTAATAGCCCAAGTATAATGTCCATATTGATGAAGTATTGTGATTAGATAATAATTTTATAAATGATATATTAATAGTTCAAAAATATATTCTAAATAATTTATTGATACTAATTTACATAACTAAATAATTGAACACTCTCCACTTTGATAGCATTAATCAATTGTAAAAAATATATAAATTATTAGCATGAGAATATTAATCATAGTCAAAGCTAGGGCTAGCAATGAAGCATGATCCATAAAGTTGAACATAAAATGATACAATTATAAACAAATTTCTGCACATAAAAAATTGGTAAGAGAAACAAATGGGTCAAACTGATTTAATCACAATAAAATTCATGTCTAGTCTGGATTCAACCTATGAACCTATTTATGGACCTGTTTATTATTTTTTTTTTCTTTTAACTAAAATGGACCTGTTTATTAAATAAGTCTCTTAAGCAGGTCTTAAGTTGGACCCATAAATCCATTTAATGCTAAAATTAATAACAAATATGTTAGTATTTTTTCTACTAGCATACACATGCTTACCAGTGCTACATGATCGGTTTGGTGTATGATAATTATCTAGTTAAAATTGCACTACACATGGGTTTTTATTTAAAATTTTATATTAATGGAGATAAGATTTTTTATTATAAAATTATCAAAATTAAAATGTAAACAATATATATATATATATATATATTCTTAGGTAATTATAAATGTGGTGTCAATATTATTACTTAATTACCTAAATATATATTATAAATCTTTATTTTATATGACTATTAATGGTATTTTTATAATTATAAGAAATGATATGCTTTTTTTAATAAAATAGAACCTTTTGATTTTCAAAGTACAATATAATTTACCAAGGTTATAGTATTTTTTATTAAGTTATTTACAAGTTACAACTCTTTTTTTTTCATGATTAAAATACAAAAATTATTAATGACAAAAATATGGTAGTAATGAAAAAGTACAATTTAAAAATAAAAAATTATAAATGGTTGAAAGGTATTTTTAATTAAAAAAGCAAAAAAATATCAATAATAAAAATGCATTAATAACGAAACAAAAAATTATAAACATAAAAAATGTATTAATAATGAAAAGATACAACCAATACAAGTGAATTTTGCTTAAAATATATTTATATTAATGAAAATAAATATTTTCCATTTAGAAAAAAATGGTCACGAATGAAATATAATAATATTCATAAATAAGTTATTAATACAGTGTCGATATTACTATTATATATATATATATATATATTAAGGGCTTGGAATGAATGGCTATTCAATGAGACAAAAATCGTCAAATATTGTATAACTATTATGAAGTTTCCCCCTTGTAAAGTTATTATAGGTTTATCATTATTATATTTTCAAGAGAATTACAACGGAAAGGATGAACGTTTGAGGATTAGTTCAAATAAGAGATCAGTGTTTTGAGAAGTTCAAATAAAGGATTAATGATTTACAAGATGGTTAAAATAAAAGATAAACATTTCAAAAAATTCAAATAAGAGATTAACGTTTTATAAAGTAATTGACCACTTTACTTTATAAAACGTTGATCTCTTATTTGAACTAACCCTCAAATGCTCATCCCCTCCACTATAATTTTCCCTTATATTTTCCAAATGCCCTTCATTCTACCATAAACGTCAAACACCAATCTACCCCCTTACCAAACCCAACCAAACACTACTACCACACTCTCTATTACCTATGTTATCATTAAAAGTATGTAAGTAAGTTAAACGGGGCCAACTCAACCTAACCTAACCAACTTTGGCCCATGGATTGAACGGGCCAACCAATTTTGGCCTACTTTTAAACAGGCTAACCTACCAGCCTAACTATTTTTACATTAAGTATCAGAATCTTTAAGTAAATTACAATCCCATTCCATGTATGTTTTTTGTAATAGTTTAATATGTGCAACAATCAAGGTCCAAGAATGCTTTATTATATAAAAGAATGGTAGGGACATATTAGCTACTTAATCAAATTAGGCTTATTTTGGTCATTGCATCATCTTGTGTACTTATGCACTTATGATTGACTTTAGATCTATTTTGCTCTACAATATTCTATTTTTATTACTATAGGACAAATTAAAGACTGGCCTTGATATAATTCTTGGTGGAGATACAAAGCATAAGAAAAATGCTAATATAGTCTTAGAATACTTGTGTAAACATAAGGTAAAGAAGGCCAACAAGATGAAAAATGTTGGCTAACAAGAACTAAAGAAAGCTTAATATATTTTCTTCTGGATTTTTGGGAGTACAATCACAAATTCGATAAGTACATCGGCACAGGTTAGGGCAAACATACTTTAGTACATTCCTCATATTAGACTTGGTGTCTAAGAAGGCAAATCATAAACTCTAAACTTAGTGTATGACAATAAAAGACTATCATACCACTGTTGTGCATCCAATAAAGGGAAAGTTAACAAATATAGCAGCAACGACAAATGCTTATTGTCATGCGTCTAAGGTAGACAAAAAAGCTAAATCATTTGGGCTTCTCTCTAATTTACTAGATTATTACCCCTATGAGCTTCTGACTCACCATCCACATTGATGTGCTGAATGGTAATATCCTTACTGATATTAGTATTGCGATCCATCTAAAAATAAACCATAAAAGAAAATGTTAGAATATAATGAATTACTAAGAACCTCACTTTGCAGTGAAAAATAAATTGGCTAGTACAATAAATGCTTGCAAATTACATTTATCTAAAAACTTGAATTTGTCGATTTTGATATAGGCAATTATATTTATTACTAATCAATAGCAGAAACAACACTGATCATAGGTAATGCAACATTAAATCTTTAGTTTTCAATTGTTTGTCATGCCGCTTCCCCATTAATAAAGCATATCACACTACATTCAATTGATGATACAATAATCTACTGTTTCTTGGAGTTAAACAATGAAATTTTTTCAACAGTAGCTATAAGTCATGTATAGCATAATATTAAATTTTTAAAAAATGCACATTTAAAAGGTAGGATCAACCCACATACACACCTTGATGTAAAGTTTGGTGGATAGAAGTTAATAGATGATTTTCCATAAATAATAGGTTTTTGAACTTTAGTATAAGGCAATATCTAACAACTTTACAAAAACAAATAAAATAAATTAATGTAGACTCAAATTGCTTTGTCAGCCTAAAGCCATTTCAAGCAAACCTGAAAAAATACCTAAAACATTAAATCCCAGCAAATTTACTATACTTATGACCTCACATATCTGATGCAAGCAAGTTAAGCTACTTTGAGATTTTTAAGGTCTACATATTCTTTATTTCTCTCATTTTGTTGACAATTATCCAACTGGAATTTAAGAATATTGATATTTACCAATTATACTTATGATCTAAAACCCCATTCTACCAAATCTACCCAATCCCATCAAGACAACTTAGCCAACTCTACCAAATCCCACTATTGGTGCCATTCTACAGACATTGAAACTGTACTATATTTCATTAGAAATAAAATATTGTTCATGCACAGTAGATTTCCCTTATTCAGCTAATAGCTTATCTTAGTGGAAAAACCCTTGGTTTATGCAGAGCTTGAAAGGAAAAAAATTATAAACAACATAAGCCTAAGCTTCGGAAAGAATTAGGTATCCTAAAGGCATCTGAACCCAGTCACATATAATACCATACTGTGCTTTGTAATACCTAAAACACCGAAATTCCTACCTCATTCTCCCCATAATACTACCATATGGTGAATGATTGATAGACAACCTACAGAACTTATGATCATTCAAGAGAAAAAAACACTGATTTCTCTAGCATATATGACAGGTTCATGCCTAAATGTAGAAAGAGGGTGCTTACGAATTACAATTATGAAGCTTGAATGTTGTGTTGTTTGTTGACTCCTGTGACTTATGAAGTGTGACTTCCAATTTCTATTAAGTTTTTTGACACCTGAGAGAGATGAGATGAAACTCAATAGTGAATAGTGATAGAGTGATTGATGAGTGAGAGAGACAATTAGATCGAGTAAGAGATAGAGAGTGACTTAGGGTTAGGGTTTGAGTGAAGTTACTTTTAAAAATAGTAAAGAAAGTAGATAGAGAGAGGGAAGGTATATGTGTACTGTTTATTGCTTGTTACGTATGTCGTGAACTTTGAGGCTTAAGCCATGCCGTGCGTGACCTGACCACTACACTTTGTTCTAAATTGTGACTTCAAATCCACTACTTTTTTTTTTAATAAAAAGCAAGGCAACCCAGCCTATCATGGGTTAACCCACTTAAACCTATAAATAGGCAAAAAAAAAAAACAACCTACTTTTATATAGGCTAAAAAATCCAGCCCAAACCCACTTTAAAAGTAGGTTAAACGAGTTGGCCCATGAGCCAAATCTTGTTTGCACACCTCTAGTCATCATGTCCTCCATCACCACTTTTAAGTAAAGCCACCACAACCACTCTTCTCCATCTATCGTACTTCGTGATCAGAGTTGAAAGTAATGTAAACAAACATCCAATTACTAAAATGATGAGAGACGGGAGAAGAGAGAAAGAGAGATGCAAATGAAAGAATGTTGGCCAGAATAAGTAAGATGGGGACATTAGAGAAGAGAGAAAGATACAAAGGTTTCAAAGAGAGAGAAAGAAAGGGCAGCATAGTCATCTAAAATGTATTGCTAATCTACTCCTTTCAATGTTTTTTATCTAACTAAATAATATAATATATTATTACAATCATGTTTCATTCTTAATGAATTGAAATGCTATTAAGAGTCCATTACATACAATGGAGTAAAGTTTAATGAATGTTGATTACTTGGAATGGATTCCATTATTCCCTTGACTAAGGCTTAGGATCTAATATTCCCTATCTATTATAAGGAGCCAAATGAAAGTTATCACCCCTTGCTCCTTCACCATAATACGACCATTGAAAATAGGTTCAACCCCCTTTACCTCTATGAATCTCTACTTAACCATTCACTGGTAGCTATATCTTAATAGTCAAAATTTCAATAACCTCTAAGATAGATTTTTTTTTTTAAGGTAAGTTATTTTTACAATAAAAAGGCAATTGAAGATAGTAGTCCTCTATACTCTTTATTTCTAATTTTATACTACTCCAATTGGGACAATTTTGCCTCATCAAACATGATTCTGATACCCCAAGTGAGTACTGTCTCAAATGAAGATAATTAATGGTACTTTATATAACCAAGATGGTAAATATTCTATCAGCACTAGTTAGGAACCTTTTGATCAAATATCCATTAGTCACATGTTATCTTAGCCACTAACTACTTTCGGACACGTAATGTTATAAATGGTATTAGATCTAACTCCTTACCAGTAAAGGTTTAATCCAGGGACAAACTTAAGAGGAAGTTAATAGGCCTATATCATTTTAATCTAGAATCTTTACATTCATGCTGTTCCTTAAAATCTTTGAATCATATTAGTCTTGGCAAGTGGCAAAAATGAACTAGATTGCAGATGAAAAAGGAGGAAGACTTAACCACATAGTAAGGTAACAATGCAAAGAAGTCATATGCTTAAGGGAGAGAGTATATGAAATCTCAAGTGAGTAAAGTCCCACATAGAGAGAATAAATAGTAGTTTATGAGTGATTATAGTAAATATCAAATCGATACGAGCTAGGAACTTTGTCCAAGTATTATCCATTAGTCACATAGGATTGGTTATTAACTTCTTGTCAACTAAGAGGATTCAATGACAATAAGTGTATTTCATCAAATGTACTTTCTGTTTTCTCTCATTTCACTCGTATAACCACATTCCCTATTAAATAATTTGCAGTATAGTCAAAAGTTAGAGCACAGGAGATGAATCAAAAGTCTAGGCTTCAATAAGATGTTGTAGTTTATACTTGTATAGTCATGAAATGATACTACTGCAAATCCACTTATTGGCTTGCTATAGAGAAGTTTGTAGTTGGACTAATGAGGCAAGATAAATCATCTATTGAGTCATTAAAGTAGATCTACCTTGGGTATCTATTTGCTATTTCTAGTTTCATAAAGCATATTGTTATGGAAATATGAAGTTTTATTATGAATAAAGAATTAACTTGATTATTAATTACTTTTAAACTAAGAGGTTTCAATAAGAGTAGGTATATTTCAATGAAATTCACATTCCGTTTTCCTTCATTTCACTTGTAAATCTACATACCCTTTTAAATAAATTATGGTATGAATCTTATATTTAAGTCAAAAGATAAAGTAAAGGGGATGAATCAAAAGTCTAAGCTTCAACAAGAAGTTGTCATACTTTATACATGCATAGTCATGGGATGATACTACTGCAATTCTACTTATTGGCTTGCTACAAAGAAATGCTTATAGTTGGACTAATGAGGTGAGATAAATCATTTGCTAAGTCATTGAAGATAGATTTACCTCAAGTATCCATTTGACTATATATAGTCTCATAAAGCATATTGTTGCATAAAGAGTGAGTTTTGTTATGAATAAAGAAGCAACTTTGTTAAAATATAAGCAATCTCTTTATTATATTAGTAAAGAAATTGGAGAGGAAGTCAAAAAATGTATCAACCCCTACTTAGGAACCTATAGTCGTAGGTAAAGCTATGGGAAAATGGTGCTAACACTTACTATGTCACTACTTGATTATATGGATTCACTAAAATAGCTATGTAAGCAATTGTGAAAGTATGAGGCAATTATGATTTGTAAATAGTGTAAGTCTATTCTACTACTATATTTTTAACCATTTGGAATTATGACATTCATCAGCTCACTTTTATTAACTAATGTCCCCATTCACATAGAATCCATGTAAGACTTTATAATCGCTTATGATCTCTATTACCCACTTTTATCATTTCATAAGGTATCACAAGCATAGTCTTTTAAGCATGTAAATCCTCATCGTATCAACATATAATTAGGTTTACCTCTTCCTCCTTTTTTGAACAAGGATTCCATTCATTCATGCCTCCTCTCCTTAGGACCTTATCAACATAAAGCTTTGTTGGAAGCTACAAATTGCTAAAGCCTTGCTTTGATGACACTTCCCCCTACTTATCTAATCGCATCACTAGTCTAGTGGTTCATGTCATTGTTCCTCCATTAATCTCTCACCCATATAAGTTACTAAGAAGTTTCAATTTCAAACCATGAGCAATTTACAAAGTAAAACTAAACTAATGGTCCCTAATCATGGTAGTTCTGCAAATTAGATATATTTGTAGTTATGATTCCATTTATGACATCCCATCCCAATTCCCAAGCTAAGATGTGAATGATAGTCTTTTTTAACAACTTGTTGGAAAAATTCCTAATTAGTGTGATTTAATATTCACTATTTTGGCATAATAAGCCAATCCTTTTCTCACAATTAAGATGGAATTTTGCAATCACTTACAATCTCTGTTATCCTATCTATTATCACTTAGATATCGCCACTAGTATATTATATTAGCATGGTAATAATAGTTAGTTAATGTTCAATTAAGAAAACTAACTTAGTTTTACACGTAGGTTCAGTAATGTTTAGCGATTTGCATACGTTTAAGTTTTTACTCATCAATCTAACATAATGCTCTTAACAAAACTGTTTTTTCCATTTTCTTAGTATTAAAGCCATATCTTTGCTTAGGATTGATTGTTCACTTCCACCAAATTCATCTTATTTTTTTTAGTTATAATGCCTTACTAATTAGCCAATTTCAACCAGTTAACTCAAAAGTTACAACATTATGTTAATAAGTTATTCACCACCATAACCTTATAAATTAGTATCAATCCCTCTGACAATCCATGTGGAACTTCATTTAACCATAGGGTATCACAATCTTTCCCCCTTAAACACGTGACGTCCTCCTTGTGAAACATTATAATTAGGTCAAGTTCTTCCCCTATTTTAGTGTACAATTTGAGCCACCTACTATCTATAAGTCATTACGGAAGTATGCTAGGAGTCACCACTCACATGACACTCTTCGCCCTCCTTGAACTTCTTTTCTAAACTAGAATCAGACCTGAATTGTCTATTTACTAGTAAGGGGTCAAATCCAATACCATTTATAATCACTCAAGCCAAAAGTAATGAATAACCAAGCCAAAAGTAATGAATAACCAAGTCAATAAATACTAATTGATCTATTTTAACTATCTGACCTAAAAGTTGCAACCTTATATTAATAAGGTATTCATTACCATAGCCTTATAAATTAGTAATAACCATTTCCATAATCAAGTGGGATTTCATTTAATCATGAGGTATCACATTACTATTTTGATAGTCACACTTTAGTCTTCACTTCGTTAGAGCTTACACTTATCAACAACAATGACCATGCTAAGAGTTTTGCCATTTTTCTTGTGCTATTAATTCCAAAAACGAGTAATATCAACTTTCCAAACTTAGTATGCATTTTCAATTTTGCATCTATTATTTGAATGTCATATCAAACTAAACTTGTACTTATCAAATTTTACACCCGAAATTTAAATTTACTAAATATCAAACCTGATTAAATTTTTACTTGTGAAATCACTACTTCCATAAGATGACATGGCAAACACTAATTGAGGACTACAAATAATGGTAAAGACGTAAATTTAAGAAAAATTTAAATTAAGTATATATTTAGCAAATTTAAATTTTAAGTATGAAATTGAAAAAGTAGTAATTTTCACTTTGTCTCTTCTAAATAACATTAGGGCTTGCCTATGATAGTATCCCTATTAAATTCAAGTTATCCTAAGTTATCAAATCTAAGATTGATGCAATATCATCAATCTTGTCAAATTACATGGTCTTATTCTCAAAATGTTACCTCTATGATAATATTGTTATTGGAATATGTTAAACTTTTATAGTTTAATTCCACACTTAAAGTTTGAAGTTATTGAATATCATACATATTTAAACTTTTACATATCAAATCTACTACCTTCCACCTTCCTATAATTTCACTCTCTAACATTTTCTATTTGCCTACTCATCTATTTAATTATGACAGAGGTAATAAATTTGATTGGCAAATTTTCTATTAGATATAAAATTTAATAACTTCAAACTTTAAGTGTAAAATTTGATGAGTAAATGTTTGATTAAATATAATATTTAGCAACTTAGAAATTTGAAGAAATGAACAAAATCAAAGATAATAAACATAGTATTCCCGATCGTTAATTATAGTAATTTAGGGGAAATGGACACGTTTCACTCGTCTTCAGGATTAGGTTATGATGTTACTGCTAGAACTTGTAACATAGCAGCAGGTAAAACGCAACTTTCTTTTTTCCAGTCAAAATACCTTAGCCAAATTAAGCAGCTGCCCACGTGATAGAACACAATTTGAAAATGACATTACATAGATTATTGGAGAAGATTTGATTAATTGATTATTGGATGTACCGCTGGGTGGGCGTGATTGAAAAAAAGAAAAAAGAAAAAGGAATGTGCAATTTTAGACAAATAATTTTGACCAAGTGCAATAAAAAATTCATATTTTACCTAAATATGGTATAAGGTGGGGGAAAAAAAGAAAAAGAAAAATAAAAGTTCCGTGCTAAAGAAAAAGAAAATGTAAAATCGGCTGTTTATAAAAATATGCATCTTGCTTTTTACATATAAAAAATGGAACTCATACATGATCGATCCTATTTTTCTATGCATAGTCTCCAAGTATGTTAAAAGATGAAGGGAAGATGGATCTAAATTCAATATAACTGATCCAATCTACCTTCTCTTAGTTACAAAAATGAAAGCCGGCTTAACTTTTAGATGAGGGGGCATGAATAGTTATCTGACTATTTAAACAAGTATATTATTGAAGTTACTAATTATCATGGAAGAAATTTCAGTGGGGTATAACTACTCTTTATCATGAAACATGACAAAGAGGCCATCTTGTTCTCCCTCGTACTTTTGTTTCCCCACTCGCTTCATTTTTCTAATAACTTGATTTTGTATAAACTAAGTGAATAATTTCTATATAGATTGGATTTTTACAGATACGTAAATCTATAGATTCTTTTACTATATAACTTCTATATAGAGATATCTTGTCACATTTTGTATTGTATTTGTGTTAGTATTAATAATAAAACTCACTAGAAATCATAAATAATTGCTTTTTGATATAATCATGCTTTTAAGTCCTGCGTCGTGTTAGTTTTACATCTTTTATCTCTATAAACGTATCCCTATTCATGTTAAGTTCATGTCCATTAGAATTCGCTAACCCTATTTCAACATGCTTGAAGGTTGAAAATTCATAAATTCATAGACCTCAGGGTCTATTCAGAAATATATATATATATATATATATATAATTTTCCGGATAAATCCTATACTGAGATCCACAGAAATTAAGTATTTCTCGTAGTAATGGAATGTTGCATTGGTGGACGATAAGGATGGCTCTTCCTCGTCCACGATGTGAATGTCATTCTCAATCATGTGGCCACCCCTTTGTTGTTTCATGGCTGATGTGGATGGACATGATAGCCCAAGTGAGACTTTTATGGTTTCATCATGTCTTACGACACACAAACTCGTGTATCATGGGACTCCTAACATGTTATCCTCATACTTTACAGCCTATCTCTGCTTAATCATCAAAACCATGACAAGGTGGTATTTGAAACCACCCATCGCTACTTCTGCGATTTGTATGCAATCATTGCATGCATTTTTTCAACTGCATATATGAGATAGAGTCATGAATTCACGTAAACTAGTATATCCATATTCATTCCTTCTCCACGTATTTTTAGCAAAATCTGCTCGATTATAATTACTTATACCTTAGATCTTTAATCAAGATGATCGACAAAATCCATGAAAACATTACTCTAACTGATTTAGGACTCAATTAAGCATTTGCAGTTGAAAAAATAATTTTCGCTTAAGTTGTAAAAAGCGATTTATTAAGAAATGAGTAGTCTTATAACTATATCAGTATTTTTCTATTATTTATACCATAATTATATTACGATTCAAAAATACAGTTTGATTCATCCCTCTTTTTTTTTTTTCCTCTCTTCTTAAATTCCTTTTTCATCCTGTTTTATATGGCAAAGTTTACACAGGGGTTTATCATAAAATCATATCAATCATAATACTTTAAAACAAAAATCCTATGGAAAATTCAAGATGTAAGGAAAAAAAAAAAGGAAGAGAGAGACAAGAGAAGGGGTTCATAGAGCCCAAAATCCAATCTATGGACCTTTTTCCTAACCCCTTTAGCCCAAAACATCTTTCCTTTTTCCTTTTATACTTTATTACTTGTGAAAGAGATGCTTATTTAGTTTGCATACAGCTTTAGTTAAACAACGTCTATTTTATGTATAATATAAACCAAATAAATAATTTATATGGCTCTTCAACTTTGCCACTTTTTAGAATTATACAATTATAGTTTCAATTAGTCTAATTATAAATCAAATTAAAGATTTAATTATTACAGTTTATACATAAATTAACTTCAATTTACACCATTAACTTAATCAATACAACCAACAAATAAAGTGATCACCCATCCCTTTAAGAAAGCTCACACAATCCCCGATATGTGACCACTAACCACATCTTATAAAATAGTAAATCACAACCCACTTTAACAACATAAGTCATAAGATCCATTAGTAGCCGTGAGTAATACTTACCACCCTTAAGAGACTATGTGACCTCTGTAAGATCCTTAGCAATCATCCTATTGACTAATCATGCTAATTCAACTAATAGTGTAAATTGAAGTTGAATGATATTTAAACAATGAAAAATAAATTTTCAATAAGTTGAAACTTCACACTTATAAAAAGTGCTAAAATTATAATATAACCGTGAAATTGCCTCCATTTTATATTCCCCTAGCCCTTATTATAAGACAAAATAAGGTCTCTTCGGATAAGCCAATAATAATAAAGGAATCATTGTTTCTTTCCAACCATATTCCATTTCAATGAACCAATTACAACATTGGATGCTAACTATAAGACCAACAACCAAGTAAGTGTTGCATTTACATAAATATTACATTCCCTCCGGTACTCGTCACAATATTAAACCTTGTTTTGACACGTCCCATCCCAATGGAGAGACGGTATTAATGCCATTTAGCCTGTAAGTGCCTTCGCAAACTCAAGAAACTGAACATGTTATACATTGTGGTCTTACACTACTACGTCCTTGCCGCTCAAATGTGTATAAACATGTCACCACCGATAAGCATGCCCTGTGCCCTGAATGCTGTCCAGTTTAACATGTAAATAGCTAATGTGATATCTTCTGGACACACTTTCATTCCTCCCCTTTACTTCGCATAATCTCTTGTACTAAGAAAGTAAATTTGAAATTTGACAATTAATAAAGAAATGCTCAGATCAGGTATCTCCTCCGTTCACCAGCTGTCTTAGAATGAAAACAAAATGATATGCAGCAGAATCAGAGAACTCACCTGCATTTTCTCTTGCCCACTCAGAGGGAACTTCTCTTCGAAGTTCCATGATACACACAATAGCATATGATCCCAATTCTAAACGGTTTACTTGTCAGTAGACAAGGTAGCAATAAACTTCTACCTTCAGGCCAGGTATGACCGTATGCCAATGTAATTGCAAGAGCTCACATATGTCTAAGATAGACTTATGGAATTCATTGCAACGGAAACCGAATTTCTAAAGCTTCTTAAGCGAATGCTAATACAGGGCAGGACTTTACTATTTATGGCTTTCCCGGTTCTTCATCGCGGAATCAACCAGATTCACCTTCCTTCAGCTCTCATCATTGGGAAAGTTTCTCAAGTGCAGCCTTTAGCCAAGAGATATGGTCGTCTTGAACAAGATTTTGGCTTTGCTTCCCCACTAATGGTGCAGCTTTTTTCTAAGATTGTGTGGATCTTCGAAGTCTAACATTTAAGGCCTCAACAGATGAATGTAATGCATCCAACTCAACCCCAGAAAACTGGTCTGCATAAATATTTATAATTGAAAAAAAAAAAGGGAGTTGCAGGGTTCATAAGAGGGCAAACAATGCAAGATAGCGATGGTAAGCACACTTTCAGTAGATATACAATTATGAGTTCAACAAAAACGCCACCACCCCAACCAACCAAAACAGCAAAAGAAAAGAGATCTAAAATGGCATGAACAGATTTTTTGAATCATGCTATAAACATGGCTAAGGATTGTATCAGACAGAAGTATAAATCAGATCCCATCAAATCTAATAAGAGTAAAGAGTCTTCTTCATGTAGTAATAATCAGGGGGAACCACACTAGACTTTCATTTTTTTCCCCATTCAATATTGACTTATTTGTAGTCTCTTGTTAACAAGACAAAATGAAAATTAATCTGCACAAGATCTTCAGTTAAACAAGAAAATAACATCCTCCAAAGAGAATGATTACCAAGCTCAGATTTGAACTCTTGTTCTGCTCTAGAAAGCGGTTTCTTGTGGACCCCAGTCAAGTCCCTTCAATGTTGCTCCAGAATGTTTTGTTATTCGATTAAATGACAAAATTTTTTGTTCAGTCTATCTAGCCTGTTCCACCTCTACTTTGGCAAGCCTTAGTTGTGCATCAACTATGCAAGCATGCTGGTCATCAATAATCCGCTTCAGCTGAGAAGCATGATGCTTGAGCTCACAGTATACCTGATATAATGAAGGCACGATGATGCATATCAATTCAGATAACAGCAGAAGCAATTTTAACTCTGGCAAAATGGTTCCCAATTATGTGATAAAATAAAGGGAAACCCTAAACCTTACTCATTGACAGTGTTTTAGAGAGCTCTTACAATTATAATAAAAAACTTATGGATGTGCACTGTCTTTATGATTATCCCCTGATGTTCTAAGAGGGAGACTAGTACGAGGAAGAGGATAACAAACTTTATCTGAAATGATGGCAAATTATAAAGCCATTACTAGGAAACAACAAATAATCCCCCTACCTTATGAGCATATTCCACATAATTTTCATGAAAAAGTTTAAAGTACTGATGCTGAATTGAGCAACCTTCAACAGAATCAGCTGCAAAAGAACCTAAATTTGGGGATGTCTGCGGAACAAGAACCACCTTAGGACCACCAAGAAGTTCTTTGGTAATGATGCTTGGGTTATTGCTCTCTTTTTTAAACCATTCTAAACTATCATCTTCCTTCCCAGCATCAACATTAATTGGAGGCAAGGGATCCCAGGTTCTCATTAGCACAAGACATTCCTGACTAGAAGTCACAGCAACAATCCATAACAATCAAAAAGAGTCGGATAATGAGACAGAACCACAAACAGGAGATGGTGAGGATGTATCCCCTGGGCAGGTACTTAAAACAGGATGCACTGAGGGAGTCCTCGTACTTTCATCTTTAACATTGGTTTGACTAGTGAAGGGGAGAAAATGTACTACCATGGAATCTATTCCACCAGCATGAAGACTGTACATGCTTTCTGGCATAAGTGGATCGGCAAACATTGTGATGCAAGCATCACCAATGGTCTTCTGAGGCAAAGCCAAATCCACAATGGCCAGTCTCAACAAAGGGGGTGGATGTCCCAGCCAAGTGGTAGAATTAGCGGTTCATCAAGGTGCAGAAGAGAATATTATTCAGAAACTGATTCACAAATCATAGCAAGACCAAGAATACAATCAAATGAATCACCACAAACATGAGGAGCACTAGCAACATTCCATATCAGCTGGATTTCATCTGCCAGGGCATCCATTTGCAGTTGGCCACCACTCCACGCTGTTACCAGCACTAAATCTTTGCCGATCAAGTTGTATAGCAAACCTATGGCATGGCTTTTGTTATCTGTAGTTCGATCTGCCTGATCTTCTCTGCCATGACCTACTCTGCATGGAGGCCCCTGAATAGTGAAAGGAGATGATTATTGCTTCATGGAAGATACAGAAAGAAATTTGAATGCTTCTGCAATCTTCTTTTCTTTTCTTTTTTTTTTAATAAGGAATGCTCATGCAAATTAGAGAGATCAAAAGACTTTAGGAGATTTAATAGATTTAATCAACAGCATTATGTATTGCATGTTCATGTACACTTATAGAAAGAACAGCAATAGCAGACTTTAAATGTTCTAGAATGGATATAACCAACAATGATGTGTATGAGATATTAACATGATGTGGGTTATGATTCTTTCTCTCTTCCTCGTTTTCTTCTTCCAGTGTCTTACAATGATATTATGGCACTTGTTATCGACAATATCCTAAATCCCACATTTAACTTTAATTAATAGGGAGAAGCCCTGAGATGGGATTAACATATCCAAAGTATGAGAAGGCCCAAGAATATCAGGTTTTGTTAATGATAATTTTGGTCAATTATCAATTTTTGGATTCAAAATTAAGCAGTGTATCCATGTAATTTAATCTTGAGACCATAAATTCACATGAAATGGTGCGCATCATCCAATTATTTGTACCACTAAAGTAATTTTGATGATGAATGCAGGTGATAACATGTTCCATGATTGTAAATGCCCTATAATAGGTTAATTGACTGCCCAACTGAAATTCTTAGATAATATGATGCGTGATGCAAACCACAACAACACTCAAGCCATATTCCCACTAGGTGAGATAGCCTATATAGATCCTGTTTCACCATCACTCTATCACAAGCCATATCCTCTCCAATACCCAAGCATGATGCACACAATAGAAAAAATATAGTGTGTGTGTGTGTGCGCGTGTGTATGCATATATATATACATATATATATAGATATATTGTAATTGTATGTTTTTTCTCCCATAATACATTAGGTTTTGTACTGGCAAACACTGGCAAATATGAAAAAGGATAGACACACTTTTCAACTAGCAGTCCACTGGCATTTACCACATTTTATAAATAACTATCCCCTCACGATGCAATAAAAGGATTATAGAAAGAAAACCAAGGTCATTCACCCCAGTATGATGAGCTCTCAGAATCTTGCACAATATTCTTAAGATCAGCAACTTTTACAGCCTGTGTCTAGCAAATAGCAATTCCACCATGCAGTTCCAACAACATTGTTAACGCCTCAAAAAAAGTTGAGCATCTCCTTGGGGAGAGGACAGTAATAAGCCAAAAGAGAGACCCAAATTACCATAGCCAAATTTATTCAAGAATTTTATGGAAGTATACAAGCAGCACAAAAAGAAACAAACATGTAATGGGACATCGTGACTTTAATTATTTCATGCCTCAAATTGACGTGAATAAATTTCAGAATTTGCCCAAATAAAAAAAAAAAAATCGCATGACCTGCAAGCAGAGAGATGCATCAAAGACTGCATAAGGATAGGATGGACTGTTACAGTCAACAGATTAACCTCATTGTTGCTTGCTGAACTAACTCAGGAAATGTGGCTTCCAACCAGAAAATTGCAAGATGACAGTTGTGAACAGTTGCTGAATTGGCTGATGGGCATCACCATATAGTTCCACATTAAATTCCCATTCGTAGATGCTGTGACAACTGAAAACTTAATAAAGGCCAGTCCAAGAAGTAAGCTTTTTAGAGGTATAACAAGCTAAACTATCCACAAGTTACTCAAACTCTAATCATCAATAAACTGAGTTCAACTTCATGTGGTCAAACCAAGAACAACCACAAGTTACTTAGGAAGCTTATCAAACAAAGCTAGAGAACATTATGTACCTGCTCCTAATTCTTTTCTTCAATATCATTATCCTTTTGTTCTTTTTATTTTGGTCATACGATCTATTTTTCATGTGTAGAACGGTTTTCCTTTTCCTTTTCTTTTCTTCTTTTTTTTTTTTTTGGTTCTAGACTTCTTGTTAATACAAAGGGTCGTCTTAAAATGAAGTGAAGAACAATTCAAAGGCAAGATAATGTTCTTGTTGAACTTAAGTTCAATATTCATTTAATCAAGGAACCAAGTTGAAACAAGTCAATCTAAATGACATCCAGCAGCATATTAATCAAATTCAAATCTAGCAATTGATACTCCATCAAGCTTGAGCAAAGGGTCCAGCCCATGCTATCACTCAATTACAAGATATATCTTTTCAAGCAAATTAAAAACCGAATTGCCAATAAATAAATAAATAAGAGGACAACCACCATAGCATAGGAAGCCTCAGGACAAAGAAGTAATTATCTACTAATAATTGATGTCAGATAGACTACAATTTTACATGGTTCATGAGCAAACAACAGGTAGACCCTGATGCATGAAGAGTGCCCCAAAACATGGTTAGCTTTGTGGGACCTGCCTTGAACACATGTAGATTCCATCTAAATCCAATGTTTATGAGATGCCAGATGCACTTAATTTCTGTGCACCAGGGACCACCCATTTTTGGTTGTTCTTGAGACGGTACGAAAAAATAATGGCCTTCCACATAGCATACTTTAGTTTCCTTCTTGATACAAAGACAGTCAAAGGCAAGAGAAGTGCTATAAAAGGAAAGGACAATAAAAGGTCATCATAAATATCCAAAATGCAGTTTACCTCCTGAAGGGAAAAACAGGGCAAATGACATAGATTGAGCCATCACTAAATTGAACAAAAACCTGCAGCAGTATGAAATACACAATTCAACAAAAAGGAACAGGAAGAAGAAAAACTATTGGATCAAAATACTCTGGTCAGACAGTATAGCCAAATCAACACCAAAAGAAAATTGACTCTCGGCAATACCAGAAACCACTATTAATAATTTAGTTGCTATGGTGACCAGTTTCATGTTTTGGCAAGTTCACAGAGGGAAATGATGGTAAATCATGCAATAATAACAAATTAAATAAGATGGCAAAAGATGATAAAACAGAAAAATAAACAAAAAACAAAGTCAAATTTATACATCAGACAACAATATATGTATTGGACAAAAATAGATGTATAGGAACAAAGTTAACAGTAACCGTGTCGGCAAACAAATATGCAACTATAAGCACAAGAGTTCTGTAAAAAGTAAATGGTTGGCTCAGAAAAGGGAAGTAATATGCAGTACATGATTGCAGAAGCCATAAATAGGATAATATCCAACTTCCATTGAGCAGTTGATATAATACAAACAGAATTATTCAGATATATGAAATCTAGTAGCTACTGTCCAAAATACAGAAAAAAGATTTAAAACAGACATTATGATGGTAATGAAGGCTGAAAGAAGCTGCAAAAGAAATTTCCATACGCATCTAGGCATGCTCAGGCTTTGACAAACATTCGAGTATCCAACCAAAATCATATTTTAAGCTAACGCTTGATGGTGTGAGTTTGTGTTGATCAATGTTTAATGTATCAGGAAAGGGAAATTAAGGCAGGAAACCAACAATATTTCTAATCAACCATAAAGGCCAAGAAAAAGGAACTGCAATAACCGTAGAAAAAGATGCATTAAGCACAGAATATCTGAGAACATTCATAATGAACAGGTTTTTCCCTGTGTCTCACACTGAATCTGTCCCACATATGGTCAGCTCCAAAATAAAAATCCACAGGATAGAGTGATGCTGCTTTCTTAGATCTACCTGGTTCCACTGGCTGCAGATAAAATTCTTGTCTGGTTGCATGAGATCCATGGACAAATCAAACAGTCTACAATAAATTAAAATCAGCAAAAATTGTCAAAATATGCAACTGAAGGGAAACATAACTCTTATAGCTCTCTCATATAAAACATAAGAAAGGCAAAAGTTGGACGTATTTAACTCCATAACCGTTCTCACAAGGAATGAAGAAATATATAAGAACAGCTAATTTAAGCTAAAAAAGTAGCTCAGGTATAGAATCGAAAACCATAGAAATTTTGGCAAGTGAGACCACCCTAAAGGAGCAAATGCATATAAAAGTTTGGGGGAAAAAAATATTGCTGAGTTAGATTTGCTTTGAAATTTTATTCAGCTGTAGATAAGGTATTAAGACCTTGTCATTGAAGCACATGTCAGTATACACTGACAAAAATTTAATAAGCATTGACCTCTGTAAACTTTATTACAGCCTAGAACTCTCTAAACTAGAATATTCATTTTCAACCACGGGCTCCGAAGTAAAAGTCAACATCCAAGCTGATATGTGCCCCCATAAATTAGAGAACTTTTTCAACAAGAAAGAGGATTGTATTGACACCTGAAAACTGAATCGGAAGAAAGAACTCCCACATGGGTACAACTGCCAAAACTTGCAGCACTCTTATTTTGTTGCCTCCATTTAAATAAATTGGAGAATTAACGAAAACAGTCCTGTAGAAGAGCAGTGGACATCTCCATACATATAATATAGAGTAAGTCTTCTATAAGAGGAAATGCAAAGACACTGCACTTTAATCATATATTATAATGGGGAAAAAAAATAGCGGAAAAGTTGTTTTTTATACCAAAGCTTTCCCATTTCTTATTCCAAATATCAAGAAATAAAGATATCCCAAACTACTTAATCCCTCCTAAGGAGACTCATCTAAGTACTCGGAAACTCCTTTCAATGCACCACAATAGCAAAACGATATCCATAACATGCTCTTAAATTCTTTCTCAAACCCTATTTGCATATTAACAATTCCATCCCCAAAAAACAAGCACTTAAATCAAAACCAGTTAACAGATAAAAATTATAATTCTTTCCTTTATCACTCTGTTTCGTTACATTTCCCCTTCTCCTTACTCAAGGATTACCAGATATAGTGTAAATTAAGAAAATGATAACCTTGGGCCAAACACTTCTCGAGAGGCAAAAGAACAAAGGTTTCACTTTGCATGCGCTTCGGTGTTCCTAAAATCTACAAACCAACTCTGGCAAATATGAAGGCTAATTTCTTCATTTAACAAGTGTTTGAAGTACTTATTAATGAACCATAAAAATTAAATTCAAATTTAAATCAAGTTGAACCCGGAAGAGAAGGAAGGCAACTTTTCAGATACCCTAGATGGAGTTGCGCCGATTACAGAAGTAAGTTCGGTTTCAGAGTTTTGTAGCTCTACAGTGTATAATCGAGAAGAAAGCAGGAAAATGAGGTGTCCGTGAAGGCACCTGATTTTTGTACTAAATGTGCGCATAAGAAAACCAACTTGCAAACGAAGACGCGATTTAAGCGTCTTCCTAAATAAAGAAGACGCATGGCCGAGATGTGCTTTGCTTAGTAAACCAAAGGCCCAAACATGCTTTTCGTCTTCGCTATTTCTATATATTCCTGATTTTCACACGTCTTTTTTATTCTTACATCTTTTAGTTTCCAAAAGTTTTGAAACCCTTTAATTTCCTCTCTCAAGCAATAGCACATCTGTAAATAGCACTCAACCATCGTTTATTTCGCAATATATTGTTGATACTGTAATATTTATATTATTGATATAAATTATAGTTAAATAATAATTTTTTTAGTGTTTATATATTTTTAATTACATGTTATGTTTTGTACATTATTTATATATTCGTATGTAGTTATATAAATTATAATGGTTACGTGAGAAAATATAGATGCGACTTGTAAATTATAGGTAATTTTACTTAAACATTAGTAAAGCACACTTACACTTACAACCATAGTATTTAATGACCCCATCAATAAGTAAAATTGTGTAGGTATGATAAGATGCCCTACTGAAAATGTGAAGTCATGTAAATCTTGAATTTATAATATATAATAAGATGTCCTATTGAAAAGTAAAATCACATGGGTGCTTGTATTTAATGAGACGTCCCACCAAGAAATAAAATCATGTAGGTGCAATGAAACGCCCTACTAAGAATGTGAAATTGTATGAGTGCTTACACTTATAGTATGAGATGAGATGAGATATCTCATCAAAAAGTAAAATTATGTTGATACTTGCATTTATAGTATGTAATAAGATACCCCACTAGAAAGTGAAACTGTATAGATGTTACAAATTGGAAAAAAATTGTATAGGCTTTATTGATTTTGGAATTACTTGATAAATAAGTCGCCAATTGCTGATTATATGAAGATAATTGTGTATTCAGGAGGAAACATAATGAATAGAAGTAACATTCTGCAATATAATAAAGATCCGGTAAAAAAGTTGAAGATGAGGAAGGATTTTAAATTCAATAATTTCCACTAGCAAATCTGTGCGAGTATTGAGGTTGATTCCGGTGGGGTAGAACATGTTCACCAATACCTTTATTATTATGAGAAGGGTGTTTTGTACACTTTGATGGCCATTACGAACGATGACGATGTAATTTGATTGAAATGGTTGACATATTTGAAGAAAACTAGAAACAAGAGATATATGTTAAGGGTTCCGATTGGTTTAATAGGAATAATATATATAGACAACTTGTTGTGTTGTTTTCTTATATTATAACTTATACCATATCATGTTTTGTTTTCCTATATCAAGACATGACAAATTTGTTCTGTTTTGTAGGTTAAATGGATCCAGAGCCAAGTAACCCTTTGGTATTGCATGGATAAGCAAGCTATCGATCACAAGACGTATGGGAGTTCCGGGGTATAACTCGATGTTTATTGATTTATCAAAACATATAGTTCAATAATTTTCTACAATAATGATGAAAAGAAATCTAAAATTTTGAGAATCGAAGCACATTATAGTACATTAAGTTAAGCCAAGCATATGGAAGGACACGATACATATACTACTAGATGATTGCATGGTTACTCACTTAAAGGATGCAGGTTTCCTTGCGATCTCATGGCTACCATTTATCCAGATCAACCATTACCTTATTACGGCATTTGTGGAGAGATAGAGACCTTAGATCCATACTTTCCACATGGCTCAAGAGAGGTGACAATCACCCTTCAAGACATACAGATACTGTTTGGTTTGCATGTAGATGAGGCCGCAGTGACAAGGCCTATGCAATTAATCTAACCCTAAATAGTTCGAGGTTTGTTAAATGATAACCCTATAAACAGTACTAGCAAAGGGGGACAAGTTAGTCTGGCTTAACTACAATGGAGATTTAACACACTTCCTATAACTGCAAATGAGGAGACTATTCGATGGCATACCCGTGCGTACATCCTTCAGTTGTTGAGAGGTTTTCTATTTGCTAATAAATTGTCTTCACTTATCCACATAATGTTCCTTCCCTTACTAGAGTATTTCCCGTATCACGACATTTAGTTAGAGCTCAGCTTGCTTGACATAGCTGTATCCTTAGTTATATGAAGCTGCATAATTAGGAATGGAAAAAGATAGGAAGCGTCGCTATACTATTGTAAGTATGGGCATCAGATAGATTCCCCCATATTACACCATGCACCAAGTTTAGGTTTACCATACATGAGAGACTACTATTAGCAACTAAGTAGGCTATATCACGAGACACCATACATCATGCTATGCATATTATTAATGTATATTGGACCGTATTTGATTTACAAATGAGTCGATAGGTGTTTAGTTCTTCAATGTTTTATTTTATAGTTGTTCTTGATTAAAAATATATGTATTATTAATATGCGTTCATTGCGAATACATTGTAGGTCATATGGGAGCTACACTTGGATGATCTTATTGATATCTTACTCTCATTTTGCAGTACCAACCGAGCTATTTAGATAGTCAAGGTGCCACTTATCTACTTCCAAATTATGGAGTCTTACTTCCCCGATTATGTCATATGACAATTTAGAGGATTTCAAACGATACCAATGGATGTCAACATGAGTAAGGAGTTATACTACATCAACCTTACGGGTAAGATGGATATCGATTGGTCGGTAGGGCATTAGGGCTACATATCTGTAAGCACCAAAATTAGACATTCAAGGTTTCGATCGGTTGAAGGACTTGATCGAGCCTAAATTATAAAGTAAAACTATAAATAATAGTAAAATGATCCCGTAAGTTTGAATTTAAGAAAATAAGCAATAAAATAAAAGAATATAAAAATTCCAAATTTTAAGTGTATAACTCGTTATTTATCGAAAATTCGTAAAATGCATTTCGATAATTAACGAATCGCTAGAGATAAATTATATGTATACTAAAAAATCATAAAATAACCTAAATAATATTTAGGAATATTTATTTAGACTATATATTAATTTACATGTATGTAGAAATACACGTAATTACTTAAAATACGTATAATGTGCCAAAATAATACTAAATAATTAAAGAAAATTCATAATTAATTAAGGAAAAATAAGGAATAATCCAGAATTGGGTCGTGGCAGCTGGGAAAAAATAGAAAAAAAATCGGCCAATTAAATTAAGACAACACAAAGGCCAAAAATTAAGGGATAAGGCAATTGTTTTGTCCAATTTAATGCACAATAAATTCCCTAAACGTCTATAAATAGGAAAAAAAATTCAGAGAACTCCTTTGGATAGTTAAGGATTTGAGAAAAATAAAGAGACTCGAAAATTGAGAGAAAAACCAAGGAAAAAAAAAAAGAAAAGGAAAACTGTGCAGTTAGGGCCACAAAGGATAACCTAGACTCGACGGGCAGTTGGTGTAAGCCCTAAAGCCAAGCCAAGTAACCATATGGTTAAACTTAGAACCCAAGGTTTAGGGCGATCGGTTTAAGGATCCGATCAAACCTAAATTATAAACTATTGAGAGGAATATTAGTAAAACTGACCCCGTAAACTTAAATTTAAGAAAATAAGTAATAAAATAGGAGACTATAAAATTTTCAAATTTTAAGCATAATAAGTATTAATTACCGCAAATACGAAAAGTGTAATGAAATAACTAATAAATTACTAGAGATAGATTACATGTATACTAAAAATTTTATAATGACCAAAATAATAGTTAGGAATGTTCACGTGTACACCACATGTATTTACGTATAGATAAAAATACGCGTAATTACCTAAATTGGCAAAAAACTAAGCAAATAATTAAAGAAAATTATAAAATAATTATAGAAAAATCAGAACAAATCAGAGGATGATAAGCTGAACCAAGATCAGGTCGTGGCAGGTTCAAACCAGAAAAAGAAAAATTAACCAATAAAATTTGGACAACCTAAAAGCCAAAAATCAAGGAATTGGGGCAAAGTCTTATCAAATTAATGTAAATTAATTGCTACAATTGTCTATAAATAGGGGAAAATTTTTCAGAAGTCATTTGGTCAGTTTAGGATTTGAGAAAAATCGAAACACTGAAAAAATCGAGAGAAAGTCTAGAGAAAAAAAAACTGTGCAGATTAAGCAAGTGAACCAAACGAACCACTCACCACCACTTGGAACCAAACCACCACCACCACCCTACACTAGAACCACCGCCTGGACCGGCCAACAACCTTGGACCGGGCTTGGACGGCCAGAAAGCTTTGCACCGGTTAGTCTCTTAAATGACCCGATTTTGAATAATTCTGTAAAATTAGTTATTTTGCCCAGAAAATTATGAAACTTGTTATTCTGAAGTTTTATTGTATGTAGATTTAGGGAAAAATATTGATTTAGTTTAATTAAATCTGTATTTATAGGGTCCTTAACAAATTTTTCAAAACCGAGCATGACTAAACCGGAAAATAAATAGGCTTAGAAGTGTAGTTTGGAGTTCAAAATTTTTCTGTACGATGCTCATGTGATGTAGAACAGTGCTATGAAGCCATTTTTTTAAAATTAATTTTCGAAATTTTTAAGTTAATTTTTAGCCTTATAATGATGGGAAAATTGGGTGATTTAGGGTTAATTAGGTGATTAGGATGTTAATTACTGATTAGGATATTAATTATATGTTTAAGGATATTAATCTCTGAAGTAGAACCCTAATCCTAGCCTTTAGGTATTAAGTATGGTTAATTAGGGAAATTAGGTAAGTAATATAAGAAATTAGTAATATGTGATATTGTAAATTAATAAATCTAAAAAAATAGAGTTATTTAGATAATATTATAATAGAAATAAAAAAATAATAAATCTGAAAATAACAATTAATCTTAAGAAAAAGTCTCAAAATGTAAAATGTTTACACATCGGGAATAAATCCGATACCGCAATTAGGGTTAGCGTGTACCAAATAGATTAGAATACCAAATTACGACCCAATAGGATTTTTGGACACTCAAGCTTAATGTGATTAATTTCACATTAGGATTCGAACATATTTCAGGCTTAGAAATCAAAATTTAAAATCTCATTTAGGATTTAAACACTGAAATAGAGTACACGAATCTTTAGGACGTAATAGGCACACACGGACAAAAATGAATTAAAATATAACTTAGAATATGAAACTGTAAATTTTAAGTACTAAAAGACCTATTTGTATTATAGGACATCCAGAGACAAAATCAGCTTGCGATTAAGGGATCAAGCGATCGAGTAAATCAAAGTAAGTTGGGTTATTGCTTATTGTATAGAGTACTAGTTTTGTAGTACTCGGAGACTTAGGCTTGTATATGATTGTGATTGTAAGTAGTTTACGCATGTGTTTGATGTATCTGAATTCGTACTGAATTTATATTGTGAGTGATTTTGTGACTGATTGAATTGGTATGAAATTGTTTGAACACCCTAAACGGAATTTAACATCAGTCGACCCCAAATAATTAATAATGTCATGCATTGCAACCCATTAGGGGATTATAGGATTCTCCAACCAAATACCGACCCCTTTGAAAGGGATAACGCAGGATTGTAAAATGGTCTCTTCTTCATCCTTAGTCGAACTAAGTAACAGGAGAAAAGGTCGCGACGAGGGTGAAGTCAATGGTTCGAAGGTAGTCACGGGAGGAGCGAGGTCTCCATTGCACAAGCCTGGGTTTGGTTGTAAGCTGCTGCATAACATGGAAACTCCTCAACCCGGATTGGAGCGGGTAAAATTTCTTTGATTTCACAACGGACCGGACTACGTTGTGCGATGACACTTGATTGTTGCATTTCATAAAAATAATTGTTTGATAATCCTGTTTGTGCTTGTATGTATTCATGAGTCTCCAATTCAACTTACTGAGCTATAATTGCTCATACCCTTATAGATCCTTTTGCAGGTTCTGATTTCTAAACACTCAAAGCACTATGCCGCCTTACAATTACCCAGAGGTTAGTCTGTTGGAAGCCAGGGGTGTGAGGATCAAGTTACTTAGTATAGTGTTTAACTAGAGTGACCATGTAATTAAGAATGAAAGACTGGTAGTTATTCTGTAATCTAGTAAACTATTATGTTATGTAAAACTTCCTAGAAAGCTCTGTAAACATATATATATATATATATAATATTGTACATGTTATTAGAAATTTGTACTATTTATCATAATGGTAGTTTAATTGTTAATCAGACTGTTTACTTCAAAACGAGAAGTCGTCGACGCCTTGTGTAGGTCATGTCTATGGTAGGTACTGTGAGGCCAGTTACTATCATAGAATGGTTTACACGGCGGGACTGTTGCGACTCTGAGACTTCGGGGCGTAACAGTTTTCTGTTGGTATCAGAGAGTAGTTTTAGTAAACTCGCTTTGAAGAGTCATACTTTAAAAAGAAATAGATATTATAGGAGTAGTGAGAGTGGGTAATATTAAGAGGGCGATAAAAGATTATATAACATAAGTAACCTTAATCTTTAACATAGGAAATATTAATTGGATTAATTATAATTACAGGGCCGAAGGGGAGAACTAATTCATAGTTGGATACGGTTTGGATGTAATGAAGAAGTATCTCCCATTGGTTATAGGGTTAAATTATAATGGCTACTGATGGAACTAGCCGATTGGAATATATTTAGGACAATTGATGAGATTATCAATAAGTTTCATGATCGAATGTGCTATAACTGGAAGGATGAGTGAGCATGGATGGAGATGAGTTTAGGCCCCCAGTATAATAGATACACCACTATAGCAGCTTTTAAGCAGAGATGGTTAGAGAAGGAGGGAATTATAACCCTGATGATGCCCTTACGATATTTTCCTACTAGGTTAGAGGATGGGAGACCATACCCTGCCAGTATTGCACACATCCCTGCTGACATTCCATACATTCCTATACAGTACCCACTAGGGATCATTGATTGGTTTCCATAGTTTCCAGAGCCTGCTGGGGATGGTATAGAGATACCATTGAACCTTAGTCCTGAACCTGAACTTGAGATACCAGGACCACCACCAGAAAACCCACCTCCAGTTGAACCCCAAGAGGATGGAGTTCATATAGAGGAAGACCCCGAGGAGGACCCAGAAGAAGAAGAAGAAGAAGAAGAAGAAGATCCAGAAGAAGACCCCGAAGAGGAGTAGGAGAACGGGGATGAACCTGGTGTAGACTTACATGCCTTAATCATGCAGGTGATTGCAGACACCGGGATAGCTGGAGTAAGAGCTGGTAATCCAGTTGAGTCGGATGATGATGAAGTACATGAGGTGATTGTGATCCCTGAGACTCCAGAGATAGTATATATAGACTCTGCATCAGAGAATGAGCAATCAAAGAGTAAGCATGAAGATCATTCGGTAGGAGGCCATATGGGTTATGATCCCTTTGATGGAGTAACTGCCACGGATTCAGAGGAGGACTAGTGTAGTTGGATGACTGATATGTTTAGTTAGGTAGATTTTTGGATATGATCCAGTAGCGATTTTGATGGAAACCGATGTATTTTAGGATCTTTTGATGTATTTTGACTTTTGATGTATCTTTTTGACTTTTGATGTATTTTGTAGCTTCTGGATCAAGTTAGATGTACGCTGTAAGTAAGTTTGATGCAACCAGTTGATGTAACCTTTTATCTTGTACAGTTGTAAAGATCGAGTCTGTACTAAATTATGTAAAGAATGATGTAATCGAGTTGTAAATTTGATATATATATTTGAAAGTTATCGAGCTGTATCTTTTGTTTTGAAGTTGTAATAGTAATGATGTAAGGTTGAATGAAATATACAGTGAAAGTTAGATTTCTAAGTACGTTGACTTTAATACTATTGTCATTACTATTTGATATGAGTACATATTGCAAGCATTTATGTATTTCTAAACATTCTCTAAACAAAAGTAAGGATAACTTATAGATAGATATGAATGCAGGATTATAAGTTAAACTAGTAAGCGATTATGGCTGAAGCTGGAAACAAAGTAGTCAAGGAGGAACTGAAGGGAATCAAAACCTTCCACCACGAGCACCATCACCACCAAGTAAACAGCATAGACAAGATTTACCTCCACCGCCTCCACAAGAAAATATGCCTATTGGGCAAATACTTGCCAGTATGCATACGATGATGAGACGGTAAGGAATGTTGATTCAACATCTTATGACTGATGGTAATGTGGGAAACAGAAGACCCCAAGAAGTTGAACAACGAATAGAGCGACCTCAAGAGGTAAATAAACTTCCTGAGTTTATAAAAGCCAATTGTTATTTTGAGGGGGAGATGGGTAGGCCAGATGTAGCTGATGACTGGTTAGCCCAAGTTGAACGGAGTTTTGAGGCTTTTAGAGTCCCTGAATTCCAAAAGTTATCTTATGGTACATTTATATTAAAGTTAGCTGCGAGAGTATGGTGGGACTCGAGAGCAAGGCAACTTGGAAATAACATTGATTGGCAACAATTTAAGGAGGAATTCAGGAAGGAGTATTTTCCCCATAGTGTTCAAAACAAAATGGTGCGAGATTTGTTTGAACTGAAGAAGTGAGGTATGAGTGTAACCCAGTATGAGACTAAATTCAATAGATTGTTACAATATGTACCTGGCTCATACCGAGATAATGTTGAGTTGAAGAAAGGTTTGTTTCTTACTGGATTTGACCCCACAATGTGTTGTAAGCTGTTGGATTACGGTTTTACCACTTACAATGAAGTGGTAGATAAGGCAAGACAATTAGAAGATAATCATGTGAGGATGCAAGTAATATGGAGTCAAAAAATCAATAGAGGATATCGACCAGGTCCATCATTTAAGAGATCATATCCTGGTGCCTCCAGTAGCAGTTCTGGGCAGAAGAGAAGGAGACCAATAACTCTGACTAGTAACCCAGTGCAATCAGTACCTAATTTGAGCTTTTATGACAAGGATAGAAATGTCAAGTGCTGGAAATATGGTGCAAATCATTTTCCAAGAAATTGTGTTCAGCTTAAGGGAAAATGTTTCATATGTAGAGATTCGAACCATGTGCTGAAGGCATGCCCTAAGATGAAATTAGTAAAGTGTAATAAGTGTGGTAGAAAGGGCCATTTCTCCAGGTATTGTGCACAGTTTGTACAAGGAGCTAAGCGAACAGAAGGTGTTGATAACACTATTGCACCTGCTCGTATCTTTGCTCTGGAGGATATGGAAATTGAGGAGAATGAGGATTTCTTAGATTTTATGGAAGAGTACTACCATGATGATGTTAAGGAGCTCATGGGAGTTGAAGAGGAAAACAATGAAGGACTTGTAACTGGTACGTACTCAGACTATCTATTGTAATAATAATTCTAAGTGTGAATTAAATTGAAATATTTGCATTTTAAGATTTATGAATGTTAGTGTAATTGGTAACCATATTAATAGTACATTCCAGGACATGTGCTGATAAATGGACAACCTGCTTTTGTGTTGTTTGATACTGGTGTATCTCATTCCTTTACAAGTCATAAATTTGTAAATGAACAAGAGATTAGTGTGGTTACTGTTAATGTAACTTATAAAGTTAGAACTCCGACTGGGGAGAAAGTAACAACATGAGAAGTAGTAGCTAATGGTAAGATAAAAATTCAAGAGAAGGAGTATCCTATAAGTCTTGTGATATTACCTCTACAAGGTTATAATGTCATAGTAGGAATAGATTGGTTATCTAAGAATAAAGCCATTGTGGAGTGTAAAAATAAAATTATCAATCTTAATGAGGGAGAAACTATATTTTAAGGAAAGGCTGGTGGAAGTAGGTTGAATTTATCAATAATGGAGATATGTGATGAACAAATGGAGACAAAAGTAAAGGAAGATGATTGGAAATTTTGTTGGGTGTTTGCTGTAGATGCAAAGAAGTAAAAGCCCAAGGTAGCAGACATACGGGTAGTGAATGAGTTTCCAGATGTATTTCCGGAGGATCTACCAGGTTTAGCCCCATCCCAAAAGTTAGACTTTACTGTAGAGTTAGTTCCTGGAACTAAACCTATTTCTAAAGCTCCATATCAGATGTCACCTATGGAACTTCAGGAACTAAAGAAGCAACTTCAGGAGCTATTGGATAAGAAGTTTATTCGACCGAATGTTTCACCATGGGGAGCACCGGTATTGTTTGTGGAAAAGAAGGATGGTACTATGAGATTGTGTATAGACTATCGGGAGTTAAATAAGGTTACCATTAAGAATAGGTATCCGTTACCATTAAGAATAGGTATCCGTTACCTCACATTGATGACTTGTTTGACCAACTCCAAGGTGTAACTGTGTTTTCTAGAATAGATTTAAAATCAGGATATCATCAATTGAGAGTTAAGCCGGAAGATGTACATAAGACTGCATTTAGAACTCGATATGGTCATTATGAATTTTTGGTGATGCCATTTGGCTTGACAAATGCTCCGGTTGTATTCATGGACCTGATGAATCGCATATATCAACCATATTTGGATAAGTTTGTTGTGGTGTTTATTGATGATATTTTGATTTATTCAAATAGCAAGGAGGAGCATGCAGAGCATTTACGATTGGCATTACAGAAGTTGAGAGAGAATCAATTATATGCCAAGTTAAGTAAATGTGATTTTTGGTTGGATAGAATTTCTTTTCTAGGTCATATTATATCTGGTGAAGGAATCTCTATAGACTCGGATAAAGTGAAAGCAGTAATGGATTGGAAGCAACCAACCACGGTGACTGAGATAAGGAGTTTTCTGGGTATGGCTGGATACTATCGACGGTTCATAAAGGATTTTTCCAAAATTGCCAAACCGTTGACTCAATTGACCAAGAAGGATGTAAAGTTTAATTGGAGTGCAGATTGTGAAAGGAGTTTTCAGGAGTTGAAGAAAAGATTGGTTACAGCACCAGTATTAACATTACCTAATCCGGATAAGCCTTATAATGTGTACAGTGATGCTTCACGGAATGGATTAGATTGTGTATTGATGCAAGATAGAAAAGTTGTTGCATATGCATCAAGACAATTGAGGCCACATGAGAAGAATTACCCAACTCATGATTTGGAGTTAGCCGCTGTAGTGTTTGCCTTGAAGATTTGGAGACATTATCTTTATGGACAACGGTGCGAGATGTACACTGACCATAAGAGTTTGAAGTATTTCTTTACTTAGAAGGAGTTGAATTTAAGGCAAAGAAGGTTGTTGGAATTGATTAAAGATTATAATCTGAATATAAATTACCACCCTGGAAAGACCAATTTGGTGGCGGATGCATTAAGTCGAAAGAATTATGAATAGGTTGCTTTACTATTAATACCTCAACGTGAATTAGTGCATGAATTTGAGAGGATGCAAATTGGGTTTGATTGGTGTGAACCTAATAGCCAGTTAATGAACTGGGAATTGCAACCTACTCTATTAGAGAGAATAAAGCAAAAGCAAGAGGAAGATAAGGGTCTGATGGAGGTAAAAGAGAAATTAAGTAACGGATAGGACCCTGACTTTAAGGTGGATGATAGAGGTCTAATAAGGTTTAGAGGAAGAATATGTATACCACAAGATGTAGACATAAAGAAGAAAATTTTGGATGAAGCACACATTACAAGTTATACTGTGTACCCGGGAGGAAATAAAATGTACCAAGATCTAAAACTTATGTATTGGTGGAATGGGATGAAGAGAGAAGTGGCACAATATGTATCTGAATGCATGACGTGCCAACAAGTCAAAGTAGAGCACCAAAGACCAGGTGGACTATTACAACCTTTAGAAATACCAAGATGGAAATGGGATCATATTACTATGGATTTTGTAGTAGCATTACCAAAGACTCAAGTTGGATACGATTTCATTTGGGTAGTCATGGATAGATTAACGAAGAGTGCACACTTCTTACCTTATCGGACAGATGATTCAATGGAAAAGATGGCTAAGCTGTATGTTCAAGAAATAATAAGGTTACATGGAGTTCGTGAGAGTATTGTTTCTGATCGAGATAGTCGGTTTGTATCCAAATTCTGGGAGAGGTTACATAGAGCTTTGGGTACAAAGTTGTAGTTTGGTACAACCTATCACCCACAAACAGATGGGCAGTCTGAGCGAACAATTCAAACTTTAGAAGATATGTTACGAGCCTGCATGTTGGATTTTGGAGGTGATTGGGATAAATATTTACCGTTGATAGAATTTGCCTACAATAATAGTTTTAATGCAACCATACAAATGGCACCTTATGAGGCGTTATATGGGAGGAAATGCAGATCGCCACTGTATTGGGATCATGAAGAATATGCCATGATTGGACCAGATATGATTAATCAAACGAGTGAGAAGATTAAAATTGTGCGACAACGGATGAAAGAAGCTCGGGACCATTATAAAAGTTGGGCTGATTTGAAGAGAAAACCATTGGAATTTGACATTGGTGATCATGTTTACATTAAAATAAGCCCATTCAAAGGACATAGACGGTTTGGTTCAAGGGGAAAACTGAGCCCATGATACATTAGTCCATTTGAAGTGTTGGAAAAAGTTGGAAATGTGTCGTATCGAGTAACTTTACCTCCAAGTTTATCGGGCTATCATAATGTATTCCATGTATCCATGTTAAGAAGATTCATTAAAAACCCGAATGCAATAGTGAAAATAGAGCCAGTGGAGTTAACGAGAAATTTCCAACTGGTGAGACAACCCATAAAGATATTAGACAGTCGAGTTCAAAAGTTAAGGAATAGAGATATGGAGTCCGTGAAGATTCAATGGAATGAAGGTCCAGACTTGGAGATGACTTGGGAACCAAAAGCTGCGATGATGGAGTAGTATCCATGGCTTTTCTAACTTCCAAGTTAGTAAAAGTATATAAATTATTGTATTTATTCATTCAAGTGTAAATTAGATATATAGAAGTTTTGAGGACAAAACTTTTTTGAAGGGGGGTGGAATTTTAAGCCCTAAAGCCAAGCCAAGCCAAGTAACCGTAAGGTTGAACTTATAACCCAAGGTTTAGGGCGATTGGTTAAAGGATCCAATCAAACTCAAATTATAAACTATTGAGAGGAATATTAGTAAAACTGACCCCGTAAACTTGAATTTAAGAAAATAAGTAATAAAATAGGAGACTATAAAATTTTCAAATTCTAAGCATAATAAATATTAATTACCGCAAATACGAAAAGTGTAATGAAATAACTAATAAATTTCTAGAAATAGATTATATGTATACTAAAAATTTTAGAATGACCAAAATAATAGTTAGGAATGTTCACGTGTACACCACATGTATTTACATATAGATAAAAATACGCGTGATTACTTAAATTGGCAAAAAACTAAGCAAATAATTAAAGAAAATTATAAAATAATTATAGAAAAATCAAAACAAATCAGAGTATGATAAGCTGAACCAAGATCAGGTCATGGCAGGTTCAAACCAGAAAAAGAAAAATTAACCAATAAAATTTGGACAACCTAAAAGCCAAAAATCAAGGAATTGGGGCAAAATCTTACCAAATTAATGCAAATTAATTGCTACAATTGTATATAAATAGGGGAAAATTTTTCAGAAGTCATTTGGTCAGTTTAGGATCTGAGAAAAATTGAAATGCTGAAAAAATCGAAAGTGGCCACCGACGGTGGCCGGAGCCACTCAAATCGGTAAGTTCGATTTCCAGCCCGATTTTATGTAATTTTTTAAAAATAGTAAATATTATTAGAAAATTATGAAATTTGTTATTCTAGAATATTTTTGTATGTAGTTTTTAGGAAAAATATTATTTTGATGAAAATATGTCTCGTGATATAGGGTCCTTAAGAAATCGTGTAAAACCGAGCATGTTTCGGTTTAGAAATAAATTACCTTAAGAGTGTATTTTCGAGCCCAAAATTTTTTTTTAGATTACTTACATGATATAGAACAGTGCTATGAAGCCCGCTTTCAAAAATTAATTTTCAAATTTTTTAGATAATTTTTAGGCTCTAAAATGAGGCATAAAATGGGTAATTTAGGATTAATTAAGTAATTAAATGATTAATGACTGATTTAGTGCATAATTATATGTTTTAGGATGTTGAAATCTGATGGAGTATAATACTTGTAGCATTTAGGGTGTTAGATGTAATTATTAGGTTAATTATATAGTAAATGATTAATAAGGAAAAATAGTTAACTTTGAGTTAATTTTGTGAATTAGGGAAATTAAGAGTAAAATCTGATTTAGGATGAATTTATACATTTTGAAATGATAATTGATGTTTAGGGATGGTAATTAAAGTGATAGAAATATTAGAAGTGCATTATGCATAATATATAATTTTTGAAAATATAATAAATAGAAAATATTAAGATAAAATTAATATTATATAAATAATAAGGATATATAATAAATCTGATAATAAACTTGAATTTATGTAATTATATGAAAAATGTAAAAATTTTTCACATCAGGAGTAAATTCGGTACACTAATAAGGATATAAGTGTACCAGATGAAATAAAATACTGACTAGGGGTAATAATGATATTTAGGAGGTCGGGAAGTAATGTGATTAATTTCATATTATAAGTTGAAACGAATTTCTAGGGTTGGAATATAAAACATTACTTAAAAATCGAACTAGAACCTAATTTAGAAATCGATGTGGAAACCGAACTCGAACTTAACCCCAAACCTAGAATAATTGTAAAAGACTTAAGACCTAGATAATTAGGTATATTAAACCCCAAACAAAACATAACAATAAGCGTTATAGAATAAAACGAACCTATAACAGTTATATGAAAAACTGAAACAACGTTTGTGTTATAGGGATGATCGGCGATGGCCTGAGCAAGTCGGACCTCGAGTGAGTGAGCAAAGAGTCGAGGTAAGTTGGGATTAATACAATGCTGTATTTTAGGAGGTTTGAGATTATGCTTGGTTGTGCTTGTTAGATGGTTGGATATGTGCATATGCTTGATTATGGGTAATGCTATGATTCTGTTTGTTACTCTAGCATGTATTGTATGATTTGCATGAAATGATTGATCACTTTAAACTAGACTTAATCAAATATATGACCAGTAATCATAATCGGACATGCATGGTAACCCGTTAGGGGAACTTAGGACTCTCCGGCCAAATACCGACCCCTTCGAAAGGGATAGCGCAAGATTGCAAAATAGTCCCTTCTTTATCCTCAGTTGAACTAAGTGACAAGAGAGGAGGTCGCGGCAAGGGTGAAGACAGTGGTTCGAAGGTAATCGCTGGAGGAGCAAGGTCTCCATTACACAAGCCTGGGTTCGGTTGTGAGCTGTTGCATTAACGGCAACTCCTCAACCCGGATTAGAGTGGGCGCAATTTCTCTAATCTCACGACGGGCCGGACAACGTCGTGCGATGGCATTTGCTTGCACATGCATTGTACCTAATAAGTGATTGAAAACCTTGTTATGTGTATGGTATAGTTTTAAGTCTTCCGTCCTAACTTACTGAGCTGTGGTTGCTCACATCCCTATAGGCGTCGTGCAGGTACTGGCTAAAAAGCGGCAACAACTACTCTGAAGCTAGTAACTGCTAGATCATGGGAAGTGAGGAAAAACATTGAAGAATCAATACATATGTTATTACTTTTCATTTCTGAATAATGTAATAATTGAATTATAGTGATTATACATAACTTTTCTCACTTTCTTAGGTAAATGAATTATTTAAATAACAAACTGTTTACTTCAAAGCGGGTTAGTCGTGAACGCCTTATGTAGATCAGGTCTAAGATAGCGGTTGTAAGGCCAACTTCTATCTTAGGATGGTTTACACGGCGGTTCAGTTACGATTTTGCCGCTTCGGGACGTGACAATATCGACTTGAATAAATCACCATATATGGGTTGTTTATCCTCAAGGACCAAGGGGTATTGATTCGGCCTATTATAATTGGTATAGGGAGCACACACGCCGATACATCACCCATCATGAGGCGATAATGGGACATTTGATAAGCCTACTTCCATTTACCTTATCGTTTTTAGCAAAGCATAGTGCATGACCATAGCATTAACTGATTGATGAAATACAGGCAGATACTTTACGTCAGATGAAGCTAGCAGACGATTTAGGTACTACACATCAAATCATCGATAGTAGCCTTCACCATCTTAAGGAGCCTGACAGGTTAATATTGTTTCCCAACCAGCCAACTGATTTAAACCCTATACCTGACCCTCGCCTGTGTGCAGGTGCTAGAGTTCATACCAAAAGACATCGACTAGGACAAGCACGTCGACGAGACAATGATGTGGCATTGGGATCTCGTCATTCCATTGACTTAGGTGAAATTGGTAGCAGTATACCACCTACTAATGCCCTAGTTCCAGCCCTAGTTCATTCTACACTCTACATGCTCACAGATTGATCTATTCGCAACAAACACCACCAGCTTCTAGTAAGCGGCATACTGGTTAGCCTCAAACATCAAACATGGGGGAGGATATCACCCAGCTACTACCATTACTGCTTACTCCAATTCCTCATAGAGAGTTCATTAATACTCCTCCTTATCCATCAGAGCCTCAATCATCTAAGGGAATGTTTAGTTGCAGGACATCATTACTTATTCGCTTCGAGAAACAACTTACAAGATCTAAGAAGAAATAGTTGTAGATAATTACCTTTGTGTTACAAAAACCATTCACTATGTAAATGGTTTTTGTAAATGATATTTCATATTAGATTGCTATTCACTTACTACTAATCGTTGACTGTAAATATACTTTGTATATGGTTTGATTATGCTAAGTAGTCCACTAAGCTATTTTAGCCGACCCACTACAAGAATATTTTTGATAAGTAATAAACTAAATGAAAAAAAAAAAACATTGGCATTTCTAACTTATAAGACTGATTTAATATGATATTACACCATTCTCAAAAGAATGAATACAAGACAGACCGAATAATGTTTAAATTGTTACCACTTTTCCGTATACTTTGTAACAAATCAGCTCCAATCCTTTCACAAAGTGGCTTATACTGAAGGCACATGACATGTTTACGCCATCAATGTAGTAAGGAAGGCACATCTCAACCATGCGCCTTTTTTATTTAGGAAGGCGTATGGTTGAATCATGCCTTCAGTACAAAAATTAGGTACACAATGAAGGATCGCGCTATGTGTGCACCTTCACTACACCACTCCCATAAATTTTACCACAAGTACCCCATTTTTGTGCTATCTTCTCAATTGTACCTTATAGAGCTACAAAACTCTTTAGGTTTACCAAGCCGAATCAAGATCCAATTCATGACTTTCTTGCTATTATCCCAGAAACAGAGTCAAGAGGATCTATCCTAAGCAATGAGGCTTCTCAAAGAAGTGAAAGTGGGTTGTAGGAGCAAAAATTGGGTGGTTTGGAGTAGAACAAATTTTAGGCCTCCGGCAGGATTGGAAGATTGCTCGAGCTTTGGTTCAGGCGAGTTTAGAGCAAACCATAGTTACTAGGGTTTGGATTAAATTCAAATTGGAATGACGGCATTAAGGGAGGTAGGGGAACTAAGGAGCAAGGAGCTATGAAGATTATCATTGTTTACATACTTACATTGACTCGCCTAGTTCCATTTAGCTATGATTTATTCATAAAATCAATCTGAATCACCCATTTAACCTTTATTAACAATTATGTTGATTTGATCAATTTACCCAACTGGTCCAACTCAATTTCTATAAGAACTCATCGAGTCTTTTAAGGTTAAAATATATTATTTTCTCTTTATTTTTTAGAAAATACATCAATATGCTTAAAAAAATAAATGTAGATCAAAGAAAAATAAAAAATAAATTGTAAAAAACTCTCAAATATTAATTCTTAATAACATAGTAAATTTTACTATTTTATAAAATAAATATGAATTATATTATAATAATTTTATTAATCTCGATTTAATTCTGATTCAACTCTAATTAACCTTCTCAACCCTTAATCTTTTCACTTTGACTAACTAGATGAGTTGCTAGGTTGGCTAGTATATTATACTAATGCATATCACGTGCATTAGTATGGCATGCACTTGCTACAATTGGTTCTACTAAGGTCCAGGAACCTAATAAAGCAATGCTAAAACCCAGTAGCCTTGTAATAACTACATAAAGTAATTAGAAAATCCAGTGTATAACTAGCCCAATAGATATAATGCAGTTTTTACATGATCAAAAACCTAACTTGTCATATGAGAATCGATCTAACGAAATTTTGGTTCTTAGAAACTTGACTCATAGGTCCTTTTTGTGCCATACCATTATTGATCGAATTGCACACCAAGCAATACCTAGTAAATCCAAGCAAGGTTAATCATTATTTATTAGCTTAGCCTTTACCTAGTATCTTTGTCAATTCTGACACCTTAATATTGAGCTCACTTAGGTAAACACCTTAGGAAATAGTAGGATTATACTTACAAAAGGGTTATCACAATCTTCCCCCTAAACACGTAATGTCTTCATTGTAACACCTTACAATTGCACTAAGTTCTACTTTTTTGGTGTGCAATTCAGTTCACTCCTACTAGCCTCTAATGATAGATCATCTTAGAAGCATGCTATGAGTAACTACCTTGGTGGCATTTTTTGCCCTCCTCGGACTTCTTCTCTAAACTAGGGTCACAATAGTCATTGAATCATCCATTTGCTATAAAAGTAGGTCGTAATATTATTTGCAGTGCCTCAAGCTAAAAGTACTGAATAAACCTAATCAATAAACATTAATGAACCCATTTCAACCACTTGTCCTTAAAGTTTTCTAACTAATACTAACATGGCATTCACCATCCTAATCTTATAAACAGATACAACCCCTTATCATAATCCATGTAGAACTACACTTACATGGGGTATCACAATGTTTGTCGTTAGTTGCAGTAGAAAACTGATTTTCAACTTTTGCTAGCGATTATATATTGGTGCAAGTGGTTGGGTCGTTGGTTGTGTTGTTAAGGGGTTATTTCCCTGATATTGTTAAGTTCTTTGGTGGCTAGCTTGGTTGGTTTTGATTTGGTTCCTTTTGCTGCTTTTATTATTATTATTAACTATATGTTGTCTTTATTAATAATATACTCTTAATTACTACAATTCGCCAAACTTCATCTAACTTACATTTTATTTAAGTTTTCCTTTTAAAGATACGTCTATATTATGTACTTTAGTTTTGTTTAACAAGTTAAGTACGTGATAATCATGGATAGTAGTGAAGCTAAGATAAGTGTTATCATGTTGGTTATCGGGTTCTAGTACAGACATTAGCTATTGTCAGTTTGAGTCTAATAGGATAAGTACATATTTACCTTATATGTTGCCTATAATTACTATGTTAGATTATAAAATAAACCTAATAAATGTTCGACTAATTCATTGCTTACTGTGTGTGTTTGGCTTAACTTAGGACTCATAGTAATAGAATCCTGAGGGTACCCATTAATCGGTATATGATGATATCCTTACTGGAGTTATATGAAGACATAATTCAAGTAGATTTAAGGACCCATAGGTGTTAAGATTTGAAGAGGTAATTCCCAACATCGTAGTATCTACTAATTATATACACGCATACATATACATATACATATACATATACATACATAAAATGTGGTGGAGTCACGAGGACTGCTTTACTGTTTACTAGATTAAATGAATATAATTTAATGGTCTTCTTACATTATTCGTTACATTTATGCATGCGAGCTTATATTTCGATTATCATATACATGTGTTTTCGATACTCACATGTTAAGCACTAGCTTACCATTTGGGAACTTTCTTTTCCAACTATAAATGTTAAGGATCATTATATTTATGAGGAGCCATTTGAAGATGAGGTGCAAGACGACTAGCATGTTGAATATCTATATTATTACGATGACTAGTTGGCATAACATAATTTGTGAACAAACTTGATTGTTTGTAGTTGATTTTATTGGTGTTAGAGAGAGAGAGAAAGACTTCAGGTGTGTAGCTTTATTCTGATGTATGATTTGGAGATGGACTCCAATTTCAGTTATGTTGGTTTCTATTAGGTTAATAGTTTCTTGTTGATCTCTTTTTGAGCCTTGTGGATTCGAGAGGGGCGTTAGTACCGGTTAGACATGTTTATTGGCATTATTATATGAGTTAGTAGTTCCTTTACCAGCTTTGTGGATTGTAGATAGGTTCTGAGTATTAAATGCGTCGTTATCCTACAACTGTACGTGACAATTTGTAGTATCATATTACAGAATTAACTTTACCTTTAATTTACCCTCACTCTATATGTACAATTACGTAAATATATATACGGTACATCGTACAAAAATCACTTTTACTGCGACTTCACTACTACATTTCTAGTTGTCCATTAATATCGATCCCATCAGCTCTTGTTTCGGATACACCTGCAAACCATAGGAAGACCATAAAAGTTTGCGTTAGTAGTTCATTAATAAAAGATAAAAATGTTCTTGTAAAAGATTTTAGGTACACATTTGAGAATCATTCTTTCTCTAACAAAAGATTAATCCGACAATCTTGATCCAGACAAAGCTATACTCACTTGAATATGTACATATTATTAGGAAGTAGCAATTGATCAATCTAACATTACATCACACAAAAGAAAAAAAAAAAAAAAAAAAGAAGAAGAAGAAGAAGAACTTCCAATTATTTATTCCTATTTCTATTTTATCTTTAAAAGTCTCAACTCTCAAAAAAAAAAAAAAAGAAAAAGAAAAAGAATTAGGTGAGGGACATCAGAAAGTTTTTCCTTTTATTTTGGTCAGTTGAGCACTAAAAACCGGCAATATATGACCCACATATTTTAAGTGAATTGCCCTTATTATGACTTTCCTCTTCCATTATAAGTTGCAGACGCAATTAGAAGCTATTAGCTATGGTGAAATCTTAATATCACTTCAATAATACTTAACAATGTTTAGACTTTGACCATAATCAAATGTTGAAGAAAAAAATGAAAAACATTTTCCAAGGGATAAACAAACCCTAATAAGCATACTATTGTCACATTTCACTAAGCTTCCAAGTCACCATCAGAAAATAGAAAATTTTCCAAGTGATCAAATAAGCTAATTTGTCCATTGCACCAACTAAAAATATCTGGGAATTATTTATATCTATCACGTCAGGATGATGCAGATGCCACTGAAGACTAATTCAATCCATTTAGATTTTAGTAATGAAGACGACTCTCCCACATAATGATGTTTATTAAGAAAGTTACTATGACCATGTCATGTTTCATGGTGGCCACATCTGACCGCACATGGTGTGGACGGAAAATCTTTAATATATCTTGTTTATGATATCGAGACATGGATTTAAAAAAGGAAAAAGAAAAAAAAAATTTGATTCTCATTTTATTTTATTTTTTTAGTCCGCGTAACTTTATTATCCATCTAAGTTTCATATTATCTTATTAGCTGTCTCGATCCAACGCACTAAATTCAAACGACTATTTCTCGGGCGAGGACAATATAGCGCACCGGTAAGACAACAGCAAATCAGAATCACTGAAAAGATTACCTGAAAACTGATCCTCAAAAGATGTTGGTTAGCCTATCAAATTGATTTGATTTTCTTGTATTTCAATGCAACTTCAAAATTTAGACTATTTCTCTCTTTCTTCTTGAAGGATCTTCTGGTTGTATCTTGGGAAGCCTTTCTTGCAAGCTGATACCTGCATTAATGTCATGAAATTATTAATCAATTCATCTGAAGTCTGACCTTGGAAATCATTTTTAGGTTTTTTTTTTTCTCTTACTTCACAATAATTTTATTTATATGCATATTTTTCTTTTTCTTTTTTTTTTTCCCTTCTTTCTCTCTTTATAGCTCATAGCAATTCCTTTAACCTGGTTTCGTGGGTTTAGCTTTTACTTATTCTCATGAAAACACTCTTCAAAAGCATTTTTCAGTATTTTACAGAATAAAATAAGATAGAAATAAAATCGAAATTCTTCATAAATAGAATAAAAAGATAAATTATTTGTTGTAGTTATTTTGAGGTCTTATTAATAGACATAAAAGTAAATTGTTAAAAATAAAAGAATAACTAATTTTAGAAAGGAATTGCAATTCCTTATTTTCAATAATAGTAACCTTATATAATAATCATTTTATTAACTAAAACGTAGAAATATAACTATAAATAAAGAATAATTATTCTATTCCACCTTATAAAATCAATCGTATAGGTGAATTTTTCTTTTAGGAATAATCATACGTTTCTTTTTTTTTATTTTATTGTTTTTTCTTCATTTTGTAGGTATTTGCAATTATATAAAATAGGAAACTAAAGATGGTTTCATAAACAGATATCTTATGGTTTTTTCATTTTATTGTTTTTTCTTCATTTTGTAGGTATTTGCAATTATATAAAATAGGAAACTAAAGATGGTTTCATTAATAGATATCTTGTGGAGAAACATGTTGATCATGACTATGGAAAGATTCCATTAAATATTATGGACAAACACATATCCTTTTCAATAATATAATGTGGGATGCATTTGAAAGCGGCATTTTGACATATTTATATATCAAATTTCTATAATCTAATTTTAAAATAAAAATCAAGATCCAACCATGGCTTTTATTATTTCAAACTTCAAATATTGAGAACTAATTAATGAAGATGTATTCCATTGAAATATGAAAAATAAGTAAGAAACATACAAATAATAACTTATGCATATTCCTAAGTAAAATCCATTTTAAAATAATTTTATCTATAATTTCATATGAATAACTTCTTAGTGGATAAACATTAACGCTTATTAAAACCTAACTTTGAAAAAGTTAGGTTAAACTCTTAAACACTCACTAGCAATATTTAAGAAAATCAAATAACGCTTATTAGAAGTGTCAATACATTAATTAGAAATTATTAATGATCGATTTCAAATTTTCACACCCCTCAATTTAGTGCATATTTTGACCATATGGTATGAGGAAAGCCAACAAGAACAAATTTCACAATCACGGGGTATTGATATTATTCCCCTCAATTGTACGTATTAATTGACTTTTGAATTCCGAGTACAAATTGATGGGACGGGACAACCAATGATGCATATAGGTAATCTATATAATTATTACACACTCACCCATGACCGACGTTTCGTCGATCATTTTACTTACTTCAATTCTTGAAATTATGAGATAGTGATGGAAAATGTAATGACCTATACTTTTAGATTAAATTATCTCATTTTTTATGAATTGTACTAAAGAAAGATTGAATGGTATGTCATTATACTGTTTGGACGATGAAATTTAAAAAGTATTATTACGGATTCATTTCAAATTCTTGATAGATTTCTTCAATTTCTGTTATCATCGTTTGCTATTACTCATAATTCAAACCACATAAAAATCAATCTCCTTTATATTGGCCTATTGGCCGGGGAAAAAAAAATCGATTATTAAGTTAGAACTAACAAGAATTAAAATAATTTTTACCATGCTAAGAGATATTTCTTTATTATTAATAAATGCTCTCGGATATTGTTACTAGATTTTCAAAAAGAAGCTCCATGAATTTACATGAGAAAATCTATTTACTAAATTATGTAATTAGTCATTTAGAAATTTTATAATTTTTTAATTAAATAATCTCTCTACTCGTATTAGATAAACTAATTAATTGCCTAGTTCCTTTATTTCTTGACCATACATAGAATTCAGAGGAAAATGTTAACGGTGCACTATTTGATCATAAACCAAACGAGAAAACTTTTCACGTTTTGTATACTCGTCTTTGCAATAAGTACGGCGGTATTAAAAAAATATAAGAAAAAATGCTTGGGGTGTCTGTATCTGCTACCAAAATCCAACTTGTCTAATTTGAGAAGTGTGGAAGAGAGATGACTTACTGCCTCTATGTCAATTTTGTACACCAGAAGCTTCCTTCTTTCCTTGCAACTGATCTTATACGCCACAACAATATGTCCAATGGCCAGAACCAAAGAGCTAATGATTAAACTCATCTCCATGGCCCTTACATATTCACCTCTATCCACCTCCAACACACTAAACGCATACGAACCTTTCACCGAAACAAAAACCAGAGACAACACACAACAAATCGTTGTTATTCCTAAGTATGGTCCCCCTGACAGTCTTGGTCCATCATATAAACTATACACACCTGAAAATACCAAAATAACAATAAAAATCATTAATCATGTAGGCACGTATAAAGAATAAAGATTTCGTTGATGGGTGTCTCGGGAAATCTATTGGGTCCTTAAAAAAAAAAAAAAAATTCGTGATTTTTTTGGTACGTGTTAACGTTTTTAAATTAAGAGCTATCAAAATCCATTATAAAAGATGTTAACGGTTCGCATATATAATGATTTATGAATTATGAGTATCCATTGTATCACAACAAATGATTTATGAATTATGAGAAATAAATGATGTGTGAATTCTTAATTATTAAGGTACGGAAATGAAAAATTTTGAACATTTTATTACCGCTATGGGCATACGTAAGAAAAGAAAATCTAATCTTTTAAGATCTTATGATCTAGTTGATGTAAACACGGTTCTATCAAAAAGATGAAATATGTTCGAATTATGATTCGAATTATAATAATTCACATAACATAAGAACATAAAATCAAAACTTAGCATTAAGGTACTTACAGATGATGATTGCTGATCTGACAATGGATATGAGGGGAACATCAACAAGGGAGTACCTAAAATCATAATCACTAAAATGGGAAGAGAGATGCTTAAGAGAAAGAGGAGAAAAGGGATAGGAAAGAGAAGCTGATAAAAGAGCAGAAGGTATCAAAGCATCTGCTAGGACAAGGAAGACAGGAGCAGAAAAGAAGATCAAAGACACCAACATAGTGATTAAGAAAAAAACAGTCTTCACACATCTCCATAGCCTTCCAATAACTGATTTCTCTTCTTTGGAGAGACCCATGTTTTATTTCTAATCTATGCTCCAATCTTGTGTATGGTATGGGATCCTATGTCAGGAGAGAGAGAGAACGATGGAATGGTGAAGGGTTTAAAAGGGAAGACGAGAGGAGAGGTGGGGACATGGAAGTTGCATATTAACGTAAGGTTTTGACTAGATTAAACTTGTCCTTGTTTATGTATCAGTTGTCGACAAAGACTTGGATCTTTACACGCGGCTAAACTTAGTGGTCAAATCTAAAGTTCTCTACCTTCGTGAATTGAGGGTCATTTTGTTCTAGATGAAAATGTCTTAAACGATTACTTATAACGACATCATCAACTGCTTCTCATTTTGTTCTATGCGTGCGTGCGTGTGTGTGGGGGGGGGGGGGGGGGGTGTGTGTTGCGCACATGTTGGGTGGTGTTTCATGGGTAGGTAAAGAAACGGGATGGTTGTAGGTACCAAAATAAATCCAAGAGGAAAGGAAAGAAATTAAAAGTAAAACAAAACTTGTCATATTGAAATAAATAAAACGATTTCCAAATGAATAAATTGAAATTTAATAAAGGACATCTAATAAATGAAAGGCAAATTTAATAACAACCTTAAAAAGGAAATAAAAATTACGAGACAATTAGCAAGAAGATTTACATGTGTAAAACCTACATATAAGATGGGACAAAAACTTTTCTCACAATAAGTAATCAATTCTTAATTCTAAGGAGTTCATCAAATCAATAACCGAACCAAATCGCATTGAATCGTACAATGCAATTCCTTTATGGTTTGTCTCATTCATTGTTTGATTCGGAGATGATCCAAATGGTTTGCACTTCGATTTAGGAAATAGAACTAAACCAAATTGTTTGAACTTCAATTGAACCGCTTCTTATTAAAAATAGAAAATAAGTGATATCTTTTATTTTTAAACTCTAGTAACATTTTTGTTCAACCCTATTTATCTTTTCTTTTTAATCATTTCTCATTTTATTTTCAACTTCCACAATTCACTCGTTTTCCTTCATTATAATCCCTCATTTTTAGTAGACTTATGTACTCTTACTGCCACCTAAGGTGCAATGTCACCACAATATAATGTTACTAACTTTAATTCTTATACAGTAGTCATTAATTTAGACGTCAATGTTTGTTGAAAACTCTATTTACTATTAATATTATAAAAAAAAATTATGTTTTAAAAAGCAATTCTAACCAATTAGAACTGAACCACATTATTAAAGTGTTTAGTGCAAAATCCCAAGTCATAGTTTTTGAGCCAAGTTATTTTAAAAGCGATTTGATTCGATTTAGCCTTAAACTGAAGCAAACCAAACCAAATCATTAAACCCCTACTTAAATCTTTTTAGTTCAAAGTTTAGGACTTAGAAAAATAAAAAAAAAAATTAATATGCAAATGTGAGTTAAAACTCCTAAAAAGTATGTAATATGCTAAAATCCAAATTTGAAATCTAGAATTATAATTTTGGAAACTCTATGAGTATATAATGTAAAATGGATGTAAAAATTTAATACAGTACTTATCGAGCTTGAAATTTTATTTTTTCCATTAATTTTTAATTAATGTTAAGTCCGACCCATCGAATCTATACTTTATGGTAGAAAATGTTAATATTTGTTCTAAAAAGTATTTAAACATATCTAGAGTCACCGACTAACTAAGGTTGGTTAGAAAATAGGTTAAGGAATTTTTTCTTTACTTTTTTGTTATTTTTTTATGTTCTTGCAAACAATTATTTTTATTCTTTTATGCCTACCCCAAAGTTACCTACATATTTGTTAGTTGGAACAAGATCATTGTAATTCGTTTATATATATATATATATAACCTTAGTGGTTTGGTTAATTGTAATTTTGAAAAGCTACTTTGGTTTACAATTTTGAATTTCTTTTAATATTCCTAAAACATCATAAATTTGATGCCATGATTTACCTTAAAATGACCCTAAATTTTGAAAAATGACCTATTTATTACTTTTTAATATTTAATGTGAGAAAAACATTTTCTTTTGAAAAATAATAGAAAAAGCTAAACATATTGAGAATAACAATAATTTTTTTTAAAAAAAAAGCTTAATCATCGAAATACCTTAACCTTTTGTTTTGGCAACTACCATTCATATTACAAATGTTGAGTGATGAGCAATTAAACTTGATCAATCCAATTGAGAGATCGGTATTTATGTCATTAAGATATATTACCCTTGGTCCTTAACATTTGAAAACCCAAAACCTAATTTTTTAAAATAATGCAACCTTCCATGTGAAACAATACATATACATACTAAAAATAATTATATAATTAAACTTTTAAACAAAGAAATTGAGATTTAATAAAAGGTTCCTATTAAAGGAAAGGCCAATTCAGTAAAAACTGCTAAAAAGAGGAAATAAGAGTTTTTTAGATGATTACAACAATAAGGAGGATTCAATCCTAGCCTATTCTACTAGAAAATTAGTATTGATGGCATTAGGCTATAAGGGTGTTACTAAATAAATAAAAGTTACAAGACAATTAATGGGGAGATTTATATTATATATAAAACTTACTATAAGACAGAGTATAAATATATTCTCATGATAGGTAATCAAACCTTATTTCCCTTTTAATTTAAAGTTTAAGACTCATATATCCAACTACAAATTAAGAACAATAAACCTTGAATCTATAAAATGCTAAAATCTAAATTTGAAGTCTAAAGTTAGAATTTTATAACAACAATAGCAAAGTCATGATTTTTAAAAACCCTATGATTATTTGATGAAATTAATAGAAAATTAGATCTAATGGTGATATTGAAAACCCTAGAACCCTAAATTGTAAAAGATAGATTTAAGAACATTAAGTTATTGAAAATATACACTAGGTTTAAGTACCAATAGTAGTCTTTGTAGATCCAAGATTAGGATTTCACAACAAAGTATGAGTTACAACCTTAAATAGATAGTTCATACTTAATATGTAAACCCTAAATTAACATTTAGAATAATTTGCGAAAATGAATAAAAGAAAAAAAAAATTAGAGGAGACCCCACGAGTAGCAAGTCAATTGATCGCCCTCTTGGGTCAAACCCTCTATTTTCCCTAGTAAATCACCTTGGCTCTAATCTTTTGTGGAAGATTCTAATTTGATTATTTTAATACAAAACTAAGATAGACTAGTTAGCTTATTTAAAATTATGAGAACACAAATTTCCAAGAAAAATAAAAGTGGTTGTTTATTTGTCATAATGTGTTTGTTGTTCACACGTAGCCACTTAAACAAGCAGGTGGTAACTATTGACGGGTAAATGATGGTTCCCCATTTTTTGAATGATGTGGTCAAATAATCTCTACGTTCACTTAACGAGTTGTGGAGACGAGGGAATTGTACTTGATATGGGTCAATTGAGCAGTAATGAAATTAAAATAGGCCAAATGGTTGGACCAAAACATTAATTCAAATGTTGTGAATGGCTTGTACTCTTAATGGCATAATAGATCAGTATAAGAATATTATTGTATTGGCAATAGAAAATAGAGTTGTCTCGTGCAAATGATTTCGATAGGTATTACGATCTAGTCACATTATTGTCATTAGTGATAAGCTATAGCTCGTATCTTATAAAAAGTGGGATCAGAATTATTTCAACCTTTAATTGTTAAGGTTATTTTGTATGGGATACACTTAAAATTATACCTTAAGAAAGATTGTTTATTTAGTGTATATTTCAAATACTTTATTGGTTTGACATTTATGTTTAGGTTCAACCCTTGGTTGTTCAGGTTATTTTGTATGGGATGCACTCAAAATTATATCTTAATAAAGATTGTTTGTTTAGTGTATATTGCCTATATTTTATTGGTTTGACATTTATGTTTGGGTGTGCCATATAATATTAGTTGTGTTTTTTTTCCTTCCCTCATTAGGGATATTTATAAAAACGCATACATGCTCACATGCATACATACATACATATATATATATATATATATATATAGGTAACTAAATGTAGAGACTTGGTGAGCCATAAGGTTTAGGGCAGACAAATAAACTCCTACAAGAATATATATTGATTGCATATCCATAGGTTTTTTAAAGTAAAGCGTGTTTTCACTTCTCAATATAACTATCTCGAAAGGATCATAAATAACCGATGGTTTTGAGGTTTAAGTGATGATATGGAGATATAAGCATGTTTTTAAATATTATGTGGATGTAAAAATACTCTTTGAACATTTAATGGATCTTCAGATTTTAACCGATGATTTTGCAGTGTATTTATCTCAAAAAGTATCGTAAGACATTTATCAACTATATTCAATAAGAAAAATTTAAATTTTCAATAAGTTATTTATATCTTTAAGAAGATGACTGAATCGGAATGCATAATAACTTAGATATGAGTTGCAACATTTTATTAACAATGACTTAGATGGGTATATAAAATAGGCAAATTGCAAATATGTCCTCTAATTTATTGATTAGATATGAATAATACCCATTAAACCTTTTAAGTACGACTTCATCGTCTCGTAACTTTTGACAATGCATATCGTCTGGCTAAGTCCGTATAACTTTCTGAGGTTACTTGGATATTTTTAAATATTAAATATTGCATAGAAATTATCTTTGGGCATTTAAGGGATCTATCTAAGTTGAACTAATGGTTTTTCGGCCTATTTGTCTTAAAAGACTTCTACCATGTTGAATAAAAAAATTTAATTTTCAATAAATTAGTCATACCTTTAAGGAGAGAAACATGTATATCAGATCATATATTGTAAGTAATCTCTTATCGTACCAAAATCCATAAAATTAAAAGTATTAACTAGAATTAGTATTAATCAATTGACATAAATATATATATATATATATGAATTGTAGCAATTCATTCATAAAAACTAGTATGGCTATATAAAATAGGCAAATTGATATCAATTAAATTTTTTAGTGACTTTGTCATCGTATGACATTCGAAAATGTGTATATTGACTCTAAAACATCACTAAAACACTAAAATTATTGGAGGTTATTGCATTTTTTTTAATGTTATATAGATGTAAAATCATATTTTAAAAGTTTTAATAGTCATCTACATTTGACTAATAATTTAAAAAGTGTATCATTCTCAAAGAATAATGATTGAGGAAAAAAAAAATAAAACGAATGTCCATGGTAAAAATTTGAAAATCAATTGATTGCAATTCTTAGTTGATTTATCTTTAATTCTTCGAAGGGGTCGATACAACGAAAAAGAGTAAATAAGAAACCAATGACAGATCGGAAGAGTTTTTTGCTGACTCGTTGGAACAATCTGTACAATAATATTCGAAAGTATAAAGATACCTCCTCTTACATTTTCAAAAGAAGAAAATTCCTTCTCACCGTGAACTGAAAAAACATCCTATCGGTGTCCTTTATCTCAAAGACTTGGACCCAGCGCCCAAAAAATAAATAAATAAATAAAAATAAAAATAAAGAAAGAGTTTATCTCTCTCACAGCCCATTAAGCGGGTTATAGTTATAGATTGTAGCGGAAATATTTTTTTTGTTTTAGTCGTGCCAAATATTTATATATTTTTATAAATGCTCCATGCTTAGTCTTATTATAAATATATAAATTTGTTATAAATATAAATGCTGATATATTTATAAAACTGTAAATATTTCAAAAAGGTTTGTTATATGAGCTTTATATATATCAAGGTTATCCTAGGAATCGATTAAACAGTTTTTAACATTAAATAATATACACAACGAATTGTTACGATCTAACAGTATTTGGAACGTGATAACTCTCAATTACTTTGTAAAAATTAAACTGATAAGTTCATAAACGTCAAAGTTAAGACCAACAATAGAATTTTTTTTTCCATCTAATTTTCAATAATTTTAATGATTTTTCTACATAAATAGAATACAGATATTGGCAAGACTTTCTTCATAAAAAATATTAAGGAGAATTGCATTTTCATTCTAAACTTCATTCTACGGTAACACTAATAAAATAACATTACCGTAAAGCTGATTAATCCAAACCATTCATTTACTAAAATTTAATATATACAGTCCATTCTATTAAAATGACTCAACATGTTATTTGTACAATGGGTTAATAAGTTTTATAAATAAAAAATTAAAATAAAATTAATTAACGAATAATATTAAACAATAAAAAATAATCCTATAACAAGTTATATTGATCAATGTTACGATAACATTATATAATTAGCGTTACCATAAAAAAATCCCTTCATTTATATACAGCGATCTTTCTTTTAAGCATCGAATCAATATAATATAAAATATTTATATAAATCAAAGGGTATTTTGTCAAGCACAGATTAGATTTTATAATAGTCTTTTACACTTTCTGGATACACGTGTCGTCATAGGTATATCGCTTAATAGAGCTTAATGTATTGATGAAACTAGATAGGGAAATTTACTTCTTGTGAATATTTATTTATGTTGTTCTAATTCAAAAATGCTTCTCATGAAGCAAATATGCCCTAGTTGGAAATCTCCAGGTTTTATCTTAAAAATGAGCTTGTTAATCGAGGTGCTTAACTGCAAAAGCAATCCATTTAAACTCAATTAAGTCGCACACCAGAGTATGTTGCTTATTAGAGAAAATTTAAAACTTTTAGGTATGAACTTTTTTAATATTTCCTTAGATAAAGGGTCGGTCACTAGAATCCTTAACCCGTTATTTCTTCTTTTACATGTGGCTGATTGGTATGCCTATGTTGTTACTATCAAAGCAGAAATTTGAAGCCAAATAATTCACCATCAATATCAAACGTTGCATTATGTTTATGGTTTGGTCCACTACTTGAGTCTAACTTCTAGCTATAGGTAGCACTTAAATTATGGGAACCATCCCATAAGTAGGTGTGAAGGGATAACAATTTGAATCATCTGATGTTAAATGCAGTATGAAGGATAAAAATAACTTGTATTCAATTTTTTAAACCTATATGAACGTAGAGTAGGTATTATTTTTGTTATAAACAAGCAATCTAAACACACAACACAGAACATGAAAATAATACTCAGATGGGACATTGATAAAAATAAGACAATCCAAATCTTTATTATTAGCAAGAAAATACAAAGTATGCGTAAACACTACAAGAATAAAGTAAAAATAGATACAAACAGGATCTGGATAAGAGTTTCAATTGAAGTTGAAGAAGTATTGACATGCACGGTACAATAAACCGAATGATCATGTGTATATGAACATCTGAAGTCAAGTTACAGTCCGAACTCCGAAGTTTTGGGCGAGTGAAGAAATGGATCGGCCAATTGGTAAAGAGGTTGTTTGATTAATAGACCATCGCCGACGTCGCGGTTAACCAGCGCTTTTGGATCAGCCTCAATCCGTTTTCTATTTTTTTTTTTAATTAATATATTACGTTTAGGTTTATTTAGGGCTACATATATACCTAAAATTGTGTTTTATACAAAATTAGTTATACAGGCCAATCTCTAGATCACTTAATCTTTACAAGAAGATAGTTAAACAATTGCTATTAAACACACTTGTGGTTAAATCTACCTACCAAGCTGAACTGGTCTAAAATCGCCGGTTCATGAGCTAGTGCATAGCCTAAGTCGGTTTGACTGAATTGACAATTCAAAAGCTAATTCGTCAGCCTTCGAACTGGTTTCTTTTTTTTTTTTAATTATTATTATTATTATTGTTGTTATTATTTTCCTATAAATTTTCTTCAATCTTACTTATGCATTTTCGTGAATTATTGTAAATAATTTTTCGCTCAATCTTATTTTTTATTTTTTTCTTGAAATAATTGTAACAAGTTATATCATATAAAGTGTTAACAAGAAAAGTTGTAAATTTTATTCCACTTCAAAATGATTAATTTACATCGCATAAGTGTAATGTTATTTTAATATGAAAATATTAAGTAAGGTTAAGTAAAACAAATAAACTGCAATTTATAAATGATGCTAATCTCTCATTCAAATCTTGAAATAAATTATCAATACAAAATAAATAAAATTATAACATAACTATTAACTGTAATTAGTAATTGTATTTAACGTGAGTTGGAAAAAGAAAAAATAGTAATAGTAATAATATTAGAAGACATATAAAATTTTTCTTTTTTCTTTAATTTTGAAAAGATATAACCAATCTAAACTGCTGGGCCAACTTAATTAACCAGCTCAACTGGTTCACTCACCTGCTCATTTAACGAGTTTGACTGGCTAAACTACTTGGACGGTTAAGCCTCGACAATTCATACGCCAGTTCATGCCTATCCACCGGCAAGCCAAGCCAATTTGGCATTGGTCCATGATTCAAAGCGGGGCCTTGCAAAGATCTCCTTGTGGTCATCATTAAATTGGTGAACGCTAGACACAATAAAACCTCCAACCTTACACTTGCCAAAATTCAGCACATCCAAAGAATCCTAATACCTTATCTTCTATCATTTTAATTTGTTCTTGTCCATTTCGAGGTATGTGCTGGAATTCTGAAAAAATGCCATTTGCCAAGCCAGAACATCGGATCTGAGTAGATCTTTTTCTTTCATCTACCGTGTGGCCATATAACTATATAAGTTGGCAGCTAACTGTTGGGTCTTTCTCTCTCTGGGTCCTCAATCCGTTGCATCAACCTCATCCAGGTATTTTAAATTCTAATAAAGAACGAAACAAAAGCTTGTCCAATGAAATTGACAATAAAAAATCTGTGTGCCAGCACAACATCGAGCAACCAAAGTGAGAGAAGCTTCTGTCAGGTACTTAATCTTGACAATATAAAATTGTAGAGAAATTTGTAATTAGCCCCTTCAACTATTGGTTAATCGGATAAACGTTTATCTTTACCCATATTAACTTTTATAAATGTGAAGATGTATTTTAAATTGTTATTCAAACCAAATAATTATTGCTATTTGTGATCTTTTATTGACATGTGAAACTTTGACAATAGTTTTTGGTTATTTCGATATTTTAAAGAGATATAAAAAGTAAAGTCATAATTAGAGAGTTTATTGATCTATTAACAATAATTGATGAATAATTAGGAATTTATCCATAATTATCCCTAAAACTATGTCGGATCATCTTAACAAACTCTTTAAAGAGGCAAGTAAATAAATTATAAAAAAAAAAAAAAGCACACCTTTTTTTATGACTGATCATACACTACAGAAAAACCGAACATACAGTAATTTGGGAAACTTTCCTCGGCGGTTAAAAGCACGTATAGAGCAATCATAACTGTTTCCATATTGTCCTTTGATGTTTGATTGACGTAAGAATAATTTCCAACCATTAATGAACATTAAATCGAATCAATAAAAGAGCGTGCAGAACAGCCAAAGAATTTCAATAGGTAAAGGCAAGAAGTCATGACACGGTGACCAACGTGCAACGTGGTCACGGATAGAAGAAATCGATGGGTCCAGACAGTTCATGAAATCATACATGCACACACTTTCAAGAAAGAGCATAATCTGTAAATTATATTGTATCGACTCCTTTATTTTCTTATGGATATATATGCTGGACGAGGGACCTGCATTACCTCACCACACACCTAACTCAACCACACACGGATAATACACGGGATACATAAAGCAGCTTGTCATTGCATCTTAAGTATTATATATTCATAATGATAATATAAATTTCGTTAGCAAGTATCTTACGTTAAGCATAAACAAGTTAAGTCTATTGGTATAAACCAGTCAAACTGAATTGAATGGATTTGAACTCAAGTTTAAACTCAATTTAGAAATTCAAAACTTAAGCTTAATTATTTCAAAATCAAGCTTCGGTGAATATGCTACCAAGCAAACTCAAGATCTAGCAAATAAGCTTATTAGTATAGCTATCAAAATCATAATTTTACTAATATAATCTTATGGGTTTATAATTTTAAAAGGTTTTTCTAAGTTAACTCGTGTATAAAATTATTTCTTTTTTATAAAAATATACGTTTTTAATCAATTTTATATATCAAACTTAATAGAAACTTACGTTTTTTTAACCGAATTTATTGATTCTACTTATAAAAGTTAGATGGATTAAAAATAAAAAAAAATATAATAAGGCTTCTATTATCATATCAATTATTAAAATATTAAATCATTTTTCCTATCCTGATCCAATTTTTTTCCATTTCTTTTTCCTCTTTCTCTTTCTCCTATTCCCTTCTTTAGTATTCATAACCTTCATTCGCATTCCAGTTTGAATAGAAGAGTTTATACCAAAAACTATATATTTAAATTCATACAATTATCAAGTCAAGACCAAGTAGCTTGCAAGAAGGTTTTGGTTCTCTTATATTCTAACCAAACCTACTAAAGACATACTACTTGAGTTGGGCTTGATACTTACTCGAGATTAATCAAGTGCACTTAAGTCAAGCTCAAGTTATTCGAGTATTTTATCAAGTCAAGTTTGAGCTTTATGATATTTAGCTTCGTAACCTCATAAGCTCAATAAGGTTTGAGTTGATTTTAAGAGTAAATTGAGGTGTCTTTTTTTTCCCACCAAATTGAGTCTGAATTTAGATAATATTATTATGTTAGTTTTAAGGAATATATACATACATACATATAAATATATGTTTGAATAATACGAGCCCAAATGAGTTAAATGGATTTGAGTTCGAGCTTGCCAAATACCACCTCAACTTAAGCTCAAGCTTAATATTATACTATCTAAACTTGACTCGTTCACATCTATAACCTCACTTGAAGATGAAATAAAAGAAAATAAAGTTCACGCTTTATTCATTACTCTTTCTAATGAAATGTATCAAGCTAATGACATATTTTCTTATAATATAAACAAGTATAATCACAAAATATTTTGATAAGTATAAGAGATTAGTTTAATGTTACTCGAATTAAAAATTAACTTTTTAACGATAAGTTCATTCAATAACTCTTCAAATTAATACCGTTAAAGGTCATTTGATGATTTTTCTTTTCCTACATACCATATTTTCCACTTAAAATAATGAAACTAAATCCAACAAATTAGAACATGAAAATTGGAAAGGTTTTCCAACACTTATATTTTTTCACATACCTATATTAGATCTCTTTTACTTGAGATACATACATTGCAAGTATATTTTATTTAGTATTAGTGATGCATTGATGCTTTAAACTCTAAACGTAAACTTAAGGTCGGGTTGAACTTAGCCTAGATCTATTAGGAATAGGCCTGTCGGTTCACATGTTGATTCATTGGCTTATTACCTATCCTTTTTTTTTTAACTTTTTTCCCTTTCCTGCTTAGTTTCATTTTTTTCCACTCCTGAATTACACATATTAATATATATGAATTTTAAATTTAAAAGAAAATTTAATTTAGATGGTAAACATTTGTATAATATTTTGTTACGTAACGATATCGTACCATAAATTGAAAAAATTATATTGTAGATGAGATATAATAAGAATGCACTTATTATATTTCAACAACTTTAAAATTAAATTTTTTTGGTCATGTTATGTTTGTAGTTACTTACATATCTGATACATAAAATCACATAATTGTAGTTTTATAATAATTTTTATATATTTTTTAAAACCTTTAGTGTGTTGCTTAGTTTTTATTTTAAAAAAACGTCATATTTACGCTATTAGTTATTTTAATTTTTTTTTTAAAAAAAATCATACTGTACAAACTAATTTTTATTCTAATATTTTCAATTTTCAAAATAATAGCAATATTGCTAACTCCTAAATTTAAAAAAAAAAAAAACTACCAACGTTTTTTTTTTATTATCTAATATAAGTGTTGAATACATAAAATATATAAGACAAAAATTACAAGCGCTTAATCGGTTGAAAATTTTTTAAAAAATCGATCTTCTTTCTCTCACTAAACTTGGTCGAACCAACGGGTTGAACTGCCAATTCACCCCTCGAGTCACCGCCTGTGACTCACATAGACCCATCGGACCTAGCCAATCCTGGTCTAAGTCGATTCACAGGTTAGACCCAACGCTTTCTGAAGTTTATCTAAACGTGCGTGACATATTCAATTATTGATTTCATTGTTTATCATTTTTTTTAATCAATTGATTTTATACTCTATTGTGTCTTAAAGTTGATGTCATTCTAATAAAATAGATCGATTAGATCCTCTTCGAATAAATGACGGCTTCAATAAGAAGGAAAAGGCTATGTTTGGTGGTGAAAAAGCATGTCAATAATGAGACCATGACTAGCAAAAAAGAAAGATATACTTGATAAAAAGATAAGACATATTATCTTCTTTCTCTAATTGGTGGAACCATTGTGAGCCATGGATTTTTTTCCTTTTTTTTGTTACCAATAAATTCATGTGACATTTTCATTACTCTTATAAGATCGTGTATGGTACGAGACCCACACTATATACACATGAATACTACAACCAAAACCCTTCATCTACATGATTCAAGCTTAAGCTTCTCTTAATAAACTATTTAAGTTGCCCAATTCAATTTTTGATCAACAATAATCGTATTAAACTCAAGAAAATATTTAGTCAAACTCAAATAGCTTACAAGTAGACTTAGATTATCTGTATCCTTAGTTAAAATTACTCACATACTACGTGAATTGATTACAATATTTACTTGAGATGATTTGACTATATTAAGATAAGCTGCAACTCGAGCTATTTGAATATTTTATTTAGCTCAAGTCGAGATTCATGGCATTTGATTCCAATAATATACAAGTTTAATTGAGCTTGAGTCAAATTTATATTTAAATCAAAGTTAAAGTTGAGATTAGGCATCAATGAAACTTATGAGAAAAATTTGTATTTTTGAAAATGACAAGCTTAAATGAGCAGAATTATGTTTAGATTAAGCTTGTTAAGTATTACTTTAATTCAACCTTGAACATAATATTGTATCATCTCAACTCAATTTATTTATTCTCCTATGATAGATAGTTAATGAGAGATAAAAACCAAAAGAAATTGTATGCTTTGTTGACTTTCTCATGAGTTATATCAATCATATTTCAATTAAGTGTACATTTTCTTATTATATTAATAAGTGTTACGAGAACACTTTTTTACAAAAATAAATAAATTTAGTAATATTTGTAGTGTAGTGTTGCCTTAATGCTTCGAATTAAGAGTACACCTGTTAACTTTGATCGTTGATTTCTTTGTTTGTCTTTTTGCTTTAAGTAATGAATTCGTACCTCTTATGTCATAAAGTTGATGCTATTCTAATAAACTAGATAATTGGATCCCCTTCGGATAAATAACAGCCTAAAAGGAAGAAAAAGGCTATAACTTTGGTGAAAAGCCATGTGAATCTAACCATACATGACAAAAAAGAAAGGTTGTATCATCTTCTTTTCCCTTTCGGCGGAAACTTTGTAAGCGATGGATAAACACTTACCAAGGATTTTTTCCTACATGATGCATTTGATCATGACAAAAATCTTTCAACCATTTCCATATTTTTCACAAAAACTTTATACTAGTCAAATATTATTATATTAGTATTAGGATATTGTGATTATTAAAAGTTCCTAATATAATGAATGGTGGTATGAGTCAAAAGTATTAGTTGGTTATTGGGATTTATCATGAGAGTATTATGCATATGTGAGAATACTTGTATATAGTTATTTATTTCTACATGTCAATTTATCATTATGCCACTTGTCAAGATCTTATAGGCTTAGTTGTAGAAATTAGTTATGTTTGTTATACTTGTATATAAGGCATTATATCAGAGCATTTCTAATATACAGATCGTTTTTCACTAAGCTCTCTTCTTGCATGTGTTGTTCTCGCCTATATTAGTTCACAATTGCATGTTTCTATTTGATATTGTGAAATTTTGCATGGTCTCAAAGCATTTTAACTAGGTATTATTCATCATCTCCTAGAAATTGTTCATAACCTGATTTCTTGGATGTATTTTTAGCTTATTGATCAGTTAATCATGAGTACTGTAATAAATCCATTTGGTACTAATCCATTATATCTTAGTAGATTAGATAAGCCTTCAATGATTGTAGGAAACATAGTTTTTGATGGTACAAATTACGTCACTTGGAGTAGGGCAATAAAAATGGCACTAAGTGCTAAACTAAAAATAGGCTTCATTGATGGGAGCGAGAAGAAACTAAATAGTACTTCTTTTGATCTGTTAAAATGGACTAGATGTGATTTCATAGTCAAATGTTCATTATTAAATTCCATGAGTAGTGATCTTTCTAAAGGATTTTGTAAGCCCCAAAGTTCAACTAAGTAACCGTAGGATTGAATTTAGAACCCAAGGTTTAGGGCAATCGGCTAAAGGATCCGATTACACCCAAATTATAAACTATTGAGAGAAATATTAGTAAAAATGACCCCGTATACTTAAATTTAAGAAAATAAATAGTAAAATAGGAGACTATAAAATTTTCAAATTTTAAGCATAATAGGTATTAATTATTGAAAATGTGAAAAGTGTAATGAAATAACTAATAAATTACTAGAGATAGATTATATGTATGCTAAAAATTTTAGAATGACCAAAATAATATTTAGGAATGTTCACATGTACCCCACACATATTTACGTATAGATAAAAATACGCGTAATTACCTAAATTAGCCTAAAACTAAGCAAATAATTAAAGAAAAATACAAAATAATTATAGAAAAATCAGAAGAGGATAAGCTGCAACAAGATTAGGTCGTGGTCAGCAAGAAAAAAAAAATAACCAATAAGAATTTGACAAACAAAAAGCTAAAAATCATGGAATTGGGGCAAAATCCCATCAAATTAATGCACATTAATTTCTACAATTATCTATAAATAGGGAAAAAAAATTCCAGAAGTCCTTTGGTCGGTTTAGGATTTGAGAAAAATCAAAACAACAAAAAAATCGAGAGAAAATCCAGAAAAATAAAAAAAAAAAAAGGGAAAACTGTGCAATTAGGGATTTTGAAGGGAACTCACACCAGACGAGGATCAGGGAGTAGAAGGCCACCACCACCACACGGTGGTGGCAGCGCCTATGCCGGCCGACAAGGCCACGGCGGCCCGCGGTGGCCGGAGCCACCCAAACCGGTGAGTCCAAATTCCAGCCCGATTCTTGTAAAATTTGGTAAAAATAGTAAATATAATTATAAAATTATGAATTTTGTTATTCTGAGATATTTTTGTATTTAGTTTGTAGGAAAAATATTATTTAGATGAAAACATATCCCGTAATATCGGGTCCTTAAGAAATCATGCAAAACCGAACACATTTCGGTTTAGAAATAAATGACCTTAAGAGTGTAGTTTGGAGCTCAATTTTTTTCTGTAGGATGCTCATGTGATATAGAACAGTGCTATGAAGCCATTTTTTTAAAATTAATTTTCGAAATTTTTAAGTTAATTTTTAGCCCTAAAATGATGGTAAAATTGGGTGATTTAGGGTTAATTAGGTGATTAGGATGTTAATTACTTATTAAGATAGTAATTAGATGTTTAGGAATGTTAATCTCTGATGTGGAAACCAATCCTAGTCTATGGAGTGTTAAGTGTAAGTAATGAAGGTATTATGTGGTAAATGTAGAAAATTAGGAATATGTAGAATTAAAAATTAATAAATATGGAAAAATTAGGTTTAATTAGATAATAAAATAATGAAAATCAGAACATAACAAATCTGAAACAAAATTCAATTTTAGGTAATTATATGAAAAATGTAAAAATTTCTCACAACATGAGTAAATTCGGTACACTAATACGGATTTAAGTGTACCGAATGGAATAAAAGCTGACTAGGGGTAGTGATCGTATTTAGGGTATCTAGAAATAATGTGGTTAGTTTCACATTATGAGTTGAAACAAATTTCTAGGGTCCGGGTACAAAACAGTACTTAGAAATCGAACTAGAATCTAATTTAGAAATCGATGCGGAACCCAAACCTAAACCCAAACCTAAAATAATTATACAAGACTTAATACCTAGATAATTAGGCATATCAAACCTTAAATAAAACCTAACAATAAGCGTTATAGGATAAGATGAACTTATAATATTATATGAAATACTGAAACCACGTTCGTGTTATAGGGATGATCGGCGATGGCCCGAGCAAATCGGACCTCGAGTGAGTGAGCGAGGAGTCGAGGTAAGTTGGGATTAATACGATGCTGTATTTTGGAGGCTTAATATTATGCTTGGTTGTGCTTGTTAGATAGAGAATGTGTGCATGTGCTTGATTATGGGTGATGCTATGATTCTGTTTATTGCTCTGGCACATATTGTATGACTTGTATGAAAGGATTGATCACCCTAAATTGGACTTAATTAAATATCCGACCAGTAATCATAATCGGACATGCATGGCAACCCGTTAAGGGAACTTAGGACTCTCCGGCCAAATACCGACCCCTTCGGAAGGGATAGCGCAGGATTGCAAAATGGTCCCTTTTTCATCCTCAGTCGAACTAAGTGACAGGAGAGGAGGTCGCGGCGAGGGTGAAGACAGTGGTTCGAAGGTAGTCACGGGAGGAGCAAGGTCTCCATTACACAAGCCTAGGTTTAGTCGTGAGCTGTTGCATTAACGGCAACTCCTCAACCCGGATTAGAGCGGGCGTAATTTCTCTAATTTCACGACGGGCCAGACAACGTCGTGCAATGGCATTTACTTGCACATGCATTGCACCTAATAAGTGATTGAAAACCTTGTTGTGTGTATGGTATAGTTTTAAGTCCTCCGTCCTAACTTACTGAGCTATGGTTGCTCACATCCTTATAGACGTCGTGTAGGTGCTGGCTAAGAAGCGGCAACAACAACTCTGAAGCTAGCAACTGCTGGATCCTAGGGAGTGAGGAAAAATATTGAAGATTAAACACATATTTTTAAGGTATAAGTTTTTATTATTTTTCATTTTCGAATGATGTAATGATATAGAAAAGTACTATAGAAAAATATTGTAAACTTTAACTGCAATAACTGAATTATAACACATATATAATTCCTCACTTTTATAGGTAAATGATTTATTTAACTTACAAACTGTCTACTTCAAAGCGGGTTAGTTGTGGACGTCTTGTGTAAATCAGGTCTAAGATAGCGGTTATAAGGCCAACTTCTATCTTAGGATGGTTTACATGGCGGGGCTGTTACGACTCTGCCGCTTCGGGGCGTGACGGATTTTTGTACACTCAATTTGTTATTGAGCTTTGGAATGAACTAAAGGAGCAATATGAAAGTGTTACTGGACCTCTTATATTTTAAATTTCTTATGAGATTTCCAATTTGAAATAAGAAAATTTGTTGATTAGTACATATTATAATCGATTAAAGTGGTTTTGGGATGAATTAAAGGCTATTCATTCTTATCCTAGTTGCGAGTGTGATTGTTTGTCAAAGTACACTTGTAAGCTTAAGGATCAGATCTTGAATTTTGAGTCAAATAACATGTTGATGCAATTCTTAATAGGAATAAATGAATCTTAAGAAATTATAAGGAACCGAATAATTTCTATGGATCCTATTCCATTTGTGAATAGGCTTTTTACTTGTTACAACAAGTAGAAAAGCATAAAGAGATTACATCCATCTTCAATAGTGAATTGAATGTATCAACTTGCTTAGTCAAGAAAACTAATTTCTCAAGAGGACGGTTTGATTAAAAGAAATTTCGAGGACAAGGAAGTAAAGTAGTATATCGTTATTATAAAAGTGAAAGGCATTCAATGGAGTCATGCTTTCAACTTATCGGATATCCTAATTGGTATAAGTGAAGAAGAAGTATTAAAGGGAATCGGAATATAGGTAAACAACCTGTTGCCTTTGCTTCTTATTATTCCTCAAATACAACTGTATCTAGCACTCTACTTGAGACTTCATTTGTAGAAATAGATAATGAAGGCATGGTTAAGCTAGATAGAGGTATGTTTGAATCATGTGCTTAAAAGTTATAAGAATGATGCGTAAAAAGAATGCAACAAGAGCAACAACATCCATGGCCAACATCATGGAATTTGTAGGTATGGTTTCTAACCAATCCTTTTATTTTAGCACTATAAATAAAGATGTGTTTTTTGGATATGTGACACTGGAGCTACTGATCACATAAGTCCTTATTCCATTCTAGTTCAAGACTTACAACATTTGCTTAAACAATTCATGTGAGACTACCTGATGGAAGAAATTTAATGGTATCATATGTTAGTTCAATTAAAATCAATGATAACCTTACTATCAAGAATGTGTTTCTTGTTCCACAATTATCACACAATCTTTTATCAGTTCCCAAACTTCTTCAAGACCATCAATTGTTTGCCACTTTTGACAAGACACTTTGTCAGTTTCAGGACCCTAGTAGTAGATTAAATGTAACAACGGCAATAGTTACTAAAGGGCTATATGTTTTGCAAACTAATGCAATGCAAGAACTATATGTAACAAAGAGCTATTTAATTCTTGTATTTTTCATACTACTATAAGTTCTTCTTTCCTTCAGTTGTTGCATGCTCATACGAGGCATCCTTCTATTTCCAAATTAAAACACTTGCCATGTTGTAAAGATTTGAGCTTCAAAGATTTCCTTTGTAATGTGTGTCATCTAGCAAAATTTCACAAATTGTCCTTTCCTAGAAGCAAACATGAGCCTAATTTTACTTTTCAATTGTTGCATGTTGATGTTTGGGGACTATATGGTATCGAGTCCATATCTAGTGCTAATTTTTCTTAACAATAGTAGATGACTTTTCTAAGTTTACTTGGATATACTTAATGAAGTATAAATGTTAAGCATGTTCTTTGCTTTGACGGTTCTTCTCATATGTTAAGAATCAATCTGGTCTATTTCCTAAAGTAATCTGCACAAACAATGGTGGGAAATTCTTATCTAGTGATAGTTAAGTTATGCCTTAAGAATTGGGAATAGTTCATCATGAGACTATTCCTTACACTCCTTAGCAAAATGAAGTAGTATAAAGGAAACATATGCATCTTTTGAATACTTCAAGAGCATTGTGTTTGAATGCTAATTTGCCCAAAGTCTTTTGAAGGGAATGTGTTCTTATTGCAGCTCACTTGATTAATAAGATGCCTATGGAAAATTTAGATTGGAAGACTCTACATGAGGTACTTTTTGGAACAATACTAAAGCATAACTATCTAAGGGTTATGGGTTGCTTATGCTATATAAGCACATTTTCACATTCCAAAGACAAGTTTAAACCAGAAGGAGAATAATGTGTTTTCTTAGGCTATGTTTCTAGAAAAAGGGTACAAGTTTTTTTGTTTGTCTAGTAAACGTATCATGTTATCAAGGGATACTATTTTCTATGAACACATATTTCCTTTTAAGGAAAATCTATCTAATTCTTTCGCATCTTCTATGTCTTTTCCTTCAAATCATGTCTTGTTTAAGTCTAAGAATCCTTTCATTTAGTCTCCAAGTATTCTACTAAATAATTTAGGTGATCAATCTTTTACTGATCATGACATACTCATTCTTGTCCCTAATCATACATCTATCGGTAGTGAAGTGTAGCTTTCTACCAGTACTGGTTCTCCTCTTCTAAGATGTACATTGAGGATATGTAAGTTATAAGATCTTGCTACATTTGATATGAATGTAGTTACTAATGTAAATGATGCAAATTTGATAGATATAGTTTTTAGTTCTAAATGTAATGTTGCTACTACTTTATCCACTGTTGTTACCTATATTCCTTATCCTTTGTTTGAACCTAAATCCTTTTCTCATTTACCTTGCGACTCCGTTACATCATTGGCCCTTGTTTTGGCTACCAAAAAACTACATACTTATTTTGAAGCTACCTAACAAAAGGAATGGGTAAAAGTTATGAACAAAGAGTTAGATGCTCTTGAGTGTAATGAGACTTGGGATTTAACTACTTTGCTAAAAGGAAAGAGAGCTAGAAGGTGTAAATAGGTTTTTAAGACAAAGTACAAGCTTGATCGTACTATTGAGAGGAATAAAGCTAGGTTGGTAGAAAAAGGGTTATACATAAAAGGAAGAGATTGATTACCATGAAACTTTTTATTTGTTGCCAAGTTGGGTAGTGTGAGACTTGTTTTGGCCTTAGCTACTACTAGAAAATGGCCTTTATATCAAGTTGATATCAATAACACATTTTTATATGGCTATTTAGATAAGGAATCTATATGATTCCTCCTGAAAGTTACTCTAAGGCTTTGCTTGGATAAGTTTGCAAATTGAAAATGTCTTTATAAGGTCTTAAATAGGCCTTAAGACAATGGAGTCAAGAAATTTCTTAATTTCTTACATCCTATGGTTTTACACAGTTACTTCATGATTATTCACTTTTCATTCATCATAGCTTCCATTGTCTTGTAGTTATTCTATTGTACGTAGATGATATATCAATTTCAAGGGATGATATAACTTTTATTTCCTTTATTAAAGTTGAACTTAACCGTATGTTCGCTATTAAAGATCTTGGCCATACACGGTTCTTTCTTGGCCTAGATCTCTATCCTACTAATATGGGGCTTTTAATTAATCTGGTCAAATATCTACTGTACTTATTGAATGATGTTGGCTTATTAGGATGCAAACTAGCATGGTTTCCTGTTCTTGCTAGCATAAAACTTAATCGAGATACAGGGGAGTTTTTTTATGATCTTAGTCTTTATCGTAGGCTTTTTGGTCACTTACTTTATGCTACTTTAACAAGACTTAATATTTCTTACTTAGTTCATTGCCCTAACTAGTTTATTTCTTTACTATAGGTCCTTCGTTATCAAGATCTTATAGGCTTAGTTTTAGAAATTAGTTATGTTTGTTACAGGTATATATAAGGCATTGTATTAAAGCATTTCTAATACATGGATCATTTTTCACAAGCTCTCTTCTTGCATGTGTTGCTCTCATCTATATCAGTCCATAGCTTCATTTTTCTATCTAATATTGAAAAATTCCACAGCATATACTGTAAGCTCATAAAATTATGTTTAAGATAATTGAGCCTAAATTTAGGGCCCTTAAGGAAAGCGATTCAATTAAGCCCAAACTTTACGACTAAGATAAAAAAGTTAGTCGAAGTGACTTAGTGAAGTTAGATTTTGAAAATAACAATCTAAAATCCCAATTTTACTTGTAGAAGTATGATTATTTAATATAGTACCAGATTACTCGGAACCTTCGAAATCGAACTCGGAATGTGATGAGAATTTAAAAATAAGTTAATTAAGTTATAAAATGAGATAATATTGTATAATTTATTATATGAATATACTTGTATTTTTATGAGTATACCTATAAATTAATCTTAAATTACGTAAGTATATATATATTATATTGAATTCATGAAAATAATCAAGAAAACATATCTTAAAAATAAAATATATGCTAGAAACTTAATTATACGAGTATAATTGTATATTACGCGTGATACATATACGTGATATATATACTCATATATTAATAAACAACTAGATATAAATAAAATATACTCAAAATACTAAAATAATGACAAATCCTATCCTACAAATTCAATTTGTGGCTAGAAAATTTCTAGAATTCACCGTAACACAACTCCAAAGTAGAATTATCATAAGTTAAAAGCAATTACTCAACAAGATGACACCTCTTACTTGATTTAATGAGGGATAAAATGGAGAAAAAAAATTTCCAATCTCCAATTGCACCCTATAAATACTAGAAGACCTCATTTAGACCAAGTTTGGTACTTTAGATTTAGATTTGCAAAAAAGCAAAAAATAAAATAAAATAAAGGAAAAAATCATGGGAAAATAAAAAAAAAAAGGAAAAATAGAACACATACCAAACTAAGCTAGTACCTAGGGTACCTATTGATTTGCTATGGAACCTAATCATCACCAAGCAGTCCACCTACTGCACAGGCCGTTCAACAACCACCTAACCAACACCGGCTACTGTTGCATCAAAAAATAGCCAAGTTGATTTTCTACCCTATTTTTCAATAATTCGTAAAAAATATCAAATCTACTCAGAAAATTATGAAAAAAATTATAATTAGGTTATTTCAAACATACTTTTATGTGATATTTTTATTTTTGAAAATTTTGTAATATTTAGTATATTTGCTTAAAAAATACTATTCATCCAAAATTTGAATTGCAAAATAAATATACTAAATGATTTTTTTGAGCTCAAAATTTTTTGTAGGATGTATGATATATAAATAATTCCTATGTAACCTGAATTTTGATTTGAATATTTTTAATATTTATTGCATTTTCTAGCCTAAAAATAGCTCCAAAATAGGTTGAAATTATGAAATAAAATAATGAAATGGACATGTACTAATCTCTAGTGAATAATAATAATATTGGGTCGAATTGAAATTAATTTGGTGTAAAAAGGATCGTAATTGAGTAATTTAGGATAATTTAAAAATAAAATCATAAATATGAATATATAGGCGATAGGTCAAAAACTTGAAACTAAGTAATAGCTAAGTTCCCAATATTCTTAGGAGTTTATAGAAATTTTTGGGAAATTATTTGGTGACCCAAACTATTTATTACGAATTTACATAATAATATGGCTTAAATTATAAATTGGAACATATTTTTAGTAATAATAAGTTAAAATGAACTAAATAGTTGAATAAAAACTATGTATGAGTGTACTAATCAGATTAGATGAAAAGGATATTTATAATATAATTAATGATGTTTTACTGATTAGGATACATTGTATATGTATTAGGTTAGATAATACTTATATTATAGTATTATATTGACAAATCAAGTAAAATACATTTTAATAACAGAAATTACGTATAATACGGTAATATTTATATAGATACGTATAATTGTATTAAAAACTCAAACTACCGGTTAAAAGCCATCTTTAAAAATAGGACACGTAATACATATCGTTAGGTCTATACGAACCTAATGACACTAATTTTACTAAAATTGGAAAATCTAAGATGATATAACCTATAACTCTATAATATTCTAGAATGTGCGTATTATAGTAACCTAACTGGAATTAAAACATGATTTAATCAATTAAAAGTACGTTTCAATACGATCGAAAGGATATATAACACGAAATATTATAAATTACGTATATTATCAATAATTAATAACTTAACTCGATATATATATACAATAATAAAACTATATATTATTGTGTTAATATATTCTTATATATATAACCGTTTTAAATAAAACTTTATTGTTTTTATAACTATTACGAAAACTGAATTTGAGTTTGTATGTATGTATAAGATCTTCTAGTAGTCGGACTGTTGACAGCTCAAGTCTTTCGTAGTGAGCATCTAAACAAATAAGTTAGGATTTGTAACTTCATCGCTTGTTGGAATACTATATTAAAGTATCTGAAGATTCAAAAGTATTTCTGGTTGTGTTTATAATTAGTCATTTGTACGCATGCCATGTGTAGATGATACTCAGTTGTAACAGGAGTTAAACTCCTTAGTGTGTTGTTTTGCATGTTACATTGTATCTATAATGTATAAACTTGATTGGTCACCCCTAATTACAACTGGTGATTATGCTTCTCCTTAGTGTGTTGTTTTGCATGTTACATTGTATTTGTAATGTATAAACTTAATTGGTCACCCCTAATTACAACTGGTGATTATGCGACTATAACGAAACCGAACATGCATAACACTCATTAAGGAAAACGACTAAGAATGTTAAGCCAGATATCAACTTCCTTTGATAAGGATAGCTAAAATGATCCTTTCTTTATGCTTAGTCGAACTAAGTGACAAGCGAAGAGGTTACAGCAAGAGTAGGGACCATGGTTCGAAGACAGTCATAGGAGTAGAATGTTCTCCATTGCATAAGCCTGGGTTTAGTTTGATTTGAATCACGATAAAACTTTTCAATTCGGGTTGAAGTAAGTGTAATTTCTTTAACCTCACAATAGACCGAATAACATTGTATAATGTTTCATTTGATTAATTGCATTGCATTTCATCATGATTAATAACCTTGCTTGTGATTGTCTAGTACTCTTCTGACTCCATCCTACTTTCTAAGCTAGTTGTGCTCACATCCCCATAGACTTTTTTACAAATACTGAGTGAGGACCAGGATGTTCATATACCACTACCTAAGTTAATGTGTTGTAGATTGGAAAAGTAAGGAACAAAGAACTAACTAAACCTAGGCTTTTGTCTTCTTTTTTTTTTTTAATTCTGAGGAAACTAACTGGAAATTCTCTAGGATGCCTACTAGTTTCCTAATTTATTGTAAATAGTATATAAAACCCATGGCTTTTTAGTAAACTTTGATTGTGAATTATAATTGTGAATATAATATGTTTATATAAGTACTGTTATGTTATGAAACAACATGTTATATAGAACATGTATTTTATAAAACTATATCATAGGTTTGATTACTCACAAGTATTAGAACGGATGCTTCAAGCCGGTTGAGTTGTGTACACTTTATGTGGACTATATCTACGATAGTAGCCGTAAGATCAGCTTCAAGATCAACTTCTATCTTAGGTTGGTTTACTTGGCGGAACTATTATAACTTCTATTTAGAACATGACATATACAGTCTAAGTCGCATACTTAAAATGTAATAGATAAGTGTCATGCTTTAAATGACACTTCAAGTAAGATAAGATGGAGAGGGATCAAGGATGAGCAACAAGCAATCTTAGCATCTCCTTGTATTAATATATCATTAAGATGAACTTGAATGCTTCAATTTTAGCACTTCCTATCATTGGGTATCATTTTCACTTTCCATCATCATTTACAATTCAAAACTAGCACCTACTGCAACTTCTTAAGATTATTATAGTATACTTAATGGTTCCATAGTTTCAATTTTAATAAATGTGGAAAATGATCAATGATATATTTTTTTTAAATGAAAGAAACAAAACTTTACTTTTAGATGATTTTTGGCTTGATAAAAAAACGAGACATAATTTCTCCCCTTTACGTTTTTACAATTTTAGTATTTTAACTTCTATAATTTTACATTCTATATACATTTTCTTTTAAATGGCCATATCAACTTGTAGAAGATAATAACATTTTTTAGGTGTATAAAGATAATAACATTTAATTCTTTTTCTTTTTTTTTTTTTACTTCCTCAAATATCAAATAGCTAATCTAGCTAAATATATATATATATATTATTAAAGCGAATTAGCCATTAAATAATCACTATACTTGAAGTTACTTATTTACCCTCTATTTCATTTTATTTAATAAAAAAATTAATATTAATATAATTTATTAAAATCATAAACAATGGATAAATTTGCCAACTCTCTCTCTCTCTCTCCAATTAATCTTTCCCAATCTCAAAACCTATTTTCTCCACTTTCTTTTCTATCACTCCATACAACATTGTACTTATCCTCATAATCTCTCCAATGGTTTCTCTCTCTTTCCATTTTCTCTTTCACTTGCTTTACGTCCATATATTGCATGGCTAAAATTTAAATTATGATCAAATATAACCATAATAATGATTGATGTCTACGTGAATAGATATTTTCTGTTTGTAATCTTGATTTGCTAATAAATAAGAAATTAAAGGATTTAAAGTGAGTATAGATAGGAAAAAAAAAACTTATATTTATATTATTTAACAAATATCATGATTTTTTTCCTTAATAGATAATGATAAATTATAAATATATAAATTTAATGCTATTTAATCTGTACTAGCATTGAGGGTGTATCAATATATATATGTGTGTATATGTGTATATATATATATATATATATATATCAAATAGCTAAAGTAAAAGTTAAATAGTTTTTTTTTTTTTTAGACTAAGAAAATTAAATAGTTAAAATGCAAAAATGAGGATGGTTAGATAATATAAGCTTGAATATATAAGAAATAGACAGAACTTACATTGTTATGGGCTTAGCCTAACCAAAGGCCCAAAATCAATGGTAATCTTAGATTAGAAGTGCTAACTTTAGTCTCAGGCTAACCATATAGAAATTGGGCTGAGTTAACTAGTTAAAGTGTTAGATCGAATTTGAAGTGAGACCTAAGACTAGTCTAACCTAGAAAAACATGAGAAAAGAAAGATAATAAATTGGAAAGAATAAGCTGGAGAGGAAAAGACAAAGTCAAAAGATTTTTTTTTTTTTTTGAAAATTCTAATAAGTATATATGTATATTTTGTTTATGTAGTCTCAATTTTATAAGAACTTCAGTTTTTCTCTTCTTCTTTTTTTTTTTCCTATCTACTAGAAATAAAAGATTTTGCTCCTTTATAATTTTTGAGCAATACAAATGAATTTGTAAGATCTATTTACTAAACAAGTTTATAAAATAGATTTACATGTCGCATACTAACCCATGCATATCTATAGTATTTAAAGTGAAAGAGCCTACTTTAGTGTTTTAAATATACGAAGAAACAATTTTTGGATTTTGTATCCTCTCAATTTTTTTTTAATTTTCTAACCAATGATTGATATACTCTAATTTATTGAAATGCCCTCATCATGATGTCGTCTTATACCAACTTAAACTTATTTATAATAAAAGGATCTTGTATCGATATTAACAAATTGTGTGACAAATTGCTAACCTCGCAAACATAACTGGAGCAAGCGTATAATCGAAGCTTCAGCTATTTGAAAGGCTCAACAACCTATTTAATTAATGATACGTATCAATCTAGCTATCCGGGAATCATAAAACCAATAGTAGGTGTAATGGGAATAGATGGTGAAAATTGACTTCATCTACCTACTATCCCATTAAAGACGTGTCTTATGTAATGGCCAAACAAACATGTAAGCTTCAGCTAAAGTTGCTAGTGTTTTTTTAAACATGTTTAGGAACAAAACCCTTAGACCATAGTATAGTAACATGAAAGTACTTCATAGTTGCTAGATTAACACAATATGATCCTCTTAACCACGGATCAATAAAGAGAGAGTAGAAACCCTCTTGAAAGTATTACTAATTAAATGCCTACATTTTCCCATGTTGTGAACTATAAAATGAAGTAGGGAGGGAGAAAATTTTTAACAAAATTGGTAGAAGTGTAGTTGTGGGGATTCAATGACATGTGCATGCAATAAAAGTTATGCAATTCAAGCACAAGTGATACACTTTAATTGACACTTCAAGTGGGGATGAGAATGGATCATAGAAGGGTAAAAAATTATGGGCTCACCCTTCACATACTTGTGATATAGTTGGAGAATTAGATTGGCTCAGTCTAGTGATGCCCAAGTTATTAACAAGTAATAGTTTGAACGAGTAAAGCTTTAATCTTCAATTTAAGGTGCCTGAGAGAAGAATCATGTAGTATTTAGAAGGTTTAGCCATAAATTTCAATTGACAAATTGTTTTGATGATCAATAGATAGGATCAATGGTCTTATTAAAACTAGTAATAAGATTATAAAAAATATATGTAAAAGCCCAAAAATCTTTTAAGGTGTAGTAGTGACATGATCTTTTTGAAAATTACTAAGATTTTTTTTTTTTTTGCCAACGATAAATATTAAGATTAGACAAACTAGGTTTATAAAACCATATTCCATACCAACTAATCCAAAACTCTTAAAATCATCCCACATACGAGTCAAATCATTGGAATAGCACCATAAACTCAAATAATTAGTCTAGTTTTAATACGTTTTATTTACTTAGAAAAGAAAAAAATTTAAGTAGCATTTGGTTGGAGGGTTTAAATTGATAAATATAAAATATTTTCCTACTAATTATGCTAGCTTTGAAGAATAAATGTTACTTAGTTATACCTTGTTATCATTACTGGCATGCATAATTATACACCTACTCCTTATAGGAATGGCTACTTCATCTATTGGTGAATAGAATTTTTTGTTTTTATTTCTATTTTGATTTTTGAAAATCTTCTCAATATGTCACCATTAATGATAATAATCAAATAATTAATAAGTTAATAATTTTTTCAGACAAACATAAGAATTCTTGTATTACTTTTGAGAAAGATATAAAATGTAGTGCTTTTTAAAAGTGATGCTGAAAAATTCAATTAAGTTAAAAGTAATCCAATAATACAATACATAAAATTATGAGTCGAAATCACGATTTTCAAAATATCTTGAAATCATGATATCAATGCATAGTTTTATTGTCCACCATTAAAATAACAAGTCCAAACCTGAAAAGTTAGTGTTTTTAAAATACAAGTGTAAAACTAAACTATAGGTTGCCAAAAAACCCTCAAAACAAATAACCCATCATCCTACATCCTAATTTTTGTCTTCACAACCCCATCAGACATAAACTTTAATGCAGTATCATATTTAGTACAAAGGATTCATTTGGAATTGAACTAAATGGTGATCATAATGAGAAATCGTTTACTATATTTAGAAATACCCACGGAATGATATATAATGGAATAACATTAAATACATAGATAATATTATTTATAAAAAAATACTCCTAATTAAAAAAATTATAGCCCTCTTTATGATTTTTGTCAAAAAGAGGAATCTTTAGAACATTTCTTTTTTCCATGTGATTGGACAAAACCAATTTGGTTTGATGTGATGGGGTTTAGAGTAGAAGAAAACTAAGTTAAAAAATGGGATATGTGGCTGATGAATTTGAGCGAGGAAGCTAGTAAGAATAATCAAGATCCCAAACAATTGGTAGCACATTTTGTAATCTATGCATGTTTTATTTGGAAAAGTTAAGCGTTTCTAAAAGCCCTTACTTCTCCTTTTAGGGACTTCTAGAGTTAGCAAGAATATTTTTGTTGGTCACATGCCTAGACCTTAGACAACTATTAATGCCATTAAAGCTCATTTGATGGAATTCGCTTTAGCTGCTGATGGAGAGGTGAAAAGAGTCCTATAGCACCATTCTCTTCTTGCTAACCATGTATATATAGCCTCTGCTGAAGGGATAGTGAAAATCAACACTAATGGTGCATGGAACCCAGTGAATAAGACTGCAGGCATTAGCATTATTACACATGACTCTTATGGACGTCTTTTACTAGGTTGCTACATCCAGGTATCTTCATTTGGAGTAGAGGGTGTGGAAGCTCGTGTGGCACTAGAAGGTTTGAAGCTTACTATTTTAAAGGGCTAGAATAAAATTGTGTTGGAGGTAGACTCTTCTATTATTTTCTTGGCTATTAAGGAATCCTAACCTTGCTGGTTTATTTCAAATGTTATTGATGAATTTCTTTCTCTCATTTCCTTTTTTGATTTCTTTTCCATTTCTTGAGTGTATAGCAAATTTTTATGCAAATTAGGCTACATCCCAAGGTAAAATGGGCTTAATTTTTTCATTAGAAGTTGTAATCCCTCGTCTACCTTTGCAGATTTGTTGTCCAAGGATTTTTATATTCGCCCCACTGAGTTTTATTCAGGATAGCTTTGGTTTCTACAATATAAGTTGTCTTTGTTGGCAAAATAATAATAATAATTTGTTTGAAAGTTAAATAAGTAATCATAATTGGTCATAATTAATAAAGGAGAATAGAAATGTGATTATGTTGCCTTTTCATAGGCGGAATCGATTATTCCAATCCCCATTAAAAATAAAATCGTCGATTTCGATTCCATCTATTCGCGATTTCGCTTTCCAGATATACTTCCAAACATAGTATGATACTCAGCAATTTTAGCAATTAGGATCTAATACTTAATTTAGGACATGTAAGTTTTGTAATTTTGTGATTGAATTCTGAGTTATCAATTTAAGACGTTCACAAGGGTAATTCGATGAAGCTAGAAGCTCATGAATGGATTAGGATTATTAGTTGAGAAAACTTCTCGGGCTCAGATCTTGAAAATATAATAGAATAGTAAAACAAAAAAGCCAAAATAGTGAATTTTAATATATTATTACATAAATATCGGAAACATGCAAGATCAACACCAATAATTAACGAACCTTTAAAGATAAATTATATAAGTAATAGAATTATTAAATGACATAAAATAATGTATAGAAAACATGTTTATACAGAGGATATAATTATTATGTATATATATACCCATAATTATTTACAACACCTTAATTTATATGAAAATATACTAAACTAATCAAAGAAAATAATAAAAATTTTAAAAAAGTGTGTGGCACTAGTGGGAAACATATGGGAGGTGTTGCAAGACTAAGGGATAGAGTTGAGTAAGAAAGTGGACTCAAAACCCAAAATTTAAACACCTATTATCACCTTTATAACATGTGCTGATAAAGTAAATTAAACAAGGCACTCTTATAAAAAAACAAGGGGACCCTCCATTTAGAAGCTTGGTTACATGTAGTCTTGGGAAAAATCATGAGAGAGAGATTGAGGTGAGAAATGAATTTTTGAAGAATTTTTAAGAACATAGTGTAAATTTATGTATTAAAGGGTTCATAGGTAAAGTTAGCACCTAGGAGTGAAACAAAACCACCACTTGAAGGAAAGGACCACGCCTTAGAGGGTAGACAAACTTGTAATTGCTGATGGTAGCTGGAGAAGTGGTCTTTGGTCGGTATCCAACTTCTTTGATTTTATCAAAATTTTTAATAAAAACAGTAAACAATTTCTAAAAAATTATGAAACTTAGTTTTTGCAGGAATAATTCAAATATTAAACCAGATTTTCGAAATTTTAAGTTCTAGTATAATGTCCTTAAGAAAAACACCCTATTAAATAGTTTTGTGTCGTATTTTCAAAAGTTCAAATGTTGTAGTTTCAGTTTGGATTTTTAAGTTCTAATATAGGGTCTTTAAGAAAAACACCTTATTAAATAGTTCCGTGTTGTATTTTCAAAAGTTCAAATGTTATAGTTTTAGTTTGGATTTTTATGTGTGAGCTCTTAAGAGATTATATTTTCATTCTATGTGATTAGATTTTCAAAATATTGAAATTAGATTTCGAGAAAATTTTGGTTTAACTCAAAACAGTGTGTTGTGGTAAATTTTCCTAAAGGGAGCTTATTTGATTTTGCAAAACTATGTTAAAATTTGTTTTCACTAGTGTACAGTAATTAGAAGTGAGTAATTTCAAGTCTTAAGTAGATTTTATACTGGAATTGGAGTTTAAGTTGAAAATTTTGATTTATCAACTTAATTCTAAGGTTCTTTTCTTAAAATGAATAAAATTTGGAGAAGAATGGAATAGATGACCATGGTTGAGATGTTTTGATGCTGTAAAAATAAGTTTAGCGTGGTTTCTGACTTAGGGGAAGTTGGATTTATAAATAGATTGATGAAATATAGAAGTAAGAGTAGGGTTAGAACCTTGGTCTAAAAGTAGTCTAATAAAAGAAGTTGATATGTAACTATAATAACAGTATTCAGAAGCTTCATTAGAAAGTAAACTAATATTGAGTATTTGATCACATTAGAGTTAGAGAGTAGGTCAAAAACTTGCTTGTATATAAACTTTATGAACTCACCAGAATCATAACCTAGGTCAGAAACTTCTTAAGCGAGAACTTATGTTAAACTACCAAGTTTGAACCTTGATCAATCTTGGTCAAAACCTATATTATTTTACTAATACTTAATAAATAACTTAGGAAACTTACTTAGACTCAAATGAAGTACATGCCTAAATGTGGAAGTAAACTCTTATTCTATATATTAGATGGAAACTAAAGATGCTATATTAAATATTTAGGGATAATTAAGGAACCAGAGTGACGTACAAAGATAACAAGCATCAATACTGAAGTAAGTAGGATCAATGCTTTACGATATTTTGGAGTATTATTTTAAAATACTTAAAGGCTTTGAGATGCGTCTCCAGGGTTAGACATATGGAGAAGCGCCACAACAAAGAGAGAACAAAAGGAAATAAAGAAAAGCTAGCAAAGTCCGGACAACTACCAATTGGATATGATACTCCAATTGACCCTACTCGGCCTATAATTCATTAGATATGACTCACTGGTCTAAATTGAAAGGTTATTCACCAGTATTCCTTATTAAAGATAATAAATAAGAGTTGAAAGGTAATTAGAATACTAGAGTTGCTCCAAGGGAAACCTGTATAAATTATGATAATGAAGTTGTTGTCTATGTACATTAAGTAGGGGTTTATATACTCATCCCACTAGGATTACTTTACATGTATGAAAAGACAAAAGGGTATTTAATAAATAAAATACATAAAACATACTAAAAAAGGTAAAAGAGATAAAAAAATATCCTATATGGAAAAATAAAGAATCCTTTTGAAATATCGTGCTAGAAGACACATGTTGCATGATGGTTGGTCATTTTAAATTGTAGTATAAATTAGATGAAATGAAGAAAAAAGGAAGTTTGTAGTAAGGGGCTAACCTAATCCTTGATCTAGATCAGGTCAACCCCTAGTTAGTCATTTACTAGGAAGTACTCAACTTGAGCTAGGTGGTCAGCTTGAGAGCTCAGTTCAAATAGTCTTTAGAGGTTGTTTGCTTAGATGTTGCATCATGGCACAATTGTTTGACAGGTTTGGCATACTTAACAACTCGATAGTTAAGTCAACAGTAATGGGAAATAGAGAGGTCGGGGTAGGAGTTTCTCGTCTTTGATGGGCCTTTGAGATAGTATTCTTTAGGTGAGTTCCTAAAGTCCTTTAGCTTAACTACATGTGATCGGTCTAAGAGATTGATTTCTATCACTCTGTTATGTTTTTGGCTTATGGATGTAACTTAATCTTTTATGTACGTATTGTATATGTGCTTGAATATTGCCTTGTAGCCCTGTTGTTGTGAAAACTAAGCTTTATGTTGTGCTTATTTTGGTGTATATTGTTTTTAATTGGATTGTTTAGAAATAGTTGTTCACCCAAAAAATGAATTAACTTAAACGTGGCCTAACTTCTAAAGAGATATACATTGTAACCTTCCAGGAGAAACACTTAGGTTTATTGGGCCAAACATGGATCCTTTGATGAGAATAAATGAAATGATCATTTTCCTATCCTTAGTTGAACTAAGTGACAGAAGGGGAGATTAAGATAAGGTTAGAGATAGTGGTTTGAAGGTAGTATTGAGTAGAGGATATTCTCCGTTGCACAAGCCCTGGTTTTTGCTTTGTAAGTAAGTGACGTCAAACTTTTCAATCGGATTTGAGCGGGCGTAATTTCTTTAATCTCACAGAAGACTAAATAACATCGTACGATGACATTTGATTGTACATACATTACGTCTAATCAACTTGATTAAAAACCGTGACTGCTTTGTACTGAATGAATACTTTTATTTCCCTCCCACTTATTGAGCAAGTTGTTGCTTATTCCACTATAGATTCTTTCGCAGGTTCAGAGTTACAAACCTAATCTCATATACTTCTTTAATTAACAGTTAGTGAGGTTAAGTTGTGAGGATTAAGAAGAAATGGTTGAACTTTTGTTTTCTATTCTCAATTGTCATTACTTGTTGGAAAAAACTAATTAGGTCTTCTTTGGCAACCTTATAATTTCAACTCTTGATTTGTCATGTATTTAACATGAATTTATGATCTTAAAAGACTCTTTTAAGAAATGTAACTTTTTCATGTGAGTGTGTTATTTGCAATTACGATTATAAATCAAAATTAATATTCTATAGGTCTGATAAAAAACTATTTTGAAAGGTTATGCTAGTCTATGATATCAACGGTAAGGCTAGCTCCTATTATATAATGGTTTACACAACAGGATTATTGTAACTCCATCTATTTGGGGTGTAACACATGGGAAAGGGAATAGGACCTAAAATCACAATTCTATTCATCCATTTTTATATACCAAACATGACGTAAGAGATTTATACATCTCTTGTAACATGGGTCTTGATGGTAAGGTTAAAAGACAAGATCTTGTAAGCATCGATAAGCTTAAGATTGCTTTGTCACATAGTTCTATTATACGTAAGAAATTCCAAAGTAAAAATCTATATTTTTTTAAGGAGATATAAAATCATGTGTTCAATATATGTTGGATTTATTTGATTATTTTTGTTTGATTAATTTTAAAATTATTGTTAAAAGAAATCGTATGGAATTCCACAATAAAAATACATGTGGAATTCCATAATAAAAATTATGTACCATTTTAATGTGATATAAAATAATGTGTTCAATACATGTTGTATATTTTCATATTATTTTTGTTTTGATCATACTTGAGTTATTGTCAAGAAATGCCATTTTTTTCTTTTTCTTGTTAATATAACTTAAATAATAATAATAACAATATTCATTATTAGTCCAATAATAATAATATTAGAAAAGAAAGATTGATGTTATTGTGATAGTAATAACTTATAACTATAATTTTTCATAATGATTGATCGTATTATTGACATAAAAGCAAATGATCAATCAACTAAATGATAATAACTATTTGATTAATCAACTATACAATAATAACAAAAATCATATTACTAAATAATAAACAATACATAATTTGAATTAAGAGGTAGACAATTGCATTGTGGGCAGAGTATAAGGCAATATCTATACTATAATCTATAGGTATAAGTGACCAAATGTTAGAATAAGAACCTATTCTATAGTTCGTTGGAATCGCCATGGAATTAGTCCCTTCTAAAATCTATCAAGTATCGAGTACATGGTACCTATGAACCTATAAAATAAAAAAAAAGAAAGAAAGATCTGCACAAGAAACACATATATGAAGCTTGAATTTTCAAGTATACTAGAACAAATTAAAATACATAAACAAAAAACAAAGTTTTAATATTTATGAGTTAATAAATATATCTTTTCTTATAGTAGTAAATAGTGTTAGTAATAGAAAGAAATGAGATAAGCGAAGTAGAAAATAACAATAAAGGTAGGGTTAGTAGTGGAAAATAAACGAGAAAAGAGAAGTATAAAATAAAAGCGTATAAGTGAGACAAGAGGGAAGTGAAAAAACAAAACTTTTTAAGTTTAGCATTCTTACGAATGTTAAGTTTGATTTGTTTATTTACTTATTTATTGTCAGATTTGCACTATTTTTTTCTTTTTAAAATTTTGTTTTCAAATTTTATCTTTGATTTTACTAGTTTATTTAATTAATCATATGTATACGTAAAAATAACATTACGTGTTATTTGCTATAATTGCGTTGAATAGGCTTTGATAGATCATAAACTTTTAAGGATAAATTATATACATAATAAAATTATTAAGAAATGTAAAATAACATGTGGAATACATACACTTATCGTACGTAATTTTTATGTATATATATAACCGAAACTAATTAAAATACCTAAATAATAGCATTTTAAGTCAAGTTAAGCTAATTAAATTCATGAAAATTAATAAAAAAATTTAATAATACTTAGGGTAGCTGGATTATATCCTAATAGGGCGTATGGATTAAGGGGGACAGCTATTGGTGTTTAGGGATGGATTTACATGCAAAAAAGACTTGATATTTAAGCTTAAAATTGTGAAGAGAGAGAAAGAAAATCCATTTCGACACTTCACAAGTTTGGGAAAATTTAGAAACACTCTCTAGCATCTTATACATGTAAGTGATGATCTAGGAAAAGTTTGATTGAATTAAAGTAATCGAAGAACAAAAATTAGGAAAAAAATTTGAAAATCGATATATAATTTAGGTAGTTTGGTAGTTTACTAGAGTAAAAAGGAGTTGGAAGTCAACCAACTACCCCCACCATAAGGACCGACTAAGGAGTAGAGTTCTCGATACAGGAGCGGTTGGAGCTAGGTTTTCTAGTGGGTGTCCATTTTTTATTTAATTTTGAAAAATTCAATAAAAATATAAAAAAAATGCCTAGATTATTATGAAAAAAATTATTTATACATATTTTCATGTATAGAATCTAGAAAAAAATATTATTTTATATAAATTTAGTAGTTACAATATATGCTCTTAAGAAATCAATAAAATTGGGCAATTTTTTTTATTGAACTAAATAAGGTTAATGATATAGTTTCTACTTCAAAATTTTTCTATAAACCATTCTAAATTAATATCGAATTTTTATGAAATTTTTAAAAACTATTTTCTAAATTTTTATTCTATTTTTAAGCCCTAACTATGTATTAAATTGTGTTTTTAGTAAAAAGTGACATATTTTTCTTAAGAACCTCACCTAGATTCTGAGTTTGATTAATTATTAAAGTATTTATACTATTCTGGAGTGGTTGAATTGAGTAGTAAAGCAAGGAGTTATGAAAAATTGTAACTTGCTAATTTGATTATTTTGTTGGATTTGATAAATTTATAAACTAGGATGAAATGAGGAGTTGAGAAGTAATGAAGTTGAGAAAGGTTATTTGAAGTGTTTCTTACAACTTTAAATTGGTCCTATAGTTACAACTTGGAAGAAAAGTGAGCAAATTAACTAATTATAGGACATTAGTTAAAGACAGAAGATAACTCAAAGGTCATGTAAATGAGTTGTGTACAAAGATGATACTTAGAGATTGAGTCAAAAGCAAAAATTATGAATAAAATGTAAAAAAGCAGGGGACATAAAAGGTTGGTTAGAGGGTGATTTCCCTAAAAACTCTAGAAATAACAAAGTTAGAGAGTAACTTAGAAGGTAATTAAATAAAAAGCTTAACTTGTAGAAATTCAGTGGCTATTTCAAATAATAAATTGGTTTCACAAATGATCGCTATATAGCTCAAAGAGTAACTTAAAAGAGTTTTGACTAAAGAAAACTATTGTAAAACCACTCAGAACATAACTCATATGATTTGGCAATTCAAGGTTACTCATAAAATTCAGTAATTGGTCAAGAAATCATGATTTGAAAATGATTATAACTTATAAAACTTATGACGAAACAACCAAAAACATATCAAAAAAACTAATGGCTAATAATTCAAGGCTTGAGAACTAATCTATTGTGTATTTTTAGGAACAATTAAAGATCAAGAGGCAACGATCGGGAGAAGTTTACCAGTAAGTGCAGAAAAGTTAGGATCAATGCCTCATGACATGTTGGAGTATCATATCAAGATACTTGGAGAATTAAAAATGCCTATCTATAGTTGTAGCTAGATTGTTTATATGTGTGCTTATGGTATTAATTGATGATTAGGAGTTAAACTTCGAGTATTGTTTTCTGCTTGAACATATCATATCAAGCATATATGAGCTTAATTACTGACCTTATAATTTGAATTAATCTTAAGTTGACTAAGATTTAACCTGGCATTCATGATAACTCAATATGGATAATGAATAGGTTACCAAACTAAATACTGATACTTCCATGAAGATAGTAAAAACGGTTATTTTCTCACCTTTAGTCGAATTAAATGATAGGAGAAGAGGTTGTAACAAGATTAGGAACTATGGTTTAAATGTTGTCTAAGGAGGAAGATGTTCTCCATTGCACAAGCTCGGATCTAGTTTAATAGTGTCGCATTGAAATTCCTTAATCCGAGTTAAAGTAGACGAAATTTCTCTAACTTCACAATAAACTGGTTAAACATTGTACAATGATTTATCATTTGCTTGTTACATTTGCATTTAAATAATGATTGAACAATTATACTTATTAATGTACTCTTATGACTTCGTCTTTTCTTACTAAGCTAGTTGTGCTCACGTTCTAATAACTGTAAGTCCAAAAGTTAAGTCAAGAGACTGTAGGATTGAACTTAGAGCACAAGGTTTAGGGTGATCGGTTAAAGGATCCGATCAAACTCGAATTATAAATTATAGAGAGCAATATTAGTAAAAATGACCCCTTAAACTTAAATTTAAGAAAATAAGTAATAAAATAGGAGATTACAAAATTTGCAAATTTTAAGTATAATAATTGTTAATTATCGAAAAGGCGAAAAGTGTAATTTAATACCTAATAAATTACTAGAGATAGATTATATGTATACTAAAAATCATAGAATGACCTAAATAATAATTAGGAATGTTCACATGTATCCCACATGTATTTACGTGCTTATATGATATAGAACAGTGTTATGAAGCCATTTTTTTAAAATTAATTTTCGAAATTTTTAAGTTAATTTTTAGCCCTAAAATGATGGAAAAATTAGGTTAATTAGGTGATTAAGATACTAATTACTGATTTAGATAGTAATTAGATGTTTAAGGATATTAATCTCTGATGTGGAACTCTAATCCTAGTCTTTGGAGTATTAAGTATAGTTAATTTAGGAAATTAGGTAGTTATTGTAAGAAATTAGTAATATGTGGAATTGAAAATTAATAAATCTAAAAAATTAGGGTTATTTAGATAATATTAGAATAAAAATTAGAATAATACGAAATCTGAATTAAGATTGAATTTTAGGTAATTATATAAAAATGTAAGATTTTCTCACATCGGAGATAAATCTGATACCCCAATTAGGAATAACATGTACTGAATAGTTTAGAATATTGAATTAAGACCCAATAGAATATTTGAATACTCGAGCTTAATGTGATTAAGTTTACATTAGGATTCGAGCATATTTAGGATTTAGAAATCAAAACTAGAATCAAATTTAGGGTCTGAACCTTGAAATAGAGTAGAAAGAATTATTAAGATATAATAGGTATACATGAAAAACAGAGTTAAATTATAACTTAGAATATGAATCCTTAAAGTATAAGTACTAAAATATAGGACATCTAGAGACGAATCCACTTGCAACTAAGTGATCGGGCGATTGAGAAATTTTAAGTAAGTTGGGTTATTACTTATTGTAATACAGTACTAGTTTTATGGTACTTGAAGACTTAGACTTGTATATGATTGTGATTGTAAATAGTTTACGCATGTATTTGATGTATCTGAATTCGTGCTGAATTTGTAATGCGAGTGATTTTGTGATTGATTGAATTGGTGTGAAATTATTTGAACACCTTAAATGAAATTTAATCTTATTTGACCCTAATAACCAAAAATGTCATGCGTTGCAACCCGTTAGGGGATCATAGGATTCTCCAACCAAATACCGACCCCTTTGAAAGGGATAGCGCAGGATTGTAAAATGGTCCCTTCTTCATCCTTAGTCGAACTAAGTGACAGGAGAGGAGGTTGCGGCGAGGGTGAAGTCAATGGTTGGAAAGTAGTCGCGGGAGGAGCGAGGTCTCCATTGCACAAGCCTGGGTTTGGTTGTGAGTTACTTCATAACATGGAAACTCCTTAACCCAGATTAGAGCAAGTGAAATTTCTCTGATTTCACAACGGACCGAATTACATTATGCGATAACACTTGATTGTTGCATTGCACGAAAATAATTGTTTGATAATCCTGTTTGTACTTGTATGCATTCATGAGTCTCCAATTCAACTTACTGAGCTATAGTTGCTCATATTCTTATAGATCCTTTTGTAGGTCCTGATTTCTGAACACTTCAAGTATTATGCCGCCCTACAGTTACCCAAAGGTTAGTCCGTTTGAAGCCAGGGGTGTGAGGATCAAGTTACTTAGTAATAATATGTAACTAGAGTGACCTTGTAGTTAATGATGAAAGACTGATAGTTATTATGTAAATTAGTAAACAGTCGTGAATATGTAGAATTTCCTAAGATGTTCTGTGGACTTACATATAATTATACATGTTTATTTGAAATTTGTAATATCTATCATAATTGTAGTTGAACTTTTAATCGGACTGTTTACTTCAAAGCGAGGAGTCGTCAACGCCTTGTGTAGATCATGTCTATGGTAGGCACTGTGAGGCCAGTTACTATCATAGAATGGTTTACACAGCGGGACTGTTACGACTCTGCGACTTCGGGGCGTAACAGTTCTCGGTTGGTATCAGAGCGTAGTTTTAGTGGACTTGCTTTGAAGCGTCATACTTTAAAAACAAATAGGTATTATAGGAATATCGGGAGTGGGTAATCTTAAGTGGGCGATAAAATATTATATTAAGTATATGGAAACCTAGGTAAGCATAATGTTTAACATAGTAAATGTTAATTGGTTTAATTATAATTACAGGGTCGAAGGGGGGGAACTAATACATAGTTGGATACAATTCGGATGGAATGGAGAAGTATCCCCTATTGATTATAGGGTTAGATTACAATGATTATTGATGGAATTAGCTTATTGGAATATCTTTAGGACAGTTGATGAGACCATTGATAAGTTTCATGATCAGATGTGTTGTAGCTAGAAGGATGAGTGGGCATGGATGGAGATGAGTTTAGGACCTCAGTATAATAGATATAATGCCATAGCAGCTTTTGAACAGAGGTGGTTGGAGACAGAGGGAATTATAATTTTGATGATACCCTTACGATATTTTCCCGCTAGGTTGGAGGATAGGAGACCATACCCAGCTGATATTGCACACATCCCTACTGACATTCTATACATCCCCAGACAGTACCCACCAGGGATTTTTGATTGGTTTCCTCAGTTTCCAGAACCTGTTGGGGAAGGTATAGAGATACCATTGGACCCTGACCCTGAACCTGAACCTAAACCTGAGATACTAGGACCACCACCAGAAAACCCACCTCCAGTTGAATCCCAAGAGGATGGAGTTCATGTAGAGGATGACCCCGAGGAGGACCCAGAAGAAGAAGAAGATCCAAAAGAAGACCCTGAGGAGGAGCAAGAAAATGAGGATGAACCTGGTGTAGACTTATATGCCTTAGTTATGTAGGTGATTGCAGATACCGAGATAGCTAGAGTAGGAGTTGGTAACACAGTTGAGTTGATGATGATGATGATGTGCAGGAGGTGATTGTGATCCCTGAGACTCCAGAGATAGTATATATAGACTCTGCATCAGATAGCGAGCATGAGGATCATTCGATAGGAGGCCATATGGGTCGTGATCCCTTTGATGGAGTAGCTGCCATAGATTTAGAGAAGGATTAGCTTAGTTAGGTGGCTGACTTGTTTTGGTTGGATAGATCTTTAAATATGATCCAGTAGTAATTTTGATGGAAACTGATGTATTTTAGAATTTTTTGATGTATTTTGACTTTTGATGTATTTTGTAGCTTCTGGATCAAGCTAGGTATACGCTGTAATTAAGTTTGATGTAGTCAGTTGATGTAATCTTTTGTCTTGTATAGTTGTAAAGATCGAGTCTGTACTAGATTATGTAAGTAGTGATGTAATCAAGTTGTAAAGTTTATGTATGTATTCAAAAGCTATCGAGTTATATCTTTTTGTTTTGAAGTTGTTTTGATAATTATGTAAGGTTAAATGACGTTAATAGTGGAAGTTAGACGACTACGTATATTGATCACAATGATGTTGTTATTATTATTCTATATGAGAATAGGTTGCAAACATTTATTAATTTATAAAAAATTCTTTAAACAAAAACATGGATAACTTAGAGATAGATATGAATGCAAGGTTATAAGTTAAACTATTAAACAATTATGGTTGAAGCTGGAAATGAGAGTAGTCAAGGAGGAATTGAAGGGAATCAAAACCCTCCACCATGAGCACCATCACCACCAAGAGAACAACATAGATAAGATTTACCCCCGCTGCCTCTACAAGAAAATATACCTATTGGACAAATACTTGCCAGTATGCATACAATGATGAGATAGTAAGGAATGTTGATTCAACATCTTATGACTGATGGTAATGTGGGGTAGGGTGAGGTGGGGTTTAAGTTTGGAGCTTAAAGGATGTAAGGGATGGGCCCCTAAGAAGCAACTATAATATGATACTACGTTAAAGTGGATAATACATTAGTAGAAGGAGCTTGATCAGGCATATATGGTTATAAATTATAATTGGTTTATTCCTTGATCTTTACATTGAATAAAATTTAATATATTTTAAGACTGTCACACTTTGGTTTCTTAATCGTAGCAGTCCCATCATCTATATTACTAGATAATGATAGCATAGAGTCCATAGCTACCATTATGCCAATAATATATACAAGGTGTCATATTAAAGTAGTAGCATCATTAGAAGCAAAATGTAATGATAGATAACCCTAAAGAATAATGATCTATTAAGCATGAAAAATTGTTTATTACAATAGAATTTAAGCCTTTCACAAATGTCCAATGAATTAGCCAAGAACTCTAGTAGTAATCTCTTTCTTGATTGATCCTTACTTAACTTTCCTATCTTAAGCTTTTGTTAAGTTTACCTTCAAAAGAGGTGCCTATAAGAGTGTGAGTGAATCCATGTGCTCAGTCAGTTGTTAAGGAACATACATTATACATTCATTAAGCAAATAACTATGGTTTAATTAGACAGTAATACAACAAATCAAGTAACATCCACATGACGTTATCTAGTTTGTCATAAGATTAGGAAAATTAACCCCACTCTAATCTAGGTTTCGAAGAGTTTTCATAAATAACATTTTCCTACCAAATTCAGGCTTATGCAATGGACCGTTGGTCCTCCTTAAACCATTTTGGACTATCCTTATATAGCTTATATAGCTTTTACCTGTATTGTAACCTCCTCTCTAATCAGTGTAGTTAAGTATGGTCAAAAGAAGGAAATACTTATACCTTACCTAATGGTCAGCATTTGGTGGGACAAAATGTAGATATGCAAAGGATGTAATGTATGACTAGTTGATTAAGACTGGATAAATTTTCAATTATAAGGCGATTAAGCAATATATCAAACTACAACATAAAGTTGTAGTACAACCAAACATACCGTTCAAGCAAGCTTACTACTGCACAACTACCACAACATATCAAACACATACATTGCATGTGCATAAGCAATTCTAACTACAACCACTGGTTGACTATTCCTTTTCACAAACACATAGTTGCGTTGAAATAGGCTAACTTACCTTAGTCATGGGGTACTTACTATCCCTTGTATAGTTAGAGAAATCCTATAAAGTATGTTAATGTTAATTCTATAGAAGTAGTGGTAACTTAAAAGTTTTATAGAAGGTTCCATTTAAGGTTTTAAAATAGATTTGAATAAGGTTTTGATATAGGATAAATAATCATTTAAATTGTGTTAATCCTTGCAATTTCCTTAATTTCACCTATGGGTAGGATGGGAAAAGAGGTTTGAAACATATTCCTATTTTGATGATAAAGGAAAGTATTATTTAGTTCATATGAAATCGATAATCTTTTGGTTTGTATTTCATATTATTGTTAGTTATTGATTTTCAAATAATAGGAGTTGAGTTTTAAAAGAAGTGACAAAATATAGTCTCTATATGTAGAAAAATGTGAAGAAACGATAACCCTTTCAAAGTTATACAAAGATATGATTATAGAGTTTGTGAAAAGTAAGGGTTTGATATGTAATGAATTACAGTTGAGTTTATATATATAAAGATTGGTTAAAATAATGAGTAAGTAAGCTTTATATCATAGAGAAACTTATAGTATTAGTATTGAAGAAGTTAGAATATATAGAATTGTGTATTAGCTTTTTATATCAGAAATGTAATATTTAATGGAAAATCAATATTTTATTAAGAAATGAGGCCACATAATTAAGGAAATTAGAAATTACTTCAATAAGTGGTAACTATACTTTCTAAAAATCATAGTGGAGATATAAAACTATGAGAAAAATTTTGGAGAATTTATAAGGTTAATAGATAGGGTTTTGCCAATTTCGTTCAAAATGAGTATTTTTCAACATAATTAGCAGGAACTTCCAAAAAATATAAAGAATACTAAATATGCAAATTAATTATAGAAAAAATATTATTGGAAGATATGGTTATATAGTACTCATAGATAGAAGGGCTCCTTGAAACAATAAAAATTGGAGGCTCCAAAATTCTCAAAGCAAAAACCACCAAATTAGTCAAAAGCACCACCTAATGGCCACCATTGTCACTCCACCTTTGTCTAACCTTTTATGAGGAATATAAAGGAGCTATAGAATTTTTCTACTTATTTTTGGAGACTTGAGTTGTGGAAAATTTTTAATTGAGGGGTGATATTTATAAGTTTTTCAATCGAATTTGTTTTAATTTTTTTATAATTATTGTGTCCTAAAAATTCTGGAAAATTAAATACTGCTCCTCATATTGTTATATGACTTCCATTAAAGTTTCATGATTTTTGGACTAGTGTCTAATTTCTAGTGGATTTTTTATTACGTGTTGTCATTATTATATAATTTTATATCTGGTGTAAATTCATGAAAAAATCAATACGTGTTCTTAGCCCTAAAACATGTGTCTAGCTAGTTTTTCAAAATTTTCACCACTTGTATAATTTTTGGTAAATTCTTAAAAATATTATTCTGAATTCTATAAATTTTTATTTACTTTCTAAGTTTTTGGATATTTTTATTATATGTCATGAGTCGTTTGACATTTATAGAGTTGATTTGATAATTTTAGAGCATTTTATGGTGCTTTATAGAGTATTTTTGTTATATTTTATTTTCTACCTTATTATTTAACTTACTTTCTAAAGTATTCTTTACTTTTATTTAGGAAAATTTCATGATAATGTTTTATATAAAAGAGACATGAGTCATTGTCATGTTCTTACCTCTACTTATTATTTATCCTACTTTATTATTACTTTACTATTCATCATTCTATTTTTTACTTACTTTTACTTTTAAGGGCATTTCATTCTTTTTATTATTTTTTATTTTAAGTAAATACTTTATACTTAATTTCCTAACTTTTATCTTATAGTAAACATTTCTTTTACCTATAATTGTCTTTATTTCATCATATAATATATCTTTGAGGGTAATCAAGCTATATTTTAGCCTTTAATATAATGTTGGATTTCATAAATTTATGTTTCTTTCTCTCCCAATTTTATAATTGAGTTATTGGTTTTACAATTTAATTAGCTTGTAAGTCTTAATTTTACTAATTGATTGGTACTTCAAGTCAAAATTTACAACCTAGAGTCATTATGAACTTGTTTTAGGTTCATAAAAGTCTAGAGTTTTAGGTTTGTCCGTGGCGTTAGATATTCGTAGTACATTATGGACTGAATTTTGGATTTATTAATCCTTAGAGTTTCTATTCACAAGAAGATAGATGGAATTGTAATAAAAGTGATTTTAGGTGTTACCTATTTTACGTAAACTGATATTCTCTCCATACTTCTACTAGTACAACAAGCAAAATCTATGGAGACAAGACTTCCATGCCCCTAAAAGGAGCTTATATTCATGTAATGAGTAATTAGTAATTAACACACTGCTATAATTAAGAAAAGAAAAAAAAAATGATATCTACATCAAATATTCTTTGAAAACAACGGTATATGATTTGGACGGATAAATAGAAGTAACAGTTTGGGCAATCAATTTTATCCAATTTGTAAAGCTTTTAAAGCTATTAAGTGAAATTTCAAATTCAATACTGAATTATATATGTGTTATGAATTAATATGATGAAAATATGAAATTAATGGAAAAAAAGGAAAGTGAGTTTTGTGAGATTAGAATAGTATTTTCTTCATTCCCTCCACCCACCCACGCACCCACCTCAAAACCCTCCCCCAATTAATCCATTTTATTAGAAAAGTAGTGTTTCATGATATCAGAAGGTGCAGATGAATTTTGTATGACAACCTATTTCTAATGTTCAATAAAATCAAAAGTAAACTTATTTTATAAAGTTCCAATTAAAGGTATCTTCAAACATATATTAAGAGTAAAAAAAAGGAAGTTTTTCTTCTATTTTAATTACATAATAAAAGATAATGGCATTGGAAAATATACATCTTTTTATTTGATTTCTTCAGAAATTTAATAATGTAGTTGTTAATGAATTTTACACCAGTGACTATGCACGTATCCATAAATTAGTCAAATTCTTTAAATACATTTCTTTCATTAGTCAAATACATTAACTCAAAATCTTTTCGACAAATATGGATTGTGCAAATACGAGAAGATCGGTGTCTGGGAGACAGATGGTTTATTACTATTTTTTTTTTTTATTCTTTCCATATGAAGAATCATGACATATTTCAAATTAATTTAAAATTGTTTTCTTTTTTTTTAATGATTTTCTATTACCAAATATATGATTTTTTTAAGGGAAAAGGAGAAAAAAAAAGGTAAAACAATAAAAAATCACAAAATACCATTTATAAAAAAATATTTTAAAAAATACAATGCTCAAAATCATCTTTTCCATTTTGGATTGAATAAAAATCTTCTCTTAAAAGAGGAAGAGACCATTTTAGTAAATCCGAGATGAAAGTCTCTTTTCATTTTAAAATTCAGTGTTTTTTTTTTAAGAATATTTTTCGTATTTATGTAATTTTTAAATAAAAAGGTATTTACATTAATTCCTTACCTACATTCTAGCATTTTATATCAGAAAAAAAACGCCTGTTTCTCGGGACTTGTCGGTTTCACGAAAATGGCCGCGCGATCTCTGTGGCGGTCACGAGGAAAGCTACTCGCTCTATCCGCCACCGCCGTATGTGGCGGTGCTGCGGTGGCTGCAGTTGCTACCTCCGCTGATCCCGCTACAGCACTAAAGCTCTGCACTGTAGCTCCTGTCCGCCTCGCTCGCGGTGCCGTCACTGCCGCTTCTGTTGCTTTCGGTATTCTCTGGAAACCTCCTTTTTTTTCGTGAGAATTCATGAATTATGAAAATTATTAAAAATATAGTGATTTTTCATGAAGCTTGTTAGGAAAATTATTGAACTTGGTTAGAAACTTTTTCATGACGATTGTTAATTAGTGTAACTTGATTTATATTGGAGACAGAAAACTGAATTGGTCTTTTAAAGTTGTTGCTTTGTGTTGATCAAGATTGCTGTGTTTGTTAGCTTAATTTGTAGACTCCTTTTTTTTTAATTTCATTTTCTGTGTAAACATTTGATGTCCATGGACCAGTACATAAGGGCTGAGTTTCCTATCCACAAATGGTGACTCTGCATGTGTTTTTGCAATGGTATGCTGATTTGTATAATTTGCATTGGGCTTTTTTTTTTTTATATCTATACATAGTACTGCAAGATCAGCAGAGATATAGATGGGAACACTAAAAGCATTTGTAAGCATGACAAATTGGGGGACATATGAGAAATTGGTTAGATGGATAATTTTGATGCTAAAGGATGTTATGATAAGAGAGCTATTGAGTAACTTCACTTGGAAAGTTGCATCTCTGCATATAGGTTGTGTTATGTTGCATCAAATTGGAGCTAACTTGGTTCTTATGGTTAGGAATGGAAGATTAAGATCTTATTAGTAGTAACTCAAATGATCTGGATTAGATTAAATTTTATGTGCTTAAATTGGGTTAAGTTTTATGCATAAGAAATGAATTGTAGCTCCAAATTCAGAGTTTTGTCAAAAGATTTAAACTTAAAACATGGATACATGGATATTGATTTGGATCTTGCTACCCTTAAGTGAAGATTCATTTTCATAGCTCCTTAAAGGTGAATTATTCAACCTTTTTGGAGGATGTGGAAGGAAAGTGGGGAGCTGTGCCAGCACCAATTTGTTGAACTATGTCACTAACAAATCAAACGAAAAGTTGTTCATGGGTTTGAGCTATCATTCTTAAAATTATTACTTTGGTTTGTATATGGCTTGTGGCAAGACCTCTGCAATTTTCATATCTATATCTTTTTATCTTCCTTTTTTTGGCTCTTGATTGTGTGGCCCCCATTTATCTATAGCCATGAATAGTTCAATACTTATATCAACCATAGAAGCTAGTGCTGTAGCTTTGGAAGAAGAGACAATTCACTGATGTAATAAAGTGTGAAAATGGGGAGATGTCTTTGAATTCATGGCCATAAATCAGTAAAGTTCGTGGTTCAAATGTAGGTGCTAGGAATAAGCTGACAAATAACTAAGTAAAAAGCTGGATAAGAAAAAAGTTTGATCTTTGAAAGAAGTTTCTTAATTTGCTTACATGGACTTCTATTACATGATCTTTTCACTGTCATTATTTAAGCCATTTCAAATGTCATCATTCAATGTATTCTTATAGCATTAAGACTTGAATTTCCATTTGTTCTTTGAAAATGGCTGATAAATTTGGGGTATAAAGTGCCTTGACTTATTTGATTTGTCTGGTTGATTGCTTCTAACTTTTTTAGTACTGCAATTTATATCTAATATATACTATTCTATCTCAGTTCTAAATTGGGAAAGGGTTTTTCTACTAATATGCGCTTGCTGCATGCTCTCTCTCCAGATTATCAACATTCATTGTGGGGACTGCCAGAGGGAAGTGAGGAGAGGGCAAGAATTAAACATGAAGTTCACCTTAGATCAGCACATAAGCTCCAAGAGTTGTGCTTTAGAAATGGAGGAATCTACATCAAGCTTGGTCAACATGTTGGGCAACTGGTATGATCCTAAGAATTTGTTATTTTCTAATCCTCCAGAAAATGAGTTGTCTGAATATCTGAGGTTGATGCAATGGAAAACAGAGAACAATTGTGCAAATAGAAGAAGATAAATAATTTCTGGTTTAAAATATATCGCTCTCTGTTTAAGACATGTAAAGTACCTTATAAATTTTTTCTTGCAGGAGTATGTGGTGCCTCAAGAGTATGTTCAGATACTGAGGGAGTCTATGTTGAATAAATGTCCTGTTTCCTCCTATGATCAAGTATGTGAAGTTTTCAAGACAGAGCTTGGGGAGTTTCCGGATAAAGTATGTATTATTGCTCTTTGCACTTTGATTTATTACCTCTTCCCAATGGTTTTTATCCTGTCTATCGCAATGACATGAAATATGCTAATTCTATTTGATAGGAATCTATTATCAACCATTGGTATTTGCTGTGTATTCCTTTGCTAATGTACTGCAATCTCTGGGTCTCTATTGCTTCATTAAAATGGATGAGAGTTGCTACTGCCCAGTTGATTAATTTTTTGTCCATCAGATCTTTACAGAGTTCGATCCTGTTCCAGTTGCCAGTGCCTCCCTGGCACAAGTTCATGTTGCTTGGTTGCACGATGGCAAGAAAGTTGCTGTGAAGGTTTTCTTCTTGCCATGTTATTCCTTTATTGAACCAACCCCATGCTGTGTGGATACTATTCTCGCCCAACTGATACGGTTTGAAGAAAAAATTAGACCTAAATCATTTTAATATATGCAGGTTCAGCACAGTCATATGACGGATACTGCAGCTGCAGATTATGCGACTGTTGAATTGATTGTGGACACCTTACATCGTTTCTTCCCCAATTTTGATTACAGGTACTGTTCATAGGAGCGTTTTATGAACTGTTCTGTTACAGGATCGGTTATAGGATCTAGTGTTAGGGTGTTCAATATACAATTCTGGTTCACAAGTATCTTGGAAAGAATTTCTTTCTTTCTTCCCTATGATGACAAATAGCTTGGGCTCGTTAAATGAGAGAACCCAATGATCTTGTTAAAAAAATAAGTTTTGGATTGAAAATAGGCTTATCTTTCCATTGATTTCTGTATCATAAATACATATAGGGCAGTTATCAATTATTAACTTCCCTTCTTGTTTTCTCTCCAATTTTTATTCTAACATAACCGATATTAACTCCCTTCCATAACTACCCATAACACTTGGCAGACAAATATGCTGCCTTATTTGACATGCCTACACCTCCGAAACATGATAAAGACTCCTTTATTGCATAGTTAAACACATATATTAACACAAATAACAAACACAGCTTGCACGCTAACTTTATTGATTATTCAACTTGTTACACCTTTGATACACGTGCTTAAAAGGCATAACAGGATTGCTAACATCTCTCCGCCCTTTGACAACGCGCTTCACCTTAGGTGTGAAAGCTGGATAATGGTGACAAAGCATTGCTACATCCTCCCAAGAAGTTTCTGCTGGTGAATAATTTTCCCAGTGAACTAATACTTCTGGATTGCTTTTGAGGTTGCGCACATCTAACACGGCTTGTGGAGTAGGAATTGGTTGACCATGACAAATATTGGGCAATGTTATATATTTCTTGAGACAAGACACATGGAATATTGGGTGAATTTTGATGGAGTCAGGAAGTTACAGCCCATAAGCCATAGGTCCGATGCATGTAGGTCACTTGGAAAGGACCATAAAATCTTGGCGCCAACTTGTTAGATTTAGTTGTAGTGAGAGATTTTTGACAATGGGGGCGGAGTTTGAGCCATACCAAATCACCTGCAGCATAATGGACCTCTCTGTGTTTGGAATCATACTGGTTTTTCATCATTTGTTGGGCATGATGAAGTTGATCTCGCAAATCTACAAGCACAGCATCTCTATCTGTCAAAGCCTGGTCAACTACTTCCAATTTAGTACTCCCTAGAAGATATGACAGTAGGCGAGGAGGTGGTTGCCCATAAACCACTTGGAAAGTAGTAGATCGGAGAGAGGAATGATAGCTTGTGTTATAACAGTACTCTGCCTATGCAATCCAATCAATCCACCGTTTAGGTCTGTCACCTGTAAAACATTGCAAATATATCTCAATAGTACGGTTAACAACTTCCGTTTGTCCATTGCTTTGGGGGTGATAAGTGGAGGAAAACGAAGGTTGTGTCCCACTTAATTTAAAGACTTCCTTCCAAAATACGGTAGTAAGAGTTACATCACGGTCACTGACAATGGATTCTGGTAAGCCATGTAGTCAAAAAACAGCATCAAAAAATATTTTAGCAACCGTGATAGCAGTATAAGGATGGCGCATGGGAAGAAAATGAGCATAATTAGAAAAGAGATCTACCACTACCATTAGAATGGATTTTCCATCTGAATTTAGAAGGCCATCAATGAAATCCATAGATATATCAGACCATATCTAATCTGGAATGGGAAGTGGCTGTAGAAGACCAGCTGGTTGAAGGTGTTAGATTTTATATTTTTAACAAACAGAACATGTGTGCACCAGCTGTTGAACTTCTTGTTTCATGTTTCTCCAATAAAAATCCCTTGTAACTTGATATAAGGTTTTTTGATAACCCTCAAGAAACTGATCATGAATGGCCTGGATTATTGTTGCACACAGAGCTGAAGATGAATCCAAATACACCCTGTTTCGGTAGAAAACCATGCCTTGTTGAAAGCTTCGGTCTTCTCCCATCTCCTGGTTATTAATTCTGGTGATTAAGGTCTGCATGTTGGGAGGAGAGGCAGATTCTTGACGTGCCAGGTCAAACAAGTGTAATTGAGGAGTCAAAATTGCATAAGTTGCAGCAAGTGATTCATCATGACGAGAAAGAGCATCAGCAACCTTATTCTTTTTGCCTTACTTATACTCGATGTTAAAGTCAAATCCAAGGAGCTTACTATTCCAGTGTTGTTGAGGGGATGTAGTAATCCGTTTCTCTAAAAGAAATTTAAGGCTATAATGGTCGGTCCTGACCACAAAATTGCGCTCCCATAAATAAGCCTTCCAATGGCATGTAGCCTTTGATAACCCAATCAACTCCTTTTTATATGATGGAAGTTTCAAATGTCGTTGGGCAAAGGAACGGCTAAAGAAAGATATGGGCTTGTTATTTTGCTGTAAAACAGCCCCAATTCCGATGTTAGATGTGTCGCATTCCACCGTAAATGGCTAAGAAAAATCTGGCGAGGCAAGCATTGGGGCACTGGTCAAGGCCTCTCTTAGAGCTATAAAGGCTTGTTCTGCCTCTTCAGTCCATTTGAAGTTGTTCTTATGGAACATGCGAGTCAATGGTTCTACAAGAATTCCATAACCTTGTACAAATTTCCCATGATATCTGGTGAGACCCAAAAAACCCCTCAATACTTGGATTGTGGCAGGTTTTGGCCATGAGAGCATGGCGTCCACTTTTTTCGGATCTGCCTCCACTCCCTTAACAGAAATTATGTGCCCTAAGTATGACACTTGTGATTGTGCAAAAGCACATTTTGATTGCTTAAGATACAACTTGTGCTGCCTTAGAACTGAAAAGACCATATGGAGATGTTGCAAGTGCTCCACCCATGATTTACTATATATTAAAATATTGTCAAAGAATATTAAAACAAATTTTCTTAAATATTTCTTGAATACCTCATTCATAAGAGCTTGGAATGTTGAAAGGGCATTTGTTAGGCCAAAAGGCATGACGAGGGATTCAAAATGCCCATGGTGTGTATGAAAAGCCGTCTTTTCTACATCCGATTTCTTCATCCTAACTTCTTGATATCCTGAACACAAATCCAATTTCGAAAAATAACATGCCCCAAACAACTGCAGCAATTCTTCAATTATTGGGATAAGAAACTTGTCTTTGATGGTTTTCTCATTTAATGCTCTGTAATCTACGCAAAACTGCCACGTATTATCGGCCTTTTTTACCAACAAAACTGGGGATGAATACGGCGATTAACTAGGTCGAATGATTCCCTTGATGAGCATGTCTTCACATTGCTGTTAAATCTCGTCCTTTTGGTTATGAGGATAGCGATAAGGCCGTACTACCACTGGTGACATACCCAGTTGTAATCTGATGGAATGGTCACACAGACGTTGTGGTGGTAGTCCCTGTAAAGGCTGAAATATGTTGCTGAATTCAACCAACAGCTGTTGCTGATAACGCTTTTTGTCAATTTCTTGAATGATTGCAGTGATGCTTAGGGTGTTTTCCCTCCTTGCCACTCCTTGTAATGTCAACTCCTTCCAATCTTGTATAAATTTCATTTTCATAGACGGAAAATCCCATGCAATAGGGCCCAACGATTTCAACCGATTAACACCCAAGACCACTTCAACTTCACGCAATGGCAAGGAATACAGATCAACAGTAAACAGATTTTTGTCCAATCTCAATGGTAACCTTCGACAAACTGTTGCAATACTAATACGCTTTCCATTTGCCACTACCAGCTTCAGTCTATCCTTGGCTTCCACCTTGATGTTCAACTCAGACACAACTGTGGTGCTAATAAAACTATGGGTACTATCGGAATCTATTAGTACCAAAATGGGATAGTCCTCAAGGAAGCCTTGAACCTTCATAGTTTGTGCGTGAACAAACCTAGCCATGGCATGAAGTGAAATCTCCATTTCTCCCTCGTTATCCACATCCTCCTCATCTACCAGATCTCCTTCTTTTTCTTCCTCACATTCCACCCGAAACAGTTTCTTGCATTTGTGTCCAACTGTAAATGGTTCGTCACAGTTGAAACACAACTCTTTTGATTTTCGATCCTCCAACTTTGCTCTATTCAATCTTTTAATGAATTGTGATTGAACAACACCCAGATTGGTTGTGGTAGGATGTCTTCTGATTTCTCCTTCTTCCTTCAAGGGTGCTCAGCGTTCATAACATCTGGCCACGCTCATTGCTTGGGTAAGGTTGTTGGGTTGATGAAGTTCTACTTCAATTGCAATATAATCTTTTAGGCTACTAATAAATATGGCAATCTCTTGTTCTGGCATTAATGATGAAGCTTGTGCAGAAATTTGTTCAAATTTCCACTGATAACTCTCAACCGAACCCAACTGGCACAATTTGGACAATTCCCCCAACTTATTGCTACAGATCGGTGGTCTGAAACGCATGTTAGACCAGGACTTGAACTCTGGCCAGCGCAAGTGAGGATGATCACACTCAAGTTTAAGGAACCATAACTGTGCATCACCATCTAAATGATAGGCAGGCAACCTGACTTTCTCTTCCTCTTGAACATGCTGGTGTCTCAAAAAATGTTCATACTTGTTAATCCACCCCAATGGATCCACAGTTCCATCAAATTTTGGGAAATCAAGCTTAGCATATTTCAGGATAGTGCCCTTTTGGGTCTGAATCTGGTTACTTCCTTCTCCATTCAAATTGTCACTCCTTTTGTCTGTGACATGCAATACTCCCTGCTGTGCTATCACTCCCTGATGTGCTGTCACTTCCCGTGTCAAGTACTGAACTTGGCCTGCCAATTGCTCATGTTGAGCCTCCATCTGAGCCCAGTCCTCCTTGTACATCTTGATGAACACTTCCAACTGCTGCTGAACACCTTTCAACTCTCTTATAAAACCTCGCTCTGATACCAATTAGTTATAGGATCGGTTATAGGATCTAGTGTTAGGGTGTTCAATATACAATTTTGGTTCATGAATAACTCGGAAAGAATTTCTTCCTTTCTTTCCTATGATGACAGATAGCTTGGGCTGGTTAAATGAGAGAACTCAATGATCTTGTTAAAAAAATAAGTTTTGGATTGAAAATAGGCTTATCTTTCCATTGATTTCTGTATCATAAATACATATAGGGCAGTTATCAATTATTAACTTCCCTTCTTGTTTTCTCTCCAATTTTTATTCTAACATAACCGATATTAACTCCCTTCCATAACTACCCATAACACTTGGCAGACAAGTATGCTGCCTTATTTGACATGCCTACACCTCCGACATATAATACAGACTCCTTTATTACATAGTTAAACCATATATTAACCCAAATAACAAACACAGCTTGCACACTAATTTTATTGATTTTTCAACTTGTTATGCCTTCGATACAGGTGCTTAAAAATGCATAACAGGATTGCTAACATGTTCTCTTCGAAAAGTGTCTAAAAATTCACCCAGCTCATTCTTTTTTATCACAGAAAATATTCTTTTCTCTTCTGTGCATAAAAACTGGTTGCTTTTCACGATGATTCATTTTTTTTCATGCTGCAGGTGGCTGGTCGATGAAATAAAGGAGAGCATACCCAAGGTAAGATCCTTCAACATATTCTGTGTCTTCTGCCTTTCTGGTGTTATGCTCTCATTTGTCTTTGTTGCATCATCTTCTTGGATGAAGTTAATCATTAAAGCAAGACAGACAGTAAAATTCATGTAGGAAAATCTACTGAACCTGTATGTTACATCACTGGAATAACAACACTGGAATTTTTTTTTCTCGTCAGTGTTGCTAAAATGGTTTTATAGTTAGCTAATAAGAAGCCCTCCTTCAATGTTTTGGATAATCGATTGATTGCAGCGGCACGACCTTAGGTCTTAGTCCTGCAGCTATTAATCTGTGCGTCTTTGCCTGGAATAGTTCCCTATCTCTCTATAGAGAGGAGATAGTACAGTCTTTGTACAGAAATTTTTGTTTCCAGATTCATATGTACACTGTACAAAAACATATTTGCAAGGCATCGTATGTCTTACTGCCTCAAATGTCAAGCTAAGCTTAGTATCTTATCATTGATCCACGTCATCTTGGTTCCTACTTTGACACTAACAAAATTCCAGCAGGTTAGGGCATTAATTTCAATTGTGCTCACCAAGAGCTTAACCGAGAAAGGAAAACTATGAAGTATGTCTTGTACAAGCTTTGAGATGGATTTTTGGTTGCCAGTTTGCTTTCCTTGATTGGATACTAGTCCAAGAATGAAAATCGACTGCCAAGGTACTCTTGTGGCCTTGGTTACTAGAAAATTTATAATTAGAACACTGTTTTTTGTATAAATTATGAGCCATTTGAAAGGATTCTTATGATCTTGTCCCGTGACTGCCCATCAGGCTCCCATATATAAGTTCACATTTACTTGTGTGCTTCTCGGTCATCCCTTATATTAGTGACACTATTGTTGCAAACCAGAAGGAATTGTGGCCAGATTAAAGCTTAAGAACAGCTGTAGTGCCCCTGATAAGCTGAAATGCATAGCTCTTGAGTGACTTTGTGTCCTATTTTAACCTGAAAATAACTCTTATTGTTAATTTTCAGCAGCCTTCAGCATCTCTAGTTGGGTTCCATCCTCTCTTTTTGGGTAAAGTCAGATTTTTATATATTTTTTGTTTTTTTAGAAAATATAAAGAGCTACAATGTACAAGAAGAAGTAGAGTTATCCATCCACAATCAACAAAGAAACAAAAATTTGTGAATGGATAACTTTGTTGAACACTATGACCTCACTGCCCCTATACATTAATGAAAGAAAAGATAATCCTAGCTAAAACAAAAGCCAAAGTAAGACAAGCCCCCAAACATCTTGGGTTCCTTTCTTTCCAAATAAAATAAAAAGCCACTGCTGGAAGTCTTTTCCATCTAATAGCACCAATTCCTATCAATACTTCAACTAACGTGGTCAAAGATGGGACAACAAAATACTATCCATCACTGATATATGGGAGCTGAGGAATTCCGCCCAAATCTCTTTAGGATAAGCACACTTAATGAAAAGATACATGTGATTTTCTATCTTGCCTCTCACTACTAACTAGAGAATAAATGAGTAGTGTGGAAGATTAACTTTATTCCAAATTGCTATATGCCAAGATATTGGTTGCCCTCTGTTTCTAAGAAGATAATAGGTTGCGTTGATGAAGAAACCTTTGCTGGGGCTATCTTTCCACACAAAAGCACTTGTAGTATTCACCTTAGGAATCATGGATTGTGGAAGAGCCAATCTAATGTCATTCCAAAGCTGTCCTTCCAGCCAATTCCATCCATTTTTCATTAATTATAAGATCTAGTGTTGCATTCTTTAGCCAATTAGTTTCGTAGATGGTTCTCTCTCCTACCCAACTTGCAATCGGTCCCCTTAGATGCCAATCATTGTACCATAAAGAAATCTGACGCCCATCTCCTATCTTCCATGCAAATAGAGGCTTGGCCTAGTCCTTAGCTTGGAGTATTTTCCTCCATGTCCATGAACATTGCAAGGGAAAAAGGTAGTGCTAAAAAGTTCTTACCCTTTAAGATTTCCTCCTTCACCCAAAACGGCCATATGGAGTTATCATCCACGCATAAATGCCAAATGCGTTTCACTTGCGCTACCTTGTTCCAAAGCGTTTTGTCCTTAATACCTAATCCACCTTCCTTGATGGGTGTGCAAACCTCATTCCAAGCAACTTTTGCTCTTGCTTTAGCTTCATCAGTTCCATTTCAAAGAAAACGCTTCATTCTTGTATTTATCTCTTTCAGGATTTTCTTAAGTAAAAGAAAGATAGTCGCCTAATATACATGTAAGGAGAAAAGAATGCTCTTGATTAGCTAGACATGCCTAGCATAAGAGAGATGTTTGGAAGTCCAATTATTGATTCTGGATGAAAATCTCTCCGCAAGGATGCAGCAATTGGATTGTTTAGGTCTGGATGATATTAATGGAACCTCTAAATTCTTGACCAGTAAAGCTCTTTCTTGAAAACCCATAATGGAAATAATACCTGTTTTCACTTTTGGGCTTACTCCACTGAAAAAGATTTGGCTCTTAGAGGTGCTTCCTTTTAGACCAGATAAATAAGACCGTAGAGGGTTCCATCCTCTCTTGTAACTCTCATCTTTGCAAATCATTTATCTTCTGATGCTGCTGCAATATCCCTTAGAATTCTAGAATACCCAGCCTTACCCACTGCCGTTCATAGTCTAGCCACTGATGTCAACCTTTCTGTGCACAGCATGACATACAGCTTCAACCACAGTTTCTAAAGAAGTTAACCATCAAGTGTGTGTAACAAGGACACTACTGTTAGGATAGATATTTCATAGATACTTGATTATCCTTTTTACTTCTATAAATAAAAACATCTTATTCAATTCCACAACTTGGACTTTACATCTATATATGATACACAATATTTAACTGCTAAAATATAGGAATATGGGTGGTTACATAATTAGTGGACAGGGTAGTGGTCCTTGCACCCCATCCAATTGGCTGCCCTGTTAAATTATATTATGTTATGATGGCACCAAATATTTAATATTTTGGATTAAGTAGTTTCAGCCTCCTCATTTAGGAGCATATGCATCATGGCTGTGTCCCTCTAGTATAAAATTGATACAACTCTTCACATCAGTTGTCAGTTAGATAGTGTTTGTTGTTTTAGTTTAGCAGTTTAAGTTTAGAACATGTTATTTTTGTATGTATAGTTGTAGTTGAGGTGTTGTACTGTTTCTAGATTCGTCTAGAAACAAAGTTAGTCAGCGAGAGGGACTGTGAGACTATAAATAGCATAGGGCAGTTAATTAGAGAGTAGCAAAATATTTTCTATAGACTTGTGAGTCCTAGTATGAGCAGTGCTCATGGACCTTCATGATTCAATGCGTGTCTTTTCTCTTTTCTACTTCAGATCAATGAAAAAATTAGTCTTTGATTGTGTATCCAAACCCTTGTTATATCAGTTGGTGTTGTCTGTGGTAGCTAGTTGTTGGATATTACTAGAATGGGTGCTTGAATCATTGGAACAATCTGGAGGAGATGCGTTCTACTGTTCCTGATTTGACAGAAGAGATCTGGAGTTCTAATGTGGGTTTACACCTTCAATTCTCTTCTTTCGAATGCCATTCACACTCCCTTAGTGATCAGATTTCTTAGATGAAGGATGTTTAAAAGTTGAGATGCTTAACATGCTTTGGAGTTATTGCAATGAGTGCTAGGGAGGTCCAGCTAGGTGCAACTCTGCTGCAACTTCTCACATTCAGCCTAGTTGCAGGAGAGATAATCAATGTGACAGTAATTGCACTTGTGAAGGGGCTCGCGTGGGAATTTGTGTATGTGTTGGAGTTTGTTTTGGTGATAGTATGCAAGCTTGCAACGGCATTCACAATGGCCTAGGGCACCAATCCTTGGATACAATCAATGGCAATCACCTAGGGCATGTCCATGTGGAGCATTATTATGCATATATTAGTTAGAGTAATTAGAGTTATTATATATATGTTACTGTCAACTGTTGTGTTTTATGTTAGTACTTATGTGTGTGTTGTATTTTCGTACCTTAGTTCTGCTGTTAGTGTTAATCTGTGTATTATCAGATGTGTTTTCAGTGTAATTATGAAATTTTGGGGTTTGACGTGTACCTCTTAGGCATGCTAGTGGGGTGCGTGATTATGGACATTGCAGTTGGGGTAACTGCCCCGTTGTGTATGCATTAAAGGGAATTAAGTCCCTAGAATGGCAGATTATCAGTTATTTTCTTGAAACTTGCAGTTTTTTTAGAACCGAAGATTGTCAGATTCTCTCAAATGAGCCCGTTTTTCACTATTCATCATAGGCTGCAAACGGAGAAAGATGCCTAGACCGACTATTGAACCAGATCTAGTTTTAAGTAGTCCTAATGTGAGTTCTAAAGAGCGGTCTTGTAACAATTTGGTAGCAGAGCCAGCGGTTATGGACGAAGTCAAGTAGTGACGACAACAGTTTGAGGACTTAATGAAAATGTACAAACGTGAGAGGAAGTGGAGATGATGTCACAACTGTTGGCCTCTCTTTTTAAGGAAATGTTGGCCAAAAAGGAAAGGGACAAGGACAAGGTGCCGTAAGAGGTTGGCGACTTGGCAAACAAGACAGCGGTTTCCACTTCGGGTGGTCGATGACAGAGGAATGTTGGTTCCAAAGTTGGTGTGCCTGGATTTTCTGAAGTACGATGATGTGTGGATCCCCTTGTGTGGTTGAATCTCTGCACTGATTTTTTTGAACATCACAGTGTGCCAGAAGAGGAGAGAATGGAGATTGTGGCCTACCACTTAGAAGGGGTTGTGCAATTGTGGTTTTTGAAGTTGGAGCAAGACGGTCCCAGAATTAATTGGGAAGAATTTATGGCCCTTTGTAATGAAAGGTTTGGACCACCACTTTGACAAAATCCATTAGGGGTGCTGGCTAAGCTGAAGAGGATGAATTCTATGGAAGCATATCAAAGGGTTCATGCAAATACTAGCCCAACCACACTCTTTATCAGCAAACCAAGAGGTGCATTGTTCATGAGCATATTGCAAGAACACTTAGCATTGGATGTATGGCTACACAATCTGAAAGATCTGACGTAAGCTATACAATTGGCTCACTTGTTCGAGACGAAAAACTTAGCAATGAAAATGCACCGAGAAGGGAAGCTACTATTAGCCCTTCTACCCCACCCCCTCCCAAAAAAAAAAGAGGAAAAACCTTAGTTCACATAGTAAGGCAGAAATGGAAGAACAAAAAGTTAAGGGCCTTTGCTTCAATAGTAATGAGCCTTTTGATGGTGGGCAGGTGCACCCATCAACTTTATAGTATATAATAGATTTTAGTTTGAATGTCCATCTCTTAGGGATTAATTATGAATTAGTAGTACTTTCCCCTATTTTCTTATTATCTAACCTAACAATTGAGCACGAAATATCAAATTATTAAACTTAAATTATACTGATCTAATTTAATCTAAAAGAACAATAAAATAAAAAAACTACTAAAATATGAAAATAAAAGAGTACAAATAAAATTATTGAGAACTCATGAACTTTAGTATTTAAATATTGAATTTTCTCATAGAATCCATAACATATTTAATCTTATCCTTGTTATTGGACCGTGAGAAATCCCTAATGTAGATAACTGGACTCGCATTGGAAATTAACCTAACGCTAGGTCGAAATTGCTTCTTTGGGAACTAACCTGAAGCCGCATTAAGACCTTGAACAATTTTATTAATCGTTGTGCTTAATCCAAAAAAATATAGCTAATTGTTTAGTTTATTCCAATTTTCTCTTATTACATAGATCAATGAGATCTCGCGAATTTTAAAGTAAATATCAAATATTGAATTAGCAAACCATTTAAATATTAATTTGGCACAATAAAGCACAATGTAATTAGAACTCAATAACAAAAAATTATAGATTGAATTAATAAGAGATATGTTCTACATAGATTCTAGGATTCGATATTGAAATACTAAAAAGAATTGAATTAACACATTACAAAGAAACTAAAAAGAAAGATGAAAATAAAATAGAGGGAAGATTAAGAGACTACTCTTTTTCTGAGGAATTAATTGTGTCTAATTTACTAGGCTCATATCCTCTATATATAATATTAGGAATCTTGAAAATATATCTTCTAGCACATCTCTTTTTTTTTTTTAATCTAGTTCTAAATAAAATATATATAGAAGCATGATATCTTAGACTGGCCCCACAAATTGCCTTGGATATCTTCTTGAATTCAATCTCCAATTCTTGCTATAAAATGCCAGATCACAGCTTGGACTTCCTATGCTATACAAGAGTACGGTGGCTTGGGACGTGAAACTCATTGGATTTGTAGCATGTTTCATGTGTGTGTTTTCCAAAGCACATTTTTTTTTTTTATAAAAATAAAAACATTTAGTGTAATATAAAGATAAAATAAAATATTAGTAAATTAAGCACTATATTACACTAAAAACACTCTAAAACCTTAGAAAAGCATTATGAAATGTACAATTTTGCATTTATCACCTTTCATTCTGGGTCATCAATGCAAGCAACTTTTCTGGTAGTAGTGTGTAGAGGAAGTGGAGGATAAAATAGCATCAAGTGCCATCTTGCAGAGGGGGGGTAATATTACGCACATTTTAATTAGGGTTATATTATAAATTTTATTTTTTTATTTTTTATTTTTTTGTAAGATGAGGTATTTTTCATTCGAAAAATTGTACATAAGCAATGTCCATCCAAGAGCACACTAGAAACCTACATGGTCAAGCTAAGTATTGGAAAACAAAATGATACTTAGGTTGAATACGTGGCCGTACAAAATAAAAGTGTTCTAGAAAATGAAAAAACACAACATAAAACAGATTTTAAAATGACATCTAAAGTATTTGCTGCTTCTCCCAATCTTCTTCTGTTCCTTTCCTTCCACAAAAAGTAATAACCAACCGCAAAAGTCTTCTTGTGATAGGTCTTCAGCTTTTCCATGCTCGGGAAGATCAAGAAGTCATTCAAAAAGGAGAACTCTGAAGGTTTACAAGAGATCCACTTTGCTGCAAGTTCTGCTTACTTCCAAAACATTCTAGTAAAAGAGCAATTTAGAAGGAGGTGGTAATGACATTCTTCCTCATCCACAGAGATAACAGCAATTAGTATCTATGATACCTGAGCTATGTAGCTTGTCCATAGTGAGTAGTTTTTTCTGAACCATTAGCCACAAAATAAGGGAGTGTCTTGGCATCAGTCCTTTGCCCCAAACCAAAAAGTACCAAGTTACCCATGCCGCTCTGTTCCTAGCCAGGTTATAAGCAGGCCTTATGGACAAATTTCCAGATAAGTTAATCTAATGCCATAGAGGAAGGCCTGACATCTCCTAGTCTGCTGGTAACGATCTACCATCCATCACCACTTGGCTACCTCCGTTCTCGATTTACAATAATGGAGCTTAAGGTTGTCTCTTTAGGGTAACCTAGAATAGTACTAGCTTGCTCCCCCATCCAATCAATTAACGGGCCTCTAGGATGGCAGCTATGATACCAAAAAGATATCAAAGATCCGTCTCCAATTTTCCATTTTAGAGGGTCACAGGTTAGAGATCTAGCTTGAAGGATTTTCCTCCACACCTAAGATGCATCATTGGGTGTTTTAATCTTCTAGAAATTTCTTCCTCTAAGGATCTCATTTCTAACCCAGCTTGACCATAGGGTAGAGTCATCATCCATGTGTAAATTCCAGATGTGTTTTAACTGAGCTGCTTTATTCCTTAGTTTTATATCAACCACACCTAGGCCTCTTTCTTTCTTCAGCTTATAGATATCCTTCCACTTTACCTTAGCTTTTGCCTTAGAATCTTCCTTACCATTCTAGAAGAATCTCTTAAGCTTTCTTTCAATCATATTTAGCACATACACTAAGAGGACAAAGATAGTGGACTGATACACCTGCAAGGAGAAAAGAATGCTGTTCACCTGCAGTTGCTATCTTGCATAAAATAAGGATTTGCTAGTCCAACGGTTGATATGGTCTGTGTAGTTTGCAACCAGCTCCTTGCAATCCGACCTGGAAATGCTCAAAGAGGAGAGAGGGATCCCTAGGCAACGAATAGGAAGGGTGCCCTCTTCAAAGCCAAAAATATTCAACAATTGCTGCTTTTCGCCTTGGTTGACTCCACTAAAAAACATTTGGCTTTTTCTCGGATTCACTTTCAAGCCAGAAAGCTGGTGGAATTCCTCCAAACCTGCATGTAGCTTAAGAGTACATGGTTCTGATTTGGCAAAGATCATAATGTCATCTACAAAACATAAATGAGTTAATTTTTCTTCTTTGCATCTCCAGTGAAATTGAAACTCTTCCATGTGCCTCTTCTCTTTCATAATTCTAGTAAAGATTTCTATTACTAGAGCAAAGAGATAAGGAGACATGGAATCTCCTTGTCTTAGACCTTTTGATGCAAGGAAATAACCAGCTAGCTCTCTATTAATGTTAACAGATAACATAGTAGAAGAGATGTATGCTATTATCTACAAAACAAACTGGTTTGGAAAATCGAAAGCTCTTAAAACTTGTTCTAAGAATCTCCATCTTATATTATCATAAGTTTTCATAAGATCTACTTTTGGAACACATCTTTTCCATTGTTGTAAGAATGGTAGCCCTTGAGGAGTTCTTGAGCAATAAGGATATTATCAACTATTTTCCTCCCTTTGATAAAAGCAGTCTGTTCTTTGCTAATCAAGGATGGGAGTAACTTCTTTAATCGTTCAGTAATAATTTGAGGAATACACTTATAAAGTGTGTTGCAGCGGGATATGGGCCTAAACTCTGAGAAGGAAGATGAGTTATCCTTCTTAGGGACAAGTTAAATAAATTGAGTTTACCTCTCTTAGTATCTTACCCGAGGCAAAGAAGTCCTTGATAGCTTGGCAAACATCATTCCTTACAATCTCCCAAGTATCCCTGAAGAAATTTGCTCCATATTCATTTAGACCGGGGCTTTGTCCTTAGCTAAGGACCAAAAAGTGCTTTTGATCTCTTCATCAGAGATAGGTCTTACCAATGCCTCCCTTTCCTTAACAGAAATGCTTGTCTCTATTAATTCTGATAGCCTGGAATTTATGTCCTTTTGTTCGGATTGATTGGAAAGGAGGTTCTGGTAAGAAAGCATAGCCTTGGATTTGATTTCTTCAATTGAAACCAGCCTTTGAACCTGATCGTCCAAGAGAGAAGAAACACTGTTTTCATACTGTCTATGCTTCAAAGAGTTGAAGAAGAACTTATTATTCCTGTCCCCAAGCTTAAGCCAAGTGATCCTTGCTTTTTGCCTCAAGAAAGCTTCCTCCAAGGCACTAAAATAATGGAAATCCGAATGGAGGCCCTTTCATTGTCCCAATCATCAGAGTAAGGATTAGATCTGTTGCTCTCTTGAACTACCATAAGCTCTTCCTTCACATGGTTAACTCTATCAGGAGATTAGAGTATCAATCTCTATTCAAACTCGTTAGTTGTTGCTTCAACAGCTTTAACTTCTTTACTACTATAAGCATTGGAGAGCTAACAAAATCACATCTCCAACTTTCTGCAACATTCCTCATGAAAGAAGGGTCTTCCTTCCAAATGTCAAAATATTTAAAAAAGGACTTTCTTTTATATGCATCAACTTGGTTAAATCTCAGAAGGAGAGGACAATGGTTTGAAGTCCCACTGCCCAGAACTTGAATCTTTGAGTTTTGAAAACATTCCAACCACTTACTATAAATAAGGCCTTGATCTAGGTGTTGTAGGATAGGATTGGAACAGCTTCAGTTAGTCTAAGCGTACAAAGGTCCGACAGTTTTGGCCTCCTCTACCTCTAACTAGTAGAAAGCTTCACTGAAACTATTTGTGCCTCTACCCAAAGCTTCAATCCATCCCAACTTTTCCCCTACATACTTGCATTTATTAAAATCCCCAATGATGATCCACTGTCCAGAAACCGTTTGCTTCAATCTGATTGGATCATTCCATAAAACCTCCTGTCCAGATTCTGAATTTTCAGCATACACGAAAGTAACATCGAAAGATATTCCTTCATTCAAAAGAGTGCATGCACAGTGAACAAGCTGGTTTGTTGACTCTAATACTTGCACATTCCATATATGAGGTTTCCAAGCTACCCAAATATGCTTCCCATGAAGAGCTTCAATGTTCTAGTTAAGAAGGGTTTGATTCCTCACAAGCTGGAATTTTTGGCTTCTAACTTTTGTCTTTATGATGCTGATAATAGAGATATCATTTAACTACATAACTTATTTACTTCTCTACTTTTGTGTAGGTCGTTCAACCCTCTTACATCTGAAGCAGCTAACATAATAAAATATATACATAAGGTAAAACCCACTAATGGCTAACAAGGCGAACTAGAAGAAGAGTTGGCCTTATCTCTATCTTTCTTTTTCTTCGATTTCTTCTTTCTATGCTCTACCACCTTGTCTCCATTGTTAGAATCTGCCACATTCCCTTGAACAAGTGCCTGACCAGCAGGCTCCTCGGTATGGTTCCCTAAAGAAAGATTTTCCTCTATAGAGTTCTCCACAAAAGAAGGCATGGAAGACTCTGTCCCAACCGAACAGCTGTTCGACATATCAACAAGAACACCAGAATCTGCATGATCTGAAGAAGAGATAGGAGGGGTATCTGGGGGGGTGGGGAAGAGACATCTTCTCTCTGGGTAGAGGGTTCAGCAACAATAACTTCCACGGTAGATTCTATATTCTTTCCTTTTCCAGTTGTAACCAGAGCCTTAGGCTTGGAAACTTCTTCTTTCTTCTCTCGTATTTCAGTGCCCTTGGACTTGGGCTTCAGAACATCCTTCTCTCTCGCAGTCACATCCACTATAGCTTCACTATGAATAATGGTTTGACCCTCCTTTTCCTTAGAATTCTCTATATTGTGAGCCAAAGGGGAATTTGTTTAGGTTGTGTCCAAATACTTTACATTTTGCACATCTAGGAGGAAGGGCCTGATATTCCACTTCTACTCTATATCGTGAATCATCTCTACATTCCATCTCAAAAAATAGAGGGAATTGCACTCATCTCCACTGATGCTCCAGCATACTTCATAAACTGTCAAGTGTTGTGTGTTTATGTGGTTTATGTTATGTACTTGTATGTGTGTTGTATTTTTGTTCTGTAGTTTTGCTGTTACTGCAGTGTTATTATGAAATATTTGGGGTTGGACGAATGCCTCTTAGGCATGCTAGTGGGGTGTGTGATTATGGACACTGCAGCTGTGGTAACTGCCCTGGTGTGTATGCATTAAAGGGAAGTTAGTCCCTAGAATGGCAGATTATCAGTTATTTTCCTGAAATTTGTGGTTTCCTTAGTACTGGGGATTTTTGGCTTCTCTCAAAAAGGCCCATATTTTCACTATTCATCATAAGCCGCGAAGGGAGAAAGATGCCTAGAGCAACTATCGAACCAGATCTGGCTGTTAATAGTCTGATACGAGTTCTAAAGAGCGGTCTTGTTACAATCCACCTACCTAGAATTTGACCAACAAAGGTGGTTTGCAATTTCTTTGCTAGTCCTCTCCTGTCATCATCAGTGTGCCAGGCATTCTCTGTTCATGATCAACATGGAAGCTGCTGCAATTTGCTTCTGCCAAAGAACAATCCCACAAACCGTTGAAGGAGGTCTTTGCAGCTCCACTTAATCCAACAAAGGGATTTCTCTGTTTACTGTCATCATGGTGTGACCAACATCAATGCGTGAGTAATGGTGAAGGAGAAAGTTCTTTCTGTGCATACCACTTCACAGCTTACTCCTAATTTCCAACTGAGCTTGTAGAGAAGTTTTCCAACTAAGCAAGTCCCTCAAATTCATCATTTTACTCCTAGTTCTGGAAATGCAAGTGGAATTTGCGTTCCATTTTTGCTTCCTTTCGCTGCTTTTTCTTATTTTTCTTCTTCTTCTTTTTGGTTGTCTTTGCTGATCTGGATCTTACTAACTTCCCCATTGTTTTTTCTGATCCGGGAACTTCAATAATGGCAACACAATTTCCATGCTTGTTTGATACGTTCTTGGTGGAGGAGGTCCTGCAATGTGTGCCACCCTTAATTGCCTAGAGGACAAGTTGATTTTGAGAGGGGATGTATTGATATAACTCCTCATATTAATTGTCAGTTTGTTATTCTAGTTTAGTGGTTTTATTTTGGAACGTGTTATATTTTGTATGTTTGGTTGTAGTTGAGCTATTGTTTGTACTGTTTCTAGATTCTTCTAGAAACTGTGGGAGTTAGATACGGAGGGGGTGGTGAGACCAAATAGCGTAGGGGCTGTTAATTAGAGAGTAGTAAAGTATCTTGTATAAACTTGTGAGTCCCAATATGAGCACAGTGCTGATGAACTTTCATGATTTGGGGTGGGTGTGTTTGTTTTTGTTGTGTGTGTGCGCGTTTCCACCCCACCGCCACTCTTCTAAAGTCTTTGATTGTGTATTGGAACACATGTTATACCAGAGATGGCAGAAATTCCATTACTGGATTATGATGTTGAGATCTAGTCTTTGATATTAAAGGTTTTTAGAAGTGGATTCTTCTTCTTCTTATCCAGAATAAATATAAATATATGCTTGTATATTTTTATATATAAGATCTGCATATTGTTTTGTTCACTTGACTTTGAGGTTGAACTACATTCTTTTTGGCCTAGGAAACTAGTGGAAACCATATATATGTCCCAAAGGAAATTTACTGGATAACTTACCTGAGCCTAGTTGATGGAGGTTCCTTCGTTTCTAATTCTGTAGCTCTCCCCCACCCCCCCAAACCAAAAATACCCAATATTGTCTTCTCTTTGCCAAAGTGGACTAGCTGAATTAACATATAAGGTGCAGATTAAAGAGCTGTTTCAAACACACCCTTGGACTATAATTAATTGTATATACTGGAAGGATACAAATCTGCTGCTGGAATATGAAATTAAAATTAGTAAAAGCTTCACCATGTTGCCTCTATTCCTTTCTTAGATTATGATTTTGAAATCCAATCCAATTTGATTTGAAAGGTTTTGTAAAAGTGGATTTTTCGTCTTTTCATCCAGATTATTGTTTTTTCCCATATCATATTGGAATTTGTATATGCGGATCTTGTTCACTTAACTTTGAGGTGGTTTTCTTTTTCTTTGGTGGCCATTATCTTTGAGGTTAAACTACAGTCAGTTGGCCTAAAAAGCTAGTGGAAATATAAAGATATTATTGTAGCCATATGTTATGTGGATAATACTAACTTTATTTTTGAATAGTAATCTGCTATAGGTAATGCATTCATCTCATTGATGTGTTTTTTTCCTGCAATTAAGGCTAGTTAACAAGTTTTCATTGACCTTATTGTGGTGATCAGGAGCTGGACTTCTTGAATGAGGCAAAAAATAGTGAGAAATGCTTAGAGAAATTTAGAAGGTTATCTCCTCAAATAGCAGATTATGTGTATGCGCCAAAAGTGTATTGGAACTTGAGCACTTCAAAATTGTTAATCATGGAATTCATGGATGGGGCACAAATTGATGATGTGAAGTCCATAAGAAAACTTGGAATTCAGCCGAGTGAAGTTTCAAAATTAGTAAGTTCAAAAGCTAAAAATATAAAGATGTTATTGTAGTTAAGAATGTTTTGTCCAGCATTTCTTTCTCTTTTAATGTTCTAAAGGCAAATTGGAGTTTTTCACTTGTTTCCCCTATCTTATCGAGTTTTGTTCTGATTAAAATCTAGAGGCTTCATTAATGAGCAGCTTCAGGTTGTAGTTCAAGGCTATGTTTTGAATATTATGGGCAAGGGAAATGTTTGCTTCTTTTATTGGAACTGCTGCTCTTTTTATTTTGATGTTGGAGGTGGCTTAATTATTTATAGTAAAGTAACTCTAGTTGGCATTGTATAATTTCCAGATGATGTAAAGGAGAGAAAGTGTAAATTAGGAACGTAAATTAAGAAGATTGACCTTGTGATTTTTCAGGTTAGTCAAGTATTTGCTGAAATGATGTTCAGACATGGCTTTGTGCATTGCGATCCTCATGCTGCCAATATGCTTGTCCGTCCAATGCCTAATGGGAGGACATTACTGGGTGAGTTTACTCAATACTTTGATTGCTTAGCCAAATGTTAAATGAATAGATGGTTTCAAGCTGACTTAGTCTATCATTGATTTGGAATATTATTGCTTATACGGATGTGTATCTAGCTTTCTAGATATTAACTTTTCTAGTCCCGCGATACAGTAATGGTTTCATCTTTCACCAACTCATGCAGTATGAGAAATGGGAGTAGTGATACTACTGTTGTAAAAAATATCTAGTCAGGCACTTCTGTCTTTCATAAATAGTTGTGATGTTTCTATAAGTTGGTAATTTAAAATTGTTGAGGGCAAGCTTTATGAGGTTCTACATCATTTAGTAGAATATTCAGGATGAAATTCAGAGTGTATTGTTATAATTTAAGTCTAAGGGAACAGCCAACCCAAAAGATTAGACTGATAGGTGGAAGAACCTTTTAGAGTTAAGTGCTACACTTAGTGCATATTATTTTTTCATGTGGAACTGTAATATTATTGTCCCTTTTTAAAAGTGAAATCCCCATGTTGGTCTATTTTAGATTGTTCACTCTAAATAACTTTTACTTCGAGTGACTCGTACTCTACTTAATTAGGTAGCTTTTTTTTAGGTAGTCTTCTCTTAAATCACTATTTTTTTAGGTGACCCCTTTCATAGGGCTTGCCTCTTAACAAGAGCACTAAATATATGATCCAAGTCAAATTGGAGAGTTCAACCCAAAAGACTCACTTGATAGGTGGGAGAGTCTTTTAGACTTAAAGTACTACATTTAGTCCATTATACTTTCCCGTATTAAACTATAACACGTACTCATTTAAGGAGATGAATTCCGTTATGATATAAATGTCTTAATGAAAAGGTATTCTTTTTGTTACTAGGTCTTATCAATGCATTGAAATCATTATTCTGGTTTCTATGAATGTTATGCAGTAATCTTTTTGCTATACTTTATCATGACGAATGATCTCTCCTAAATGTTGAATCTCCATTCTGTGACTGTGTCTTTTGGAATATAGTTGACCAGCACAATTTCTTTCAAACCTTCTTGTTTCACTCTTAAAACTTTTATATCTCTTGTGAATAGTTGGCTTTCGTTGATTAGACTGGTTTCAAATATTTGGAGGACATTTTCAATGGTTGCTGCCTATAGAGCGGAAACTTAATACCTGTGTCCTCCACAGGAGTATTTCTCTGGTTCATCTAAGTCATCAATATCAAATTAATGGCCAGATGTAGGCCTTTGCTAATACTGTTACTATCACTAAGCTAACTTAATTGGGTGTTTTTTTTTTTTTGTTTTGGGGGTTGGGGTTGGGGTGGGAGGAGGAGGGGCATGGGGTGGGAGTCTGGATGGGGAAACAATATTGATTTCAGTTTATTTGCACAAGGAGCACATTTGGTAGCTGGACCTGCTTCTGCATACTTGCGCACTTTGGCTTATGTTCTTAAATCATGCTGGGTTAACATGTCAATTTATCATCGTGTGTTGATCATTAAACAGTTGCTCATTCTTGCAAAATATTAGGCAAGAGAAAGCCACAGTTGATACTGCTGGACCACGGCCTCTATAGGGAGCTTGACTTTAGCACAAGAATTAATTATGCTGCTCTTTGGAAGGTGTGGAATTTTCGTTGACATAAAATCTGTCAATTTTGGTAAATATCTCTAGTTTACAAACCTCTTTCTGATATTTTTTGCTAGGCATTGATTTTCAGTGATGCTAAGGCCATCAAGGAAAACAGCGTGAAATTGGGTGCTGGAGAAGATTTGTATGCATTATTTGCTGGGGTTTTGACTATGAGACCATGGAACAGAGTGGTTGACAGAGCTGTTGATCATTTGGCCATTCAAGGCAATGATGATGATCGTTCAGAATTGCAGGTATTATCTTTTTATGCACAAAATTTGCATTGCTCCTATATTTAGCATTTGGGTTACTGTTAAACTGAATTCCATTTGGGTGTTGGCTGTCCAGAAAGAACGGCCTGACAACTGACTTAGTGCTTCCTTTTTATTATGCGGCAGATGTATGCATCTCAATATTTTTCACAGATATCAGAGCTTCTCAGGAGACTACCTCGTGTAATTTTGCTAATGCTAAAGACAAATGACTGTCTGCGAGCAGTTAATCATGCTCTGGTATCTTGCTTTGCTTTGCCTCTTCACTTTTTTGCTGGTGTATCTCCTGCTTCAAAACAGTCTTGGTAATCTTACATCCGCATCAGACTAAGAAGTTATTGCTTGAAATTAAAGTTTCTTTAGAGGTAGGCTAACATTTTTCTTGCGCTTGTTGGAAGTTGACCTGACTTAATCATTAGGTTGGTGTTTTTAACCCAATATCCCTACATGATGGTTATTTTACTTCTCTAATCTCTATGCATAAAGTAAACTCTTAAGAGCTGCCTGTTTTGGAAGTTTTGGGGAGGTAAAATGACTTTGTGGATGGGTTTAATTGGAGAAACCCAATAGCTTGGGAATCAAAGAACGATCATCCCCAGAAGTGTGTTTATATTGAATTACATAAGCATAGATAATGTCCTGTTCTGGACTTGATTGGTTTGCATGGTTGAAAAGAAATATTTTGCGTGAATGGATGTGCATGCCAAGACTTGTCCCTCTTTTATGTCATAATTTACTTGATGACACTTGCCTTTTAACAGTTGGGAGGATCTTCTCCGGAGTCATTCTTAATCATTGGAAAAGTATCTTCAGAGGCAGTTTTTGAGGCGAAATTGTTGCAGAGAAGATCGTTTATAAATTGGTTGGTTGTTCAGTTGGAGGAGATATTATTGCAGGCTCGTTTACTCACGATGCACATCGCCCTTCGACTATTACAACTTAGGAGAGCTCTGTGCTTGTGAAACCGAAGATTTTTGCAATTTTGAGCATTGATACATTTACCATTCTTTTATTGTCATTGTAGACATTCCATACCAATTCTTTGTCTCCATGGTTGGAATCTTCTCGATTATGCAAAGGATTCTAGAGCATGGATCGACAGCTTGATTTTCGTAGTGGAAAGACTAACTTATTAGTATCTGCAGTACACCAATTTCACTGGAGGAAATAAGTTGTTATATGTTGTAACTTTACAGAACAAAGATGTAATATCGTCTTGAGTGTATGGAATCTTCCATTTGGTTTTTGAGATACATGTATTTACATCTACATGAAGGTTCTATTAAGAACCACCCTGGATTCCGGATATGTACTATTTTCGAATTCCCTCGCATTAATTCTACACTACTATGTGTTATTACATATGCAATTTTCTCTAATCAACTTGGTGTCAGGTGTGTTTGATTATGTCTTCTGGTCATATAATCCATATTAATATTTTAACTGTGTTCTTAGGAAGCTGCATTTGTGTCTTTAGCTTGAATCTTTTGTTGGTTAGGCCGTTAGGGTGCTTTTGCCTGTTGTGTCTATAAGAACAATTCCTTAGATCTATACTTTCTGCCAGCAAAAACTGTTACTTGATCTCAAACCAATTTACGTGCTTTTGGTGTCGTTTTGGTTATTCACACACACACACACACACACAAGTAAAGTTCGTTCTAGGAAATGGTAGAGATTTAAACAGCACGTGGGTGAAACTGAGGTTCGGCCGCGACATGCAGACTCCGACAAACTTCATATGCGAACCAAGTATGGATTGTTCTGCTGTCTGGGGTCCCTCCTCTTTCTCTTTTTCTTTTTCTTTTTCTTTTTTCTTTTTTCTTTTTTCTTTTTTTGGACTAGAATTGAATGTTAATTTTCGGTTTTATTTTCATTCTCATGTTTTGAAGTTAAAATTATGATTCCATGGAATTGACAATTCTAGCTAGAAGAGTAATCGTGATGGTAAAATCGTGATTCTGTTTTATTTTTATTAATTTCATTAACTTACAATTATTTATTTAAGTTTCCAATAACTTATGATATAAAATAATTAAGTGGATCTTTTTACAATTAATACTATTTATACATTTAGTATCATATCATTTCATTTAATGATCATTTCTAAATGTAAAAAATGATTTATAATTTCAGCCTTTATTCCATTCCATAAACTGTGACATAAGTGTAATATTACAAGTCTATATGGTATAATGCTCTCTTTCTCTCAAATTTTTTAAAATTTTTTAACTGGTGATCTCCTGTCAGTGAGTTTAGTGCAATGACTCTACTTCATGTGCTTGTTTGTTGATTTTAAGGTGAATTGGAACAATATCACATGCCATTCCTCAAATAAGAAGGCAAAATGGTAGCAATCATGTTGAAGTCTTTGCCAATCTTTCGGATCAATTCCAGGCTTATGTTATGGCCGAGTGAACATTTCAAATAAACTGACAAGAATTCAAGGATTCCCTTGTAACAGCAAGTAGACATTTTAGAGAAGCTAAGTTCATATGGAACATCGTGTCCAAGGGGGAAATTAAACTACTTTTGATTCGACGAAAAGAAATTGATTACTTCTAGCAAATCCAACTATATCAATAGAAGTGTAATAACTTTTGGAGGGTTGCTTATATGTGATTCTAAAATTTTCAATTGAGGTAATTAGGGTTTGCAACTTTAGCAAATCATGCAATCCAGTATTGTTGTCCCATATGGTATTAAATATTGATCTGTCCTGATTTGATACTCCTTTCCTCTAAGTAAAATCTTGTATGGTGGTTGTGGCCTCACTTTTTTAGAAGGTAAACCACCAAAATTAGACTGAGAAAAAACCGATTGCAAGCTATGAATCAGTATGGAATCGATCCGCGGTTTAATGAATCGAAATCAGTCTACTCGTAGTAGCTTGCAATTGCTTAGACCTACATAAACTGGCAAGTTTGAATCCCTTTTTATTTTTTTTGCAATTTACATATAGATATTCATACATATTATTTATTGTATATATTATATTAACATATATATATATTCATACATATTATTATATATTCTACATATTAACATATATATTATACATATTAATGTATTATATATATCATATATATAATATGTATAAAAATATGTAATAGAATATATGCATATAATATACATGTTTTACATATATATATATATCAAACCTAGAAAAAAAAAATTAAATGGTGAGCCTCATTAACTATCCCATAACTATAGGTAAATCGATTATGGTTTAACGAAATGTAAAATCGTGATTCGACAGTTTTAAGCCAGTTTAAGTTTGACTTTAGGTTTAACTAGATCGGAGGCTAGATCAAACTTGGTACAGATCCGTTAGGTCAAGAAATTGGTTCCCCTTGAAGTAAGATTGACTTGGCTTAAGTTGGTTCATTTGGTTTAATGGTTTAACGGGTCAATTTTTTTTTTAGTTTTTTATTTTTTTGGAAAAAATATATTCTTTTACATTTATTTTTAATTTAAAAAAACTACTAATAATTGAAAATAATTTAAAAATTTTGATTATTTTGTCATATTAGTTGTTTGGCACTGTGATTAATAATTTACACTTTTGATAATGCACAATTATTACTGTATACCCATAATTGGAGAATTGAGTGAAAAAACTTCTTTTTATATGCAATATCTCAAGGAAAATTTATCAGTATAATCAATGTTAGACTAAACTTATAATAAACAATACTCATTGTAATATTTTATTATTTGAGAGGAAATTTAAAAAAACAATATAATCTATATAGGAGTGAATCAAGTATTATAAAAAGAATATCATTTATCTAATATTTATAATACACTTATTTTATATCTAACATAAATATATTCTTTATAACTTTTAATTGTATTAAATTATAAATACACTAATATTTTTGTAAATTATTAAAATATATTAATTTATAAAAGTCTTTCCTCTTTGAAAAGTTAGGCAAGATTATACAAAACTTATAATATTTTGTACTCCAAACTTCTTTAGTTATTAAAGTAATATATTTTATATTATAATTATCTACTTTTGCTAATATTAAAATATATGGTTTTAATGATTATTTTTCTTATAAATTTATATATATTATTCAATCTCTATATCAACTTACAGATATAAGTAATAATATGATTTTATTTTACATTTTAATTAGAAGGAATATTTACATTTAATTTATCTAAAATTATATATTTTTGTTTTTTTTTTTTAATTTTTGTATCGAAACTAACAAATTAAACTGCCGGTTCTTCGACCTAAGTTTGAACCTGCTGATTTTAGTGAGTCATGCATATTGAACTGCATTGATCCGCTAAGCTTGGTGGGTCAAGCTACAGTTTAAGTTTTATACTCATGGGTCCGAGTTGGTTCCGATCAGGTTTACAGATCGGACTCGGCTCTTCCTTTTGGTGTAGGTCTAACTAAAACTAATTTATTTCAAATTCTCTTAAAGGAAGACAAAAGATAGTAGAATATACTTGAAATTAGTGTGTTGATTACTGAATTTCCAAGACATTGTTTTTCCTATAATGACTTTGGAGTTCTATTTCTTGTTGCAAGAGAAGTCAACTCATGATCTTACATGGAATTATCTAATATAGAGTCTCTCTTGGACATTAAACAACCAAAAATCATTTGAACCATCTCACCTGCAGTTTGACCTCCTTGTGAACACCAACTTTTGGTCCTATACTTTCACTCCAAAACCATAAATTTGGATGCCGAAAGTGATCCCCAGTATTCCAATTCCATGGGAAGCTTGTTGTCCTTAATTCGACGATATTATTATGTTTTTCTAGCTTTGCCTATATTTTTGTTGGTTACATTTAAGTCAGCTGGATGGTTGTCGCGAAAATCAGAATAGCATTAATGCTTCCCATTCTTCCTCTCCTTCTTCGACTTCCAACTTGTGATTGTCCAACTACTTGGCAGAAACACTCCAAATCAATAAATTGTATCGGTCCATTCCATTCCATTCTATAAATATTTTCAAATATAAAAAATAATTTATTATTCTGACTTTTATTTCATTATAAATCAATTTTACGTACCAAACGTGTCGTTGTTTGATTTTCTTTTTGCTGTAGAACAAAATAAAAAAGGAACATTAGAACGGTATCTTTTATAAAGTGATACTTCTATTATTTCATTCATGATTTAGTTGAGTTGGTAGCCCTATTATCCAAACCATCCGATTTATAGTTGTTTATTAGGCCATTTAACTCGGTGTTGACCGAAGCTTTAGACTCAACCTTAGATGATGTGGTTGTCAACTAAGTTAACTCTTTGGCAAAATTTAAAATAACATATTAAGACATTTATTATATATTGGAATGATTTAGATTAAGTAGGAATAAAATAAAATAAATAAATTCAAGCAAAATCAATAATATTGAAAATGGAATAAGGATTCTCTCACATAAGTTGTTATTATTATTTTTTTATAATACCGATGTGGTTTGATTTGAAAGTGGTTTGCTCTTATCATAGTGTTGAGTCAAACCGTTTTAAACAGTGTGGGAGCTAAATCATACGGCATTGGAAAAGAACGCATATTGTAGTTTGATTTGGTTGCATGAACGCTCCTAATTGAAGGACGAAATTTGCATGTTCCAAAACTATGTCTCCATTGGTATTTGCTCTAATTATATCTTCCCATGTATACGAATTATTTAATACGATTTTTTTTTTCTTTACCCATGCAATACCAATAGCATGTGATTAAAGAGACGAGGAAAAGAGTAGAGTTATCAAACTCAGGTTAACTTATATGGTTTAATATGAATCTCACTGTAAAATCGATTTGAATTATCCATTTGACTCTCATATTCTATAATTCCAATTCAAATAAGTTGACCTTATCAATTCAACCCCATTCCTATAAGATCTAACTAGTATTTTTGGGTTAGAAGGTACTCTTTTCTTCTTCTTCTTCTTATTTTATTTTATTTTTTTATTTTTTCCTTTTAAAGAATGCACCGATTTACTTAAAAATGAATTTACATCTAAGGAAAAAAATAAACTATAAAAAACCCTTAAATTTTAAATTTCAAGAATATGAATAATTTTATTATTTTATAAATAAATATGAATTACGTTCTAATATTTATTAAGTTTAATTTGAACATGGTTAGACTTTAGTTTGATCTTCTCAATCCTCAATTCATAGGTAAATCTCCCAACCGGGTTTGATAACATTGAAAAAAAATATTATATTTATGTCTTGGAATACTTTATTCAAAAATTAGTTAAATCTCCCATGGTAATGGAATTAGTTAAATTAATGAATTTTTTACTGTTTCATTCTTGTTTTCTATCGGACTTGTTTCGTCCTTCGTTTTATTCTTAATTTATTTTCCTTTAAATCTAAACCATTCAACAAATTGTGAAACTAATGGTTCAGATTTAATAAAATAAAAATGAAAGGTAAAATAAAGAAAAAGATCGATTCCGCCAAAATATTAAAATAGAAGTTGGGAATAGAAGATGAGATCGTAGAATCACTATTAAATTAAACTATCAACCAATATATAATCTTGAGAGATGGCTGTACGGCTCCAACTTATTAAATAAGTTTCCGTTGGAGCAAAGAATGAGGGACGATTCATTAAGCGACGTTCACTTATCAAAACCCATAATCTTTCTACTTCCTTATTGTGCTCTAGAATCCCATCGAAATAAAATCGATTTCATCCTATATTTTTTCTGTGTTTATTTCTTAATCACGATAAAATTAGTGATTGAAATATCAGAATTAAAAAGTGAAATTCAGATAAAACTTTTTAAAACATGTATATTTTATATGGTGGAAAACGATATTTTAATTATTATTTTTATAAAAATAAATAAAATAAAAGATAAATATTTAGGTATTTGATTTTATAATAAGGGATGCATTTGTGCTCATATTTCTAATTTTTTGATGTCTCATTCCTACCGAACACATCAAATGGATGCCTAAAAAAATACCAAAAGAATCATTGCTCAATTTATGGTTAACTTCTTTATATTTGAAATGAAGTTTTTAGAAGTTAAAATCCTACGAAACGTGTGTTTAAGTCTCTACGTGATTATGCTTGATAGAAAAATAATAAAAATTTAAATTTAAATGGTTATAATCATAGAAAACAGCTAGAAAATTCGAACCTTTCATTTCTTTTGCTTTTCATTTATTTTGTTATACCTAACGTTATTTGTTATTTTTATTTTATTATGAATAAAATGGTATAACCATAGAAAGTCTAAAAGCATATCTCTTTCAATATTTATATATCATTTGATTGTGTAAAATTTATGAGATTGGATTAAAAAAACATTTTGTTCATTGTTTAGTTCACAATTTAAGCCCGACATCGGATAAAAAAAGGGCTAAAAGACTAGATAAAATACTTAAAATTTATCCTATATAGGATATGATATAAAAGTTGATTTTATTGAATAAAAATATAAATATTGAGGATATAAATTTAATTACATAAATATTAAACAATATTGAGGATATAGATAATATTTAAAATTTATACTTTTTAGATACCATAAAAATATAATTAAATAAATATTAAAGGTGTAAATATTAAAATTTGATATTGAGTAAGATACTTTATTTATATTAAATAATAAATATTATAAAAATCTATATTTAATATTATATAAATCAAATATGATGCAGCAATGATATACCGTCCTATATTTCATCTATTTATATTATAAAATTCTCTTTATTTTGATTGTTTTGTTTAATTTTAACAAACAAACCCCATCCGAACCCTCTCGTTTTCAAATAGGGGACGCAGCATGGATTGGGGAGTATATGTGTACTTTGTTATGTAAAAGAGAAGTAGCCTCTTATAAAATTTGATCATATTTCTCGGCGCGAATGGGTTGTCAGTCCGTACTGACCGCACAAATGAGATGACAACTATCCAGCTAAAACGGGATCCAACGTTTCCCCAGACGGCAAAAGCAAAACAACAATTTTTCGTGTCTTCTCCAGATAAGAAGTCGTCAAAATTAAGGTTGTCCTAATTCCACGGCTGAGAGTTAGGTGGACTTGGTCTTATATCACGATAATAAGTTGCATTAAATTCGGAGCAATATTGAGGTTGGTAGTGCAATTCCATCGGACCCATACACACCCATGTACGAGTCTCCTTTTACTCTTTCCTCTCCCAACCATACGATTTACTCCATCATAAATATTTCTTCCTACTACTTTCTATGTACAAAAGAACATGTGTCGTCTTAACATCCACCGGTTTAAATGAATACTAAAATAGGTTTGATTATAAAATTTTTATAGTTTTTAATTAGATAAAAAAATTTGTCTTATATTTAGTTTACAATTTTGCTTAATAATTAAATAAAAATTGGATTGATGGACTAAACAATAGATCCAAATTTTATCTTATCTATAACGTGATACAAAAATAAAATCACTTGATAAAAATAAAAAAAAATATTTTACATTATCAAAAATACCTTTCTATATTATAATATTAAGTTAGTTAATATTATTTTTATTAAATATTATAAAAAATTAATTTTTTAAATACAAATTTTATATTCAATATCGTACAAATTAAATATAGTACAATATATTTATATTATTTGATCATTCTCATACTTATCATATTTAATTCTCTTTATTCAATTCAATTTTTGTAACGAAACACTATCTAACCATTACAAGATAAGTTCGAGTATAAATTTTTTAAAATTTACTCTTACAGCATAAGATATGGATATGGGGTTTTCCTACTCCATTGCTACTCTGAAACCTGTACTCTAGACAATAAATGGTGCAGGTTTTAGGTACCTTGCATTCATTATATAAAAGATTATTAAATAATATTAGTAAATGATAATATTATATTTTTTAGTTAATAAATATTTTATTGAAATGGGAAAAAAACCCAAAACTATAATTTAATAACCCTAAAAGATTAAACCTAACGATGCTTACGTTTTCAACTCTTTTCACTCTTTTTTCTCATTTGCTAAGTAATGAGATCATATAAACTTAGAATAACCAAAATAGGAAATTACTTTCTTCTTTATTTTTATTTTACAAATTTTTGTATAGGTACTCATAGGTTTTTTATATGAATAACTTGTAATATCATATGTGGGGGAAAAGGAAGAAAAAAAATGGTAAAAAAAAGAAAATCCTGAAAATACTATTTTGGGAAAAATATTTTTAAGAATATGGCACTAAGAGGTGATTTTGAAATGAACTAAAATTACCTCTTCAAGTGACGATTTCAATTTACTTTGAAAGAGGTAATTTAAAATATCGTATTTTTGAGAATATTTTTCTAAAATTAACATAAATTTTAGGATGTTATAGAGTAAATTCTAATTCTAAAACTTAATAACACATACCTTAAAGGATATGTTACGAGTAAGGCTTTATTCCTTACTCACTTTAGAAGCTCACTTTTAGTTGTCAAGATATAAAAGAATTGAGCCAACATAGTATGTTATTGAGCTCAAGTTTAAGCTCTTTAAGTAACAAATTATTTAAGCAATACACGGAATAATAAACTTAAATTTTTTTTATCACGAAGCTAAATCTAATTTGGTAACAAAGTAGAATTTATATGGGCAAATTTTGGCACCGTCATTTCATCTCAATATAATCAAGTAATCAACCTGATAAATTTTAGTCAAAATGACAGCTTATTATAGCGGGAACATGTTAAACGATAAAAAGAGTAAATCCCGTCGACTAGCAGAAAGACTCAGAAATATACTAACAACCCCGTTGCTTTTAATCGTGCATTTAGATCCCTTATTAATTACTTTTGCATACTAACGGCCCATTTATTTTCAAAAATAAAACAAATATGGAATATAATACTTGTTCATTGGGAATAATTATTATCGGTATATTCTAGTGTTTAATTTATGTAAATTTTGATTATAAAGAATATTTATTTCAGTGCTTACTCCACTCATTAAATGTACCATTAAGTTAGAAATATCACAAAAAGTACCAATCTATTCCTATTTGGTCATCATGGGGGTATAACTAATAGTTATTTATTAAGGGAATTATTGTTTTATTACTTAAATTTTCTATTTCATTTGGAAGAGGGAATAAAAAAATACCACTTTACATTATTTGAAATAAAAATTGTTCGACTAGTTTATAAGTAAATAATATAATAAAAAGTATTAAGAGAATAATTATTATATTTCCTCTCTATCACCCTTAAATAAACGGACCATAATAAACTTAGAAACGTATAGACACACATGCACAATTTTTGTAAGTACATGGAAGTCCTTTGATCATTTTTATATAAGAGCATTTAATGTATGTAAGAAGGATTAAAAGGATGACTGAATATATGTATATATATATATATATATATATTTATATATATAAAATTAGAGGTACTCTATAATTTTGGATGTTCCAAGAGGTGATCGATATAATCTAACTTAATTAATCTAAAAGCACATGTAATAATTGGAAATTTAAACTTTTAAGTCAAGTGGTTATGGAATTAAATCCAATGAATTTATTTATATTTAGAATATTAGTTTCAGGCTAAAACTTGAAGTGCATCCAATAAGGTAAAGTTTAGCTTAATTAAAATTCTATATAATTGTTTTATTTTTGGTAAAAAAAAAAAGGAGTCCTTTTTATTTAAGATAATGTTGATGGCTAATTCAATTCAAACCCTATTTATACTGGATTAGGTTTTGCAAGTTTAATGACTAAAATAACATGAAGTTTAAACTGGATTAAATAAATTAATCGAATAAGTCGGGCTCACGATGAATAAAAAGGTTCTCTTCTCTATGCTTAATGCTTAGGGGAACTAGGATCTGGTTTTAGGAAATAACAAATAATCGATTGAAGTAGGTTATCTACATTTTTGGTCTTACCTGTAAGAAGAAGAGGTTGATATGAGATCTTCACCCATAGGTTGTTAAAAGTGTTTTATAGGACTTCCAGTGGAGTATGTAACCTCTTCAATCTTATTCATTACCATCTATATATTACAATATGAGAAACGATTAGTGCAATAATGTAAAAGCTTGGATAATGCGCGTTTTTTCACTTTTCTATTCTCTCTGTGTTAATGCATTTAATTAATGGTAAATAGTGGGCTTGAAACTTGAAAGTTTGCTTAATGGATAGCTATCCCTTGTCATCTCACACAAAATTAAATTAAAGCATAAAATCGATGCGTGTTACGCTTAAGCGGAAAGGTTTCAGTTAATGTAAAGAGGGAAACGTATTGTTTTTTCATTAAATTACCGGTGATAGAAAGTTAAGAAAATGTTTTGAATAATTTGCAAAATAAGAAAAAAAAAAAAAAGAAAAGGAAAAAGAAACACATATGATTCCAATAGCATCCATTATGTTAAAGAGAATGGTTATTTATAATTGCCCTTTTTTTTGTGTCTTTATAGTTTTTATTGTGAAATTTCATTTAATAAAATGTTTTGCCACCACTCTTTTCAGATCTTAATCTCCAAGTCTCACAAATATTAATTGAAACCTGGTGAATTTTATTTTATTTTATTTTATTTGTTCAAGTTATATTTTAGTATATTTTTTTTTTATTACTACATCCCAAATTTTTTTATGATAATTATGTTTCCATTTGATTTCTATCTATATATTATACATTACATTATAATATATTATAGTCAATGGATTATTTTTACTTCTTAAATTATTTTGTATTTTATTTATACTATATTATAGGTCCATCACATATTTATCATTTTCATTGATTATTTTATATGTAATCATTCTTCACTCGAAACCTAAGTGTGTCACTTGTTAGTTGTTATTTACAAAAAGATGTATAGTAGTATCATAGTCATTATACACCCACGACGTGAAAACTTAAAAAAAAAAATAGCATATCAATTTAATGGATGAAAAAGGAGGACAATTGAACTTGCCAGATTAGAACAATTATTTTAACTGTAGAGAAAATTTTCACAACTGCTTATTTCAAATATTTAGTAAAATTGAACGCAGATTAAGGCCTTCAGGCATCATCGCATGTCTTGTTACTTAATAATATGGGTAATTTTTAAACCGACTAAATACCTTTACAAGTACCAGCGGACTAAAAGGGGCAGGTTACGTCGTGGGGTACATTTCTTTTCCAAGCTTCTTTGTTTCACCTCTATTAAGCTTGCCATTTAACTAGGGTTTTTTCTTTTTCAAGTTAATCTTAGAATGGTCAATTTTTGAAATAAAATTATTAATACTTATAGTTTTTTGGGTAAGGCTATTAATTCTTAAAAAGTTTTTACGGTCCCATTTGTATATAAGATTAGTATAACTAAATTCATATAAAAGCAGATTCTAAATCATAAACTAGTGGAAAAGACCTTTGAATTAGCCTAGCTTATGATCCATTACGTCCTAACGGCATATTTGGTTCGGTTATAGAAAACTGCCAGCAGCTGAATCGGTCCTGATTTCTAAAAAAAAAATAATAAAATAAAAAACCAAATTAACACAACCAGTATGCTTTTCTTCCTTCTCAACTTACAACAAACAACCCAATTCCCACTTATTCTCTCTCATCCTTACTTTCACTTTATCATCTTTCATCTACTATCTCTTTCTCCAATGCTCCTTTTCCAAACTTTATCCTTTTCCTTTTCTTTTTCGGACTCCACTCCTCATTACTTCCATTAACACACTAAGAGTTTTTTTTTTCTTAAAAATATTGAATTATGGCAGTCTCATCCCAAGCACTTTTATAGTGTCTTTAAAACTAAAAAAAAAAATTTCCCCCCACTACCCTTAATTTCTCTATAAATGAATTGTGAAATGATTTTTCAGTACCATTATGGATAATATTATAATTTATATTTCTATTTGGTAACTATACTTTGATATAAAAAATAATATTTTATTATATACCATCACAGATTACAGTTAATAGTTATATTATGATTTATTTCTTTCTGTATTGATAATGTATTTCGAGATTCGAATTATAAATACTTCTTTACAATTTTTCTTGTTTTAGTCAATCTTATTTAATATTATAATATTATATCGAGCCCTTTACCTCACTTTTAATTAATTTAATATTTATCAGATCAAGACCATTAAATTAATTGTGTTTTTAAAAATTCAAATTTAATAGATATTAAATTAATAATGAGATGGGGGCTTAACCGATCTCGTTAAAATAAAAAATAGAGTGTAGAATCTCATATATATATATATTATATTATTATTACATTATATTATCTATATTATTCCCTTTGAGGCATAAGTAATCGCTATTCTTAAAATTATATATTTACTTCTCTATTTATTATTATTTAATAAAAAAACTAAAATAAAATAAATTATTAAAATTATAAATAATAAGGTAAATATGTCCACTTACTCCTCTTTTTATCTGTTTATTTATTTATCTTTTTATTTTGTATGTAATTTTTTCTCTCTATTTTGATTTCCCACTTTCTCCTATTAACTAAAATTCATCCCCATCCCTTTCTCTCTCTTGCCATAGAAATTTATTATATGTATAAGCTCTAATAAATAATTAGAGATTGTAACAACAAAACGTAGGGTAATTTTGCAATTTGGTTTCTCATTATTGGTTTTTTCAGTTTGGACCCTTGACTTGTTTATGAATTATAATTTTCTTCAAACTAATATGGAGGGTCCCCAAAAAATGTAAAAAATTTAAAATATTGCTTAAAGTAAATAAATTCAATTTTAGAACATTTTATGTGTTTATGTATATATATATATTTATTATATTAAAATTTTTTTAACTATTTATAACTAATAATTTAATATCTTGTAATTTTAATTATTAGGTATTTTCTTTTATATTTTCTGATCTAAAATTTTTTATATTTTTTTTATACGTAATATGAATGTATTGTTATATATATATATATATATATATAATGAGAGAGCAACTAAGGGATATCCGCCATTAGCTTAAGCAATACAAGTAATAAAAAAAAGATTGCCTACTATTACGCTATGTATTTAAGAGTAAATATTAATAATATTTATATACATACTATTGTTGATGATGATATTATTTTTTAATTATAGTTCATTATTTAAATAACAATTGATAAGTTTCTTCTTTAACAATAACAGAAGCTATTGATATATTTTACAATAAATCAAACTCCAATTATGATAAAAAAGTAGGCAATCAAACTCCAAATACATACAAAAGGTACTAATAATAATTAACACAGGCCCACATTCATTATGAAAAACAATTTTAAAATTATCAAACATCTCTCTGTCTTTTTCCTTTTTCTCTCTCTCTTTATTCTATATATGCATATGGATCCAACATTCCACAACCATACACAGAACGAAAGAGAAGGAGAGAGGGAGTGAGTGAGAATGGGGGGACCAGGAAGGCCACAGTTCGTACTGTTCGGATCATCCGTAGTCCAGCTAAGTTACAGTAATGGAGGTTGGGGTTCTATTCTATCAGACATCTACGCTCGGAAAGTATGTTCCTTCTTCACTCTCTTTTTCTTCTTCTTCCTCCTCCTCTTCCATTTGATCCTGGTGTTTGTGTTATCTGATACTTTAGGTTGCATTTATGGACTGGTCTTTCATTAGGTGCTTTGATGCAGGATTTTGCAGGAAACAAGTAAAAAATATTTATAAAAAACATAAAAAATGATTATTATAATATTTCCATGACGATTAAAAGAATTTTGATCATAATTTGTAGAAAATTTTGAAGCTGTGATAGGAAAAAAAAAAAAAGAAGAAAAAAAGCCATCTTTATGCATTTCAAAGGTTAAATATCCATATAAAGCCAAAAAATTTCTTATTTTAGAATGTGTGCGCTTTGTGAAAAATGTTTATAGACATTTTTTGCCATTTATTATAATTTAAGTCTTATAATTGTCAAATATTATCAAAACAATCTCAAGAGGTTGCAGAAACCGTGGTCGGCGATGGTGGTTGAGTATCAGGAAAAATGTCAATCAATGCAATTTAGGAAAAATGGTTTTCATTTTCAAAAGAAGAAATCGTTTTGTACTAGCATTTCTGTGGTTTCCAAGCAAAACCAGACCAGACACTACCGTAGCCTTCCATCATCACTTACTCCTACAAGACACTGATGTATCTAGTTTCTAGAGATTATTACAATAATATTTGATAATTGTAAAGCTTTGATCATAATGGTTATCAAAAGAAGTTCTGAGGGCCTCTTCTGTGGAACAAACAAAACTTTAGTCATTTTCCTCATTGTAATCTTGCATTTATATCGATGAATTGTTATGTAATGGTTAAAATGAATTGTGTTTGAGTAGCAGTTTTTAGTACTAGAAAATAGTGAAACAAGAGACCTGAAGTGGTAACCAATATGTTCATGGGAAAAAGATTTGCAATTTTTGTGAAGTGGAAATCAACAAACAAGGTCATTATGTATCCGTATATTTAGGAAATAGATTCTTAGGAATGGATTCTGTGTGGCATATATATCGTGCTCCTACATAGATTTGATTTCCTCCTGCCAATCCATCCCTTGATATAGAGGGTTGGCCAAACATGAAATGCACATTCTGTTGGTTTGGTGATCAAGGAGCATGGGATGCCATGGGCTTGATAATCAAAATTAGTTCTTACCTTGTTTCTGGATTTTAGTTTTTCCTTCGGAATTTGATTTTCTTTAGTAATATTTTGTTGCCATGTTATTTTGTGACTACTGTTTTAACTTAAGTATTACAACTTGTTTGATTGCATACTCTGCTTTAGAAGTGCCCCCATTAATGTCCAAAGGATGAACCATTTGGAGTTATGATGGCCTCTTTGGTATTTAAGAGCTGTTCTGGATGTTTTTGATATTGTTGTAATTAAGAACATGTTAGCATATCAGATCTTGTATGCAAAATTCAGGTTTTTGTTCATGGAGCAGCTTATTGTTTATTTATATTTTTGGCCAGCATTGAGCAGCTTATTACAATGTGCTCTGTATCAGTAGGCGAATCCTGGAAATAGTTCTTTTTCAATTGTTGGATCGACTGTTTATATTCCGCTGCTAGTGCAGGCAGATATATTGTTGCGGGGATATTATGGATGGAACTCACGACGTGCTCTGCAGGTTCTTGATCAAATCTTTCCGAAGGTATTGCAGTGCTGTATTATGATTCTGTTGTTTCTTCATTTCTTGCAAATTGAGTTGCTCTTTTGGTGGTCGAGCTTTATCAATCAGGTGCATGTGTGTAGATCTATCCTATCATGATGCTTTCAAAACCTACCTCTCTGGTCCTTATTGTGACTTGGGTTACATTGCTCTTGTTTAAGTTTTACAATTGTTTTCCTGGAAGATTTAAGGGATATTATGTTGATGTCTCAAACGAGCCTGAATTTCTCAGTTGCTGATGAGAATGTTTACTAAGCAGAATATCACCTCATCTGAATCGGTTAATTTTAGGAAATAAGTTTTGACATTTTACTGAAGCAGAATATCACCATAGTCTTTGTAACTTTAAGAAAGTAGTTTGCAGTGAAAAGGAAACTCCGAACTCTATAAGGAATCGACCTGTCTGAGAACCTCTTCTACTCTTTTACTTGAAATCAATAGTTGCTTGATATACTAGAGGGTTCTATGATAATGCTAAAAACTCTTCTTGACCTGTCTCCTGTGGTACACCTTTTCAAGGTTCAGTATGAACAGCGCAACTATTGGCTTAGTTTTGTAGCTCAACTGATCTTTTCCCCTTTTGAGGTCCCTCTAGGCTAAGACTGGCAGTTTGATTCATCAACATTCATTACCTTTTGTATGGAATATAGTAGTTAATCTAACATGAGGTCCTTGTGAGGGAAGAGAGAGAGAGAGAGAGAGAGAGGTTGATGTGTCTCTTGTCTGAATGCCTTATTTAGTGGCTTCACATGCTTCTTAGCTTATAATGAAGGACTTCTATCCAGCCAAATGGTTGAGCAACACCGACAGATTCAACATTTCCGGGTGAGGGTGTCTCTTAAACATTCTGCCTTGCATCCACTGTTAGAGAATATACTTCCATAGGATTCACGAAAGCATCTATTGAAATGGTGGTTTTGGGATTGATGAGATTTTAAGAAAATATTGCATAATAAAGGAGCAGGACTTTAGAGACAGAGCTGCAATTGGTAAGGCAGGAGGAGAAGCTATGGCAGTTCAAAGAAATTGGCAGCCCCGCTGGAATAGTTTTCTTTTAAAATGAGAGGCAAACCAAAAAAGAAGCCAGGGTCTGGGAGTGAGAAATTTTTTATGCCTTGCTTTTGATAAGTTTGTAAATTATTACAGCAAAGAGATCTAGTGGGGTCTTGTTACACACCTTTATAAGCGGGACAAGATGCAACCAGCTGATTCGACTCAGAACTTTAAATCAAATTTTTCTAGATTTGTTGAATTCCAATGGATTTCTCAAACCACCTTTGTCCCTGAAATAAGTGCGACTTGCCTGTAGAAAATTTTCTGCTTCTACCTTACAGATTTGTGTTTCAACTTTTTGAACGGGAGATCAGATGCAGAGGATGTGGTTCTTGATTATAATGTCTTTTCATGGATATGAGATTGTCCTTTCTTACAAAGAAGTCATTCTGTCAGGGAAACTCCATTTTGGTGCTTTTGTTCCTCATAGTTATAAATGTGAAAGAAATAGTTGCGTCAATCAATATTAAAAGCAATTTGAAGCATGTAGCTTGTTGTGCAGCCCCCAAAGTCTTAGCTCCTGGAGAGAAGGATGATCCTAAAATCAAAGTGTGCATGGTAGTTTAGGCTGTGCATGGTCGTTATACTATGATCTGCTAAATATGGTAGTGGTTTGATGAGATTATAACATGTTTCATTGTGGGTTTGTTTCAATTATGCAATAGATACTTATGTGCTGAATCTGACATTCCCAATTTCCAGGATGCAGCCGTACAGCCTGCATTGGTTATAGTTTACTTTGGCGGTAATGATTCAATGGGGCCTCACTCATCTGGCCTTGGTCCGCATGTTCCACTATCTGAATATGTTGAGAACATGAGGAAGATCGGAGAGTATCTAAAGGTAAATGATCATGTATCTCAATTAATTACAATGTTTATAATGCATCTTATTGTGTTAATAGCGATTTTGATTCTGGTAGATGGCTATTATTTCAAGAAAGGGTACATGGCCATGTAACTTAGTATTAGGACCCCTGGAATGTTGATTCTATTACTAAAATGCTAATACCGAGCAAAACTAAAGCAGATCAAGAAAATATTTATATTTGTGAATGACCCAGATCATCAGTTTTTGTTGAACTATTCATTGCTTGACATATGGTTGTGACAATTCCAAAACAGAGCCTGTCGGATACAATCCGCATAATCTTCCTCAGTTGTCCTCCAGTCAATGAGGAAATGTTTCGTCAGGGCATAAGGTGCTTTTTTGCTCATAGTAGCTCCTGTTTTAGTGATGTTTCTTCCCCTAGACTTGGAGAATAACAGTACTTTTATTCTGAAAAGCAGTGAGTATTTCAGTGAGTTAGTTCGGACAAACGAATTGTGTCAAGCATATTCAGAAGCATGCATTGAGCTATGCAAGGAGATAGGGGTGGAGGTTGTTGATCTTTTCAGTGCAATACAGAGAAAGCCTGATTGGTTGAACAAATGTTTTACGTAAGTTTCATTGCTGGATCTTCTACTTTTCAGGTGCATTTTTAAGAAGTAACATCTCATGTATGCAACATATTTTGTAAAATTGATGAGACTGCAGTAAACAAATGCATGAATGAAAATCACGAAAGCCTGAGCCATTAATCTAGTCCACTGATTGCTTGAGCTTTAAAAAAAATGGTTTGTGGTAGTAAGGCATGATTTGCCATGCAGTATCAGTCCAACATGGTCATTTAGGGGGATAGTAGAGATATTCTATGCGAGAGCAACGTTACGTAGGAAGAAAAATAACCGTCGTCTCTAGTTTTCTCCACTTCATCTCGAGTGAGCAAATTATTAGCATGTTTCACGAATCCTACTAATAGTCTCTTACAAATGATGACATGCTGATGGACTGAGCTAGCAAGTCTTGCGTCAGAGAAAGTATGCTTAACACCGGTGGACTTCCTGCTATAAAGGCAGAAATATGAAAATCAGCAAAGCCTTTACAGGGAGGGAAGATAATTCCTTATTAGGATTGCAATAGGGCAGGTCGTTATAGACTATCTGACCTTTTCAATCTAATAAGGATTTTTATAAGGTCTTGGGATATGATTCAAATCCTATATTAGGGTTGAGTTTTGAGATTATAAAATAACCCAATGAGAAACCCAACCTTGTAAAAGAACTGAGTGAACTAGAATGTTCTTTTTTAAGTTGTTACAATCATGGTTATTTGTAGTATGGATCAAGCGAACTTAGCTGTTTCGGAAACCGTCTGTCCGATATGTTAATAGAAATATTTGCTCTAACTTATGCACCATGCACTTTTATAGGTAGGGAAGATAATCTTTATTAGGAATGCAATTGAGTAGGTTGTTTTAAGGTACTTGATCCATCTAATCTGATAAGGATTGTAATAAGGTCCTGGGATATAATTCAAACCTTATATTTGGGTTAGGTTTTGAGGCTATAAAATAAGTTGATGGGAAACCCAATCTTGCAAAAGAATATATGTTAATAAAAATATTTGCTCTAACTTATATATTATGTACACTTTATGCTAGTTCTTTACTGTATGGCATGCTGAATTTTCAAAATTTATTTATGTGTAAGTTGGTAAGTGTAATCTTAATCCAAAATACTTATTTTCTATTCTACTCTCTCCTCTATTTTGTCTGAACCATATGAAAATCTTCCCCTAGGGTTTTTATAGTGTTATGGTTAACGCCAAACTCTTTAGGGGCAATTCTCGGTTTCATAAGACCATCCTAAACCTCTTTTGATTGCATCCTTAACCTTTATTACTCTTAAGATTCAAGCAGGGATTAGTCCAGCATCCTAACAAGTGTGGGGACCTCATGGTTGTCCCCCTCTATGTCCCCTACTAACACCCCAAAAAAAAGGAAATGCTGTTAGACCTTAACTGGCAACGGAGGTATAACAATAAAGCAGCGGCATAACTCCCTAAGACAACACGAATGCTGTTGCTGTTAACTCACAAGAATATTGCCCTTCATTCATTAGGTCTATTACAAGTTAAATTTGATTAATGAGTTTGGTACTTCTTGAAGGGATGGTGTTCATTTATCTGAGGAAGGCAGCAAAGTGGTTGTGGAGGAGATCTTGAAGGTGCTCAAACAAGTTGATTGGAAGCCATCTTTACATTGGAAGTCCATGCCAACTGAATTCGCGGAGGATTCTCCATATGATCTTGTTGCTGCTGATTGCAAGACGACAATAAATGCCTCTGAATGGACATATCATAGAGCAATTCAGTGGGATTAGCTTTGCTAAGAAACCTTTCAATTGTTAAATGCAACCACACGGATGCTACTTGATGCTAGATGAACACTAAAGCAAGAAATGCGCGATGAAGTGCACTCTATCATCATGTTACAGCTGATCAATAAAGAGTGAGGTTTCTGGTGCTGTTTTAGAGGCACACTGAGGAGTAATGGTCGAGGAAACCTGGAAAATAATCTAGTCGATGCTTTAGGATGTTGCCATAAGCTTTATGATGTTACTACAAATACAATTTTTTTTTTTTAAATTGGCCACGTACTACAGATATAGTTTATGCGTATGAATTTTGCTTTATTCATTCCTTGCTATGAGATGTGTTCAAGTTAAACTTCTCGTCTTGTAGTTTCGTATAGGGATGCAAGAGTCGGAACGGTATTGAGAACAATTTTTTAGTAGAGTTAAAAATAAATAAATGCATAAGTCTCACCTACACTAACTTGAGTTGAGCTAAATTAATTTGGGAGCTCATCAGCTCAAATATTATAAAAGTTTGAGCTTGATTTGATAAACCATTTAAGTTGTTCACATTTTAAACTCAAACTCTAGCTCCATTTTAGCTGAATTGAACTCGAACATGCAACCTGACAGTTTGCAGGAAAATTCTTTTGAAAGTAAAATGTTGAATTGAATTTTGGAAGCACAAATGAAATTTGGACAACTCGGACAAGAGATGCCTCGTCCCCAATTTCTCATCAGGAATCTGAAAAGTAGACCGCATCCTGTTATTTTCGAAAGGGGATTCCGAACTGGCGCAAAAATTGATAAAAGAGTTGCCCGTGAGGAAAAGAATTCGTTTCATGCCGAATATGCAAATTCAATGTGCACATAAATGATGACTACAACCAACAGGATGGGAGGGACGTGATAAAAAAGCGAATGAGGTCCAGATATGTATTTTTAGGAAAGTCCAACATAATCTTTTATATTTAATTTTGGATCGACTGAGTTACCCAACATTCTTCTACATGTACAAAGTGGTAGAAATTGGCGATGTAAACGGTTTAAGCGTCCGATCGGCTTATCTTTTCTTTTTATCTTATAGTATCTTTTTTATATCTATTTGAATCTTGAGTTTTAAAAAAACAAGATAAAAAAAATGGAAATATAATTACATATATATCTTTATTTTATAAATTAAATAACCAACAAATTCTTACAAATTTGAATTTATCTATCCTCTACTTTATATTTATTTTATACAAATACTAATTCAAATTTATTTTCCAATGCACAAAATAAATTTTTTTCTTATAAACCATTTTTCTTAAAAGTAAGAATTTTTACTTGTACTTCAATTATTACTTTCATCATAATTATGAAATGAAAACTGTTGATCATACAGAGACCAACTAAGATGTGTAGAGTTAGATGGACCCGTGCTTTGCTTCTTACTTCCTAATACTTGCAAAAAAACCTCCCATCGACGAGGCCACAGGGGCTCTCTGATACTCAAGTCAACAAGGAGGACCAAGAAAAGGAGAGATGAGCATTAAAGACCTAGAGGGTTGTGCTTGCCTGGAGAGTATGTGTATGTGATGAGGGTTCAACTTCTATTCTCTAGGAAGAGGGAGAAGAAAAAGTCGTTGAAAGAGAGAGAGGGAGAAAGAAGGAGATGGATCTTTCAAGACTAGATGTAGCTACCCCTTATTTATTGGTGCTTGGTGCTTTTATGTGATTTATCTTGATACATAGTGATCAGGGGTTCACTCATACTAGTTGCGGCAAATAGTATGTTTTGCGGTAAATGCCAGAGCTTTATTGTAAGCAGCATGTCGTGGCTAACCAAGCCACCAAATTTGTAGCTTAGTAATTGAGTAGGGGTAGAGGTATTAGATGCACTAACCGTACTATGGATATTAGATACTCATTAATGTATTACAGTGGAATATAGGTGCTAAAGACCAAAGTTGGGCTAAAAGGTTAAGGAGGGAGTTAGTTGATGCTTGATGGAACAAGTTGAGCCTCGAGCTTATCTTAGAAGATTGTTGGCTTGATAGTCAGGGATTGGTCTTACACGGACAGTTGTTAGTTGCGATGTGGAGGGTTGGCTCATCCTTCGTTCTCGTTCCTCATTGGTGCGAGCACATGGACTCACGAAAGGGTTATGGCGTGACATATGAGCTCGCTGTTCACTCGGGTGCCTACTTAATTCTCCTTATGATGAACTTTACTCGTTAGGCCTTGGTTTAGGTGAGAATTGAGTATTAATACTTATCCCCTCACTTTAATTAGCACTTCAGCCGCGAAGAGAGCAATCTAAGTGATGTGAATGGACCAAGGCTTGTCTTTCAACCAGGGGACTAATTTTGCTGCTTGGGTTGTGGCGAACCAATTTCCTATACCTCGAGTTACTGCTTAATTGATGTAACCATTGTCCTACTCAATATGTCATGATGGCTATCCTTAGGAAATGTAACGTGCATTGATGGTTTGTGAAGAATGAGTATGTATGTGGGATGATCTGTTGTTAAGCCATGTCATGGATCTGCGTACGAGGATCAATTAGGACACTTGACCAAAGGAGTGGGCCATGTGGATGGTTAAGATTTAGGGCACATTCTATTGTGGGTTAGGCCTGGGTTCATTTTTCACTTTGCTTTGCTCACTTAGAGGAAACTCTGTCAAAATCTTAACTCGTAAGCTAATTGTTCTTTCTTATTTGTTTCTTATTTTTGTTAATTGCTTACGATGGCTCGTCAAAGCACAATTGATAGTCAGGGTAAGTCTTCCCAACCTTCTATTTTAAGGGAGGTAGACAAGGGCTACGAGAGCTTATCCCAATAAGGGGTAATAGCCTTACTCCTCCCGAAACGACGACAACAGTAGTGGTGGCAAAAAGACAAGAAGATTGGGTAATACTTTCTTAGGAGGAGAGGATAGAGTGCACGCGAGGACATCTCTGTAACATATATCTACTGGATAGTGAGGGTGGTGAAGTTAGCTAGTTGTTGTAGACAATGTACATGAATGAGCATGTGTGTGCTTGTGTTTTGTATGTAGCAAGTGAGAAAAAGTTGGGGTTGGTTCACTGGGTAGTAGAAATGATACTTGCGTAGTGAGTGGAAGAGCCTTAAGATGGCCAGCGGGCAAACAACATAAGGGTTGCTAGATCATTTGCCATGTACGTGAAGCCGTTTGAGCTTGATCTACAGGTTCCTTTTTCAAACTTCTTGTTGGAATTTTTTTGGTATTTCAAGGTTGCACCAAGTAGTCTAAAATGGATCGATTTAGTTGCTCGCTTTTGAGGCACTATGCATTTGGGAGTTGTGGTGGCTGATTATGCAACTTTTTAAGTGTTTCTTCTTTATAAGGAGGTTCAACGATGGTTGGGTTTGCATTGCTACTCAAGGCGCGAAACTAAGTATTGTCGATAAGCCTCTAAATAAAGTGGAAGGATGAAAGGAATTCTTTCACTATTTTCATGCTTTTAAGCTTCTCAGTTTTCTAATGGAGTGGAGATGGCCCATTAGGGTTAAGAAGTTGAAGGACTTAGGGGACGAGGCTAGCATCGAGCTCCTAAACTTAGTTGGTTGGGAGAAGATGAAACCGTTGTCAATATGTGAGAAGTATAAGAGTGAAGCACAATTGTTTGTGATTGAGATAGGTGCTGTTGTGCTCGGTTGAGGAGGGGTGGTTGGTTGTTTATCATGCTGCATTGCCTTTTCGTTAGAGTGGGGGATATCGGGTTGCTTATCCTTGGCTTAATAAGTTCTTTATCTTTCTTTTAGTCTATTTTTCTAAGGAGTTCACTTGTTCTTTTGCAACTTCTAAGTTGACATTAGAAAAGCCAAGGGAGAAGTTGCTGGTCGTGTGGAACAAGCGGCTTGGAAGTACTGCGAGGCCCGAGAAGAGAAGGTGACTTGAGCAGGAAGGGGAAGGGGAGAGTTCACATTGCTCCTCAAAAAAGTTTAAGAAGAAAGGGGGGAAGCTAGTAGACCCTTCTCAAAGTCGTGTAGTAGGAGGGTGGTAATGTGTCGACGGGAATGCCTTTAGGTACATCAGCAGTGGACTTGAAGGTAATTAGTGGGGGTAGGGTTCCTGAGGTTTTAGTTGGGGTTATTGTGGTTGAGCCGAGCCCTGTAGCAATAGGTTCTCGAGTGAAGGTGGATCAGACAAACTCAAAGCAGACCCTTGAAGTTATGTAGTAAGGGGGTGGTAATGTATCGATGAGAATGCCTTTAGGTGCATCAATGGTAAGCCTGAAGGTAACTAGTGGGGGTAGGGTTGCCGAGGTTCTAGCTAGGGTTATTGTGGTTGAGTCAAGCCTAGTAGCGATAGGTCTTCAAGTAGAGGTAGATTAGACAAGCTCAGAGTGAACCCTTGAAGCTGCCGTTACAGTTGCCATCGAGATTCCGAATGATGAGTATGCCGAACCTTTAGTTTGTTGGGGTAGGTGAGCAACTCAATCACAACCCGCGAATCTGCCTGCTCAGAGGTTTAAGTTGCTACAAGTACGTTTTGGGAAGCTTGTCGTGGGTCGAAGTGAACTAAAGGCCTCAGTGGTAATGGTAAGGAGCTGCAATGAGGTAAGTTGTTTATGTACTGTTGTTGAATTTCTTTCTTTTAGCTCGATTACTAACCATGCATCATATTTGCAGCTGTATGACTTACCTTTACTTAGAGGTTGAACATCACTAGGAGCTCTATAGTTTGGGGCTTAGCCACATGGGACTTTAAGGACGTAGTCATAATGCAAGAGCTAGTCAAGTCAAAGTTAAGATGAGTTCCTCTTGAAGAAGAGTCTTTGGAGGAAGAAGTTAAGTTGGAGCTAAGGATAGTCGTTCAAGCGAATAGCCGTAGTGTAGGAAGCAATCGTATGCTTTTGTATCATTTAGTTTTCTTCTTTGATGTAATCAGGCTTAGTATGTCGCTTGCTAAACTTTGTACTTTGTTTGATCATTGAAATAAAACCTTACTTCTTGTTAACTGATTTGCTTCCCTTTGGCTCTTGTTGTCTAATTTGACTTTGATTTGTACTTAATAATTGCTATGATAGTGTTTTTGCTTAGATGAGCATTTGAGGTTCAGAGATTGACTCATGTTTGGGGGTATACGATAGGTCATTACGTAAGTGGAGTGCCCGCGTTGCTAGTGTAAGAATTAACTTAGAAAGAACATAGGGATGAGGATTAACCTAAGGTCAGGGGCTCGATGTAAGTTAATGCCCTATAGTGGTGCTCATGTTGTTAGTGTATAGATTGTCATGAGCTAAGCTTGGGGATAAAAATCTACCCAAGGTTAGGGGCTTGATGTAGATCGATGCCCAAGAAAAGTATGTGCATTGTTAGTGTAAGGATTGACTTGAGCTAAGCTCAGGGATGAAAATCGACTCAAGGTTGGGGGCTTGATGTAAATTGATGTCTAAGATAAGTATTCGCACTGTCAGTGCAAGGACTAACTTTGGCTAAGCTTGGGGATGAAAATCGACCAAGGCTGGGTGATAGGGATTAGGTTATTAAGCTTTTGGCCTGTAACCAAGTCCGAGGGCTGGCAAGGTGGATCCTCCTGCTCTAGTCAACTCTTGCTGAAGCGATGTATCTCTTTATCGGTCACTCTATATGCCAAGCCGAATGACTACCCATCTTTCTAAAGTGTGTTGAATTGTAAATTGCAGAGACAATAGCCAAATTATTCACGATTACTCACTTATGTCTAAGCCAACCAATTACTCGGCATTACCCTTGAGAGAGACTTTAGATTGATCCTTAGCTACCCTTTCTTGGATAGGCAATTTGATCGTACACTTTTGTCCGCATTCTCCAACGGTTTTACCAATGTATCTTCGCCACGTGTATAGGGCCACATTTAGAATTTGCTACACTAATTATTGCTTTTATTGAATATTCATTTTTATTCTCTTGTATTCTTATACATTACTTCTTTAAGACAATACCCTTTTTTGTCTTTTTCCTTTTAGGTAAGTTGCCCTAATATTTTGGCATAAATACTCCTTGTATTTGTAATTGAAAAGATCAGATTATCATAAATACAATTAAATATTCTTCCTTTCGTAAACACTGTTTTGTTTACTCTCATTTTACTCTTAGACTAACCCTTAAGTAAGGCTAGGTGATGAGTAACCTTATCAGACTAATTCGTATGTCATATCGAGTTGTATCGTGAGTCATCGAAAGTTCTATTGGTACATTATATCCCTTAGAGCTATTCGTAGGTTATGCTTACTTTTCATTCACTTTTCCGTTCTTTTGCAAATTCCTTATTGCCCCTTTTTCAAGCTTTCAAAAAGCTTGGACCTATTTAGTGACTGGCTTTGTTTGTTCTTAGTCATGGTTGGTATTACTGGAGGCTCGATGTAAATTGATGCCCAAGATAAGTACCTGTGTCATCAATGTAAGGACTGACTTAAGCAATGCTTGGGGATGAAAATCGACCCAAGATTAGGGGCTCAATATAAATTGATGCCTAAGATAGGTGCCCATGTCGTCAGTATAAGGACAAACTTGGGTAAAGGTTAGGGATAAGGTGAGGGGCTTTAGAGAAGGATTAGAGCAAATGCTAGAAACTTCATTAACTCAATGCATTCAACCGTAATTATAAATGCTTTTGATTCTCGTTATTATACTTAAGGAAGTAAAGTCCTAGATTTTAGGCATTCCATGCCTTAGAGATCAATCGTCCTTCTAGCATCTTGAGCTTGTAAGCACATTTTTTTCCTTTATCATCAGTTACTCGTACAAGTTCCTCCTAATTGGGGGCAAGCTTGCCTTACCCTTCCTTAGAGCCGGTAACCTTTAACTTTTTGCACATTAAGTCATCAGGGTGGAAGACCTTATATTAGACATTCTGGTTGTAATATCAGGTGACTCATTGCTGGTAGGCCACTTCATCAATAGTATTGAGACTCTTGTAGGGCCATGTGATTAGTATTCATGTTGAAGTGTTCTACCTTATTAGTAGGTAATTCTAACTCAATGGGGAGGACAACTTTGGCTTCAAACGCCAGGTAGAATGGTGTCTCTCTTATTGTAGTCTTATGTGTTGTATGGTAACCCTAAAGTATGTTGAGAGGCTTATTGGCTTACCCACCTCCTGCTTCTTCCACCTCTTCTTAAGATTATTGAGAATTATCTTATTGATGGCTTCGACTTGGCTGTTAGTTTGAGGGTAGGCAACCGAGGAGTAATGTAGCTTGATGTTATGCTTGTTGTAGATGTCCCTAAAACGGTCATTGTCAAATTGCTTGCCATTGTTGGTGATCAATTTATATGGTACTCTGAAGCGGGATAGTATGTAGGTGAGCATGAATCCTTTGATGGCTTGGGCTATGATGGTTATGACAGCCGCTTCTTCTGCTAACTTGGTGAATTAATCTATTACTATTAAGAAGAACTATCGACTCGCCAAGGCTTTTAGGAAAGGGTCAAGGATGTCTAATCTCTATTGCGCGAATGGCCATGGGCTGGTCAGGGGGTGTAGCTTCGAACTGGGGGTGTAAGTGATCGACGCATGTTTTGGTAGGGGTGACACCTCTAGACCATGGTCTTATCGTCCTCTTTCATCGTAGGTCGATAGTAACCCAGCTTCAGTATTCGAAGGTATGGTGCTTATGACTAGATATGATTGCTGTAAATTCTCATATGGAGCTCTTCGAGGACTCAAGTGCCCTCTTCTTTTTGAAGGCATTTGAGGAGTGAAGTACTGTATCCTCCTTTGTAGAGAACATCATTAATTAGTGTATAGTTGGCTATGGCATAGGCTAGCATCTTTACCTTAGCTTGCTTTTCGGGTAACATCCCAATCTTAAGGTACTATATAAGGGAGTCCATTTAGAAGGGCTCTAGGGTTACTTGTATTGTTTCAGTCACCCGTTGCTATTGTACCTTTATGCTTATTTTAGGGAAGTACTCTATAAAGAGTAGTTTATCATAATTGTGCGATATAAAGATGGTAGACGAAGCTATCTTGGATAGTCTATTGCCTTTGCATTTTTTGTTGGGGGGATTTTATTGACTTCCTAGGAAGCGAATTCCACGAGAAGGGTTTGTATTAAATGTAAGTACTTAGCCATCGTTTTACCCTTAGTCTCATATTCTCCCTTGACTTGTTGTATGATTAGCATGGAGTCTAAGTGTATACTAAGTTTTTCTCCTTTGATATCTTTGGAAATCTTTAAGGTAGCAATTAGTGCCCCATATTCGGCTTCATTATTATTTACTAGGAAACCAAACTTTAGGACATAGAGGATCTTTGTTCCATGAAGGCCTTGTAACATGATACCTACCCTACTCCCCCTTTAATGGAGGAGTCATTGATGTGGAGTATCCAAACGGGTATGGTGAGCTCTAGTTGAGACTCATTCACTCTAGTGTATTCTGTTATGAAGCCTCTAAGAACTTGTGCTTTGATTGCTTATCTCAGGTAGAATTGAACTCTATGGGCATTGAGCTAGAGGGAGTACTTCATCATTTAGCCTGAAGTATCGGGCCTTTGTAGAGTAATATTATGTGGTACATCTGTTAGTATGATGATTGGATGCGACAGAAAGTAAGCCTCGAACTTATAAGCAACAATGACTATTGTGAGGGAAAACTTTCTATCTTGGTGTATTGAAGCTTGGACCCTTGGAGAGTATGGCTTATGTAGTAGATTGATTGGTAGTCATGGCCATTAGCTTGAATGAGTATAAAAGATAATGCTTTATCGCTAGCTATGTGGTATAAGAATAAGTTCCCTTTGGGAATAGGTTTGAAGAGTATAGGTGGGGTTACTAAGAACTTCTTCAACTCTTGGAAGGCTTGTTAGCACACTGGTATCTACTTAAACTCAGTAAGGTGTTTAAACAAATTGAAAAATCCTGCATACTTATCTGTGCTTTGAGAGACAAAATGGTTGAAGGCGGCTATCATTCTTATTAGTCGCTGGACTTCTTTGACCTTAGTCAGTGCTTGCATGTCCTAGATTGCTTTGATTTTGTTGGTCCTGTATAAGATATTAATAGAGAGTGGGTGGGGGGTGTTGAATTGATATCGTTAAAATTTTTTGAAACTTTTTTCATGTAAAATAAAATTATCCCTCTTAATGACTTAAATTGTAAATAGTGGTACTTTAATACTTCAATGCAAATAAAAAAATTAAATAATGTAAATTAAAAATGATAAGGAGGAGAATATCGGCTTTAGGATTTATGGATTTTCGGCCTTTTACCTACTACTCTCTTCTAATTCCACCACTAGGGACCTAATCTACTTCACCGGTGCCCCTCCACTTGATTTACAAGATCAAAATCATGAGAAGTTTAAAGATATTAGCCACACTTAGCCTTAACAACTCTTTGCTTTGCCTATCTAGCTTCTTTTAAAATTTTAACTGATTATAGATTTATAGAGTATAATCAACCTTTTCTCAACATTCTAATGTCAAACAAAGTTTACAGATTACAAGTGAGAACAACAGTAAAAATCTTAGATAATTTCGTATGAAAATAGAAATGAAGATTGATGAATGATTAGCTTCTATTCAACTCTCTGAAGAAGTATCTAGGAAACGTTTTGTACTCTTTTAGACAGTAAAGAATGTCTACCACTAAAGTATAAAGTATATGTGTTTTCCTTCTTAGAATCGTATTTGACATTTTGAATCATTTCTCCTTTTATATTGGAGTCTTCCAATGGCTAAATTTATTGAGGATTATCTTCTCTTTATGTTTATCTATTTTCAACGTTAAAAGAATAATCTATAGATATTTTAGAGAAAATCTTGGGGTTTGAAAATTAAACTTAATCTTATAACCTTATCTTGGTCAGATATACTTCGATCAGTAAATCCCAAATAAGCTTGACATTTGAAATTGAAATCTCACAAAATCTAAAATCAACCTTATCCTTTATCTAATGTTAGATATTTTTTAAGTATCCAAAGATAAGTTCACTTAAAAAATAATCTCTATGGATTTAATTCTAACTTAGGTGAAATGGGATTAAGTGTATTTCCCTATGTCAAGTTTGGATTTTTATTATTCTAGTTCTTTTTATAAAATAGGCCTTCTTTAAACTGATAAGTATTAAACCCTATCCGTTTAATACCGACCCTCGACTAGGATTTAAAGAAAACCGTTTCTTTTTTGTTATGAAAATAACTTTGGAGTCACCATCCGATTGGAGTTGAGAAAAATAGTTAAGTTATAACCAATTGGGTGAATTGGTTATAACTTAGTCACTAATTTTATAAAGTGATTTTTGAAACCAAAGAATTTGAATCTAGGGGTTAGGAATTTTAAACCCTTACGGGTATCATTGACTTTCCAAAATTAAAATTAAACTTAAAAATTACCTTTTAATTTTGAAAGACAAAACTTGATTATTAGTTACTGTAATTGGATAAACAAAATAATCTAAACTAAAGAAAAAAGGGAAACTAGTTTTTTTTTTTTTTCATTTTTATTGTCACCCATAGGTGTCTACGTACCTGCTATTCAGGATTAAACGTACGTAGTTTTTTTAATGAAAAACTTTAGTGGGTTGGTAGTTTTAATTCTTGAAAATGATCGAATTTATGTTTTTTTTTATTCAATTAGGTTTATTTAAGAAAATTTCTAAAAAAAGTAAATAAATTAGGACTCATCATTTAAAAAAAAAAAATTCTAAAAAAGTCCTAATTTGAAAAAAGATCCGTTAATTTTTATTTTTGAAAATTGATTTTCTAAGTGACAAAAGAAATGATAATGTTTATTATTCTTTCTATTTACTACTATTTTATTTTATTTATTCTATCTATTTTTTACTTTTTATTAAACTAAAAAAATAAATAACTAAATAAACTACTTTTTCTCTTTTTTTTTTCTTTTTTCCTTCTCTTTTCCCTTCTTTTATTTTTTTTCCTACATTTACAATTTCATTTACAATAAAATAAAATAAATAAGGAAAAAAAAACAGCTAAATAATAAAAAGAAAGAAAATAAATAAAATAAAATAAAAAAGGACTTCAGATGCAGTAGGCATACGTGGGTTGGACTTAGACCATATTGCAAGTCATTAGGTCAGGTTGCATGGATCTAGGTTAGGTCGTTACATTCCTTCTTCAACAAAAACGCGAGGGGGTGATTCCACAAGTTCTAAACAACAAATTGAGCAAGAAGGGGGGTTTTCATGATTATCTAATTAGGTTTAAGGTGGAGGGTGTGGTAAGATTGATGCCATGATGATTGGAGGTGGTTTGGAGGGTGGTGCAAAGTGGTGGTTTCAGTAGTGTTAGGTGGCAGTCATAGTTGATGGTTAGGTGTGAATAAGTGGTTGGGTTGAGGGTTTAAGGTGGCTAGGAGTTTGGTCATGTGATTGGTTTGGGGTAAAAGTGGCTGGAGGTGGTGGTTAGAGGAGAGGGGGTTCAGTAGTTAGAGTTAGTTGGCGACGAGCTTGGTAGTGTCACTAGGGGGTACAACAAAGGTTGAAAGAGGTTGGGTTAGAGCGCTTGTGTGGTGGTAGAGCCAGTTAGGGTAGTGGCTAGTGGTGGTGAGCCAAAGGGAGAGAGATTCGAAGAGAGAGAGAGAGAGGGGGGGGGGGTGGGGGGGGGGGGGGGGTGGAGAGACAAAGTGATCCGAATAAGAGAGAAGGGACTCGTAGATTGATTTTGCTGGTTGTGAGTGGTTTTCCCTACTCCCGTGAACTCCCCAACACCCTTTATATACTCGAAAACAATAGAAAAATCAAGGAAAGTCAATCGAAGTTAATGAAAAACGCCAAGATTTGAGTATTTTTCAATTTTCAGAGTTCGATTTGATTAGGTTTTTGACTTAATTTAGACTTGTTTTCTATGCCAATTCACAATAGGCTATGTCTAGTTTGTAATTTTTCCATTGATTTGGCGAAATTGTAACGAAAAGCGATTCAAAAACCGAGTTAAAGGTAGCTGTCTAAGGAGGAAAGTGTGGTAATTTTGGAGAAAACAAGGGAAGGAGGGGGAAAGAGAAGGAAAGGAAAAGAAAATGGGGCTAACGTAGTGCCATGTCAGCCAACTTGACTAACCCGACCTGCTACCTGCCATCATTTGATACGTGGCAGCTGACGTGCACGCCACGTGGCACTACATTAGCAAGGTCATACAACTCGATACTGCTACGTGTCAGGATACGTAGCGCAATAAGATCCTAATACGTAGTGGTATGCTAAATACAAAAAAGAATAAAAAGAATAAAGAGAAAAAGGCTTCTCTACCTTTGCTAAGATTTGAACCTAAAACCTTATGCTTAAACCCAAACCAAAGTCCATGTGCTTAATTATTAAGTCATTGATTTGTGTCTTATTTATTTGTGTAATTAAATTGTATATATAAATTAGGTTAGCCTAGGCTAGATTCAAATCTAAGCCTAGCTTCAACGGTTTGACTTTTAAACTTATTTCAAAATTAAAAATCTACCTTAATAAAATGTTATTTTATAAAATCTTTATTTTTTCAATTTTTCAATTTTTTGTAATTTTTCAATTTTCTAACATTTTTTTCCAATTTTTTTGTACTTTTTTTTTCTAATTTTCTTATTTTTTGTGGTTTCTTTCTAGACTTCCTATTTTTATTATTTTTCCAAATTTCTTATTTTTTGTGTTTTTTCTTATTATATATATTTTTTGTATTTTCCTAAAATTCTTAGTTTTTTTTTTAAAATTTTGGATTTTCTTTAATTTCCTTTTTTGTGTTTTTCCTAATTTAGGGCTTATAAAATATAGAAAATAGAAAAAATAAAATATAAAAATAAAGGGGGAAAAATTGGGTATTTACACCTTAATACATTCAATCTAATGGAGTTAGGTTTTGTTCACTTCGAATATGATATTATGATATTTTTTCAATGTTTTTCTTCTTGATCAACTATCTAAATAATCTTCTAAAGAGTATTGATTTACTTTTCTTTAAAGCTTCTCAATAATTTTCTAAAGTACTTATACTAACTTTTCTTATAAAAACTTCTGAAATACTTGTCTCTTATTTAAACGATTCAGACCTTATGAATAATTTTCTAAAAGCAACTCAAATTGCAATATTAAACTTTTTGAATAATTGTTTGACTACCTGCACACTTGTTAATTTGTTAGCATTTTTCTCTTTTTGTTATCATAAAAATTCATGAGAGATATTTAATATTCTTCCTCTTTTTTATGATGGCAAAAACACTTAAAAATCCAAAAACATAAAACAATTCAAATAAATGTGTTCGGTGAAAAGAAGAGAGGAACATTATTTAAAAAAACAAAACCAATGAAAATTACTTTGCTATACTATTATAATTATTATGTTATGCAATACTTAATTGTTTCTATCCTTCTCCTCCTTTTTGTTATCATTAGAGGCTATTTATTAACTCCTCCTTAATATTCATAATTAAACAACATGTACAGAACTAAAAGAGGACTTCATTGAAGAATGGAAAGTATACAACTAAGTCCATAGGTAGACTTGACGTAAAAAAACCAAAAGACTAAACCATAACTAGAGTTTGATTGAAACAAAAGAAACTAACAAAATAGAGAATAAACACTAGAATAAGGAAAAATTTTCAAAGTTCTCTTTGTTTTTTTCTTACCATAGAGCTTCATTCTTCTAAAATATGTTGGAACTGTCTTGTTCGGAGTAGATTTCTTCACAGAGGAGGTTGGTTCTTTTTGTTTGATAGAAATTAGTGTGGTCTAGGCTTGAGTAGATATACTATCATCTTTGTTAGAGCCAACAGAAAAAGTTTGTGTGTTTCCCTGTAGAGGGGTCTATTCTGCAGGGTTAAGAACATGAGTTTCAATTGGAAGTGTTGGAGTTTCTAAAGGTAGATTCTTAGGTTTTGAAGATTGAGGGGAGATGACTGGAGTTTCATTAGATTCTTGAACAAGGAGAGGATTAGTTTGATTAGTTAGTTATAGAATAATCACAGGGGAGTAAGGTTTAGTTACTGTGAATTGAAGATTTGATTCAGGAACAATTGGTTTGGTTAGAGGAGTAGTAGGTTGAGTCTGATCAGAGAGTTCAGATGGTGGAATAACAGGATAAGCTTATTAGTCAGGACTAGATTTAGTAATTGTTTCTTTGGCTTAGACTTTAAATAAGTCTTTCATACTTATAAGTTGATCTTTCACAAGCTTTCTAAGAACTTCCTTGATTCCTTCATATATTTGTTCAATAAATACAGAACTTTCACCTTGTTTAGAAAGAGGAAGTTACACCTTTATACTCTTTGAATCACTATCTAAAAGTGATCTAGTTACTTCTCTAAATTTGATCTCACCAGTCCTCTTGACTAATTTCCCTTTCTTCTTTTGTTTTTCCACAATAGATTCCCTACCTCTCTTTCTTTTCTTTTTATTATCCTTCTCTTTAACAATAATCACCCTCTTCCCAATGTTAGAAGGGTAAATATAAATTCCCCCATTATGAGGATGCCAAAGTTTGTTGTTCACATAAATTCCCATTTGCTTAAAGATTTTCAGTCCTAATCTGGTAGGGTAGTAACGATAGTTTGCTTTTGCTGGAATTTTTAGTTTCTTGAATTTGAACAAAGTCATCAATAAACTTATATATGGCCTAACATCTAAGTATTGCCATGTGTACTGCATCATCAGTTTCACAACATCTACGTTTCTTTTGCCTAGCATGGCCAGTACAACCATTTTATCTTCCCTTGTCACAGACATTGCACTACCTCTTCTAGGTAGCATAAACGTATTAACAAACTTACGTAGAATTCGAACTAACAATTTAAATTCAATGCTAAAAATTTCTCTACCAACTCCCAACCCAATTCCATCATTCAATTCATTAAAAACATTCTCCTTGGTCATTTGTACCAAATTCTCATCCTCTTTGATTTCCTTAATGCCGAAGCATTTCATAATATCTTTCTTCAGAATCTTAACCTTTTGATTCAAAACTACTAATTTCCAAACTTCTTGATCTCTTCTATCTAGCTTTCTATAAATTCATCTACTAGTTCTCCATATACAACACCTCTTATATTCTCTAAGTTACTCAGTCTTAACACATCTACATACTCCATATACAACACCTCTTACGAGGAGTTTTCTTAGGTTCAGGTTTAGAAGGTTGCTCAAGGAGATCCTTCTTAGTTCCGGATTTTTCTTCAGATTATTTTTCTGGAGAACCAAAGTCTTCAAATTTAGTGAATTCTTTGGATGAAGAAGATGAATTGGAATTCTGCATGTCTTGAGAATTTTTTTGAGTGACTTCATGAATTGGCTTAGAATGTTGATTAGAACCATTCTTTTGGTTCACTTCTTGGACAAGTTCTTTCGAGGGTTCATCGTGTAGTTCCAAGGTTTGGGTTTTCTTATAAGTTTCTTGATGAGGTTCAATGAGTGGAATAGGTTGTGGTTTTGGAGGGTTAGTGATATTGATCTCTTCCTCAGTGAGATCAACAGGGTTATTTGGATTGTTGGGAGCTATAGTTCTGGTTCCTTTGGCAGCAATGCAAGTTGATTTTCTGGGAGACATGATTTATTGGGAGAGAAAAGATGAGTGGGAAGATGAAGGGTCTAAAGATATGAGAAGAAGAGGAAAGAAGAAAAGATTTATACTTGGAGAGAAAATAACCAACAAATTAAGTGGTCCTTATCTTTGCACGAGTGTGGGCTAATTTTTTTGACATACGTCTAAGTCACTTTAGGACCCATTAGAGAATTATTTAAGACCCACTTAGCACTTTTCCTTATATATGACATATGATTAAAGAACAATACTGAAATTTGGATTAAATAACTGATTGAAATTTTTTTGCACGTATCAATGATTTTTAACTAAAGGGCAATTAATTAAATATTCTCTAGGCTAACAAAAGGGATTACACATATTGATTTCAGTATGAATAAATTCAAACCTTAATTTATCTAAAGGTTTTGTATATATATCTGCAAATTGATATTCTATCAGTATAAAATCAATACTCACATCATTATTTGCAATATTATCATGAATGAAATGATGCCTTATTTCCATATATTTTGACCTTGAGTGATGAACCAGATTTCTTGTCAAATTAATAGCATTAATATTCTCACATTTTATGGGTATATTTTTATAATATATCCCATAATCATTCAATTGTTGTTTTAACCAAAGTATTTGAGCGCAACAATTTCTAATAGATACATATTCAGCTTTTACAGTTAAAAGGGCAACAAAGTTTTGTTTCTTGGAAGACCAAGAAATTGGCTTATCCCTTAAGAACAAGCAAGTACTCGAAATACTCTTCCTATCTACTTTGCAATCTACATAATCAACATCAGAATATTTTATAAGATCAAGATTTTGACTCTTAGGATACCAAATTCCAAATTTTGCAGTACTTTTTATATATTTAAAGATATTTTTAACTATAGCTAAGTTTGTTTTTGTTAGTGAACTTTGAAATCTAGTACACACATAAGTACTAAACAAAATATCAAGAAGTGAAGTTGTTAAATATAGTAGAGATTTAATTAATTCATTTATCTTTTTTGCCATTACCTGTAATATCAAGCTTTGTTGAGGAACTCATAAGAATTAAAGAATCCTTAGTGTTCTTAAAACTAAATTTCTTTAGAATCTATCTAATGTACTTCTCTTGGTGAATAAATATTCCATTATCTGATTGTTTGATTTGTAATCCCAAGAAGAAGTTTAATTCTCTCATGAGTGACATCTCAAATTCGGCTTATATTAAGCTTGAAAAATCTTGATAATATTTTTCATTAGTTGCAAAAAAAAAAAAATGATGTCATCAATATAAATCTACACAATGAATGTATCTATTTCATGATGTTTCATGAATAGTGTAGTGTCTACTTTTTCCATTTGAAAGTCGTTTTTAACTAAGAGTTGACTTAATCTCTCATACCAAGCATGAGGAACCTATTTGAGTCCATGCAATGCCTTTTTCAACTTATACATATGATTTGATTTGAAGGAATCTTTAAATCCAGGGGGTTACTCAACATATACTTGTTCTTTTATAAAACCATTCAGAAAGCACTTTTTACATCCATCTAATACAATTTAAAATTTTTTAGACAAGCAAATGCAAGTAGTAATCTTATAGCTTCTGACCTAGTTATAAGAGCATAAGTTTTGTTATAGTCTATTCTTTCTTCTTGAAAATATCCTTTAGCAACTAAATGAGCTTTGTTTCTTATTATTTTTCCATTTTCATCCGATGTATTCTTGAAAAATCATTTAGTGCCTATAATTGACTTATACTTAGGCCTTTGAACTAAATTCCAAACTAGATTTCTCTGAAATTAACTAAGTTCTTCTTGCATAGCTAAGATCCAATTACTATCATCTAAAGCTTCATCAATTGAGTGAGGTTCAATTTCACATATTAAAGCAAGATGATTTTCAAAGTTTTGTAAGCTTGATCTTATTGTTATTCCAGATCTAACATTACCAATTACAAGTTCAGAAGAATGATCAGTTTTAAATTTAAGCATCGATGGTGGTGTATGAAAGTGTTCAAAACTTTCTAACTTACCTTCTGGACTTGTTTTAATAAACCTGGTATTAGTTTCTAAAGAACCTTTAGATCCTGGTTCTAGTTTGGATACATCAAGCATTTTTGGAGTTTTTGATGTTTCATCTGAAGGAGATTCTAACTTACCTTTTAAATCAAGTCGTATAGGATTCTTTTTATTTAAGGCAATTGGAGATTCATCATCTAATTCCTTATTGCCTGTTTCTTCACCAAACTTGACATTAATTGATTCCTTTACTACTTTTGTTTCTTTTTTGTATACTCGATATGCTATTGTGTTCAAAGAGTAGCCTATAAAGATGGCTTCATCAGCTCTCTCTTCAAACTTTCCTAATATCTTTTCTGTTTTCTTTACAAAACACTTACAACTAAATGTGTAAAAGCATGAAACAATAGGTTTTCTACCTTTGTAAATCTCATAAGTAGTTTTATTTGTTAGAGGCTTATTATATACTTGATTGATGATGTAACAAGCTATTGGTGCTACTTTAGCCTAGAAATGATTTGCTATATCACTTTCATTAAGTAGTGTTCTCATCATTTCTTAGATAGTTTTATTTTTGCATTTAACTACTCCATTTTGTTGTAAAGTATAAGGTGTTGAAAAGTTATGAGTGATATACTTTACTTCATAAAACGAGATAAAATTTGAATTTTCAAATTCCTTTCTATGATTAGTTTGTAAACTAATAATGGAGAGACCTTTTTCATTTTGAACTCTTTTGGAAAATATTTCAAAGTTTTTAAATGCATCACTTCTATGACGTAAGAACAAGATCTAAATAAATATAGAGAAATCATCTACTATGATAAGTCTATACTTATTTCTTCCAAAACTTAGACTACGAGTTAGGCTAAATAGATCTAAATGCAATAACTTCAAAGGTCTTTTAGTGGATACAACTTTCTTACTCTTATGTGATGATGAACTCATGTTATTCTTAAGACAAGGAAGTCAACGAATATTTTCATGAGCATACAATTTTGGTAAGCCTTGAATTAAGTTCTTTTTAAGTAAATTCTCAAGTTGTTGAAACTTTACGTGTCCTCACCTTTTGTGCCAAAGTATAGTGTTATCAATCTCAGATATGAAGCAACTTTTAGATGACACTGCCGATGGTTTAATTAAATAAACATTTTTCTTTCTGAACCCTTTAAACAAATTAAGTCCATCCTTATTAAACCCAATGCATTTGTCATTTTCAAATGTTATTCTATATCCTTTATTACATAACTGACTTATACTTAATAGGTTATGTTTCAATCCTTTAACCAATAATACATTTTCAATTGTGTTAGGTGTTAAACCAATTGTACGTACCGCAATTATTTTACCTTTACCATTGTCACCAAATTTCACATATCCATCTTCCTTCCATTCTAAGTTTGTGAACAACAAAGCATCACTTGTCATGTGTCTTGAGCATCAACTGTTAAGATACATGTTCCTTTTAACTTAGCTTTGTGTTCGTGCAAACATTACAGTATAATTAAGTTTGTTTACGAACCTAGTGAAGGTTAGATTCATGAAAATTAAAGCTTGACTTTTGAATTGAACCTCGATTATTACTGAGTTTGTATTTTTTTGTAAAAACAATATTTCTCTATGTGTCCTAGTTTATTACGTAAAAATCAAGCATAAGGTTTTTGCTCAATATACATGTTACTCACCACTTCCATTTGACTAGGATCCTTTATGACATACCATTTGTTTAACCTTTTGTTATATCCTCTGAAAGGATACTTATTGTTGTTTTGAGAGTACTATCTGTTGTACCTTTTTAACAGGTTCAACTGTTTTGCCTTTATCCTTTCCTTTGACTGTTTCTTGATTCTCATCTTTTGGTTTAACAAACACTATTTCTCTCTTTGTTTTAATTGTTTCTCCGAATTTGAAACCAAGTCTAGATCTTGAATTATCCATTCTTTGATTATAAATCAACATTTGTAACTTTTTGTCACTTTCATCAAACTTTTGGAATGCATTTTTGATTGATTTAGATAAATCCTCTACATGATTTTTCAAGTTTTTAATTTCTTCCTTTAGAATAAGATTTTCATTGACTAAAGCTTTATGAGCAACATGCAATCCTTTAAAATTATTTTTATCTACCAAGAATTGATTTGTTTGATTGAAAGCTTTTTTTTTTTTTTTTTTTAACGTCTTTACTTCAGATTCAAGCTTAGAAATCTTGTCATTTGACTTAGAAAGAGCTTTAAGCAACTTATTGATTTTAGCACATAAATCATTAGGTACTTTTATATCAAAATTAGAATCAATTTGAAAATCTACCTCAAAGTGTACCATAAGACATAGATTTGCTTCTTCACATTCTTTTGAAGTTTTTGACCTAGTTTCTAAATTTTCCAAATCACTCAATGTGGCCATTAGAGATTTACGTTTCTTCTTAAATTTCTCCATCTTTTTCATTAACATTTGACATTTATACTTGATATGTCCTGATTTTTTGCATTCATAGCATACAATTTTCTTTTTGAACTTTTTTTCTTCCTTCTCCTTGATTGCCTTTCCAGCACTATTAGATCGGTTTTTATTAGGATAAAATCTTTTAGTAAATGTTTTCTTACTTTTCTTCTTTAGCTATTTGTTAAGTTTTCTAGCTAGAAGCATCACATCCTTATCTTCTTTTTCAGATGAATCTTCTTCTTCAAAATTAGCATTTGTTCCTTTGGCTTTGAAAGCTATGGTTTTTTTCTTTGTATCCTCTAAAGTATTCTTTGTTTTGAGAAAATTAGTTTCATATGCCATTAGTTTGCTGTGCAATTGACTCAGGATTAGTGTCTTCAGATTACAAGCTTCTTCTATGAAAGTTTTCCTTGTATTCTAGATCTTGGGAAGAATTCTTAGCATTTTGTGCACCATATCTGCATTACTAATTATTTTGCTAAGAGAAGAGAATTCATTAGTTATGGTAGTGAATCTACTAAAGGAGTCCTTAATTTCTTCACCAAGAAGGATTCAAAAGGTTTTATGTTCTTGAACCAGAAAGTTGATTCTTGTGTCATCGATTGTTTTTATGCCTTCATAGGTTTGCACCAAAGTGTCTCAAATGTCTTTAGTTATTGTACACGAAGAAATTAGATATAAAACTTTGAACGTATAATGGTACTCAAAAGTATGTTCTTAGCCTTTGAATTAAATTTAGCTTTGGTGATATCTTCATTTGATGTAATAATGGTTGGAAATTTGAGATCTCTAGTTGAGATGATTTGCTAAGCTTGATAGTTAAATGCCTTTACATAAGTCTTCATCCTAAATTTCCAATAAGGAAAGTTAGTTCCATAGAAAAAATAGTGCCTTGCTAAGCTGAACTGTGAAACCATCACTTGGTTCACCTATGATCTTAAACTTTAGATGATGTTAGAGTGAGGCTCTAATACCAATTGTTGGTCCTGTACAAGAAATCAAGAAGGTAGGAGGGTGGTGGGGGAGGTGTGAATTAATATTTTTAAATTTTTTTGATGTAAAATAAAATTACCCCTCTTAATAACTTAAATTATGAATAGTGGTACTTTAATAATTCAATGCAAATAAAAAAATTAAATAAAGAAAATTAAAAAGGATTAGGAGGAGAATATCGGCCTTAGGATTTATAGAGTTTCAGCTTTTGTCCTACTACTCTCTTCTAACTCCATTACTAAAGACCTAGTCTACTTCACCAGTGCTGTTTTACTTGATCTATTAGATCAAAGTCATGAGAAGTTTATTGATATCAGCCACACGTGACCTCAATAACTCCTTGCTTTGCCTATCTAGCTTCTTTTACAATTTAAGCTGATTACAGATCTATAAAGTATAATCAACCTTTTCTCAACGCTCAAACGACAAACAAAATTTATAGATTATAAGTGAGAACAACAATAAAAATCTTAGATAATTTTATACGAAAATAGAAATGAAGATTGATGAATGATCAGCTTCTATTCAGCTCTCTAAAGAAGTATCTAAGAAGCGTTCTGCGTTCTGCGTTCTTTCATACAGTAGATAATGTCTACAATCAGAGTATAAAGTATATGTGTTTTCCTTCTTAGAATCATATTTGACATTTTAAATATTTTCTTTTTTTATACTGGAGTCTTCCAAAGGCTAAATTTGTTGAGGATTATTTTTTCTTCATGTTTATCTATTTTCAACAATGAAAGAATAATCTATAGAAATATTAGAGAAAATCTTGGAGTTTAAAAATTAAACTTGATCTGATAACCTTATCTCAATCAGATATACTTTGATTAGTAAATACTAAATAAGCTTGAGATTTGAAATTGAAATCCCACAAAATCTGAAATCAACCTTATCCTTTAACCAATGTTAGATATTTTCTAGTGATTTATCTAAAGATAAATTCACTTAAAAAATAATCCCTATGGATTTAATTCCAACTTAGGTGAAACGAGATTAATTATATTTTCCTAATATATCTAATCTAGTAGAGCTAAGTCTTGTTCACTTTGAATATGGTATTGTGATATTTTTTTCAATGTTATTCTTCTTAATAAACCATCTAAATAACCTTCTAAAGAGTATTAGTTTATTTTTCTTCAAAGTCTCTGAATAATTTTCTAAAGTACTTATACTAACCCTTCTTATAAGAGATTTAGAAATACTTATCTCTTATTTAAACAATTTAGACCATTTGAACAAGTTTTTGAAAGCAACTCAAATTACAATGTTAAACTTTTTGAAGAACTGTCTGAATACTTATATACTTGTCAATTCATTAGCATTCTTCTCTTTTTATTATTATCAAAATTCATGAGAGATATCTAACAGATCTTATTAGGGTTGGTCTCTATTTTTCGCTTTGTGACCATGAAAATAAGAAATTGGTTCGGAATAACCCCAAAGACGCACTTTTAGGGGTTGAGTTTCATTTGGGACCATTTAAGGGTATGGAATATTTCTTAAAGGTTGTTAATATGGCCTCTTTTAGTTTTGGTCTTGGTGATCACATCACCAACATAGACTTTGATGTTCCTTTCTATTTGTGGCTTGAAGATGTGGGTCACCATCCTTTGATATATGCCTTTGACGTTCTTTAGGTCGAAAGGCATCACTTAATAACAATAAGTCCTAAAGTTTGTGATAAAGGATGTGTGGACTTCATCTTCGAGAGCCATTCGGATTTGGTTATATCCGGAATAGGTGTCCATGAAATTAAGTAGTGTATGACCTACTATTAAGTTGACGAGTTAGTCAATGTGTAGTAAGGGGAAGTAGTCCTTTAGGCACTCTTCGTTGAGATCGATGTAATCGATACACATGCACTATTTTTCGTTTGCTTTTTTGATGAACATCATGTTAGTTAGCCAAGTAGGATACTTCTCATGTTAGATGAAGTTTGTAAGAGCAGTTTTTGTACTTCCTCTTTGATTACGACCTATCGTTTAAGTGTAACATGCCACTTCTTTTGCTTGATAGGTTGGATTGTAGGATTGACATTAAGGTAGTGAGTTACCTCAGGTATGCAGATGATCCTTAGCATATCTTCTTAGGTGGATGTAAAGACATTTGCATTTGTCTTAAGGATCTCTATTAGTTCGAACTTATCATTGTTTGGAAATTTGGCCTTATTTTAATTATCATTGCAAGGTCGTTGGAAATTTGAGCTTTGAGGGTCATTTTTGCAAGCTTGCCACGTAGTGTTGAAGTTGGGGTGAGGGAGGGGGTAACGAGGTTGCGGATTAGATATTCATGACATTATTTTTGGATTATACTTTAAGGTAGAGCGTTTTACTCAAACTTTGTTGCCTTTGGCTTCGTTAACACTAATGGAGGTTATGAACTTTGCTTTGAGGCACTTTTGGCGAATAAGTATGTTGAACTTTATTATGCTTGGTCTATTGAAGATGGTGCTGTATGGTGACCATATGTCGATAATGATAAATTTTATTGACTAGGTGGCTATGTGTTCAGTGTCTCCTAATCGAATAAGTAGGGGGATGATCTCCTTTCCAAGCACTAGCCTATTGCCTTTGAACCTATGAGACGATGTTTATATCACTAAAGAGGCTTGTCGAGTTGTTCTTTCATTTTCTTAAAGGCATGGTAAAAGAGTATGTTTATAGAACTCCCACTTTCGACGAATGTCTTTGGTATGTTGAAGTACCGAATTTTAGCATTTATGACGAGTGTGTCGCTATGGGGTGGGTTGATTCCTTACTCGTCTTCATTGGTGAAGGTTATTGCTATGTTAGTCTTAACTTCTTCTTTTTGAAAATACATACCTCATGCTTTGGTGAGAGGGTGGTGTCACTTAAAAGGAGGCTGGGTCTACCAAATATGGTGTTCACTTAACCACATTGTCCCCTTTGGTTTTGTTCATCCATGGAGGAATTGGCTTGTTGATGATCGTGTTGTTGTTGGTTATCCATTTGGCAGTGCTAGGTGGATCACTGGATTTGGTTTTTCTCATGTGTAATGAAATGGTTGATGTAACCTTGGTGATCAAGGCCTCGGACTACGTTCTTAAGATGGTGACATTCATTAGTGTTGTATCCATGTGCTCTGTGATAGTTACAATATTTCCTTGAGTTCGCTGCCTCTTAACTCTCGTGAATGCTAGGTAATCTTGGGAGTTGCTCTCAAACCTCATACATGATTTCACTAAGTGGTCAGGTTAAGGATGTGTATGAGTTATAGTCGTAGAATTTGTTCCTTTGCTTTTCATGCTTCTCTCTTAAAGGGGGTTGTATTCTGGATCGCGAGGTCCCAAATAATCCTTTACTGAGATGCAAGTGTTATTTTCTACCTCAAAATGAGCCCTAATAGTATCCTCTTAGGCTATGTATTTCTCAACGACCTTCATAAACTTGTCTAAGGATTCAAGCTTATCCAATGACACCACGTTGAAAAGCCTTTCATTTAGATCTATACCTATTAGGAGTGCCTGTAGGGCTATTCCTATGTCTAGCTTGGAACCTTGCAACTTTGTTCGATTCAAGCGTTCAAGATATGCTCGCAAAGTTTTGTTGGGCTGTTGCCTAACATTATAGAGGACGGAGGAATCTTGTTGAGGGACTCGAGAGCTGAGGAATTGTTGTTGGAACTTGCTTCCCAGGTTGTTGAATAAAGTGATGGAGACCTTAGATTGGGTGTTAAGCTAAAGTAAGGTTGCTTTTACAAGCATACTAAGGAATGCCTTATACATGATAACATTTGAAAAGTTACGAAGGACTTGGATAAGTTGGCCGTCTGGATCGGTAATCCCATCGTAAGTATTGAGATGTGGTAACCCCGTACTTATGCATAGCATTTCCTTGAGGATTGAGGAGATGAATTGGCTCTTCATTGGTGTGGAGTACGATGCTCGTGCGAACGACTTATCCTTCTTTTGATCTTATACATTGGAAGTACGGTGGATGTGCTCATTGAGCTCGTCTATCTTTATGTCTTCATAGTTTTTTGGCGATCGCCTTAATGATAGACTGTTGACTAGTTTTGGTATGCTTAAGAGCTCAATTATCTCTAGGACTTACCGGGGTAGAATCAAACTGAAATGGGTCCTTCAAGATATCGAAGAAAATTAGAGGGAAACGTTCCATAATCAAATAAAAGTAGCTGATATGAAGCTGTTTGGAGGATGTGACTCACCAACGAATACAACACGACTGGACACCTCACTTAATATGACACACAAGTTGATATCAAGGTCCACCCGCTATTAATCTTGAGTTACTCGATAAGATTAGATAAGAGTGTAAGAGGTATGGACTTGGAGAGGATTGTCTCACAAGAACAGGGTATTCAGTATTAAGATGTAAGTTATTTCTGACTTACAAGAGAAAATGACTATTTATAGTAAGTCCCTAGGGTACCATTACAAGTAAATAAATTACAAGAAAATATTTACAAAAATAGGATTCCTAGTATATACGAAAAGGGTAAAAAGGATAATAAACTAAAAAATGGAAAAGTAGTTAAATGTCAGATGAGGTGGACAATTAGTAGTGTAACATTGGTCCTGTATGAATATTCTCTGAGCACAGCAGGTATGAAGGGTCAAAATGTTATGGCACTAAAGGGGCCTAGACGAGAGAGATGGTGGTATGCCTAGAGAAAACTACTCAGCCATTTAAGTGAGTTTATCGTCACTCAGCAAGTGATTCTTGCCAGCAGTTGGTCAAAGTACTTGACATAGGGTCCTCAGCAAGGGAATGGTCGACATCATCATTACTGAGTGTACAGATCAATGTATGACAATGTGGGAAGCTCATGGAGTTCAACCACCTTTCTTCGATGTACAGTTTCTCTTCATCAATAGGTTGCTGAGAGAGAATTCTTTGGTAGAGGGATTGGAGGCCTTGGAGGCGTGCGCAAGTAATGGGACCGCTCACCAGCAATGCATCAGGTTTGCTTGTTGTTGTATCCTCGCCTTCTGCGTAGGTTTTGCTATAATAGTGGTTTAGGTGTTCACATAGATCTTCATATGGTTGGTGATCATGTTGAATTGGTCATATGAGTACGTTAGGTGCGCATTACGTCGGTTGTCATTTTTGATTGGCTGTGAGGAAAAGTCAATAGTTGCCTCCTCGTTTGGGTGTTTTGAGATGTATTTTTTAATAACGTTACATCTTTGTACAAAGTTGTAGTAGATTCGTAGTATTTTCTATTTTCTTCTATCATTTGTTGAATAAGTATCCTAAGCTCCTAGACTTTATTATTTTCATTTTAAGCTGGAAGAGGTTGATTGCCTCTACCTTGTTGGAGATGTTGGTGTCCTCAACATGGGAAACTTATGGTTATTGTTTTTGCTTTTAGCCACATTGTTATGGTGGCCTAAAAAGGTAGGTATTGATTGCATAGAGACTAACTAAGATGTGTGGAGTCGGATGAACCTAGGCTTCACCTCCTACTTTTCAATATCTATAAAAAAGCCCCATGTAAGTGAGACTATGGGTGCTTTTTGACGCTCAAGTCAGCAAGGAGGACCAAGAAAGGGGGAGATGAACACTAGAGACCTAGAGGGTTGTGCTTGCCTGGAGTGTGTGTATGTGCATGTGATGGGGTTCAACTTCTATTCTTTAGGAATATGGAGAAGAAAAAGTCCTTAAGAGAGAGAGAGGAGGAGGAGGAGAAAGAAGGAGAGGGATCTTTTAGGACTAAATTTAGCTACCCTTATTTATTGGTGCCTACTGCCTTTTATGTGATTTACCTAGACGTGTAGCAATCAGGGGTTTGCTCGTACTTGTCTTTGGTAGATAGTATGTTCCATGGTAGATGACAAAGCATCATTGTGAGTGACATATCATAGCTGACTAAGCTAATAAATTTGTAGCTCAATAATTTGGCAGGGGCATAAGTATTAGGTGTGCTAACTGTACTACGAATGTTAAACGCTTATTAATGTGCTACAGTGGAATGTAGGCACTAAAGACAAAAGTCGAGTTGTGAGGCTAAGGAGGGAGTTAGCTAATGCTTGATGGAATGAGTTGAGCCTCGAACTTAACTTAGATGATTGTTGGCTTAATGGTTGGGGATTAGTCTTACTAAGACAGTTGTTATTTAGCTTGCTAGACAAGTTACGATGCGAAGGATTGGCTCACCCCTGGTTCGCCATCCTCATTGGCATAAGTTTATGGACTCTTGAGAGGATTATAGCATGACATGTTAGCTTGTTGTTTGCTCAGGTGCTTGCTCGGTACTCCTTATGATAGGCTTCACTTGCTAGGCCTTGGTTCAGGTAATAATCGAGTTTTAGCAAAAAAAAAGAAAAAAGACTTTGATAAGATAACTTTCTAAGCTTTAACATTTAAATAGATATAGATCGGATATGAATAAAATACATATGGAATAAGGACAATCCAGATAGGATATAAATCAATTCGAATAACGTTGAGTTGAAATTTAATTAAAAAATTCAACCATTAAATCTTAATTTTGAAGCATGAGCTTAGTTAAAGTATTTGGCTAATAAGTTTGACTTCAAATCCATTTAAACTCAATAATTTAGAAAAATGTACAATCCTTTTAGTTAAATCTATATTAAAGATTAATCTCTACTCAAATTTTGTAGAGTTAATATCTACTTAAACTCAATGCAAACTCACTTAGATTCATAAGCTCATCTAACTAAATAAGGTCGTACTTTTAGCTATCAATTTAGCACATGATCCACCAACTTCTAACATTCTGGAACAAAAGCATAAATAATTTTAAGCTTTATCTCTATGTCTACACTCATATATAGAGTATATTCAGATTCGAGGCATACTAATCTTACCCCATTAATAAAAGAACAAATTGGATATATGAATTAATTCGTTATTCTATGTTATTTATAACATGTCATGCAATAATTGTACATAATAGAAAGTTTAAATAGATGGATTTTGAGTTTCTATATTTTCATTGGGCTTATACATACATCTAGTGTAAAAATAGAAATTCATCCTATAGTTTTTGCTATAAGTACTTAGCAAATTGACAATGATGTTGGATAAAAGTTTTCCATATAAAGATTTGATGATGTATAGAATTGAATGTCATTGATGGTTGTTTGTGTAGGCATCATGTAGTCATTTAGAGAAGCTATGATTTAATGACATGCTGAGGGATGTGATTAAAGAGAGGGGTAAGAGGATGAACGAGTGATCTTAGTAGCTAGTTAGTGCTTCTGATAAGTGAAGGAGCTTAGCATATCAACTTTATTGTTCTTAAGTAGGAAGCTAATTCAAGAGTAGTGCTTTAGCAACATAATTGTGTTTATCTAATCTCTTTGAATTGTGATAAATGAGGTGGAGGGGTGCCTATTTATAGTTTTGAAGCTTGTCCTTGTCCACTAGATTACTCTAGTAATTGGTGCGAGAGGAGTTTTCATAACATTTGTTGGATGGCTTTAATAAGAAATGGATGAGATTCATCCTCCCTTAGTATGGATTACTTCTCTTGAGCTTCTTTTAGTTCAAGCTCATAGACAATTCTGTTAAGCATGTGATCTTATTAAGAAAGGTCAAGAGTGATTGAATCAGTCAGTGATCCTTATCATAAGTTTACGAAACCAAGTTTTCCTAAGACATCCATTATAAATGGGCATGATGCTCTAGATCCTGTCTCTAGCCTAATGAATAAGTTAAAGAAATATATATGGATTAAGCCAAGACTAAATTAACCCTTTATATTTTACTTCCTAACCAGAGAACTCCTTGAATAAAGTCAGTTTTCAGCATCATGTCACATTCATTGAATGGCTAGGGTGTTGCTTGATGATGTAGCCGAAAATACTTGTTTGCAACCATGTATAACCTAGCACCAACACTCGCAAACAATAGGTACATCCTTCTGTCCAATGTGGGAGCTCATGGCACTATTTAATGACAAAAGTCGCCTTAGATGCTGCTGATGTTTTGAGCCATTAAATGAATATATAAGCTCTTTAGATCGCTGCTTGGCATGCATGTGTTGTCCAATTGTTCCTCGTCTAGCATGTTTTTTAGAGTTGGTATTTCTATATTGACGAGCTAATGCATAGGAATCTGTAATCTATGTCGCAAATATTTCACTTTGCAATAATGTGGCATCATCCTACCGTGTATATCATCTTAGCCTTGAAATAATCGTGTTGCCCCTGTGGTAATAATTTTGATAAAGTTGATGAACTCTTTGTTGCAGGAAATCATCGCATTGTTTTTTCTTTTTCTTTTTCTTTTTTTTTTTCTTCCTTTCGGTTTGTTGCATTTGCTTGTTGAAGAAAACAAATTCTTTTAGTTGAAAATGGCTTTCCATGGCTCTAAATAGTTGCTATACAAATAAATATTCCATGGTTAATTCCCCCCGACATAGTTAGATGTACTTAAAATTAGTTTGATAGGCATATAGCTAAAGAAATAAATATTGTTAGTTGAAAATAACTTTTTATACTAAGACTTTTACACCTTATATGAATGCAAATTTTCTAGTGGGATGGACTAGATTCAAACTCCTTTCTCTATTGTAGTTACTCAAAAGAAAATAACTGTTCATGGACTCAAATAGATCTCAATAACCATCCAATAATAAGGTCTTTATTTTGAGCTCCCTATAGAGTGCCAAGTCATTATGATACATTTGAATGTATATTTTATATTGAATCATTGATACTACCATACATTGCCATCCTTCAATCAGGGCTATAGATTCCTCCATTATAACGGTGTTAATGGCCATAAATGCTTATTTTTCAAATCGTAATTACTAGGTAAAAACACTCACATATCACGTTTGGCATAAGGGATCGGAATAAAAATTGGAATGGAATGAAATAAAGATAAGAATGATAAATACACTCATAAGTTTGAAATGCCCACAGAATTAAATGGAATAGAATGAAATATATATATATATATATATAATATTTACAAAAATGTTCCTAATTGTTAAATATCATAATCAAATTCAAGGTTAAATATATAATTTTAATTAATAATAATTAATGGAGTTAGAATGAAATCATGATTCTGTTTTGGTAAAAGTGGAATCAAAATCCTTTTTAAAGTCGAAATCATCGATTTTACTGAATTACAATTCTGTCTTATAAAAGTATTTCCAAACGTACAAAAGAGAATGAAAATTAAAATGGCAATCCTATTCCCGATGTCTTAATGGCATTTATGTCTATTCAAACTAATTATGAATTATCTCTAGTTAAATACCTTTAATTTCTTTGTTTCAATGGCATTTCAAGTAATTTAAACTAATTGTAAGTGATTTACTCCTTTTCCAATTTCGTCCATCTCCCTTTCACCGTAAATACGACACTTGGCCTCCACACAAGTTTCATATAACTTAACAATGTTTCAGCTACACTTCCTAGTGGTCCACTTATTTATCGCATATTATTGGACGGCTTCTTTACCTTACATTTACGTGGACAGATATTCCATTTGCCTTCATGAGCTAGCTAATTCCATTTTAAGTCCCATATAACCCATTAACAGGTTGCTCTTCGTGTTTTAATGTATTTATAAAAGGAACTTCATGTCTTCGTTTTTGTTTTTGTAATCTCATAATTCGCTTAATCTACGTCAATAATCTGATACCCATCTGGGATCATACTCATTTGACAGAAAGTCATTGATTCGATATTATGTTATGTTTGGAAGTACCTTGATGTTATGGAAAACCAAAAGCAAAATGATAATATGAGATGGTATTTTAATACATGGAACATTTGGATAAGTAAGACAGAGGAATTATAAGCATCGATAGTCAAAAAGAGTAGGAGTGATGGACCTCAAAAAGGATGGTAGCAACTAAAGAGTGCTTGTAAGCTCTATAATCAGTTATTTAGGGTTTGGTCCGTAAAATTTAGGTCAATTGGGTAAATTATCTGATCGAACCCAAATTTTATGATAAAATTAGGAATATCAGTAAAAGTGATTTCATGATTTTGAAAAAATAAACAAGAAAGTAATTAATTATTATAATATTGAATTACATGTATATTATCCGTTATTTATTGGAAATATATAAAATGAGTTCAGATAATTAATGACTTGATAAAAATAAATTATATGCATATATGTACCATATATATATTTAAGAGTATTTATTTGTACTATATATGTATTTACATATAGGCAAAAATATACGAAATTACTTCAAATATCTAAAATATGTTAAAATAATACTAAATAATTAAAGAAAAATATGGAAAAGTGAAGAGTATTCCAAAAATGAGGTGTGACATGCTAGGATTTAAAGAAAAAATAATAACCAATTAAATTAAGATAATTAGAAAGTGGAAATGGGAGAGAATAAAGGATACTTAGCCCTTTAAAAATCAAAAGAAATCCTTAACGTCTTTTATAAATACCTAAACCCATCCTAAAATTCAGTTTGGATCCTTGTGAATTAGGAAATATTGAGAGAGACTAGAAAGAGAAGAGAGAATTAATTAAAAAAATAAGAAAAATTGTATGTACTTAGGGCTTATAAAGGGAACCCACATCCAATGATCACTTGGGCAGGAGTGGCCATCACCACCAAAGAGTAGACCCTACGCCTGGAGTTGTCAACAAGGGTGGAGCCACCACTGGTGTTTAGAAGCCAATTGAACAGTGAGTTTTGATTTTTATTCTGAATTTGTTTAATTTAATAAAAATATCAAATATGTATAAAAAATTATGAAATTTGGTATTATAGAATATTTTTATATATAGATTTAGGAAAAAAAATATCAATTTAATAAAATTAGGGATCAGGATATACTACTCTTAAGAAATGACTAAACTCGAGATGGTTTTCTATATTGAAATAAATGACCTTTATAGTATAACTTTGAGTTCAAAATTTTTGTGTAGGTTATATAAAGTATTTAAAATAATGCTATAAAGAGATTTTTCAAAAATCTATTTTTGAAATTTTGGGTTAATTTAGTAATTAAATAAATAAAGGTATTTTAAGATTTTAATATCTAATGTAGTATGATATTTGTAGCATTTAAGGTGTGAGATGTAACTATTAGGTGTATTATGTAATATATATGTAATAGCTAAAGTGGTATATTTTAAGTTAATTTTGTGATTTAGGGTTCATTAGGTATAAATTCTAATTTATGATATAATTAAACATTTTGATATGTAATTGGATGATAAAAGATGGTATCTGTAGTGTTAAAAGTGTTAGGTAGGTAATATAAGTGTATAATATGTAATAATACATAATATGTGTATATAGGAATTAAATGGGTAGAAAATATTAGGTAAAAATTAATGGTATTATAATATTAGGAATATAATATAAATCTGATTTGGAAGGTGAATTTACGAAATTATATGAAAAATGTAGGTTATTTTTACATCGAGAACTAATTTGTTAGTTAAATTAGGAATATAGTATAGTGTACCATACAAACTAAAACATTGGTTAGGAGCTAAAACGAAGATTTAGGATACTTAAGTGAAATGTGATTAACTCATATAATGATTCAAAACAAGTTTTTAGGGTTCGCATAAGAAACCCATAATTAGAAACTGAATTAGAACCCAATTTAGGAATTGACTCAGAAACTAAATTAAAACTTATCATAAATTAAGAATAATTGTGAGAGACTTAAAAACTTAAATAATTAGATATAATAAAACTCTAAATTGAAGATAATAACAAGAATTTCAAAACAAAACCTATCTATAATAGTTATGTAGAAACTAAAATAATATTTGTAATATAAGGATTATTGGTAAAGGCTTGTACGAGTCGTACCTTGAGTGAGTAAGCAGGGAATCCCGGTATGTTAGGACATTACATTACTAAATTTTGGAGTACTGTTTTATAATACGCACAGGCTTGAGATTATACTTAGTTATGTTTGTTAGATAATTGACTGTATACATGCCTATATGTACTTTTTTCTAAGTTTGATGATATGATTATGGTCTACCATTTTAGCTTACATTTGTGTAATTTATTTGAAATGATTGAACACTTTAAACTGAACTTAACTAAATATATGATTTGTAGGTCTAAAATGGACCTGTATAGCAACTTAATAGGGGAAATGTTTAGGGTTTTTCGGCCAATTGCAACAAGTCTTCCCTAAGGTAAAGGGGTGAATTGTAATTAGTATTTTTTGAATTTTTATTTTCAATAGTCATCGTTTTAAATGTATCGTTGAATCTTTCGTTCAAAATTAGTTAGGCCTTTATCTCATTTGAGACTATACTTCTATTTATTCAATAAAATCTTAGTTCGTTTCTTTTCCATGTTGCTCTTCAGTTCTCTTTTGTTTACATGCATTTTTTTTATTCTCATTCAGATTCAATGAAACAAGCGAAAACCAGGATTACTTCGCGTAAGTAGAAAATGAGAATATCGATATCGTTTCCGGCCCTACTAAGTTAGTCGTTGCGAGCGATGTCGATGACCATAGTAATATACAAGAGGAATGGCAAAAACATGAACTGGATAGGATCACTGTTGATGAACCGATTGAGACAATTAATGTGGGGAACGAAGAAAATCCTAGGAATTTAAAAATTGGGGCGAATTTAAAAGAGAAACAAAAAACAGAAATGATTATGTTGTTAGTTGGTTATCAAGACGTGTTTGCTTGGTCGTATGGAGATATGCTTAGGTTGGACCTGTCAATTGTGGTCCACCGTTTACCTACACAGGAGAACGTTAAACCAAAAAAGCAAAAATTGAGGAGATTTCGACCTGAAGTCTTGCTAAAAATTAAAGAAGAAGCGAAGAAACTACTGGAGGTTGGATTCATTGAAGTGTCGGATTACTCGGAATGGGTAGCTAATATTGTTCCAGTAATGAAGAAGAATGGGAAAGTTAGAGTGTATGTAGACTTTCGAGATCTCAACCAGGCAATGCTTAAGGATAATTTTCCATTGCCTCACATTGATGTCTTGGTGGATAAAACTTCTGGAAATCATCTGTTCTCTTTCATAGATGGTTTTTCGGGATATAATTAGATTCGGATGTCCAAAGAAGATAAGACAAAAACGACTTTCATTACAACTTGGGGAACATTTTGCTATAAGGTAATGCCGTTTGGGCTGAAGAATGCAGGTGCAACATATCAAAGGGCCATGGTTGCAATCTTTTATGACATGATGCATAAAGAAATAGAAGTGTATGTTGATGATATGATTGTGAAGTCCAAAGAAGAGGAGGATCACCTAGAAAACCTGAGAAAGTTGTTTGATAGGCTAAGAAAGTACCACTTGAAATTGAATCCGGAGAAGTGTACCTTTGGTGTGATGTCAGGAAAATTGTTGGGGTTCATAGTTAACCAAAGAGGTATTGAAGTCGATCCTGATAAGGCTAAAGCTATAATTGGCATGCCTCCTCCACAAACACTCAAGGAAGTGCGAGGTTTGTTGGGGCGTTTAAATTACATTGCCCGATTCATAGCACAGTTAACGGACAAATGTCGCCCACTTTTTAAGCTGTTAAAAAAGAATGCAAAGATCAGTTGGTAGCTCCTAAACCTGGAAAGCCGTTGTTTTTGTATCTGGCCATAATAACGGAATCCATGGGATCCATACTTAGCCAAAAAGATGAAGAAGGGAAAGAGAGAGTCGTTTACTATCTAAGCAAAAAGTTTACAGAAGGGGAGCAAAAATACTTAGAAGCTGAAAGAACCTATTGTGCATTGGTCCGGGTTATGCATCAGCTCAGATAATATAAGCTTTATTATCAGATTGAGTTGATAACCCAACACGATCCTTTGAAATACTTAACCGAAAAATCGGCTCTCATTGGCAGAGTTTCAAAGTGACAGATGTTGCTGACAAAATTTGACATTAAGTATGTGAGCCAAAGTTCGGTCATAGGGCAAGCTTTGGCGGATCAACTAGCAGAGAATCCTTCTGAGGATACCCCTTAAGGAGCACGGGTTGAATTTCCCGATGAAAACATCCTAGTAGCAGGAAATGATTCTGATGGTGAAATAGTCAAAAAATCTTCAAGGTGGAAAATGTTCTTTGACGGAGCAACCAATGTATCTAGATGTGGAGTAGGGGCAATTCTGGTATCTCCTAGAGGTACAAGATTTCCAATGGCTGTGAGATTGGTTTTCCCATATACCAATAACATTGCAGAATATGAGACGTGTATTTTGGGGTTTAAAATCGCATTGTTTAAGGAGATACGAGAATTGCAGGTGTATGGAGATTCTTCGTTGATTATAGGCCACGCTCGGGTGAATATAAGACAAAAGATCCCAAATTAGTGCCTTATTGCCAACACTTTGCCAAGTTGATAACCAAGTTTAAAAAGATTACCTTTGTGTATATACCAAGGGTTCAAAACCAATTTGCCGATGCTCTTGCTACTTTGGCATCAATGATTCAGTTATCGAAAGGAGTGGAGATTCAGCCAATTAAAATTGAAATTGAAGAAAAGCTTGCTTTTTGTTTGGCAATGGAAAGTTCATGTGACGAAAAGCCTTGGTATCATGATATCAAAATATTTTTATGACAGGGTGCGTACCTCGAGGGAGCAGAGAAGAAGGATAAAAAATTAATTAGAAGATTGGCGGCTCAATACTTGATGAGCGATTTTGTAATGTACCAATGATCGTTTGACGGTATGCTTTTACATTGCGTAGATAGGAAAGAGGCAGAGATGCTGATGAAAGAAGTGTACGAGGAAGTATGTGGCCCTCATATGAATGGCTACATGCTTGCCAAGAAAATCATGAAGATGGGATATTACTGGTCAACTGTAGAGACGGATTGTATTGCACATGTTAGATGCTGCCATTTGTGCCAAATCTATGCGAACAAGATTAATACTCTACCTCAAGAGTTGCATACACTATCAGCCCCATGGCCTTTTTCGATGTGGGGAATAGATATCATCGGCCCAATTACTCCAAAAGCATCTAACGGGCACCAATTTATATTGGTAGCTATTGATTATTTCACTAAGTGGGTTGAAGCCTCATCCTACTCTAATGTGACGAAGGGAATAGTGGTCAAGTTTATTAGGAGGGACATACTAGTTCGGTATGGTACGCCAGAAACGATTATTACTGATAACGGTACGAATCTAAATAATAAATTGATGTCCGAGTTATGCCGACACTTCAGGATCATTCATAGAAATTCTAATCCTTATCGGCCCCAGATGAATGGAGCCGTGGAAGCAGCCAATAAGAATATCAAAAGAATTATTGAGAAGATGGCGATTACGTATCTAGATTGGCATGAGATGTTACCATCTGCACTTATGGCCTATCGAACTTCTATCAGAACATCAATAGGGGCAACCCCCTACTCATTGGTATACGGAATGGAGGCTGTATTGCCTGTAGAAGTTAAGATCCCATCTCTCAGAATATTGTCAGAAACTCAGTTAGATGAGGTTGATTGGGCAAAGAAGCGTGTTAAGCAGTTGAACCTAATTGATGAAAAGAGGCTGACAACTTTATGTCACAACATTTGCTATCAACAACAAATGGCCAAGGCTTTCAACAAAAAAGTACGACCCCGGAGTTTTGAGCAAGGAGATATGGTGTTGAAAAAGGTATTGCCTAACACAACTGATTCAAGAGGGAAGTTTGCCCCAAACTATAAAGGGCCTTACATTGTGAAGAAAGTATTGTTTGGAGGAGCTGTTATTTTGTCTCAAATGGATGGTCTAGATTTGAAGGACCCAGTAAACGCTGATGCGTTGAAAATGTACTATCCTTGAACATCAATGAAATTTTTCCAAATACTCTTCCTATTATTGTGGTCTCGTTTTCATTTTTTACATGCAAAGTTGGTATTCCTAGTAGTCGTTAGCATTGGATAATATCCTTAGCCTTTCTTTTCCTCATTCCACTAAAAGACCCTGCTTCTCGCTCTATCATCTACCAAAATAAACCTTACACAAAGAACCACAAGAAAAAATAATCATTTAATTTGAAGCGATGACTATTGATAAAAATTCTTTTAATACTTTATTGTGGTTAACCCCCCAAAGAAAGGAAGATTTGTTTCCGATTTTTCAGGATAGGGCCATGTTCAAAAGGGGTAACGTATGGTGTGAAAGTAGAAACTCGCTTGAGAACAAATGCTTACTCGGCAAGGCAATGTTTAGACTGGAAGTTCAATACAGGACATCTTTGTTCGAGAAGAATATGCTTTACATTTGATTCAAGCTTAAGTTGTTTTCAAATAAAAAAAAAGAAAAAGAAAAATAAGGGTTTTGGAAAGAGGCGGCAGAAGAAAGAAGAAGAAAAACTAGAACAAGAAAAGCAATAGTAAGGGTCAGAGTTGTTGGTTCTAATCGGACTCCTTAATAAGATGAGAGACGATTTGAGAGCTATCATTGAAACTAGGTAAGTGGTTCTAAACCTGATAAAACATTGCTTTGACAATTGGTTTCCCCTTAAGGATAATAGGTTATTTTCCAAAAAAAAAAAAGATAATTAGCTCATGAATCATGGTCCCAGTGTGTCTTCAACTTCTAATCATCCAACTCACAATTTCTTCAAGGGATTTAGTGCTTCGATCAGCTTATGGAGAGTTACTTCGACTCATATTCTCATTTAAGGATTTAGCCAGTTCATAGAGCATAGTCCCAACCTTAACTTTCTTAAGTTTTTGGTTGATTCCTAAAACAGTCCCAATTCGGAGTTTCACAGGCTCCCAGTTACCCAACTCACAAAATGTTACTTAACAAGTTTTCCTTCAAATTTTTTAGGTCTTAGCCAGCTCATGGGGCGCTTTGACCACCTTTGAGAGTCAGCTCATTAAGGGCACAATCTAAGTCTTCTTCATATTTTTAGGCCTTAGCTAGCTCAAGGGGCGCTTTGACCGCCTTAGAGAGTTAGCTCATTAAGGATACGATCCAAGTTTCCTTCAAATTTTTAGGTCTTAGCCAACTCATGGAGCGCTTTGACCGCCTTGGAGAGTCAGCTCATTAAGAGCACAATCCAAGTTTTCCTTCAAATTTTTAGGTCTTAGCCAACTCAAGGGGCGCTTCGACCGCCTTGGAGAGTCTGCTCATTAAGGGCACGATCTAAGTCTTCTTCATATTTTTAGGTCTTAGCCAGCTCAAGGGGTGCTTTGATCGCCTTGGAGAGTCAGCTCATTAAGAGCACGATCCAAGTCTTCTTCATATTTTTAGGTCTTAGCCAACTCAAGGGGCGTTTTGACCGCCTTGGAGAGTCAGCTTATTAAGGGCACGATCCAAGTTTCCTTCAAATTTTTAGGTCTTAGCCAGCTCATGGGGCACTTTGACTGCCTTGGAGAGTCAGCTCATTAAGGGCACGATCCAAGTTTTTCTTCATATTTTTAGGTCTTAGCTAGCTCATGGGGTGCTTTGACCGCCTTGGAGAGTCAGCTCATTAAGGGCACGATCCAAGTTTTCCTTCATATTTTTAGGTCTTAGCCAGCTCATAGGGCGCTTTGACCGCCTTGGAGAGTCAGCTCATTAAGGGCACGATCCAAGTTTTCTTTTAAATTTTTTAGGTCTTAGCCAGGTCATGGGGCGCTTTGACCGCCTTAGAGAGTCAGCTCATTAAGGGTACGATCTAAGTTTTCCTTCAAATTTTTTAGGTCTTAGCCAGCTCATGGGGCGCTTTGACCGCCTTAGAGAGTCAGCTCATTAAGGGCACGATCCAAGTTTTCCTTTAAATTTTTTAGGTCTTAGCCAGCTCATGGGGCACTTTGACCGCCTTGGAGAGTCCGCTCATTAAGGGTATGATCCAAGTTTTCCTTTAAATTTTTTAGGTCTTAGCCAGCTCATGGAGAGCTTTGACCCCTTTAGAGAGTTAGCTCATTAAAGGCACGATCCAAGTTTTCCTTCAAATTTTTTAGGTCTTAGCCAGCTCATGGGATGCTTTGACCGCCTTGGAGAGTCAGCTCATTAAGGGCACAATCTAAGTTTTCCTTCATATTTTTAGGTCTTAGCCAGCTCATGGGACACTTTGACCGCCTTAGAAAGTCAGCTCATTAAGGGCACGATCCAAGTTTTCCTTCAAATTTTTTAGGTCTTAGCCAGCTCATGGGGCGCTTTGACCGCCTTAGAGAGTCAACTCATTAAGGGCACGATCCAAGTTTTCCTTCAAATTTTTTAGGTTTTAGCCAGCTCATGGGGCGCTTTAACCGCCTTGGAGAGTCAGCTCATTTAGGGCAAGATCCAAGTTTTTCTTCAAATTTTTTAAGTCTTAGCAAGCTCATGGAGCACTTTGATTGCCTTGGAGAGTTAGCTCATTGAGGGCACGATCCGAGTCTTCTTCATTATTTTTAGGTCTTAGCCAGCTGAAGGGGCGCTTTGACCGTCTTGGTTAGTCAACTCATCAAGGGTACGACCAAGATTCTCGTTATTCTTTCACAAAGGCACTTCTCATTGTTGTTCTGACCCTCGTCAAGTCTCTTAACGTTCCTTAGGATAGAGTCATCCCGAGGCAAAAACGGTGTCTCTTTTGTCTTTATGAAAAAGTTTTGCACAGACTTCACCACAAAGAGGGGCAGCTATAGACACTTAATTTTTGCCCTTCCATAGTCCTAATTTCTTTATTTTTACAAAAAGGGTCTCAATTAAAAAATAAAGAAATAATAAAAAATAATAATGATAATAAAAAAACGAAAATTAAAAGAAAAAAATAATAATAAAAAAAATGAAAAAAAAGCGAGTCTCGTCGTATTACATCGAGTTACATCATATCGCATCATGTCGCATCATATCGTGTTACGATGTATCATATCGAGTCACATCGTATCGTATAGAGTCGCGTCGTAACAAATCGAGACAAGTCAAATTATCTTAAGCCAAGTCGTGTTAAACCAAGTCATGACGGATTATTTAAAATCAAATCGGGTAATGGGTGTGATTAATTAAGTCATTCGGGAAGTTGGGATTCATTAAAATAATTTTGGTCTAGTTTGATATAAAATAGATTTTTTTTATCTAAATTATATTAAGTTAGATTAAATTTATAAAGTAGACTCTTTCACTAAATCAAATTAGATCAGATCGAGCCCGTTAAATAGAGAGCCTAAATCAAATAAGCTTTCTAAAAACTGGGTCAAATCATTAAAGAAGCGTTATCGTATCTTTCGTATCTTAGAATCGAATCTATTTTTAAAATTATACAAAAGATTTGATTGGAGGTTTTATAAATTGATAGGTAACGTTGACGAGAGGGATTTTTTTTTTTATGGATAATTCATTCACTTAAATCACAAATTCCATAATTCGGAAACACTTCACATACAATCCGAAGACAAAGCCAGAAGCCATCTTCAATCTATAATCTTTGAATTCGAACTCCACAAAGCAATCCGAAGACAACTCTCCATTGTCGTAAGCTAACGAATCCGGAGACCACTTCAAGTTGCCGCAACGCCAACGAATCCGAAGTCCGGTAAATCCAAGCACGTCCCCAGCATCTGACCTCTCCCAATTCACGCCAATCTAATCAACTGACCAATGACCAGCCAACGTCCCTCGGAATCCAACAACGTCGTACGCTGTAATTTGCTGATCAAGACGGTTCTGCACCGTTACACAATCCTCACACACGACATCCAGCGAAGTATAAGCAATCTGAAATACGATACACACGATAGCGATCACTTGTGATTCGACGCGTAGGTAAATTTTTTTTTTAATTACTTATCTGTTTTATTAGTCAATTTTATTTTTTTTTTTATGATCTTTTTTTTAATGTAGGTCTATTATTGTTTTTGCATTACGTTTTTATTTTCTAGATGATCTTAATTTTCCCTAAAATTTAGTTAATTGAAAATTGCGTTTTTTTAATAAAAATCGTTTTTTTAAAAAACGTATCTTCAATGTATCTTCAACGTATCTTATGATTAAGATTTGGTTGAGATATGTATCGAGATACGTATCTTACAGTTCGAATTTAAAAAGATACGTATTTTATGATTAGGATTCAAGAAAGATACGTATGAAGATACAAATCTAACCGTATCTTTAACATATCTTATAGTTAGAATTTAGAAAAGATATTTTTTACGTATATTGGTTTTAAAATATAAAAGATCTTAAATTGAGTTTTTTAAAATGATTTATTCAGTTAGTTTTTTTAATTCAGAAAAATTAGATTTCTTCGATCTCTTTTAAATAATAAATTGATAAAAAAAAATGTAGACCTAGTTCGGTTTTTTCAAAATAAAAATAAATCACCCATTAAAAATTTTATAAGAAAGAACTACGATCGTCTGATCCTGGCTAGCGGGTACGTAGGCACCTTCGGGGCGACGATAAAATATATAGAAACTTAGGTCCCTCTTTTTTCTCTCTTTTGATTTGATTTATTTATTTATTTTTTAAATATTATAATTAGAAGAATAATCCTAATTTCGGTAAATAGATAGTGGTACCCGTTAAGGGTTTAATAGGTTAGCTCCCGAATTAGGAACCCTCTGATTCTTTATTAAAATTGAAATCAAGACCGGTAGCTAAATCGTAACCAATCCACCTAATTGGTTACGGTTTCTTTTCTTTTCCCGACTCCGGTTGGGTGGCGACTCCAAAAATTATTTTTAATAAAAAACCGAAATTTCTCAATTTTTTTAGTTGAGGATTAATATTAAATGGGTTAGGGTTTAGTATTAATCAAGAAATGAGAAATCAATTTTAAACAAAAACCGAAAATCAGACTCGACAATCCTTAATTGAATTAAGTGATAGAAGAGAAAGTTGTGGCAAGAGTGAAGTCAATAGTTTGAAGGTAATCGTAGGAAGAGCGGTATCTCCATTATAAAAGTCTAGGTTTGGTCGTGAGTTGTTGTATAAATATAAAAACTCCTTAGCCTTAATTAAAGTGAGTGTAATTTCTCTAATCTTACGACGAACCGGATAACATTGTGCTATAGCATTTGCTTGTACATACATTGCATCAAACTATTTTAGTTGATAACCCTATTTGTGTTTGATATATAATTTTAAGTCTTCATCGCAACTTTCTGAGTGGTTAGTTGCTCATGTCCCTATAGATGTCGTTGCATGTATTAGCTAAGAAATAGCTACATAACTACCTTAAAACTAGCAATTGTTAGATCTTGAGGAGTAGAGATATAAACTTGAGAATCAATTACATTATCAAGTTTGGATTTTATTTTTAAAGTTTTTAGTATTAATGTATGTATTACTTAAGTAGATTATGATTAGGTTACTAAATCTTGTAAACATACTAAGATTATTTTAGTGTAAATATATATATTTTTTATGATTTCGTAGATAAATTATATGTTTAATTTATGAATTGTTTGCTTTAAAATAAGTTAGTCACGGATGTCTTGTGTAAATCAGTTTTAAGATAGTAGCTATAAAGTTAATTTCTATTTTAAAATGGTTTGCATTGCAGCACTGTTACAACTCTACTGTTTTGGAGCGTGACAATGCTCATAAGCTGATAGAATTAGAATCAAAAGAGACTTGATACTAGAAGTGGAAGCTAAATTTCAAGCTTAAACCTTGAAAAACTGCAACTTTTCGTAGATAAAAGTGTTATGAAACTGAAACTCATAAAATGTTAATAAAAACCGATTTTGGTCTGCTTTAGCCTACGGCAAATCGCTTCGCCATTTGATGCCATCATTGAAGTTAAATTCGTATGTTTTAACAAGATGCAAAGCAAACAAGATTTTTCTTAATAGTTTTGAAAAGTTTATATTTACTTGATTTGGTTTCTTGTATTCTTTCATTCATATTTTATCCTATTTCCTTAATAGTTCTAGGATTTTAGGACTACAAATAAGCGTATGAGTCAATTGTATCTTATCATCTCACAAATTATTATAAAGTTTATTTTTCACACATATTATGTTTTTACATTGTACGCTATGTCAATGTAGTATTATAATACAATAAATTGCAATTTTCCAATATTGCTAAGAATATTGTAAAATAGCATGAAATAAAGAAGATATTGCTTAATTATCTTAGAACAATATAGGAATGGCTTGTTTCACATGACCTATGCTTTGTTACCTCGAGTCTTCGTAATTATTAGGTTATGAATAGCTTTTCATTTGCATGAGATTGAGTAAGATCAGGTTTTTAGGGATTAGGTTGGAACATAAACATTGAAGTTGCCTAAGGGCCTAATGGGTACGACTGTGAATCCCTGTCAACAACTTTATTATCTAGTCTTCCTTTCCACTATATTAATACCATAATTTCTATTGTAGGACCTCTCTTAACCAAACTTCTATCAAGGATAGCTTTAAGCTATAATGCCTGCTTTAGCTTACTGTATGCGTAGAAAAGTTGTAGATGTAGATTGACAGCAATTACTTGGTACAAACTTCTTTAGTTGCAACATATGGAAGATAGAGTGAACTGTTGAAGCTGTTAATCCATCTTTATACACCACTCCTCTTATTTTACCCATTATTTTGTAGCATGTTACTTTGGTGTTAATTTTTTATTCCTATGCTTCATTAGATTGTGTTGATAATAAGGTTGCAACTTCACAATTACTAAGTCTTGAATTTGGAAGACTAATTCACTTCTCTTCCTGTCAACAATCTGTGTCATTGTTTCTTGCACTCTTTTGAGATGAAACTTAAGAATTTTAATGGTTTCTTTGATTCTTCATTTTTAGAGTCTGCTGGTACATAAAGTAGGTGTAAGGTTGGTGGGTATCTACAGAGTATTTTAAAAGGAGTTCTGTTGGTTTATGAATGGTAGTTAGTATTATACCACCACTCAGTTAGAGATAAGAACTCACTCCATCTCTTAGGTTTTCCCCCGTTACACACTTGAGATAGGTCTCCAAGCATCAACTAACCACATTGTTTTGCTATTAGTTTGTAGATGGTAAGTTATAGACAATCAAATCTCCACCCCTTGTAGTTTAAAAAATTATTAATAAAAACGAAGTCCTTATAACTAATTATGGTCTTAGTGAGACTGTAACTTATATACGTTATCAAGATAGATAAGCTAATAAAGTGCCGAAACTTGCTTAACCTATCAACAACTACCATAATCATAACTTTCTAACGAGATCTAAAAGTTCACTAATGAAACCCATGCTTATAACAATCCAACAGCTTTTTGGTATGGGTAATGGTTGTAATAAACTTGGTAAAGCAACTTTTTGATACTAATGTCATTAGCACTTGGCATACTCTACATTCAATTGCATATGGAAGTATATCTCTGTCCATTCTTGACTAATGAAACACCCAATTGAGCCTTTTATAAATAGCTTGTGACCCAGAATGACCAACAAGTACCTTATCATGATAAATTGAAAGTAACTTTCTCTTCAACTCTACAATAAGACCTACCATTATCTTGACTTTCCTCTTCTAAACTCTTTGATCAAGTGTATACTTAGGGTTATATTCCCCTCATTGTAATTTCTCTAGCAAGGTCTTGTAATAATTATGTTGTAACTAACTACTCTTTGCTTCTTCCAATATTTCTAGTGTTGTGATGACTCTAAAGTGTAGCATCCTTAAAACCTATAACCCTTATATGTGATAAGGTATAAGTTCCCTATTATTAGCTTTATTCTTGTAATGCATTTCATAGTCCAAGGATAAAAATTTTAGTTAACCATTTTTGTTGTTGGAGTATAGTTACACTTTGTTTTGATAAGTGCTTCAAGCTTTGGTGATTGATTTTAATAATGAACTATCCTCCTACCAAATATTGTTACTATATGTCCATAACATACACTAATGCTACCATTTCATTCTCATAGATAAACAATCCTTTTTACATAAGAGCATGCATTTTGCTTAAATAAATGGCATGGTGATCTTGCATAAGCACTACCCTTATTCCCCATCACTAGCATATCTCAATTGCAAAATGATTAGAGTAGTCAAGTAGCCTTAGAACCAGGGCTCTAGTAGGTGTTTCTTTCACTTTTTTGAATGATTCTCCTTTTTTTTTAAGTTTCAATCAAAGCCATTTTTCTTCAATAATCAGTGGTCTTGTTAATAACCCTGTTATGCGCAAAAATCCCCTTAATTACTTTACATTCATGGGGCTTTGGCCAATTAGCAGTAGCCGCCACATCTTTAAGATTGATAGTCACCCTTTCCTTTGTTATTATGTGCCTTAAATATTCAATGCGTATTGCTCTAAATACATATTTTCTTTTCTTAGAAATAATGTTTCTCCCTATAGTACTTTCAACACTAATCTCACATAGGTTATACTATATTCTATAGCTCTACCATGCACCAAAATGTCATCGAACAAGACTATTATAGATTTTCTCTATTAAGCTCTAAATAAGTCATTCATTAACTTCTGAAATATCAAATGGGCATTGGTTAATCCAAAAGGCATAAACATAAACTCATAATGTCCCATCTTGTAAACATCACTAAGATTCATGTGTATTTCATGATACCTTGATCTTAAGTCAAGTGTACTATAATACCTTGCCCTACACAATTTATCAAATAGGTTTTCCATTAGGGGAATTGGTTATTTCTTGTTAATGCTTAGCTTGTTCAATTCATGATAGCCAACTTACATTCTCCATGAATTGTCTTTTTTTTTTTTTTATTCATAAGGACTAGTAAAGATGAAAACAGGCTAGGGTTAGGATTAATAGTCCCTTGTCTTAACATTTCTCTAATCATTTCCTCCAACACATTAATTGAGAGTTGATATGCCCTTAAGTTGATTACTTATGCACCATCTTTTAAAGGTAATTTATGATCTTGCTTTCTTAATGGTAGCAAAGACTGGTTCCTTAAATGAATTATAATATTCTTCAATCAATCCAACAATTTGAGATGAATAAATGTGCCTTTATCATTCTCAATGGGCATTTTACTAACTTGGATAACTTAATGTTGCAAGTGAAAAGAAGAGGTGCCTTTATCAAGAAGCTTGGTAAGCACTTTACTATCAATAGCTTTTTCATTAACTTGTAGCTGGTGGCAAATTCTTTCATATTCAAAGGCTATAGTTAAGGCCTGAAAATTCCATTTAATATATCAAAACTCAATTAGCTACTCACCATCATATCATACCCTTTAAGAGGTAAAAGATGCACATCCACCACAAATTCATAACCCTACAACTCCAATTTAAACAAAGATATTTTGTTGCAAGTTTCTAAAGAGAACCATTAGCTAACAACACTCTTAGTAGTTTAGTTGCAACTACTAGGAAACCCATTCCCTTCATCACTTGCTCACTAATAAAATTTAATGAACTTCCATTGTCCATAAGTACACTAGGGCTCTTCTTCTTATAGTATTTGTGCAATCTCATAGTATAAACTTTTTTGTTCTTATTAAGAGCACATAGAGTTAGGCATGGCAATTCATCTCCTAATATTGGATCTTCAATTACTTCCTCTTCATTTTTTGCCTCTTCGTTCTATTCTTCCATTATCATTATCCTTAGTGTTTTTGTTTGCACTTGCAACTTGGCCTACATGGTTCATCACACCAAAAACATTGGCATATCCTTCCTTTCTCTTCTATCCCTTTAGGGGTTAGGTGTTTGGTGTTTCGGTTTAGGTCGGAAAGTGTGCTTAGTGTTTTATTGAAATCAATCTTAACAGGTGGATAGGGTAAGCTTAAGGGTTTTAAGAAGGTGATTTATTAAGTGAAGGTGCTAGTGATGGTGACTTAGAATTTGTGTAATTTGTAAGTGGTTGGTATAACTTGAGGATGTAATAAGTGTGTTGAGATAAGCATCTTGTAGCTTAGTTAGAGCATGTTTATAATGTAGTTTTTGTGGTTGAAACAAGTGTAAATGACATTAAACTTTAGGTTTAAGGCCACTTAAGAAACAACTTACTTAGTGATGATTAGGTAAATGGATTTAGTTCACCAAATATTCAAATTCTTTTATGTAATATTGTAGTGAATCCTTTTGAAATAGCTCTTTAAAATTAAACATAAGATCTTGATATATTTTTGTATTAAAATGTGTTTGCAATCCTAAAACTAACTCTTCCCATGTTTCAGGTGTAGGTGGTAACTCTTATTTTAAATACATTTCACATGGTGATTTTATAGTATTTCTCTTTCATCTTTGTTTTTTTTTTCAAGAAATTAATACTTAATTGAGTAAAATTTTGATTTCAAGATTTGAACGTGTTCTTAGATTGAAAACAAAGAAAAGGAATCAAGTTTCACTCAATTTAGAGTTCAAATGAATGCGTTATAAAGTTTTGAAGTTACAAAAACAATAGGAGAAAGTGGCAATTTTTTTGTTAGAAAGTTATACAGTTTGGCACACAACTGTGTCCCTAGGCTGTGTTCATGCAGGATTTTTTTTTGTGCCAAGGTTAGTAAGTTACACAACTTGGGGACACAACTGTATCCCAGGCTATGTTTGGTGACGAAAAAATAAACTTCACAATATATTATAAAAGGACTTATGAGGGTTTTGCATATAACTTTAGGCATTAAAAAGAGAAGAGACTTGAAGAAAAGGGAGAGCAAAAGATGAAAGCAACACCTAACTTCAAGATTGAAGAAGATTTTTCATCAACAAAAGGGGTTTTTAATGTTTTATTTCTTGATTTTGTTGTAATTCGTTTTTAGTTTTATCATAATAGCTTAAGATTCTTGTATTTAGGATTGTGGAACCTAGGGTTTCATATGACTATAGGATTTATTGATAATTTTTAATAAAGTTTCTATCTTTCTTGATTCAATTATGTGTTTTAATTATTATTGATATTTCTAGGGTATCAATCTATGATATTATTCATGATGATTGAGAAATCACATAATTGGAGAGAATTTCATGTGTATTTGGAGATAAGATATATGATTCTTCTAGAAAGTTGTTTTTTGTGTAGGAATTCATTATACATTAATGCAATTCTAAATTATATTACTAAGTGAAGAGATTCCGGTAAATAATTTAGGATTAGGGTTAATATGCTTGAGAAAGATGTTAACTTTAATTGTGAATTCCTTCGGTTAAGAATAATAAAGATGGAATTAGATATATTTTTAGTGATCACATGTTAAACACTAGGGGAAATAATTCTTAAATATGTTATTTGCCTTCTTGAAGTCGTTCTTAGTATTATCGCTTCCTAAATTGCTTAGTTAAGTCTCATAATTAGATTAGTCTGTTCATTTTAGTATTTTTAATTCATTTAATCCTTCACAATTTTTCCGGTTAGATAATAGAGCTAAGGTTAATATTAGTACTTGAAGTCTCTGAGGGATTGACTCAGACTCACATCCACTATATTAAAATTGATAGGTGCACTTGCCTTGTATCAGTAGGTGGCATATGATTTTGAATGAACAAGAGATACCATTGTAGCATTCAGCTTTCCAAGTACATTGTTGTGACTCTAACTCTAAGATTGGCTAGAGGAGAACCAATTTGAAAATTGATGAGTTTTAATCAACCACACCTTCAAATCAATACTTATGAACTTAGGAAATTCAAGCTTTTTTTACTTTGTAGGTAATTGATATGGAACATTCTTAGGTAAGAAAAGGTTTCATGTTAATGCATTTGCAATTTGTGGAGCATTTGTTAATCCTCTTGCTACTTATATAGTGACATTTTATACTACTTCAAACATTTCATCAATTTGCTCCTTTAAATTTGATAACAACGTTCCTTACTAGTGTAGCTATTCTTGTTGAAACTTATACATGTTCAAAAGAGCCTTCATCCATGAATGTTGCTTTTCTTACTATAATTTCTACCATTGTTGATGCATTTATGCTTGATCTTCATGTAGGGCTTCTTCCATCTTATCTTGCTCGCATGCCTTATCCATTAACCTATGTTGATACCTCTTTGTTGTGGGTATGGTATTACATTACTGTGAATTGTAATATGCTAATGCAATATGAATTTAGCCTATTGTAAAGTAACATGGAGTAAGGAAGAGAGTGTGTAATTTTCTTAGATATAGGATTAGCTTGAATGTAAGCTTTAGGGAGCAAATTTTTTTAATCTTTTTTCATTAATTTTTTAGTGTCATCTCTACAATAGATATGTAAACAACCATATAAATATGAAACACAAGACATGTAAACAACCATGAGTGAATCTAATAGGGATCAAATTCTATAGCTCAGTTAATTATTTACGAAGATTTTTTAATTTTTGATTATTTTAGGATATTAAGGATTTTATATTATTGTATTTAGACTTTCACACTAGTTCTTTTATTACTTGTTGATTACTTAATTATCTTAGGTTGTCAATATTTCAATATAAATAGTAAAAAACACCAGGCTAAACTCAAGAGAGGAGGGAAGGGGGAAGAGGGGTGTTAATTGAGTTTAAGGACAAATTGCAGTTCTTTTTCGATAGAAACAACTAAATGCAATAATAAGAGTAATCAAAGTAATAATAGAACAATAATAAGTGCGAAAATTAAAAGAGATAGGGATAAAGAAGATCATGCCTAGATATAACATGGACTTTGGACCGCCCTTTAGTCTCCACGAACACACAATGCCTCCAACCAAGGATTTTACACCACTTTATTGATTTTTCAATCCAAGCTCCAAGAGCTACATAAATATAAACTTGATTACACAAGTTTCGCACTCACAACTCTCAACACAAATCACAATCTTAACTCTCAACACAAAACTCAATCTCAACTCATAATACAAAAACCCAATCTCAAGAATTATTGGTGTAGTGTTTTTAACTTTCAATATTTGCAACTAATAGCTCACAAGCATTATACTTCAAATCTCTCTAAATATTGGCAATTTATGATACAAGAGATAATGAGAATTATAGACAACAAGGATACAAGAGAATGTTGAAATATTGCAGCAAAAGATCAGTCTTCTACTGTCTTTGGTCGGCTTTTTGAGCATTTATATTATCCCATTCAATTCTTCCTGCTACAATGCATTAAATGCTTCAACGGCTAGTTGTATCAAACTTACTAGTATGCTGGTACTTTGATCTACCGACAAGCCGGTAAAATTTACTTTATCGGCAAGTGAATGGGCAAGCCGGTATTTTTAGGTTAGTGAGCTTTTTTTTTTGTGTTTTCTAGGGTTTTATGCTGTCAGGCTAGTTCTTCCTTGAGCCGTCAACCCGGTAGGTTAAATATCACTTGAAAATTCTTTTAACACACAACAAATGAACTCTTTGCAATATAACTTCAAGATCATTTGATCATTACTTCAAAAGATTAAATTTCTTATAGAGATAATTGATATATTTAATCATTAAGCAAGTTAATTGAATTTATTCAATTATCTCAAAATAATCAAATAATACTTAGTTTAATCGTCTACTTGTTTTTGTTCTTTTAAAAAAACAATATGTTGAGATATACACTTTTTGTTTTGTTCTCATCAAAATCAAATAATGAACTCTAGGTTCAACAAATAGTTGTAAGACATTATTTTTTAGTTAATGAATAAGTTTACATTGTTTATAGAAAACTCTTTATAGAAAACCCTAAAGGGAGTTTTCTTTATTTCCTGAAAAACTAATTTGGTATTAAATTGTGGCACTCAATCAAACTCTTTGTTTTATTTTGATTGTAGCATCTATAAACTTATCAATTAGAATTAAACAAAAAAACCTAGTTCAAATTAATTAGTTATGACGTTTATTAACTTATCAACTAATTAATTTGTTCACATCCATTTATTTTCAATATTCATAGACAAAAAGAAATTGTCAATTTCTAAACCTAAACAATGGTCCATCTAAAAATCATTTGAGTGGATTTCTATTCAAGATGTAATATTATGGTAGAAAATATTGTTTAAACTCCTTTTTGGAATTAGTATTTACAAGAAAAATGTTACCAATCCTAATGCACTTACCAAAAAGTTGAAAAGAGTTATATTTTTATGTAGTTATTTTTATCACTTGCATAATAAATATTATCATATATGAAAAATTTCTCTATTTAATCCTTAGTAAGCATCGTGCAAAAGTCATCAATGGAACATTAATTATAAAATAATTTTAGGCTTCATTTTGTTTAGTTATTCAATAAAATAAGACCTTATAAAATCCACATAAATTATTAATTGTGCTAAAGTTTTAGATTCTTATTCATTTCTTTCATATTTCTTTGTTTCCTTCTAGTGAAGGATAATAAGGGAATTCTAACTTTCTTTTCCTTGTATTTTTAGTTTTAAATTCTTATTCCATTATCTTTCACTTCCTTATCTAAACATAAAAAAACACATGTCATTAGTTTATTGAAAGAAAATTATAAATCAATTGAATGTAAAACTACTATTATATTTATAATTTTCCCATTTATAAAACTCTCAATACCGATCTAATAATTATCACAACCTACAAAATCTTAGAAATTGTATACCCATCTAAAATTTGAAGGAAGATATTTAGTTTGTAACTACTATTATATTTATAATTTTTCCATTTATAAAACTCTCAATATCGATCTAATAATTATCACAACCTATAAAATCTTAGAAATTGTATACCCATCTAAAATTTGAAGGAAGATAAGATATTTTAGTTTGTAACTGCTTTTGAGTAAGATCCTTTACCTTATATGTCAATTACAAATAATTTTATTTGCATAATTTTGTTGTCATGTGCCTTTAACACATAAAAGCTAGTCTTTATTTCATAATTCATATTATATATGCTTAAAATTCCTAACATTAAAGTATTAAACAATTAAACAAACCTATCTTGTATGATTTAAAAGATATATTATTCAATCAAATTTTAAAAAGAGAAAGAAGAAAATAGTTATTAGTAAATTAGATGAAGCATGTCTCCCCTATTTTTAATAATCGCAAACAGAAAAATATATAGATATTAAAAAATTCTACATATTATTTATTTATATAATAAAAAAAAATCTAAATTAAGAGTATGTTGGCCCCAGATAAGGGGAGAAAGGAAAAAGAGCACCCAACTCAGAGCTGGAAACGACATGTCGTTTTAGGGAAAGTAGGATATTTTCGTGATGAAGATATTTTGAGGGGATGATGTAACAGGATGCGCTATGAAAAAAATATCTCTTTTTGCCGCCGTGGCAATCTTCTGACAACCCTTTTTGCACTTTTTCCTTCCAATAAAGGCACGGCATTTGATTTTTTTACGTGTTATTCTCTCCGTCACCTGCAGCTGTTGTCGAGTGGATCTCACGACATGTGGATATTTCCAGTTCCACTATTCCAAAGTTGACTTCTTTTCTAAAATATACAATAAATCCATGCGCCGTTTAAAAAAAGGAAAGAAAAAGAGGAAATCCGTGGGCCGTGTAATATATGTCATGTAATGATGCTCCGTTTTGACGAGCTAACTTGATAAGCTCAGCTTTAACAGAATAAAATTTACATAATTGTAAATATAATTTTTTCTTTATATACATTTTCACCTTTAAAATTGAATGGTTGAATTTTGAATTTTTAAAGAACGTGGTCTAAAATCTCTTAATTGTGTTACTTTAAATAAGGATTAAAAAAAAACCAAAATTTTAAAAAATACATAAAAAAAATCAAATTCAATGAATTAATATGTTCTTGTTTAAGTAAGTTATATAATGAATAAAAAAAACTAATATCACAGGTTAATTCCTTTTATAATTCAAAATTAAACTTATGATTTGATTCATAATTTTTCAAACCTAGACAAAATGGTTTGATCTACTTTGGTTCATAAAAAAAAAAAACTAAAAATGCTTAGAAGAAGTACTTACATTTTAAACTCTTATGGTCTTTATTTTTTATATCTCAAGTAAATGATAATATATTTATTATGTCAATAAAATCAAAACTATTATTTTTCTTTTATAATATTAGAATTTCATATTAAGCAGTTAAAAATTTTTGAAGCCAATTTGTGATAATAACATAAGACCGTGAAATTAATCATATATTTTAATCTGGTTTCAATTGAGATAAAATTTATTTATGATAATTTATTACATAAACAAACAATAACATTTCATTTAACATTCAAATCTTATGTATGTATATATTTATCCAATCTATTGTTAATGGATAATTTTAGATCATGTGCTCCCCAAAACCTATTTCAATCTATACGGGTGTTGGGTTGGCTTTATTTGGCCTATGATAGACCCATGGAGTCTAACTTTTGGCACGGAGGACTTTCCCCATGTGACTAAGTTTTGCCGTAAACCTAACTTATGATAAGTTAGGACATTGGCCCCATCACCATGGACATCGTTCGAGGCATCCATGCCATGAAGACTTCGAGTTGTGAATGTCAATTTAGGAAGCTCAAACGTCGGACATTAGGAGAATACCATAAAAATATTACATGATGGAGATCACTAAGGTATCACATCACTTCCAGAAGGATTTTATGTAATTAAAAAGATATATCTGGATAAAAGATAAATTTATTTATATCACCTTCCGTAAAGTTATAAATATGAATCAAACTTTATAAATATAATATTTTTTACATGTGTATATTATATCTTTCTTATTTTTTTATTTAATTTTATATGGTGATTCAAGTATTGAAATAATCATATTAAAAGAAATTTTAATGTTTATTTATCGTTTTCTTTTTTGCATATATGAACTTGTAATCCAAGCTCCAATCCAGGAAACTCTATTAGCAAAATTTGCATGCTGATAGCAGCCTTTTTCTTCTTGCATCTTGGCATTTGCTTTGGTTCGTAATTTTTTTAAACTTGAAAAAAGGGTTTAGTTGAGTTTGGTTTGCAATTTTTTTAACCTAAAAGTGGTACGGACCTTATTTACAATACGATTCGTTTTGTTTCACTTTTTTTATTTTTTATTTTTTTTTATAAATCCTTATTAAATTTGTTTAAACACGAATACAGAATACGTCGTTTGCCAGCATTATTTATTACCTGAAACGCCAACGTCGATATATTACTTAGTAGTTAGTAGGTTCTAGACAGGCGCGTCACTGCCACACTTCAAGGATACAGCGTCAAGAAGTCTTTCCTCTACCCCCAGCTCGATCCATATAAAAATGTCCCTCCACCTCCCAAACACCTCAAGCGAAAAAATCCATCTTCCCTCTTAACAAAAAACCACGCGCCACCGCCATGAGCCACCGCCGCCACCGCCACCGCAGCAAACCCACAACCACCCCGTCGGACCTGGACACAGAGGACTGCCACCCAGAAGTATGGGAAATGTTCAACAGCAACTTCCATCAAGTCCAAAACGTACTTGATCGAAACAGGCACTTAATTCAACAAGTAAATGAGAACCAACAATCGAAAATCCCAGATAACATGGTCAAGAACGTAGCTTTAATACAAGAGCTCAATCACAACATCACGAAGGTTGCGTCCTTGTACTCTGATCTATCCAACAACTTCTCCAATGCTGTCGTTCATGTTAGGAATAATAGTCATGGGACCAGTAGTGGGAATAGTAATACCAGTAAGGATAGTGGCAGTAGTAGTTAATGAAAAGGTTCCCCTGTCGACATCTTGTTAAGATGCCAAAAGAAGGATCTTCTCATCTTTTATGGTTAAAATTATCCATTAAAAGCAAGTTATGGAAATTTTCAGAATTTTCTTTCTTCTGTCTCTCAATAAGTGTCTCGGGGCAATCCTTATCATTTCACTAGAGGAAAAAAAAAAAAGGGTTTAAAATTGTTATTGGATAGATGTGTGTCAAGTGTAACATCAAGTTGAAGAGTTGTCTATTCAATAAAATTTATGATGTTGGGTCTTATGTTAATATGTTATGTTCTTATGTGTTTGGATGTTTATTTTGCTGGAAATTATACCGTATGTCATTTGTTGGACGTCCAGTATTTGAAATAGTACTAATGGTTGCACTTGCCTTGGATTCTGTTCCCATCCCCATATACCTTGTATTACATGTTCTAAAATATGATAGCTTGAGGGATGAGAAGGGATGTGATTTGGGGAATGAAAATTTTATTTTTGGTATCAAAATGAGTGCACCAGTACTTGGAAGCTGTTGGATCAATGAGACATGAGACTGTATACTCGTTGGAATTTCTCATCCAATGAGTTCTTCTAGTGGCTAGTATACCTTTTCTGGAGCTCATGTACCATCCAACTCCTCTTGGAGATGATGATGTTTCCTTCATGGTCTGTGTGAGCACTAACTACTAGGATGGGCATAGAATGAGGATTACTTTTCACTAATTGAGGTATTTTCTCGGATAGATTGGGACTCTGTGTATCAAATGTGCGTCTATTTGATTATGTGTGGCTTTTTTGAAGTCAGATAGTTAGATTCTTGGAAGGAGCAATGATGTGCTAGAGGGTGGTATTAAAAAGGAGGAGGATGCTATCGAAGAAGATTTGGTTGGAAATTCTAGATCAGGAGGTAGTGGTGTAAAATGAATCACATAATCAACCTTGCCTATTTTAGGTAAGGTCTAGATGTGTGCTTAATCATGTATATGTGAATGATATGTGAAAAACCGAGTTTATGCAATGTTTTTTCTGTTGTAAAAAGCAGATAGTGAGTTTGTATGAAGTAAATGCGATGTTTCTTCAACAGCGGGCTTGATTAATTCATTAGATCCAGGTCGTGCAGAAATGAACTCGTCTTCCATTGGCAGGGCAAGGAAGAAGTTCCGGACCATGTTACTTCTTATTATTGATCTGCTCCTGCTACTAGTTTATTTGTTTCATTTAGCTTGTATTCTTTTGTCCTTGCTGGCATCCTTGCTGCTAAATACCAAAAGTACTAGCTACTTCTGCTCTTTCTGTTCTGCAGTCCTATGTAATTAGGGATAGGTTGCAAAGTTGCATAACCCTTTACAATTATAATGTAGCACCTCCTGTGTGTGTAACTTATGATGAACTTCAAAGATCATCATCTTGTACCTAAACTTGTAATACATTTTGTTTTAGTTAGAATGATAATAATCTTCCAAGGGTATCTCCTCTGTAATGAGAAGACCAGAAAGAAGATCCAAAGTGCCTATTGCAACTCATTGAAGATTTCAGATTTTATGTAAAGTCTCCTTTAGGTTGGAACGGTGATGACATCTTGATGAGCAAGTAATTAAGTCTTTATGGATTTGTGAAAGTTATTTCAAATGCTAATTCCTAAAATTTTCTGTCTTTGGTTCAACCTGAAAATTGTTGATTCAAAGGAATGAAATAGCTTAGAAGAGCAGGAACTGTTTTCCTTCAACTTGGAGAATTTAATCTGTTAGATTCCATTGACTTTCTTGTTTTCTGTGAGATTGTATCCATAGGAATTTGTTTCTTTCCCTTTCTCTTTATCAAACTATATTTTTGTTTTTACCCTTCTAGGAAGAAGGGTTTGATTAAAATTGTTCAGGATTGCAATGATGTCCTGTTTCAGTATGTGCTGGATGCACTTTGAAGCTTTAAGGAATACACTAGTACACCTATGTAGTTCTAGATGTCCTTATTTTTTCCCTTAATTTTGTAGTTTACCATTTTTTGACAGTGAAATAAGCTATAATGCGACCAGTGACTCTTCTATTTTCAATGACTTCATCAACTAAGTGTAGTCTTTTTTGAGGAGTTTTATGTTGAAAAGCATAACAAACGTTTGATTTTTCTGTCTTATGTAGATTCTTTTCCTGTTGTACTTCCTTTGTCTGGAATGAAATATGCCAGTTTTGAGCATAGCACTTTGTTTTCAGTAGGTCGTAATTAAATCGGCGTGGTTGTATCTATTCTTCATCTAGAAGCTTTCTTAACAGATCCATTTTAAAGCAGTCATTGCATGTTTTCTGTGGATTGTTCTTACTAATTCCTGCAACACCTTCCAACTTTCAACGTAATGAGGATTCGTGGTACTTATTATTGTTTTCCTTTTCGATTGATTGTGTTGTCTTGTATCAACGTTGTAAAATGGAAGCCAGGGTGGTTTCAAAGAATTATGTTATGCACTACATTGTACTAATTTGAGCTAGGCATAGCTAGCAAGCTGGTATTGTAGATATGCCAGCACAGTAACTTACAAATCAAAGCAAGCTAGCTTTTATACTGTTTTCTGCTTGTATGATCGCTAAGTGGCATAGAGCCATACATAGTCTGGCTCTGCTTATTCTTGCTGTCACAAGGCGACATGTTCGCTGAAACTTAGCTGAACTCTTAACTCAATTTTGCATGTGTACTGCGGAAGAGATTCATCAAAACAATGTTAATTTACATTTGTACTGCTCTTCCCTGCCAGTAGAGGAAACCTGGTGCTAGAGGACACCAAAGTCTATATTACTGGTTTTTGCGAGATTCGGGTATCTTCGAGTTTGGCCCCAAAAAAACAAAAAAAGAAAGAGAAAATTGCAATAGCAATGAAGAACATAATATTGCAGATTGGAAAAGAAGCAAACAGTCATGGAGACTGAAGTTGCATCGACCAAGTAACAGGCATGACATTATAGGACTAAGAATGCACTGGTGTGGTATATGATCAGTGTGAATGCAGCCTCAGCCAGATACAAGCAAGAATTCATTACAAGTTACTTCATCAAAGCATTACTACTACAGATGTCACAAGCTAAAGACCAAGACAGCGCTGCCTTCTGGTAGAAGTGAAAGGATACTCTGGTGTTCACATCCAAAAGCCTTATGCTGAGCTCTACGTGCATCTCAAGGAAGAACTGCCTAGTTTCACAAAATGAGGAATAGCAACCGATCAGAATGGCAGCAATTCCACGTCTAGTTGCTGAAATCCATGATAAACTCATGGAGGCAGCTCCCCACTGTCTGATATAACGGCTTCACTTATGGGTGCACCACTCTTGCTACCTTGGGCTTCAATCTTGCGCACGATATCCATTCCAGAAAGCACCTTCCCAAAAACTACATGATGGCCATCCAACCTTTCCAAGATAAAGCAGTATATACAGACATTAATCCTAACTATATATGGCACAACATCCTCTTAAGCACACCAATGTAAAAATCGATTCGGTGACATGCCAATGCTCTGGAATGCAATTTTTCATTTGAAATGAATTGTCAAAGAGAAAGAATTTCTTTCTCAGCACCATATTAGAATTAACAGCACAGATAACAGATTCTGGGCCACTACCCTTTGGGTTGTGGCCTTTCTAAGAAGATGAAATCCTTAGAAGAAACGACTTTGTTATCCCTCAAGATACAGCAATGATAATTAAGTGAAAATTTTACGTGTACAGGTTGTAAGTTGGTTACCAGCTGGTTATCACGGTAGTGATAAAAAATTGTGATCCATTGCTATCGGGTCCTGCATTTGCCATTGACAGAATTCCTATGCAATATAAAAAGAAAACCGCAAACCTTGAGAAAACAAAATAATACAGAACTTCTCTTTTCAGAGAGAATCTTTGCAGTTAAGTCAGGAAGATGATGATTTTTTGACATACCAGGACCTGTGTGCTTCAGTTTAAAATTTTCATCAGAAAATTTCTGCCCATATATTGATTCTCCACCCCGTCCATCACCACGAGTGAAGTCGCCACCTTGTATCATAAAGCCAGGGATAATCCTATGGAAAGTGCTCCCTTTATAACAAAGGGGCTTTCCACTGTTTCCAGTCCCTTTTTCCCCTGCAGTAACAAAGCATGAGGGCAATAGTCGTGGAATCAAGTTAGTTCATCAACATTCAAAGGTCAAATTTCTCTAGTATGGACTGCTCTTGCAGCGACAGGAATACAAGTTTGCAGAGGTAAGGCACTGCCTTACAAAAATGTAGTTAAGATAATTCACATGGAGGTTTTAGTTTTAATTGTCACTCAACAAGTTTCCCCAAGCCTATGTTCTCAAGCATGAATAAGCGCTATTTATAAGATTGTGCAACACAAAGGAATTGAACAAAAATCTAGAAGAAATCAGAAGGAAGCAAATGTTACTTGGCTACCCGTGCAAAGAGCTCGAAAGTTTTCTGCATGACAATCATTCAAGAGGCATGAGTAGCATATAAACTTTGTAATATACATCTTTGGTTTCCAATGGCAACAAACCATTTACCTGCTGTTTTAGGAACTGTCTTCCCAAAGAGGCCCATAACGATTCGTCCTAAAAGCAACATAAAGCGAAAGGAAAAAGAAACATTAAAGCTTTTAAAGATAACTGGAAACTCCAAAGAAGCATTCCAACAATACAATCTTAAAAGAAGAGGCAAGAGTCCAAAACCACAAGCAAATTAGAAATTGCAAAATAAATGGTTACAGTATACCCTCTTGATCATAGATCGTGTTGATTTTGCATCAGTCATTTATGAAAGATATCAAAGCTCTACCTAACAAGCAAACTTATGAAAGATGGTCAAATGCTAAGCTATGAAATGTTAATTCTCATATATTGTGATCCAGGGAACTTGGGGTGGGCTTCGTCACTTAGGTACCAACCCACCCTTGGTGGGACTAGGAGCCATTTGCCAGAACCTAACCCCAGGAAGTCCAGTAATAGCGCTTAGAGGGAATCTAGCATGTGATGGGTTTTGTTTTTAAATGGCGGTGGGAGTTTTCCCTAGTCTCTTAGCACAGCTACCCACCTGGTCATGACGAGTGACGGGCAACATGACTTCGACATTAAGACCTCGTGAACTCCATCGACATAAATTGACCATCTAGCAGGATCAACACTCAAATACAGCATTACCCATGATTTTTATCTGCTAACAGAATCTCTTATGCGGGATCAAGCATAAGTATACACGATGGTGATGGGAACCAATTAATAGAAAATCCGTTACCTATGGGCTTTCCAGAAATCTCGATGTCAAAATAAACTTTGCTAGTCACTTCTTCCAAGTCCTCTATTCCGGTCACCTGGGGTGGGTGTGGGGGGATTGGAAATTATATAAACCACAGAAAAGTTAGATCTTCATTTCATCTTTATGTTTATCCTCCCATTGTTCATAAAATAAAATTACCTCATTGACATCTGCGTTAGCAAATTTTGATCCAGATGAATACCCAGCATACCTCAATTGAATCTGCACCATAATCCATATGACAAAATAGCATCTTTTTCCATGAATGAAAAACAAGAACATATATTAACAGAGTAAAACACATGAGATGATTTACCCATACACACAAGCCATCTCTTCATGAAATGAATGAAACAACACATTTTGCAAAGGTTTCTCAAAAATGAAATAATTATAATAGTAACAACATAAACGAACCCACAAAATGAAATGTCAGATTTATACGATGGCATGAGGAAAGAACACATTTTGCAAAGGTTTTCAACAAGAAAAATAAGTAAAATGACAATAAAATTGAATAATGAAACAAACCGACAAGCCAAAATGTAAACTTTTCGCATAAAAAGAAATAAAGAACCGCGTCTTTGCAAAAGTTTCAAACAAGAAAAATTGTAATTATAGATGGGAGTAAATAAATAACCTGAACTAGAGCTAGGATTCCAAACAGGGCCATTAACCACAAAAATATTGCTGTAAGCACTCTTTGTCTGGGTGAAAATGCCATTGCTAGTTGTTTTTCCTTTTCAATCTCAGAGATTATTTCCCAATTGGAAGTTGGAACTGCTCTAGATTTTTTAGAGCTTAATTTTAGTCAGATTAGACATACTATGATTGGTCAAAACGAATATGTGAGTAATCAAATGGAGATTGCAAGAAACGCAAAAAGAAAAATGGTGACTCCAGCTATAAAAAGAACAAAACAAAAGTTCGAGAGGAAATCATCTACTGCAGATGATGGACAAAATTTTTCAGTTCCAAGTTCCAATTCTTCGGGATTATATTTTATTTCGAATTTTTTTTTTTAATTTTGGGATTTTAAGGGGGGGTACGGAAAAAAATAGATCCAAGTGTAACACAATCCTTAAAATTGAATCGGACCGAAAATTTAAATTCCTTTTAATACGAATCGTTTTGCAATTTAGTTCGGTGTGAGGTATCAATGTTAGATTAATTTAACCTATTAAATCGGACCGATCCATAAGAATTTATTTAAAAAAAAATTATGTCATGATGTTAAAATTGCATGTTTCATTATCATATTAATATTAATGAGGGGTACATTCCTTAAAAATTTTCTTAAAAAAGTTTTGAATTAAAACTAATTTCATCCATCAATGGTGAAGGCTTCTTTAAAAAGACACTTTTTTCTTATTTAGATAAAAGAAAAACAGAAAAGTGTTTTGCCTTTCCTTTTTATATATAAATATAAAGAAAGTGCTATCTAAAAACACGTCTTATAAACGTAAAGAAATTGCTATCCAAAAACACGCCTTTCTTATATTTATAAAATTAACTGTCTCTAAAGGTAAAATCCCTAAATCGATTTAATAGCCATTTGCAATTAAAAAAAAAAAAAAACTACTCTCTCTTTCTTATGGATGTATGTAATTCTTTTCTTCAATCAACATCATAAAATTGTTTTATTTATTTATTTTGCCAATTCTTCATCAAAAATCAAAGGTAAATGTATTTGTAACTTTCATTTTATCAACTTTTACTTAATTTTCTTTTTGCAAATTTCATGAAATCATAGAAAACTTATAATTGTTATAAAATTGTATGTGTTGATGTATTTTACTCTTATAATTGTGGATTTAGTGTTTTAATATCATGATAACAATGTGTAGTTGTATGATTTGTGTTTAAAATATATATCGGCACATTTTGCAATGTTAGAAGAATTGTTAGCTGTTTGTGTTTAAGCTTACACTATAAGTGTTTGACAAAATGCCTAAGAAGAAGTTGTTTGGTTAAGATGATGGGTTGTAGCACATGGTCAAAATACAAGTGTACAATACATAATGTGTTAACTGACATGTTACTTATAATGCAAATAGGTTGAAAATGAAGGGTACGGTGAAATTCTTAGTGTTTCCCTATGGAAATATTGTAAGGTTAAATTTAGGCTCAAAGTATGATCAGGATCCAGTGAAGATGTTCAAAGTAAAGACAAATACAAGCTTCTCTAAACTACTTCAAAGAGTTTACTAAAGTGCTGGAATTGATCCTGGTATTAAGGATGTTGAGTAATTATGCAAACATCCCAAAGCGTACTCAAGAGTGATGTTGTATTTTCTAATTGCCAATGGTTGGGGGAAGGTGCAAATGGTAATGAGGACATTGAACCCAAGATGCCTTCTACATATCCCATTATTTTTTAAATGATTGCGGGTCATTCTTATATATCGAAAATGTTTACTACACATTCGTATGCCTCGGGCTTAAGTTTAATAAAGTCAACACTAGCATTAATATATCCTCTAAAGGTCCATATGATCAGCTCAAGGCTTAAGGATGTGATTCTCTTTTTCAATATCGATGGAGATGATGGTTACATATACCTTGAGAGGGATGTTAATGCAGTGTTTAGTAACTTGCATGTCGATGAAGATGTTTGTATAGATATGAGATTTAATGTTAAGGAAAAACTTGTAAGAGCCATGAATCATTACCACATCAAGCATCATGTAACCAAAAAGAGCAAGTATTTTGTTGTGTGTTCTAAGAATGAGCATGGTTGCAAGTGGCAACTAAGGACATGTAAGAAGAATTTGGAGAGTGTGTTTATGATAATTAGGTTAGAAGGACCCTACACTTGTGTAAATCTTGTCATAACTTAAGACTACCTATAATTGGATTGTAATACGATGGCTAAGGAGTTTGTCAATGTTATTAGAAATGAGACAAAAGTTTCTTAATTACTTAGTATTAGTAGCAAACATTTGGGTATATTATTACCAATAGAAGGGTGTAGGTTGGTAAGATAAAGGCTATTAAAGTTGTATACAATAACTAGGAGAGATCATACAATAATCTTCCAAGACTTCTCAATACAATCCAGATGAGTAACCTTAAGACAAAGGTTCAGTGGAGGTAGAGTCCTTTGAGAAAGTTAAGAGTGATAGAGTTGAAGTGGGTTTGTTAGTCTTTTGGCCTATGCATAGATGCATAGAAGTTCTGTAGGCTTGTGGCTGGTATTAATGGGACGCTCCTATATGCAAAGCATTGTCATAAGTTATTAATTGCTGTTAGCATGGATGGCATAAACCATATAGTCTCACTGGCCTTTGGATTAGTGGATGAGGAGATTACAAAGGCATGGGGTTGGTTTTTTAGGAATTTAAAGCAATATGTATGTGGTGAGTGAGCATGCCGAAAAACCATATGTTTGATATCAAATAGAGGGACGAGTATTTGGTTGGCATTGGATAGGGATGAAAATGGGTAGAAACTCCCCTTTATGGTGTGGCGGGAGTGTATACGCCTTCTTGTAAGCAACTTTAACAAGGTACATGAGAACCAACAATGTATGAAATGAGTCACTTTTGGTGCAATGCAAGCTTAGCTTTGAAAGTTTAAGAAATGCATGGAAAAGGTTTTGAGCATTAATGTTGACAACCTGGGTTGGTTTTCCCTTTACCATTGTAATAGTAAACACCTGCACATGATGGGGGCTATTGATGCAGTTACAGGATATCAAACCTTATCAAAATTTACAACTCGGTATTGAAACATGTTTGAGGACTACTGGTGACATTGCTTGTCAAGAAGATTACAACTGCGTATTAACTTAGGACAAGAGACATGATGAGGTGCTTAAGTGGGTAGTTGGTATAGGAGCATTACGCACCAATGTATAACCTAAACTGGAGCAATTTCTTGGGAAATTGGTGAGTTTGCTTTCGACAACTACTTTTTTTTTTTTTTTTGCTTACCTTATACTGTCTTATGCTAATCCTCTTCTTTTTGTAGGCTGAAAGTTCTAGCAGACAAGAATCTCTCTCAATGGGGCTATTTACTAAGTAGCTTAAGCCTATTTTGATCATGTGATGCAATTGCTACATGACCATCTTTTAGTTACTTTATACGCTCTAGATCTAGCTTAAGATTAGCTTTAAGTGTTGGGTGACTCTAACCAAGTGGATTACGACCCTCCAAATCCCCTTATGCCCGGCGAATGCACTAAGATGAGAGGAGGTGGATGACATCAGTGATAGGGTTAGCTTGGTAATGATACTGTAAGTCCATCTCATAGGGTAGGGTCATTTGAGGGTCTAGATGTAAGCAATACGTAGGGCCTTCTTATTAGCTTGTTTGAGACCTCGGTTATAGAGGTGTAGCGTGATCCTCCCTTCATATGATTAGCTTCACATAAAAGAGGAAGGAGGTCTGTTAATTCTTGGGGTGAGAGTTCTTCCTTGATAGCTACGGTTGATCCACCACAATTCTTTAAGCAACCCCAATTATAAATAGAGACACAAGAGTCAAGCTCCAGTACTTCCAAAAGAGAGGAGGTTTAGGGAGAGTTTGGCATCTGAAGTATCATGGGTGTTAACTAAGACTGGGAGAAGAAGAGATTGGATGTATTCATTTACTAAACTTGTATGAATAACTGCACTATCTATTTCTATTTATATAAAATTTAATATCATTTCAACTTTTTCGTATTATCTCATCACTATTTTCTTCAAAATGGAAATAATCAAGTTTGGAGTTGGGATATAAGCTATAGATGTTTTGCTTGAGTTTTTGATAAAGGGAACCTTTGGGGTTGGCGATGTGAGTTGGATATGGTGTTTTGGTTTTTTTTTTACTCGACTGCTATTAATTTTAGCTTATCATTGTGTTGTTACTTTGTATTGTATTTTAGATGGTCGGCTGTAGTTATTAATTTTGGTATTGTAGGTAGTTATAAAGAAGGTACCTTCTTCATTAAAAATAGAAAAAGTGAAGGTGCCTTTTAGAAAAGCATCTTCATTATCCCTTAAATGAAATATGTTTTCCCTTAGCCCTTTTTTACAATTTTTTTCAAGGAAAAAAGTTAATGGAGTCAATTCGTGCGATAAAAAAATGTTAAATGCTTGATACTAACTAATTTTATTTATAAAAATAATATATATTATAAATATTGAGTCAAATTAAATATAATATAAAAATTCCTTTAAGTGTTACACTGCAAAAAAAAAAAAAAAAAGTTATCTAATTGTAAGTAGAATATTTGTATATTTTTGTTATAAAGCAGTTTGATTCAATTTTATGAAATGGTTTGGTTTATCCTTCCAAATCAACTATGTATTTACAATTTTATTTGATTTAAAAATTTTGTAAACCATATTGTAATAGAAAAACCATATTTTCGATTTGGTTTTGTTTGGTTTGTAGATTTATGTAGTTTACGATTTGATATGATTTGATTGTTTTTTTTTTTTAATCACTCATAGTTGAAGGACATTCAATCTAAGTTTCTTTGATGATCTTCTCCTGCACATCCTTAACTATCTCCACAACACCAAGTCACCCATTCGCTGTCACACTGTTTTGAAATGGGTTGCTTATTTAAATCTACATTCCAACACTATAGTTCATCCCAGCCTAAAAAGGAATCACCTTTAGACATCAATAAAGTCACGGCCTTAATTAGATTTCTCAGAAATGACATCATTTTGAATGATCTATTTTGCATTTCAACATGAGAATTTTTTATGTTTTGTCCATATTTTTTATAAGATCGGTTTAACTCTTCATCCCACTTTTAATTTGTATCAATTAGATCTGAATGATTGAATCAATTATATTATTAATAGTCTATATTTAATATATATGAATTAAAGGTGTGATGGATGGTTGTACCAGTCCCATTAAGATGAGATATGGAAGTTCATAGAAGCTCCCTTCAACATAGGCTACTTTTTTAGTTGCTTTAAAGTTGTGTAGATGTCATTTTCTTTTTCAATTTTTCACTAGATATTATGATTTTATTTATTCACCATTAACCCAAAAAGAGGTAAACTAAGAAATAGTTAATTTACCATAATGGTTTGAAATGTGTATTAAACAACTTTTAAGGTTTGAAAAAATTACGAATTGAACCATGTGATTTAGTTTGATTAAATAAAAATGAATTGTAATATTATGTTTCATCCCTAATTTTCATATAAAAGAATGTTTTGGCATTTTCATATGTACGTATATATTTTACCACCTTTCAACCGTCTATATATCAAGAATTGAATTAACTAAATTAAAATTGTAAAAGGTAGTTCTTCTATATCTTAGTTCAAGGATAATTTAAATGTTTCATGATTTAATTTTAAGGGATCAAGTCAAATTGAATTGCTTTAACCAAACCAAACAACTTCTTATTTAGAAAAAAAGAAGTGGCATGTTTTGATTTTTGAATACTACTAAACAAGTCTAACCTTGCAACCATTATGGTGGAAAGTGAAAAAGTAACCAACTCTCACCCTAAGATATTAACTCACAATCTCTGAGTTGTCAACGCCTCTGCTTCTTTGTTTTACTCTCATGCATGTGAACCATTACATTAAACTAGACTCTCACTCTTAATTTGCGTTTTCATTAAGTTTGTTCTTGTCTATTATCTATGTCTCAATCACTCAGAGTTTTAGTCTCATCTTGTAATATCTCTCTAATTGTTAGACTAATGTACCTCAATGTTCTATAGTTATATAGTTATTTTCTCTTTTCATCTTACTTATTGTAAAGGCTAAATTTTTGTTTTTTATTTTCTTAATTTGATTAATATTAAATCCTGCATATTTAATATTTTACCCTTGATTAAGAATAAGGAATATATATATATATATATTTGAAAAGAAATTAGAGTTGCTATTCGACCGAAGTTGGGAAAATGGTTAGGTTAAAACCAATTGGGTAGATTGATTTTAACTTATTCACTAAACCACATAAAAACTTATTAAATCTTAATAAGTATCACTTTAACCTTTCGAATTCAGTTTTATTTTTCAAAATGCTGCATAGGTGCCTTTGTACCTTTTAGTAGGGATCAAACTTCCCATGGTTCGGTTTTTCATAAAAATTTAGTGGTTTAGTTCATTTTGGCTTCCAAAAACATGCCAGATTTACATCATCGATCCGTTTATTTGATTTGAAAAAAATCCCTCGAAAAAGTCTTAGTTTCATTGGTGTTTATTTTTGAAAAGGAACTCTAATTTTCCTAAATTTGAAAAAAAAAAGTTCATTAAATTTGTACTTATTAAAAAATGTTTTTCTAAGAGACAAAATACCCTTTTTTATTTTATTTCATTTGTACTTGGTGGGTTTTATTTATTGTAGGGAGATGGTTACTCCACAACACTTGGGGACTATATAAATGCCCTTATCTTAAAAAAACTTTTTTTTTTCAATTATAAGAGTAATAAAACAAATAAAAATAAAAATAAAATGAATGAATTAAAAAAAAAAGAATAAGACAAACTTGGATTAGGTAGGTTAGTCTTAGGTTTGGGAAGAAGGACAGAGGTAGTAGCGAGGTGGTTTCTTGGTACTTTGTCGATGGTTATGTGTGATGTTGGTTAAGAGGTTTTTGGATTATAAAGAGACTACAAATTAGGTTTTGTGGAGTAATTTCTAAGTAATTGTTGATAATTTGGAGTGAAGTGGAGGCTCCATTTATGTCAAGGTTGAATCAAGGATAGAAAATGTTGAAAAGAAATAAATGGATTTAATAAGCGGTATGATTTTTCCATGTTTAGATTTGATTTTATCCATGTAAATCGATAAATATGGACATAATATGGTGCTAAATACATAGTAATGTGTAGAAAAAATGTCCGAGTGTGCTCATTACACAAAAGTGTTTTAGAGTGTATCGACTGTATGTGCAAGTGTATCAGAATGTGTGCACCATGCATAAAAGTGTGCTGACATGGTGATGAAGTGGTAGAGTGATGTAGGAGAAAATAAAAAATATATGTTGCACCTTCTATAGATTAAACCTAAGACCTTTTTCTTATGTATGTGTTCTAACTAGCTAAGCTATGCTCGTTTCTTATTTATTTAGCTTTTTTTAATTTGATGTAATTTTTCTAAATTAGTCTAAATAAGGAAAAGCTATTTCAAGCCCAAATTAACCAACATTTAATTGAACTTACAAACCTTAGAGATGCTCAATAAATAGGTCAATTTTGCATATCAAATATTTTTTTAGAAATGAATACAAATTTGATAGTTGTTTTTAGTCTCGTTTTGTTGCTTGTTCAATTAGTTCCATATTGGATTTTTTTATAACTTGATCAATTTAAATTTAATTGAGGCTTTGTTTGAAATCACAGTTAGCTTAAATTAACCACTTTTCATGAGTAAAAAATAATTAACATGGCCTTTGATTAGAATATTGGAAAAATTCAACACTTACAGATATAGCTCAGGACTTATCAAATTTCATATGCATATTTAAATACCAAAATCAACCTTTTAACCCACATAAATCAAAAGACCCCTAAAAGAGACCTAACTACACCTTTTTTTCTTAAAAGAAAATTCTACCTTCCTCATTTTTTTTTATTTTTAATTTTTTTTTATCTTTTCTTTTCTTTTCTTTTTTGTACATTTTCAAATTAGGTTATTTTATTATTGTAAATACTATAAATATAGAGTGCAAAGATGAGGTATCTATACCTACCTCTTTTTATGGTGAGATTTGAGTAAAAATTTATCATAAAAACAAAAGAAACACAATTTTACCCTAAGGATAAACTATACCAAGAAGTACTACAGTTAGTTAGCTACCATAATCTTGATCCACCAGGGATTTTGTGAAGAGGTGAATAGAATTTGCTCCCTAGGGAAGAGATTCAAAGGAAATAAAATGGGTATGCTCTATAAACAAACTAAAGCCTGAAGATATCGTCTCGAATGGATAGTAAAATAGCTGCTTTAAAGTGGATAGAAGTTTTTCAAGAAAATAAATCTTGAACAACCATCTTGGATGGATGGTTTTTTCAATTCATCAAATTTAACACCATCTTAGAGGGATGGATATAAAGACTGTAAGCGCCATCTTAGATTGATGGATATTGAAAATTTGATACTATCTTGGATTAATGGAGCTTAGGCATACCATTTAGATCTTATTACCATCTTAAATTGATGGGCCAACTTAGATTGATAAATTTTGAAAATTTTATTGCAATCTTGGATTGATGGGCTTAAAAGCTCGATACCATCATGGATTGATGGATTTAATACTATCTTAGATTGATGGGTTTTAGATACATTAACCTAGATTGATGGGTTTAATACTATCTTGAATTGATGGATTTTAATTCAATTATATTTCTTAAAAAGCATTCTTTACTGTGCAATTTTCTTGGGATGGATAAAATTGACCTCAAGGGTCGATTTAAGAGGAAGAATAAGTTACTTTGGTCCCTTGATTTGGTCACTAGGGGCTAGGCAACCTAAGTTGGCAAAATTAGCTACAGAGGTCTTAAATAGAGATCTTGGATTAGACATTAGGGACTGAGGCCATTTATTTGAACATAGGTGAATATATTAAAACTAAAAATGGTAATTGAGACCAAGTGGGAGGAAGAATCTTAAAATAGGGGTAGGATTCATGGAAAAATTGCTTGAAAGAGACAAAACTAGGTACTAGGGCCAAACATGGATGAAGTTAGGTGATACGAATCGAAGCTAAGGACTGATAACCTATGAATGAATTCTAAGGATATGACATACCAAGGAAATCGTCGATGACTCACATCTTAACTCGATATGACGCACAAACTGATCCGATGAGGGTACTTACCATCTAGCCTTGCTTAAGGGTTAGGATTCGAGTAAATTAGACAAATAAGTTGAGAGCAATGTTCATGAAGTGGAATATTTTCAATATCAGATGTATGTTGATGATCCGTCGTGGCTACGTATTATAAGGATATTTATACTTGAAATGCTATGATATCTTATCTAAAATGGAAAAGACAAAAAGGACAATATTTAAAAGAAGTAATGTATAAGAAATGATAAAGGGCATAATTGAAAATACAACAGAAAAGGAATCTTGTATGGAAGATTCTATCATAGGGGTCCTCTGATACGTGGCGGGTAACTAGTGGTTGTAGGCCTAGAAAAAATGTGGATAGCTGTTCAACCAGCTTAGGTGCTGTTGAATGATGATACCAAGCCAAGGTGATAGTTCAGCAGGGTTGAGCTAATCAGGTGATTCTTTAAAGGTGAATTCAACTAGGACATATTAGGTATATCTTAGATTCAGGTCGGATGAGGAGTTGGTTGGAAATGCTAAGCTGTTGTCTGAATGCACCTTTGGTCAGCAGTTGGTGACTATTGATGAGTATAAGAGGGTTTTGCTTAGCTAAGGCTTCAGGTCGGTAAACTGTAGTAGCTTGGACTCTTCAGTTGTAGGGCATAAAGAAAGAACTCGCCTGGCCATACTTTCTAGTCCTCAGGCTCAGGTCAATGGTCCGGTAATTTGATTCCTATAATACTCACTGAATCGATTGGGATTTGGGATTGGATTTGGCTAGTCTTCCTCTAAGTTCTCCTTTGGTCGATAAAGGTTGAGGTTAACAACATTAAAGATGTTTGATACTTCGAAGTCTTTTGGTGGCTTTAGTTCATATGCATTGTCATTTATCTTTTGGGGTATCTTAAATGGTCCTTCAGCTTTGGCAGATTGTTTGTTCTTCCTCTTGTAAGGAAATCTTTCCTTGCTCAAGTGTAACTACACTTGGTCATTGGGTTGAAATTGCTTAGTCTTCCACCCTTTATCTTTTTCCTTCAATTTTCTAATGGCTTAATCAATGTGCTAAGCGACTCATTGGTAGATTTATTAGAGGGACTAGGCTCTAGTCCTTGCCTTTGGATCCTCTTGGTCAGTTGGTGGCATTAGGGTGTGGTTAAGAGGTAGCTTGGGTTGAAACCATAGATGACCTTAAATGGGGTATATATAGTAATGTCATGTACTATCCTATTGTAAGTGAATTCGACTACAGGTAGGTAGACATCCTAGTCAGTTGCGTTCTTTCCCATTATAGTTTAGAGCAGTAATCCTAAGGTATGGTTGACCACTTTTGTTTAGCCATTAGTTTGGGGATGGCAAGAAGTATTGAGTAGTAGTTTAGCTCCCACCTGACGCTATAGAGTTTTCTAAAAATAGCTCAAGAATTTTGGGTCTTTGTTTGGCACCACACTTCTTGGCACTTTGTGTAAGTGAACTATTTCCTACAAAAACAAAGAAGCAATAGCTAAAGCGTTATTAGTTTTGGTGTAGGGCACAAAATGTACCATTTTGCTGAATATATCCACGATTACTATTAAAGAGTCTTTGCTTTGAGCAGTTTAGAGTAAATCGATGACAAAATCCATACTTAGGTCAGCCTATGACTTGGTCGGAACAGGTAGAGGCATTGCCTTCCCTTGCTCTATTTGGCTTTTTGCTTTCTTATAGATGGTGTATCCCTTAACCACACAATGTACATCATATTTTATTTTAGGCCAGAAGAACTTGTCATTCAGTAGCTCATATGTCCTTTGTTCTCTAAAGCGCCCAAAAAGTCTTCTACTATGGGCTTCTCTCACCAACAACTCTTTAATTGAACATATCAATACATAATTTACCACCTCAAAATAGATAACCATCCTCCATATGGTACTCTTCCACTACTCTTCCTTCTCCATAGTGCTTATATATAGGGCCAGAATGAGAATCATTTTAATACCGTTCTTTAATGTTTGCAAACCCTAACAACTTGTTCATAACTCAATGAGAAGACCATGTCTTCTTGATAAAGCATAGGCAACTACATTATTCTTGTCTTTGCTTATATTTGATGACAAAATTAAATCTTTCTAGAAATTTAATCCATTGAGCTTGGTGTTTAGGAAGCTTAGAGTGACTCCGTAGATATCTCAAGGATTCATGATCTATATAGATGAAGAATTCTTCGAGTAGAAGATAATATTGACATATGCAAAGAGCTTAGATTAATGCCAAGAGCTCATTGTCATACACAGAATAGTTTAGTTGTATTGCTCTAATCTTTTCACTATGATAAGCAATAGGTTAGCCTTCTTGCATCAGCATAGCTCCAATGCTGATACCTAAAGTGTTGCATTTAAGCTTAAATACTTCATCAAAATCGAGTAGAGCCAAGACTAGGGCAAAGGTCAATCTTGTTTTTACCTTGGCAAAAATCTTCTCTTCTTTCTCTCTTCACTTAAACTTCATATTATTTGTTAGGTTAGTTAGAGGTGTTATTATAGAATTGAATTCTAAGATAACATGTCAATAGAATGATGCAAATCCATGAAAACTCCTCACTTTAGTACATGAAGTTAGGGTCGGCTACTCAACAATGGCCCGCACCTTCTCTTCATTAACTCTCAACCCTTTTCCACTAACCACGTAACCTAGGGAGACTACTTCTTCTTAGCAGAAACAATATTTCTTCAAGTTTATGAATATTCTCTCTACTTGGAGGACATCGAAGATAGCTTGGAAATGGTTAATATGCATTGCTAGGTCAGCACTATAGACAAGGATGTTGTCAAAGTAAATGATGAATTTTTTTTTTATCAAATGTCTTAAAACATGATTCATCAATCTTATAAAAGTACTTGGGGCATTTGATAATTTAAAAGGCACGACTATCCACTCATACAAGCTATGTTGGGTCTTAAAAGTAGTCTTCAATTCATCCCCTTGCCTCATTTGAATCTAGTGGTACCTTGACTTTAGATTAATCTTATTCAACACTTTTGCACCACTCAGTTCATCCAACATATCGTTCGGCCTCAAAATTAGGTACTTGTACTTGATTGTAATCTTATCGACAGCTTTGCTATCTATATACATACTCTAAGTTTCATCTTTCTTCGGTACTAGCAACATGGGTATAGCATAGGGGCTAAGGCTTTCTCTTACATACCCACTCTCTAATAACTTGTTGACTTATTTCTAGAGCTCTACAACTTACTAGAGATTCATTCTATAAGATGGTTTGTTTGGTAGGGCAGCGCCGAGTATAAAGTTAATGCAATGCTCTATGGCTTTCTAAGGGAGGTAATCCTTCTGGCAGTTGCTCTAGAAACAGGTCAACATAGTCATATAGTAGCTTCTTGGCTTTTGGGGATAGCTCAATTTGCTCCTTCAATTCTTGTAGTCATTTAACCAATAGGAAGGTTGGCATGTTGGCTTTAATGCTTCTTGGAGTTTGGCTTTACTTAATACTAAAGCCTTCTTTGATCCTTAAGCAAGTTTAACTTACAGCTTAACATAGGTGTTTTTAAACCCATCATGCATAACCCTCCGGTTAAAAAGCCATGGTCAGCTTAACAATACATGAGATGCACACATGGGTAGTACGTTATAAAGAACTTCATCGGAATAGTTTTTAATTGAGATCAGCGGCAATACTTGTTGAGTAATATGTCGTGCTCCCTTCTCGTTTAGCCAACGTAGTTTGTATGGCTTCGGATGTGAAATGGTTGGTAACTTGAGTTTCTTAATTAGGTTGGTAGATAATGTATTGGTTCAGCTTCCACTATCTATTATGAGTACACAAACCTACTCATTCACTTTGTAAGTGATGTGTGGAATAAGTTCTCTCTTTGCTTCTCTTTAGTAGAGGGTTCTATACTCATCGTGCATCAAACAAACTAAGGTCAGTTTGTCTAGATCTTCTGCAAACACATCCTCCTCAACAAGTTCTTCTTCTTAGGCACTGTTCTCCTTAGGTGCGACCTCCTCCTCAGGCTCCTCATTAGTTCTATCTACTTTGAGCTTTAGGACAACTCCATTAATAATCATCATTCTTTTGTTCGAACATTGGGCGGCCATATGCCCAAACCCCTGATATTTACAGCATTTGATCTGGTTCGTCTTCCTCTTAGATCCTTGTCCCTTCTCATAAGTTATTGGTGGCACTTCACCATTAGTTAGTCAGCTCTTTTGTTTAGCCTTAACATTTTCCCTTCTACTTAGCTTGGTACTTTGCTAAGCTTAGTAACTTCCTTGAGCAGGTCAGCTCATAGGGGTCGGCTTAGCCTATTCCTCCTCTATCTTTCCACTCGCTAAGCTATTCTTATAGCTTTGTCCAATGTAGTAAATTATTGAAGTTCCATGATATCCTCGATGTTATTTCTTAACCTAGTAAAAAATCTAGATATTGTTTGGGCTACTGGCTCATCCGCATCACATTGGGTCATCAACATTTGGAACTCCTAAACATACTCATTAATAGTTCAACTCCCTTGTCATAGCTTCTAAAGTTTAACAAAAGTATCATGTAGGTGGGTATCTAGCGGGAACCTATTTCTAAGAATTTTTTTCATCTCCGGCCAAGTGCTAACTTCTTTGTATCCTTCTTACTTCCTTATAGTCTGGAAGTTCTTCTACTATAATGCAGCATATCCTAAGAATTTGACAACAACAACCTTTACCTTTTCATGGTCTTCATATTGATAATAGTAAAAAACATGCTCAACCTTTTCTTCCCAATCTAAGTAGTCATCTAAATCCCTAAAACCATTTAAGCTTAGAATTTGAAGCTTCACAAGTTGGCAGCTTAGTGTGCTCTAGTTTGCTCTTCTTCTTCATTGTTCTCTTCATCTTCTTCTTCATCTAAATCACCCAAATCAATCCTCCTTTGTACTCATCTGTTTACTCCTCCACCTCAAGCTTATTAAATTGGGTTCTGTCCTTTTGTAGGTCGAGTAGCTTGGTGAGTATTTTGTATGGCTTTAGCAAGTCAAAAGGCTAATGCATGAATTACTATAGTAAGGTTAGTTATCAGCTTAGCTATTTCATCAATTAGTTCATTAGTACTTTTAGGGGTGCCTTAGGGTTGTCATTTATGGTGGATGACACTACTATTGTCATCTCCAATATTGATGTTGATACTAGGATCCATCATTCTATTTGATAGAACTTAAGAACAAACTTTGATTCTAAGAAACAATATATATAGTTCCTTTAAGCCAAACAACACACACACACGCATACATACACTTCTTCCACACGAATATTTAACTAATTTGTGAACATAATAGCTATTTTAGAGAATAATAAACCAAACTGAAACTTACTTTGTTTTCGAATGTTTGAAACAGGGTAAAATAGAGTATGTGGCCACAACAAACTTCTAACGCCTTTTACTTACTCAAACACTTACAACTAAACTCTTAGTAATGTACTACTACAATCGCTATTGCTTAAGAAGGTTCAAACATCGCTTACCCAAATGAAACCTTTGCTCTGATACCAAGACGATATGAATCGAAGTTAAGACTAATAAGGCCAGTCGTAAAGAGGTAGATCCAAGCTTGTTGAAAGCTTAAAAATGAAGGCAGAAATGTATGAAAAACAAGAAAGTAAATAAGCAACCCATGAATGAATTTCGATGATATGACATATTAAGGAAATCTTTGAAGACTTACAGCTCAACTTAATATGACACATATGCCAATTAGATGAGGGTACTTGCACCTAGCTTTGCTTAAAGCTTAGGATAAGAGAAAAATAGGCAAACAAGCTAAGAGCAATGTTTACAAAAAGGAATATTTTCAATATTAGATGCATGATGATGATCCATTGTGACTACATATTACAAGAGTATTTATACTCAAAATGCTAGGGTATCCTACCTAAAATGGAAAAGGCAAAAAGGTTAATGTTTAAAAGAAGTAATGTACAAGAAATGATAAAGAATATAATTGAAAATACAATAAAAAGGGAATCTTATACGAAAAATTTTGTCATAGGGGTCCCCGGACACGTGGTAAGTGGTTAGTGGTTGTGCACTTGGCAAAAAGGTGGATAACTGTTCCACTAGCCTAGGTGCTGTTGAATAATGAAGCCGACTTGAGGTAACAGTTCAGTATGGCTAAGTTGATTAAGTGATTCTTCTGAGGCGAATTCAGCTCAAACATATTGGGTACAGCTTGGATTTAGGTCAGATGAGGAGTTGGTCGAAATTGCTAAGCTGTTCTCTGAATGCATCTCTAGTTAGCAGTTGGTGACTATTGATGAGTATAAGAGGTTCTTGCTCTGCCAAGGCTTTAGGTCAGTAAGTTGTAGCAGCTTAGATTCCTTAGTTGTAGGGCGTAAAGAAAGAACTCGCCTGGCCATGCTTTCCAGTCCCTAAGTTTAGTCTTAGGCTTAGGTTAGGGTTATTGGTCTAGTGGTCTAATTCCTATCAGCAGGTAGAAAGACCAGCATGGAATCAACTTAAAGAAAGATTTGACCTTTGCTCTTCTCTATCTCCTTTTTTTTCCCCTTTGTTGGAGATTTACTAACAAGTTTAGGCTCTTCATAAGTTCCGATGCCCTTTAGTGAATACAAGCTTTTAATAACTAAGTCTTTATTTGGCCCTGATCAAATCGCAATATCTTTTAATCATAGGGCAAGTGTTGTTTTAATGTAACTTAAAGTGATCACGAGCATGGACTGCCCATCATATTTTGCTTCTAAAAGGTCTCTTAGGGCATTGATTTCTAGAGTAATTCTTCTTAAAAGCTTCTCAAATTTCCTTCCATTATAAGAACAATATCTCAAAATTGATTAGTTTAGTCTAAGAAGACTTACCTTCTCTTGACTCAAACTTTTACTCTTGATTACAATTTTAGAAATTATGGTCTATTTTGCAAGTGATACGTTTTAATCAATCTATTAGGTATTTTTTGGTTCTGTAATGCAATTTTGTGCTTTTGGTTAATGGTTTCAAAAAGCATTAATGAAAAGGCTTGTTTTGAAAGGTTTATCTACTTATCCCAGGTTTATAAGTTAAGGACCCCTAAGAAAAACTAAAACCATGCTTGCTTCAGTTTCAAAAACAATTATTATCAAAGATAAATTGTTCCCTTTGATCAAAAGAGCTTATGGATGAAAAAGTGTTTTGTATACTATTTAGAATGAGCAAGGACTTTTAGTTGGTTGAAGTTTAGGCTTTCTTAGTGGACTAAGGTTGGTATTTATTTTAACTTCTTTGATGGGTTAGGAGTGTCTTTGGCATTTTCAAACCTCTTAGAGATTTTTCACTTGCACTTTTGTTTCATCTTGGGTCTTTCTTTCTTTCTTTCTCTTTTCTCTTTTCTTTCTTCTCTTTTTTTTACCCATTAGTCTATTGTTTCTTCCCCCCTTTTCCTTTTAATTCTTCTTTTTCTTTTTTCCTTTAGCCCTAAAAGTGATCATTTCTCTCATAAGGACTCATGACTGGGCTTATGGACTAAGATTAATGGGCTTGAGGTATTTGGACAGGTATATGGACCTTATTAGCTCTTCATCATCTTAAAGGAAACAACTTATCAATAATAAAAATTATATTTGAATTTGATGTTACTAAGTAAGTATAAGTATTACCTTTTTATCTTGATTAATGATCCTAACCTCTATATTGTCCTAGTACTGGGTGGTTCTTAATAACGTCTAATTTAAAAATCGCTTATAACATAGGATTAAAAGGGTGAACAAAGGATATCTTGTGCTTAGGATGTTAAAAATGAATGCCTAACTTTATTTTAATTTGCATATCAAATCCAAAATGAACCTTTTTTGAAGATTGAGTCCAATAGCCTCACAATAGTGCCATTAAACTCTTAAAAAGTATTTTAGGGTTAGTGTTTGGGATTTGGTTTGCCTCTTTTCATTTTTTACTTTCAAAATGAGATATCTTTTCTTATGTACAAGATGTACAATTATTTGTCCCACTAATAAAAATTTTACCAAGATATATTCAAGAAAAAGAATAACTTTTATTTAGATAATTTATGTTATTACAAATCACAAAATACTTGGACTTGTTTAATAATTGTCCCTTATTCTTTGGTGCCTAATAAAGTAGCTTAATTTCTCTTGGCTAGAACTCATACTAGCCATTTGTCTCTTCCGTTTAGATGTTCATATCATGTTGATGCATGATCTTGCATATTGTAAAGAAAATTTTACATTAACCTCTAACCTATCTAATTGACGTTGTTTGGCATCAATTAAGGCTTAAATCTTATGTTTACATTTCTAGCATTCTTTTGTAGAATGATCCATTAGATACATGTGGTATTTACATTATAGGCTAGGATCGGGTCTTTAGAGCTTTTGTCCGGATGGAGGAGCTGCATGGCTTAAAATTCCTACCTCCCTTAATTGCTGAAGGAGATGAGTTATTGGAATAGGGATTAGGGTAAGATGCCTTATGAGTGTCTTTGTTTCAAAGTCTATTTAATTTACAGCCATTTTGGGACTTGTTGAGATGATTTGGCCCTCGGCTAACTTTCCCATCCTCATTGCCTCTTTTATATGGTTGTCTATTGTCACTATGTGTACAAAATTAGTGGCTAAATACCCCAAGAGATGCTGTAATATGGCCCATCTAGTGTGTGGATAGGCACATCGATTAGATCCTCCTTAGGTAAGGGGGAAGTGGTATTAGTTTCCAAGCTTCTCCATCTTAAGGCATACTCGTTAAAAGTCTCATTATCAATTTTCCTCATATTGCTTAAGTCCCAAATAGATAGAGAGGTTCTACTGTCCTATCCTTTATTCTGATAAGATCGGTCTTGCCCATCATCTCGCTATTCATTTTTATGTTTTAAATCTGAACCATTAAATTTGTAGCTTGTTCAATGGTTTAGATTTAAAAATGATCAAATCAAGGGTGAGATAGATGTTGAAACTAGTTTCATAAAAAAAAAAGGATAGGATCGTAGAAAAATCCAAATAGATGGGGCTATCTTCATGTTAAATTTGTAATGCTTAAAGAATGCTCGAGCTAACTTGTCTCATATATTAATTCGCCTTACATCCAATTGAGCATATTAAGATAAAGTTGGCTTAGTGAGGTTGTTATGGAATATTTGGATCAATAGTTGCTCATTTTTTATGTAACAAGCCATGTTGCATAAATATAGCCTAATGTGGAGCTTAGGGCATTCGATCTCATAATATTTCTTGAACTTTGGTACTTTGAAGTTTTTGTGATATGCCTTAATATCATATGTGGAAAAATTAGTGATGCCAGCTTGCTCAAATCTGTCATAATTTCCAAATGCCTTCATCTTCTTATCAATCTATGGGGTTAATTTCCTCTCCAACTCCTTAAGGTTGTCTTGATTAGGTCTTAAATTAATTGGTCTCCAAGTTCATTAGTCTTGAATTGATTGTTCTTTTGTTGGCCTAAGAAGAGTTAGGATCCAATGTTAGGTTAATATACAGGGAATTTGAGTGTTCTTTATTTGTCGAGGCTCTTACCTTGAGCAAAACTATGCTATCAACTAAAAAGTTCATCTGTTCAACTACATTCCCTACATTTTTCTTTAATGAGCGAATCTTCAGTTCTGTAGAGTTGGTGTCATCAAGGTTGTTGTTGTTGTTTTCATTGTTGGAAATTCTTCCTTATAAGAATCCATACCTATTAGCAATTCTTTGGATTTTCTTTTCTCTCTCTCTCTCTCTCTCTCTCTCTTTTACTTTTAATCTTGAAAAACCTTTGTTTTGAGAGAGGAAAGGACTTATAAAAAAATGAATAAGAAGAAACTAAACAGTGGAATATGAGGACATGATTTACAAATTGTAAGAAATAGGTAAAATTTTCTAGCTTAGAGTGGAAAACAATTCAAAGGGAGAAGGAGCTTGACATTTATAGTCAATAAATACTTTTACCCTATAGGCATTTAAAAGGTTACCTATAAGAAAGTATAATTTGGGGCACCTATTCTTTTAATGGAGAAGAAATATTTTATAAAAGGGATACTCAATATTTATAAGTTTCTAATTGAAAAATCTAATCATTGAGGAGAATGAATAAGTAAAAACTTGCTAATGGAAAATCAAATTAACTTAAAAGAAGGGAAGGTTGGTGGTGGGACTTATTTACGAGACAAACTTATTCTAAACTATTGACGAAGTCAAATATTTACAACTGAAAGAGTCTGCATAATTTTTATTAATGTATAGAAAAAAAAAATGTTTCCAAGGATAAAGGAACTTATTAATAATATTTATTTTAAGGTAATTACCTATAGTTGAAAGACTTCATATAGATGAAAGATTTGATGAATTTAAGGAGGTAGAGTATAGACCAGTTAGTAAATTGAGAAGATTATAATTATTAAAAAAAAAACATATTTTAAGAATAAGAGATTCAATTTACAACACAATAAAGACTGATTGGAGTAATTACAATATGCAAGGTGGTGAGTTTTGTAAACTATTATAATATTTACAAAGAGAATGAGAAAAATCTTAAGGAAGAATATTTACAGATTTTAATTGGGACTTAGCATGAGTTAAAGAGGAGTTAACTATGGCAACTACCTAAAAATTATCTTACATGAAAGATGGATATAGTTCTTTTTCACTTTTAATTATTTAAGAATATATTCTTTTAAATAGTGCAATATTTTACGGGGTAACAAACATGAATCTTTATGAATATAATTTTTAGGAATTAAGACTTAATTAGAAAGCATGGATAAATAATATAATATGAAGATATGCGGATGCAAATGACTAATGATTAAATAATAATATAGCGATATTAAGTTGTTTAGAATTGCAACTAGGGGAGAACAGGTACATGGTGAATAGGGTATGGTAGGGTATGACACCTTACCTATACCCCATCATATAGGTATAGATTTAAAAATTTTTGTACTTGGAACTTATTATGTGGTACTTTAGAATCGCTCTGTACCCTATACCATGTAGAATCGATATAGTACGAGTACCCTGTAGAACTTGTATTTTTTTTTTAACTTTAACTTTGTTTTTTTTCCAATATTGTATAGATACATAATTAATATCAAACCTACAATAATTGAGCAAATAGTAATAATTTGAAAAGTTCTTATATTTGCAACACATTTAATTATAACAATATGAAAATTTTGTGAGTAGAATAGAGAATATTTTTACAATTGGAAACATTCATCTCCTATTGGGTCATGCTAGATTATTTTTCTCATCTTATCTTTTCATATCATCAAAGTTCATTTTCTTATCAAATTATAAAATTATTATTTATTGAATATAAAAACCATGTTTTGAGTAACTATAATAAAATATATTTGATGCTAAGCTTATGATTAAGATGTTTTTAATACCTTACTGAATTAAAGTTAGTAAAAGAGGAAGAAAACAATACAAAAATTGAGACAGTAGAAAAAGAGAGAAGGTTTTTCCTAAAAAAAAAAAAAAAGAAAGAGTAAAGGGAGGAGTAAGATAGTAAACACAAGAGTGTGTAGTTTTAAGGTTTTATTATGAACTGAGCTTTTGTTGTTATTTTCCTTAAGGCCAAAAAAATGAAATAGTATTAATTTTTTTTTATTTATTAGCATTATTCAATTATTATTATAAAGTGGGTATATGATATCTTGAAACTTATACCCTATATACTTTAGAATATAGGTTCTAAGATAGGTACATGGTACCTTGATGTCATACTTATACCTTACCCTATGGGAATACATTTTGAGAAATTGTTACTCGAAACCTACCGTGTGACTTTTTTTATTTATTGGAAACCTAACTAATAAAGTACTTTATATGGTAAGGTCCAAGTGGGTACTTTATATGGTAAGGTTACTCACTTACCTCTAATTGCAACCGTATCGAAATCCCCCTGTTGCAATAAATTTAAAATTACAAGGAAGTGAAAAATGTAATATGGAAATTGAGTTTTTCAACAAGTCTAAAATATATAAAGATATTTATATAAGGATGTAATTTAAAAGGAAATGCAAAGTACATAGAAAATTAGAAAATTTATAATGGAAAAGTCTTATCCAAAGAACTAGGGATTTTGACATAACAACTACCCTCAATTAGCATGGCCCATTATTATTTATTCGTCAATCTAAAGGTTCGTGTATGCAATCGGGGTAGGTTCTAAAGGTCCTTAAGCTCTTTGATCTCATACATTTTCGAATAAATGGTTCATCAATCATATCAAAACTTAAGTGGGGTAGCTTGATCAGCTTGGGAAGGTGATTCACCTACAACATTCGAAGCCTACATAATGGCCTTCCTCTTAAGGTTTTATGATGGCTTGGTTTTGATAGTATCTAACATAAACTTGTGATGCAAAATGTTGACCTAAATGTTAACTACGATAAATGGGTTAGTAAAATTATTTACAAATAAAAATATTTACAAGAAAAGAATATAACTTAACGTAGATATTTTGAAAAATAATTCTAATTTTGAAAGGTTTTAAGTGGCTATCTCTCTTAATGTCTCCAATAGAGTTGTCAAGCCATCGAGCTTGAATTTTTGGTTTTTATTTTTATTAATTCAATTAATATTAAACCTTGCCAATTTAATATTAACCATCAGCTAAGAATTAAGATAAATCTGGTTTTTATGAATTTAAAAAGAAATTGGAGTCGAAACTCAACTAAAGTTGGAAAAAGGGTTAGGTTAAAACAAATTTAATGGATTGATTTTGACCTAACTACTGACCACATGAAAAACAATTTTGAAATTAGTTTTTGAAAACCACATATTTTGAGTTTGAAGGCTAACATATTAAACCTTAATGGGTATCACTTCAACCTTTTGAATTCAGTTTTACTTTTTAAAATACCCTTTTGACTTGAAAGAATAATTCCAAATTTATAAATAAGGAAAGTTACTTTTATTTACAAAAAGTAGAAGAAAATAAGAAATTAACTTTATTTACATAAGGGAGAATAGAAAAATTCCTTATTTTAAGTCGGCCCATAGGTGCCTACGTACCTTTTAGTAGGAATTAGACTTCTCATAATTCAGTTCTTTACAAAATTTTAGTGGTCTAGTTCTTTTTAGCTTCAAAAAACACATAGGATTTACATCATCAACCAGTTTATTTCGCATTAAAAAAAAATCCTAATTTCACTATTGTTTATTTTTGAAACGGATTCTAATTTTCTTAAATTTGAAAAAAAAAAACTCATTATATTTATACTTAAAAAAGATTGTTTTTCTAAGTAATAAAGTACTTATTTTTTAAAATTTTATTTGTACTTGGTAGGTTCTACCTGTTCGTAAGGGTAGTTACTTCACAACATTAAGGACAACATAAATGCCCCTATCCTATTTTTTTCTTTTCAATTATAAGAGTAATAAACAAATCCAAATTAAAATAAATTGAATGAATAATAATAATAATAAAAAAAAAAGAACAAGACAAACCTGTGTTAGGTAGGTTATTCTCAAGTTTGGGAAGGATAGTAGTGGTAACAGGGTAGTTTCTTGGTACTCCAGCAATGGTTGTGAGCAATGTTGGTTAAGAGGTTTTTAGATTAGAGAAAAATTGAAAATTAGGGCTTTGTGGAGTGATTTTTAAGTAATTGTTGATGATTTAGAGTGAAGTGGAAGCCCCTATTTATAGGTGTCAAGGTCAAATCAAGAATGGAAAATCTTCAAAAGGAATAAATGGATTTAATAAGGTATGATTTTTCCATGTTTGAATTCAATTTTATCTATGTAGATGGACAAATCTAGACACAATATGGTGCTAAACACATAGTAATGTGTAGAAAAAAAAATGCGTAAAGTGTGCTCACCATGCATGAAAGTGTTCCGGAGTGTATCGATTGTGTGTGCAAATGTGCCAGAGTGTGCCCATTGTGCATAGAAGTGTGCTAGAAGATGATATAGTGATGACGTGGTAAAGAAATGTGGAAGAAAATAAAAAGTTACACTTTAAATGGATTAAACTTAAGGCCTTTTCCTTATATGCATGTGTTCTAATCAACTAAGCTAAGCTTGTTTCTTATTTATTTAAACTTTTTAATTAAATATAACCTTTTTATAAATTAGCTTAAATAAGGAAAATCTCATTTCAAGCCAAAATTAACCAACATTTAGTTAAACTTGCAAACCATTGGAGATACCCAATAAATAAGTTGACTATACAAATGAAATATTTTTTGAGAAATGAGCATAAATTTGTAGTTTTTTCAAGTTCGCTTTTGTTGCTTGTCTAGTTAAATCCATGTTAAGTTTTTTTTTTTTTTTTTTGTAACTTGATCAATTTAAATCTAATTGAGGCCTTATTTGAAGCCACAATTAGCTTAAACTAAACACATTTCATGGTTCAAAAATAATTAACACGAACTTCAATTAGTATATTGGAAAATTCTAACACCCATAGATATAGCTTGAGATGTATCAAATCCCATGTACATATTAGACTACCAAAATTGTTTTTTTGACCTATATAAATCGAAAAATCTCTAAAAAGAGACCTAACTACCCTTATTCTTCTTAAAAAAAAAAAGAGAAAAATTCTACCTTCCTCATTTTTTGTATTTTTTTGGGTCTTGTCTTGATTTTTTTTCAAGTTTTGTACCTTTTCAAATTAAGGCATTTTTCTTTATTATTTGAAATCCTAAAAATACAAAGAGTAAAAATGAGGTATTTGCACTTGTTATATAATATGGATAATCTCGTAGAGAATTTACAGAACAGGTTTGAGTAGTAAGATGAATACTTATTGTAGTGAATTATTATCCATAATTATTCATTTTTTATATGCATATATGTGCTTATGACCAACATATTAAATTTTTAACTATAAATCTTGTATCAAATTAAAGTAATACTTATAGTAATAAATGTGTATTGTAATAAAATAAGATCGAGCCAAATATGTGTGTTCAAAAGTGGTTTGAATCTTAATTGAGCTAAACCTCATCTAAAGCAATTTGATTTAAGACCCCAACTATTAAATCAGATCCATTTACTAGGGGTTTGAATTGAAGTGTTTAAAATATGGTTTGGCTTGGTTTAACATGTAGACCAAACCAAATCGAATCAAACTATAAACACTTGAAAAGGGAAAGATACAAAACATGTTTATTTTTCTTTATAACACATTGTAGATGTATGGGTCTAATTAGAGTGATCACGTACATGCTACGTAAGTAATGTGCTGTACGTGTTTCAAAGAAGTAAAGTAAGATTATCATTTAAAGGGATGATTAGGAGAGAATAAGGTAGGGAAGAGGAACAGGCAATTTTAATGTCTTAAATACACAACTGACAGACAAGACAACCTTAGGCGTTCATCTTGTAGCTTGAGGAATGAGATCAATTCTTTGCCCGAATGCTATTTGATCTTAAAGAATAGAGTTTTCACAATAGAATACCGTTTCTCCGATCTCTTTAAGAGTACCAAATGAAGAGGAAATGCTAGGTATTTATAGGCTCTTTAGCATATTAGCATCCGTTGGATTATTTAGGTGATCAACGGATAGTATGGAGTTTGCTTAATTCATGGTTATTTTAAATAACCTAGCTAAAGGGTCCAAGGTTAGTAGCTTTCCTCATAGGTACATGAGCCTACTTGAGAAAAGATTTGGTGCGGACGGGCCGGTCCAACAATTCTTGTTCTAAGCCTACCAAGCTCTTTGAATCATCCTAATTATAAATTAAACTCCTTAGATGTTGTCACCTAGCCCAATGAGTCAAGCATAAATAAATAATATAGCAATTTTTAGCCATTTACACATATTAATGATTCACTTTGGTTTGCCAAATCGAACACAATTGAGAATCAATATACTTAATTTGAATCGAGATTGTATTAAAAAAAAAAGATCTAAATTTTTTATTTAGTTTGATTGGGTCTAATCTGGTTCACAATTTAGTTGGTTCTTTTCTTGCGTTAAAGCTTATTAACTAGATCATTTACATTTTCATCATTTTCTTTACATTTTTCTTCTCTCTCTTTTTTTTTTTTTAAATTTTAGCCACTAAAGATTTATTTTTATTCTTCAATTTATCACATTTTCTCTTCAAAGCCTTAAACTCACTTTGAAAATATCAAGATCATCTTAGAAAAGTTAACTCTTTTATGAAATTTAGTATCCCTTTTGATTACTCCAAACAAATGGCTTCCGTTTATAACTTAGACTTGTAAAACAAATAATTTAAGTATGTGAGAAATATAAAGAAGAATGTTTTAGAAGATCATGCAAAAGATATATAGAGGTTTCACCTAATGTGTTAGTCATCTCTTTCAGCTTCACTTGTTGGGATCTTATCGTCCACACTGTCTTATAGCTGCCAAGGCTATTGTCAAACAACTTTATCTTCTTAGATTTCTCTAGCTATAATAAATCTATTGTAGCCAACTCTTCTTCTACTTATAATGTAGGTTGTTCAAAAAACTTAAGGAAAAATAAATAGGATTTCCTAAACTTTTAGCACTCTTGATTAGATACAATAGAAATGAATAAATTTAGCTTAGATTATTTATTTGCTTCAAATGCTTACTGCAGAATTGTATTAGACATATCTCTTCTCTTACAGAGCTTAATTCTTTTTAAATTTGAAGAATAACCACTACTTGGTCAAGACTCATTGGTTGATCCGTATCCATTCTTTTTATAAGAATGATACTTGCAAGTTGAGGATGATATATCTCCATAAAATATGCATACTTGAAATTTTAAGATGTTCCTTACTAATATCTTGGATAACTTGAGTTGCTTTGAGATAGTCCTAAATTAGAAGATATCTTGCACATTTGAATCTTTAGTTAATCTAACTTTGACTTTCCACAAAATTCTCTTGAATTGAATCTAAAATATCTTGAATTAAAACTTTTACATCCTTATCTTCAAGTAAACTAATTTTCCACATAGTCTTCACAATTCTACTTGATAAATTCCAACTTAAAATAATCTAATATAATCTTCCTTAAATAGGGGAACGAGTTAAACGTATTTTCCAAATACATTTGACTAATGGAATTGTGCCTTAGCTTGCAAACCAAATAAAGTTAGTTAAAAATAAGCTCCTTCACTTTGCTTCTAAGTCTTCCAATTACTTTTGATCAACTTTTGTGACCATTGGAATTGCTTTTAAGTTTGCTTTAGCATATGCTTATTGTTGTACTTCAAACTTTTATTTTACTCTATCATGCTTCTAATTATGCTTTTAAGTTTCTGTTTGCCATGAATTCTTGAATTCACTCTTTTGATATGATAGCTTTTAATTTTGCTTCTAACTTCATATATCTTAGAACAATGTTTACTGGGTTTTCTTCTAGGTTGGCTTATATATTTTAGTAGACTCTTAATTTATTATAAATAATGCTTCTATCTTTGCTTCTATATAACTGTTTTCACTGTTACCACTCAAAACCTTGTCAGAAAACTCTTTGGTATTTGTTATCATAGAGTTATGTCATTTAGGGATTCAAGATTCTTACCCTTTTTGGTGACAACAAAACACTTTTTGAAAAACAATATTTCAAAATTTGCAACATGTATCTTTGTTGTCATTTAAATTTTTATTCATATTCAATTCAAATCTGCTTTGTTCTATTTCTTAATAGATTTTATGCCAAATTAATGTCAAAATACTCTTTTACCATTTCTTCCCACATAAAAAGATAAGAATATAAACAAAGAAAGTTAGAAAATATGGTTGATATAAGACAAAGAAAGTCTAAAAAATTACAAAAGAAAAAGATAGGAAACTGGTAGAAATAGAAATTGGATATCTTAACAAGCCGGCACCTAAAATGGTAGACTAAAAGAAATAACGATATGACTTCTTGGTAGAGATTGGATGGAGTAAAGATAGACTAGAAATAGGTGGAATGGATGACAAGGGAACAGGATTGAGGGGTTTAGTAATAACACTATTGACTACTTTTTTGGTCTTCTACAAGCAATCAAGAAAGAGGTGAAATTGATTGCTTAACAAACTTTGTAACTTTTTTGAGACAAAACAACCCCTTTTGATTACTTATATATGTGCAAATAGGTAAACAAATAAGCAAATAAAGGAGAAAGAGTTCAAGAAGATCGGGTAGAGAATTTATGGAGGTTTCTTCTTCTGAGTCAGTCATCTCTTAGCTCTACTTACTAGGGATTTGGTCTTCTATGCTAGTCATTCTACTATTTTCAATAATAAAAAAAAGAGTACAAGTATAATCACATGGCTATGATCAACACAACTCTACCTTTAAGCTTGTTTCTAGTAAAACAAAATTGTTGTGGTCTAGTCTCTCTTAATTACAACACACAAAGCAATTTAAGTAAATTCTTGATGGAAAACAATTATAACTTCTTAAGTTTTTTTACAAAGAATTTGTAAAATAATTTGCAAAATATCAAATTAGCTCAAGAATGATCTCTTAAGTGCTTGCAGTAATTGATTGTTTTGTTGTATTTCAAAGTTATGTTCTGGTCACTTCTGATCTACATGAAATCTTCTTCTTTTAAAATTTTAAATGCAATGGCTAGTAGATTTCTTAATCATTGGATAATCCATATCTCTTTTTTTAATCTCAAATAATTTGCAGCTTGCAAGATCTTTATCTTCAAAATATCAGGTTAGTTGTTGAGTCACTTCTACAAAATCCATAATTCAAATTTCATTTCTAAGCTTAGATTGGTTCAATTGGGTAAAATCTTCATGGCTTTGAATAAATAGACTTCCATATTAGTCAAATACTTCAAACTTTATCTATATCTCCATGTGCTAACATTCCTACAAAACTTTGTAAAATAATCCTCCTTGAAGGGTGGAACGTACCAATTGTATTACCTAAATATACTTAACTAGTGAAGCTAGGCCTTGACTTGCAAAATAAGGTTAGATGAAATATGTTCTTCCACATTGCATCTAAGTCTTCTAAATACTTCTAGGCAGTTTTTGTATTTGTCAAAGTTGCTTTTAAGTTTGCTTCTTGGTCTATTCTAACTATTCTGAATATTTTTTGTACTTGTTAGGACTTCTTCTAAATTTGCTTCTAGGTCTTGTTTGACCCCTCTTTTCTTCTTTCTTCAGTAATACTCAATGAAGCTTTTAAGATTACTTCCAACTTTCTATCTTGTCAAAAATTGACTAATAAATAGAGCTTCTAGCTATTCTAAACTTCAAGCTTTATCCATAAAATATATTTTCTAACTTTGCTTCCAAGTTTCTGTTTTTATTAACAGCACTTACACTTTCATTAGTGGCCTTTAGTGTTTGTTATCACCAAAACATATCATTAAGGGATACAACATGCTTGAACACTACCATTCATAATATCCACTTTAGTATTCAAAATCTTGATAAAATCCTCGAAGATCTTTCGCTCATTGAACAAATCGAGATCTCCATCATTCTTCACCTTAATAACTTCCTTATCAATTTTCTAGTTGTAGGCTTGATGCATACCGTGACTAAGGACAGATAAGGTCAATAGTAAGGATAGGTCCAAGCTTGCCAAAAGCTTGAAGAGGCAATAGAGGGGTGCATGAAAGAACTAAAAGTGAATAAAAAGTAAGCAAAACTCACGAATAACTTGAAAGGATATGAAGCACCAAGGGAACTTTCTAGAACTCACAACACAACTCAATATGACATACGAGATGGTCTGGTAAGGTTACTCGCCACCTAACCTTGCTTAAGAGTTTTGATAAGAGTGAAATAAGAGTAAACAAAATAGTATTTTCAAAAGGGAAGAATATTCAGTTGTATTGATGATAATTTGATATTTATAGCTAGAAATACAGGGGTATTTATGCCCGAAAGTTCAAGTATGCTTTCTTAAAAGAGCATCTGTAACTATGTTGCTCTTTCCTTGCTTGTATTTTATCACGAAATTGAATCCTTCAAGGAATTCAACCCATCTCACTTGTTGCTTCGACAATTTGGTTTGACTTTAGAGGTACCTCAAGTACTCATGGTTAGTATAGATGACAAATTTTCTTGGTAATAAATAATGTTGTCACACTTGCAATGCTTGGATCGGTGTCAAGAGTTCCTTATCATACATAGAGCAATTTAGCTGAGGTCCTCTGAGCTTTTCATGTGGTAGGTAGGGCTAGGGAAAAAAAAAAAACTGTGAATCACGGATCAAACCTTGAATCGAATTAAACCAAAAAAAGCAGTTTTTTTATGAACCGTTTGGTTTATGATTCAATTTGGTTGTGTATAAATGGTTTATGGTTTGGTTCGGGAAAGTGAATTGAACTGAACCGAACCGAACTGTTTAGAATCAAATCGAATCAAACTGTTTAGTTAAATAAAAAAAAATTATGAATTATTTTGTACTTTTTTATATTTTTTTCCATCAATCTTCATAAATTTCATTAAATTTTTCATATTTTGTTATTTTTTTTTATCATAATTTTACATCAATTATTAAAATTAATTTGAGCAAATTCCATTTGAAATTTTATATTTATTTGGAGATACATATATTTAGTGAAAATTGGACACAAACGGTTCGAACTGTAGACCGAATGAAATTAAACTGGTTTAATTAGGTTTAAAAAATTTATGAACTGAACCATACAATTAGGTTTGATTAAAAAAAAAAAAACGAAATCGTTATATTAGGTTCAGTTTGGTAAGGGAGAGGTAAATCATACCAAACCGAGCTTTGCCCACCCTTAGTAGTAGACAATTGGTCGACCTTCTTGCATTAGGAAAACACTTATTCTAATGCCCGATGCGTTACATTTTAGCTCGAATATTTTCTTGAAGTCAAGTAGAACTAGTACAAGGGTGAAGGTTAACCTTTCCTTTATCTTAGTAAAACTTCTCTCCTCCTTTTCTCCCCATTGGAAGTCGGTATTTTTTTTTGTTAGCTTAGTAAGTGGCACGGTAAGGGTATTGAAATTCCTGATGAATCTTCTATATAATGAAGCTAGTCTATGGAAGCTTCTCACATCGGCACAAGTAGTAAGAGTCGGTCACTCGACAATTGCTTAGATCTTCTCGTTGTCCACTCATAAGCCTCCTCTACTTACTACGTAGCCCAAGAATACCATTTCCTCTTGGTAAAAAAAAAACACTTCTTAAGGTTGTCGAATAATCTTTCGGCATAGAGGATAGTCGGTACAGCTCAAAGATATTCACAGTGACTTGGTATGTCGATACTAAACATAAGAATGTTATCAAAACACAGCATGACACACTTCCTTATTAGATGTCTCAGCATATGGTTCATCAGCCTCATGAAAGTGCTCGGGGCATTCGACAGGCCAAATGGCATGACCATCTACTCATAGAGTACATGCTGAGCTTTGAAAGTAGTTTTCTACTCATCTCTCGGCCTCATGCAAATTTGATGGTGGTTAGACTATAGATCAATTTTGTTGAAGATCTTAACTCTACTCAATTCATCCAACATATCTTCCAACCTAGGGATTCGATACTTATATTTGATTGTTATATTGTTTATGGCTCGACTGTCAACATACGTCCACCAAGTATCATCCTTTTTCGATACTAGGAGTGTCGGAACAGTATAAGGGCTAAGACTCTCCCTATCATAACCTTTCTCTAGTAGCTCATTGACTTACTGTTGGAGTTTAGAAGCCTGCTTGGGACTCATCCAATAGACTGGCTTATTTGGCAATGCGGTACTGAGTATTAAGTCAATACAATGTTCATTGCTTGGGATAGGAGGTAATCCTTTGGGTAATTGTTTTAGGAATAGGTCAGGGTACATTTAGGAACTCTTTTACCTCTTAGGGTAGTTTACCCCACTCTTTTAACTTTAATAGTCTCTTGACTAACATGAGGGTTGGCACATTAGCTTTAAGGGCCTCTCGAAGCTTAGCTTTACTCATCATTAGAGTCTTCTTCGATCTGTAAGTAAGTTTTGTTTGTAGTTCATTAACTTCTCTTAGCGGCATCGAATTCAGCGTAATTTTCTTGCCATCCTTCTCGAACACATACGTGTTCCTATATCTATCATAGATAACTCTTCTATCAAATGGCCATGGTTAGTCAAGCAATACGTATGAAGCACATATAGGTAGCACGTCATAGAGAACTTCGTTGGAGTGAATTCCAATAGTAATTGGCAGTAGTACTAGTCGAGTGACATGTAGTGCTCCCTTCTCATTTAGTCAATGTAACTTGTATGGCCTTGGGTGTGCGATGGTCGGTAAATTTAAGCTTACGACCATATCTGTTGATGTCATATTGGTGTAACTTTTACTATCCATAATTAATGTGCTCACCTAATCATTCACCCTAAAGGTGATATGAAATAAGTTCTCTCTTTGCTCTTCTTATGGTGAAGGTTCTAAGTTCAATGTGTATCAGACAACTAGGACCAACTGGTCCAAGTCCTCGGCAAACACATTCTCTTCAATCAGTTCTTTCTCGACAGCTTCTTTCTCGATAGTACTCTCCTCTTCCTTAGGTTCCTCATCAGTACTTTCTACCTTTAGCTTTAGGACATCTCCTTTGGTGACCATAGTCCTTTGGTTTGGGCATTGAGTAGCCATATGTTTGAACTCTTAGCACTTGAAGTACTTGATCTAGCTTGTCTTCCTATAAGATCCTTATCCTTTCTCATAAGTTCAGGTTAGCATGTTATTGCTAAGTCAACCTTTTTGCTTGGCTTGAATATCTACCTTTTGGATCGGCTTGGTACTTGGCTAAGCTTGGTGACTTCCCTATCCTGGTCGATTAATTAGCAGTCTGGTCAGTATTCGACTTCTTTTCTGCCTCCCTACTTGTTGGGTTATTCTAATGGCTTCATTCATTGTGATAAGTCATTAGAGTTTTACATTATCTCGAATGTCACCTCTCAATCCAGTAAGGAACCTAAAGATTGTTTATGTTGGTGATTCTTCTACTCTACAGTGGATCATAAGCATTTCAAATTCTTGATCATAAGCATTTCAAATTCTTGATCATACTCATTGACAAATTGGCCTCTTTGTCTTAGCTCCTGAAGTTGAGTAGAAGTGTTTTGTAGATAAGTATCTGGCATAAATCTGTTTTTCAGTATTCTTTTCATTTCAAGTCAAGTATTAATCTCTCGGTAGCCTTCTTATCTCCTCATAGCCTAGAAATTTTTCTATCGCATGGCGGTATATCTGGAGAACTCAACAGCAGCAGTTCTCACTTTCTCGAAATCCTTGTACTGAAATAGTAAAAAAAACGCACCACTTTCTCTTCCTAATCGAAGTACTCATCTTCACTTTTAGATCCATTAAAGCCCGAAATCCAAAACTTCACATGGTTAGGGGCCTTAGGTGCTTGAGTTCGCTCTTCTTCTTCATAATACTCTTACTCATTCTCTTCTCCCATGTCTCCCAAGTCAATCCTTCTCCTCACTCGTCTACCTACTCCTCCACCTTAAACTTGTTGAGTTGGGTTTTGGCCTCTTATAGGTCAAGCAGCTTGTAGGGTGTTATGCGTGGCTTTAATAGGTTGGTAAACCAACACATGAACAGTTTAGGTTAGATCCACTAAGAAGTTAGCCACTTTGTCAAGTCTCTTGTTAGTGCTCTTAGGAGTGCCCTAGGATTGTCAGCCATAGTGGATAATACTATTGTTGTCATCCCCAACACCAGTATTAATACTTAGGTATGTCATTTGCTCTATAAGATTTAAGTCCAAACTCCTCAACTCAGTGCTATGGCTGATAGTATATCTTGAAGTCTACGAGACAATTCCTCTAAACTAGAAGCTTAACAATTAGTTAAACACGACAGCTAAAATAACATAGAAAACTTACTCTATTCTACACACATAAGACAATAAGGATAGAACTTCAAAACAATTATTATAACCCAAATGAAACCTTTGCTTTGATACCAAGATGATGGGTACCATGACTAAGAACAAATAAGGCCTATAGTAGGGATAGGTCCAAGCTTGCCGAAAGCTTGAAGAGGTGATGAAGGGGAATGTACAAAAGAACAAAAACATGAATAAAAGTAAGCAAAACCCACTAATAGCTCTAAAATATATGATACACCAAGGGAACTCACGGCATAACTTGATATGACGTACGAGATGGTCCAGTAAGGTTACTCATCACCTAGTCTTACTTAAAGGTTAGGATAAGAGTGAAATGAGAGTAAACAAAATAGTATTTACGAAAAGGAAGAATATTCAGTTGTATTGATCATAATATGATGTTTATAGCTACAAATATAAGGGTATTTATACTTAAAAGTTTAGCGCAACTCGCTTAAAAAGGAAAAGACAAAAATGGTATTATCCTAAAGAAATAATGTACAATAATATAAGAGGGTAAAAATGAATATTCAAGAAAAGCAATTATTAGTATGGTAGATGCTATATGTGGTCTGTATATGTAGCGAAGATACATTGGCGAGACCGTTGAAGGATGCAGACAAAAGAGTATGATCGGATTGCTAGTCCGAGTAGGGGTGGCTAATGATCAGTTCAGGGTCCTCTCAGTACCTCGACAAGGGTAAGGTTGAGTATTTGGTCGGCTTAGATGTGAGTGAGTCCTCATGAACAGTCTAACTATTGTCTCGGCTTATCTACAATTCTACACACTTTAGAGAGATGGGTAGTCATTCGACTAAACATACAGAGTAACTTAGTAAAGAGATACTCAATTTCGGTAGGAGTTGGTTGGAGTAGGAGGATTCGCCTTACCAACCCTTCTAGTTCTCGGGCTTGGCTATGGGTCAAAGGCTTAGTAGCCTGATTCCTATTAAGGCTCCCCCACTAAAGATTTATATAATCTATAAATTTCTAATATAAATACTTAATAAGCACTTAAAAACTATTTCATATGAAGAAACTTAAGAACCACTTACCATCACAGTGGGAAAACAATAATTATGATTTTGAAATGAGAACAGAAACATTTGCTTTAAGGCTATCATGTTTTAGAAAGAAGTCATCGAGAGGTGGTCTCACGTTTACAATTGATGACATTCCTAATTCCGAATGATTAGAAAGATTTCAAGAATTTCATATATTGCTAATCACAAGATTTTTAATGGCTATGGATCTATATGAAGTTATGACAAAATTCATGGCTAGGTTCATTGGAATTCTAAAAGACTAGTGGAACATAGTCGCTAAACATGACCAGATAGTCTTCCTTAGACAAATAGATTTCAACTAAGTAATTAGGATACTACACTAAGTCTTGATTGGAAATCCAGGGAGAAGTAAAATGAAAAGAATTCTTCTAAAGGAGATGTTATTCCTACCAAAAAAAGGATTTAGACTTGTACTACAAAAAGATGGTGCAACTATTTCATCAACTCAGAGTAGACTACACTCTCAAAATAGCATTTTTATCATCTATCCCTAAACCAAATGCTTTGGAGATAGCAAGGCTCTTTAGGCTCAAGAATTGAGGGACATTGATGTTTTAGTTGGAGAAATACAATAAGTGTTACATCATGTGATTGATGATGTGTTCAAAAAAAGGTAGTTGTTCAAAGATTACCTTAAAGGAGAAAAATTCCTAAGAAAGATATGTAAAAGATTAGGCATGCAAATTAAGTGCAAGCACTTCGACAAGGAATGTGCTTGTTCCTCTAAAAAGAAAAGATGTTTTAAGAAGGTTGCAATAGAGAAGGCCTTCAAGGTAAGGAGGGAGTAGAGAACAAAATGGAAACACTTTAGAAAAAAGAGTATAAAGGGGAGAAAGCTTCCTCATAATAAGATGGGGCATTATGCCAAACAATGCCTAAAAGAAAATCAAGATTTAAATAGATGAAGAGGAGGACCTAAAGTCATTATTCTTGGAAGTCTATTCTATCTAAAAGTCTAATCACTAAGTTCAAGCATAAATAGGCTAGATTCAGGAGACGAGTCATATTCTATGCAACCAGCTCAAGAGAAAGTGCTCGATTAAGAGCATACTCCTAACTCCTCATGCTTCAGCATATATCTTTACTAGCAAATATGCTAAACCAATTCCAGTGATAGCATTCATTGACATAGGAGCCATTGAAAGCATCCTTAATTTAGAAGTATTGCCCAAAGAATTATAGGGTTCGTACTAAAAAAATTTGTGATAGCTTTTGGTGAGAAGTTTCAAGTTCATTTGCGAAGTAAACCAATTAAAGTCCAATTCTTTCCCGATGTAGTATCATTACTCCAGTCCTTGGATTACCATTGCCAAATAAGGACATTATGTTTGTCAAGGTTACGGATAAACCTTGATGGTTTAAGATACAAAAAATATTTCAAACTATATATTGACATCCTTGGATTTTGCACCATGGGAGAGGTTACCATCAAGAGATCATTGAAAAATTTAAGAAGGATGCATGCGTTGAAAATCATATTGATTTTCTCAGTAAATGAAAAAATCTACTTCGAAAGAGTGAAAAGTTTTTCATATGGATTAACTTCAAAAGGAATGAGGAGATCAATCTCACAGAAGCTAGTCATTCAAGAATGAATCCTAAGCATGTTAAGTTGGTAAAATAAGAATGCCAAGAGTTACTCTGATAAGGATTGATAGAATTTTCAGACTTATAGTAGGCCTATGAAGCCTTCTTCATCAATAAGCGGTTAGAACAAGAAAGGGGCAAGTTAAGGCTCATAATCAATTACTAACCGCTAAATTATTTCATTCAGGATGACAAGTTTCCTATCTTAAATAGGAATGGTATTTTCTAGAATTTTGTTAAGGTAAGAATCTTTTCAAACTTTGATTTCAAAGCTGGATTCTAGTAATTAGGAGTTCATTTTGATGATAGACATAGACAGCATTCTAAATCTGAAACCACCATTATTAATAGAGTGTTTTATCTTTTGAACTCAAGATGGCTTCATTGTTATTCCAAAAGGTGATGATAAAAATCTTTGAGCCAATACTCAACAATGTTATCATCTATATATATCATATCCTATTGTATAGTCTAGACGAAGAAGCCCATGCACGATTGCTGGAAAAATTCTATGAAATAGTTGTATCTTAGGGAATTATGCTAACATAAAGGAAAATGAAGGTTACCTAATTTGAAATGGAATTCTTAGCCATGAAAATTAAAGATGGATGCTATTAGCCCGAACCATTGATAGCACATGAATTATCAAATTCTCAGACACTAACCTCACAGCAAAGCAAATGTAGTAATTCCTTAGAATAATCAACTACATTAGAGACTTTGTTCTAAGGATCTTTAGGTATACTAGCTTGCTCTCCAAGATGTTGAAAAAAGATCATGTAGAATAGGGAATTCACTAAACATAAGTCATTAGATTGTTGAAGGAAAAGCTTTAGAATTTGCCACCGCTAAAGATTCCTTTTGAAAGAAATTTTATTCTACAAATAAATGCTAGTGACAAATATTGGGAAGCAATCCTGTTGGAAGAAAAGGACATTAAAATACAAGCATACAACTACTAGAGCGATAGGTTTAAAGACTCTGAATTACATTACTACTCCACCTTCAAAGAGATCCTAGTAGTTAACTATGGTATTCAAAAGTTTGATTATCATTGATTGGGGACACATTGCAAAATAGAAATGGACATGAGCTCTTTTCTTAAGATGCTTAACTTCAAACAGAAAATAGTGCCACACCCCCAACTATTAAGGAGGCAAGAATAGTTTTCCAAGTACTCTTACAAAGTTAAACATATCTCAAGAAGAAAAAATGACGTGGCTGACTTTCTTTCTAGACTTAAGGAGAAGTCTCAAGATATAATTGAATGTCCTTCAATCCTTTTACACTAGTATCCCTATTAGGTAGTATTTGTGTATGTAATTTACCCAAACATCCCTATTTGGGTGATATTCATGCATATAAAGGACATAAAGCATCTGAGATGATTGCAATGTATCATCTAGGTTCATGATCATCCTATCCTAGATCATCATTGTCCAAGACACCAAGCGGATCATCATCTTAAACCTATCATAGATCAATTAGGATCCATCAAGAAACCAAGAGAAAATTTGTAGAAGAAACCAAAGAGAAAATTTCATACTACTAAAACCTGGAGTTCTATTAATATGGAGGTTTGAATCTGCAACCATTTAAACTCAATACCCATTCATCCATTTACATATATTCTGATTCTCTAATCCTCATATCTTTTTTAGAGAACTCAAATGGTTCTAATGGTAATTGCTTCATCATTATACTATTATAGTATGATTTACAGCCTCTAAGGTAGTCCAATTTTTAACTGAAATTGAGAACGGATGGCGAGATCATAATCTTTTAAAATTAGTAGAATTTTTATTATGGTTTAAGCCATTACATGAGTGGAAGAATTCATTTATGAAACAAATTAAGTAAGATACTAGCAACAACTTAGGAGCTGATATTAGTCATATTAAGCTTTTTATTTAGCATGAACAGGAATGGGTCCATTATCAGCGAGGGACATATCATCCAGTTATTACATATAGAATCCTTGATACCAGTTGGTTTGATGTAAGGATAGAGAGTCCTACTACAGGAAGCTCTAAAGGAAGTTATGCATTGTCAATCTTAACATTCCTAAGGAAATCTAGCTAAGGGCATTCGAAAGAGAAGTTTTATGTAATTACAACAATGATTATCAAAAGACTTTACCAAAAATCAACCGAACTCTAGGAGCCTATGAACGCATAATGAAGCAGGAATTCAGGGCAACAAGTATGGAGATAGATTATAATGAAGAATACTTGGTAGGATATAGTCAATATCCCTAAGATCCATATAATAGCAATGGCTTAAATTGTTCACTTGAAAGCAACCTCTCACAATCTCGTGAATCAATAAATTAGAGGCATCATGATAGCTTTTGTTAGGAATCTCTGATGTTTATGCAATCTTTGCCAAGAATCTCTAAAGTTCATGCAGTCTTTGCCAGGAATCTATTCTGTTCATGTAGTCTTTGCTAGGAGTTTCTACTATTCATACAGTCTTTGTTAGAAATCTCTATTATTCATGCAGTTTTTGCTGGGAATCTCTACTGTTCATGTAACTTTTATCAAGAATCTCAACAGTTTTAGTATTATGTAGCTTTTGTCTATAACGTTTATTTTATGTGTTTGTACGGTTAGTAGAATCTCGTCAAGAAACTTGGTTCATTAGTGTATTATTAATGGAATCTTGTCAAAAGTCATGGTCCAAAAGATTCTGTATTATCACGTAAGTGTTATTGAGCCTGTAGCCCTTAGTTAAATCCTCTTACTATAAATAGAGGAGGCATTGTATTCTTAAGGCAAACTTATTTGCTATATCTTAATACTATTTAGTGTTCTTATATATGGCTTTCTAAATCCCTTCACTCTTTCCCTAATTCCTATAAGAAAGAAATTGTTTAGATATCTAGTCTATCATCTCACATTTAAAGCATGCTTTATACTTGCCTCATTTGAGGATATTGTATAACAGAAGTAAATTTCGTAATTTCAAAAAAATGCAAACTCAAAGATCTAATACATGACAAGATGCTATAAAGGTAGGAGATCATCAAAGGTGCAGTGTTGAATTAGAAATTTAGCTAACACCAATATATATCTTATATGCTCTTCCGTTCTATTATGAAATTGTATTAAATCTCAAGAATAAGGTGTACTTGATATCAAAGCCAAACAATTTCTTTTCTTTAGGAAGAGACGAGAGTACCTGAACTCTTGTGGAAAGCCCCCTAAACCACCACTAGCATATTTGGGATAGTTAATTTTGCAGAGGATTAGAAAAAGAATGAATATCACATAAACCGGTGCAAATGGAGGATTATATTATATTTCATAGAGAATGAAAATCATACGTTAAGGCATAAATATTAGTGTGTATTTCATGTGCCAAGTTGAGATGATTTATTGGTGTTATATTAGTGTGGTAATGTTATGCAGTATTTACATTACTTTATGTAATGTATCTTCTATTTAAATAATTGAAAAATTTCATCCTCTATTTAGATCATTATAATATATATATATATATAATTTAAATCTGCCTCACGTGTTTATCTTTTCTATATAATTTTCCACCCTTTTACATATTACACTTTATACATGGATAAGGAAATCTGAGTGCGTTCCTGTTTGTCCACTAACGAATATTTTGTACCAATAAGCAACATACTTTGCAAAACCAGGAGGCAGAATTCAATACATTCTTTTTTCTACTTTTTGACCAAGAATTCAATCCGTTTAAATATACTTTTAAGGAACGCGCTTTTACTTTAAGCTCCGTGAGATAAGACAACAAAGCCTTTAGCTACTTAAATATTCAAGATATTACTTCAAACGAGAAAGTGCACCTCCACAAAAGCAACAGGAAAGAAAGATCGCGTTAAAGTAGGGCTTTTTTTTTTTTTTTTTCATTTGAGCATTATAAAATTCATGATAAACTTTTCTTATCCTGGACAATCAACTTTATCAAAAATACTGATATTAAAATGTCTATGAGTAAAGGTGTTGTCCACGGTGAAAAATTAACAAGGGAGGATGAATTGGTTGTTACTCGGAAAAACTAAACCTTAAACTTTTGTTCTTGCTTTCTAACGTATTAGAAACTTAGCAAATTTAAATAAAATGTTGGCGTGCAAAAGCTTAAAAATGTTTCTTAATCTAATCTTTCCCATAATTATCTTGCTTCTTTCTTAACTTTATTTCCTGGTTTGATATTTAATTCTCTAAAGCTATTTCATGCTTTTGTCTTAGACATATGTGTCAACATAAACAATCAATACATCAAACAAGCAAAAGCAAAACAAATGTGTAGTAAAATAAAAAGCTAATGGTTTGGAAGATCAAGTAATGATATATAGAGGTTTCTCGTAATGACTCAATTTTTTTTTGCTAGTACCAGGTGTTAGGAATATAAGTCTACCACGTCAACGTGTGTAACACTATTTGAAAGAAATTGAAATGGGGTCTATAAGTTTGTCACAAGTTATTGAATTTGCCATGCCTCATAATCCGTGATTGGGATTAATGCAAGTGGACAAAATTTCCCTCATTATTTTCTCAAATGGTTTACCAGTTGCTCTATTGAGGATTACAATAACGTTCCTAAATACTTTAGTTCAATTTCTCACATAAATAATTGGTCGAACATTTTCACTCACATATCAGAGTAATAGGTCTCCTTGAAAAGGCTATTTTTGTTCTTATATCTTTCGTCTTTCGTTTTTCTCTCTTCTTTTTCGTATGTCTTCTATTCTTCATTCTTCAGTCTTTATATAGGCTTCAAATTCAATGTTCAAAAAGTTATATTGTTGCCAATAGCCACTGTCTTCAATACTGAATATATCCTTCATATTTTGCCATCAAAGGCATCGATCAATATGCGTAATCTTCAATTTTCTTCTTCTTCTTCTTCTTCTTCTTCTTCTTCTTCTTCTTCTTCTTCTTTTTTTGTCTTCTAGAATATGTACTTTCATTTTTGTAGCTTATTTGAATATATTTTATTTGGAACACTTCAGCTTTCTTGGCGTGATCAAATATATTAGCCTAATATGTCTTCTCCTCGATACCGGATCTTTCACCTATAACTTCCACAATAATTCTAATTCTTATTGTTTTTGGCGTTTCGTTTGTCTAGTTGAATGGCTCCTGATTTGTTTGTACCCTTTTCTCGCTTTTGTAGCTTCTGACTTGTTCATAGCGTTTGTATAGCTTTTAAAACTTGTTTAGTTTTTGAAATATATTTAGCTTTTGTTTTCTTCAGATCTTATTTTTGTTTCGCTGTCTGCTTTCTACTTACATGCTTTTGACAAAATAGTGTTTCTATTTCCTCGCTTCTTATTCTGATCATTATCTGCATGTTGAAGTTCTGAAAAACGCTGGCTTTGAACCATTCTAGGTTTGATTAATTCTTTAATTTTATGATAAATAATCTTTTCTAAGCACTTAATAGCTTGATTAATCATATTAAGTATATATGTTTTGTTATCATTAAAACAATTTTCAATGGTAGTTTTGACAAAAATAAAGTCAAATGGTATGTGATTTATTTTGGCAATGAAAAAAAAAATTCCTAATACATCCTCTAAATTATTAGTTATCGATAGAGAACCTTTATAGAGCCCATAATGTGACTCCATCTATAAATAACTCTTGAAAGTTTTAAGTGCACTCCCAATTGTTACTAGAAAATTATAACTAAAAGAAATTGAAATAGATCTCTCAATTTTGTTTTTCTTTCAATTTTTCTCAATTTATCTCCTTAAGATATTATTATATATAATCAATGGTTGAGATTATTAAAGAAAAAATGATATTACGACGACATCATAATATATTCTAAAAATCCAAATAATCTCAATAATTAGATTGTAAATCGATGGAAATTGATAAAAAGAAAAATTGAGAAGATAAAATTAACTATGTTTTTGGTGCTTTAACAACAACTTAAGCCTTGTTTACTTCAAGAAAAATGTTTCTCAAAAGACATTTTCTCTATGTTTCTTATTTTTTGCGTTGAAAAAGACTGTTAAAGAAGAAAAAATTTTCTCTTGTAAGGGAAAGTTTCTTTATTCAAAGGAAACTAATAATCTTTTATAGTGAATGCGACTAACTCTTTTTACAATAGAATGTGATTTTCCAAATTAGTATGTGTATGCATTCTTATTGTACATGTGTAGATTTTAAAACATATAAAATGTTAAAAACAACTTTTAGAACTTTAGAAATCTATTCACACTCAAACAATAGTTTAAAATTCTTTATGCAATTTTATAGTCCACAATCAATTTTTTTTTAAGAACAAAATAAAAAATAAAATAAACATCAAACCTTTTATATACTTAATTTATATTCTCATGTATTTATATCTCCACTAGAGTAACAATTTTGGGAGGAAAAAAAACCGACTAAATCAATCTAGAGCAAATCGCAAAACCGCAAACTAAATAAAACATGTAGGTTTTCTACCAATTTGGTTTTAGAATTCCTAACTCGAAAAATTTATAATTTGTTTAGTGAAGTAATTTAAATCAAACAGAAAAAATGAAATCAAACCGTTTTAAAAAATAAAATAATATTTACTTAGTAATTGAATAAATTCTTATCGTAATATATTTTTTAAATGAATTTAAGTTTATACCCATTTAAAATGCATATATGTATATGACTCTTATGACTATCTTTCATTAAAATATGAATATATATTGATCCAAAGTTTATATGGTGTGCTATCTAAATGAATATAAATAGTTATTAAGATACTTTAAAATTTTTTTGATTGTATGAATATTGGTTTTATTTACCTCTTATATAGCATGTTATTATTAAAAGGGGTAAGTAATTATGATATGGGATTATATATTATGTATTTACTTTTTTAAATTATAAATTATTTTTCACTGAAATATTATGCTTTACCAAAATTTCTAAACTAAACGGTTCGATTTGTGGGAAAAACCGAAACCCATTTGAAGCCGCGACGCCCCTAAACATATATGCAAACGAATAGAAAAGCGGAAAGGAAAGAAACAAAAGCAAACGTAAAAGTCGTCATATTAAAAGAAAATCGCATGCCGCACCACAAGGCCTCGTCCAATCTCCATCTCCATCGTCTCAAGCTTCAACGTCTCCTCAAATGTAGGCTTCCTCTCTCCCTCTTCCTCTCTCTTCCTTCCCCGGAATCCCACGCTACTCCCCGATCCCATACGGCCGGTGTCGGATGCACGGACGGTGATACGATACTAACCGATAAACAGACGGAAGTTAGTAATAATAATAATAACAATAACACACCACCATACCACAATGGCGGGGAGTTACAGCAATTACAGGATGTTCAAATGCTTTAATAGGAACTTCAAGATCACGGATATTGAACCGCCCTTAGACGTAGAAGAAGCGTTTGCTAAGTATTCGCGTTGTACGAACTACATGACGGTTGATCAGTTCCGTCGGTTCCTGGTGGAGCACCAGGGTGAGGTGGACGTTACTGTAGACGATGCGCAGCGGATCATGGAACAGGTTTTGGATAGAAAGGAAAAGCATGGAGGTTCGGGGAATTCAAAACATGGAAAGGGGCAAGGGCAAGGGCAAGGAAAAGGACAGGGACATGGACTTCGTGTTGGTGACTTGTTTCATTTCTTGTTTTTGGATGATCTCAATGGTCCCATTTCGTCCGAGGTTGGATTTTGATCCTCTTTTCCTGTTTTTATCTTTTTATAGCCGTTGTCGTTACCTTACATTAGATTTGTGTGGCGGTCCGATGCTGTGATTCCCATATGGGTTTAGGGGTTAGTTATGGTCCAGTCGACTCAACCATCCAGTCAGCCGTCCGATGTGTTTGGTTATTTCAGCAGTTAGATGACTGATTGGACAGATTAATCATCTCTTGTCTGTATGATATGCGGAAACATGGATAGTGATGATTATCTCTCTCTCTCTCTCTCTTCTTCTTCTTCTTCTTTTTTGGGTGGGGGATCTTCATGTAGTTGCTTATGTTCTAGTACTAGATCATAAAATAGTCTTCATTTATACCATTGCTGATGCAGTTTTGGATGATATATATCACATAGAGAAAACGTGATGAAAAAATGAGGAACATGACATTCCCATAATGTTTCCAGTATAGTTTTGTATGACAATTGTTGTTGTGTTTGATGTTTTAGCCACTAGATAACAATTCCTTGTTTTTTAGCAGAAGGCGAGGGGCTTGTCACAAGCCAACTCATGGATTTTTAAACTGTTCTAGAACCAAAATCCGCTGCAACATCTGCTAGTAGCATTCTTTATAGTTTTTGGTAAAATTCAAAGAAGATGGGACCGTCACATTCTCTTTTGGTAGAGACATATTACCTGTTTCAGTTTTCTTATTCGCATCATAATTTCTTGATGTTACTTTTCCTATATACAATGTTATGATGATGGTTTGGTCATTGAAATGTATGGTGGAATTGTTTCTCTGAATAGCTAAATGTGATTCCAGGTACATCATGATATGACTGCACCATTGTCACATTACTTCATATATACGGGACACAACTCCTACCTTACTGGAAATCAGTTGAGTAGTGATTGTAGCGATGCTCCAATCATAAGAGCACTACAGAGAGGTGTGAGAGGGATTGAACTGGATATGTGGCCAAATTCTTCAAAAAATGATATCCTTATTCTCCATGGAAGGTAATAAAGAGTCATATGCATCCGTCACTTTTATGGTTGGATACTCCCTGAACTTTTAGAAGTCTTCTATGTGCATGAGGAAATTCTTTCTTCTGATACTTAATCTATTGTTCATAATTCAATAGATTAGACATTTTCACTTTGGTGAAGTAAGATTTCTTATTTTGATTCATTGGTAGACGTTTTGATTTGATCACGTACTGTTTCTAGTTCAGTTTAATTTTATTTGCATTTGGTTTCAGTCTCTTAGATGATTAACCTGACTTGGTTTTTAATCATCAGTAATCGTGGATGATGAGAGGTTGTAGATTGTTGTACTAGTACTAGTACAACCCGTGCATTTAAAGTGCAAGGTATATTAAGCTTTGGGATAATTTGTCTAGAGGCAGTTTGTATAACCTGCTGCTAGGTGTTCTAGGAAAAGTTATTTGTTGCATATAAATAGATTGTAGGCAATAACCAGTTCTTTTGCTAAGTAGGTTGGGCTGGTGTTTGAACCTGAAACCTGTGAATGAGAGCATAAGAACTTTATTATGGAACTGCGCTGGCTGGTGGCTGTTGACATATTTCTAAGTGTCCTAGAAAGGTTCTTGGCTTAAGTAAGCTGACCTTTGATTCTTATTGTGATTTTAGGACACTTTCTAGACGGGTGAACCTTGTCAAATGTTTGAGGTCCTGAAATGAGTATGCTTTTGTGAAATCTCTATATCCTGTTATTGTGATTTTAGGACACGTACTGACCTTGGATTCTTATTGTGATTTAGGACACTTACGAGTCCAGTGACCCTTGTCAAATGTTTGAGGTCCATAAAGGAGTATGCTTTCGTAAAATCTCCATATCCTGTTATAATTACTTTAGAAGACCATCTCACACCACAACTTCAAGCTAAAGTTGCAGAGGTGTGCTCTAAATTCCATTTGAATAAGAAAGTTCTGAATAGAACACTAGCTTAAGATTGGATTTTTGCTTATTCTTTAGTATGATATTCCATATAGATGGTGACTGAGATTTTCGGAGACATGTTATATTACCCAACAGAGGAAAGCTTCGCAGAATTCCCATCACCAGAACTGCTGAGATATCGAATCATCATTTCAACCAAACCTCCCAAGGAGTACCGGGAATCTAAAGGTTCCCCAGACAAGGGTATTCTTTTCCAGAATGATAGGGATTCATCTGAGGAAGACACACCAGAGTCTAAAGTTGTGTTGGAATGTGATGATAAGGTAAAAGGTGCTTAGCATGAACTTCTCATATATTATGTTTTTGTTTTATGATAAGTTTAGATCCACAACTGATCGATCTAAAAGCTTAAGTCTATCAAATCACATGTGGTTATAGGGATGAGATGAGTGCATAAGAATTCAAACTCATCTTGCTCTGGTTACGTGATAAGTTTAGAGTCATAAACTGATCTAAAGTCTATTCAGGGTGTGACATTATTGGTTATCATTTCTCATTTAACTACTTCTTTATGTAGTAGATTGAAGTTGATGAAGATAGTGACGAAGCTAATCCAAATGATCCAAATTCAACCTCTTTCCAGTCAGGTGCTCTTGACTATAAGAGTCTAATCACAATACATGCAGAAAAACCAAAGGGAAATTTAAAAGATGCATTGCAAGTTGCTGATGATGTAGTTAAACGACTAAGTTTGAGTGAACAAGAACTTGAAAAGGTAGCTTCATCTAATGGTGCAGATGTAGTGAGGTATCTCAAACCATCCTAAAATATGAGAGTCAAACATCATCTTCTGGTCATCATTGATGGTTTATTATTGATTTTCTTGCTTTCTCAGATTCACGCAGAAGCACATTCTCAGGGTATACCCTAAAGGAACAAGAGTCACATCTTCAAACTTCAATGCACATCTTGGTTGGATGCATGGTGCCCAAATGATTGCCTTTAACATGCAGGTTGGATCACCAGTTTCCAACACATGAATAAGACTTGACATTGGCTTTCATAGATATCTCTATATGAGACAGTGTGATCATGCTATTCCCTGTTATCCTGCAATATACACCTATTCTAGCTCTCTACATCCTCTGATTGGCTGCAACAATTTGGCTTGTTTTGGAAGTCATACCCTCATGATTAAGGTTTATTGTCTCCTCTCCCAAATAAGTCCTCAGAATTATTCTCTAGAGGAAAATAGCAAAGACTATGTTCACCTCTTCATGACAAATTCAATGCCGCTAAATGGGAAAATGTTAGCAATTGGCTTATCTAGATAACTGGAGAATATGTTCATGAAGTTAAAAAGGGAAAAAAAGAAAAAAAGCAAAGGAAAAGGTTTTGATTGTTTGAAGACAGTCTGGAAACCAATTTGTTTGTTTTACTTGTCCTTTTAACAACATGGAAAAATATTTCTGCACTAGGACTATCATGAAGTTATCAGACCAGCGTGGGAGGATCCAAGTTCTTAAATTTCAAAAGATACTCCATTAAAATTTTGGAAATATTCAGAAAACAAATGTATTTCTTATGGTTTTGTCTCGCACATCTGTAAATGGCCTTTCCTGGGTGCGATCCTGTGTTTGTCAGTGATGACCAGGTTTCATGGGAGCAAGTATTAAATTGGAATAATGACCTTTTGGACTACTTAGTCAGGTGATCATAGCTTTTTCTGCTGGTAGGGATATGGGAAATCACTTTGGAAAATGCATGGTACGTTTAGAGCTAATGGAGGATGTGGCTATTTGAAAAAGCCCAAGTTTCTGATGGAGCGAGGTCCAAGAAAGGAGGTATTTGATCCTAAAAAAGAGTTGCCAGTAAAGAAGAAATTGAAGGTAAGTATATACATATACTTGATCCTGGTTCAGAACTGAATCTTTGTCTGGTCTAGTTTGACAAGCCTGAAATCTTTGAACTGATTCATAGGTAAAAGTATATATGGGAGATGGTTGGACAAAGGATTTCAGCCGGACACACTTCGATACTTTCTCGCCACCAGATTTTTACACAAAGGTAACATCAGTTAATTAATGTTTGGAGTTCCAGACAAATATCAATCTTTCAGAGATGAATACAAGAAATCCTAATTACAGGACATTCTTTGGAAACTATCAACATCATAGAGACACCCCGAATTGCTTAAATGGTGGAGTTAAATTCCTTGAAAAACATCGATAGAGCAAAACTTCTATTCCAATGTAATAATACCAAGTTAGTCTTTTGTATAGATGCACTTTTACAATTATTTTGTTAAGGCTGATTTATCACTTGATGATTTGGAAAATGGACCAATCTTAAAGAAAAAACTATAACAAATGTATTTTATGGAAAAGATTGACTTCATACTGCAATGCACTGAAAGAGAAATTTCGTGGTGTCTAACATTTTTCAAGCATAAATCGAGGTGGTTTTTGGTTTCCATTGTAATTTACTCATATATGAGAAGGATTCTCCTGGCCATGAATGATACCTTGTTTATACAAGAAAAATGGGATTATGTCCTGAAAAATCTGCTTCAGTATTGATGTTGTCATAGATTCTTTGGACTTTTTTTTCATGTGCAGTTTCTTGCATTGTCGATTTTATGTTTTTCACATATGACTTACAACTTACCAGCTTCAAATCGTTGGGGTGCCTGCTGATGCTGCCAAGACGAAAACGAGGGTCATCCAGAACGATTGGTTTCCAGTTTGGACCGAAGAGTTTACATTCCTCTTGACGGTTCCGGAGTTGGCTTTGCTTCGAATTGAAGTCAGAGAGTACGACCGGTCTGATAAGGATGATTTTGGTGGCCAGACATGTCTACCCATATCAGAGCTTAGACCCGGGATCCGGGCAGTCCCATTGTATGACAAAAAAGGAGACAAGTATAAATCTGTGAAGCTTTTAATGAGATTTCGGATGGTGTGAAACTAATTTTCTGAGCTTTACGGGTTGAGTAATTTCTTATATAGATGATTTCTATATGGACCAAGCCAGATCAAGGTGTAGGTCGCAGTCTTACTTTGTACTCACACATGTTCTCTAGACCCGATCTATATCAGATTTTTCGATACGTGAGGACTAAACCATACATGTCATGCTCGTTAATGCTTGTGATTGGCATAGTTTGTATGGAGACTATACATATGATGTTTTTCTGTACAAAGTGTTCATTTCCTGGCAGGATAAGCTGTTGTTGTGCACCGGTTGTTGTTAGATTCGTGGGGACCACTACTGGAAGAAACGTTTCTTCAAATAGCCTTTGTATTTAAGGCTGTAAATATTCTATTCATTAAAAGGGAATGCTCGTTGGTCATTTTTTTTTGGATCCAATCATATTTCATTTTATTGGTCTTTTTTTCATCTTATAAGTATCTTTTCAATATTTACTTAAATCTTACCTTTGATAAGAATAAAATATTAAAAAGATGAAAATATAATTCTATATATATTTCTCTTCTAAAATTAATTGTTCAATAAATCCTAATGAAATTGAATTTATCTACTCTTAACTTCATTCACATTTACAAAAGTTACTAATTAAAATAATAATTTTTAATAAATAAAAAATATATATATTTTTAAATTTTTTCTCTTAAAAGTATATGAATATTCTATTAGTTAAATACAAAATATTCTATTAGTTAAAAGGGCATGCTCGTTTGTCAATCTTTTTGAACCCGACTATCATTTTAGACTCCATTTGATTCATATTTTTTTTCATCTTATTAGTATATTTTCGGTGTTTATTTAAATTTTGCATTTAATAAGAATAAAATACAAAAAAAAAATGAAAATATAATTTTATATATACTCATCTTCTAAAATTAATTACCAAATAAATCTTAATAAAGTTGAATTTATCTACCATTTGCTTTATTCATATTTACGAAAAAAAAGTACCAATTAAAATAATCATTTTTAATACATAAAATATATATTTTTCAAATCTTTTCTCTTAGAAGCATTTGAAATTTTATTTTCCAATTCTAATATTTCAATCACTAGAATCATCATAATTATGAAATTAAAATAGATACCATATTAATAAAATAGTTTTTTAATTATCAAATTTCAAATAGATAAAGTATCTATGGATAAGATATAGTATCTATGGATAAGATATAGGAAAAAAAAAAAATCCAAATAGGACCTTAATCTCTTTGATTCTATGTGTATGGACTATTTGATACAGAAGGACTAAACTATACATGCCATGCTAGTTGACGCTTGTGATTAGCATAATTTGTATGGACACCATACATATAATGTTTTCTTGTACATAGTGTTCATTTCATTAAAAGGATATGTAAAAGATTAGGGTTCAACAAACATAAAAATAGTATCTTGAATAAAATGATTTTTACATAACTTACTAGAAGCGGAATGTGCATCTCTCTTGTAATCACATCGAATTCTTCAGTGTAAATAATTTTTTCTTCCTTTACCCTCTTTCTTTTGTTATAGAAGTTTTAAGACGGAGAATTGTGTCTATAACCTTAATGGCTAGGAAGAGGATTGATTTATACTTATTTAGCTTTTAATCAAGTACATCCGTTAAGTGCTAAAATAAACGAATTAGATTTAATGTGCTATTAAGTAATTATATGTATTTGAAAAGATACAATTAAATTATAAAAGTTGTTATTTCATATCATGATATAGGAATACTTAATACTATAAATTAAATAGTTAAATAAGTGACCATAATTTATAGAGATATCTTCCCATTATCAAGCTACATTATTTAATGAATTTTCAACATTTTCCTACTTGGCTTGAAAATCATACAACAACAATACTTAATAGCACTATTATAAGCGTGCATTATAAATTAACCTATTATTTGACTTAATTACCTATTTCAATACCTTACTGAAGCGAGTTATGGTGGTGATACATTATTTCATCAACATATTTCCTTCCATATACTACTACATCTATTAAAAATAAATCTACAAGTGATATAAATTCATTATTGTTTACATAAATTTCTTATAATATTTCCTATTAAAAAAAATCAAGTGTAATTAACAAGAAATATTACTATAACTTAGAAACACACATTATTAAACTCAGAGTGTATGAATCACCTTAAACATCATTCATCATTATAATCAAGATCCATTCTTTGTACATACTCTTAAAATATCTTTAATTGTAAATCTTTTGTTATAGGTTTCACTATCATCGTGTCGATCCAAATGTATTGAATAGACACTATGAGTCTAAACCTCCTCCTTAACGTTAAAATATTATAATTCCATATGTTTGGCACCTCTTGAATATTTGTCATTTTTTGAGAAGAAAAACTACTATAGAATAATCGCAACAAAGTCTCAACAACTTAGTACTGGTGTTGATAACCTTAGGTCCTAAAATAAAGTTTCATAGCCATAATGCATGAAGTGTAACTTCAAAAACATGCTTTAAATTCTACTTCCATAATAGATGAAGCAATGATAGATTGCTTAACACTTTTCTATGAAATTGCTCTCTTAGATAAAAGAAATAAATAACCAAAAGTATATTTTATATAGTCAAGACATACAATAAAGTCTAAATCTAAGTATCTAGTCACTACAAGTTGATTGGATTTCCTATACATAAGCATGTAATTCTTTGTTCCTTTTAGGTATCTCAACACATTTTGATGTATGATCTATAAGAATCAATATGTAGATTTTGTCTAATGAGAAATTTAGCATATAATTCAAGGTTTAGTTGAACTTAATACTAATGATAAGAATATCAAGAACCTCAGTATAAAATGATGATATTGACCTAGGCCTCTTGATTAGATGAATTCACGAACCTTTGTATAAGACCTTAACCCAATGAATTACATTGACCAAATAACGTTGGTATGATGAAGAATGAAACAAGATAAGATTCTTGATGAATTCGAAAGTTCTCAAAAAAATCAAAGCAAAGAGATGTAATTCTCTCTTTAAAGGAATACAATTTATCAAAGTGTTAAAAGTTCTGTTACAATTAAGAATAAGATACATATTATATAGAAACCCTAACAACCCTAGGGCAATTAGGTAACTGGACATACTAAAATAAACCTTAGGATAATTACTTACAACTCTCAACAAATTAACAACAAACAAATCTAAAATTTATAATAACAATAATACAACAACTCGAAGAAGCATATGCACATGTGCACATCATGTGCATTTCCTTTGGCTTTAACACACAAAGCATAGGGAATTTTCCATGTAAATATATGGCATGTATAAGCTCTAATATGAAGATACATAATGTGTACTTCTTATCCTTACCCATCCTTGTTTTAACCATGGTGTATGTTGTTTTGGCTTAGGTTCGATATCATGCTTGCATCATACCCCCCTTCTTGTCATCAAATCTTATAAGGTCCTCTCAAATGAAAACAACCCTACGAAACTCATAAAAAGTTACATAAAAATATCTAAGCATTCCACACTTGAGCTTTGTTACACTCCTTAACCCCTACATAAGCAGCCTCCATAATAATTCACAATTAACCTTAAAAATATCAACACATTTAATAACTCCAATGACATCTAGTTCTATGCAACCAATCCCAATAAAGTTATGCCATACATCTTGTGGCCTTAGCAAAAAATTCAATAAAACCAATCTAAACTCCTTCCATTCATTACAATCTCTATCTACAAAAGTCATGTAGCAATGCTAAACATCATACTCAAGCAATGGAATAGGTAATAATGATAGCTCTCTAGTACCTTGATGAAGCCCAAATCTCGAATTAGCTAAAAGATTGTTCTCATATTTCATCATAACATCTTGTATTAGCTTAGAAAATTTCAGTCTTCCAAAGTACTCATATAATCTCAAGTATCCATGTACTATTAACTCATTAATGACATGATCAAGTGTAAAGAAAACATTACACCAATGAAAAGAACCATAAACAATTTCACAATTAATTCCCACAAACATCCTATTAAAATTTGATAGGCACAATAGAACAGTAGCACACAATTCGACCACATAATCTTAATAATGGATCAAGATATATCAATCACAAAGGTGGAAGATGAAAACTCAAATACCTCTAATCACCAGTATCCATATGAGGCAATAATAATGTAGCAACATCAAGAATCGCTTCAGCTTTCCCTATTGGAATTTTTATTTTTGTTTCCTCGTTTCTACGTACTACCTCTATAACCTCCATCCGTCCCTCAAGCCTCTTCAAAATCTTATTCATATTCTCCATTTATTCTTTACGAACACTTACTTCTTCTAATATCTACTTCTGTTTCTTCACAATAGTCTCCATTATTTTCTACTCTTTCTTCTTTTTATCAAATGACTATTAGCAAAATCTATCCTTTAGACAGTATAGATGCTCTTGCACCAAGTCTTCAAGTATGGGCCTAAAAATAATTCTTTTTCCTCCCTTTATTATCAATCATTCATCCTCTAAGTTCAAATATACAGCTTCACGATATGATTATCGACATCTTCTTAGATTAATATGATAATCATCTTTAGGAATAACATTATAGAGAGCTAAAAATCGTTATATTAGTTATTGGGATGAGCTTATTATTTATTTAGACTTGACCCCTTGGGTTAGGTGACAGGGCTTAAGGAGTCCAATTCGTATTAGGATGATTCATGAAGATTTGGCTTGATGGGCTTGGAATATGGATTGTTGGATTGGCCTGTCCGCCTCTAATCTTTTTCAGGCAGGCTCATGCACTTATAAGGAGGGCTATTGGCTTTGGGCGCATTAGTTAGCTCATTTTAGATAACCATGAATCGAGCAAGCTCTATCTTATCCGTTGATCATTTAGATGATCCGACGGATGTCACCATGCCAAAGAGCCTATAAATACCCAACATTTCCTCATCATTTGGGACTTTTGGAGAGAGATTGGAAAAACGGTATTATACTGTGAAAAACTTTGCTTTTTAAGATCAAATAACGTTCAGGAATTCTCTATTGATTGTTGCAAAGAAAATCAAGATTGGCAGCACCAGCACCTATACCGGTATTAGCACCAGCACTAGTGCCACCTGAAGCCAAACCAGGAAGGCCCTAAGGAAAGAGATCTAAGGGATTGGCATTGCGTCCACTAGAGGGAACATGTGCAGTTTGTGCTGGCTATACCGAAGGATTAGCACCTTGTCCACTTGCAGGAACTCGGGCAACAGGTGCAATGTCAGCTTGTATGTTAGATTTCAAGCATAAACATGAATGTAAGCCATCTAAGAAAAAAAAGAAAATGAGTAAATAGGGCCAATGATCCAACCATGTGATCATATATATATATATATACACACACACCAGTCAAGTGTTTAACAATTTGCAACTCAAAATTTAAGCCTCCACAACCTAAGAATTTCTCATCCTGCCAATCTACATTGTAAACCTTAGGAAAAACAGTAGTTGAACCTTAACTCGAGTCCAAGTGTTCTAAACAATATAATAAATCGATAAGGCGAATGATAATAAAAGAAAATGAAATTTAATAAATCAAATATAACACCGATAACAAAACCTTCAAAATTTATCAAAACCCTAAATTGCTTACTAAAACCCTAAAACTCGTTCATGCATCATTAATCGAAATCGAGCTCAAAATTGCTCGAGACCCTAAAATCATAAACATAAACCTATAAAATAGTTAAATATTACACAATAGCAATAAAATTATAGTCGAATGTAATTTTTGACTAAATTGACTATTTGTACGACATTGTAATAAAATTTTCATAATAACTTGTAAAAATTATAATTGTAACGGGTGTCGGTTAAATTGATAAAATTTCACAGAATTTTGAAAACTAATCTACGAGGAAATTCATTATAATTTATATAATTCGAAAAATTACACATAATTGTTAATAAATTTCATTTTCCTTCTCTACTATTTTCAATTTATCTCAAATTTTCTCATCTTTTCCAATTCAAACCCCTTCCCTGCACAAAACATGAAGAAGAGCAAAAGTTAAAAAAAAAAATAGAAGAAGTTACTTAAACAAGTAAAAGACATGTGTGGATTTTGTTTTTGTCTTATTTCAATTAATAAAAAGTCAACTTAGCTTAAAAACTAAGCCACCATCACGTGAGCAAAGGAAAGATTATATAAATATGGAAAAAGGAAAAAAAAAATTCTGCACAAACACACACCCATAATCTGCAAACCGAGAGGAAAAAAAAGAGAGAAAAAGAAAGAAAGAAAAGAGAAAAAGAAGAAGGAAAAGAAGAAGAAAAAAATCCAAGATAATTAGTAAGTAATTTATTTTAAGAAATATATATGTATATGATAGTATACATGTGTAGAACTATAGTATTTTTATGATATTTTATGGTATTTATGCATATTATACTAATAGTATATGTTTATGTGTATAAATACCTAAGTTTACTTATATGTATAAATATAAGATTAGATATGTATACATGTATGTACATAGGTATATTATACATGAGTAGATGTGTTATGTATATTTGCTGAAATACATATGATGAGTATTATGTATTTTATACTATAGTACACATGTATGATTTATACCCAAATTATATATATGTGGTTATTCTTGGATAATTATTTTAGTATATATACATATATAATCGTATAGTATAGTACATATATACATATATTAACATACTTCCATAAGTAGTAGTATGAGACACATAAATATATATATAATATAAGGTATAAGTATTATAGTATATAGTATATTATGTATGAAATGTATTGTATATATATATATATATATATTTGTTTTATGCTAAATGATAAATACTATATAAGCATATGTATATCGAACATATATATATATGTATTTATAAGTATGTAAGCCGAATATATATATGTATGTATTTATATGAATGTATGTCGAATATATATATTTATATATATAGATAAATGAATATGTGTATAAGAGCATGCTTGAAATAAATACATATACATATATCGTACGTATAATATAGATAGTGTATATATGTATATATAATACCGTAATTTACGATTCTATGATAACATAAACTATAAACTATATATTATAAGTATTGGAATATATATATATATATGTATAATCATAAGGTACATAAGGAGAAAATAAGAAAAGGAGAAAAATAGGAAATATACCCAAAATAACAAATATATGATTTAAATAATTAGTAACTTATAAATATGTTACGAGAAAGCGAAAATCAATATTTTATAATTTTTTTTTAAATTTAAATAATAATTTTTGTGATAATTTTTGTATCACAATTTAAGTTACGAGTCACAACGTCCAAAACGGACCTCGTACCGGGAAAATACACTCGAAAACGATCAAAATGGACTATAAGTTCATAATGATTCGAGCTAAAACGAAAAAAGTAACACGCGATTCGATAAAAAGCTCGAATCGACAGTTTTACGTAACTAAGTAAAATAAACCTTACACATTATAACTCTAGTTAGTTTTAAATTCCCTATCTTACACATTTTCCTTATTCTCATGTGATCACGATATCGACCCTGAGCTGCCAACCGACTATTACGATCCCTGAACTAGCCATGGCCGAGTGAGTTTTTCCTTATGATTCCATACTTGTTTGTGCTTGTAAATAGTGACTCTAAATTATGATGTATAAATGAATGTGTATGGGGTTGGGTTATGCTTGTGTATGATAATTGTTGTGAATTGTGAATCTATTTTAAAGTTCAATAATATAATGTTTGATGCATAGTAGATTCAACAGATTGTTTGTTTGTGACTTGGAATGATCACTGATTAAATATGACATAACTTTTATTCGACTAGAAAAGTTAACTTGGATCATTCATAAATCATGCACTGCATAACTATTTCCGGGTAGTCACATTACACGAAGGTAGCGAGAGGCCATACTTGAGTTGATTATTGAATGTTAGTGATTTCGTACGGTGCACACGGACGATATGACCTTACCCTTGCCCACGGGATGACTAGGCGTTGGAGGCGCGAACCGCCTGGCTATGGGTCGAGTCCAGAGGCCTTTATTTAAGGGTGAGTGAGGGCTGCGTGAACCTACTCACAATCATATATAGAACTCGTTTTGATAAAGCTGGTAATGGATGTACCATTACATTTTAAATACAAAACGCGGAGTTTCGTTATGAAATAAGTTCTAATATGATACCCGGATCTGATTGTACCGAAGAATCTCCAACCCTGACTTCGGAGGGTGTTAAATCTGAGTTACATGCAGTACTTGGTCACCTGCATGTATTTGTTTGGCACACTGCTTAATCATGCATTCATTTGGTTGAATTTAACTGTAGTATAACTTGACTGCTGTATGGTTGAGGGAAAATATCTCACTAAGCTAGTAAGCTTATACCCTTGTAGACTCCTTTTACAGGCCGACTTATTCATGGAGTCAGGCCATTGTATGCCCGAGGTTAGCTTTCTCTACGGGATCAATGTGGGAGCTGTTTTGAGGACAGAGAGTACTTTTGACTTAAATGTAGAGTTGAATATGTAATTTTTATATTAGTTTGACTTTAGACATGTTTCAAACTCTATATTTGTAAACTTTTATACACTTAAATTATGTGATATGTTTTCTATATTATTATTCGTCATGAAATGCTATTGCTTAAGCTTGCGCACTCTTAGTAGTTAGTAGTAGTTGTAGCCTTGTGTATCGTATAAAAGGGTCGTCGATTGTAAGGGAACTCAATCTACAATCCTTTGTACAGTATACGGCGACTGCCACGACTAGCCCCCTCGGGTCGCGACATACATCCAGCGTGCGTTCATTACAATTGGAGGCTATGCGTAATTGAAATAAAGAAGGTCGTTATGTCAATAAATCCATGGAAGTAGATTCATAATTCTAAGTCCATGTCGAGTGTTGTGGAATAAGACAGGTGGATTAAGTAGAACTCAGAATAAGAAAGATATAAATTCGATGAACTACACTTATATGTATATAAATAGCTATCATGATAGACAATCCCCACTACTGCTACATACAACTATGCTTGACAAAGCCAAAAGAGGTAGAAGAAGACACGTGATCAATTACCTATTCAAAGCAATGCTAGATGCTCCCTCGGAATCAAATTTCTTCTATTACTTGAAGGATAAGGAGAAGTATGATGACCAAAGATTGAAGACCGTGACCACCTCTGTTGTTTAAGTCATAATATAATAAAAAAATCAAGACGTTATTATTTAATGAACCAGGACAATGAAAGAAGCATGATAAGGGAAAAATCATGAAACGGGTGTACAATAACCTTACTATATGTTCCGTTTATTGAATTTGAACCAGCTTGTTTCTTGAAGGATTTCTCACTGACGTTATAGTGTGGACTCGATGAATAGTGACTTAATATTTTTTCTCCATGTGATGAAATATTGACATTCAAGCAATTTGAAATTGGAACCGTAAAGAATAAATGAGCAGTGCTAATATATGTAGCTAATGAAACAGAGATTGCCAAGAAGACGAAATATTTAGATTTGAAATTGAATAGATATGAGTAAAAGTTATCTGTTGAGTTAGGATTGATTTGGTGAAGATCTTTAATGACGTATGCCTAAGTTATGGAAGATTCGTTAAAAAAAAAAATAAAATAAGGAAGAAATACTGAGAAGAGCCACTATACACATATTATTTGGCGAATCAATCTCATGGGAGCAACAAGTTAATAGTATGATACAAAGGCATATTAAAGTATGTATTCTATGGCAGTAAAATAAATACTAGCAGATTATGCTTAACTCGCTAGTGATCCAAGAGGTGCATTGATTCTATAGATATTAGAAGTGATTAAGTAAGCAAAGTCAACATTCAATGTGTCTATATAATAGTTGAAAAAATAATTTCTAGAAATGCTCAAAACCTCTTTGTAGGTGTCCAAAGGACTTATTCAAGGGGCAAAATGTAGCGGACTAAAAATTATTATATTAATTATTGAGATGAGCTCATTATTTATTTAGGCTTAACTTCTTGGGCTAGGTGACAGGGCCTAAGGAGTTCAATTTGTATTGGGATAATTTAGAGAGATTTGGCTTGGTGGGCTTGGAATAAGGATTGTTGGATTGGCCCATCCGCCTCCAATCTTTCTTAGGTAGGTTCATGCACTTATAAGGAGGGTTACTAGTTTTAGGCTCATTAGTTAGCTCATTTTGGATAACTATGAATGGAGCAAGTTCCATCTCATCCATTGATTATCTAAATGATCCGACAAATGCTATCATGCCCAAAAGCTTATAAATACTCAGCATTTCCTCATCGTTTGGGAATCTTGTAGAGAGATTGGAAAAATGGTGTTTCACTGTAAAAACTCTGCTCTCTAAGATCAAATAGTGTTCAAGCAAAGAATTGATCTCATTCACTTAAACTACAAGGTCAGCACTTGAGGTCCCCTAAGGCTACCTTATCTATCACTTGTACATTTAAGACATTGAGATTGCCTGTTCATCCTCTCTGCCTTATTTTCACCTAATCATCCCTTCAGGTGATAGTCTTGAGTCATTTCTTTGAAATTATGTGTAATGCATTATTCATGTAGCATGTACGTGATCACACCAATTGAACCCCTACATTTACAAACATCACATAAAATCTTTTCTTTATAATTTTTTCCTTTAGAGTAAGTAATCCATTCTTATTATGTTACTTGGAATACTCTTCTGCCATAAACTAATTCATATGGTTTAAGATGATCAATTATTGTTAAATCCAATTTTTCTACCATATATTTTGAAGCAAAATTTTGGTAAGAGTCTCTAATGTGTACATAACAAAAATGTCGTTGAACTCTGATTTATGTAATAAAATTTTTATAGTAACTTGTATGTATCTTACCTACGATTCCACTTATAACTACAAATTATCATAAGTACTAGAATAATTTTTTTAAGGACACAATCAAAAGAATGGAGAAGACTAAAAGGTATGATTTTTAAGGACAAAACAAATAACTAAAGATGGGAATTTTTTTTGTATGTTTTCTAGATTTATGAATTAGACATAAAAGAAAGTGATAGTTGAAGAAAGGCTCAACAAAGGTTTCTGCTTTTTGTTCTTTCTTTTGTTTTTTTTTTTTTTTTTTTTTTTTTTGTTTTTGGACAAGAACAGCTATGACTTGAAGAAATGAAACTGTTGGTGCCTCTTTAGCGAGTAAGGGGTAGGAAATTGATTGCTAATAGAACTAAAACTTTTTGAATCTAAAAGTACTCTTAATTGCTTAATATAATGATTGAGAATTTCAAGTAGGTGCTTTGAAATTTCATAAATAAATCAAATAATAATAACAACAAAATAAAGAGATGAGAGTTAGAATAAGCTTGAACATAAGAACTTATAGTAGCTTGGCTTTATGCTTACATCCACTCTTCCAGCTGCGTTACTGGGATACAATATTCTACATTGGATGTTCTACTATATAAAAATAAGAGGGTACAGTCTGTTGTTATAAGCTTTAGTTATATTGTTCTATCTTTATGCTATCAACAAGCTACACATATTTACATTGAAATACTCTCATAATACTAACATTTAGTATAATAAAATAAATCTTCTAAGTCTTTGATAAGATAAGTACAAGATATAATAAATTGGAAACAATTTAGAACAAAGACAGTTTGATAGTATTTCAAAATCCTCTAAGATTTATCTTATAGTTGTGGAATTTGTGTCTCTTTCTTTGAAGCCTTCTTAGTATTTTTAAACTTTCACTGCAATGGTTAGTTTAGGACCATTTCAAATCCTTCTATCCTTATCCATGTGGTTAATTGCAGAAATATGATAGTTATTTCTCCTCCATATTAAGCCACTTCAATCTTTAATTCTTATGACATTTTAGATAGCTTATGATTGTTGAATCTTGATCAATAAAGATGATAAGGATTAGTTGTAGTTGGATCCACAAAATTTGGCAAGCCTTTGAAATATCTTCTAAATCTTGCTTGCCAATAGATTTTTCAACATTCATAGTGGAACTAGATAGTGTATTACCCAAATACATGTGTCAAGTGAAGTTGGGTCTTAACCTGCTAGAAAATAAACAAAATATTTATGAAATGTTAGATTTTAGCCTGATTTGCAGTTCTTCTGTCACAGCTTCTAACTTAGCTCCTAAGTTGTGCTGCTTCTTTGTTTTATGGTTTTAGAGGACCATCTAAGTTAGCTTTTAAGTATTATTGCCTTGTATAGTTTTCATATTCTCTTCTGCTTAAGCATCTAATTTTTTTAAAAGAATCTTTTCTAACTTTATTTAACTCCTTCTAAAGATGATTTTGATATCTTTAATCATGATCAGCTTCTATTCACATTTATACTTGCCATTTCTTATATTCTTAATAGTATAATAGTGCGAGAACAAAAAAGGAAAAAAAAGGAAAGGAGCACTATGCACCATTTTTTAGGTATTGTAAAGTTTCCAATCAAAGATGTTGAATTTCAAAAAGGACTTTTATTTCGTTATGGAAATCCTAGAAGCTACATTAGGTCAAGATCTTATTAATATTTGTTGACCACTAAACAAACCTAAGGGCTATAATAATCTTTTCTCTCCTTTGTGTACATAAGTGTTGTTATTTCCATTCTTATTTTATTAATAGATTTATTTATTTATTAACTAATTATTATATGTAATACAATGGTTCGAGAAGGAAAAAAAATCAAATATAATTCATCTTACAAAACAATTATTATTCATATTATTAAACGGGAAAACCTTAACGATAACTTTCTTTACATATTTATCATATTTCACAATTACAAGATATTATTATGATCCAAGTATATAGTAATAATATAAATGTAAATAACCAATAGATAATTTTACAATTTTATAGAAGTTGGTCCTTTTTACTAGATTGTAATAATAGTTTTAGTAGTTGTATTAGGATAGAAAGTTAGTTACTTATAACAAACTAGTAGATTGAGAAGTATTTTTATAAATAGGGTAATGTCAATAAGAATATATAGATAAGTTTCAATCTAGAAAAATGGTCTTGTATCCTTTTGAGATTAGTTCTCTCGAAGTAACCAAAATCAAATTCCATTTCCATTTTCATCACATTCATTATTTCATTAATTCACTAGTGCCATTCTTAATATCAATATTCACACTATTATTCACAATAGAATAGGAACTATAGGTGCTAACATTAGTGTTGTTCTTGCCATGTTAAACTCTACTTGAGTTGCTGTATTGGAAGACAAGATTGATTTCTTACAAAATAGTCAACAATAACTACAACATAATGTGAATAATAAGTTTGATATGTTAATGCAGCAACTTCCTAAGTTGTAAACTGGTGCGAACTGTAGTTAAGAACAGACAAGGTGAGTTGCAAGGATAGGTCTATGCTTACTGAAAGCTTGAAATGGATATGAAGTAGGCATGTGAGAGAATAGAAATGAAAGAAAGTAACCAAACTTATGGATAAATCTAAAGGATATGACATACTAATGGAACATCTAAGGACTTATGGCGCAACTTGATATGATGCACGCGTTGGTCCAATGAGATTACTCGTTGCCTAACCTTACTTAAAGATTAGGATAAAACTAAAATGATAGTAAACAAGCTAACTAGAGCAATGTTCACAAAAGGAATATTTAGTATATTAATGATGATAATGTTTGTTGCGGCTACATGTACAGGGTGTATTTATACCCAGGAAATTGGGGCAACTTGCCTAAAATTGGGAAAAGACAAAAAGGGGTATTATCCCAAAGAAATAAGGGATAAGGAATACAAAGGGAAAAAATGAATATTTAAGGAAAGGTAATGATTAAGGTAGTAGATTCATCATGTGGACCTAGACACGTAGCAGTAATGTATTGAGGATACCATTGGAAGATATTGACAAAACAGTACGACCTAGTTGGGTGGCTGAGCAGAGGTGGTTAAGGGTTTATGCAAGGTTGATACCTCAACCTCTCAGAACCAATGTTGCCGAGCAAGTGGTTGGTTTGGTTAAGCCAAGCAAGCGCATGCAGTTTTGCTATTATTAGGGCATTCTTCCAATTGGCATATGATTTCTAAGAGATGTGTAGTAACTTAACTTGACATTAGGAGTTGGTTAGTAGCCATGATTAGTTCAACTTCGATAAGAGTTAGCTAGAGTAGGAGGATTCGCTACAAACCTTCGAAGCCTTAGGCTCGGCTGCGAGTTAGGGGTTTGGTAACTTGATTCTCATCATAAACTATGATAGTAGAGAAACAATTGAATCAAAGTGCTAATGGGGGAGCTAACAGCACATCATCACTTTCAAACAATAATAATATACTATCTAATTCTATGGTGAAGGGAATTAAGCTTGAGATACTGAAGTTTCATGGCTTCAATTATAAGAGTAGTTTTGATTTGGAAAATTCCTTTGTATCTAAGTTAGATGCCTTAATGGCAGAAGAGAAAAAAGTGAAAGAAGATAAATTGATTGATAAAGAAATGGATGTGAAGGCTAATCAAAAGGAGTGGTTGGTAGAGATCAAATGTAAATATGATCAAGAAGTGGAAGATTCACATACTCTCAAAAGATAATACCCTCATTATTTTCAAATGTGAAGGCGTCTTTGAGCCATTCAATGTATTTTTTCTTCTCATCCTAACAAATCTTCATCCATTGATAATAGTGTTAAATTACTTAACCATCACCTTTCTTCAATTATGTTCCATAACAAAGAGTATCTAGAGCTATTACTTGATTTCCTTCAATAGCATAACTATAAAAAGTATACAATATTGGTTTTTCATGTCGTTATTTTCTATCCACATGTGTACTTTGAACGAAGCATGTATATCTTTGTTTGGGCCTTGGATGAAGTTAGCATAAGAAAAGCTTTTCATTTTGTTTGGATTGAAAATGTTTTTAAGACATGGCATATAAGATCTCCAAACGTTGTAATTGGAGATTTACAAGATTGTTCTCTTTCTATTTTAACCTTAAGGATTAGGTTGCTTTGAAGATACAGGAAAATGATTATGGTTTAAGTATGTAGTAGTAGTATAAATATAAATAATTAATAAATAATTGTACAATTTTATAAAAGTTGGCACTTTTTACTGAATTGTAATAGTAGTTTCAATGGTTATAATGATAGTTTTAGTTGGAGGAAAAGTTAATTACTCGTAACAAAATAGTAGATTAAGATGCATTTTTATAAATAAGATAATGTTAATGAGAATAAATAGATAAGTTTCAATTTAAAAAGTGGTCTGATACCATTTGGAGAGTGGTTCTCTTAAATTAACCAAAATCAAATTTCATTTCTATTTTCATCATATTTATTCTTTTATTGATTCATTCGTGCCATACTTCATACCAATATTTACACTAATATTCACAATAGAATAGAAATTATGGGTACCAACAGGTATTACATATAAACTCAATATTATGATAAACAGTCTATCTTATAAACTTGGATTTTTTGTCGTAACTACTATTGAAGCTTGTGTATAAACTGTTTAACGACTAGAAATATTAATTTTTTTTCCTCAAGATAAACCTGTTATTAAATTCTACATAATTGGTTGTGAAAAGATATATTTTTTTTTTACATTTTCCGGTATTTTTTCTTTTATCACGAGTAAGATATATTTTCTTTGTAAATTCCCCATTATAGCTTGATAATAGGCTTACTGAAAAAGACACTAGCTCTTTCCTTTCCATACTTTTTCCATGGAGAAGATCAAGCTGGAAAACGTGTATATAATTATATTTTATATACTGTAAATTTCATTTTTGTATACTTGAATTTTTATATTTTGACATTTTACATACCTATATTTCATTTTTGACACATGACATATCTGATTTTTATCTATATATCTATCACAATCAATACGTGAATTCATGTCGAGGTCTAATTGGTCAATAGTAATTATAATGTATTCATTATGTATAAGTGTGACATTTTAAGATTCAAGTTTGGGCTGTTTCTTTTTAAAATCAATATGATATTATTTTTTCTTCTAATTTTTTTAATCGAAGAAAATATACGGTACTTTTTCATTCATTAATATATATTATGTTACCTGATAAATTTTAAAAAACGAGTACATATTATCTTGTGACCTTTACCTTATATATCTTAGAGTGCATATAAATGTTTAAAGGTAGGTAAAAGTATGAAGATATTATAAGAATAACTCCACTTTGTTAGAGCAAGTTTTGAAAAATTTATACTTACAACTCATCTTATGACTTCAATATCCATTTGAAATCTAATTAGTCAAGCAAAGTATGAATGGTACCGTATACAATGAACCTTACTTCAAACCTTTGCATCTTTCAAGCATGCTATCAATGGTCTTGTAATGAGATGGTTCAAGTTCAAAACACAAACAACACCACCAACCCCGCCCCCCCTTTAAAGATATAATGTGTGATGGTTGGAAAAAAAAAAAAATCTATTCCACTATGTTATGGGATAAAATAAATGAAAGAGTACTAACAATAAAAAAATTATAGGAAAAAGAGAATTTTTTTTTTTAATTTTAGTTTTGAACATTGTACCTATTGTTTTCCATAATTTTCAATTTTTTAGATTTTAGGTTTTGTTAATGAAGAAAAGATTGCATAGTGATCTGGAGACTTTTTTTTATTTTTTTATTGAAGATTTATGGTGTTAATGCATAGATTCAAAGATAGGAGGCTAAATGCTCTTAGGGCAAACATAAGAATATATTTGCAATTTACCCCAACAATACATAAGACTTTGAGTTCATTAAAAACATATCTTTGGGTTTCATTAATTGTTTAATAGTTTATATTAAAATGTTGTTCTTACCCATCTCAAATTAATGTTTATGCACTTATACCCTTTTAAGAGACATGCATAATAAAGGTAATGGAATTTTTTTTAATTTTTTTTTAAGTTTATAACCTAGTATGATTCGAATAACAATTAATGGCTAATATATATACCTATAAATGGCGATCGAGAGAAATCACAAATAACCCTCTTAAACTTTGATTTAGATATAAATTAATCTCTTAAATTTTTAAAACCTATTTTTAACTTCCTAAACTTTAATAAATTAGTAATATAAATGATGTGTCCTTTTTTAGTTAAGAAAAGTCACCTTATGGTTAAAGTTTGTGAGATCTTAAAACACCTTTTGATAAGTTAAGAGAGGTATTTACGTACTAAAAATAAAATTTAAGAGGTCATTTTCAATTTATAGGGAGTTATTTGTCAATTTATTGGGAGTTATTTATCAATTTATTAAAGTTGAGGAGTTAAAAACTATACTTTAAAAGATTAATTTGTACATAAATTAAAGTTTAGAGAGTAATTTGCATTTTGCCCCTAAGTTGATGCATACCATTATCTAGGACAACCAATCTAATGTAGCCAAAAAGGTAGAAAGGCATTAAAAAATGTCAACTGCTCTGAATATTTGATTCGAATTCTAACTGAATAATATAGCATGTTAAAGTATAAAAGAATGAATATTATGGTTTGGACAAAAATCTCGGAATAAATTTATCAGGAATATAACCAACTGTTTCAAATCTATGTTCCTAGTCTTCAAATGACGTGTGAATAAGAAAATTAGGTTTTATATTTTCTAAGTAATCCTATCATTTTTCTTCTATTATTTTTATATATTTAATCTTAGTTTCTTACTGGTGTTCTTCTACTAAATAAAACCCCGTGTCATTACACGGATAAAAATGATTAATGCTTCGTTTACCAACATACATATATATATATATATATATATATTAATGGATCGCACTATTGACCGTATCAATTCAAATCGTTTGACAATTAGTAAAGCAACCTGTGCAAGTATTAATTTGGTATCCTTTTTTCCATATAAATTATTTACATAATTGAAACAAAGCCATTAGTTCTGTTGAAATTAATAAATTTCCATTTGATGTCTAGTCTCTATATATTGCAAGGCATCATTTTCTTTTTTGTGTTATTTATTACATAATTAATACAAGTCCATTAATTCTTAATGAAAACATATCTAAATTTCCATTTTGATATTTGGCATCTGTTTATAGCAATGGTCGACACCTCACATATCTCGCATCCACAAGCTCTTCATTCCTCCCTATTGAAAATCTCAAAAGAAGAAAAGGTGAAAATAGAAAAAAAGAAAGGATGGTTGCTCACTCGAGCTGCAAAATTACTGTTGTCAATTTTCTCCTAATATCTCTTCATCTATGTTAGTAATCAAACCAATTTTCCTTTTTCTTCTTCTTCTTCTTCTCTTCTTTTTTTTTTTTTTTCTTATTACATTTGAAAGTTTCTCGATAATCTAATAACTACATCCCGTGATGGGATCCTCAGTCTCATATCGGAATTATGCATGTAAGCCTTCCAACATTATAGGGATAGAATCAAATAGCATGTTCCTCCCATATAAAACTATTGCTGCGTTTGGTTTATAAGGCAACTTTTTCATATAACTGCTGATGCTAAAAAATGAAAAATTACAATTACTTCATGAACTAGACTAATGAGATAAATAAATGTTGTTTTTGAAATATATTTTCCTAATTTTACAAACGGAGATATTGTTTATCCATTTTATTCATTAAAAGTTGCGGTTGTATTTGTTTCTTTTTACATTCTGCAAGCCAAATGTACCGGAATGATTTTGCTACTAGTGCGAGAAAACACAATACCATATACTTTTTTAACATATTTATTCATATAGTTTATGCTTTAATATTTTAGTCTCCAAGCATTATTTGCACCCACAGGTATAGGAATTAGAGACATGGACGATGTTGCACCAACTCTTGACGACAAAATCAACTTTGGAAAGTGCATCAAACATTTTTGTAAGTCATGTCCACGGAACCCGGGAGAATTCTTCGGAAGAAATTGCTGGTGTTGTTTTGATGCAGAAAAAGGTTGTTACTGCAAAGAAGAAGATTGTCAATCTCATTGTCCCTGAGGCTGGCCTCATGAGAACCCTGCTAATTCGATTCTGCCTCGAGCCATATTTTAGTTGCTTATTCGATGAAATAAAGCTCACCATCAAATCGTTTTGCTCTTGATTAATAATAGATTTTTATCGCAACCACACCCCGACCCCCAAAAAAGAAAAAATAAAAATTTTAGATCTTTTAATTTCTTGGAAAGAAATACAAATTCATGCCATGGACAAAAATGTAAGTAAACAAAAGGTTTACTTATTTTAGTAACACCTACTATTGGAGAATTGCAATATAAGAAAGCAGTCCACGTACAATCCCACGTGAGCCCAATTACTTATATGTCGCACTTGTAAAAATAGATCTTGCTAAAAATAGGTAGATCTTTTAACTACCTATGTATATGCTATTAAATTGAAGTTATGTGCATCAATATAGCACAATTCCGACCTTTTCTTTTGTGAGCACTAAGATTGAAATTTTAAACAATATAGTCACAATAGTATGTCTCTAGGGAATGAAAAAAAGTAGGCAAAAAAGTGTACATTGTATCTTAAAATATATATATTCCGTTTTGATTAGTAAGTAACTTGGTCGAATCTCCTATTAGGTGGAGCCATTTTGGTAGACTAATTTATGTCTCATTTTTTTTTTTTTTAAACTCCTACTTATGTAATTTTGCCTAATTTAAGACCAATTGTTTGTTCTATTATCTTATTGGGTGCTTCAACAATTATCAACTAAGATTATTCATCCTATTATCCTATTTCTATATTCCCATCCTTTACGTTTTAGAATTTAGATTTGTAACTTCTTTGTGAAATCTTATGTTGTAATTGCACCTTATTATTTTTGTGTATTATCCTATTGTGTCTAGGTCCTAGAAAGTTTGCAAGGGAAATCCTAAGCTAAAGGTGGAAATTATCCTTCCATATATAGCATGCACAAGTCCACTTCATCGTGGTTTGTGTGTCCAACTTTTCTTTAAATAATACCTAAGTCAACATAGGGTGGTCCTGTTCTTTTTAGCCGACGGTAGAGGGGTAGGGAAGAAAAGAAATTCTTTTGTCTGGTCTCCTAGTATTTCCTTTTTGATGTTACATTCTTCCTAAACAGCATCCTAGAAATCCTTATAAACACAAGTTAGCTTCATTTAGTAAGTTAGTTTTTCCAAGAATCTTGCATGTGTCACTTTCCAAAAAGCATTGGCTTCCTCATGTGCCTTCGTTAATGTGTGTGATGACAAATTAATAAAAGGGGAGGGATAAGTGTAGCCGACAGCGAGGGGTATAGGGTTCTAATTTGCAACTTTTTTCTTTTCTAGCTTAAGGCTCACACTTTTAGTTTTTAGTAATGAAGGATTTTTGCGCAAGTGTTGTACTCAAATCTTGAATATATTTCCTCCTTTTTCTTAGCTCAGGTTGTTAAGTTATTTTGCTTAGCTTGATCTGATGTTTTTCTATCTTATTCGCTTTGGGTATGTATGGTTTTTATTGAGGTTTATGTCCACTCTTTAGGATCTAAAGTTTTCCTTGGTTAACTTTAACTTAGATAGCTTGCTAGAACTCAGTAATTTCTTATAGGTGTCATAGGTAAAGCTTTGAGTCTTGGGCAAAAATTTGTAGGACTTACATGCATACACTTCAAAAAGGACTCCTTTTTCTTTTCTTTTCCTTTTTCTTTTCCCTTTCGCCACAATAAGGAGTTTATTGAAAACATGCCTTTGGATTTTATTATTAGGTTATGAGAAATTATGAAGTGTCATATTTACACATGCCGAATTAATATTTGTACACTTATAACATCTAAAAGCCAAGAATAGTCGTGCACGAATAATTGTTTAATACATATCATTATCGTACAACCAATGTAAACTAGCCAAAAAAGGAAAAAAAAAAAAAAGGCATAAAGGGCGTTAAACAATGTTCACTGTTCCGAATATATGAAACATGAATGATAGAGCATGTCAAAGTATAATAGAATTGAATAAATTTTTGAGGAAAATAACCTAAGTCTCCTAAATCTATGTTCCTAATCTTCAAATGAGCTGTTAATTATTTGGGAGGAAAGTGAGGTTGAAGATTTTCAAACACTCCGATCATTCTTCTTCTGTTATTGTTATCTTTGTTTTCATTTTCTTGTCTATGTTCTTCTACAAACATAAATCCTCAAGTAATTACAAATTTAAAAATGGTTCATACACCGAATTACTAACCATATTAATTTAGAGCATTTAAATGTTTTAATAATGATAAATAATAATTCATAAAATGACCCATGTAACTGTATAGATATGTTATTAATTTAGAAAAAAAATTTTCAATGATACTAACATGTCAGGTGTATCAATAAATAAAAAGATAATATAATTAAAATCTTGACATGTGTTAATGAAGAAATATACATTTTGAAAAATACATATTAAAATTTTATTATTATTTACTTGTTGATCATCAGTTCATGTGCCGTGTTAGTATTAATGGATCCTTTTTTATTAATTTGGTAACATTTTTATTATCATTTATTTACATAATTAACATGAGGAGATTAATTCTTCATAGGAACTTGACAACAGCAGTAAGTTTCCATTCATTATCTAGTCTCCACCTATTGCAAGATTCTTTGTGCATCCACAATGTCCTTATTCTTAGGCGCTGGAAATCTCAAAAGAAGAAAGCGGCTGCTCAATCGAGCCGCAACATTGCTGTTGTTGTTTTTTTTTTTTTTTTTTTTTTTTTTTACCTCCTATTATCACTTCTTTCCATCTCTCCTCTTTACTTATAGCTATCTATCTATGTATATATATTTATGTATAATTTTTTTTAAAGCCTATCTGCATCTTGAGTACAGTGCTTAAGTCGTTTGGAAGTTTCTCAATGATCTAAACTTCCTCCCATGGTGGGATCCTTAGTCTCATATGGGATTATATATGTGAGCCTTCTAGACTGTCTAGCCGACTTTGTAGAGGTTAGAATCAAATTTCATTGCTGCTCTCCCATATAGCTATGGTTCGAAAATAAGAATTTACAATTACTTTATAGGATAAATGGAATAGTTTGATTTTTTTTTAGCATATTTCCATCTCTATCTATAAAAACCTAGTCCAATCATGAAATCATAGACTAGCTTAGTAACATAAATAAATACAGAAAATTACTTGTTTATAATCAAAATTAAAAAAATTAATAAAATATAAATTGCACAAAAATAATTATCAAAATACCAAATTTAAGATGTGACATGAACAATTACTCGTGTATTGCATCTTAAAAACGTGACACTATTACAATAATACTAGCGTCGCAAGATGCGGTGCTAGTATTATTATACTAGCGAAGTATTTTCTAAATATGGTTTTAGTATATTCTCACCTTTTTTTTTTAATATAGTATCCTACTGAGAATTTTTTTCTAATTTTATTTGTATATTGTTGGTAAAAAATTTGCATAAAGCACATTTTATAACTAAAATGATATTGTATTAGATTCTTCATACTTATTTATTTATTAAACATATCAATTTTAACTTCAATTTTTTTTACACTTATTACTGTATTTGTTATTATTAAACAAAATTTGTGATATGAAGAAAAAATATACACACATCATTAGTAGTAATGAGTAAAAAGTATTCATTTTATAGACATTTTTTAGTTTAATCACATATAAACTGATATATCCTATATCTATTTACATTTTCTGTATTTTTTTTAACATCCTTCAACTTGTATTTGCTAATTCTTGTACATCCATTGAAATTTGTCAGGGCTTGATTTATAATATATTAATGAAATGAATTAGTAATGAAAATATTATACAAATTACATTTTTTTTATTATAAGGAAACTTTATATTAATTAGTAATTACCTGTATAACTACTTCTTCCATATTTGATGATGTTGGACATGTCGTTTTGATGGGGGCATGCGAGTGACAATGGATGATGATGATATAGTCATGTCTTATGTCAATATAACAAACGATAGTATGTCATCTATAATACGATTTGCTGCAGCTTGTATTAGTGGATTTACTATTGGAGGATTAGTTGTTGAAGAATCAACAGTAAGAGCATTAGTAGTAGGTGGATCTGCTTTAGGAGGATTATCTGTAGGATGATTAGTTTTAGGAGGATCGGTAGTAGGAGCATCAGTAGTAGGTGTATCTGTAACATCATTAACCAAAGCTTGTATATCCACATTTGCTAAAGGACTTGGAGATCTGTCATATAACTGTGATTACAGATCTCGAGCTCATCGTCGTCCTTGACCTCTCTCTAGCTAGCTGACCCTCGAGCTGTTGCTTCTGTTAAGCTAGATTACTTAGCTTCTGTTAAGCTAGATTACTTAGCTTGATACCTTTATATCCCTCCAATGTATGTCTGCATGTAGCAGTAAAGGCATGGATGTGCTATACATCAGTGCTCCCATTTATTTGCATGCATGTCAAACTGCATTTTTATAATGTGATTGTGTTAGTTCACATTAATATAATATGGAATTTTACCTATATTTGATTGTTCATAATAAAAAACTTACTAATATAGCCAAACTCTATGTCACTTTATAGTACTAGTCAAAGTAATCGGTAGAGATCATACTAAATAGGGTATTATCATGTATAATCTAAACCAGTCTCTGCCTCCTATCTTGCCACTAGGTAATGTATCTCGCATTCTTGTTAGCCTAGTCTTCTTTTGACTTTCTTTGCAAATCCATCTTATATATGTTGTTCGGATCTATGTTGTAGTTTTCTAGGATCTACTATACTCACCCAAAATGCCTCATCACTCTATTTGGCTGATGCATCTCCACGATGTGGAAGCAAATCATGGGGATGCAGGCTAACCATATGTCTCTCCCCTCCCGGTATATCTTAGTTAGCATATTTAATATCTCCAGAGTATACGACATCCGACAAATCAATAAAAGATAAATTTATTTCAATATATAAGTTATGGAAAAAACAATTAGAATAATGCAACTAATAATTATTTTGTACTTATCTAGGAGCCTTATGGTCTAGAGCCTTGTAATATTGAGACAAGACATGAGTTGAAATATATCTAATATCAAACGTATCATCCCATTGGTATGCTAGTGGATCAAGGCGAGCTGTTTGTATGTATATCTTTTATGGCACCAAATAAGGGAATCTATGCCATGCCTACACTTGAATCAGTGTTGCTGCCCCGTCCTTTACGACTTGACATAAGTATCTACACAACTACATGAGGTAAGCCAATCCTTAATTATAACTACATGCAACCTGTAAATCCTTTAATATTGGTAAGAACATCAGGTACATGTAGCTAAATGATGTTTTCGTAAACAAGAGACCTGTAATCAGGTGTAAAATATAGATCTTTGTGTGGCGTTGGATCACCATGTCATTCGCATTTGCTGGTGGCGCCTCACAAAAAACTCCTAAATTAAGACATCCTAACTCCCTGCCGATAATTTGATCTACATTTGATCTCACTCCTGGCAGGCATTCACAAAGTCTTAGCCAATACTGTATCATTGGTTTCCCATTTATGGGAAAACCTAACTGTACTGCAATGTCTTGAACTATCAATCTAACCTCTCTGTAAGTCATACGGAACGTATCTCTGGTCGCCATCTCTTTACTAATGTTGTGATTAACCCCCAATTTAATTGAATGAATGGAAAATGTGTAACTCCATGGAATCTAACCTACTCCAACTAAATATCTATCCTCTTCTCATATACATCTCTCATTTTTTCAACAACATTTAACTAGGTTATGTTTCTACAAAATTCAATTACATTAAATTTTACCAAATTATATTATCTGATTGAATAGGCAATAGTTTTATGCTTTATACCTCCCTTCTTCATATAACCACTGATCTATATGTATCATATCATGTTAGCACTAATCAATTTACTGGTACTGGATCCATCTATGTAAGAAAAAGGGGTAAATATATGTTAGATTTTTTGTAATTTAGGTCAAACATATCAAATTAATTATGAAGTAGAATATTGTGTATAATAATGAGACAAACATGTTATAAGTTTTATAAACCTTGTTCTGGGCATGTTTTTGTATTGTTCCCTTACTTTCTATACTTTCTACAATAGTTTTTTGTTGGTTTCTCTTTCAAATCGATCTCATTGTGATATTTACTTGTTCTCGATCTTCTTTCTTTTCTAGCTTTTTTCACATAGTAGATATATTTTTGGTATTACTTCTGGATCTTTCCATATGCGCCTATCTCTTAGAGGTTACAAGATAGTTTGATAATAAGTGACTTGATTTTCCATGTGATACTATCTCTCAATCTTATGTGTGGGATCTATTTTTACATAAGCTATGGCTGCTAATGCATGTGAGCATCGTATCTGTTATGTCTAACACTTGTTATAGTTGTATCTGTTGTTATTTATGTCAACTTTATGGTAATGGCCACCTTTCCTTTCATATTTACTCATGTATACTCCTATCTACACCTTAAATATTCTCGTTCTCACGTTAAATGTTTTTACTCAGTGGTAAGTAGGTACCCGTCTCCATCTTTCTATTTTTTTGAGAACCCATTTAGGGTAAACTTTTCCTTTACGTATATTCTTAATTGCCTTATCGTGCCTTTCTTGAAAGTAACCTACATAGTGATAGATCTTTAGAACCAATGCTAATATAAGCAATCACCTTGTACCTTTTAATACTACATTGTAACTCTCACTAAGATTTATTGTCATTTGACCATATCTGAATCCCTCATCATCTGATCGTACCTATAGCTCATTAGGGATGTTTGCAAAGTTGTTTAGAGCAGCTACATTCCTTTTCCTTACCTCCTCCATGTATAATTCAAATTTGCTTTCCCATACCTGGAAAGTTGTTGTAGTTATTAGTTTCTTCAGATAATGGTTTTTGTATTTTGTGTTGAAGTTGTTGGCAATAGAACACTCTATTTTGCATATGGGGTTACTATTTGATACCCTTGTCTTTCATTGCTTTTATTATACCCTTATATTAGTTTGATATAACACATAGGGTGAGATCATTGTCACGCGATCCATAAAGGCATTGTTTCAACTTCTTCATAAATCATTCCAACTTTTACCTAATTCCTTATCAATCGATGCAAATGCCATGGGGAGTATGTAATTTGCACCATCCATGCTACATATAATTAGTAAGTTATGTAGATAATTTCCATACAAAAATGTGCTATCTATATTGATCATCGGCTTGTAATGTTTGAAGGCCTCTATACTTTGCCCAAATGCCTAGAACAATTTTTTGAAGACCATCTCGTTTTCTTTCGCAGTTGATAGAAATTTTCAAGAAACACGTGTTCTTAATTGATGCTTTAGATTGCATTCATCAATTTCGGCAGTTTGTTGTATGATTCATCCCAATCGTCGTATACTTTCTCAATCGCTATTCTTTTTTCCACTAAGACTTTTCTCTTTGAAATTACATCACCATATGTGCCTTCTATTTAATGTTTGAGTGTAGTGATCTTTACACCTAAATTGTTCTTGATTTAGCCCACAAAGTACTAACTCATGAATGTCTGATTAAGCTGTAAATGATCATTTCTGAATGTCCTTCTGATATACGTATATGGCCTTTTAGCAATTGTAATTACAAAGTTAATGTCCCAATACTTTTGGATTGCATGAAGTTGCCATCTACAATTACATATATTACTCTCTTCACAGATAATATTACATACCTTCTTGTTTGATTTAATCACTAAGAAATTGTAGTGATTCTTTATGTGCCACATTTTTAATACATGGATCAAGTTTAACTTGTTCTTGAACCTCATCCCTTTCTTTAACTCATTTCCTAACTACAGGTTTTTATCATGGAGGAAATCCTCCTCATACGATATGTAGTTGTTGCTTACATCCATCTTATTAAGCAATGGAATGTAATTTTACAATGACAGTGTACGGTTTTGTTGTTCTATTGGAGCACTAGGTTCTATTGTTTGTGCTTGGACATTTTCTAGTGATTCTGGATAGTCATCTTCTTCCTTAGATGTGTCAATCTTAGTCTCCATCTCTTAATTATTATCTGAATTTGCTTCACATATCAATTCATCTTTTGGATCACTATATTCAAGTACCTCCTCCATTTCTCTATCAAGATCATCACTGATAGGTAGATTATCTTTATTAGGTATGTAGAACTCATTAGTTGTTTCGATGTTTTTTAAAGCATTCATAAGCCTTTGTACTTATGGAGGTTAAGGTGTATTTGTCTAAACAATTATTGGTTGCTCTTGAGGTATGGTAGGTTGATCTTTGACTTCAATATTGAGATGTTGAAGGCATGTCATTTCGAATGCCTAGCTATATCTATAAGGGTAACGGCATCTTCATTATTGCTAATGTCTTTTAACAAGAATTCTTTTAATCCATTTGCATTGACAAATGTCTATCTATAATATATTTGTATATTTTTTATATTTGGATCTACTTACAGCAACTCAAACATCTTAGCCAGGAGCCTTAAGTAATCGACATCTACCTTTACTTTCATGTTCCTAACCAGCCCCTTATCACAATATGGTCTTTCTAGACCTATTAGAATCTTGCTATTTATAAAAACTAAAAGCTTAATATATTCTGTTATTTTCACAGTTATTGACACTAGCAATAGCTGTATTAGTTGTGTTAACAGAAAGTGGCATAACAGAAAGTTCTATATTTGATAATAAGATTCACATTGTAACGTTTAGTATATTATTTTCTTTGGTTTTGTTAACTTGTACGTTAACATAACAACTATCATAACCAACATTATAAAGTTGTGTTATAGTTGCTAATTTAACCAATGATGTAATATGTTATACATTAACTTTGCAAATTCCACCATCTAAATCATTTTAAGATTTTGAACAAATACACCATGTTAAGACAAACATGTATACTTTAAGATTTAACAGAAATTAAGTAGATAGTGATTGATTCATTTCTAAGTCATATGTTTGCTATTGTTCCAATCTATTCTTCTACTATCTCTCCAACTGAAATATGAGATAATATGGTTATATACTTTAATTCCAACTTTTGGACTACTAAATTGTAGAGAGACAACCCAAGAATATGCTATCAGTAGAGTTGGATTGTTGGCTAGAACCTCAATTTTGTTTCTAACACTATTATGGAGGACTTATGTAATCTTAGGTAGCAAGCATTTCTCTAGTAGAATGGAGTCCAATTCTCTTGTTAAGATTTCATTTCTTAACATGCCATTGGCAACATGTCTCTATGCTTGATGTAGACAAGTGCTCATGTTTATTCTTATGTCATAGTGTAGACAAGTGTTCCTTAATGTTATGATTTTCGTAAGTAAATCTTGTCTTCACTACCCAAGTATTGTCAATCTAATAAAGAAAGTGACTCCAAGCTTAACAAATTTAACATCATCCATCTCACCTACTAAACAAAATAAAACCTTAGCATGAAGTTCAACATTTAAGTGAGACCTTCAAAAACATGCATGCTCTTAATAGAATAATTAGCTTTGAAACAGAAATTTCTATTTTAGAAGAGAAGATTAGAGTAAAAGGAGAAAAAAAAGCCAAGAGTAAGCTCACAGAAAATTTCTATCGAGATTATTAAGCTTTGATTGAGGAAGAAGCTTCTAAGCTTATGGTTGTTTTCTATTACCATCAAAATCCTTATACCATAACTTTTTAGATGTTTTTAGAATTAGGAAACATGTTTCTCGGTTTAAGAAGGAAAAAAAAGTTTATACAACTCTGAATTTATTTGCATGTATTGTTGCTAATTGTTTGCAAAAGAGAGTGTGCATATAAAAGCAACTAAGACAGCTTATGGTCCTTCTCTTATCTTAATGAGATTAATTGTTGCAGCATGACCAGCAACTTGTAAAATAGCAGGACCAACAATTATATGTAACAAAAGGATATTTACAAAATACGAGCCAGGTCAGTAAACATTATTTGCAATCAAACAATATTTACCATGCAATTCAATCAAAATATAGAAGCTTATATTTACAAGAACTATTAGCAACAAATAGCAATAACAATAATAAACAGCAGCAAACAACAATAAAAGAGATGTTTTATGGCTTAGATCATGAATACAAAAGTTGGGAAACTCATTTTAGGTTCAGTGTTGATGTTTTGCTCTTTGCTATTGGTACTATCAATCTCCTCTTTTTAAGGCTTTTGAATCAGTCCTTTGCTAATGTGCAGCAGCCCTTCATAAAATAAAAAAAATTCTCATGTTACTGTGTAATAAGTGACAGTAATGAACTAAACTATAGCATTGTGTTGAAAATGGAATCAGCATACTTTCGACTTGCGAAGGGGTCTAGTGATTTCCTCAAATAATAGAATCTATAAGGGTGCAAGTTCAATTTGGACTTCTAGATCTTCAGCAGTAATAAGTATGCCTGGATAATACAAATAATCAAAATAAGAAAATAACAATCAACTTTATCATGTAGTGCTCAGGTTGGAGTTTCGTGTTACCTCTTCATTTGTAAACATCTAAGGTCTTCAGTTACCACCTAAATCTTTGTGTATGCATTCTAATTTGAATAATTCAAGTTAATATAGAGTGTATAGCATGCTGGTCATATTGGTATCCTAAGAGAAATCAACTAACTAGAGCTCTAAACGTGTTGATTAGCTATTTCAAGTTATCAAATACTTAGATATAAGGTAACTTTTACCTTATTTGGTGCTTTAAACAAGTCAATTGATCAATAACTTAGAACCACCTAGAGGAAATGACCAATGGATTCTCCTATCTAGACCGATCGATTTAATGCTTCTACTGGATTATTATTACCCCAACAAACCAATTTCAAGTTGAACGAGAAGATGTAACAAGTGATGAAATTCTCAATGTATTTAATTTTGGCAACTGTAATTAGTGATACAATTTCAGAAACAATTTAAAGACCAAGAAGAATTAAACAGCCGTAGAATCCTCCTGGCTGCAAACATAATCGCGCTTTATAGGAAATAATATATCACGATTCTTCTACGTGATGACCATCGAGTTATGCATAATAATAGCAGACTAAGTCAACAGGATTGTTTCGGAGCATACCAAAACTTCCAGTAGACCAAATATAATTGCGCCACAAGACTTTCCAACATGATAAAATGTCAGTCCAATAAAATGATATATGGAGAAAAATTTTAGGAACAACTTCCTAAATAGAGCAGGAGATCAGATTCTATCAGGCATGCCAACTAGAGTTCTAACAGAACTAATCCAAATGCTGACACAACAAAACTTCCATTTTCAAAATTTTTTAGTTTACATAACAGGAAGTGGACACTGTATGTTTCTTTTGTTTAGCAGAAACATGACTAACTTTAGTATAATCCCCAAGGATTTGCAATGTGAGAAGTTGCAATTGCCTGCAGGTTCTAAATATACCTATTTGATTAGTCGGAAGAGAAATTTCTAAAAATTGAAATTAGCAGGATGCCCTCTAAGAAAACATGCATCAATGAAGAAGGAAGCTAATGCACACAATCTGGAGTAATGGCCGAAGTGAAGCTGTTATAGGATTACATAGAATCAATAGTAATATTCTATTGAATGAGATAAAAACAATCAGTAAATGGCTGAGCTTGTATTTGTCAAACTAAGTAGGTCTTAATATGAGATCTGATCTAGAAAAATAATTGCAACTGCTACATATTTGTTCTGTATAAACAAGTTCACTATTAGATCAAGCAGCTAGTGGAAAGTAGATTCGTTGTGCTTCTCTTTATTTCCCTGCTTAGCATGGCTTCTTCATCTCACTTGGTAAGTTGAATACGAATGGATTACAGCTACAGAGGTACTTGTCATATGGATTTTAATTTTTATCATAGCTGAACAAACAATGTTTATTCATTTTTATCCACAGTTTTTTCTTTTTTAAATTCATGATAAGCTTTGCAGAGATATTCAACCGTTGACTTTTGCAAGGCAACCAAATGATTTGGGTATAGAACCTATCAGCTGATTGATCTCCATTAATGAAGTAAGATTTACTGACTCATTATGATTAGCAATTAATTAAATTTAACTTTATCGTTCTGCTCCCCTAATTACTAGCCAGCCATGAAATGTCAACTATCAAGTGCTTTAAAAGCTAGAATCACAAAATTTCATGCTTTACCCATTTGAATATAATAGTATGAAACTAGGCTTTTATTAATGGAGCCAGTCCTAAACTAGGTTGATTGTTGAATCCAATTCCTTACCCATAATTATTACTGCTGCTATCAGCATGAAAAGCTCAGTCTATCAGATCCTAAAGAGCAATTTCAAATTTTTGTGTTGCTGTACCTTTCAGTAGTTAGTGTATTGATAATCTAGTAACTGATATAGAGGTAACTTCCCAATCTATGCTGTAAGTTCTCCTTTTAATGAATACTCTGTCAAGTTCTTACAAGTTGTCAACAAAAAAGAAGACTTTGTATAATCAATAGATATTATCATATCATCAAAACAACATTATTAAACATCGTATTAGCAATAATGCTCAGCCAAGATCACTGCACTGCATTTCTCAACTCCCTAACTAAAACAACAGTGTTTGGTGGTAATGCACGAAGTATCCAAGCCTAGAAAGATTTAAAGACATAAGATTTAGGATCGTATTCAATGAAGCAGTTTAGGTTCTGTCACATTGGTATGGTCAAAGTAAGCTTGCAGTAATTGTGTATATATCATTGATTTGTTAGATTTTCAATTTTTTCGTAGCTGCAATTAAGGAACAAGCAGCATAATCTAACAATTCAATACACAAGTCTTTAAGGGAGCTATAACTACTAAGTAGCTTAAGCAACTGACATGATAGGAGAAGAGAATGACCAAAAAGATGATGGTAACATAGTGAAGAACATCCATGAAAAGCGAGTAGCCTCATGTTCTATTGATGATTTCCTAATAATTGATCACTAGTGTTGCCTTTCATTGATACTGTCTCCTTCTACCACTAAAAACTACAAGTTAACACAACATATTGAAATACTAAAGGAAATGTCCATAAAATTATGCAAGGAACTTCAAATAACTGTACCGAGTCTTGTGCCATATCTCACCGCAACCTTTTAAGTCCTTCAATCTACGCAATCAGCAATAGAACTTAGATTTGGAAAACAACACTACTCACGATAAGGTTTCAGTGCTTCGGAATACGTGTATGAAAGTATAGGATGTGAGTTACCTGTTAAAATCATTCAAAATAACAATTAGTAATTTAATCAAACACCTTGTGATCATAAATAAAATTGAACTAAATTACTGCTAAATTCGTTTCAAATTGAAATATGACTTGTTATGATTCTGATGCCTTCAGTTTGAATTTGAAAGAAATTTGAGGATTTTGTGAGTTCTGTGAATTTGGGATTTTCTTGTCATATAGAGCTTGAAGAGAGTTTGCGTTTGAATTGGGAGTGAAGTATGATCTGCTATGAACTGAGAGTTTTGGTTTTGACGGTGTTCTTATGTATATTGTATTTCAGAAATTAGATATAGTCATGGGCATATACAAATATATATATCGTATACGACCTGACTTATTTATATTTAGCAGAGTCAAGCTTATGTTATATTAGATAAATATGATATAAGATTTAGATTATCTTGCATTTATTATATGCGATATAGGGCAAGCATATTTAGATTTAGTAGAATCAAGTTTATATCGAATTTAGTATATACGATATAAGGATTAACTTATATCGTACAGTCAAACTTAGATTATAAATATCATATAAAGCTTAACTTATATCGCATTCACTAAATGAGATATAAAGTTTAGCATATTTATGTTTAGAAAAGGTAAGATTATATTATATTTAATAAATGCGATAAAGCCCTATGAGATGTCTTGTACTGTTTAAATGCAATGTAGGTTTACTAGTAGTTTATATATGTCACATTTTAGAAATGTGAAATATTTATGAGAGAATATGTTGCATCTTATAAATGCGACACGGTCTTGATGTTTTTATTATTCTTTTCATATAATTCATATTTGTGTAATTTTTTAAAAAATTATTGGTAGATGTCGCTATCCAAAATAAATAATCACCCATTGAACAATATGTCAATGTTAAAGTTTAGTTTTGTTTTGCAGAGATAATTTCACAGATAAATACATTTTAATGGTGTAATCTAACAATCCAATATACAAGTCTTTAAGGGAGCTATAATTACTAAGTAGCTTAAGCAACTGACATGATAGGAGAAGAGAACGACCAAAAAGATGATGGTAACATAGTGAAGAACATCCATGAAAAATGAGTAGCCTCATGTTCTATTGATAATTTCCTTGATGAGTAATAATTGATCACTAGTGTTGCCTTTCATTGATACTGTCTCCTTCTACCACTAAAAACTACAAGTTAACACAACATATTGAAATTCTAAAGGAAATGTCCATAAAATTATGCAAGGAACTTCAAATAACTGTACCGAGTCTTGTGCACTTTAAGTCCTTCAATATACGCAATCAGCAATAGAACTTAGATTTGGAAAATAACACTACTCACGATAAGGTTTCAGTGCTTCGGAATACGTGTATGAAAGTATAGGATGTGAGTTACCTGTTAAAATCATTCAAAATAACGATTAGTAATTTAATCAAACACCTTGTGATCATAAATAAAATTGAACTAAATTACTGCTAAATTCGTTTCAAATTGAAATATGACTTGTTATGATTCTGATGCCTTCAGTTTGAATTTGAAAGAAAATTTGAGGATTTTGTGAGTTCTGTGAATTTGGGATTTTCTTGTCATATAGAGCTTGAAGAGAGTTTGCGTTTGAATAGGGGGTGAAGTGTGATCTGCTATGAACTGAGAGTTTTGGTTTTGACGGTGTTCTTATGTATATTGCATTTCAGAAATTAGATATAGTCATGGGCATTCTTTCACTAATAGGTATATTTAATAAATGCCATATAAAAATATATATCGTATTTGCCAAGTGTAATATATAACCTGACTTATTTACATTTAGCAAGGTCAAGCTTATGTTGCATTAGATAAATATGATATAAGACTTAGATTATCCTGCATTTACCATATGCAATATAAGGCCAAATATATTTAGATTTAGTAAAATCAAGTCTATATCGCATTTAGTACATATGATATAAGGATTAACTTATGTTTATGTTGTATTTACTAAATACGATATAAAGTCAGTAGTAAGTTTATAGTGCATTTGATAAACATCATATAAGGCATAATTTATATCGTATTTACTAAATACGATATAAAGTTTAGCATATTTTTGTTTAGTAAAACTAAGGTTATATCATATTTAATAAATGCAACAAAGCCTTATAAGGTGTCTTGTGCTGTTTAAATATAATATAAACTTGGTAGTAGTTTACATATATCACATTTTAGAAATGCGAAATATTTATTGGAGATTATGTTGCAACTTGTAAATGCGATACAGCCTTGACGTTCTTATTATTCTTTTCATATAATTCATATTTGTGTAATTTTTTAAAAAATTATTGGTAGATATCTCCATCCTAAATAAATATATAGGTATATTTAGATATATTTTTAATTTATTACTTGACATTTTGGATGCAACAAAATAAAATAATAAATACTATTTTTTAATCCTGAGGTACTTGCAATTGGTCCAACAATTTAATTAGCTTCAGTCCTCTGTCATTCCTGTTCTCCTCAAAAAGATTCATCCTTGAATCATCACTTACATCAAAAGAGATAAATCAGAAATATTAAAAGTAACACCAACATCATAGTTAGCCAGAAGATCTAATTTATAAGCATTGTTACTAATCTTCACAATGAATTAAAATAAACTATTTCCTCGTCGCTGCAACTTAGAATTTCCCTAAGCCAACAAACTCTTTTTATGTGTACTTGTACCAGTCAGTTGGTTGAAATGTGCTCGCGACTTGTTCATCAATCAAACCGAGGAGCCTCTCTCCTTCTAATCGTCCAGGTTCATTGTTCAAGGAGTCATTCATACTGAGAATAGAGGGGGCCGGAGTGGCTACATAGAATGCTCTTAACCTTCGTTAGCTTTAATGACATACTGCTCATATTTCCTCTCAGTCTACTGCTTCGCCTTCTCATGAATACTTTACACTGCTTCTACCGTCCTTCTATCGTCAAGACTTGAGGTGACAAGGTGGCGAAAAAAAAAAAAGATAAATAAAAACAAAACTTAGGTAACAAATCTAATAGAATTAAAGAATTATTGTAACGCCCCGGAATCTACGACGTCACAACTCTATCACATGTCCTTAATTTTTATTGATATGTCAAGAATCTGAAAACTTACATCCATAAAATAATTATATAAAACCTATTAATTTATAATTTAATAATCTCAAATCTAAATAAGAGTGAAATGTAGTTCACTCAAATTCCATAAACGTCAAATCTACAATCCTCAACATAAACCCATTTATCTATCTTGTAACCTGTCTCTGCAACTGAAAAGTAATAATTTCTGTAGGGTGAGCTAATGTCCAGTACAAGTTGCCATATGTATGCACATAAACACAAGTATAAATCAAACACATATACAAATACTGATATTAAATGCAACAAGCAATAGTTTTAAATATTTTATTTAGGTCGCCAATCATCACAATCTCAACGTTCTAAGACGAAATACCATAAATCGACCTAGATTTACTTGAGTTATTTCAATATGAAACTCTACAACGTCGCGTAAAAATCACCAAGGGTCCCACTAATATCATTAGATTCGATTAGTTCAGTTTATATTCACTAACTTAATACATACATTCAACTAACAAATATCCCATACTTAAAGCTCTTATTTCAAAATGATTTAACACCATGTGTATTTTTGCACTTGTTCAAAATATAAAAACTAGCTTAAAATTTAATAAATTTGCAGCGTGGTACTTTTTTCTCCTTAACTTCACTTCCTACTCTATACTCTAAGTTTCTAACCAGCACTCCAATTTCGTGTCTACACATACATACCGTGCGCCACCGCACAACCCTAATTATACTCAGTCAATCAAATACACTTTACGATGCTCACACATATACTCATTGTCCTCAAAGTATCTGCAGTTATCTTCTTGCTGGGAAAGGCTGTACCGCTTGGAGGTGAGTAGCTTCAGCGGCTATTCCAGTTTGCTGTTGCTGCTGCTTTGACGTAGGAAGGAGAGGCCTTGTTTTTGAAGCTTGAAACAGGGGATTTTGGGAAGAAGTAGGAAAAGGATGGTGGAAACAAACAAGGGGTGCGGCGTTGCTAGTTGGACAATCAACTGGACGCCCGCTTTTCTTGTTATGAGCCTAGGTGACTCGGGAAAGGGTAAAGTAATGTTTAGAGTAAGTACAGCTTCTTGCAATTGGATTCCCAAAAGAAGGAGGCCATTTTCAAAAAGGGGAAGGAAAAACATAGGAAGAGGAAAAAGGGGACAGTGTTTGGAGACGATGGGAGGGCAAATGAGAAGAAGTTTTTTCTTTTTTCTTCACTTTGTTCTTTGGGGCATGAAGTGGCTATCTTTCAGGATTTTTACTTGGGAAGAGGGACTTAAAAGATTTGGCTACAACGTGATTTGTCTGACTGGAAGGACCAAAAAATATCGCTATCCTAGTTCCTATATATTAGTCAGCGTTACTAGGAACTCAGGCATGGTTTTGCAATGGAAGTAAAAAGTAAATGGAAAACAAATATATAATACAGTGGAGGACAGTTGCTCAAAATTGTCGATGCTGGCACATTTGTAGCTCTTGATAAGCTTGGTTTTTTTTCTTCTTTTCTTTTTCTCTTTTATTTATATTTACTTTTTTTTTTTCCTTTTAGCATCAAATTTCTTTTATGGTTTTAAAGCAAATTTAAGATTTTGTTATTAGAGTTTAGAGTTTTAAAGTTCCTAATTTAAAGTTAATCAATATAATCTTTTGATTTCATTTTAAGAGGGATATCATTCTTCAAATAGACTCTCAAATTCCTTTAATGGTTGCAACCTTTTCTCAAGATGCAAGTGTTATGTTTCTAATAGAAAAATTACACCATAGAATACTAGTCTCACATTGTAATCGTTTTGCTTATCAATTTTCCAAATCTTAATTATCCAAATGTATGCATATTTAATATTCAACCTTTTCAAAATCGTTAAATTGAGTATACAATTGTAAACTTATACAGTTACTTACCTTATTTTGTCATGTTGGTAATAGATATAATTTGCTGATTGACTTATATATATATATATATTTATACGGTTCAATTATTCTTGAAATTGAATTCACTCAAAAATTTACCATAAAAGGTTTACACTATCTATAATTACATTGTTATGGGCATGGTATTGTCATTGTACTCATTTAATAGCACAGCATAGCACAGCTATACAAGCTCGATATTATATTAATGGAAGTCATAATGATATTTCCATTAACAATTATATAAGATTTTTATCTCTTAAGTTTGCAAGTTATAGTGGTTATTTTTAGTTTTATTATTTCCTTTTGTTCTAGATTCTCATATTGTATTTATGAAAATAGTAGTAAACACTATGGGTTCTGCAGCGCCACATTTCAAACATTTTCATGTCTAATTTCAAAATTTTCGATTGCAATTTTAATTCCTAACTACTTCTATTGTTGTTTCTGTTGCTTATAGTTGTTATTCTTATGTAAGGATTTATATATTTTATGTATACTTCGCTCTTGACAATGATAACGCTTCATTAATTCACTTTTCTATTAAATTTGTAACATTTAGTTCTTCTAAAAGTTGATTATATGTTTTTTATTATTTATTATTAATATCATCATCCTCATGGTGGTCGTCGCGATCATCGTTATTATTTAAGGATATTTAAAGTTTTACATGATACTTTAAGGCTCTGAATATTTCTTAATGAGAGTTCAAGCAAACATTTAGTTCTCTTTTTCTTATTACTCTTATAATTTTCCAAGAGTTGCATCGTCTGTAATATTTCAACAACATTCAATAGGTTAAGATTTAGAAAACTAATTAACACATTTATATGCAAGGAAGTCTAATCATTTATAAATCTTTTCAATATGAATAAGAAAACCCATTTACAAATTTTAAAATTGTACCTATGATTACCAAAGGGTATTATGATTGTTAAATATATCTGTGCAATAAATATAATGAAACATATTTAAATGATCCATTATAACCATTATGTTTATTTACTATAGTTTTATTTTGAATCGTGATACCATTTCATGGTGTACATCAAGCCATATTCGGTACTGGGTGGTGAAAAATGTATTTTTTGATGTGTTGGAATGGTTTAATACATGATTAGCCTTATGTTCTTGTTACTATCATTTAATTATACTTATTATTTCTATTATTTAACTATTTATTATTTATATGCACATATTATGCCAATTTTATTCATTTCAAGAGTAAATTAGTGATTTTATTAATTTCTTACTTTAATTAACCTTATTTTAAACAATGGTTATTATTTGGAAATATCTCTATTGGTTTGTTATTGAATTTACACGATTTTTGTGCAATTTGTGATAGATTTTATCCAATTAAGGTTTTTGTAAGTGATCAAAGTTTTTAAAATTTGTTTTGAGGTTTTCGAGTTTGTTTTGGGGTTTCATTTTTAATTATTTTCTTTCTTTTTTTAAATATGTTGGTTTTAATTCCTTCGATCTCATTAGCCTAGAGAAAATCTATTGATATCTAAGTTTAGCTCTATATTTGAAATGTAAAATTCACGTAGTTTATAATTTCATATTTAATTTCATTTATTAACATTGAATTTAGTATTCCATTATTTATAAGATAAATTGCTCCTCTCTTAAGGTTGATATTATTAAACATCAACTTCTTAATAATGGAGAGGTTATCAGGTTAAGAATTATATAATAAGATTGTTGCAAGAATTAGGTGCACCTAAAATTGGGATCTTTTGGTGAAGAAAATGAAGAAGAGGGAATGAGCCATTTTTCTTCCTTTTTAGTGCTTTTATGATTTTGATATTCGATTTTTAGTTTTTTGCATGTTGTTTTGTGGGTTGCTTCATCAAAGTGCTTATGAAAACAAGGTTATTGTGTTTTATATTTATTTACCATAAAAGAACCATGTTAAGTTGAAAATTATTATATTCAACCTTGAATTTAATATTAATACTTAGAATTTGAGTTTAAACTTTTGAAATGTATTTGAAACTCTATTGAGATATCAATTGAGAATGGTTTCTCTATGAAATTTGATATAAAGTGTACAGATGACATAAATGTTAAATTATATGGCTTTGGTGAGATTTATTATAAAGAAAAAGTAATATTCATTTTTTATTAATCTATCTTTTACATTATTATTTAATAATTATTTTTTTAAAATGAATTATTACATGAAAGGTTGTAATTTAAATTCTAATAGGTTAAATTCTATTAAAGATCTAACCTATTAGAATTTAAAGTTTCCATTTTGAAAACACATCTTATCAATAATATCTTCATAATTAGATTGCTGGTTTTGGTTTTATGTTACTACGATTTAATATAGAGTTTCGCTAAATGGTGACATTTTTATGGTTTACAGGGTGAAGATGAAGGAAGAAGATAAACACAATGTGCTATTAATCTCTTTATGGGAAAGCTTAGATTTCTTAGACATATAAATTGGTCATAGACAAGAAAGCTATAAGAAGCGTTATAGTAGAGAATTTGAATTATAACATCTTTGTGTATTATTAGGTTTATCTTATTCTTTTTATTTTGGTGTAACAGTCTAACATTAGTAAATGAAAAATTTTTTCCTTATGAGTCTCCCACACAAGTTGAGTCTCTTAACATAGGAACTCTACTATTGCGAGCTTTCAAGGAAATTGTCTTATCTATAATGTAAGTTAGGGACTAAGGTTGTTGTAAACAATGGTATAGGGTACAAAAAAAATTGTGGTATGTGGCAAGTTGATTAATACTCTTGAAATTAGTAGTTTTACACTTACATGAAATTGCAACATAAATAAATGTAGATGTATAGGTTCAATTAGAGTGGTTACATATGTGTTGCGTAAGTAGTCCTACATGTGGCTTTAAAGAAGTGAAGCAAAACTATCACCTAAAGGGATGTTTATGTGAGAATAAGGTAGGGATGAGGAACAAGTGATTTCAATATCTCCAATGCATAAGTAACAAACAAGGCAACCTTAGAGTACCTTAGGCATTTACCTTGTAGATTGAGCGAATAAGATTAATTCTTTACCTGAATTATTTATTTGATCTTAAATAGTAGAGTTTTTACAGTAAAATACCATTTCTCCGATCTCTCTAAGTGTTCTAAATGATGAGAAAATGCTAGATATTTATAGGTCTCTAGGCATGATGGCATTCGTCAGATCATTTAGGTGATCAATGGATGAGATGGAACTTGCTCAATTCATGATTATCCAGAATAAGCTAGCTAATATACTCAAGGCCAGTAACCTTTCTTATAAGTACATAAGCTTACTTAAGAAAGATTGGAGGTCCAGTGATCCTTACTCCAAGTCCATCAAGCTAAATCTTCCTAAATCATTTTAAATACGGACTGGACTCTTAGGGCCTTATCATTTGACTTAAGGAGTTAAGTCTAAATAAATAATAGGCTTATCTTAATAACTAATATAACAATTTTCAATCCTCTACATTTTGTCCCTTAACCAAAGTCCCTTGGACACATTCAAGGGGGTTTTAGGCATTTCTACAAGTTATTTCTTCAATTGTTATGTAGACGCATTGAATGTTAACTTCGCTTGCTTGATTACTTCTAATATCTTTAGAATTGACGCTTCTTTTGGATCACTAGCGAGTTGAGCATGAGATGCTTGTATTCATTTTGTTGCCATAGAACACATATTTCGATATGCTTTTGTATTGCACCATTGACTTATTACTCTCATGACATTGATTCACCAAATAATGCTTATGTCTCATTCATACCAACAAACTGGGCAATGTTGTTATGAAGTAGAGCCAAACTATAGAGTATAGCGAAATGAAACGACAGCATTTGCCCCTTTATAAAGATTGCAAGAGTTATGTTGCGTTACACAAAGCTAATGGAGGAGGGGTGTCGGGATAACTCCCTTGCGGTACGTTATGATATTCTTATTTATACATATATATATTTTCATCTTTTAAGTGGTATGAATTCCATGAAGTTGGCACGGTACATATTGATATCTTCAAATAATTGCAAATCCCATATCCTCATATGATTTGTGTAAACTGCCTTCAAAAAACTCCGAATCTCATCTGTTGGCTAAAGCCGCAAATCAACTTTGTAATCTTAGAATATAAATCCAGGATTCCCTTCAAGATATGGCAGCATCCCGTTATAGAGAGTCCTTTTGGTTTTATTAGAAACCAAGATGATATCTATTTATTGACTTTATTTAATTTTGGGACCAATATCTCTTTTATATATATATATATATATTTTCCGACTAATATCTTTTTTTTTTCTTTCCCGACAATTGATATTAACCGTGGAAGAATATATCGCATTCAACCATTATCTTTCACAGTTCGTCATCATAAATTGCTCTTCATTCTTTTTTTTTTTTAATACTAAATCTGAACTTTTACTTTCCCATACCTCTCATGCATTCGAATCCTTTTTATCAGGCATGGATATCTTTTGCTTGAGATTTATTCTTATCACAAGTTACCATCAAGACTTCTTTATAAATAATAAGGCTGTAGATTAAATCATTACCCAATCATCTCCAACATCAAGATATTCTATCTACATTTCTGTAGTCTATTTATTTCCTTCCATTCATTCTTCTTGGTGCAGAGCTGATCCTTGACTGCAAGCAGGTAGTACTTAACGAGTTGCTTCTTGCATCTTTGATTGTTAAACAACAAGGAGTCATCCAAGGTAGTATCTTTAATTTTGTGAGATATAATCCTTAAGGTATTTTTTTTTCCTTTTTTCTTTTTTCATATTGAAATCTTTAAAGAAAACAATATATTGGAATCTTTAAAAGAAAATAAATCTGTTTTAATTCCATCTTCATGTTGGTTGCTCTATTGGTTTGTGCCTTTTTCGTCTACTCCTGAAAATTAGAATTTGTGGAACGAGCTACAACCAAAGCATTAATATACATATTGAACGTACATAGTGCCATGAATTGTATGAAAGGGTCTTGTTTTGAATTGTACAGATTCGTTCGCTTACAAAAAGCTGATGATGCTGTGAACATTATGTCTTTCATATCTTTCAGTAAAAACAATTGTCTTGTGATTCCATGCACAAATTTGATTTGTAATAAATATAAATATTGAATCGTCAAATTCAGGGTTTTTCTTTTCTTCCAACTTTTCGTACATCATCAGTTTTTATGATTTTTTTAATATACATTCTAATCCTTCTCCAAGTTTTAGGGTTTTTGATAAAGATTTTTTTTTTTTGGGTTTATTTTTAATAGTAATATTTAATGTTGATATTAATTCATATATTAATAGAGACAAAATAATTTATCTATTAATATGAATTTAACAATAGTAGTAGCTTGATTTATTTGCGATGTGTGAATGTACGTATTTACATATGAATCTCAAATTGTGATAAGAATGTAATTAAATTTAAAGGTGCATATGTATATAACAACACCATGTGCGATTATATTTCAAGTGCATAAATGTGATTAAATTCTTCAATACTTATCTCTTCTAGTCCACAATTGTATTGTTTATAAGTACGCAAATGACCTTAGTTTTCTTTTTATCTATTTATTTATACACTATGCTTCCGATAACTGATTTATTATTGTAGTCGCATCCTATGTATTTTTTTATTTATTCTCATAACTCTTTATCAATAGGAGGCACTTCCTCTCTCTCTCTCTCTATATATATATGTTTTACTTCACATGAATGCCGTACTTCTATGCCTATAATTTCTCTTTTTGTTAAGATGACTTACTATCCTATTGGCATCATGTGATGCCTTGTTAACATCTAGGCTTTCGAGATTTTCTCCTTCAATGACCTTCATGCTTGCAATTTATACAAAATTCTTTTAGAGTAGTTTTAGATCAACCACCTTGCAATTAGTTGAGTATGGTTTTTTTTTTATTATTTAATTGGAAAATCTATTGATTTTGCCCTCTAGTAGGAAAAAGGATGAAGACCAATCCAAGCCAAAGCATAGAAGTAGCAAAGATGAAAGAATTATTGGTGCATCAAGATAAATGTCTACTACCCATCTTGTATCATCGGGGTAAGTGGTTGAATGAGACTATATCTAAAGACATGTTTTGGGACAAAACAAAGTGCTGAGAAGCCTGTGCAATACCTTGCACTGATGGTAGTCTCTAGTTTATCGAGCACGAGCCTCGTGCTAATCCTAGAGACATCATTAAGGGAGATTTAGTATTGCACTTTAGAAATGAGAGGAGAGAGCTACCTCTCTCCAATACCCAATTCTCATACCTAAAGGAGTTACCTTTTGGATGGGATAATTGGGTAGTATACATTATAGAGAAGTTGGAAGACATGGCTTTACTAAAAAAGGATAAAGTCCTCCGTGCTATTGCTACTTGTACTCGATTGCGGCTTTTGCAAATGAGTGGAATGAAAGTATGATGGGCAATCATCTCACATTGGGGTGTTCAAACCCACACATTTAGCACTTCGTGGGGGGAGATAACTCTAACATTAGAAGACGTAGTTGTACTATTAAATCTTCGTAGCTTTGGATGAGTCGACCTTGCTATCACAACAATCTCTCATAAAGAGCATAGCTTTTACACATCCTTAATAGATGCTTTACAAGCTACTCATACTAAGAAGAAGAAGTCATATTTTACTTCTTAGCTCGCACGCTTCTTTAAGGAGCAAAGGAAGGATAAGCCTCAAGTTCCAAGCCTTGGTCGCTCACATCCTCTTTCTCTCTCTTCTTCTTCTTCTTCTCCTTCTTTTTTAATTCAAGTGTTGTAGTTGTCTCTTCATCTCATATGTTCTTTGTCATGTCTTTGGAGGTATGAACTTTCCACTTTCATTATGTTTTGGCTTTCCCTATTCATATTCCCTCCCTTCTACTTAAGTTCACTTTATTGGTGCTTGGACTTGTGTTACCATGCTTTCATAAGTTCGAAAGGTCCATATGTGATCATTTCACATGTTGACTAAGTGTTTCTTTAACTTTTCTTTTGCGAGCAATTTCAAAGACATTTTTCTCCTCTTGTTATATAAGACCAACCTGGCCTTGCTCTTCTTAGAGTATGAACCTAGGTTAAGGGATCGTTTGATCAATCACTCCTGCAGCTTATTGATATTGAGGGTGAATTCACATTCCACCCTTATGTTAAGTATATTGCAAGATATGAAGACAGTGATGGACTTTATCCTCTTAGCTTAAACAGTGAGGTTACCTTGGTGGAAAATTGAGAAAATATCCTTAATTCTTAAGTTAGGTTCCTCTTATGGTGTATTCTACGGAGCTTGCCTTCACTTCTTGATAATAAAGACTTAGCTGGTTATTTTTTAGAGTGAAGAGTCATGGTATACTCTCCCCATCGGGTTACGCATCAACTTGGTTTTGATTAAAAGTGCCTCACTTGATTACTGCAACTGAGAATTTGGAATCTTGTTGCCAGTTACTATGTCTAAATGACTTTAGGAAGATTTACCTTGGAAAGCGACAACTATTTTTTCCTTGTATTGGTCGCTTTGGGGTTGCTTCCCCTAGATGGTTGACACATTAGATGAATTGCCTAGATGCATTCTAAGCTTATGCCTTTGCATTAGTAGGTGATACACTTATATTGTTACGAATTCTTTTTTAAACTCCTAAGGCCTAAGTCTTAAGGTAGTGGAGACGCATAAAGGGCTATTGCTAAACTATTGGAATGTCTTAATGGGACAACAGGGGTAAACCCTTCTTTAAAGTCTAAGAACAATCACCCTTCACCTCCATTAGTAGATTCGAGACAAATTAAGTGAGCATTTATTCAAGAGGTAACTTTATTAAATGCATCATGCTATTTTATATGTATAATTTTTATCTTTATTTTTATTTACTTTATTTTTTTGCTCTTGCAGGTTGAGATGGGCTTTCCTATTGCAATTCGTAAGAAGGACAATGCTACTAACTTGAGCTCTAGGGTTTGTCTAGATGATCTTACTACACTAGTGGTAACTTTAGATACTGATGATGAGGACTTAGAAGATTATGGTGAATCTCCAATCCAACATAGGGATGCTGATGATGATAATGGAACTGAAAAGTTGAATGATTGCCCTGAAGCACAGGACATTACTTTGTCAGTCAACGAGGTAGGTGATGGCGATACTTATGTAGATGCGTTGCTATGCTTAGGGACTCATGGAAGTCAAGTATATGTAGCATTTATTGATGTCTCTTTACCCCCCGTTGCTAACTTGTCTCGTAGAGACATGGTTGCAACTCCAGAAGTCATCTTAAGGGAGATAATATCCTTTCATGGATTTGACATTTCTTCTCATCTATTGGAACCATTGGAGAGACTTACCTCATGGAATAAGATTTTTGGAGTGAGTCTCCTATGTTAGGGATTGAGTTGACTAATACCATGGTGAAAATGTTAAGGGAAGCTACGTCACTACTTGAGAAGTCTTTAAGGTCTTTATCAAATGATAAGCTATAGTAATTGATTAGCTGTGTTGAAGGGGCTCATCTTTTAAAATTTAAGGTTGGTAGCTTAGAGCCCAATGTTGCTCAAGCTAAGAGATTATCGAATTATCATACTGCTATGAGAAGTCGAGGCGAGCTAGTGGCAAGGATTAAAGCCTTGCAAGGTGCTATTGAGGAGATAGACCATAAACCAAAAGATTTATTAAGTGATACTGACCTTGAGTCCATAATTGGTTTAGGTTGCCACTTTTGGCAGAGTTTGGTTATATTCATTTGTTACGCTGACGTTCATTCTTCCCCCACCTTTTTTTTTATTCCGGTATTTTAGTTATTTTCAACACTTTCTAATAGAACTTGTGAATTGAATGAAATTTGATTACTTTCCTCTTATCCTTCTATTCTTTATTTATTTCAATTGCTTAGTTGTATAAAATAACAAGGCTTCTTAGCCTAGAGGTAGCTTATGCTACTGAAACTTACGAAGGCCATTATGCGCTTTAGGAGGTAGTACCTCACTTAACGACAATATTATATAAGAAATGCCATGATAGTAGGATTTGCTCCTTATGGTTTGTGAAGCCTAGAGCATAGCGTTGTGTATTGGAGGGAGGCTCTCACTTGCTAGCAACAATAAGTTGAGCACCTAAGATAAAATAGTTACTCGCACTTAAGTAGTGATAGTAACATGTGCCAAGTGTATTATCAGTGGTTAAGAGGGTATTACCCAATACTTAACCTTGTATTGCTTTCTCTTTAATTATTCATGTAATAGCCTTAAGCGCTAAGGAAACGTATCTCTACCTTTGCAACAATAAGGAGACAAGAATAGAATACATAATTAAGACTATACGCTAAGGAGATAAATCTCTAACTTTGTGGTAACAACAAGGCAAAAGAAAGTAAACGAACACAAAGAAATATAGTGATGGAAGTTGAATGTTTCATTCATGTGAATTGCAAATACATTGTTGGATTTACAAATAAAACATTTTAACAATATTGAAAATTAATGGGAGGGGTTATTGCATCAGTTTTTGGATTAAGGAGCTTACAGTAGCCACTGTCATGGACTTCATGAGTCACAAATGGCCTTCCTACTTTGGTGTAAACTTTGGCACTAGAATACTTCACCGCCCATACTTTGCTACACAAAGTACAACATCGCCTTATTGAAAAGATCTTTTCTTGACTAGGCAATCATAGGTAACACTAAGTCGTCTCTGGTAATTAGAAAGGTTGTGCTTGGTAGTGTCTCACCTTTCTTCTAAGGCTTCAAGATCTAGCATGTGTAGACCACCTGGTTCTAATTTAGCATTGAGGGCCAAGTGTGCAGAAGGAACTAAGATTTCAATAGGTTTTACTGCCTCAAAACCATATATCAAAGAGAGAGGTGTTGGTTGAGTAGGATCTCTCTTGGAAGTTCTGTTAGCCTATAATGCCAATGGCAATTTGTCATTCCACTTTTTATGGTTTTTGTGAACCACTTGACTGAGAACCTTTAGGAGAGTCTTGTTTGTTGCTTCTACTTGGCTATTTCCCTTTAGATAGTATGGTATAGATTTTACATGATTGATATTGTAAGAAGCTAGCAGCTATCGTACATGTAAGTTGATGAAAGGGGTGTCATTATCTAAAAGGACATGCTTTGGGATCCTAAAACGGCAAATAATATGCTACTTCATGAAATTTGCTACAGTAGGTCCTGTTACATTCTTGAAGGGGATTGCCTCAACCCACTTAATGAAACATTCAGTTTTAATAAGGATCCATATGCACCCTTTAGATGGTGGGTTTATTGGACCAATTAAGTTGAATGCTCAAATATGAAATGGTCATGAAGTGGTCAAGTAATGCAATGTAACCACGAAAGCATAGATTGCATCACCATGTTGTTGGCATGCGGTATACTTGGTAAAATTGAATGCATAATTTTCTACGGTAGTCCAATAGTATCCTATATCAAGTAGGTGGTGCTACAACTTCCTCCCCCCTTGATGTTCTCCACTATATCTGGAGTACGTTTTTGACAATATAGTTTTTGTTTCAAGAGGTGCTATATATTAGAGAGGCTTTCCCATGAATGATACCTTGTACAACTCACCCTCATGTATAAGATATTTTCTTGCTTTATGCTTCATTAATCGAGCATCTATACTATTCGAAGGCAAAACATTATTTTTCAAGTAATCGATATAAGGACGCCTCCAATCGCCTACACTTGCTACATAGTTGCATTCTCCTTCGTTAAGGAGTTTAGCGCACTTTGGGCAACTCATTTGTAGTTGGGGCGCATCTTTAGACATTGTTAGCTAGTAATATTTATACGTTGAATGTTGCGATACAAGGGTGGCCCTTCTTCTCCATACCAAATCTTATGGTATTTATCTAACTTCAAATGAGCTTGCTTTGTACAAATACAATGAGATAAGACACCTCTTGGTCCCTTAAAATAGAAGACGCTATTAATATAAGTGAAGTTTTTCAAAGTTGTCACAAAAGCTACATTTAGATGCTCTAACTATGCCTTGATGGGATTGCACTAGTCGTCTTGCGATTCTTCATCCTCATCCGCTAATTGTAGAGTTGTGTATGAGATGGATTTCTTAATAACTTGGACATTCAAATTATTTTGTGTCGTTTGAATGGGAACCTTGGAAGCTAATGTTGCTAGGGCGTCTAAGTAGCGATTGGTAGATCATTTGGCATGCTCGTACGTCATTGATTTGAACTTACTAACCAAAGACTACAATGTAGCCCTATAAGGCGCTAATGTTGGTTCTTTGAGAGCAAATTCACCATTCACCTACTTGATGATTAGGTTCGAGTCACCACAAATGCATAAGTTAGATGCTTCGGCATTTTAGAAAAAAATGAGAGCAAGTAAGAGAGCTTCATACTCAACCTCATTATTAGTATATAGGAAGTCCAGCTTGAAAGCTAAAGGTATCTCTTAACCTTTTGGAGCTGTTAAGATCACTCGACTCCTTGTCTAGTGTTACTAGAGGAGCCATTAAATTGCACTTGCTACTCTCCATTTAGTTCTGCTCTCAGAGAGTCTTCATAGAATGTTGCAAGGATTGTATCTACAACAGGAGCCCCTTGTGTTAGAGGAAACTAAGCTAAAAAGTTTGCTAGAGCTTGAGACTTAATAGCCTTAGGTGGTACAACCATGATGTCAAATTTTGATAGGAGGAGCAACCATTTTACAATTCTTCTTGAAAGAGATGATTTTGACAACAAGTATTTTAGTGGATCAAAATGAGTGACAAGATTAACCCTATGAGCAAAAAAATAGTGGCGTAAATTTTGCGTGGCGAATACCAGCGCGAGGCATTGCTTTTTGTAAGTTGAGTATTTCATCTTGCTTCCTTAGAGTAGCCTGTTCAGGTAGTAGACCAGTCGTTAACCATCATTTAATTCTTGAGCTAGCAAAGCCCCAATAGATTTATTAGTAGTTGTCAAATAAAGAATCATTGGAAACCCTTTAACCGACATTATCATCATTGTTGGTAAGGTGAGTATCTCTTTGATCTTTTGTATGGCTTTTTTATGAGATTGTCCCCATTCAAATGTGGTTCCCTTTCTTATGAGCTGTTGTAATGGATGAGAAATTTCTACCAATGTAGGGATGGATCACCTAATATAAGAGACTTTCCCCATAAAGGTCTTTAATTCCCTTAGACTAGTAGGTGAGGGAATGGAATGTATAGCTTGCACCTTTGCTGGATTTACATCAATTCCTTTTCTATGAATAACAAATCTAAGAAATTTACCAGAAATTACCCCAAAGATACACTTCAAGGGATTCATATATAATTTATATAGACGATATCGTTCAAACACTCTTTGTAGATCAGTCAAATGATCAAGTGCTTGTCTTGACTTGATAACTATGTTATCAACATAGTCTTCCATGAAGTCATGCATTATGTCATGAAATATGGCAGTCATTACCCTTTGGTAGGTAGCTCTTGTATTCTTAAGTCCAAATGGCATAACTGTATAGCGGAAGTTTCCAATTGATGTTCTAAAAGCAGTGCATTCGGCATCTCTGGGAGCCATCTTAATTTGGTTGTAACCACTGAAGTCATCTATAAATGAGAATAATTTATGTCTAGCTGTAGCATCTACTAATGTGTCAATATTTGGCAATAGGAAATCATCATTTGGGTAAGCCTTATTAAGATCGTGAAAGTTTACGCAAACATGTATCTATCCATTTTTCTTTTTAACGGGCACAATATTGGCCAACTAGGTAGGGTGTTCGATTGGCTTAATAAAGCCAGCTTAGAGTAACTTTTCAATCTCGTCTTTTATTTGTGCTTCAACTTCAGAATGAAAGATTTACTGTCCCTGCTTTATGGGCTTAACCTTAGGCATGATGTTCAATCTATGCACTATTAGATTGGGGTCTAATCCTGGCATTTCATCATATGTCCAAGAAAATACGTCCTTGTATTCCTTTAATAATTCTACTAAGTGGGCCTTAATTTCTTGTAATAGATTCTTGCTAATGAAGATAGGTCGTGGAGACTCCCTTCGTCTTGTTAAGTCCAATTCTTCAATCTCTTCGGCTTAGGGTTTGATTTGGTCTTGCATTTGAGGAGGGGTAGGTTGGGTTTCTTGCATCGGTATGGCATCTGAAGAAGATAAAAAAGCCTCGTTGCATTCCGAAGACTGTTATAAGTAATACACCCTTCGTCCATCTTCCCTGAAAAAACTTTCTATGGCTTCATCTTTTCTTTGCTTCTTCTTACCCCTAAGGAGCCTTTCATTCTCCTCTTCTTCTTTTGTTTATCTTAGGACTCCTCCTATGTGGGTAATGGTGTGTCGAAGGGTTTGGCAAGGGTAGTCTCTCCATCTTCAGCATACTCATCAAAGAACCTTGCGTTGGCTAAATAGGACTCGTTATGTTCAAACGAGTTCTTCGTAGTTAGAATGAAGATATCTTTACACTTCCAAAGGCCCTTGATTCATTGGTGCCATGTTGAGGGTATGAGGTTGTGATCATATAAATACTTCCTCCTAACTAGAAGATGGTAAGATACAGGTGTGTCAATCATGTGGAATTATGTGGATCCTTATATAGGTCCAACTTTAAAGTCCATGTTAACATAACCTATTGTGTCTGTAGTTGTTTCAGTAAAGCTATTTACTACAATAGATTGCTTCAGGCATTAATTGTCTCTCCTTACGGCCTTAAATGTAGATATTGGCATAATGTTTATGGAAGAGCCATTGTTTATGAATGTCCTCTTAATGGGATGCCTATCAAGTGTACTCTCTACATACAAAGGATGGTTATGATTAGGGTTCTTTGCGCACATGTCTACATTAATAAAGAGTATCACATTTTCATGTGCATTAGCTATCGTTTGTACTAGTTGCGTTATACCGTACTCCCTAAATTGTCTCTTTGAAATCTAGGTAGTATAGTCACTGTTGTAAGTCGTGTATCTTCATTGAATCCTAGTAAATCGAAGAACCTCCTGAAGTTAGTGGTCGTTATTAAGGTGGTAGCTACTAATGGGCGTATGCTTTGGTTGGTTTTTATTAATGCTTCCTTCTCTTCACATACCTCATCCTGTAGCACATCTCCTTCCTCTTGTCTTGGATCATAAATAACAGCATTCGTAGTGCCATGTTGGGTGTTGTGTGCCGGGAGCAGATTACACATACATCATTATTCTCTATGACAAGTTCTCCATTACAAACCCTACCATTAAATATCTTCTTCAATGTCCAGCACTCTTTAGTTAGATGACCTATAGTCCTATGCTATCTACAGAACTTAGGGTCATTCTTCTAGTTTGTAGTCGACAAATGTTCCACCATTGCAAGCTTTATGTTCCCATCCCATAACTACTAGTCAAGTACAATGCGTACCTTACCCATTGAGTATGGGAATGATATAGCTGATATAGAGCCTCATGAACTATCATTCTTTGGCTTCTTATTGCTTTTAAGACTTTCTTCTCAGGTTGAGCTAACAGATGTTGCTCGTTTCTTGAATCTTCCACCTTCTATCTGTTATTGTGCAACGAAATTGTTAGTTCTTCTCTTAGTTTAACGAGTGCAGAGAAAGAACATAAATTAAGGTTTTCTAGGTGGATGGTGTACTTAATGAATATCCCCTGAGTGTAAATCTTCACTAATTCCTTTTCATCATACACATCTTGGATGTTAAGGGTGCACTCTTTAAAGCGCTTTATGTAATTCATTAAATCTTTCTTCAGGTTTTGTTGTATTCTTCCTATATTTATAATTGTGACTCCTTCCTAAGTGGAGAGAAAGAATATAAATTAAGGTTTTCTAGGTGGATGGTGTACTTAATGAATATCCCCTGAATGTAAATCTTTACTAATTCCTTTTCATCATATAGATCTTGGATGTTAAGGGTACACTCTTTAAAGCGCTCTATGTAATTCATCAAATCTTTCTTCAGGTTTTGTCGTATTCTTCCTATATTTATAATGGTGACTCGTTCCTAAGTGGAGAAGAATTTCTCTAGGAAGAGCTTGCATGTAGCTCCTCATAAATCATTTGATCTTAAGGGGAGGTTGACATATTAGTTGTATGCTTTCTCTATCAATGGTTTAGAGAATTCTTTAAGCTTTAAGTCATCATTAAGCTTATAAGGCTCTAGGGTTTCATTAAATTTCAGGACGTGTTTCTTCATACTTCCCTTTTTTCCATTGAATAACATGAATTTAGGACTTACATAGTCCTTAGGATATGGCTTTGCTGTGATGTGTTGATGATATGGGAGTTTCAACTTTGATACTGCCATAGATGACTTAGCTTGTATTTCTCTCCTATAAATGTCCAAGTCTTCTTTTGTTATAAAGGAAGTCCTTGGAACAAAAGCTATGGATGCAGGTAGCAAAGTAAGGGCAAGATTGGGATGATAGGATTAAATGAAGGAGCGGACACTTATGAAGATGAAGAGCCACCTAAATAGACTCTTACATTCTCCGGTACGGGAGTTAGTTATCATCACCTCCTCTTTGATGGAGATCGTCCTTAATGGCTAAGGATTAATTAGTTGAATTGAGGTAGTAACACCTAGTTGTGCCAGTAAACATAAGATTTGGCAAAGTCATACCTTGTTGCACAACAACAATGGCAATCATCCTGATAAGGATGGGTTGGAACATTGCCATGAATTGATTTAAATCCTTTGTGGCTTCTTGCATTGTCTGTATGGGATATAGAAGAGCCTCAGGCACCGAATGATCTTAGCTAGTATTCTCAAGTAATAGGATTGGATTTTGCTTAGTAAGCTCAACATTAATGTCAAGCTCCTAGGACGTGGTATCAAATGTACCGGTTGTTCTCTTCTTAGGAGGTGCGATGTCTTTATAGTTACTCTTCCCTAGTGGAGTCACTAAAATGTAGATATAAGGGTTCGATTAGAGTGATCATGGATGTGTTGTGTGAGTAGCATTATACATGGCTTCAAAGAAGTAAAGCGAGACTATCACCTGAAGGGATGATTAGGTGAGAATAAGGTAGGGAGGAGGAACAAGAAATCTCAATGTCTCAAATGCATAAGTGACAAACAAGGCAACCTTAGGGTACCTCAAGCGTTCACCTTGTAACTTAAGCAAATGAGATTAATTCTTTGCCTGAATTAGTTGTTTGATCTTAAAGAGTAAAGTTTTCATAGTGGAACACTGTTTTTCCGATCTCTTTAAGTATTCTAAATGATGAGGAAATGTTAGGTATTTATAGGTTCTTAAGCATGATGGCATCCATCGGATCATCTAGACGATTAATAGATGAGATGGAGTTTGCTCAATTAATGGTTATCTAGAATAAACTAGCTAATAGGCCCAAGGCCAGCAGCCTTCCTTATAAGTGCATGAGTTTGCCCAAGAAAGGTTGGAGGTGGATGAACCGATCCAACGATCCCTATTTCGAGCCCACTAAGCCAAATTTCTTTAAATCATCCCAAATATAAACTGGACTTTTTCGATCCTGTTACCTGGCCCAAGGAGTTAAGTGTAAATAAATCATGGGTTTATGCCAATAACTAATATAACAATTTTCAACCCTCTACAATAAATTATCATTCTCTTTAATTCATTTGTCAAGTATAATTCCTTTTCTTTTTCTTTTCAATAACCATAAATGTAACACTGAAATTTAGTAATTAGTTTATGTTTTAATCTAACATAAATAAATATATTTTTTATTTTTTGCACACATAGCATGGCTGCTACATTTGCTAGTAGTAAATTAAAGAGAAAGTTGAGGGATTTGGTGTCTTTTATAGTATTAATATTTCATATAATTTACAAACTTTAATTATACAATTCATGTTTTTCATATTAATTAATTGGGGGATGAAATGTCAATTACCTTAATTCCCTTACAATAATGAAATGGCAACATTTAGATACATATTTTACATTTGTCTTATTATTATTATGTTTACTATACATTCAAATTATACTAAATATGTATGAATATACAATCAAATTATAGTAAATATGCATTAACGTATAATACTAAAAATATAAGGCAAACCTGTTAAAGCACATATTATAATTCTTGCTTACTTTATGCTCACAATTTATCTAATCTCTCCCCTACTTACATCATGTCCACAGTTCTATAAATTGCATACTTTTAGGAAAAATAAAAACTAAAAATTGATATGAAGTTTCATATGCATGATCATTAATTAAATTCTATACAAGATGTTGTTGACATATAGTATATATCAATTTTAGTATATGTAATAATGTTATACACCTTATGATACACTTTATATACAATATATATACCACATTAAATCATGTATTACATAAATATGATATAATTTAGTACAATATAATATATAATTGATACATATATATTACATGTATTATTTTACATTCTATGATATACTTTGTATTATCACTAAATATATTGTATTACATCATATATGCACATATCCATACATAAATGTGCACTTCAAATTTTGATATATCTAAAATATCTTATAAAGGATTTTATTATTGATGTGTATGATATATTTTATTAAGCATATATAATATTTAAATTAAGTACGGTACACTATTTATCATATATTATAACATTTATTGCATTAAATGCTAAGATATATAGATAAGTAAATATACACCATTGTTATTAATTTATGGTGTCATCATTACTATTAATTACAAATTTAATTCCATTTATTAACGCTAAATTTAGTATTCCATTATCTATAAGATTATGATCACCAACTTCTTAATAATGGAAGGGTTTTCAGATTAAGAATTAATGATTAAGATTGTTGCAAGAATTAGGTGCACAAAAAAGTGGAGTTTTTTGGTAAAGAAGATGAAGAAGAAAGAAAGATCCCTTTATTTTTTTTTCTTGCCTTTTTAATGCTTTTGTGATTTCAGCATTTAGTTTTTAGTTTTTCGCATATTTTTTTGTAAGTTACTTCATCAAAGTGCCTACGAAAACAAGGTTATTGTGTTTTGTATTTGTTTACCATAAAAATCAAGTCAAGTTGACAATTTTTATATTCAACCTTGTATTTAACATGAATATTTATAATTTGAGTTTAGACTTTTGAAATGTGTTTGAGACTTGCTTAAGATGACAATTGAGAACAGTTTCTCTATGAAATTTGATATGAAGTGTACAAATGGCATAAGTGTGTTTATTTCGTGCAATATTAAGTCTAAATTGCATTGTTTAAGTGAGATTTATTATAAAGAAAAAGAAACATTCATTTTTTTTATTAATCTATCATTTACATTATTATTTAAGAATTCTTTCTAACAGTGAATCATTACATGAAAAGTTATAATTCAAATTCTATTGAAGATCCAACCCTATTAGAATTCAGAGTTTCCATGTTGAAGAACACATCTTATTAATAATAGCTTCGTTATTAGAGCGCTTGTTTTGGTTTTTTGTCACTATGATTTAATATGGAGTTTTGCTAAATGGTGATATTTGTATGGTTTATAGAGTGAAGAAGAAGGGAGAGGATGACACAATGTGCTATTGATCTCTCTATGAGAAGGCCTAGATTTTTTGGACTTATACGTTGGTCATAGGCAAGAAAGCTATAAGAAGCATTATAGTAGATAATTCTAAGGGCAATATCTTTATGTATTGCTGGGTTTATCCTATTTATTTTATTTTGATGTATTAGTGTGAAATTAGCAAGTGGAAATTTTTGTCCATATGAGTCTCCTACACATGTTGCATCTCTAGACATAGGACCTCTATTGTTGTGGCCTTCAAAGGAAATTATTTTTTCTATAATATAAGTTAGGGACTAGGGTTATTGTAAACAATGGTATTGTTAGGTTTTATGGATTAAAAAGAACATAGTGAAAAAAAAAACTAAACTGTAAAACCTATCCTAGGATCCATGTGTGACATGTGTAAACCCCTAAAATTGTGTTTATGACAACCGAGCCTAGACTTAGGGTTTTTAGGAAAAGTGATCCAATTGAGCCCAAACTTTGCAACTAAGATAGAAAAGTTAGTTGAAGTGACTTAGTAGAGTTAGATTTTAAAAATAGCAATCTAAAATCTCAATTTTATCCCTTAAGTATGATTATTTAATATAGTACTAAAATGCTCGGAATCTCCAAAATCGAGTTTGGAATATGACGACAACTTACAAATAAGTTAATTAAGCTATAAAATAAGATAATATAATATAATATAATTTACCATATGGATATACTCGTATTTTTTAGTATACCTGGTATAAATAATAATTATACTTGTAAATTAACTCTAAATTACCTAATTATATATATATATATATAGTGTTGAATTCGTGAAAATAATAAAAAAAAATCTTAAAAACAAAAGATATGTTAGAAACTTAATTATATGATTATAGTTATATATTACGCGTGATGTATACACTTAATATATATACTCGTATATTACTAAATAAGTAAATATTAATAAAATAAACCTAAAATACTAAAATAATTGCAAATCTCATCCAATAAACTCAATTTTAGCTGGGAATTGTTGTAGAATTGTCGTGGAAAGTAAGGAGAATTAAACAAGGATGAATTAAAAGCAATTCCACCTAAAAAAAGGCGCCTCTTAAATTAATGAGGGATAAAATGGAGAAAAAAAAATTTTCACCTCCAATTGCACCCTATAAAAACTACTTAACATCATTTAGACTACGTTTAGACATTTTAGGACCTACACTATAGAAAGAGAAATTTAGAAAAATCATGGGAAATTAAATAAAAAAAATTAGAAAAACATAGCACACAATGAGTTGAGCTAGTTCTTAGGGCACCTGTTGATTTGCTATGGAACCCAACCACCACTAAGCAACCTACCCACCGCACAGGCCTTCTAATAGCCACCCAACCATAGTCGATCACCGTAGCTTCTAAGAACAACTAGGTCGATTTCCTGCCTTGTTTTTTGATAATTTTTTAAAAAATAGTAAATTTACTTAGAAAGTTATGAAAAAAATTTAGTTAGGTTATTTCAAACATGCTTTCATGTGATATTTTTATTTTTGAAAAATTTTTAATGTTTACTATACTTGCTTAAAAAAACTATTATTCATCCGAAATTTGAATTGTAAAATAATGTACTAAATGATGTTGTTTCTAACTCAAAATTTTTGTGAAGGATGTTAGATATATAGATAATTGCTATGTAGCCCAAATTTTGATTTGAATATTTATAATATTTATTGCATTTTTTGGTTTAAAAATAGTTCGAAAATAGGCTGAAATTGTGAAATAAATAAGAAATTATGAAATTAAATAATGAAATAGATATGTACTGATCACTAATGAATAATAACAATGTTGGGTCAGATTAAAATTAATTTGGTGTAAAAAGGATCGTAATTGAGTAATTTATAATAATCTAAAGGTAAAATCGTAAATAGGAATATGTAGGCAATAGGTCAAAAACTTGAAGCCAAGTAATAATTGAGTTCCCCATATTTTTAGGAGTCTATAGAAATTTTCAAGGAATTATTTGGCGACCTGAGCTATTTATTACGAATTTATGTAGTAAAATAACTTAAATTACAAATCGGGACGTATTTTTAATAATAGTAAGTTAAAATGAATTAAATGGTTGAATAAAAACCATGTATGAGGTTTTAGATAAGACTAGATAAAAAGGGTATTTTTAATACATTTAATGATATTTTATTGACCGAGATATGTTATATATATATTAGGGTTAGACAATACTTGTATTATAGATACGTTAATGACAAATAAGGTAAAATACAGTTTAATAACATAAATTAGGTATAATACAATAATATTTATATAGATATGTAAAACTGCATTAAAAACTCAAATTATCTGTTAAAAGTTATCTCTAGAAATAGGACTCGTAACATGTGTTGTTAGGTCTGTACGAATCCATAACACTAATTTTATTAAAATTGGATTATCTTAGATAATATAGCCTATAACTCTATAATATTCTAGAATGTGTGTATTTTGATTACCTTACTAGAATTAAAATGTGATTTAATAAATTAAAAGTATGTTTTGATACAATCGAAACAATATGTAATATGTAATAGTATAAATTACGTATATTATCAATAATTAACAACTTAACTCGATATATAATAATAATAATAACAATAATAACAATAACAATAATAATAATAATAATAATAACAATAACAATAATAATAATAATAATAATAATAATAATAATAATAATAATAATAATAATAATAATAATAATAATAATAATAATAATAATAATAATAATAATAATAATAATAATAATAATAATAATAATAATAATAATAAACTATATATTATTGAGATAATATATTTACATATATAACCGTTTTAGATCAAACCTTAATATTTTCATAATTATTACAAAAACTGGATTTGGGTTTCATATGTATATAGGATCTCTTAGTGGTCAGATTGTTGGCAGCTCAAGTCTACCGTAGTGAGCATTTGAACAACTAAGTTGGGATTTGTAGCTTCACCGTTTGTTGGGATATTTTATTAAAGTATTTGGAGACTTAGGAGTACTTCTAGATGTGTTTGTAATTAGTTGATTGTGCGCATGCCATGTGTATGTATGATACTCAATTGTAACAGAAGTTGAACTCCTTGGTGTGTTGTTTTACATGTTGCATCGTATCTATAATGTATGAACTTGTTTAGTTACCCCTGGTTACAATTAATGATTATTTGATTAAAACAAAACTGAACATGCATAGCATTCATTAGTAGAAACGATTAGGAGTATGAGACCAAATACTGACTTCCTTCGATAAGGATAGTTGAAATGGTCTTTTCTCTATCCTTAGAACTATCCTTAGTTGAACTAAGTGACAAGCGAGGAGATCGCAGCAAGGGTGGGGGCCGTGGTTTGAATGCGGTCATGGGAGGAGGGTGTCCTCCATTGTACAAGCCTGAGTTTGGTTTGATTTGAGTCGCGATAAAACTCCTCAATTTGGGTTGGAGCGAATGTAATTTTTCTAGCTTCACATTAGATCGGATAACATTATGTGATATTTCATTTGATTGATTACATTGCATTTCATCATAATTAATAACCTTACTTATGATTGTTTGATACTTTTCTAACTTCGTCTCACTTACTGAGCTACTTGTGCTCATATACCCGTAGACTCTTTTGTAAGTATCGAGTAAAGATAAGATGTTTTGATATCGCCAACCCCTGGTTAGTGTACTATTGACTGGGAAAGTGAGGAATGAAAAATCAACTCAACCTAGGCTTTTCACCTTTCTTTTGACTTTTCTTTTGGATTTTGAGGAAACTAATTGGGAATTTCTTAGTACATCCATTAGTTTCCTAAATTATAGTATATAGTTTAAAAAACCTATGGTTTTTGATAAACCCTGATTGTACACTTTAACTTTGGAGATAAGATGTTTATGTAAATATTATTGTGATATAAGATAACATGTTATATAGACAGGTATTTCGTAAAACTATACTACAGGTTTGGTTATTCATAGCTATCAGAGCAAATGCTTCAAGCTAGTTAAGTTGTGCACGTATTATGTGGATTATATCTACGAAGCAGTTGTGAGGTTAGCTTCTATCTTAGGTTGGTTTATATGGCAGGATTGTTATGACTCCTCCCATTCGAGGTGTGACAACATGTAATAAAAATCTATGTTAATAAAAGATTATAAAACTATCTTTTCCTTGATGAGAAGTACTGTCTCTTCTTGAGGATAGAGTTCAATTGAAATCTAAATTCGGTTTGTTGTTTCAAAATGTATTCACCACAAGGACTCCAAACGTAATCCCTCTAGCATTATCTATACACACGTTAACAAGAACAAATTTTAATCCTTTATATTGCTAGATAACTGAGATTAGAATTATAAAATCTAGGAAGCAAAAATTATATCTCTCTCTCTTGCCTTTTCTTATGGTATTTCTCTAAAATAGAAACTTATCATCATAACTCTTTCCATTGCTCTTGTCTCCTTTTAAATATTAACAAAAAATTAATGAAAAAGATTTTTCATTCCATGAACTTTTCGATTGCCACAACCTTTCCATTGCATAACAATTGGACATAGAATTAATGGTGGATAACTTTTTAATTGCCATGGACTTTTCAATTGCAATTGAATATGAATTAATAAATTTCATATCATTTCAATTGTCATGAACTTTTCAATAGCAATTAAATATGGAATTAATAAATTCCATCTATTTATACACAAAAAGGCAATAATAAAATACATAACTTTTAAAAGGTACTTAACTGCAAATATATATTATGTGATAAAATAAAGTTCTTCCAATTTATTATTTTATATCAATTTATTCTAGCTTTGAAATAAATATTGACTACTAAAATTTCTTATCAAAACTTTATTCTCATTAATTGTGCTATAGTGTGTAACTCTCTAGGTTTCTATACATAGAGGTAATGTATATATAAACTTAAACTAAGGTAACTGTCTAGCAATAGTTATTGGTCATTTAACGTAACAGAAAAAGTGTGAACGAGAAACTATTATAAATTGATTACTGTGTAATTAAATCTCTTCATTAAATGATATCCTGATTAAACCATTGCATGTCATATCATCAACATTTAATCATTTTACTTGGTTTCCAAGATAAAATAGACTTAATAATAATTGATGTGGTCATAGGCTTACAAGTCACTATTATCTTAACCAAGTAGCCCTAAATATCAACCCCTTAATCTAAGAAAGTAATGAATTATATCTTGACTCATCACTATTGTTCTATATTTTATATTATACCCAATAACTGTATTATTTACAATTCAAATAAAGGCTGTGTTTAACGGTATTAAAGCACAACTTTCCATATACAAAATATATGAAGGTCTCAAGTCTAAGGATTATTTATACTTATTCATTTAGAGGAGGGACCAATGGCATTAAACATATAGTGTCCTTTATTAACAGATTGTATCTAGTGTACTCCCTTAACTTTGGGTACCTACTTGTATAACTTGGATATCTTTCTCTTGATCTAGTGAGAATGACCTTAGTTATACAACATATTGGTCTAAATATCTACGTCCCCTCTAGACATTTATCTAACCAAGGATAATTTTTAGGTAATACAATGTAATTGAATATCACCGATAATACACCTTTATTATAATTCCATACATACTTTAATTATCTATAGAATTTTATTGTAAAATATATACCAGTAGAAAAGTATATAAATATAATAAATACTTGCCTTTATAAATAATATACATAAAAAAATATCTTGGCATATTGTTCATGAATTACAATAGGTATAAGGTACATAAAAATTGTGGTTTGTGGTAAATCAATTAATATTCTTGAAAATAGTAGTTTTACATTCACATAAAATTGTAGCATAAATAAATTATCATGCTCATTAATTCATTTGTCAAGTATAGTTCTTTTTCTTTTTCTTTTCAATAACCATAAGTGTAGTTTCGAAATTTAGTAATTATTTCATGTTTTAATCTAAAATACATAAATATTTTTTAATTTCTTGTACACGCAGCGCGGGTACCACCTTTGCTAGTACCAATTAATATCAATCCATAAATTAAATAAACGTTAAAATACACCACACTTAAAAAAATCAACCACATGAATTTAAGTAACATAATTAATATCACAACATCCTTGAATCAATCCCAAACTCATGGCAAGCATTTCCCAATTGGAATTACATCAAGTAATGTAAACCATGTAAAGTTATTGGTCTAAACTCTAAATTGGACCTGAGTGCTCTAGAGAACTTTATGGGTCAATAAGACTAAATAAGATAAAAATTTATTAAATTATGAATTTCAATATATTATAAGTAATAAAAACTTTAGAATTTCGATCAAAACCTAAATTGCGTATGAAAACCTTAAACAATATGCATGTGTAAATACTCGAGATTAAACTCAAACTTGACAAAAATCTTAAAATTATAACTGTAAGCTTATAAAATGAATAAATTTACCTTAATAGTAATAAAACCATAAATGAGTACAATTATTAACTAACACCCGTAATCGCATAAAATTGTTAACGAATGTGTTGAAATAACTCCTAAATATTATAAACGTAATGGATAACAATTTAATTAATAAATTTTATAAAACTTCAAATATTATTTCATAATTATTATTAAACATATAAATTAATAATCTTACATTTGTAATTTTGATTTTAATTATTTCTTTTTCCCTATTTCCTTTTTTATTTTTTTCCTTTTTCTTTTCTTATTTTTTTTCTTTCTCTCCATGTGTTTGCTTGCTTGCTAGACGTGAGCAGCAATAGCTAATGTGCAAAAATAATACATGATGGAGATTTAAGTGATTAGGATATGAGTCTAATCACCATTCTTAATAATTTGCTTTCTTTCTTTCTTTCTTTCTTCTTCTTCTTCTTCCTTTTTTTTTTTTAACTTTTGCATTCCTTCATTTTACACGTTTGCTACATCTTTTTTTTTCCAAATTCTAAGGCATCTCAACTTCTAAGCAAAACATACATATATTACTCTTTTTCTTCCAAACCGTAAAACCCCTTTACCCTTTCCTTTTTAATTTCTTTTAATTATTTCTTTTCTTTTCAATTGCATTAAGTAAAGCAAGCAAGAAGAAAAAGAATCTTGGGATTACTAATTCAAGACATTTCAAAGGAAGAGTATTTACTATGTATATTATATTTATTTTGTAATAGTCATTCTTATGTACTCTTTCATATACATTTATTTTGTAGAAATATATGTATTTAGGGATTTTGTTACTATAATTGATTTTTGTAATTCTTTTCTTGTATTAAGGTTAATTGTACATGTAAGGGAATTATATGTAAAACTAGCATTTCTTTATGTCTATATGTTCATATATGTATAAATATTTAGGTATAATTATATGTACATATTTATATTTTAATTGATTATACAAGTATTTCGTATAAAGGGATTTGTGTGTATGTATATATATGTGTGTATAAAGCATGTATATTATTTTCTTGATAGATATGTATATGTGTAGATGAGGTCGAATATATATACATATATATATATGTATGTATAAAGGAAAAATAAATACAAGTATAATATATGTATAGGTATCATATTTGTATGTATGTATGTATAGCACATATAGTATATCTAGGTTTATATTATTAAATTACATAAGTATATATGTATAAATAAGTTGCGGGAAAGCTAATTACATAAGTATATATATACATATAAAAATACGTATAATAATGGTATAGTATGTATAAATATACGTGTATACTTAAATAGTATATATATAATACATTATAATATTAAATTAATAAATAAATTAAGGTAGTATATATATAAGTATGTATGCCATGAATCTTAAAGAAATTGGAAAATGGTTAATTTGAAAAATTTAATAAAATATAATAATAAATATAATTATATAAATATTAAGTGAAAATACAAAATAGGAAAAATTTAAAAAATACATAAAATTTATAGAAATGACACGTGGCGCACTCCTATATTGGTACATCAGCATTTAATAAAATTTAATTAAATTCATAATAATAATAATAATAAAATAATCAATTAGTTAGAAAATTATTAAAATAGTAAAAGTGAATTAAATAATTATTAAGCCTTTAAAATAGAAAAATAAGTAAATTGTGATAAAGTAGACTTAAAAATAAGAAAAATTACAAAATATAAAATTTGGATATTTATTAAATCATAAATATGTAAAGAAAAGCTTAAAATAATAATTTATAATTAATTAAGTCAAAATAATAAAATTCATAATATTTTTACACCATAACGAATAATGCAGCTTATAATATCTAAAGCGAACCCTACTATGAGAGAGTATATTCGAAAATGATAAAAATAGATTATAAGTTCATAAAAATCGAAATTAGAATGAAAAAGTTCTATACGACTAATGAAAGGACTCAAATCGAGGAATTTATGTGAATAGATAGCTAATTTAGATAGTTAGTACTAAACATAGGAGATTACTCAAACACTTACTACTTTTCTTATTCTTTAAATATCAGGTGATCACGAGATTGAAACTGATATGCCAGTAGATTATCACGATTCTTGACATTGATAATGACTAAATGAGTATTCTTAATGATTCTATATGTGTTTGTGTATGTAACTAATGACTATTAACTGTTATTAATAATTGGATATTGTATAGGGTTGGTTCTGCATGTGTATGATATTATTTCTCAATTGTGAAATTACTTTAAAGTGTGATAATGTACTATTTGTTGCATAGTAAATCCAATAGGAATTTATCTGTTTGTAATTTTGATTGATTACACAATAATTGGACTTGCCGATACCAAACTTGAACTAATTAAATTGAAACATGCATAAATATACACTACATAAGTAATTCTGGTTGTCACATCATACGGAGGTAGCGAAAGGCCATATGGGGGTTGGTAAATTATGATTATAGAGTTTTAGTATGGTGTACACGTACAATATAATCTTATCTTAGCTTACGGGAATACTAGGTATTAAAAGTGCTAACTACCCAGCTAAGGATTGAGTTTAGAGGTCTCCATTTAGGGGTAAGTGAGAATTGCGAGAACTCACTCACAATCATACTTAGAATTGAGTTTTGAATAAAATTGAAAATCGATGTACCATTTTATTTTTTAATACAAAACGTAGAGTTTCGTAGATATAATAGTTCAAGTATGATACATAGATCTGATTAATGCCATATATACTCCAACCCTAACTTTAAATCATTAAATTTGAGTTGCATGCAGTATTTGGTCACCTGCATGTATTTGTATGACATTTTGTATGATCATACATTCATATCTTTGAATTTAATAATTGAATAAGTTGTTTGTAGTATGATTGGGGAATACCTCACTAAACTATTTAGCTTACACCTTTACAGATTATTTGTGCAAGAGGATCTTTTTGTTGTTATGAGCCGTAGGATGCCCGAGGTTAGTGGAACGCTTTCTGGATGGTGTGAGTGTGAATTGAGGGATAAGAGTGTAATTTTGTTATAATAGTAAGATCTTAGAAACTACTTTTGTGATACTATGTATTATTAGTTTACTCTAAAGCATATTAAAGACTTAGTATATGTATTATATATATTTGATAGTTATAGTTAGATGCTTATGTTATTATAACTATGTTGTGATATTACTTGTGGTTACGTAATTCTTAGGTTATTAATTGTAGTAGTAGCCTTGTATGTCGCATAAAGGGTTGTCGATTGGAAGAGCAACCAATTTATAGTTTTTTATACGATGTACGAAGCTACCCCTTAAGTCATGAGAAGTAGTGATTGGAACAACATCTCTACTAATTCAACTATCAACACTCCTATTAATTCAGGTTTTACTAAACTAAAACATAAATAATCACTCAGTTAACTTTGAGAATCTATTAATCAACACCATAGCCTCAAATATCATCCTTTATACTCTTTTTAGCTCATGTCGACCACTATTACACCTAGTAAACATATTAAACTTCAAATTTCTAATTCAATTTAGATTACATTACTTAGAATCAACACAATTCAATAAAAAAACATTTATATCAAATTAAAAACACTTCTAAATCCTCTTCATGACCCACGACACTTTAAGCATACTAAAATCCACCAATTTAAATAGTCTAAAGTCTAAACTCTAGTCTATATCAAATTAACATAATTAAATAACAATAATCATAGTCAATATCAGCATTTAACGTCAAAACAACCCAAATACCCTCATTATAGTGAATGCACCCCTTCTTAACATCTCAATTCAACTTACATTCAATCTTAACCATCAATTGGACATCTAACTCATGAAATTGAATTTAGATTTGAGGTAACTTACTTTGTAGCTTGTAAATCACTTGAAAGTAGCGTGAATAAACTTGAACTTCCAATCAGAACCCACTTCTCCAACAAATCTTGCTTAAATAAAGGTTAAATAGTAAATTAGCTATCTAAACCTATAGATCTACTAAATTGACAAAAATATAACTTATTATTAGTAAAACCTAGAAGGAATTAGAAATACCAATCTCTAATGGAAGTCAATGTCAATTATCAATCCACTTTTGACCTTCTAAATTGATCTTTAGTTCTTTTAGCATTTAATATGTCAAATGATTTGGATTACTGTACTTATCAATCCATCTCTAATACAAACTTAATGCTATAAAACTTCCTTAAATATTAGATTTTCCTTAATTGAATTGAATTGAATTAAGCTTGATTAGAGTCTCATATTGATTAGGCATGATTTGGCATTAAATTTTATGTGTGGAATTAATGGAAACTAGAGGACAATTTGTTTAAACGATAAGGAAAGGGAGATATGGTCATTGTTGCATTTGACAGTGCCAATGAAGAAAAGGAGCATAAAATAAACATGTTTTTGAAACATATTTATACAAAATGTAAAATAAATATAAAGGTTAAAATAAATATAAAGGTTCAAGTGCTTTAACTTTTGATCTTCTTACATCATGTGCATATGCATCTAGCTCACTAACCACCCATCAATTATCTTAATCAATGTAGCGTATTTAATAATATTTAAAGTGACCCTTTTGAAGTAAAATTAAATTGAAGTTCATGCAAAATTCGACCCTATGATTTCTACTTGCCCATGCATATGACTTAATAGTGTTATGGTATAACTTAATCTAAATCTCCAACATATACCTTTATCAAGTGAAAATAGAAATTACAAGGTATATTAGAATCAGACTCGTAATCATTAGGATGAAGATTGGACTTAGGTACACTCTAAACCATACATTGATATAACCTAATTTGGATTTGTGAAAAATATTACTTGTGATAAACCACTCAAAGATGAATTTTGACTCTATGTTGCAAGTAGACAATTACATGTTGAATTTTTTTTTTAATAAAATGAATAATTGAAGTTTTTGTGAGTGGTTATTGTAAGAGGTTACCTTAGCTAAATAATTAACTTACTACTCTAATAAAGTAAATAAATAAAATCAAGCTAAAGTAAATAGAAACTGAGACAAAACCACTCAAACTAAAAAAAAAAAAAATAGAACCTATTTATAAACCCTACGAAATTTCAATAACTGAAAAGTAGAATCAAATGAAGGAGTCTTGGGGTAGTCCATAGAGCTACCCAAACATGATAGTAAAACCTAGGTAAAAGAATCAAGCTCTAATGGTTCAACAAAAAACCCTAAATGAAGTAAGCCCTAAAAACCTAACTAATTAGGAAAGAACCCTAATAACCCTAATACTTGATAAACCCTAGAGCATACCCAAAAACTCTCTCAAACTTCCTCTCAAAGATCAAGCCTTAAACTCCTTTTCTTCTTCTTCTCATCCACCACCAACTACCCTAGCACCAACCTTTATAACTTCACCACTATCACTCCAAATCACTTCAAACCAAGTCTCATACCACACCCACACGCCAAGCTGCCCTATCGATACACATACCCACCGTTACATACACCAAGGCTATGGCATACTCATCTTTAGAGGACCTTCCTATATATTGCTTCTGTAAGTACTTGGGTTAGGGTTTTCCTTAGTTTTCTTGTAAGATAAGGCTAAACACTAATGTTTTCTTTGTTGAAACTTATTTTATAGCAACTCTATAGAAGTTTTAAGGTGTTTTAAGAAGGTCAACAAAGGTAAGTACAAGAAAACCCTCTTTTACTAGAAGTTATAACATAAATAGGCTAAGTTATGTAGAATAGTGTAATTGTTAGTAGAAAATCTTTAAGTAAGTTGATGAGACTTGTTTTCCATGCATCCCCCCCTCCACCACCTCCACCCCCCACCCCCAATATTTTTCCCCTCATTACACTTCTACACTCTTTTATGAAACGATTATGATTTTAGATTAGTAGAAACATATGTTACTTAAGCCAAAACACCATAAAAATCAAGCATTGCATGAAAAAGGAAAGTTTGACCCTAAAAACCACTCTTGGCCACCACTTTCATTAAATTACCAAATTTGAAACTTTTTGTTTAGTAGCTTAATAACATATTTATTTAGTGTTAAGCATGATTTAGGACTTAATTAATCAAGTTGAGTAGGTTAAAGAATGATTAAGGCCCTAAACTAGCTTAGTTAGTGATTGTAGGCTTAAGAATGTTATTAATAAACCCAAGAACAATAAAGGACAGATTTGTAACCATATTAAAAATGGGATAAACTTAAGTTTAATGTTGGGCTTAAGTCTATAAAGATAAGTGGGCTTGAGCTTCAGGCCATAAATAGTGAACTAAACACGAGAAGCCCAAAATAACCAATTTAGGAGATCATGTAGCTAGATGACCAGATCTGAACCTTAGGATAAAAGGCTTAGAAAGAGCTATTTAGGAGGCCAACAAAACCTAAAGGCCCATCCAAGATTCCCGCCATAGGCCCTTTGGTGAACTAAAGGCCTAAACTTAGTAAAAAAGCCTATTTAGACCTATAAGAGCATCACCAAGGTTCACTTTAAAATTTTAAAGTTTTGGGCAGAAAAAACCCATTTAAAATACTTAAAAGAAGCCTAAAATTATCAAATGTAAAGCCTAAAGTCAAAAACCAAGCCTAAGGCCCAAAATTAGGCCAAATCCTAAAGTAACCCACCTTACTAATCGGACCTACGACCTTGTAGGGCCCAAACCTAAAACCTACTGATTCGAAAACTTAAAAATAACTTCACCAAATGAAATAACATTTGAAAATAATGAAAATGACCATAAGATCACTGAAAGTGGAGTTAAAATGAAGAAGATATGCCTAAATTACGAACACAACTGACTCTAAGATAGTGAGAGATAAGCCTAATTAATTAGTACAAATAAAATACTCATAAAACTTAATCATCTTCTTAAGGGGACAAGGAGTTTGACTTGGATACTGTAGAGGATTATTGGGGCTACTAAGCATCATGGCTGAGTGAGTACACCGCCCCTTACTTTACTTGTTTGTGCTTGTAGTTAGCGGAATACTTAATTATACTTAATAACTGAAATTGTTGCATGTTGGGGCAAACAAGAAATTATATGAGTTTGATATGATTAACCTTATTTGAAAAAATGCCTTAAGTTGATATGAATATTATATGCTTGCTGCATTAGAACTTAGGTTCATGGAGTGTCTATATATATATATTGACTGGTCACCCATGAACTAAACTAATAAAAACTTGACCCCTGATTAAACCGGACATATATTACATCTTATAGCATGATAATATGGGCATCAATCACGTAGTAGAACGAGGGATCATGCCTAGAGGATCTATACTGTATTTTGTATATTGAAAATTGTTATCATACGAAGTACTTTATGCGACATGTTCTTGCCTCGACCTTTGGAAATTACTTGGCTTCGAAGAGTGCTGCCTTCTGCTTGAGGCCATGTCATGTTTACTGCTGAGGGTGATAGTAATGACAAGGGACTTCAAATTGGATGTGGATACTTGGATCCTGACGTACCAAAATACTTCCTAACCTAAGCAACGGTGGGCATCAAAACCGTGCTGTATACAGTTATTGATAGACTGTATATACTATTGCATTGCATATGTTTGACTATGCATTCATACACTTATTTAATAACTTGCTTGGTATTGCTTATTGTATAGTAGATATGTTACTCATTAAGTAGTCGAGCTTACTCCCTTATAGTTTATTGTTGCAGTAGGACTTATGGCTGGAGCCGGGCCGCGGGATACTTAAGGTTAGTAGTACCAGCTTGGGATTGGAATGTAAAGAAGTTGAGAGATCGAGCGAACCATTTGTTTAATATATATGACTCTCTTTAATTTCTAATTATTAAGTATCTTTAGTTTATTAAGTAGTATAGACTACTTATGCTGATTTATATTGGTACTGTATGACAAATTTAGGGGGCAACCTAATATTCCCACTTATCTATGTTTTGTTAGCAATTATTTGGATAGCTTAACTTTAATTTATATGTTTTGCTATTACTAAATGCTAGTTAGAAAGTGAAAGTCATAATTATGAATAGTGCGCCAAAGGTCCCTAAGTTATGACATAGTAGTGCTACTATGACTCAACCCCACCCCCTACCCCCCGCCTCTAGGTTATGACACCATTAAAGCTTTTCATGCCATGAAAACCTTAAATGTATTTTCTTGTATGATAAACTTTTTTCCATCTTGTTTTTTAAACATTTTTTAATCATTAATTTTTTCATTTATTTTGCTTATGCTTTTTAGTTCATGATTTTTTTTCTATCTTTTATTATTACTTTTAACTTTTATGATTTTTATTAAAAAAAAAAGCTAACTAATTTGAAAGAGGATAACTCAACGGCAAAAAATGAGGTAATTGTATTTATATTGACTAATAGATCTGGCACCTACATTGCGTATGCAAAAAAAAAAAAAAAAAAATATTCATGTTAGATTAAAACATAATATAATTACTAAATTTCGGAATTACATGTATGGTTATCAAAAGGAAAAAGAAAAGGAACTATACTTGACGAATGAATTAATGAGCATGATAATTTATTTATGCTACAATTTCACATGAATGAAAAGCCACCACTTTTAAGAAAATTAATTAACTTCCCACATATCACAATTTTTTTGTACCTTATACCATTGTTTACAACAACCTTAGTCCCTAACTTACATTATAGATGAGATAATTTCTTTCAAAGGCCACAACAGTGGAGATCATATTTTAAGAGGTGCAACTTGTGAGGGGAACTCGTAAGGACAAAATTTTTCACTTGCTAATTACACACTAATACATCAAAATAAAAAGAATAGGACAAACCTAGTAATACGTGAATATGTTGTTAGTTAAATTCTCTATTATAATGCTTCTTGTACCTTTCTTGCTTATGACCAACTTATAAGTCTCAAAAATCTAAGCCTTCCTATGGAGAGTTCAACAATATATTATGATCATCCTCTCCCTTCATCTTTACCCTACAAACTATACAAATATCACCATTTAGTGAAACTTCATATTAAATGTAACACTCCGTCTTCTAAGTGTCTACTTAAAAACTTTTCTTAACTTTTTGTACTTGAAGATAGTTCTTACTATCATTCATGAGTTAAGGATAAGGCAGAATTTTTACTTTACCTATCATTCAACAACATCATAAACCTTTAACTCCAAATCTCTTCTTATACGATACAATAAACTACAGCGTAATTCTTTACATTAGTGGGCCAAACTCAGAGTATGAATGCATGATTTCAGTATAAAGTCTAAGCAACACTTTTACAATCTTAGAGTTATATTCCAAACATAATATGTTGATGGTTCTTGAAATGTCACTTCCAATACTTAAGACAAATCTTGCAATTGCTCAATCCGTCTCTAGTGGAACAACTTCAACTTCACTAAGTGCTCTAAAGTCTTCTTGTTCTTCTAAGGTCCTGCCTACAAGTAACTTAGGATATGAAAGCTTATATTCTTAGGTTATTGTAAGCCGAGTGAGAGTGGATAAATAAATAATAATACAAGTAATATTACAACATATTAACTAAGCAAGTTATCATTTCAATCAAAAATCTTATCAATCTAACCAAGTAATGCAAATGCAACCAACGCGTACCATGTTAATGTACGTGACATGCATTGGTACCATATCTTAGTCCAGCCTTAGCCCTCATTTGATAAGTTGACTTCACTCTGGGCATCGAGACACAAACTGAAGTCTAGGAACCTAGCAAACTTAGTTTAGCAATCATGGTTGTGGTTGTGGTTTTGATTATTGTTTAATGCAAGTCTATATGCACCAAAACCAGTTTATATAAACCAAGCTTTCAGAAGTTAATTTGCTAGGTTAACCAAAACTCTGGTTTTCAAAATTAAACTTTGCTAAGAAAAATCCTAGCTTTAGAAAACTTGAACTGTTAGTCCTTTTCATGCCATGCCATGAATACATTAAATCACATACTAAGCAATACCCAGCAAACTACTAACCAAGCTTACTTGTTATTTACTACCCTAGCCTTTACTTTGCTTTGTTCTAATGTCTAAGACCTTGGTATTAAGTTTACTTAAATAAATACTTTAGGAATCCTATGTAACTCATCATGCAACATATATATCACACTTACACACAAGATCCATTACATTTATTTCAGTTAGATAAATTAAGAGTAGATAAAATCTACTCTAGAACATAAACCATCTCCTTAGCAAATTCCTAAAGCTTACTCTTACTTCCAAAACTCTTCCTAAGTCTACTTAATCTAAGCAAAACGTGTATGACACTTGAGTCAATATAGGTTAAGTAAAAACAAGGTTAATAACTTACTTACACTTTGAGGTCTAGGTCTTGGTGTTACTCTTTTTAAGACAACTTTGGTTCTAGAAACTTTCTAACCTAGTTTCTAACTCAGTTTCTGACTTCTTGTATATAAGGTCCCTCTAACACACTTTTTGACATAGTTTTTGACATCCTCAACATTATATAGTTGTTCTTATATCTCATTTCCTCACCACACTACTTTGATTCTATGATAAAAGACTTTAACAAAACACTTATCATATGTTCAATTGCTATAGTTTATTGACATATCATTTATGTTAGCTTTATCGTTGAGTGCATTTAAAGGCATAAGAATTTCTATGAAAATGCATATACATATCCAAAAACCAACCAACCCCTGCATTATTTTCTAACCTATGTTCTGCATATTGAGTTATTTTACATTCATTTATGCTCTATGTTTTGACACACATTTTGACCTACACAAAATACTCTTTAAATCATCAAATCACCTAAGTCCAACATCCACACCCTTGCTTTCACACTTCACCAGAATAGTTCAGTGTCCTAATACTTATTTACAATCAGGATATAATACATGCAAATCAATTTACTTGGCAAATCTTCTATTCTAAACATTTCCAATACATTACTCCCTATTAAACCAAAAATACCCAAAATCTAACCTCATAGTTTTTCAAAAATATTTGCATAACATTAAAATAGACCCTTTGAGGAACTTATATATAAAATTTGGAGTATAAACTACATCATCGACTATTTCTAAAATTTATTACACAATTCGTTTTTATGCATTATTTCTTAGGAAACCCATATTTTTACTTTAAATCTTCAAAATCTGGTTTGATATTTGAATACCTCATGCAAAAATATTTAGGACAACCAAACTTCATAATTTTTGGACTTTGTTTACTGTTTTTATAATTTTAGAGAAGAAAAATTAAAAAAACTAGACACTTATTGAAATCCAAACTTCTAGCAACTAAGGAGCTATTGTGGTGCGTTAGTAAAGCCTTTCTAGGGGTGTTCCTTCAGCTATAGTAGTGGTTTCATGTTAGGTTGCATGCGTATCCCTAATATTGCATATACCTAAATTTGCATCCTATTTTCTTCTATCTTTTCTCTAAGCCAAATTCTCTCCTTATGGAAATTTCTCTAGTTTTCCTAGATGCAAAATTGACTAAAGTGAAGAATGGAGTTGATCTTGTATTTTTACAGCAAGGAATTTGAGGTTGGTGGATTCTTTTCCCTAAGTGTACATGTGTCTCTTCCTAGAATTTTCCTTTAGCTTATTTCATGTTTAGGTATCATTTGTTTAAGTCTTTATTTCCACAATTACACAACATGCCTACGACCTCATCAAGGAGTTATCTTTAATTATTTTATTAATTTAACTATTAGTTTTTACCTAATTATATTAATATAATATATATTATGGATTATAATTTGTTACGGGGTACTCATGTTATACACCAAGTAAATTTAACATGTATACATGTTTCTTGGAAAATGTTTTTTGTCTTTTTATTTTTTCCCTTGTCTAAGCAATTTATCTCTAAGGTCTTATCAATTATTGGAACTTAAATTGTACGTTTCCGATAAAATAGGCAATATCGATAAAATTACACTTTTGTTGAATTAAATATTTTATATACTTTATTTGCCAAATAAACTTTTCTAAGGCTCTACTTTTAACTTTTGCAACCCCATATTAAAAATTTATTTAATTCCAAGAATATATTTTTTTTTTGTCGGAATCTTAAATCTACCAATTCTGTGCAACTACAATTACTTTATGTAATAGTATTCATGACTCGTACTTCTCATAAGCACTTTATTTCCTCACTTTCTAAGTTATATTTTCCTAAGTTCCATATGTATTAGGAATGTGCTACCATTGCGAGTCCTTGATAGTTGATAAGACAAATGGGGTCTTACATTATATCATAGTAACAAAAAACTAAAACCAACTATCTAATTATGAAGTTATTATTAATAAGATGTGTCCTTCAAAATAGAAACTCCAAATTCTAATGGGGTTGGAACTTTAGAAGAATTTGAATTACAACCTTTCATATAATGATTTATTATCAAAAGCAATTCTTAAATAATAATGTAAAGGACAAAATAATAAATTAATAAATCTTATTTTTTATTTATAATAAATCACCTAAATGATACAATTTGAACCTGTTACTACATGCAATAAACACACTTATGCCATCTATATACTTCATATCAAATTTCATAGGGAAACCATTCTCAATTGATTTTAAACCGAGTCTCAAATACATTTCAAAAGTCTAAACTCAAATTGTAAGTATCTATGTTAAATTCAATAATAATCTTTAACTTGACTTGGTTCTTTTGTGGTAAACTAATACAAAACACAATAACCTTATTTTCATAGGCACCTTGATGAAACAACCAATAAAACAACATGCAAAAAATAAAAAATGAAATACCGAAATCACAAAAGCACTAAAAAGGAAAAAAAAAAAGGTCTTTCTTTCTTCTTCACCATTGTAACACCTTACCTTCTAGGTGTTTGCTTAAAAAAATTTCTTAAATTTTTAGTACTTAAAGATGGTTCGTTTCTACCATCCTTGAGTTAAAGATGAGCCAGAAATCTGTATCTAGCATGCTACTCCATTTTATATAGCATTTGATTCAATATTATATCTTATACAACTTGGTAAATAACAATTGAAGTTTTTACAAAAGTAGGCCGTACTCAGAATATCACAGTTGTATACTCCATACAATGTAAAAATCCTTTACAATACACATTTTTTACTACAACTACTGTATTAAATCTTTGGTAAGATATCACCAATTTCTTCCCTGAAGAGTCACCCCCATATATCAAATCGTATCTCAAAGCTAATGACTTCTTTCATAAGCTCTCCTTCAACTAGTAATTTGAAGTTTATTTGCCTCTATAATATAATGCTTTGTCCTTTCATTCTTGACCCAAGAATAAGATAACTTATCCCCTCAACTACTATTGAGCTGAGTGAGTCGATAAACAAACATACAATGCAAGCAATACCATATCATAGTCATATAATAAGTTATTAGTTTAATCATAATATTCTTTAGCCTAGACAAGCAATACAAATGTAGCAAGCGTATACTATGCTTATGTATGTAATATGTATTGGTACTAATATCTTAGCTAGCCTAACAACTAATTTAGTTAGTTGATGTAAGCCCTACAATCAGGTGTTTGAGATTTGATTTGTGAAATTTAGGGTGATCAAGTAAATTACTCAATCAAGTCCAAATTTTACAATGAAACTATGCATGCTAGTAAAAGTGATCTCGTGAGTTTGGATTTAGGAAAATAAAAAATAAAATAATTAATTATTATAATATTTAATTATATGTAAATTTTCTATTATTTATCAAAAACACGTAAAATAAGTTCGGATAACTAATGAATAGATAGAGATAGATTATATATATACTAAAAATCATAAAATAACATAAATAATATTTAGGAGTATTTAATTGTACTATATATGTATTTACGTGTAGGTAAAAATACGTAAAATTACCTAAAATAATCGAAATATGAAAAAATAATGCAAATTAATTAAAGAAAATGCATAAAAAATCAAGAAAAATATGGATAAGTGTGGAAATGTCTAGAAATGAGGTGTGGCAACTTGGAAAAGGAAGATGGAAATTTAACTAATTAAAATTAAACAAATAGAAAGTAAAATGGAAGATGATAAGGGACATTTGGCACCAAATAATTCCTTAACTTATCCAAACACATCTATAGTTTTAGAAACCTTCTTCTACAAATCATTTTGGTTAGTTATGAATCAAAGGAAAATTAGGAAGACGAGAGAAGAGAGGAAAAACTAAATTTCCCAAAAAAAAAGTATGTAAATAGGGCATGCAAGGTGAACCCACACTTAATGAACACCTAGGAGTGGACAGCCACTATCATTAGATAGTGGTGGTAATTCCCAATTTGGCCAACAAGACCTTGGTGGCTAAAGTAACCAATGCCGGCGAGTCTAATTTTCTCTTTGATTTCATTTTATTTACTAAAAATATTAAATAGTTGTGAAAAATTATAAAATTTGGTATTCTAAGGTTTTTCTGTATGTAGATTTAGGGAAAAATTTTAGTGAAAAATTTTAGTTTGATGAATTTATACTTGGAAACATATAGTGTTTAAGAAATTATGCAAACTTGAGTTTTGTTCAATTTAGAAATAAATGACCTTAGGGTTATATTTTTGAGCTCAAAATTTTTGTATAGGCTATTTAGAGTATTTAAAATAGTGCTATGAAGAAATTTTTTAAAAATATATTTTCAAATTTTTAGATAATTTTTAGACCCTAAAATAATGAACAAAATGGGCAATTTTATGCTAATTGAGTAATTAATGATTTATTGTATAATTAAGTGTTTTAGGATGTTAAATTATGATTTAGTATGATATTTGTATTATTTAGAGTATTAAATGCAATTATTAAGTGTATTATGTAGTATATATGTAATAAGTAAAATGATATATTTTAAGTTAATTTTGTAATTTAGGGAATTAGGCTTAAAATTATGATTTAGGATATAATTAGATATTTGATATGTTACTAGATGATGAAGGATGATATAGGTAGTGCTAGAAATATTAAATAAGTGATTTAGGAGTGAATTATGTAATAACCCATAATATGTAAATATAGGAAATTAATAAGTAGAAAATATTATGTCAAAATTTTCTTTCATTTTTTTTAGTAACAATGGGGGATGATATTCTGCCTAAATAGTAAACACAGGTAATAAATAAGAGAATATTGCTAGAAATATTAAATAAGTGATTTAGGAGTGAATTATGTAATAACACATAATATGTAAATATAGGAAATTAATAAGTAGAAAATATTATGTCAAAATTTATACTATTATAATAATAATATAAAATAAATTTGATATGAAATATTAATATATATAATTATATGAAAAATATAAATTTTTCTCACATCAAAACCTAAATTGGTAGTTAAATTGGGATTATGGTACACTATATGGACTAGAATATTAATTAGAGACTAAGTACGATATTTAGAATACCCGATTATAATATGATTAATTTTATATTTGGTTTGGACTAAGTTTTTAGGGTTCTTGTATAACCCGTAATTAGAACCTAATTTATAAACCAATTTGGAAACTGAACCAAAACTTAGCCTGAATTAAGAATAATTGTAAAACATTTAAAAACTTGAATAATTAGGCATAATGAAACCCTAAGCTAAAGATAACATAAAGAAATACTGAATAAAGCTTATATAAGATAGTTATATGAGTACTGAAATAATATTTGCATTATAGAGAATATCGGCAATAGCAAGTGCGACTTGCACCTTGAGACAGCAAATGGGGAGTCTAGGTAAGTTAGGGTTAATACGTTACTATATTTCAGAGTATTAATTTGTAATACTCAGAAGCTTGAAATTATACTTGGTTGTGTTTACTAAATAATTGATTGTGCGCATGCTTATATATGCTTATTTTTGAGTTTGATGATATGATCCTGGTTTGTTGCTTTGGCTTGTATTTATGTGATTTGTTTGAAATGATTAAATACCTCAAACAAGATCTAATTAATTATATGACTTGTGACACATTAAGGTTCTCTAGCCAAGTACTGATCACTTCAAAAGGGATAGTGTTGGATAACATAATGGGTCTCTTTTTCATTCTTAGTCAAACTAAGTGATATATGAGGAGGTCACGAAAAGGGTAAAGTTAATGGTGCGAAGGTAATCGTGGGAGGATCAGTGTTTCCATTGCACAAGATTGAGTTTGGTTACGAGCTATTGTATAACATGGAAACTACTCAACCTAGATTAAAGTGGTTGTAATTTCTCTAATCTCACAACGAATTGGACAATATCGTGTGATGGCATTTTCTTATACATGCATTGCATCTAACTAATTTAGTTAATAACCTTATTTATGATTGATGTATAGTTTTAAGTCTCTATCCAAACTTACTACGCTATTGGTTACTCATATCCCTAATTATTGTAGGTGTTAATTAAGAAGCGGCCATATAACTACTCTAAAGCTAACAACTGCTGAATCTTGGAGAGAGAGGATAAAAACCTAAGGATTAATTATACTCTCAAGTTTGGATTTTATCTTTAAAACTTTTAATAGTAATTTATGTGTTTCTCAAGTAGAACATGATTAGGTTACTAAATCTTATAAACATACTCATATTATTTTAGTGTAAATATGTACTTTTCATAATTTCATAAGTAAATAACATATTTATTTATGAATTGTTTATTTCAAAGAGGATTAGTTATAAATACCTTGTATAAATTGGGTCTAAGATAGTAGCTATATGGTCAATTTTTATTTTGGAATGGTTTTGCATGGTGGGATTCTTACGACTCTATTGCTTTGGACAGTTACAATTGACATACCTAAGCATTTGGATAATATATCTAAGAACTTAGCAAATCAACAAGTTATTGCTAAAACCCAGTAACCTAATAATAACAACGTGGAGTGGTTAGAAAATCTAGCATATAGCCAGCCCAATAGATGCAATGTAATTTCTATATGCTTGAAAACCTAATTTTTATAAATCAAGTTATTCACTTGATAAACCTAGCTTTTCAAATGAAATCCAACTTAGTAAAGTTTTAGTTTTTAGAAAACTTGACTTATAGGTGCTTTTCATACCATACCATAAATGCATCAAATCATACACCAAGTAAAACTAAGCAAGCTTACTCATTATTTATTAGCCCAACCTTTACTTTGTCTCATTTGCATTTCTAGGACATCGATATCAGGTTGGTACCTAGCTTTTTCTAAGTTAGTGCAAAACCGTACAGATGTCGCATAAACATTAAGCAACATAACCATAGTAATTGAAGCTAATATCAAAACATCATTTAGCCAGTAATAGTTATAAAAAAGAAGCTCTACATAACTTATTAGGTAGCATATCAAACCTACGAGCAAGCTCAACTAAGCTAAAACATTATGAAACATGCAAAGATAGGAGTAGACATAAGTTAGCTCGGGACACTCAAATGTCTACTTACTTAGCCTACTGATCTTCTCAAACTTACTTGTTAGCACTATGCTCCTCTTCAACAACTTCATCTAGTAAAGACGTATTGTATCAAAGTTATCCATAGACCATGCATACATATATATTTTAGTTTAATCTTATCCTGGTGATACTATAAGTTTGTTCTATTAAGGATAAATTCATTCAAGTTTACCTTTGACTTAGTCTCTCATCTATTCTTTGAATTAACATTTGAATTACCGTTTGATTAGGGATAACCACATAATTTCTAAATGAGTGCTATCTAATTTATATCATCGATTTTACCAAGTAAAAATCGTAAGTGTTTTACCTAACTCAGTTTCTATGTCTAACCTATATAAGAGCACTTAAGTGTAACATTTGATTTTATTTCTGATTTAGCTTCCGATTTGACTACAACCCTAAGTTCACATATAATACTCTCATTTCTCATTAAAACCAAGCTAAGGCCAGTGAAGAATATATCACATGTAACATTAAATAGGACATCCCCTAGCTATGGTGCTAATTATACAATTTACCTTATTTATCATAGTTAACAAAATATATATAAATAATGGGAAATCACTTAATAATTAGTATCTATACTCCGTTAAATTCAAGAACAATATATTATACTTATTGTCACACCTCGAAAAGTTAAAGTTGTAACAGTCTCATGGTGTGAGCTATTTTAAGATAGAATTGTCCTTACTATTGCTATTTTAGACTTAGTTCACACTAAGTGTATTCGACTCTATTATTTTAGAGTATCCAATTTGATACTTATTTGTTATAAACCTATGGAGTAATCCTTTGAAATAATATGTTAAAAATAAACTTGAAGTATGACTTTACAAAAAGTAGTACTAAATCCCATAGGTACCTATAAGTTTATATACAGATTAGAATATTGAAAACTATTAGGCCCCTTGAGGAGTCTTATGTCGTTTTTCTTAAAAGTTAAGAAAGTCAATATTAAGGATGATAATCGGCTGTTTCTTGTTACGCCTCACTCCCTATCCTAATTTGCTAGTGCTTTGGTTTTAAATAGGTACTTATAATTCATTCATAATCTGCAAAATAAATTATAGGGAAATGAATGATAACTTGTTCAGTAAGAGGAGTAGAGATAGAAGTATGCATTTAGCATATTATAAGCAAGGTTTTCAACTAAGTTGGTTAGATGCAATGCATGTATAAGCAAACATCATTACACGACATTATTCGATCCATCTTGAGATAAGAGAAATTGCACTTGCTTTAATTTGGGTTGAGGAGCTCAACATCATGCACTCATGAATCGAAACCAAATCGGGGCTTATGTAATGGAGAAAATCCTCCTCCAATGATCATATTCGAAACAAGATCCCTAACCTTATTACGACCACTTTTCCTATCACTTAGTTCAGCTAAGGATAGGGAAAGAACTGTTTCAACTATCCTTATAAAAAGGGGTTTGTGTCTGGCTTGAGAATCCTAACTGTTACTCTTAGTAGCTTGCCATGCATGTCAAGTTAGATATTAAGTTGAGTCTAAGTTAGTTCATTTTTTAGATGATCAACCAAGCTCAAATAACTCAACCATAATAATGTTCATAGAACAATTATAACATAAAGCTTAACTTCCATTACAGCAAATCGGATCTTAAACACAAGTGTTGCACATACATAAACAGCTAATTACAAGTATAATACATACCAAAATCTCCAAATATTCTTAAATAATATTCTAAAATACTGTTAAGCATTGAACTTATTTACTTGCAACTGAGATCCCTCATAAAGGTTTGCTATCTTTAGAACCCCTTTGCTATAGAATCTTAAATAATGTATTAAAACTCATATTTAGTTTCTATAAGAGTTACTAGAGTATTAATGATCATTTAAAACTTAAATAACATTTCACATCCTCATATATCATTATTCAAGACATGTACGTATGTGTATAAATAAATAATTTCTAAGGATACTGTTGTCTTGTTTGGATGTGCATGTGATATAAGTATATAAATGTTTTAAGTAATACGTATATTTGGTCGGAAACTAGCATCTCAATTTACATACATGCATATATATATATATATATTTACATATTTACTTATTTTATGTACTTAGATACGCTCTAAGAAACCGCATGAATATAAGAAAGTACATATAAAAATATATATGACCTATAAACGCTGTTATACAAGAATGCTATTATCATGTTGTATAGGTTAACATATAATGGGTATATATATGTATGTATGTATGTATTGGTACCCACATATAGATGGTTACACACATAGATAGAGGTATATACTTATATACATACTGTCAGCATAATTTATAATTATAATATAAATCTCATATATATACCATATTGAGGTGCGAAACTATATAAAGTATATGATAAATAATTATAGTAGACGTTGTATGTACATGGATATATTTTAATTATACATAGGATATAATCTAAATGTTATGAAAAACTATGTCTTAAATAACTTTCCACACAACTAACAAAATATAATATAAGGTATACCATAATGTTTGTAAAGAAACGTAGTTTTCTCTTGTAAAACCATATTAGAGTTCGAAACTAATAATTATAAAGTTATTCATATTCATATTGTTGCAGGTTGTTAATTTTGATGTATAGCTTTTCTTTATGTACACTCTGCAACTATTTTGTTACACTTATTATTATAATATTTCGGGTACTTAGGTGATTGTATTTGTACATATGCAATAAATATTTTGAATATACATACACTATATCCAATAATCACTAGAGGTTTACATTAATGTGCTTGTTTTCTTTTCTCTTGTATTATTTTTATTACTATTATTATTATTATTGTTAAGTACGTCTTAAGGAAAGAGGTTTCTTTTTGTCATTTAAAACTGCATTGTCTTCACGGTTTCCATAATCTGCTCGTCTTACTTTATTCAGTTTAGGTGTCAAAATAATAATTCATGCTTGAAGTGATGCATACCTAATTGGTCATAAATTAGTGCCACACTAGAATCAGTTGCCACATTGCTCTTTGATTTATTCCATCTTTGATAAGGGACATATTTTGTCTATATTGATAGGGAACAATTATAATACTTGTATATATAAATATAAACCACCTATCCATTGTTTATATCTAGTTACTACATTGATGGGGCGTCTTTTTATTTATTAATATTATACCATATGATAGTCTTGTTCTTTTAATTTAATGCCCACTCATAATGTCAATGCTATTAACATTAATCAATTCTTAAGTGTTAGCAATCGGGTACGCTAGAATTTAATCTTAAGGCTTGAGTTCTAGTATGTTTGTACCTATTTTAATATCCTATGGTCATATGTTTAGACAATAAGCTACTATATATATGTATATATATATATATATATTATATGCATTTAATGAGCACATATATCCCTTATATACATTCTCGTTTTGTATTGCAAACCCGATAAAATTTACCTTAAGTGTTAATAATAGGTATTATTATTCTTAATTCAACACATATTATTCTAATCCCGCTGCTATTATTGTTGTTTTTATCTTTACTAAGTATCAAGCCACTGGACGAGCAAAATAAATCACAAGGTTCAATTTTATTAAAATAATCTAATATATTATTCCTAGTTGTTGAAGAAAAATATAAACACACATAATTTTAGTAAAAACAAAATTATCTGGAATCATCGAGTACCGGAATTCTGAAAATCTCACAGCATCCTTCCTTCCTTCATTTTTATCTCCTAATTTTGGATTGCTTCTCTTTTATGCTCCAAATGGTTCCATAGATAACATTTATAGGGCCCTTCTCTCTCTCTCTCTTCCTTGTCCTCTATCTAAATGGCTAAGACATGTATATATGCAGACGTTTCACCGTCAACGTTAAAGGCGGTTTGGGTAAGTTTATCATTATTATTATTTATTTAACTTTTATTATAATTTCTCTCTCTCTCTACATGGTCACTAAGTCTGTCCACATTAATTATAACTCTTATCGGGATAGTCATGAAGATGGGGTTTTGTGTTTATCCTCAACAAGTAGCTGATGAGGGAAAAGCCTTTAAAAGCTTAATTCGTAAGTTGGTAGGGATGTTTAGGTTACTAGTTTACTTAGGTTTGTAACTATATATATATATATAAAAGTCAAATGTTGAATTTATTCTTTGGAAGTGGCAGCAGGTTTAGGATATATATATATACATTTTTTTCAAAGAGCTCAATGTTTGCATTTGTTGGACATACATGCATATGAAAATGCACACACACATATATGTATATACGTATATGCAACGAGTTTATGTGACTCTTCGCATATAGCTTTAGTTCCATCTTTTATTTGTCAAAATTTCCTAAATAAGAAAAATGAAATATTTTAATATATTTATATTTATATTTATATAGCATCTCACTTTTTATTTTATGAAAGTAATTAAGATATAACTTGGCAAATTTAGCTTGTAAGCAAAATGTTTGAAAAAACAACTCAACTCATTTTAAGATTCAAGTTTAATTTTTTTTTTGTTTGGTGTTTCTTCTAATTTATTGAAACTTCATACTTAAAAGTTGATGCTATTTTTTATTATTTTTATATGAGTCTTGAATTTTGGGTTAAAATTCATAAATGGAATTTTTACAAGTAGCTAATTAACCTTTTTTAAAATCGAATTTACCAACTTTTTATCGTCATTAAGAAGGAAATCTAAAGGGTTTGATGTTTGATTATAAGATTCAATTTAATATGTCAATCTAGTTTTTAAAACTACTTAAATTTTAACTTTTTTTTAAAGAGATTTTTAACACTTTATAAACTAACCTATAAAAAATGTACAACATTCAACTTGTTCAAATAATACCATATTGACATGTGAGACTTGGTCTTTGACTTACTACCGAAGACCTAGAATAGTGAACCACCTCTACTACTACACGGAGGACCTAGCTAGTATAGCTGATGGAAGTAATAAAGTAAAGTTATTAACAGAAGCTTAATAAATAGGTTAAGTTAAACGATGATGCGGAACTACTCAATACCAATGTAAATTAAGGCATTTAGAACAATTTAAGGCATTTGGAAAATTTTATTTGAATTGGACCAAATTTTAATATAAGTTCATAAAAGTTAGACAAATGGTATTAGTAATATCAATTTCTTAAAATAAAGTATTTATAATATTTAATTTTAATAAAATATATTTTTACCGGGTATGATTGGTAATTATTAAAAACTCAAAATTAGAGTTTCAAATGATTACAAAACCATAAAGATAAATTATATATGTAATAAAATTACTATGTGACAAAATAACATATATAATATATATGTACACATAATGTGTAATTTTTAAGTATGTATGTGTATATTAGGGTATAATACCCTAATATATGCATTTTAGGCTAAAATACCTAATAAAATCAATAAAAAGATCATTTCAATATAAAAAAAATTAATGGCAGTCAGAATGAAGTGGTTTAGGTGTGTGTACATGCCTAGGATAGGTGTTTATGAGTTAGGAAAAGAGATCATGTAAGGTTAAGAGTAGTATATAAAGGAAATTTCAAGTAGAGAGATAGAGAATTACTATTCAATATTTGATTAGCTAGAAAAAAAAATCTAGAAACCCTCTCTAACATATGAAGCTTGCAAGTATGGAATTAGGAAAAATTAGATTGAGTCAAGTTGATCAAGGAATAATATCAAGGAAAAATAGTAAAATCAATGTGCAAGTTAGGTGATTTGGTAGTTTACTAGTGTGAGGTAGAGCTAGAAGGTAACCACCACTACTACTAGTAAAGGCTACACCTATCACCCATTGCTATCAACAAGGCGGGAGAGGTTGTTGTTGGCTGGAGCTTCAAATTCTGGTATTGTCCCATTTCTATCCACTTTTAGATGATTTTGTAAAAATATAAAAATTGCTCAGAAAATTAGTGCAAAAAATTTATTCCTATATATTTTTATGTATAGAATCTAAGAAAAATAATATTTTGTATAAACTTGATAGTTATAATATATGCCCTTAAGAAATTGAACAATTTTTTATACTAAAATAAATAGGCTTAATGATGTAGTTTCACCTTCAATATAAACTACCTTGTATCAATATTAAATTGATATGAAGAGATTTCTCATAAAACTATTTTCTAAACTTTTATGTTGTTTTTTATCCTAAAATGATGCTTAAAATAGTGCATTTTAGTGGAAATAATGTGTTTCTTTTGATGATCTTACCTAGATACTGAGTTTGAATCATATTTGGAGCATAGATATTATTCTAGAGTGATTTAGATTGATTGTTACAGTGAGAAGTCGAGGGAAATAGGTAGTAGCCTTGGATATGGAAGTTGGTATTTAACTAATTCAGTGTAGTTGAAACAATTGATGAATTGTGATGGGAATTGGGAAGAAATGTAGTTAAGGAAGGTTTATTTAAGTAGTACTTGTTATTTAAAAAAAAAATGACCTCATAATTGTAAATTGGCTACTTATAGCATAGTATTAAAAGATAGAGGATGATTTAGAGGTTTTTAATAGTGAACAATGCATTAAATTAATGCTTAGAGAGTAGGTTAGGGGTAAGAATTATTAAGTAATGTGAAAATAGGGGATATAGAGGATTCATTAGAGTATGATTTTATTAAAAATTCTATAGCTAATAGAGTTAGAGGATAGCTTAAAGGACAATTTAGTAAAGGCTTTAACTTAGAAAAAAGCAAAAGTTGTGTTAAAGGATAAAACTAATATTATAAATAATCCCAGTGTAGCTCAGATGGTAACTCAAAGGATTTTTTACTAGAGAAAGTTGCTATAGAATTGCTCAGAATCAAACTCAAAGGATTTGGCAGTTTTAGAAAACTTGCAAAATTCTTTGATTGGTTAAGAAAATATGATTTGTGAAAGAGGATAGTGGAATAAGAAGTTGTTTCTAAAACTAACTTAGAATCAAACTCAGAGACTAAATTGGAATCAACTTATAATGAACTAATTACTAAACACCGAGAATTTAACTAGTATATATATCTCTATATATACTCATGACCTATAGTTGATTGCTAGGTGAATTCATGGAAGAAGAAGCTTATGTTAGCGAGTAAGATTAAAAATGTATTGCTAGCGGGGTAAGTAGATATTTATGTGTTCTTGAGTAGACTTATACTTACTCTTAACTTTATGTTCTCTATGATGTATTGTCTTAGCTAAACATTAATTGTAAATTGATGTGTTGTTCGATGACTTAGATGAAATTGGCTATGAGTTGATATGACACATGGTGAATTATGTTACCTGTTATATTGATTACCGATTGACTGGTGACATGATAATAAACTTGGTTTTATATTGATACTGATGAATGTACATATGACATTTGCTGAGATTCGTGTTAGCTTGGATAAGAATCTAGGAACTAACTCTATCTCCTAAGGTATTCATCTAAGTAAACCCGATATCAAAATCTTAGAGCTGACAAAACTACAAGGTAAAGGCTAGGTAACAAGTGATGAATAAGTTTACTTGGATTTGCTAGGTCTATGCATTCATAGCATGTAATCTAATGCATTCATAGCACGACACAAAAAATGACCTATAGGTAAAGTTTTCTAAAAATTGAGATGTTGCTAGGTTAGTTTTCATATGAAAAGCTAAGTTTATCAAGTGAACTACTTGATTTGTAAAACTTGGGTTTTTGAGCATATAGAGATTGTATTGTATTTATTAGGCTAGCTATACGTTAGATTTTCCAACCACTTTATGTGGTTATTGCTAAGTTGAAATGTTTGTTAGGTTTCTGGATTTAATCCAGATGCTTGGTTTTAGTTTATCAAACCAGATGAGTTGCTAGGATAGGTTAGGATATCAGTACCGATACATGTTATGTACATGAGCATGGTACACTCTTCTTGCATTTGCATTGCTTGGCTGGAAAACCATAATACAACATAATTGGACTAACTACTTGAATGATGTGCTTATAGTAATGCTTATTGTTATGTGTTTATCTACTCTCAATCAGCTCGTAATAGTTAAAGGGATAAGTTTCTCTTATCTTTAAGTTATAGATAAATAGATAGAAGTGGCAAAGAGACCTCGAAAACTCTAGTTGAAGATGAGCTCTAGAGAGAACTCGTTGATTATATGATTTGGCTCAAGTATATGAAGAGAGCCGTTCAGGATATAGGTGTTATCTAACCAAAAATTTAGTATAGTAGTGGAAGTTCAGAAATTTGTATTTGTAATAAAGATTCTATGTTATATAAGAAGTGCATGTAATTGTGATACGCTGTGTATGACTTACTATGTAGAAGTTTTTGCTATTGTTGGTTATATTGAATGAGAAAGTAGTTGTGTATGAAACAAAAGAGAATCTTGAATACATGTTTTGCTTTATTCTTAACTTAAGGATTGTAGTAACAAATTATCTTTAGGTACCAAGATTTTGAGAAAAAAAATTTAAACAAATACCTAGAAGGCGGGGGCGTTACATGACACAATACATAATATTTATTAAAAAAAAAAAAAAAAACTAGTTTTAGCTCAATTTTGCCAAAAATTAGATTAAATAAGTTAAATAATTAAATAAAATAATAAGATCCAAGCTAAATAATTCCAAAATCATAACTAAGCTCCAAAAATCATTACAAATCAAATTTATTAAGAAATTTACTTAAAAAAATAATTTTTTCTTCAACTTGAAAAACATAAGAGATTGTGTAAAATAAATTTCATAAATTCTATACCATAGTTTATCAAAAAATATTTTTATGTAAATTAAATATATTATAAGGAATATACCCACAAAAAATTAACTCAAACACCGTCACTTACTATTTTTAAAAATTAATGCAAAATTGATTAGAATAGGGAAGTTTCTTAGAAAACCCATATAAGTAATTGTAATTTCAAAATTCTGTGTTGATATTTTGTTTCTACAAAAAAAAAAAAAAAACTAAGGAAAATCAAGCTTCATATTTTTTTAACATTGTTTGATGTTTTTAGTAAAAATAGAAATCTACAAGTGAAAATTTAGACATTACTATTTCTCCAACCACTAGAACTCTGTTAGCTAGCATACCATGTCTACTAAACTCCCCTCCATGTCAAACTTGGAACCTCCAAAGCCCACCGTATCAGGTTGTTGTTTGTTATGGTTTATAATCTCAACCTAATTTTTATAAGTAATTTCCTATAATTTTTTCTAGTTCTTTCCTTCCAACTAACTTAAGCTCCCTTAATTTTTTTAGACCCTCCTCTTGCCATAATGTGTAATGAAAGTAGTGATTGTCTTATATAAAGGAAGAAAGGAGTTGTTAGAATTTCTCATAGGTTCACATGTTAATTTATTATTATTTCTTTAGTCCCTATCCTTGTTTGTATGTTAAATGCCAAATCCATCACCTTACCTTCGGATTCTTATGTCTCGTTCACTTGAGGAGAATCTAAATTCAATTCTTTCCTTCTTCCTTATTACAGCATTTACTTGGTTTGTTGTATTTGAATCACAATTTCTTATGAATTCCTATTACATGAAATCAAGTGATAAGGATTTCTTGATTCAACTAAAGAATCACAATGCCTTACAAAATTTCACATTTTTTCAAAAATAACCTCATATTAATTTAACAATGATCATTATCACCATTGCCATCACCACTATTGACTATAACTAATACCATCACTACTACTGACCACCATTACCACCACTATCACCTACCGTCATTGCCATTGTTATCATCAACCACCACCATCATTGTCACTAATATCGTTATCATCATACTGCTGCCACTACTACCACCATCGTTGCCATCGCCATCGGCGTCACCATCACCTTTGACTACCGCTATCATCACCATTATTGCTATCGTCACTACTGCTGCAACTATCCTTACACCACTAACCACCCTACCCCCTCCTCTAAGCCATTACCCTAGCTACTGCCATCGCCATTGCTACTGCCACTGCCACCACTACCGCTACCGCTACCGCTACCGCTACTGCTACCGCTATCGCTACCGCTATCGCTACCGTTACTACCATTGACCATTACAATCATTACTGTCCACAATTGCTGTTAACCATTATTATCACCTCTGCCCCACAGTTGATTTCCATCACTATGACTTAATACTTTAAAATTACTTGAAAAAGAAAATGAATTAAGGGTATTTTAGTTATTAAAATTCTATTACGTGTCTATTATTAAGTTATTTATTAATATCTAAACAAAGTAATAGATATTACGCCCTTATTACATTCCTTAAGAATTCTAATTACATTCATTCCTTATTCCATTCAGTAAAGTGAATAAGTTGTTAATGTGTTTGCCTTACCCACTTACTAATTATGCCATTTATTTATTTATTTTGTTTTTCAATGATTTAATACATAATAAATCCAATATTAAGGATGTTATACCTATATATTTACATATTGGGTACACATAGTGTATATAATATGATTATATAATTATACTACATGCTATTTAACTTCGAAATATTATTTTTTATAAGTCTAATAATTTATCAGTAAGGTTTCGCTAAAACTTTGAACTCAAATTTTAAGTTTTCGACAATTATTGAGCGTATCCAGTAATAATACGTTTTATTAAAATTAAATTTTATATATTCTTTATTTCGGAAATTAACCCTATTAGGACTTTTTTTCTAACTTTTGTGACTTTATATTAAAGTTTTACTTAATTCGAACAACTTTTCCCAAAAGTCATAAACCGTACTGAACGCCTTAAATTGCATCAATATCAAGCAGTTAGGATCTTGTTGCATAACTAACTTTATTCCTTATGCTTCTCTTAATAAGTTTATTTTGTTATTTCCTTAGTTATATCCTTTAAGTTTCACGTATAATAAAGGTAACCTATTGTCATAGGTTCATGACAATAGGTTAAAGACTAGGTTTCACAATCTTCTTCACCAAAAGGTCTCACTTTTTTATGTGCATTTGATTCTTGTAGTAATCCTAATATGTAAGTTTTAATTTAAAACCCCCTCAATTATTAAGAAGTTGATGTTTAATAGAATCAACCATAGAGAGGAGTAGTTTATCTTATAGATAATGGGATACTAAATTCAATGTTAATAAATGAAATTAAAATTGTAATTAATAATAATGATGACTCATGACACTATAAATTAATAATAATGGTGTACATTTAATTGTCTATATATATATATATATATATATTAGCATTTAATGTGATGTCTGTTATAATGTATAATAAATAGTATATCGTACTTAATTTATATATTATATATGCTTAATAAAATATTCCGTACACATTAATAATAAAATGTTTTATAAGATATTTCAAATATATCAAAATTTTAGGGTATATTTATGCGTGGATATGTGCATATATGATCCAATACTTTATATTTGGTGATAATACAATATATGTCAAGGAATGTAAAATAATACATGTAATATATACATATCAATTATATATTATAATGTAATAAATTATATCATATTTATATAATACATGATGCAATTTGGTATATGTATTATATATAAAATGCATCATAATGTGTATAACATTATTACATATATTAAAATCGATATATACAATATGTCAACAACATTGTGTGTAGAATTTAGTTAATGACCATGCATATGAAAGTTCATGTCAAATTTTTATTTTTATTTTTTCTAGAAGTGTGTAGTTTATAGAACTGCGGACATAATGTAAATAGAAGAGAAAAAAGGATAGAGATTAGATAAATTGTGGACATAATGCAAGTGGAATTATGGTATGTGCTTTAATTGGTTTGCCTAATATTTTTAGCATTATACATTAATACGTATTTATTATAATTTAATTGTACATTCATGCACATTTATTATTATTTGAATGTATAGTAAACATAATAATAATAAGACAAACATAAAATACTATATATAGATGCTGCTATTTCATTATTGAAAGGGAATTGAGGTAATTAACATTTCTAGCCTAATGAATTAATATGAATGACATGAATTGTATGATTAAAGTTTGCAAATTATATAAAATATTAATATTATCAAAAGGCAATTTGGGCAAAGTAAAAAAGACATTAAATCTCCCAACTTTTAGCTTTAATAATATAGATATTAATGCGTATCTATTTTTTATGTTTAAGAATTTAAAAAGGTTTAGGATTTAGGGAACTTGATATGGCTTGTTTTCTAGTTCCTTCTTTCTCTTTCTTATTGAAACAAGTAATTATTTTGTTAGTGTGAGTTCTAAGAGAGAGTCAAGGGTCCTAATCATAGTGTTTAGGTGATGATGTTTGTTATACTCAAATTGCTATCTCAATGGTGTCTTCACCAATAAACACATAAGCATGCGGCACATGTTGCATCACTTATTTGTTATTTCTACCACATAAGAATTTGATTACGATTGATTGGGACACCATTGAAATAGGATTTTGGAAACAACAAATTTGTATCCGAGTTTAGGACAGAATCTAAGAGAGTCCTACCTTAGAAAAGCTTTAAAATTAGTTTCCTATTATATTAACTGCATTGTATACATACTTTGGAGTATAGTGACCTAAATAGATATTATTTGTTTCTTATGATTGTTATTTATTATTTTATTATATCAATCAATTTCACGCGTAGGGTTACTTCAGTTTTCAACCTTACATAGTTACACTGGATGGACATGTCATTTTTTTTTTTTTTTTAACGTGTTCATAATTTGTTTCTGATTCATTTCCTTATGAGTCTCTCTTAGAGATACATCTATCAATACAAGTTTTGCCATCAATAGCAGCCAACTTTTGTAATTTTTAAAAAGTAACTAAAGCATTAGAAGGAACGGACAACGAGGATTTCTCTAGGTTGTGCTCTTGCGAAAATATCATGGCAAAATGATAATGTGGAAGGACAAGATCTTATTTTTTTTTTGGCAACCAGTTGCATATAAGACGATTACATCTTCAAGTTTAAGGCTATATGTTTGTCAGCAGTCATTCGGACTAAATTTGAAATTTTTTTACACAATCACATAGCTTTGGTACCATGTAAAAGTTTATCAAGGATCTTTTTCATTAATAAACTTCAAAGGTATAACAACATACATGGGATGATACACCAAACTAGTTACGGAGGACATTGGTATATCTCAAAACAAAGAGTAAATTGATTGATACAAGTATCAAATCTATTATGTATAAAAATTTCCACACATCTCAACATCTTGTGTATCGCTCATGATTTTATTAGTGTATTTTGTTATCTTTCGTAAATAAATTTGATGCTATATGAAATTGATGAAAAGGTATTGTAAAATAAATATGGAACGACCTACATTATCTTTCAAGAAACTAAAGGATCTAAAATGGTGAAAAAAAAAATAAAATAAAAGCACTGTCCCGATTGAAATTTATATTTAACTAAATGAAATACAAGTTGATGAGGAGCTTTATTTTCATTGAATAATCAACTAAGATATAACCCATGACAGAATCAAAGTAGCAGGGTTTTCTTAAGCTGAGCCCCCGGGGCAAAGAGATTCACAAACTTCTTGTTCACAAGAACAAACTTTTCGATAAAAACAACACCAGCAATTTTTCTTTCCGAAGATATCGGGTTGCGCTGTTGGACATTTACAAGAACTTTTTACACATCGTCCGATGGCGATTTTGCTGCCATCAATTGGTGCAGGTTTTTCCTGTGGAGCCATGTCTCTGATTCCTTCACCTGTGAATTGAGTAGAGAATAGGAGAAAAAAGACAACAATAATTTTGCATGTGAATTGAGCAGCCATTTTTCCCCTTCTTTTGTGATCTTGATGGGGTATAGAGTAAATAGCTTCTGTATATAAGAAATGTGAGGTGTCTATTAGTTTATCTAAATATAGAAAATGGGGAGGAAATGGTAACTTGCATCACATTTGATTTGAAAGAATGGTCTAGAATGGCATTAATTAGAATTGGATGGAGTTGAATGGAATAGAATTAAGTCAAAATTATAAATCCATTTCTATATTTGAAAATGTCCAAAGAATTGAATGTAATAGAATGCATATATATTCGCAGTTGTAAGAATATACCTTTCACTATTAGATATCATAATTAATTTAAAGGTTAAATAAGTAATTTTAATTAATAATAAGTAATGAGGAAGGAATTGAGCCCAAAATCATGATTTTGCCATCCTCATATGGAAAATGTGATATTAATTTTACATGTTATTCATCAATAGTTAATTGCTTTATATTGATTGTGTAAATTAATGATATTAAAAGTCGAACTCAAAATTGACAACAAATTTACATGGTTGCCTTAGTTGCTTTACTAATTATATATAATACTAAATTGGATATCCCAAATTAGTATTTTTATTACTTTTCATAACATTTCATTCACACAATTTAACATGGAAACAACCCAAATACCTATACTATAGCAAATAAGCTACTCTCAATATCTCAATTCAACTAAAATTCAATCTTAATCAATAATCAAACATCCAACTCGTGAAATTAAACATAAATTCAAAGTAACCTACCTTGTAACTTATAGATCCAATATAGGCTTAAAAAAACTTGAATCTCTAATTATAACTACTTTCTACAATAATAACTCGAAAAAAATTAAACACTAATAGCCATGTAATAAGGGTATAATACCTATTACTTTATTTAGTTGAATTAATAAACAATTTAAGAATAGATACGTAATATAATTTTAATAGCTAAATTACCCTTGATCCATTTTCTTTCTCAAGTAATTCCAAAGTAATAAGTGGTGGTGGTGGAAATCAACTGTCGGGGTAGAGGCAGTGGAAATGGTTGATGGTGGTTGTGAGTAGTGATGATGGTGGTGGTTATTGGAGATAGCGGTAGTGGTGGTGGTGGTTGATGGTGGTAGCGGTGGCTGAGGTAGCGACTTATAAGGGGGTAGGCATAGTTACGGCGGTGGTGACGATAGTAGTGGCAGTGATGATAGCGATGATCAGAGGTGGTGGTAGTGGTGATTGGTGGTAATAGTGGCGGTAGTGGTGATTGGTGGTAATAGCGGCGATAGTGGTTATTGGTGGTAATAGTGGTGATAATAGTAGGTGGTAGTGGTCAGTAGTTAGTAGTAGTGGCAATGGTAGAAGTGGTGGTGGTGGCGGCAATGGCGGCGGTAATGGTTGTCAGTGTTGGTGGTGGTGGTGGTGGTGGTGGTGGTAGTGGTAATAGTAATGGTGATGGTGATGGTGGTCATCGTTAAATTGATATGAGGTTATTTTTGGAAAAAATATAAAATTTTGTGAGGAATATGGATTTTTTGATTTAAAGATCTTAAGGAATTGCAATTCAGAGATAAAAAATTAAGTGAAATCTGTAATAAGGAATAAATGGAAAATTGAATTTCAATTCTCCTCAAGTGAATGAGGTATAAGTTGGTTATCTAAACCTATAGATATACTAAATTACAAAATATAACTTCAATCTAACAGCCTAAAAGGAATTAGAAATCAGTTACCAATTATCTCTAATCAAAGTCCAAGCTAACTATGAATCCACCTCTAGACTTCTTAATTGATCTTTAATCCTTCTAATATTCAATAGATCAAAGGATTTAGATTACTATACTTATCAATCCAAATCGAATACAAACTTAATTAACTATGAGATTGAATTACTTATTGAAATAGGATTAGAGGTTAACGTAGAGCCTCCTTAAATACTTAAATTCTCCTTAATTAAATTGTATTGAGCTTGATTAGAATCCCATATTAATTAGGCATAATTTGGCATTGAATTTTATGTATGGAATTGATGGAAATTAAAGAAAATTTCTTAACGTAAGAAGGAAATGGAGAGAAGTCGCTATGGTGTTCATCTGTGCAAAGGAAGAGTAGCATCAATAATAGAAACATCTTTACAAAGCATGTTTTATACAAATAAATAAACAAATAAAGAAACAAAGAGGTTCGTGTGCAATTTGAACCTTTGAACTTGGACTTTCCTCCATTATGTGCATGCGACTTGACTAACTTGTTGATGGTCTAACTTTCATTGTTACTCTCCTATGGAGCTATGGCCCATTTGATTTATGGAATAGTTTTTCCATATAATTTCTACTATTGTACTATTGGAATTTATAATTACTTCATAAGATAAAAGGAGCATCTTCGTCTTGTTTAGTATATTTTCATATCTATTTATAATACTTTAGTCTAATAATGAAACCATAGATCGGCATAACGACATAAGTAAATAGAGGTATTCTTGTATATATTTCTAATTTATTACTAACGATATTTTAGGTGCAATAAAATAAAATAATAGATATTATATATTCATACTATTCCTTAAGATTTTCTATTGTATTCCTATCTTATTACCAAATATATGAACTTTTGACATTATTTAGACTCACAACAATATGAATTAATGAAAAAGACATGGCTTTGATAAACTTAGCTCTAATGAACATTACTGTGCCAACTTTTGATAACAAAACCAACCTTAGAAGACGCTTTAAACGTAAACATAAATCATGTTCGCTAAATACGAGAGGATCTCTAATAATAATCTTGCTTATACAAAGGTTAAATTAGTTAAAAAGCTATCTAAACCTATGAACCTATCTACAAAATATAACTTAAATCTAAGAGTAAAACCCAAAGGAAAATAGTGATCATTAGGGAAGTCCTTGCTAACTATAAATCGACCTTGAAACTTCTTAATTGATCTTTTAATCTTCTCACATTCAATGTATCAAAGGATTTGAATTACTTTATGTGATATCCTATGATGAAGTATTCCATACGGAATGTAGGAGGTTATGCTACTAGTTTATAAGACTATGATGGTGAGTATCTTGTCAACATATGATTGTAACTTTTGGACTAAGTCATTGAAATGGGCTCATTAGTGTTTATTGACTTGGCTATTCACTACTTTTGGCTTAGAGTAGTGAGTGACCTAAATCATACATCGAAAAGAGGGAAGAATTGCTCCCAATTGTAAGGTCTCATGACCTAGATGTTGCTTGTTTAAATGAGGGAGATTGTAACACCCTATGATTAAGTATCCTACATTAGTTGTATAGGAGATTATGATATTAATTTATAAGGTCATAGTGATAGATATCTTATGAATACATTGTTGTGACTTTTAGGTAAAGTAATTGAAATAGGCCTATTAGTATTTGTTAACATAGTTATTGACTATTTTTGGCTTAAGGCATTACACTATACTTAATTACCCAACACAACTACAAATTTAACTATTTATGAGATTGAAATCCTTACTAAAATATATTTAAAGCTTTATGTCGAACATCCTTGAATACTTGAATTCCCCTTAACTGAAATGAAATAAGCTTGATTAGAATCCCTTATATATTAGGCATGAATTTTGTGCAAGGAATTGATGGAAATTGGAGGAAAATTTATTTAAATGATGAGGAAATGTAGAGAAGGTTGTTGTTGCGTTTAAGGATGCCAATGAAGAAAAGGAGCTATTAATGTAGGGAATACAAGAAAGAAAATTGAAATTCTCTTAATTCTTGAATATCTATTCATAAAGAAACAAGAAAGACAGAAAAAAACTATTTATATCTAAAAGAAATTTAAAAGAATCCCTAAAATATCTCTAAGATATTGCCTAAAAATATAAAACATTTGGTAACGAGCCTTAAAGTGTGTTTTCTAAGCCCAAAATGGCATTGGTTAAGTTTGCCCACATTAACTCACTATAATGTTAGAAAATCAATCATGAAAAACATATAATAGTTAGAAAAATTCACCCCGAATCAAAAGCTATATCCGTTTGAAGTGTACTAAAAAAAACCGGCCAATTTATTAAGTTCGATTAGTAATGGCATAAACATGTGTTTGAAACATATTTTGCACATAAAGAAAAATAAATAGAAAGGTTCAAGTGCCACTTAAACCTTAGACCTAAGTTCTAATCACTTTCTAGCACTTGAGTGAGACTTTCTCATACTTCATGAACTTGTTCACACTAGAATAGTGCAGTTATTCCTCTAATATACATACATACATACATACATATATATATATATATATGGGAAAAGGAAAAAAAATGTAAAGAAAAAAGTTACAAAAATGTAGTTCTTAAGAAAATATTCCCAAGAATACCACAATTGAAATCACCCATTCAAGAGGCGATTGCAACTAAAATATATCTTCTCGTCTACTCACGTAGCCTTATTATGTTCTCTTCTAAACAAACACTTTAGTTCCTCTCTCTAAAACGTTTCAAGATTTCCTTCACCAAATTAGTCATTTTGATCCCTTTTTTTTTTTTTTTTTTTTTTTGCGAATCAATTGCAAATTCAGAGTAGTGGCATAGCATAGATTACAATTGTAAGAAGATTTTTCAAAACTGAGAGGCATTCCATGCAATCTCCTCACTTTCTCTATCTAAACAACTATATTGAAAATGTATAATTTTTTTCATGTTTTAATTCATTTTATGTACATGTAATTTGAAAAATTAGCACCAATGGTCTAGGCTTTTTATAGAAATACATGTATAGGGAAACTTTTAGGCTTCAAATCTTTTCAAAAAAAAGAAGATTTGCATGTTCATGCTTAAGAATTATGACTGTAATCCTACTTATGGTCTTTCTATGCTTCAAAAATCATGAAATAATGAAATAGAAGAATTACGCCCAAGACTATGGCTTTGATCCAAGTTATGTCATCTTTAGATATCAATTTCTTCTTTATGTCTCACTTCTTTGCTCGCGATTTCAATTTACAGTCATTATTCATGGATATGATCCTTTTTAGGCTTCAAGACTCATCTAAATCATCTTTAAATCTTTTAAAACTTTGTCCAAAATCATCAATCTCTTTGAATCATTCAAACAAAGCTTGAAATCAAAATATAAACAAATTAAGCCTCAAATCCAATATAAACACCCTGAAAATCTTATAAAAGCATTCTAAAATTAACTATAAAATATGTATGTTTACATACTCATCAAATCTCCCCATACTAAAACATTTGCTTATCCTTAAATAAATTAATTAATCCTTACAAGTGAGACTAGGAACATGTTCTATGCTATCCTTATTAGTGAAGATTATGATGTTTAACAACTAATGCTTTCCTAGTGAGACATGGTGGAGTTAGCGGTTCAGCAGAGTTGCATATTGAAATTCATGAAGTGAACCTACCATCGATAACGCCACGCCCACCCCTTAATAGCTAAGTTTGATGTTAGAGGGTACAACAGTGATGTTAGAGTGTAAGTTGAAACTCAAGTGTTCGAATTCCAATCAATCCCACCGAGGTATGTACTAAGTAGTAGTCGCATGTCTTGTGACCTAATGTATTAATCACCAACAAGTCTAATAAAGATACTGATGTTGAGATTGAATTAGCTTATGATTATATTGATAAAGATTCTGATGATTCTGATTCTAATGTTGACGTTAATCTAAGTGACTGATGGTTGTAGGAAGTGGAAGAAGTACAAGAGTCATATGGAAGAAATGATTGGAGGTAGGGGTTAGCAACAGATGTGGACAAAGTCGGAATGTTGGAACCCATACCTTTCTACATAGTAAGTGTTTAGGATGGATTGGTGTCATCTGAGTAAAGTATAAATGATGGTGAGTAGAGTTTCAGTGATGAATTGAAGGTGTGCATGCGATTCGAAAATAAAAAGCATTTATAAGTAACTGTGGAGATACATCATGTTATGAACAACCATGACTTTGTCGTGAAGGAGTTTGAACCTACATTTTAGTCTATCAGATGTGTTAATTGGGAAAAGAGATGCAGGTGGAGACTTAGAGCTTGTAAGAAGAAGCATGCTGTATGTTTTGTGATAACTAGGTTTGTGGGTCCACATATGTACCTCAATCCTACTATAATCTAGGACCACCTGAAATCAGATTCAAATACCCTATCTTACTTTCTAATAAATGATATATAAGAGTCACCGAGTGTTAAGATAAAACACCTGCAAGCGACCATTTACAAATAATACGGTTATATTGTGTATATAAAGAGAACTAAGGAAGCAAAGCATGATGCAATTGAATGGGTTTACAAAAGGTAAGAGGAATCATATGCAGTGTTCCTACATCTACTAGATGCTATCCAAGAGGTTAACCTTGGTACTATGGTTGAGTGGAAATCGTGAGACAGTGATACTATTGAGCATGTGTTCTTCGACAAAGTCTTCTAGGCATTTAGACCGTATATTGAGGCCTTCATACATTGTAGGCCTATCATTACTATTGATGGAACATTCCTTTACTAAAAGTACAAACATAAACTATTGATTATGACCTGAGTTGATGGTTAGAATCACATAATTCCATTGGGTTTTGCCCTAGTCATTGAGGAATGTTAAGATAGTAGGAGTTAGTTCCTAAAGTGTATGCTCATATACGTTATAAGAGATTATATCGACATATGTTTGATTTTAGACTGTTACACTGGGATCTAGTCTACAATTGTAGGAAAGAATGCAGTATGGCCAAGTGGTTAGTTGTATTAGTAATGTATCGAACATGTCGTTACTAACTTCAATAGTCGAGTTAAGAAAAAAAATCATAAATAGCCAATAAAGAATGCTGCTTATAAGTTGCAACCTCGAAAGTTTTGCACCTAATATAACGAGGCTAAGACAATAAGCCCCCATACTAGAGTTTACTTTAGAGGACTACATCTTAAGATGTGGACATTGGTATACGATGATGGAGCTCGGTTTGGACATAGGATGACCAACATTTCTAAGAGTTATAACAGTGCTTTGTAAGATGATAGTAACTTGCCCATCATGATGCTATTGAAGAAAACTTTCTACAACTATAATGACTATTTCAACAAACGAAGGATCGAGTTAGTGAAGTTAATGACCATTGGTGAAGTACTTACTAAATTTGCAAAAAGAAACTTTGATAGGTGGTGCAAAGTGGCCAGTAGTCATCGAACCATGATTTTTTACTACAATGAGCAAATATTTGAGGTCATTACTGCACTATGACCTGTGTCACAAGGGAAAAAGGGAGAGAGCAGCCACATGGTCATATGTAGGACTCGTCGATGTACTTGCAATAAGTGATAAACATACAATATTCTATGCTTCCACGCTATAGCTGCTATGGGTAAAATGAGCATAGATTGTATTGCACATATTGGGCATTGGTACACATTATAGAATCAACTATGTATATATACACGTTTCTTCATGCCATGTGCCAGCAAGGCCAATTGGTCTTATCTTGATGTTCCTATATGGTATCCTGTTCAAACTTTAAATAGGGTTAGGAATCTAAGGAGGCCACAAGAGAAATGATTCCAAAATGAGATGAACATTCGGGAGGGGCCATTGACTTATACCTATGGACATAGTGGTGGGGATGGACATAATAGGAGAAGATGTCCATGGCAAGGGAGATAATCAACTTTGAGTAGATTCACCAGTACATGCCTTAGTTATTTGATCAGCCATGTTAATGTTGATTAATAATATATGTTCAAATATATCTAAGAAATTTCCGCTTTACTCACATTTTTCTTTTCATTAATGAATATCCTAGTCCACTTACTATTTTTTTTTAGACTTGCAATGGTAGATGAATCTAGGATCAATTGATAGGTCATCACTTGCAGCCATCCTATAAGTATAAGCTGATGTAAGTTGGTTAGGTAAAAAATAGCAAACTAATAACATACTTGCTATATGTTTATTTCATGTAATACCTCTACCATTAGCTCTTCTTCCTTGATCACAAGAAAACTATTGGCTCAGGTATCATAAGAGTAAGGTGATATTTAGGCGTTGCGATGGCCAAGAGATCTTGATAGATCCCTACATGATCCAATATCTAGAGCAGTCGGGTTTCATTAGTGCGTAGTAGGTTACCTTCATATAATTGAATTGATACTTGATTATTGCCCTGGTGGAGTAGTGGAGGGAGGAGACATGTACATTTCACTTCTACACTGGTGAGATGACGGTGACATTACAGAATATATCTTTGCTCCTTCGTCTCCTTACTAATGGCGATGCAATTATAGGCGTAGCGACGTCTACTAGTTAAGGTAAGTTATGCCAACGCTTACTGGGACTTCACTTACTAAAGAGTGCCATGAAGGGTATGCAATTGAAATTATCTTGGTTAAAGGACAATTTTATTGATTTGCCATTTGATGTGATGATGTTATCGTACAACGCTATACCAAGGCATATACTATGCAATTGATTAGTGGTATGCTATTCTTGGACAAGTTTAATAACGTAGGACACCTTATGTTCCTCCATCTCTTATCAGACTTTATTACGACCAGTACCTACACTTAAAGAGTAGCTTGTTTGGCATACCGCTAGTTGGGCCTTACTTCTAAGATGGATGCTAGAGAGATTAGTAAGTCACTAATGATTCTTCAAGTGCAGGTATTAGAGCATTTCCCACATATTGCCCCTTTATGCTGCCAGATTACATCAATGGTTGATGATCAACCACTTATCAACTAATGGGGGTAAAGTTCGATGTCATGAAGCTACCTACGCATGTAGTTGGTTAGTATAGAGATGCATTTGATTGACAATGTTTAGAGCAGGTACATATTTAATAAACTTGATTACTTATAGCTTTCCAAAGTGTTACTCTTTTTAAACTCATGATTAGTGTTTCTTCAGGTTGTCTAGGTACCCTACATATACGAGGACATGGCCATACTCCTTAGTTATTATCAGAATGAGGGTAATGTGTAGCTAGCCTAGGTCCTATTGATATCCTTCCATATCATTGAGATGCACTATCTCGATTGCGTGACTTGCTAGTTTGATGAGATGTAGGAGATCCCAGCCTACCCTGATACTGAATGAGCATTACATCGAATAGATTTAAGGGGCTAGATTAAGATCAACTAGGCGACTAGGCATGTAGCATGGATGTCATGCCCTGAAGCGGCAGAGTCGTAACAGCCCCGCCGTGTAAACCATCCTAAGATAGAAGTTGGCCTTACAACTGCTATCTTAGACCTGATCTACATAAGGTGTCCACTACTAACCTGCTTTGAAGTAAACAGTTTGTAATTTAAATAATTTATTTACCTAAGAAAGTGAGAAAAGTTATATATAATTCAGAAATGAAAAGTAATAACATATGTGTTGATTCTTCAATGTTTTTGTCACTCCTCAGGATCCAGCAGTTGCTAGCTTCAGAGTAGTTGTTGCCGCTTCTTAGCCAGCACCTGCATGACGTCTATAGGGATGTGAGCAACTACAGCTCAGTATGTTAGGACGGAGGACTTAAAACTATACCATACACATAACAAGGTTTTCAATCACTTATTAGGTGCCATGCATGTGCAAGCAAATGCCATCACGCGACATTATCCGGCCCGTCGTAAGATTAGAGAAATTGCGCTCGCTCTAATTCGGGTTGAGAAGTTGCCATTAATGCAACAGCTCATGACCAAACCCAGGTTTGTGTAATGGAGACCTTGCTCCTCCCACGACTACCTTTGAACCACTGTCTTCACCCTCGCCGCGATCTCTTCTCCTGTTACTTAGTTCGACTGAAGATAAAGAAGGGACCATTTTGCAATCCTACGCTATCCCTTTAGAAGGGTCGGTATTTAGCCGGAGAGTCCTAAGTTCCCCTAACGGGTTGCCATGCATATTCGATTATGATCACTGGTCATATATTTGCTTAAGTCCAGTTTAGGGTGTTCAATCATTTCATACAAATCATATAATACATGCTAGAGCAACAAACAAAATCATAGCATCACCCATAATCAAGCACATGCACACATCCAACTATATAACAAGCACAACTAAGCATAATCTTAAGCCTAAAAAATACAGCATCATATCAATCTCAACTTACCTCAACTCTTCGCTCACTCACTCGAGGTCCGATTTGCTCAGGCCATCGCCAATCATCCCTATAACATAAACGTGGTTTCAGTTTTTCATATAACTATTATAGGTTCGTTTTATCCTATAATGCTTATTGTTATGTTTTATTTAGGGTTTAAGATACCTAATTATTTAGGTCTTAAGTCTTTTACAATTATTCTAGGTTTAGGATTAAGTTCAGGTTCGGTTTCTGCATTGATTTCTAAATTAGGTTCTAATTCGATTTTTTAAGTAGCGTTTTATATTCTAACCCTAGAAATTTGTTTCAACCCATAATGTGAAATTAATCACATTATTTCCCGATCTCCTAAATACCATCATTACCCCTAGTCAGTATTTTATTTTACCTGATACATTTATATCCTTATTAGTGTACCGAATTCACTCCTAATGTGAGAAATTTTTACATTTTTTTTATAATTACATAAATTCAAATTTCTTATCAAATTTATTTTACATTTTTATTATTATCACAATATCAATTTTTATTATAATATTTCCTATTTATTATATTTCCAATAATTACCTATTATGCATTATTACTTTTTATGTATATATTACACTTCTAATATTTATATCACTCTAATTATCATCTCTAAACATCAATTATCATTTCAAAATGTCTAAATTCATCCTAAATCAGATTTTACTCCTAATTACCCTAATTTACAAAATTAACTTAAAATGTACTATTTTTCCATATTACTTATTTACTACATAATTAACCTAATAATTACATCTAACACCCTAAATACTACAAGTATCATTCTCCATCAGATTTCAATATCCCTAAACATATACTTATTCACTAAGTCAGTAATTAATAATTTAATTACTTAATTAACTTTAAATTACTCATTTTATGCCTCATTTTAATGCCTAAAAATTATCTAAAATTTCAAAAATTAATTTTCGAAAACGGGCTTCATAGCATTATTATATATCATCTAAGTAATCTACACAAAAAATTTGGCTTGAAACTACACTCCTAAGATCATTTATTTCTAAACCAAAACATGTTTGGTTTTGCATGATTTCTTAGGGACCATATATTACGGGGCATGTTTTCATTAAAATAATATTTTTCCTACATACTACATACAAAAATATCCTAGAATAAAAAAATTCATAATTTTATAATAATATTTACTATTTTTACAAAATTACACAAGAATCGGGCTGGAAATCGGACTCACCGATCTGGGTGGCTTCGGCCACCGTCGGTCACCGTGGCCTTGTTGACCGGCCTGGGCGCTACCACTACCGTGTGGTGGTGGTGGCCGTCCACTTCCAGCTGCTCGTCTGGTTGGGTTCTCTTTAAAAGCCCTAACTGTATAGTTTTTCTTATTTTTTTTTCTAACTCAAATTTTTCTCTTAATTTTTGCCTCTCTCTATTTTTCTTACTTTCCAAACTGCCCAAATGAGCTATGTGATTTTTCCTGCTATTTATAGGGATTTAGGGGATTTATTATGCATTAAATGGGACAAGACAATTGTCTTATCCCTTAATTTTTGGCTTTTGTGTTGTCTTAATTTAATTGGCCAAATTTTTTATTATTTTCCTAGCTGCCAAGACCCAATTCTGGATCATTCATGATTTTTCCTGATTTTTCTTTATTTTTCCTTAATTAATTATGAATTTTCTTTAAGTATTTAGTATTATTTTAACACATTTCGCGTATTTTATATAATTACCCGTATTTATACGTACATGTAAATTCATATATAGTACAAATAAGTATTCATAAATATTATTTAGGTCATTTTATGATTTTTAGTATACATATAATTTATCTCTACCGATTCGTCAATTATCGAAAGGCATTTTACTTATTTTCGATAAATGACGCATTATATACTTAAAATTTGAAATTTTTATAGTTTTTTATTTTATTACTTATTTTTTTAAATTCAAGTTTACGGGGTCATTTTTACTAATATTTCTCTCAATAGTTTATAATTTGGGGTTTGATCGGATGTCTTAACCGATCGTCCAAAACTTAAATTCTAAGTTCAATCCTACGGTCAATTGGCTTAGCTTTGGGGCTTACAATGGATAGCGCATTAGGAGGAATGACAAAATTGGATTGTATAAATCTGGCTAACACCTAGTGTACATCTTAATTACATCCCTTAGTATCAGCAAGTTATTAGCAAATATATTAGTAGGTCGAGGGCCTTTCAATGTATATGGTATGTATTATTACTACTATTATTACCTATTCATTTCTCTAGTTATTTGCTAATCAAACTGTTATCTTTGGCTTGTAGGTAGATTTCATACATAGGTTATTGTAAATGTTGTATTAGGACATTATATCAAAGCAGCATAAGGTTAATGACCCCATCTGGGGATTATTAGGGTCCACTTAGGTGACCTACCCATATCCAATCCGAATGTAGATGAAGACGACTTCCTATAGGATGAGCTACATCAGGGAAGGGGATGTCGGGGACGTTGTCATCGTCGAAGGGGAGGCTAGAGACATAGATAGGCCAGCATATAAATTCAAGACAATGCGTCTTCTCTACACTATTCACTGCTAGCATCTCCTAGATTGCCAGGATTCGAGTTTTGCACACCATTCATTGAGGAGAGCTCCAATGGTTAGATGTTCTAAACCTCCATCATTAGAGAGACCACCATTAGTCAGGTCTATACTTCCCTTACACCATTGAAGAGGCCAATTAGAGATCATTACAACAATATAGGTAAGGGACTCATCCAAGTGCACACTACTTTGGTCTCTATGCATGCAACATTCTCGAGTGTTTATAGTCAAGATAGAGCACAAATCACTTAGTTGAATGCGGACCAGATGGTGCAGCCTCAGGTTAATGTAGATCCTCAAGATGTTCGTCTACTTATATGCCAACAACATTAGATTTACATATTTCATATTTGAGATTGTATTTTATTCTTAGTTTTCAAATACTATGTAGATTTTTGAAAGTTATATTAGAGCTTTCATAACACTTTTGTATTGTTATAATTGAATATGTCATCCTAAATTCGGGTGGTTTAATTATGTTAAAAATTACAATATATTTTATTTGGGTTAGAATTGATGATTTTGGATTGAGGCAAATTTAGAGCAGTCTAATCAATATCATATAGATACAGAACAAAAGGTTCTTTATTAATTTAAAAGGTGTATTTATAGGATAGAGAAAGAGGAGAAAATTGAAAATTTCACTAAGATAGGGTTGGATATAATTCAATGAGTTATATTATTTGATTAAAAAATGATTTTGGGTTCCATAAGGCAATTTTGGTTTAATTCAAGTCATATTTTAGAGAATATTTTCCTAGAAACAGCATTTTTCAAAATTTTTTTTTACATTGTTTACCTTTTCCCTATATATATATATATATATATATATATATATATATATACCTAATCTTTTGCATTCCTTTTCTGATTTTCTATAGTCTCTGCTATCTTTGTTGCCTTGTTTATCTTCTTCTTCTTCTTTTCTCTTTTTTTCTTTTTTTTTTCCAAGACGTCCTTTTATCTTTAATACTTTATTAGTCTATTTAGTCTGTTATCTTTTCTTATCCTTTCTATTCTCGATATTCTATGTCTGTCTTATAACCGTTCCAGTGTCTTTCTTTGTATGGCGCATTAATACTCCAAAAGGAAAAGGAAGTCGAGGACCTGGACATCCTGGTCCAGAGACCTCTAATGTTGAGTGTATATCTCACATTATATGTATTTTAAATCCCACAATATAATTTATAGCACTTTCATTGATTCATTGTCGTAAGCTTTATAAATTGCATAGAAGAAAGGTCAGTACAATAATGAAAAATGAACAAAAATAGACCTTAAATAGTGTATATTGTGCTTATATATTTTTATCCCGATTATATATCATAATATTTATAAATTTTATACTTGTGATAAGAAAAATATACAAGATAAAAAATTAGACACACATCTTATAATAAATATAAAATGAATAATTCCTATAATTCATTATTTTTATTCTCACTCGCAGGTTACATGTTTTCTATCGGATGTATGACTAGTTGGAGAATGGCAAGGACCAACATGCAAATTCCGTGGAGGCTTATGGTGGACGCAACGCATAGGATACATTCTTCCATTTTCAAGTGCAGATGTTTCGAAGTAAAAAAAAAAAAAAAAAAAAAAATCAAGTGCAAATTAACGCTAAGAAGAGGAAATGAGAAGTGGATAGAAGAATATATATTTCTTCCCTCATCCATTTCAATGCAGACCCCAGCTAGTTCAATATCTTCCCTGTTCCATTTTCCATCCGCCGAAGTAAGTAAGACCTTCGGGTCTCTTGCAATTTTTTTTCTAAAATTTTATTTTCTTTGCTGTTAGATTAAATTAGTCTAGGTATTTCGAAAGCTCAACTAACACACGAAGCAGGTTCTGTAGATAATTTTTTCTCTTGCATTTCTATGGGTGATCTCTAAGCTGTTCTACAATGTTAATATTTGTTTTGTTAATGTTCTTATTGATTGATGTTTATTTTAAAGGGCTGTTTAGATGATTATATTATAATGTTTATGAATATGTAACAGAATTGTAATTTTATTAAGGAATTAAAAAATAAAATGTCAAAAATACCCCTGCTCTTTTAAAAATCAAAACAAAGCATACAGTTGCTAAAAGGAGGCCAACATATCATCTCTTCCCTTGCAATTTTGAAACCTTTCCCCAACGCTTTCTATCAAAGCCCTAACCCTTGAAGAACAGTCAACGTCCCATCGCATGCAAGAAGTGGAATTGGAGATGTCCATCCGCAACGTTATCCACTTAGGTACGTAAATTTAACTCCTTCCCCAGTTTAGGCATTGGCGAACAAAGATGGTGAGTGGAAATCGCAGCGATAGCACAGTGTGACTCAATCAAAGATCTCCTCAATTTAGCCACCGTTGAAGGAAGATGAGAGAGGAATAAGCACAGTATTTCGTGCTCCTACTGTTAGTGTGAAGCTATGGATGGGAGGAGCAGTTAGGGTTAAAGATGGCCGATGGAGAGAGATGGGTGGCGATGGGGGTGATTATGGTTATGAATGGGGAATGGGTCGATCTCTATTTGGGATTGATAGTTTTATTAGTGGGCAAAGTACATAAATTTTTTCTTTTGGGTCGGGGTAGTCTCGAAACAAAAATGCAGGTATATCTCTAGAGTTGGGATTCATAAGGTAGACTTCAGAATGTCTAATACATAAATCGGTGTAATTGGAATTCCTAAGAATGCCTATTACGGAGGGCCTAAAACCAACAAAACATGGTAACAAGATAGTTATCGGGGCCATTCCCCCAAGTAAACAGCCTGTAAGCATTCCTGTTGTTATTGACATGAGTAGTTAAATATCTATTTGCGTGTTTGTGGTTTTATTGATGGAGTTTGTTGGTGGTTTATGTGTTAATTGGATTTGAGTATTGCGTTTAGATGGATATTTGATGATAAATGTTCTTGCAATAACTGTTAAAATGTATGGCCGTTGATTTTAATTTTTTAGAATATTTGTAGGTTCTTTTTTCTGTAATTGCATGATCACCAGGCTATAAAAATCACGTGAACTCACTTTTCTTAATGCGGTTTTGAATGCTGATTATGAGGCCTAACTGTAAGTAACCCACTTCTAGAATTAGAGCATTTGGTTCATGACAATAATCCAATGTTTAGCTATTCGTGTTGGGAAAGAGACCCATACGGTTATTTTCGCTATATTAAGAATACATTATCGAACCGGAGAATGAGTTTAAGTGAATTCCATCATAACCCATCTAAAAAACTTATTTAATACCTAAATCAAACATTATTATTAAGGAACCAAAGAATATGTGTCACCATCCCATGCTTTTATGAATTGTACCATTGATATATTTCAAGTGCATTTATTTAGTTTTATTGAATATTCCTCATCAACTCTTGAAATCAAATTGCCTAAATTAGAGTAGTTAGCAATGTCTATTACTTGGCTTTAACCTTCTCCTTTTGAAAATCGACTTATTGAATACTTATCAGTTTATTATTGCGTACGATTGGACACACATCGATCGGATAAATAACATTATTTTTAAAAGCTTTGTCTTCAAAATTGATTATTTTTACTATAGCATCCTATTTTGTTGATACGCTTAACCTAACCTCACATTTTATAACAAATAACAAAAATGTATTTTTATTGGCAAGTATATTAGGTTGCATGTGTAATAATAAAACTAGTAAGAATCAGGTCAAACGTGTAAGGAATGATAAGTAACTTTATTAGTATTAATTTTATCTGAATCTAAGCAAATAAAATGAAGGGTTTATGGAAATAATTAGATTACCAAAACTAATCTGACAAAACAATTTAGTGGATATTCAACATCTTAAAGGTTACAAATACAACTAAATAATTAGAAAATCAGTCAATGTTAACTTAAACGTCTTTAACAATTTTTGTTTTAAAGCAATTAAGCACTTAGAATTCCTCAAGAGCATATTGCTATGTCTTCTTTAATCCAAATTATCCAATTGATAGTAAATAATTAGAAAACGTTTTGTAACTCAATTTTAATTAAAACTTATTTCAACAAAGTTAAGATTCATGATGTCATGATTAAAGAATTAAAGACTTAAATTAATAAACACGACTCATTAACTAATAATTTCAATTATCCAATAAACAAAATTAAATTGATTATACACAAGAAATAATATGTACACAATATCTAAATCAAGAATATATAGAAGGGAATGAATATATATATTAAAGGAGTTTCAAACCCGAAATCAAGATCAAATATTACTCTTATCACATCCAATGTTGAATTTCGAAACGAAAAATAAAACTACTCTAAAAGATGTTCTTAAAACCTATTTCTAATTGAATAAATGGAATAAGAATGAGTTTACAATCTATCTATATTCTCTGTGTTATTCTATATTGTGTTTACAAGGCTTTTTATAGAAGTATATGTATAGGACAATTTTTACGTTTCAAATCTTTTTAAAAATAAGAAGATTTACATGTTCATGCTCAAGGATTATAGTTGTAATTCTATCCATTGTCTCTCTATGCTTCAAAAATCAAAAAATAATGAAATAGGAGAATCACGCCCAAGACTATGGCATTGATCCAAGCTATGTCATCTATGGATATCAATTTCTTCTTCGTGTCTAGCTTCTTTGTTTGTGATTTCAATTTATGATCATTATTCATGGGTACAATCCTTTTTTAGGCATCAAGACTCATCTAAATTGTCTCTAAATCTTTTAAAACTTTGTCCAAAATCATCGATCTCTTCACATCATTGAAGCAAAGCCTAAAATTTAAATATAAAAAAAACTAAGCCTTGAATCCATTATAAACACCCTGAAAATCTTATAAAAGCATTCTAAAACACACTCATCAAATCTCCCTGCACTGAAACATTTGCTTATCCTCAAGTAAATCAATCAATCTTTATCACGGATTGACATGAAAGAAATCAAGACAAGACATATTATTATTCAAGATACTGGGAGAAAAAAAGCATATTTAATCTTGAAATAAATTAAGGATCAAATCCTAATGAGTCATGTCATGTAACCTTGTAAAGCTTCACTAAACACTTAGCAAATTGCATAACTTCTTCCCAATCACTTTCTTATTGTATAAGAAACATAAATATTGGAATTCAAAAACTAATCCATGTAAATAAAAGTTTACCTACACTGTTTAACCTATGATTCATCCTTTAATAGTTTATTTTTATATGATTGAGCAAAAGCCATACATGACCCCTTACACTTAGTTAGCATGAGTACGAGTCTCTCCTCAATCTTGCCAAGCATTATAATCAAGAGTAAACATATGTTGTATTTATTATCCTCTAATCATCTCCTTACTTCTTTCAGTTGTCATTGGAAGGCTTTTTAATTTAATTTAACCTTTTTATTGAAGCTCATTACCATTAGGAGAGAACCCAACCCTTTTAATGGACCAAGATCAATCCTTATTGATTTAGTCCTTACATTTACATTGATAGCGGAAAAAAATCTTGCTCTTATGAGGAATCAAGGTTGATCTGTATCAGTTTTTAACCAATTTCTTTTGCATTGGTAGTAGGAAAGAATCTTACTTTTCTTAGGGACCAAGATCAATCAATACCAATTTTTATTTATTTATTTATTATTTATTTTCTCTTTTCTCTTTCCTCTAACTATTTTGATTTTTTCAAGGAGTTTATAAAACATTAGTTTTATTTATTTGTTTGCTTAAGATTATAAAGCTTTGAAAATAAAAAATGGGCAAGTATACATCTAAGTAAGCTTAAAAATAACATATGACCAATGCTCAACCAACAATATTATTTTATTATTTTATTCTTATGTCATAGAATTTCAAGCTAAATAGTATGTAACTTTACCCCATATAGACCTCACTATGCAATTCTAACGTGTAAAATGCATAGTAATGACTAAGAAAATTTCACCAAAGGATTATTAACCTTTAGCTTCTTAAACATCTCCATCAATGACTCAAAATCTTCATCCGTTTTTTGTTTAACTAAATGTTTTAAAAAGGGTATAAATGGTGTACCTGGTTTAGCGTTAGACATGTACTTCAAGAGTGCGCTGTTGCTGCACTACTTCTTTTCATTTTAATGTAGAAGTTGGTGTTTCTTAGGATTTAACTTTCTTGTCTAACCTTAGATGTATGGCATTGACATGCTCTACTAGGGTGAAAGCCTTCACAATGTTTTCACATTGTCTCTTTAATCTTTGAACCCCTTTATAGATACGCCAACAAGTTTCTCAACTACGAGTTCTTAGGCTAGTTTCTCTTTTGTTTCTTTCATCCATTTTGCTACTTGAATGTTGTAATTAGCTTGTGATTCTTTAGATATAGTCGCTGGCAAATCTGGTTTTTCCTCATCCGTTAGTAGACTCAAAAGGATTACTTCATTCTTCCTTTTGCAAGGATCTTTTTAGCTTTCTTTTACAACTACTAATGTGATGGTGAAAAGCTTTAAGGCCTATACTAATTAAGTCTCTAGTTTTCCAATAATTGCACTCTATCTTAAAAATCTTTCTTCTCACTTTTGCTCCAAATCCCTCAAAAATTTCTTAGTACTCTTTCTCTTGAGCTGGGATCATAGGATTTATAGAGGAAGGCTATTCATAATGTTCATAATATGCCAATTTGTCAACTATTCTAATTGCTTGCATCACAGGCATTGTTGTTAATGGCCCTCCAATAGCAACTTTGATTCTAGATTTATCATGATATCAGATTGAATCATAAAATACTAGCAGTTGATTTTAGGCAGGTGTATCATAATGTGGGCATCTATTTGTTAAATTATAAAATCTTAGCCATGCCTCAAATAGTGATTCACCCTTATACTGCTAGAAAGAAGGAATCTACACTTGAAAATCTATAGTACAACATAAAGGAAAAGATCCTACACATTGATGATCCATTCTTGTACTCAAATGATCTTCTAAAGAAGTTCCTATAAAATAAATGAAATGAAAGCAAAAATTTGACAATAAAAAGAAATTGGAAGAAAATAAAAAAAGAAAATAAACAAAACAAAGCACCTAGCTCTACTTAAAAACTAAAATTAACCCAACACATTTCCTTGTAACGGTACTAAAAACTTGATATGCTTAACCTAACTCTACTTTTTATAACAAAAAACAAAAGTATTTTTTTACTAGTAAGTACACTAGGTCATGGATGCAATAATAAAATTGTTGAGAAATAGGACAAACCAATAAGGCACAATGGCTAACTTTATTATTATTAGTCTCATTTAAATCTAGGCAAATAAAATAAAGTGTTCATGGAAATAATTAAGATTATGAAAACTAATCTAACAAAATAATTTAATTAGGATATTCAACATCTCAAAGGATACAATTGCAACGAGACAATTAGAAAATTAGTTAAAGTTAACTTAAATGTCTTTGAAAGGTTTAGTTTTGAAGCAATTAAAAGCATAAGGAATTCCTTCTTGCTAAGCGAACACTTACAAGTAACTAATTTATTCTTTCTATTACTAAACAAGAGATAAATTAAATTAAATTAATCCTCTCAAATTCTTAAACCTTAATTGAATTAAAAATCATATAGTTGTGTCTTCTTTAATCTAAATTATCTAATTTATAGTAAATAATTAGAAAAGGTCTTGCCACTCAATCCTAATTAACACATTCCAACAAAGTTGAAAAACATCTTGTTATGATTAGGTAATTAAACACTTAAAACAGTAAACATAATTTGTTAATTGATCATTTCAATTATCTAACAGATAAAATTAAATTGATCACACACGAGAAATAATATGTACATAATATCTAAATCAAGAATATATAGAAGGGAATGAATACAACCTTTGAAGGAGTTCCAAACCCTAACTCTAGATCAAATATTGCTCTGGTCATTTCCGATGTTAAATTACAAAAAGAAATATAAAACTACTCTAAAAGATGTTCTTAAAACCTAATTCTAGTTGAATGAAAGGAATAAGGATGAGTTTACAATCTGTTTATAATCTCTACTTTATTTTATATGTATTTACACTGCTTTTTGTAGAGGTACATTTGTAAGGTAACTTTTCGACTTCAAATCTTTCCAAAAATAAGAAGAAGGCATTGCATGGTTATGCCCAAAGATCACAGTTGTGACCCTACCTATGATCTCTCTATGCTTTAAAAATTGCAAAATAATAAAATAGAACAATCATGCCTAAGACCATGGCGATGGTCTTAGACTTGGTCCTCTTTAGACACCAATTTCTCCTTTGTTTCTTACTTCTTTGTTTGCTATTTCGATTCATGGTCATTATTCATGGGTTTGAACCTTTTTAAGGCTTCAAAACTCATCCAAATCACCTCCAAATCTTCCAAAACTTTGTCCAAAACCAACAACTTCTTCAAATTCATCAAATAAAGCCTAAAATCAAATTATAAACAAATTATGCCTTGAATTTAAGATAAACACCTTGAAAATATTATAAAAGCATCGTAAAATTAACCACAATATATGTACATTTACACAATCATTAGTCATGCATTGACCCCATTTGCATTCATATGACCAATAAAGTATTTACTAATAGAGTTATTTACAAATAGAGTCTATAGGTTAGAGATTTAGAAATCTCTTTTTTAAGGGAAATTTTTTTCTTAATAATTTCTAATGAGCTATAATGCCCTAATTCACATTGATATCAAATATTTTGAGTATTATATCCTACCTTCTAGGTGTCTGTTAAAAAACTTTTCTCAAACTCTTCACACCTGAAAACGATATATTACTATCATCCTTGAGTTAAGAATAAGGAAGAACGTATATTCAACCTTCTCTTTTGTTCTATAAAACAACTACTTTCAAATAGATTCTCATTTAATATGACCAACAATAGTAAAAGCTTCCACATTAGTAAGCCATACATGAAGTATCACAATTACCTCCACTTCTTATACAACATAGAATCTCTTTTACAAATACACATTCCTAGACCATCACTACTAAACTAAACTTAAGGTGAAATAATAACCATAGCTTTCTTGAACAGCTTTTTTCATGTACTCGAGCTAAACTGTGTAGTCAATGAGTTCTCTCTAAAGCCTATCTTCATCTATAGTTTTCGAAGTCTCCTTACCGCGTCTATCTATTTATATGTAACTTGAAGATAAGAGAAACTTATCCCATCAACTACTGCAAGTTGAATGAAAGTGGAGAAACATATAACAATAAGCATAACAAAATAGGTACATAATTCAAGTGGTTAGTCCAATTACGTTATCTCATAGTTTCTTAGCCAAGTAATGCAAATGCGTCAAGCGTATTCCGTGCTCATGCATGTGTCATACATCAATTCTAATATCCTAGCCCAACCTAGCAACTCATCCGGTTCGATTAACTTAAACCGGGCATTTAGAATAAATCTAGGAACCTAGCAAACATTTTAGCCTAGCAATAACCATATAAAGTCGTTGGAAAATCCAGCATATAGCTGGCTTGGTAGGTACAATATAGTTTCTATATGATCAAACACTTAACTTTTACAAGTCAAGTAGTTTACTTAATAAACATAGCTTTTCATATAGAAACCAAGCTAGCAATATCTTGATTTTTAAAAAACTTGACTCATAGGTCTTTTTCGTGCCATCCTATGAATGCATTAGATTGCACACCAAACAAAACTTAGCAAATCTAAGCAGACTTATTCATCACTTGTTATCCAGCCTTTACTTTGTAATTTAATTAGTTCTAAGATCTCAGTATCAGGTTCACTTAGGTAAACACCATAAGAGATAGAGTTAATCCTTAGATTTTTTTCCAAGATAGTGCAGATCTTAGAAAATGTCACTTATGCATTCATCAGCACTAACATAACAACTAAGTTTAATATCATGCCACCATTCACTCAGTAACAAATATAATAAGTAACGTAACTCACTAAGCAATGAAGCCAATTTCAGCTAAGCCATCAAAGAGCACATCAACTTGCAATTAATGTTCAATAAAGCCAAAATATTATGAAGTATACAAAGTTATGAGTAGACATAAGTCTACTTAAGCACATATAAATATTCACTTACCTGGCTAACGGTACATTCTTAATCTTACTCATTAACACAATCTTCCTCTTTCACTAATTCACATGGACATGTAACACTCGATGATCATGATAGTTGATTTTCATTTGCTTTCATTGTTCTCCCTAAAATAATCAATATAATCATTTAAGTTTTACCAAATATAAAGTTGGATAGGTTCATTTGAATAATTTAAGTGTGGTTGTAACTTGTTTCTAACGAGGGGTATAAACTTTGAATTAAGTTCTAACATACCGTTGAAATCTTTGAACAAGGTTCTGAAAGGTCATTTAGTATCAAGTCTTGATTCTCAGAACCTTCTGACCTAGTCTTTAAGATTATCTTAGTTATACCCTTAGTTCCATCAACCCTCTCAATAAGACTCTAAAGTTATCTCCATTAAACATTTCACACCAACCAACACTTGAATCAAGTCCAAAGCCATTTCAACAAAATTTCCATTACCAAGTACTTCTTAAACAAGCTTATGATGGGGGTATAGTTAAGTCCCATTTACTATTCAGCTTTTTGATCAATTCTCTAAATTAGAGAATAGGTCCCTTCTTTATAGATCAACCGTTTGAAGATGCTTCTGAAGTGATTTTGTCTAAGCCTTCTAAATCAACCAATCTTCTAGTTAATTCTCTGAACTTAATACAATTGCTTTTCTTTTACCAAATAATTCCTTAAACGAAGCTCCAGCATATTTAGAATTAAAGTCCTTTCATTCACTAACATTCTGAACATGTATCTGAAGTCATTTCAACCATGCTTCTTTTACCCAATAGCTTCTCAAATAAGGCTCCAATAGGTTTATAATTGCAACCCTTTACCACTTATCTCTTTTATCAAGTATCTGAACCAAGAATTAAGTTCCCCTTTCTACTAGTACAACTGTTTGAAGAACTATTTGAACTTAATCAATTTATATGTTTACTCCCAACAACTCATCCCAATATTCTATTCTAGTTTACAAGCATGATAAAACATGATCATACAATAGGTTCTTCACCTTTAAGTACTTTCTAACTAGCTTCTACCATCTAAGACATATCTCATTTCTTATGTTCACTTAGGTCTAGTCTTATCAATATTGTTGCTTAAGTGTAACTTCTAACCAATCTCTCTCCTTATGTATAGTTCTCTAAATATCACAACTACATCATAGCTAAGGATTTGAATACTTCATATAGTTAGCACACACATGGTATCAATTGTGAGTATGGAAAATTTGAACTTTTAGTTGACTCGGGTTCAGATGAGACTTGTAATGACTTAATGTAGTTAGATTTGATTTGAACCAAACAAGATTGATACAACTCTCGAACCAATAAGATATGTAAAAGAACTAACCATTTATTGAGCTTATGATCAATATGACATGACTAGATTAATAGTGAAGATAAGGACTCAACATATGAGACACCAGAGTCATGATAGTTGAAGGATCAAATGAATAAAACACAAGAATCATAGATTTTCCATTCCCTTCTAAGCTTACTCATTGTGCTAAGACCGTACATGACGTATATTATTTAGTACTAATTTAGCTATATCCCGTACCTTATTCGTTTATTTTCTTCTTATGACATGATTACTAGAAGCATATAAGTCCTATACCTAATCCTTAACCTATTCTTATTATAGAGAAATACTATTCTTTCATCCCCTTAAGTTATTCCAGCTACTTTGGATAGCCTCATACATACATTTTTATTACTATGTTCTTATATTTATAGAATTTCCCTAACTTACAATCTAACTCGATCCATTTCTTTTCTATTCTTAACCATCATATGTCTATGATTCTTGTAAACCCTGTAAAGTTATCGGTTTTATTCTTAAATTAGACTTGAGTACTCTAGATAATCTCACGAGTCAATAAGACTAAGTAAGAGAAAATTTTATTAAAATATGAATTTGAATATATTATCACTAATAAAAACACTAGAATTTCGATTGAAATCTAAATTGTATATGTTCCTATGTACATGTAAGCACTCAAGATTGAACTCGAACTAGACAAAAATCATAAAATTATAACTTCAAACTTATAAGACGAATAAATATAACCCAATAACAATAAAACCCTAAATGAATATAATTATCGATCTGTATACGTAATTAAGTAAAATTGTTAACGAACATGTTAATATAACTTGTAAATATTATAAACATAACAAGTAACAATTTAATTAATAAATTTCAAATATTATTTATTAATTATTATTTTATGATTTATATTTGGAAATTAATAATTTTTCCTTCTTATTTTCTTTTCTTTTTCTCTTCTTTCTTTTCCCTTTCTTTTTCTTTTCTTCTCTGCAATTTTGTTTTTTCCTACTGCTACGTTGGGTTCCAGAACTTAGTTTGCTGCTGCCCATGTGTATTGTTATTTTTCTAATGTGTTTAATTATGTGGATGAGGATAATTCAAATGATAAGCCCATTACATTAATTTAATTCTTTCTTTTTATCTTTTCTTCTCCATCATATGACTTTCATTTCTAACTTGATCGGTTCATTTGCTCCTGGAAATTGCTCCCTTTTTAGTTTCAAAACACACTCAATATAATACTAACAAAACTCCACCTAAAATCCTCTACAGTTATCTTTTTCTTTAGTTTTTTTCCTCAACTTTCCCCTTGATTTTCAACAAATATAAGAGGAGAAGAGAAAGCACTTGGAACGACTATCTATCAAGGCATCAAAGGGAGAAACTAAGTAGCTTTTTGTGTATGTATTTTGTTAAATTTTACTACAGTTACCATTTTCTTTAGTTCTTTTCCTCAACTTTCTCCTTGATTTTCAACAAATATAAGAGGAGAAGAGGAAGCACTTAGAACAGCTATCTATCAAGGCATCAAAGGAAGAAATTAAGTAGCTTTTTGTGTATGTATTTTGTTAAATTTTATTTACTTTATGTATATATGTATTTTGTAGAAATATTTATATTTAGGGATGTTGTATCTTGTATTAAGATTAAGTGTACATGAAATGAAATTTCATATGTTTATATATGTAGAAACACATAGGTATATTCATGTATATATACATGGTATATTGGATTTTACAAAATATTTTGGTATAAAAAATTGGTGTATATGTACATATGTACATGCACATATAATAATATATATATTATGTATTTTCATGACGTATATATATATATATATATATTATTTAATAATATATATAAGCATGTCACCAAATATATATATATTTATTTATGTATAAAGTATAAAAATACTAGTATAGTATAGTATATGTATAATAGAGTATATGTTCGATATAAATATGTCTATACCATAGTATGTATTTTCATTCTATATATATATATATATATATATAGATGTGAGAGTATATGTATATATATATATTAAGTAATTTCAATAGATATATGTAACTATGGCCGTATATGTATATATGTATAAAATAAAAAAATACAATTATGTATATATATATACCGATATGTATAGCATGTGTAGTATATTTATGATTATATTATTATATTACATAAGCATACATATACGGATATTAATAATATAGTATATATAGATATACGGTTATACTTGAATAATACATGTATAATATACTATAATAATAGATTAATAAATAAAATAAGGTAATATATATATGTATGTATATATATATGCTGTAGGGTTTAAGAAAGTAGAAATTAATTAATTTATAAATTTAATAAAAAATAATAATAAATAAATTATATACATATAATGTAAAAATACAAAATAAGAAAAATATTGCAAATATGAAAAAATTTCAGAAATGACATGTGGCATTTTCCTTTACTACCACATCAGCATATAATTAATTTTAATTGAAAATCGTAATAAAAATTAATAATAAAATAACTAATTAATTGGAAAATAATTAAAATAGTGAAAATGAATTAAATAAGTCGAAAAAAAATTGCAACATACATAAATTATAATTAAATAAAATTGTAAAATATAAGAATTAGATATTTATTAAATCGAAAATATGTAAAGAAAAACGTAAAATAATATTTTATAATTATTTAAGTCAAAATAATAAATTTCATAATATTTTTACTTCATAATCGAAATTGCAGGTTACAACGTCTAAAACGAACCTCGCTACATGAAATTACATTAAAAAATAATAAAAATGGACTATAAATTCATAAAAATCAGAGTCAAATTAAAAAAGTTATATGCAATTAATGAAAAAGTTCGAACCAAACATTTTATAAAAATAGATAACTAAATTAAATAGTTAGTATAAAATATATGAATAGTTTAGTTATTTAACTCTAACACTTATTATTTTCTTACTCCTTAAATATCAAGTGATCCTAAGATCAAGACTGATCTACCTACAGATTACTATGATCCTTGACATTGAGAATGACCGAGTGAGTACTCTTAATAATTCCATACATGTTTTTGTGTGTAGTTAGTGAATATTAATAGATATTAATAATTTGATGTGTGTAGGTATGGGTTATGCATGTATATGAGATTATTTATTGAATGTGAAATTACTATAACTTATGGTAATGTATTGTTTGCTTCATAACAACTTTAGTAAGAATTAATTTTTCTGTGATTATGATTGATCACATAATAATTGAACTTAATGATATTAGACTTGAATTAATTAAATCGAACATGCATAATCACACATTGCATAAGTAATTCTGGCCGTTATATCATATGGAGCTAGTGAGAGGCTATACGGTAGTTGATTATAAATTCTGATTATAGTGTTTTAGTATAGTATATACGCATAATATAACCTTACCTTGACCCACAGGATTGCTAGTTATTAGAGGTACCAATCATCTGGCTAAGGGTCGAGTCCAAAAGCTTCCATTTAAGGGTGAATATGGACTGTGAAAGCCTACTCACAATTATGTTGAGAACTTAGTTTTTTGATTAAAACAAAAAGATTGATTTATTTGAATATGAAACGTGGAGTTTCATAGGAAAATAAGTTCTGGTATAATACTGGATTTGACTAATGCCGTGTATACTCTAACCATAACTTTAGAGCGTTAATTTTGAGTTGTATGCAATACCCGGTCACCTGCATATATTTGCTTGGCATTTTGTATGATCATGCATTCATATGTTTGAATTTGATTATTGAATAACTTATTTGTAGTATGGTTGAAGGACATCTCACTATGCTAGTTAGCTTATATCCTCATAGTTTACTCGTACAGGCAGACCTATTCATTAATCCAAGCTACAAGATGCCTGTGGTTAGTGGATTGATTACTGGGTGGTATAAGTTTAAGATTGTGATGAGAATATACTTCTACTACTGTATTTATATCTTGGAACTTATGATGTGATATAATGTATTATTAGTTCATTACCTAATATGTTATAGACTCAGTATATAATATATACATCGGTGATAGTTTAATAGTGATGTTATTAGAGCTAAGTGATGATATTACTTATGTTTGTATAACTCTTAAGTTGATAGCTGTAGTAGTAGCCTTATCTATCACATAAAGGATAGTCAATTGGAAGGATAACCAATCTACAGTTCTTTGTACGATATACGACATCTACTAAGATTAGGCCACCTCTTGGGTTATGACAATTCTTTTACTTAATTCTTGCAATATAAAAAATTTGTTTTGGATTTACCAAGATTTCCTAGTCAATATCGACTCTAGTCTATCAATTTCTCAATAATTTCCTCAAGAATTTTGCTTAAAGCTTACATCATTCCATGTTACTCCTCATACTTTTGTCTCTTCATCTTAAATAACCTTGATCCATGCTCCTTGACATATCTTAGGTCTCATTTCCAACCTTTGATCATTCAAATCTACATGAATACCTTAACTTTTCAACCAAATACATCTCCAATCCAATTCCATAAGCAAAATGTGATACTCTATGTCCTATTTTCAAACCATACTTTCATACCACCTTGTAATGCCCTTATTCGCATCAATATCATATAGTTTAGGTATTGTCATTTGACTCAATGAATTTGGCAAACTTCTCTTAATAGTTTTTTTTTATTACTTACCTTTACTATACTTCTTATGTCAAATGGTCTACTACTCTTAGCCTCAGGTAGTAGGTCGAAGATTGGGTCTCACATGAGGAAAGCTTTGTCAGGAAGGTAATGGATTTAGGTTGTGGTCATGTGATCGAGAGATGGGAGAAGCATCAAAAGATCGAAGGTTTATATAAGCCCTACAATCAGTCACTCAAGGTTTCGATCGGTTAAAAGATCCGATCAAGCCTAAATTTTAAGTAAAGTTAGAAATATTAGTAAAAATGATCCCGTAAGTTTGAATTTAAGAAAATAAGCAATAAAATAAAAGATTATAAACATTTCAAATTTTAAATATATAACTTGTTATTTATTAAAAATGCATAAAATGCATTCTGATAATTAACGAATTGCTAGAGATAAATTATATGTATACTAAAAATCATAAAATGACCTAAATAATATTTAGGAATATTTATTTGTACTATACATGAATTTACATATAAGTATGAATATGCATAACTACTTAAAATACACGAAATGTGCTAAAATAATACTAAATACTTAAAGAAAAATCATAATTAATTAAGGAAAAATCAAGAAAAATAAAAAAAATAAGGAATGATCCAGAATTGGGTCGTGATAGCTGGGAAAAATAAGAAAAAAATTAGCTAATTAAATTAGAGCAACTCAAAAGCTAAAAATTAAGGGATTTAGACAATGTCTTGTCCAATTTAATGCATAATAATTTTCCTAAAGCTTTATAAATAGCAAGAAAAATTCAGAAACTCATTTGGACAGTTAGAAATTAAAGAAAATTAGGGAGAGGTGAAAATTGAGAGAAAGATTAAGGTTAAAAAAAATAGGAAAAACTGTGCAATTAGAGCCTTTAAAGGGAACTCATACCAAAAGAGCAGCTGGGAGTTGATGGCCACCACCACCACCACATGGTGGTGGCAGTGCCCAGACCGACCGACAAGGCCACGGTGGTCGGTGGTGGCCGAAGACACCCAGATCGGTAAGTCCGATTTCTTGCCTGATTTTATGTAATTTTGTTAAAAATAGTAAATATTATTAGAAAATTATGAATTTTGTTATTCTGAAATATTTTTGTGTGTTGTTTTTAGTAAAAATATTATTTTGATGAAAATATATCCCGTGATATATGAGCCTTAAGAAATCGTGCAAAACTGAGCATGTTTCAATTTAGAAATAAATGACCTTAGGAGTGTAGTTTTGAACCAAAAAATTTTGTGTAAACTACTTAGATGATATAGAACATTGCTATGAAGCCCGTTTTCAAAAATTAAATTTCGAAAATTTTAGATAATTTTTAGGCCCTAAAATGAGGCATAAAATGAGTAATTTAGGGTTAATTAAGTAATTAAATGGTTAATTACTGATTTAGTGACTAAGTATATGTTTTAAGATGTTGAAATCTAATGGAGTATGATACTTGTAGCATTTAGGGTGTTAGATGTAATTATTAGGTTAATTGTGTAGTAAATGAGCAATAGAAAAAAATAGTAAATTTTAAGTTAATTTTGTAAATTAGAATAATTAGAAGTAAAATCTGATTTACGATAAATTTAGACATTTTGAAATGATAATTGATGTTGGGAGATAATAATTAGAGTATTAGAAATATTAAATGTGTATTATATACATAATAGATGATAATATACAATACATAATTATTAGAAATATAATAAATAAAAAATATTAGAATAAAAATTGATATTAAAAATATAAAATAAATCTGATAGGAAACTTGAATTTATGTAATTATATGAAAAATGTAAAAATTTCTCACATTAGGAGTAAATTCGGTACACTAATAAGGATTTAGGTGTATCGGGTGGAATAAAATACTAATTAGAAATAATGATGGTATTTAGGAGATTGGGAAGTAATGTGATTAATTTCATATTATGAGTTGAAACGAATTTCTAAGGTTCGAGTATAAAACAATACATAGAAATCGAATTAGAACCTAATTTAGAAATCGATGCGGAAACCGAACTCAAATCTAACCCCAAACCTAGAATAATTGTAAAAGACTTAAGACTTAGATAATTAGGCATATTAAACCTTAAACAACATATAACAATAAGCGTTATAGGATAAAATGAACATATAATAGTTATATGAAAAACTGAAACCACGTTTGTGTTATAAGGATGATCGGCGATGGCCTGAGCAAGTCGGACCTCGAATGAGTGAGCAAGGAGTCGAGGTAAGTTGGGATTAATACATTGATGTATTTTGGAGGCTTGAGATTATGCTTGGTTGTGCTTGTTAGATAGTTGGATGTGTACATGTGCTTGATTATGTGTGATGCTATGATTCTGTTCGTTGTTCTGGCTTGTATTGTGTGATTTGTATGAAATGATTAATTACCTTAAACTGGACCTAATCAAATATACGACCTATAATCATAATCGGATCTACATGGTAACCCATTAGGGGAACTTAGGACTCTCCGGCCAAATACTGACCCCTTCGAAAGGGATAGCGCAGGATTGTAATAGTTCCCTTCTTCATCCTCAGTTAAACTAAGTAACAGGATAGGAGGTCGCGGCGAGGGTGAAGACAATGGTTTGAAGGTAGTCGCGGGAGGAGCAAGGTCTCCATTACACAAGTCTAGGTTTAGTTGTGAGCTGTTGCATTAATGGCAACTCCTCAACTCGGATTAGAGCAGGCACAATTTCTCTAATCTCACGATGGGCCGGATAACGTTGTGCGATAGCATTTGCTTGAACATGCATTGTACCTAATAAGTTGATTGATAACCTTGTTGTGTTTGTGGTATAGTTTTAAGTCCTCCATCTTAACTTACTGAGCTGTGGTTACTCACATCCCTATAGACATCGTGCAGGTACTGGTTAAGAAGCGGCAAACAACTACTCTAAAGCTAACAACTGCTGGATCTTGGGAAGTGAGGAAAAACATTTGAAGAATAAACACATACTTTTAAGGTTTAAGCTTTTACTTTAGAATTTCTCATTTTTGAATAATGTAATAACTAGGAAATATATTACGGAGAAATATTGTAAACCTTAATTGTAATAACTGAATTATAGTGTATATATATATTTCCTTACTTTCTTAGGTAAATGATTTATTTAAATTTCAAACTGTTTACTTCAAAGCGGGTTAGTCGTTGACGCTTTGTGTAGATCGGGTCTAAGATAGCGGTTGTAAGGCCAACTTCTATTTTAGGATGGTTTATACGGTGGGGCTGTTACAACTCTGTCGCTTCGGGGCGTGACAGTTTAGTTTAAGAACATTGAGTTTTGGATGCAGATACGTAGTTTAACTCTAGCCATGTTGTGTTAGAGAAATGCAAAAGAAGAAGATTGAAAGTGTTAATGGTGAATTCTAAATATGGGCCAAGGCCCCATACGATTAAGACCACTAGCTTAGCTAAGTTACAGCCCCGAAATAGCTAAAGCCCCTTGTTGAGCCTAAATTTTTGGTATTTGTTTTCCTTAATCCAATTAATATTAAATCACACCCGTATAATATTAACCCTTAACTAAAAATTAAGGAAAACTCGATTTTCTTTTAATTTTTTTAAAATTTTTGGAGAATTAGTTATAACTTAATTATTAGGTTACGTAAAAACTAATTATTTTATTTTATTTTTTGAAAAGGATTTTCAAAACCAGAGATTTTAGAGTTTGGAGACTAACCTATTAAACCCTAAATAGGTACAACTTTAACCTTTTAAATTTAAATTTATTTTTCAAAATATGCTTTTTAACATTAAAGATGATTCTAATTTATGACAAAACAAAATTAATTTTTTTTATGAAAAAGATAAAAAATTAAATGTAAATATATTTACAAAAAAGAAAAATAAAAAATTCCTTATTTTAAGTCACCCCGTAAATACTTACGTATCCTTAAGTAGGGATCAAACTTCCTGTAGTTTAATCTTCCAAAACCTTTAGTGTGTTTGGTTCATTTTAGTTTAGAAAAGACAGTTGGGTTTACATTTTTATCCATTTATTTGATCTTAGGAAAAGTTCTAAAAGGGTCTTAACTTTGAGTATTTATTTTGGGAAAGTGATAAAAGAGGCTTAAAAAGGAGTCATTATTATTTTATTTTGAAAACCTTTTCTAAGTGATAAAATCCTTTTTATTGTTATTTTTTTAATTTATTTAAAAAATTTGTATCTTTTCAAAAGAAAAAGGGAAAATGATAAAAAAGGAAAGTTATGATGGAATGAATTTTATCTATTTTTTTATTTTGTTTATTTATCACTTATTAATTTTTATTGTTATTGTTTTATTACTTAAAAAAAAAATAATATATATAAAATAATAGAGAGAAAAAAAGAAGAAAAGGGAGAGAGAGAGGGAGGGAGAGAGAAAAAGTAGAACTTGGGTCGTAGAAGCAGGTCAAGGCATAGCTCAAATTGGCTATTCTATTCGAGTCTGAGTTGTCTAACCTAGTCATGTACTTAGTATGTGATTCTTACTTCAAGGGAAGAAGAACCCACCTCAGGGGTGTTTCTAGTGGTTTTAGGGTGAATTTTGAGTAAGGAATGTAGGTTTCATTTGTTTTATGTTGGGAATTAGGGATTTGGGACAAGTGCCACCAAATTTAATGGTCGTTTGGTGGTGCGTAGTACTTGTTTGGTTGACGATGGCGATGGTTGCTACGATTGAGGGTGGTTTGGATTGAATGGAAGGTTAGGTTAGTGATTTTTTAGCACTATGAGTTTGACTGTAGTGGTAGTTTGCTTTAGGTCGTGGTTGCAACAAAGGCTTGGAGGTGTACGTAAGGTGGTCGATAGCTAAGTGGTTGCTACCTAGGTTAGAGGCCACAATGAATGTTGAACCTTGGACCATAAGAAACTATACATATGCCTTAGCCATTGCACTAGTGGTTATTCCTCGATCATGAATACAACTAGTTTATATATAATTCTATTATTGACCTAAACTAGTTAATAGTAATATTAAAAAAAAACCTAGTTTCCTAAAAATTCTATTTTTCCTAATTTTTGTATTATTTATTATTTTTAAAAATTTTTTATTTTATTTTTTATTTTTTTTTAATTTTTTCTTTTAAGATTAAGATCCTTTTCTTTATTCTTGAAAATACTAAAATTACAAAAGGGAAAAATTAGGTGTCTACAGTGTTAAGCTAAATTGAGGCTTAGAAAATCACACATATAGGGTTGATGTGCCATAGGTGACAAATTTGTGGCTAAGGGAAACTTGAGGCAATTGTAGCTCGACACCAACTCAAAGATCGTACCAACTAAAATCAAGGGACATGACAAAAAATAAAATAAAAAAGCGAGAGTAACGAATGTGGTAACCTAGCTCATCCTTAGATATAAATATCGCTCACAACATTAGAGCTGGTAATAGATACCAAAAAAACAACCCTTTCTCTCTTTGCAATTGTCATTTTCTTTGACTTGCAACTTGCTTAAGTATCAGAGTAGTTATACTAGAGGAAACTCTAGTGAGTACTTTAGTCGTGTTTTCTAGTTGCAAGCATCTTTAAGCCTAAAGCCTTACTAGATGAAAAACTGCTATTAACATTTTGACATCCATCGTGTAAGTGGTAAATCAAAGCTACCATCACAACCATTCCTAAATCTAGAATATACATCTCCTTATGACTGTTATCTTAAAAAAAAAAAATTGAAATATCTACCCAAATTTTGAATTTGAAAAATCTATCTCACTTTATTTAGAAGAGTATTCCCTTGTCAATCTCCACTATATCTTTACATTTTGAATTTGAAAAAATATATCTTAAAAAAAACCTACATCTGTATCTTTATCTTTTATCCTTTAAAAATATATTCCAACTTAATCCATATCTTATCTTATATCGTTAGTGATTCAAATTTAAACTCTAGATATTTTGGTGCTTCATCTTCAAACTTTAACTCATCTGATCTATGTTTTAAAATATCGAAGCATGAAGCTCGAAACTGACACATTAGAGCAATAACATGACTGCTATTTTCAAATAGCTTTAGTCCACGTAAAGATGTTGCTAGATGTATAGACTAAATTTAATTTGATCATGTCCTCATAACCACTTTAATAAAATTAGAGCCCTATGTTAAATTTGTGCAAATGAAACTCCCAGTTGCTAAAAGAAACTGCCATTTTAAGCAGTATTATAGGCGTAGAGCATACAATAACATGAATCAGCAGTAGGATGAAGCAACAACAACACAAATAACTCCTGCACAACTCTTCTCCCTTTACAACGGATCGATTTCAGCAACTTCCAAGATGTAAGTCGATATATTATTTCTTATTTCTTTTATGATTGTGCTGATGTGGTTTATTTATATAATGTGGAGTTAGCTCATTGGCCCAGTTAGTTAGTAGTAGTTTACAGTTAGTTTTCACTCTCGTATATAAACTTTGCTTCAATTGTAACAGACGAGTAGATACATTTCTTCTTCGAATAGAACAAAATGAACATTCATTGGTTGACTTGCTCAGAATGATTTCTTAACGTTCTCACAATCGATCAAAGTTTCTAATGGAATCAGAGCGGGTGTTTCGGTTATCGTCAATTGAATTGTCTTAATTCAAGTAAGTGTCTGTCTATCTGCTTCGTTACATTGGTCTGGTTCTTGTGATCATCCGTCGTTGCATCATGGCAGTGAATATAGATCGGCAACTTAGTGATCCATTATAGCTTCATAACACCTCGAAACCAGGACACCATAATTCTGCCATGTGTCCCTAAATTCTAGTGACACATCAGGTGTTTAAGAACTTGCCATTTGTCTAAGATCTATGGAATAATTATATGAAATTTACCAATTCACAATTTAATATCCTTAAATTTAATTAAGAGTAAAATGTCATTCACTCAAATTCCATAGAAACCAATGATAATAACACAATCAAAATCTACCATAACTCTGCAACTTAAAACATGAAAGGACTTTAGATCATAAATTGGAGTTTCATAGCTCCTACATCAAATAAACCTACTAAACCTAGCAATAGGAGTCACAGGCAACTCCATAACTACATAAGTCTCATCACTAAGAATTTACGATGAAATTAAACACAATCACAGGTCCTCCCCTACAACTAAACTACGATTCCCCGACTCTATTTTCATAATAGTAATAATCTCCTTACTAATCATAGTATAGATAATCATATCCAAAATCTTTAACATAAACCTTATTGTCTACCTTGTAACTTGTTCCTGCAACTAAAAAACAATAATCCTTGTAAGGTAAGCCAATACTTAGTACAAGATACCATACACATGCATATAAACACAAGTATGAGTCAGATACACACACATAACCCCACTCCTCCCCCCCCCCCCCCCCCCCCCCCCCCCAATACACACACACACACATACCGCCATTAAATGCAATAAATAATAGTTTTAAATGTTTCATTTAGGTCCACAGCTATCATAGTCCCAGCATCTTGAGACTTAGGGTTATGCATGACCTCTAATACGTATTATATATAGATATTACATAAGTATCGGTATTGGGTACTCCCCAACACCAGAGTACCATAAACCAACTTAGATATATCTAGGTTATTTTAGTACAGGACTCTACAAGGGACAGTGTCACGCAAAAATCACTAGGTGTCTCACCAGCACCATTGGACCCGACCAATGGGTGGTCAAAGCGAAGTACAACCAGCAATACAATTAAGTCTAAGTTTCAATTAGTCTAGTTTATATTCACTAACTTAACACATACATTCAACAAATACGTATCCCGTACTTGGAGCTCCTATCTTAAAATGATCTACTACCACATGTTTTCTATTATCTATTCAAAACATAAAAGCTAACTTAGAATTTAATAAATTCGCAGTTTGATATTTCTTTCTCCTTAACTCCACCCTCTACTCCATACTCTAAGCTTCCAAACCATATTCCATATATCCTTTCAATATCCTCCTAATATAAATACATATGATACCGACATTCACATAAGTCCCAGCATATTGTCCCATAGGTATACATACAGTGTACATCGCCACTCCAATCCATGCATACATACACATATTACCCAAAACCACAACTTTCATACACATACACATATAGAAATTCCACAATAGACATACAACCATACAAGACATGGTACACACATACTATACATCTCAACACCACTTCGCGACACCATTAAGATGTAATTACATCATAACCACATCACCACCACCATATTAACAATATCATTACCTCCGTTCCTAAAACATAAAGAAACCCTAAATTAGAAAAGGTAGAATGAGGATAGGGAGAAGACTTACTTGAATACGGATGAAAGATTGATTCTTATTAAATTCCTCTTTTAAGAACATGAATCTTGATTAGGGATTTAGGTTTGAGATGATATCTATAAGTTTCCTAGAAAGTATCATAAGTTTTTATGTGAGAGGGAGTTATGACACTGTAAGGTACGGTTAGTTGATTAGTGGGAAGTGTAACTTTTTTTCTTAACCATTTTACCCCTGTCATTAATGTGGAATTACAAGCCATACCGATATCTGGATCTTTTCCCATGATAGTTTTGCTCTTAGCACTTGATATCAATTTACATGCTACACCAAAAGCTAGATATAAAAATTACTTATTTCCTTTAATTCCCTTAAATTAATTTATTTATTATTTATATTTTTAACTTGGGTTTTATAGTTTTTCCCCCTTCAACAAAACTTTCATCCTTGAAAGTTTACATACCTAAGTCCTCAAATAGTTATGGATACTTGCTCCCGATCTCCTCCTCAAGCGCCTAGATTGCTTCTCTTTTCGACTAGTTAAGCTACTAAACTTTGATGTAAGAAATAGTCCTTTGCCTTAGTTGTTGTACTTTAGTATCTATTATCCTTATCGGTTGTTCTACCATCGACATGTCTAGCTACAACTCTAGCAACTCCAAATCTACTACCTATACATGCGATTCTTTCGTGTGATATAAACTAGGTTTCTTTTATTTGCTTAACATGGACACATGGGAAACGTTGTGCATGCCCTTTAATTGTAGTAGAAGCTCTAACCTATAAGCTACCTTGCCAATATTTTCTATGAATTTGTAAGGGTCTATATACCTTAGTTTTAACTTACCCCTCAAGTCGAATCCGACTACACCTTTGATTGGTAAAACTCTCAACAATACCTCCTCACCTACCTGAAACTCTAGAAGGCGACGCCACTTATTGCCGTAACTATTTTGCCTACTTTAGGTAGTTTGCATTTTCTAAAAAATTAGCTTAATCTTCTCTATTGCTTCTTACACCAAGTCCGGTCCTGCTAACTGTCTCTCACCTACTTTGTCCCAATGAATAGGTGATTTGCACTTCCAATCGTATATCACTTCAAACGGAGCCATTTGAATGGTGGCTTGATAGCTATTATTATAAGCGAACTCCAATAAAGCTAAATGCTCATCTTAATGTCCGCCAAAGTCAAGCACACACACTCTTAACAAGTCTTTTAGAATCTAAATGGTGCGCTCTGATTAACCATCTGTTTGTGGATCAAAAGCAGTACTAAACCGTAGTTTGGTACCAAAAGCCTTTTGTAAGCTTCTTTAGAAGTGACTAACAAACCGAGTATCTTTGTCAGAAGTGATAGACATAAGTAACCTATGCAATCTTTGTAAACCCCGCGAATTTAGCTTCCTAAGTATAGAAACAAACGTCCAAACTGTAGATGATTTCCTAAACTCAAAAGAGCTAATGAGATTTAAAATCGATTAAAATCTCAATCCAAAACCTAAAGTAGATACTAAAAACCTTAAATCACCAATTGAACCCCTAACCGCATACGAAGACCTTAAAACCTCGAACCACATCAATACCCTAAGATAACAATCGAAGATTTAATCGTGTAAGAATATATGAAACCCTAAATGTGGAAATACATTAGAGATTGTGCCCTAAAGTAATAAAAACCCTAAAATTATAACTTTAAGAATACAAAAGCACTAATTCATCATAATTTACCTTAAAACCCTAATTGATAATATAATGCTCATATTTTGCCGAATCATTAGTAAAAGGTTAGAGATAACCCCCATTCATGCTTATATGATTCGAATCCTTATGTAATCCATTAGAAACTAAGATAATGAGTTATAGATTAGATTTATCCCTTAAGTATGTGATTAAGGTAGTCTTACTTAGAGTTAGGGTTATAATTGAAGATTAGGTTACATATAGTGAACTTTAATACTCAAATTAGTACTTTTGGTACTTGTTATCCAAAGTAGTTTATCAAATGAGATATATAAGCTATAAGACCTAAAAAAAAACCTCATCAACCATATTTACTAATCAATGCATCATATACCTCATTTCTTCTCATTTCCGTCATTTTTCCCCTAATTTCCCTTAATTACTACATTATGTGCACAAAATTACACATACTTAAGGAATGTTGACTAAGATAACACATGTTGACCAAAGTCCAAAAGTTGACCAAGTCAACACTTGTTGACTAAAGTCAACATTTTGAAAAGTCAACAAAAGACTAAAGAGATAAAGAAAATATCTCTTTCTTAATGATGGCTTTTCTTTTCTTTCTTTTTGATTTTTTTTCTTCTCCTTTCCTTCTCAATTGCCGTCCACATCTTCTCCCTTTTAGACCCCACCATTCTCCTTCTTCCATAAGCAAAACAAATCAAAAGAAACAAACCAAAAATCCTCCTCCATTGCCGTGAGCTTCCATTTCCATTTTACCTTCAACATCTTCCTTTTTTGTCTCCTTAATTCCAACATAAGCAAAGGTATGTATCTAAGTTACTTTCTCTTGTTTTATCTTCTTCATTAGTTAGTTAATTAAGTATATTAGATAAGTAGTTATGTATTTAGTATTGTCTTGAAGAAGAGGAAACAACGTTTCCATCTTTAGGTGTAGAAATTAGAATTTTTGAAGAAGAAGAAAGGAAGACATGAGTATATGATTATAAGTGTGTACACATAAGAAAATACCAAAAGAGTACAAGTATGTGAACCTTTGTACATGAGTATTTATCATGTACATAACCTAACTTAAGACCATATCTAACTATAGATACCTATACTACACTAAATACATACATAAAAACACAAAAGGATGAAATTAGGAAGCTTTTCTTAAGGAAAGCATTAGGCATACGAATTTTAGTATAAAAATACGTATCCAACCGTATAAGTATATGAGTATGTACACACGTATAAATACGGCATAAGTCTAAGTATAGGTATAAGTATATGTATGTATAAGGTATATGTATATAAGTATAAGGGAAGAAGTGAAATGTACATAAGACATGTACATATGACATAAGCATGAGGTGAGGTTTATGTAAGCAAATGATGAAGTAAGTGATGAGGTAAGCAAATGATGACATAAGCCATGACATCATCAATTGATTACATAAGTGATGATGTAAGCGTAGGTTTATAATAGAAGAAATAATAAGATTACATAAGCACATAACATAGGTATATACATGTATTTAGAAGTCGAAAATCCCTTAAACCCTAATACACTTCCTAGATTGAATTAAATTTAATCAAGTATGTGGATTAGTAGCACTAATGTAAAATTTCCTAAGTGTAAGAATCAACCAGCTAATTCAATCATTAAATCCTAAATTAGGACATAAACATAAGCAATAAGAATAATTAAACTTCAATAAGATAAAATTTCAATAAATGTAGTTCTTATCATAAAACACGGGTTTTAACGTCCGAAACGGACATCACCATGTGAACGTGCGTCCAAAAAGGATGAAAAACGAATATAAGTTTGCAAATATCGGAATCAGAACGAAAAAGTTACAAAATACATAAAGGAAGCCTCATACCTTACTAATATAAGAAAATAGTTACTATTAATCTCATGGGGGTATGGTAACTCTATACACACTATACTCGGGTTAACCTTCTATACACTATACTCGGGTTATATTGGAGGAAACTAGATAAACTACAATAGACTTTTAGTTATCTAAGGAGTCTGAATTCTCAAAACACTTATAAGTTTTACCATTTTGATTTAGGCGTTCAATATCGAGTCCTGGAAACCCTAAAGGCTTGAGACTGAGCAATAATCCAGGTGAGGGAGTTCTGATGACCTGCTACTTACTTGTGTGTGTTACTTGTATGATGTTTTGCTGTTTGCTATTGCTTGTATGTTTGAATGACTGTTCTGCTTGTATGCTATCATCCGTATGATCACCTTTTTAAATTGATAAATATAAATATCTGCCTAAATAACCGGTTCTACTCGTCGCATGTCTATGACTTGGTAAAGGTATGAATGGAGAGTGCTAGCCTTGCAAAAATCTTAAGAAAAGTATTTTTGGAAAAAGCTTTTCTATCCATGAACAAAATTTTACATGATTACTGTAAGGGCTTGAGAAACCATAAAGAGTATTTTTAACGTTAAGGCAAAGCTAGCATGGGTTCTCCACTTGATAGCGAGAGGACTCGCTTTATTGTGCCTGTAAGGCCTTGGTTAAATTTTAGTTGCGAGAGGACTCGCATGTTTGTGCCCGAAGGGCCTTGGAGGGTAGATAGTTTTAGTTTGGACTCCCCCTATTTGGATTAAAACTCTTTTCTCAGCTAGGGTAATAGTCGAGTTTTTCCTAGTAGGATGGTGCCCCTAGGTAGCCTCATGTGGGTAATTACAGGGGATAATCCCTTGATTTTCTAATTGGGTAGCTTTAATTCGATCTATTAGGCTAGGTTGTATCTTCAAACTTGCCAATCTAGCCCTAACCTCTTTAGTCAACACTTCTAACTCAAGTTAATGCATTTACTTAAGTAATGGCCTCTGAGTAATGATTAAGCTGGCTAAATTTCCTTATCTTTTGCTACTTAGGGCATCAGCTACTACATTGGCTTTACTTAGGTGGTACTAAATATCTAGGTCATAGTCTTTGATCGACTCTAGCCAATGCCTTTGCCTCATATTTAAGTCTTTTTAAGTGAAGAAATACTTGAGGCTATTGCAATCCGTATACACCTTGTACCTTTCTCCCATTAGGTAATGTCTCTAAAGCTTCAATGCATGTACTACAATTGCCAATTCTAGGTCATGAATTGGGTAATTTTTCTCATATGGCTTAAGCTGGCGAGATGAATATGCGATCACTTTACCATTTTATATAAGAACACACCCTAACTCTTGTATGGATAAATCATTGTAAACAACAAACTCTTCCCTACTGTGGGGTAAAGCCATTATCGGAGCCGTCACTAATCTATCCTTCAACTACTGAAAGCTTACTTCACAATTGTCGTCCCATACAAACTTTTCTCCTTTTTGAGTCAGTCGGGTTAAAGGTGCTACAATCTTAGGAAAGCCCTCCACAAACTTTTGATAATAACTGGTTAACCTAAGAAAACTTCTAACCTTTGACACAGTAGTAGGTCTAGGCCACTCAACAACTACCTTTATTTTCTCTAGGTCCATAGCTATACCATCTTGATTTACTATATGACCCAAGAAAGCTACTTGCTCCAACCAGAAGTCACACTTGCTAAATTTAGGGTAAAGCCTTTCTTCCCTTAACTTTCCTAATACAATCCTCAAGTGATCTTCAAGTTCTTCTCTATTCTTAGAGTAAATAAGGATGTTGTCAATAAAAGCAACAATAAACTTATTAAGGTACTCCCTAAATACTCGATTCATGAGATCTATGAACGTTGTTGGTGCATTTGTCAAATCGAAAGGCATTACTAGAAATTCATGCAACCCTACCTGATTCTAAAAGTTTTCTTCTCCATATCCTCAACCTTAACCTTCAATTGACAATACCTTGAGCGCAAGTCTATTTTAGAAACGACCTGTGCACCTTGCAACTGATTAAAGAGGTCATCAATCCTTGAAAAGGGATACTTGTTTTTCATTGTGACTTGATTCAACTCCCAATAGTTAATATACATCTGCAAACTTCTATCCTTTTTCTTCATAAACAGTACCGAAGCCCCCCAAGGTAACGAGCTAAGCCTAATGAAACCTTTATCCTGTTGCTCTTGTAATTGCTTCTTCAACTCCACTAACTCAGTAGGTACCATCCGGTAAGCCGGTTTCGAAATAGGTTCAGTCCTTTGAATTAGATCGATTTTGAATTCGACCTCCCTATTAGATGGAATACTTGGTAATTCTTCAGGGAACACATCTAGATACTCTTGTACTACTGGTGTCAAATGTAACTTCGAATCGGGTTTGCTCACTTCTGCTACTATGGCTGCTACAGTAAACCTTTCTACAACTTATATGAAATACATTAAGTTGGCCTTTAAGTTTTTACTTTATAACTGAAAGGTACTCCTCCTAAGGGTTGAAAGAACACTACTCGATTATAACAATCGAGTGTAGCATGGTGACTTGACAACCAATCCATCTCCGGTATGACTTCAAAATCTAATAACTCCAACACCAATAAGTTAGCTGCTAAAACCCGTCCTTCAATCATTATCTCCACATCTCTACAAGTTCGATTTAAAACCATTCCACTCCCTGACGGAGTATTCATAGCTAAGAAATTATCCAAGGAAAAAACATGCAAACCATAAATACGTATAAAAGACTCAGCCGCACATGAATAAGAAGCATTAATATCAAAAGGTGCATAAACATTATGGGGGTAGGGCAAAGAGCATACCTACTATGTTGTCTACGTCAAAGGTGGTGTCTTAGTGCTGAAGTGCAAAGATACGGGCTGGAGCTCTCTACTATAGGCTAGCTTGCTAAGGAGAGTCACTTTGGGAATTGCCTAGAGTCTCATAACCAGTGTTCCCTAGGTTGCTTGGCTCAATGTATCCTTGCAATCTGCCATACGATGTCCTCTCTGGCTGTAACTATAACAAAAACCCTAGTGTAGGATCATAGACTCTCTACAATCCTTACTTAGATGCCTGGTCTTACCATAAAAAAAAAAAGCTCCTACGACCCACTTATAAGCTAACACCTCATTAGGCTCGAAACATCATGTGCACTTTATAGCTAGTACAATCGCTCTTGTCTGGGATAGTGTTGGCAGTACTATTGGTTTGTCTCTACCTTCTTTGATAATCACCCCTAGAACTAGTCTCTTTGCTTTGTTCGACCCTAGCATCACATGACCTAGCATAAGCTTTTTCCTTAAGGCTACCCTTACCCTGCGAGCTAACTGATTCTACTTCTTCTTCATAAGTTGCTCTAAACACTTGGCCTTATTAACTGCTACTGCATAAGCCATAAGCTGAAAGGTTGCAACCTTTTTCCTGTAGCTCAAGCTCTAACCAATGAGCAAATCTATTAGTCCTTAATTGCTCATCCCTTTTGGAAGCTTCGGCTATAAAACGAGCCAACTGATCCAATTCGGCCTCATAGGTTGCTGCAGTCTTGCTCCCCTACTAGAGAGTCTAGTATCTCCCCTTAACATAAAAGATGCATAGTCCACTTTCTTATCATTTGGAACCTCAACCATGGCAAAAGCTTTCTATATCTACCTGATCCACTCCTCAGCAAAAATAACGTCATTATAGGGTCAAACTCCTTAGCTACTTTTAGAAAACAGTCTATCCCTAGCTGTTGAACCTCTTACCTCTCTTAACGCTAGGCATCAGCATTGGCCTGGATCATCTAGAAATCTTATCTAATATGCTCTTGCTACTAGACCATGGCACTTAACAAGTTGTTCATGACATTCAGTAACTGTGCTGCATCTACCTCCATAGGCTTGTACCCTTGTTAGTCCTATTACCTCCATATGCCAGGTAATCCATAACTTCCCTAAGTACCTTGGCCTTCTTGCAAATTTTGACTACCTTGAGTGTCTTACCCTTTAGCTGGATAGTCTTGAGGTTAAGAAGAACTTGAACCTGCTCTCCTAGGCGGCATTCTAAGGATGGAAACACAAACAACCAACCCTAAAGAAAGTTAGGAGATGGGTAAACAAAAGTAACAATAAATAACAAGGCAATAAGGAACATTAAGTGAACATAAGGCAACTTGAAGAAAATACTTAAACACTTGATAGCTCATTCTTGGATTTAAGCCTAACCCTTGGCTACCCAAGCCCCTTCCCTCTTCTTGCTTTTCTTCTTCTTCTTTTTTTTTTTTTTTTATTTACCACATCTCCACTATTACGGCTATGATGGAGGGGAGAATTGCTCTCTTGAAACACAATCATGGCTATGAAGAAAAGTGAAATTTCACTCTAGCAACGGTAACTCTTTTGGTTATGGCCGTGATGGAGGGAGTGAATCACTCTTTGCTCAGTTCTCTCTTATTACGCTCATGATGAAGGGGGTAATGGGTGCTGATTACTCAATCTTCATTCGTCATGCCTGTGATGAAGGTGGTAACAGGTTTTGATAGCTAAAATCCTATCCACTTATGAGTTATCATTTTTGTTTCCTTAGAGATCCTCAACTAAGGCTCTAATACCATAAAAGCTGTGATGCCCTCGAAACCTAGGACGCCACAACTCTGCAACGTATCTCTAACTTCTACTAATATGTCAGGTGTCTAGAAACCTGCCACTTGTCTAAGATCTACAAAATCATTATATGAAATCTGCCAATTCACAATTTAATATCCTCAAATCTAATTAAGAGTAAAATGTTATCTACTTAAATTCCATAAATGCTAAGGGTAATAACATAATTGAAATCTACCATAACTCCACAACTTAAAACATGAAAGGAATTTAGATCAAAAACTGGAGTTTCATAACTTTAACATCAAATAAACCTACTAAACTTAGCAACGGGAATCACAAGTGACTCCATAACCATATAAGTCTCATCACTAAGTATTTATGATGAAATTAAACACAATCACATGTCCACCCCTACAACTAAACTACGACGCTCCGACTCTATCTTCATAATAGTAATAATCTCCCTACTAATCATAGTATAGATAATCATATCTAAAATCATCAACATAAAACTCATCGTTTATTTTGTAACCTATCCCTACAACTAAAAAACAATAATCCCCATAAGGTAAGCCAATGCCTAGTATAGGATACCACACATACATGCGTATGAACACAAATATTAGTCAAACACACACATACAAAGGCTACTATTAAATGTAATAAGTAATAGTTTTAAATGTTTCATTTAGGCCCATAACCATCACAGTCTCAACACCTTGAAACTTAGGGTTACTCATGACCTCCAACATGAAATATATATAAATACTATATAAGTATTGGTGTTAAGTACTCCCCAATACTTGAGTGCCATAAACTAATCTAAATCTCAGCATAAGGCTCCATAAGGGACGGCATTGTATAAAGATCACCAGGTGTCTCACCAGGTATCTCACTAGTACCATTGGACCTGGTCAAAGGGTGGTCAAAGCCAAGCACAACCAGCAATACAATTAAGTCCAAGTTTCAATTAGTCTATTTTATATTCATTAACCTAACACATACATTCAACAAACACGTATCTCATACCTGGATCTCCTATCTCAAAATGATCCAACACTACTTATCTTCTAGTACCTGTTCAATACATAAAAGTTAGCTTAGAATTTAGTAGATTTACAACTTGATACTTCTTTCTCGTTAACTACACCCTCTACTCTATACTCTAAGCTTCTAAACTGTATTCCATATATCCTTTCAATATCCTTCTAATATAAACACACGCGGTACCGACATTTATAAGTCCTAGTATGTTGTCCCACACACAGACATATAGTGTACATCACTACTCCAATCTACACGTGCACATACACACTACTCGAATCCACAACTTTCACATACATACATACACAAAATTCCATGACATATACATACCCATATAAGACATGGTACATACATACTATACATCCCAACACTACTTCGCGACACCATCAAGATGTAATTATATCATAACCACCACTACACTAATAATATCAATACCTCCATTCCCAAAACTTAAAGGAACCCTAAAAGATTGAATTGAAAAAGGTAGAATGAGGATAGAGAGAAGACTTACTTGAATACGGAGGAAAGATTGATTCTTGTTGAATTCCTCTTTTAAGAATATGAATCTTGATTAGGGATTTAGGGTTGAGATGAGTTCTACAATTTCTCGAGAAAGTATCGTAAGTTTTTGTGTAAGAGGGAGTTATGGCATTATAAGGTAGGATTAGTTGATTAGTGGGAAGTGTAACTTTTTCCTAAACCAAAATGCCCCTAACATTAATATGTAATCACAAGCCATACTGATGTCTGAATCTTTTCCCATGACAATTTTGTCCCTAATACTAGATATCAATTTACATGCTATACCAAAAGCTAGATATATAAATTACTTATTTCTTTTAATATTTGATATCAATTTTGCCCCAATACTTGATGTCTGATGTTTTATGTGACCATGATACGTCTAAGCATATCTTTTTCTATACATAAGCTTAGTCAGTTTGTTTCTTGCTCGAGAGTTCCTCATCAAAAGCCTAGCATCATTTGCTTTACTATCTTAAAGGTTCTTGTAAACTTGGTTTATTTTATCCATCTTCAAATGATTTTCCCTTGAGTGCTTTTTTAGATTTACACTAGGGTTTTAGTTTTTTGGATCACAAATCTATCAGCAAGTATTGTGCCTTACTTGGTTGAGCTTTAGTATCTTGAAAAACAAAAAACAGCCCACTATTTTAACTTCTACCATAGAAGCTGAGTATAGGAGTCTTGCATTCACAACAAAGGAGGTTCTCTAGCTTTCTTACATACTCAAAGTTCTAGGTGTTCCAATTTTTGTCCCTGTTTCTCTCTATTGTGACAATAAGGCCACTTTACTTACTGTGTCTAATCCATGTTTACATGAGAGAACAAACACACATCGACATTGATGTGTATTTTGTTCATGATTACATTAGTTGTGGTTTCTTATAGTTGCATCATGTTTCTCCCGGTAATCAAGTTGCTGATATTCTCAAAAAGGCTTTGGGTGAGAAGCAGCTCACTCATTTGTCTTCCAAGTTGTCTCTTAAGACTGATCCAACTTAAGGGGGATATAAGCTGATATATTATCTCTTATTTCTTCTATAGTTGTGCTAATGTGGCTTATTTATATTATGAGGAGTTAGCTCATTGGTTGGGTTAGTTAGTAGTAGTTTACAGTTAGTTTTCACTCTTGTATATAAACTTTGCTTCAATTGTAACAGACAAGTAGATACATTTCTTCTTCGAATAGAACAGAATGAACATTCATTGCTTGACTTGAGCAGAATGATTTCTTGAAGTTCTTACGATTGATCAAATTTTCATACAAGAGAACCGACAACATTCTTTTTTAAGTCAGTCTTCTGGGAATCGACAACAAGCAAGAGATGATTATAGGAGACCTCCTGAGTATTGCACAATAAAAATTAATGTAGATGGTGCCGCAAGTTTTACAAATAATAGAGAAGTGGGATCACATGCAAATATAGCTATGAAAATTTGTTGCAAGCAACCTCCTATCACTTGCAGACGAAGAACAGTGAAGAAGTAGAGGCTTTTGTAGTTCACAAGGGACTTTTTTAAGCTTAGCGAAGAAACTAGTGATGGATGTTATTGAAACGGACTCCAGGATTGTCTATAATCAAATTACCATAAGAAATCCCAGCTCCTAGCATAATATAAGTCTCATTCAAGACAATATTTTTAGGAGAACCTTTATGATTGTTGCTCCTTTTTTTTTTTTTTTTATTTCTCATAAGGCTAATATGTGTGATGATTGAGCAGCTGCCCAAGGTAAACATGTTGACTTGGAGCTAGACAGCTACTTAAAAATAATTCCTTGGATGGATGTTAATGTAAATTATTTTCCAACTTCAAACGAACTTGCTTCCAGCTTGATTCTTGGTTAAAATATTCTAATAGGAATTTACCAACACCTTATTCCACTTCCATTATTTAATCCCAAGATAATTGAATTCAACTTTATCCATCCAATTATTCCGCCTTAATAAAATTAATCCAGTGGATGTAATTACTAATTTAGAATATATTACCCCAAATATATTCAATAAAATGGAGTTAGGCTTTCATGTTGTAAAATTCGGGATGGTGCATGTATTCCAAATACTTCCAATTTTCATCTTCACCCATTAGAGGGCTTTACTATCAACTTGAATTCAAGAGTGGAATTGTTGATCGATAGTTAGGGGAGAAAAACGTTTAGTTGATGTACTGCAGAATGTCGTCCCTGAAGCAGAGAGTAAAGCTATTAGGGCCATCCCTTTATTACCACAGGTTCAAGAAGACAAGCTTGTCTGGCCATTTGAAAGGAATGGTTGTTATTTGGTGAAGTCAGGCTATCAAAGACAGTTGAGTAGAAGTCGCTAGCAGCAAGCAAATCATTTATAAACTCTTCTTTAGATGAATCTAACCTATCGAAGATAATCCAGTCAATAAAAGTTCTCCTAAAGTGAAACGTCACATTTGGAGATGCTGTAATAATGCTCTTGCAACAAATTATAATTTATTTATGAGGAAATGTGGGCCTACACCCTGTTGCATTTTCGTGCAGATGATGAGTCCATTGAGCATATCATTTTTTCAAAAGCTCCTTGAATAATGACAATTTTGTTTCATGGTTGATAAATTTAATTTCACAATTCCAGCAAATGGACGGAGATTGGAAATTAATGATGTAGCAGCTTTTCTAATCGTTTGGCATATATGAAAGAGTAGATGTGAATGTGTCTTTGGACACAAATCACCAACACGTACACTCGTCGTTAAAAGAATAAATGAGTCTGTTTGTGAAGCAAATTCGTTGCAGTTTAGCTATGGTGTATCTCCAGAGGTTCAACAGCAGTAGAGGCGAAATAGAGGAGATGAGCAAATCAGCCGACATTGGCAATGTCTAGCGAATGATGTTGTGAAAGTTAACGTGGATGCTGCTGTTGACATTAACGATAAAAGAGCTGGTTCAGGTGTTGTGGCCGGAACTCTCTTGGAAGCTTACTAGCAGCAGTAGCTGAACCTTCTTCCATACAGGACACGTCGAAACAAATGAAGCAGCTGTAATTAGGGAAGGAATGATCCTTGGACAGGAGGATAGCTAGTCAAAGATTCAAATGTATTGGTTTTTAATTGTTTCACGAAAAATGGGATGTTGCTTTGAAATATAGACGGATCGTAGATGACATTTTTTATTTGAGAACTTCGTTTTGATCTTGTACCTTTTTTTGTTAATCAGAAAGAAAATGCTTGTAGGAGCTAGATTGCATCCCAGGCAATGAAGGGGATGTGTAAAGATTTTAGGGACCCTTATCTTCAATCTGCTGTAATTGTTATGTTGTTTCATAATTTTGACTCTAGGCTGCCAGACTCTTTGATGTTACTTTTTTTTATCTATGAATATAATCGGCTATTTTGGGGAAGAACCTACACCTTCCTCCATTATGTGCACATAACTCACAAACTGAACCATCACTTTATCTCAATTACTGTAGCATATGTAATAATATTTGATCTGCTTATATATCCCATTTTGGTCTTGCAAAATAAAAAATAAAATATTATCTATCTCCAAAACCACGCAAGATGGATTTTGGCTCGAAGCTGCAGATAATTAAATTTTCTCTCTTAAAATGAATAATTGAAGCTTTTGTGTGTGGTTTTTGGGAGTTAACTTGGCCAGATGATTGATTTACCACTCTAATAGAGTAAGTAAATAGATTCAAGCAAAGTTAAAAAGACATTGAAACAAAAGTAGTTAAACTAAAGAAATTCAAATCCATCCAAACAATTTATGCCATGAAAGCCATAAAAATATTTTTTTTGCTGGAGAAACTTTCTTTCCTCTTATTTCTTAAACTTATTATTATTATTTTCTTTTCTTTTTCTTTTTTTTTGTCTTTGTGCTTTTCATTTTATGACTTTTTTTCTATCTTTTACTATTATCTTTAATTTTTATGATTTTTATTAAAAAAGATAAACTAAGCTAGAAGAGGATAACTCAACAGTAAAAAAATGAGGTCTCTGCATTATGAAATGCTGCATATTCTAATTTTTATGTTTAACAATCTAAAAAGGTTTAGGATTTGGAGAACCTACATGATATGACACATTTTCTAGTTCCTTCTTTCTCTTTCTTGTTGCTGCAAACAACTCTTTGTTGGAGTGAGTTGCAATTGAGAGTCTAAGATCCTAATTAGAGATGTGTAGGTGGGTTAAACGGGTTAACTTGGCTTAACTTACTTTGGCCCACTGATTAAATGGGCCCACTTCATTTGGCCCCATTTTTTAAATGGATAAAAAAAAAATCTTAACTCTAATTCATTAAAAAAGCAGAATAAGAATAATCGGATTGGCTTAAAAACTAAAGATGAAAATGTGTTAAATTGGCCAACTTAAACTAGCCTATTATAGGTTGTGGGTTAAAAAAGTTAAGTCTATCTGGACCACTGTTTAAACAAACCTAAAAATCCCACTTCAAACCTATTTAAAAAATAGGTTAAATAGGTCAGCTTGTAGACTAATGCCCATTTGCACACATCTAATCCTAATTATAGAGCTTAGAACAAATTTCTAATTAGTTTTCTATTATATTAACTCTTTGTTTATGTTGAAATACTCATTGTATACATACTTTAGAGTATCAGTGACATGAATAGATGCCATTAGTTTCTTACTATAGTTATTTATTTATTATTTTAATAATATCAATCAATTTTATGGGTAAGATTATTTCGATTTTCAACCCTGTGTAGTTATATTGAATGGACATCCCATCTTGTTGTCCATAATTTGTCTCCAATTCATTTCCTTACGAGAGTCTCTCTTGAGATTTATCCATCAATAAAACTGCCGTCAAGAGTAGCCAAAGAGAAAATAACTAAAACCTTACAAGGAATGAGCAAGAGGTTTTTCTCTAGGTAGATTAATGCTGCTGAAAAAATATCATGACAAAATGTCAATGTGAAAGGACAAGATCAAAATTTTCTTATGAGACTAAAACATTTCATGTTTAAGGTTAGCTACATGTCGGCAGCCATTTGGATTGAATTTGAAATGTTTTTACAGAATACTGTAGCTCCGGTATCGTGTAGAAGAATATATCGAGGATCTTTTTCATTAATCAACTCCAAAGGTATAACAACATGCGTAGGATGATACACTGGGACTGGTTACAGAGGATAAGTATAAACTTTAATGCGTCTCAACACAAAGAGTGAACCATCTGATACAAGCATAAAATCTACAACATATAAAAATTTCCACACATCTCAACATCTTGTGTATAACACATGATTTTATTAGTAAATTTTGTTATCTTTTGTAAATAAATTTAATGTTATATGAAATTGAAGAAAAAAATATTGCGAGATAAATATTGGATGACCTGTATTATCTTTCAAGTTGATGATGAGCTTTATTTTCGCTGAATAATCAATTAAGGCATGACTCACGGCAGAATCAATGTGGTAGGGTTTTCTTAAGCTGGGACGGCGGGGCAAAGAGATTCACAAGCTTCTTTTCTACAATAACAACGTTTTTCAAACACACAGCACCAGCAATTTCTTTCGAGCAGAGAATTGAGCAGATAATAGGAGAAATAAGACAACAGTAATTTTGCATGTAAATTGTGCTGCCATTTTTTCCCCTTCTTTTGTGATCTTGATGGGGTATAGATTAAATAGATGGTGCCTAAGAATTTTTCTATACATAGAAATTAGAGAGGAACTGATAACTCAATGTCACAGGTTGTTCATTTCTATATATAGAAATTAGAGAGAAAATGGCGACTTAATTTTACAGGTTGTTCATTAAAATCGATCATGTTGTGTTAGTTATGTAAATTAACAATATGAAAAATTCCGATACCAAATTGACAATGAATTTGCATGGTTGCCTTGGTTGTTTTACTAAATATATATAATAAGGTTATCCTAATTCAATGTCTTTATTGCTTATAAACATATTTCATTTGTGCAATTGACATCAAGACAACCCAAACACTCGCACTATAGCAAATGTGCTACCTCTCAACATCTCAATTCAACTTAAATTCAATTTTAATCATCAATCAATATCCAACTCATGGAATTAAACTTAGATTTAAGGTAACTTACCTTGTAACTTATAAAACCAAGAGAAGCTTAAGTAAACTTAAATCTCTAATTGGAACCCATTTCTACGACAATAACCTTGTCTAAACAAAAAGTGAAACAATAAAATTGGCTATCTAAGCCTAAAAATCCACTAAATCTGCAAAATATAGCTTCAATCTACCAGTAAAACCCGAAAGGAATTAGAAATCACTTGCTAGTCTCTAATGGAAGTTCATGCCCACTATGAATCCACCCCCAAACTTATTAATTGATCTTTGGATTACTATGGTCATCATTCCAACTCAAGTACAAACATAGTTAACTAGGAGATTGAAGTCCTTACTGAAATAGGATAACAGCTTGATGTGGAACCTCCTTGAATACTTGAATTTTCCATAATTAAATTGAATTAAGCTTGATTAGAATCCTATATTGATCAGACATAATTTGGCATTGGATTTTATGCATGGGATCGACGGAAACTGAAGAAAATTTCTTAACACGTAAGAGACAGAGAGGTCATTGTTGTGTTTCTGTTGCTAAGGAAGAATAGGAACAATAATACAAATATATTTATGAAAACTGATTTATATAAAAAGAAAAATAAATAAATTTGAACCTTGAACTTTTCGCCATTAAGCGCATGCAACTCGCTAACTGAGCCATTACTTATTATCCCAATAGATGTAGCATATTTGATATGGCAATGGTGACCTTTTTATTGCAAAATTAATATATAAGTTGTGCGGAATTCAATTGCATGACCTCTGCTTCCATATGCAAGCGACCTAAGCAATTGGTTCATGGTCCGAATTAGTCTAAACACGAACCATATTTAATTTGATACACCTTTATCATCTGAAAATAGAAATGACAAGATTTGCAAGGATGGCAACCACAAGGATGAAGAAGGCGCTTAAGCACACTCCTCAACCATTTTTAATCCGCTTATACAACCCATTTCGCTTTTGCAGAAAACATTACTTTTATAAAAACCTACGTAAGACGGGTTTTGGCTCCGAATTGCGAGCAAACAATTCCTTGTTGGAATTTCATCTTGTAAAATGAATAGCTGAACTTTTTGTGAGTGGTTTTGGGGGTTTAACTTGGCCAAACGATGTATTTACTACTCTAATAGAGTAAATACTTAGAATCAAGATAAGTTTAATAGACACCCCAAAAAAAATTATAAATAAAGAATTTCAAATCCGTTAAAGCAATTCATGCAATGAAAGCCGTGAAAGTATTTTTTTGCCTCCAAAAACTTTCTTACCTCTTGTTTCTTAAACTTTTAATTAAATACTATTATTTATTTATTTATTTTTTCTTTTCATTTTGTGATTTTTTCTATCTTTATTGTTACTCTTAATTTTATGATTTTTATTAGAAAAGCTAAAGTAAGCTAGAAGACAATAATTAAGTGACAAACAATAAGGTGTCCACATTTTTTGTCATATTGCTGCATGTTCAAATTTTTATGTTTAAGAATTTGAAAATTCTTTTTGGTCAACTTACATGATATGGCGCGCTTTCTAATTCTTTCTCTCTTTCTCATTGTAGCAAACAATTTTTTCTTTCTTTTTTTTTTTTTGTGGCTAGAGCAAGTTGCAAGAGAAAGCGTAATTCTAGAGTTTAAGTTGGAATCAAAGGGAGTCCTACCTTAGGAAAGTTTTAAAAATAGTTTCCTATTATATATACTCTTTACTTTATTTATGTAAAAATACTCATTGTACATTCTATTGTTCTGTGTTTATAATTTGCCTCTAATTCATTTCCTTGAGAGAGTCTCTCTAAAGGCACAACTAAATGTTGCTTGCTGTAGCTATGTAAACAATGCTGCTGAGAAAATATTATGACAAAACATCAATGTGAAAAGTGTTCGTATCGTTGGGGGGAAGATCCTTTTTTTTTTTTCTTGGGCAATCACTAGCACCTGAGATAATTACACTTTTATATATGTTTAAGGTTATCCGTTTTTTCGGTAGCCATTCGGATTGAATTTGAAATGTGTCTTACGCAATCCCATAGCTCTTCTACCTTGTAAAATTCTTTATCAAGGATCTTTTTCGTTATTACTAAACTTCCATGGTATAAAAACATATATATGATGATACACTGGAACTAGTTATAAGAAGATATACATAAATTTTCATGCATCCCAAAAGAAAGAGTAAACCAACTAATACGAGTATCTAATCTAGAACATATGCGAATTTCTACACATTTCAACATCTTGTGCATAACTCATGATTTTATTAGTGAATTTCGTTATTTTCTTAATAAATATGATGTTATAACAAATTGAAGAAAAAGTAATGTGAGATAAATACGGGATGACGATATTATCTTTAAAAAAAATTAAGGGATCTGAAGTGGTTAGAGAAAAAAAAAAAAAAAAGCATGCTCCCAATTGAAACCTATAATTAATTAAAAGAAAAACAAGTTGATGATGAACTTTATTTTGTTGAATAATCACTCGCGGCAGAATCACTGTAGCAGGCTTTCATTAGCTGAGCCTCTGGGCCAAAGGGATTTACAATCTTGCTGTTTACAATAACAATGTTTTCCAAACACACAGCACTCGCAATTTCTTTCTCGGGGATCACCAGTCTGCACCGACGACGAACATTTACAAGCACCTTTTGTAGATCATTCGATGTTGACTTTGCTGTCAACAATTGGTGCAATATTGTCTCCTGGAGCCATATCTCTAATTCTTACAGCTTTGATTGTAGATTATGCAAATAAATTAAAAGTATTAAAACACAACCTTAGTACATTAACAACTATGTCACTACGACAATTTAGTGCATTAGGTAGCAATTTTAAGAAAGTGTCAATATTTAGTAATTAATTGTAGCCATCTTTGTTAAACTATTTCGATAAACTTGTGTAATAAGAATCTTTTTAAAAAATGATATAGAAAGACGTTTAATAGTAGTAGTTTTGAGCTGAAAAGAATAATTTGGCCCACAACTTATAAACCTCAATTTTCAACCCAAAACTTTGACCCTTTTCCTAATTTTCATTTTTGAAAACATCCTTCCCCATCTTAGACATCAACTTTGCTACAGTACTCTCACTTCAATCTCACTCAATCTTTGGTGTCTTCGCCATCCATCTTTGACCACTCGCTTTGATTTGCACTTTCTTTATCACCACATTCAAGAACGTTAGCCATCAAATTATATAGTTTCATTTTATGCACTTTCTAAGGTTTGATGAGGTGATTTATGAATTTAGCAACCAAATTATTGTGATTTGCTGTTTTTATTGATTTTTAGCATAAGTTTGCTTTTGCTAGTTATGGTATGTATACATTGTGTTCAAACCCAACGGATTATGGAATCAAAGAGATAGAAATTCTTCTTTCTAAGTGATGATTTATGCTACTCAACATTCTTTATTTTGTATTGGTATTGTAGTTGGCCATTTTCCTTTTTAGAATTTCGATTTGCATGATTGTCCTGAAACTCTTAGTAGTCCTTCATTTTTGAGAAAGTAATGTAGGAATAGCTTTTGAAGCCTCCACCCCATGATTGAGAGGATGCAAGCTCTTTTATGATTACTAGAATGTTTGTAGTTAATTGTTTATATATTTAGAATGAGAGATATATCCATGATGAACATAGGTAGACATTTTGTCGCAAGGGCAAGATTTGAAACTTGGTGAAACCCTTAATGGGAGGGGAGAGAACCTTTACTACTTGAAGCCTTGAGTAGGGACTCCTATATTTACCTCATGGTTGTACCTAAAAAGGAACAAAGAAGATATTCATGAGGGTATCTTATGTATGCATGATTACACAGATCAATCCCTTCTTCATTTATGAACATGCATAATATCTATTGGATGTCACTTTGTTTATGTCTTTTATTCTACAATCTATAAAATACTATGTTTGTTATGCCATAGGCTTTTCACTTTGTGTATGTACAAAAAACTTCGATAGAGTGATTTTAGGAATCTACATCTGTGAAATTCCTAAGGATAGTGAAATATTTAGAAGGGTTTAGTATAAGATCAAATTCAGTATCCTTGTACTTACGATTAAACAAATGTGATAGCATTGGCACTTCCACTAAATTTTATATGATGCCAAATATGTTATTTTTCTCTATATCGTGCTTTGCCTGTTTAGTTCACTCGACTAATTCCTCCTTTGTTTCTTTTTATCATAGGCACTTTCTTTAATTGCTTATAGTTGTACACATTTGACTATCAGATGAAGCTATAGTAGTAAGAAACTCCACAAATTGAACATAATAGCAATTATCTCCATTTACTATAGAAATACACTTTAACGGTGAGTCTCTCTTTTGCTTTTCTTCCATCTTTACTATCTATTGTAGAAATGTTGTGTATAATTCGTCTATTGTAGAAATAACTAGAAAAGAATGTAGGATTTTCCTTCTTGTGTTCTATTTTTTTATATGGAGATTTATCTAGAGAGTGAAAATGGAGAAATGGGTGTTTGTCTCTAATGATAATTATTTTTGTTTGACAATTTGATAAAGCTATGATAAGATCAAAGATACAAGTCACATTCATTGGAAATATCTATTATTCATTTCCTTTTGCTATCATTTTAAGGTGTTAAAATTGACGTTAGATTTGGCATTTTAAATAGTCGTCTTGCATTTGCTTAACGATATAATGTGGATTAAGTAGTTTCCTTTCTCATCACTTCTTTACCAACTGTCCTCTTCATAGCATGCCACTTTAGGAAATCATAATTGTCTTGGAACTATTTGATCACATTTTCACATGCTCTTTATCCTTTTTTGAGTGTAGTTAGCAGCTTACTAGGTGTCATAATAAGGTAATGTGGATTGAAAAAAAAAAGTTTGTTTGGATTTAACATCTAGTTGATGAGTTTATATAGCAGAGAAAAAGGATAAGTTGTTAACATTTATCAATTGTATATGCAGAATCCTCTATCTTTATTAATCGTTTTAAATGCTGTTTAGTAATCTTTATTCTATCTTTGTTGTGAATAGACCAAGTTCAATGTTATTCCTTTTGAATTATTGTCAGTAAATCTTATTCCTAATATCAATCTTATCCTTATGCATCGAGGCATGGCTTTGCTAATATAGATGTCCTGGTAGCCCTTGGAACAAATGATGCCTACTCTTACTTTATTTATATAGTTTTAGATTAGTAAAAGTTTTATATGGTATTACAAAAAATGAGAGATGAAATGAAAGAGACCTTTCTAAAGGTACTTATATTATTGGGGGAGGAATCATTAAATAGTTGTAATAATATTCTTTTCTGGTTACATCCTAAATAGTTTTGATATATGACTGTTAAACATCTTTTACTTTGCTTCACACTTTTGAATGTGTTATCTTTCACCTTCTGCCCTGTTTTTCAATTGTATGCATGATTGCTTCTTTGTATTTTACATAGAGTTAAAGCTCTAGTGTTTGATATTCGTCTACATAGTAACACATAATAGGTAGAAATACGATTAAGAAGAAGAGTAGAGAAGTACTATCATTGGTCTTGCAAAGGTCAACCCAAAAGAAAACTATCATTGAAGCCTTCTGTGAGTGTAGAGAATATGGCATCACTCTCCAGTCACAGGGTGCTTGTATTTTGAAATTTCAATTCTCAATCTGCCAAGTGTCAGTGTATTCTTTTTAAGGCTAAATTGGGTTAATGTTGTGACAGTTGAAATGTTAAATTAATGTCATTGTTTGGCTATTAGGAAGAAAATAAGTTATTATATTCATTATTCAATCTCTAATCTCAACTACAGTCAAAATCTTGCAAGACTAGCAAAATAATGTTATTCTTAGATATTTCCAACTTAAATTGATTGCCAAAAAGAAAAACAGCTTAATAAAAAGGAAAGAGCAGAGTTGATAATTTATGTAAACTTGAAATATCATGAATCATAAATAATAGCTAAAGACCTTAACTCCTTACTCTAGAAAAGGAAAATTGAATAGCATAAATAGCAAAAAAGTAACAACTGTTTTTCAATTCATAAATGTTGGACTTAACATCTAATTAATCTAAAAGTTTTAAACTTGTACATTGCCATGGACTTTTTATATTTATTACTCAATGCTCACTTCACTTGTTAATTAGGACTTTGAGTTGATGACCTAAAAATCACAAACTTAAGAAATATACAATGTAGAAAAGATCAAGAATTACTAAGGTTAAAGATATAGGAAACAATTTATAACATGTTTACTTGAATTTTTTTTCCCTAAATATACATAAGGACTTAACATTAAGATGAATTAACTACTTCATCGTGCATCATGTATACCATTAGCATAGTATACAAAAAGAAACAAACATTTAAATCTACACACCAATTCCTAATTTATTCACTTTGACTATTTCTTTATGAATTGGAAAGCCAAATATAATCACATTGTACTTTCATCAAGCCAAACCTAAATTGCTGCCTCAGTATTTTATATTCTTGGACAAATTTTAGCAAGCAAAGATTTCTTCTCTAATCAACTCTAGCATTTAGAAAACATAGTTTAACAACAAATATGGGGTATTTTCTATATATTCGAGTAGTAACATAACAAAATAAAATGTTTTATATAACATTTGTGTTTAGCTATCCATTTGTGTATGGAATAATTATTTAGTAGATCAAGGAGACCATAATATAATCCTAACAAAAACTATTTTCCTGCATATCTCCTTTTTTTGGTTTCAGTAATGGAATCTAACTTCTTAAAATTTGATCAACTTCCATTGTTTAGTAATTTATAAAGGACATATATGGAATACTACTATTTTTTTTTATCAACTTAGCTAAATATTGGAATTATAAGTAAGAATAAACAGATACCCAAAAGTAAGAACATGGAGGGGAAGATAAAAGAGAGGAGTAATAGTTTTATTAGAAGCTTGATATAATATAAGAATTGGAACTTTGAAAAGGGTAATGATAAAAAAGATTCTATGGATTTAGGGGGAAAAAAAGGATTTCTAGTTTAGTTTCAGTACCAAACAGTATAATTGGATTCTTAGTGAAATGAAATCTTATTCTTAGTAACCAATTAAAGAAGGCCTTATAGCGATCTCTAGATTATTCTTAATGGTTGTGTCATAAAGAGAAAGATTATTTACATTTTATAGGATAGGAATCCTTAAAACACTATGTTGTCTCCACTAGATTATTTGCCACTTACTTATCTAATGACTTTCATATTGGTTGTATGAAATCTTGTCTATATGAGATTTGTATACTAGTTTAGCACTTTCTCTAAATTTTATATAATGCTAAATATGTTATGAATTGATGAACTTAAAATCGGCCTCTTATCTTGTATAAATATTGTTAGGACATGGATAAGAAGTGGATGCAATTGAGTAGGTTAAGTAAGGAGTATGAGGGAGAGGTCAAGTTGTTTTAAGACTTTGCTTTGGAATACCCTTCATCTATGGGATTCATTCCATATACATGTCATGATCCTAAATGGAGCCTAGTAGGATTGCCTAAAATTTTCATATCATGTGTACACCCATGATTAGAAAAGCATCTTGCAAGTTAGAGGTTGCAAGATTCTAAATAATTAGTCACTAAAGTTTTTATTTGATTAACTTACGACCACATATATGTGACTATGGATATCCGATAAGCCACAGTCCAACAGAACCGCAGAGACTCGATATCCCCTACCAAATAATAAGATTAGGTAGAAAAATTCTAAAACTCAAACTTACTAAAGTCACAAAATTTAAATAGAGTATACAAGATTTCCAATCAACCATATAGTCTGTCCTCAAAGTCTAACTTCTATGCATTTCATCTCGACGTTGACACTCAACCCTCAGTTCTTAACCCATGCACGATCGTCTAGCAACTTGCAAGAGAAAATTGTTGGGACATAAGTTACAAGAACTTAGTGAGTTAATTTCCCTCAACCACACAGCAATCAAGTCATACAATAATTAGGTTCAACTAAATGAATGCATGGCAAACAGTATGCCAAATAAATACATGCAGGTGACCAGGTACTGCATGTAACTCAGATTTAATACCCTCCGAAGTCAGGGTTGGAGACTCATCGGAACATTCAGATCCGAGTATCATATTAGAACTTATTTCATAACGAAACTCCGCGTTTCATATTTAAAATGTAATGGTACATCCATTACTAGTTTTATCAAAATGAGTTCTACATATGATTGTGAGTAGGTTCACGCAGCCCTCACTCACCCCTAAACGAAGGCCTCTGGACTCGATCCATAGCTAGGAGGTTGGCGCCTCCAACGCTTAGTCATCCCGCGGGCAAGGGTAAGGTCATATCGCATATGTGCACAGTAAAAAATCAATAACAATCAATAATCAACCTACGTATGGCCTCTCGCTACCTTCGTGTAATGTGACTGTCCGGAATTAATTGTGCAGTGCATGATTTATGCATGATCTAAGTTAACTTTTCTAGTCGAATAAAATTTAGTCTTATTAACTCAGTGATCATTCCAAGTCACAAATAATCAAACTATTGAATATACTATACAACAAACATTATATTATTGAAATTTAAAGTAAATTCACCATTCACAACAATTATCATGCATAAGCATAACCCAACCCCATACACATTCATTTATAAATCATAACTTAAATTCACTACTTACAAGCATAAACAAGTATGGAATCATAAGGAAAAACTCACTCGACCATGGTTAGCTTAGAGATCGTAATAGTCGATGGGCAGCTTAGGGTCGATATCGAGATCACCTGAGAATAAGAAAAATTTGTAAGCTTGGGAGTTTAAAGCTAACTATTGTTATAATGTATAAGGTTTATTTCACTTAATTACGTAAAATGGTCAATTCGAGCTTTTTATCGGATCGCGTATAAATTTTTCGTTTTAGCTCGGATTGTTATGAACTTATAGTCCATTTTGATCGTTTTCGAGCGTATTTTCTCGTAACGAGGTCTATTTTGAACGTTGTGACTCGTAACGTAAATTGTGATACAAAAGTATCACAAAAATTATTATTTAAATTTAAAATTATAAAATATTGATTTTCGCTTTTTCGTAACATATTTATAATTTAATAATTATTTAAATCGTATGCCTGTGATTTTTATTATTTTGGGTATATTTTCCTATTTTTCTCATTTTCTTATTTTTTTATGTACCTTACGATTATACATATATATTCCTATACTTATAATATATAATTTCTAATTTATGTTATTGTAAATTCCTAAATCACGGTATCATATATACATATATACACTATACATTACATGTATTATATAGGTATATGTATTTATTTAAAACATACTCTTATATACATATTCATATATTTATATATATTTTGTATTTATTTATTTATATGTCTTACATGTATATATATACCTAAAAATACATACATATATATATTCGGCATATATATACTTATAAAATATATAGTATTTATCATAAAATATGTATACTATATATTACATACATAATATACCGTATACTATTATATATATATATATATTCCTATGTCTTATATACATATAAAAATACCGCATTATATACCATACAACTACATACATATATATATAATCATATATGTATACCTATATATATATAGTTACGGTACATACATATACATTTATACTATAGTTATGTCAATTATAAAAAAAAAAAAACAAATACATAATACATACTATATACTTGTGTACATACATATAGACATACCTAACCTTATATTTACACATATAATTAAAGTTAAGTATTCATATACATGGACATATAATAACAAGGTTATATGTAAAAATACCATAAAAAAATACCATACACTTACTATATTTATACATGTATATAATATATATCTATACTACTAAACTAAATTACTCACCTATTAATTTTGTTTTTATTTTCTTCTTCTTTTGCTTCCTCTTTTCTTCTTCTTTTTCTTCCTTCTTTCTTTTTCTTTCTCTCCCTCACGGTTTGCTTTTCTAAGTTTTGTGTTTGTGCAGAATTTTTTTTATTTTTCCATATTTATATTTTTCTCTTGCTCTAAGTTAGATTTGCATTAATGTAGATAAAACAAAAATAATCATTTCCATTTCTCTTTTATTATATACTTAACACATGTCCATTTAATCTTTACGTGGCTGCTTCTTTTGATATTTTAGTTATTGATTTTTGTCTCCACGTTTTGTGCAGGATAGAAGCATGAAAGTGGAAATGGAAGAAGAAAAATAGATAAATTGAAAATAGAAGAGAAGAAAAATGAAAATTATTAACAAATATATGTAATTTTTCGAATCATATAAATTATAACGAATCTCTTCGTAGATTAGTTTTCAAAATTTTGTGAAATTTTATCAATTTAACTGGTACCCACTACAATTATAATTTTTACAAGTTATTATGGAAATTTCATTACAATTTCATACAAATAAGCGATTTAGTCGAAAATTACATTCAACTATAATTTTATCGCTATTGTGTAATATTTAACTATTTTATAGGTTTATATTTATGCTTTTAGGTTTCGATCAAATTCGGGTTCAATTTTGGTTAATAACGTGTAAGTCAGTTTTAGGGTTTTAGTATATGATTTAGGGTTTTGATAAATTTCTAAGGTTTTTACTATTTATAATATATTTAGATTTATGATTTATTAAATTTTTATTTTGCTCGACTTTAATGACTTATCAAGTCATTCCTAGTATTAGGGTTCAATCCTACTCTTAACTAGCTAAATTTGCGAGGTTTACAATACATGTCTAAATTGTCGAAATCATAACTTGTATTCACGAAAAGTAATTTATGACTACTTAATGTGTGATGCTATCAAGGCGGAGTAATGTAAACCCTATAAATTTAGTTATTTAAAAGTAAAAGTGAACCCTAATACTATAGATGACTTCATGAATCGTTAAAGTCATACGAGATAAAATTTTAATAAATTATAAATTTAAATATATTATAAGTAATAAAACCCTAGAAAAATCTATTGAAACCTAAATCGTGTACAAAAACCCTAAATTCAATGTACGCATAACTACTTGAAATCGAACTTGAACTTGAGCGAAACCTTAAAAATATAATTTTAAACTTATAAAATGAATAAATATCACTTAATAATGATATAATCGTAGTTGATAACAATTATCAACTAAATCATGTAATAGTATAAAGCTTTTAATGAAAACGTCAAAATAACTCGTAAAAATTATAATCATAATAAGTATCAATTAAATTGATAAATTTTCATAAAATTCCAAAATTAATTTATAAATGTTATTTTTATTATTTTTATATTTAGAAAAATTACATATAATTATTTTTATTTTCCTTTTTCCTTTCTTTTTCTTTCTTTTCTTTTCTTTCTTCTTTTTTTTTCCTTGCTGCACGTTGGCTTCTAATAAGTTCCAGCAGCCCATGTGCTTAATTTTAAATTACAAGTGTCATGTTATTAAAAGAGAAAGGACAAAGTACTTAAAGTAAAGATTGTATCTAAGTTAATGAGGAGATTTAAGTAGATGATTTTTTTTCTTCTTTGTCTTTTACTTTTAATCTCTCTCTTGTTGGATTTTTGTTTGCTCACATCTAGAAATTGAAAACAAAACCAGAAAAAAAAAAAGCAAACCAAAAACCGAAACAAAGAAAAAGAAGAAGGAAAAACCAAGCAAAACTAAGAAGAAGAAGAAGAGGAAAAACAAAAAAGGATTTAGTTAGGTAAATGAATTATTTTGTACATATATATATTCTATACTATGTCTCTACTAAGTATTTTATTGATTTATTTATTTACATGTACATATATATATATATATATATATATGCATGAATAGATATATACATATGTATTATGTATTTTACTTATTTGTGTATATACATATGTATTAGGTATGTATCTTTATTTATGTATATACATATGTATTTAGGAGTGAGTATATACAGTATATGTATATAATTATAAATAGTAGTACATATAATATGTATTTAATTTTTTTTCTCTATACATGTATTCTTGTACATGTATATGTGTGTGTATTACATATGTATGGATAATTAGTATTTTTATATATACCATATGTACGTATACACATATAGTACATGTATATGTACTAGATATTTCCTTTATATGCATGTATATGTATTTAGTATTATTTAATTATTTATGTATATATGCATGATTGTGTATATATATGCAATTATTATTATTTTTACTATATGAGGTATATACATGTATACGTATATAGTAAATATATGTACATATACTTAATATTTTCAAAGTATAAGAATTTTTGTATATATAGTATATGTATATTGTTGAACGTAAAGATGTATATATATTATTATTATTAATATCTTTTTTATTTTAGTATATATACACATATATAGTAAAACCGTATAGGTACATAAGTATAAATAAGTATATATTATACTTGTACATAATGTATAAGTAAAGTTAGAATAATTTATTATATAAAGTATATTATATGGATAAATGTACATATATGAATAGTAACGTATATGTAAAAATATGAGTATGTATAAATATTATATACAATAGACTATAATATTAATTTAATAAATAAAGTAATAATATATATATATATACATAACTACCATAAATTACGAAAAAAGGATAATAATTAAGTAAATTAGAAAATTTAATGAAATATAATAATAAGTATTTATATATATAATTATACCATAAAATAGGAAAATAATGGAAAATTATGAAAAATGTGCAAGTACGATACATAGTATTCTCACTACTGTTACATCATCATATATATATAAATTAAGTAATTTTTATGATTAATAATAATAAATGAATAATAAAGTAGAAAAATTCAAATTAATAAATATTAAACCCTAAAAAATAAGTAAAAAGAAGTAATTATAGTACAATATACTCAAAATAAGAAAATTACAAAAATATATAATACAAATAATTATTAATTCGTAATTAGAATAAGAAAAGCCTAATTTGATATTTTACAACTTTTTAAGTCAAAATAATGATTTTATAATATTTTTATATCACATTTCAAACTGCGAGTTACAATGTCTAAAATGGACCTCCTTACAAGAGAGTATGCTAAAAAACAATCAAAATGAACTATAAGTTCGTAAAGATCCGAGCTAGATTTAAAAAGTTATATGTAACTTGATAAAAAAGCTCGAATCGATAATTTTACTCACATCAATAACCGAGTTAAGTAAACAGTACGACTTAGCATTTCAATTTAGTTATTTTAATCCCAAACTTATTACTTTTTATATTCCCTAAATGTCAAGCAATCTCAACATGAATACTAATTTATCAAGTAGACTATTACAATCGTTGATAGACTTAATGACTAAGTGAGTACTTTCATTGATTCTATACTTGTTTTGTACTTATAATTAGTGTATCTAATGTAAATATTAATAGTTTGATGCATGTGAGTATGGGTTATGCATGTGTATGAATATTGGTTGTGTATTATGTAAAAGATTGTAAAACATAATAGTTGAATAATTGATTACTTGATTTATTACTATATAATTGAATGGTTTATTGATATTTGTTAATCACCTCATAAATCGACTTAATCATGTTTAACTTAACTAAAATTAAATGGATCATGCATAAAGCACCAACATTATATATAATATTCTAACTGTCATCTCACGCGATTGGTAATGAAGGGCCTTTGAGGGATAGATTTCTATATGATTTGATTAGTACAGTGCAGGAGTATTGTTATAACAAGACCTTACCCTTAGCTCACGGGTTTTACTGGTACTGGAGACGCTAACTATGGGTGGTTGGGGGTCGCATCTTGAGACCACAATTGTAGGGTACAAGCGTGGATTGCGAAGGCTACCTTATCACTAGACCTAGATATTTGTATACTACTAACTCTTAGAAATAGAAACCTATTTTGTGAAATAAGGAATTTCTATATATATATATATATATATATATCGCTAGACCTGGATATTTATATGCTATTGACTCTTAGAAATAGAAACCTATTTTGTAAAACAAGGAATTTATATATATATATATATATATATATATATATGTTAAATACTCTAGGTGTTAAAGCTTGGTTGTGATTGGTGCCGATGGATCTCTAACCCTTACTTTAGAGGGCATTAAATCCGATGTTGTATGTAATATCGATCAATTGCATATATACTATTTGGCATACTATTCGGCATACTACTTGTTTATGCATTCATACATTTGTTAATAAACTGTTTGATAACCTGCTTACTAGTATAGTATGAGGGATAACTCACTAAGCTCTTGTAACTTGCTCTCCAATAGTTTTCTCTTACATGTTGTTAGATAATTGGGCATAAGCTAAGAGCTAAGTGTTAAGTACCAACGTCGAGATACATAGAAGTTAGAATTTGAGGACAAACTGTATGGTTGGTTTGAATTCTTATATATATAGTTATTAATACTACATTTAGATTTTGTGACTTTCGTAAGTTTGAGTTTTAAAATTTTACTACCTAATCTTATCGTTTAGTAGGAGATACTAATTTTTTATGGTTTTGATAAACTGTGGTTTATTGGATATCTATAGTTACTTATAAGTTATAATAAGTTAATTAAATTAAAAATCGAAAACTTCAATGGCTAATTTTTTAGCCTTTTGCAATCTCTGACTTGTAAGGAGCTTTTTGTATCATGAGTGCACATGTGATATGAAAATTTTAGGCAATCCTACTAAGCCTCCTTTAGGGTCATGACAAGTATACTTATTGGTATTTTCATGAAAAGTTTATAACAAGCTATGCTTCTGCCTTTAGAAAGTCTCATCCTCCGATAAATACTTTCGATCAGCACGGTATAGATAGACTACTTAATGAAATGCAAAGAGTACATGATCAAATGGAAAGTAGAGCTCAAAATAATTTATTGGAGAAATCTTTGAATGCTGCTTTTAAGGAGGTGTAATAAATCTATGCTCTCATTCGAGATGCTAGAGAAGAAATCTATCCAAGTTGTAAACAACACAGCAGGCTATCTTATATTGCTCTTTTCTTTCACATAAAGTATCTACATGGATTGAGTGATAAAGCATTTGATTCAATTCTTCATGCGATTAATATCATATTGCTTGATGATGAGACATTATTGAGTAATACTTATGAGACTAGGAAAATTATTAAAGAAATGGGCCTTAGATATAAAAAAATTCGTACATGTCCAAATGATTGTGTTTTATTTTGGAAAGAAAATGTCAAGTTAGAGTTATGCCCAAAATGTATTGCATCAAGATAGAAGGAAATTAAGAATAACTTAAGTAGTAGTCAAAATGTTAAAAAGAAAAGGAAAGCTACAAAGATCTTGTGCTAGTTTCCTTTAAAGCCGAGACTTAGTAGGCTTTTTATGTCTTCTAAGATAGCTTTTTGATGAGATGGCATAATAATAGTCATGTAAAGGATGGGGTAACAAAGCATCCGGTAGATAGTTTAGCTTAGGAATATTTCAATTCTAAGTATCTCATGTTTTCTTCAGAACTTTGAAATGTTAGACTTAGCCTCTCTACATATGATTTTAACCCATTTAGATCATTCAGCACTTCATATAGTACATGACCAGTTGTCTTGATGCTTTATAACTTGCCTCTATGGATGTGCATGAAGCAACCAAACTTCATTTTATCATTATTAATTCTTGGACCTATAGCCTATAAATAATATTGATGTATGCTTATAACTATCAATAGAGGAATTGAAGGAGTTGTGTAAAGTTAGCATTGACACTTTTGATGTTTCAAATAATGAAGTTTTTCATATGCATGCAACACTCATATGGACAATTAATGATTTTCCAACATATGGTAATCAATCAAGTTGGAGCACTCATGGAGCACTTACATGTCCAAATTACAACTCAAAGACTATGTGATGGTTGAAAATTTTGTTATATAGGTCACCATTGCATTTTGGAAATATGACATAAATTTCAATTTAAAAAACAAACCTTTGATGGTAATAAAGAATTGATAAATGCACCAATTCTGCCATTGAGCTTGGAAGTGTTAGCTCAAATACAAGGATTTAAAGTAACCTTCGGGAAACATCAAAGTCAAAGTAATAAAAGGAAGAAAAATAAGTGTGGTGAGAGTTCTCATTCCATTGAAACTTAGAAAAAGAAAAGTATACTTTTTTGTTTGCCATATTAGAAGGATTGCTTAATTCACCATAATCTTGATGTAATGCACATAGAAGAATGTTTATGATAGCATCTTTGGAACCGTGTTAAATTTGGAGAAGTTGAAAGATAATTACAAAGCACATCTTGACTTGCAAGATATTGGAATAAGGCAAGAACTTTACCATCAAGAGCTAGGTCCATGAAAAGTTATCTTGCCTCTTGCATCTTATACAATGAGGTTATAAGAAAAGGATAGTTTCTACAACATGTTGAAAAAGATAAAGGGATGGATATGCATTGATTATATCTTGTTGTCTAAAAGTTGAGCAAAGAACGATAATGAATCTTACATGATAGCCATGTTTTGTTACATCAATTCCTTCCGCTTGCACTTAGAAGGTTTTTACCTAAACAAATGAGTTCTATATTAATAAAAAATTGTGGGTTTTTGAAAGAGTTGTGTTAAAAAACACTCTTAGTTCATTAGCTTAAGTAACTTCAGTTTCGCATTGCCTTAACTCTTTACGAAAGAATATTTCCTCCCTCATTTTTTTAAACCATTGGTACACTGGGTTATCCATTTGGTAAATGAAGCTATGATTGCTGGACTAGTGCAATACAGATGAATGTAGCCAATTGAAAGGTATTGCTTGTCCAATATGATTTCATATATAATAAAGAATAAATTTTAATATAACAGGCTATTTCATTGACAAATTCCTTAAGAAGCTCAAATCTTATGTTTGTAATAAGATACGCCTAGAGGGTTCTATTACAGAAGGATATATAGTTATGAGCATACTGTTTTTTGCTTGCAATATTTAGAAGGTGTTTAGATAAGATTTAATCGTCCATCAAGAAATTGTGATTAAGTTGAAGTCCTAGAAGGAGGGTATATGTGCTTGTTGAACTTAGGGACATCATTTGAAAAGGAAGAGTTTTTATTTTTTTTTTATTTTTTATTTATTTTTAAAGAAGAGTCATTGATAGAAGCCCATCTCTATATACTCTACAATAGTTTTGCAGTTATTACATATCGTACATTAGACACAATTAAAACTTACTTTCTTCTTAAGTTAATAGGTAACAACAACCAATATTTAAGACTACTTATGTGATAGGAAATGTGCTTCTTTCATTCGTGGCCAACTTCGTCTTATATGAAAATTTCATAGGTTGCCATCAAATTAATCGCTTTGCCTTGATTATGTAAATTACCGAAATGAAAAGTCGATACCAAATTAACAACAAATGCACACGGTTACCTGGTTGCTTTACTAATTATTTATAATTGCTAATAGCAAATCAAACGCGTTTCCAATTATTTTTTTCTATGCCATTTCAGTCTGGACTTTCTTTCAGTAAGAAAATGTTCCGTTTGCTTATCATGCTCTTAATCAAACGCTAAGGCACGTTTATTTTTCAGAGTTCAATAGAGACACCGATCCGATCATTTTTTTTTTCCTTCTTTTTTTGCACGATTCTCCTATCAACCATCGCATAAATAAAAGGTTTAAGACACGGCCTTATTGACCATATTAATTCAAATCATAATTAATATATGACAGTTATTTCTTAATGAAAACTTCCCTACATTAAGTTGCCGTTAGGGTCTATTCTCTATATATTACATGACATCTTACACAACATATCACATATCTTGCTCTTAATTATTACCCCTTGAAGATCTGTAAGAAAAAAATGGCTGGTCAATGGACCCGTAAAATTAGTCTTGCTCTTTTTCTCCTGCTAGGTCTTCGTCTATGTCCGTAATCAATCCAATTATTACCGTTTTTCTTTTTCCATTTGCCCATAGACTTCTCGATAATCTAATAAAACACTCGATGATGGCATCCGTATTATAATATTTGAATTATGTGTGCTTTGTTACAACAGTTGACAAGATTCAGTATCGTCTTTTAATAATTTTGATGGTTCACTTTTTGTATAGAAAAAAGAATAATCTAATAAGAAATCGTATTATTTTTTCTTGGGAATTGATCTCATAATATACTAATAGTATAAAGCTAGCATTTTTTTTTTGACATATTTATCCATAATAAGTTTATGTTTTATAATTTAAATTTCTTATCATTATTTTCAATCACAGGTGTGGGAATCAGAGACATAACATCGGTTCCGGTAGACAGTATTGCACCAGTTGACAGCAAAATCAACGTTGGAAGATGCATAAAAGATTATTGCAAACCACGTTCGTGGGCGCAACCAGATGATATCTGGGGACGAAATTGCTGGTGTTGTATAATTGGAAAAAGTTGTTACTATAAACGGCAAGAATGTGAATCTCTTTGCCCTGCTCAAATCTTGCCATGAATCATACTTTACTTAATCATATTCAAAGAATAAAGCTCATCGCTTTTGATTAATCATGGATTCAAATAGAAACTGTACACCTTTGTTTCTCAATTTTTAGATCCCTTAATTTCTTGAAAGGGATTGTGGGTCATCTATCGGAATACATTTACTGCTAAGCTTAAGTTAGGGATATTTACTATGGTACATTTCACGTCTTTTGGTCTGGTTTCTCTATGTGGAGGCCATCAATTGTGTTTGTATCAAGTGTTCAAAAATAGATGCTAGCCGTAATCTATTATTTTCTCCTTCTCTATAGAAATGAAGCAGAATATGAACTCAAACAAGCTTCATCTAAGGATAAGTGAAACATAAACAACGGGATTCTAGTAAGGATTATCCTAAACACTAGCTAAGCCAAATAAATAAATAAAATAAAATAAAATAAAATAAAAAACGGAGGAGCTTTTACATTTTCGGTGTTTATTATACACCTCATGAGAAAGGGCGTACATGAAAAGTGCAATATTTTTAACCCTTTACATGTGTATGGGTGTACACGTGATCTTTTTCCAATTGATATATACATATATGAATTTTTTTAATCTGTTAAGCTTAGGCTATTCAGTTTAATATCCTCAACAACAAGATAAGCGGTCTTTCTTATAAACTGAGCTTTCCATAACTAGTTTGAAGCTCGTTCGTACACAATCTAGCTTTTTTTCTTTGTGGTTTTTACCCCAAAATTTCTTCTTATTGAATTCAAAAAAAAAAAAAAAAAGATGGACTTTTCTCGCATAGAATCTCTTAAATATGGCTACAACAATATCATCAATAAAAAACTACTTACAAAATCTCATCTTGAATATGTGATTGGCTTAAAATCATATATAGAAGACATGATTTTTAGGTGCTATGTGAAATTGTATGTTGAAGGTATGCATGTCTTAGCACACCTGCAACATTTTCGTAGAGATTTTGGGTCAATAATTGATCTAAACCCATCGGTTTTCTAAAAATTGATTTCAGCCTATAATAACAAGTGCTCCTATTATGCACATTGGAATTCACTATCCAATTTGATCAAAGATGGAGCCCCGGTCTCTTCAATATCTAGTTAGTTCAAAACTTTATTTTTACTTCAAAATGATGATTTTACGTCTACATGAGTCTCGCTTTGAGGCTATACTTTGCTTGAATTTTCCTTTTTCATAACCCTGGAAATGATTGTACCAAGCTTAAGTAAAAATTTATTGCTTTTACGATATAAAACCCTTCTTTTGACCAGAAACTTATTCTTATTTATCGTGTCAAGACTCAAAAGATCATTTTCAGCACAATCCCAAGTTTTTATATTTATTTTTAATTTTTTGGATAGTTTCAATATTTTTCACCTTTTAGGGATTTCCTTATTTTTTAATTTCATTTGGTTTTTTTATTTTTCATAAGTTTTATTATTACCACTATTTTTGTATAAGGCAATAGAATGGGTACCTATAGCTACTTTAGTCTGACATAAAAACATTAAAGAGACACTATTATAGTGCTTCAACATCAAAATGACTTAACTATACCAACTTAAAAATCTTTCATCATAATGGTAGTTTTCTATTATGATAGCATTTGGTTGCTATAACTAGATAGAATAAAAGAAAAAATAGACAACATAGAATAAGACAATATAATCTTATTGTATTATAGTTGGTGTATGTAGTACTGGGGTTCTTGCAATTGAAAAATAAAAAAAAAAATTAATTATTCATAATATAAACTGTAATGAAGTTCATATTGTAATTTAGGAATCTTGTGTGAGGTTATTTTTAGAATTTTAAAAATATATTTATTTTGTACTATGTAAAGTAAATTTGTATATCATTATATATATAGTACAAATTTTTGTGTTTTTCTCCAATTCTTTACGACACTTTTTGTCGAATACAATAGCCAACTATGCAAACCAAACAGCCAACAAAAGGTTTTCTCTAGTGTAGTACCATAAAATTATAGCAACCATATGATGCTTATAGCTTCAACATCCATAAGACCTGAATTCCTAATAATTCTTGAAACAAATTGTCTAATTTTGTTTTCTGAAATTACAACAAAAGAAAAAGTTATATGCTTATCTCAAGAATGGTCATCATGAAACCTAACTAAAATTAAAATTTTAGCAAAAAAGAAAAACTATATTGTTATTTCTAGAATCCTATTAAAAAATAAAATATCGATTGTATAATGATATGTGTAATTGGGATATCATGTGTTTGTATTTCATGTATTAGACTAGTAGTTAATCATAATGTGTTTCACCACTATTTCAGTTTATGAATTTTATTCCATGGCTTTTGTAAAACCTATGAAGAAAATAAAATAAAAATAATAAAATAAGGACATATTGCTAAAGTGATTTAATATTATGACAGGTGATAACTAACAAAAGTTATTATAGAACAATTTTTATAGTACACAAAAGTTCCACCTTAGCTTGTGCACAAAAATACATCATTTTGTTACAAAGGCTCCTTTAGACTCTTGTGTGATATAGAGTTGGCCTCCTTAGTGACAATCTTAGCAAACCTTAATGGTAAGGGTTGAAATTCTATAAGATCTTATTGATTCTCATAGAAAATCACAAGTCTAATTATGATTCTATTAGTAGTGTAAGAAGAACTATTAGTAAAGGGTGAAACTACAAGACTAGTTGCAACCTTAGAAGAAATCATTAGTAAGTGTCATATCAATCATAGATTATTAGTATTAGTTTAAATCTATAGAATGCAATTTCGATTTTCAAGTTTTTAGGCAATCAATTAGATTAGGAGAACAAAAGGGTTCTCTAGGGTTTTATCAAGTGAAAAGTTAACATATTCCTTCAATTGCAATCTTTTATCTTTAATATGATTCATGGATTCAAGTATATCTTGGAGACGATTTGATGTAAGTTTAGATAAGCAAACAAGGGACTATGGTGCTATTAGAGTGATGTTGAGTTTAGAAATTTGGATCAAGTGTTAGATGAAGCATTCTTAGTGAAAAAGGAGGAAGAATTGCTAAGTAGCAAGACTACAATTAAGAATCATGGGTATGATCTTAACCATGATCCTTATTGATGTGTTGGGAGTGAGCGTACATGGAATTAAGTGGTTGAGAGGATCATGACTGAGGTTCATGACCATGGACTAAGGCTTGATCATGTTGTTTTGCAACGAAAGATCACAGCTAAGGTTCATAGCTATGATTTGAGGGTGTGAACTTGTTTCTTTTTTAATAATAAAGGATCATAAGGGTAATCCCCAACCATGATTCCTCCAATTGTTTCCTTTCGTTTTCTAACCTTAGTTTAATTGATTTTAGCCTAAAGTTCTTATTTAAGACTCTCCAAAAGCCCATAGAAAGTTGTAAAATCTTACTAACATAGTTCTATCTTTCGCTTTCTTTATAAATTACTCTTTTAAAGCTAGTTACAATAAGGTTCTTTCAAAGGCTCCAAGTACGTGACACTTGGGTGTTGTATATGATTGCTAGACTAAGATTTGCATGTATGTGTGTGCGTATGCGTGTGTGTGTAGGCGTGTACGTGTACGTGTATGTGCGTGTGCGTATGTGTGTGTGTGTGCGTGCATGTGTGTGTGTGCGTGTGTATGTATGTGTGTGTTCAAATTAACCAACTAATATCCAATGTTAATAACCATTGCTTACTGCTTGTTCGTGGCTTGGATTATCCTAACACCTAATGTTAGGTTGTATGGGGCCCTAAAGAGGTATGTTTCAAAGCTAGGTTAAATATGTGATGCGATGTAAAGGGGGTCATGAGGACCTTTATTCCGTATTGTGTAATTGGCTAAAGATGAAGATAGTTATCTAGTTGTATGATTTAATTATCTTGCATTATTTGCATATGGTTTGACATTGTTGACCATGCATATGTATTTATGTGTTACATACTAAGTTATGGCTTCATCCTTATTTTTCTACAATTGTAGGTTAATATGATGATTATGGGGAGTATACTAATTATAAGTATGCTGGTTATGAGGACTAGGGAAATAGCCATAGTTACTCCCAAGATGACACTTATATTGATTATTCCTCTTACTACAATGATAATCAACCTTATTATGGGATGTGATGAGGACTAATGTTGAATTTGACTTTAATTTAGTAGTTGTTCATTAGACTATGTTGATGTTTTCGCTATGCTAAAATAGAGTAGATATAGGAGTTATTGAGTGTTACTTTTCATCTAGAGTATTCATGGAGGCATTTGAATAGTTTTTAATTGGAGTTTAGCATTTAACAAAGTTAGTGGACGTTATTTTCTTATGAATTGGAGATTGTCATAGTTTTATAGCCTGACACGTCAATAAAGAACTAGAGACATTTAGTAGTCTGTGGCATCCTAAGTTTGAGGCATTATAAATTAAGTAGTATTAGTGCCTAGGTTGATGGACCTATAGAACACTTAAATTTGGATCACTAGAAAGAAGAAAGTAAGTTAAGGATAAGATGAAACATGATTCAAGTGCTAGTTAAACAACTTAAGTCTTTCTTAGTTTCTCTCAATGTTGTGAGCTCTTAACGTTATCTGTTTTGTTTTTGTTCTAGTTTCTTTTTCCTTGAAGCTTAATTATTCATCTTCCTCTTGTTTCCTCATATCTCTTATAGAAGAACACCTAGAAGAAACTATGCATTCAAGGGTAACTCTAAGAGAGGTCAGGATGCCCCAGTGGAGAGAAATGAAGGGGGATAATATTAAGGTGGGAAATTCCCACCAGTTGAGTTTGTTTGGTAGGGTGGACAGCCGCCACAAGGAGACTACCCAGTGCAAGACAGGTAAGTACCTCAAGCTAAGTAGGTACATTAAGGAGGTCAAGGATAGGTGTTGATTGATGGTACATAGTTACTTTAGACGGTGAATCATATGTTGAGCATTGGCTGGGAGACAGCAAGAACAATTCTTCTTAGATAAGTTTGCTATTTAGGTGAACCTGTTAAATACTAAGAAAGAAAACTTCCTTGAAGCACATAATTGGATTGAGGAAATTGAAAAGAATTTTGCAGCTTTTGGGTTCTAAAGGACCGCAAGATAAGCTATGTAACTTATATGCTGAAAGGAACAACAACTGATTAATAGGTAAGTAAGAGTACGTTGACTTAGGGAGTGATCAATTGGCAAAGGTTCTAGGAGCTATTTTATGAAACTACTTTTCAAACAGTATTAGAGATCCGATAGAAGTTTCATATTACAATTGCTAACTAGGTAATAGATCTGTTGTAGAATATGAGGCAGAGTTGAACCACTTAAGTTAGTTTTTACCACAACCCATTAAGGTTAATGATTGGTCTCGAGCTTACCACTTTCCTAAGGGTTTGTGATGGATTGCCAGTTTTAAGACCTATCACTGAGCTTGTCTCAGGGGCTTATAAGGTCTTGTTAAGAGAATTCAAACGTCTTAATTGAGGCATGAAAAACTTCAGTATTAGGACAGTAAGGAACTAAACTCCCTAAGTGCCCAACTTGGACATACTCTACTTTGCTTAGTACCCTGCCCAGATGCTAAGCTTCTTACTGCCTATTTGTCAAGTGTTGAGAACTTAGATGCTGACTTGCTAATACCAACATTGAAATCCTTATGACTGACATTCGAGCTCTCTTATGCTGCTCTGTCGTACCCTAATTTTTTTGAACTATATCTCATTCGAACACTTTAGCAACATTCATCAAAACAGCTCGACAATAGTGCTTCAATACCCTACCATCCTCAATATAGCTATAATAACAACATGTCATATGTCATTCTCTCTCTCTCTCTCTCTCTCTCTCTCTTTTTACATTGTACTAAATTCCCTTTGTCTTATTTGTCCCATTTAACATTTTTGTGTTGTACTAGGATTTCTTTATTTCGTATTACTCTTTATACCATTTCATGCACATGTTTCTAACCCTAAGGGCTTACTATAAATAGCCCTTATCTATTGTAGTTGAAATGAACAACATACTACTATTAATGAATATTCCTTCTTGTTCTTGCTAGAAATCCTCTTATGTTACAAATCCTTACTCTTATCCAATTTTGTAAAGTAGCTTCAGGTTAGCGGTAAGTGAACCTTAGTTTTTACTTGTGCATAATATCAAAGTAGAGGCTAAGTCATATCCAAAGAGCAACTTTAGAAGCTACTTTTTTATGTATGTTTGCTAACCATCCTCTTTTTCTTTGATATTTTGAATGACCCATTTGATTTTCCCTGTACTATAAGACTTAGTGATAACTTAGCTCCTAACACATCATACTTATTGTGGTATCAAAGCTTGAGGTTACAACTGAGAGCCAAATGTTTATGGTGATTGGTTTTTTAAAGTAATGCATGTGCCCCATTGTATTCTGTTTCTCTACCGTGAAACAAAGCAAGTTATTATAGTTGTTGTATGGTCTAGTATCCAATGAGTGTTGTGTGGAGTCTTTTTATTAGATTGTGAATCTGTTGGATTTTATGGGAAGAATGTTAATGTTCAATCCCAGTGTATAAGGAGAGATTGTTGATGTTGAAAGTGATTCTCTTAGTTGTGCTTACGTTAAGTAGCAAATTCCTTGAGCCACCGACAAACAAATACAAAATCTTATTGCTATTATGGCTAACTTAGCCAAATTGATACAAAAATTAGTAAAGGCTCAACCTCAAGAAAGGAATGTTAAGTAAGGATGAGGTACACGGGAAAGGCTAAGAGGAAAAGGAGTAGAGATTAGAGCTCTAGATGCGTTAAATGCACCTCTACCTCAACCCCACTAAGATGAGGGGCTTGTTCAATGGAAACTTGACTTGGAAGAAGTTGGAGAAGATGAGCAAGAAGAGCAATATCTTAAGTATGATGAGCATGAGCTTTGAGCTCCTCGAAGGACTGAGCACATCAAGGCATAAATTTTGAGCTTTTCTAAATCTAGTAATTTTGACTATTATATGGATTGGGAAGAAAAGGTAGAGAAAATATTTAACTTCTTTGACTATGAAGATGTAATACATATTTGAATAATTGCATTAAAGTTTTCTAGGTATGTTGTGATATGGTAGAAGAAGGTACGTACCACATGACAGTAAGCCTTATGTAAGAAAAGGACTTGGAATAAAATGAAGTGAGTTCTAAGGAACAGGTTTGTTCTCAAGCACTATGAATAGGCCACTTTCCAACATCTTCAAGAGCTCAAGAAGGTTAGTTGATTTATAGACGAGTATATATGGGAATTCACTTGTTGATGATCTAAGGTGATGTTGATGAACTAGAGGTACGAACCATTACAAGATTCATTTCTAGTTCACAACCTAAGATTGGAATAATAATAGAGGTGTAAAGGCTTGAAAATCTTGATAAAATTATCCGAGTTGCTTAGAGAGTTGAAAAGCAAAGGCGCAGTCAACTCAATCGACCTTCAAGCAACTGACCTAGTATGTTGAGCCAACTTGGACATAGTTGATCTCCAAATAGTTTTGAAGTAGACTGATATGGTTAGGTTATGAGCAAACTTAATGATCGTCGAGGTAAAGTTAAGGCCAAGGAGCTGGAGGTCAAAAAGGACTAAGGTCAGAGTTTCGGACGGAAGACCTAAGAAATCAAGTACTTCAAATGCCTTGGTTTTAGACATGTTGCTAGTCAACGTTTGAGCAAAAATGTAATGACTATCATAAGTGAGACCCCATGAATTAAGGTTAAAAGTACGAATGAAGGAAAAAAGGATAGAGATGTTAGGTAATTGCTAGAGGAGATTCAAGAAGATCTTAATACCTTAATCCAACTTGAATCTAGCGAGTATTACATGGTTATCCAAAGATCTCTCATTACCCTTGCTACTAATGAGAATGAACAAAGAGAGAACCTATTCTACATGAACTGTCTTATGAATGGCAACCTTTGTACTTTAATCATAGATAGAGGAAGCTATACTAATGTGATAGCACAAAGAGTTGTGAACGCTTTGATATTGCTAACTTGTTCTTCCTTTTAGCCTTATAGGATTTACTAGCTCAATGAGAAAGGTAGACTTCAAATTATCGAGCATGTGAGAGTATCGATCTCCATCAAGGATAAGTATAAGGACAAGGTGTTGTGTAATGTCCTACCCATGTATGCCTCATACATACTTCTTAGTCGACCTTAATTATTTGATTTGCAAGTAATTTACGATGGATATCGAAACATGTACATGTTATAGGCTGGATGAGTCTAAGCTTGTAGAAAGCTTGAAAAGGAAGTAATGGTGAATGTGTGAAAAGGACAAATGTGAATGAAGAGTAAGAAAAAACCTACGAACAACTCTAGAGACTATAACACATCAATGGAACTTCTGATTCGTGGCACAATTCGATATGACGCATGAATTGATCTGGTAAGGTTACTCGTTACCTAGCCTTGTTCAAGGGTTAAGATAAGGGTGATGCTGAGAGTAAATAGATAGTGTTTGTGTAAGGAAGAAAAAAAATACTTTGTATTAATGATGATTCCTCTATTACAGCTATAATTACAAGGATATTTATACCCATAAGTTAGGGAAACTTGCCTAAAAGGGAAAAGACAAAAGGGCATCTCCTAAGAAAGTAATGTAAAAGATACAAAAGGGTAAAAATAAATATTTAAGAAAAACAATCATTAGTCTAATAGATTCTACACATGGTGATGTTACATTGGTGGTATCGTTGGAAGATGCGAATAAAAAGTACGGTCAGCTTGCTTATTCGAGCAAGAGTGGTTTAGTCAATCCAAACTCTCTCTTTCGGCAGCTTGGCAAAGGTGATGCTGAATAAGTGATTGGCTAAGCATGAGTGAGGATTAAGGTCAATTGTCGTCTTAGTTGTTTGCTTTTCGACATTCTATTTATGAAAAATAAGTAGTCATTCGGCTCGGCATGAAGAACAGGTCACAGTTAGGATATACTCAGCCTCAGTAGGAGTTAGCTAGAGTAGAAGAATCCGCCTTGCTAAGCCTTCTAGTTTTCGAGCTCAGTTGCAAGTCAAAGGCCTAGTTGCTTTGTAAACCCCACAAATTTAGCTATTTAAAAGTAGAATTGAACCTTAATACTATAGATGACTTCATAAGTCGTTAAAGCTGAGTAAGATAAAAAAATTACTAAATTATGAATTGAAATATATTATAAGTAATAAAAACCTTAGGAAATCGATCGAAACCTAAATTGCGTACAAAAACCCTAAATTCAACGTACGTGCAAATACTCAAAATTGAACCTAAACTTGATCGAAACCCTAAAACTATAACTTTCAGCTTATAAAATAAATAAATATCACTTAATAATAATATAATTATAGTCAATCACAATTATCGACTAAATTGTGTAATCACTAAATTTTTTAACGAAAACGTTAAAATAACTCGTAATTATTATAAACGTAACGGATACCAATTAAATTAATAAATTTTCATAAAATCTCAAAATTAATTTATAAATGTTATTTTTATGATTTTTATGTTTGGAAAAATTACTTATACTTATTTTTATTTTCCTTTTTCTTTCTTTTCCCTTCTTTCTTTTCTTCTTTCTATTTTTCCCTTATTGCTACGTTAAAATTCTGTACACACACACAACGGCCCATGTGTTTCGTTTGCCATTTACAAGTGTCACCAATTTGAAGGACAAAGGACAAATTAAATAAAGCAAGTGTCATTTCTTAATTAATGTGGAGATTAACCAAGATTTGCTTTTCCTTCTTTTCCTTTGATTTTAGTCTACTTGTTGTTGTTATATGCTTAGAAGTATGGAACTTAGAGAAAAAAAAACAAAAAGAGAATTAACCAAAGCAAAAACAAATACACACAAATTACCAAATACTATGAGGAGAAGAAGATGAAGATTAAGGGGATTTTGATCATTTATTTTATTAAAGAGTTTAGGTGAGTCATTTAATTATTTTTATACATATATATATATATATATATACTCTATAGTATGTACATGTATATTGGGTATTTGTTATTATTATTATTATTATTTTTTACATGTAGGAATGCGAAAATATATATATATATTATATAAAGTATAAAGTATGTACATGTATGTGTATGTGTATATAGTATATATATGCAACATATTTCCTTAGGTATCTACATGTATACGTAACTAAGTATATGTGTGTATATATACATAGTATTTTCTTGAACATATTATGTATGTATAAATCAGTATGCATATGTATATATGTACATAAAAATTATTTTAGTATATTATGTATGCATGTAAACATACGTATATGATATATATACATGTAGTATGTATTTTTTTTTTTTTTGTATTTATGTACATATGTATGTTAATAGTATTTTCTTTATGTATGTATGTATGTATGTATATATATATGTGGGCGTAATATGTATATATTGTATCATTAATTGTATTTAGCATTTCTATATATATATATATATACATATATAACATAACTGTATAAGTACATATGTACATAAAGTATAAATACATATGAAAATAAAGTATCAATACGTGTATAATATACTTATACATAAAGCATAATTAAAGTTAGAATAATTTATTATATAACATATCATATACATTCTAAATATACGTATATGAATAGTGAAATATACGTAAAATTATAAGTATAATTAAATAGTGTATATAATATAATATATTAATAATTTAATAGACAAAGTAAGATAATATATATAATAAAATAGAAAATAATAGAAAATTTTGAAAAATGTGTAATCTTGATATGTGGCACTTTCACATTTTGCCATATTGCCAATTGTTATAAATTAATTAATTTTCGTAATTAATAATAATAATAATTAATTAATTAATTAGAAAAATAATAAAGTGTAAAAAATGGAATTAATAATTCTAAAATCTCAAAAATAGGTAAAGTTATGTAATTATAGTAAAATAGGCTTAAAATAAGAAAATTATCAATTGTACGATTTAACTAATTATTAAATTGTAAATATATTAAGAAAAAGCTTAAATTAATATTTTATAACTTTTTAAGTTAAAATAATAAATTTTGTAATATTTTTATATCATAGTCAAAATTGCGAGTTATAACATCCAAAACGGATTTCATTAAGAAAAAGTACACTTGAAAACAATCAAAATTAATTATAAGTTTATAAAGATTCGAGTTAAATCGAAAAAGTTATGCACGATTTGATAAAAAACTCAAATTGACAATTTCATGCAAATCAATAACTAAGTTAAGTAAATGGTACAAATTGCAATATTAGTTTAGTTTTTAAGCCTCGAACTTACTACTTTCCATATTCTTTATTCTCAAGTAATCTCAACTTTAACCCTAATTTGCCATCAGATTATTATGACAACTGATAAACTCAATGACCAAGTGAGTACTCCCGATGACTCTATACTTATTTTTTGGTTGTAGTTAATACACATAAATTAAATATTTTTAACTTGATGCATGGGGTGTGGGTTATGTATATGCTTGAATACTAGTTGTATATTGTGTAAAAGATTGTGAAACATAATAGCTGAATAATTGATTGCTTGACTTATTGTTGCATAATTGAACGGTTTGTTGATATTTATTAATCACCTCATAAGTTGACTTAATCATATTTAACTTAACTAAAATTAAATAGATCATGCATAAAGCATGAATACTGCATATAATGTTTTAGCCATCACCTTACGCGATTGGTAATGAAGGGCCTTAGAGAGATGGATTTCTACATGATTTAATTAGTAAAGTGTAAGAGCATTAGTACAACAAGACTCTACCCTTAGCCCACGGGTTCTACTAGCGTTGGAGACGCTAATTATAGATGGCTGAGGGTCGTATCTAAAGACTATCGCTATAAGGTGTGAGGGTAGACTATGAGGGCCACCTTATCGCTAGACTTGGATATTTGTATATTATTGACTGTTGGGAATAGAAACCTATTTCATGAAACATGGAATTTTTATATATATTTATATATAGTTAAAACTCAGGTGCTAGAGTCTGGTTGTGATTGGTGCCAATGTATCTCTAACCCTTACTTCGGAGGGCGTTAAATCTGATGTTGTAAGCAACACCAGGCAACTGCATATATTGTATGACATACTACTTGTTTAAGCATTTAAATGTTTGATAATAAACTGTTTGATAACTTGTTTGATGGCATAGTATGAAGGATATCTCACCAAGCTCTTGTAGGTTACTCTCCAATAGTTTCTCTTGTAGGTTACTAGATAATCGCGCATGGGTTATCCAAAGGCTTGGAGCACTTCTATCTAACTGACCTATAGGCTTATTCAAAGCAGGCAGTTGAGCTTAAGAAACAAGTATATGAGTTGATTGATCAGGGCTACATTAGAGAAAGTATAAGCCCTTATGTTATGCCGGCTATACTTATACTAAAGAAAGATGGCTCTTAGCAGATATGCATTGATAGCCAAGTTATCAATAAATCACCATCAAGTATAAGTATCCAATACGTCGATTGGATGACATGTTAGATGAACTAAATGGTACATAGATCTTCTCAAAGGTGGATTTGATGAGTAGCTACCACTAAATCCGAATAAGGCCAGGAGATGTGTAGAAAAACAACTTTTAAGACAAAGAATGATCTCTTTGAATGGTTAGTGATTCCCTTTGGACTTATTAATGCACCGGGCACCTTTATGCGACTTATGAATCATGTTTTGAGATACTTTATAGGTAAGTTTGATGCAGTTTGTTTTCATAACATTCTGGTATTTAGTGCTGGCCTACTTTCTTATGTTGAGCACTTGCATTACTGTGCTTGATATTCTTCAAGCTAAACATCTATTCAGCAAATTGAAGAAATGTGTGTTCTATTAGAACAAGGTTGTATTTCTCGGATATGTAGTGTTAGGTGGAGGTATCTAAGTTGACAATGAGAATGTTAGAGCCATTCTTGAATGGCTAATGCTAACCTATGCAGCAAACGTAAGGAGTTTTCATGCGGAAATCAAAGCTATGAAAGCATCATTGGTTAGAACTCTAAGTTTAGGTGGTGGGAGAAAGCTATGAAAGCTTTGCAGAAATCAAATCAAAGTTGACCTCTACCCCAGTATTTGCAGTGCTAGACATCAAGAAAGTCTTCGAATAAGAGTATGACGCATCTAGAGTAAGATTTGGCATCATACTTATGTATGAGCATTGATTAGTTGCGTACTTCAATGAGAAACTCAATGGTGTTACCTCGAATTACTTGGTGTATAACAAGGAATTCTATGCTCTTATCCAAGCTCTTAAGGACTGGCAACATTATTTGCTACCTAGGGAGTTTATAATCTATACAGAACATGAGTCCCTCAAATGCCTTAGAGGTCAGCAAAAGCTCTCTCGACATCCTACCAAGTGGGTAAAGTTTCTAAAAACCTTTCGTTATGTCATCAAGTATAAGATGGGGAGTTCGAATATTGTAACTAACACCTTATCACATCAACATGTACTTGTGATAACCTTTAAGCCTGCATACTTAAGTTTTGTACTCTCCTAGATTAGTACAAGTATAATCCTTTCTTTAGGCCCATTATGGCCAAGTGTAGTTATGGAGGCATGGTGGATGGGTTTCATTTGAACCAAGGATTTTTTTATTAAAGGTAAGCATGTGTGCGTACCAAATAGCTTAGCCCAAGAACTACTATTATGAGAAGTGCATGCAGGAGGCCTCGTAAGCCATTTTAGGGAAAAGAATACACTCGAATTGCTGAAGGAGCACTTTTATTAGGTTAGGATGATAAAATATGTACATAAAGTTTTAGATTGATGCGAGATATGTAAGCAAGCTAAGGGAAGGAAGGAACTTTATGGGGATTATACACCTCTACTAGTGCCAGATTAACCTTGAACCAATCTAAGCATAGATTTCATGCTTAGAATATCCAAAACAGCTTGAAAACATGACTCCATCATGGTAGTTGTCGATCGGTTCAGTAAAATGAGCCACTTCATCCTCTGCTAAAAGACCGATGATACTTTATTTATTGTTAACCATTTTCTACAGGAAATTGTACGACTTAACTAAATCCCCTAGAGTATTGTCTTAAATTGGGATGCAAAGTTTACCAACCTCTTTTGGCGGACTTTGTAGAAGAATCTTGGCACCAAGCTTACGTTCAGTACTTCTTACCATTTGCAAACAAACTGCTAAACCTAAGTTGTGAACAGGAAGGGAGCCTGCTTCAAGATACTGTTAGGAAGAATTTGTGTAATTAGGATTTATGTCTGTCCATCATTGAGTTCACTTACAACCACTCTACCTACAACTTAACGAGGAAATCACCCTTTAAGGTCATCTATGGGCTTAACTCGAACTTACCATTAGATATAATTACCAGCTCGACCTCCCTAGGAGAAAGTCAGTCCGATCTATAACATGCCAAGGAATTCTAGAGACTACATAAATTGAGTAGTTAGCCATAATTGTAGGACGACAACAAGAGCAAGGCAACTGAGGTTGTAAGAACGTCATCTACAAGCCAAGAGACCTTGTTTAGATTCATCTCAGTAAGTAACAATTCCTAGAGAAGAGGATGAGTAAGATATCACCCAGGTCAGATGGTCTTTTCAAAGTTCTTCACTAGATTAATGATAATGCATACAAACTTCAGTTACTCGAAGGATATGGGGTATTGCCAACCTTACGCCTTATGTACCAAAAGAGGAAGCCAACCAAGATTTGAGGGCGAATCTTCAATACCCTTAAGGAGCTAATGGATTGTTGATTTCAAGACCTATCACCTTAGCTCGTCTCAAGGGCTTACAAGGTCTTGTCAAGATTATTTAGACATTTCAGCTTGACCGTGATGAACTTTAGTATCAAGATGGCAAGTTGCTAAGTGCTTAGCTTGAATATACTTTACTCTACTCAATCCCTTATCCAAATGTTGAGCTTCCTAATGCTTACCTATTTAGTGCTGAGAACTTAGATGCCAACTTACCTAGTGCCGAGACTAAGCTCCTTAACCTCAACCTTTGAGCTTGCCTACGCTACTCTGTTGTACCCTACTTTGCCAAACTGTTGTCTCATTTGAACACCTCAACAACACTCATCAAAACAACTTAACAGTATTGCTCTAGTACCCTACCATCTTTAGTATTACTGTAGTAATAGCATGCTACTTATCATTCTCTTTTTCTAAAATTGTGCTATATTCCCTTTGTCTTATTTGTCCCATTTACCTTTTTTGCATTGTACTAGCAATTCTTTATTTTGTATTACCCTTTATGTCATTTCACACACATTTTTGTAACCCTATGAACAACACACTACTAGTAATGAATATTCTTTCTTATTCTTGTGAGAAACCCTCTTACTTTGTAAACCCTTACTCTTATCTAATCTTCTAAGTGTAGTATTCCTAGGTGATATTTGGAGAGTAGCTTCACGAAGACATGTGTGTTTGCGAACCATCTTCTTTTTTTTTTTTAATATTTTAAAGGACCCATTTAATTTTCTCTCTACGGTAAGAAGTAGGCTACTTTGTTGATGATATATGCTAAGATAGTGGAAAAAGGTGAAGACTGTAAAGCAAAACAAGAAGCAAAGTGAGGAGCAGATATACCGTAGGTCAGGAGAGGGATTAGGAAACAGAGCAAGTTTGAGTATTGCATCCCGCGTTTAGGCATCATAGCTCTTTATACTTAACCCACTTAGTGAAAAATTATTAAATTAAAAGATTAGGTGTAAAAAAAAAAAATTTGGCTATTTTACATAATTTTTTTTTCTTATAAGTTTTCTTTCTATCATACTATAATTATTAGGTGTCATAAAAGTAAATATAGGATAAGAGTAAAAATAAATATATTTGAACAAAAAATTGCTAGATCTCAAATATAAAAACTTCAAAACATGAGAGTAAAGTCTATTAGTTGATTATGGCTTTATTAATTGATTTTATTATTTCTTTATAGATTTTACAAATTTTCTTTCCTTTGGCAAAAAATAGAAAAAAAGTTGGTAAAATTTCCTCTAGTAAAAAAATTACAAAAGTAGATAAAGTTTGCCAATTTAACAATTATATCAATAAATTTTACAAAGCGTTATCTATATCATTATAAAGATTCAACATCTTTTCGACATCTTTAAATAATTGATAAACCTTTTTATTTTAATTTTTTCAAATTGATCTTGGTAGCCTATCTTCTTTCAGACTAAAGAAGGATTTCTAAGTATATTAATTCTAAACAATTACCACTCTCTAATCTTCCATTAAGTATCTAAAAGGTTCTTATAGTAATTTTAATGATGACTAATAGTTTTCTAATTATCCTTTAAATATTAATTTACCAAAATCTATTTTTATATATAATTGAATTTTTTACCTCTCCTTATCATTAATTATATTTTTTATGACATCGTCATTTCATTCAACTATAAAATTACTTATATTAATTTAAAGTCTTCATAAGCTAATAATTATATTTAATTAAAGCAATTATTAATATTTTTGACATAAGTCTTCACAGACAATAATTTGTCATTCATTTCTTTTTTATATAAAAAATTTTAATTTCCGTAAGTTGATTATGCATTATATTTTCTTTCTCTCTTTCTTAATCCTCATTAATTTATATCTTATTTCCAAATGTGATGCTAATTTGCCTCGTCGAGGAGCATTTGAGCTCGCCAATTTAGTTCTCAGTCTATGGGTACGCTAGATGGAGCCCGGTCCATTTGGCATTGCAATGTGTCAAGCATAGAAGAAGATACACACTCAATCTATAAAGCACTGATTCGGTTTTTTAAGATTTATAGTTGCATGATTTGATCTATGAATTGATTCATCAATATTATGTCGCCAAATAAGACTAAAAGGAGAAATTTATTATTTTTAAAAATGTAATATTTGATTTTTTTTTCCTTTGCTTTTTGAATGCCATTAGCTTTTCATTTGTTATGATTCAATTGACTAAGAATAGAAGTTGAATTTTATTAATGTGATTTCTAGATGAGTTCATAATTAGAGATAACTTGATTAGCATCAGTTAGCACTTGTAATTCCTATTCTATTATTAATAATAGTGTGAATATTGGTATGAAATTTGACACTAGTAGACTAGTGAAATAATGAATGTGATGAAAATAGAAATGGAATTTGATTTTAGTTAATTTGAGAAAACCGCTCTCCAAATGATACAAAACTACTTTTCTAGATTGAAACTTGTTTATCTATTCTTATTAATGTTACCCTATTTATAGAAATACATTTTAATCTACCAAGTTGTTGCAAGTAACTAACTTTTTCTTCTAATACACCTATTAAAACTACTATTACAACTATAACAACTATTATTATGATCTAGTAAAAAATATTAGTTTCTATAAAATTTTACAATTATTTATTGATTATTTATATTTATACTAGTAAATATACTTGGATCATAACAATTTCCCCACAACTTCAAAGCAACCTTGTCCTCAAGGTTTAAATAGAAGAGACTTGATTTTCATTTGGAGGTCTTGTATGCCATGGGCATAAAATTTGTTTAGTTTAAGTTAGATAAAAAATTACACTAACTTCATCAAAAGACAAACGAAATGCTTTATCTAAACCATATACTAAACTCCTTGGTACGAGTATAACGATGACAATGCTTTTAGCTTTCATAGCTAGAACGATCTTGAATTCCTTATACTTGCAAAGCGAGCACCTTAGAACATGTATTCTCTTCATCTAGTTGACCTTTGTTGGAAGTTTAGCCTCACTTTTACAACAATGCATACAATAGCCAAAGTGATGACCTTTTCTCTTAGCCTTTTTCTTGTGACATGCATGAGATCGAAAGTGAATCATAGTTGGCTTTCAGGTTATAAAATTGTCCTTAACCAACTTCCAAATGATTTGTGAAGAATCCTCTTAATTGTCTTTACATTAAATTTCTAGTAACCGCCCCTCTTGATATGTTTCTACATTCTCTTCTTCTCTTATCAATTTATCTTCATGCATTTCTTTCTCTTCTTAAACATAGATTTGAAAGTCGAACCTTAACATTGAGTCCATAGCAATAATACTTTTATTCAATTGTTTCTCTACTATCATTTTTTGCAACTTAGAAAGTTGTTGCACTAACATCTCAAACTATTTATTCATATCATGTTGTAGTAGTTCTTAATTACTTAGTAGGGAATCAATCTTCTCCTCCAATACCACAACTCGAATAGAGTTCGTTATGGCAATGAGAGTACCAAATGTTAGCTCTTGTAATTCCTATTCTATGGTGAATGATAATGTGGATATTGGCATGAATGTGATGAAAATGGAAATGAAATTAGATTTTAGTTAATTCAAGAGAACCATTTCCAAAGGATATAAGACCACTCTTCTCAATTGAAACTTGTCGATCTATTCTTATTGATATTGCCATCTTTATAGAAATACATTTCAATCTACTAATTTGTTGTAAATAAGTAACTTTCCCTACTAATATAATTACTAAAACTACTACTACAACTATTAAAACTACTATTACAATCTAGTAAAAAGTATTATCTTCTATAAAATTGTACGATTATTTATATTTATATTTATACTAGTACTATATACTTGAATTATAACAATTTCCCCACATCTTCAAAACAGCTTAGTCCTCAAGGTTTAAATAGAAAGAAACTCAATTATCATCTAAAGGCCTTGTATGCTACGGTCATAAAATTTGTTTAATTCAAGCTAGACAAAAAATTACACTAACTTCATCAAAAGATAAATGAAATGCTTTATCTAAACTAGATACTGGACTCCTTAGAACATGCATTCTCATCATCTAGATGACCTTTGTAGAAAGCCTAGCCTCATTTTTACAACGGCGCTTCCCATAGCTAGAGTGATGACTCTTTCTCTTAGCCTTCTTCATGTGACACGGATGAGATTGATAGTGAATCTTGATTGGCTTTTAGATCATAAAATTATCCCTAACCAACTTTTGGATAATCTAAGAAGAATCTTCTTGATCATTTTTACATTGGATTTCCAGTAACTGCTCCTCTTGATATGTTTCTACATCCTCTTCTTCTCCCATTACTTTATCTTTGTGCATTTCGTTCTCTTCTTGAACACATGTTGGAATGTTGAACTTTGGTGTTGAGTCAATGGTAATAATACTCCCATTCATTTGTTTCTCTAATATCATACTTTGTAACTTAGAAAGTTGTTGTATTAACATCTCAAAATGTTTGTTCATATCATGTTGTAGTAGTTGTTGATTATTCAATAGGAAATCGATCTTCTTCTCCAATACCACAACTTTAGTAGAGTTCATCATGGCACTAATGTGGATATTGGTGTGAAGTTTGGCACTGGTGAATTAATGAAAGAATGAATGTGATGAAAATAGAAATGAAATTTAATTTTGATTATCCAAGAGAATCACCCTCCAAAAGGTACGAGAACACTTTTCTAAATTGAAACTTGCTTATCTACTTTTATTGATATTATTCTATTCATAAAAATATATCTCAATCTACTAGTTTATTATAAGTAACTAATTTTCTCTTCTAATACAACTATTAAAACTACTATTACAATTATTAAAGCTCCTATTATGATTTAATAAAAATACTAACATATATAAAATTATACAATTATCTATTGATTTTATATCTATACTAGTACTATATACTTGTATCATTACAAGGTCCTTCTAAATTCCTTCAAAGAATTACATCAAGTGTTTAATTTAAGCCCTTATCATAGTGTTATGATTTACTTTATGCTTGAAAGTATATTGTTCGGTTTTCTCTCGATTAAGTTTTGTCACTTTGAAGTTTTACTCTTTCTTTTTCCCTATATGGCATATATAAGTTTGGTACTTTTCTGCCAAATAGGTTTCTTTTGTTTTTGTTTGTGGAAGTTTATCGTTAGGTTATAAAGAATTGTACTATTAATCTATAGGTTTCAATCTTCCTTTTAACTTTTTTTCCATATCCAACATGATAATAAAATTTCTTTCTCACATCAAGTACTCTTCTCATAAGGATTGTATGGATTTGTGTAGATTTTCTCTGTGCAGTATGCATATAACTTTCTTTTTTTTTTCCTCCGATGAAGATATAGCTTTCCTTTTCAGTATTATATATGATATTATGGAATCAATTATCATTATATAATCGTTTCATTAATAGGTTTATCACAATCTTGAAAAATCTAAATTAAAAATTTTCATAGTTTCCATCCAATCAGCTACTTTTATGCCTAAAGAATTATAAGAAATTGTTCATTGATATTGCTACAAATCATTGTTTTTACTATTTACGTAGACATATTGTAAAAATCTATAACAGGTAAGCTTCATACATTAATTTACACAACCATATATTTTGTATAATGTTGTCATCATTTTATTTTTTGCCAATATTTGGCATGTTTTTATTTTGTTTTATGAGCAACCTCATGTGAAATATTTGATGCATTTTATTATTTAATTTAAAGCAAGTTCCTCAAGGAATCAAATAATCTATACTATTTCAAAAGAGACAAAAATTTATGCACTTTTGTATTGTCATTATTTCTCAAGGAACTTTATGTCGATTTCCTTTTTTTTTTCATATTCTTAATTATTACTCTTGCATATAATTAACTAAGTAATTGTTTCGCAATAAATATTTCACGTGTTTAATATTTTTAGATGACTACTATTGAAGTTATAGCAAGTTCCTCTATGAAATAAATAATCTACAATTAGTATCAATTTTCTATACTGTTTTAACAAAAGTACATTTTTATGCAATTTTGTATTCTTGACATTTTTTTCAAATATTTTGATGTTGAATTTTTTTTCAATGCTTTTAAAAATTGCTCTCGCATGTAATTAGCTACAAAATTGTTTCACAAGTAATATCATATATTTAATATTTTTAAATTTGCACACCTAGTATGGATGCAGTGTGTGCCAGTTGTTCTTTTGTTAGCTTTTTTTTTTTTTTTTTTTTTTTTTTTTTTTTCTCCCTTGCCTGGTTCTTCTATCTACCATTGCATAGTGAAAGGTTTGACTCATGGCCTTAATGACCATGTTCATCCAAATCATAATTAATACATGGCAGTTTATTCTTAATCAAGTCGACATTAAGTTGCCATTTAGTGTCTATTCAATTTATATGTATTACACGATTCTTATAAGACACGTCACATGTCTCGCATCCACAAGCTCCTAATTCTTACCCCTTGAAGATCTGTTAAAAAAAAAAAAAAATGGCTGCTTTATTGACCCGTAAAATTAGTCTTGTTCTTTTCCTCCTACTACACCTTCATCTATGTCAGTAATCAATCCAATTGTTACTGTTTTTCTTTTCCCATTTCCCCAGTGAATGTAATCTCTACATCGATGAAAGTTTCTCGATAATCCAACAAATCACTCCGTAGTGGCATCCTTATTCCCACATTTGAATCATGCTTCTTTTTCTAGAACACTTAATGTGATTCTGTAACATTGTTCAGTAATTCTAAGATTCACCTATTTTCTTCGTATAGGAAAATAAATAATCCAATAAGAAATCATATTATTTTTTCTTCGGAATTGATCTGATAATGTACTAATAATATAAAATCTTTTAACATATTTAATATTTTAATTTCTTTACGTTATTTGCAATCACAGGCGTGGGAATCAGAGACATGACTCCGGCTCGGTCGGCCTGGCTCCGTAGACAATATTGCACCGATTGAAGATAGCAAAATCAACGTTGGGCGATGCATAAAAGAATATTGCAACCGACGTTCATCGGCGCAACCAGATGATATCTGGGGAAGAAATTGTTGGTGTTGTATAATAGGAAAAGATTGTTACCATAAAGGGCAAGATTGTAAATCTCTTTGCCCCAAAGGTTCAGCTGCCGATTAGAACCTTGCTGCTCAAATGCTGCCATGAGTCATACTTTAGTTTATCATATTAAACGAATAAAGCTTATCAACATGAGATCTTTCTTATAAACTCAACTTTCCTATCGTAACTAGTAGTGAAGCTCGTTTATACACAATCTAGCATTTCTTTTTGTGTTTCTCCCCCAATCAAAATCAGTCAGAAAATGACATATAAAATCTTTTCTTGAAAATATGATTAACCTAAAATCATATATAGAAGGCAGATTTCTAAGTGTTGTGTGAAATTATATGTTGAAAATACTATTTTAGATATAGTTAAAATTTTGTTTTTAACACACCTGCAACATTTTCATGTTAGCTAAGTTCTTCCATTCTCACCAAATAAGGTTTTAGGCTAATAACCAATCTAAACCCATTGGTTTTCTAAAAATTGATTCTAACCAGTCATGACCTTAAGGGGAGCCTAATAAAATCGTATAAAATTTTTATATCACATGCGTACTTATGATACGAAAATCGCCTTACAAGTTAGAGATTACAAGACTGTAAAAATTAGTCATTAAGGTTTTCGATTTTTAATTAGTTAACTTACTATAAGATATAAGTGTCACAACCCAAGGGGTGCCTAATCATGGCAGGTATCGTATATTGTATAAAGGACTATAGATTGGTTACCCTTCTAATCGACAACCCTTTATGCGACATATAAAACTACTACTATAATTATCAACCCAAGTATAATGTAGACAGAAATAATATTATTGCATAGTTATCATAACATGACTATTAAACTATAAATACCATATATACATATATTACATATATTAAGTTTGTAACATACTAGATAATGAAATAATAATACATTGTATCACATCATAAGTTTCAAAATCTAATTTCAATAATAGAAGTACAATCTCATCTCAAATCTCAAACTCACATCACTTAGTAATTAATCCACTAACCTCGAGCATCTTGCGACCCAGATCGACGAATAGGTCTCCCTATATAAGTAAGCTATGAGGGTATATGCTAACTAGCTTAGTAAGTTATCCCTCAACTATATTACAAACAAGTTATTCATTAATTAATTCAAACATATGGTATGAACAATCAGAATACTACACAAATACATGCAAGTGACTAGTTAGTGTATGCAACTCAAATTTAATACTCTACGAAGTCAGGGTTGGAGTATACATGGCACAATCGATTCAGGTATCATAATTAAACTACTGTAACTGTCACGCCCCGAAGCAGCAGAGTCGTAACAGCTCCGCTGTGTAAACCATCCTAAGATAGAAGTTGGCCTTACAACTGCTATCTTAGACCTGATCTACACAAGGCGTCAACAACTAACCCGCTTTGAAGTAAACAATTTGTAATTTAAATAAATCATTTACCTAAGAAGGTGAGGAAATTTATATATTCACTATAACTCAGTTATTACATTATTCAGAAATGAAAAGTAATAACATATATGTTGATTCTTCAATGTTTTTCCTTACTCCCCAGGATCCAGTAGTTGCTAGTTTCAGAATAGTTGTTTGCTGCTTCAGAATAGTTGTTTGCCACTTCTTAGCCAGCACCTGCACGACGTCTTTAGGGATGTGAGCAACCACAGCTCAGTAAGTTAGGATGGAGGACTTAAAACTATACTACAAATACAATAAGGTTTTCAATCAACTTATTAGGTACAATACATGTGCAAGTAAATGCCATCGCACGACATTGTCCGGCTCGTCGTGAGATTAGAGAAATTGCGCCTGCTCTAATCCGGGTTGAGGAGTTATCATTAATGCAACAGCTCACGACCAAACCCAGGCTTGTGCAATGAAGACCTTACTCCTCCCACGACTACCTTCGAACCACTGACTTCACCTTCACTGCGACCTCCTCTCCTATCACTTAGTTCGGCTAAGGATGAAGAAGGGACCAATTGCAATCCTGCGCTATCCCTTTCGAAGGGGTTGGTATTTGGCCGGAGAGTTCTAAATTCCCGTAACGGGTTGCCATGCATGTCCGATTATGATTACTAATCGTATATTTGATTAAGTCCAGTTTAGGGTAATCAATCATTTCATACAAATCATTCAATATATGCCAGAGCAACAAACAAAATCATAACATCACCTAGAATCAAGCACATGCACACATCCAACTATCTAACAAGCACAACCAAGCATAATCTTATGCCTCCAAAATACAGCATCGTATTAATCCCAAGTTACCTCGACTCCTCGCTTATTTACTCGAGGTCCGATTTGCTCAGGCCATCGTTGATCATCCCTATAACACAAACGTAGTTTCAGTTTTTCATATAACTATTATAGGTTCATTTTATCTTATAACGCTTATTGTTATGTTTTGTTTAGGGTTTAATATGCTTAATTATCTAGGCCTTAAGTCTTTTACAATTATTCTAGATTTGGGGTTAGGTTCAGGTTCGGTTTTCGCATTGATTTCTAAATTAGGTTTTAGTTTGATTTCTAAGTAGTGTTTTATACTCCAATCTTAGAAATTTGTTTCAACCCATAATGTGAAATTAATCACATTATTTCTCGATCTCCTAAATACCATCATTACCCCTAGTCAGTATTTATTTTACCCGATATACTTAAATCCGTATTAGTGTACCAAATTCATTCCTAATGTGAGAAATTTTTACATTTTTCATATAATTAAATAAATTCAAGTTTCGTATCAGATTTATTGTACATTTTTATTATTATCAAAATATTAATTTTTATTATAATATTTTCTATTTATTATATTCTAATAATTACATATTATGTATTATTACCTTTTATATATATAATACACTTTTAATATTTCTATCACTCTAATTATCGTCTCTAAACACCAATTATCATTTCAAAATGTCTAAATTCATCTTAAATCAGATTTTACTCCTAATTATCCTAATTTCCAAAATTAACTTAAAATTTACTATTTTTCCCTATTACTCATTTATTACACAATTAACCTAATAATTACATCTAACACCCTAAATGCTACAAGTATCATACTCCATCATATTTCAACACCCTAAAACATGTACTTATTCACTAAATCAGTAATTAACCATCTAATTACTTTATTAACCCTAAATTACTCATTTTATGCCTTATTTTAAGGCCTAAAAAGTATCTAAAAATTTCGAAAATTAATTTTTGAAAACGGATCATAGCACTGTTCTATATCATCTAAGTGTCTACATAAAAATTTTGGGCTCGAAACTACACTCCTAAGGTCATTTATTTTTAAATAGAAACATGCTCAATTTTGCACGATTTCTTAAGGACCCTATATCACGAGACATATTTTCATCAAAATAATATTTTTCCTAAAAACTACATACAAAAATATTTTAAAATAACAAGTTTCATAATTTTCTAAGAATATTTACTATTTTTTCAAAATTACACAAAATCAGGCTAGAAATCGAACTCACCGATTTGGGTAACTCCGGCTACCGTAGGTGGCCATGGATGTGTTGGCCCACTTGGGTGTTGCCACCACCGTATGGTGGTGGTAGCCATCTACTCTCAACTGCCCGTTGGGTCTGGGTTCTCCTTTGTAGCCCTAACTGTATAGTTTTCCTTTTCTTTTCTTTTTTTTGAATTTTCTCTCAAATTTTCAAGTCTCTCTATTTTTCTCTAATGCTAAACTGTCTAAATGAGTTTTGGAAAATTTTTCCCTATTTATAGACGATTTTTGTAATTATTATGCATTAATTAGACATGACTTTACCCAATTTCCTTGATTTTTGGCTTTTGTGTTGTCTAACTTTTATTGGTTAATTTTTATTTTGCAGATCCTGACCTGCCACAACCTGATTTGGATCATTCCTGATTTTTCTTGATTTTTTTCTTAATTAATTATGAATTTTCTTTAAGTATTTAATATTATTTTAGCATATTTTGTATATTTTAAGTAATTACGCGTATTTATACCTATATGTAAATTCATATATAGTACAAATAAATATTCCTAAATATTATTTAGGTTATTTTATAATTTTTAGTATACATATAATTTATCGCTAGCGATTCATTAAGTATCGGAATGTATTTTACGCATTTTCGATAAATAACGAGTTATATACTTAAAATTTGAAAATTTTGTAGTCTCGTATTTTATTACTTATTTTCTTAAATTCAAACTTACGGGATCAGTTTACTAATATTTCTAGCTTTATTTTATATTTTAGACTTGATCGGGGTCTTTTAACCGATCGAAAGCTCGGATTGCTAGTTTTGGGGCTTACAGTAACTACGAAACTCCGCATTTCGTATCCTAAAAATAAATGGTATGTCCATTTTCAATTTTAATTGAAAACAAGTCTAAGTATGATTATGAGTAAGTTCTCGCAGTACATACTCACCCCTAAACGAAAACGCCTTAACCAAGTGGCCGGTGCCTCCAAAGCTTAATGTTCTCATGGACTACGGTAAGATCATATTGTATGTGTGTACCGTACTAAAACACTATAATCATAATTAATTAACTCCCATATGACCTCCTGCAACCTCCATGTGATGTGATTGTTGGAATTAATTATGCAATTCATGATTATGCATGTTCGATTTAGTTAATTCAAATCTAATATCATTGTCCCATTATTGTGTGGTCAATCATAATCACAAACAAATTAATTCTTATGAATTCAATATGCAATAGTTAATATATTATCATATTTTAAAGTAATTTCATAATAAACTAGTAGTATCATACACATACGTACCTAACCCTACATATATCCAATTATTAATATTAGTTAATATTTACTAGTTACATACACAAACATATATGGAATCATGAGGAGTACTCACTCGACCATGGTCGATTTTAAGGATTGTAGTAGTCTATAAGCAAATCAATCTCGATCTCAAAATCACCTAACATTTAGAGAATAAGAAAATAATAAATATCTAAGTTACATAACTAAGCTATAAATATAATTGGTACTAAATATTTAAATTAGTTATCTATTCTTACAAAATACTTGGTTCGAGCTTTTTCGTTAATCACGTATAACTTTTTCAATTTTAACTCTAATTTTTATAAACTTATAGTCTATTCTTATTGTTTTCAGATGTACTTTCTCATAACAAGGTCTGTTTAGATATTATAACCCGCAGTTTTGATTATAATATAAAGATATTATAAATTTTATTATTTCAACTTAAATAATTATAAAATATTATTTTAATATTCTCTTTGCGTATTTTTTATTTAATAATTATCCAATTTCTATATTTTGTAATTTTCTTGTTTTTGAGTTTATTTAATTATAATTATGTATTTTGTTATTTTTGAGGGTTAATACCTATTTAATTCATTTTTACTATTTTAATAAATTTCCAATTAGTTCATTATTTTATTATTATTCATAATAAGGTAAAACAACTTAATTATTTACAAGAAATACTATATTATACATAATCTTATCATATAAATATTTTTGACATAAATTGTTTCTGTATCAACTATACACATTTTAATCAACTCTAATATTGTCAAACCTATCTCCGATTCATATTATGCTCTTAAGATTTTCCCTAATCCTTGCTTAAAGAAACCTGCAAAAAAAACTATAAGGGAATAAGTAAACCATGGCTTAGTGAGTTTGGTCCTCACTACTGTTTTTTAAACAAGTTATCAAACATTATTAGCATACATGTAATTTATCTACAAGTGAAATGAATGCATACCTAGTGAATACAAGCAATACATCCATAAGAGTCTAGAACTGAGGAAGGTATAGATTTCCGTTGTTTACATGTTGATTATCCTCTGTACTAACCCATATAGAGCACCTCACCTTAGTCGCATGAGGCTACTTGGGGGCATCGTCCCTCCAGACAACAATTAACTATTATCTTAGCCAAGAAACAGTAATCAATATAGGTGAACTGCAACTAGGGCCATCTACCAAACATATCCAAGGCCCCTTAGGCACACATAACAAGTCATCTCACTATCAAATTATATTCAAGGCCTTACGAAAACAAATATACGAGTTTTCTCGTAATCAATTAAAGATATTATACTAGTTTTACCTTAATGATAAAAATATCATTCATGGGCATTACAAGCCCTTACAGAATTATGTAAAATATATTTAAGATTGGAAAAGCATTTTCAAAAAATATTTTTCTAAAAAATTTGCAAAGTTAGCACTCTCTATCAATATACCAACTGAGTCATAGACATGCGATAAGTATAACAGGTTATTTTAATCAGATATTTATATTTACCATTTTAAGGAAGTGAGCATACAGATGTTAACACACAAAGTAATCAATTATTCAACAAACAATCAATATCAAGTAGCAATTAACACACAACATCAAGCAGCAATCAAATAGTATATCATCAGAACTCCTTTACCTAGGTTAATGGTCACTCTTCTAGCTTTTTGGATTTCCAGAACTTAACAATCAAATACCTAAAGGATAATAAAACTTGTAAGTTTTTTTAAAACTAGGTTTCTCAATTAACTAAATATTTATCATTATTTGTATAGTTTCTCATTATAACCCACGTATGTTATAAACATAATTTAACATAAATTCTCTACCTATTTTTTTCGATTTATCTTAAATTTTCAGTTGTGTATAATTTTTTCGTTTTCACTTCGACTTTTATAAACTTATAGTTGATTTTTATTGTTTTCGGATGTATTTTCACATAACAGGATTCGTTTTGGACGTTGTAACCTGCATTTTTTCTTTCATATTTATGATTTCATAAATATCTTAATTTTATATTTTGGAATTTTCTTATTTTTAAGTCTATTTTATCACAATTTACTTATTTTGCTATTTTTAAGATTTCATACTTATTTAATAATTTTTAATATTTTAATAATTTTCTAAATATTTTATTATTATTATTATTGTTACGAATTTGATTAAATTTTTATTAAGTGCTGATGTGGGAGCATAGAAAGGTCCCATGTGTCATTTTCATGAATTTGTGTACTTTTCTTATTTTGTATTTTACTTAATGTAAACACCTGATTTTTGCTCCTAAACATTATAGTTTAGTTTTTTTTTTTTAAAATAGGTACCTAACTAAAAAATAAAAAAATAAAAATAAAAATTAACAAATGATGAAAATACCAGAAAAATGAGAAAAGAAAAAAAATCATAAAGATTTTTTTAGGAAGTAAATTATTTTAGGGATAAATAGTTTTAGTTTAGTTCAAATAATTATTCTATAAAGTTGCATATTTAAGTATAATTTAATTGTAATAAAAATCAAGACACAGGCCAACGGCTTAACAGATAAGCATTGGAGCATTTCGAATCTCGTTAGACACTTATGTGTCTTTTATTTTTCTATCCTTTTTATTTTTTACAAAAAGCAAGTTGAATGTATGAGATTCATATCTAATCAAAATCATTTAAATTTAGTTTGATTTTTGTTAAATTAGATTTGGATTGATATAAAGGATTCAAATCTAATTTAATTAGATATAATAGATATGATTTGGTTTGGGTTTTATAAATACACACATACAACTGAAAAGGAGGTGGCAGTTAATTTTCAAGATCTCCCCATCTAACCTATTACTGTGGTTTGCAAATCAAACCCCAGTCCTTGAACCAGCACTTGCTTGCGTGAAGTCCACCCTCGCAACGATACATTCAACTCGTCCCCTTCATCTCATTGACTTGCATACAACCTTCCTCCAATTTACGTCGATCAACACTACATAACAACAGCACCCGCACATCCTCTACTAACTAACCTCGCCTGACTCCAACGAAGTCCTCATCATACAAAATCATCACGCTACTGCAGCAGTCCAGCAACATCCAAACACACAGAGCAAAGTACACATTGATTGACTCTTATTAAACCTAGCATCATCTCCGTCAACAAATTCACAGTTCATCGACTGAGCAGCATATCCCTTGATTTTGATCACCCACGATAGCCGCAATTCACATGCTGTCTACAACGCTAACACCAAATAACACTCCTACTGACTGAATAAGATAGCACATGACGCCTACTGACCAGCATCATAATAGCTACATGACTAATCATCCACTGTCAAATGCCACGCATTGCCAAAACAGCAACTATAGACAACAACTGATTGATACAAGCCAAATAGCAGCAGTGACCACACACATCTAGGCTTCATTGCCTACCACTTCGATCATGTCCAAGCTTTAGTGCATACACCACACTTTACCAAAACTCCTCGTCCAGTCACAAATACTAGATACGCCACAAGCCCACACCGCCTACTACATTAATGCTCCATCGTTGAATACGTAAGGCCCTATATAACTGTAACGAACAGACTAAGGTTCAGTTGCTGAATATATATATATTTTTTATTATTTGATTATTATTATTATGTTGTTAAGTCTTTAGTTATTTAATATTATACATATATTAGTTTAGGAAAATTTTAGGATTAGCTTTTATATTAAGTATATTTCATGATATTATTAATTCACTTAAGTAGATAGTTGTTAAATAGTAATAGTATAGATGCATATATATAATCGCTTAGGATTCCTTTAGAATTAGTTTTTTTATTTTCGTTAGAAATTCTCATATAGGGAATTATCTTTAAAAACAAAAATTAACAAAAGAAAAATTTTTACAAAAGGATTATAGTATTTTAGGGAGTCTTTTGATTACTTACGAGTTAAGACCTTTTATTTATTTATTTTTAAATAGATCAAATTGATTAAAACGTAAATTCGACAAATTTTTAAAATTAAAATCAACCAACATACTAAAGTTTCGGAAAAAACTACGATCGCCTGATCCTAACTAATGAGTATATTGGCACATTCGGGACAACAATAAACTTTGTAAAAGCTTAGGTTTTTTTTTCTTTTGATTTTTATTTTTCTTTAAAAACTATTATAACTAGAAGAATAATCCTAATTTCATTAAATAGATAGTAGTCACCGTTATGGTTTAATAGGTTAGCCCCCAAACTCAGAACCCTCTGGTTCTTCATTCAAATTGAAATCAAAGACCGATAGCCAAATCGTAATTAATCTACCCAATTGATTACAATTTCTTTTCTTTTTCCCAACTTCGGTTGGGTGCCGACTCCAAATTCTTTTTTTTTTAAAATAAAATAACCGGAATTTCCCAATTTCAATTTCTTTAGTCAAGTTTTAATATTTAGTAAGTTAGGATTTAGTATTAACCGGAAATGGGGAAATTAATTTTAAATAAAAGAAATTGAAAATTAGACTCAACACTTAATATCTATATAATTATATTTATTATCATATTTTATTAAATTTTTTAAATTAATTATTTTTCATTTTTGTTGAATCTAATGGAATATACACTTATATATGCATTATCTTAGCTTATTTATTAATTTCGTATTATAGTATATTATACATATACTATTTAAGTATACTTATATATTTATATATACTATACTATTAATATACATATTTGTTATACATATATATATATATATATATATACTGATGTAATTAATTACCCTTAACTAATTCATGCATATATACATATGTAATTAAATAATCTAACCTTAAATATACTTTATGTGCTATACGCATATATATCAATATATGATACCTATATATATTATATTTGTATTTTTTTTCTATAATTTATACATACATACACTCATACATATATATATGGCTACATCTATATATATATATATATTGAAAATACATAATATATATACTATTATATAAACATATATATACATGTACCCAAATCCTTTTATACCAAACATTTGTAGAATCAAATATAACATCAATTTACACTTGAATATACCTATGTATTTATACCTATATGAACATAAAGAAATACTAATCTTACATATAATTCCATTTCATGTACTCTTAATCTTAATTCAAGAAAATTACAAAAATTAATTATAGTTACAAAATCCCTAAATACATATATTTATACAAAATACATATATACATAATGTATATAAAATTTAACAAAATACATGCTCTAAAAAGGCTTCTTAATTACTCCTTTTGACGTCTTGATATATGGTTGTGCCAAGTGCTTTATCTTCTCCGTCTTATGTTTGTTGAGAATCAACAAGAAAATTAAGAAAAAGAAAATTAGCAGAAGAGGGAAATAAAAGGCAAGTTGTTGATGGAGTATTTTGGTGTCCTTTTGGGTTTTTTTTGAAAAAGAAAAAGAAAAGGGACTATTAGCAAAACAATGTAAATAAAAGAAGATAAGGATGCTTTTAATTGATGTGATTTGTACTTTGTTTTTATTTTGTCTCTACTCCCTTAATTAAGCACATGGTGAAAATAAAATATACACATCATCAGCCAAAATACAATTCTAGAAGTTTACGTGGCAAGTAAAAAAACAAAGAAAAATTAAAGAAGAGAAGGAAAAGGAAAAGGAAAAAGAAAGAGGGAAAAAAAATAGAAATTCCTAAATATAAAAATTATAAATTTACTAATCACAAAATAATGTTGAATTTTTATAAAATTTATTAATTTAATTGTTAGCCGTTATATTTATAATATTTATAAGTTATTTCAATGCGTTTGTTGATAATTTTACATGATTATATATATTAATTGATAATTGTTTTCAATTAGGATTTTATTACTATTAGGGTAAATTTATTCTTTTTATAAGCTTAAAGTTGTAGTTTTATGATTTTTGTTGTGTTCGAGTTTAATCTCAGGTATTTATGCGTACATAAGGTTTAGGATTTTTGTACGCGATTAAGGCTTCGATCAAAATTTTTAAGGTTTTTTTTTCTCCTTTGTATCATGTTCAAGTTTAAAATTTTGATTAGTTTTAAATTTATCGACTTTGTTGACTTAGAGTAATTATCTATAATATATAAGTCGATTCAACACCTATAAAGCTAAATTTATGGGATTTACACAACCTATAATAAGAATTGCTCATATTATGCATATTGGAATTCATTTTTCCGATATAATTTGATGAAAGATGGAGTTCTGATCTATTCCCAGTCCAGTTATCTGAAAACATAGTTTTTACTTAAAAATGACCAATTTAGGTCTAAAGGAGTCTTAAAGGCTTTTTATTTTTCTTCATTCGATTTAGGTCTTTTTCTTTTCATTTTCTTTTTGGTTTCTTAGAACTTATAAGTTTTATTATGACCACTATTTTAATAAGGTGATAGAAATGGGTGCCTATTACTACTCCTCTTTATGGTGATGCTTAATTTATAATATTGTCATAAAGACAAAGAGACACCATTATAGCTTCAACATCAAAATGATTAAACTCTTCTAACCTAAAAATCATTCATCAAAGTTATAATGCCCTATAAGGAGGCTGGGTATAAACAACCTAAAGTTGTCATGCTATGTGTGCATCCATCATATGACAATCATCTTGTGAGTTAGAAATCATAAGGCTATTTTTTTTTATTTATACATTTTATCTAATCATATTATGTATAAGTGTACGATTTAAGAATAATTATGGAATTCCATTTCTTCTTGCTTTTCAAGATTGCATGGAATCAAAATCCCTTACTAAATTGCAAAATGAATAATACTTACATTTCTACATCTAGACTTATCTTGAATAAAATATACTCTCATATGAGAATAGGCCTTCTTATAGAGATTGCTGAATTGAATCTTGTATGCTCACATTCCTACCCACTGAATGTCTTAGCTGTCATCTTATAAGAAACTATAGGAAAATGAGCCAAATAATTATGAGCTCAGTCAATGAGAGGAGACTCATCTTATGTAATAACACAACAACAATTAAGGTTATCAAAACCAATATAAATGTAACATTGGACACAATCTTCCATTAACTATGTGAAAATAAGGATGTAAGCCATTCTTAATCCAAGTAGGGAGTAACCATCCAAGCTTTGGTTCTACTCTTGACGAAAAGCCCATTCTTATCCTAATATACTATTTAGGCCCCTTATTCTTTTTAGTAATCCATCTTAATAGCCATCAGCTTACTAGATTCTTCCCCCATCACAACATCCTTAGAGTTGACCTACTAGCTAGAGGAGGAGCAAGCATAGGCTTTACCTACTCCTTGCCATGACTAGAAAAGAGAGCTAAATGGCTATTAGTATGCATTATGCAATGAATTCTCTATTTTAACCATCTTCTATTTAGTTGTTGGTGATGAAATAATATATTACAGACACTCAATATCAATGCAAAATAGTAAATGTTTTACAATAACATACTTACAATACACTCAGGTACTTATTCAGTAAACAAGTTTAAACACATGTATGGCACATGCACAAACAATTTATTTACAGACATAAGCAAGTATAATAGTTTATTGTCTCCACGCAAAATAAACCCACTTACCTAGCCTCTTAGCCAATCATTTTTAGAATTCATTGATATGGTTATAGATTTTGACTTCACAAGCCTAGACAAGATAGAGTAGGAAATCAAAAGATAACACTTATGTAAAACCAACTAAGAATGCTTACCCTTCTTAATTTAGCCTGCTATATTTGTAAGTCTTTTGTAGTTCATATAGAATTCATTTTCTTTAAGAAGTTTCCACCTTTTCTTTAAGAAAGCTTTTAGGCTAAGGCTTAGTGAGAAAAGTTTTGATAACTGTATATTTATTTACGGTTCATAAAATTAAGGATATTAAACTTATAAAATATAAGGTTTCAAGAATCAACAAGAAAAATATACAACCTTAGGGATATTAGTTTGTACTTTTCATGAGAATTACAAGCACATGTTCCATAAAACTTTATCAATTTGTAGACTTAGCCTTAATTCTTGCAAAACATATTTGACCAACCTCTTGTTTTCTCAATTCCAACGGAAGTTTTCTATATTGATAATATCATAGCATAAATATTAGATTTATTGGCTTTTACAACTTTATAACTACGGGCTACATTTTTACTATTACAATTTAGCTCTTAAACTTCTACAAATTGCAAAAGTAGATGGATCACATTAAAGTTTTTTTGATAGAGAAAAAAATATAATGGTCCAACTAAGGTGTAGATATATTAATTCCATATATTATGTTAATATTTTATAACAACTTCATTCTTTTAATATTGTTGATGGAGAGATTCATTTATTAATAATTATGAATGGCTCATAACTTTAATTTTCCTAAACTAAACTTAAGAAAGATCATAAGGTTAGAAACATACCTCCTATTAATATTTAATGATGAAAAGTGGTCTTTTGCTATGCTTTTTAGAATCAAAGAGCGTCCTCAAATACTCGAGCAGTAATTGATAGTGGCTTTAGCGATGGTGCCTTAAGTTGAAGAGTAGAAAATGTTATTTAGGTGGTACAAAGGTCTTTGTATAAATTTTTTGTGAGTCTTTCATACTTCTAAGTACTTTCAACGGATTCTTCCTATTTATTGAATAAAGTAATTATATAAATGTTCATATCTACCATCTGGTCAAACTTGTCATTCTAAACTCACACTCAACTTTATATAGATGACAATGGTAGTAGGGAAATGCTTCGAGCTCAAGATTTCGATGGCGATGAGGAAATAAGGATTAAGACAATAAAATAACAGTGACGCTTAATGTTATCATTTACTAAGATATTAGTTTATACATACATATATATATATATAGAGAGAGAGAGAGAGAGATGCATATCCTTTCTATGACCTTTGCAAATTTTACGTTTTTGAGTTAGATTCAAACTCAAAACCCGATAGATATTCCTTTGGTTCAAGAAGATTGAAGAAATCAAAACTAATAAATTTAAATTGAAACCTTACAACAAACTTGAAAACCTTAGAAATAAAATTCAATAGAGCATAATCATGTACAAAAACCCTAAACCCCAAGTATGCGTAACCATAAATCAAAACCCAATATTGAATAAAAACCATAAACCTTGAATCCTAGAGTCATAAAACCCTAAATTAGTACATTTAATTTAACTTACATAAATTCAAGTAAACTCATGATGAACGATTAAAAATAATTTTAGATTAATCAAATTAAATCAATTAAAGTAATAAATTAATGAAATTATTAGTTGACCACTAATTACATATATGGAGTGCCACATATAAGCATATGTACATCTTTGTATAATTTTAATCGCAAACATTAAATTATACATCATATGGTATATTTTACTGGTGCTATATATCAAATATAATGTAAGTGTAATATACCTAAGTGATTTGATTAAATCAATTACTCCTACACTAACCTGTGCCTAACCTACCACCTAAGCTTACCTAAATGATGGATGTGGCTAAGTTGGCAAAATATCTCCACGTATTCACCTTAAAATGAGGGAAATTGTGTAAGTCTTACAAAATTTTTAAACTTGAAAGCAAGATGGCTAGTTGGAACCTATACAAGCCCCCCTAAACCTCAAAGGATAGATTAAATTAAAAATGAATTTTACATAAATAAAAATTCTAACGATAGATTTAAATCCCTAAAACTAATACCTCAACCCTAAACGTACTTTTGAAGCCCTTAAACCCTAATTAAAATCCTAATACATGAGAAACCCTAAAATGACCCTACAATTGAACATCAAAAATCCTAATCTAATGTAAAAACCCTAATTCATCTTTAAATCTTAATCAAATAGCAAAACTATTCATTGATCATGAAAAAATTGCTTAATCAGTCTAAAACCCTAATTTACATTCATAATCGTAATTGATTAGTAATAACTAATTTGAAGTCCTAGAAACCTTATATTATTTTGGTAAGATGGTCTAATAGGTTTAATTAACTTAATTAGATATGACAAACCCTAAACTATATCCAACTAAGGTCATATATACTAGTAATTAAGGTTAAGAAGATTAATTATGCCTTAATCACATAATCAAGCCATGTATCATAATTAGCTAAGAACTAAGTACAATTAGCCATACAAGACAAAAGAATCAGTTGGCATGAGACATGATTAAAGGACAAACTCTACTTTAGGGGACAAATCTTTACTATTTAAGGCAAAGATTAAGAAGACACATGTGGTCCCAACATGCATAATGACCAAAATTGGAAATGCTTTGTCCCCTTGCTCCTTCTTATGTGGTAGCCATATTTTCTACCCCTTAAACCTTCATCTCCATTTTATTTTCCCCATTACAAACACTCTCAAACCCTCTCTTCCATCCCTTTTTCAAACTACAAACACATACACATAAAGCCACCACGACCACCTCTCTCTTCCATGAACAACAAGACAACCATCACCCTCACTCTCACTGCCACTCCCCTTCCCTTTCCCGAGCAATTCAATCCCTTACACCCCCTTTCGAGCAATCTAGCCTTGGTTTCAAGAGGGAAAAAGAAGGACCCTCACATTTCAATACAAAGGTTAGTGCATCTCTTATGAACTCCATTTTAGTACTAGCTTATAGCTATGTTTCCTTAGGTTTAAAGGCTATGAAAGATTATAAAAAATGCTACCTTTACTTCTATAAAACATGTAGGTGTTCATGAGCATTTTTATGAACTTTTAAATGTAAGAACATAATATGAACATTTGATAGTGTTTAGAGTAAGCCATGTAGGTAACTTTAATGAAATAGTAAAGAAACTCCATGGAACCCGAAGAATCATGTCCTTGTTATGACATGTACAATAGTTCATTAATCATATATGAGAGAATGAGTTGAAAACCCCCAAGAGTTAACCCTAAAACACCACTTTCATGAGAAGAACAAGCTACAACTTTTCATTTAATATCTTAATGGCACATTTAATTAAGGTTAAGTAAGGCTTAGAGCTTAAGCATTAAAGTTAAGTGCCCTAAATGTGTCTTAGGGGCTTAATTAAGCTTAAAATGTAATTTGGACCTTAGAAATTTGATTTGAGGCTTGCTAAATGAATTTGAACACATTGGACGCACTTCAAAAACCATGTATTTAATGGGTTTATAGAAGAATTATGCCTAATGGGATATATTAGGCTTAAGTTCAGGACCTTAGGTAGCGAAATAAGCTTAAAACATTCAAATAAGCCCAAAGACCAAGCCGTAAACCTACTTAGAACTTTGGGCCAGCAACTGTTGTAGTAACCCTAAAGAGAGGGTAAGTAGGATTGTCTAAAATCTTTATATTATATATGCACTCATGATATAAAAATTATCTTACAAGTTAGAAATTGCAAAACTTTAATTAACTAAGCACTATGGCTTTCAATATGTAATTTATTAATTCAACATATAATATAAATAATTATAGATATCCAATATTTCATAGTTAGTTAGAACCATAGAAAATTGATATCTCCTACTAGATAATAAGATAAGGTCTATTAATTTTATAAATTATAACTGTTACTAAAGATTGTAGAGCCTTAACATATAAATACTTTCTATTCCTACTCATCTATTATTTTACTAGCTAGAACGCTCTATACTCTTGTCTCAACCCGAATCCTAGCTTTCAATTAACTTACAAAAAAAAAAAAAACTATAAGAGGGTAAGTTACATCTAGTTTACTAAGATATTCATCCTATTATACCTTTTAAAAAAAAGTAAGTTAACTTAACGACCACATGAATACAGATAAATCGTATGCAATGTAGCAAAAATATATATACAGCCATTCAAAAATTGTATATAGCTTGTATTTTCACCTTCCATAGCTAGGGTTGGAGATGATGGTCCATCAAACCCAAGTTCCAATCACTTTGGCTTATAATCCACCAAATATCCTCACATGACGATCAATGTTATTCCCTTTTTATTTATTTATTCATTTTTTTTATTCCACCTATGACGTGAGTGTGGATGTAAGTAACATACGCAGTTTACTTACCCCTAAGCAATGGACTCTAGGACAAGGCCCTTAGCTATGTGGTTAGCATCTCCAGCACCTAGTAAACTCGCAAGTTAGGGTGGGGCCATGTTGCATGTACGAACCACACAAAAACTCAAATAATAATAATCATGACCCCCACAAGACCCTTCCATCCTATACGCGTAATGTGACAACCTATTCGTCTCTATTGATGCGCAATATGCATAACCATTTAATTTAATGAGTTAAATATAGTTAGGTCCAATTTATTCAAGTGGCCAAACAATCATTGTATAAAATTATCATATCAAAAGAATACTATTAACTTATCACGCAATTTGGTTCATATATCTTATGATGTTTTAGCAATTGACACAAGTAATAATCAATCACATGCATGATTCCCATTTTTCTATGCAATTAGTTAATAGTAGTCGTACAATTAATTGTGACTAATCTACAAGCACAATCAAATAAAATAGTCGTCGAAATATTCACTTGGTCAAGTCATCCTATAGACGTAATAATCTAAGAGCAAGTCTATGTTAAGGTTGATATCACCTGATATTAATAAAGGAGAATACTTATAAGTATTTAGTTGACTACCTATCTAATTTTCTAAATTTGCTACAATTTCTAATTTCAACTAAAACTTATTTTTATCATAACTTTCACGTGTTAATTTGCATTCTTATAGTCATTTTCCAATGATTTCAAATGTACTTTTTAATAGTAAGACCCATTTTGGAAGGTGGGACCTACATTTTCTGTAGCAAGCTAAGTGTATTATGAATTTCAATGTAATGCTTGATTATCTTGTATTATACTATTAATGGCTCTTTCTTATATTTTCTTCAATCTAGGCCTTATATAAATTAATGTTAGGTCTACATTAGGTGTATCCTATTATTTTATGCACCAAATTATACAACCAAACTACCTATATAGCTACCTAATTAGCTATTCAATCACTTTATCTAATTTACTCCTAATTCCTAGTTTTGAACTTTTTCTTTAACTACGTATAATTTTTTTTTTCATTTTAAATCTAATTTTTATGATCTTATAATCAATCATAATTGTTTTCGAATATACTTTCACGTAGTAAAATCCGTTTCAGGAGTCAAATCCTGCATTTTTTGTTATGGGCCTAGTCATATTCGAATTTCAATGATTTTGGGCCCAATTACTTTATATCATTTAATTGTGAGATTTTCTTAAAAATTTTCCTATTCGGGCTTTAAGTAAAATTTTTATTAGGTGTAAAATTTGTTTACGCATAACTTTTTTAAATTTTATTCTTATTGAACCTAACTTTAAATTTAAGATTTTCTAAAGGGGTCTTTTAATACTCATTTCTTATCTAATTTCAAACTAGGTGTTTGGCAATTGTCAATAGGCCTAAATAAATCCTAAATGGACATTAAATAATTTACTAGAAATCTTATCTCTAGGGATCTTCCTCCACTTGGCTGAATTCCTAGTGTTTTAGCTCAAATTGGACTTTTCTTTCATTTTCTTATTTCTAGCTATTAATGGATCCAATTAATTTACACATTTTTTCCCTTAATTTTATTAATACAAATTATTCCAAATAGTTTTCTACCATACTAGATCTAGAACGTAGGCTTCCATGGTGTCCTATGCTGTATTGTTAGTCCACTTTCATTAATTTGCTAGTTTAATCCCTAAATTGCTAATTACTTTAATTAACCTTAATGTTTTCAAGCTAAATTTACTTCTAATTATTATTTTACATGAAAAATGAAATTATGGTCCTATTTTCTAACATAAGCTACGGCCTATCATCAAGTTCTTGTCTCCAATTTTTGACATATTTTACTAATTTATTTGCTTAAGTCCTAAAGGATTAATTAATCTAAATATCTATAATACAATTAACCTAAAATTTATCATCCCGATAATTTTACAAGGAATATAGAAACATGGTCCAAGTTTCTTATACATGCCACAGGGTTACTAGAACTTTTCTTTTTCTTAGTGATTCTTCTAAAATTTTGTTAGATTAACATATTTCCCAAATTATATTATGATGATGTTATATAATATGTTAATATTTTAGAAAATAAAAATAAAATAAAATGAAATGAAATATCTTAAGAATACTTACATATATATATATATATTTGGTCTATGTACATGTATAGTTATTTTACACCTTTTTGTTAGACTTTTAAGAAATTATATATATGCTCGCATGCATATACATATTTACATATACTTTTATATTACATGTTATAATTTGGGGTATAAAGTTAAAATATGCCAAGGGGATCACCATAGATATTTTAGTTCACCTATATGCATACATATACATTAAACAAATTTTTTGTTAAATTTCTAAGAAAATACATCACTCATTAGGTATATATTTATATATACTTTACATTAATGGTCATATACATATAGCAAGCTTACATCTAGGTACATCTCCTAATATGGATACTTTTATTTTTTTTCCTAATACTCTCAGAAAGAAAGGAAAATACATGTGAAAGTTGAAAGACAAAGAAATCAACAAGATACATGGAAGAAAATGTTATAGAAATGAGAATACTAAAATTACTCTTGAAAGAAAATTTTAGAAGGGCAATGGTGGTTCTAACTTCAGCTCCTCTAAGTCCTCTTAATGGTCTTGATACTTATTAAAGAAATAGGATTGGAATATGCTAAAATATGAGTATAGTGGAGTATTGAAAATGGAAAAAAATGAGGGGATAAAAGGGAAGGGATAGTGTCGAATTGATCAAAGGGGAGGAGAAAGAGGGCTTTTGTAGGTTTGATGGTAAAGGAAATGAAAAAAATGTATGTGTATGTATATAGTTACACAACCGATGGGAATTTAGAAAAGAGAGAGGCTATTATTCAATTTTTTATTTTTTTCCTTAAGTCAACTAGTCAAGAGTAAGGCTAAGAAATGCATGAATAGCCTTTATTTTAAGGAGTGAAATGAGGAGATATTTTGGGCATTTCTGTATGCAAAACAACAAGTAAAACATGAAAAGGAAAGGGACTCCTTGATCAACAAGAAAGGAAAGGAGAAAAGAAAATGGATTATACATGTGTACTCTAAGTCATATTTCACTTGGTTCTCCTTATTTTATGGGCTTATGTTGGGATAATAGATCACTTCCTACATGATGTGATAGGATGACTTTGGATTATGGTTAGGAAATACATAGTATTTTATACTGGTATATTACATATATATGGTATAAAGTGTACATGAAATTAAATTTAACGTATGAAGTATGTGTAGATATATATATATATATATATTATATGTGCATGTGGAGTTTCAAGTAGATGTATGGGGGTAATATTGTATTGTCATCAAATTATTACGTTAACTGGTTTAATTTAGCTAATTGTTATTATTTAAAGAAACATCTTTATTCCTTCATTAGTAATTTTACATGATTTAGCACATTTTAGAGTTGATTTACTGATTTAGTATTTTAATTAGCTTAATATATTCGATCAATCTTGTAGGGCATGTAATGCAAAAATGACACGTAATGTATACTGTATAATTCAATGTTCACAAAATATTCCATTTGTATTATTTTATATTATTTAATGTATGAGGAAGATTATATGCAATATGTATACATGTACATTACACTATACGCATATATATTCATGACAAGGAAGTCATTTTATAAATTTAGATTTTCAGTTCACGTAATTTAAATCAGTTTGATATCACATAGTATATTACATTTTTAATTGTTCACAATTAAAGTTGTATTTATATACATATATGGCACAATCCATATTTATATCGATAAGTTTTTAATCAATCTATTTTCTAAATTAGCTTACTTTGATTAATTTATATTGTTTAAAAATGTCTCTACTGGTTTGTTAGTGGTTTTAAGTTATTCTGCATCTTACCAAGTCAATTTATTAAATTAAAACTTTCTTTAGATTTGAGGTTAAATTTAATTATTATTTTTTAGGTGCGTGATTAAGGTTCTTTTTCTTTTTTTTTTCTGAATTTTACATTAAGGTTTTCGAGTTCATCTTAAGGTCTCATTTTAAAGTTTTTATCGATTTTAATTTCTTCAGTCTTATTGAGTTTAAGGAACATCTATCAAGATTTAAGCATGACTCTAATTTTAAAAGGGCAAATTTTGCAGGGTTTACAACCATGAAATAATACTTGTTGCCTAAATGAAAAACTCATGAAGCCCATTTGAAGATCAAGGAAGCCTATGATTGGCTTAGACTTGAACTTAGGCTTACAACAATCTAAAAAGGCTCACTTAGGCCTTTGATTCTAAAGGAATATGCATGAGCCTAAACTTTATCTTGACTACCTAAAATTATGACCTTAAAACAATATAATAGAGGCCCAGTGATGAATAAGATATACCTATTAGCTCAAAAATAGACTTAGGCCTAAGAGAAGGCCCAAAACCCCTTAAATAAAACCATAAAATGGCTAAGTAAATTAAAGAAAGCTTATAAACAAAACCATGAAATACTTGAATCCATTAGGCCCAATAGTAAAATAAAAACCCAAATAACAACAATAATTAATTAAAAATAGACCTTATGTGCTTAAACCCATAATAAAACCCAAAACTAGCTAAGTTAAGAAGAATACATGTTGACCACAAATTTGACCTTACACAAACAAATGGTTGTGGGTCTTAACTCCCAAAATGGACCTCGCCATGCAAAAGTATATCCAAAATCCTATGAAATTGATTATAAGAACTCAAAAAGAAAAAAAAAAAAGGACTTAAAATGAGAAAGTTATGAATAAAACAAGTTTTAACCGTACTTGGGAATGGTATAGTGAAATTAACTGAGGTAATTAAATAGTTTCACTATAAACTTATAGTATCATCATTATTTTAGTACTAGGTGATATTGAAATCAATTCTAAGAGCACCTAAGGACTTTTACAGTTATCGGCACATGACTAGGTGAGTACACCTAATAACTCTATACTTATTTGCATATGTAGTTAGTTGTACAATCAATTAAAGATAACTAAATTGATAACTTGAGGCATATCAGTTCATGCATGTGTTTGACATCTATTGAATGTTGTGCCAAAATACCTTAATCATAAGAGAACAAAATGCGTGATATATTATTGATATGTTGTCAACTGTAAGTGTCCATGAACTACTTGATCACTTAATTGGCTTGATCATATTAGGTTTAGTTGATTAAAATGGACATGTATAACCACTACATTGCATTTGTTACTTTAGCCATTACCTTACATAAGGGTAAAGAGGGGTCTTATACAAGTCATATCTAGGGCTAGACAAAAAAACCGTGAATCGCAGATCAATTAGTGAATCAAATCAAAAAATCGGTTTTTGGCAAATAGTTGGTTCAGCATTCAATTCGGTTATATAAAAAAAGTTTGTAAATTGGTCTGAGGAAGCGAATCGAACCAAATTGTTTTAAACTGAATCAAACCAAACCATTTGGTTAAATAAAAAAAAAATCATGCAACTATTTTTTACTTTTTTTATATTTTTTTCCAATCAATTTTCATGGATTTCATTAAATTTTGCATATCTTATTCTTCTTTGTCCTTTTTCTTGGTTGATTATTAAGATTAAGTTGTGCATCCAATTTTCTCTTGTAACCTTTAACATTTTCTTGTATTGAACTCTAGGATAGAAAGTTATGCACATGCACAAGAATTTTCTTATAGAAAATTTGTGTAAAAACATGTAATATGTAGTATATTAGATGTAGAAGTGTAGAGCCCTTGTTTAAATTATAAGAACTTCAAGCATGTAACATTTTATACAAGAAAAAGTTCTACAAAAACCATATTTATCAAAGTTTAGCCTTAGAAACACACTCTTAAACTATGGTTTGTACGAAGATCAAGCTAACTGTACACTTAAAATTTCATAAAGTAGTAGTATAAGCAAGATAAGTGGTTTAGGACTTGTTTAAGTAAGATAACTAGTATACTAAAGCTAAGATACAAAATCAAGCTAGAAATCATGAATGGGGCTTAAAAATAACCTAAGCAGCCTAAGAAATGCCACTAACTAAAACTGAAGCATAACATAAAACCCCTATTAACTTATATTAAGTTGGTTTTGAGTTAAAAACTACAAGTTAGGCCAAAAATAATACAAAGAGCTAAATATCAAGCATGACCAGCAACTAAGCTATAATAAAAATTCTATTTAAAGGACCATTGAAATTCTCTATGCCCGTTAGAGCAATGAGGAAACCCATTTCAAAAGCTAACTTAAAAGGAGAATATAAGCCTTATTATTTAGGCATTTAAATTAAAAGACTAGGAGTGAGCCAAAGAATAAATGTAAACTTTAATATCATAAACCATACAAATAATCAAGGTCCAACAAGGGTTAAAACCCTGAAAAAAATAAAAATCATGCAAGAAAACCCAAAACAATATAAAATGAAGCAAGGAAAGCCTAAAATGATGGAGGTATGTAACTTTCAAGCTCATTATAAAAAATGTAGGCCTAACTCAACAAAACAAACCTCACCATAATAAATTACATCCAAAAACAATGGAAATAGACTTTAAGAGCTTAGATATCAATTTTAAGAGTGCATAGATCGAAATTAAAATGAGAAAGTTATAGTAAAAACAAGTTTTGGCTAAAATTAGGAATAATATCAAATTTAGGCAATAGATAAGTAGTCATCAAAATACTCATTAGTATTCTCCTTTCCCAATATCATGTGATACTAACCTTGACACGGACTTGCCATCAAATTATTAAGGCTGTAGGACGACCTGACCAAGTGAGTATTCTGATGATTATTGTACTTATTTTTGCTTATAATTTAGTTGCACATAATTGAAGATAAAAAATTGTATGCTTGGGGTTATGGGTTATATGTGGTTGCTTATGCTATAGTGTTATGTCAAAAAACATTAATTTATAATAGCAAAATTATTTGTTATTTATATATATGTTCTACCTGCTTACTACGATTATCTACTATAATTGTTTGGTGACATTAATAAATTGGATGTAACCATGTCTAACTTAAGAATTACAATGATACATGCATAGCACGTGATTCACTACACTACATTTGTTGTTGCATCACATGTATGGGAAGGAAGGGTCTAATGGAGGTCAACATCATTTATTACAGTTTTTCACATGATGCACACATGCAACATTGCTTTACCCTAGTCTACAAGATCATTAGGCACTAGAAACACCAACAACTTGTGTAATACCCTAGAACCTAGGGAATTATAGCTTGCCACATGTTTCTATAATCTATTGACACGTTAAGCATTTGAAATCCACTTTTACATGTCTCCACATACTTAATCATCACTTGTTGCCTATATTGACTTCCATGTTATAATTCAAGGATGTCTTAAATACATCTACAATTCACCAATATTCACAAACATATCAAATTTTCTAACTTTCTTTTATTCAAATAAAAGGAATTCAACATGGTTTAAAAGTATTTATCTCATATACCATAAATAAACTTATTTTCTCAATCTTTAACACTTAACAACTTTATAATCATCCACTAACAAGGACTTGAGAAGTTTCAGGTGGCTTCTCTGGACTTAAATAACAAAACTAAAAAGAATAGAACATATTTAACAACTTGTAACAACGAGTCTCACAATCTAGAATAATTTAGCAAAACCGTCTCTAAAGGCATAATAATAATCATAATAGTTAGCTTCATCATTGCAACATCCATAGTCACCATAATTTTCTTTGCAATCACGTATACTTGCACCTACATCTAAAAACATAGAAACTAGGGAGTAAGCAAAGCTCAATATAAGGTACAAACACACGTGCATGATTCACATCAAGAATGCATAATACACACATGCATTCACCAATTTAAGTATCTAGATACAACACTCATAAGTTGTTATCTTATTTAAGTCCAACAAATAACTGAATTTTAGCATCTCGAAATTTGGAGTAACTTATGACTCTAGGATGTAATATATAATACACATATAGGTATTGGTGTTAAATCCTCCCTAACATCCTAGTGACCAGAAACCAAGAATCCATATATCCACTTAAATTTACCTGGATCATTTCCAAGTGTGATACTAATCAAGACACCGTCGCATAAGGATAACATGCTTATTGTAGCCAAGTTTTCATTAAGTCCGTTTACATTCCTAATACTATGCATGCATAAGCAACAAACAAACTTGGTACTTGACTATAACATTTTCTCAAAAACTATATCAAAAGTCGCACAACATGTTCAAAAGAGAAACAAAATACTCACTTAGATTTAAAGGTAAACTAGCATCTTCCTCAACATAACCACTTAAAAGACTTAAGAGAACTTAAGAATCACTTAGTTAGTATAGGATCACTATGTAGTTAGAATAATTTGGAAATTGACTTGAGTGGTAATTCTTGACTAAAAAGGTTTAGAAAAGGGTTTAGGGTTGATAAAAAACATTAGAAACCCCTGGAAAACACAAAGGAATACTACTACAAGAAACAAAAGTGCTCGAACGGGCATGATCTCAATACTGGCATCTAAATGCTTGCTACAATCTATAGAATTCTACAAATTGTTGCATGCACTCAACCTCCCGCACACAACACCACTTTTACCTATTTTTGGCCTAACGCTCCCAAAACAAAAACTCAATAGAGAAACATCACCATACTTATCAAAAACCTAAAACAAATCACCCTTACAACCAACTTCTCCTCCTAACCATATAATAAAACACAACCTGCAAAAAAACAATGAACAAGGATGCAGGAACAAAAACGTACCTGTTGCAATACAATTCTAGTGCGTCAACCACCGCACAAATACTATAGGACATACATAGGGTTTCCCTAAGGTTGTTTTTCTTGCTGCCCTATGCGAAAAAATGAAATTTCTCAAGATATTTTAATAGAAACTCAATAGCAATAACATAAACCAACTTACCTTATAGTAATTTGCCTTTAATTGCACTTACACCACCGAATAGTCACTGTAACCCTCCCATTAGAACCCTTAAATTCGTTTACCTGCGTTGCCATAGCCAAAAAATGAATTTCTCAACATTCTTTCATTAAAACTCACTAAAAAAAGGGGTTTTCAAACACTTACCATTTATTGATAATTGCTAGAACGTATTGATCTCCTTCTTGGTTTGTAGTACATGTGGAAAACCCTAGCACAACGATATAAGAGGGGTGAAAATGTAGGAAAAGAGGGTTTCCCTAACCCTAGATACAACTTTTATACTAAAGCTCATTTAATCTTTACTTATACCAATAATACCCTTACTTACAACTCATATTATCAAATAAATCCTTAATATAAAGCTCTCTATTTTAAAGAATTCCTTTCTATTTTACACTTTGTATTTTACTTTAATTCGAGTTTTACAACTTGGCTAAGGGTCATGTCTTAGAGTTCATTGCTTAGGGATAAGTTGACTATATGTACTACTCACGTCTACACCCTTGGCTATAGCATTTGAAAAGTTGAGAAAAGTAAGGTATTGTGTAAGGAAGGAATACGAGTGAAAGTAAAATGTTGTGGGACAAAGGGGCTAAGGGTAAGCCGAATCTAGATTTGATGGTATAATTAACTCCAACCCTAGTTTCAAAAGCATAATCCCAAGTTATATACAATTATCGACCTGACTGTATATAAATTGTTTGAGCATATGTTCATCACATTCATATAATTGTTTAAATAATTTTTATGATATTGCGTAAAAGTACGGTATGAGGAATGCTCACTAAGTTGGATATATTGTAGGTTAATTGAAAGCATGGATTTAGGCTAGAACTCGAGAGTATAACATTTTAGCTAGTAGAATAATAGATATATAAGAATAGAAAGATAATTTATTTAACTAGATGGTACTTTACAACTTCCAATAACCGATATAAATATTTGTAATTTACTTATCTAGTGTTTTAATGGACTAAGATTCGATAGTATAACTTTCTAGCTAGTATAATAATAGATATATAAGAATATAACCAATATAAATATCAACAAGAGACACCAATTTTTTGCGATTATGATGAACTATGGAATATTGAGTATCCATAATTATTTATATTTTATGTTAAATTAATAAATTAAAGATTAAAAGCTATGATGATTAATTAATTAGAGTATTTCAATTTTTAACTTGTAAGGCGGTTTTTGGTATTATGGATACACACATAATAATCATAGTCATTAGAATTAAGCCCAAGTTTACAATGAGCCTAACCTAATATTTTATTAAAACAAATTAAACCAACCACATAAGGTAATAATTTAGGATTATTTAAGTAATAATTAATAGTTGATAAGGGTACCTAGGTAACCTTTATGGAACTTGTACCTACCTTATCACAATTGATTGGATAAGTTTTGAATAGATATGGAACGTCACAAGATAAGTCTCCAATACAAATTTTCGTAATCTACTCCAATAAGTATCCTTTATCTACCTTCTAAAAATTATTAAATAAATATAAAATATAACATAATTTTATATTTTTATCCAAACATATAGCTTTTGTTTTCTATTGAAAAGAAAAAGAACGCATACTGTTCATTAGAAACTCCAAACTATTTCCTGGTTCTTACTTTCCATCTCTCTTGGTCTCATATTTTCCCAAATGCTATCTTTGAGTTGGCGTTACTACAAGAGAAACCCTACCATTACTTCCTTTTTGTTGTACTTCGCACAATTCCTCTAAGATATTCTAATCTAAGTGATTCATTCTCTTTTTTAATGTAGGAACTCTTTTTTTTTTTCTTTTTTTTTTTGTATGCTGTTTATATTATCAACAATAGGTGCTTCAGCAAGTAAGGCACATATGTTCTACCGAAGGAAATAAAAAATAAAAAGTAAGGCGCATATGAACAAAGGCTGGTAAAAAAATCACCAAAATAGGAGAAATCAGTATATCAATTTCTTTTGTTAACGTATTTGATAGTGTTCATTACGATTTCATGACTTTTTTTAGGTCAAATATGTGTTTCTTTATGGATCAATTTTACCTTCTATGGTTCAACTCAAAGTTTAAGAGTTGGTATGAATTTGGTATTGTTATTTATTTGAAGCAAGTGGACCAAAATTTTATGATAGGTTCTAATTATATAATAGCGTTGCATTGTAAATTGATAAATGTGTACTATTTATAAACCATAGAATCATTTATTAGTCAAGAAATTTACCTCAAAAATTCAATTCTATAAAAATGTAATAGAAAATTTTACAAATTTCGTGGGTGCCTTGTATACTATAGGTTCTTTTAAGTACAAATCTTATGATGGTTTGTGAATGTTACAGAGTAGATTTGGTTTTAAAATTTGAGTGCTATACTTACAAAATAAAATATGATAGATTTATATGCTTTCAAACCTCGAGTCAAGACAAATAAATGGCATTAGATAATGCAAAACATTCATCTAAACTAGCTGCAAAGGAAGAAACAACATTTCGCTCTTCCGGATATTTGCTTCGAGTTCTAGCCGAATATGTAGCATTTTAAAGTATAATAAAATAAATAACAAATGGCCAAAGATAGTAAATGTATATGCTCGGAAAAAGTTTTCCGAATAATGGTTCAGAAAAATAAGACGTCTTCCGAAATGTTCCAACGGATCTTGTTTTCCGTCGACGTGCCAATACGTTTTTTTCTTTTTTTTTTTTTTTTTTTTTTTTCAACATCGCATTACAATTGAGAGAGGAAAAGAGAGGAATTCAAATCTCATATATCTCGTTAAAAGAGTAATGTTTATACCATAAGCCTACACTAGCCTTAGCATGTCAATACGGTTTCGAAACTAAAAATAACACTCATATCATTCTTCTTCTATTAATTTTAAATTGGGAATAGTTAAAAAAAAATTCCTTAACATTTATCTGTTTTTCACTTCAATTAATAATGTCTTAAAAATTTCATTTCAATTGTTAACATTTTAAACCTTTATCAAATAAGTCACTCCATCAAGTTTGTTAACTTTTCTGCTCTAAGGACATGTGGCAGCATATCATTAGCTCATGTGTAATTTTTTAAGTAAAAAATAATAAAATAATTTTAAAAAGAATAAAAAGTATAGAAAAATAAAAAAAATGAAAAGAAAAGAAAAAAACTGAAAGAAAAAACCATATATGTAATATAATATATATACTTATTTACATATTTATACATTAATAAATTATATAAAAAAATTCAAAATTTATAAAAAGGAAAAGAAAGTAAAGGTATAAAAAGGTCTAAATCTGACCATCCAACAACAAAAGCTTCTAAGGGAGTTCATGTAACCTCCTCTGGCCTTATCATAGAAGAAAGTTACCACCTACTTTAAAAAGCATAGGCTAGAGTGGCACTAACCACTAGGGGAGGGTCACATGACCCCCTTAAGTGATGGCCGACCAATCTAGGTTGGCTAATAGGAAAATAGAAAGAAAAATCAAAATATAGAGGAAAACCCAATCAAGTTGAAGTCGAGTGTTCGTAACTCCTTTTTATTTATATATTTTTTTTTTTTGCATGGTTTTACTTAAGTAGCTTAGGGTGGCCACCTACCACCTGGGGAGGGTCTTGTGACTCTCCTCTAATGGTTGACAACCAACCTAGGTGGCTAATAGGTTTCACAACCTATTTTTTCAAGTAGGTAGTGACTCACGTCCATGAAAAGTCTGAAATTCAACTATTCCTTACAATTGGGTGGTCAAACTTAAACCTTTTCATATTTTTCTTATCTTTTCTTTTAACAAATTTAAAAAAAAAAAATTATATGATGTATTAATATATAAATACGTAAATAAGTATATATATATTATATTTTTTTTTATTTTTTAGATTTTCTTTTCATTTTGCTAATTCTTATATTTATTTTTTATTCTTTTTAAAATAATTTTATTATTATTTAAGAAAAAAAAAAACTACACTCGAGCCAATGATAGAGGAACTTATTTGACAAATTTTTAAAATGTTGAGGGCCGAAATAAAACTTTTAAAACATTAAGAATTGAAAAAGAAAAACAAATAAACATTGAGAATTTATTTTACTTTTTACATTTTTAATCCTATGATGGCACACATAAGAACGGTTTAATATATGTGGTCGTTATTGATTGTATCAATTCAAAGCATTTAAGTGAATTAATAGATGATAATTAGTAAAGCAACAAGCGTACCATGCAATTAACTAAATTAACTAGATGTCGATTTTTTATTATCGTTAATTTACGTAATTAATACAAGGCAGTTCAATCTTAACGAAAACTTATAAACATTAAGTTGCCATTTAATGCGTATTCTATATATCACAAGATGCTTAATTCTTACCCCTTGAAAACCTTTCAAAGAAAAAGGGAATGGCCGCCCAATCGAGCCATAAAATTAGCCTGGTCTTTTTTCTCCTATTGGGTCTTTATCTATGTCGGTAGCCAATCCAATTGTTGTCAACTTTTCCTTTTTCATCTTGACTGTTGTAATGTCTGGCTAATTCCTTGGAAAGTCTCCCAGTAAATTTAATATCTCTTTCAATAGTAGCATCTTATTCTCATACCAAAGTTAGTGTAGGCTTATTTAGGAAAGTGAAGTGGGATTTCAGATCGTTATTGAGTGATTTCGTCTGTTCACCCATTTCGTTCGAGATCATGTTATTATATTCTTTGGGATTGATCTCATATTATGCTAATAATAAAACCAAACATTTTTTCTAACATAATTACTGTTCATGATGTTGTAATATTATTTATTTGCAATTACAGGTGTGGGAGCTAGGAAGATGGCTTCGGTATGCTCAAGAGATTATTGTGACATAGGTCCGACCTGCTGGTGCTGTAGGCACGTACGAAGTTGTTATTATAAACGGAAAGAATGTGAATCCCTTTGTCCCATAGAAATCTCGGTCGAAAAACATCACCCGGCTTATCCAATCCTACCTTAAATTAGACGATTATTCAACGCAAAGTACTTATTATCTACTCGTTTAGCTTTTAATTAATTATAGATTCAAATTGGAGGCTTACTTCTTTATTTCTCACGTTTTACAACCCTTTTCTTCAAAGAGAAATGCATATACTATTAAATCTAGTAAGTTTATCCTACGTAGTACTTTTCTGCCTTTTGGGTGGAGCCTTTGGAGTTGTGAGCGTTAAGGTCAAAATGTTAAGCAGTATAATCGTGTATTCAATAAAATCCATTGTATTAATAAATCAGTAAAAGATATGTTTGAAAATCTATACAAGAAGTTGCGACTATTTTCCTCTCCTTGTAGAAGTGAAGTAGGATATGAACTCAAAACATTCTCTCTCTCTCTTTTCCTGATTACATAATATATTATAACTTAAAAATGGGAGATTCAAACGTGATCCATCCATTAAAAAACTACGGTTCATATGACTAAACTACAAATGACTTAACAAACATGCTTATTTTAAGAGCAAGCATAAATAATAGGGTTCCATTAAAAACTACCCTGGCACCAATAAACAAAGAGAAGTAAAAGCCAAAGTTTTTATATTTTCAACATTGATTATATACTTAAGGGAAAGGAAATATGTAAAACGTGTAAGTTTTCTTTTTTTAATTTGTCAATTTTTTTTTTCAAATTTAATTTGTCAAGTTTAGGCTACTAAAAATTAGGATAAACAATCTTTCCTTTAATCGTCGGTTCCTATTGTAGCACTAGCGAAGTCTGTTCATACACGGTTACCCTTTTTTAAAAAAATGAAAATTTCCTTTCGCTCTTTTTTTAATAAGATCACCTGTTATTAAATTCTATATAATTAATTTTTTAGATAATTTATATAATTATTTTCGAGATTCGTAGAGTAAGGTATTTCAACACTTCTTTATGTCTCAAATAGTTCTCTTTTCCTTATGTGTAAGATATATTTTCTTTGTGTAATTTTCATCATAGTTTAATTACGGGATCATTGAAAAGATACTACAGCTGCAAATGCACAATACCCAATTATGTGACATATATAAGGTGTGCTTTAGTTTTTATCATCGATATTTCTCTTTTTTCTATTTAATTCCTGAACCTCTTTTTCTCCTTATATTGAAACCTCAACATTTTTAAATTTTTACAGAATTAAGACTTTTATCAAACTCATCAAATTTTCCATCCATCCTTAATACGAATGGTATCTAACGAATCTAGGTAATTAATTAAATAAATTCATAACCTTAAATATATTTAATTATATAGTATAGTTGAAAAATAATATCAACTATATTCAATTACATAATGTAATAAAAATACCAGAAAAAGAAAAAAACCTAGCAAACAAAAGGTCATGCAAAAAACTGTGTAAACCCTAACAACATTTGCCAATCACCTCAAGGCCAATAAAAAATTAACAAATGTAAAAAATAGATAGGAAATTTAACCAAACTAACATAAGTTTTATTTTTGTTATAGTTTGCAATGTTGAGAATTTGAATATAAAGGTGAAGAAAAAACAGATTGAGAACTCAAATAGAAAAAACTAAGAAAAAAAGGTCACGCAAAAAATTGTGTAAACCTCAGCAACTTCTGCCAACCACCTCAAGGCCAACAAAAAGCTAATAAATATAAAAATTAAGATAGAAAATTTAAGCAAACCAAAAGAAGTCCTATTTCCATTAAAGGTAGAAACATTAAAAACTCAAATAGAAGGAAGAAAAGAAAAAACGTTGAGGACTCGAATTGAAAAATATGTAAAATGTTGAGAGCTAAGTATGTACTTTTTATATATGTATGTATGTATGTGTGTGTATATGTATGTATGTATGTATGCATGCATGTATATATGTATATAATGTATGATTATGTAATATTTATTATAATGTCCAAATTACACTGACCTTCCTAAACCTTGACCTTGATACGCATATATTATTGAAATTAGAATTCTTATTGTCATGTAGAAATCAAAGGAAAACTAACATAGGGAATTCTTATTATCTATATGCTTGGTTCGAGCATGAAAACATGGGTTCTCAACAATCTTTTGTGTAGATTAATTGTCGATAAGAAGATTAATAGGAAGTGAAGAAGAAATGCCTAAATTTCATAATAAAAATGAAAGTCATAAAAGCTTCTTGGTTATAATTACAAGGCTACGATATTCTACCTCTACTAACGAAGTAAACACGTTTACTTGCTTTTTTTTGTTTTCCATGAAATAAAGGATGTGCCAAGAAAGATACAAAAATCTTGAAAGAGACTTGTGATCTAAAAAACTTAACCCCCAATCGGCATCATTATAGCCTAATAATGTTAAGGAACTATTTGACAAATAAAACATACCTTTGTTAATAGACCCTTTGATGTACTTAAGAACTTGAACAGCAACCTTCAAATGTAATGTTTGTAGAGCAATCACAAACTAACTTAGCTACTACATACAAAAGGAAAGATCAGGATGAGTCAAGGTTTGTACAGTAGTCGTCCCACAATTCTGCAAAAAACACTTAGATCTAGAAGTAATTCTCTACTATGATTATGAAGTCACAATCTTAGAGGAAAGGAAGTAGATGTTAGCTTAGCACCTATAAGTCTTGTATCCGACGACACATCCAAAGCAAACTTTCATTGATTTAATATAAAACCCTAAGACAATCAACATATCTCTATTCTAAGGAAAAAGCAAACTTCCCTAAGGTCATTCATGGTGAAAGCAGTATGTACAATAGCTTTAACATTGGCAATTTCACTCAAAGAATCTCCAGCAATAAGTACATCATAAACATATACTAAGAGAGCAACAAAACTACGATCATTTTGCCAAGTGAATAGAGAATAGTCTAACTTAGATTGAACAAAACCAAGTAAGACTATGAATTTTGAAACTTCCCTACTCCATTATCTAGAAGCTTGTTTCAATCTATAAAGAGACTTAACAAGCTTACATACCTAACCTTTAGTCGCTACTATCTATCCATCCCTTCTACTTTTGTATAACCTTTAGCCACCAATTGAGCTTTGTAACATTCGATGGTTCCATTTGGTTTATATTTGATTTTATAAACTTATTTGGAACCAATAGGTTGTTTATCAAGAGGTAAAGTTGTAAGTTCCTAAGTGTTGTTTGATTCTAAAGCTAAAAGCTCTAGATTCATTGCTTCTATCCACTTAGCATCAGTCTTTGCTTCATGATAATATCTAGGCTCTTGGACTAAAAAAAATGAGCTAAGGACATCACATAATCATAAGGAAGATTAGAAAGGGTATGATGATTAAATAGTGGATAACAAGAAGAATTACTAGTAAAAGTTATTTTAGAAACAAGGAAATCAAAGTGAATAGTATGTACAAAATCTTGATGCCATTTTGGTGGATGCCTTTCACGTATAGATTTATGCAAGGAAAAGAAGAAGAATCTATGTTTAGAATGGTGTTTAAAATAACATCTGAGCTAATATTTGAGTTATCAAATGAAGTTGTGTTTCAGACAGTGTTTAGGTGATTAGATGAATGACTATGGAAATCGGAATCTCCATGAAGATCAAAAGATGTGGAAAAAGGGAACATCTAATCAAGTCTAGGAAAAGAAGCATCAGTGGACAGCAAAAGAGTCTTACTATTTTTATAAGTAAACACATCCTCAAGAAAAAACACATCACGACTAACGAACAGCCTCTAAGAGGATAAATCAAACAACTTATGCCCCTTTTGGGTTGAAGGATATCCTACAAAAATACGTTGCCTACTTCTGGTGTCAAATTTATCTGATGGTTTAAGCAAGATGGCTACATAATATAAGCAACCAAACACTCAAAGGTGATTGTAACATGGTGGCTTATGAAAAAGCAATTCATAAGGTGTTTTCCAAATGAGAGATTGTATGGGCATGAGATTAATAAGATAGGTGGCAATAAGCAAAGATTCACCCCAAAATTGTTTTGGAATATTATCATGAATTCACAATGATCTTGTGGTATCCAACAAATGTCTATGTTTCCTCTCCACCACTACATTTTCCTATGGTGTAAACACCACACTTCTTTGATTTGTGATCCCATGTTTAGCAAACAAACTTTTGGTTTCATGAGATAAAAATTCTCCCCCATTGTCTAATCTATTGTTCTTTAGTGTAGTAAGAAATTGTGTTTGAACATAGACTGTAAAATCTGATAGTAAAGAAGCAACTCATGATTTATGAGTCATTAGGAAACTCTATGTAGTTTTAGTGCTATCATCAACAATAATGAGGAAAAAAACTAGCACTAGAAATAGAACAAGTGCTATAAGGTCCCTATACATCAACTTGTATTAGATAAAAGGCATTCAAAGAATTAGATTGACTAGAAAAAAAAGAGGCAAACAATGAAATTTTGCTTGCAAACAAGTATCACAAAGAAATTTGGACAAACTAATGTGTTTAAAATTTGACAAATGTTAAAGTTTTGAGGTTAACGAATGGCCTAACCTATGATGAAACAAATCAACCAAAACATCAGTACCAAAATTATTATATAAGAAGAGGTACCATCAATAATAGAAAGTGAATGAAAATCAACCAAAAAAGGCTTTAAGTTTGATACATATAGTCAACAAGAGGTAATGGCTGAAGCTATAATGGCTTTAACCTAAGGGTCTTGAAATTCACGATGATGTGAATCAAACACAGTAATAAGGTTAGCTTATTTAAGTAGTTGATTGAAATTAAATTATAACAAAAGTTTGGAACAAAAAATGCATCAATTAAAGTAATTTGCTGAATGAGTCTAATGACCCCAATAATTTGAACATGGAAGGATTTTCCATCTAGCAATTGGATAGAAATGGGTATAGTAATGTGTGTTTATGTAACAAATGATGTGAATATGGTGTTATGTGATTTGAAGCTCCTGAATCAACAATCCATGAGAACTCTATAGCATTACTAGAATTGAAAGCAAAGACAAAACTACTACCTGCAACAATCATCATAGTAACATGTTGTGATGATGCATAACCTAAATTCTGATCTTTTAAAGCATGAAGAACCTCTTGACAAACCTTAGAAATAAGTTATGATTCTCGTAAGGATACATTCTCATTATGTTGCAGAATACTCATATCACTACTCCCATTACCCCATGAGTTATCCAAAGGAGTATCACCTACAAAAGAATCACCTTGATAAGCATAAGCTACAACCTAATTTCCTCTTTTATCTCTTGCCCCTTTAAACCATTCTGGGTAACTAATAAGCCCGAAATAGTGTTCTACTACATAACCTGTTCTTTTATAGTGAACATAAGTAAGTTTGCTATTTCCTTGACCTCTTTTTTCTATTCTATCTTTAGCAAGAAACTTCTTTTGAGTTTTAGTTAAGAATGCTATTGAATCTTCAATCAAAGTGTTATTACTAGTTACTTGTTTCTGTTTTTCAACTTGATACACCAAATAATATGCTTTGTTAATAATTCGAAGAGGATCCATGTGGAGAATTTGATTCTTGATATTTTCATATTCATCAGCTAACCCAATTAAGAATTGAACTAATTTTGGTCTACTATCTAATTATGCTAGCATTGTTATTGGATCACAACTGCAATTAGACATAGCACCACAAGTACAGCTTGGTAGAAAAGTCATGCTACTAACTTCATCCCACAATTTCTTAAGATTATTGTAGTAGATTGTAATACTTGAGTTCTAGTAGACGATTAAGCAATCCGAATCTCTCACATATCCCATCTCATAGTTCTTTTGCTAATGAAGCATATGTAAAACTTTTAGATAATTCCTTAGTCATAGAGTTTGTAATCTAACATCTGATCATAAAGTTGCATTGAATCCATCTTCGTTCATTAGTAGTATTGCCTTCTAACTTAGGAACAGTCCCATCAATAAAACCCGTTTTTACCTTAGTGCCTAGGGTAGCCTAATAGATATATTCCAACTATTAAAGTTCACTCCATTAAATACTACGTTCGTGATGATTGTTCCAGGATTATTAAATCCAACCAAAAAGAGGATCATCATATGAATTTTATTGATTTCCAATCGTTTTAGTTCAATTACATGCAATAGGTAATCATAAAGCCAAATAAAGAAAGTCATAATAAAAAAGAATAGGAAAGGAACAAATAACCTATATGGATTTCAATAAGGAACTGACTTAAAATAATGAAGAAACTATCTACCCGAGCTTTGATACCATATTGAAATTAGAATTCCTTTTATCATGTAGAAATGGAAGGAAAACTAACAGAGGAAATATGCATCTCACAATTGAACAAAAGAAGGAAAAATGATGATTGTAACTAACTTCTAACAAAATAAGAAAAGTCTATATATATACAAGTTGTGCACATGTGTAATATTATGTGTCAAACTAATAAAAAAAATACATATTTCTACTTATATAACCTCTAAACTTTCAAAGAGTACAAATAACATTTCTAAACTATAATAAATTGGTAATATAAAAAACATTAGTTTTTTTAGTTAGAAAATGCATGGTAACCAAATTTAATGGTTGTTGATCTAATTTAATAAGTTTGATGGAGTGTTCATGCACCAAGGTTAAGATTTAGAATCGATTTGCAACAATTAAAAGTCTAGAGATATATGTACACTAAGTCAAAATTTAGAAGGCTTATTTGCTTTTTTTTTTTCTAAAATAAACTATTTCAAAGTATTGATTAGCTATTGTACATAGAACAACCATCCTATGAACAACATGAAATCAAACATGTGAATAGACTTTTAATAAGGATAGAAAAGTGACTTAAAATAGCTATTCTACCAAGAAAATGGAACATAAAGGAACTAATGCATAATAAGTAGTAACAAAATAAGTTTATATCCAAATTCTCTAGAACAACAATTTGAGTAAATTGCAAATATAACTTGTTATGTATGTGTATTGATTTCCATATTTTTAAAATTGAGCATTGAAACCCCAAAATTCCTATGAAGCATGTTTTCAAACCTTATTTTAATGTTATACCTTAAATAAAATAATTTTAAAAAGTAACAATAAAAATAGTTATAAGAAATTGGAAAAAGAGAGAGTTCCTATTTTTTTTTAATCATGTTTATTTTCCAAGCATTCCTTATACCTCATGTTTACTTTTGCTATCTTAATTTCTTTTCAAGGGCAACATGATCACTCTAGGGATAGAAACACTATTATATTTTCTAAGGATTGGAGGGTTCAAACACTTACACCTCATTCACTTGGAGGGAATTGGAATTCCATTCTTCCCTCATTCCTTATTACGGCATTCACTTTATTTTATCTCATTGAATCATAATCACATAGGAATTCTTATTACTTAAAATCAAGTAATATGGATTCCTTACTTTAACAAAAGAATCACAATTACTTATAAAATTTCATATTTTCTTAAAAATGACCTTATCCCAATTTAACTATTATCAACACCACCACTACCACCGTTGTTGCTACTACCATCATCGACCACCACCACTATTGCCACCAATTATTGTTCCCACTAACTACCGCCACCACCACCAACCCAAAGCTGCTACCACTAACCATCGCTGTTGCTACCACCATTACCTATTACTTCAAGGTTGGTTAAGAAAGAAAATTGACTAAGGGTAATTTAGTCATTAATATTCTATTACGATATATTCTTAAGTTACTTATAGATCTAACTAAATAAAGTAATAAATATTAAACCCTTATTACATTCCTTAGAAATTCCAATTACATTTATCCTTCATTCCATTTAGTGAAGTGAACAGGCCATTAGACTTTTAATAAGGAGCCCATTAAGAATTCCTCTTGCGTAAGTTATTATTTTTTTATTTTTTTCCAATTACATAAGTTCAATTTAAATAAGCTAAATTCTTCTTTCAAACTTAAACTTCAAGTAAATTGTCTATCAAAATCTTTAAAGCTGCATTTCAAAGCTTATAAATCCAAATCTACCATATCAAATTTATACTCCTCTTGTATAATCCAAGGTCGTAGGTACCCTATCTCCTATACATAACTTTAAAGGGGTTGAATTCAATTTCTAAACAAAAAGTTGGTATTTCATTATATAAAGACATGATAACATGATATTTTCCATAAAATATAAGTAAAGTTGAATCAGCTAATGACTGTATAAATTAAGTAGTGCATGGAAGATGGATGAGTTATGGATTTTGTTATATTCTTGAAGTCTACAAAATGTAAAAACAATTACTTCTTCATTGAAATGATGCTTTATTTATTATGTTGTGCTACCAAATAAAAAATATATGGATACATATGTATCATAAAACTCACTAAATTCTGATAGCACTATGCAAATATGTAAATTGAACTCTCAAATATCACATTAATAATGGCTAAAAGCATGAAAAAAAATACAAGTGACTTAAATCCACATTTTTCTCTATTTATATATGTTCAACCTATGGAAAATTTATTTTGTTACTTCTAATACGTATTTGTAAATATATAAATCAAAGAAAAAAATATAAAAGCTAATACAAGTTCAGTAATTGAAACTAATGTTCCAATTATATGCAAAGCCCAAAAAATAAAAATAAAAAGGAGGAAATAAAATAAATAAAATAAGGTTTTAAGGGGCTAGTATAACATATAATTAACTAATGCCTATGAGAGCATTTTAGTCAACAAAAGTTTAAAGCGCCTTAACCCTAACTCTTTTTTTATAAACCTCTTGTTTAACAATAGAGAGCTCTTTTCGCCATCATTGAACAGGAGAACCAAAATATAGATCTTAGGCCCTTAGTGTAAACCCCTAGAATGTTCGATCTAGTTTTTCAAATAGACTCAATTATGTTAAACAATTTAGGAGACGATAGGGCTAATGAAAGAGAAAACCAAGAGAAAACCCTAAAAGAATTGATTAATCACATAAGAAACTTTACTACCCTAAATGCATCTAAATGTTAAAGATTTCATTCAAAAGTGACAGAAACCCTAAAATGATCACTTTAAAGACATGTACATTAATTCAACATAATAAACCCTAAAATCCTAAATTAATAATATAACACTCATATTTTGCCAAATCATTAGAAAAGGATTAGAGATGACTTTCAATCGTGCATATATGTGTTGAATCCTCAAGTAGTCATTTGGAAACTAAAATAATGAATCATAGCTTACATTTATTTCTTAAATATATGATTAAGATAGTTTTACTTAGAGTTAGGGGTATAGTTGAAGATTAGGTTACAAATAGTGAACTTTAATACGCGAATTAATACTTTTTGCATTTGTTATCCAAAATAGTTTATCAAATGAGATATAGAGGCTATAAAGACCTAAAGGAAGACCTCATCGACCATGGTTCCTAATCAATTCACCAAATACCTCATTTCTTCTCATTTCCTTCATTTTTCTCTTAATTTCCCTTAATTACTACATTATGTGCACAAAATTACATATGCTTAAGGGAAGGAATCAAATGTACATAAGACATGTACATATGACATAAGCATGAGGAGAGGCTTATGTAATTACATAATGAAGTAAGTGACGAGGTAAGCACATGATGACATAAGTCATTACATAAGCAAGGGATGACATAAGCAATGACCTAAGCAAATGATGATGTAAGCAATGACATAAGCATAGATTATAAACTAAGAAAAGAAGAAAAGTGTATCATAATTTAGAACCTAAATTCGTAAACCCTAATACACTTTCTAAATTCGATTATACTTAATTGAGTACATGAATTAATAATAGTAAACTAAAAGCCTCTAAGTATAAGGATTAAAGCGTTAACTAACTCATTAAGTATAAGCAAAATATATAAATATAAGTAATAAGAGCAATTAAGAGTTCATAGTTAAAATTTCTCTAAATTTAGTTCATATCGTAAAACACGGGTCATAACATCCAAAATGAACATTACCGTGTAAATGTATGTCCGAAAATAATGAAAAACGACTATAAATTCATAAATATCAGAAATAAAACGAAAAAGATACAAATGGTTAAGAATAAAGTCTAATTGGATAAAAATTGAGGTAATGGAGTAGAAGTAGGGAATTATAATTATTAGTTAATTCAGTTACTTACTAGCGTTATTATCACATAATGATCAGGTGATCCTGAGGTGAGCGAGGACCTCCCAATCGATTACTACGATTAGGGAAAATCGCTATAGTCAAGTGAGTATTTACTCTATGATTCCATGCTTGTTTGTGATTGTAGATAGTAGACCTCCCAATTGACTATTGTGTAGGGTTTGGGAATTGCTTGTGTATGATCTTGTGTGTTGAATTGTGAAATTATCTTAAGTACAGAGAATGCTTTGTTTGTTGCATGGTAGTATAGAAAGTGATTGTGTGTACTATTGGATGGTCACAGCATAATTTGAACTTAAGTATACTCGGCTTATAAAAAGAAACTGGAACATGCATTAACATGCATCGCATAAATATAATTCCGGCCATCACATCACACGGAGGTAAAGAGAGGCCATTCGGGGATTGTTAATATTCATTTATTGGTTCTGTACGGTGCATTCGTACAAAATGACCTTACCCTGGCCTGCGGGAACACTAGGCGTTGGAGGTGCCAACTACCTGGCTAAGGGTCGAGTCTAGAGGTCTCTGTTTAGGGGTGAGTGTGGACTGCGGGGGGCCACTCACGATTATACTAGAACTTGGTTTTATGAAAATAAAAGACCTAATTGATTTGAATACAGAGCGTGGAGTTCCGTAGAAAAGAAAGTTCTAGTATAATACCCAGATCTAATTAGTGCCGTATATACTCCAACCCTGATTTCGGAGGCGTTAAATCTGAGTTACATATATGAACTAGTTAAGTATACGTATTGTTTGGCATTCTGTTTGATCATTTATTAATATGCGTGAATATAATCTACTTATAACTTGCTTGTGGTGTGGTTGAGGGTTTTGCTCACTAAGCTTAAGCTTACACTCCTTTAGACTTTTGCTGCAGGATAGCCTGTTCGTAGAAACTAGCCAAGGAATGCCACGGGTTAGCCTGTGGACTTGAGTAGGAGTGAGCTATTCTGTATATTGAGAGAACGGTTAATGTAGATCTTTACTCATGTACTTTTGTTTTCTTAGTATTGTAGACTTAAATGTACTCTCTTACTGTATGATATAAGCTTTGTAGTTCAAATTTTATATAAATATGTTAATGTTGTGATATCATGTGAATATGTGTGTTCTTGGGAAACTAGTGATTGTAGAGCCTTGTATATTGTATGAAGAGTTCTTGATTGAAAGGATAACCAATTAAGGGTTCTTTGTACAGTATACAGCGTTTGCCACGATTAGGCCGTCTTCAGTTCGTGACACTTAGGTATCAAAATCGCAAGTGGAAGCTAAATTTGCTACAAGAACATTAAACTATGGCAAGATAATTAAAGTTGGTGTTGTGAAATTTGTTTTCTTGCAAAAGAAGGGTAGGAAACCTTACTGATTTTATGATTTGCAACATCATGTAGGGTTGAATTTCTAGCGGAGAAAACAAGCAAGCAATCTTAAACCTAATGTTCTTATGTTAGTTTTGAGAAAATATAAAAGTTAGGGTTGTTTGATCAATAATTGGGTTTTTGATTCATTTAATCTTGGTGTTAAGGGGTTAAATCTGAATATGTAGAGAATGGGTGATTTATCGAGGGTAAGTGTAATGTTGTTTGGATGGTTGCGAATGGCATTTGAAACAAAAAGCTTCGTCCAAGGGGAACATGGCCAAAGACCATAGGCGTGGTTGTGATTGTGCTCTTCTTAGGGGGTGTTATGATGAGTTTTACATGTATAGGAGGAGGAGAATTTTTATTGAGAGGATCATAACCAAGATCTACTACCATAATCCCTAACCATGCTCTTTTAGTAATATAGGAAAGAGACTATCGCCAAATTCTATGATTGTGATTCCTAACCATGGACTTATGTTTCCCTTGATCCTTCCTTTTCATGTTTCCTAATCTTCTAAATAGTAATCTAAGTTAATTTAAACCATTTTAGAATCCTAAATTAGTTCTAAATATCTAAATAATAAGAATTGAACTCATGACTTAAGTCGAATTAAGGAAACTAAGTTAGGACATGAGAGTATATTTCAAAAAGTAAATTCTAAGAGTTGTCTTTATTATTGTATACCAAATGTCAATCTTGGACATACTCTTGACATAGGCACAATTAATAGTGTTAGTTGTTCTGCAGATTCAAGTATGGGATACGTGTATATTTTGTTGTGCTTGTTGAGTGTAGCTGGTTAACTAGAATCAAACTATACTTGGCCTATTAAATTTTATACCGCGTGTACCTGGCTTTGACCTTTCATTGGTATGGTCTAGTGGGTTGTTGAAACACTTAGCGATCATACGTGACTCACTTGATGGGGGTTTCATATTAAGACAACCCAATTAAATCCAAAAAGGATTACTTAAGTGATAGGTAGGACTTACACTAATACTATTATATATATATATACATATATATTGCATGTTTAGGAGTCATGAGTTACTCCAAGTTCTAAGATGTTGAAACTGTGTTGTTTACTAACTAATACAAAGATAATCAAAACGTGCTTACTATATTAGTTTTATATATATGGCCACATGTGAATCTCTATTGTGTATGTGACACACATGTGTTTTTAGTGTTCTATACTGAGCATAGCTTACCTTTCAAGGACTTATGGTTTTTCAGTTGCAGGTATAAGTAATACAAAGAGTATTGAATTCTATGAAGAGTTGGCTATGATTATTGATGGGACTAGTTTTGCTTCGTAGTTGGTTTGCATTTATTTGACATTATTAAGAGTTGAACATATTCTAGTTCATGTATTTAATTTTAGGGACTTATATAGGTTGCTTGTGACTTCCTACTATTTTTCTATTTTTTTTTTTTTTGAGCATGATATTCCTAATTCAGAATTATCAATTCATTAAAAGTAAATGTTATACAATTTGAAGAGTTTCAATAGTTGAATAGAATAATTAGGGGTGATATGTACTTGAGTTAAGTGGTGAAATATATCACTCAAATTTAATATTTGAAGAGATATAAAATGTAAGATTGGTGATATTTACTAAATGTGAATTATAGATAGGTGTCAAGTTATTGGATGCCTTAGCATGTTGGCTCTAAGGGCTAACACGTAGTAGGGGTGTAGCTTCCTAGGTTCTTCGATGTTACATTATACTTGATAAAAAGTACAAAAACCTAGAAGGGGTAAATAATGGTTGTTTCATTCCTCAATAAAAATTGATGCTCTCAGTAATCACAATCATGCCCATGTCTAGCCATATGTCTACATAAATAAGGATTGTATTCCAACTATCCATGGAGTTGCAATCAACATCCCAAGAAAAAAAAGAAATAATAATATCACTAAATTAACTGGAACTATAACTTGAAGAAAGCTTGCTACTAGTATTTGTTTCTAAATTAGTGACATTCTCTATTAAATCTACAAGAGAGGCTCTCAAAAAATCTGTACATAAAAAAGAATTGTATGACTAAACTGAATTACATTGAAAATTTACAAAGAATTGTTTAGTTTAGTACCTTCTTCTCCATAAAGCCAATCCTTTGTACATAAAAGAGCTTCTACAGTTTCTAACTTCAATGAGCTATAATGTTGATCGAGGATTTGACCTCCAATGTTAAATGTTGATTCTAAAGTCATTACAAAACCGATATGTTTAAGAGATAACAAGCCATTCTTGTAACTTGAGAATATCAAAATTGATTAATTTTTCAATAACTTAACACATCCAATTCAACCATCCTAATAAGATTCTACCTCTGACCTCCCCAAAAGTCTCACAAATCTATTCCTAGCTGAAGCCGACCAATCCTAATGCGAACCGTGACTAAGAATAGATAAAGTCAGTCGCTGGATGATTCTAAACTTACAGAGAGCTCGAAAAAGGATTAATGAGGGAAGTGCAAAAGGGAAAAATGATGAATGATGAATGAAGCAATAAGCAAAACCCACGAATAGCTCCAGAGGATATGACACACTAATGAAACTTCTGAAGACTTACAGCATAATTCGATATGATGCACAAATCGGTCCGGTGAGGTTACTCACCACCTAATCTTGCTTAAGGGAAAGGATAAGAGTGATGCATAAAGTAAATAAACAATGTTTTCATTAAGAAAGAAAAATACTCAAAAGTGTATTAAGAATGATGATGTCCGTTACAAGTACAAGGGTATTTATACCCATAAGTTATGGCAACTTGCCTAAAAAGGAAAAGATAAAAAGAGCATTTCTTAAGGAAGTAATGTATAAGATACAAAAAGGTAAAATGAATATATAAGAAAAACAATCATTGGTGCAACAAATTTTGAACATGATACTATACACATGGCAATGTTACATTAGTGAGGTTTCTAAAAGATACGGACAAGAAAGTACAGATGGATGACTTATTCAAGTGGGGATGGCTTAGTTAATCCAGAGTCTCTTTTTCTCAGCTTCTCGGCAAGGAAGATGTTGAGTAATTAGTCGGGTCAGACACTAGTGAGTAATCTTCAATTCAGCACACCATCAAAAGATGAGCAGTCACACAACTCAACATGAAAGGTGACTTGGTAAAGAAGTACTCAACCTCGATAGGGATCAGTTGGAATAGAAGGATTCATCGTGCCAATTCCTCTTATCCTTTAGTTCGGCTGCAGGTTAGAGGTTCAGTAGCCTAATTCCCATCATTCCCTTCGAGTTGTTTTTCATTTGGGATGTTCGCTTAATTCTCTATTAAGGTGATATGAACTGAGGTTGGCAATGTTAAAGGCATTACAAACCCCATAGTTATCGGGCATTTCAAGTCTGTAGGCATTCTCATTGATCTTCTAGAGGATTCTGAAAGGTCCTTCCACTCTAATAGATAATTTGCTCCTCCTCTTGTTCAAAAGCTGTTCCGTACTGAGGTGTAGCCACATCAAGTCTCCCAACTGAAATTGTTTAGTTGTTCTACCCTTGGACTTTTCTCGCTTTTTCCTAGCAGCTTGATCGATGTACTAAGTGACCTTGTCATAGATATGCTGAAGGGATTGTGCTCCAACCAATGCATTAAGGTCCTCTTGCACGGATATTGGTATGGGGCATAGTTGAGGGGCAACTCAAGATTGAACCCATAGACCACCTTGAAGGGAGTCTGCTTAATAATGTTATATACTATTAGGTTATAGGCGAACTCGGCCACTGGCAAGCAAATGTCCAAATCAGTAGAGTTCTTGCCTACTATAGCTTGGAGCAGTAACCCCAAAGTACGATTAACCACCTCTATTTGGCCATCAGTTTAAGGGTGACATGAGGTACTAAAGTATAATTTAGTTCCCAACTAATGCTACAAGGTTCTCCAAAATGGCTCGAGAACTTCTAATCTCTGTCGGAGACTACACTTCTTGGCACGCCATGTATCCATACAATCTCCTTCAAAATGAGAGAAGCAATAGCTGAAGCATCGTTAGTTTTCATGTATAGTACAAAGTGTGCTGTTTTACTAAACCTATCTACGACGACCATTACAAAGTTCTTGCCTCGAGTTGTTTGCGGTAGTCCAAGAACAAAGTCTATACTCAATTCAGTCCACGACCTTGTTGGGACAGGTAGATGAATTGCTTTCCCTTACTCGGCTTGGCACTTGGCCTTCTTACACACGGTACAACTTTTGACAACTCGATTAAAAGAATTGGCCATTTATCGGTTCACAAGTCCTCCTTTCCCCAAAATGTCCGGAGAGACCTCTACTATAGGCTTTTCTAATTAGTGGCTCCCTTAGTGAACAAATCGACATGCATAATTTTCTACCTTGGAAAAAGTAGCCATCCTCCACATAATATTCGTCCACTATCCTCCCATCAACACATCGTGAAATTATGAGTCTAAAGTGTGGATCCTTGGAATACTGTTCTTTGATACTTGCAAACCTAAATAATCTGGTCTACAGTTCTGATAGAAGTGCATATCTCTTTAAAAGAGCATCTACAACTACATTTCTCTTTCCATGCTTATACTTTATTACAAAATTGAATCCTTCAGGGAATTCAACCCATCCCACCTACTACTTCGATAACTTGGTCTAACTTTAGAGGTACCTTAATGATTCATGGTCGGTATATATGAAAAATTCTCTCGATAGTAAATAATGTTGCCATACTTGCATTCCTCGGATCAGTGCAAAAAATTCCTTATCGTATACGAAGTAGTTTAGTTGCGATCCTCGGAGCTTCTCATTGTAGAAGGCAATTGGTCGGTCTTCTTGCATTCGGACAGTGCTTATTCTAATGCCTGATACGTGGCATTCTAGCTCAAAAATTTTGTCGAAGTCAAGTAGCACTCACTCTTTTACCTCGACAAAACTCCTCTCCTCCCTTTCTCCCCATCGAAAGTCGGTGTTTTTCTTTGTTAACTCAGTAAGTGGTGTAGTGAAGGTACTGAAATTCCTAATGAACCTTTTGTAAAATGAAGCCAATCTATAGAAACTTCTCACATTGGCACAAGTCATAGGAGTCGGCCACTCGACAATTGCTCAGATCTTTTCATCATTGACTCATAAGCTTCCTCTACTGACTAAAAAGCCTAAAAACACCAATTCCTCTTGGCAAAAGCAACATTTCTTTAGATTGTCAAATAGTCTCTCGGTATAGAGGATATCCAAGATTGCTTTGAGATATTTACAATAACTCGGCATGTCGATACTATAGACTAAGATGTCGTCAAAGTACACTGCAACATACTTGCTTATTCGATGTCTCAATACATGGTTCATTAGCCTCATGAAAGTACATAGGGCATTCAATAAGCTAAAAGGCATGACCATTCATTCGTAAAGTCCATATCGAGTCTTAAATGTAGTCTTTCACTCGTCTCTTGGCCTCATACGAATTTTATGATAGCCAAATTTAAGATCAATCTTACTGAAAATCTTAGCTCCATTGAGTTCATCCAACATGTCTTCACCTTAAGATTGGATACCTATATTTGATCGTGATATTGTTTATAGCTCGACTATCTACACACATTCGCTAGGTTCCATCCTTCTTTGGCACTAGAAGTATAGGCATAACATAAGGGCTGAGACTCTCTCTTATATAGTCTCTCTCCAGCAACTCATTGAATTGACATTAGAGCTTAGAAGCCAACTCAGGTTTCATCCGATAAGCTGACTCATTCAACAGTGTAGTGTCGAGTACTAAGTCAATGCAATGCTCTATGCCTCGAGTTGGGGGTAACTCCTCAAGTAACTGTTTTAGGAATAAGTTGGCATATTCATCTAACAACTCCTTGATCTCCTAAGGTAACTCACCCTGCTCCTTCATTTCCAATAGTTGCCTAACCAACAAGAGGGTCCACTCATTAGCATTAATAGCCTCTCGGAGTTTGGCTCTACTTATCACCAAAGCCTTCTTCAATCCACAAGTAACTTTCGTCTACAACTTATTAACTTCTCTCAATGGCATCGGATTTAGCATAATCTTCCAGTTGTCCTTATCGAACATATACGTATTCATGTAGCCGTCATATATAAGTCTCCTATCAAACAACCACGGTCTACCCAGCAACACGTAGGAAGCACATATGGACAGTACGCCACAAAGAATCTAGTCAGAGTTATTCCCTATAGTAATCAGCAATAGTATTCACCGAATGACATGTAATGCTCCTTTTTCACTCCATTAGTGTAACTTATATGGCCTTAGATGCGCAATAGTCAACAACTTCAGCTTTGAAACAAGATCAGCTGATGCCATGTTGGTGCAACTTCTACCATCCATAATGAGGGCGCACACCTGATCATTTTCCTTACAGGTGATATGGAACAACTTATCTCTCTACTCCTCCTCTAGCAAGGGCTGATAGTTCATAGTGCATCGGATAACCATGAGTAACTTGTCTAAGTCCACAACAAACATATCCTCCTTAATCAACTCTTTCTTAACACTTTCTTTCTTAGTAGGAACCTCTTCTCCCTCAGGTTCTTCATCCACATTTTCTACTTCTAGCTTTAGAATGTCTCCCTTGATGACCATCATCCTTTGATTCAAGTACTAAGCAGCCATGTATCCAAACCCTTGACACTTGAAGCACTTGATTTAGCTAGTCTTCCTACCAAACCCTTGCCCCTTCTCATAAGTTTGAGTTGGCACGCCACCATCAAGTTGGCCCTTCTACTTGGCTCTGTTCTTGGCTGAGCTTGATGACTTGCCTGTCCGGATCGGCTAGTCGGCATCCTCGCCAATACTTGACTCCTTCTTTGGCTCTCTATTCACTGGGTAATCCCAACAGTTTCATCCATTGTGTTAAATCGTTAGAGCTCTACAACATCTTGAACGTCGCCTCTCAAGCCAGTAATGAATCTTGAAATTATTTGAGCTGATGGTTTCTCTATTTCGTAATAGATCATGAGCATTTGAAACTCTTAAACATATTCATCAATAGTTTGACCTCCTTATTTCAGCTGCTGAAGCCAAGTGAAAATATCTTAGAGATAAGTTTCTGGCATGAACCTATTTCTGAGCACTCTCTTCATCTCAGGCTAAGTGTTAATCACTCGATATCCCTCTCGTCTTCTAATGGCCTAATAATTCTTCCACCACATAGCAACATATCTGGAGAACTCGATAGCAATAGTTCCTAACTTCTCATAATCCTCATATTGGTAATAATCAAACACAGGCTCCTCTTTCTCTTCTCACTCCAAATATTCATCAGCATTCTTAAATCCATTGAAACTCAGAATCCGAAGCTTCACATGATCGGATGTACTAGAGATTCATATACGCTCTTCTTCAAAATACTCTTCTTCCTCTTCATCAAGCTCTCTTAGGTCTATCCTTTGCCTTACTCGTCTGCCAACTCCTCCACCTCGAACGGGTCAAGCTAGGTTCTAACCTCTAATAGGTTAAGTAGCATATGGGTTGTTTTGTACAGCCTCAGTGGGTCGGTAAGACAGCTCATGAACAGCTCTGGTTAGATCTACTAAGAGGTTAGTTACCTCATCAAGCCTCTCATTAATGCTATTGGGAGTTCCCTAACACTATCATACATGGTAGGCAACTCTACTATTGTCACCAATACTAATATTCATATTTAGGTTTGTCATTTTTCTTTAGAGATTCAAAGCTTAAACAAACATTTTAGGAAATTAACAATTAACAACATAGCAATCAAATAAACCCAGTAACTTGCTCTGCTTCACACACTCAAAATAGAGTACAATAGAACTTTAAAAAGAACTAATGATACCATGATGGTGTAAACTGTAACCAAGAATAGCCAAAACTAGTTGCTAGATGGGTCCAACCTTTTAAAAAGCTTGAAAAAGGATTAATAGGGGAAGTGCAAAAGGGTAAAATGACGAATGAAGTAGTAAGCAAAACCCATGAATAGCTCTAAAGGATATGACGCACTGATGAAACTTCCGATGAATTACAGCACAATTCGATATGACGTATAAATCAGTCCGGTGAGTTTACTCACTACCTAACCTTGCTTAAGGGAAAGGATAAGAGTGATACTAAGAGTAAACAAATTTGTTTACACAAGGAAGAAAAATACTCAAAAGTATATTAAGAATAATGATCTCCGTTACAAGTACAAAGGCATTTATACCCATAAATTAGAGCAACTTGCCTACAAAGGAAGTAATGTGCAAGATACAAAAAGGTAAAAATGAATATACAAAAAAAAAAATCATTGGTGCAACGGATTCTACACATGATACTATATATGTAATGATGTTATATTGGTAACGTTGTTAGAAAATGTAGACAAGAAAGTACGAATGGATGACTTATCCGAGTAAGAATGGCTTAGTTAGTCCAGAGTCTCTCTTTCTCAACTTCTCGATAAGGAAGATGCCAAGTAATTGGTCGGCTTAGGCGCTAGTGAGTAATCTTCAATTCAGCTTACCATAGAAAGGTGGGTAGTTATACGGCTCAACATGAAAGGTAACTCGGCAAGGAGGTACTTGGCCTTGGCAGGAGTTAGTTGGAATAAAAGGATTTGTCAAGCCAATCCCTCTAATCCTCAAGCTCAGCTGCGAGTTAGAAGTTCGGTAGCCTAATTCTCATCTTATCCCACTCAAGGCCGACCTGCCCTATCTAAGGCTGAGCTGTTACTAAAAGACCAAGAAAGGAAAGAAAGATAGTTCAGTAACAACTCTATCAACTAGGGACAAAAAATCTAATATCCCAAGTCCAAGGACCAACTCAACACGAAGAATCTAGTGTGAGTAATTCACAAGTTCAATAATTGTGGGCTGACCTCACTAAGAGCTTAGTCAAACATAATGAGACTTTAAGGAATTTAACTCCAACTTGAACAACCAGCTGTCAACTTAATCCTACTCAAACCCAACCTACCATAAAATAGCTTAAATACCTTATATGCTAACCTTCTTGTTAAACGTACTGTTTAGCACAATTTTGTATACTTATAAATATCTTCCTTAACTTTAGTTGTAAGCCTACTTTAAGATTTAAGGCCTTGTATTTTATTTATAGTTTTACTACTAAGATATTAGGACTTACTATAAATAGTAACTATTATAATTAGCAGCCAACATAGTTGAACATTTTGAAGTAAGAATATACTTAATATCTCCATAAGCTGTTCAAGCTTGTGTCTTAGATTATTAAGTATTGTTTTATTCTTTAATCTTTCTTGTGTTCTTATCAATCTTCTTGAGATTATGGTAAATCCCTCATTTAATCAAATTAGCAAGTCATATCTAACCCCTCATTTGAAACTTGAGTGTTGATTTAGTGTTCAGTCATATTGAACCTCATTTCAAAATCAAACCCAATTGTGCTTATGTTTTGGTGAGTAATATAAATCGACATTCACATTCAAACCCCATTCCACTTACTAATTCCTCATTTTCATTAAACTTCGAATACCCATTTATAGTTCATATTTGCTACGTACTTTGATCCATATTGTCTTGGTATCGAAGCTTGGGGAGACACGCATGTTAGTTTTCTTCAAAGTTTGATTCGTAGGTTCTTACTCTTTTGTGAACTAATGTTTAAGTTGTGGTTTACTATACTATATGTAACAGTGGTAGTGGTACTTGAGTTCTTGAAGTATACTGTATTGAGTAATGATAGTTTTTGAGTTGTTGTCAGCTATATTTTGGCCAAACAGACCTCCAACAGATGTGGCTGATTCAAGGTAAACTAATTAGCTCAAAATACAAGGGATGAGCCTCGAACATATAGCCAAAGACTTGACAACATCAAGCTTAAGCTGCCAACCTTCAATGGTAATAGCTAACCTAAAGTGTTCCTTGACTAAGTTCCTTGAGTAGAAAAGTTATTTGAGTGTTATGAGTGCAATAATCGAATAAAAGTTAAGTTAGTCTTACTGTCCCTTATTGAATATGCAAGTTTTTGGTGGGACAAATTAATTGCTAAGTGTAACGCTGAAGGAGAAAATTCGATCAAAACTTGAAGGCTTATAAAACATTTGATGAATTAGCAATTTGTGCTTACTTAGTTCAAGCAAGAGATGCTCCATGCTTTCCAGCACCTAAGGTAAGGTCGAAACACTGTTAAAGAGTACATGTAAGAGTTTGAGACCTTAATAACTGGATATGAGATTGTTGAGCCCTAGGATAACCATATTGCTAGGTTCTTAAATGGACTTCGAGATGACATTACCTACTGGTCGAGTTGCAGCCACTCAACTTATTAGTAAGCTTATCAATTTGGCATTAAAGGTAGAGAAACTAAGGAGAATAAGACACCAAAGGCTAACCAACCGATCTCAACTTAGCAACCCTAAGCCTAAGAGGTACGAAGAGAAGAAAAAGCCTCAAAAGAAGATGAAGAAAGTAGAGTTGAACCAACTTGACTAGGTTAAGACAAAGAAAGTGGAGAAGGAAAGAGTGCCCGACATCAAAGCCCGAGAAGTTAAATGCTTCAAGTGCATTGGATAAGGACATAATGCCTCCCAATGTCTAAACAAGATGGTCATGATTTTGAAAGGCAAAGGCCCGGACACTCAAGAGGAAAGCTAAAGTGACAAGAGCTTAGGAAGTGACATAAAAGAGTTAAATGTTTATCTAGATGTGGATGAACTCTTAGTCATGAAGAGCGGACTTAAAAGAAGACTCAAGTCAAAGGGAAAACTTATTCTAAATATGATATTTGATAAAGGGGAAGACCCATTCCCTAGTTGTTGATAAAGGTAGTTGTACCAATATCGTTTCTACCAAGCTAATTATAAGGATGAAACTACCGACCTACTCTCATCCCCAATCTTATGGACTAAGTGGATTAATGACAAGGGTATGGTCCATGTGCATGAGAGAGTCAAAATACAAAGCCATGAAACACTATCCTAAGCTTGATCCCTAGTAAAAACAAAAAGGCAATTCATTAGTCCCTTCCACTTCAAAAGTTGTCAGTTCTAGCCCATTCGAACTCCAAAGAACCTAAGCCAAAATCACATATGGAAGCTCAAGAGCGTTAAGACCTACAAGTCTAGGGCATGGGGCATTTAGTCTTTGAAATTTCATAACTGGGGCATGTTTTAAGGAATTGGGGAATAAGGTCAATACCCTAAGGTCAATCAATCCTTATGTAAGGAATTGGTAACTCACTTTTAAAAAGTTTTGAATGAAAAGAGGCGAGTTATATCCTATATACTAACCCTTAAACACCTTGAGAGTTAAGAGACATCATGGTAAGGATATGTTGGACTCATTCCTTAAAGGAGATCTATTTTGAATTTGATACGTAGACCAAAATGAAATTAGGTATTCATTTTCAATCCCAAACACAATTATCCTTTAATAAACCCGTTGAACTGATCTGGAGTCCTTTCAAATGTAAACCTTATCAAGAACCACCGCACAGTGGGGCAATTTGGAGGTTAGGGTCATTGATTAGTAGAGATGGATAAAATTGATTTATGTTTACCCTAGTACCCTTTGAAGAAGAGCTAACATTTTTCCAAATACCCCAAAGGCCACATATACCTTACTTAAGCCAATGCACTCTGAACCTATGGATTTAAGGCCTTGATTCATCTAAAGACAAAAACTTGACAAAAGAGATAGTTATTTTTTAGGAGAGAAAAGAAAGAAATGAAATGAAATGAAATGAAAAAAAAAAAGAAAAAGAAAAAAATAGGAAAAAGGAAAATGAAGAAATACCCAAATGTTGGGCTTAAGAAAATCCCCAATCAAATAAGGCTTAAGTTGCTAAAAACCACAAGGCCTTAAATCGCATTCCCAACCAAAAACATAAAACCTCATATTCATTCAGAATCATGTTTTCAACCATAAACCAAAAACTCCATATTCAGTTTAAAATCACACTCTAAATCATGAACATAAACCCTTTCTATCCACTTGATTCTCAAATACAAGACCTTCCCACACATAAGACCTTCCTACCTATAATACCTCCCTACTCAAAGCTCTTCCAATTTTGAAGAATAATTTATTTAAGATAAAAATTACGTTTGAAACTGGGGCAAGCGCACATCTAGTTCATTGTTAAGGGTTCTTGACCTGTACCCCCCAGGTTAGACAAAAGCACTTCTTTTAAAATAGGCCCTCTCAATTAACTTCTTTTGAAACCATTTGACTAAAAGCCCAATTTACAAAATTGAACCTGAAAAGACCTAATAGATCGATCAGAGCATATCACTTACAAACTGGATTATAATTTCTGGAACAATAATCAAGAGTGAAATCCAAACCGAGAGTGCATAAGGAAGTCCTCTTCGACTAGACTAACTGTGAGTTACCTTTTCCTTATAAAATGAATATCTAAGGCCTATCCAAGAAGCTCATTGTCTAGGTTACAAACTAGAGTGGATATGAGATACCCTACATGATTATAGCGTTTGCTTTTTAAATAGGAATTTGTATCCATTAGCAAACTTTCAAGGAAACGGAAGGAAAGAAGAAAATGAAAAGACATGAAAACAAGAGAGAGAAAGTAGAGGCTTGTTACAAGTTTTTCCATTCATTTTCCAGTCTATTTCATCCATAGTAGCCAAATTTTCAATTCATGTTAAAAATAGTTTTCACCAAATTCCTTGTTTGTAAATTTCTAAAATCATGAGTTTTTTTTTCTTGAGTCAACCATGTTCCTTAGTTTTACTTTCAACTGTTAATAGAGTTTAAGCGAGTCCAAAGGGTGCTTACCCTTTATCTATTTTCTCAAAGATATAGCCAACTCATAGAGCACTATTCCTATCCATATCTTCTTTAGCACTTCAGTCAGCTTATGGAATGCTATCCAGATTCATATTTTCATCTTGGGATCTAGCCAGCTCATAAAACGCAATCCCAATCTAGAGTTTCTTAAGCTTCCAGCTGGCTCCCAAAACACAGTCCCAATTTATAATCTCTTAGAGAGCTAACCAGCTCATGAGTGTACTCCCAATCTAGAGTTTCATAGGCTCCCAGTCGCCCAACTCATAGAATGTTGCCTAACTTATAATCTTTTAGGGATTTAGCAAACTCATGGAACACTATCTCAATACTAAGTTTCTTTATCTTTAGGTCTTAGCCAGCTCAAAGGGTACTTCGACAGCCTCGGTTAATCAACTCATTAGGGTACGACCAAGTTTCTTCGTCTTTTGGTCTTAACCAGCTCAAAGAGTGCTTCGACCGCCTTAGTTAGTCAACTCATTAAGGCATAACTAAGTTTCCTCATCTATAGGTCTTAGTTAGCTCAAAGGGCGCTTTGACCACCTTGGTTAGTCAACTCATTAAGGTACGACCAAGTTTCTTTATCTTTACGTCTTAGCCAGCTCAAAGGGCGCTTCGACCGCCTCAGTTAGTCAGCTCATTAGGCTACAACCAAGTTTCCTCATCTATAGGTCTTAGTCAGTTCAAAGGGTGTTTTGCCTACCTTAGTTAGTCAGCTCATTAAGGCACAACAAAGTTTCTTCATCTTTAGGTCTTTGCCAGCTCAAAGGGCGCTTTAACCGCCTTGGTTAGTCAGCTCATTAAGGCACGACCAAGTTTCCTCATCTTTTAGGTCTTAGCCAACTCAAAAGACGCTTTGATCGCCTTGGTTAGTCAGCTTATTAAGGTACGACTAAGTTTCCTCATCTTTTAGGTCTTAGCCAACTCAAAGGGCGCTTTAACCACCTTGATTAGTCAGCTCATTAGAGTATAACTAAGTTTCTTCATCTTTTAGGTCTTAGCCAGCTCAAAGGGCGTTTTGATTACCTTGGTTAGTCAACTCATTAGGGTACAACCAAGTTTTCTCATTTTTAGGTCTTAACCAGCCCAAAGGGCGCTTTGACCGCCTTAGTTAGTCTGCTCATTAGGGCACGACCAAGTTTCCTCATTTTTAGATCTTAGCTAACTCAAAGGACACTTTGACCGCCTTAGTTAGTCAGCTCATTAAGGCACGACCAAGTTTCCTCATTTTTAGGTCTTAACCAGCCCAAAGGGCGCTTTAACCTCCTTGGTTAGTCAGCTCATTAGGCTATAACCAAGTTTCTTTATCTTTAGGGCCTTAGCCAGCTCAAGGAGCACTTTGACCACCTTAGTTAGTTAACTCATTAGGGCACGACCGAGTTTCCTTATCTATAGGTCTTAACTAGCTCAAAGGGTACTTTGACCACCTTAGTTAGTCAGCTCATTAAGATACAACTAAGTTTCTTTATCTTTAGGGCCTCAACCAGTTCAAGAAGCGCTTCGCCCACATTGCTTAGTCAGCCAATAGGGAGTAGGACAAAGTTCTCATTATTCTTTTGGGGATTTTTGCTAGCCCATAAGGGTGTCACCCTAGCTATTCTTAGGATAGAGTAGTCCCAAGGCAAAAACGGTGTCTCTTTTGTCTTTATAGCAAAGTTTTATGCAAACTTCATCACAAAGAAGGGCAGCTATAGACACTTGATTTTTTTTCCCTCCGTAATCCTAATTTTTTATTTTTTATTTTTATAAATAAGGTCCTAATTAAAAGAAATAGAAAAATAAAAATAACAAAAATTGACTAATGATGAAAATACAAAAAAATGAGAAAAGAAAAATTAATATAAAAGATTATTTTAGATTTTTAGAAATTAAATTATTTTTGGGTCAATTAGTCTAGTTTTGATTCGGTTCAAATAATTTTACAGAATCGTGTATTTTAAGTACAATTCAATTATATTAAAAATTAAGGCTTAAGCTAACGGCTTAGGATAAGCAATGAAGTAGTTGATATGGAGTTAGTTTGAGGCTATAGGTTTGAATCTCACAAGATACTTATATATCTTTTATTTTTCTATCTTTTACAAAAAGCGAGATAAATAAGTGGAATTATATATAATCAAATTTTCTTCGTTTGAATTTGAATAGTTAAAAAATATTCTAATCTAATTTGATTTTATTAAATCAGATTTGAATTAATTCGGATCTAATTTAATGGATAATATGATTTGGTTTGGGTTTTATAAATATACAACCTAGCAAAAGGAAGAGGGGGATTTTTTTTTATTTTATTTCCCCAACACGATCAACAGACCATTCTCGTAGTACCAAGGACAGTACAGTAAATTTCAATCGCCAAAAGCCAACTTTATGCAGTAGAGGATCAATCCAACAACACTGCAGTAGCTATGACATTGCAGTGGCCACGTTCAACACCGCTCCACAAACACTGCAGTAGCTATGACATTGCAGTGGCTACGTTCAAACCACTCTACGAACATTGTTGTAGCAACGACATTCGCCACGTACAGCACCGACGACAACCTCCATTGCAGCACCACGACTCTCTCCCAAGCCATGTCTAACACTGCTGAGGACAATCAAACACATGCAACGACAACTCCATGCAAGTCACTGCACAACAGTGGCCAGTCACAATCTACAACAAGCATACTTTAAGCAACTAGCTACGATTGCGATCGTACCTCATCCTCTCCAACCATCTCCTACATCGATCAGCTGCAGAACACATCTGCCCGCATACGAACCTGCAATGGCACTATACCTTCATTTCTCTTGTCACTCACGTCTATAACCACGCTGACGTCAATCCAACTCTAAAGCCAACAATATTCACACACAGACTACACAGCCAAGCCACGCAAGTCCAACCTCTACGCCGACATCCCTGCCGTACATGAGTGAACCCTGAAGTATATAGTCCCTGAATAGTAAAGCACCTAGTCACATGCTGATCGAACTTCAAGTCTTAATCGCTACAACTGTAGCACAACCCACGACACCTGACAACAGCAACCTAGACCGATGTTGCACAACAATTCCAAACGCAATACGGCAACAGCACGCCTAGCCAATTCCAATCAATTAGGTTCGGTTGCTAGATTTTGTTTATTTATTACTGTTTGATTTTTTATTATTATGTTTCAAGTCATTAATTATTTAATAGTATATATATATATTATCTAGGAAACTTTTAATACTAGTTTATATATCTTAAGTATATTATATAGTTTATTAATTTATTTAGATAAGTAGTTGTTAATAGTAAATATATAGGTTTGAATATATATATATATATATATATTTGTGTGTGTGCGTGTGTGTGTAAGTGCATGCGTGTGTGTGTGCGTGCGTTCGTGTGTATGTGTATGTGTGTGTGTATGTGTGCGTGCGTGCGTGTGTGCATGTGTGTGTACGTGTGTGTGTACATGCGTGTGTGTATGCGTGTGCGTGTGCATGTGCGTATGCGTTCGTGCGCGTGTGTGTGTTTATGGGTGTGTGTGTGTGTAGGTGTACGTGCGCGTGCGCGTGCGTGTGTGTGTATGTGTTGGGGGGAGGGGGGGCGGTGTATGTGTATGTGTGTAGGTGTACATGCACATGCGCGTGCGTGTGCGTGTGCGTGTGCGTGTGTGTGTGTACGTGTGCATGCACGTGCATGTGTGTGTATGTGTGCGTGTGTGTGTGTGTGTGTGTGTGTGTGTGTGTGTGTGTGGGGGGGGGGGGGGGGGTATAGGTGTACGTGCGTATGTGCGTGTGTGTGTGTGTGCGTGTGTGTGTGTGTGCATGTGTGTGTGTGCGTGTGTAGGTGTGCGTGTGTGTGTATGTGTGTGCGTGTGCATGTGTGCGTGCGTACGTACGCGTGCGCGTGGGCATGTGTGTGTGTGTGTAGGTGTGTGTGTGTATGGGTGTGGGTGTGTGCGTGTGTATGTGCATGTGTGTGGGTGTGTGCGTGTGTATGTGCATGTGTGTGGGTGTGTGTAGGTGGGTGTGTGTGTGTGTGAGTGTGTGTGTGTGTGTGTATATGTGTGTGTGTGTATGTGTGCGTGTGTGCGTGTGTGTGGGTGTGTGTGTGTGTGTGCGTGCGTGTGTGTGTAGGTGTATGTGCGCGTGCGCGTGCGTGTACATGTATGTGTATGGGTGTGTGTATGTGTGTACGTGTATGTGTATGCGTATGCATGCGTATACGTGTGTATGTGCGTGCGTGTGCGTGTGTGTATGTATGTATATGTGCGTATGTGTGTGTGCATGTGCGTGTGCATGTGTATATTAGCTTAAGATTTTTTTCTTTCTTTCTTTGGATTAGGTTGTTTAGAAATCATCATGTAGAAAATTATTTCTTAGAAATAAAAATTGACAAAAGAGAAATTTTTACAAAAAGGTTATAGTATCTTAGAGAGTTCTTTTAATCACTTACAAGTTAGGGCCCTTCAGAGTTTTTTTTTTTTTAAATAAACTGAATCAATTAACAATGTAAACTTGGTCGATTTTCAAAATTAAAATCAACTAACATACTAAAGTTTTTAAAAAGAACTATGATCGTCTAATCCCCGGCTAATAGGTACATAGGTACATAGGTACATAGGTACTTTTTGGGCGACGATAAAATATGTAGAAACTTAGTTTTTTTTTCTTTTGATTTTTTTATTTATTTATTTTTTCTTTAAAAATATTATAATCAGAAAAATAATCATAAATTCGGTAAATAAATAGTAGTACCCATTAGGATTTAATAGGTTAACCCCTGAACTCGAAACCCTCTAGTTCTTTATTTAAATTGAAATTAAAGACCGGTAGTCAAATTGTAATCAATCCACCCAATTGATTACGATTTCTTTTATTTTTCTCGACTTTGGGTGGGTAGCGACTCCAAATTTTTTTTGAAAGAAAAAAACCAAAAATTTCCAATTTATTTAGTTAAGGATTAATATTAAATGGGTTAGGGTTTAGTATTAATTGGAAATGGGAAAATTAATTTAAAATAAAATAAACCGAAAAATTAGGCCCGACAGTAGTAAATTTAATTCTTGGCCAACCTTGGGAGTACGATCAAAGAGTGATCCATAATGGCTTCTTCAACACTTACGCAATGGGAAGAGCTACTACTTGACCCCCATAAGTTTTGAGGAGATTCAAAGCAGCCAAACACCCATGACTAAAGGAAAAGAGAAGAGGAGCCTCTTCAACATCCAAGCAGATGCTCATTGCCTAAAGTCAAAGACAACTTCTCTTCAACCCTACGCTAATAATAGGATTCGGCCTTCGACCTCCCTAAAACCCTCATAGATCTGTTCCTAATCGAGTCTAACCTGCCCTACCTAAGGTCGAGTTGATACCAGAAGGCTATAAAAGGAAAGAAAGACTATTCGATAACAACTTTGTCAGTTGTCAAGAAGACCAAAGACCAAACAGCTGAGGTCATAAGTCTAAAGCCCAACTCAATACCGTACCAGAAATCTAGTAGTGAGTAATCTATGAGTTCAACAACCATAGACTAACCTTAATGGGAGCTCGACTAAGCATAATGAGACTTTAAGGAATTCAACTCTAACTTAAATAACCAACTGTCGACCTAATCTTACTTGGACCCAACCTATCCCAAAACAACTCAGATACCCTACACGCTAACCTTCTTGTTAAACGCACCATTTAGCACAATTTTGTATACTTGTAAATATTTTCCTAAAGCTTAGTTGTAGGCCTATTTTAAGGTTTAAGACCTTATATATTATTTACAGTTTGCTACTAAGGTTTTAGAACATACTATAAATATAGACTATTCTCATTAATAGCCAACGTAGTTGAATATTTTGAAGTAAGAATATACTTGATATCTTTGTGAGCTATTTAAGCTTGTGTCTCAAATTATTAAGTATTGTTTTATTCTTTAATTTTTATTGTGTTCTTATCAATCTTGTTCTTGAGGTTATGGTGAACCCCTCATTTAAGCAAGTTAGTAAGTCATATCTAATCCCTAATTTAAAACTCGAGTATTAATTTAGTATCCGTAAGTCATATCAAGTTCTATTTTGAACTCAAACCCAATTGTGCTTGTGTTTTGATACATGATATCCATCCACATTCATATTCACATTCAAACCCCATTTTACTTAGTAATTCCTCTTTTCTATTGAACTTCGAAAATCCATTCGTAGTTCATGTCTATTGTGCACTTCAATCAGTTCACATCCTATGTCGCTACTCATCTAAACATAACTCTAATTCAAATCTAATAGTGGTCCTAAGGATTTGCATGCTTTTAAAAGATTGAAATCTTATACAAGATAAAAAAAAACTATAAGCATCATTTGAAATAAAATTAACTTTAAAAGTGCAAAAACAATCATACAATCATAAAATTAAGTTACCAATAAGTCGTCACCCTATTCATCATTCACACATTTTTTGCCTTTTGATTTACTGGTACCTACATTTTCATCTGAAGTTGCATCATTTTTCTTTGCATATTCATTGAAGAGAGGAAACAACACTCTTTTGACTTTCATAAACTCATTTGAGTCATCTCCATAAATCCTATAATAAGTCTATTCAACAAATAAAGTTTATAAAGTAGGTCTAATGTAATAGCAATTGTCAAAGTCAAACTAAACTCGTATCAATATTTTTTAAATTTAAAAAATATCTTAATTTTCATGTCTTTGAAATACGCTTCATTTCTAATCATATTATTTTTCAATGCTCGATATGCCTTAAAAACCATGAGAAAGTACAAGTTGGTAGTATGATACTTTGTTTTAAAAAATTAACAAGTAATATCATAGAAACGCCTCAAAAACTTACTCATTTTCTCAATCTTGTCTCATTCTTCTAAAGAAGGATAACTCTTATAATTTGAATCACTTAACTCCAAGTGATAAAGTGCATTTTTATAATAAACCACATTCCTAAGCATAAGATATGCAAAGTTTCAATGAATTGGAACATCGTATCTCAACCTCCATCTTCAAATAAAAACAACAAACTTTCATATTCAGCAAACTTTGCCCTTTTTATTTGAGACCTTTTCACATACTTTACACTTCCTCTCACCTTATCTACAACACTAATAATCTTCTTCAAACCTTCTGAATAATTAAATTAAGAATGAATGCACAATATCTAATATGAAAATAAAAACCTTAAGCCTATAGTCTACCTCACATATTTAATTGTATTTTCATTAAACTCACAAAAAGATCATTAGCTGAGGCATTATCTAAAGTCACACAAAGCACTTTACTTTCTATATCCTGATTAGTGAACAAAGTCATTTGCTCTTTCAATCAATCCAACACTTGCATGTGGAGGTAGCATATATGCAAAGTACAAAATCCCTTTTGTAAGACCCAATTTTTATAAATAAAATTTGCAATTATAGATATTTATTCATCAGTCGCTATTAATGTCCATATATCAAATGTCAAGCAAATTTTACCAAGAAATTTCAAAAGCATATCATTAATTCTAATTCATTCTTTTTTACAACATTTCATCAAATCAGCTTTACAAATATTCCTAAATATGTATACAATATTCTCATTTAAATATTCAAACAATGCTCCTATTCTATCATACTCTACAAATGAAAGAGGCAGTTTATGTTTACAACTATAGCAATTAACAACTTACGAAATTTCTCATGATCAAACTTCTTACTAAGTTTCATATTTATAGACAATAACATTTCACCAATATGCAGAGTATTACATGTATAACATTTATTCATATGCCTCTTTAAATTCTTGTTTCAAACTTACTATCACATTTTATATTTGTCTTGTATGACTTAATGTATTTTTTGTAACCACTGATCTATTTGATTGTTTGTTAAATGCATAAGTAAAAAAATCTTATACCGGAGATATAAGCTTCCATTATTGTTTAGAATCAATAATTAATGCTGAAGTTTCAACTTTAACAACATCATCATTTTCATATGCTTCTAAAGGTGAATCCATTTGTCATGTCAAACAAAAGTGATATGTTTAATAAAATTAGTAAAACTCGAATACATTGATATAAATTTTACTAGTATTGAAGTGATACTTCTGTGAGGTAAAACTAAAAGGCATAACCAGGGATGCACAGAACTTGATCTCAAGTAAAAACATCATTAGCAGAATAAAAGACAAGGAAAATAATTGTAATCTAATTTCGATAGAACCTAGAAACATGGTTAAAGATTAAACAGGCCTTCCTTGTAACACAAGGCTTTGAATTTTTCTATTTTTGTATGTCTCTATCATGGAAAAAAGAAAAGAAAAGAACTCCAGCAGTAGTAATGACAAAAACTAGTTGACACGGTGACTAGAATTGTTAGTATGGTTATTGGTTAGCATAGTTGGTTATCACTAACTCAATGAAAAGTCAAGCCATATGTAGCATTCTCAGTGGCAAAACTTATCAAACAAGAACTAATGAGTCAATGAGTCATCTAAATGGGAAAAGAGCCCAGTTTTAAGCTACATCACCATTGCAAGTAGCTTAGGTCCATCGACAAACGTTTCCTGTCCTCCAACATTGTTTTGTTTGTTTTTCCGCCAATTCATGTAGGCAGCATATAATTTTCTTGATTACGGATAACGTAAAAACATTTGTGGATAGAAAAACAAACTTTGTTCCCGTTTCCTATCCCCCAACATTGTTTTGTTTGTTTTTCCGCCAATTCATGTAGGCAGCATATAATTGTCTTGATTACGGATAACGTAAAAACATTTGTGGATAGAAAAAAAAAAAAAAAAAAAACTTTGTTCCCAATTGATCATATTTTTGCGACTTAGTTTTAATAATATATGACAAAAAAAAAAAAAAAGAAAGAAGGAAAACACGGTTTAAGCATAAAAAGTACTGGACTTTAGCGTCAAAGGCCGCAGATGGAGCTGCACTTTAAATTACTTTACAAAAACTTACATCCAAAGTCGCGTCTCTACAAACATATACAAATTGAGGGATATATACAGCATTGACATGAAATACGAGTCTATGACCCACATTAAATGGGGAGGGGAAAAATAGGAAAGAACCAATGGCGCAAAAAATATATAAATTGGGCGATATACGCAGCATTGACCAAGAAGCTTCAGAGATTACACAATCAAGCAGATACTAGATGTTTTCACTAATTGACCCATTCTTCCAACTTAAAAATGTATACATTAGCTATTAGCTCTGCTTGCTTTGATGGTACTCCTGGGGAGACTAGAAATGCGAAAATCATGACCGACTCCTCGAGATTGAATTGCTAAAATCAAATGGAAATCTAGAATCACGGGAGGGATAAAAGCTATGATTATGAACCAGGCAAATGCAATTGAAATACTTGTTCTTTTAAATCCAACAGAAATTTAAAAAGACAAAGTGAAGAATAAACCAAGAAAAAATCAATGACTAAAGAGACCACTTCGAATCATACCCTATTTGTCACTCGTCAAGCACCATTGCCTATTGGAGAAGAAGAAGCAGCACTGGATAATGAATAGTGGATTGGATGTGGGAGTGGGCGGAAAGAAAAGTAGACGTAGAGATCCTATTTTTTTTCATTTATTTATTTATTTTATTTTAGAATTTTTACAATAAGATAAAAATTTCTAAATTAGGAAATAAAATAAAAAATAAGAAAAAAATCAAATAAGAAATGTAGAAAAAAAAAGTAGAAAATTTAAGAAAGCAAAAAAAATAAATAAAGAAAATTTAAGAAAAACCAAAAAATGTAAAATATAGAAAAATAGAGAATCTAAGGAGTTTAGAAAATAATAAATTAGTTAGAGTTGAACCTTTAATTTAGATAAAATAAGGAGATGACCATTGGGTTTAAACTTAGATTCAAATCTAACTCAGTCTAATCTTATCTAATTACACATATGGACCAAAAAACAAACTAATGGCTTTAGTTTTTAACTCATATGAATATAATAATAATTAAAAGAAAAAAAGGAATACATGCAATGCAAACCAAAGTTTGGTCCGCAAATCAGAAAACAAGGCAATGCGCTGAGTAGAGAGTAGGGGTGCGCTAGACACACCCCTTTTATTTTTGGACTGCGCCCATGGGTGCATAACACATGCCCTGCACGTAACCACCACCCCTCTTTCTTCTTCATTCTCAGCTTTTCTAAATTTCCAGCAAAATTTCTAGCAAAATTCCCTTACTCAAGTGCTTTGTTTAAGGTCATTTTTTATCGTATAATATGCATGGCATACTTTTGAATTCACCTCAAATTTCATTCAAGTTCAATCGAAATTTGACGTTAAATTGTCTCCAAAAATGAAAAAAAAAAACTAAAAATCTAGCATCCCCATTCATAGCTGATTTTTCCATTAAGCTTTCCAAACTCATTCAAGCTTCGATTAGTATAAATAAGAGTTAAGAAACACATAAGGATACACAATAAAAGCTTAAAAACACTCTAGATAAGCAAAATCAAAGCTTTCTCTCTCTAGCACAATTCCTCTTTCTTTTTAGGTAGTTTTCAACGAAAACCACAACCACCATCGGATTCTTCACACCTAAAAACCCTAGATTTGGCACTCTAATCCGACTTTTTGAGCCAATCTGAGCCGACCTCGCTGACTCAAAGTCGACCAGAGTTGATTGAAGCTAACCTCGAGTCAACTCAAGCCGACCGAGTTATCCCAAGCTAACCAATCCAAGCTAAGCCAACTTAAGCCGACCCGAGTAAACCTCGAGCTAACTCGGTTTGCATAATTATTTAATTATTTGTTTACTTATTTTATTTTTTATTTTATTTCTTGTCTTCCATGTAAGTGTAATAATAAAAAGAAAAAGAAAAAGAAGAAAAAAAGAAGAAGAAAAGCAAGAAAAAGAGAAGAAAAAGAACAGCCCATTTTTATTTGTATTTTTTTTAGAAATAGATAAAATAAAATAAATAAGTAAATAAACGAATGAATAAAATTTTACCACCTAGAAAAAATGAGTTTTTTTTTTAAATAAAATAAATGGACTTTTTCAAAATCAGGATCCTATTTAGAATTTCAAAAAATAAACTCCGATTATAACCTTTTAGAATAATTTCCTTCAATAAACTTAAAATAGAGTAAAAATGTAAATCCGACTGTTTTTTAAAAGTTAAAACAAATTAACCCGCTAATATTTTTAGAAAAAAATTATGTACATCTAACCCTAAATAGCGGATACGTAGGTATCTATAAGGTGATAGTAAAAAAAAAAAAAACCTATTTTTTTTCCATTAATAGTTTAGATTACTTAAATTATTCGATTCACTTAATGAATAATTGAGTTTCACTTTATAGAATAGTCTATTGAAAGGTGATTTTTAAGATTAAAATTAAAATTGGAAAGTTAAATGATGCCCGTAAGGATTTAAAAATCCTAACCCATAAACCCTTTTCTCTAGTTTTAAAACCTTTTTAAAATTCAGTTTTTATCGAAAGACCAATAGTTAAATTATAACCAATCTACCTAATCGATTATAATTTAACTCTTTTTCCCAACTCCGATCGAGTGGCAACTCTAAAGTGTTTTCAAAGTTAAAAGAATCGGTTTTCTTTAAACCTTAGTCGACGGTCAGTATTAAACGAGTAGGGTTTAATACTGATCGGTTTAAAGAAAACTAATTCATAAAAACCAAGAGGAAAAAACCAAGCTAAACAATTTAGCGAATCCACTAGGGAACTTATCAAAAGGGTTAGCCATTTAACTTTCTAAAATTAAAATTAATCTCTAAAAATCACCTTAGTGTAATTTATTTATTCATTCTTTGCTACTTATACCATAATTGTACTAACGTTGTTGCAAGTTTAGTTTTAATTATTTAACTATTTAGGGTGTTTGGGGAGGGGGGAGGTATTTTATGTACCAAGAATGCATGATAGAAACAATCAAACCTAAGTTGTCTTAGGACCTTAGGATAGGGAGCCATTATATAAGTTTCGGGTGCAGTGAGACAACCACCGCTTGAGGCCGATTAGGCTACCCCACTTAAACTTCGATATGATCAAGGAACCATTTTTCAGAAACACATGAGGTCGCAAAGTTTAAGAACTTCTAAAACCCAGTCTTCTTGCAAACATTCTTCGAGGTTGATGAATAGCTAGCAATGTGGCATTGTTATAAAAGAGAAGGAAAAAAAATGACAAACCCAGAGTTTCTTTCCCTGTATTTTCCTAAAATTCATGTACATAGGAAATATTTTGTAATTTCTTTTTATGTAAATGTTCTTCCCTTTGTAATTTATGCTTTCCTTGTAATTTTTCAGAAAATGGCTAACTCATCCAACACCAAGGTCTTTGCCAAAGAGATTCATGTTCACAAGCCCATAAACCTAACGCCCATACTTAATCAATGGTTTCAAACTTTCAACCCAAGAGAATAAGAGTTTGTTAGTAATAAGATCAGGCCCATACGCTCATTATCTAAGATGAATGTCAACATCACACTCATGAGGGCCTTAGTCCATTTCTGGAAACCCAAAGAAGTCACACTCCGTTTTAAGCCACACTTAATTAGCTCAACTTTAAAGGAATATACCCAACTACTTCGAGCCCCACCTTTCGATGAAATATACATTCTAGAGCTCAGCTTCGATCCAATTTACATTTTTTCAAAATTATTGGGGACCTGTAATGCTGAAATAAATGAAGCCATAAATGATTGCAACAAAAACGCTATTGAGATATGGGATTTAATCCATTGGTTTCAAACCAAACCTAACTTCAACAAACGAGCTCTATTTCTTAGTAATTGGAGGGAGTATTAAATCAAGGCCTATATATTAGCAGTGTTTGCCACCATCTTATTTCCAAGCAGATATTTTCTTATACACTTTAAGGTGGCTCAATTTCGAGAAGGGAAGTCTTATATTCTTACCCTACTTACTAAAAAATAAGGAACCTTAATTTCCTTAAGAAAAGAAGATGTAGAGATCTCAGGTCAAGCATGGTACTGTTAATGGTATGGTTTGTCAGCCACATCAAATGCTTCAAGCCAGACTTGATAAGGGATGCATTTATCAATAAGATTGATCGTATTGACTCTTTCATTAATAAGATCAAATTACAAGAAGATATCCCTACCCTTCGATGGATCGAGGTTCTACAAGATTTATAGGTCAAGAATATACTGTGGACCACTAAATGGTGCAATTACACTAAGGTCATATTGGTTTGTAAAGATTATCATGCTATACCATTAATCAAAGTGATTTGGTGTACAGGCTACTATCCAAACAACATAATGAAGCAGTTTGGAGGCATCTAAGACATAGTTCACAAACCTTCATTGGAGCCATTCACCCTTAATCTCAAAGAGCTTCACCTTACAAAAAAAGGTATTAAAGCTTTATAAGATCAAATCCTAATAGGATACCAAGACTATAAGCCCTAACATCAATTTGAGCAAATTGATAGGAGAAGTGGACAAACACTGGGTTACTAAAGAGTATCTATATTATCAACTTCACAAGGTAGGCATGATGCAGTATCAAGCACCAGAGGTCCTTTAACCTTCCCCCTTAAATCCTAGCTCTAAAATGATGACCTATATGGACTAGGTAAAAGCTTGTGTAGAAGTCCTCTACAATGAAAAAGATAAGTAGGAAAACCTCTTTCGGAAGTCTAGGCAAAGATCACGTGCCTTGGAACACCAATTGAAGATGGCCCAAAAGAAAATCCAAGAATTTGAGGAAGCAACTAAGCATAGTCAAAAGCAAAGTAAAGTAGTGGCCATCGAACTTAGTAACCAAAAGAAGAAAATGTCATCTGTCCTATAGAAGAAAAGAAGATTAATCTAGATGAATTTTTATCTTTCTTTTCCCTTATGTAATAAAACTTTGGGAGCTGAAGAATAATAAATAAACTTACCATTTTGTCAGTTAATCGTCAATCCCCTCCTTTTTCATTTGTGTGCCACACTTGCATTTCATTCATTTATTTTAGTTCCATATCTTCAAAAATTAAAATATTTGTATGCTGACTTGTTGAGAAGTAATCCTAAATCAAGTTGCCAAGATAGCTCTCAAGTGTCAAATTTTCCAAAGAAGTCCTATCATAACCCGCTCTCAAACCAAAATGGCTAGCCAAGGAAACGATAACACAAACACCAACACCAACAATAGCAATGTCAACCTTGAAATTGTTTATCCTACCAAGCTAAGATTCCACTCTTTGGATCAAACAGTAGGGAAGATTGTTGATCAACTAAGCTTTTTTGCTAATAGCATCGCCTTGCTTAAGTCTATAGCTCCATTAAATGAAGAAAATTCCAAAGCCTAATACGGAAAAAATGCTAAAGCCCCACCCCTCAAAGCAAAAGAGGCCCACCCTAAGGTTAATCAAGCCATTGAATCCTTTGAAACAAAAAGGGTCTATCTGAAGGTCAACCTGACTTTCGAGTGAAACACTTACTCATTTCTAGTCAACCCAAAGCCCGAAGCTGATCAAGATAGATTAAAAGAGCTTGTAAAGTGATTAACCCAACAAACCACTAAGAAGATGAAAATGCTCAAAGGGTATGATGGATTCAAGCAAGCTGGTATAACAGACTTCTTTGCTTACTACTATGGAAGCTCCCCAAAAAAATTTAAAGTATCTAATTTCGGGAAGTACAATAAGATCGGATAACCTAAATTGCACACCAAGTTATACGTACGTAAGATGGGCAAGTATGTACAATATAACCAACTTATAGTCTAAACTTTTCAAGATAGCCTAACGGGCCTTGCTTTGACTTGGTATGCTCAATTGGATTTGAACCAAATAAACACATAAGAGACGTTGGATAGGGCATTTTATGAACAATATAGGTTTAATGTTAAAGTGGAACTAATTATAATAAATTCGGTTGCCTTAAGGAAGAGGCACAATGAATCTTTTAAACAATATGCCCAAAGGTAAAGGTTCCTAGCTACAAGGGTATACACCCCTATAACTGAGAAAGAGCTAACCTTGACTATAATCAACACTCTTGAAAGACCGAACTTCTTTCACCTGATCGGGCAAGCCTCTTTTAGTTTTGTAGAAGTAGTAGTAGCAGGGAGTCTAATTGAAAGTGCCATCTTCTCCAGCAAGTTACAAGAACCATTAAATAAAAGACTACCCTTTGCTAAAGCCACCACCAATAAACCTAAAGAAGCTACTATTAACATGGCCAATTCAAATACCAGACCTAATGCTCGAGTCTCTTTTAGGGTAAATCCTTCACCAACTTAACAACAATTTAGAAGCCAACCATAAGTCAACAAGGCCCCAAGGTAATTCACCAAAATATCCATTCTTCTCAGTCAGATACTTGAAAAACTAAGAAAAGATAATCTGCCCCACTCTAAGCTACCCAACGAAAGGTACAAGCTAAGATTTTCTTTATCCCAATGCAAGGTGTCAGTATCATCTAGGGTAAGTAGGCCATTAAACAAACTCAAAATGGAGATTAAGAAATAAAGTTCGAGATTTAATCGATGAAGGCACAACCCAACTAAACTTTGTAAAGGCTCTAGTTCCAAACATCAACAACAACCCCCTACCTAATCATAGGCCCATCATCAATATGATATTTGACGACTCAGGTCCCACCATCAACATGATTGACTCCAATTGAGAGCCTAGGGTCTATAGATTCTACAAACAAGAGGAAAAGCAAAGTTTATAGACCAAAAGGTATACCTTCTATGTGCCTATAGCCCCCGAAAATTATAAAACTACCCCTCTCAACTTCCAGGTAGTAAATCAAGGGCAATCGAGCTCACTTGTGGGAGGGATTACCCTCTTTGGTAGAATTTACGACCCAAGGGAGGACCTAAAAAAGAAAATAGTGCTAAAAAAGCCAAATACTAAACCAGTAGAATATGAAGAAGGATTATCTACCTTCACCAAAATAATCAAGTCTAGTGAGTATAAGATAATGGATCAACTCGCTAAGACTCTAGCACAAATATCCCTCATGAGTTTATTGATGGCATCGAAACTATATTGAGAAGCTTTGTTTAAAACATTAAGGGAAGTAAGGTCCCTCGCAAAATACTAGCTAAAAGAATAAGGTCTGTCACCAACTCTATCCTTACCATGGATTAGATTTTTTTCTCTACCGAAGAACTAAGTGAAGAAGGTAACCAACACACCAAGCGTCTCTTCATAATAGTGAAGGTAAGCAACATCATCACAGTAAGAGTCCTTATCAACAATAGATCATCCTTGAATGTTTGCCCTCTTGCCACCTTAGATTTATTAGGCATCAATACGACCACTATCAAGCCAAGTTCGACAATAGTTAGAACTTTTAACAGATTCAGAAGAGAAATTATAGGGGAGATCAACTTACCGGTTGATATTAGCCTATAAACTTTCAACATTTGATTCTAAGTCTTAGATATCCCAAGGACCTTTAACCTGCTATTAGGAAGACCATAGATACATTCAGCAAGCACCATACCTTCAAGTCTTTATCAAAAGGTTAAGTTCATCTCTAATGGCTAAGTCATAACGATTCTAGGTGACCAGGATTATAAAATATATAAAGAAACAGCCATACCCTATATTGGCATTAAGGAGCAAGAGGACTTTGGGCTCCAAATGTTTGAAGAGGTGTGCATGATTATTGATCAGGAGAAAGATGAGAGGCTGAAATTCAAAAAAGGTTAGTTTGAAACCTATAGGTTAGGTTACATCCTAACTCTAGTCGATGAGCTACAAAATATGCAAGCAAAGGGCAAAAGAAGTGACAAATTATATCACACCTCAATGACCTCCCCACCATTATTAGAATTTTTCATCTAAGTTGAAATCCAGAATTCAGAGCCTGCCAAAGAAGACACTTCTAACAAAAATAAAACAACTAGTCCATCCAATAAGTCCCAACATTTGAATAATCGGTTCTCCATCCCAATGAATAGCAATAAGTCTTCTCTAGGGTAAAGGATGAATCATGGTTTAATATTTTACAGAGTTTTGTAATAATTGCCTTTGTTCTACAACATTGTACTTAAAAGAATTTCTTCTAAATAAGAATCAGTCTTCTTTCTCTTCACTTATTCCTCACTCACAATCTTTCCTTTACATACTTTTTTCTCAGATCCAATGCTTCGAATAAAGGTCATGGACACCTCACACAAATAGGTGATGAAAGTAATGATATCACTTCCAGCCCTACTGGGTTAGTCATCAAGAATGATATCAATGACTACATTGACGTACAAGAAAGCTAACAATGATATGAAATGAGTAGAATTTCCATTGACAAGCTAACTAAGACAGTTAATGTTGGGACCGATGATAGCCCTAAACATTGAAAATTGGAGGGAATTTAAAAGAAGAACAAAAGGCAAAAATGACCGCATTACCATTTGATTACTAAGATGTATTTGCATGGTCTTATGAAGACATGTTCGGGTTGGATCAATTAATCGTAGTTCTCTACTTACCTACACGAGAGGATATCAAACTTAAAAAGCAGAAGCTAAGAAGGTTCCGATTGGTTGTCTTATTAAAAATTAAGGAAGAAGTTAGAAAATTACTAGAGGTTAGTTTCATTGAGGTATCTAATTATCTTGAGTAGGTAGCCAACATTATGCCAGTAATGAAGAAGAATGGAAAAGTCAGAATATGTGTGAATTTTTGAGACCTCAACCAAGCAACCCCCAAAGATAATTTCCCCTTGCTTCATATTGACATCTTAGTCGATAACGTAGTAAAAAGCCATCTTTTCTTATTCATGAATGGATTCTTTAGATACAATCAAATTCGAATGTCTGAAGAAGATAAAGCTAAGATAATATTTATTACAACTTAGGGTACATTTTGCTACAAAGTAATGGTTTTCAAACTCAAAAATGCTAGGGAAACTTATCAAAGAGCCATGGTTTCAATCTTTCATGACATGATGCACAAAGAAGTTGAAGTATATGTTGATGACATGATTACAAAGTTTAACAAAGGAGAAAATCATGAGGATAATTTACGGAGATTATTTGATAGGTTGAGAAAATTCTAGTTGAAGCCCAACCTAAAGAAGTGTACCTTTGGAGTGACTTTAAGGAAATTGTTGGGTTTTATAATCAGCTAAAGGGTCATCGAAGTAGACCTTGATAAAGTCAAAGTAATAGTTGAATTGCCCCCTCCATGCACAGTCAAAGAAATTAGAGGCTTGTTAGGTTATTTAAGCTACATAGCCCGATTCATTTCTCAACTCACAAACAAGTGTCATCCTTTGTTTAAATTGTTGAAAAAGAATGCCAATATAAATTGGGACGAAGAATGTGAGCAAGCCTTCACAACGATCAAAGAGTACCTCATGAACCCTCCAATTTTGGTAGCTCAAAAACCTGTGAAGCCTTTATTTCTATATCTATCAATATTACCGGAATCCATGGGGTGTATGCTTGACTAAAAAGACGAGGAAGGAAAAGAGTAGGTTATATATTACTTAAGTAAGAAATTTACTGAATGGGAATAGAAATATTCAGAAATTGAAAGAACCTATTGTGCTTTGATCTAAGTAATGCATCAACTTAGACAAAACATACTCTACTACCAAGTTGAATTGCTGACTCAGTACGATCCCTTGAAGTACTTGGCAAACAAACCAACCTTAATTGGCAAAATCTCAAAGTGGCTAATGTTACTATCAGAGCTCGATATTACATACACGAATCAAAATTCAGTCAAAGGGTAACCTCTAGAAAATTGGTTAGCAGAAAATCCCTTCGATAATACCCCTCAAGAGATACAAGTTGATTTCCCCGATGAAAATATCTTAGCAATCGAAGGAAGTTCTAATAAAGGAGAAGATGATGAACTACCGAAGAAGATGTTCTTCAATGGGGTAGCTAACGTATCTAAGTGTAGAATTAAGGTGATACTGATATCCCTTAAAGGTACACAGTATACCATGGTCTATGTCTCGTTTTCCCATATACCAATAATATCGTCAAGTGCAAAGCATGCATCATGGGACTCAAAATGGCCCTAGATAAAGATATTCAAGAATTAGAAGTGTATGAAGACTCTTTACTCATTATTAGCTAAGCTTAGGGAGGTACAAGACAAAAGATTCTAAATGGTACCTTATCACCGACACTTGATTGAATTGATAGAGAAATTCAAAAAACTCACTTTCAATCACATACTGAGGACTCATAATCAATTTGTTGATGCCTTAGCTACTCTAACATCTATGATCCAAATATCCGATAGAGTCAAGATTTAGCCCTTTACTATTGAAATTGAAGACAAGCCTACCTTCTGCCTAGCAATTGAAGGTATGTTGACCAAAAGCTGTGGTACCATGATATTAAAATGCTCCTACAACAAGGCACATACCCTAAAGAGGCTAAGAAAAAAAAGGACAAAAGGATGATCAAGAGATTGGCTACTTAATTCTTAATAAGTGAGCCTACTTTATATCGACGATCTTTTGACGTTACACTTTTAAGGTGTATAGATGACAATAAGGCCGAGATGTTGATGAAAGAAGTACAAGAAGAAATATGTAGCCCTCACATAAGTGGTTACATGCTGGCTAAGGAAATCATGAGGCTAGGGTATTACTGGTCAACAATGGAGAGTGATTGCATCAAACACATTAGGCATTATCACCTATGCCAAGTTTATACAAACAAGATAAATGCCCTACCTCAAGAATTACATACACTCTCAGCACTATGGCCTTTTTCAATGTGGGGAATAGATATCATAGACCTAATTACTCCAAAAGCATCCAATGGGTATCACTTTATATTGGTCGCCATCAACTACTTTAGCAAATGGGTTAAGGCCTCATCCTACTCAAGCATTACTAAAGGGGTCATAGTTAAGTTAATTAAGAGCAATATCTTAGCTCGATACAAGGCTTCAAAAATGATCATCATCGACAATGGCACTAATCTCAACAATAAGCTTATGTTAAAGTTGTACCGACAGTTCAGGATCATTCACAAGAACTCTAGTCCTCATTGACCCTAAATGAATGGAGCCGTTGAAGCAACAATAAAAACCTCAAAAGAATCGTCGAAAAAATGACTGTTACATATAAGGACTAGCATGAGATGTTGCCATTCGCACTCATGGCTTATCGAACTTCCATTAAAACATCGATTGGGGCAACACCCTACTCTTTGGTATACGGTACTAAAGCGATGTTACCAATAGAGATTGAGATCCCATCACTCAAAGTATTATTAGAAACCTAGTTAAACATATCCAATTAGGTAAAGAAATGCATCAAGCAGTTGAATCTAATTGACAAGAGGAGATTAACAGCCCTATGTCGTAATTAATATTATCAACAAAGAATAGCTTAGGCTTTCAACAAAAGGACACAACCCTAAAGCTTCAAAGAAGGTAATATTGTGTTGAGAAAAGCTCTCCCCAATGCATAAGACTCTAGAGGGAAGTTTGCTCGTAATTATAGAGGCCTTTATGTTGTGAAGTGAGTATTACTAGGAGGGGCTTTAATTTTGTCTCAAATGAATGGTCTAAAATTGAGAGACCCTGTAAATGCTGACATTATAAAGTTGTACTACCCATGAGAAATCAAAGGAAATCTTTACTTAGAACACTAAAATGCCAGTCATTTTAAATATTATTGTGGTCTAATTTTCATCCTCTGCAAGCAAAGTTGGTATCTTTGGTAGTTTTCGACGTTGGAATCACCACCCTCTCCATTAAAAGGTTCAGCTCCCCTTGCTCTATTTAATCAAACACATACACTGAAAACACGAGAGAAGTTGAGAAGTAAGATCTAAGACATTGATAATTGACAAAACCTTTTAAAATACTTTATTACGGATTGGTTTATTGTCTATTTTTCAGGGAAATGCGAAATCCAGATAAGTAATCACCTCATAGCAAATAGTTATTAGTCAAGAATAAGGGCTTCGATTCATAAAAGTTCCGGAAAGACAAAAATAGTGGGTGGCATTCTATATCGAGTTAATTTCCGTGATTTCTCTAAAAGAGCTGGCAAAGTCTTAGAGGTTTTGCATCAAAATTAGTTGGGTTAACAACAAAAGATTAAAGAATAAGTTAATCGGTTTTTATGGGACTTTCCAAGAAAAGGTTTGATAGTTTAGGCACTGTTAACAAGACTAGGTAAGTACTTCCATATGATGTTAGCACATTGGCTTTTGAACATTGCATTTACATTTAAACTATATGACTAATATTTTACGACTCTATCTATAATAGTCTTTTGAGCCAGCTCATAAGGTGCTCACCTTCTACCCTATCTTTTAATGCTTAGCCAGCTTCTAAAGGTGCTATCTTGACTTAGTTCTATTTCTCTTAGCCAGCCCTTGAAGGTACTATCCTGACTCAGTTTGTTACTCATAGTGAGCCTATAGGTCACTTCTCTTCACCAAGTTCTCTCAACGAGCCCATAGGACACTTTCCTTCACCAACATTATTTTAATAAGCCCATAGGGCATTTAATCGATTCCAACTTAGAATTGCTAGTCCTCGAGAAACACTATTGCCTAGATTAATGAGCCTAGAAGGGCACGACAAGTTTTCCAAATCAATTCTAGTTTAAGGTTGCTAGTGCCCAAAAGACATTCCAGCTTAAGTTAGCGAGCCTAGAAGGGCATGACTAGGTTCTCCAAATTAATTCTAGTATAGGGTTACTAATCCCCAAGAGACGCTCCGACCTAAGTTAGTAAGCTCAGAAGAGCACAACCAAGTTTTCTAAATCTATCCTAGTTTAGGGTTGCTAATCCCCGAAAGATGCTACCACCTGAGTTAGTGAGCCTAGAAAAGCATAACCAGGTTTACCAAATTGATTCCAACTTAGGGTTACTAGTCCTTGAGGGACGCTCCCGCCTAGGTTAGTAAGCCCAAAAGGGTACAACCAAGTTCTCCAAATCGTATCTAGTTTAGGGTTGTTAGTCCCTGAGAAACGCTCCCACCTGAGTTAATAAGCTTAGAAGAACATGACCAGGTTTTCCAAATCAATTCTAGTTTAGGGTTACTAGTTCCCGAGATATCCTCCCACCTGAGTTAGTGAGCTTAAAAGAGCATGACCAGGTTTTCCAAATTGATTTCAATTTAAAGTTGCTGGTCCCCAAGAGACACTCCCGCTTATGTTAGTAAGCTCTGAAGAGCACAACTAGGTCTTCCAAAACGTTTCCAATTTGGGATTACTAGTTCCTAAGAGATGCTCCGACCTAAGTTAGTGAGCTTAGAAAAGCACAACCAAGTCTTCCAAAACGTTTTTAATTTAGGGTTGCTAATCCCCCAAAGGCGCTTCTACCTTGGCCAATCAACTCATAAGGGCACAACTAAGTTTTCAACACCTTCTTATAATCTTAGCCAACTTAAAAAGCGCTTGCCCACTCACCTTGGTTCATAATCTCATAAGGGCACAACCAAACGTTAATTCCTCTTTTAGTCTTTCAACCAAATCATAGAGTGTCACCTCTCTCTCCACCAAATCCCTAGTGGATTGAACCTAGGATAGCTAACTAAGGTACCCCTTAAGATAATTTCCACCCTTAAGGCAAAAATAGTGTTTCATTTGTTTTTGTGGCAAAATTTTGCTCAAACTTCACTACAAAAAGAGACAAGTATAGACATCCCATTTTTGCCCATTTTTTCATTTATTTTGTTTTAGAATTTTTAGAATAAGATAAAGGGTCCTAAATTAGTGGGGGGGGGGAATGCAAATAAAAAATAAGAAATGTAGAAAAATACAAAAAAAGTATAAAATTTAAGAAATAAAAAAAAAAGAAAACAAGAAAATTTAAATAAAACCAAAAAAAAGTAAGAAATGAAAAAAATAGAAAAATAAAGGATTTAAGGAGTTTAGAAAATAATAAATTAGATAGAGAAGGACCTTTAATTTAGATAAAATAAGGAGAGGGTTGTTAGGCTTGGACTTAGGCTTATACTTAAACTTAGATTTAAATCTAACTTAGCTTGACCTTATTTATATGTGCAATTTAATTATACATATAAATAAGGTATAAGCCAACGACTTAATGGTTAAACATATGGATATAGCACTGCATTGGAACTAAAGGTCATAGGTTCAAATTTTGCCGGGCACAAAGTGCCTTTTTCCTTTTAAAAGGAAAAGCATAATTAATAGATAGTTAATCTTTTTAGTTTTTAACTTATAATAATAATAATAATAATAATAATAATAATAATAATAATAATAATAATAATAATAATTAAAAAAAAAGGAATTCGTGCAATGCAGACCAGAGCTTAGTCCGCAAATTAGAAAACAGGGTGATGCCCTGATTGGGGAGCAAAGGCTTACTGGACCCGCCCTTTTTATTTTTGGACTACGCACTTACATTGTATATGCATGTAGGGCGCATGGCACATGCTTCGCACGTGACCACCACCCTTCTTTCTTCTTCTTCCTTAGCTTTTCCAAATTTATAACAAAATTACCTTTCCTGTACGCTCTATTTAAGGTCATTTTTTACCATGTTTATTACACGATTCCACCAAATTAATGGTGAAATTGTGTAATACACATGGCCTACTATTTAATACACATGGACTACGCACTTACATTGTATATGCATGTAGGGCGCATGGCACATGCTTCACACGTGACCACCACCCTTCTTTCTTCTTCTTCCTTAGCTTTTCCAAATTTATAACAAAATTACCTTTCCTGTACGCTCTATTTAAGGTCATTTTTTTACCATGTTTATTACACGATTCCACCAAATTAATGGTGAAATTGTGTAATACACATGGCCTACTATTGAATTCACTCCAAATTTCATCCAAGTTTAGCCAAAATTCGACATTAAATTGGCTCAAAAAATGAAAAAAAAAAAGAAAAACTAAAAATCCGACATCCCCATTCATGGTCGATTTCTCTATTAGTGAGCTTTCCAAGCTCATTCAAGATTCGATTAATATAAATAGAAGTCGAGAAACACATAAGGACACACAACAAAAGCTTAAAAACACTCTAGATAAGCAAAATCGGAGCTTTCTTTCTCTAGCACAATTCCTCTCTCTCTCTAGGATAGCCTCCTCCATGGTGGTTTTTTATGAAAACCATTACCACCATCAAATTCCTTACACCCAAAAACCCTAAATTTGACACTCCAATTCAACTTTCCAAGCTAACCAAAGCTGATTGAAGCCTACCGTAGCCAACCCAAGCCAACCTAAGCCAACTCGAGCTAACCTAAGCTAACCTCCAAGCCAACCTCAAGTTAAACCAAGACGACCCAGTCTGTACAATTATTTATTTATTTATTTACTTATATACTTTTTTATTTTATTTATTTATTTATTTTTTCTTATCTTCCCATGTAAGTTTAATAATAAAAAAAGGAAAAAAAAAAGAAGAAGAAAAGCAAGAAAAAGAGAAGAAAAAAATAGTCCATTTTTATTTGTATTTTTTTTAAATAGATAAAATAAAATAAAAAAATAATAAGTAAATAAATGAATGAATAAAATTTTACCACTTAGAAAAAATATATATTTTCAAAATAAAATAAATGAACATTTTTAAAATTAAGATCCTATTTAGAATTTTCAAAAATAAACTCCGATTAGCATCTTTTAGAATAATTTCCTTAAATAAGCTTAAAATAGAGTAAAAACGTAAACTTAATTGTTTTTTAAAAATTAAAATAAATTAACTTGCTAATATTTTCAGAAAAGAACTACGTACATTTAATCTCGAATAGCGGATACCTAAGCACCTAAGGGTGACAATAAAAAATAAAAAATCTATTTTTTCCATTGATAGTTTAGATTACTTAAATTATTCAATTCACTTAACCAATAATTGAGTTGTACTTTATAGAATAGTCTATTGAAAAATGATTTTTAAGATTAAGATTAAAATTGAAAAGTTAAATAGTACTTATAAGAGTTTAAAAATCCTAACCCCTAAACCGTTTTCTTTAGTTTCAAAAACGTTTTGAAAATTGGTTTTTATTGAAAGACTAATAGCTAAATTGTAACAAATCTACCAAATTAATTATAATTTAACTCTTTTTTCCAACTCTGGCCAGGTGGCAATTCTAATGAGTTTTTAAAGTTAAAAAAGCCGGTTTCTTTTAAACCCCAATAGAAGATTAGTATTAAACGGGTCGGATTTAATACTGATCAGTTTAAAGAAAATTAACTTATAAAAACCGTGAGAAAAAAATCAATCTTGATAGTGGGGAAGTAAAGTTGAGAGTGAAACTAAATCCCTAACTTATTACATACGCCTTAGTCTTGGTCGACTAGGGAAAAAAATTAGAAATGCGAATTTATTATTATTAATAGTACACGAGTTTATGTGGATTAAATCCAAATCTATTTATTTAATCGGGTCTTTAAACAGGCTAAGGACTAGGACATAAATCTAGGTACAAATTAGGTATGTCTAAACAATTCTAACTCGTTTATATCTCATATCAATTTTTTTTAATATAGTAACTCATTTAAATTATAACATGTCATGTTCGGATTTATATTATCTAAGTCTCAAATTATCAACCCTAATATACCTATTAAATTTTCAATGATTAGAAATAACCTTTCTAACTTTAATAAATTGGCAATAAAAAGAATGGTTGTTTTTTCTGATAAATTCATGTAAACCAAATAGTTGTTAAAGTCTAACTTAATAAGTTTAACAAAGTGCTTATGCACCAAGGTCAATTATTTGCAACCATTAAAGATCTAGAGATATATGCACACTAAAGTCAAAATTTAGAAAGTTTTTTGCTTTTGAAAATAAAGCTATTTCAAAGTATGGAATAGCTATTGTATATAAAACAACCCCTCTATGAAAAAAATGCAATGAAACAGGAGAATAGATTTTTCGTAAGGATGAAAAAAGGGACTTAAAATAGCTATTCTACCAAGATAACGGAATGTAAAGGAACAAATGCATAATAAGGAATAATAAAAGAAGTTTATATCCTAATTCTCTAGGGCAAGAATTTGAGTAAAATAACTCATTATGCTTGCTCTATGTATGTTAGTTTCCATATTTTTTAAATTGAACATCTAAATTCTTAAGTTCCGATGAAGCACGCTTTCAGTCCTTTTATTGTTGTTCCTCAAATAAAATAATTTTAAAAAGTGACAATAAAACCAGTTATAAGAAGTTGGAAAAAAACAGAGCTCCTTTTTTTCTTTTTTAATCATGTTTAGTTTCCGGGCATTCCTTATAACTAATGTTTTCTTTTGTTTACTTAATTTCTTTTTGAGGGCAACATGGTCATTTTCAGGATAAAGCCAATTCTTTTTTTTTTTAAGGATAGGAGGGTTCAAACACTTATCACATGTTCACTTTATTAAATGGAATTAGAAAGCAATGGAATCACAATTACTACATAATAGAATAAGTCTGTAATAATGCATTACCTTATTTAGTTGAATAAAAATCCATCTCAATTTTGAGAAAAGATCAAAAGGGGAAAAAGGATTTTTTTCATTTATTTTGGCTACCCAAAGTGCCTATAATGGAATCAACCACACATGGTTCTAAATTAATTAAACTTTAATTTGTTAGTTTATTTTAATTTTATAAAACTTTTTTTACTTTAAGTTTATTAAATTTTATTAGTTTGAAAAAGAGATGGTTTCTTTTTTTGGTCCACTTTTGAGAAAATCCTAAGAATGCTCCTAGATATTGAAAAAACCCAATTCATTTTTTTCTCTTTGAGCAAAAAAATTTGCAATTTTTATTATTTAAGGAAAAGCCCTTTTTTAAGAAAAGAAAATAAATAACCCTTTTGTTTGAAAAGCACCAATTATTCATGCATAACATGCTAAAAGAACACAAAGCAAGACAAATAATTCATAAAAGCAAATAATTTATAAAAACACTATTAAGCATGCAAACATGGCATACAATACACAAATCCATTTTTTTATTTTTCTTTTTTCAACATACTATGTATGGCAAGAACACTAATAATTAATTAGAATATAGACATGCAAACTATTTATTCATCAAACATGCTAATTATTTCTATTATTAGAATCTAACACATGCAAACATATTACTAAGACCTAATACACAAAAAAATAACAAAAAAGAAAATCAAACATTACAAAAATACACATTTTTTTCATTTTTTATTAAAACTTAAACATGCATACTTATAGAAAATAAATATAAACACATTTAAAATTAATTGATAAAAATATTAAGTATCATAAAAATACATTTTTCTATTCACACCATAGCAACAAAAGATCAAACATACATTTTTTTTTTATTTTTCTTTTTTTAAGAAAAAGCCTTATTCATGTATATTTGAAAAAAAAACATAAATATATTAAAATTTAATTATCAAAAATATTAAATATTACAAAAGCACATAATTCAATTTAAATCATAACATCACAAGATCAAAGACATGTCTTTTTTTTTTAGATTTTTATTTGTTTATTTTTTTCTAATAACACAATGCATTCAATTTAAAAAGTTGAATAACTTACCAACAGCAACAAACCGGCGACTAGTTCAAGTAGATATCAACTGACTCTCCAATCAATAGGGCTGGGCAAAACAACCATGAACCACAAATTAAACCGTAAACTGAATAAAAAAAACAGTTTTTTTTTTTTTATGAACCGTTTGGTCATGTTTTGGTTCAGTTATATACAAACAATTCACAATTTATATCAGAGAAGTAAATCAAATTGAATCGTTTTATTAAATAAAAATAATTTCATGTAATTGTTTTAATTTTTTTTTTCACCAATCTTCATAGATTTTATCAAATTTTTCATATCTTAATCTTCTTTATCTCATTTTTCAGTAAATTATTATGATTGAGTTGAGTGTTTCATTTAAAATTCCATATTTCCTCATTTAAATTATCATTTTCTTATATATTTTTAAATCAAGAGTCTTATCTTGGTGCTTTTTTACGTGTCTCTCGTTTCTTTTCTAGTCTTTAATATGTTTGTTTTGTTTTCTTCATATTGTTTTTTGATAGATAGCTTTACTTCTCCCTATTTGTTGTTTATTTATTAAAATAGAATCTCTTAGCTATGTTCAATCAAGTTAAGTTTGTTGAGATCGTGCGCAACTTTTACTAAGTATCATTATCCATGATAAATATATGAAAAATTTATTGGAAACATATGAATAGTCTATGGAAAAAAAAACGTGTTACTGGAGATAAAAATATTTAGTGAAAATTTAATACAAAAGGTTCGAACTATAGTTCAAAACAAACCGAATTGGTTTTAATTAGGTTTGAAAAATTTATGAACCAAACCGTATAATTAGGTTCGATTTAAAAAAAAAAAACTAAATCATTATATTAGGTTCGGTTTAATAAGAAGGGGGTGAACCGTGTTGAACTAAACCATGCCTACCCCTATCAATCAAGGTTAGCAACTATTAACTCTCACGATAACCTTCTCTGATACCTTCACTTCAATTTCTAGCAGTCTCGAGCTTTCCTCCTTCAATTTCCCTAAAAACTTCAACTAATGATGAACAAACCCTAACAAACACCCTTCAAAATTCAAATTTAAATTACTCCCACCCAACATGAAATTGAATTAAATCGCTTACTAGGCATTAATCTATAGATAAGAATCTTCCACTATTTTTGCCTCTCTTTGGTTTACTCTATAATGAGATAAATCAAAGAGAGAGAGAGAGTAGGTCTTGAAATTTTAAAGTCTAGAGATCGAAAACTTGCAATCCTAACAATTTGGATATTTGTAATACTTGGGAATTGAATGAATGAGTGCTAAAAAGCTTTATTTACAGTGCTAATCGAAATTGCAACCCAAGAAACTTTCATGTAAAGGAAAGATTAAATCTTAATAAGAATGGAAAGGTTAAGTGTGCAAACTTAGTTCTTCCCTTTTCAACCAAAAATTAGTCATATTTTAGCATGAATTTTTAGAAAATAATGATGTGCATAGACATTGGAAGCTGTTCTTATATCAACGGATTAATTATCTCATAGCATCTTGTAAGAACGTGATTCAATTTGTCCAAATAAAAAATTAGGTGAAAAATATACACATATTAACTTACTCGATTTTCATTTTTTTCATTTAACAAATTTATTTCCTTAAAAATTCAAAAGTTGTACATACCAAATGTTATTTTTTATGCCCTTTCTATTCCATTTTTTTTTTAATGATTTCTTCATAGCTAAAAAGTAGATTAAATCAAGTTAAATATAGAATGTGTAAGTTGTAATTTTTAAATCAAAACAAAAGCTTAACGTTCTATAATCAACATAAGGAAGGGGAAGAGGAAAGAGAGTCAACCTTTTGAGACCTCATGCACCACATGATACACAATGAGTAGCACCATGTGGTACACACTCAGCTACTATATGGTACACATTATTACGCCTCGAAGTCGCAACAGTCCCGTTATGTAAACTATCCTATGATAGTAACTGGCCTTACAATACCTCTATAGATATGATCTACACAAAGCGTCGATAACTTCTCGCTTTAAAGTAAACAGTCCAATAAAGTGTTTAGCTAAGGTTACAATAATTATCACAAATTTTAGATCAGCATACATAATTATATGTAAATTCCACAAAACTTCTCAAGAAACTCTATATAAAAATAATAGTTCATTAATTTACATAACGACTATCAGTCTTTTATTCTTATACTATAAAGGACACTCTAACTATACATCCACTACTAAGCGAATTGATCCCCATACCCCAGGCTTCAAAAGAACTAACCTCTAAATAATTGTAAAGCGGCATAATACTTGAAATATTCAGAAATCAGGACTTATAAAAGGATCTATATGGGTATGAGCAACTACAGCTCAGTAAGTTGAATTGGAGACTTATGAATGTATAAAAATACAAACAAGATTATCAAGCAATTATTTTCATGCAATGCAACATGCAAGTGTCATCACACAACATAATCTGGTCCATTGCAAAATCAGAGAAATTTCTCTTACTCTAATTCGGGTTAAGGAGTTTTCATGTTATACAACAGCTCACAACCAAACCGAAGTTTGTACAATAGAGACACTGCTCCTCCTAAGACAATCCTTAGAACAATTCCCCCATCCTCACTGCGACCCCCTCTCCTGTCACTTAGTTCGGTTACGAATGAAAAAAAGACCAGTTGCTATCCAGTGCTACCTTTATCGAAGGTGTTAGTGTTTAGTTGGAGAATCCTAATGATCCCCTAAAGGGGTTACAATGCATGACAATTTAAATCATTAAGTTGAATAAGATTAAATTCCATTTAGGGTGTTCAAACAATTTCACACCAATCCAGTCATAACACAAAATCAATCACATTACAAATTTCAGCACGAATTCAGATACTCAAACACATGCATAAACTACTTACAATCACAATCATACACAAGCCTAAGTCTCTGAGTACCATAAAATAATACTCCAATACAGTAAGTAATAACTCAACTTACTTGAAATTCTCAGTCGTCCGATCACTTAATTGCAAGCTGATTTGTCTCTGGATATTTTGTAATACAAATAGGTTTTTTAGTACTTATACTTTAATGATTCATATTCTAAGTTATAATTTAACTCATTTCTCCATGTATAACTATTATTTACTAATGATTCGTTCTACCTTATTTCGGGGTTTAGTTTCTAAATTAGATTTTAGTTTTGATTATAGAATCTTAAACATGCTCGAATCCTAATGTGAAATTAATCACATTAAGCTTGAGTATTCTAATATTATATTGAGTCTTAATTTAGTGTTCTAAACTGTTCGGTACACGCTAATCCTAATTGAGGTACCGAATTTATTTCCGATATAAAAAATCTTACATTTTTTTTATACAATTACCTAAAATTAATTTTTTTTCAGATTTATTATATACTGATTTTTATTATTATATTATCTAAATAAATCTAATTTTTCATATTTATTAAATTTTCAATTCTACATATTCCTAATTTCCTACAATTACCACATAACTCCTTCATTAATTACACTTAACACTCCAAAAGCTAGGATTAATTTTCCACATCAGAGATTAACATCCTTAAACAGTAATTAAGGACTTAATCACCTAATTAACCTAAAATTACCCAATTTTTCTATCATTTTAGGGCTAAAAATTAACTTAAAATTTTATAAAATTAAATTTTAAAAAATAGCTTCATAGAACTATTCTATATCACTTAAGCATTATATAGAAAAAATTTGAGCTCCAAACTACACTCCTAAGCCTATTTATTTCTAATTTTAATCATACTTGGTTTTGTTTAATTTATTAAGAACTCTATATTTTCAAACATGATTAAACTTAATCACTATTTTTCCATAAATCTATATATAATAAAACCTCAAAATAATAAATTTCATAATTTTTTGAGCAAAATAAATAATTTTAAAAAATTATACAAAATCAAAGCAAATGAGAATCCCACCCGATCTAATGACTTTTGGGCTTCCAACACTAGTCCAAGTGTATTGGCCGGTCTAGGTGGTGGGTTTGGAGTGGGGTGGTGGTGGTGGTGGCGGTGGTGGCCCGGTCCTAGGTGATAGTAGTGTGTAGGTTTAGTTCATCAGCCCCTATTGTACAGATTTCTTTATTTTTTTTTAACCCTAATTTTTCTCTTCTAATTTCGATGCTCTCTATTTTTTTCTAATTTCTAACTGTCTAAAAGAGCTCTGTAATTTTTTCCCTATTTATAGATCTTTATAGTAATTATTGTGCATTTAATTGGATAAAACATTGCCTAAATCCCTTAACTTTTGCATTTTGTGTTGCTTAATTTTGATTGGTTAATTTTTTTCTTCACTTCCTAGCTTGACACAACCAAATCCACATCATTCCTTATTCCTTTGATTTCTTTTTAATTTTTTCTTAATTAATTAATAATTTTCTTTAATTATTTAATAAGTTTTTAGATAATTTAAGTAATTTCGCGTATTTTTATCTATACGTAAATACATATGAGGTACATTTGAATATTCCTAATTATTATTTAAGTCATTCTATGATTTTTAGTATACATATAATCTATCTCTAATAATTTATTAGTTATTAGATTACACTTTTCACTTTTTCGATAATTAACAATTGTTATACTTAAAATTTAAAAATTTTATAATCTCCTATTTTATTACTTATTTTCTTAAATTCAAGTTTACGGGGTCATTTTACTAATATTTATACCTATAATTTATAATTTAGGTTTGATCGGATCCTTTAACCGATCGCCCTAAACTTTATATTATAAGTTTAATGCTACGGTCATTTGGCTTAACTTTAAGGCTTATACAAATCTTCTTCACATAGTAGCCTAAAGTTTATACACATGGCACCATGGCACATGGCATCATCTATGTATGACACGTGCCATCTAAGTAGTTTTTTTCTTCTTTATTTTTTCCATATTCCGGTTCTCTCTTGGCCTTTACTTCTTTTTATTTCATTTTTTCACTTTGCCCCTTCTTATAAAGAAAAAAACACCAAAATATTACTTAATTAACTCCCTAGCTTGTAAAAAAATTACATTGCTTCCTTTAAGCAAAATAGAGTTTAATAAATATATGTTTAAATTATTTTCAAAATTTATTAAATTTGACCTAATTAGGAACCTAGTTTCTTCTTGTCATTAGCTTTTGTTCAAAATTTTAAATAGCAGTAAAATGCTCATTTTAAATCCAATTGAAGCTTAGTTTGAGGCCATGATATCTGGAAAATATAAATTTTCAAAATAAGTTAGCCGAACTTAGACCAGAGAAATTGATTTACAATAAATACTCTTTTTTTAACATTCCTAATTTAGTCAAATCACGTTTGTTTCCCTAAACCGACCTAAATGGACCACCCACACAACTCTTTTATGATTTTTTAATTTTATTTATTTTTGAGTTTTCTAAATTCTTTTTTAGTTTTCTTATTCTTGAATTTTTTGGCTTTTTCTTTTTTTTTTCATTTTTTTTTATTTTCCATATTTCAATTTCTTTTATACTTTTCCTTCTTTCGACCTTTTCTCAAAAATAGGAATTTAAAAATAACAAAAATATGGTGTCTACAATTTTTGCACTTCCTATAAAGCCTAAGTTTAAGTTTAGCTCCTAATCCCATTTACATAGAATGACTCTATGCTAGGTAGTTTAAACCATTGAAAACTATGTTTCCTATATCAATGCTAGGGTTATTTGAGCTAGATAAATATAATGAATCCATAATATTCTATTTTATGCACATAATTTGCATCTGATTTTGTAGCAAAGTCATCATATCTAATTAGTTGAACATAAAAGAAAGAGTTTTAAATCTTATCAATAATGCTATGGTATCATGTAGAAATAGAGCTAAGCTTGAATCAAAATGCAAGAAAAACCATTAACAACTAGAGAAAGTCAAGAGCTATTCATTACTATTCGGAGAAGATCGATGAAATGTTCATGTAACAATATGGACCGAAAACTAATAGACTTGAAGCCTATTTATATTGGAGCTAGCACAAAGATTTACAAACTAACAATACTCGGCTATCAATCGAATGATGACACATGGACTACATTTCTAACATGAAGTAATTAAGTCAAGAATGAATAATTAGACTAATACTATACTTAGAACTATCATATCAAACTTCTAAAATGTATAGAATAGGAAAATTACAAAAGAGATGTTCAATGTTTAGAATCAATCCAAATTAAGATAAAATTTTTAAGTGGTTAAAATAGAGATCAATAATATACAAAATAGTTCAAACCAAGGATCTCGTAATGACATTGTCATGATAATGTTAAATTGAGGTCACATGGAGCTTTTATAAGATAGTAACGAGATCCTCTATTTAAACCACCAATTACAACATTAATTTTCTACGTTAATAGCCTAAAAGTTTGATCATCTATTTTAGCTACTTAGTATAATGTTAATTCTCTATTTTAACCACTTAAAAGTTTGATTTTCTCTTTAAATTTAACTATAAATGTTAATCCCTCATTTGTAATTTTCTCTAGAGGAAAAAAAAAAAAGGGAACAAAATGTAAAAGATAACATAATTTCAACTTATTTTGGTCAAAACCCATTCAATACGATATAAAGGTATAACCTATTATTCAAGGTTGCAAATTTTTTATACAATAAGCAAATGAAACATATCTGGGAAAAAAGAAAGGATAAGTAAAATGATTAAAATGGCTAATAGTAATCTTAATATTAATGATCATCAATGCATACGCAGTATTACAAGAAGAAAGTAAAAGAATAAAACAGTCAAGAAGGAAGAAGGCAAGAGGAGTAAGATAGTAACCTAATTTCCAATGTGAAAACTTGTCTATATATCTACCAAAATGAAAAAAAACTCCGCCATTAATCATTCAACGAGGCCAACTGTAAATCTTTCACAAAGTGATACTTAAATAACCCGATATATCCAAGTAAAATAATACGATTTTGTGGAATCAATCTTACTTTCAAAATTCGATGTCTAATAAATCGCAATTGACAGCATTAGAGCAATACAAAAACATCATGCATATATCCAAACCTTCATAATTTTATAAACTATAGTAATTACATTTGCAGTTAATTTTCTGAATCTTCTAAGGCATTTTCTAATGGGTATGATGGCTTACTTGGTTCCGTAAACGCCATGCCTTGTGACGGCGAATAAAGATCACTTTCAGAATAAACCCGGTTTCTCGATGGGGTTATTTTCTTTTGCTTTGTAGATGGTGCTCCGTAATATATGGATGTTTTATGCTAAGGTAAAAAGAATGAGCTTAATAAAGGCCAACTTATTAGTCACGATAAAATGGAAAAATTCCATCTTACAGTTATCTAAAAGTGACTATAACATATTTTCTTTTTTTTTTTAATGGACATTTTTTATTGCAATTCATGAATGATTTACGATTGAAAAGGGAAATTATTGATAACTTCACAAAACTGTCAATAGCTTTTTTTATTGCTAATAAGCCTTACTGATTTTAATGTAATTCGAGAGATTTTAACACAATCAAGACCAAATTAACCGATAACTATATTATATGTCAATTCTGTTTGTCAATGTATCGTAAAAATTACCTTGATAAAATAGGCGAGGCACTTCTTAAACATATGATAGAAAACTCTAAAGAGAGTCCCCATCGTATCAATGACCGGATGTCACCAATACCCAAGGCCCAAGCTACCATACCTATCAATATATAATACCAAGCCCTAAATATATATCAAAAGCTCATATGTGAAATATCAAACTAGTATAAAAATCTATAAAGTTGATTAGACATTCGATTCATTTTGTAATAATAAAAATTTATCCCATAATTAGATTGTATTTAATTTCATCAACTCATACGATTCTCATATTTTTATCTTTTTAAATCATGTTTTTAAATGATATGATATTGTATTCTATTAGGATTGATTAATATTCAAATGCCGTGATTATCACAGCAAAATATAGTCAAGGCTTTTAAATCGTGTTTTAAATTATATGATATTGTATTTGATTAAGATTATATTTCTACTCCAGTGCCGTGATTGCACCGCAAAATATAGCCAAGGCTTTTAAAGGCTATTTCAGTTTTGCTGTCACGTTGGACTCCAAGACCATCATTAATCTATGTGATGTTAGTTGTACCGTGTTTAGTGAGTTGTAAAATAACTTCTTCTTCTTTTTTCGTTTTTTTTCCGTGGAAAGTAGTAAAACAATTTGTCAATCCCGTTTCATGATTTCATCTTTATACTTTCATACTTTGTGCTGAAGCATCAAAAACATGTGGTTCCTAGGAAATACATATGGGCCCTTCTTTTATCTTTCTGTCTTCGTTCAGATAAAAAATTTGCAGACCGACACAGACTGCACAAATGTCCAAAAGAACCCCACACATGTGACGATAACAGCTATTATGAGATATTTTAATAGATGGAATCGTATAATAACATAAAGTTCTAGACAAGTTTATTAACTGATCTTTCATCTAGTCCTACATGATTGTGATATCGAATTTTAGGAATAAATACACTATAAATACCTGTATTTTACAATTCAATGTAGGAGCTTTTATCTTTTTAGCAATTTAATTTGTGTATTCTCAATTGGATAGGCAATTTGTTGCCTATATTTTGAGAAAGTCTCAATAACATTGAAAGTACAAACACTATATTAAATAGATAAAAACTAAATTATCAAAAGTTTGAAAGTATCACATAAATTTTGTCATAAATACTTTTGACATTTATAACATAATTCATTTTATACAACTAATGTGTACTCTTACAATTTACTCTCATGCTACCTCACCAATAACTTCTTTGATATTTTTTATCACAAAATTTAAGATTAGTCATAAAGTAAACCGAATTGAATCGAACTCGAATCAAATTAAATCGAATCGAACTGCTTAAACCCAAACCAAACAGCTTCTTATATAAAAATAAAAAATAAATAATATTTTTACTTTTAAACCATATTAATATTTAATTTTAATCTTATTTATATTGTTTTTATTATTACTCTTCTTATACTCAGCTTTCATTATCTACTCTTTCTTTTTTATTGTCATTTTTTATCTTTCAAGTAAATTTTTACGTTTTTATTATTACCTAAGATAAAATATTATTGTGACATGATACTATCTAGCTTTAACTCTCTTATAATGTTATTTGTTTTAAACATCAATATTTGGTTAATGACTTCAATAACTATTAATATTATCAAATATAACAAAGTACTTCGAAAAATAGTTTAAACATAATCAAACCGTATTTAAAATAATTCGATTCAAAATCTTAAAACGTTAAAAACAGTTCAGTTTATTAAGAATTTAAACCGGACCACTTCAAATACGATTTAGTTCGATTCGAACCCTAAACTCAACCATCAACACCCCTATCAAAATTGGCTCCACAAAAGAGCACTCAATTTAGGAACTTTAATAAACTTTAACATGCTATATCGGAAAGGGGAATTGAGCAGGTATTACTGTGAGACGGCAACGCTGAGAAGGAGCCACATGAACAACACCTAACCCTTTTTACATGCATATAAGCCTCACCACTTCACCCGTAGCACAACCATTACACTAAAAATCTAGAAAATGTTTTTGGTTTTGAAGTGTTTTTCCAATGCCAATGAAAACAAGAATCTGTTTTCACATTTGTAAGGAAAAGAAACATTTAAAAATATATAATTTTTTTGTATTTAAATAAAAACGCGTTGGCAGCTTTATAAATAAGGCCAAGAAAACCCTTGTCAATGGTATTATTGTAATCATATGTCATACAATTAATAAATCTATATACTTTTACCTTTTGTCTTCTTCCTCCATTTCTTTTAGTCGGAACCTTCCATTAGGCGAGTGACCTTCGAATTTTCATTAGCTGGTGAGTGGTTACATTAGGAAAAAAAAAGTTAAAAAGAAGAAGAAGAAGAAGAAAAAAGTGTTTGGTAGCTTCTGGCTTGTAATTAACTAATCTTTCAGTCCCAACCTAAAGCCGAAAATTTGATTAAAAGGACGAGCTCCAAGTCGTTTAAGCATAAACAATATTCTGTTGTCTTCCCGGTTGTTTCTACATAAAGTTCAACGAAAAGCTATTGGGATTAAAAAAAAAAAAAAAAATCTTTCCTGAGAGTTTGTGGTTCAGGCATTATCTTCCAGGTACTTTCCCCTTGAGTGACGTAAAATTCAAAAAAAAAAAATCTTTCCTCGGATAAATTTAGTCAAATTCTTCTATATTCATATCGAAATTTAATCAAATTCTCCATATTTTAAGTTTTTTATACATGAAACTTCCTATTAGTACCATACTACAGTATCTTTGAATCAAATATATTCTTTTAAAAAATCAACATTTATGTTATTAGATTATAATATTTTAGGTAAAATATTCTATATTTTTTTTCGGTGATTACAATAAAAAATAAAAGAAAATCAGTTTTCATGCCATTTAGCTATAAAGCTATTGGGAAAGCGTTTTTATATTTGGGAAGAGTAAATTAACTATTTTATATTTATATGTTTACTAAGAAAATCTCTCCATTAATGCTTCTCATGATATGCGGACATAGATGTGGAGATCTTATTTAGCCCTTTAAAACTAACGTAAAGTACATCGATGGCTCACTTAAAGCATCAACAACTGGAGGCGATATACATATATATAATTAAAGTCTTTTGAGACTTAAATTATCGTTATCTTTAAAGTTGCATATTTATCTTTTATTTTTTACTATTTAACAAAAAAAAGCTAATAACAAGATAAATTATTAAATTTATAAATAATAAATAAATTTATCCACTTACTTATCTTTCTCTCAATTTATTCATTTCTCTCCTTACTTTGAATGTGATATTTCACTTTGTGTCATTTTTCCACTCTCTCATATTAGCTACACCATCTCTCTCTCTCTACTATTACCATGGCACTTTATTATATGTATAAATTTCAATAAATAACTAGAGATTATAGGAACAAAATGTAAAGTAATTTTTTAATTTGGTCACTCATTACTGGCTTTTTCAATTTAGACCTTAAACCTAGTTATGAATTATGATTTTCGTGAAACTTATATGAAGGGTCCCTAAACAATGTAAAAAATTAAAAATATTGCCTAAGGTAAACAAATTACATTCTAGAACATTTCATATGTTTATAGGTATATATTATATTAAAGAGAAAACTTTTTTTAACTACTTATAACAAATAATTTAATGTCTTATAATTTTAATTATTAGATATATTCATATATATTATCAATATTCTTCTATATTTTTTAATCCGAGTTTTTTTTTTTTGTATTTTTTGTACATACAATGTGAGTATATCAGTCATTGGTATATATGTATATATGTATATGAACACATGTATGTATGAATAACTTAATTGAGTTTTTTCAAAAATATAGATAATACAAATTATTCATATTAAACATTGAGGATTTATTTCAACTTTAAATAATGGAGAACTTATCCTATGAAAGGTATATGTATCTCTCTATTATGACCCAAAATTATATTAGAAAAATAATAGTTTAGTTTTCTTTTAATATGTATAGTTAGATATTAGTATAGTTAGATATTAATTTATAATATTTTTTATATTAATAACAATTAGTTAGTTGGTTAGATATTAGTTTCATGTTAGGTATTAGTTAAAAGTATAAATAACTTATATAAAATTATAACAAGATCATTTAATCATTTTCAATAAAACTCAGGAATTTTCTTTGAATTCTTCTATAAAGATTATCATCATCTTGAAAAAGGGAAATTAGGAGACTATTTCGTCTCGAGTTGAGGGAATTTTATATTTTTACCAAAAGAAATAAGATGGATCAAACCTTCCACGTAAGTAGACTTGACACTTTCTTTTGTGTTATCACTTATGCTACTATCCACTATAGTTTCTCTCTTCTTCTTCTTTTTTTCCTTTTGTCTTTTACAAACTATTATATATATTAAAATTGTTGAGGGATGAGGATTGAACTTAGTCTAATTCATTGGAAACCGATACTTATACCATACTAAGATACAATAACCCTAATGTCTATTATAGTTTTACTTCCACCATATATGACATCAAATATTTTTCCTCGAGCTTATGCCAAACAACATTATTGAATTGAAGTTGATTAAAAATGGATTTAGGATTATTTATTTCCCGATTTCACCTTGAATTCAACCTTGACTCTCGAGAACTTTACAAAAAGAAATTTATATCAATCAACTCCATATAAAAATTAAGGAAAGCATATAGAGGTATTTATGGTTTGGTTCAATTTAGTTTAAGTGAAATAGAATTGAATCTCATTTAAGATGGTTCACTTAGACCCTTAATGAACCAAATGAATTTTAATGTTCTGAGGTTTTAAACCGAACCCTTTTAAATACTATTTGGTTTGAATTGCTTTCTAAAAACTTTTAAAAGCACTTAGTTATTCTAATCACATTTCAATATTCATAAATATATATTTGCTATTATAATTTTCACCCGTACAATTTGTCGCAAGAATATGCATAGTAGCAATAAAAGAATTTTAGGTAATAATTCCTATGAACAAGTTTAACTTATTACTCAAACATATCCTCTAAATTCCCTTACTAAATCATCTATATTACATAATAAGTAAGTTAAGAGTAGAAAATAACTATACAGCTATAGGACATTAAGGTTTGCCAATCTAATGATTAGAGAGATATTGAAAGACAATAGTGAGATTATCAGAGTATAAACAATTGAGATAGAGATAACAAATGATAGTGAGCATAGAGAAGGTACAAATTAACGGTAAGATTGTAAAGGGTAATGTGTATGAGAGTGAAATGAAGGAGGAGTAAAGGCATTGATGACTAGGAAATTGTAAGCCAATGTCTTAGTTAAAGTTAGTTTTTTTTTTTTCTTTTCCAACATATGTTTGTCAAGGTAAGCTTGTTTGTTGACATTAAAGATGGGAATGGAGTTTGGAGAGGGGATGAAACAGAGTTGAATGACCTTTTTTTTTTTCAATTCTTTACAGAAATATTTAAAGAGTAGAATACTAAAGACATCCAAAGTGTGTGGAATAGCAGACCTTGTCTGGTGAGTGACCAGATGAATGAGTAGCTAATAAAAGATGTAGATTTAGAGGAAGTGAGGGAAACAGTACATCAACTTAAGTCATATAAAGCCTTAAGGCCAAATGGGTTCTTAAGCTACTTTTATTAGAATTACCGGAATGTTCTTGGAGCTTCACTTACTAATGTGGTTCGTCAGTTTACGAACTCAGGTACTCTCCCACCTAAACTTAGTGAAACTAACTTAGTTTTGATTCCAAAGGCTAAAAATGTGTATGAATTAAGTCATTTTTGCCCCATCAATCTATGTAATTTCTTTACCAAAATTATCACCAAAGTTCTTGCAAAAAGGTTAAAGCCTTTACTAAATTATGTCATTACTCTAACTCAAATTGTTTGTATACGTAACCATTTAATCTAAGATAATATTATAGTAATCCACAAAGTCTTCCATGACTTCAAACTAAAGAAGAGACAGCAAAAAGGTTTTTGTGCAATTAAGATAGACATTATGAAAGCATATAATAAAGTTAATTGGAGGTTTTTAGTAAAGGTGCCTTAAAAGCTAGGTTTTCATGAAAAATGGGTCAAATGGGTCATGTGTACAATGGCATTGGTGTCTTTTAAGTTGATGCTAAATGGTAAAAGAGTAGGACACATTATACCCTCTAAGGGCATTTGGCAGGGTTGTCATGATCCTAAAGGGGGGTCTAGTAGAATTGTTTCACCTTTTAAGTCAGAGATTACAAAATTCTAAATAATTAGCCACTAAGGTTTTCGATTTTAATTAATTAACTTACTATAAAATATAATTGACTATAGATATTCGATATTCCATAATCCATCAAAACTGTAGAGAATTGGTATCTCTTACCAAATACTGAGACAAGATAAAACAACTTAATAATTTATAAGAGATACTATATTATACATAATCTTATCATATAAGTATTTTCTACATAAATTGTTTATGTACCAACTATACACTTTCATTCAAATTTAACATTATCAAACCTATCTCCAGTTTATACTCTACTCTTAAGATTTTCCCTAATCCTTACTTAAAGGAATCTGCAAAAGAAACTATAGGAGAATGAACAAACCACGGATTAGTGAGTGCATTCTTTACTACTACTGTTTGAGTAAGTTATCAAATATTATTATCACATATGCAATATATCTACACCTGAAATGTATATGCATGTAGTGAATATAAACAACACATCCATAAGAGTCTGGAACTATAGAAGGTATAGATTCACATTGTCTACACTTCAATCATCCTCCGTACTTATTTGCATGGAGCACGTTACCTTAATCGCATAAAACTGCTTGGGGATACCAACCCTCTAGACAACATTCGACTATTACCTTAGCTAAGATACAATAATCAAAATAGGTAGATCCCAATTAAGGTCATCCACCAAACATATCTAAGGCCCTTCGAGCACACAAAGCAAGTCCTCTCACTATCAAAATATATCCACGGCCCTACGAGCACAAATATGCGAGTCCTCTCATTAATTGGAAATACTATGCTAACTTTGCTTTAACAATAAAAATATCATTCACAGATACTACGAGCTCTTATAGAAACTCTATAAAATTTATTTAAGATTAGAAAAATGTTTTCCAAAAATACTCTTCTAAAAAATTTGCAAAGCTAGCACTCTCCATCAATATACCAATTAAGTCATAGACATGCAACAAATAAAACTAGTTATTTTAGTCGAATAGTTATATTTATCAATTTAAGAAAGTAATCACACAAATGATAATATGCAAAATGATTAGTTATTCAATAAATGATTAGTATCAAACAACAAGCAGCATATAGCATCAAGAAACAAGTAAATAGTAAATCATTAGAACTCTCTCACTTAGGTTAATACTCACTCTCTAATCCTTTGAAATTTCCAGTTCTTAATAATAGGTACCTAAAAGATAAATAAATTTATAAGTATTTTGAAAAACTAGGTTACTCAATTAACTAAACATCTATTATTATTTACCTAGTTTCCTACTATAACCCAAGTATGATATAAATATAATTTAACTAAATGTCTATTATTACTTACTCATGACATACATACATACTTATATATATATACATTATCTTATCTTATGTATTAATTTAGTATTATAGTATATTATATATATATAATATTAAGTATACCCATATACTCATATATATATATATATGTATATATATATACTGTACCCTTAACATACATATTTTATATGTATACATATACTTGTGTAATTAATTTCTCTTAACCTATTTATACGTATATACTTATGTAATTAAATAATATAACCCTAAATATACTATATATTCTATAAGTTTATCTATATAAAATATTTATACATATACTATACTTATATTTCTGTACTTTATACCTATAAACCTAACCAACCATATATACAATATATATAATGAAAATAAATAATATACATACTATATATGCATATATATATGTACATATACACAAATCCCTTTCTACCAAATACTCATATATTCAATTATAATATATATGTACACATAAATATACCTAAGTATTTATATACATATATGAATGTATGTAAATGATATAATACTAACTATTCATAAATCCCAATACATGTACAAGTAGTTTAATTATAAGAATAGAAATTACAATTTGAACTATATTACATATACCCAAAATACATAAATTTCTACAAAATACATACCTACATGTATAACAAGGGTACATGTAAATTAACAAAATAATAATAATAATAATAATAATAATAATAATAATAATAATAATAATAATAATAATAATAATAATAATAATAATAATACTTAACTATTCTTCTTATACTTGAAGATTGGTTAAACCCAAAAGCTTCTCTTCTTCTTTTTACTTCACTTACTCCACTTAATGAAATTGGAAGAAAAGTAGATAACCAAAAGAAAAAATAAATAAATAAAAAGGAAAGGGGAATGGGTTCACGGTTTGAAAGAAAAAGAAATTGTGTTTTGCTTTGTATGGAATAAGAAATTTGAGAGAAGAATTAGACGGGTGTAGCAAACTTTAGAGAAGAGAAATGGAAAAGTGAAAAGAAAAGAGTAAAAAAAAATAATCATCAAAGATAATGATTAGACCCTTATCCTAATTCTTTAATCTCCACCATGTATTCTTATTATGCACACGGGCTGCTTAAAAGAAAACATCCAGAAGAAGGAAAAATATTACATGGAAAAGAGGAAAAAATAATAAAGAAAAAGACGAAAAGGAAAAAGGGAAAAAGGAAGAAAAAGAAAACTTAAAAATCACAATTTCAAATATAAAATTATAAAATTATATGTTTAATAATAATTATAAAATAATACTTGAAATTTTATAGAATTTATTAATTAAATTGTTACCCGTTACGTTATAATATTTAGGAATTATCTCAACACGTTCGTTAGCAATTTTACGCAATTATGCCTATTGATCGATAATCGTATTTCATTGGATTTTTAATACTTTTAAGGTATAATTATTCATTTTATAAGCTTTGGTTTATAATTTTAGAGCTTTTGTTAAGTTTGAGTTCAATCTCAGATATTTACGTATACATAAGGTTTAAGGTTTTCGTACTTGATTTAAGTTTCAATCGAATTTCTAAAGTTTTTATTACGTATAATACATTCAATTTTATAATTTAATAAAATTTTTATCTTACTTAGTTTTATCAACTTGCAAGATTATCTACAATAGTAGAGTTTAATTTTATTCTTAAATAGCTAAATTCATAGGGTTTACAAGGGTGACCCGCTATCTTCTTATTTGTTCCTATTTGCCACTAATGTACTTTTTCATCTAATTACTAATGTGGCAAATGGAAATGAGATTAGAGGAATTAGGATTAAATCTGCTTGCCTAAAGTTAACTCATCTTTTTTTTTTTGCAGATGACTCCTTGTTTTTCTTGGATGCTAGTGAAACTAATATTGCACAATTCAAAAGTATCCTATCATCTTATTGTAGCATTTTAGGTTAAGTAGTTAACTTTTGCAAGTCAACTATTATCTTTAACAAGAATATAGATGAGGTGGGGAAACAAAGAATATAACATCTTCTTAGCATTTCGCCTCAAAATAACATAGGCAATTATCTACGTATTCCAATGGTGTGGGGAAGATTCAAATGTATAGCCTTAGCATCAGTTAAAGAAAAGATAAGCACTAAAATCCGATGACGGATAGGAGCCTTACTATCACAATGAGGGAAGGAAGTACTAATAAAGTCTATAGCCTTTGCAGTGCCACATATACCATAGCTATTTTTAAGTCCCTAAGAAAATGATGCAAAAAGGTCATGTTGTTACTAACCAGGTTTTGGTGGGGAAACAATGAAGCTAAACACAAAATACATTGGAAGAATTGAAATTCACTTACAGTTTCTAAGGAGCGGGGTGGCTTAGGCTTTAAGGACATAAAAGCCTTCAATTATGCAATACTTGGGAAGCTAGCATGGAAGTCCCTTACAAATCCATATCAGCTTTGGATAAGGGTGCTTAAAGGTGTATATTTCCCTAACGATAGATTCTTGGAAGCTAAACTTGGAGGTAAAGCCTCTTAGGTATGGTGAAGTATTTTAGTGGGCAAGGAAGTGGTATAAAGTAATTATAGTTGGAGAATAGGTAAGGGAGATGCAATTAGAGTATGGGATGACCCATGGATTGCCACACCAACTAGGAAAAAGCCCTTGCAGATTTTAAATTTATGAGATAACTAAGTGCAGTAGGTGTCTAACCTATTGAATGTTGAAGAGTGTAATTGGAGACAGGACCGTATTCAGCAAATTTTCCCTCTTAAGATTGCTAAACAAATTCTCTAAATACTTATTAGAGGATATTTGGAAAGTGATAACATCATATGGCCTTTAGAACTAGACGGAGAATGTAACGTCAAATTTGCTTACTAGGCTATTTTCAAGCCAAACTTAACAAGAGAGGTAAGTAGACCTTCTTCTTCTCATAACATTGAGCCTGTTGTATGGAAATTGATTTGGAATACAAAGTGCCTGCCTAAAGTTAAGCATTTTATGTGGATACTATGTCATAATACTCTGAATATAAACAAGAATTTGCACTGAAAGCATGTGAAAGATACGAGCGCCTGTAATTTCTATGGAAGGATAGGAATTGTTGAACATATTATTTTGTTGTGTAGTTAGACAAGACCCATTTGGCTAGAAATTTTAGGAGTCAAAATAGACTAGACGATGATTACATCTTTTGATAAAATGGATTCTCGAGGTGCATGAAAAACATGTTTGCCAAAGGAATGATTCAAACAGCTAATGGGAATCATAGGATTTGCTTGCTAGAATATTTGGAAGCAACGATGTATTTGTATTTTTAATCACTATATGCTAAATCTGAGGAAAGTTGCTACATCTATACATGTTGCTGTCTCTAAACTCCATAGAGTTATTTTGTAATCTAGTATTCGGAGATTAAGCCAACATGATGATGAAGTTAATGATAAAGGGAAACCTCTTGATGATCTCAATTGTGATGGAGCTTTTAGTACGAGACATCAAGTGATAAGATTAGGATTAGCAGTACAGGACAGTGTAGGTATATTCTTCAGTGCAGTTTATAGAAGTGTGAAAGCAAATGATTGTTTGGTGGTTAAAGTAGAGGTGGTATGAGAAGTTCTTGGGTAGGCGAAGGAGACTTGTTGGAGCAAGATTGTGGTAGAAGCAGATTCTTCCTTACTTTTTAACTTTCTATAAGGTCAAGGAAGGTTAAGGAACTTGTCGGTCTATTGGTGCAGTTTTAGCTTATATCCATTTATTGAAATCATCCTTCATGTCTTGCTCATTCTCTCTTGTTAATAGGAAAGCAAGTAAATTCGTTGTTTGGGTTGATAACCAAGGAAAAAAGGGCTTGTGTACATGTTTTTAAGATGGAAATTCCTCAAGTCCTTTATTCAGATTGATTAGATCCGATCAACTAGTTTGTCCTCCTAATGAGTTGTAATTTCTATTTGATACTTTGTTGCTTTCGATGAAAGTAATCTGCAGTATTTTCTCACAAAAAAGAAAAAAACATCTTTTATAGTCATTGTTACACTTGGTAATCTCTAGTCACTTTACACAATTCCAATTACATCACCTAAAATAAATTTGAATATGAATTATTCATCTTTATCCAAAATACTCTCTTAATTTTAAACTTAATTAAATCGTATCTCTTTGATTTAAACTTAATTAAATCGTATCATTAAGCTTATTTAACAAAAGCAAGCATAGTTATTAAAATCGCAATTTTATCTACACGATTTTACGAGTTTACGATTTTGTAAGGTTGTTCTAAATTAATTCATATATAAAATTATTGTCTGGTAAAAACTTACATTTCTAACCAATTTTACATGTTAAACTTAGTAAAAACTTATATTTTTAATTTTCTATATATATAAGTTGAATAGACCTAATATAAAAAAATATAATTAGACTTTTATTATCTTGTCAACTATTAAGGTATTAAATCACCTTCTCTATCACATTCTAACTTTTTCCTTCTCTCTCTTTCTCTCTCCTATTCCCTTATTCAATATTCTTAGCCTTCATTGAGTTCTAATTCAAATAGAAAAGTTTATAAAAAAAATCATATATTTAAGTTTATACTATTAATAACCCAAAATAAGATGAAATATTTGGTTTTCCTCAATTTATTAAAAAAATAATGGAAAAAAGAATACTTTTGACCTTGCCTATCCTTATTCTACAAATGTTAGATTATATATTAATAATTTTTTAAGAAACAAAAAGAAATATTTAATCTTTTCGTTTCTTTATTTACATTATGTATTTGAAGTTTTTTATAACTATTTTGAGTACATATATGGTTTTTTTAAGTTATTTTATAAAGATTATAAAAACTTATATTTTTAAGTTTCAATTTTACATACCTATTAACAATTCTAAGTAGAATTACAAAATTAACAACCTTGAAAACATGTAAATATTAAAACTTTATCTTTTTCTAAGTTCGGATAATTCAAGTTTCATTGGATTTTTACTATTTTTGTATACTTCCTATTCCTTTTCATGTGCGTTGTGCTATTTTGCTGAATGGAATTGGCTGGGAGTAACGAGCTTTCGGTTTTCTGACGAGTACTACGTGGCTTATTAGGTGTACTGTTCAACCAACGGCAATGGTCCAGTACCAAGTTGCCTAAAATTGAAATGATGTATCCCCTTCGAAGAAGAGAAAATTTCAGGCCGCAGGGACACAGCCACGGCACCCACAAAGTAAAATGTTCTTTTCTTTTACGTCCCATTTTTGTTTTATGCATGATAATTATCAAAATGCGAATTTATCTTTCTTGCTCTTTTCTCATTGTTTGTTATAAAAACCGAACATAAGCATTGTTTTGGAAACCAAAAATAATATTATCCTTACCGGTTCTTTTAGGACAAAATTCTATGTATATCCTTCTATATATCTTGAAAAATGTTCTTCCACATCCGTTTTTAATCATAAAAAATAAAGTTATAAATAAATAATATTTACTACAGCAAAATATCCAAAATTCTTTAAACCAAAAAGTTGTAACTTCACTCTTCTTTTTTCTTGATTTCTTGTGTGTGTGTGTGTGTTTTTTTTTTTCTTTTAGTAAATTTTTATTATCTTTATCAAAGGTAAAATGGTCATATATAATTATGAAAGCATGGTTTAACATTTGGTATTTTATCCTTGAATTCAAAAATATATAAAAGACCGGGCATGATGAAGCAAAAGCAAGGATATGTATATTTGTAGTTTATCCACTTTTTTCATTGATAAAATCAAACAGTAAATAATTATAGACTATAGGGGATTACTTTTTATACAAAAAAAAAAAAGATTATCTATGTCATTGTTTTTTCTTAATTATATCCATACCAACTACTAACTTCACATGTGGAACAATAAGGTACATCAAATTAAAAATAAAAAAATAATAAAACATTTGACTTTAATATAAATATATAACAAATGACACAAACATATATCCAGGTGTAAGCCCTTCATTTGCATGATCTAATACATGACAGCTTCAGCGTTATCCGAGATACTAGGTTGTAATTTTGGTTGGACGCTCTCACGTACTCACATTACAAAAAGTTTCAAGTCAACTTGATAGGACGATCGACCATCTACAACGAGACACATGCTGCACGAATATATTCGTTGATAGCAGCACTTATATTTATTAATTTATTTATCTGTTTAGTTTTTTCCTTGCAATAATGGCGGTCTCGTTGACGAGTTTTTTAGACTTATTAAGTCTAAAATTAAAAATTATTATTTTATCATGATTAATTCCCATACTATATGGTATAGCAATATAAAAGTTTGCATTTTTGTTTTGGTGGTCACTTGTTAACATTCTAGTTAGGTAGCCAATAATCATACTAAAATTTTTAACCAATTGATATACAAATGATTGCATTGCTCGTTTAATGGAAAAAGCAATGAAGAAAAATAAAAAATAAATTATAAGGACGAAAATCGAATAAATTGATATATAACTTATAAGCACGATTAATCACTTATCTCCACAGATACTTGTTTCAAGTATAACGATGCTGCATAGATACATCAAGCCTTGATACCAAGTATTAATGAACAACACCAATCTTGTTAAATCACGATAATGTCATCTTATTTTTTTTTTTAATTTCAATCATTAATTATATGTATCAGTATTTTAAGAACATAATTTTAAAAAATTTTAGAAAAAAAATAACTTTAAATGGTTCAAAACTAATGCAATATGTTCAACAAAAACTATCGAGATAAATTCACTAGAAGTCTTCTAAATTGATGGGATTTTTTTTAATATAGTTTTAGTGTACAATTCAGTTAACTCTTCCAAATTCATGAAATGAGTTATATTTTAGGTGAGTAATTTAATTATTCCTTCATATTTATATCTTTCTACTAAATGAAAATCTCTATACATGGTGTATGCACACATACATGTAGAGCTTATTTGGTCCTAACTAAATATAAAGAACTCAAATAATACAATTAAAACCCTAAGATATCCTTTTATATGTGCATTTCAAAGATTTTGTTTTCATCACCCGACACGGCCTAGGACATAACTGTATCCCCAGGTCATATAACTTTCTGCACTTAGGTAAATTTTCCGCACAACTTCAAAAATTCATAACTTCTTCGTTTGAACTTGGAATTGAGTGAAACTTGATTCCTTTTCTTCGTTTTCGAGCCTAGAATGCGTTTAAACCTTGAAATTAACATTTTACTCAATTAAGTATCAATTTCTTTAAAGAAAACCAAAAAATGTAAAGGAAATACTATAAAATCACCATATGAAATATGTTTAAAATCAGAATTATCAGTGGTAGAAGAAACTACAGAATGTTCGCTTAAGGGCCTGATGCAAAGTCCAAACATAGAACGAAATGAAGAGAGTTTTGAGAAGTAGGTTCATTCCTGAACACTACAAACAAGACACTTTGTGACAACTCTAAGACTTGAGGTAAGGTAATAGATCCGTAGATGACTATATCCGAGAGTTTTGGTTGCTCATGATACGATGCAATGTCAGCAAACCTGAGACCCGAACTATAGCACAGTTCATCTCTAGACTACAGGCTGAGATTAGTAACATCGTAAAACTGTAGAACCTTACAACTTTGGATGAAATCATCCAAGTAGTCTAGAGAGTTGAAAGGCAATGATAGAACTAAGATAGTCAGATGTCGAGTAACCAAACAATGCTGCCAAATAGGAGTGGCCTGCCGAGCTGACTAAGGAATGACAAAGCATCAAACAATTCCGAGGTGGAACGCCAAGGTCAAATGCTAAGCTGACTAAAAGAAGGTTGATGTAAGAGCAAAATCGAGGAGCTAGAGATCCGAAGAGACCTAGGTTGGAGTTCAGGAAGGAAAACCCGAGAAACCAAATGTTTTAAATGCCTTAGCTATAGATACATGGCTAGTAAATGTACGAATCATTGAGTCATGACCATAAAGGGAGACAAGCCCTAGTTTGAAGTAAAAAGTGCAAGTAAAGAAGAGGAAGAAGCGGCAACCGATCAGATGTTGGAAGAATTTCAAGAAGACCTCAATGCCGAGATACCTCTTGAGGGTGGAGCCAAGTATTGCTTTATTGTTTGATGATCTCTCAGTGCTTTTGTAGCTAATGACAATGCGCAAAGACAGAACCTCTTCCATATGAATTGCTAAGTGAATGGCAAGCTATGCGTCGTGATCATTGACGGAGGGAGTCGTACAAACATCATTACATAAAGGGTAGTTAAGGCTATGAAATTGCTAATCCTTCCACACCCAAAGTAGTACAAAATGCACTGGCTGAACAAAAAATGAAGACTACACGTTACTGAGCAAGTTAAAGTATCAATTATCATTGGTAATAGGTACAGGGACGAGATGCTGTATGATGTCCGTCCTATGTGTGCTTCTCATATATTACTCGGTCGATCGTAACTATTTGATTTGAGATTGTTACACGATGAGTATAGAAATACCTATATATTCTAGAAGGACGGGAAGAAAATTATATTAACACCTATGAGTCCTAAGGAAGTGCAAAAAGCCTAAGAAAAGGTTTCTAGATCTTTATAGCAAAAGTTCTTGTTGATTTCCTGAGCTCAATTTGCACAAGTTAAGGTTGAGGACTATGTACTCTTTTTAGTCAGGAGATTCTTAGAGGTTAGAGAAGTTGGGAACTTATCTGTCGAAGTGCAGCAACTACTTCATGACTTTGCCAACCTATTCCCTACCGAGATGCTGAAAGGTTTATCTCTCTTAAGAGGTATTGAGTATTGCATCAACCTTCAACCAACGGCTACCTTACCAAATCGATGCACTTACAGGCTCAAACTAGAGCAAGTAGCTAAATTGAAGAAATAAGTGGATGAGTTGATGGATCGATGATATGTTTATTAAAGCATGAATTCTTGTGTTGTACCCACTATGCTCATACTAAAAAAGGATGAAACGTGGCCATGTGCATTGACAGCCGAGCTGTCAACAAGAGAGCTATCAAATACCGATACCCGATCTCGCGACTTAATGATATGCTTGACGAGTTATATGGTTCCTGCATCTTTTCTAAGATTGACCTGAAGAGTGGCTATCACCAAATATAAATGAGACCTGGGGATTAATGGAAGATGGTCTTCAAGATAATGAATAGTCTGTTCGAATGGTTGGTGATGCTATTTGGTTTAACTAATACGCCGAGTACATTTATGCAGCTGATGAATCATGTATTTAGATTGTTAATCGGCAAATGCATTATGGTTTATTTTGACGATATTCTAGTCTATAGTGCCAACCTCTTCGTTTATGTCGAACATTTGTGATTGGTGTTTAACATAATCCGTACCGAGAAATTATTTGGCAACATAAAGAAGTACGTGTTCTATCAAAGCAAGGTTGTATTCCTCGGATATGTTGCTTTAGAGAGGGGAGTTCAAGTTAATGAGGACAAAGTCAGAGCTATTAATGAGTGGCTTACACCGACTAGTGTTTCCTAAGTCAAGAGCTTCCATAGTTTAGCTTCGTTCTATTAGAGATTTATTTGGAACTTCAGTTCAATAACTGCACCGTTAACTGAATTAAATAAGAAGAATGTTGAGTTTAGATGGATAGAAAAGGCTCACAGGAGTTTTGAAGACATGAAATCTAAACTGACATTTGCTCCAGTACTCACCTTGCCTGATTTTGAAAAGGTTTTTGAGGTTGAAGGTGATGCGTCTGGTGTTGGCATTGGTAATTTCCTTATGCAAGAGCACTGGCCTATTGCCTACTTTAGTGAAAATTTCCGAGGTGTTGCCTTAAATTACTCATCCTATGATAGGGAGCTCTATGCACTTGTTCAAACACTCCAAAATTGACAGCATTATCTGTTGCCAAGAGAATTCATCGTCTATTCGGATCATGAATCTTTCAAGCATCTTCACGGGCAATAGAAGCTTTCTCAACATCATGCCAAGTGGGTCAAGTTTTTGGAGACCTTTTGTTATGTCATCAAATATAAGAAGGGAAGCACCAACACAATGGCTGATATATTTTCTTGCTATCACACCCTCATTACAATGTTACAAGCTATGGTGCTTGAATTCAACACTTTACCTGAGTGGTATGATCATGACCTACATTTTGGACCTTTAGTAACCAGGTGTAGTGCTAAAGGAGCTGCGGAAGGGTTCTACTTGAGTGAAGGGTTCTTGATGAGGGGTAAGCAAATTTACGTGCCAAGTAGTTTTGCAAGGGAGTTACTTGTTAGAGAAGCTCATGCTGAGATTCTGGTTAGCTATTTTAGGGAAAAGAGAACAATTAAGATATTAAAGGAGCATTTTTACTATCTTGAGATGATGAAAGATGTACACCAAATACTTAAGAGATGCGAAGGGTATAAATATGCAAAGGGGAAGAGAGAGCCCTATAGAGAATATACACTCCTACCAATTCTAAAGTGGTCGTAGATCGATATAAGCATGGATTTCTTGCTCGGCCTTCCCCACATGTCAAGAAGACATGACTTAATCATGGTGGTGGTCAATCAGTTTAGCAAGATAGACCACTTCATTCTCTACCATAGAATTAATGATGCTTTATTTATTGCTAACCTCTTTTTGCAGGAAATTGTGCGATTACATAAAATGTCGAGCAGTATTGTGTCCGACCATGATTCAAAATTCACGAGTCTTTTGAAAGACCTTATGAAGGAAACTCAATACTAAGCTCCTATTTAGTACCTCTTGTCACTCCTAGATAAATGGCCAAATTGAAGTAGTGAATAAAACCATCGATAACCTCTTGCGCACCACTATTGGAAAGAACTCTCATGATTGGCATTTATGCCTGCCCATCATTGAATTTGCCTATAATTGCTCAACTGACAACTCAACTAGAACATCACCATTTGAGGTTGTTTATGAACTTAACCTGAACTTACCCTTAGATTTAATTAACAGTATGAGATTGAGCTACCCGAAGGTTTTGGCGTATCTACCACATTTAATGTTGCCGATCTAACTCTCTATGTGCCCAATGATGATAAGGACCAAGATTTGAGGGCAAATCTTTAACAACCCCAGGGAATTGATGAAGTGCCAACTATCGGTCCCATTACTCGCACATGGCTCCGAAGCCTCCAATCTCTTACTTAAAGAATCCTCTTTTGACAACCTTGATGATGAGAAACTTTACACCAAAGGAAGGTGGCTGAACTCCTAGAGCTCCCCGCATTGTTATATATTAATCTATACTTTCAGTTGTGATGATGCCGATCATTCCCTTACCAAGAACCCTATGCCGAGTAATCTAATCAATTGTTACCAGGAGGTTCTTATCAAGTGACGAGAGACTCACTTACCAATTAAATAGTTTTCTTTCAGCATGTTACCATTTCTCTTGTCACCCTCTTCTCGTGTCGCCCTCTTTATTGTCACAACATTTTGATCTCTCTCACCTACTGTATTAAGAGAATCTTTGTATGGAATCAATGTTGTACTGCCACTTGTCCACCTTGTCTGACATTGTACTACTTTTTCATTTTTATCTTTTGTCCTTTTTACCTTTTTTTCGTATGAATTAGGACTCCCTTTTTATATATATATATATATTTTTGTAATTTCTTTATTTGTAATGTTGTCTTAGAAACTTATTATAAATAGTCCCTTTTCTTTTATAAGCCACATACAATTGGATAGATAGATATTAAATCTCCTATTCTTGTGAGATAACCTTCTCCAAGTTCATTTTTATACACTCTCATCTAATCTTATCGAGTAGCTTAGGATTAGTGACGGATGGACCTTGACATCAACTTGTGCGTAAGTAAAGTGTCAAGTCATGTTGTATTTGTTGGTGAATCGCATCCTCCAAGCAGCTTTACATCAACTACTCCAATTCATCCTTAGACCAATTCCCCCTATTTTCTTCGATATTTCTAGAGACTCATTCAATTCAAGTTTGCTACGGTAAGTTCCAGTGATAATTAAACTCCTAAGCATACTGATTTGTCTTTTGTTTTAGGTAATGAATTCTAAAGACATATGGTAGTAGTTCTAATAACATTTTTAATCTATTGGGAACAAGATTTGAGAAATAGTACAAGAGATGAAACAATTTTAATTGTCGAAATATATTCCAAAAAAATTATTAAAAAATATAATAAAAAAATAGAAATATGTGAAGCGATTCATAAATCATAAATCAAAACCTATAACCGGTTGATTTGTTGGTTTTGGTAAACTAGCCTAAACCTTAAGCAATGCGACCAATTTTGATTCTCTAAAATGGAGAGTTGATACATAATGGGTCAAGTCAAGGTCGGGATTACGGCTTTGTAACCAGATATAGATGCAATGTAATAATAATGATGTAAACTAAAGTAAAAAAATAAGTACAATAATAAGGTAATATAATTTATTTATACATGGAAACTTCTAATGACACAAGGAGAAAATTTGTTGAATAGAACCTAAAAATCACTATGCCATAAAGTATGTTGCTGATACAAAATAGATTCCCTCTATTATGTAAAATATCATCATAAGACTAGATATAGGCCTCCAATCATATTTTCACCAATATTAGTATTGGTTATGTATGAGTTTAAATTGTCGATGACCTTAGCTTTTAATGAACTTTTTATACACAATCAAACCCTAATGCTAGATCTACTTGAACATCTACACCACTTGAAAAGGACTTCATTAACATTGAAGTTTGACCAAATGGTTGAACTAGAGCTGATTAGATAAAAAAATATTTCTTTACATGTTGAGATCGTTGAGAAGACTTATATAACCGATACAATTGACTTGTCTTAAAGTGACACAAAGAAGGATTAAATCATCTATTTTTCTTACGAAATTTTCCATACTTATTTTTAGAATTGGAATATTTTATGACATTATTATTGGAATCAAAGGAACATTAAAGAGCTCATCATCTCCATTTTTCTTTAATTCTTGAAATTTTACATTCCTTTTCATCACGATCATTTGCTTTAGCTTCTTAGAATTTCAAAGAAGGACAAGAGCATAGTTGATCTAATCTAATACGTAGAAGTAACATTACATAAATAGAGAGTAATGATGATTCTAGTACAAGTTATATGAGTACCTGTAAAACATTTTAATATGTAGAAAATGTTAATAGTAGTAATGATGTTATTATGTATATTTTGATGAATTTGTCTATTGTTATATTATTTCCTCATGTAATTTTAACTATAAGTGAGCTCCTATCCCTATTTATCTAATGATATAAATTATAACAAAATTTTCTTGCACTTAAATAAGACCATCTAAAGTAATTGATTGTATAATACTTTTATATTTTATGCAATTAAATATGTCTTTTGTTTTAGGTAATGAATTCCAAAGACATATGGTGGTAGTTCTGATAGCATTCTTTATCTATTGGGAACAAGTGTCATGACCCTAAAGAGAGCCTAGCAGGATTGTCAAAAATTTCATATCATATGTATACTCATGATCTGAAAATCACCTTACAAGTCAAAGATTATGACTCTAAATAATTAATTACTAAAGTTTTAATTCTTAATTTAATTAACTTACTATAGTATATATGTGATTATAGATATATGATAAGCCATAGTCCAACAGAATCATAGAGAATTGGTATTCTTGACCAAATACTAAGATAAGATAAAACAACTTACTAATTTACAAGAAATACTACATAATCTTGTTATATGAATATACTTTACTTAAAGTGTTTTATACCACTATACACTTTTCAATCACCTTTAACATTGCCAAACCTCTCTTTAGTTTGTATTCTACTCCCAAGCTTATCCCAATCCCTACTTACAAGAAACTTGCAAAAGAAACTATAGGAGAATAAGTAAACCACGGCTCAATAAGTTCGTTCCTCACCACTACCGATTAAGCAAGTTATTAAACAAACATTATTAGCACACATGCAAGTTATCTACATACGAAATGAATACAAGCGCAATGAATACAAGCAACACATCTATAGGAGTCCAAAATTATGGAAGGTGTAGAGCTACATCGTCTATACATCAATTTTTCCTCCATATTTATCTGCCCGAAGCACTGCACCTCACCTTAACCGCATGAGCCTGCTTAGAAGCACAGTCCCATCAAACGTTACTCGACTATTACCCTAATCGAGAATCAACAATCAATATAGGTAAACTCTAACTAGGGCTACCCACTAAACATATTAAAGGCCCCTTGAGCATAAATAGAAAGTCGATCTCGCCATCAACAAACATCTAAGGCTCTACGGGCATAAATATGCGAGTCCTTTCGTAAATGAATGGAGATATCATGCTAGTTTTGCCTTAATAATGAAAACATTATTTACGAATTTACGAGCCTTTTTAGAAATCATTTTAAAGTATATTTAAGATTGGGAAAACTTTTACCAAAACACTTTTCTCAAAAATTTACAAAGCTAACACTCTCCATCAGCATACCAGTTAGACCATAGATATGTGACCATTATAACTGGTTTCTTTAATCGAATAGTTACATTTACCAGTTTTCGGATGTGATCACACGAATGATAACACATAAAGCAATCATTTAACAAGCAATTAATATCAAATAACAAGCAGTGTATAAATAACAAACAGCAAGCAAATAACAGATCATAAGAACTCCTTTACTTGGGTTATGCTCACTTTCTCGACTTTTGAGAATTACTGAACTCGATAATTGAACACCTAAAAAATAAGAAAGATTATAAGTGTTTTGAAAAACTAGGTTTCCCTATTAACAAAATATCTATCATTATTTGTCTAGTTTCCTATTATAACCAAAGTATAATATAAACATAGTTTTATTTAAGTATTTTACTTGCTTTTCTCAATTTATCATAAATTTTTAATCGTGTATAAATTTTTTAATTTAGTTTGGATTTGTTGTGAACTTATGGTCCATTTCGATCATTTTCGAATGCATTTTCTTCTAGCGAAGTTTATTTTGAACGTTATAACTCGCAGTTTTGACTATAATATAAAAATATCACAAAATTCATCATTTTAACTTAAAAAGTTATAAAATATTAATTTAAGTTTTTTCTTAATATATTTACGATTTAATAATTATTTAAATCGTATAATTAATAATTTTATTATTTTAAGCCTATTTTACTATAATTACCTATTTTTACTTATTCTTGAGATTTTAAAGTTTTGTTAAAATTATCAATATAAAATATAACTATGTGCATTGGATGATTAAAATTACACAAAAAAAAAAAATTGATAATAGTAACTACGAGATGATGTCTTAAGAAATTTTAAAAATTTAAATAATTTTAGTTATTAATTTATAACTTTACCGTAATAACTTTAGTATTCATGTACTGTAAGATCCGCGTAGGCTCTATCGGAATATGTCATAGTACCGTTATAAGTTCATATAAATCTGTACCATATTTCCAGTCAGCCATAGCTATACCGCAGAAAAGTACAATGTAGTCACTATTTGTCCTGTATAAAATAGCGATGGACAGAGATTGGACGATTTCATTGATTAGGACAACTGGCCAATCGCTCGTATCAAAGAACACAGAGTGTTTTATCACATTTTATATAGGATCCATCGCGCCTTTCACACACACACACTTCTTTCTCTACACACCACCACAAACACAACAACTGGAACAACGTAGCGCAGCACATAATCCCAGTCTTCTTGTCATGTCGAAGCAAACCTACAGGATATGTTTCTGCTTCCGCAGGAGATTCAAGCTCACGGTAGCTGAAGCACCAGAGGATATAAAGATTCTGTATGGAAATTATTCTGAGAATGGGGTCATGTCCATTGATCGACTCCATAGATTCATGGTTGAAGTACAAAAGGAAGACAAAGCTACTAAAGAGGATGCACGAGCTATAGTAGACGGTCTTAGGGAGCTCAAGCACCTAAACATACATCATAGGAAGGGTCTTACTCTTGAAGCTTTTTTTAAGTACTTGTTTGGAGATGTCAATTCTCCTCTGTCTCCAAATCTTGGGGTAATATCAATACTTATTAACACCGACACTATCGTCTCGTGACACATTTTTCAGAGTTTTTTTTTTTTTTTTTTTGAGATTTGTTCCAATCAAAGCATTATAGCTGTCTGACAGTAGTAAAATGTTTGCATGAACCAATGGTCAGTTGAAGTGGTTGCAAAAGGCGACTGCAGTAGTCAGCCACTCAGCTATCAATAGAAGAGTAAACATTTTCTCAATTTTTAATTCACTTTTTGCTTGATGGTGAACCATCACATCGAACAATCGGCTATCACCTTCGCTTTCTATCATCATTTGCCATGAGAAAACAATCGCATCTAAAGGCTTTCGTGGAACAAACACACACAGAACAGTTTGCACATGTTATGTCTCTTTGTCTTTGAGTCCGTGTTTCTATATGTATTCTACAATTGGGTCCTTTTAGAGGAAATATGGGTAACATAAAGTTCTGTTGTTTGTTTCTGCTTGTTTCTTAGCATAGGTTTTGCTGCCCCCATTTCTTAGGGACTTTTTTCAGCTCCTAAGTTCCTCTAAGTTCACCTTTAAGCAAAACATTTCAGCAAAAGTTGTATGCCGGATGTGTTTGTTTCATGCAAAATGTTTTCCAAATCTTTTGCGATGTTTTATTGTAATCAGAGCTTTCCGATCGTTAAACAGTACCATAATAATCTTATGAGATTGCAGATACCAGTGGCTTTTACTAATTAGAATTGATTGGAAGACACCCTTATCAGCTAGTGGTAGGTTAAGAATAGCGGAAAATACTAATGAGCAATGAGAAAAATAAATTTTTTTTGGGGCCACTTTACCGCTACCAATTCCCCTTCTGTCAACACTTGCCTCAAAAAGCCTACTGGTTACTGCATCCTCTTGGCATTCCTGCAACAAAAATCGACTTGCCTGCTTGATTCTGTTAATCTGCTTCCTCATTCTCATGAATTGACGACTATTAGATTAAAAACGTTAAAACAAGAGCTAGTAATTGACAGCTCTCGATTCTTTCTAAGGATGCTCCTAACGTTTTCCTTTGCTGTCTTAATGCTTATCTCTTGCAGGTGCATCATGATATGAATGCTCCTTTATCTCACTATTTCATATATACCGGCCACAATTCGTATCTAACCGGCAACCAGCTTAGTAGTGGCTGCAGCGATGTTCCAATAGTAAATGCATTGAAGAAAGGTGTGAGGGTAATTGAACTGGATATGTGGCCTAATTCCTCCAAGGATAACGTTGACGTTCTTCATGGAAAGTATGCGCCGTGTCTTATACTTCAACAATTGAGCGGATTAGTATAGTACTTTTTTATTATTATCAAGTGGCATATCATGATTCATATCAGGAAATCTTATTTTCTCCTTTTGAGTTGTTTTAATATGATGATAGAAATCGAACATGCATATAGACAACCATCTGTCCTAAAATCTTAAAAGCCCATGATCTCTTGCCATAATACCATATTAAATTTAGGACTCCCTCGGTTAATTCATGGAATAGGATTAATCCAAATTCCTATATGTTTTTAAAGGGAGTTTTTGTGAGAATGCATGTAGGATGATCAAGAAATGACTCCCATCGCTTCCAATTGCTTGGAATCATAATAATTGGTGGGAGAGAGGAATCCAATTCTAAGGTGTCATCCCGGCCTACATTCTCACCAAGCACTATGAACGACAGAAATTTGGATTTCTTGGAATCCCATTCCATCGAATTTACCGAAAACGGCCTTAGATCCATGGTCATTTATACTAAAAGCATAAGTTTGTAGATCAATGTGAACTTTTGCAAAAGTGGATAAGAAAGCACCGCCATTTTTTCCCCCTTTTCAATTTATATGAGCTTGACCAAACACAATGTAGATTACTAAGCATGGAAAACTGACACTCCATTTTTTTTGTTAAAGGACTCTTACTACACCGGTGGAACTCTTAAAATGTTTGAGGTCTATTCATGAGTATGCCTTCGTTGCATCTGATTATCCAGTTATCTTAACTTTGGAAGATCACCTTACTCCCGATCTTCAGGCCAAAGTGGCTCAGGTGAGTTCTTGATAAATTTTAGATGCAAAACCAACCGATCTAAAAGTTTGAACCCATTAAATCTAGTGTGGTTTTATATTCATTGGTTGGCACACCTTCTCACTTATGGGATGAAATATTGATAGAAGTTCATCAAGTGTAACAATCAATTAAATAGGGAAGAAACAAGTATACAAGGGTTTGAACTCAAGATTTCCTGCTTTGACAACATGATAAATTTTAGATTTCCAACCAGTTAATCTAAAAATTTAAGCTTGTTAAATCTAGTGGGTTCTTACCTCTCTCGATGCAAAGCTCTATCATCCAATTTCTTATAATGTATTATTCTCATGTTTACTTCTAGATGATAGCAGAAACTTTTGGAGACTTACTGTTTTATCCGGGCCCGGTGTCCGACAAGGAATTTCCATCTCCAGAATCATTAAAGAGACGGATAGTAGTATCGACTAAACCTCCAAAAGAATATCTGGAGAAGGAAACAAAGGAAAAGGAATCCGAAGTGCCAAAGACTAAAGTCCCTGAGGATGATCCTTGGGGGAAAGAAGCTAGCATCCGTGAAGTGGATGTTGAAGCTGAAAAAAAGGTTTGTGAAGATCTGGCAGATTTGGTATCAAAACAACAGGAGTTTACTAATTCAAATTGTTACGATTTGCTATATTTGAGCAGAGTGGCCTTGATGAAGAAGATAACGATCAAGAGGAAGATTTTGATGAGGAAGACAAGTCACGGCATAATGCAGCCCCGGAGTATAAAGAATTGATTGCCATTCATGCCAAGAAGCGAAGAGGAGGATTTGATGACTATTTCAAGATAGAAACTAAAGTGAAGCGTCTCAGTTTGAATGAACAGAAGTTTGAAAAAGCCACCATCACTCATGGGAAACAAATTGTCAGGTATTGTTTCTCTTGGTGATTAGAATAAAAAGGGATCGAGGAATGAAAAGCTGCCTTCAGCCCCCATTTTCAATTTCTAGTCTGCATGCTGTGACGTCTGTTTACACCTTACATAGATCATAGTCTGCAGTTTCCTTCCATAAAATGAAAAGACACTAGAATATCGGGTCTCATACATAGAACATGATCTAATTGCCATTAGACGAGAGAAATTTCGAATTTCGTTAATGACTACTCTCTTCCCTGGCATTTTTTATGGCATGCGGTCTTCATCACAAGGTTTAACTTCTCAATGTGGACAGCTTTTTGTAATGCTTTAGACAGCATGTTTCCTCAATGTAGCATACTTATCCTGATGTCCTCAAATCTTGCAGTTAATCTTATGAAAATATATTGTGTTCTGATGACAGGTATACGCAGGGCAACTTGCTTAGGATATTTCCCAAAGCCATGCGGTTTGACTCATCGAATTACAGACCTGTTATGGGATGGATACATGGGGCTCAGATGGTTGCACTGAATATGCAGGTACATTTTCTTCCTTGAAATTGTAGCTTCTGATATAATTAATTTTTCCTGGAAAAGAACCACAATGAAAGGGGCCTTACTATTTGTTTTCAGTCAAAATGATCATGTGATGAAGGATTTATACAGCTTTTTCCAGTATATAGCTAGTTAATTTCTTTTCTTTTTTTTTTTTTAAGGATAATCTGAAATATATTGCTGAAACTATCAATCAGCTATGAATAGAATCTGTAAACCCTAAATGTGCCTTCACCTCTCTATAACTTTTGAATACATGCACTTACCTTCCTATTCTTTGTTAAACCTCTCCAAACCATTATTATAGTTCCAATACATAGCAAGGGTCAGTCTTAAGGCTTTAGCAACGCTGTGAGAGATAAAAGAACATATTTTCCAAAGTTATGGGAAGATGAAGACACTTTATCGGAGCTTAGGGGATCTATCTACACCTACCCAATATTTTTGGGAATGTATCTGTGATTTGCCTCTTCGTTCAGTGTTCATGATGATCTTGATATTTGGGCAGGGCCATGGAAGATCTCTCTGGCTGTTGCAAGGACTCTTCAGAGCAAATGGTGGCTGTGGTTATGTGAAGAAACCAGATTTTCTATTGAAATCTGATTCAGATGATGAAATATTTGATCCTAAAGCTGAACTGCCCGTGAAAACAACTCTGAGAGTGAGCGCTCTACTGCCTTAACCTTTGAATTGAACTTATAAAGTCAGAGTATGTTCTTAACAAAGTAATGGGGAAAATGGATAGTGCCTTACCATCTGTGGATTTGCTCTGATCCATCTAGGTAACTTTGTACATGGGGGATGGATGGTATTATGATTTTCGCCAAACACACTTCGACACATACTCACCTCCAGATTTCTATGCCCGAGTAAGTTAACATCAACGTTTTTCACAATATATGTTAGTAAAAAGTCCCGAGATTCACTGTTATCTAATAAATATAAAACCATATCACATCTCTTTTTTTTTTTTGGGTTGCAGGTAGGGATAGCCGGGGTTCCAGCCGATGCTGTGATGAAGAAGACAAAGACATTAGAGGACAATTGGATACCGGCTTGGAACGAAACATTCGAGTTTCCACTTACTGTTCCTGAATTAGCTTTACTCCGAATAGAAGTTCATGAGTATGACATTTCGGAGAAGGATGACTTTGCAGGCCAAACATGCCTTCCCGTGTGGGAATTAAAACAAGGCATAAGAGCAGTTCCGCTCCATGACCACAAGGGCGAAAAATACAGATCCGTAAAGCTGCTTACGCGGTTCGAATTCATTTGATTGATTTTGATTTTAGATTTGTATATAGGGAAAAAAGAGGTCAATGTGTTGAAGCCTTTCCTCCATCAATGCAGAGCATTTTCCTAGGGATGTTATCAACTTGTGTTTAATGTATTAGCACTTGTGCCTTGTAATTGGATGCATGACACCGGGCGACCTTGAATCCCCTCATGTAACATAAGTCACAGAGATGCGCATATTACCGTGATGTGCGTCCATATAGCCTATAGGCACATAGAAGGATGGGAAAAAATTTGTAATGATTTTTACTTGTGCTTGTTGAGAATGGATGTGTGTACTTCTTGTAATGATCTATTAACATATAAATTTTTCATGTCTACAAGTAAATAAACGGGATTTATGAAATCTTTTTTTTCTTAACGTATTAAAAAATAAAAATCAATGAAAGATAACTAACTATATGCAACCCGGCCTATCTACCTTTTTTCCTTACATGATCCCTTTGTTTCCTCATTTTCTTTCCATTTTGTTCGTGATGCCTTTATAGTTGTAAACTAAGTTGGTCTAAGCATATTATATATCTTTTTCATAATTGTTGTTGGTTGATTTTTGTCTCAGTATATGAATACTTGCAAAATAAAAACACGGTTATAGAGGGCGTTTGAGGGTACTTTGGTATAGCTGCTTCAATGCCTAAGTTAATCTTCTTATCATGTAAAATAGAATTGTCCGGTGATTATGGGAGTTATAGAAAGAAAGGGGGTCTCCTTACCTTAGTATTTATAGTGAATTAATGGAAATTGTACTTGGACTGAATTATAGGATTGGATTTAAATATTGAGCTGACTAATATAAGTATACATACTAGTTATAACAAATACTTATCAACATTCATTCCTCACTCTCTTTGGTGATAAGGTTGGGAAAGAGAGTATTTAGAGATGTTGATTTTACGAGATGTTTTGAAAGGTTTATAACCCAAGCCTAAAGAGGTGAAAAGTGAGAGTAACTGGAGTACTTATAAATATTGGTAGGCCTTAAAAAGCGAGTGCTGGAAGAGGTTGGAGTGCTTGAAAAGGTTGAAGCCCTTGAAAAGACGAGGACTTAAGGAGGCTAAAGCACCTTGAGAGGTGAGGACTTGATGAGGCTAGAGCATCTGAAGAGACAAGAGCCTGAAGAAGTTGGTGTGCTTAAAGAGGTAAAGAAAGCATATAAATCATCCGAGCTGAGCATGACTTATGCTAAGTAAAGCCATAAGATAAGCTAGTTGGCTTCTAGTCCATTAATGTATAGGATTGAAGGCTTGTTTGCTCGTCGTCCATGCAAATTTTTGGACTTAAAGTAGCTTATCTATCACCACTTAATGGCTTAAGGCTTTCAATTAGCTCGTCGCTTATTTATTAGATAGAGTCATTGAGTTTATACTAACTCGTTATCTATAATGTGTAGGACTTAGAGTTATTAATGAGTAGCCTGTTAGCAAATTATGTTCACATAGGCTTAAGACAGAGGGCGTCTCTTTGGCCCTTGTTTATTTTTGAGTTCTCTCCCTAATCCCAAAGGGAGATTGAAATATGCTTGTTGAAAATTACATAAAGTGTTCCAAATGTAGACGAATATAACTTGGTACAGAAATCAAGAATTAAATGTGGGTATCAATAATATCACAATACAATGTGTAACATGAGATACATGCCTTGAAGGATAAATAATCAACTAGTGCATCTCTTCTTTGTTTGGGGATTGAACGGCTAGATTGACACATTATCTATGAATAGTTCAACCCTTTTGTTAAAAAAAAACATATCATTATCAAGTTGGGCTATGTCATTTACCTGGCATTTCATGTAGAACAAGATACGTCCTAAGCATAAACTTCACTAGGTCCCATGCAGTATCTTCGATTTTAGAAGGGAATAGTTCGGAGTTAATAACAATGTTCATCAAGCTTGGACATTGTGCTAGAGCTTTGTTGTGTGAAGACAGGATCCTCCACGTGTGACTCAACAAGGGTACAGCTTGACAAGAGTCATTCGGTTGTGGATGGAGGCTCGGCAAGAGTACGATTCGTCCTTAGTCAGCCGCACTTTGCTATCATTGCATTGCTTTGACAGGAGGTAAGTTGCTATTTGACTTGGCATGCCATCAGTACGACACGTATGAGTTGCTCTCTCGGATTGTGTTTGTCAAGTTGAAGCTCTGCAAAGCTCAACTTAGGTTGGCCTGAATATACATAATTCGCTATAGTTGCTCCGTACATAAGGAGCTTTGAATTTCCTTTGCTTGGTAGGGCAAGCAACTCGAGTCAACGCGACACAAATTGTATAGATCAACTCGGACGTTTTGGACTTTCTCGGCATGGAGAAGTTCTCGGCTTTGCTATGTCAAGAGCTCGGCAGTTTAAATAGATTTGGCATGTGTGCTAAGAGCTCGAGCTTGTTACTCGATTTTGTTATACTCTTTAAGTTGCAGTGCGACTCAATTAAAGAGCTCAGGATTGATCTACTTAGTATTACCGAGCCGCGCATCCATGGAAAGTAAGTCAGCACATAGATGGGTAGAAAGGCACATCCTAACATGCGATAGCTCGGCAATTTTAGTTCATAGTGGCTGCTGATCAAGGTAGTAACTAGGCATTATTGGTCTCGCTACTATTGTTAACGGCTCAGATCTTTTACGTATCGAATACCTTTTAACTCGTGATAGCTGCAGTTCGGTTCTTCGAAGATTGCGTAGTAATGTTAGTCTTGTATTTGCTCTGCTTCAGTTGTAAATGACTTGGAAAAATTGCTTTGTGCATATTTGGAGGATGGCTAAAGCTCGTCTCCAGTGGTGTTGTGGCAATTCCATGTGCAACAGTAAATTTAGCTTACGTGGAATTATTATTGTAACGATCAACTGAATTGTAGAGACTTCTACCTCATGAGTGGAGCACGTGGATGGACCTGATGGAGGAGTTTTTAGATAGCTCCGCTTCAGCCTCAAATTATTATTCAGGTCAACGGTATAGAGCTCTGGGACTCGATGTGGCGGAAACACTTGGCATATCGGCTATTTTGAAGGCCGATAGAAAAGCTTGGCGTCAGTTCCTTGAGTAGCTCCTCGACGACTCGACATGGAGCTTGGGGACTCGATGATTCGAAAAAACTCAGCTTCTCGGTTATAGTTGTAAGCCACTTGGCAACAATGTGTATTGGCATCTCGATCACAGTCACTTAGCAGATTCTATAGTAAAAAGGGGAGCTCTCCTTTTGGCACACTAGAAGCTTGAACACGTGGCGGCAGCTCTGTTCGGAAACCTTACTTAGAAAGAATTAGTCGGCTACGGATTGCCGTATGCATAATTGCTCAAAAACTTAGCTCGGCATCTTGGCTTCTCTGTTGTGCTCAGTCAATTAATCGGCCACAACAAGATGAACTCGGCTATTGAAGTGTTTAGCTCAGCTAGTGTTGGAGTATTGTAGCTCAGTCACTCTACTATTGTTGGTGAGCTATTCGGACTGTGGTCTCCCAAGGAGACGATGTTCGACACTAACTATCGAAAATTGGAAGCTCAGCTTCTTGGAGCTCTTAGGCATTTCGGTTGGATGAGACGACATACACACACACACACATATATATATACATATACATACATACATATATATATATATATATGTAACAGCTCGGATCAAACAATATTAGCTCGGAAGGTGTAATTGACAATTAATAATGATAAGTGGCAATTATTTCCAAGCAACTTGGATATTCGACTTGGATCCTGTTAGTATTGGAAGCTACTGTCACGTTCACATGCTGAAGTTGTTCGGCACAAGTCATTGCATAATGACAAGCTTAGCACCCTTGGAGTTGCTTGGCACACTTGGAGTAGCCTGGTAGGTGTGAGAAGCGGAGCTCAATTTTCATCCGCCTGGTTATCGGGCTATGGTGAACTTGATTCAAAGTGGCTCGACCTCGGTGTGACGAACAACACGAGTTCGCGTAGCGTATGGTGTGACAAACATCTTGAGTCGGCAGGGGGCTATTTAGAGTTGTGAAAGCTCAATAATAAGTGGAGCTTGGCACAAAACTTTGGTGCATTAGATCTATAAATAGCTCAACATGAAACTTCACATCTTGACAAGGAACTCGACAACTTGATACAGTCTCGGCCATTGCTATTGGTCAATAAAACTTACTTGGCTAGCTGAAATTATAGCGCGGATGCTGCGACTCAAGATGCGGATGCTAGCTCTGCTCAGCCATAGAAGTTGATCGTCATGGTAAGGGATATCTCGAATAAAATACTACTCAGACGCTACTTGGAACTTTGGCTTGGGCATTTTGATTAACCATGCGAAGTTGCTCGAAACATGGAGGACACTACTAAAAAAGCTCGACTGCTTGGCACAAAGAGGACGCAGTGCTTGAGATAGCTTAGTAAAGAGTGGCTCGTAAATATGTCAAAAGTGCTCAGTACAATGTTGATGTGTAAAAAGCTTGGATTTAACTTTGTCATGGAGAGGCGGTCGAGAATTTACAAAGTGAGTCTTGGGGGCTTGAAGCTTCTACTGCCGTGCAAATGTGGCTTTGTTGGAAGGAGCTTGGAGCTCGGTATTGCCTTGACGGATAACTCAAATTTATCCATCTTCGAGCTACTTGAGGAGCTTGGATCGAAGCTTCCACCTATTTTCTTAGCACGGAGATTAGCAACTATCGATTTAGTTGGCAAGGATGTGCTCAGGCAGTCTGCACCACAACGCATGATCAAGTTCCGTTATTGAACTCAAGGCTCTTTCGACAGTAAACTTGGATGTACAGTTTGGCAAACGTTCACAGCCACTCGGCATGGTTGTACTGCAGATAGAAAACTTGGAGTTCGGAATTAGCTCAAAAATACTTTAGGCTCGGATTATGAAGGCCCACTGAAGTTTCTGATAAAATAATCGAAGGCATTACATTGGTGAAATTGAGAAAATAATTGCATCAACAAATCCTTTGCCAATGAACACGAATATCACGAGTTAGAACTTTCAACCGAAGTTGTCATTTGACTTTCCGACTTTCATCTTCTTTGGATTATACATTCTAAATCCTCCATCCGCAAATAGCAAATATCGCGATTCAAGGCTACCTGAACATGAAATAGGCGATAATGAACTTAGCACTCGGTGAAGAGTAGCAGTTAAGCGTCAGTTATGCTTTTTTTTAAAAAAAAAAAAAAAAAAAGAGAACCACCATGCTGATTTAACCAAGGTCAGTTGCAGTGCAATATTCATACTATTAGCCAAGAAAAACTACTACAGCCTCCTTTCTCTAATTTCTAACACATATTTCAAGGACAAGCACGGCATGGCGGTTACATGGTAATTTCTTACATTTTTACAATACAAAATACGGAACAGAGAAACTGCTCCAAGAAAGAGTGTTTCGAAATCATAACATCATCAGCCATGAAGTAAAGGAATATCGTCACTGATTTAAAGTGGAAAGGGAAAAGCAATCTACTAAGCCATCGTAAATTGTGGGACTATCAGAGTTTTTACCAAATCTCAAAGACAAAAGTAAGGAAACGATGACCAACCAAAACCGGGAAAAATCCCTCCTAAAGCCACCGCAAAATTGCCATAAATTTGCAAAAAAACAAGGCCATAGATTGCTCGTTACCATAGACGGCACTAATTATTGTTAGTTGATTTTCGCGTATGTGTATAAACGCCTACAAAACAAAAATACGATTATGAAGGGGTGTTGGAGGCTATTCTAATACGACTATTCCGATACTTAATTAACCCTTTTATCATGTAAAATAAAATTGTCTAGTAATTGTGAGAGTTAGAAAAAGAAAGAGAGTCCCCTCACTTGCAAATCTTGCTTGATATTTATAGTGTGTCAATGGAAATTGTACTTAAACTGAATTATTGGACCAAATTTAAGTATTAAGCTCACTAATATAAGTCAACATAATAATTATAAAAAATTTCTATCAACAATTAAAGCATAATAGAATTTTTTTATGTAATTAATGATAATCATAAATATTATATATATATATATGCATATAACTATAGTCTTTTTTACGATAGTATAATATAAATTTTATGTATAGCTAATGTCACACCTTGAGATCAAGAATACAAATGCCATACCACATATACCTTTAGTAGGATTATGGAAAAGTTCAAAAACAACCATATTCGTAAAAAGGAAAAAAAATCTTATAAAATCTTCGAATATCTCTCAAATATTTATCATCAAATAACAAACAAAACAATTAATTGTGTGCATATTTTAACTAAAAGAGTTAAATTATTAATATATGTCATAAATCAAATTATCGATCGCTCTAAAAATCGGTCTACTCAATATTTAGATCAAATCAAAGCACACATCTAGTCTCCCTAACAGATGAGAATGAATAAGAATCATGGGATTGGATCGAAACTTATAGTATTTAAATTAATAATAAAATTATATGAGAAAAATATTCACTCACTATTACAATCATAATACATTTTATATATGTAAAAAGATTTATCAATGAGTGCACTTACAACACAATTTAATACTGAATTGAAAAAGGAAATTTAAACTTTTTTTTTTAATTGATTATGGATGCTCAATACAGTTTATAAAAGATTAAATAAATATTTTAACTTTCATTGGGGCATATACGTTAATTGATTGAAATGTAACTAATAATTTATGAAAAATGGAGTCAATACATAAAACTCATGTATTGATGGCTCATCTTTACCCTAGGCTTCTTAGTTCCATAATCTAGCTTATGAATGTGCCGAACCCCTAGGAGAAGAAGACAAAAGACAAAAGAAGACAAATGGCTCATGTAAGTTGTAGCCACCTGATTTTGACCTTCTAGGGATTTGTTACCCAAAGCATTAACACCTACAAAAAGCAAGGTTCGACCCTATAGAGATTTGTTACCAAAGCACTAACAAGTACAAAAAGTGAGGTAGTAGAAGTCTACTAATTATAACCTGTTTGTCCCTCCTATTACAACTTCTATACAAATTTGGTCAATTTGAAATGTGTTAGTTAAACATTCTATTAAAGAGCTTAGTCTTAACATTTCTATGTGGTGTTCATTCTCATTTGGCTTTAAGACCTTCAAGCATATTCTCTCTCTCTCTCTCTATATATATATATATATATATCTTGTAGTGAGAACCAATCACCAACATTTTAGCACCCATTATGGCTCTAATGCCATTATCACCATGTCGACAAATACACAAAACACAATAAGCCACCAAGCAAGTTCAAAACATTAGGAACATAAGCACCAACCAGAGCAAACTCAAACAAACGAATAGCTCAATCTCTTTAAGCAATTTAAGAAAATGGAAGGTACATTTTAAGACGACAATGACCACCTCGATGTGGAGTTCAACAACTCCAACAACCAAAAGAGGTGAAAGACAAGCAAATGCTTAGCCAAGACAAAGAGGTCGACAACAACTCTTCCTCATTATCACAACCTTCATAAACCTCTCAACAAAAGAGTGAGAACAGTCGTTCCCTTGCTAAAAACGTAAGCAATAGCAAATGTGTAACCAACAACTCCTAGAAGCGCTCTCAACGTATACTGCAAGATTAGTCCATAAGAAAAAAATAAAAAATCTCATTAAAATGTGCATGATTATAAAGCTACAAAGTAAACGAGTCCTTAGGATACTTATAGCATAGAGTAAAGCCCCTTCATAAGGGCCATTAGAGAAGAAATCCTACCCCCAAGAGTTAGAACACTACAATTTAAGTTTTATGATGGTATTATAGACCTAACAGCATATTTGAGCTACTACTGCACCTAGATAGACCTACTCAACATCTTAGATGCCATCCCTAAAAGGCCAACAGGGAAGCCTAAAGGGCATCGCTTGGACATGGTACCATAACCTTAATCCTAATGATATTTCTACCTTCAAAGAGATGAACAAATCTTTTTGCCAACACTATATTACCTACAAGTAACTAAAGTGAAAGGAATCAAGGACCATTAACCTGATCTTGAGCTCATAAGTTAGTCGCATTGGCTTGCTAATCTCTTCCCCTTTAGCTTACTAAGAAAGAGGTTAAACTCTTACTAAAGATTGAGCTATCCAAGTACTTAAGCTCCAACCGATGTTACACCTTTTTGGGTAGAGGAGATAAACCATCGGTTCAACTTAAATATCTTAGCAAGCCTAACTAGTAGCTTGGTCGTAGTATTACCAAGCTGTCCATCCATATTACTAAGCTGTTTACCTAACTATAACCAGTAATCCATCCGTACGAAGTCTATAACGTGGCATAAAAAAGGCAACTACCCATTCACTGATACGCATCCTTAACAGCGTCCTTACCATAGGAATGTCAACTGCATATTCTCCTTATTAAATGCCATTTTTTCCTTTAAAAAATCACGTATATACTACTTTTAGTGTAGTAACCATTTTGACAAATGAGTAAACCTAAGAGTTTCCTTGAAAAGGGATTGTATAATTACACCACTATGTAATAGCCACACATCAACATTCAAAATATTCGTGTTGTATTCTTACTCCATGTTCTTGCATAGCTTTTCTTAGCTTCCAAGTTCAAGTATTACTCTTATCTATACCTTAAGTAAGGAACAGTGATGAGTGCCCTTTGTAGCTAAGTTGTGTGTAATATCAACTTAGTTACTAGGTTTGTATGAGGAAAGTAATGTATCATATCCATTCATTAGTGTACGAGTTAACTTACCACTTCAACTATCATTCGGTTTTTGAGTTGTCTTAAGGTTTAAATTTATTCCCTTAGTTTATATGATTGCTTTAGTTGTGTGCTTCTCTACATCCTAGTACATACACAAAGAAAGACTTGTCTACCTTCAACCTTATCCGTAGGGACCATACAAAACCTTAAGAAGTTGCATGGCTCGCTTCTCTACCACCGTAATCAAGATACCAAACCTTGATAGTATGATTATCAAAATTGCAATTTTATTATTCATTTGAATGTATAAAATCAATATAATCATATAAAATCATACAAAACTAATAAAATTGCAAGCTAGTAGAATTGTACATCAAAATTCATAATAGTACCAAAATTCTACATTAAAATGATTTTATATCCATTTAGATTAAGAAAAATATTATGAAATTATAAACTTATAGAACGCATAATTGACTCGCAATTTTAATAATTATGCTTGACATGAACATAGCCCTAAATGCAACCATCCATGGAGTAAAGTACCATTGTCAGTTCATTTACTCCATTATTAAGAAGAGATCACAATTTTGCACTGAAAACTAAACCAAAGCTATAACATTAATTGCTTAGGAAGACAGAATCTTAGCCAGATGCCAAGCCAAGCACCTCTTTTGGGAAGGGGAAAAATTGCCCCACAATGAACCAACTACTAAAGATAAGGCTTGCCCCCTCGTAGTGATAGCATAGGGATTGCTCGACAAAATGAGCATGAAGCATGTCATTATGTTCTATGAATAACATAACCCCTTAATCAAACCTCAATCAAAGTTATTGCTCAAAATCCATGATAGAGGTACTTTAACTTGGTTAGACAGCATGCAATACAACCTAGCTAAGAAAAGCCTAAATAAGTATTGCCACTTCTACAAACCTGTATTCAAGTAAAGAATGCCCTTAAGGACCTAGTCCAATGGGGCTATTTAAAAGAGTACATTATTGAGGTTGAATGCCAAGTTATGTGCGAACAATAAGATGATTATTTCATTAAGGCCTCAAACACAAAAAATAGACTTACATATGGTATAGGCCATGAACCTTGCTTTTGGGTCCAAGTGCAAGGTAGAGCAAGGTTTGTTACTACTCAAAAGAGCTACCATGAAGTGTTTGCTTTATAGCTCGCAACATCATAGAATGCCATCACTATATCCTTCTTAGATGAAGATTTAACAAAGATCAATACATCTTATGATGATGCCTTAGCCATTTAAGCTTAGGTAGTTAACTACAAGATCCATAATGTCCTCATAGACAATAGGGAGATTCGTAGACAATATATTTTAAAAAGCATTCAATAAGACAAAATCCTTATTGAGCATACATAAGTCGTACATTATGACCTCTTTAGCTTTGTTAAGCAACCCGTTAACGCAATAGCTATCATGATACAACATAGGTTTGTATCAGAGTTAAACACATGGAAGCTATTAAATTTCGTTATGGATTTTTGGAATTATTTGTTATTTCTATGGGTTTTTTTTTTTTGTAACTAAAAAGAACAAACAAAATTTTAAAGGGATATGGAAAATTTAGATTTATGGATTTTATGCACCATAAACTAAATTTAATGAGGGTTTTGATTGAATGGATTTGTATGACCCACAATCAACCAATCAATGGTTTTTAATTTAATCAATTGACATTACTCACTATCGATTAATTAAAAGAATGAAATTTATCTAATCAATGTTATGCACAATTGATTAATTTCAATGAAAGGCTTATAGAGAAGAGAGTCTCACAAAGATCTTTTTCAATATTGAAAACTCACTCTCTCTTGAAAAAGTCATACAACCAAGTATTTATATCCTCTAACAATACTAAGGGCAATTAGGTTATAACCACTTATAATTATAAAACCCTAAATAAATCTAACTGTAGTTACTAACAAATAATGAATAATGCTAGTAAATAAAATAAAATAAAATAACTAATCGTGCTATAATGACAAGATATATGATTTTTATCATCACCCTTAGGATTGTAAAAGGTTCACCTTCAAATATGTAACAAAGATCCTCCTGGATCAAAAATAAACCTGTAAAAGAAAAAAACATATGATTTAGCTTACCTAATTTGAAATTTTATCAACAATCAATGTTCCTTCAACTCATCATGAAAACCTTATCAGGTAGACACATAAGAATCCCATGATGAGTGCTTATCTTCTATAATTGCAAAATGTTCTTAACTAAATTTATTACCAATTTTATTTTCCTATCATGGCCTTTCAAACTCCATAACTATAATGCACTAGGGCAAAAATAGTGAATAACTAAGCCAACAAACACTAATAGGTTCATTTCAACCACTTGACCCAAAAGTTCAAAGCTTGTGTTGCTAAGGTGTTCACAACCATAGGCTTATAAACTAGTACCATAACCTCTCACAATCCATGTAGGACACTTAACTATAGTGTCTCACAATTTGTAATGCCTTAGGCTAAAGTAGAGAATAGCTAAGCCAAAACACACTGATGGGCCCATTTATAAGGTCTCATGACAAGGACGTTATGTGTTTAAAGGAGGAAGATTGTGAGACCCCATAGTTAAGTATTTCACATGAATTGTGGAAGGTTATGATACTAGTTTATGAGATAATAGTTATGAATACCTTGTCAACACAAGCTTAAAACTTTTAAGTTAAGTAGCTGAAATGAGTCCATCAGTATTTGTTGACTTGGTTATTCATTACTTTTAGCTTAGGGCGTTACAATAATATTAAGAATGTTGTGTTGCTTCACATCCTACTCCCTTAAACTTCCAATTTTCTCACCAATAATAAGTTCCTCAACTCTTATATCCATTTTTCCTTTACATTTCCTATCCTAATGGCCTCTTCTACTAATTCCACTTTCTTTTTAATGATTTCAATGAAAACTTCATCGGTCACAGCTTCTTTAGAGATATCCTCCAGAATTCTTTGCATTATCACACCTATACTCTATAAATTTATATTTATTTGCTTTATCATCTTCTGAAGCTATAGGAACATTGTCTGTGCCATTTTTACCGAAACTTTATTTAAACATTGATGTTTAAGATGCCTTTGGCTAAAAAATCCCCTACATTTTGAACTCCAACTACCATCCCTATACTAGTTTTTGAATTTCTCACAAAATTCTCAAAACAATTATCAAGTTTTTTCATCAACACATCACTTTCCCCTTTTCATCTCTCTTACCATAATTGGACATCATTATTCATTCTTTCCTTAATCATGCTAACTCTTCCATATTCCTCCATAATATATTTTCCTTTTTTTTATAAACTGCTATTAAAACCCAAAATTCAAATAAAAAATCAAATTTTAAAACTTTTTTTTATAAATATGACAACTGATAAAATAAAATAAAAAATTAAAGCCCACCACAGGAGCATAAACCAAAAAAGCAAGTTTAGTCCCCTTGTCTCTATACTTCCATGTATCTAATCAATATAGCTACCCTCATTGATTTCACTATCTTGCTCCTTACACAAGTCACGACAATTAGTAGACCCATGGCTAAACACCTCACTAGGGCACTAATTACTCACCGTAATCACTATAACTGCACCTTACAACTGTCTTCTTCTTTTTTCTTCTTTTAACAAAATAATGTCTTAAAAAAAAGAAATAAGATTCAATCTTTATGCCTCCAAACAAACAAACCTTAAGAAGAACCTTAGGGCTCTTATACTAAGATGATACGACATCGAGATCTTATCTAAGTTGAATGCAAGGAAGCTTTTTTTTTTCTTGGATTTTGGGGGTTTTTTGTTATTTTATGGGTTTTTAGTAATTGAGAATAACAAGAATTGAAATTTAAAGAGATATTAATAATTTAAATTTATGAATATGATACACTATAAAATAAATTAAACTAGGGTTTTGATTTAATTTATTAATATGGTGCATAATCAACCAAATCAAAGGTTCTTTTTTTTTTTTTAGTTAGTTCATATTAGGCACAACATATATGCTTGTTATGATTGATCTTGCTTGCAAGATATCTTAAGTTATTATGAATGTAAATGCTTGCTACATTAGAATTTAAGATATTGGAATGTTTGAATATAATTGATTGGCCACTTATGAATCTAAGCTAATAAATATTTGACCCTTAATTGAACCGAACATGCATTGCATCTTATAACATGAAATCAAGAGCGTTAGCATAACACAATGGAATAAGAGATCATGCTTAGTTGGATTCGTGTTACATATTGTGTTTTGAGATTGTTATCATACAACGAATTTCATACGACATGTTCTTGCCTTAACCTTTAGTAACTACTCGGCTTCGGGGAGTATCGACTTCTACTTAAGGCCATATTGTGTCTACTACTAAAGGTAATATTATTAATAAGTGACTTTGAATTGGACATGGATAATTGGGTATTAACGTACCTAAATACTTCTTAACCCAAGCAATGGTGGGCATTAAAATCGTGTTGTATACAATTACCGACCAACTGTATATATTGTTGCATTGTATATGCTTGATCATGTATTCATACGCTTGATTAATAACCTATTTGATATTGTTTATTACTAAAGTAGGGATGTTACTCACTAAGCAGTTATGCATACCCCCTTATAGTTTGTTATTATAGCAAGATCTTTAGTTGGAGTCGAGCCGCAGGATGCTTAAGGTTAGTTACACCATCTTGGGGTTGATTGGTGTGAAGAAGATGAAAGCTTGAGTGAACAATTTATTTATATATTTGAACTCTCCATATTTTCATATATTATGTATCCTTAGTTTGTTAATTAGCTTGAATTACTACCGATATCTTATCCTAATACTGTATGAGTGTCTTTGGGGGAAAACCATATATTCCCCTTTATTTATGTTAAGGCTAGCTTTAATTGGATGCTATGATTTTAAATTATGTGTACAGCTATTACTTAATGCTAATTATTAGGAGGATGTTGTAATTGTGAAATACCTCGTATATTACACCAAAGGCCCTTGATCAAGCATGGTGCTTGATCTCAAATCTTCCCGTATTACATGGTAGTGTTACCACGACTCGACCCCTTTTCAGGTTGTGACATATACCCTACTGCTAGGTATCTCCAATTCAATAGGGATAGGTCCAAGTTTGTCGAAAGCTTGAAAAAGGTAATGGGATTGTACAATAAACAATGAAAGTAAAGTAAGCAAAACCATGAACAACTTTGAAGATATGTGATAACTCTGATTTTAAACATATTTCACATGGTGATTTTATAGTATTTCCCTTACATTTTTGGTTTTCTTTAAAGAAATTGATACTTAATTGAATAAAATTTTGATTTTAAGGTTTGAACACGTTCTTGAATCGAAAACGAAGAAAAGGAATTAAGTTTCACTCAATTCGAAGTTCAAACGAAGAAGTTATGAAGTTTTGAAATTACACAGTCTGGGACATGACTATGTCCCCAAACTGTGTCCATGCAGGGAAATTTGCCAGGGTCAAAAAGTTACACGACCTGGGGACATAGTTATGTCCCAGGTCATGTCTGGTGAAGAAAATGAAAACCTTATAATATAGTATAAAAAGATATATTAGGTTTTCACAAGACATATGAAACATTAGAGAAGAGAAGAGACTTGAGGAGAAGGAGAAGAAAAAGGCGAAAGCAACATCGACTTCAAGATCGGAGAGATTTTTCATCAATCAAAGGGCTTTTTCATGTTTTATTTTATGTTTTTGATGGAACTCATTTTTAGTTTCATTATGATAGCGTAGAATTCGTGTATTTAGGATTATGGAACCTAGGGTTTCATGTGACTCTTGGGTTGATTTATAATTCTCAATAAAGTTTCTATCTTTACTTGATTCAATTATGTCATTTATTTGTTAATTGATATTTCTAGAATATCAATATATGATATTATGCATGTTGATTGAGAAATTACATGTGTAATTAGATATTTACATAATTGGAGAGAATTACATGTATACTTAGAGATAAGATACATTTTTCTTCCGGAAAGTTAATTATTTGTGTTGGAATTCATTATACATTAATGCAATTCTAAATTATATTACTAAGAGAAGAGATTCCGGCAAATAATTTAGGATTAGGGTTAATATGCTTGAGAAAGGTATTAACTTTAATTGTGAATCCCTCCAGTCAGGAATAATAGAAATTGAATTGAATATATTTTAAGAGGTCACATGTTAAATACTAGGGGAAATAATTCCTAAATACGTTATTTCATACTTGAAGTCGTTCTTAGTTTTATTGATTTCTAAATTGCTTAATCAAGTCCCATAATTAGTTTAGTTTGTTAATTTCAGTATTTTTAATTCATTCAACTCATCATAATTTTCCGGTTAGATAATAAAGCTAAGGTTAATATTAGTACTCGAAGTCTCTGAGGGATCGACTCGGACTCACATCCGCTATATTAAAACTGATAGGTGTACTAGCTTGATATCAAGTTTTTGGCGCCGTTGCCGGGGATTTTCGATATTAATAACATTAGTTGCTTTATTACTTTGACCATTTCTTTTTCTTTTGTTTTCATTGTTTATTTTTATTAGCTAGAGCTGCATTTGATTCTCTATTTCTTGCCCTTGCAGTGCATAACTCGAAGCAACCCGGAAGATTTAGTAGAACTTGATCCTGAAATTGAGAGAACTGCCCTTCAAAATTTGAGAGTGCGACCTAGACAAATTGTAGCTACCATAGAAGACGAGTCAATCATTGAGATTAAGGAAGAGGGTGAAGAGACCAACACTCAATTCATTGAGCAAGAAGATCCACTACACATGGCTAACAATGGTAATGAAGCTCGGACCATATCCGATTATTCAAGGCCTACACTTATTGGAGCTGACTTTAGTATCACAAGGCCAACCGGTGCAGCTAACAACTTCTAAATTGCACCTAACATTATACAAATGGTGCAACAATATGTTCAGTTTGACAGTCTCTAAGATGAAGATCTTAATGCCTACATCTCTAGCTTTCTAGAGATTTGTGATACTTTGAAAATCAACGGAGCCATGGATGATGCCATTCGACTGCGGCTATTTCCTTTCTCCTTGAGGGGTAGAGCAAAACAGTGGTTGAACTCTCTACTACGAAATTCAATCACAACTTGGAATGAATTGGTAGAGAACTTTTTAGAGAAATATTTCCCACCTGCAAAGACCACTAAACTTTGGAATGATATTTCTTATTTTGCTCAATTGGAAGCAGAGACTCTATATGATACTTGGGAGCGATTCAAAGACTTGCCCAAGAGGTACCCATATCATGGCCTTCCACTATGGATGTAGATTCAGACCTTTTATGATGGTCTCAATTTATCTACGAGATAGATGATTGATGCATCCACAGGAGGTACTTTGAACACAAAGACACCTGAGCAAGCACAAAACCTGATTGAAGGAATAGCGATGAACAATTATCAGTGGGAAAGCACTAGAGCCAAGCAAAAGGTTATGGGAATTTATGATGTGAATTTAACCACTGCTCTGGCAGCTAAGGTGGATCTACTAAGTAAGAAGATTGACGCACTCTCTGTTGGCCCTCAACAAGTGTAATCGGATGTAAGTGACTTTGGTATGCAGGGTTTTGGAGCACTAGAACAACTAGAACAGGTAAAATATCTAGGAAATCCACCCGTACAACAAAATAACCCCTACAACAACACTTATAATCCCGGATGGAGGAATCACCTCAATTTCTCATGGGGAAATCAAAACCAAGGCCAGCAGAAGACCAACTTTGGCGCACCTGGATTTCAGAGACCAGTCCCACCTCCTCTTCCTCAAGAAAAGAAGTCCAATGTGGAAGAACTTCTCACCAAATATATTCAAGGCAATGAGGCTCGGCTATCCAACATTGAATCATCGTTGAGAAATCAAGAGGCTTCCAATCGCAATCTTGAGAATCAAATTGGTTAACTTGCAAAAATGATCTCTGAGAGGCAACAAGGGACACTCCTAGTAAATACCGAGGTCAATCTTAGGGAACATGTTAATGTTGTGGAAAACTGCAAGTGGAGAAGAAGGATGGTGAGGAAGTAGTTAAGAAAGAAGTGGAAGTCAACCGTAAGGAAGATGCAAAGCCACTAAAATTAAAAGAAAGTATAGAATCACCGAAAGTGAAGGAGTATAAGCCTCCCATCCCTTATTTACAGCACCTTAAGCAAAGTTACACTGATCAAAATGAGGAATTCAGTAAATTGCTTGATGTTTTTAAACAATTACACATTAACTTACCTCTTGTTGATGTCATCTTGCAGATGCCAAAGTATGCAAAATTTCTAAAAGATCTTCTATTGAACAAGAGGATGTTGAAGGAGCTTACAACCATCACATTGAACGAGGAATGCTCGGTACTTCTCCAGAAAAGGTTGCCACAAAAATTAAAAGATCCAAGGAGTTTCACTATTCCTTGTATGCTTGGCAATTTATTGGTAGATAATGCTTTAGCAGACTTAGGAGCTAGTATAAATTTGATGCCCATAAATTGTTCAAAAAGCTAGGGTTAGGAGAACCTAAATTAACAGACATGAGTCTTCAATTAGCCGATAGGTCTATTACATACCCTAGAGGCATCATAGAGGATGTTTTAGTGCAAGTAGACAAATTCATCTTTCCCGTCAATTTTGTTATACTTAATATAAATGAAGATATTGAGGTGCCAATCATTTTAGGTCAACCCTTCCTAGCCACTGCTAAGGCTGTTTTTTATATTAGTGAGCATAAGTTGATATTATGGGTCGGGGATGATGAAATAGTTTTTAAAACTCCAGAAGCAACGAACAAATTTCTTGACTCAGAGGACATAAGTCACAATGTTAATGCCACTAATGTCATTATATCTACATGTGTGCAGGAAACTCTTGTTAAGGATTCCTCAAGCTATTGCTTGCAAAAGGGAGATGAAAATTTGGTGATTAACCCCAATTGTGCAGCAGTGGCAGCTCAATAAGAAGTTCATGAATGCATTATGGACGAGAAGGGGATTGATCCGCTTCATAAGCCAAAGGATCTTAGGTTAAAATCTTTCAAAGAGAAGCCACCAATTTTGCAACCAAAACTATCAAGAAATCATTTGGAACATGTCTTTGTAGTGAAAAGTTCAAAACTCCCAATGACAACCGGATCTAAGCTAAAAGTGGACAAAATGAAGAAGTTTAGGCTACATGAATTTGATGAGTGGCATGATAAGGAGAGAAACGATGGAAGTTATGCACCAATGAAATGGAACTGGCAAGGTCGATGGCCGAAGGGTAAATTTACACTTGTATGGAGAGTTCGAAAGCAAGATACAAGAAGAGTTCTATCTCCACCTGGATGAAGAATCATGAATTACAAGACGCATCCCGTTGAGCTATCGACGTTAACTATAGGGAGGCAACCCATGTCTAACTTTGCTTACACTTTAGTTCTTTAAGTTTATTTCATTTTATTTTTGTTTTATCAAACTTTGCTTTGCTTCTTTTATTTGTTTCAATTTTAGTCATAGGTTTTTTTCCCTTTTAATTTCATTTTTATTCTTCTCTTTAGTTTTCTTTTTTATTTTTCTAGTTTAATTACTTTTATTTCTTTAAGTTTCCTTTATTTTTAAATTAAATTCATGAATTAAAAAAAAAACAGAATAGAAGGTTACACGGGCATAGAACACGGTCGTGTCCTAACCTGTGTCCATCCAGGCCCCTTTAATCCGCCACACCCATAGAAAGTTACACGAGCGTGGGACACGGTCTTATCTCAGCCCGTGTCCGCCCAATTATACTCCGAGCAAATAAAAAGTTACATGGGCGTGGGACACGGTTGTGTCCCAGCCCATGTGCGCCTAGTATTCCCACCCGACAATAGTAAGATATACGGGCGTGGGACACGGACATGTCCCAGCCCATGTCCGCCCAGGTAAGACACTATCACAACAGAAAGTTACACGAGCATGGGACACGGTCGTGTCCCAGCCCGTGTCTGCCCAGCTCCACACGATTCAGCACACGCCCAATTTATTTAAACACACACACATTCTCTCACACACTTCTACACATTAACACATATTTCATATTCTCTCTTCTCTCCCTCTTCTCCTCACGATTCTTGACATCACAATTCTTGATCCAAGTAAGTTTTTCTCATTATATATGCTTTATCTTCCTCATTGTTTAAGCTTGTTTAGCTACCCAACATTTAGGACTTTTGGGAATTGGTACATGCATTCTGTCTGAGAGTTTACTTCGTTTTTATTCTTTCATAGTAAGGAAGAGGCAGTTGAAGGTAGTGAAGAGGATGTTGAGGGCAGTGAAGAGGATGTTGAGGGCAGTGAAGAAGACGATGATGAAACCATAGCGGAGGCACCGTCTGATGACGAGGATGAAGAGACGGATTCCGATCCCTCTTCTTAGTTCATTTTTTTTTTGTGTGTTCTCTTTCGGTTGGCTAAGGCATGTGAACTCAGATATTTAATGATGATGCTTCTTCGTTTTGAACTTTTTCCCCTAATTTTCGACTGGCAGGGAAGTATTAGTTTCTTTTTCAGTACATATATTTCCTTTTTCCCTATGCTGATTTTTCTTGTTTCATTTCTTGCTGCTATGTTTTTTTTAGTCGTACATTGAGGACAATGTACATTATTAAGTGTGGGGAAGGGATATATATGAATTTGTTACTATTTAGGAGACCAATTATTTACATTTGACCTAGTTAATTTTTAAAGTTAACTTGTAATAGGTGATTAATAAGTGTTGAGCCAAATTAATTGTGTCATCTTGATTATTATTGATCTTATTATACTTTACTAGAATTGATTAGTCAAATTTGTAAATGACAAAGTTACGAGATATTTAGGTTAGGACTCTAAGACTTGAGATTGAAGCAACATCACTAGTTGAGAGTTAGTCATGGTTATTTTTAAAATTTACTTTTATGTATACCTTTCTCTTAGAAATTTTTAAGAGTTCTATAATTTTTAGCAAACAAACAAATGAAATTCTTCTTTTGAGAAACCCCTGAAAAATCACAATGATTGGAGGTCAAAAGTAATAATAAGTGTATGAGTAGAAAAAAATTGGTAAGGATTCGTCTTGGTCTGTTAGAAGAGCAAGATTGAGTCCCAATGCCAATTCTAATGAAAAAAAAATTGATATGGATCAGCCTTGGTCCGTCAGAAGAGCAAGGTTCTTTCTCGCTATCAATATAAGGAATAAGTTGGTATGAATCGATCTTGGTCCATCAGAAGAGCGAGATTCTTTCCCTCTACCAACACAATTGTGCTTAAATAAGGTAAATTTAAAAGACCTTTCAACAAAAGCATGAACTAGGGGGATAATCAGAGGATGAGTGGATGTAAAATGTGTTTGTTTTAGATTATGGTACTTGGTGAGATGGAAGAGAGAATTGTATACACTTTAGTCAAATGGACAAAATTTTTATGACTCTTTATTGGTTGGTGAGATGTTAAATCCAATTTTTAGTTTAAGAATCCTTAGTTAAATGACTCGGATAAACTTTGATTTTCATAAATTAACTAGTGAACTCTAGTATTAAGTATTGTTGGAGCATTTGAATATGGTAAGATGAAAATTGGTTGACTTTATCATTGCAAGTTAGTTGAGAATGATTTTCTTACTTTTCTACGGGTCAAGTGTATTCGTTCACCGGTTTCTTAAATAGTAATAAATTTTGTTTAGCGTTTTTTATCCCAAAAGTTTTGTTTTGATCTATTTGCTTGAGGACAAGAAAATGCTCCTGTGTGGGGAAATTTGATAACTCTGATTTTAAACATATTTCACATGGTGATTTTATAGTATTTCCCTTACATTTTTTGTTTTCTTTGAAGAAATTGATACTTAATTGAGTAAAATTTTGATTTCAAGATTTAAATGCGTTCTTGAATCGAAAACGAAGAAAAGAAATTAAGTTTCACTCAATTCAGAGTTCAAACGAAGAAGTTATGAAGTTTTGAAGTTACACAGTCTAGGACATAACCATGTCCCCAAGCTGTGTCCATGCAGGGAAATTTGCTAGGGTCAGAAAGTTACACGACTTGGAGACACGGTCATGTCCCAAGTCGTGTCTGGTGAAGAAAACAAAAACCTTATAATACAGTATAAAAAGACATATTAGGTTTTCATAAGACATATGAGACATTAGAGAAGAGAAGAGACATGAGGAGAAGGAGAAGAAAAAGGCGAAAGTAACAGTGACTTCAAGATCGAAGAGATTTTTCATCAATCAAAGGGGTTCTTCATGTTTTATTTTATGTTTTTGATGGAACTCGTTTTTAGTTTTATTATGATAGCTTAGAATTCATATATTTAGAATTATGGAACCTAAGGTTTCATGTGACTATTGGGTTGATTTATAATTTTCAATAAAATTTCTATCTTTACTTGATTCAATTATATCGTTTAACTGTTAATTGGTATTTCTAGAATATCAATATATGATATTATGCATGTTGATTGAGAAATTACATGTGTAATTAGATATTTACATAATTGGAGAGAATTACATGTATACTTAGAGATAAGATACATGTTTCTTCCGGAAAGTTAATTATTTGTATGGGAATTCATTATACATTAATGCAATTCTAAATTATATTACTAAGTGAAGAGATTCCGGCAAATAATTTAGGATTAGGGTTGATATGCTTGAGAAAAGTATTAACTTTAACTGTAAATCCCTCCAGTCAAGAATAATAGAAATTGAATTGAATTGAATATATTTTAAGAGGTCACATGTTAAATACTAGGGGAAATAATTCCTAAATACGTTATTGCATACTTGAAGTCGTTCTTAGTTTTATTGATTTCTAAATTGCTTAATCAAGTCCCATAATTAGTTTAGTTTGTTAATTTCAGTATTTTTAATTCATTCAACTCATCATAATTTTCCGGTTAGATAATAAAGCTAAGGTTAATATTAGTACTCGAAGTCTTTGAGGGATCGACTCGGACTCACATCCGCTATATTAAAACTGATAGGTGCACTTGCCTGATATCAATATGACGCACTAAGGATATTCTGAAGACTAACGACACAACTCGATATAACACATGAGATGATTCGATAAGGTGACTCGCTACCTAGCTTTGCTTAAGATTTCATATAACATTGAAAAGAGTAAATAAGCTAACAAAAGTAATGTTCACAAAATGATATATTCAATATATTGATGATAGGATGATAATTCATTTTGTGGCTACATGTACAGCGAGTGTTTATACCATAAAACAGAAATGACTAAAAGGGTACTATCTAAAAGAAGTAATATACAAAGAATAATAAAGGGTATAAATGATAATTCAACTAAATTAATGATTGGCATTGCAAATTCCTTCACATAAGTCTAAGATATGTGGCAACAGCATATTAGGCGATGCTTTTAGTAGAAACAAACAAAATAATACGCTCATGACGGAGGGCCGAGCAAAGGTACCAAGTAGAGGTGTTGTGTAGACTTAGGCTCATTCAAGAAGGAGTGGCTATAGATATGTGTTGGAACTCTCGGCTTCTTGGTGCCAATGTAGCCAATCTAGAGGTTGGTTTGGTTAGAGTCGAGCAAGTGTGTGCGAAGGGCCAGGCAGTCAGCAAAGCTTTCGACCAGTGGGTACATGATTACCGAAAGATTTGTAGTTACTCAGCTCAGCATAAGAAGTTGGTTAATAGCAAGAATTAACTCAACCTTAGCAAGAGTAAATTGGAACAGGAAGATTATCTCGTTAGTCCTTCTAGGCCTTGGGCTCAGTTATGGGTTAGAGGTCTAATAACTTGATTTCTATCATCCCCTCCTAGTTGATTTTTATTTAGGATCAAATCTGGCTAGTCTTCGTCTAATGCTCCTTTAGGGTGACAGGGACTAAGGTCAACAATGTTGAAGGCGTTCAAGACCCCAGAATCATCAGGTAACTCCAATCTATAGGTATTGTCATTGATCTTTTAGAGGAATTTGAAGAAGCCTTCAACTCTGGTGAACAGCTTGTTCTTCCTCGTGCTTAGGAACCTCTCCTTGCTCAAGTACAGCCATACTAGGTCTTTAGGCTAAAACTATATCAACATCCTTCCCTTAACCTTTTCTCTTATTTTCTTGGCAGCTTGGTCAATCTATCGAGTAACTTTGTCATAGATGTATTGTAAGGACTATGCTTCAGCTCTCACATCATGGTCTTTTTGCTTAGATATGGGTACGGATGTATGATCAAGGGGCAGTTTGGGATTAAAACCATAAACAATTTCAAAGGGGGTCTACTTAGTGATGTCATGTACTATACTGTTGTAAGTGAATTCTACTACGGGCAAACAAACGTTCCAATCAGCCAAGTTTTTACCCACTGCAGATCAAAGCAATGATCCTAAAATACGATTAACTACCTTTATTTTGTCATCAGTTTAGGGATGACAAGAAGTGTTAAATTGTAGTTTAGTCTCCATTCAAAGCCATAGAGTCCTCTAGAAATGACTCAGGAACTTTGGATCTTTGTTTGAGACTACACTTCTTTGCATGCCATATAACCAAACAATTTCTTGTAAAAAGAGAGAAGCAATAACTGAAGCATCGTTAGTCTTAGAGTAGGGTACAAAGTATGCCATCTTATTAAATCTATCTATGATGACCATTATAGAATCTTTACCTTCGGTAGTTCTTGGTAATCCGAGGATAAAGTCCATGCTCTAGTCAATCTAGGGTTTAATCAGGACAGGTAAAGGCATTGCTTTCCCTAACTCGATTCGGCATTTAGCTCTCTTGTAAGTCCAACAGCCCTCAACAATTTAGTGCACGTCTCGTCTCATCCTCAACTAAAAGAATCATCCACTCAACAGCTCATATGTTCTTCTCTCTCTACAATGTTCGAAGAGTCTTCCCTGACAAGAAACTCCTTCAATGAATAGGTCAACACACATAACTTTCCACCTCGAAACAAATAACCATCCTCTATATAGTATTCATCTATGGTTCTTCCATCGATATAACACCCAAGTATAGGTTCGAAATGCGGGTCCTTTGGATACTGTTCTTTGATGCTTGCAAACCTAAATAATCTGATCTGCAACTCGATTAGGAGAACATGTCTTTTGGATAAAGCATCGGCAACAACATTGCTCTTACCTTATTTGTACTTTATCATAAAGTTGAATCCTTTTAGGAATTTAACTTACCTTACTTGTCACTTTGACAACTTGATTTGACTTCTAAGATACCTCAAAGACTCGTGATCGATACATATGACAAACTCTCTTAGTAATAGATAGTGCTGCTACACTTAGAGCACTCGGATAAGGGCTAAGAGTTCTTTGTCATATACGAAGTAATTCAATTGAGGCCCTTTGAGCTTCTTGCTATGGTAAGCAATTGGTCGGCCTTCTTGCATTAAGACAGTGCCTATACTAATGTCTAACGTGTCACATTCCAACTCAAAAATCTTCTCAAAGTCGGGTAAGGCTAATACAGGTGTAGAAGTCAACCTTACCTTCACTTTAACAAAACTTCCTTCCTCTCTTTCTCCTTACTTAAATTCAATGTCCTTTTTTGTCAACTTGATAAGGGGTGTGACAACGGTATTGAAATTTCTAATGAACCTCCAATAAAAGGATGCTAGTCCGTGGAAACTTCTCGCTTCAGCACAAGTAGTTGGAATCGGCCACTCAACAATAGCTTGAATCTTCTCACCATCCACTCGTAAGCTTCCTCCACGTATTATATAACTTAGAAACACCACTTCTTTCTAGTAGAAGCAACACTTTTTTAAATTTTTGAATAATCTCTTGGCTTGGAGTACATTAAATACGACTTAAAGATGTTTACAATGGCTCATAAGGTCAACATTATGCACAAGGATGTCGTCAAAGTACACCATGACATACTTCATGATCAAATTTCTCAGTATATAGATCATTAGTTGCATGAAAGTACTCAGGGCATTTGATAAGCCAAAAGGCATTACCATCTACTCATAGAGTCCATGTCGAGTTTTAAATGTAGTTTTCCATTCATCTCTTGACCTCATCTAGATCTGACAGTAGCTAGACTTCAAATCAATATTGCTGAAGACCTTAGCTCCACCCAGTTCATCCAACATAGGGATAGGATATCGATACTTGATGGTGATCTTTTTAACAGTTCGGCTATTGATGCACATTCATCAGGTACCATCCTTTTTCAGCATAAGGAGTGCCAACACAACACAGGGGCTAAGGCTCTCCCTTACATATCATTTCTCTAGTAGTTCATTGACTTATCTTTGGAGCTCAAAAGCTTTCTTGGGCTTCATCTAATATGTTGGCTTATTTGATAAGGCAACATCGACCATTAAGTCAATGTAATGTTCAATGCCTTTGAATGGGGGGTAATCCTTTAAGTAACTATTTTGGAAATAGGTTAGCATATTCATTTAGTAGATCTTTCACCTCAAGGGGTAGCTTAATTTCCTCCTTGAAGTATAATAGCCTTCTAACCAACATAAAAGTTGGCATATTGGCCTTTATGGCTTATTGGAGCTCGGTTTTGCTTAAAATTAAAGTCTTCTTGGCTCCTCAAGTAAGTTTAGCTTGCAGTTTGCTAACTTGACTTGGCATCATAAGGTTTAAAGTAACCTTCCTCCCATCCTTTTCAAATACATACGTATTCCTATGGCCATCATCGATAACACTTTGGTCAAAAAGCCAAGGTTGGCCTAGTACAACATGAGATGTATACATAAGCAATACGTTACAAAGAATATTGTTAGAATAATTTCCAATAGAGATCAATAGTAAGACTTGTTAAGTGACAAATAGTACTCCTTTCTCTTTCAACCAATACAACTTATATGGCTTCGGATGTGAGATAGTTGGTAGTTTTAGTTTCTTAACCAGGTTGGTAGATGCTACATTAATGCAGCTCCCACTATTTACTATGATCACCCACTCTACAAGTGATGTGGAATAAGTTCTCCTTCTGCTTTTCCTTAAGTGTGGGCTTCAAACTCATTGTACGTCGGATAACTAGAGTCAACTTATCCATGTCCTCGGCGAATACATTTCCTTCAATGAGGTCAGCATTAATATTAACCTCATCTCCTACTTCTCTCTCTCTTCCTCTAGTTCTTCATCTATGCTATCTACTTCAATCTTCAAGGCATCTCCTTTGATGACCATAGTTCGTTGATCTAGCCACTAAGTAGCCATATGCACAAACCCTTAGCATTTAAAGCATTTAATCTAGCTCGTCTTCCTCTTAGATTTTTGTCCCTTCTCATATAATCTTATCAACACATTACCATCGAGTTGACCTTTGTGTTCAGCTTAAACACCTACCCTTCAGGTTGACTTAGTATTTAACTAAGCTTAGTAACTTCCCTGGACTAATTGGCTTGACTGACTAGGTTGGCTCATCATAGCTCAGGTCGGCATCCTATGCCTCTATCTTTTCACTCATTGGGCTATCCATATAGCCTCATCCATTGTAGTAAATTGCTGAAGTTCCACAATGTCTCGAATATCACTTCTTAATCTAGTGAGGAATTTAGACCTGTTTAGGCCAACGACTCTTCTACTTCACAGCAAATCATGAGTATGAGCATACTCATCAACAGTTCAGCCCCCTTATCTCAGCTCTTGAAGCCAAGTAAAAGTATCTTGCAAATAAACATTCGGTACGAACTTGTTTTTGAGTATCCTATTCATCTCAAGCTAAGCATTGACCTCTTTACATCTTTCTTGCCACCTCATGATTTGAAAGTTCTTCCACCACATAGCGGCATATCCTAAAAACTTAACAGCAACAGTTCTTACCTTCTCTTGATCCTCATATTGGTAATAATAAAAAAAAAACATGTTCAATCTTCTCCTCCCAATCCAAATAATCATCGGTACTCCTAAAACCATTGAAGCTTGGAACCTGAAGCTTCACATGGTCGGTAGCTTAAGGTACTCTAACATACTCTTCTTCTTCATTATCGTCAAGCTCGGTTTTTCGCCTCTTGGTTCTTTAAAAATTAAGTTTTCTCTAAACTGATCAATACTAAACGCTATCCGTCTAATACCGATCCTTGACTAGGGTTTAAAGAAAACCATTTTTTCAATTTGAAAACAACTTTAGAGTGGCCACCTAATCAGAATCAGGAAAAACAATTAAGTTATAACCAATTTGGTGGATTAGTTATAACTTAACCATTAGTTTGCAAAAAAAATTGATTTTTGAAACAGCTTTTTGAGTTAAAGATTTACACCCTTACGGGTATCATTAACTTTCTAAAATTAGAATTAAACTTAAAAATCACCTTTTAATTTTGAAAGACGAAAATTGATTATTGATTACTCTAATTAGCTAAAAAAAAATCTAAAATAAAGAAAAAGGGAAATTATTATTATTTTTTAAATTTTTATTGTCGCCCTATAGGTACCTACGTACTCACTATTTGGGATCAGACATACGTAGTTCTTTCAATAAAAATTTAGTAGGTTAAATTGATTTTAATTTTGAAAACATGTTGAATTTATGTTTTTTAGTTCAACTTGGTTTATTTGAGGAAATTTCTAAAACCAAAAGTCCTAAATTGAAAATTTCATTTTTGGAAAATCTAAAAAAGGCCCTAATTTGAAAAATGGTTGATATAAATATATTTTTTTATTAAATAAATTTTTCTAAGTGATAAAAAACAATTATTTATTCTTTTTTTATTTATTTTTCCTGTTTTATTTACTTTTTTTATCCTATTTTACCACTTAATTTATTTATTACTTATTATATCTTATTTATTTAAACTAGTAAAAATAAAATAAAACAAAATTACTTTTTCGTTTTTTTTTCTTCTTTTCTTTTCTTTTCTTCTTCTTCTTTTTATTTTTCTTTTCTTCCTTTTTTTTTATTTGCTTACATTTACATAAATAAGTAAAATAAATCAATAAACAAAACAAAAGATAAAAAAATAAGCTTCAAATGGATTTTGGAGGCATGAGTCAAACCTTGGCGGGTCTAATCGGGTCGGACTCTCCTTCTTCAAGCTTAGCAACAGCACTAGGGGCAATTCAAGGCAATTTAGACCGATTTTTTGGGGGGTGAGGGCGGATTTATGAGTTTTGGATTGGGAATAGGGGATAGGAGAAATGTTAAGACTTGGGGTGATCGTTTTGGTGGTTATTGAAAATTGGCAGTGGGTAGCAATAGTAGTTTGGTTGCGTGTGGGTTGCTGGGTGTGATTGGTTGGTTAAGGCAAAGGTTTTGGAGTATGGGGAGTTCGGCCTTATAGCTGGTTAGTATCTAAGGTGGTGGTTTGAATGGCGTGTAGAGGTGGCAATAAGGGTTTAGATTTAGGGCTATTAGGGGGCATAGCGGCGACCGAGGGTGGTTGGGTTAGGGAGTTGATGGAGTGGAGGTCACGGCTATAGTAGTGGTTAGGCTCAAGAGTGGCTTGAGAAAGGGGTTCGAAGAGAGAGAGAGAGCAAGTTAGAGAGAGAAAGTTTCGAAAGTGAGAGAGAGGGTGCTTCAAGCAAAAATTCAACCTATAAACTAAGGAAAGCTTGAATCGGATTTGAATGCAAATTCTAGATTTTCAAAGTTTTTTCAACTTTTTGGAGCTTGATTTTAATGTTGATTTGACCGTATCTGAACGTGTTCTTAGTATTAATTCATAGTAGGCCATGTGTTCGACAAGATTAAGGTAAACACGTAACAGTCTCTAATGTGATAGAAAAAAAAAGGCTTCTCTACTTTTGTTAAGATTCAAACCCAAGACCTCACACTTAATGCCCAAACCAAGTTCAAATACTTAACCAATAGGCCGTTGGCCTGTACCTTATTCATATGTGCAACTAAATTGCTCATATGGACTCGGTCAATTTAGGCTATATTTAAATCTAAGCCTAAGTTCAACAGCCCAATTTCTAAATCTAATTAAAAAATAAAAAAAAATTTACCTTAATAAAAAGTTATGTTCTAAAATCTTTTAATTTTCCTATTTTTTTGTAATTTTTCAATTTTCTAAATTTTTTCCAAATTTTACTATTTTCTAAATTTCTCAATTTTTGTGTTTTTTTATCTAAATTTCATTTTTTTTATGCTTTTCTTATTTTTTTTGTATTTCTTCCTGGACTTCATATTTTTTGGGGTTTCTTATTTTCCTATTTTTTGTACTTTTCCTAATTTAAGGCTTATTGAGAAAAGAAAGAAAAATAATAAAAATAAAAATAAAAGAGGGTAAAAATTAGGTATCTAGAATTATGCTTCTCTTCTTCATCATGATCATCCATATCTCCTAAGTTAGTCCTTCATCATGCTTATCCTCTTACTCTTTCATCTTGAACTTGTTGAGTTAGGTTTTGACTCTTGATATGTTGAGCAACTTGTGGAGTGTTTTACACAACCTTAATAGGTCAATAGACCATTGCATGAACAAGTCTAGTTAGGTCAGCTAAGAGGTTAACTACCTCATCTAGTCTTTCGCCTATGCTTTTGGGGGTGCTTTGGTGTAATATCCCAGGATTTTGAACTAGTACAATAACCCTAGGATTCGAGCCCTAAATTTAGGGCACCAGACTAAATTATCAGTTTTATTTCAAATTTCACAGTAAAGTTAGAAAAGTTAGATGAAATAGTTCAAGTAAAGTCAATTTTTTAAAATAAGCTATATAAAAATATTAATTTGAGAAAAACATTAATTTATTAATAAAGTTGATAATCATTAAAATTAATCTTTTAAATATAATGAGATATTAGAGATAAGTTTAACTTTCAAAAATAACAAATGAAGTTGAATTATACATAATATATATGTATTTACATGTGATATACATTATATGTATTAAATATATATCATAATAATAAATTATTAAAATAAGGAAAAATTAATAAAACATTGAATGGGTGAGTCACAAAATGATGTGTTAGGCTAGGATAAATTGTAAATGATGAGTCAACACTTGGTTAAGGAGAGAATCATACATGGTACCTAGGAAAACGTGAAATTAATATGTGTAATTTCACTTTTTACATGCAAAAAATCCTAAAACTTATAAATAGAGCTCCAAATATCATTTACAATATTTTGAGAGCCTGAAAGCACAAGAACATAATTCTATGAAATTTAAAAAAAAATAGAAAAAATAAAAGAAAAATAGAGGAAAAATGTAGTGAATTATGGTTCCTAAGGCTATAGACAACCTAAGAAGGAGCTACATGAGACTTAAAGTTGTGGTGAAGAGAGAAAGTAGGCCGACATAGGGTGGTGGCCGGAGCATCGTACGCTAGTGAGTCAAATTTTACTGCCTGATTTTCATTAATTTACTAAAAATATTAAATTAGCTCGTAAAATAATGAAATTCGGTTGCCCTCTCTTATTTTCCATGTAGTTTCATTTAGTAATTTTATTTTCTTAAAATAACATTTATTTATGGTACTTACTTAAGAATGTGCCCTGTTTAGACAAATTTTAAATAAATTTTTCAAAATATTAAATAATGTTACTTCAGCTTGAAATTTTTTTATAACACACTTTTATAATATATTAAATTTTAGTGATAATAATTTTTGAAAATATCCATGTTTAATATTTTTTATAATTATTTTGAATAAAACTGCTAATTTTACTGAAATATTGAAATAATTAGTTTTTGATGAAATTAATGAAAATAGATAATAGCTGATTTAGTGTAATTGATGATCAATAACTAAACTACATATTTTTATGAGTCTAGGATTTTTCATGAAATTAATCGGGCTTGCATACTATTTATTATGTATTTTCCTAATATAAGCTCATATATTGGCTTAAGATATAATATAGTAATTAGTATTAGTAAAATACTTGTCAAATTACATAAAATGAACACTTTGGGGGTATAATAAGTGTTGTTAGAAATGTTTGGAAAGTATACTTTTTAGGATTTTTAGTTTAGTACTAAAGCTTACTTGGGTTAATTTCAAAGTTAGGGTAGTGTATGGTCGAGTCATAATACGAAAGGGTATTTTTGGGTTTTTGAAAGTATTGATCAATCTTGTTTATTAATATATATTAATAGTACTCAAAATAACAATCATGACGATATAAAGTTTACTGAAATCGGATGAGAAATAAGTAAGATATGATCAAATGAAGTTTAAAAACATGGAAATAAAAGTTTATAATAGTTCAAGTTCAACCTATACTTGATTTAAAGACTGTGTTATATTTTTGTAAGTATGATAAATAAGGAAGGACGATGTTGTGAAGTTTAGGATTTTGTACTATTACTAAGCTTAAATAAGTGGATCTAACTCATGCTTAGAGTAGATATATTGCTACCATAACACTACGTATTGTTTAATGTTGTGTTGATTGAATATAGGTATATCTTGAGTGAATTGACATGCTACTATAGTGGATGTTGATGTGGTGATTTTGAATGACAGTAACTGTATTCTGCTTAAATTGTTATGCTGCTACATTAAGTGATTTATGCTTACTATAAATTGTGTTAACTAGAGAAGTTGAGTAATTGCTAACTCAATCTTCTAGGTATTCACCTAAGTGAACCTTAAGTAAGATACTAGTATTCCGTTGAGGAGAGTTTGAAAATTAGAATCAAATAACTAGGTTGAATAAAATTAGAAGATTCATTGTGTTGATTGATAGTCTTGAGTTGCTATTGCATATCATGGCATGGCATGGTACAAAAAGGGAAATACGGATCAGAACTTTCAGAATGAGGCTTCCATGTGATGATGGAAAGAATATGGCTTTATGAACTCAGTTTTTGGAAGCATATTAATTGCATTGCCTAAACATTATGACTATTTTGATAATCGAATTTGGTAGACTACAGTATGTGGTCTAATTTGACAGTGTTGCCACTTTAATTTGGTGAACTACATTGTGTAGTCTAATTTTGTAAAGTTAAGACTCTTACCTCCAAGCAGCTCTTTGTTGTCCTTTTTGAAAATGGTAAACTACAGTGTGTAGTCCAATTTGGTAGGGTTCTTACTCCAAAGTAGCTCTTTGTTTCCCCAGGTTCTTAGACATTGTATCCAGATGCCTAATTATATTGACTAACCGGAAGAAAATTGGAGAGCATAGGATATTGATACTGATGCGTACTGCATGCATGAGCATAGCATGCTACATTGCTAGCAGTAAATGCTCGATTGGGCGAATATATATGTAAAGTTGAACCTGTAGGTTATGATTGAAATATTTCAGTTGTGATATGCAATATTGTCTATTATATTGTTTATATTGTATTACATGTTATCTACTCTCACTCAGTTTCAGTAGTTGAGGGGATAAAATGTTTTATCCTCAAGTTAACTACGTCATAAAGGGCCTAACACTAAGGGGGGTTATATATATATATATATTATATATATATATATATATACTGAGAATGTGAGTCGGAGTCAGTGACTTTTGTATGGAGTTTGTACTAAGTCAGGAATCTGATTATTATGAAGATGATAAAGGAAAACGCTAGTTCATGTTTTGATGTAAATATGATGTTGTACACATAAGTTGTAATAGGAAATCTAGCTAAACTTCGATGTAGAAACCCCTTTATTATATAAACAATGTTGTCTTTTGATGAATGAGTAGGTTAAGTTAAGTTTTCAATAGGTATTCCTATGTGATGGTGCATCTTATGCTATGTCGGGATGTAACATCCTTTAGGTGGCATCAGAGCATTAATTAAGGACCATAACCTTTAGGCACATGTGAGATATGTAGGTTAGTTAGGTAACAAAAAGTCATAGTTTAGTAAAACAATTGTAGTAGTTATCCATAAAGTTTTATGTGATGTTTATTTAGAAAGATGATTTGTAGGGAATATGGAATATCATCGATGAGCTATATATCTGAGGAGCAAAGGGAAGAGTTATTACAACAGCCTCAATCTAACCTCGAACAACTACGACATATGAAGGAATTAGCACAACAATTTATAGTTGCATTAGCAAAAGTTGGTGGGGATAGAGATAAGTTAGCTCAAGTACAGCAATTAGTGAAACCATTCGATGGAAATAACATTGATCCTTTGATGGTAGAAGAATGGATTGACTCATTGGAGAAAGCCTTTGAAGTATATGAAATTGAGGAAAATAAGAAAGTTGAGATAGTTACTATTTTGTTAGATAGAGATGCAAGTAATTGGTGGGATATTTTCCTAAGTGTGTAAGAGAGCAAATGTGTGAAGAATATTATAAGCTAATATAGTAGGGTAGGACAATTGAAGAATATGAGAGGGATTTCAATAAGTTATTGAAGTTTGCTCCTAAAGCTATGTAGAATAATGAGATTTCTAAAGTTGAATGGTTCAAGGTAGGGCTTGATCTTTATTACTAGGTAGAGCTGAAGAGGAGTAAGGTGAAAAGATATACTAATATTGTTAATGAAACTTATCTGATTGAATAAGTTTGTAATCTTTGACAGGCTACAAATGAGATTGAGAATAAGAAAAGGAAGTTAGATGCTAGTTCTAACAGTAAAAGCAATATAGATAAAGGAAAGTAGTTGATTCGACCCACAAAAAGAAACAAAAGGCCTCTATAAAAAAATACAACCTTGTTAGAAGTGTAACGATGAGCATTGAGCTGGGGAATGCCCAGAATTGAGAGGAAAGTGTTATAGGTATGGTGAAACTGCACATCTAGCCAAGCAGTGTCATAACCCTGATCCAAAAGGTATATATTGTTACCAATGCCATCAGCAAGAGCATATTATTCGACATTGTGTAGGACAGCAACAAGAGAGTCCAGTTTAGCAACAAAACCAAACTAATGAATCAGGACCGGGTAATAAGAATAAACGACCTAAAAGGAAAGAACCTAAGCCTAAGGAACAAGATAGAATCTACACTTACGCCATTCAGCAAGACAAAGCTAGAGATCACCAGATTGTAACAAGTATGACCTCTGAACTTGATAATTTAGATTATTTGAGTACTTAGTAGCTAACAGTTGATAAATAAGAAATGCTTGAAAGTAGCAATATGGTTATCATAAGAATGTTTTAGGATTGGCATACGTAGGAGATAGGTATGTCTATACATATGCTCTATTTAATATTACAGCAATTCACTTGTATATATCAACAGAGTACATTGATAGAAATAAACTATTTGTAAAAACTTTAAAGTAAATAGTTATAACGCTTGCTGAAGGAAAACAAGCGGTACAACATAAGGTGAAGGATAGGGAATATGAATCTAAATACTCATGAGATGATTGTAGAGTTAGTTATCTTAGATATAAAAAGATTGAGTGTAATACTGGAGTTAGGCATAAGGAAAATGTTGACTATGAGGGAAAGATAGTAGCATTTAAATGGCCTCTTGAGAAGGGAATCACAGAAGATTTATAGAAACTTAAATGTTGAGAGAAGTTGTGGGAAGAAAAAGAACTTATGAGAAGGAGTAATGCAAATTTTGAAGATAATATGTATGTTGTAGTGAAGTAAGCAAAAGTTGCTATTGGAATGAATAAAATAGTTAGAAATATGAAAGGTGGACGATCATGAGTAAGCTTTGAGAATAAATCAAAATTTTATTTGAAGCATAATCGGAGACTAATTCAGGAATTGATCTTATATTGAATGAAATTATGATCCATAAGGTAATAGCTAATGATAAGATTGAGGAGTCAAAATGACGATAAAGTATGGGAAGTCAACATTTGGTCACTATGTTCAACATAAGCTAATAGCTAATGCCTAGTGATAAAGGCAATAGTTATTACCTCATGTTCAACATGAGTAAGCTCCTAAATACATGTAGTGTCCAAACTAGAGGCCTCTTAAGCATGTACAAGCAAGTAAGCTAGAGGTTGATGATCCATCAACACCCCTGGGTTATTGAAGATTTGCCCTCAAATCTTAGTCTTCTTCTTCGTCAGGCCTATAGGGTGTCAGGTCAGCAATATCGAAGGTAACAGACACAATGTACCCTTCAAGCAACTCAATCTCCTAAGAATTGTCATTGATATGCCTAAGGATCTTATAAGGTCCATCTACTTTGGGGGATAATTTGTTTGCCCTCTTTTCAGGGAAACGTTCTTTACTTAGGTGGATTCAGATAAGATCTCCAAGAGTAAAAATGGCTCGCCTCCTTCCTCGGCCTCCATACCCCTTCTATCAAGCTACTGTCTTGGCCAGATGTTCGGCAACCTTTTAATGCAACCTATGGAACTCTTTAGCACATTACAGGCCAGATTGGCTTTCCCTTTGAGTAGTCGGGCTGATAATCTAATCTAAAGGTGAATTCTAGTTAAGTCCATAAACGACCTCAAACGGTGACTTTCCTATTAATCTGTGAGCTGAGTAATTATAAGCGAACTCAATGATAGGTAGGCATAGATCTCAGTCATGTAAATTCTTCCATACCGCTGCTCATAGGAGGTTACCAACTGTCCTGCTCACAACTTCAATCTGGTCATCTATTTGGGGGTCGCAAGAAGTACAGAACATGAACTTAGTGCCAAGCTTCTTCGATAAGATCTTCCAAAAGAAGCTTGTGAACTTTGAGTAATGGTTAGACACAATGCTTCTTGATACTCCATGCAGTCACATAATTTTTTGCAAAAAAATGTTAACGACGAATAAAGCATCATTATTTCTATGGTAATAAATGAAATGGCTCGTATTGCTAAACCGATCAACCATCATCATAATTGAGTCATGTCTTTTTGGCGTTCGAGGAAGGTCGAGCATGAAATCCATACTTAGGTCAATCCACGATTACTCGGGTATAGGCAGGGGGTGTGTACTCTCCATATGACTCTCTCCATCCTTTTGCATATTTACATAACTAGTACCTCCTAAGAACTTGGCGTACATCCTTCATTATCCTAAGCCAATATAAATGTTCTTTTAATATTTCAACCATCCTCTTTTCTCCAAAATTGTTAGTTAAGCTTCTAGCATGAGCTTCTTAGATAAGTAGCTCTCTAGCTGAACCACTCGGCATATAAATTTTCTTGCCCTCTATTAGGAATCCGTGGCTTATGTAGAACCCATCTATAATTCCTCCAACATTGCACTTGGCCACTAAAGGCCCAAAATATGGATTATGCTCATATTGATTGAGTAGGGTGTCAAATCCAAGTACATTTGCTTGCATTGTAGTAATGAGGATATGATGATGAGAAAGAGCGTTAGCCATAATGTTTGTGCTCCCCTTCCTATATCAAATGATACAGTAGAAAGACTCTAAGAACTTAACCCATTTAGCATGACACTGAGAAAGTTTTTGTTGCCTTTGAAGATGTTTGAGAGATTCATGATCTAAGTAGATGATGAATTCTCTTGGCAATAGGTAATGCTACCAGTTTTGTAGTGTTCAAACAAGGGCATAGAACTCTTTAACCTAGGTTAAGTAATTCAAGGTAGCTCCTTTGAGTTTCTCGCTGAAATAAGCAATGGGTTGGCGTTCCTGCATAAGGATAGCACCAATGCCGACTCTAGATGTATCACATTCTACTTCAAAAACTTTCTCAAAGTTCAATAGGGCAAGTGTTGGGGTGATGTCAATTTTGAATTTATCTCTTTAAAACTCTTCTAAGCTTTCTCTAACCACTTAAACTCAGAGTTCTTCCTAGTTAGCTCAATTAATGGCACCATTATGGAACCGAACTTTCAAATGAATCTCTAATAGAACAAAGTAAGACCATGAAAGCTCCTCAATTCGGCAGCATTAGTCAACGTGGGCCACTCAAGAATAGCTTTGGCTTTCTTGTCATCAACTTAAACTCCTTCTTTCGAAACAATATACCCAAGGAATACAACCTCACTTTGGTAGAATATGCATTTCTTCAGATTGTCGAATAATCTCTCAATATGGAGAATATCGAATACCAATCTTAAATGCTTAACATAGGTGATGAGGTTAGCAGTATAGACCAAAATGTCATCAAAATAAACCACGACACATTTGCCAATCAGTGTCTTCGGTATATGATTCATGAGCTGCATAAAAGTATCCAGCGCATTCGTCAGACTAAACAGCATCACCATCTATTCGAACAGACTATCCCTTGTCTCGAAGACCGTCTTCCATTCATCTCCAAGTTTCATTCATATTTGGTGGTAGCCACTCGTCATATCAATCTTTGAAAAGATGTAAGCATTATATAACGCATTAAGCATGTCACCAAGTCTTGGGATCAGGTATCGGTATTTATTAGTAATCTTATTAATAGCTCAACTGTCAATGCACATTCTCCATGACCTATCCTTCTTTAGTACTAGTACAACTGGTATGGTATAGGGGCTCATACTCTCATGAACATATCCATGATCAACCAACTCAGCCACTTGTTTCTTTAGCTTAGTTGCCTGCTCAAGATTGAGCCTATAGGCAGGTTAGTTCGATAAGGCAACTCCAAGCTGAAGATCAATGCAATTTTCAATGCCTCTTAAGGGTAGTAAACTTTTCAACATCTCGGTAGGGAATAGGTTAGCATACTCTTGTAGTGGTGTTCACACCTTAGTAAGTAAGCTCTCGGCTTCTCTCAACTCCAATAAATTCCTGACTAAAAAGAGCACACACACCTCCTCTTCAGTTTCTCAGTAAAATTGAGTGTGAGATATCATTAGGGATTTCCACTACATAGATCGAGCAATCTTCTCTTAAGACTCATGTACTTCTTTAGGGCTCATAGGAGTCAAAATAACTCTCTTTCCATCTTTTTAGGGCATATAGGTATTCCTATACCCATCGTGTAAAATCCTTAAGTCAAATAGCCATGGCTGGCCGAGTAAGATGTACAAAGTGCACATGGGTAAACCGTCACACAAAACCTCTTTATTGTACCTATCGCCAATGGCAATCAATATTATAACCTACTTGGCAATGAGTAAACTTCCTTTCTCGTTCAACGAATGAATCTTATACGGCTTAGGGTATGGAAGGGTTGGCAACTTCATGACCTTCACTACTTTCTATGCTATAACATTGGTACAGCTTCATTCGTCAATGATTAAGGTACATAGCTTGCCATTTACTCAACAGTTTGTATGGAAGAGATTTTCCCTCTATTTATTTTCCTCAACTACAAAAGTACTAAGAGATCGATGCATAACAAAATAGTACTTGGCTCTTACTTCAGGAAGTGTAAGGGCGTGGGGATCTTCTTGAAACTCCTTTAGAGTTAGGTTAACTTCAACCTTCTCCTCTCCTTCACTAGCATTCTCCACTTCAAATTGAGGCTTGTCTCCCTTGATCATCATGATACATTAGTTCAAACATTAACTAGCAACTTATCCATAATTGAGACATTTAAAGTATTTGATCTCTTGAGTCTTCTTTTAAGAGCTTTGATCTTGGTCTTTTCAGACCTCAAGTTCCTTAACCTTGCCCTTACCTTAACCTTCTTTAGGTTGGCTTGACACTTGTCCTTAATGGTCCACCTTGGAACTGTTTAGTGCTTGGCCATAGTCTAATTGGCTTGGCATGCTATTTCAGTTCGACAATCATGGTCAGTTAATCTGGCTCTTCCTCTACCTCTCAATCCTATGTGCCACTCAAAGGACCTCATTTGGACTCCCAAGTCTCTGTAGCTACATAATATGACCAACCTTAGTCTTGAGCCCAAAAATTAATTGAGTTACGGTTCGGGTTTTAGGTTCGTCGACATCACATTGAATCATCAGCAACTAGAATTCTAGTACATACTCATCTACTAAGTTACTGCCTTGCTTCAAATCTTAGAGGTGTTAGAAGGTGTTTTGTTCATAGTACTCTAGAATAAACCAATTTCTCATAATTCTCTTCATTTCATTCCACGTCCAAATATTTCAGTATGCTCTGTAGCACACATTCTATAACTTTTTCCACCACATTGCTACATATCAAGAAAACTTTAATGTAGCTACTATAATACAAATAGCATCCTCGTAGTCATAAAAGTTAAATATCTTTTTGATCTTTTCCTCCCAATTTAAGTAGTCATCAACACTACCAGATTCATTAAAGCTTAGAATACACACTTTATGATGTTCAGCTCTTCGAAGTGGGTCATGCTCCTCAACATTGTATTATTCCTCCTCATCAAACTCCTTGACTTCATCTATCTTGAGTCTTTTTCTTGTAACTCTGTTGGTACGACGAAATGGAGCTTAGTTCATACGAATTAGGTCTAGAGCTTATTATTCATCTATCTATCTTCTCAACCTATCTCCCATTTCTCGACCATGTTTAATGACAACTCTCTCTCGCAGCCCAGTCTCTAAAACTCTATGCATCGAGACAACTAAATTGACCACAATAGCAATAAGGTCTTGTATCTGCTCATCAATGGTACGTGATGTTTGTTGGGTAACAAGACCATGACTATGAGCATCACTTTTGGCATCATTAATCTCTCTTTAGATGCTAGGATTTGACATTCTCACAACAAAGTTTTAAAAAAACAATCTTTACACAAAAAATTCCGACATACATAGAAATTACCAATCGAATAGTGAATTGAAACTTACTATGTTCTTCCAAATGAAAATAAAGTATAACAAATAATAGACTAGTATGAACTATCGCAATACAGCTCTCGGTCATAGCCTTAAACTTTGATATTAAGGAGTATATGATGTGCCTAAGAGCTCAATTATCACTAAGACTTACTGTAGGAGATGAAAACCAAATGGGTTGAAGCATGATGTGAAGGACTTATCCTTCGAAGTATCGAAGAAAATAGAATAGTAAGGTCGGCAAATTGAATGTATAGCTAACGTGAAGCTGCTCAAAGAATATGACTCACCTATGAACACAATATGACTTAGCATTTCATTTGATGTAATGCGTAAGCTAATGTTAAGGTCCACCCGTAACTAATCTTGAGCTATTCAGCAAGACTAGATAAGAGTATAGACATGAACTTAGAGATGAATGCCTCGTAAGGACTAAGTATATTTAAAATGTTTGTAAGGAATGTAAGATGATTCCGACTATAAAGAAAAAAGGACTATTTATAATAAGTCCCTAGGGCAATATTATAATTAAGGAAAATTACAAGAGGGTATACATAAAAAGGGGGTTCATAGTATATGTAAACCCCATAACCAGTCACTTAGGGTTTCGATTGGCTGAAAGATTCGATTAAACCTAAATTATAAGTAAAGCTAAAATATTAGTAAAAATGATCCCGTAAGTTCGAATTTAAGAAAATAAGCAATAAAATAGAAGAATATAAAAATTTCAAATTTTAAATATATAACTCGTTATTTATCAAAAATGCGTAAAATGCATTTCGATAATTAACAAATTGCTAAAGATAAATTTTATGTATACTAAAAATCATAGAATGACCTACATAATATTTAGAAATATTTATTTGTACTAGATATGAATTTACATGTAGATAGAAATACGTGTAATTACTTCAAATACGCGAAATGTGCTAAAATAATACTAAATAATTAAAGAAAATTCATAATTAGTTAAGGAAAAATAATGAAAAATTAGAAAAATAAGGAATAATCCAGAATTGGGTCATGGCAGCTGGAGAAAATAAGAAAAAAATTATCCAATTAAATTAGAACAATACAAAAGTCAAATTAGAAGAAGATAAGGCAATTGTCTAATCAAATTAATGCACAATAATTTCCCTAAAGCTCTATAAATACTATAAATTTTTCAGAAGCTCATTTTGGATGTCAGCAAGTTTAGAAAAATAGAGAGAGGCAAAATTGAGAGAAAATTAGGGTTTTGCAAAAATTTAACAAAAATTTATACAGTTGGGGCTTGTAAGGAGAACCTAGATTCGAGAAATAGCTGAGAGTGGACGACCACCACCACCACATGGTAGTGGCAGTACCCAGGTGGGCCAATACACCCATGGCCACCGATAGTAGCCAGAGTCACCCAAATCGGTGAGTTCGATTTCCAACTCGATTTTGTGTAATTTTGTAAGAATAAATAGTAAATATTATTACAAAATTATGAAACTTGTTATTCTAGAATTTTTCGTATGTAGTTTTTAGGAAAAATATTATTTTGATGAAAATATGTCCCGTGATATATAGTCCTTAAGAAATTATGCAAAACTAAGTGTGTTTCAGTTTAGAAATAAATGACCTTAAGAGTGTATTTTTTAGCCTAAAATTTTTGTATAGACTACTTAAATGATATATAACAGTGTTATGACGCCTATTTTCAAAATTTTTAGATAATTTTTAGGCCTTAAAATGAAGCATAAAATGGGTAATTATGGTTAATTAAGTAATTAAATAATTAATTACTGATTTAGTGAATAATTATATGTTTTAGGATGTTGAAATCTGATAAAGTATGATACTTGTAGCATTTAGGATGTTAGATGTAATAATTAGGTTAATTATATGGTAAATAAGTAATAGGGAAAATAATAAATTTTAAGTTAATTTTGTAAATTAGGGTAATTAGGTGTAAAATCTAATTTAGGATGAATTTAGACATTTTGAAATAATAATTGATGTTAGGAGATGGTAATTAGAATGATAAAAATATTAGATGTATATTATGTATATAATAAGTAATAGTACATAATACACAATTATTAGAAATATAATAAATAGAAGATATTAGAATAAAAATTAATATTATAAAAATAATAGGGATATATAATAAATATGATAAAAAAAAACCTTAAATTTATGTAATTATATGAAAAATATATAAATGTCTCACATTATGAGCAAATTCGGTACACTAATAAGGATTTAAGTTACTGGATATAATAAAATACCGACTAGGGGTAATGATGATATTTAGGATATCTGGAAGTAATGTGATTAGTTTCACATTATGAGTTGAAACGAATTTATGAAGTTTAGGTATAAAACAGTACTTAGAAATTGAACTAGAACCTAATTTAGAAATCAATGCGAAAATTGAACTCGAATCTAACCTCAAATCTAGAATAATTGTAAAAGATTTAAGAACCTAAATAACTGGATATATTAAACCCTAAACAAAACATAACAATAAGCGTTATAAAATAAAACCAACTTATAATAGTTATATGAAAAATTGAAATCACGTTTGTGTTATAGGGATGATCGGCGATGGCCTAAGCGAGTTGGACCTCGAGTGAGTGAGGGAGGAGTCCAAGTAAGTTGGGATTAATACGTTGCTATATTTTGAAGGCTTGAGATTATGCTTGGTTATGCTTGTTAGATAGTTAATTATGTGCCTATGCTTGATTATAAGTGATGCTATGATTCTGTTTGTTGTTCTAGCTTGTATTATATGATTTGTATGAAATGATTGATCATCCTAAACTAGACCTAATCAAATATATGACCTGTATGGCAACCCATTAGGGGAAACCTAGGACTCTCCGGCTAAATACCAACCCCTTCGAAAGGGATAGCGCAGGATTGCATAATGGTCCCTTCTTCATCCTTAGTTGAACTAAGTGGCAAGAGAGGAGGTCGCGGCGAGGGTGAAGTCAATAGTTTGAAGTTAGTTACGGGAGGAGCAATGTCTCCATTGCACAAGCTCGAGTTTGGTCCTGAGCTGTTGCATTAATGATAACTCCTTAACCTGAATTAGAGCAAGCGCAATTTCTCTAATCTCATGACGGGCCAGACAATGTCATGCTATGGCATTTGCTTGAACATGCATTGAACCTAATAAGTTGATTGATGATCTTGTTATGTTTATGGTAGAGTTTTAAGTCCTCCATCCTACCTTACTGAGCTGTGGTTGCTCACATCCCTATAGACGTCGTGCAGGTACTGACTAAGAAGAGGCTTACAACTACTCTAAAGCTAGCAACTGCTGGATCCTGAGGAATGAAGAAAAACATTTAAAGAACAAACATATATTTTTAAGGTCTAAGCTTTTATTTTAGAATTTTTCATTTTTGAATAATGTAATAACTAGGAAATATATTACAGTGAAACATTATAGACGTTAATTGTAATAATTTAACTATAGTGTATATATATATATATATATAATTTTCTCACTTTCTTAGGTAAATGATTTCTTTAAATTACAAACTGTTTATTTCAAAGTGGGTTAGTTGTAGACACCTTGTGTAAATCAATCTAGGATAGCAGTTGTAAAGCTAACTTCTATCTTAGAATGGTTTACACGGAGGAGCTGTTACGACTCTATCACTTCAGGGCATGACAGTACAAATGAAAAAGGGTAAATAGGACAAATGACAAAAAGTAAAAATAATAGAGTTAGGTGAAAAGTATAGGTAACAACTCATCAATGGTCCTATACTAAAGAATCTTTGGGTATAGTAACTAAGATGGATCATAGCATGGTGGCACTAGGTTGTAGAGATGGGTAAGGAATGCCGTAAGTATTAATAGTAGGCCGAAAGAGAAGTAATCAGCCAATAGGATCCTATGTCTCGGCACTTGGCAAGAAGCTCTTGGCTATTGAAGGTCTAAGCAGGACTTAGTGTGTAGGGCTCGGGCCCTCATCATTTGGTAAGGAGTTCTTAGCAAAAGAGTAGTTGACATCTACACAAAGGTCAAAGCAAAGCAAGGTCTGCCCAACCCAAAGCTCTTAAGGAGTTTAACCACCATTCTACTGTGTATTATTTCTCATCCTCGATAAGTTGATGAGAGAGAATTCTTTTAGTGAAGGATTGGAGGCCTCTTAGGCATGTACGAGTAAGTAGGTTAAAGGTTAGTGATTCATCAATTGGCCTACCACCTTCGAACCTAGTGAGGTTGTGTTTATATGGCCGAAGGGGCTCGTGAAGTTGTTCTTTCATTTGCTTGGAGGCATTATAAAAGAGTTTATCTACTGAACTCTTGCTTTAGATGAATGTCTTAGGGATGTTGAAGTACCTAATTTCAGCAGTTATGATGAGTGTGTCGCTATGGGGTAAGTTGACACCCTACTCATATTTATGGGTAAAGGTTATTGCTGTATTAGTCTTTAGCCTATTACTTTAAACAATGTGCACCTCACATTTAAGAGTGAGGATGGTGTCAACTGAAAAGAGGCTAGTTCCACCGAATATGGTGTTGACCTAACTATGTTGCTCCCTTTGGTTTTCATCGTCCATAAGGGTAAGGGGTAGGATTGGCTTGTTGATGATGGGGCTATTGTTCGTTATCTATCCAATAGTGTTGGGTGGGTCACTAGATTTGGTTCTTCTCATCTAAAACGAAGTGGTTGATGTGGCCTTTACGAATAAGGCCTTATAATGTCTTATGGATGCTTGGTGGTTATGGAAGCTGCCCTCAAACCCCATACATGATCTCGTCGAGTGGTCAAGTTAAGGGTGTATATGAAGTTTAGTCTTAGAACTTATGTCTTTACTTATCATGATTTTCTTATGCTAGCGGCTATTGTCTAGGGTCGTAAGGTCCTAAATGATCTTTCATTGAGATGTGAGTGTTATTTTCTACCTCAAATTAGGCTTTCATGGCGTCCTCTTGAGCTATGTATTTCTCAACGACTTTCATGAATTCATCCAAGGAGTTAAACTTATCTAAAGATACAGTGTTGAAGAGCCTTCTGTTTGGATCTATACCTATTAGGAGTGCTTCTAGGGCCATCTTAATGTCTAGCTTGGAAACTTACAGCTTCGTTTAGTTGAAGCACTCAAGGTAAGCTTGTAAGCTTTCATTGGGGTGCTATCTAACATTATAGAGGATGTAAGAATCTCATCGTGAAACTCGGGAACTAAGGAAGTGTTATTGAAACTTGCTTTTTAGGTCATCAAATGAAGTGATTGACTCCTCGAGAAGGGTGTTAAACTAAAGCAAGGCAGCTTTCATTAGTATATAAGGGAAGGCCTTACACATGATGGCATTCAAGGAGTTATAGAGGCTCATCATTATCCGATAGTAGATAAGGTTGTTGTTTGGACCGATAATACTATGATAAGTGTTAAGGAGTGGTAGTCTTTCACCAATGGAGAGCGTTTCCTCAAGGATTGAGGATATGAAAGGGCTCTTTGATGGAGTAGAATGTGATGCTCATGTAGATGATTCGACCTTCTTTTGATCACGTATGCTAGAAGTATGGTAGATATGCTCATTGAGCTTATCCATGTTCATATCTTTGTAGTCTTTTAGCGATGGCCTCAGTGATAAGCTATTAGCTTGTTTACTTATCACTGTATGTTTGCCATCCACATGTATTTTACTATAGTTGTGATTAAGTTGCTCTTGAAGGTCCTGGTGTTGTTAGTGATCATGTTGAGTATAGTGGCATGAGTGCGTTGGACGCATATTGCACTGTTTGTGATTGTTGCTCGGCTGTAGGAAGACTTGACTATCACCTCCTCGTTTAAATGCTTTTGAGATGCATTCTTGAGTAGTGTTACATCTTTATAGATAGTTGTAGTAGATTTATGGTACTTTTTATTTTCTTTCAGCATTTGCTAGACGAGTAGCTTGAGCTCTTAGACTTCAGTGTTTTCATTTTGAGATGGAAAGGTTTGATTTCCTTCCGCTTGTTAAGAAGTATGAAAGTCTTCTACAAGGGAAGTCTATGGATTATTGTTTTTGCTTTTAGCCATCATCGTAGTGGTGGCTTGAAACTCTGGACACTAAAACGTTGATAGTCTGAAAGACCAACTAAGAAGTAGGGTCAGATCACATTGGGCTTTACCTCTTGCTACTTGATACTTGCTCGCCCATAGGAGGCCCTTCAACGCTTAAGTTAGTAAGGAGGACTAAGTAAGGGGAAGGCAAGCATTGGAGACTAAGTAAGCTGATAGGAATCAAACTATTAGGGCCTTGACCCATAGCCGAATCCGAGGACTAAAAGGACTAATAAGGCAAATCCTCTTACTCTAGCCGACCCCCGCCTAGGCTGAACTGCTCCTTACTGTTGACTAACTTCCTACGCTATGTTAAGTAACTTCACATCTTTCAAAAATTATGTGCCAACTTAACAAATACTCTGATTGCAGCCTAACCCTTCATACACCCCTACCCAGTTATGGTCGAGTCGACCACCTGCTTGGCAACATTAAAGTTGAGAGGTTGAGAGATCTCACACAAATCCTTAGCCACTCCTTCTCGAACAAATCCACATCTACTCGGTACCCTTACTTAGCCACCTATCCTAACCGTACTAATTTGGTTACATCTTCCAAGGGCATGGCCAATACATTGCTACCACATATCCAAGCTTACTTGGAGAATCTGTTGCACTTAATCATTACTTTTCTTAGAATATTCATTTGTACCCTTTATATTCCTCATACATTACTTTTTTAGGATAATAACTTTTCTATCTTTTCTTTTTTTAGGTAAGTTGCCCTAATTTCTTGAGTATAAATACTCACTATACATGTAGCTGCATCATCTTATTTTCATTAATACACTAAATATTTCCTTTGTGAGCATTGTTCTTATTAGCTTGTTTTCTCTTATCTTAACCTTTAAGCAAGACTAGCTGATTAGTAACCTTATCGATAACTCATGTGTCATATTGAGCTATGTCGTGAGTCTTTGGAAGTTCCATTAGTGCATCATATCTTTTGGAGCTATTCATGAATTTCTTTATCGTTATTCCGCACGCTTCCTATCACTCGTTTCAAGCTTTCAGCAAGCTTGGATCCATCCCTATAACCAGCCTTGTTTGCTCTTGACTTCGGTCTGCATCATCTTGGTATCAAAGTGAAAGTTTCATTTAGGTAAGTTATGTTTGTTATATGTAAAGTAATACTTCTTGTAGCAATGTATCGAAGTTGCGTAGAGGTTTCATGGAAGTGCTCTAGTAAGTAAGATAGTAGAAGTGGTTGTTTTCATGTTTACCCTATTTTTCCCTCCTTCGAACATTTGAAAATAGAGCAAGTTTTATGTTAGCAGTTTATTCGTTAATATTGTACTATACTACAATTTAGCTAACTATTAGTGGAAAAGTGTACTGTGTTGTTAGATTTGGCGAAATAGTGTTAGTTGTAGCTCAAACTTGAAGATTAGAATCAAATTTGTTGAGGAAAATGACAAACTCAAGTGTTAATGCTAGTATTGGGATGTCACATCCTAGCATAGTACAAGATGCACCATTACATAGGAATACCTGTTAAAACTTAACTTAACCTACTCATTTATTAAAAGACAACTTTGGTTACATGATAAAAGGGGCTATATCGGAGTTCAGCCAAATATTTAGTTACGATTTATGTGTACAATATAATATTTACATCAAAACATGAATTAACTTTTTCTTTTGCCATCTTCACAATTATAGGATTCTTAACTTAGTACAGGTTCCACGCAAAAGTTGCCAACTCTAACTCGCGCTTTCAGTATACATTCCCCTTAGTGTTGGACCCTTCACAACGGTATTAACCTAAGGATAAAACATTTTATCCCCTCAACTACTGAAGCTAAGTAAGGGTGGATAACGAATAATATAATATAGGCAATATCACAACTAAAATATTGTAAGCATAACCAACAGGTTCAACTTTACACATACATTAGCCCAACCAGGTATTTATTATTAACAATGTGCTATGCTCATATACGTGGCATGCATCGGTACTGACATCCTATACCCTCCAATTTTCATTTGGTTAGTCAACATAGTCGAGCATTTGGATACAATGTCTAGGAACCTATGGACAACAAGGAGCTGCTTAGGAGTACAACCCCCACCAAATTGAACTACCACTATAATAGTCTACTAATATCAAAAAGGGCAATAAAGAGTTGCTCAGGAGTAGGACCCCCAACTTTGTTTTACAAACTTTAGACTAAACACTGGAGTTCACCAAATCAAAAAAGCAATAAAACCAACTTAAACTATATACTGTCGTCTACCAATTTTGACTATCAAAATAGTTAAGATGTTCTGGCAATCCAAATCTATATTCTTTCAAAAACTGAGTTCATAAAATCATAAATTTTCTTAATCACTTAGAAGCCTCATTTTTCAAATTTTAACCCGTTGGTCCCATTTATACTGTGCTGTACCATGCCATGTTGTGTAGTAATAATTCAAGAATATCATTTAGCACAACCAGTCTTCACATTTCATTCAACTTAGTTATTTGACTCTAGTTTTCGAACTCTCCTTAGTGAAATTTTAATATCTCACTTAGGGTTTATTTAGGTAAATACTCAGAAGATTAAGTTAACAATCCCTCAAATCTCTTAGTATAATCATTCGTAAACACCACATCAACACCCAACATAGTAGCATAACAATTTAACCAAGATATAGTTACTGTTGTTCAATATCACCACATCAACATCCACTATAATAGCATATAAATTCACCCAAGATATACCTATATTCATTCAATACAACATCAAATAGTACGCAGTGTTATGAGTAACAATATATTTACTCTAAGCATGGGTTAGATCCACTTACATAGGCTTAATAGTAGCACAAAATCCTAAACTTCACCATGTAGTCCTTCCTTACTTATTACACCTAAGAAAATATAAACATATTTTCCACGTTAAGCACTCGTCGAATCCAAAATCTCATAAACCTTCCTTACTATGTCTTTAAACTCCATTTGATTGTATATTACTCAATCTTTATTCGATTTTACTAGACTTTATATCCTCGTAATCGTTATTTTGAGTACTATTAAGATGTCTTAACAATTAAGACTAATTAATGTTTTCAAAAGTCTAAAAATACCCTTTTATATTACCGATTCAACTGTACATTATTGTAACTTCATAATTAACTCAAATAAACCCTAAACCTAAATTAAAAATCCTAGAATTCCTCATTTCCCAAGATGTTCAGTGTTCATTATGTACCCAAAATAATAATCCTTTACTTATTTAACAAATATCTCATTAATACTAATTACTATGTCATATATTAGGCTAATGTATAGGTTTATAATATGAAAATAAATAATAAATAGTATACAAGCCCAATTAATTCCATAAAAAATCTTATCGACTCACAAAAGTATGTAATTTAATAATTGACCATGAATTACACTAAACCAAAAATTATCTAATTTTACAAAAACAATGGTTTTAGCTTAAAATACAAAAAATAGGGAAAAATAAACAAATTTATGTGTGAGATAAAAATTGAGTGTTCTAAATATTATTATAAACTTCTAAAAATCATAATACATGGGTCTCATACTTTGATTTTATCAAAAAGTAATTAATTTAATAAAATAGCAAAATTGCTAATTTTATCCAATATCGTTACAATCAATAGTAAACTTACTTATTTTCAAAAATTCTTGTTACTATAATTAAATGCATATATTAAGTATATTACGTATAAAATTTTAGCTTGAAAGGATATTATTTAATATTTCTAAAATTTAATCTAAGTTTCATCCAAATAGAGTTATTTCTCAAGCACCCTATATTTCCACTAATTACTTAATTAAAACAAGATTACTGCATAAATCTACATATGAAATAACTTTAGAAAGCCAAGTTTCATAATTAACTAACATCTATTTTTAGAAAATTAAGAAACTTTCAATCGGAAATTTGGTTTACCTAAACTGACCATCCTCCAACTGCCCAACCTTGTCAAAACACCTCCCCTAGTGGTCCTTTCTTTGATCCTAAATTGGCACTACCACAAAACTCCTACAACCCTTTGAACCAACCTAGACTGGATCAATGAGTAATGCTCTATTTTCGTTCTATTTTTCTTTTTTTTCTGATTTTTTAAAAAATTTCATTGAGTGATTTTCTTATGTTTTTAGAATTCTAAAATATTGTTTTTGATGTGTGCATGCCCTATTTGTACTTTCTAAATGGATTAGATTTAATAAAAATTAGACATGTGGCATATAAATGTCATTTGTTTTTTGTTTTTCCAAGTATGAGGTGTTAATTTCTTATCTTTTAGCTTTTGACTTATCATCTCTAATTGATCCTAAGCTGCCACATCATTGGATGACTTTTTTATTAATTTTTTATTACTTTATATTAATTTCCTTAATTTAATAAATTACTATTAATATATATAATACTTATAATGAATATGACATGTAAATGTATGTATATTATATATAATTTGACTTTATTTATTATTTTTATAAGTTAAATAACTTATCTCTAATATCTCACTATATTTAAAAGCTTAAATTTCATGTTTTCAATATTTATTGACTTTATCGATAAATTGACATTTTTTTAAATTAATATTTTTATATTACTTAGTTTAAGAAATTAAGTTTACTACAATTGCTTCGTTTAACTTTTCTAACCTTATTATGAAATTTGAAATAAAATGGATAACTTAGCCCAACGCCTTAAATTTAGGGGGCTCGAATTCTAAAGTTATCGTATTGGCTCGAGACCTTAGGGTATTATATAGGGACGATAACAGTGGTATTTTTCACCATGGATGACAATCCTAGGGCATGCCTAACAATATGAACAAGAGACTTGATAAGATGACCAACCTCTTAGTTGATTTAACAAAAGTTATTTATGCATTAGCCTACTGACTTGCTGAGGTAATGCACAATGTCTCACAAGCTACTTGACCTATAAGAGATTAGAATCTCGCTTAACAAGTTCGAGATGGAAGAGTAGGTAGACAAGTGAGAAGAAGGATTGACTTAGGAGAAATGGACGATGTTGAGGAAGAGGAGTATGAAGAAGAAAAGCAAGCTAAAGTATTGCAAGTTGCTGACCATGTAAAGCTTTAATGGGTTTGGAAGTATGGATGACTATTTAGAATGGGAGGAAAAGGTAAAGTGTTTTTTTAATTATTATCAATATGAAGATTACGAGAAAGTGAGGACTGTTGCTGTTGAGTTCTCAAGATACGCTAGCATGGGGTGGAAGAACTTCTTGGTCATGAGAATATGAGAAGGGTATAAAGAGATTAATACTTGGCTTGAAATAAAAGGAATACTCAGAAACAGATTTGTGCCGGATACTTATTTATATGACACTTTTACTCAACTTCAAGAGTGGAGACAAGGAGGCTAAACCACTAATGAGTATGTCTAAAAATTCCAAAGTTTTATGATTCGTTATGAAGTAAAGGAGCCATAAGTATGAACAGTCTCTAAGTTCGTTACTAGGTTGAGAAGTGATATCTGAGACATTTTGGAACTCTAACAATTTAATACTATTGAGCCTGGTTTTTTCCTCCCAGTTTTATATAAATTAGTCTTCTTTAAACTGACTAGTATTAAACCTTACTCATTTAATACTGACCTTCAACTAAGATTTAAAGAAAACCAATTCATTTATATTTGAAAACGTTTTTAGAGTTGTCACTCGATCGAAGTTGAGAAAAAGAGTTAAGTCATAATCAATTGAGTAGATTGATTACAACTTAGCTATTAATCATTCGATAAAACTGATTTTTTTGTTAAAACAATTTTTTAAAACTCAATATCTAAATTCAGGGGCTAATTTTTAAACCTTAAATAGGTACCACTTTTAATCTTTTTTAATTTAAATTTACCTTTCAATATATCCTTATAATGACATTTATTTACAAGCTATAATTGAAATTATGCCTATTTACAAAAAATAAGAATATAAAGAATTAACTACTAAAGGGAGAAAATAATTTTTTTTCTTTTTTTAAGTCGCTCCATACATATAGGTGCTTACATATCTATTATTCAAGATCAAACTTCCGTAGTTCATTTCGAAAATATTAGTGGGTTAGTTGATTTTGAATTTGGAAAGTAGCTAAGCTTATTTTTCTTAGCCATTTCATTTTATTTAAGAAAAAGACCTAAAAGAAAAGGGTCCTAATTTGGTAATTATTTTTTGAGAAAATTCTAAAATATCCTAATTTTTTTTTAAAAAAAGGTTAATTTATTTGGAAAAAAAATTTCTAATTGATAAAATTTTTAGAAAAATCTTAAAATACTTAAATACAATTTTCCATGAAATATGTAATTACTATAGCTAAAATGCATAATTATAAAAAAAAAGCCTAAACCATAGAAAAGAAGCCTAATTATAAAAAGAAAGCGTAAACAATAGAAAAGATACTTAAATATAGAAAAGAAGTTTAAATCATAGAAAATATGTCTAAATTATTGAAAAGATGTTTGAATCATAGAAACGATGTCTAAATTATGGAAAACATACCTAAAGAGTTTATTTATTTTATTAAAAAAAGGATTTTTCTAAGTGAGAGGACATCTTTATTTTTCATTATTATTATTTCTTTACTTTTTTATTATTTTTATTTTTCATTGTATAGTTTTTACTAAAACATAAAAAAAAAAGTAAATCAAACAAACTAGGCCTTCTCCTTTTTTTTTTCCTTTTCTTCTCCTTTTTTTTTCCTTTTTATAATTGCAAATAAAATACAATCATAACAACAACAACAAAAATAAAAGGAAAAAGTATGATATTACAAAAATAAATAAAAACAAAGAAAACAAAATGTAGAGAATAAAACACAAATCAAAACCAATGCAGAGCTAGATTAAGCTGGAGTTCATATGAATCCTAGAAAAAGGGGCTATATATAGAGAGAGAGTAGTGTTGTGAGTGGATTTAAGTAATTGTGAGTGATAAGTTGATGATTTATAGTGAAATGAAATCCCCTATTTATAGGTATCATTGTCGAATTAAGGATATAAACTATTAAATTCAATATGATTTTCTTTCATGTTTGGGTTAGATGACCTTAGATAATATGTGATGTTAAATACAAACCTATGCACGTAGGAGTGTATTAGAGAGAAAAGAAAATAAAAGATGCATTTTGTTGGATTAAACTCAAGATCTCAAAGTCATATGCAATATCAAGTTTTAGTGCTTATTCAATTGGGCTATCGATCTTTCCTTATCCATCTATGCAAAATTGCACATATGGACTAGGTCAACCTGGGCCATGTTCAAATCTAAGCCTAAGTACAATGACTTTTTCTTTATTTTATCTAAATTAAAAATTATTTTCTATTAAACTATCTAAAAGATTTATTATTTTCCAAATCTTCTATTTTTTGTATTTTTCTAAATTTTATATTTTTGTGATTTGTTTTAAATTTCTTATTTTGGGGTTTTTTTCTTCTTATTTTTCTAATTTAAGACCCTTTACCTTATTGAAAAAATAAAATAAGGTAAAAATTAGGTATTTACAACTATAATGGATGAGGCTATATGGATAGGCTAATGAGTAAAGAGATAGAGAAGAAACAGAATGTTGATCCAACCCCTAGTGAACCGACCCAGTCAACCAAGCCAACTTGGTTGGGGAAGTTACCAAGAGTCTTGAGCCAACCAAAAAGGTTGATGTCTAAGCCAAACAAAAAGGCCGACTTTACATTGTCGTGTTGACCCGAACATATAAGAAAGGACAGGAATCTGGTAAGAAGACGAGCCAGATCAAGTGCTTCATGTACCAAAGGTTTGGATATATACCTACTAAGTGTCCGAATTGATAAACTATGGTCATCAAGGGAGACGTCTCAAAGCTTGAAGTGGATAATATTGACAAGGACTCAAGGAGGAGACTATTCTCGAGAAAGAAACTTCTCAAGAAAATGAACTGCTGGAGGAAGATGTATTTGTCGAAGACTTAGATAAGTATTTCTAGTTGTTTGATGTACAATGAGTTTGGAACCTTCACATAAAGAGGAGCAGAGAAAGAACTTATTCCATATTATGTGCAAGGTGAATGATCAATTGTATGTACTCATTGTAGATAGTGGTAGCTGCATCAATATGGCATCAGTCGATCTGATCAAGAAGTTTAAGTTGCTGACTATAGCATATTCAAAACTATATAAGTTGCATTGGCTAAATGAGAGACGAACACTACCTATAACTTAGCAAGTGTTAGTGCCAATCTCTATTGGAAATTATCCTGATGAGATCCTTTATGACGTATTACCTATGTGCACTTCACATGTGCTACTTAGCCGACCATGGCTCTTTGACTAAAAGGTTTTGTATGATGGATTTCGAAACCCCTATGTGTTTGAAAAGGATAGAAGGAAGGTTACCTTGAATCCCATGACACTGAGTCAAGTTAGACAATTATAGAATAACCTTACATATGGACCTAAGAAGGCTTTAATGCTAAGTAGAGCTAAGCTTCGAAAAGCTATAAAGGTTGATACGTTGACTTTTATGTTGGTCAGGAGGCTACTAGAATTGAAAGAGCAAATTGAATTACTCGTTGAGGTAAGAGAGCTATTAGATGAATATTCTAACTTGTTCTTAGAACGGTTGTTGGAAGGTTTACTACCATTTAGAGGCATTGAGAACTGTGTTAACTTGATACTTGGCACTACCTTACTGAACAAACCAGCTTATTAGATGAATCTCAAACAAGCTGCAGAGCTCTAATGACAAGTCAATGAACTCCTAGAGAAAAGGTATGTGAGGGAGAGTCTAAGTCCTTACGCTATTTTGATGCTCTAAGTGCTAAAAGATGATAGTACTTGGTGAATGTATGTTGACAGTCGAGTCGTGAAAATGATCATGATTAAATATCGATATCCAATCCCTAGGTTAGATGAATTGAGTAGAGCTAAGGTCCTTAGCAAGATTGATCTGAAGTTTGGTTACCATCAGATTCGAATGAGGCCGAGAAACGAGTGGAAGACTATTTTTAAAACTTGACGTGGACTCTACAAGTGGATGGTAATGCAATTTGGTTTATCGAAAGCACCAAGCACCTTCATGCAACTTACTAGATATCTCTCATATATTTTGATGATAACAAAAAGAGATAAAAGCTATTGAATCATTAAGAATGTAGGTATTCAGAAGAGTTCTCAAAAAGTTTAAATTTACAAAAATAAGTTGTTTTCAAAAACTTATTCAAAAGGTCTGATTTGATTGAAAAAGAGAATAGTTTGAAATTCTTTAGAAAGTATTTCAAAAGCTTTATAAGTAGAAGTGATATAGCACTTTAGAAGCTTATTTAGAGATTTTGAAGAAAGGAAGATTGATATTCTTGAGAAGATTATTCAGAATGTTGGTTTGGAAATATATAATGATGAAATTTAACTCATATTAGATTCGAATTTAACAAGGCTTAGCTCCACTAGATTGGGTGTATTAGGGAAATACACTTAATCCCGTTTCACTAAAGTCAGAATGAAAATCCATGGGAATTATTTTTGAGCAAATTTATTTTAGATAAATTAAGATATATACAAGTATGGATAAGGATAAGGTTGATTCAAATTTTGTAGAATTTCAAATTCTTAAATATGAGGCTTATCCAGAAGTTGCTAATAAAGCATATCTCTTCGTTAAATTTAAATCTGAAGCTTATCTAGTGGTTGTGGATTGAAGTATATCTAATCAAAACAAGATTAGAAGAACTGATTTTGAAACTCAAAATACCGAGATCCTCTCAAAATATCTACGGATTATCTTTAACAAATGATGGTTTGATAAATAAGAAAGTGAATATAATCTTTAAAATATTAGCTGTTGAAAGATTTCAGTATAAAAAGAGAAAGGATTCAAAACATCAACTACTCTAGAAAAACAAGTTTTCATTACATAAAAATAGTGATAAGATTCTACCTTCTAAAAAGACATAAAAAGTTTCTTTAATACTTTTTTAGAAAATTGCACCAAAGCAAACTATACAAAAATCTTTACTTCTCTTTAAAATGAAATTAATTGAGATTTATATTGTTGTTTTCACTTGTAATTTGCAACTTTTATTTATTATTTGAGTGTTGAGATAAGTACATTTGTATTCTATAGATTTGTAATTAGCCTAGATTATAGATAAGTTAGATAGATAAAGTAAAGTGTTGTAAAGTCCATGAGGGATGAAAGCTTGTAATCTTCTTGTGATTTGATTTAGTGGATCAAGTGGAATAGCATCGATGAAGTAAACTGGGTCCCTAATAGTGGAGTTGGAAGAGAGCAGTAGGTAAAAGGCTGAAGCTTTGTAAATCCTAAGCTTAATATTCTCCTTCCTTGTTCTTTTAATTTGCATTATTAATTATTGTATGTTGAATTATTAAAACACCACTGTTCACTAATATAAGTTATTAAAAGGAGTTATTTTATTTTCCAACAAAAAAGTTTGAAAAGTTTAAAGATATCAATTCAAACCCCCCCCCCCCCTCTCCCTCTCTTGATATCTTATACAAGACCAACATAACTGATGAACCACGTATTGAGAGATCGGATTGAGCAGTGTATCGTAATGTACTTTGACAACATCTTAGTATACGATGCTAACATGCTTAGTCACTGTAAGCATCTCTATGCCATATTAGATGTGCTCCAAGCCGAGAGATTATTCGATAACTTGAAGAAGTGTTGCTTATATTAAGGTGAATTGATATTTCTAGGCTATATAGTAAGTGGAGGAGGCTTGTGAGCAGATGATGAGAATATCCAAGCAATTATCGAGTAACCGACTCCAACCACTTGTGTTGAGGTGAGAAGTTTTTATGGATTACCATCCTTTTATAAAAGGTTTATCAGGAATTTCAGTACCTTAGCTGCACCCCTAACCTAGTTGATGAAGAAGAACATAAAATTTAAATAGGGAGAAAAAGAGGAAAGAAGTTTTGTCGAAGTGAATGAAAGATTGGCTTCTACACTAGTACTAGCTTTACCTGACTTTGAAAAGATATTTGAGTTGGAATATGATACATTAAGCATTGTCTTAATGTAAGAAAGTTGACTAATTGCCTACTACAGCAAAAAGCTTCAAGGACCTCAACTGAACTATTTTGTATACGACAATGAACTCTTAGCTCTTATCCAAGCACTCCAAGTATGGCAGCATTACCTATTGTTGAGAGAGTTTATCATCTACACCAATCATGAGTCTCTAAGATACCTCTGAAGTTAGACCAAATTGTCGAAGCAACAAGCAATGTTGAATTTATGATTAAGTATAAACAAAGGAAGAGCAACATAGTTGCAGATGTTCTGTGAATGAGACATGTGCTTCTGATCGAATTGCATGCTTAATTGTTTAGGTTTGCAATATTAAAGAATAGTATTCGTAGGACCCACATTTCAGACCCATACTTGGGTGATGTCTAGATGGAAGAACGATGGATAATTATCATATGGAAGATGGTTACTTGTTCTGAAGTGGAAAGTTGTGTGTGTTGACTTGTTTAGTAAGAGAGTTGCTTATTAGGGAAGCCCACAGTAAAGGGCTCTTTGGACATTTTAGGGAGAGGAACATATGAACTATTAAGTAGATGATTCTTTTAGCTGAAAATAAGGTGACACATGAACCAGATTGTTGAGGGCTATGCTATATGCAAAAGGTCCAAGTACCGAGCCGAGTAAAGGAAAGCAATGCCTTTGCCTGTCCCGACCAGACCCTAGATTAAGTTGAGCATTGACTTTATCCTCGAATTACCAAGAACTACTTGAAGCAAAGATTCAATAATGATTGTCATAGATAGATTCAATAAAATGGCATACTTTTTACCATGCTCTAAGACTAACGATGCTTTAGCTATTGCTTCTCTTTTTGTAAGAGGTTGTTCGGTTATACGGCATGCCAAGGAATGTCTTCTTAGATAGAAATTTCAAGTTCTTGAGCCATTTCTAGAGAACTTTGTAGCATCAAATGGGGACTAAACTACTATACAACACTTCCTGTCACCCCTATACTAATGGCCAAGCAGAGGTGATCAATCATACTTTAGGATCACTACTCTAAGCTATAATAGGTAGGAACTCGGTTAATTAGGACGCCTGTTTACCGGTGGTAGAATTTGCTTACAACTGTATAGTACATGACACTACTAAGCAAACCCCCTAAGTTGTTTATGACTTTAATCCTTAATTACCCCTTGATCACACCTTTGTACCTATATCCGAGCAAAAAGACCCTAATGCAAGAGCTCAAGCATAGTCCTTACAATACATCTACAATAAGGTTACTCAAAAAATTGACCAAGCTACTAAGAAAATGCAAGAAAAATCCAAAGGGGGGAAATCGATACAGTTTTAGCTTGGAGACCTAATGTGGTTACACTTAAGTAAGGAGAGGTTCTCAAACAAGGGAAAGAATAAGCTATTCGCTTGAGCTAAAGGCCCCTTCAAAATCCTCTAAAATGTTAACGACAATGCCTACAAACTGGAACTACCTAAAGATTGTGGGGTCTTTGAAATTATCAACATTGCTAACATCAGTCCCTGTTATCCTAAAGGAACATTGAACGAGGACTAGCCGGATTTGATTCCAAATCCAAATCAACTAAGAGGGAATGATAGGAATCAAACTATTAGGCCCTTGATTTGCAGTCGAGCTTGAGGACTAAAAGAACTGACGATGTGAATCATCCTACTCTAATCGACCCTTGTCGAGGCCGAGCTGCTCCTTACTACTAACCAACTTCCTATGCCGCACCAAGTGACTTTACTTCTTTTGGAAATTATGTGCTAACTCGATGAATACTTTGCTTACAGCTTGACCCTTTATACGCCCCTGCCTAGTTATGGTTGAGTTGATTACCTACTTGACAACATAGAAGTCAAGAGGTTGAGAGATCCCACACAAGTCCTTAACTACTCCTTTTTAAACAAATCCACATATGCTCGGCATCCCCACCCGGCCACCCATCCTTATCGTACTGATTTGTCTACATCTTCCATGGGCATGACCAATATATTATTGCTACGTATCTAAGTCCACTTGGAGAATTTGTTGCACTTAATCATTACTTTTCTTGGAATATTCATTTTTACCTTTTGTATTTCTTGTACATTACTTCTTTAGGACAATCCCCTTTTCATCTTTTCTATTTTTAGGCAAGTTGCCCTAATTTCTTGGGTATAAATACCCACTGTACATATAGCCATATCATCTTATCATCATAAATACGTTAAATATTTCCTTTGTGAACATTGCTCTCATTAGCATGTTTGCTCTTTTTTCACTTTTATTCTAACCCTTAAGTAAGGTTAGGTGACAAGTAACCTCATCGAACCAACTCGTGCATCATATCGAACTGTGATATGAGTCCTTAAAAGTTCCACTGGTGCATTATATCCTTTGAAGTTGTTTGTAGATTTTCTTACTTTCTTTCTTTTCCATTATTTTGCGTGCTTTCAATAACTTATTTCAAGCTTTTGGCAAGCTTAGATTTATCCCTACGACCAGCCTTATTTGCTCTTGGCTTTTATATGCATCATAGGTCGTACTTACCCAATGTGCAAGTTCTACTTCTAGAGTAGGAGCAGGGGATGGGGGAGGTGTGAGGGGGAGTGAAGGGAGGAGTTCTAAGTGTGATAGATAGAGAAAAGGGCTTGGGGGAGCTAGATCTCATCTCCTTTACTTATTAGTGCTTGGCGCTTTTTATGTGATTTACCTAAGTACGTAGTAATTGGGAGTTCATTCGTATTGGTTGTCGATAGACTATATGCTCCACAATGGGTAATGAAGCTTTACTGTAAGTGTTATGCTGTGGCTGACCAAATTACCAAATCTGTAGTTTAATGATCTGGTAAGGATAAAGGTATCCGGCGCACTAACCATACTATGGATGTCAGATGCTCATTAATAAGTTGCAGTAGGTTCTAACCACCAAAGACAAAAGCTAGGCAGAAGCACTCATTGAGGGCCAGCCAATGCTTGATGGAAGGAGTTGAGCCTCGAGCTTTACCTTAAATGGTTAGTGGGTGTTTGTGTATTGGTTAAGGATTGATCTGTTGATCATTTGTCATATGGCTTGTCAGGCACATCGTGATGAAGGGAATTAGCCCACCTTTGCTTAGCATTCTTCATTAGCGTTGGCTTATGAACTAGAGGGGGAGTCGCAGTACGACGCACAGAGCTGTTGGTTACTTGAGTGCTCACTAGCATGTGCTTTGAGATAGGTTTCAATTGTTAGGCCTTAAGCCGAGCAAGAATCGAGTATCATTACATACCATAAACTAAATTGAACTAGGGTTTTGATACAATTGATTAATAATATGTATAATCAACCAAATTAAAGGTTTTTTTTTTGTTTTTCTTTTTTTGGATGAAAAAGTTTTTTTTTTTAATTGATTGATATTATGCATAACTGATTAATTAAAGGATAGAAATTTAGTCCATCCATGTTATGCATGATTAATTAATTTTAACGAAAGTCTTATAAAGAAGAGACTCACATAATGATTTGTTTTCAATATGGATTTCTCTTGAAAAGGTCTTGAAATAAAGTATTAATATGATATCTTAGAAACCTTAAGGGCAAATAGGTAATAACTACTAGTAATAATAAAGCTTAAAATAAATTTAACGCAAAAATAGTAAAATAATGCTAATAAATAATATCTTAAAATAAAATAAATATGAAAAGTCTTCATGCTATAATGACATGACAAATGATTTGTTATCGTATTATTACATCGTAAGAGCTTAGCGATTGTAAATTGACCACTTAAACATTAGTTGACATCTACATCATTAACTCCTTGTCACCCTATAACATGATTGGCATATCCTCCCAAATTTACTACGAATGATCTCCTCTACCAAGCATTTGCAAGTCAAGTTCCTTATCCCCTTAGGAATTGACATCTTTAGAGGCAACTTCTATTGAAAACACTAAGCTTGTGAACTCAGCACCAACTTAATTACTCTTTAGCAGCCTACAAGTCATTTATTAAACACCAGCCTGGTTACTCCATGGCAACCTACAAGTCAATGTGACCCTAGTAGGGCCAACTCTTGCAAGAGAACAACTTGGTTTCCCCTTAACGACCTATAAGTCAAATTTTCTTCCACCTATTAATGAGCATACGGATATACTCTACATGATGACAAGTACACGAGGCAACCATCACCACTTTTTCAGGTGCACAGGGTAACCCCAACTTATAAACAAGCTAAGGGATGGAGCCTTCCTAATTAGATCAAAGCTCCTAAAGGAGGTTTGTTGGCTAGGCTTACATCCTACACTAATAAATTAGGTTATCCTAACTCACAAATTTAATAATAGGATACTACTAATGGGGAGAAAGGTCCCTAGTTGCTTACTGATGTTGAAACACTATGGGAGGGGTTATCTTGTAAAGGTTGAAGTTATTTACATGGAATGACAATCGTAAAGCTAAGTACCTTACCCGTGACAGCTTGACCTTTGATCACAAAGCATTACTATCTTATTTTTTGTGAACTTAGATTATGATATGGGAAATTAAAACCTATTCATCCTTTTCAAGGGAAAGGAAAAAAAAAATTACACAAGTGCCATTCTTGGGAAAATATTCCCAAGATTACAGTAATTAAAATCGCCTCTCGAAGAAACAATTTCAATTGAAGCTGAAATCACCTCTTCAAGAGGCTATTTCCATAGGGATAAACTTATGCCCAACCTTCCTCCTCCCCTATTCTACATCTCAGTATTTCTTTCATCTTTCTCTCTCTCTTAAACCATCTCCAAACTTTCTCAACCAAATTTGGCATTTAGATCCTTTTTTTTTTTTGTGAATCAATTATAGAATCGAAGTAGTAGTATAGTGTAAATCTCTGTTGTGGGTATTTTTTTTTTAAATAGGGAGACAATTTGCATCATATCGTCACTTTCTCTCTCTAGACATTGATATGGAAAAAGGTATTGTTTTTTCTCGTTTTGATCTGTTTCTAATATATGTTAATTGAAGAAATAGAGTTCTTGCTTGACATATAATGATACATTATTGTCTATTGGTAATTTTTAAATACGTTAGAATGTTTGTTATAACATATACGTAAATCTATACTCTGTTATCTATAAGCTTAACTATTTTTTGCATAAATTTGTGATTATTAGTTAATTATATATACATGCCATAGTTTTTTTTTTGTTTATGGACTAGTCAATTATATATATGTTTCATAATTTTTTTTTATGACATGTTTTTAAATTTTTCTTTTTGCCCAAAATGTTGTATTCATTATTTAGTACAATTTATATGTACGTATATGTAGTTTTTTTTGTGTAAATTTGTCTTTGTCACTGTATTGCATGTACACATTTGTATTAGGTAATACGTATATAAATAATTATTATTGAAGGGTGTCGAGAATGAATTGGCTTATGAGGTGGTGCAACTTTTTTATTGTTTTAGTTAGAGTAAGTACCGATTATAGTGCCATTAAGGGATTATGATAGTGAAATCAAATTAGGTGATGTGTTCATGAGCTCGAATAGAATGTGTGTACTAGTATAAGGTAGTATTTTTATATGCAGATGCTGAAGTTTATGAAGTTTACATAGCAAACAGGTGTACAGTGGATAATATAAGGTTAGTATGTTATGTCAGTGGAAATATTATGGAAGGAAAGGATGGGGTGCAGTATGATAGGCGCTCGAGAATAGTAGTTGAAGTTACATTTAAGGCTACTTATGACCAATTCGTTAGATTGATATGTAAACAGATTTGGGTTAACATGATGACACACTCGGTTAAGTTGATTCATAAATGCCCCCTTATAAGTGTGATCAGGGACATGTTCTATGCCATCCCCATTAGCGATGATTATGATATCTAACAACTGATGACTTCCTTAGTAAGATGTGGTGGGGTCAATGGTTCAATGGAAGTGTATATTGAAATTCATAAAGTGAACTCACTATCGATAGCCCCTCTCATAGTTGAGTATGATGTCAGAAGGCACAGTAAGGATGTTAGACTACAAGTTGAAACCGAGGTGTTTGAATCCTAATCTGTCCTACTGAGTCTTGTACCAAGTAGTAATCGCATGTCTAATAGACCTAATGTATTGATTATTAGTGAGTCTAACAGAAATATTGATATGGAGAATGAACTGGCATACGAGGACATTGATGAAGATTCTGATGATACAGATTGTAATGCTGACATTGGTCCAAGTGAATGCTAGTTGCAGGAAGTAAAAGAAGCATAAGGGTTACGTAGATGGAACGATTTGAGGCATAGGTTAGCTACATGTGTGGACATAGTCAAGATGTTAGAACTTGTACCTTTCGACACGATAAGTGTTGGGGATGGACTAATGGTGTCTAAGGATAGTATGAATGATGGTGAATGGAGCTTTAACAATGAATTGAAGGTAGGCATGCGGTTTAAAAAAAAAAAAATCTATAGACAGCTATAAGGTTGCATAATGTTATGAACCAGCATAACTTCATTGTAAAGGAGTCAGAACCTACATTATGGTCTATTAGATGCATTGATTGGGAAAAAGGGCTACAAGCGGAGACTTAGAGCTTGGAAGAAGCAATATGTAGGATGCTTGTGATAACTAGGTTTATAAGTCTATACACTTGCTACAATCCTACTATAACCAAGACCACTCAAAATTGGATTCAAACACCTTATCCTACTTTTTAATAAAGGATGTTCAAGAGTTACCTAACGTTAAGGTAAGAGAATGGTAGGCGACTATTTGCAAATAATATGGTTATACTGTGCACATCAAGAGAATTAGGGAAGCAAAGTATAAAGTGATTGAATATGTTTATGGTAAGTGGGAGGAATCATATGCAGTGTTCCCACATCTACTAAATGTAATCCGAGAGGCTAATCCTTGTACTATGGTAGAGTGGAAATGGCAAGATAGTGACACTGCTAAGCATGTGTTCTTCAACAGAGTCTTTTGGGCATTTGAACTATGCATTGAGGTATTTATACATTGTAGGTTTTTCATCACAATCGATGGAACATTCTTTTATGGGAAGTACAAACATAAATTGTTGATTACGACCAAAGTTAATGGTTAGAATCACATAATCCTACTGGGTTTTACCTTAGTTGATGAAGAACGTTGGGATAGTTGGAGTTGGTTCTTTACGTATGTACTCATGCATGTTATAAGAGATCATATTAATATATGTTTGATTTTAGACCGTTATGTTAGGATCTAGTCCGTAGTAGAGGGTAATAATGCAATTTGGCTAAGTAGTTGGCCTTAGCCGTGATGTATCTAATATGTTGCCAATAACTTCAACACTTAGGCTAAGAACAAAAAATACAAAGAGCTGGTAAAGAAGGTTGCTTACCAGTTGTAACTTCGAAAGTTTCATGCCTACTAGATAAGGCTAAAACTATAAGCCCTCATACTAGAGTTTACTTTAGAAGCTTACATCCTAAAATATGGACAATAGAATATGATGATGGAGCTCAGTTTGGTCATAGGATGACCAACATTGTTGAAAGTTATAACAGTATAACAACTATTTCAACAAACGAAGGATTGAGTTAGCAGAGCAGATAGGTATTGGCAAAGTATTGACCAAATTTGTGGAAAGAAAGTTTGACAGGTAGCATAAAATGGCCAACAATCACCGTATCGTGATTTTTTACTACAATAAGTAGATATTCAAGGTTATCATTGTACCATGGCCTATGTTATACGGACAGAAAGGGGAGAATAACCATATGATCGTATTTAGGATTGTATGGTGTACTAATAATAAGTGTCAAACATACAAAATTCCGTGCTCCTATGCTATAGCTGTTATGGGAAAAATGAGTAATGATTGTACTGCACATATTGGGTATTGGTACATATTGTAAAATTAACTATATGTATACACATGTTTCTTCATGCCCTGTGCCGATAAGGCTAATTGGCCTTATCTTGACATTCTTGTATGGCATCCAATTTGAACTTCAAATAGGGATAGGAATTTAGGCATGTTACAAGAGAAACGATTCCAAAATGAAATAGACATTTGGGAGGGACTGTTGACTTATATATGTAAACTATGTGATGGGGATGGACATAATAGGAGAAGATATTCGCAGTGAGGAAGACAACTAACATTGAGTGGATCCACCAGTATTTGACTTAGTGAAAGTGAAAAAACTATGATAATATCGATTAATAATATATATGGAAATGTATTTAAGAAATTTTTGTTTTGCTAACGTTTTGTTTTTTCCTTTATGAGTATGATGGTAAGCTTACTATTTTTTTTTCCTTTTTTACACTTACAGGAGTAGATGGATCTAAAACCGGCCGATATGTTACTACTTCACTTGCAGTTATCCCATAGGTCTAAGCTTGTATGGGGTGGATAGATAAAGAATAGCAAATTGAAAACATACTTACGATATGTTCAATTTGTATAATGCCTCTAACATTAGTTCTTCTTCCTTAGTTATAAGAGAATTACTGGTGATTTTTCAGGTGTGAGCATGGGAGTATTTCCCACACATCACCCCTTTATGTTGTCAGATTATATCAGTTATCGATGGTTGACTACTTATAAGTTGATAAAGGTGGAGTTTGACATCACTAAGCTACCTATGCATGTGGTTAGACAGTATAGAGATGTATTCGATTGATAGCGTTCGAAGTAAGTGTATATTTAGCAAAACCAACTCCTTATTCATTCAGTAATTGTTACTTTTTTTTAACCTCATTATTGATCATTACTTTAGGTTGTTTGGATTTTCTACAATTACGGGATGTTGTTAGACTCCCTGCTTATTATTGGGATGAGAGTAATGTATGGCTAGCCCATGTTTCGCTTATATACTTCCATATCGTAGAGATGAAGTATCTTGACTACATAGCTTACAGTTTGGTAGGATATAAGAGATCTTGACCCACCTTGACATTGGATGGGCGTTACATGAAATTGACTTGAGGGGTAGGACTGAAATTAATTGGGCGATACAACATGCAAATTGGATAACACATTGGGATTATCGATGAAACCAAATAGTTCAAGTTTAGCCATTGCTTAGTGTACAGCTTGATTACATCCCTTGGTACCAGTAAGTTATTTATAGATACATCGGCTAGTCAAGAGCCTTCTTGATGTATATAGTACGTATAATCGTTATTTCAATTACACATTTATTTTTCTAGTTATATGTTACTTAAACTTTTATATTCGAATTGTAAGCGGACTATATACATAAAACGGCGCATATGTCATACGAAGACATTATATCTAAATAGCATCGAGTTGATGACCTCACTTAGGGGATTATTAGGGTCCACTTAAGCGACCTACCTGCACCTAATCTTGATGTAGACGAAGACAACTCCCCTTCAAATGAGCCATAAAGAAAGAGGAGCTGTTAGGGATGTGGTTGTTGTCAGGTTGGAGGCTAAGGACGTAGACAGCCCTGTGAATAGATTCGAGAAGATGCTTCTCCCCCTCACTACTCGCCACTAGCATCTCTTAAACCGTTAAGATTTAAGTACCACAAACTATTTGTTAAGGAGAGCTCCAAGGATCATATGTGCCATACCCCTGTCATGGGAGAGAACTCTAGTAGTCAGGTTCATATTCCTTTTGCACCATTAAGGAGGCCAGTTAGAGATCCTCAATATGACATGAGCGAGGGAGCTACATAGATGTACCCTACTTTGGTCCCTATGCATGCATTGTTTTTGGGTGCTTATAGTTAGGATGATATCACTTAATTAGATGTAAATTAGATAGTTGAGCCTCAAGCCGATGTAGATCTCTAGGATGTTCGTCTACTTATACGGTAATAGTGTTGATGTCATTAGAATTGGATATTTCACTTTCAAGTTTTCTTTTTTTAAAATACTATGTAGCTATTTTGATAATGTAATTACATTTCTCATAATGCTTTCATGACTTTAGTATTTCAAATTATTATTATTATTAACATGTTTGGAAGTGCTTCTTGAGATGCAAATTTATTTTAGAATTGAGGATTTCAGATTGACACAAATTAATAGCACTAATTCATATCGCAATATTGATTCATATAGATACAAAATAAATATGTCCTCTTAATTTAAAGCGCATATCTGTGTGATAGAGAAAGAGGACAAAATTGAACATCTTGCTAACATATAATTGGATAAAATTCGATTTGTGCTATATTGATTGATTTAAAAAATAATTTTTTGTTGTGCCAAGAATATGGGGTGTTTGTATCATAATGATGAGTAAGAAGGGTGCTTTAAAGTATAAAATCGTCTCATTACGAAACAAAATCGCCTATTGACTAGGCAAAAAATAAAGAATTCAATTAACATTTATTTTCAATCAAAATCATGTGTTTAGGTGTTGATTGCATTTTCAACCAAAATCACATATGAGCTTAGCTGGAAGATTGTAAAGATGAATCAAAATCGTTGATTGGCAATTTTGATTTCAATTATCATAGTCTTAGAAATATTTTTTCAAGGGTGATATTTGTGTAAATTTTTTTTTGACAATTTTTTTTCTTTTCCCCCTTTTCGAAGCTTTTACTTTTTCAAAATTTTATTTAAACTCATATCTATACAAATTTTGGCTACCCAATTTTACGTTTTTGTAGGGCTCTATGATTTTAGTGAACAGTGAAACAATAATTTTTTTAAATATTTTATTTATAATAAGTTGTGTATAATATAAGCTAAATTGAGGTGATAATAATTAATTACTCTAGCAACTATCACTTACAAGGTGTTTCTCATGGCCACTAGAGATGAGACAGTCGCTCTTCTTAATCTATTCATGTTTCTTTATGATCGAAGGTTTCACTTTCTTCTTCGAATTTAATTTCTTCTCAAGGGAATTATATTCTTAATCTTTCGTTTACTAGTTTTCTGATCCATGGGAAGGTAAAATTTCATGTTTCTATGATGATATTTTTATTTCAATAATTTTGATGTTTAACTTTGTCCAACATGGTTTCAATCTTATTTTTGTATGTAATTTATTATATAATTATTTTACAATTCATGTATTCAATATTTTTTATATTTACATAGGCATCACGCTGGCATTATCTAGATAATTTTCTAATAAAAAATCCTTCAATTAATATAAATATATTTTAAGAATTGTAGTTTGACATAAAACCCGACACTTCTTGTCACAAATCAGACGAAACACAAACTTCCTCAACATTCACCGAAATGTCCACCCCTGCCACCACTTCCTCCACCACCCACCACCACCTCACCGCCTCCGACTCCGACTCAGACACCGAGACCACCCCATCTCTCCATCATGTAAACCTCTCAAACTCCATCTTCAAATCCTACTTCCACTTCACCTCCGCAAGTCCCCAAACCCCAACGCCTTCAGACCTCTCCAAGATCCAATCTTTCCTCACTTCGTCTTCCTCCGGAGCTCTCTCTTGCCTCATCTGTCTCGAACGAATCAAACCCTCCGAACCCACTTGGTCCTGCTCCTCCCTCTGCTTCTCTCTCTTCCATCTCATTTGTATCCAATCATGGGCTCAACAATCTCTCAATTTGGCCTCCGCACGCGCTCTCTTGCGACTCTCCATTTCATCCGAGAAAGCGGCGGAGAATTCCACTTGGAACTGCCCCAAATGTAGGTATGAGTACTCTAAAACCCAAGTTCCAAAATTGTATCTTTGTTTCTGTGGAAAAGTTGAAAACCCGAGCCATGATGATCCTTGGGTATTGCCACATTCTTGTGGGGAAGTTTGTGATAGGCCATTGAGGAATAATTGTGGACATCGTTGTTTGTTGCTCTGTCATCCCGGTCCGTGCCCTTCGTGCCCACAGTTAGATAGGAGCAGGTGCTTTTGTGGTGGCGTGGAGGATGTGCGTCGATGCGCGTTTAAGGATTTCTCTTGTGGGAAGAAATGTGAGAGGCTTTTAGATTGTAGGGCTCATAGATGTAGTGAGATTTGTCATGAGGGGGATTGTCCACCGTGTAAGGAACGTGGGGTTTATAGGTGTCAGTGTGGGAAGAAGATTGAAGAGAGGGAGTGTTGTGAGAGGGGTTTTAGGTGTGAGGAACCATGCAATAAGGCCTTGCAATGCGGGAAGCATATTTGTGAGAGAGGGTGTCATTATGGTGAATGTGGGGATTGTCCTCTTCAAGGGAGGAGGATGTGTCCTTGTGGGAAGAGAGTGTTTGAGGGGTTGGCTTGTGATGTGAATGCACCCTTATGCGGGGCTACATGTGAGAAAATGCTGAGTTGTGGGATGCATATGTGCCATGAGAGGTGTCACCGAGGACTGTGTATTGAGACATGTAGAATTGTTGTTTTCAAGTTTTGCAAATGTGGAAGCTTGAAGAAAGAGGTAAGAATGTGTGTATTTGCTTGCTGGTTCTTGGTTCTTATGGGAGGTTTAATTTGAGATAGCTAACTCTAGAATAGGTTCCTTGCTATCAAGATTTGTCGTGTGATAGGAAGTGTCTAAGAGTGCGAGATTGTGGACGTCATGCTTGCAAGCGTCGATGCTGTGATGGGGACTGTCCTCCATGCTCTGAGGTGTGTATTGTGGTTCTGTTTTGTTCTTTTGATCAGGTTACCTATACAGTTGATAGACAATTGTATTTACTTCCTTTTTGGAGAATGCAGATCTGTGACAGGAAGCTTAGATGCAAAAATCACAAATGTCCTTCACCATGTCACAGGTATGGAATCTCTAATATAACATGTATATAAGCCATTAAGGTGATTTCCACATTGAATATGGGCTGGTAACCTCAAGAAGTTATCACGTGAAGTCATCTTGTTCATGAAGAATGATACTTGAGGGTGAAATCTTGGTACCTGCTTGGTCGTGTTCATTCTAATGGTTATTTGGTTTCCTTCTTCTAGAGGTGCCTGTGCTCCTTGTCCTGTGATGGTGACAATTTCTTGTGCATGTGGTGAGACGCACTATGAGGTGAGGCATGTTGTTCTTTGTCTAAAACACAATGGTTTAGAAGTTTCTCTTCTCCCACTTCTTCCTTTAGCAATTGATTAGGTCTCTTTTGGGTGGAATCTTTAGTTGTTTACTTTTTTGGGGTAAAATTGAGTTGTTTACTTTTGCATTCACATTCATTTCAGTTTTTTGGTAGATATTGATACATCATATATATTGTTTATGGGATTTGCCACCCTTACATGAAGGCAAATACCGACCTTTAATGAAATGATAATAGTCTTTTGGATTCGTTAAGCTCTGGATTTTGAAAGACACATCGCATGGTTGAGCTTGATACACTCCCTTTAGCATGCTACCGTAGCATTTGCAAATGACCTTTTCAATTCATTAACTTTAACGAGTCATACATGTCATAATGTCAATTCCTTTTTATCCTAATAACTGCCAAGCAAATTGAAAAGCCTTGGGTTTTGACACAATCTTTTGGGGATGCTTTTTATTTTATGATTTTGGATAGAGGGCAGGCTATGTATGATTCAGTATGCTTGAAGACTAAAAGGATTCTTTGTCAAGGATGTAAGACGATGGTTTCTTTGTTGCATACCTATTGTCAATTGCAATTTACACCTTGCCTCTTTGAGATAGCGACAAGGCTTGCTTTATGTAACCAGACACGATTCTGGAGAGATGTAGTTGCTGTTGCAAAATTTCTGCAGTCGGTTCATGGCAAATCTTCTCCTTACTAAAGGGCTTCTCCTTCTCCCGAACATTTGGTTAATCTTTCAATTTATTGTTTGTGTGGAATCTTCAATTTAAAAGAAGCTTGCTTGCTCAGTCCTGTGGTTGTTTTTTACAATAAATTTCTGATTGTCAGGTGAGACTTTTCAATGCCTTAGCCGATCACTGTCATGATCCAGCAGCCTCCCCAATTATGGAGACAACCAAAGTTACCACCTTGAACTTTCAGCCCATTAGCTTATTGGTCTTATTAGTTAGTCGAGATGCTATGCCACTTGATCTTGCTTTTAGATAGCTCAATTAGCTTCCATTTCTAGCTGACAGAATTAGTGGTTGAGTCTTGGTTCCTAATAAATGCTTGGACTGGCAAATCAAATCCAATCATCTAAGGCATTGGCAAGCTGTTCTTTGAGCAAGCACTTGACTATGTTAATTTGAATATACCTCTTACATTATCCTTCAATAGTTAGGTAGTTGAATTGGCTGGACTTTTTTCTGCATTTCTTGTGTTAGATTTTGAGTCTGATTGATTGGAGTCCTTGTTCCTAGGTAACATTCCCGAGGACACCATGAAAGTTGATCCTTAACGTTGCTGCAGTGCCCCTCCCTCTTCTCTCTCTTATTGTAATCGTGGAGCCTGTCAATAGAACTTTGGGCAAACAGCAAATGGAGGACATCTTACTGGCTTTGCGATTGGATTGAGGAGTGACTATGAATTTCCAATTCTCATTAACCTTTTGGCAGTGATGCCTTCACAGATCATGATGGGGATTCGGTAAATCAATCAATATTAGGCCCATTCTTTGATAGTCTGAGGCTATCCTATCTTCTCAAAAGCAATTTATCCAAAAGTAACAAATCTTTTCCACTGGATCTCCTTCAGATTTGAGCTTTCCATTGCCATTTTGAGATGCTAGTTTGATATACTTATTCGAAATGCTTGGGACTTCCAATGGACTTCCCATTTGAAACTGGTGAAAGTATGGATCTATATTGGATAATACTGAGAAAAGTAGTTATTAAATGAGGAGTTACTTTTAGGCAGCATGATTTTACTTATTTGAAAGAGCATCCTATAGAATATATTTATCCAACTCTAATCCATGTTTCTGTTTCAGATGGGTAAAATGAAAGTAACCTAAATTACATGACTTTATCAAAAAGAAAAAGGCGAAACAAATTAACCATAATTATTTTCCTCGGTTCAGATCATATGAGAAGAAGTTTAATTGGTGGATTGAATTATTTCCCCCGTTCAAGAGGGGTTTGATGATTTAGGAGAAAGGATCTATCTTCCATGGTTAAGCTCTTCATTGTGGCTTTGGAGGTTTCCTGTTGACTTTTCTTGGATATAGTGGAGATTTCATCACTCCAAGCATTGTTTGGCGAATCATTTGACAACCTACTTTGTTTAGTGGATTATACGCCAACATTGTCAGTTCTCTGTGTTTTTGAAGCATTGACAATACAATTTTTATTCATTTTGTGGTGCCAAAGATGCTTCCACACCTCCTATAGGAGTGTTTCTTAGAGATGTCTGACTGTATTTTTTGAACCCTCTTACTTACTGCGGTAGATTCTCTTGGAGATCTCCTTTTTGTAGTTGGGCTGTTTAGAGATTAAAATACTCTAGAAGGGTCTAAGTCTTCTATATGGATGCTCAAATTCAAAGTCTTCTGCATCAATGCTTCTCTTGATACATTTGTTGGAAATGTTTTGATCCAGTAGTTTCCTTCCTTTACTGTTCTTGTTCTTTAATTAAACATGCTTTGTGTTGCTCTTCTAATTTTTCTACTTAAGCTGTGCATGTACTTTTGTGATTGGTTTACCGTTATAATCTCCTAGATTGAAGTGGGTAAGTAGTCTGTTGTAAGTGATTCCCTTGTTACCACATTAAGCATGTCTCTTGTTTCTAAGATAGGTTTGATCCATAAATGTTAGAATCATTTAATGTAGTTTCTTATGAAGTTATGTAGTTCATTGCTCTTTTCTTTTCTTTTCTTTTTTATTTAATGTTTATTTATTTATTTATTTTTAATATTGAATTAACCAAACAAATCATAATATAGCTTGGGGAGCTCTTGGATTGAGATATGTAAATTGTTTATAAAGTTTAATCATCAGCAACTTATGCAGCATGTATGATCTCAACCAATATAATGTGTTCCGTCTGTTCAGGTGCCTTGTGGCATTGAAATGGACCAAAAGCCTCCAAAATGCCGTAAGCAGTGTCAAATCCCTCAATTGTGTAGGCATGCATCATATTCTAAGGTATTGTTCATCTGTTCATTGGTTTCTTAGTTGCTATATCATGGAACCATCAAGTCTTCTGCCAAAACGTTTTCCCATGTTCTACCTTGGAGTGTATGCTAATATGATGTCCTTCCTGCCTCTTTGCCTTTTTAAAAAGCAGTTTTATTTTTTCCCTGCTTCTCTCCTCTCTGTATCTACTTTTATTCTGTATCTGTTCTAGGGATTATTCTCATGTGTTAGGTCTTGCAGGTTTCAAGTGTACCTCGAATTTAATTATATATTAAGTCCTTTGTGGTTGTTTCCCTTGAATGACCCACAGTTTTTTTTTTCCAGCCACACAAATGCCACTATGGTGCATGTCCCCCATGTAAGTTGGCGTGTGATGAAGAATATCCTTGTGGTCATAAGTGCAAACTGAGGTTTGAACTTTTCCCTTTTCCCCCTGAAGAATGGGTAGTGTGAATCCTGTCCAGATTTAAGCCTTCACATCCATTCATGTAATTTTCTTTTTCTCTTTTTTTTTTTGGGGGCTTTTCCTTCCCTAGATGTCATGGGCCTAGACCTCCTCATAATCCCGAATTTGTAGTAAAACCAAAAAAGAAAAAATCTAATCACAAAAGTGAAGTTACTCCTGGAACTCCATGCCCTCCATGTCCAGAGCTCATTTGGAGATCATGTATTGGCGAGCATATGGGAGCTGAACAAATGGTGAGTTGTATTCCTTATGTTATTCATTTTGCCTGATTTTATACATGTTTTGCATGGATGGATCCTATCTCATTTTTGCTTGCTGACTGTATTTGTACCTCTACACAGATGGTCTGTTCAGATACAACCAAGTTTTCATGTGATAATTTATGTGGCAATCCTTTACTTTGTGGAAACCATTTCTGCACTAAAACTTGCCATGCTTTGAAGAGTCCGTCTTCCATGAGAGCACAGATTAGAGGAGGTGAATCTTGTGAAGAATGTACTCTTCCATGCCAAAAGGTGCGCCCTTTTGAATTGTTTCCATTTTGTATGCATCACATTCCTTGTTTCCATTTTTTGATGAGACAATGTATGACTTTGAAATTACCCAAAAAAAATGTATGACTTTGAAATTCACCTTTGTTGGTTGAAAGAATTGCTATCCTGATTTTTTTTTTCCAGCTTGATTTTTGTCATTGACTAAATGATTAGTGACTGAAGGTCGTCAATAATTAATTCCTTCTAAAAATCTATTCAGGAGAGGAAGCTTCAATGTCCTCATCGCTGTCCACTTCCTTGCCATCCTGGAGAATGCCCTCCTTGCAAAGTGCTGGTGAAACGATCGTGTCACTGTGGATCAATGGTCCATGTTTTTGAGTGCATCTCTTACAACTTGTCTGAGAAGGAGCAGATGGCCATTAGATCATGCGGTGGCCCGTGCCACAGGTAACTTTGAAACTCAAATAAGACTCTGCTTTACTCCCTTTTTGGACACTACCATGTTGACTTTTTCCAACTTTCATGATGTTGAGCAGAAAGTTGCCCTACTGCACACATCTATGTCCTGAGACATGTCATTCAGGCCAATGCCCTTCACCAGACAAGTGCTCCAAGAAGGTATCGTCTTATATCTTTTCAGATTATGACAATTATATGTGAGGCTGTACATATGAATGCTTCCAGCATGCTTTTTTCTGACATGTGAAATGTTTAACACTTGGAGAAATAATTATTTTCTATGTTGGATCTTGTTTGTGAAGGTCACTGTCCGTTGTGCGTGCCAGAGATTGAAGAAGGAGTGGCTATGTCAAGATGTTCAAATGGCATACCATGCTGCTGGTAGTGATCCTAAAGATATTTCAAAGAATCAGTTTGGACATGGGCTTCTTCCCTGCAATTCTGACTGTAAAAGTAAAATACAAGTTGCTAACGCTGAGTTGCAGTTACGCAAACCTAAAGTTGTCGAGGTACTTATTGACTTGCTTAGCTATGCCTGAAACTATTGAACTGTGCTTGAAATAGTGTTTTTGATCTCTCTGAAAAGTGACACCTACATGAGCCGGATCTTATATATCTGCACAGACAAATCATATGCTCCATTTTGCAAGTGCAGTTTTATTTTTCATTCTGAATGTTATTTTTGGAAGCACTAGGTATCTTTTCTTTTCATTCGCCGAAATCTGAAAGCAATGTGCTATGGCATTTAATTTTTTCATTGCTGTTAAAAGTGATTAATTATTTGAATGAAACCTTGTAACAGTTGACACCATGAAGATCATGAAGAAGAATATACTCTCGTTAGCTGGAACCATTATATGTCCAAAACACATGGTGATGCTTTGCATGTTATCTGCAAAGAAAAATAAAAAGTTGTTCATAGGAATTGAAATGCTGTGACAATTAAGCATGTAAAGCCCGATACCTACAGCATCCATATTCTTGTGTTTCTTAAGCTTCCTCAACTTTCTTTTCTCCTGAAAAATTTATTTTGGCTTGTAGTTTGACTTAACCCTGCTTTTTTGGATCATATTATACAATTGCATAACCTGATGGTTGGTGTTACAGGGATATTCCTTCCTTTTGCGTTTCAATTTGTTGCTTTCACTCCAGGGTCTTGATATGATGTGCCCTTGAGGACATTCTTTTGCTTTATGCCTGTATCTTGGATACTTTTTCTGGCACTGTATCCATAATCTAGTCAAGCATTCATATCTGTTGCATGCGCAGAAATGGCCACATGCCCGTGAATTTAAGAAGTTGATTTTGTTCCCCTGTATGATAGCTTACGTTCTGTGGCTTTATTCAGGAAAAGGAGCCTGACACACGGACGCATGTGCCAAAACGTAGAAGAAGGCATGAAAAAGTGCAAGAAGTGAAGGGAACTTCGAAACTGGAGGTAAGTTTGAATCGGAAGAAAGTAATTATGAGTAATTTCCATTGGTTGCACGACTATTTACGCGAGCTTTCTTTTGGTACAGAAAATTGTTACCACCATCAGATGGCTTCTTCTATGGTTTGCGATAGGGGTGGCTGTGATTGCAGTATCCTACTATGGATATAAGGGTCTCCTGCGGCTATCTGATTATATGAATGAAATGGAAACCAAAAGGCAGAGAAGACATCCACGAATCTAAATAGCATCTCATTGTTTATTTTCACATAGGGAAATGAAATCCAAAAGGCAGAGAGAGAAGATATCCGCTAATCTAAAATAGCGTTGTATTATCTATTGTCATAGTGATTTGAGCTGTTTTCTTTTTTTTTTTTTTTTTTATCAAGAAGAAACTGATTATCTATATTTCAGCTTAAACGTGTTTTATGTTCGATAGTGTTTTGCTCAAATCTGTTGTTTTGATTATTTTGAACAGCAGATGCTTTAAAATGTAAGAATTGCAATTTGGCACATGGTGCTGTGAAGGTGGTAATGGAATATGGCTATAATTTACATCTACAAGTTGCATTTTGATCTTAAAATTTGGTATAAGGGAGCATGGTATCTGCAAATCAAATTCTATAAAACATTTTGATATTTCATTCAATTAATTTCTTGTATTGGTTTTATTTAAAATTTGAAAATCATTTATATATCTGTGAATTTGCTGTCAGAAAGATAAAAATTTTGCAGGATTTGAATTTAAATCTGGTCGTGGTTAGGAGTTCAAGGATTGAAGGTGGTCGCTAGAATTTATTTCTAATGGTCGGACTTGGTTGCTTGTAGCACATAAGATTGTAAAGGTATCGATATAATTTCAACGATTTTTAATAGCGTATAAGAACATAGCAAATAGAATTGCATTTATTTGCTATTATATTTAACAGCTTATAAGAGGATAAAAGGAAAGTGACACCCTATGAACTATACAAAATGCATTCAATTATTGATCTGTGAAAGTGTGGAAAGGGCTTTCTGTGCATCCTAATTTGACTGTTCATCTTGAATTTTAAGGTTGACTAACAGTGTCGAACGGTCAACGAGAAAGTGACACCTGAATGCAGCACATAACTAACTAACCATGAATCTGTTCTCGCTTTCCCTTTCTTACTTTTTTTTTTTTTATTAATTTTTTTCCTTTTTTTTTTTTAATTTTTAAAGAAGTAAATTATCTCGACAGCCCAAAAAAAAAATATATATTAAATTATATCGGCCACAATTTTATGATACCATTTTGGCAAATACGATAGATTTATCCTCTTTTTACTTATGTGGATGTGTGCGTTGAATCTGTTCTCTCTTTCTTTCTTTCTTTTTTTTTTTTTTTTAATTTTCAGAGAAGAAAATTATATCGGCCACAATTTTATTAAACCACTTCTGAAAATACAATAGATTTATCCTCTTTTTACTTATTTGGATGAATGGCAAAATTGATAATCAAATAAACTAATAATTTTACTTATTATTATAATTATATATACACAGTATTATCAAATTTAGATCAAAACTTTACGTCAACCTAGTTTAACCGTTGGTTTAACTCTCGGTTAAACTCAATTCTCTCTTTAGTTCTTGATTCTCTCTTATTTTCGAGTTAACTATTCGGGTTAGGTATAGCAGTATTATATATATGCATATTAATTAACTAAAATAATGAAAAAAAGATAAAAGAGAAAAAAAAAATTAAAAAATATTGATTTTATTTTTTCCCTTTAAAACACCAACCAAGAGTGACTACGAATTCAGGTAAGTTATGCAACTCACTAATTAAGTCGATCATTTAATCCACCACCACTATTTAAATAAAAAGAAAAGAAATAAGTTGGAAAACACAATTAGGTTGTAGTCGACGGGTAGTGTCCTTAGGGTGGCGGATGCACTACTAGAAGAAAAAAGAAGGGTAAAAATCACCGCCATTTCAATTGTTTAGCCTTTTCTTTTACTTTTTTATTTTTTCAAAATTCTTTTTGTTATTATTTTAGTTAATTAATATGTATATATAATCATAATATATAGTTAAAAATATTAGTTGTTCTGATATGGCAATGACTCATTATCATATTTGCTATGTGTACATCCACGTAGGCAAAGAGAGGGAAATTTTATTTTCCAAAAAGCCGAATGACATGTAATTTATAAAAATAGTCAATGTAATTTATTAAAAAACATTTTTAATTCAATCGAGATTCCATTACAAACCATTTAATACATGGCATTTATATCAATTTGTAATTAGTGTTTTGTCCTATGTTCGATATGTTACACACAGTTCATGGCCAAGCTTTTAAAGATCCAATTTATACACATATTTTCCCTACAAAATTTGATGTCTTTTAAAGATTTGATAGAGCCAAACAAGTTAAAAATTCCACTTTGTATCATTTGCTATGGACTCGTTTAAATTGCTTGTAGACATAAATAGCTGTAAGCACTATATAAGAAAAACATTCAAAAGAAATGATGTCTTCCAATGATACAAAAGCAAGTCATAAACGACGTACTAAGTTTGTTTATATGTAAAAAGAAAAATATATTTATGTGAAAGAGTTGGAATAGGGCTGTCTTGACGCCCTAAATGTGAAATATTCACAACCTAAATGTGAAACATTTAATACTTTATATATAATTTGTTCCTACTTTAACAACCAAAGTGTGACATAAGTACGATGATTAGAAAATTCAGTGCTTTCTTTCAGTGCCAGCTAACACATTCTTCCAGAGGAAGACTTCGTTTCTCACGAGATGATTGCAATACGGAGGATAGACATTTGTTTTTAAATAAATAGGCTGTGCGAACTTAGAATAATATACCAGTAAATAGTTAATTGTGTTATAATTGCGTTAAATTTTCTATTGGCATCAGTAGACAATTACAACTTCTACATCAACATATATTATAATATTTATGCTTTATTTGAATGATGGACTAAACATATATTCTCAATATGTACTACATCTTGTGATGTACAATCTCAACTTCCAGAATATAAAACGCACATCGTAAAGGTAAACAGACACCATCTCTAATTTAATTATCCCATTTCTAAAATGCAACTAAGTAAATAAATGTGAAAAATAAATCACACCGCTGACAAATTGATCTCATTTTTAGAAATTAGAACTACCAGTGGGAATTTCTTTATATTTGTGAAATATTTTTATCATATGTGGACTTTCCCATTGTCAGAGTGCCAAATTAGCTTTGTGATGGTGATAAAATCCTTGTTTATCTCTCTCTCTCTCTCTCTCTCTGACACACACACACACACATATTATATATATATATTAATTTATGATTTTCCCTCTTAAATGCAACTTGCTGCCAGCATGTGCCACTTTCGAATGCACTTAAATGTATTTGCTATTTTCTATTACTGATGACTAGAAATGTGAAATTTGGATCTGCTAGGGTCAAATATTTTATTGTTGTATTTACCTCCTTAATCTAAGTTTTGTGTACTTAGGCCTTAGTTTAGGTTTGGACATAATTTCATTCAATTTGTAACACTAATCGAGCCATAAATAAACCCCAGAAGGAAAAAAAAGAAAAGCATATTTTTGGTTTAGAATTTTTTGGTACCATGTTTTGATTTGGACTTATACTTTATTTTAGTGGAATATTCATGGTATTTTTTTCTATCAAAAATTAGAAACTCAAATTGGTTATACACTACACCATAATTTAAATCAAACCATAGATAAAAAAATTAAAAAAATATGAGTTTTGTTAGAAGTTATGCAAATAGATAAATGCTTTTGGATTAAGATTAAACTTGTGTATTGTCAAAAATCAAGAAGACCAAATCATAATTTATTCTAAGACATTTTCCTGGTCTGCTAGCTAATAAAAACAATTATGATATCGTGTAAGTATGCCTTTCATGTACCCCATAAACTCCTCCCCTCCCCAACGACGGCTTCCGGTGAATTTTCAAAGTCAAGGGAGGTTACATTGGCCCAAAAGAGTCAAAGAAAAGGTAACCACAACTTGTACGTTCAACGTAAATTCCTATGTTGTTTCTTCTATATTAAAAAAAAAAAAAATTGTTAATCTGACTCCTAAACACTTGTTAAGAAAATCAAATAAAAACGATTTTCACATTTTTATATATTTATGCTTTTTAAAATATATAATCACTATTAAAGAATGTAAAAAATCTTCTCTTTTTAAACCATTAACAGATACTAAGATCTTATAATTCAGTTGATATGAAAATCGTTCCTTTCTCATCTTTTATTAATTATGTAATATATAATTGAAAAAGAAAAAGCAAAATCCATTAACAGATACACCAAAACTAAATATGCGACGTACAGTTTTTACGATATATTTTTTTTTTTTGCTTCCTTCCAAATTCAGGCAACATCTCTGCATCTACCTTTTCAAGTCTACCTTGTTAAGGTCAAATGTAGATTTAGGAATAGGAACCCACAATGAAAATGTTGGAACAAGACGTGGGGTTTAGTAATAAAGTACAAACTGCTGTTTTCCTTTCCCCGAAAGTGCAGTGTATAAAGCTATTTGGGACAACGGATCATATTACGCTTCATTGGTTTAGTCAAAAGCGTGGTCCTTTCTTTACATTCTTCACGCAATTTCACAAACCAAACCACCATTTTGACACGAACTCAAACATTGGAGACGCCCAATTTAAGACATTTAGGAATAGAGGTAGATACATAAATATCCATAAATTTGTCGTCCCACTTCCAAATGTTTGATTTCGAAATGATTAGGCTTTTTTTATGTAAAATTTTCAAATTATTAATTACACATCTCATTCGAATAACCAAAGCATTGAGATTTGAAATTTTCTTTTTATAATGTCCTAATAAATGCACTTTAATAATGAATTCTATTTTTAATATATAAAACCAGCCTATTGTAGGTAAGTCAAAAGGGAGCAAATGCAAATATTATAAGGCAACTTGGACATACACCCCATATGATTGCTACTTATTTGTTTCAGCTTCAATGTCTCCAAAATGTACCATTAAAAAAATATATATATTTTTAACTAGCTGTAAATATTAAAGACAAGATTCAACCTCCAAAAACGGTCTTATTTAGCAAGGCAAAATATTCATGTTGATAAAATAAAATCAATCCATTGACCAGTAAAAGCATGAAAACAAATAAATTAAACTCCGATATGTCAATTTTCCTATTATCAACGTTAGATGAAACTTAAACATGAAGATGCTAATGATCGTCGGGACACCTGTAAACGGCTAAAAGAAGAAACTATTTTTACTTATATGTACACTTAGTTTCTTAATGGATTATGTGAATATCTATAAAGATATAAAAAGTTTTTTCTTTGAGCACTTTAACGAGTGTCAAAAACCCATTAACGAGATATCTAAAATGTAAAAAAAAGAAAAAAAAAATGTAAAATCATTGTTTTTCTACACAAATTAATTTGGTGGTGAAAAATCAACGGAGATCGCACCACTTGAAATGCTGCCATGGCTATCATCACAAAGACTCAATGCTCTCTCAAGATTAGCGACGATATCATTCATGGTAGGCCTATCTTTCCCTTCCAAATTCACACAATGCATTGCAGTATAAGCAACCAACTCGACTGCCTCTGCTTCATTCAACTCTGGCGGCCCAACCCTCGGATCCAAAACTTTCACCAATTCCCCAGCCATGATTGCAGGCACTGCGAAATCCACCAGACTTACCGGGGTGGTCCCATTGTCACCATTCTTAAATATTGCTCTTTTCCCTGTCAACAACTCCAATAGCACCACTCCGAAACCATACACATCGCTCTTTGTAGTGAGTACATTAAGGCCATAGTACTCAGGATCAATGTACCCAACAGTGCCCACCGCCTTTAGCGACCTATACTCAGGATCGAGCTCGGGATTACCCATTAACGACAAACCGAAATCGGACACTCTAGCTATCCAATTCTCATCAAGCAATATGTTTGAAGACTTGATATCTCTATGAATTATAGGCGGCACAGCATAATTGTGCAAATAATCGATTCCTCTAGCAGCGTCTAACGAGATTTTGATCCTAACTTTCCATGAATTCACTAAACTACTTGCTTTGTCGACATTGTCCTTACCGTGAAGATGATCATGTAGCGCTCCATTTTTCATGTACTCATAAACTAAAAGCTTCTCATCATTCTCTTCACAGTAACCAACAAGCCTTACCAAGTGTTTGTGATGAACCCGGGACAAAAACGCCAGTTCCGAATCGAAAGCGCTTTCCTTCTCCTGAAATTTTTTGGTTTTTAAACCAGTATCACCTCTCTTGATGGCCACTTCCCGTCCATCGGGCAGTTTACCTCGATAAACAACACCGAAGCTTCCAGCACCAAGTTTGTTTTCAGTAGAGAAATTGTTAGTGGCAACTGCAAGCTCTGCAAGCGAAAATTCCTCTGCCCTCTCAGCCTGTTTCGAAGTCCCACTCCTCTGGCGTCTAATTGCTCTGGAGCTATGGCGCTTAAGAGTAGAGGATCTCGATAATGGGCCACTATCTGAATTACCACCATTGGTTGAATTGCCCCTAGTAATTGTTGGTTGTACTGAATTGTGTATCTTCTTCTTATGCCCGAAAATTGTCCCACTCCAGAGGCAGTAAACAATACTAGATAATCCCGAAACAACCCCAACAGATCCTACGATGGCAAAAGCCAACAATCCACCTCTCAAGCCTTCAGAACCTGAAGATTGACTTGAATTAGAAGGTGGTGGCGGTGGAGACAACAATGGTGGTGTGGGAAGCAATGGTGGGGATGGGACAAAACCCAAAGATGGACTCCCACAAGGCTTGCAAATAACCCCAGAACCATAACACAACCTTTGAGACTCAACATAAACACCACAACTACAAGACTGAGAACTTTCAACACAAGGACCCGGAATCATTCCACTCAAGGGAAGAACAGGATCAAACCCAGTCCAACCCGGTCCCCAACACAAAACCGAAAAATTACTAGCCACCAAACCACAAGTAAAATTTGCTCCCGAAATGATCACTTCGAGTGAAACACCTTCAATCCGAGCATCCTCAGAATACCTTCCTGCACCACCCCAACAAACTACTGTCCCATTCAATCTCCTAATCCCACAACTATGACTCTCACCAAGTGACAATAAAGAGTACGTTCCAGGTAAATTAAAAGGAACATTACACTGACCAAGATCATTACTCCCTTTACAAATTACATACCCAGTTGTGTTGATTCCACAAACATGGGACCCACCGGCTACAATACTTGACATATTAAAATTCCTAAATTCGGATTCAATAAAGATTGCACTTTCGTCACTACCCCAACATTGAATTTTACTACTATTTTCCGAAATCCCACAAGAAAATCCGTAACCGGATGAAATCGACATGAATTTATCAGACCCATTTGGCATATATTTTGAATTACTAAACCTCCAGCATTTTATGGAACTTGTATTTGATGATATAGCACAAATGTGGGTTTTCCCAAGAGAAAGAGAGAGAGGTTTCAATGGAGCAGAGGCATTGTAGTAAATTCTTTTGGGGAGAAAGGTTGTTTGGGAGAAGTTTTTACCAATGTTGTCCCAGCAGAGGAAGGTGGCACCCCCGTCACGGAGGGCACAGAGCGTGGTGGAGCCGGCGGAGAGAGAGGAGAAAGAAGTGAAAGGGAGGAGGTGGAAGAGTTGTTGGGTCTTGGGAAGGTAGCATTGGATAGTCGGAGAGAGAGTGGAGGTTGAGAGGCCGCAGACGGCAGACGAGGTGGCAGCGAGTGTGGCGGAGGAGCCGAGGGAGTGGGTCAGTGGGAGGAGAGAGAGAGTGGTGGAGGAAAAGAGGAAGAGGAGGAGGAATAAGAGAGTCATGTGCGTGAGGTTGTGCGCTGCCTCATTGGGGTGGCGCCTTGGAGGAGGAGGGAGGGCGATAGAACTCAAAACTCAAAACTATGTGAAACGAAACTAGAGAGAGAGAGAGAGAGAGAGAGAGAGAGAGAGAGAGAACATAAAAATTAATTTTGTTACAGAAAAACTGCACACATATTTCCGCTTATCATATAAAAAAACATAACCTGTATTAAACATTTATTATGGGAAGTAATAACGGATATTTAGGAGGTAAAAGTAGAAATTTTTATTTTTATACTTACTTTGTTTTTGGAATGTACAATTTAATCTTGAAAAATGGTGAACATTTTTCTTCATGTAATATAACATATTTTTTATGCAGATCAAGTTTCCTTATTGATGATAGCTCGGGCCATGTTCCAATGAATCTCATGCTATTATATCTGGAAAAAAAAATAAAAAAAATAAAAAAGGGAATATATAAGGAATCTTTATCCTAAACGATTACAAAAAAAAAAAAAAACACCTATCCCATAAGAGCACACGTTAATTGGAGTAATCTTCGTCTACCTTCAAATGATATTCATTATTCATATTTTCTCCTCCTATATGAAGTCTTGTACGAAGAATATTTATTATATATTCTCGTAATGCCTTTTCGTTTAAATGTTACAATATATGTTTTTGTTAGGAGAAATCATCCGAGATGTCAGTGAGGATCAAAGAGATTTTATTCTGACTAAAGAAATCTTACCTTATATGTTATTATATTTTATAATTGCCTTGAGTTCACATGATAAATGAAAAGGAAAATTTTGAAACTTGATACATTATATTTGTTATTTTTAAAAGTTCTTAATTAATATATGAACGGAAAAATATTTGAAGTACTTACCTACTTTCTTTATACCTCGAAACGTCTGGAAAAAAATTAACGTGTTCAACGAAATTCTTGCAATTTCCTTGCCCACATTTTACCTGCTTATGCTCTCAGCGGAGTAGTGGAGACAAAATCGTAAAATTAAGGTTAACCTAGCTTTTATTTTATTTTATTTTATTGTGAGGATTAGATTTGATAAATAAAACTGAATATGATAAGCACAGTACAATTTATTATATCATGTTTAATTTGTATAGTAGTGGGAATAAAATTTTGTGTTATCACATATATGAATTAAATTCATTATTATATTTTGATATTTATACTCTTAATATTGTTGAATATATATTTTAATTATATTTTTATATGGTTTAAAATATGATTTTAATGGATTATTAAATTCTTATAATTAAATAAATTATATATATTATTAAATAAAAGCCATAGATTTGGTAGCTATTAAAAAATTAATTATTTATATTATAAATAAATAATTTTTATAATATTTAATAAAAATGATATTAATTAACTCAATATTATAATATAGAAAGTTATTTTTAAGAATGTAAGATATTTTTATTTTTATTCAATAAATTTTATTTTTGTACTATGATATAGATGTAATAAAATTTATATTTTTTATCTAGTTTTTTGTCTAACCACTAAGAAAAATTACAAATAAAAAATGAGACAAATTTTTTTTTTATCTAATCCGATAATATAAGAACTGCACAACTAAACTCTACATTATAAACTCTTTTCAACCGATTGTTAAGAGTGTATGCCACTTTACTTTGACCTAAGTAAACCTGGAAAAAAAATTTGGGACGTAAGAGTGATTTTAAAAGTTTATATATATATATATATATATATATATTTCAAAAAGGTTTGTAGTATTGATGAACATTGATAATCGACAGCATCTAAAACCTTATAGAACCTGTAATCTACATGGTTAGAAAGGTTATTAATCAAGAATTTGATGCAATCTTAGATTGTCATTTCAAAATTTCGGATCCTATATGATTTTATTTCCATGCCAAAAGTCATGGGATCCTGTACGTTTCCTGGTTTAGTACCACCATGTAGAATAGACGTAATTGATTCCAAAATATATAGGTAATAAGTAGATTCGATTACTATGATAATAATATAAGGGAAAACTGTAAACATATCCATCTAAATTATTAGTTGAAATAATTAAGTAGCTTCAAGAGACCTCCTTTTAAATCTATTTTTTGTATGTGAAACCAACGATTAAGATCAGAGAATAGAAAAATCGGTTCAACAATCCATATTTTCGAATTTTTCAAACTTAAGATTTTGATAATTTTACTTACAACTCTTTCCCAATGATGGTGATATTTATGTCACTCTAATATAAGGCAAGTGCACCTATCAGTTTTAATATAGCGGATGTGAGTCCGAGTCGATCCCTCAGAAATTTTGAATACTAATATTAACTTTAGCTTTATTATCTAATCGAAAATTTATGAAAGTTTGAATTGATTAAAAATACTAAAATTAACAACTAAACTATTTATGAGACTTAATTACGCAAATTAGAAAGCAATAAACTACGAACTACTTCAAGTATGCAATAATGTATTTAGGAATTATTTCCCCTAGTGTTTAACATGTAACCTTTTTAAAATATATCCAATTTAATTTCTATTATTCTTGACCGGAGGGATTTACAATTAAAGCTAATATCTTTCTCAAGTATATTAACCCTAATCCTAAATTATTTACCGGAATCTCTTCACTTAGTAATATAATTTAGAATTACATTAATGTGTAATAAATTCCCATGCAAACAATCAACTTTACGAAAGAAACATGTATCTTATCTCTAAGTATACATGTAATTCTCTTTAATTATGCCTAGATCTAATTACACATGCAATTTCTCAATTAACATGCATAATATCATATATTGACACTCTAGAATTATCAATCCATAATTAACGACATAATTGAATCAAGAAAAGGTAGAAACTTTATTGAAATTATAATTCAATCCAAGGGTTACGTGAAATCCTAGGTTCCATAATCCTAAATACTCTAATTCTAAGCTATTATAACGAATCTAAAAACGAGTTTCATCAAAAACGTAAAATAAAGCATAAAAACCCCTCTTGATTTAATGAACAATCTCTCTAATCTTGAAATCGATGTCGTTTTACTTCTTGATTAATGTTCTTCTCCAATCTCCTCTCGTCTCTTGTGTCTCTTGTTTTTTTTTAATGTCTTTTCTTTTTTTTTTTCTTTTGAAACCCTAATATGTCTTTTTATAGTGTATCAAAAAGATTTTGTTTTCGTCACCCGACATGGCCTGGAACACGACCGTGTCCCCAGGTCATATAACTTTTTGCACTTAGGCAAATTTTCTACACAATTTCAAAAATTCATAACTTCTTCGTTTGAACTCGGAATTGAGTGAAACTTGATTCATTTTCTTCGTTTTCGAGCCTAGAATGCGTTTAAATCCTGAAATCAACATTTTACTCAATTAAGTATCAATTTCTTTAAAGAAAACCAAAAATGTGCGGAAAATACTATAAAATCACCATATGAAATATGTTTAAAATTAGAGTTATCACACTCAATATTTTGGTTAGAACCCAAATGATATGGGAAAAGAGAGGCTCTTCAGATCCATCCACATTAAACCCCAAGAGATGATGAGGAACAAGAAGATAGCCCCAAGATATAGAGTAAGTTCTTAGTTTGGCATGAATAAAAAAACTTGCCTAAAATGATGGCATCTTTGATCCCTACTCTTCGTTGGCATCACGTTTGTAAAGCTAGCATTGGAGCGTATAAAATTATGAGCGAGATCGCACATTAACCTTATGCTTTATGGCATAAACCAACTAGCTAAAGAGTTAATCTATAATCTAGTTGGAAACATGGTTTGCGTTTTTTTTTTTTCTTAATTTGTCTGTATTATTAACCACGTATTTGTTTTTTGTGTGATTTCCCCTCATGAAAGATAGGAATAGTTATGAAAAATATGGAAATAAATTTAAAAAGCCAAAACTAAATGATAAATGTACCAGGAATGCTAAGAAAGAAACTAAGAAGTAAGTTTCTAGTCCCTCGATTCATTCACCTAACACTTTGTCCCACTAATTCAAAATGGATGTGATTGAAAAATCAATAGTCCACTCAATCATCTAATACGTTACGCACACAATAATGCAAATTTGGATATGTCTCTCGTCGTATATCTTGAGTACCCTCTATCCTGGTATCACTTGCTCCTCCAATCCTTATTATTTTGAGATCAATCTAGTATTTCAAGTTCGTGTCAATTTGGTACCACTCCGGTGACCCACTCAAAATAGTACACTACCCCTCGGCATGTTGAAAGTGCTTCATTTATGGTCAGCTTTTAAAAATGACAATAAATTCTTCACTTTTCTAGGTGTTTAAGGCAAAATCTTTTACACCTTGAAGATGTTACAAGTGCAACATTGATAAGTTAATTAGTCATATTTCTAACGTAAGAACAACGAATTAAAACTTAATACTAGTATCTGTGATGGAATTTTCTATTTGAACAATTTAATATAACATTTTAACCACTCGAAAGTTAAACTCCAAATACCGATTCTCCCATAACATGTTAACATTATATATTCATAACATTGCTTTAATTATGGAATGATTAATATTATTATTAAATTTAATATATTGGTTTTTAAAATGCTCTTTCTACTTTTATATATGAAATAATATATCACTTAGAAGTAAAAAACATGAAATTGGAGTCTGTTGATAAATAAATGGGTATTTAGTGTTATATCCATGTGAGCCATAGATTTTCTAAACTTCAAAGTATGACTTTACCTCATTATAAAACTTTTGAAATTATACGAATTGTCCCAAATTTTATGCAAACCTCCGGTCATTGCTAAAATGCAGCAATCGCGTTAAGGCTTTAGCATTAATTTTGGTGCATATACACAGATTTTGAAAAGTTTTGAAAAAGTGAAGTAATACTTTTGAAGTTTAGGAGGTTTACTAACACTAAATCGCTAGTTTATAGGGTGGATTGTAATTTTCCCAAATCTTGATAAGGGCTTGTTTAACTTATAACCCAAAATTATATGCTCACATTATTAAACAAACAAATATTTAAGAAATTGAAAAAGCTAAAGGGAAAATGGAGAATTTACTACCCAAAGTTTTAAGAAATGACAAATTTACTACCTGATTTTTCAAAAGATCAATTTCATAACTAATTAAATATAACTTACCTTACTTGCCGTTCGTGAAGGTAGACAAATGAACTTATTATGAAATGACATGTTACTTACTGCTGTTTCAATAATAAAAGAGCCACATAGGATGCCAGATGGATAAAAAATTAATATATAAGCTAAGCCACAGTAGAACCTTGCTTATACAAATCGATATAGTTCATCTAGTAATTATGTATGAAAAGGGAAAATGCAAATTCTTTGGGTGAGAATTGGAGCAGGAATTGCTTGTGTGGTGTTTCTTGTATGCATTAGTGCTCTTATCCTATTGCTATGCAAAAAGCATAGAGGAAATCTTGATGAAATAAAAAGCAATTCTACCAAGTGGCGTCCTTGGTTTCTTCATGGAACCTATCATAGCAATGTTGATGTAAAAGGAATGACAAGAGTTTCGGTTTTGAAGCAGTGATTTTGATTTGGGCTGGGTTTGAACATTTTGAAGCCATGACTTTGATTTGGGTTAGGGTTTTGAAGCCATGATTAAAGGTATGTTGTCATTTTCCTTCTTTTTGTCCATTGTTTTTTTTTTTCTTTTTTTCTTTTTAAAATTTTTGGTCCATTAGGCATCCTATGTGGCTCTCTTACTGTTAAAACAATAGTAAATGAAATGTGTCATTTCGTGATAGGTCCATTTACTCACCTCCGTAGATGGCAAATAATAGAGTTAAGGTAGGTTGTACAAATGTTGACGAAAATTTTAATTAAATATGGAATTGATTTTTTTGAAAGATTAAGTAATAAATTTGTCATTTCACAAAACTTTGGATAGTAAATTCATTATTTCCCAAAACCTAAATTTATCTTACAATTCTAATTCTGGTTGTATTGTTCTATGAGCTTGCTGTATCTTCATTGTTATTTAACCTTTCAATCAAAATTTGTTATATAATTAAGTAATATTGTTTTCGAATGTTCTTATTATGATTTTGAGCATCATCAAGTATTATATTTAGATATGAAGATGTATTTGGTAATTTCTTTTTTTTTTAAAAAAAAAATAAAAAATTTAACTTATATGTTCCATAGAATAATCAAGTAAGTTCTAATCTGAAAATTAGAAACTTATATATATAAAATAGGGTGCAAAATGGCTTTCTATCTTATTTATTTTGTACTCAATTAACCCTTCAAGATAATGAATGTAATTTATACTATTAATAATGAAATTAAGGCTTCCTAATTTTTGGGGACTTCCCTACATCCTTGTTTTTATACTTGTGAAAATAGGGGGACAGAACACTCGTGAGACAGCTTATTTCAATATTACTCTTATATAACAATTATGTATGTATGTCTCCAAGATAAAAAAGATTAAACATAATCTATTTTGAATAAGAGTTGGAAATCTTTTCCAATTTCCTCGCCTTGATTTATAAAAATTTATCAAAGTGAAATTTTATTGAGAAAGAGACATTTTTAACTTGAAATTATTGCTGCAAACACAATTTTTTTAAGGTGTGACATCACAAATAGTTTCTTACATTTTAATATCAAAGCTCAAAGAAAATGAATATAAAGTCATATTTAACATTATCTTATTTCTCTATATAAATATAGAGAGAGAATTTTACTTATTTATTATTATATGTAATAAATATTATGTATTTATTAATTATATAAAAAACATTATCAATTTACCAAACATATCTTGCACCTCCAAAATGTGATATAGATATTTTTATTTATATTGCATCTTAATATATCTAATTGTATTAATGTTACATCTCTTAAATATGACATATGTACATATATCTATATTGCATTTATGCGACATACATACAATTAATTTATATCATATCTCTTAAATGTGACGTAACTATAGTAAGAAAAATATTAAATCACATTTATGATATATGATACTTTTGCATTTCTTAAATGCGATTTAAGGTTTATTATATATATATATAATATCTTTCATTTAATCCATATTTATATTTTTTTCTTAAAAGTAATAGACATGTTTTTTTACCTATATATATATATATATGTACACCCCATGTTCTCTCTTCCAAATATGTATATGTGTATATAATATCAAAATTTGTTAGGTTTTAATTTCCACAAAAAGTAATGAAAAATTGTTCCTAAGAATTATTTACTTTAGTTCTTTAATGTGATCAACGCTTGCCTTGGGCCACCACATTTCCGAGAGCATTAGTCATACTTAATTTTCTTGTTCGACGGTCTTTTCACATTATACTCGTAACTTATTAATCTCATTCTTTAAATTACATAAATAGCTACAATATCTAGAAATAAATAAAGACAAAAAAAGCATAAAATACTAGGTTCACTGCAAATTACACTGTCAAACTATTGACTAGATGGGGATAAATCATCTAAAATCGTAAAGTGGCACTTCACCTCCATATAATTTTTAAGAACATGAATATGGCTCCCAAAAATATTTATCGAGCCCTAAAACCATTGCTAAAATATCTATAAATTGCAATAATTTTGGTACTTTAGTGATTGTTTAGAGTAGGTAATTCATAGGGAGATGAAATCAGGTTAAGATATATAGTTGGTCAATCTGCATTTAATCAATAAATTTTTTAAAGATATATTTGTAAATGTTTCTATAATATCTAATTGAAGAAAGTGCAAATGTGGGTTTGGAAAATTATCACGATTGAACAGGCATTCTTTTCTCTCTTTTTTTTTTTTGTGTTTATTTTATACGATATCAACTCTTATCAAGTCAATGTCTTGAAAACGTACAAATTTAATTTTAACTAATCAAGAATGAAAATGGCATGAAGTTTACGGTAGGGAGAACAAAAAGAATAGAGACAAGAGAAGGAAAAAGGAAAAGAAGGAATAGGATGTTTCTTTTAGTTCAATAATGATATTTTCAGTGAGTTCTATAGTGGGTTTCTCTCTTTTCTCTTTCTACATGTAGCCCTTAAGTTCTCATTCTACGTCTGACTGAAAATTGGATGAATTCGGCTGTCGTAATCCATATGTTACTTTCATATGTCTTCTTGTAAATTTCTTGATTATGTCTTCACATTCTAGTTATTTCTAAATAGATGTCCACATATATTTGTCTTCGGCTGCATTTACTTCATGGAAATGTTTTCAAATATTATATAATAGTTAACCAGTACTACTAGTGACGGGCCCATGGGGACAAGGGGCCTAGACCCTCGGTCCAAAAATTTGTCTTTAAAATTAAACTAAAATAGGCTTGCACTTATATATAATTAGATCTGTATATAATTGGATTGTTTTGTTGAACTAGAATCGAACATTTATATCACATAAAGCAAAAGATAGTGGCCTACATGTAATAGACCCACTAACCACACTTTACAATTAGTTTGTAGTCATGAAGATTCCTAATTCAGTTACGTTATTTGTGAGATTTGGACATAGTTTATGTTAACTTTTATTTAAATCTATATTCAAAAATAAAACTTACTATGTTTAAAACTTCTTTTAAAGATATCAATAAACTACTTGATTTGTTTCGGAATAAACAATAACGTTTTCATTAATTTATTATTCTTCTTCTTTTTATTTTTTTTTAATCAATTATAAGTACTAAGTAGTATTGGCTTGCAGGATCCTTTCCACTACCAGGAACCATGAAAGAAAAAAAAAAAAAGCATTTTCCTAATATTTTTTATTTCTTGGAAAATATGGTTATAATATATACATCTAATTATAATAGGTACAAAAGAGCAGCAGATTACCCACCGCTATCAAAAGTGGCAACGATATTTACACTATTACTGTCCTGGAAATTTGTACTCCTTACAACTGCGATAGCCACTAAGTGTTATTTAATTGAAAAGACACTTCATTTGCTTCTGCTCTCTGTATAATGTACTCTTTCGGGTAAATTATTAGCAACTGCATCGAATTCTTATGATATTGCTTCAATCCTCCACCCTTACAAATAGAAGAACTTTTTCCCTTTAAGCCATGAATACATTGTAATAACGAAGTTTTGTGTTAGTTTGATGAGATAAAAGGCTAACAGTCGCAGAAGAATCGATATTATTAACAATCCTTTTTTGCAATTCCTACAATCCTAAGCTTAGCTGCAAGTATATTTGGAAAGCCAAAAATCCATTTTCCATATACATCTATAATTACCCCCTATACACTCCTCTGCCATCTATAATTATCCCCCCACTAGTGGCTTCCATGACACATTCCTTACTTCAATATTGTATATAGTCCTGTTTCTTCTAGCCCGTGTTAATGTTTATAAGTAAGGTGTAATCCCTTGTCTCTCAAAGCATCTACCAAAACTTTTTTCTCAACTCTTGATATTTAAAAGGTTGTTCATTATACCATTTTTAAGTTAAGGATAAGATTGAACCCATAATTGACTTATCGAACCAACTCCACAATATACATATCTCACAAAACTTCTCTTAACTTAACAAATTATAATGGAACCTTTTACAACAATGGGCTATGCCTAGAGTATTACACTTCCAACTTCACTTTTAAACTCATAATCCAATTAGAAGAATACATTCTTACATCTAAAAATCTTTACAATGAAAAACTACAATATAATAGAATGATCTTCTTATAAAGCTACTTCTAAGAACTTCATACAAAATCCTATGGCTATTTGTTATCACTTACCTAGCCTAGCTTCCAGATCCAAACTAGCTTTTGCCTTTAATACTTAAGGTTAAATAAGTTAACCCCTCAACTCAGGTTTTGAGCCAAGTATGTATATAAACAACTAAATACAATAAGTATACATAATTATAATATCACATTCAAATAATACATATCTAATAATCCCAGCATCATTACTAGCCTAGTACATCCAAGTATCAATTGGGAGCAAGCGTGCAACCAATTATCCATCTTAGGATGCAATGTTAATGGACAAGGCGCACACCAACAATAGTATCCTAATCCAGCTGAGTTGACACAGTTAATTAGTCAACATCTGTGGACATCTAGATATAGAGTTTGGGAACCTAGATGGAAATAAGGAATTACTTAGATATTGGACACCTAATCCTAATCTTATTAATTAAACCACAAGGGGCGGTTAGGTTGCTTGAGAAAATGCAATTTTATATGATTTAAAATCCCAATTTCATAAAATAAGTTACTTAGTAAAAATCCAACTTTTTGAGTAAAAACCAGACTTGTAGGTCTTTCTTTTTTTCATGCTATACCATGAATCTACTAAATAGAAAGCCAAGTATGATTTTCAAGTTAGCCAAGCCAAGCTTAGTTCCTTAGTTAACCTAGCCGGGTAGAGTTTTCAAGTCGTGTAACATAATAATCACATCTCAATTTAGTAATATCACATCATGGTATAATATGCATGATTTTGGAATAATAACATAGCACAAGTGCAACTTAGACAATCACCTTGTAAGAACAAATATTCTCATTAATCATATAAAATTACACAACTAAGCTCACCTATGCTATACTTAAAGTATACATCCATCAATTACGGATAATACAACATATTCTTAGCTATATCCTAGAAGCAATTTTTCAAACAACTCATGGTATAGATAAATTAAACCATGATATTCACTTAAGTAAATCTCTCAGCTATACATAACAAGTAGCCCCATGATCTACTTTCTTTTAGCCACCGTGTAACACAAAACAACCAAGCAAGGGTAACTCCTTGGGTCAACATCTAATCCATTATTTGATATAGCTATCATCACCTATTTATTTATGCAACATCGGTGTTGATTCTTAATTTCATACAATGTGAATTAAATACAAATCCTTATAAATTAGCTCTCGCATATCCTATTGATGTAACATTTCCAAACTTCTATAAATTAGTTTTAATTAGTATGCGTTAGGTTAAATCTACTATTCCTAATCAAACAAGTGACTTATGCCTATGGTTTAAGAATTAACGTTTATCTTAGAAAATATTTATCTTAGATGTCCTTTGATTTACCCTCTAACTTACCTTCTAAGTCATTCTTTGAGTTTGATTAACTTTAGATTTCCTAATTGAGATCCTTTAACTTACTTCATAAGTACACACTAGTTGAAAGTCTCCTTCAAACATTCTCTGATTCAGTCTTTGAGTGAATCTTTATGTAACATTACTAAAGAAGCCTTTGAGTTATCCTCTAAATTGCATTTTATGTTAGCCTATTAATGTAAAAAAATTACTAAAACTCTAAATTATATTAACTTTTCAACCATTTAAGATAAGGTTCATATTGTATTTAGTATCCAAATTTTCCCTAAATGTGCAATTTGCTATCTAAATTTTAGAAAGTTTTGTTTATTGCTTAATTGAAATTTTCATTGTCATTTTACTACATAACCTAACTCCATTAGGGTTCGTTTGTTAATGTGGTACGAATCGGCGAGTGGTACTTACATCAATTGACATGTGAGACCTTTTTTTCACACCTAGCTTAGCTTATCCCTTAGCTAATGTGGCATGACATGTGGCATATTTTTGCTGACATAACATGACCTTTTAAAGAAAAAAATACTTTTATTGATTATTCTCCATTAGGGTTCGTTTGTTAATGTGGTATGAATCGGCGAGTGGTACTTACATCAATTGACATGTGAGACCTTTTTTTCACACCTAGCTTAGCTTATCCCTTAGCTAATGTGGCATGACATGTGGCATATTTTTGCTGACATAACATGACCTTTTAAAGAAAAAAATACTTTTATTGATTATTAACTTATATCTATGCATAGTTTACACTATAACATCTAACACCTTTGTGCTCATGAGTATTTGGGACAATGTATAATATATAGAGGGAATTTTTCTATGTACCATTCCATGTGGGACAATGTATGAGGGTATGGGGTTTTGTAGTTTCCATAAGAAAAAAAAAGTTCATTTTGACTTAATTTTTTTACTTAATTCAATTTTTAATTTAGAAAAAAAAAATGCTCAATCCTTAATTTACTTCATGATTACTTTTAAATCATATAAAAATTTTTACAAAAACACTTTTAAAACGTATTAAAAATTCATGCCAAAGTAAGCTCTTCAACTATGAAATGTGCTTGAAGATTTCACTTTAGCATGGATTTTAAGTATATTATAGAAGTGTTTTTGTAGAAATTTTTGTATGATTTAAGAGTAGTCATGGAGTAGATTAAAAATCAAGCATTTTTTTTTCTAAATTAAAGATTGAATCAAATGAAAAAAATTAAGTCAAAGTCGACTCTTTGTTTAGAGAAAAATGGCGTGTTGTACTTCAAAACCCTCTTATATCTTTTATAAGTCCCACGTAGAATGTTAGATGAAAACAAAAATGTATACATATAGGTTGTCCTAACTAATTATGTGAAGATTTGTGTTTATGAGCGTATTGTGATATTTGCTTAAGTCTTTAGTTGGTTAGAATAAAAAATTATTTTTTTCCCTTTAAAAAGGGAAACGTTTCATGTAGTATTAGTTGACACATGATACCACGTGGTTGTTAGAAGTGTTGCTACATGTCATGCCATTTGGTGTCATGTGCGATGCAACATTATTTAAGGGATAAGTTAGGCTAGGTATGAAAAACGGTGTTACGTGTCAATTCATGCCAGTATCACTCACACCCGTACTCTCAATAACCCAAAATTTGTGCAACTATTAAACATATCAATATCATGTACTTGGTGATCATCTCTTTAATACATAGAACACTAGCTCTTAAAATCCCCAATCTCTCAGCCTTGTTGTAACATCAAGTTGTTGAGGCATAATTTGATTCTTTTTTTTTTTTATAAAAATCATAAAATATATAAATATAAGAAATATAACAAGTACATACAAAAGGAGACACATAAATTTTACATGGAAAACCCTAAAAAAATGAGGGAAAAAAATCTAAAATAAGACTAAATTGATTTACTCTAATTTAAGATAATAGTATAGCAACTTTCTTACATTTTTAGAATATCCAATTCTTCGAACAAATCCCTAAGATTTTTTACTCTCTACCTTACTTTATAGAATATATGTAACAATCTATATATATAAAATTACAAGGAATAATTTTTAATACATAACATAGTAAATAATTTAAATACCAGAAAAATATAAAATAGGAAACTGCAACCACATGACAATTCTAATTTAGCTTTTTGCCCATTTCTTTATAGAAGTACTATTTCATAAAGGAGTCTCATTTAAATTCAAAACATAAATAATTTTACACCAAAACATCTACTTTTGACTTGAATCATATACGATCATATATATCTCCTACGAGCATGTTCCGTGCAAGGTTGATATAATCTTTTGATTCTTGATATTGATAGTAAAATATGATGTCTATATAGGTTCATTCACATCATTGTTTCCTTTTGCTTCTTTTTTATTTATTTTTTATTTTTTAACTAAATGTATCATTGATTTACTCTGGGTAAAGCCATGATATTATTACCTACAATACCGTCTCCTGCGTTGCGAATCCTCACGCGCATTACAATTACATACTCCTTGTAATCTCCACAACGCGCACAAGGAAAGAAATAGCAAGTTCTAGTAAAAAGCGGGTTTTGTCACCGTTTCCAGGCACAGCTTCTCGTAATGAATGCCGTTACCGCATTATTTTTTATTCATTATTCATTTAATTAAACTTTTTTAGTAAGCGACAGCAAATTTATAAGAATCGAATATTTTCTAAATGTCTTTGATATATATACGTTCGTACATCATATAAGTTTAGTATGGCATATATTTCTTAAGCCACATAACTTATTATAAAGGCCACAAGAACTTTATCATTTATTACTTGTCCAATATTTCTACTATGTTATGACGTTATGTTGTATTACAACATAGAACACCCAGAAAATGACTTACGTACGTCCAGGGTGCAATGAATATTGGTGCATAAAATTCCTGGCATAAATGCTATTGTTGAGGTGTTACCAAGGACATCGATGCCAATTATTTCTATCAACTTCCTTTTGTAGATGGCCTTTTAAATGATGTTATTAATATGTGCTAAAAGAATTCTCTGGGTATGCTTATTAATAGTTACAGTTCTAATCCTAATGTCCTAGGGGACCAAAAACGTACTGTTTGCGAGTATTATTTTGGTCGGAGCCCTAATGCTATCTTGGAAGAGAGAGGGAAGGCCTCCAGACGAAGAACGACGAAGCTTCTTCCTTTATGTTTCAAATAATTTTGGAGCCGGGGTGTGTGTGTGTGGTGTGAAAGGAAGAAATTTCAATAAACCTTTGTAAATTATTATTAGTATCCATAAAACCCAAACTGACCTTAGTGAAGTTTAGGCTAAGCTACCCATAACTCAGCCAACCTTGCTAAAACCTAGATTAAGTTATTTAGAGCTCGGCCAACTTCGTTAGAGGCCTAATTTGAGCTTTCATCTCCAACCTACTTCTTGGAGATTGGGCCTTTAGCCTTAAGTTGTCAAGCTCAACCCACAAGTTTAAATGAAGACTAAGTAGAAACAACTCAACTAGATGAAGAAAGTCTACAATTGGTATAAGCTTATTCTTGAGATTCTCTCCACAAAATATGGAGTCAAAGAGAGGTTTTAGGATGCTTATCTTTCTCCATAGATGGTTTGCCCAACTAGCTTATATATAGAAGATTAACATACTTGTAAAGGCTTCCAATTCCTCTTAGCCCCGCATACATCGTACACTTACCTTCCCTTCATCTCTGATTTAGGCATTGCAATGGCTGTATTGGAAGACACCTTGGTATCCCTTTTAGCTCATGGTTGTTTGCTTTATAGGTTTCGTGTAATCTCTCAACTAGACCATCAAAAATCAACGATCAACATTTGGCGTTGTATGCTTAAGTGAAAACTTAAACCATCCATAGTGGCAAGAAAGTCATGAAACACCCACTCTATCTAGAGTGACAACACCTTTGAAGTTAAGCAACTACCTAACTTAGCAACTAGAAACACCCCTTTGAACCTACCTCTCTAATAGGTTTCATCTATTAACCAAATTGATCTAGAGCGTTTTACTTGATGGAGCAACTCTAAATTAATTTGTAGGCAAAAAATCAAAAGCTGAAGGCTAAACTCAATAAAATGGAGCATTAAGACATCCCTTCATCGCTTCAGGATGACAACGTCTCCAACAACGGCTCATTACCATCACCTACCAGCAAAAACAACCCCTTAACTGCCTCCACCAACAATCTTAGTAACTATGCATAGCCATATTGTAGCTCCAACTTAGAATAATCTCCTTGCCCCCTCAGAGGCCAATTAACATTGTTCTTCAGCTAACAAAATATAGAAGAGCTCGAGGAGTACAGTAGAATGTTCTTTGAGTTAAAAGACTCAAAGAAGAATGACCCCTTCGGCTAGTTCTCCATTTATTGATCCCCCTTCATTAGGGAGATTTAAAAAGAACTATTACCTCATCAAACACAAATCCCTATCATGGAATTCTACGATGGGTTGACTAATCCTAACAAACACCTTAATAAACCTATATAGTTGCAGTGATGTAATTGCCCATAAGACCTTTCTAAGGATGTTGAAGAAAGTTGCTCGAATAATTTGTGGTCAAACTCCATCCTTTGTTCCTAGGAGCTCAACTCATAGTTGGACAACTACTTTTTAGTGTGCAAGATGCCCACCGAAGAGTCTTTACTCTTAATCTCATTAGATAAAGGTCAGATGAGTCAATCAAAGATTATTTCTCTTGGTTCATTGTAGCTATGCTCTAGATCTCGAACATCAACATGAGCATAGCTTTGAATGCAAAAATCCATGACATGAAGACCTTCGTGCCTTCTTCATGCCATTAGTAAAGAAGGAACAAAATTTTTTGAAGAGTTTGGCAAGAGGGCCTCTAAGTTCATTTGTATGGAAGACACACGAGATTTTTGACCATGAGAAGTTGGATAAGAAGCAAGATAAGTAATGTGGCCCTATCAAAGACTGACTTAGTCCTCAAAACGGTAGAGGTTCTTCTTTTGACAGAGATAGTTGAAGGGACAAACATACCATCTCCTCGTAGCAGGATTGTACCTTTGTCAATTGACATTGGGGAAAATTTTCCTAGAGATAAAAAGAAAATGCGAATCTTGCCCTTACCCAAAAAAATGAAGGGTAACCTCTTAAGAAGCAACTTTAACAAGTACTTTAAGTTCTATGAAGATAAGGGACATAATAATAATGAATGATGTGAGGTTAAGAATGCCATTGGAGATGTCATCAAAGGTGGGTACCTCAAGAAATACATTTAGCATCTACCAGATGAAGTGGACTAACCTACCCAACAGAGACATATTGAACAAGAACAACGAGCTATGACCTTCGGCACCAACAACAGGGCTCCTTATAGAGTCATAAAATGAGTTACAACTCCTTCCCTTGTAAATAGATTATCATTAATAAAGGTTCAACTTTTTTGCGCTTTCAATACACTTTTTCTTACCTTCCCTTATAAGAAACTTTATTTGTATTTGTTCTGTCGAGACTTAAATTTTCTCGGTTTTTTTCATTTTCCTTAATTTGACTTAAACAAAACCTATGCTTATTTAGTTTAAACCTTTAACTAAAATTAAGAAACCCGATTTCTTATTATTTTTTTTAAAAAGCTTTAAGTCGCCATCAATTTCTTAAAATATGAAAAAAAATTTCCATTTTTGTAAAATAACTTTTGGTGTTTTGAAACTTGGAGGTAATTGTGAATGAGGGTTGCAGTAGTTAATTGGTGGAGCAGCTAGGGGTGTAGCTAAGGGAGATGATGGTAGCTATGAGTTGCTGGAATTGTGGTGGATCTAGTGTGTATGTTGGTCTTGCTTGACATCCATTACAAAGTGGTGATTTGAAGAGAGCGAAAGTGGTTATGGTTAGAGAGAGAGCTTAATTTGAGTGTGTTTAGGTGAATTTCAAGTTGTAATCTATGCTCAATGTGATGTATAGTGCTCTATTTATACTATTGGAGCTTAGATTTAATTTGAGAAAGTGCAAAAATGAAAGATCATGAGTATGTGAATCCAAGATGTTCTTGTTTGATTCATTTCCCAAATTTAAAGAATGTTTTGATTTGAATGATAAAAATAGGCAAAAATACGTTAATTAACAATGTTCATATCCTGGATTTGAAGGAAATTGCCAAAAGAATCGGATTTTGCAGAGTTTATTCAAGCGTGTTTATAATTTTTCCTTTTTCAAGCCCGAATTAATTCATGATTTAGGGAAATTAAGATTTGTTTTCTATCTCAAATTGCATTATGCTACATATACTTGCAGAGATGTAAAATTAAGTTTGATATCTCAAGATATATAGTTGGAATACTGGTTGAAAGCGTAAGGTTCTGATAGGGAAATTTCCCTTTTTTATTCTATTTTTGTAGTTCATGTTTAAATAGGGAAGGGAAGAAAAAGGGGGTAAGTGGGTGCAAGTGTCAGATACATGATTCATGCACCCTGCTTGTATGTGTGGTGTATATACTACACTTAAAATAAATGTAGACACTTTTGCAGCTATCTGCTGTGGGTCTTGAGAAATTCATCAGGGCTTTGGCTTTGATCATGTATATCTCGTGGACTAGGTCTGATACTTGGCTTAATATAATATATTATCTATTTTTTTCTAAAAATAAAAGAAATAAATAAATGGACAAAATAATAACACAAAACATAGGTCCAATTTACCTGAATTGATCAAATTACGTACGTACTAAAACTAAATAAATAATTTTAAAAACATACATAAAATAATAAAATGAGAGGACTTATTTAATACGTCCTAATGACACAAAACACACTTAATGTAAGTGAAAAATTAAAATTGCAAGGGGCAAAAATCATGGTGTCTACGACTGCTTCTCTTTGTAGAGGAGTTTGAGCAAAACTTCATAACAAAGACAAAAGAGACATGATTTTACCTCGAGAAGGAATTTGTCCTAAGAAGCATTACAACTAGCTAAGTATCCTAGGCTTAATTCACTTGGGAATCAGTGAAAGATATTTTGAAAAGAAAGATAGCGTTCTAAAAGTTGGTTGAAGCATAGGTTTTTTAGAAGGGTATAACACCCTAGGAACTAAAGTGACTTTAAAAAGAGGGTAGCGCTCTATGAGTTGGCAAGAGCCCTAAGGGATACTAAAAGGGAGGTTGGTGCTACTATGAGCTGGTAAGAATCTTAAAATAGTCATGCTGTTAGAGTTATCTCACATAAGTAAAGTGTTTTTAGAGGACTAGCAACCTTAAATGAAAGATGGATTTAGAACCTGGTCATACTCTTCTAAGTTGACTAACCTAAGCGGGAAAGTCTTTGAGGGATTAGCAACCCTAAATGGAAGATCGATTTAGAACTTGGTTATGCTCTTCTGAGCAAACTAACCTAGGTAGAAGTGTTTTTAAAGGATTAGCAACCTTAATAAGAGCTCGATTTGAAGCCGAGTAGTGCTCATTTAAGTTAACTTATCTCCTTGGGAGCATCTCTAAGGGATTAGTAACCTTGAACAAGAAGTTGACTTACAACTAGGTTATGCTCCTCTAAGTTAACTAACTTAGATGGTTAGAAAAAGAGAAGCACCCTATAGGCTAACGAAGACTTTAGGAGGAATTTTTAATGTAATAGTGCTCTATAAGCTAGCTAAGGAAAATGTTAACCACTCCTATAGACTAGCTAGAGCCTTAAAGGAAAGCGGGACAACACCCCATCATTAAGGTTATTCCTAAAAGGATAAGGGTTGAGCACCTTGCAGACTAGTTACCACCTCAAGAGGAATGTTTTATGCAAATGTAATGTTTTGAAAAAAACTAACTTATCTGTATGTTAACAAGTATGGAAGTACTTACTTGGCTTTGTCGATAGTTCCCAAATAACCAAGCCTTTTCTTAAGAAGTCTAATCAAAACCAATGGTTTAACCTCTTGAAATTCATTTTGATCTTAAAACAGAGCATATAAAGTCTAACAAATTTAAGGAAAGTGACCTAACACAAGAAATGTTGTTAGCATTTGAGTAGAAGGTAATGTCTCAGATTTCTGGCACCATATAAATCCTCAATGTCTTAATTGAACCACCTCTTAACTCTCCTTGGTCAAACCCAAGCCGTTATCTTTGATCGGGTAACACTTATCTACTATGAGATATTTGCTCTTCTAAGTGTGGCCTTGTCCTGAAAAACAGAAAACAAATTTCCCCTATCGGGGAAGGTAAATTGTAATAAAGCATTTGAAGACTTTTTATTAATTGTCAATGTTCTAAAGCATGTCCTCATCTTCTCTTGTGTTTACAATGTATAGGGTTTATTTGAGTAGATTAAGAGAATAAGACCTTTTGATGGAGTGGAGAAGTGTTGGGGTGTTATCCAACATCGACGACCACTAAGGGTACCAACTTTGCTTATAGAAAATAAAAATAAAAATAAAACCATAATAATATTGAGATTTCCAAAATTTTACGATTTAAGAAAAAATTCCATTAACTTTCAAGGGTAGTACAACTTCATTGCAGCAGGGTCCCTCAAGTTTGGACTATCCACTTGAGATAGAATTAAAGCTCCTCTAGGTAATACTCTCTTTACAATATAAGGACCTCCATAATTTGGAGTAACTTTTCCTTTAAAATCTTATGCGTTTGAGAGAATCTTTCTCAATACCATGTCACCTTCCTTGAAACTTTTGGGTTGTACTTTCTTGTTGAAAGCTCTAGTCATTTGTTGTTGATAACATATGTTATGACACAGTGTTGTCAACCTCTTTTCGTCAATTAAATTCAACTGCTCAATGCGCTTTTTTATCCAATCAGCCTCATCTAACTGAGTTTCTAATATCACTCTAAGAGATGAGATCTCAACTTTTACTAGTAATACAGCTTTAGTACCGTATCCTAAGGAGTAGGGTATTACCCTTATAGATGTTTTGATAGAAGTTAGATAGGTAACGAGTGTGAATGGCAACATTTGGTGCTAATCTCAATATGTAATAGCCATCTATTGAACAATTCTTTTGAGATTCTTGTTAGCTGATTCTATAGTACCATTCATCTAAGGTTAATGGGGAGCGGAATTTCTATGGTTGATCTTAAACTACTAATATGACTCTATCATGATCTTATTGTTGAGATTTATGCCATTATTGATTATAATTGTTTTTAGAGTCTTATATCGAGCTAGAATGTCTCTCTTGATGAACCTAACTACTACTCCTTTTGTAACACTCGAATAAGATGAGGCTTCGACCCACTTATTGAAATGGTCGATGGTTACTAATATAAGATGATGACCATTAGATGCCTTCGGAATGAGCGAGTTGATGATGTCTATAACCCACATTAAAAAGGGCTATGGCGCGAACAATGTATGTAATTCTTGAGGTGGAGCATTTATTTTGTTTGCATAATATTGACAACCTAACATGTTTGTTGAAATCTCCCACCATGGTTAACCAATAATATCCTAGCCTTATGATTTTCTTGGTAAGCATTTGGCGATTTATGTAGAGGTTACAAACTCCTTCATATACTTCTTTCATTAAAACTTTCACTTCCCTTTTATCTATGCATCATAGGAGCATACTATCAAATGAACACTGATATAAGGTAGATCCACTTATCAAGAATTGAGTGGCCAATCTCCTGATCTTCCTCTTGTCTTTCTTCTTGACCTTATCAGGGTACGTACTTTATTGTAAGAAGGTTCTAATATCATGATACCAAGGATTTTCATCATGTGTATCCTCAATGGCTAGATAGAAAGCGGGCTTTCCTTCGATCTTGATCTTAGGAGACTGAATTTCTATCCTACCAAATATCTGAATCATGGATGCTAAAGTAGTAAAGGTATCAGCAAATTGATTTTGAGTTCTCGGTATGTATATAAGTCTAACTTCTTCAAACTTATCAAACAACTTAGCTAGGTGTTGGTGATAAGGCAACAATTTGGGGTCTTTTGTCTTGTACTCGCCCCAAGCCTAGCAAATGATCAATGAAGAATCCTTATAGACTTCCAATTCTTATATCTCTTTGTCTAAAGCCATTTTAAGCCCCATAATACAAGCTTCGTATTTAGCAATATTATTAGTATATGAGAACACGAGCCCTACAGCCATTGAGAATTGTGTACCTTCAAGAGATATTAATATTACCGCAATTTCTCATCCAGACATGTTGGTAGCTTTATTAAAGAACATTTTCCATCTTAGTGGCTCTTTACATATTTCTCTATCGGAATCTTCTTTAGCTACTAAGATATTTTCATTGGGAAACTTAACTTGCACTTCTTGGGGAATGTCTTTAGGGGGATTCTACACTAGTTGATTTGCCACTGTTTTCCCTTTGATCGAATTATGACTCACATATGTGATGTTGAATTATACTAATAACATTTTCCATTTCAAGCCAATCAGGACTTATTTCTTTGCTAAAAACTTCAGGGGGTCATGTTATGTAAGCAATTCAATTTGGTAATAGTATATGTATTGTCTAAGTTTTATGATCCCCTTTTGTAAACTTCTTGCAATAATAAATAGCCCGCTCTTTCCTTTCTTTATCATTTTAGCTAAGCATGCATCCCATGAACTTTAACAATATGGTGAGATATGAAAATAATAGCCTTCCAAGTTTAGGAGCTACTAGCACTGAAGGATTCATGAGATATTCCTTAATTGTTGCGAAAGTTTCTTTACACTCTTTGCCCCAACTTACATTAGCGTTCTTCTTTTATAGCTTAAATAAAGGGCGACATTTGTATGTAAGTTGATATAAATTGTGTTATGTAATTCAAACAACCTAACAAACCTCTCACTTCCTTGAGCGTGCATGGAGTTTGACTTTATCAAGATCCACTTCAATCCCCCTTTAGCTAATAATGAAACCTAGCAATTTCCTCGATGGTACCCTACAAGTATACTTCTTTAGGTTTAACTTTAGTTGAAACTTTCTCAACCTATCAAACAACCTTCTCAAATTCTCCATATGATTCTCCCCTTCTTTGGATTTCTCAATCATGTTGTCAATATATACCTCAATTTCTTTATGCATTATGTCATGAAATATTGAGACCATCGTTCTCTGATAGGTTACCCTAGCATTTTTGAGTCTAAAGGGCATTACTTTGTAACAAAATGTGCCCTAGGTTATAATGAAAGTCCTCTTAGTCTTATCTTCTTTGGACATTTGGATTTGATTGTACTAGGAGAATCCATCCATAAACGAGAAAAGGTAGTTCTTAGCTATATCATTTACCAAGACATCAATATGGAGTAAAGAAAAGTTATCCTTATGCGTTACCTAATTGAGGTCTTAGAAGTCTACACATACTCTAAATTTCCCATTCTCTTTCATTATCGGCACAATATTGGCTAGCTATTCCGGGTAATCAAATACCTTGATGAGACCAACCTCAAGCAGCTTCTTAACTTCTTCTTTGATTTTCAAAAGGATGTTGGGATGAAATCTTCTCAATTTCTGCTTTTTAGGTTGGATGTCTTCCCATGCAGGTAGACGATGAACTACAATTAAAGGATCTAGCCTAGAAATATCTTTATGAGACTATGCAAATACGTCTTAATATTCAGTTAATAGCGTGGTCATCTATGCTTTTTGTTCTTCTTTCAAATGTCTTCCAATCTTTAAATTCTTTAGTTTATCATTGCCCCCTATATTAATCATGTCAATTAGCTCATCAATGGAAATTCTACCCAGTTCATATATTTATGAGCTTTTCTTTATATCACCGTCGTCATTAACATTACTCCTGACGATTAACCCAGCACAACCAGAAGTGATATCAATATTTTCATTGTCTACCTGCGTGAAATAATCCTTGGTTTTCATTCGAAGCATTGGATGGGGGCAAAGTGTATAAAGGAAAAGAGTGTAAGTAAGAAGGAATCGAAGCATAATGGAGAAAAGAAACTAATATCTTAATCACTGAATATGGCAAAAATTTTCATTCATACATTTGGAACAATGAGTATAAAGAAAAAAACTCATAAAATGCTAAATTATGGTTCATCCTTTACCTTAGAGAAGACCTACTGCCATTCACAAGGATAAAGAACCAATTATTTAGGTATTACTAGAGCTTGAAGGCTAGGCCTATTGCTTCAACTCTGCATGGGAATTCTTCTTTGTCAGATTCTGGGACTTTAGTATCAACCCTGGATAAATGTCTTAGTTAGTGATAGAAAGGTCATTAGGGCATAGTATAATCTATTACCTCTCTTGCCCCTCGCTTGTCTCTTTTGAAATTCTTCTACTGGAATAGGATAGTATCCAAGGCCATAGGTACCAATTTGTCCCTCTTTAAACTTCACCTTCTTATCCTTTACATCATCAAGATTGGTGATCATGCATATCTTGTCAAACATTTGGAGGCCAAAGTCTTCATGTCCTTCATTACCTATATAAGGTACATGCGTTTCTTTGTAAATATCATAATCTTGATCTCCCTAACTTGTCATTATTTGGCCATTGGAGATAAACTTTGCTTTCTAGTGAAAACTTGAAGAAATGGCCTCTATTACATAGATCTAGGGTCTCCTCAAGAGTAAGTTGAAGGATCTTGAGATGTTTAGAACTTTGTTTGAGGGACAACATCAATAGGTAAGTCTATCTCCCCTATGATTTCTCTTTTGGATTTTTCGAAAGCTCTGATTGCTATAGAATTGGGCTTGATTACTGTTGTGTCAATACCCAATAAGTCCAGGGTAACGAATGGGTAGACATTCAATGATGATCCATTATCTACGAGGACTTTGATAACGATTATGTCATTACTTCTTACCATTATAAAAAGTGGTTTGGTGTGCTGATTACTTTACTCACCCAATTTTTCGGTTAAAAACGAGATTTGATCTACAGTAAGGATAAAATTGGTGATTTGTCCCATTTTCTCTGTTGGCATTTCACTAAGGACCTTAACCACCCTTAAGGTTCTAAACAGAGCTTCCTTATGTGGTCAGACACCATCCGCAAACTCATCAATGATATCTGTATAAGAGTCTTAATGAGTTGATCCATTATCTTATACTCACTTGATTTGATCATCTTAGCAAACACAGACAGCCTTTCTTTAACTTTAGCTATTTTATTATTCATTTCCTCTAATACATTCTTCTTTTTGAGATCTTCTTTTAGGTTGTAGACCTTTCCAAATCGGATAATTCCTCCCATTAAAGAGCATGATCTCTCTTGGTTTACTGCTTAATGGTTAAATGGTGCAGCTTTGTAGTTCTCTGGTATTACCGGTACTTAAAAGGTGTACCTCTTAGCTTTTGGGGCTTGTTCGTTCTTGTAGAACTAAAAAACTTTAGCTTTCTTCCTTGAATTGATCATGTTGATGGCGAATTCAAAACTATCAAAAATCATGTTGATAACTGGACCGTGATTGGGTAAGGGGTTGTTGTTAACATTTGGGGCCAAAGTTTCTACGAAGTCCAATTGTATTGAGCCTTCATCGATCAAATCATAGATCCTATTTTTAGTCTCTAACATACATCGGTTAAGTGCCTTACCTATCCTATATGTGACTGACACTTCTTATTAGGATTGTAAATTCTTAGATTATATCACTTTTTAAGAAGCTCTTACTCAATTAAATTATCCTTTTGTATCTTCTCGAAGACTTGACTTAGAGGAACTGGTATCCTAGTGAAGTGTCTCAAGGCCTTGTTGGCTTGTAGTTGGTTTTTGAACTGTTGTTCAACCTTAGGTGGATTTTCCCTGAAGGTGACTTGAATGTTAGGCCTGGTATTTGTATTCACTACAGTGACCATGGTTTATTTAGGTTTGTTAAATGCTAGCCTAGAAGTAGAGGATGAAGCAAATGGTCTTCTATCTATTGGTTCCTGAAGTTTGCTAGAGGAGATATCGCTTTTAATCCTATACCTTGCTGCTACTACCTCTGTAAAGTTGGACAAGACTTGTCCAATCAAATGGGAGAAATAAGGCCTTTCTAGAGTATTGATAAAAGATAAATTCAATTCCTTCTCAGTCATGGGAGTAGATACTCTTGTAGTAAGAGATCTCCATCTTTGTACATAATTCTTAAATGACTCATTGTTTTTCTTTTGCAAAATAGTTATGTCTGTCATAGTCAGAGCCACTTCGATGTTGAACCTATATTGTTTGTAAAATGCCCTAGCAAGTTTCTCCCAAGTGTTTATCTAGGTCAGGTTGAGTTGAGCGTACCAAGTTTGAGTTAAGCATACCAAGTCAAAGCTGGACCTATTAGGCTATCCTAAAAGGTATGTATTATGAGTTGGTCATACTAAACATACTTGCTTAGCTTTCTTTCATATAGCCTGGAGTAGAATTTGGGGCATCTTATCCTGTTATATTTTTCAAATTTTGGTTCGTTAAACTTTTCCAAGTAGGCACTCACATGGTACATAGAGAAATTAGTAATTCCAGCCTATTTAAACCCATCATAGCTCCTAAGTACCTTCATCTTCTTTACTATTTGTTGGGTCAATTTTCTTTCTAACTCCTTCAGACCGTGTTGGCTAAGCCTTAAGTTAGCTGACTTTGTGCTAACCGAGAATGAATATGTATTAGGCTCAAAGGTTAGGTTAACCTTTGGATAGACTCCCTCCGACTCAAATAAATCTTTCCGATAGTTATCCTTTACTTCCGATGGTGGAGCTTCAATATTCTTCCCATAACAGACTTTGGAACTCTCTTTGTTAGATAGTCCTATAGCTCAGAGTAGAGTAATGCTATCAACAAGAAAACTCATCCGTTCTACATTTTTTCCTACAATTAGCTCCAAAGAGCCAAACCTCAGCTCAGTGGGATCAATGGTTTTTAAGTTGTTGTTATCATTTCCTTGAGTAACCATTTTGGTTTGGGAGTAGGTTCTGATCGGACTTCTTTAAAAGACTTGATGTTTAAGAGCTATTTTGAAACTTGGTTCGAATACTTAACAAAATGTTAGCACAAATATACATTTTTTTTAGATGAGAAAAGAATATTAATGAACAAATGTAAACATGTATGGCATACAGATGTAAAGGAATTTAAATAGGCAAGAGACCCATAATATGGCAAAACCTCACTAACTTTTATTAATCTTTGCAATTGTGAAGTTTACATCACTTATTCAAAAGAAAGAAAAACAATTTCCTAAAAAGCTATATTTTATTCTTCTTACTGTAGCTAGATTCAACTTGCACTTTCTTCCTCTTCTGAATCTTAGGAGCCTCCTTCTCTTTGATCTTGCATTTGGCCTTCTTGAATTATGCTTCTAAGAACTTTATATTTTAGTGATATTCTTCATAGCGAGCCTTCAGTTCTTACTCTCCTTCTCCTGCTTTCTCTTGTGTGACTTCAACTTGGGCCTTCTCTTTCTCCTTCACTTCCTTCATATCCTTCAGCTTTTGAAGTTGGTGATAGAGGAACTCTTTGGTTGTTTTAGCCTTGCTTGGTGTACCTTTGATAGGAGGTAGTCTTTCTCTTACGCCAAAGAGAGTTAATACCTAAAAGCTTAGACAACTTGTTAGCTACTAGAATATGTGGGTCATAAAAGTCGAGTGAGACAGCTCTAGTAATGGCCTTTGAACTATATTCTGTATAGGCCCATTAGTCGAAGAGTATTTCGTGTTGATTTCGGAGCCAATCAAAGGCACCACTTTAAAACCTTCACATTCCTTCGTCATCTTGTCACTTGAATACCATCTGGGCATTAAAAGTAGTTCCCCATCTTTCATACTTAGAAAATATTGGACCCAATGGTGGGTAGCTATATTTTTAGATAACTGGATTCGTTCCTCAAAAGACTTGATGAGATCATGCTGCTATGTAAACTTAGCCTAATTAAAGTCAAGTTGATGACTCTTCATATGACTAATGAACCAACCTAAGATTAAAGCCATGTTGGTTATCAAATTCCCATGCTTCTTTCTTTTAAGGTGATTCAACAAGTAGATTTGTTCAGCTAGGAAAGCGGGTATGCATAACTTCCTTTCAAGGAATTAGGACACTATTTCTATGACTCTGAAGTGAACACAACATTTCCCATCTGGGAATAGGATGGCATTGAAGATCACTAAAATATAGGCACTAACTCAGTGCTGGTGGCAAGTCTCTAAATCTATACAGAAAATGTCTTACTTCTCTTTGTACCTCAATTTAGTAGAGAACTAGGCGATGATGTCGTCTATTTGAATGGTCTTCCCTTAAACCAAGATCCGGTTTACCTTAGCCTTTCTAACTCCCAATAACTTGCTAAAGATTTTTAGTATTCTACCTTCAAGGTCCGAGACATAGATATCATTAGTAATAGCCGAAGCCTATAAGAATTGGGAATACTCATCAATAGTTAAACTTAGCTAGTGTGGGCCAAAGCGGAATGTAATGGCCTCGGGCTCTTGAAAGTGTACTAAGGCCAGTGTTAGAGTAATGTTTGGAACAATAGCTTATTTACTCTTGGTGGATTCTTACTTATCTAGGTTAAAGAGTTAAAACCAAGTCTCCAGCGATTTTTGGCATTCATGAGGCGAGTGGACATGAATCTTCTCAAAAGTAGTTTGAGCTAAGCTAGTCATATCCACACAAGGTATAATTACAATTAAAACCTATTCTAAGTTTTTACATGTAATTTTTACAAGTAATTTACAAGAAAAATTACGAAGGAAAAAAATACAAGGAAATTACAACACCTTCACAATTGAAATCTCTTTATTTTGGGCTTGCTATATTATGGATTCTTGCCAATCCTTTTGAAAATGGGTTTCATGTAATGCAAAAGGTATCTTGTAGAGGTTCTCAAATTATGTAGCCTTATACGTTTTCGAAGACACGATTCCTTAGATACATTGAAACTTGAGTAGGGTAGCTTGATCGACCTCAAAAGGCGGTTACCTCTCAATATCCGAAGCTTACACAATGGCCCATCACTTAAGGCCTTTAGACAGCTTAGTTCTGACTGTATCTATCACACATTCATGAAATCATAAACCAACCCCACCCCCCTGAATAAAAACCCATAATAACTGGAAAATAAGGGTTAGCACAATATTTATATATATCTAGAAAAGAATACATTTTAATATGGCTATTTTGCAAAATAATTCTAATTTCGGAAGGTTTTAAATGGCTTGCCTACTTGACATCCCTAATGGAGTCACCAAGTTATCGAGCTTAAAATTTTCTTGATTTTTTTGCATTTTCCTTAATTTGATTTAAATAAAACTCTATGCTTATGTAGTTTAAACCCTTGACTAAAATTAAGGAAACTTAGTTTCTTCTTATTATTATTATTTTTTTTTAAAAAAAAGCTTTGAGTTGCCTCCTAGTGAAACCTAGAAAAAAAGGTGATTAAATTAGAATCAATTAGGTAGATTGATTCTGATTGATTCTAATTTAGCCACTAGCTTACATTTTGGAAAATTTTAAATAGATTTTTTAAGAAATATAATTTTCTTAAGTTTGAGAGTTGTTCTATTAAACCCAAACAGATATCATTTTAGCCTTCCAGATTTAAATTTATTTTTCAAATCACCCATTTATGAATAGAATTTTATTCATAGATAATAGATTGAATTTTATCTAATTATAAAAAAAAAATGAAAGTTATTTTACAAAAGGGAAATCATTTTTTAAGTTGTCTCATAGATGCCTATGTATTAGTAGTCGAGGTCAAACTACTGTAGTTCATTCTGGAAAATTTTAGTAGCTTAATTTATTTTAGACTTGAAAACGGTTGAGTTTACGTTTTAATGAATTTGATTTTGTTTTAAGAAAATTCTAACAAAAGTTTCTTAATTTGATGATGTTTTCGTTTTAAAATTCATATAAGTCTAATATTGGAAAAAAGGGTTTGTTATAAGTGAGAAAAATTTTATTTTATATTTTTAAGTGAAAAAGAAATCTCTTTTAAAGGAAAGAAAATTTTAAAAATTCTAACATTTAAAAAAAGTGATAAAAAAGGAAAACTAATTTATTTGCATAATATTATTTTTTTATAAGACTAAATAAACAACTAATAAAATAAAAGGAAGAGTACATATATGGTTCGAGTTGGCGATTTGATTAGTTCAGGTCGAACTTGTTCGAGTTAGGTCGGGTTGGATTGGATCTAATTCCCCAATTGGCTTGTACTTGAACATACACTTGTAGCAACTCCTAAATATGATTCCAGCCAATTTCTTTACCAAAACGAACGGAAAGCACACTTTTTGTGTGTTGGATTTAAGGTTTGGGGGGCTACGAAGGTAGGGGTAGGGGTGTATAGGGGGTAGGGTGGTTGTAGTTGGTAGGAATGATGCCTTGGGTTGTTGTGGCCTCTTCTGGTGTTTTGAAACTTAGTGGTGGTTGAAAATTAGGGTTGTGGTGGTTGATTGGAGGAGCAGCTAGGGGCATTGCCAAGGGAGATGATGATGGCTATGAGTAGCTAGAAGTGTGGTAGATTTAGGGTGTATGTTGGTTTTGCTTGAAAACCATTAGAAAGTGGTAATTCAAAGAGAGAGAAAATGGTTATGGTTAGAGAGAGAAAGATTAATTTGAGCATGTTTGGGTGAATTTAAAATTGTCATTTGTGCTCAATATGAAGTGTAGCACTCTATTTATACTATTGGAGCATGGATTTAGTTTGAGAAAGTGCAAAAATAGAAGATTAGGGGTATTGGGATCTAAGATGTACTTACTTGATTTGTTTCCGAAATTTGAAGAAAGTTTTGATTAGAACGGTGAAAATAGGCAAGAACATGTTAATGAACAATGTTCATATCTTAGATTCAGAGGAAATTACCAAAAGGATTGGATTTTGCAAAGTTTATTCACGTATGTTTATAATTTTTATTTTCCTTTTTCAAGCCGAAGTTAATCCATGATTTTGGAAAATTAAGATGTGTTTTCTATCTCAATTTGCAGCATGCTACTTGTACTTTCCAAAGATGTAAAGTCCGAGTTGATATCTCATGATATATGGTTGGAATATAGGTTGAAATTGTAAGGTTCAAATAGAGAAATTTCCCTTTTTATTCTGTTTTCTACAGTTTGCGTTTAAAAAGGGAAGGGATAAAGAAGGGGGGCAGGTGGGCACACAAGCTAGGTACATGGTTCATACGCCTTGCTTGCACTTATGGTACATATGCCGCACTTAAAATAAATGCGTACACTTTTATGCCTACCTACTGTAAGTTGTGAGAAATTCATTAGGGCTTTAGCCCTGATCATGTTTTACTTGGTCCAATATAATATATTATCTATTTTTTCTAAAAATAAATAAATAAATAAATGGAAAAAATAATAACACCAAACCTAAGTCCAACTAACCTATATTTATCAAATCACATACTTGCTAAAAATAAATAATAATTTTATAAACACATGTAAAATAATAAAATAAGAGGACTTCTTTGGTACGTCTTAACAACAAAAAACATACTTAATTTAAGTGAAAAATTAAAATTACAAGGGTAAAAATAGGTTGCCCATAGGTTCTACTATGTTTCTAGTTCCGACCCCTACCAAATTAAACAAGCTCTTATTCATTTGACCTAGACTCAATTGAGGTGAATAGCCCCCAATGCCATTCTTTTTTAAGGTGAATGAACCCTTAAATATTTTAAGTCCCAACCTCCCCCAAGGCAATGGATTTGTAAGCTCCCAACCCACCTTTAGTTAACTTGAGTATCCAACCTCTTCAGGCTATGTCGATAAGTTTTCTTGACTTAAGAAATTGGGACACCATCGTTGACTAAAGCAAGGTTGAAATCTTATTTGCTCCTAATAGGAACTTGACATTCCCTTATGTCCATGATTTCACAAATGTTTGACTACAATCTACTCTAGTCATATGATCCCCTACAAGCATTAAGAGTTACAAGAACAAGTATAAGCAAAGCTTTAAGTAAAAAAAAAAAATTGAATAAGAACACAATAGCAAAACCAGAAGAAAGGCATATTAAGAAAAATTCTCTTCTTATTCAAATAGTGGCCAAGCATCTTTTACAATGCATAAGGTTTGCATTCCGAGCTACTATGTACATGAAAGGAAAAATAAGAAATGGACAAAGCAATGAAAAGGAAAAAATAAACAAGGAAAGGTTAGCTAGTAGGAGTTTTCAACTACATTATCATGTAAAGCTTAGGCACTTAAGGTCAACTTTAGAAAGTAAACTGTTGTTCCTTTTTAGTTAATTGCCCTACTTAGAAATCACTTAAGAAAACTTCTTCTTATCAGATCTCCAAGCATTGAACATCTCTACAACATGCGAGCTCACTTAAAATAACCACAAACAAAATCAATGAAACTTAATATTAAGACCAAATCCTCTACATCAAAGGAAAATAACACTTACATTGTAGAGCTTTGCATGGAATAGTCTTCGAACCTCTTGAAGTTAGGTCCCTTGAGTTTTGATCAAGAATGTGTTTATCTTTGGGAAGGATGGGACTAATCCTAAGCTTGTTGTGCACATCTCCATAGCTGAGCCTCCTATCACCTACACATACATCTCACTTAGGATGAAATATTGGATCCCTAGCTTTAATGGTATGTGCATGAGATGAAGGCCTTAAAGCATTCAACTCTTTAGGCCTCCTCCCCTTTAGCTTATTTAGCTTATGTCTATCATTCTTTTGATGCACCAACTACTCACTAGCATCAATTTTTGATGGCTCATCATGGGAAATATTTACAATGTTTTCCTTCTCAACCACTTTTGAGCTTTTCTCTGTAACTTACTCCCTTAGATGCTTTACGGATTTAACTTTACGATTAGGTCTTTAGTAGGTTGAAAATCACCATAGGCTTCTCATTAAGAAGAAGAGAAGCCTTCTTCCCAATATGTGCATCCTTGCTCCTCTTCATCTTTGCAACTACCATGCTAACTATCTTTAGAAGAAGAGTAGATGTATCAAACCTCCTCATTTATGCAACATGAATATGAGAGTTAGAAACTAGATGATGGAAATAAATAGGGTAATATGAGCCTTTAAGGTCCTTATTCTCCTAACATTGCTAGAAGAATGGCTCCTCCAGGGTAAGACTACTTTAGTGCATTGAAAATTCAGAACTTAATACCTCTACTATCGGCATCTTGTTCACCTCCTCAATAAGAATTGCCTCTATACTAAGGAAGCGACACACTTATTTATCGGCATTAGATTGTTGACCTCTCTTTTCTAACCATTCTAGAAGAAATTTAGTTGCTTTCCCATCATTAGGCATGAGTCTTATGGAGTTTGTCCTGATTAACTTTACCTAATTTGTCTAGAAGTCTAAGTCAAGGTTTAACTTAATGAACATGGACTTCTCTTTCCAACCATGGACAAATGAGGTCAACCCCTCAAAAAACTTCTTGCGGGGTTAGCTTTGCATATAATACTAACCTCCAACTGAGTCATTCTACTTCACCTCATAGAAGTGCCTGAATGGATGTGGAGTTACCTTGGGCTAAAACCTTAAATAGAGACCTTTAAATGTAACCAGTACATAGTGCACTTAAGGAATGAGCTGAGTTTGGTTTACTTAGTTGTAATTAATGAAAACCTTTAGGAAGTTGTTGAAGGGGACTTGGAGCCTATATTTGAAGTACCTATTGTTGATTGTCGAATTTTACCCTAAAATATTACTTAGCGATATGGATGACAAGAAGACGACTAACTCTATTCTAGGTTGATGTCGATTAAGACTCAGTATACTTGATGGGCCTTAAAGCTCGAGCCTGTTAATATGTACAGTTTAAACCTAAGAAAGTAGCATGAACAATTATGTTTTGGTACAATCTTATTATATAACTACCCATTACTCTTATATTTTATGCATGTGCTTGATTGCAAGATCTCTACGTAGCCCATGACTAATGATTAACTACTATTTCAGACACCTGATGTTCACCTATAAATGTGAAGAGAAAGCATTGTAAGAACTCTCTTACGACCTTCAACTCTATACTTATTCACTTATTTCTCTCTCAAACACTTACTGACTTAGGTATTGGAGTAGCTATATCGAACTAGCCTCAATACCATTTAACCTTTTGTATTTTTATAGGAACAAAGTTCTACCCTAAAATCACTTATCAACATTTGGGTCTATTTGTTTTACCTTACATACCCATATGGCAAAGACGAGAATAACAAAAAGCATAGGTATTGGTTCTTTACCCCATCACCAAACGAGAGGAAGTAGGCATACTAATAAACAATGCTTAGCTTAGTAGGAGAAACTTTACCTTAACTTAGCCAAAGAAAACCAAGAACTTAATAAAAAACATGATGAGATCCTTAACCTTCTCAATAAAAATGTCTACCCAAATCAAAACTAAGAAAACGATAATAACAATGCCAAGAATAGTAGTGATATAATTTATTCTCCTGAATTACCAAGAAAGCAAGATGAAGTTATACTCAAGCCTTTGGCCCCTACTCTTAAGAAAAGTAATAAAGGAAAACAACCGCAGCAGGTGCACCACGTGGGACCCTCATATGTTAACTCCCCTGCTTAGACGAGTAAACAATTCCAAATAAGGAAGAGTCCTTTTGTCCCTGAAATTTTAGACTAAGTAATACTATGGCATATTATGTTGCCAAAATTTGAGACTTATGATGGAACAAGAGACCTTAAAGATCATCTCGAATATTACCTCACCTTAGCTAAACTTCATGGCTTAAGTGATCATGTAGCTTACTGGGATTTTCCCTCAACATTGAGGAATGCAGCTAGTACATGGTTTAAACATCTAAAGCCGAACACAATCTTGTGTTTTAAAGATTTGGCAAAAGTATTCCTAGAGCGCTTCCTTGAAAGTAAGCTTTTGGTTAAGGATTCTTCTATCCTTAACACCATAAAGCAAAATTTAGATGAATCTATCAAGGACTATTTGGCTAGATTCATGATCAAGATGGTCTAGATTCTAGAGATAGACATGAGCGTTGCTCTCAATGTAGTTATTGATGGAGGTAAGCCCCGTGGAGACTTTTTCAAGTCTCTAGCCAAAAATAAGATGAAAACTTTTGCTGAGTTTAAGGCTAAGGCTAAGGTTACGTCTTACGTCTGCTAAGAAGACAACATTAAAGCCCAGCGAAAAGCTTATCATAGTAGAGGAGATCGGAAGGGCAACAAGAAGAGGAGTGCAAAAGATCAACTTGCAACAAATGATGATTAGTGTTTCAAAGGATATAATGACCCAAAAAAGGCTACACATCCCTGCATATTTTATTCATATGCTACTCAATTGTCCAATTGCTGACATATTTATGGAAGTGCACCGTTAAAGGAGCGTGTTGCAATGGCTAGAAAGGATGAGAGGAAATCCTTCATGACGGAATTCTAATAAATATTGTGATTCCCATTGTGATAGAGGCCGTAATACTGATGAATCTGTCTAGCTCAAGAATCCATTTGAGGATGTAATCCAATGAAGGTATCTGATGAAGTTTCTTGCAAATGATGCTAAGAATATTAAGCTACCAACTTAAAGGAGACGTGTTGAGTAGGAGAATGTCATGCAACCTTCTAAGGTAGGGAAAGATGTAAGAGATAGAAGTAGTAGTAGAGCACTGAATGGTATAATAAATACTATTGTTGGCAAAACCTTCTGCCTTAGGCTAGTCAAGCTCTTCAAGCTCGACTAAACACCATACATTATGTATAAGGTAAAAAGGTCAAGATCGACAATTTAATTTCTTTCACAAAAGAAGATTTCAAGGGTATTCAAATGCTCTACAATGATGCACTCATAATGAGTGTGAGAATCGCCAACTTCAAGGTAAAAAAGATTCCTGTTGATATTGGAAGTTCGGTAGATATTATTTTTCAACATGCTTTTGATCAGATGAGGCCAAAGATCAAATCGTAGTTGAGATCTTATGACTATGATTTATATGCTTTCAATAATCAACTCATTCGAGTTACCAAAGTAATTTCTCTCTTAATCTAGATTGGAGATGACGAGTACGTTATGAAAGATAAGGTGGATTTCCTTATTGTTAAATGTTGGTCCCCGAATCAAATTGTCATAGTTCGATTAGGTTAGCATTTATTCGGTATGGTCCCTTCAACTATGCAGCTTAAGGTCAAATTTCCTACTCCCATTGGAGTTGGTGTGTGTAAAAGTGACCAACAATTACAAAGATCCTTGTATCTAAAGGTGCTACGGTACAAGGAAATATTTCAAGTTGAAACTTGTCTAGATAAAAGGTTAGTCAACATAGAAAATATCGAGGAAGTGACAGAAGAGGTCCTATTGGGGAATGATCCTCAAAAGACAACAAAGATAAGGAAACTTTTGCTGGTATAGATCCAACAAATTTTGACCAACTTTTTATAGGATAACACTGATGTGTTTGCATAGTCTCCTTCAGATACACCGAGCATCCTTAAGGATGTAATAACCCACAAGCTTCAAATTGATCCCAACACAAAGGTAATTCAGTAGAGGAAAAGGCATTTTCCTCTTGAAGAGTAGGTAGCCATCAAAGAAGGAGTCTAAAAGTTGTTAAAGGCAGGGTTTATTAAGGAAGAGCCTTATCCGATTTAGCTAGCCAATTGTGTGCTAGTCAAGAAGTCTAATGGAAAATGGCGTATGTACATAGACTTTACGGATTTGAATAAGGCTTATCCCAAGGATTGTTTCCCTTTGCCAAGAATAGATCAGATGGTTAACTTAACTGTCAGACATGCTTTACTATCTTTTACGGGTGCGTTTTCCGACTATAATCAAATTAAAATGGATGAGGAAGATCAAGTACATACGTCCTTTGTCACTAACTTTGGGATGTACTGTTATACGGTGATGCCTTTTAGGCTAAAAAATAACAACTTAATCTATCAAAGACTTATGACTACGATGATTAAGCCTTAGATTCATCAGAATGTCGAAGTACATATCAATGATATGGTTATAAAAAGCACAATAGAAAATCGGTATCTTGCTGATCTTGAGGAGATGTTTGGCACTTTGAGGAGCTATAATATAAGCAGAAATGTATTTTTGGTGCTACTTAAGGAAAGTTTTAGGTTATGTGTTCACCCGGCATAGCATTGAAGCAAACTTAAGGAAGATTGATGCTATTTGAAACATGAAGTCTCCTTGTACAGTCAAGGAAGTTTAGGAGTTAACTAAATGGATAGCTGCCCTAAACAGATTTGTGTTGAAACGTGTAGATAGATATGCAAAATTTTTTAAAATTTTAAAGAACCCAACAGATTTTCAATGGACTAATGAGTATAAAAGAGTGTTCAATAGGCTGAAGCAATTTCTTGCATCCCCACCAATACTTTCTACACCCTTTCTAGAAGAAAGTCTATACTTGTGTTTGTCAGTCAACAGCTAAACTCTTTCTTCTGTCTTAGTTCAACTAGAAGGTAGAGAGCATTGACCAATTTATTACATGAGCTATGTTTTTCAAGGACAAGAACACCGATATACAAAGATTGAAAATTTTGTATTAGCAGTGATTCTCTTAGTAAAAAAGTTAAATTCATACTTAGAGACACGTCAAATTGTTATCCTTACTGATCAACCTTTACAGCAAGCTTTACAATGACCAGACTCTTTAAGGAAGATGATGAAGTATGCTTTAGAGCTAAGTGCCTATGGTATATAGTACAAACCTACAATGGCATTAAAAGCTTACGTATTGGCAGATTTTGTCGCTGAATTCACTGGTGAAGAGGATAACATAAAAATGGTTGAGAATTTGATATGTAATTTATTTGTCAATGGCTCCTCTACTAAAGAATGATATAGTGTAGGTCTCATTCTACAAGGACCCTACAATGTGAAAGTTAATTACGCTTTGAAGTTTGGGTTTCCAACTAGCAACAATGAAGTCGAATACAAAGCTTTAATAGTTTGACTCAAATTCGTGAAAGAAGTTGGCGCTAAGAAAGTTGAAGTTTTTTTCGATTCATAACTTTTTGTGAATTAAGTCAAAGGGAGTTATGCAACAAAAGAAGAAGTAATGAGCAAGCACTTATTGATAGTACAAATGCTCAAGGAAGAGTTTCAATCCTTTTTAATAGAAAAAGAAAAAACAAGAAGCAGAAACATTGCCTCCAATAAGTTGTTGAAGTTGACTAGTATGGCATTCCTCAATTTAAATGACAAGCTCTTTATTGGGTATCTCCCTAAAAAGAGCTTACAAAGTGTTAAGCAAAGCTACGAGTTAGCTCCTTACCTAAGGGAAAAGTCTTGGATGGACCCAATCATAGACTATTTGAAGGATCATGTTCTTCTTGATGATAGAAAAGAAGCTTGAAGGTTGATTTATCAAGTTGCAAATTATTAGATAATCGATTGAACAAATGCGGCATTTCCCAACCTTACATTTGATGCCTTCCACTGAAGGACGTACAATAAATACTATCCAAATTACATGGTGATTTATATAGCAACCATGTGAAGGGTTAAAAAATGTATGTTCACATATTGCGACTTAGCTATTATTGGCCGACTATGAAGGAAGATACGGGATCCTCTGTTCGACAATGTCCACAATGCCAAAAATGTAAGGCATTGAGCTATGCACCTTCTACTGAACTGCATTGCCTTACTAGTCATTGGCCCTTTGCCTAATGAGGATTGGACATACTTAGATCATTTCCAAAGTTCATAGCCTAATTGCAATTTGTTATAGTTGTCATGGATTATTTTATACAGTGGACAAAAGGTTGAAACTTTTGTTTTCAACTTCATTATATCAAGATTTGGAGTTCCATTTATGATAATCACTGATAATGGACCACAATTTAATAATGATAAATTTTGGGCATTTTAAGAGAAATACGACATTCATTTGAATTACACTTTAGTAGCTCATCCTTAGACCAATAGGCAAGTGGAAGCCATTAATAAGATCATCTTGCAAAGTTTGAAGAGGAAAGTTGACCAAGTCAACGGTAAATGGGTTGACGAACTGTTGAGTGTTTTATGGGGGTATATAACTACCCATAGGACTCAAACTGGAGAAACACCTTTCAAATTGGCATATGGGTTGGAAGTCGTACTGCCGATTAAATTGGATTTACCCAGTCTTCATACATAAAACTTTGACATAATGGCCAATTAAGTTTACCTTATGGCTAATTTGGACACAATTGAGGAGATAATATATGTCGCAAGGACGAAAGTTACTGCATATCAGTATAAAGCAACCAGATATTATAACCAAAAGGTTAAATAAAAGGTATTTTAGCCTGGAGATCTAGTTTGTAGAAAATTAGAGGCAATTGGCATATGATATAATCAAGGAAAGCTCGGTGCAAATTAGGAAGATCCTGTTATGATATAAGAAGTCGTAGGTAAGGGGCCTTATCAACTAAAAAGGCTGGATGGGACAATCATCCCTTGAGTGTGGAATGCCAAGAATTTGAAGCTTTACTTTGCTTAGTTTCTTTTATATTATGGTTTTTTTCTATCCTAAATGATGTAAGCGATAACTTACATCTTGTTTTAAGTATGAAATGTTCATTTCAAGTTTATGAGTATCTCTATTTCCCATCGTTTTCATTCTCAATTAATGTATGATTGACAGATTAATGATGTTTTAGCTATATAGCAAATAGACCAATATTTAATAAGTTCAGATGTATAATGGTTAATAAGCTTAATAATTATTAATGAGTAATGTCAATTCTTCTTTAGGAATATGCCAAGAAATAAGAGAATGAGCTCTATTATGCCTTATAATTGGTAATCTCATGATAGAGAAAAAAAAAAAAAAACACTAGTTCATATCCTATGCGACTAATGAACATTGTCTATGAAAAGACATTTAACATACGTGTGAAATAAAATGTACACAACAGAAAGAACATGTGCGTAAAATAAAATGTGCCAAAAAGCTAGTAACTCATGAGAAATGAAACATGCAATGAAAATAAAGGGTGTAAAAGCTAAATATCTCATTACAATAGATGGTCATCATCCTAACCATATTAAGTCCACATCCATTATGAGATAAAATAAAAATTAATAGATAATCTCAAGAATCCTAAATGTTCTTGTTCTTTGATTGGGCGATAGTATTATCTTGACATGAAGAAGACGGGACTTGCTTGGAGCTTACTACTTTTTCTATATTGGGGGTCTTGAAGCAAGTGGATGTCTTTTTACGATTGTAGGGAGTCTCCTTAGATGATTGTTCCTCATTATCGATAGGAGCTTCAACATTGGCTTCATCATTATCAACCTCAGTTGCTACTTCTTCGCCAACTTCTTTGTCCCTACTGCTGGCATCATTATCATCACCATCGGCAAAGTCCAGGCATGATAGGTCATAGTTAAGGTGAAATTTTAAAATCTCCTTTCTCACCTATTAGACCTCCAGCAAAAGCTTCTTCTTAAGCAATCTTTCTTATTATCAAATGGGAGTTATGATTTATAATGCTTCCTCCACTAAGGGCTTCTTTTTTGTCGACTCATCTAATTTGGCAACACGAGACTTAAGTTTGGAGTCGTTTATCTCTAACTCCCTTATTCACATCCTTTACCTATCTTCATTGTTAGTCATTAAGGAGATTGTTTAACCTCCTCTTGCTTCTTCCAAAGCTCCTCCTTCAGGTCCTTAATCTCCTTCTACTGCTCTTATCTTTTGGCCTTGAGGCTTAAGACTTCATCGGCCACCAAGGAATGTGTTAGCTTCTCGGCTAAAAGCTCTTCTTGAAGTTTCTTAGCCTCCATCTCTACCTTAATTCTCATGCTCTCAACTGTGACAGTTTGAGCCTTTGAGGAGTCAAATTAACAAAGATGAATAAGTCATTTACTTCTCAACAGAGCTGCAACTTGTAAATATTACCTTCTTCATTTCTCTATCGACTTTATCTAAAGCCATCAAAATGTGGCTTCTAATCTGCATGTAGACGAGATTATGTTAGCAATAGAACATGAGTTGTAAGTGAAAAGGTGATTGGTACTTACATCATACAACTTAGCAATAACATGTCCTTTATTACAATTGCCTACTCTAACAACATCTTTCTTTGCAATCACCCTATCCCTAAGCAAAATGACTCCCTCCACCAAGGGTAAGGATTTCATCCTGTCATCTAAAGTTGAGTCAATGTATAGGATGCTTTGGCTCCAACATGGCACGAAGTATTCGCCTACCTTACAGTTAGGAATGAATTCGACACTACTGATGACGAGAGCTTTATTCCTTAGAGCTTGTTTCGTCCTCTCATCTAAAGCCTTGAATTTCTTAGATAGAGGTTGATCAGTAAGCTCGTTCTTGCTTCTCTTTTCGGGACTCAACCTATTGCTTGTTTAGCTTAATGGACCTTTTGATGTCTCCTGAGGAATGACGTTAGCGCCGCTATTACCATTGATTTGTTAGTAGGATTCACCCGACACTTCCTCTCGAGGAATGTTTTCCGAGGAAGCTATTACTTCAAGTTGTATAGCTTCAACGGCTCCAATCTATTTAGTCCCTTGACTTTATCGATGGGATGAGTCACCTTTTTCGAAGCAGTAACTTGCTTCATGACTTTCTCCTACATGACTTTTTTCGACATGAGCGGTTAAGTGACGGGTGCTTTAATGCCTGTACGTTTATTAAGTTTTAGCTTCTTGGCTTTTTCTTGGGCCCTCAATTTAGCGATATCTACATTACCTATACCCATGTCTACAATAAAGGATTATTAAAAATGGGAAAGAGAGAAAAATCAAGAACTTATGAGATTCGTATTGAACGAAGCTCAAAGGAGACTATTCTCCCCCTAAGTCACAAGAGCGACTTTCTTCTTATAGCTTTAGTCAGCACGGCAATTGCTATAACACTTACCTTCTTTTTTAGAAAAGATTGGATCCCCATTCTCATATCATCTTATTATCCTCTCAGCATCCTAGAAAATTATTTTATTCTTCCTTCTTTCTTGAATCTTTTTTATTGTAATGGTATCATTCGGTATCAATCCAATGCCTTTGGTATGGATGGGCTCAATCCATTAGGTCCAAAAATCCAAATCTTCATCTAATATAATAGACATAAACTTATCATTTCACTTGTGGATTTTGGAATCTAACCCATCCATAAATTTTCAACCATGCCGAGCGGCTACAAAATACTAACCATCAAGTTGCATCCTTATCACGAAGAAGTATCTGAACAATCGGGCCATAGCCTTAACCTTAACCTCTTCGTAGATCATCTCAAGTGCTACAAGAAGTCTATAAGTATGCGGTGAAAACATACTTAACACAACCTGGAAATAATTAAAGAACTGTTTGATAAAAGTAGAAAATGGGTTGTACAGTCTAAAATTAAGGTATTTTAGATATATATATATATATATGAAACTCACAATCCCTTGGAAAACACAACTTTTCATCCCTCCTCATCTTATACAGATTCCATGTCTCAGGAAGATCTTGTTAGTATTTATTATACATTGAGACGAGTGTCTTAATAGCACCACTCACCGCTTCATCTAGGGAATCACTATAATAAACAACATTATTATACAAATAACTAGCTACAGGTCTTCCTTCCCTATCATCAGGATAGTTATCCATCAGAAGAGTGTTCATGTGAGCGAGTTTTTCCCATCGCTCCATTGTATTATTTACTAAACTAGTTAAAGAACACGTCGAATAGTTCCTTTTTTGGGGAGGTAGGTGGTGATAGGAGGGGGGAGAAGTAGCCTTCAACTCAATTGCCTTACAATCTGAAAGTACAAGTCGACGAATGATACTTCGAACCATACTTGATTGAAGCTATATGAGAGAATCATGAACTACATGGAAATTTGGAAGATGAGAAGTTGAAAGCAATTAAGAACTTTGAAAGTGGATACATTTGAGGATAAAGTGAAGAAATCTTTTAATAGGATGGAAATATCCTTTATCTATGAATACTTTCTCCTTGTAACCCTAATACGCTTCTAATGGGAATGTAGTTCTAATTAGACAGTCAACTACGGATTAATGACACATGTTTTGAGTAAGAAAGCTAACGATTATCATGTTACTGACAATTATTAGCCCCTATAGTGTAATGATGGCTAAGATGATAGCTATCGTACCTACTGCTACAGAAAAGTGAATGGAATTAAAAGACTGCAACCTTTCACTTAGGATAAAATTCATAGCATTTCAAAATAAAAATTAAACTCTCCCATGTTACTCGGCATCTAGAAAACACAATTTGGTCTTGACCATCCAACTACTTAAACTAAGCATTATGCTTTATTTACTCTAATGGTCGAATTCTCAACTACGGGAGTTAGGGGGGCCAATGTTGATAGTTGGATTTCACCTTAAAATATTACTTAACTATTCGGCTGACGAGAAGACAATTAACTCTATTCTTGGCTGATGCTGACTAAGACTCAGTCTACTTGATGGGCCTTGAAGCCTTGGCCTGTTAATATGTCCAGTTTGAACGTAAGAAAGTAGCATGAGTAGTTATGATCTAGGACGATCTTATTACATAACAGCCCACTACTCCTATATTTTATACATGTACTTGATTACAAGATCTTTATGCGGCCCATGATCAATGATTAAATGTTGTTTTAGACACCCAATGTTCGCTTATAAAGGCGAAGAAAAAGTACTATAAAAACTCTCTTATGACCTTCAACTCTACACTCATTTACTTATTTCTCTCTCAAATGCTTATTGACTTAGGCATCAGAGTGGCTCCACTAGACTAAGCCCGGTACCATTTAGCCTTTTGTATTTTTGCAAGAACAAAGTCTTACCCTAAAATCACCTGATAACACCTATAATATAGGTAAAACCAATTGCCATTAGTTAGAGCAACCCCTATTGTTCTTCCTAAGGCGCTTCACAATCCTTCTAATGGGTAACAAATTGAGGTATGCATAGTACTCTCAAACTCTTCATTAGAAAGATTGCTGCACGCACTATTAGGTACATAGTTAATCTCCTCTTTGGTAAATAGTGGTACTATAAGCTTCTTACCCTTTCCATCATCTACATACATATCCAATGATAGCCTTACAATCTTTACTAACCTATCACCAATGTTGCTAATATCTCCACACATCAAATCTACTATATCATGTAACAACTTTGGTTGGAGAGAAGAAACGGAGGGGAAGTAGGTTCGAAGGGGTGCCTTGTGGGTACATCCCACTTTGTCATTTGTAAGTATTGAGATGAAGTTAAGGAAATTTCATCCTTACTTGTTAAGTGGTAGAAGTGTAATGACTCAATTGGAAATCCTCATACCAAGGTATTCTTCTCTTTAGCGTGAAATGTCATACAGTTTCGTAGCAGCTTCCCAAGAGCTCTCCCATCCTAAGATTGACTTAGCTTAAGTACGTTTTACTTTAGAGTTCCAACGTGCTCTAAGCCGGTATACTAAAAGTTGTCTCAATGATTTAGAGTTTAATCACCTAATAAGTAGGGGATATTACAATCTACCTCCCTTATAGAATTAACGTCCCTATTAGTTTCATTGCACAAGACCAAGACCACCACCAAGCAGGAATTAGGCCCTTCCAATTGGTGGACTACTCTGATACCAACTGTAACGATCTCCTATTGAGGCATTCTCTACTTTGGCATAGAACACCATACAATTTTATCTCTTGGTGTAGTTGCTTCCCAAGTGGTCACCAATCTTGGTATTGACTCCTTTGAGTACGCTTAACTTCGGAGTTTTGATGTTCTATAGGCTACTATACCATGGAGCAAGACTGTGCAACTTTCTATACTAAAATGAATAATACTTTGATGCGAGATGTTCTAGTTGGAGTTATTATAGGTGGTATCAGAGCACATTACAAGCTAAAAGGGCAAGTCCCTGCCTGGTAGTGGTTATGGGCCTATGTAATGAAACTTACGAGGATGTCAGTTTTGTAAAGGAGGTGGATTGTAATGTCCCTCACATGTTAAGTGATTGAACTCTAAATTATCAAGGCACTTTTTTGGTGTAGCGACAGAGTACGCTAAAACTCCAAAGTTAAGCATGCTTAAGCTAGTCAATCCCAAGATGGGTAACCTCCTAGGAAGCTGTTGCACCAAGAGAGAAAATCATGTGGCATCCTATAATAAAGTGAATAATTCCTCTGAAGGAGGAGTTCTAGCTATTCAAGCCCTTAAATTTAAGGCATCGAGCCATATTATCCATTTTAGTTCAAACTTCATCGTAAGGTTAGAAAAGTTCGAAGAAGTATCCTAATAAAGTTAATTTCCTGAAATAAGATATATAAAAGGATTAATTTAAGAAAAACATTAATTTATTGATAAAGCTGAAAATAATTGAAAATGTAAAATTCAAACTTTAAGATATAGCAAAATATTAGAGTGGATTATAATACCCCTTACATGTTAGGAGAAGGAACATTAAATCATTGAGGCACCTTTTCGTGTAGCTAACAACTCGGCTGGAACTCTTTCCACCAAGGTATTGTTTGTTTTAGTGTCAAAAGTCACACAATTTTGTCCTTTGGTGCAACAACTCCCCAAGAGGTCACTTATCTTGAAATTGACCTAACTTAAGCATGCTTAACTTTGGAGTTTTAACATGCTCCAAGCTCCTATACCAAAAGGTGTCTCAATAATTTAGAGTTTCGCCACCTTCCATGTGAGGGGTACTACAATCTACCCTCCTTATAGAACTGACGTCCTCATCAATTTCATTACATATGTCTAAGACAACCACCAGGTAAGGACTATAGCCTTTCAATTAGTGGACTACTTTAATGCCACCTAACATGACTTGGCTAGAACTCTTCCTATTAAGGTATTGTCTACTTTAACATCAGACGTCGCACTGTTTTGTCCCATTGGTGCAGCAGCTTCCCAAGAAGTCACCCATCTTAGGATTGACCCAACCTAAGCACGCTAACTTTGGAGTTCCGACGTACTCCAAGCTGCTATACCAAAAGGTATCTTGATGGTTTAGAATTCCGCTACCTAACATATGAGGAGTATTACTATAATACCTTTAATGACCCTATTGAAACTCCTTCCATTGAGGTGTTATCTGCTTTGGCATGGAACGTGGTATGATTTTATCTCCTAATGTAGCAGCTTCTCAAGAGGTCAGCCATCATGGGATTAACCTAGCCTGAGCATACTTAATTTCGAAGTTTCAACGTGCTATGAGTCGTTACACCAAAAAGCGCTTCGATGATTTAAAGTTCCTCCTCCTAGCATGTAAGAGATACTACAAGAAGAATTGAAGACTTTCAAGAAAGGTTGAAGTTTGATAAAAAAAAAAAAGTTTAAATCTTAAGAAAAGTTTAAAGCAAGAAGAAAATTTTTGAGTTGCAAAGATGCAAAATCGAAAAAGATAAATAATATTTTACCTATTTATAAGCATGCATAAAGAACAAGAAGATAGTTATGGAAAAGCCAACCATCATGATAAGATCCAACTATATGTCATTATATGTCCTACAAAAGGAATAGATAGCCTAAATTTCTTAAGTAGGATTCTCATTAGAAAGGTATGCAAAAAATCTTGATGACACATGTCCCATGCATTGAATGAGAAGAAATTAACACGTAAAGGACAAATTAAATTTAAGACTTCTCGAGTAACCCATAATACTCTTGATCCCATACATAATAGTAATATCAACTCATTACACCTGTCTAACCATAAAGTCATGTGACTACAGCTCGATCTAGGGGAAAAAGCCTAATGTAGCTAAAAAATCACATTGTCTAACATACGCCTTGGTAAACCAACATGACTAAGATCTACATAGTCTTCTCCACTTTGTAATTGTCAAGGATAAGTGTAATTTTACTTAAATTACTTGCTTGCTCGAGCACTTTACTCTAGCTAACAACGACACATTAAACTAGCTCATCTCTTAACCTTAACTCATTTGTAAGCTTATAGTAGCTCAAATTGAGACCTCAGAGACCTTGCCAAGAGCTTACTTTCCTTGCCAACCCATCACCAATGAGAGTTAGAGGCAAGTGTTGATAGACTATTATAGATGTGGGCCTCTAAGTTCAAGCCGACCTCCTCATAGCATGCCTAAGCCCATAAAGCACAAAATAACCTCAACGGAGTTGAAGCTAAGCTCTGTGGACCTTACCACATCTTAGATCAAGTTCTTTGAAGCTTAGGTAACTTTATCAAAAGTTTAATTTGAGCTTCTATTTCTAACTTATTCCTTGGAGCTGAAGCCTTTAAGCCTAGGTTAGTAAAGCCTACCCTACAAGTTTAAATAAACATTAGCTATCTCATCCCGGCATAACATAGGATGCACCTCACACAAGAATAACTGTTAAAAACTTAACTCATCCTGCTCATGCATCAAAAGATAACTTTGTTTACATAATAAAGGGGTTGCTACATCAAAGTTCGGCTGGATATTCTGTTACAACTTATGTGTACAACATAATATTTACATCAAAATATAAACCAACTTTTTGCTTCCCCATCTTCATAATAATAAGATTCTTGACTTAGTACAAGTTCCATACAACAGTTGCTGACTTTGACTCACACTCTCAGTATACATATCCCCTTCGAGTGTTAGGCCCTTCACAATATAGTTAACTTGAGGATAAAACATTTTATCCCCTCAGCTATTGAAGCTGAGTAAGAGTGAATAACCAACAACATAAAATAGACAATACTACATATCACAATTGAAACATTTCAATCATAACTCGCAAATTCAATTTCACATATGCATTCGCCCAACTAGACACTTACTGCTAGTAATGCAGCATGCTATGCTCATACACGGGCATGTATCGGTATCGATATCCTATGCCTTCCAAACTTCTAGATAAAATGTCTAGGAACCTAGGGCAATAAGGAATTGCTTGGGAGTAGGACCCCCAACTTTACAAAATTAGACTGCACACTGTAGTTCACCAAATCAAAGTGGCAATTCAGCCAAATTAGACCATATACTGTAGTTTACTAAATCTAAGTGGCAACATTGTTAAATTAGACCACATACTATAGTTTACCAAATTTGACTATCAAAATAGTCACAATGTTTAGCCAATGTAATCTATATTCTTCCAAAAACGGAGTTCATAAAGCCATGCTTTTTCCATGATTATTTGGAAGCCTCATTTTGAAATTTCTAACCCGTAGGTCCCTTTTTGTGTCATGCCATACCATGATATACAATAGCAACTCAAGAATATCAATCAGCACAATCAATCTTTAGGTTTTATTCAACCTAGTTGTTTGATTCCATTTTTTGAACTCTCTATAGTGAAACTTTAGTATCTTACTTAGGGTTTACTTGGGTGAACACCTAGAAGATTGAGTTAGCAATCACTTAACTTCCCTGGTTAACACAATCATTTGTAACACAAATCATCACCCAACATGGTCACAGAATAGTTTAACCATAATATAGTTATTGCCATTCAAAATCAACATATTAGCATCCACTATAGTAACATATCAATTCAACTAGGATATGTCGTATTCAACCAATATAGCATCAAACAACACACAGTGTGATGAGGAGTAATACATCTACTCTAAGCATGGGTTAGATTCACTTACCTAAGCTTAGTAATAGCGTAAAATCCTAAACTTCACGAAGTGGTTCTTCCTTACTTATTATACCTATGAAAATATGACATAATTTTCAAATCAAGTATAGGTTGAACTCAAACTATTATAAGCTTTCATTTCCACTTTTTTTTTTTCTTTTAAACTTCATTTGATCATATTTTACTCATTTCTCATTTGATTTTAGTACACTTTATATCGTCACTATTGTTATTTCAAGTACTATTGATATATATTAAGAAACAAGATTGATTAATATTTTGAAAAACCCAAAAATACCCTTTTCTCATTACGACTCGATCATACGCTATCCTAACTCCAAAATTGACTCGAGTAAGCTTTAATATTGGACTAAAAACCCTAAAAATTATACTTTCTAAATTTGTCCAGTAACACTTAGTGTATCCCAAAGTGTTCATTTGATACAAATTTAATAAATTAGTTACTATATTACATATTAAGCTAATATATAAGTTTATACTAGGAAAATACATAATAAATAGTATACAAGCCCAATTAATTTCACAAAAAATCATATAAACTCATAAAAATATTTAGTTTAGTTATTGATCATCAATTACACAAAATTATCTATTATCCATTTTTACGAAAATAGCAATTTTAGCTTAAAATTATAGAAAATTAAGGAAAATAAATAAATTTTTAAGTGAGATAAAAATTAAATATTCCAAATATCATTATAAACATCCAGAAGTCTAAGCATGTAGGGCTTATTCATTAATTTCATCAAAAACTAACTATTTCAATAATTCGGTAAAATTGGCAGTTTTATTCAAAATAGGCAGTTTTATTCAAAATAATTATAAAAAATAGTAAACATGCTTAATTTAAAAAATTATTGATACCATAATTAAATATATATATATATATATATTAAGAGTATTACATACAAAAATTGAGCTTGAAACAACATCATCTAATATTTATAAAAATAAGATTAATTTTTGCCCAAATAGGGAATTTTCTTAAGGAACCCATATTTACACTAATTATTTAGTTAAAATAAAATTTCTGCATTAATATATACCTAAAATAATATGAGGAAACCAAATTTCATAATTAATGGATAACATTTGATATTTTTAGTAAATTTAACAAATTTTGGGTGGAAAATTGGTTCACTTAAATTGGCTGTCTCTAACCACCACTTGGCTGCTGCACCGTATCAGAAAAGCTTCTCCAGCTACCCTCTATTGGACCACCAAGCCCTACCAAGTCAGGTTGTAGATAACCTATAGAATCGCCTTAGCCTAACTCCATCCCTATTTCTTATTTTATATTTATTTTATATTTTTCCAACTTTTCTAAATTGTTTTCTTTTATTTTCAGAGTTCCAAAAATATAGAATTTGAGGGCTTGGGACCTATTTATATTTTTTGAACTTTTCATAATCAAATAAAATTTGGCCTTGTATGATACATGTCAATTTTTCATTTTCCTGAAGGACGTGTCATTTTCTCATCAAGTAAGTGTTGACTCATAATTTTCAATTAAAACCAGCATAACACATCATTTGATGACTCATCCATGCAATTTTTTATTAATTTTCCAATATTTTACCTAATTTTGATAATTTATTATTATTATTATATGTATGTATTTAATACATATAATGTATTTCACATTTAATACATGTATATTATGTATTGTTCAACTTCATTTACTATTTTTGAAAGTTCATTAACTTATCTCTAATATCTCGTTATATCTAAAAATTTGAATCTCTTGTTTTCGATAAATATTGGCTTTTAGCGATAAATTGGCGTTTTTCTTAAATTAATATTTTTATATAGCTTATTTTGAGAAATTGACTTTACTTGAATTACTTCATTTAACTTTTTTAACTTTATTGTGACATTTGAAATAAAACCGATAACTTAGTCTGGAGCCCTAAATTTAGGGGTTGAGATCATAGGGTTATTAAACTAGCTTGAAATCCCGGGGTATTACATTAGCAAGAACAACTCAAGTAGATAAGGAAAGTGCACAACTAGTATAAGCTCATTCCTTAGACACTCTTCATAAAATCCATGTCAAAGAGAGGATTTTGGGTAATAGCTTGCCTAACTCACCTATAAATAAAGATGACATATGATAAAGGATTCCAATCTCTCTTACCTCCACTTACATTATACACTTACTTCCGTTTTTCCAACTTAAGTATTAGAGTAGTTGTGCTAGAACCATCATTGGCACCTCTTTAAACTTATGTTTGTTCATTTTGTAGATTCCTTACAACCTCTCAACCACTTACCAAAAATCACTCATCAACACATGCATACATACATACATATATACATATATATATATATCTTAATTAATAAAAAATAGAATTACTTATTAATACCAAAAATCAACCATTAATATATCATATCCTAAGTAATTAAAAGCAAAATTACTTATTAATATTTTGCAATAAAAGGAAGTGAGGAATTAAGGCTCATAATTTGTCATATGATTCACTTTAGAGGATCATAAAACCTAATCAAATTTGACCTATTAGACTCGATGAAGTGAAATAGGTTTATGGGATATTATATAACATATAATGTGTTTCAATTTGAAAATTTTTTGAAACATGCCACAAGAGGGTATGTGTGCATATTATGAACTTTCTAACCAATTTTTTGAATTATTTTAAAACGTGAATCTTATGTTCTACGACTTCGAGATTTTAAGATAATATATGATTTATTATGATGTATAAAATATTAGGTTATCACCTAATAAAATAATTACTGACTACATTTTTATTTGGAATTGATAATAAAAGTTTAAGTTACCAATAATGTAGCTTAACCTATGAAATCATTCTCTTTGGCCTATACCACGTTAAAAAATAAAAAGACATATAGATGTTAGATAAGTTGATCTTATTTCATGTTTACCACCTTTATTCTCTTAATTTTTTCTATGATTTCTTTGAAAATATTTCTTAATTTATACATTTACGAGTGGAATTATACCATGGGATATGAAAAGAATGTTATTGTTAACCTTAAATTGAGGTATAACAAAATTGGCTACATACATGTGCCTATTGAGTTGTCTCTTAACAAAGTTTGATAATAACAAAAAGGTTAGTGAATAAAGTGTATAATACTTCATAAGAATACATTAAGGATGTTTGATAAAATCTATGTGAAAAGAGCCAAAATTTTGAGTTGTTTTAAAGTCATTAACTGGGTCAGAATGTGAGCTAGAAATAGAGTTAGAAAGTAAGACAATTAAATAGAGTAGAAGTGTTAAAAACAAAAGTCGGAATATAGGCCAAAAAGTATAATGGATGAACTATGTAGAACATTTGGAGATAGGGATTAGAATGTTGATAACAAAGTAATAGAGTAGAATCCTCAAGTTGTAGATCACTTGTTTAATACCAAAAATATGTTATTTAAGTTGGACAATTGCAAAGGAAGACTTAGCACCACTTTGTTAAGTATATTAGGGAAATATGCTCGATTCTATTTCACTTTATTTGGTTTAGGTCCATGAAGATTTTATAGAGAATATATATCCAAATTATTGAAGATCTTATCAATAAGTTCATATTGCTCTATATTGATTTATTTTAGTGAATAAGTTATAAGTCTGCTACTAGTTTCAACAAGGCATTTTAGTTGTCAATGTCGAGTTTTATCTTTTAGTTTTTTTTTTATTTTTTTTAATTCGATTTCCCACTTTCTGATTAATACTAAACCCTAACCCATTTAATATTAATTATCAACTAAAGAAATTGGGAAATTCTAGTTTTTTACTTAGAAAATTTTTGGAGTTGCCACCTGACCAAAGTCAGGAAAAAAGAAAGGAAACCATAATCAATTAGGTAGATTGATTACGATTTGGGACACAACCGTATCCTACGCCTGTGTAACATTCTGTTCTCTTTCTCTCTTTTTTTTTTTTTTTTTTTAAGCCTAGCCTAGATTCATGAATTTAAAAAGTAAAAGAAACTTAAAGAAATAAAAGTACTTAAACTAGAAAAATAAGACAAAGAAAACTAAAAAATAAAAATTTAAACTAAAAAGAAAAGCCTATGACTAGAATTGAAACAAATAAAAAAAGTAAAGCAAAGTTAGATAAAAGAAAAATAAAATGGAATAAACAAAAAAAAACAAAAGTGTGAGTAAAGTCAGACATAGGTTACCTCCCAAGAAACGCTATAGTTAACGTCGATAGCTCGACGAGATACGTCTTGTAATTCATGATTCTTCATTCGGGTGGAGATAGGACTCCTCCTGTATCTCACTTTTGAACTCTCCATACGAGTGTAAATTTATCCTTCGGCCATCGACCTTACCAACTCCATTTCATTGGTGCATGACTTCCATCGTTTCTCTCTTTATCATGCCACTTATCAAATTCATGTAGCCTAAATTTCTTCATTTTGTCTGCTTTTAGCTTAGATGCAGTTGTCACTGGGAGTTTTGAACTTTTCACCACAAAGACATGTTCCAAATGATTTCTTGACATTTTTTTTTTCCAACATTGGTGGCTTCTCTTTGGAGGATCTTAACCTAGGATCCTTTGACTTGTGGAGTGGATCAACCCCCTTCTTATTCATAATGGATTCATAAACTTCTACTTGAGTTACCACTTCTACACGATTAAGATTAGTCACTAGATTTTCATCTCCCTTTCGTAAGTAATAGCTTAAGGAATCTTTGGCAAGTGTTTCTTGCACACATGTAGATATAATGACATCAGTGGCATTAACATTATGACATCAGTGGCATTAACATTATGACATATGTCCTTTGAGTCAAGAAATTTGTTCGTTACCTCTAAAGTTTCAAAAATTATTTCATCATCCCCGACCTGTAATATCAACTTATGCTCACTAACATAAAAAATAGCCCAAGTAGTGGCTAGGAAGGGTCGACCTAAAATGATTGGCACATTAATATCCTCATTTATATCAAGTATAACAAAATCCACGAGAAAGATGAATTTTTCTACTTGCACTAAAACATTCCTTATGATGCTTCTAGGATATGTGATAGAGCTATCAGCTAATTGAAGACTCATGCGCGTTAGTTTAGGTTCTCCTAACCTTAGCTTTTTGAATAATTTATACAGCATCAAATTTATATTAGCTCCTAAGTTTGCCAAAGCATTATATACTAACAAATTACCAAGCATATAAGGAATAGTGAAACTCCCTGGATCTTTTAATTTTTGTGGCAGCTTTTTCTGGAGAAGTGCTGAGCATTCTTCGTTCAATGTGACAGTTGTAAGCTCCTCCAACTTCCTCTTGTTCAATAGAAGATCCTTCAGAAATTTTGCATACTTTGGCATCTACAAGATGACATCAACAAGAAGTAAGTTAATGTGTAATTGTTTGAAAATATTAATCAATTTACCAAATTCCTTATTTTGATCAATGTAACTTTGCTTAAGGTGCTACAGGTAAGGGATGAGAGACTTATACTCCTTTACTTTCGATGGTTCCATACTTTCTTTTGATTTTAGTGGCTTTGCATCTTCCTTACGGTTGACTTCCACTTCTTTCTCAACTACTTCCATACCATCCTTCTTCTTCACTTGTAGTTTTCTACCACTTCTTAAGGTTACAACAATAACATGTTCCTTGGGATTGATCTCGGTATTCTCTAGTAGTGTCCCTTGTTGCCTCTTAGAGATCATTTTTGCAAGTTGACCAATTTGCTCTCAAGATTGCGATTAGAAGCTTCTTGATTTCTCAATGATGATTCAATGTTGGATAGTCGAACCTCATTGCCTTGAATATATTTAGTGAGAAGTTCTTCCATACCGGACTTCTTTTCTTGAGGAAGAGGAGGTGGTAATGGTCTTTGAAATCCAAGTGGGCCAAAGTTGGTCTTCTGTTGGCCTTGGTTTTGGTTTCCCCATGAGAAATTAGAATGATTCCTCCACCCGGAATTATAAGTGTTGCTATAGGGTTATTTTGTTGCATGGGTGGATTTCCTAGATAATCTACCTGTTTTGGTTGTTCTTGTGCTCTATAACCTTGCATGCTAAAGTCACTTACATTCGGTTGTACTTATTGAGGGCCAACAGAGAGTGTATTAATCTTTTTACTCAATAGATCCACCTTGGCTGCCAAAGCAGTAGTCAAGTCCACATCATAAATTCCTGCAACCTTTTGCTTGCCTCTAGTGCTTTCCCACTGATAATTGTTCATTGCTATTCCTTCAATCAGTTTTGTGCTTACTTGGGTGTCTTTGTGTTCAAAGTACCTCCTGTGGATACATCAATTATCTGTCTTGTTGATAAATTGAAACCATTATAGAAGGTCTAAATCTACATCCATAATGGGAAGCCATGATGTGGGCACCTCCTAAGCAAGTCCTTGAACTGCTCCCAAGTATCATATAGAGTCTTAGCTTTCAATTGGGCAAAACAAGAAATGTCGTTTCGAAGTTCAGCGGTCTTCGCTGGTGGGAAATATTTCTCTAAAAATTTCTCTACCAATTCATTCCAAGTTGTGATTGAATTTCGTGGTAGGGAGTTCAATCACTGCTTTGCTCTACCCCTCAAGGAAAAAGGAAATAGTCACAGTCGAATGGCATCATCTGTGGCTCCATTGATTTTAAATGTATCACAAATCCCTAGAAAGCTAAAGATGTGATCATTAGGATCTTCATCTTGGAGACCATCAAACTGAACATATTGTTGCACCATTTGTATGATGTTGGGAGTAATTTGGAAGTTATTAGCCGCAACGGTTAGCCTTGTGATACTAGAGTCAGCTCCTATAAGTGTAGGCCTTGAATAGTTGGACATAGTCCAATTTGCTTCAGTACCGTTGTTAGCCATGTGCGGTGGATCTCCTTGATTGATGAATTTAGTGTTGGCTTCTTCACCTTCTTCCTTAATTTCAACGATTGACTCGTCTTATATGGTAGCCACAATTTATTCTTGGTCGCAATCTCAAATTTTGAAGGATAGTTCTCTCAATTTTAGGATCAAGTTCAACTAAATCTTCCGGTTTGCTTCAGGTCATACACTACAAGGGAAAGAAATATAGAATCAATTGCAGCTCTAAGTAATAAAAATAAACAATGAAAACAAAAGAGAAAGAAAAAAAATGGTCAATGTAATAAAGCAACTAATGTTCTTAATATCAAAAGTTCCCGGCAATGGCCAAAACCTTGATATAAGGCAAGTGCACCTATCAGTTTTAATATAGCAAATATGAGTTCAAGTTGATCCCTCAGAGACCTCGAGTACTAATATTAACCTTAGCTCTATTATTTAACCGGAAAATTATGATGGGTTGAATGAATTAAAAATACTAAAATTAACAAACTAACCTAATTATGAGACTTGATTAAGCAATTTAGAAAGCAATAAAATTAAGAACGACTTCAAGAAGGTAAATAACGTATTTAGGAATTATTTCCCCTAGTGTTTAACATGTAACCGCATAAAATGTATCCAATTCAATCTCTATTATTCTTGATTGGAGGGATTCACAATTAAAGTTAACACCTTTCTCAAACATATTAACCCTAATCCTAAATTATTTACTGGAATCTCTTCACTTAATAATATAATTCAAAATTGCATTAATGTATAATGAATTCCCCTACAAAAGAATAACTTTCCGGAAGAAACATGTATCTTATCTCTAAGTACACGTTTAATTCTCTCCAATTATGTCAAGATCTCATTACACATGTGATTTCTCAATCATCATGTATAATATCATAGATTGATACCCTAGGAATATCAATTAATAATTAAAACACATAATTGAATCAAGAAAAGATAGAAACTTTATTGAAAATTATCAATAAATCTAATAGTCACATGAAACCCTAGGTTCTACAATCCTAAATACAAGCATCTTAAGCAATCATAATGAAACTAAACATAAATTGCAATAAAATCAAGAAATAAAATATGAGAAACCTCTTTTGTTGGTGAAAAATCTCTTCAACCTTGAAGTTGGGTGTTGCTTTTGGCTTTTGCTCCTCCTTTTCTTCAAGTCTCTTCTCTTTTGAATGTCAAAGTTATGTGCAAAACCCTCATAAGTCCTTTTACAATGTATTGTGAAGTTTCTTTTTCTCATCACCAGACACAGCCTGGGACATAGTTGTATCCTCAAGTTGTGTAACTTACTAACCTTGGCACAAAAAATCTTCTTGCATGGACACAGCTTAGGGACATAGTTTTGTTCCAAACTATGTAACTTTCTGACCAAAAATTACCATTTTCTCATATTATCTATGTAACTTCAAAATTTTATAACTCATTCATTTGAACTCCAAATTGAGTAAAACTTGATTCCTTTTCTTCGTTTTCAATCTTAGAACGCGTTTAAACCTTGAAATAAAAATTTTACTTAATTAAGTATCAATTCTTTAAAAAAAAAAAGATGAAAGGAAATACTATAAAACCACCATGTAAAATGTATTTAAAATAAGAGTTATCAAACTTAACTTACAATAGGTGATTAATAAGTGTTAGAAATTAAAGTGTTGGGCAAAATCAACTATTTCATCTTGATCATTATTGATCTTATTATACTTTATTAGAATTGATTAGTCAAATCTTTGGAGGGTAAAGTTACAAGTTATTTAGCTCAGGACTCCAAGACTTAGGATTGGAACAACATCACTAGTTGAGAGTTAGTCATAGTTATTTTTAAATTTACTTTTATGTATACCTTTCACTTAGAAATTTTTAGAGTCCTATAATTTTTAGCAAACAAGCAAATGAAATTCTTCTTCCGAGAAACCCCTGAAAAATCATAATGATTAGAGATAAAAAGTAATAACAAGTATATGAATAGTAAAAAAAAAATTGGTAAGGATTCATCTTGGTCTGTCAGAAGAGCAAGATTGAGTCCCAATGCCAATACCAATGAAAAAAAAAATTGGTATGGATTAGCCTTGGTCTGTCAGAAGAGCAAGGTTCATTCTCGCTATTAATATAAGGGATAAGTTGGTATGGATCGGTCTTGGTCCATCAAAAGAGCGAGATTCTTTCCCTTTACCAACATAATTGTCCATTAAAGGTAATTGTGCATAAATGAATTAAATTTAAAAACCTCCCAACAAAAGCATGAACTAGGGGGATAATTAGAGGATGAGTGGATGTAAAATGTGTTTGTTTTAGATTATGGCACTTAGTGAGATTGAAGAGAGAATTGTATACACTTTAGTTAAATGGACAAAATTTTTATGACTCTTTCCCAGTTGGCGAGATGTTAAATCTAATTTCTAGTTTAAGAATCCTTGGTTAAATGACTCAGGTAAACTTTGACTTTCATAAATTAACTAGTAAACTCTAGTATTACGTATTGTTGGAGCATTCGAATATGGTTAGGTAAAATTATGATATTGTTAAGGGTGAAATTGATTGACTTTATTATTGCAAGTTAATTGAAAATGATTTTCTTACTTTTCTTCAGGTCAAGTGTATTCGTTCACCGGTTTCCTAAGTAGTGAGAAATTTTGTTTAGCATTTCTTGTCCCAAAATTTTTGTTTTAGTTTATTTGCTTGAGGAAAAGCAAATGCTGAAGTGTGGGGAAGTTTGATAACACTTATTTTAAATATATTTTACATGGTGATTTTATAGTATTTCCCTTTCATCTTTGGTTTTCTTTAAAGAAATTGATTCTTAATTGAGTAAAATTCTAACTTCAAGGTTTGAACGCATTCTCGAATTGAAAACGAAGAAAAAGAATCAAGTTTCACTCAATTTGAAGTTCAAATGAATGAGTTGTGAAGTTTTGAAATTACATAAACAATTGAAAAAAATGGAAATTTTTGTTCAGAAAGTTACACAGTCTGGGACACAACTGTATCCCTAGGCTGTATCCATGCAAGAAGATTTTTTATGCCAAGGTCAGTAAGTTCAACCTGAGGACACAACAGTGTCCCAACCTGTGTCTGCTGATGAAAAAAAGAAACTTCACAATACATTGTAAAAGGACTTATGAGGGTTTTACACATAACTTTTAACATTCAAAAGATAAGAGACTTGAAGAAAAGGAGGAGCAAAAGGCGAAAGTAACACCCAACTTCAAGATTGAAGAGATTTTTCATCAACAAAAGGGGTTTCTCATATTTTATTTATTAATTTTATTGCAATTCGTGTTTAGTTTCATTGTGATAGCTTAAGATTATTGTATTTAGGATTATGAAACCTAGGGTTTCATGTGACTATTAGGTTTATTGATAATTTTCAATGAAGTTTCTATCTTTTCTTGATTCAATTATGTGTTTTAATTGTTAATTAATATTTCTAGGGTATCAATCTTTGATATTATGCATGATGATTGAGAAATCACATGTATAATGAGATCTTGACATAATTGGAGAGAATTAAATGTATACTTAGAGATAAGATACATGTTTCTTCCGAAAAGTTGTTCTTTTGTGGGGGAATTCATTGTACATTAATGCGATTGTAAATTATAATACTAAGTGAAGAGATTTCGATAAATAATTTTGGATTAGGGTTAATATGCTTGAGAAAGGTGTTAACTTTAATTGTGAATCCTTCTCGTCAAGAATAATAGAGATTAAATTGGATACATTTTAAGCGGTCACATGTTAAACACTAAGGGAAATAATTCCTAAATACATTATTTTCCTTCTTGAAGTCGTTTTTAATTATATTGCTTCCTAAATTGCTTAATCAAGTCTTATAATTAAATTAGTTTGTTAATTTTAGTATTTTTAATTCATTCAACTCATCACAAATTTCTGGTTAAATAATAGAGCTAAGGTTAATATTAGTACTCGAGGTCTCTAAGGGATCAACTTGGACTTACATCCGCTATATTAAAATTGATAGGTGGGCTTGTCTTGTATCATTAAGACCCTATATATATATATATATATATAAAAAACTAAACGATAATGACTAGGGAAAAAAATCGAGTGTCTATAGTTTGAGAAAAACTTTGCCATAAAAACAAAAGAGATACTGTTTTTATCTCAGGATAACTTTATCCTAAGGAATACTATGACTAATTAGCTAAGGATTCGACGATGATAAGCTTGTAACGAAGATTAGTGAGGGTAGCACCCCTGTGGGCTAGCAAAAACCCTAAACTAAATAATGAGAACTTAGTTGTATCCCAATCAGTTGACTAACCAATATGGTCAAAGCACTCCTCGAGCTGGCTAAGACCAAAAAATGAATTGAGAAAACTTAGTTGCGCCCTAATAAGCTGACTAACCAAGGTGATCAAAATGCCCTTTATGATGGCTAAGACCTAAAGATGAGAAAACTTGGCCGTATTCTAATAAGCTGACTAACCAAGGCGGTCAAAGTGACCTTTGAGTTTACTAAGACCTAAAGATGAGGAAACTTGGTTATGTCCTAATGAGCTGACTAATTAAGGCGATCAAAGTGCTCCTTGAGTTGACTAAAACCTAAAAATAAGAAAACTTGAATTCAGATAACGCTTCCTGAGCTTGCTAAATCCCTTGAAGAAATTATGAGTTGGGCAATGTTCTGTGAATCAGGCGACTAAGAGCCTAAGAAACTCTGGATTGGGATTGCGCTCTACAAGCTAGTTAGCTCCCTAAAAGATTATAAATTTTGACTGTAGTCTTGGAACCAGCTGTCCTAAGAGTTTTTAAGAATTAACTGTTTTTAGAAATCAAACTATCATCCTTAAAGGGGATCCAAATGCAAATGCGATGTTTTATAAAGCTCAAAACCACTTACCTGGTCCTAATGATAGTTCCCAAATAGGAAAATGTTTTCTTGAGCAATCTAACTAGAACAAACGGTTTTGACCCTTTCCTCTACCTCTTTTTGTTCTTGCTCTTCTTCTTCTTTCTTCTTCTACCTCTTCTTCTTCTAATTTTTCTTTTTCCTTTTTCTCTTTTTTTTTTCTTTCTTTTCTTTTCTTTTTTTTTCCTTTTTCTTTCTTTTTTGGAAAGAAATTTAGGCTTGAAACAAATATATGTTTGCTATACTTAAAGACACATTTACGAAGGCGTCTTTAACAAATGAAGCATCTTCATCTCTTGACCAAACATGTTACGTCTTGAATTTGTAGACTAACTTAATCGATTTTCCATGTAAACCTTTATTCTCAAGCGAGTTTCTACTTATGTGCCACCCATTGCTCTTTCTAAACATGGTCCTATCCTGAAAAATAGAAAACAAATCTCCCTCTTTGGGGGGGTGAACCATAATAAAGTATTAAAAGAATTTTTATCAATAGACATCGTTCTAAGTTAAGTGTTTATTTTTTCTTGTGTACAGGGTTTATTTAGATAGAGCGAGAAGTGGGGACTTTTAGTGGAATGAGAAAGGGGTTAAAGATATTGCCTAATGTCAACAACCACTAGGAATACCAACTTTACAAGTAGAAAATGAAAATGAGACCACAGTAATACTAAGATTGTTTACATTTCATAATCTGAGCAAAAATTCTGTTGATTTTTTAAGGGTAGTATATCTTTAATGAGTTAGCATTTACTGGGTCTTTCAAGTCCGAACCATCCATTTGAGATAGGATTACAGCTCCCCAAGGCAATACTTTCTTCACAATGTAAGGCCCTCTATAGTTTAGAGCAAACTTCCCTATCGAATCATGTATATAAGGCAAAGTCTTCCTCAGTACTATGTCTCCTTGCTCAAAACTTCGGGGTCACACTTTCTTGTTAAAAGCCTTGGCCATTCATTGATGATAGCAGATGTTGTGGCATAAAGCTACTAACCTCCTCTCATCAATCAAATTCAATTGCTCTATTCATTTTTTGATCTAATCAACCTCCTTAGAGATGGGATTTCGACTTCTACTAGTAGTGTAGCCTTCGTCTCATATACCAACGACTAGGGGGTTGCTCCTATTACTGTTCTGATAGAAGTTCGATAGGCCATGAGTACAAATGGTAACATCTTATGCCAATCTTGATATGTGAAGGCCATCTTCTTAATAATTCTTTTAATATTCTTGTTGGCCGCTTTTACTGCTCAATTTATCAAAGGTCGATACGGAGTGGAATTTCTATGAATGATCCTAAACTGCCGGTATAACTCTGACATTAATTTATTGTTCAGGTTCGTACCATTATCAATAATAATAGTCTCTGGTGTACCGTATTGAGCCAGTATGTCTCTCTTGATGAACTTGACCACTACTCCTTTCGTCAAACTAGAGTAGGATGAGACTTCAACTTACTTAGTGAAATAATCAATAGCTACTAGTATAAATCGGTGCCTGTTAAATGCCTTTGGAGTGATCGGGCCAATGATGTCTATCCCACATCGAAAAAGGCCATGGTACAGATAATATGTGCAATTCTTAAGGTAGAGCATTTACTTTGTTCACATAGATTTGGCACAAATGGTAGTGTCTAACATGTTTGATGCAATCTACTTCTATGGCCAACCAATAATATCTCATCCTCATAATCTTCTTGGCGAGCATGTAGCCATTCATGTGGGGGCAACATACTCCGTGTACTTCTTTCATTAGCACCTCTGCCTCTTTCTTATCTACATAACGTAAAAGCATACCATCAAACGATTGTCGGTACAATGTAGACTCGCTTATCAAGTACTAAGCAACCAATCTTCTAATTATTTTCTAATCCCTCTTCTTAGCCTCTTCGGGGTATATTTCATGTTGCAAGAATGTTTTGATATCATAATACCAAGGCTTTTTGACACATGAACTTTCCATTGCTAAACAGAAAGCAAGTTTTTCTTCAATTTTGATCTTAAGTGGTTGAATCTCTACTCCTCCCGATATTTGGATCATGGAGGCCAAAGTAGCGAAAGCATCAGCAATTGGTTTTGAACCCTTGGCATATACGTGAATGTAATCTTTTCAAACTTGGCTATCAATTCGGCCAAGTATTGGATTTGGGGTCTTTCATCTTATACTCGCCCCAAGCTTAGCCTATGATCAATAAGGAATCTCCATACACCTCTAATTCCCGTATCTCTTTAAATAATGCAATCTTGAGTCCTAAAATACATGCCTTGTATTGTACAATATTATTAGTATACGGGAAAGCCAGTCTCACAGCCATTGGAAATTGTATACCTTCAGGAGACACCAGAATTGCCCCAACTCCACATCCGAACACATTAGCTACTCAATTAAAGAACATTTTCTATCCTGAAGGCTTCTCAATTGCTTCGCAATCAAAATCATTTTCTGCTACCAAGATACTTTCATCAGGAAACTTAACTCGTGCATCTTGAGGGGTATCCTTAGAGTGACTCTCCACTAACTAATCTACCAAGGCTTGTCCCTTAACTAAACTTTCGCTCATATACTTGATGTCAAATTCTGTCAACAACATCTGCCACTTTGAAACTCTATTGATGAGAGTCGGTTTTTTTGCTAAGTACTTTAAAGGATAATATTGTATTATCAACTCAATTTGATAGTAAAGGTATATTGTTTAAGCCGATGCATGACCTAAACCAATGCACAACAGGTCCTTTTAGCTTTTGAGTATTTTTGTTCCCCTTCTATAAACTTCTTACTCAAATAATAAACGGCCCACTCCTTCCCTTCTTCATCCTTTTGACCCAGTACGGACCCCATGGATTCGGACACTATGGCTAGGTATAAGAACAATAGCTTTCCAGGCTTAGGAGCCACTAATACTGGTGGATTCTTAAAGTATATTTAATTTTTGTGAAAGCCTCTTCGCATTCCTCATCCTAGTTGATCCTTACGTTCTTCTTTAATAGCTTGAAAAGAGGGTGCCATTTGTCTGTTAGCTGCGATATGAATTGAGCTATGTAATTTAAACGCCCCAATAATCTTCGAACTTCCTTGAGTGTACGTAGAGGAGGCATGTCAATTATAGCCTTAGCTTTATCAGGATTGACTTCAATTCCCCTTTAGCTAATTATGAAACCCAACAATTTTCTTGACGTCGCTCCAAAAGTACACTTCTCTGGATTCAACTTCAACTGGAACTTCCTCAATTTGTTAAATAGCTTCCTTAGGTTTTCTAAGTGATCTTCCTCTTTCTTGGATTTCATAATCATATCATCAACATATACTTCTATCTCTTTATGCATCATATCATGAAAGATTACAACTATGGCCCTTTGATACATTGCCCTTGCATTCTTGAGCCCAAACAACATCACCTTATAGCAAAATATACCCTAAGTTGTAACAAAAGTTATCTTAGTGTTATCCTCTTCGGACATCTGGATCTGATTATACCTTGAAAAACCATCCATGAATGAAAATAGATGATTTCCAGCTGTGTTATCCACCAAGACATCAATGTGTGGCAATGGAAAATTGTCTTTAAGCGTTGCCTGGTTAAGATCTTGAAAGTCTACGCACATTCTAACCTCCCCATTCTTCTTCATTACTAGAATAATATTGGCTAACCATTCTAGGTAATCTGACACCTCAATGAATCCAACTTCCAGTAGTTTCTTAACTTCTTCTTTAATTTTCAACAAGACATCAGGTCGAAATCTCCTTAACTTTTGCTTTTTTGGTTTGGCGCCTTCTTGTATGGGTAAATAGTGGACTATGATCGATAGGTCCAACCCTAGCGTATCTTCATTCGACTAAGCAAACATGTCTTGATATTCGGCCAACAATGTAATCATTTTTTTTTGTTTCTCTTTTAGATTCCCTTTGATTTTTAGATTCTTAGGATTGTTTTCATCCTCCACATTGATTGTTTCAATCGGTTCATCAATAGTAATTCTACTCAATTCATGCTTTTGCCATTCATGTTATATATTACTGTAGTCATTAACATGGTTCCCGATGACTAACCTAGTAGGGTTAGATGTGATATTGATATTCTCATTTTCTACCTGTGCAAGATATTCTTAGTTTTCACTTGGTTTATTAAATCTAGGAAAAGTGCATAAAGAAAAATGTATGTAAGCAAAAGAGAACCGAAACACAACAAAGGAAAGAAATGAACTAATGATTTTATTGAATGAATGGAAGTGAATCACAAATGAGATAAAGGCCTAAGTAATATTTTTTAAATGAAAGGTTTAATGATATATTTGGAATGATGACTATTGAAAATAAAAATTTTAAAAATATTGACTAAGGGTTACCCTTTACCCTAGGGAAGACCTGTTGCCTTTCACTAGGATAGAGAACCAGTTATTCAAATGGTGGTGGGACTTAGGCGAGCTATTGATCCTTCATTAGTAGATTCCAGGGCTTGAGTCTCTTCTTGTATGAATGTCTCAACTAACGGCGGAAAGGTTACTGGGGCATGGTATAATCTATTGCCTCTCTTGCTTGTCGCTTGTTTCTTCTAGAATTCTTCTACCAAGGTGAGATTGTAGCTAAGGCCATAGGTGCCAATTTTGCTTATCTTAAATTCTATTCTTTTGTCTTCTTCTTTGTCGGGACCAGTAATCATGCTTACTTTTTCAAACATTTGTAAGCCTAACTCTTCTTGCCCTTCACTTCCTATATAGGGTATGGCTGTTTCTTTGTAAATTTCATAATCTTGGTCTCTCAGAGTTGTAATCACCTGGCCATTTAAGATAAACTTCAACTTTTGGTGTAAGCTCAAGGGTATGGCCCTTGCTGCGTGAATCCAAAGTCTTCCCAAGAGTAAATTGAAAGATCTTGGAATGTCCATGACTTGGAATCGAATAGTGAAGTGTTGAGGGCCAATACTTACGGATAAATCTATCTCCCCTATAATCTCTCTTCCGGAACCATCAAAGGCCCTAATTGTTGTAGAAGAAGGCCTAATTACAAATGTGTCGATGCCTAGCAAATCCAAGGTGGCAAGTGGACAGACGTTCAATGATGATCCATTGTCAAGGAGTACTTTGGTAATGATTATATCATTACTCCTTACCATGATAAAGAGTGGTTTCATATGCTTGTTCCCTTCTTCGCCTAATTCTTCAGTTAAAAAGGAAATTTAATCCATGGCGAGGATGAAATTAGTGACTAGTCCCATGTTTTCAGTCGAAATTTCATGAGGGACATTCACCTCCTTTAAAGTATGAAACAAAGCTTCCCTATGTGGTTCAGATGTGATCAACAAGCTCATCAATGATATTTGTGCAAGAGTCTTACTAAGTTATTTCATGATCTTGTACTCACTCGACTTGATCATCTTAGTAAAAGCTGATAGCCCTTCAACATATTCGGCCATCATTTTATCATTCGATTCCCCCCGTATGGCCTTCCTCTCATGCTCTTCTCTTGGGTGGTAAATTCTTCCCAATTGAGTAACCCCCCCTACCAGAGGACCTAATTTCTCCTAATTTACCAAGTGATAGTTAAAGGGGGTAACCTTGTAATTTTCTGGTGCCAATGGTACGTGAAATGTGTACCTCTTCCCTTTTGGAGTCTAGTCGCTAGTATAGAACTCAAAAACCTTAGGCTTCTTATCTAAATTAATGACGTTGACGGTACAGTCATAAAAAATCATACCAATCATCGGCCTATGGTTAAGTAGGAGATTATTGTTAATGTTAGGGGCTGAGGCTTCTACAAAATTTATCTGCACTATCCCTTCATCTATCAGGTCCTGAATTATGTTCCTCAATCTCCAACACACATTAGTTGAATGCCTTACTTACCCACAATGGTATTCACACTTTACTGTGGGGTCAAGATTCTCGGCGAGTACTGATCACTAGGCAGTTCATACCATATCAAATTATCCTTTTACAACTTCTTGAAAACTTGACTTAATGGGACTGGTATCTTAGTAAATTGTTTATAGGTCTTGTTAGCCTAAGGCTAGTCCCTGAACTATCGTTAAGTCAAAGGAGGACTCGTTCTAAAGGTAGCTTGAGCATTTGAATTTACCATGCTGACCGTGGGTTCTTTAGGCTTGTTGCCCATTGATAGGACCAGATGATGAAACTGGTGACCGTCTGCCTGTTGGCTCTTGAAGCTTGCTGGAAGAGATGGAACTTTCAATCCTGTACGCTACTGCTACCACTTTAGCAAAACTAGACAAGGCTTGCTCGATAAGATGGGAGAAGTAAGGCCTTTCTAAGGTGTTAATGAAATTTGATGTAAGCTCCTTCTCAGTAGTAGGAGTAGAGATTCTTACAGCCAAGGAGTTCCACCTTTACGCATATTCTTTGAATGATTCATTATTCTTCTTTTACAGGGTGACTAGGTCCATCATAGTCCCATTAGACTATCTTAGAATGTTTGTACCATGAGTGAATCATACTAAACATATTTATCCATCTTCTTAATATACAACTTAGTATAGAGCTTGAGGCAGCTCGTCCCATTATACTTTTCGAACTTTGGTACCTTAAACTTGTCAAGGTATGATCTAATGTCGTATGTGGAAAACTCGATGATTCCTACATGTTCAAATCCATCATACCCTTCAAGTGCTTTCATCTTCTCAGCTATTTGTTGCGTCGATTTCTTTTCCAGTTCTTTTAAGCTATCTATGCTAGTCCCTTAGTCAGCTGATCTAAGGGCCACATACCTATCAGGTTCGAAGGTTGGGTTGACTTTTGGGTAAACTCCTTTTGACTCAAATGGGTCTTTTGGATATTCATGCTTTGCTTTGGGAACCTACATATTCTTCCTACAATGGGCCTTGGAGCTTTTTTCATTAGCCAGTGTTATGGCTTACAGCAAAGCGATGCTATCTACTAAGAAACTCATTTGTTATACCATTTCTCCATAGCCCTTTTTATGGAACGGAACCTTAGCTCAGAGGGATCATTAACCTTAGGTTCTCCATCATTTCCTTAGGTGGTGGCCATCCTAGTTTGGGAACATGTTCTAATCGAACTTCGCTGAAAGACTTGATGTTTGGGAATTATCTAGACATTTTACCTAAATTGTTCACTCAGTACAGGGTTACTATATATTACATTTTTCTAAGAAAAGTTATTAAATATATGAATGTAGGATGTACAATACGTGAATGTAATGAAAATTAAGAATTAGCAAGAGACCTTTGATGTGGCAAAACCTAACTAATTTTTATTAATTTTTGCAATTGTGAAGCTTTACATCACTTATTTGGTTCAAGAAAGAATCCTAAAGAAAGCATACATTAAAAGAGCGTAAAAAATCTAAATTCTAATCTTCCTATGCTTAGTGAGCTTGTCTTGAGTCTTCTTCCTCTTTTGGATCTTAGGAGCCTCCTCTTCCTTGCCCTTGTTCATTTTCAACTGTACTTCCAATGCCTTTATCTTTTGGTGATACTTGTCACAACAATTCTCCAACTGCTGTTCTCTTTTACTTGTTCTCTCGAGTTTAGCTTCGATTTGGACTTCTCCTTTCTCCTTGCTGTTTTTCATATCTTTCAATTTGGTTGTTTGGCTCCTGCCTACTATCCCCTTAGTGGTAGGGGTGGTCTTTTTTATGCACCAAAGAGCTCAGTTGCTTAGGAGCTTGGCTACTTTATCAGCTACCAACATGCTAGGGTTATGAAAGTCTAGTGAAATGGCTTCTAATGAGGGTCTAGGGATCATGTCTTCAATGAGTCCATTGGCTAAGACATATCCTGTGCAAAGGTTGAAGCCGATTAGGGGCATCGCCTTGAAATCTTCACATCTTCTTATCATTTTCTTGCTTGTAAACCACCAGGGCATTAACATTAACTCTTTGGCTTTCATACTCTGAAAGTATTGGATCAAGTACTGATTACTTATATTTTTTGGCAGCTTAATTCTTTCTTCAAAAGACTTAATGAGATTGTATTGCTGGGTAAACTCAGCCTGGTTGAAATTAAGTTAGTAACTTTTGATGTAGCTAACAAACTAGATTGTGAGTAGAACTATGCTAGTCTTTAGTTCTCTTCGTTTCTTCTCCTTGAGATGATTTAGTGATCGAATTTGCTTGGCCAGGAGTGTTGGGACATATGATTTCCCTTCAAGAAATTAGGCTATGATTTCTACAATTCTGAAGTGGACCTAGCGTCTATTATTAGGGAACAAGATAGTATTAAAGACTATCAATATAAAAGCATTGAGTTGGTACTGGTGCCATGCTTTCAAGTTTGCACAAAAAACCTCCCTTTTATTTCTATGCTTCAATTTAGTAGAAAATTAGTCTATAACATTCTCTAACCAAATGGTCTTTCCTTGATTTAGAACCTTGTTTATCTTAGTTTTTCTGATTCCCAACAACTTGCTGAAGATCCTCGGTGCTGCAGCTTCCAAGTCTGAGACGTAATTTTCATCAATGATTGCAGAGGCCCACAACAATTGGGAGTATTCTTCTAAAGTTAGGCTTAGCTTATGTGAGCCCATATAGTAACTGACGGATTCGGGCTCCCATAGGTAGACTAAGGCCCGCACTAGAGTGATGTTCACGAGGATCTTCTACAGAGAGAGGATGGGCCTAATATTGTTTTTAATAAACTCCTGCTTATCTGGGCTGAAAAGTCGAAATCACATCTGAAGTAGTCTTTAAGGCCAATGCGGTGGGTGGACATGAATTTCATCAAAGGGCTCTTGACTTGATTTAACTATGCTTATGTAAAAAAGAAATCAAAATTACAATTACAACCTATTCTAAACTTTACACAGAATTGTTACAAATTATTTACAAGGAAATATTACAACTACAACTTCACAACTGCCCTTGTCCATTTAAGTATGCCACATCATAGGGTTTTGTGATTTTTTTGAAAAAAAAGGGGTGGGTTCTAAAGGTTCTCAAGTTCTGCAATCACTATGTTTTTTCAAAGTAACGGTTCTATAGTCGCATCTAAACTTGAGTGGAGTCACTTGATCGGCCCCGGAATGTGGTTGCCCCATAACATCCGAAGCTTACACAATGGCCCCCCTCCTAAGGTCCTATGACGGCCTGGCGTAGATTGATCAGTGAATATGGCCAGGAGTTGCGGATGTCAGGGGATTCATAGGTGTGGTTTGTGCAATTTAGACGATGGTGTATGTGTGATTTTGAATTGGGATGAGTTCAAGCTGAAAAAAAAAAAAAAAACTCCCCTTTTGTTTTGGCATATATATGTATTTATAAATTCAAAATAAATCGTATCGAATCGTATCTATCATACCTGATTTAATAAAAATTAAACTAGATTCGAATTATTTATATTAATTTAAATTTGATTTAATAAAATCAAACTAGATTCGAATGATTCAAATCCGAATGAAAAAGATTTGATTATATACGATCCTGCTTATTCATCTTGCTTTTTGTGAAAAATGAAAAAAAAGATAGAAAAATAAAAGACACATAAGTGTCTCGCGAGATTCAAACTTGTAATCTCAAATTAACTTCAAATTAAATACTCTAATGCTTATTTATTAAACTGTTTTTCTGTACCTTGATTTTTAATACAATTGAATTGTACTTAAAACACGCGACTCTTTAAAATAATTTTTGAACTAAGCTAAAACTAAATTATCGACCCTAAAATAATTTACTTTCTAAAATGTCTTTATAATTTTTTTCTTTTCTCATTTTTTGGTATTTTTATTTGTCAATTTTTATTATTTTTGAATTAGGACCCTATTAAAAAAAAGAAGACTAAACTGTAACGACTAGAGGCAAAAAATCGACTATCTATGGTTAAGAAATGAAAAGGTGTGGAATCATGCAAAGTGATTGTGTTCATGGTATGAAGAAAGTTTTGAACTAGTACGAAGAAGCTGTAAGGTTTTTTTTTTTGTATCTTTTTTTTTTTTTTTATTTGTGGAATTAGAACAAGACTCGAATTGCAAAAGTTCAAGGATAAGGATCTTTTTAAAGCTACTAATATTTCGAAGGATATAAAGGAAGAATATCAAGTGTGGTTTTCAAATTCAATTTAGAGAAAAGATATTGTGCTTTTTCAAAAATTGGATAATTTTATATATTCTAAGATTATCTCAGTTTAAATTTAAGAGAGATATTTTTCAAGAGTAGAATTGGATAAGATTACCTCATGAAAAGATTATCTTGAATAGTTTATTATGCGAAATGTGTGGGAACGTATTCTAGAGTTACATGCAAGTGTATCCACAAATATATACACAAATTGTATTCGAGATTATGTATAGATACATATGAAGAGACCGAAGGAATGATAATATTATCCAGTTTTGAGCAGATCAATAATTTAATTTTTGAATTTTCAACTCTTAAAAATAAAATTTCAGAATTAAGGAATACATGAGTTCACTGGATAATCAAATGTTTCGAGAGCCATCAGGATATAAGAGCAACTTTTCAAAATTTTCAAATGTTTTTGAATAGAAGATTTGATTTTTATTTTCTTGCGGTAAAAAAATTATGCCTCCTTGTTTGATTAAGGAAGAAAGAAAAGTAGAAAGAAATATAGTAATATGATTTTTTTATTGTACTAAAATATCATAAAAACTCTTATAATTTCAAAATATACTTTTTTTTAAGGGTAGAATGATAATTTCATTGGAATTCCTTCCAATTCTCTCTATATTTGAAGCGAATAATTTTGGTAGCCCAAGGGAAAGTTTTCCCTTGCAAATCACTTCCCTTTCCCTTTCCCTACTTTTCTAAACAATGAAAATGTTCTTAAAATTTTCAACTTCCTCTCCTTCCCTTAGTCCAAACATAGTGTTAGTGGCCTAGTCAACTAGCTTATACCAAAGGTTGATCTTGCTCAAGTGCTAGCTCATATTTTCCTTCTAACTTTTCTCTAAAATTCATCTTTTTTTCTTTCACAATTTGATCTTAAATATGTCCTAAACCTTTTCCTTATTCCGATTAATGTTTGCTATTGCTTTTTTTTTTTCTTTTTTCCCATAAAGTCATTGTTAACATAGATTCATTATATTGGTTGATTCCCATGTGTTTCACTAATTATGTAGATTATCATTAGAAGTATGCAAACGGATTAAATGGACCAACCCAACTAAACCCACTTTAGCTCACGGATTAAACGGGTCGAGTCCATTTGGCCCACTTTTAAACGAACAAAAAAATCTTGATTATAACCCGTTTAAAAAACAAGTTAAATAGCTTAACCTATGAGCTAAAGGAATAAATATATTAAATAGGCCAACCTAAATTTACCTATTTTGGCTCGCAGGTTGGACTCATTTGACCCACTTTTAGACGAAACAAAAAACATTTATCTAAACCCTTTTAAAAAGAGGGTTAAATAGGCTGGCCCGCTAGCCAAAACCTACTTGTACACCTTTAATTATCATAAGGAAGAATTATCGAAAATGATTGCCTTAGCATTAAACAAAATAGAATTATTTAGATTTGAGATAAAACTTCTTCTAGCATGGTGGCTTTGATTCACTGTTCCATACAAACCAAAAGGAGCTTAGGAATCTCTTGTTTATCACCCACTTATACAATTAAACTGAATAAAATTTATTTGGGTACTTGATAGTAATATATGCATGTACTAATAATTTATGTAACTCTAATTGCATAAATTAAATATGTACGAAATGTAAAGATTAAAAAAAGAAAAACATTAAATATTTATAGATGCAAAGTGGTACTATGAATTGACAATTAAATGTTGAACTATAAACTACACAAAATTTATTTCAACAAGCAATAAGCTTTTTATTTTTGTTATAAGTAAAGAAATTCTCTAAAACTATTACTTAATCAAATCCCATTACTTTCTTACCAAGAAAAAGAAAATGTTTTTATATTATGTAAAAAAGAAGAATAGTATACATTATAACATGAATATCTTTACAAATATCATCTACAAAGTTTCACCCTACGATAAGGAGAAAAGTGCTTTCTTGTTGATTAAATAAATAAATAAATAAGTCATAAATAAAAGAATTAGCTCGGCATAAAGTAAATTTGATACTTACCAATTAGAATATAATAACATCTCCACAATAATGTGAGCCTAAAAGGATTATCATTTTGCTTTATTATATTAGATTTACTGTAATCAAATATGATGACATCATATCCATATCTATACTTAATCAAAAACATGAAATCGAGGAACTTGCTAATTTTTTGAATAATAGTTTTTATTTCTTATAATATAAAATACTTGAATCATTTTTTACCACATAGTAAGTCTCTCAACAAGTTTTTTAAAAAACGCAAAAACCATCCTAAAACTTATTAAAAAATACTTTATAGGATTTTTACTAGGTCGGATGGTTCAGGAATCTTGTTACAATCCGCCCTTACCACTTACTTAGTTGCATCTATACTTTTTTTTTTCTTTAATGGTCCCCGAAAAAAAATTTAATAAATCTTTGTAAATTATAATTAAGCATTTCAAAAGATAGGGATATTCTATGTAGCCTCTATTGGAACCTTTCGTTTGATTTGAAAATACATTTTATTGAGCATTCATATGTATTACTAAATCTTTACTTAACTAATCCAAAAACAGAATCATTACCTAATAATCTGAAAATGTAAGAAAAATAATCAATCACATCTTGAAATTTAAAGGACTCTTATACGTGTCGAACTTTGACCTATTTAACTTAATTAAGTCAGATAGGTTCATTACATTCCAATTTTAAATATTTTAACCGCATACCGCAAGCAGGCAGGTATCGATTACGGACCTTTTACTTACCTTTGAATTATTAATCAACCTACACGTTGTCTTCTGCAATTCTGAAGTAAAATATATATTGTTAATACTTACAAATAGTAGTTGCCCACCTAATAAAATAATTATTAAATAAAAGTACAAGTTACCAATAATGCGACCTAACTTATAAAATCGTTTAATATTTTTTGCTTATACCTCGATCAAATAGAAAAACATATAGAAGCTTAAAACCCTGATCTTATTCCATCTCTGCAGCCTCATCTAAAGTATTCTCTTAATTTCTTCTACGTTTTCTCTGAAAATATTCCTTAATTTATGCATTTGAGATTTGAGTCGTACAGTGGATATTAAAAGAATGCTACCTTTTCAATATGCCAATTCTAATGATGATGTCTATTCACCTGTACTTGAGTTTATTGGTTTTTTACGGCGAGCACAGGGAGTTGACACGGAATGATAATTTTATTATGTAAGTATTATTTTATTTTATATTATTTGGACTAAATATGATAATATTATTATCTTATATTTGATTAGAATGGTATTTTATATTTACGATAACAAATCTTATTAGTTTCATTTTCTATTATAATTGTTATTTAATAACCATTACATTGATTTTAGATCACGGGTTTTTCATTTGTTATTTATATTAATATCCTTTATTTTTATGGTTTTGATACAAACAATGAATGAATAAAAATTTACCCCCATAAAAACTGGTATGACATCTTTTTTTTTTTTATATTTTTGTTCCTTCTGTGGCGTAAAATCATCATTAATTTTATGATGGTATGATGCTATACAAATTAGTGTTAATGTGAGGTTAAACATTATGGTGGTGTGATAGCATCAACAGATAATCAATTAAATATGAGTTTATGGTGATTTCTACTGTAATTATTGTTTAATTTAATTTTTGATTGATTTCCACTATTTCCAGCAGTGCGTCCTTTATCTTAAATCAGTATGCTTTTGCTATCTCACATACAAGTTGATACCAGAGTGTAGATAGTCCTTTCATTTCTTAAAAGAAGAAAAGGAATTCAAAATTAAAAAAAAAAAAATGTCCTTTCGTTGTCCATAAAGGAGAGACAGTCCAAAAAACAAACGAAACAAAAGAGGATAGTTTTTAACATCGGGGAAAACGTAGTATGATCATTCTTGACATTGCAAGCATGTTTGTGAAATCGCCCATGTTTAATGATATAGAGAATGGATTTGACCCAGAGCGTTGTCTAAACGAAACAGGTCATAGGTCGCCATTGGAGCTAGGTAAAAACCGATTCGCATTGCAAGCCAAATTAGATCGAATCAGAATAAATTAAAATGTAAATTAAATTTAAGTCATATTTTTAGGTTTAAAAAAATTATAAATTAAACCTGAAAGTTAAAAAAAAATTTGAAAGTTATCGAACCAAGATAAGTGAAAAAATAATAATAATTTGTGGTAATCAATATCTTGGTTGTGAAAGGTTTATGACCATGCCATTCAAGAAAAGCAAAACGATATTATATATTTTTATAAAAGTCCTAAAAATATCATTATTACAAAAATAATTTTAAGAATATTACACTTAAATTCAGTTTTTCAAAATGAAAATTTAAAATGAAATAAAATTACATCTTAAAGAGCCCATATTGAGCATCTTAAAAAATCCATTTTGCAAGAGTTAAATATAATAACACTTAAATATATGGTTGTAACATGCATTTTGTGTAGTGGTCGAGGCTTTAGACTTTTACATCTAACATTGTTGGATGCTTGTAGGACTTTTTATTTATATTATTAAATTTTTTAAAAATTTAAGTAATCGTTCTATAATTAATTACCAATTAACTCTTTCTTTTTAATCAATTAACATTTTAGTTATTGTAATATCTATATTCTAAAAGAATACTTAAGGTTATTATTATCATTTCAATAAATTATTACTCATAATTTTCTTCGATAATTTTCACGTCCCATTTTATAATCCATATTTTTCCTACCCATGCTCTTTGTTCCCTTTACTGGCATTCATTTCCTCTCTCTAATTAACGACAAAAAATCATCCATTCGTTGTACTCATAGTTACTTTAGAACTTCAACGTCTCTTATGCATTTTCTCTCCATAACTAGAATCTTGATTTCTTCTCCAATCAAAGTGTATGTTTCAATTTGTTATCGTGTTTTTTATTTTTTCTTTGTTTCAATTCCAATGGAGGCATATTATTTCTTCATAGGTTAGTGTGTTTATTTAATTTTGAATTCAAATTACGATGCAAAAATAATTCTATTTCATTTATGGATTTAATTTTTGTTATAGTTCCTAATTTGAGTTATTCACTGGTCATGTTTATAAACATGTTGCATTTGAAGCCTGCATCGTGCTTCGAAGTTGTCGATTTGGAGAGTTAGTATGTTAGTGGTGGCGATTATATATTTTTCAAGATTTCGATTTCAATTCTGAGATATTCAAAAACTTGGATGGTTTTGGTACTATTGTTGATGGCATCAAAGACATTGTTGTTGAGATGTTCAGGCTTAAACCATTTTCTTCGATTTCTTCCGGTTCTTCTTTCTCTTAAAGTCCAACGGTAACAAAACGCAAATTCATATATAATTATTTTTTTATCCTTTCATCCTCTGCTTTACATCCATTCTGATTGTAGTTGTTAATTTATTAAGTCCACCAAATATAGACATTGGTCATAATATTCACAAAGCTTGATGGCTATTTCACTGTTTGTCTAAATATACTTGATAACAAACATCATAAGGTATAGCTTAACTTAAGATTGTTACTTTTTTGAATATATATTATTTATTCATTTTCACTTATCCTTTTCTATTCTCTAATTTGTAAACTCATCAACTAGTTAAATTATTTGAGGATTCTTGAAGTATGATATCTTAAGAAATCATATGACGTAGTTATTGGTAAAAACAACATATATTTTTTGAAAGAGTTTGCTTAAAAATATTGCTTTAATTACATAACGTTTGCCAAACTTTCACTATGGATAAAAGAATAGGATTGGATTATTTATCAAAAAAGATCATATCAAGAATAAAGGTTTGCACTTTTACTAATCCATTTCACTTTACATTTTAGATTGATTCTCCAAGTAAGTTTTATTTTCTCCCCTTTCTCCTTTCTTTTGGTTTTTATTTTCTTGCTTGATGTTTATATGAATTCAATCATGTAAATTTATTCATTTTCCTTTTTCTATAATTCTTTGCCTTTTTTTCTATTCATGGATATTGTTATTACAATTATTTTACTTTTTCGTTATGTTCAAAATCTCTAACTATATCTTACTCAATAAATATACCAAGTCCAACTAAACTATCTTTTTTTTTTTTTTGTCCTTTAGGATTATGCTCTCCCTTAGTAGACCTTCATTATTTAAAATCCGATCTCTTTTTTCAATATTGAATTATATATATATATATATATCATTTGCAAATTTCTTCCTATATTATTGCATACTAACACATTTTCAATTATGTAGGATGGAGATAAGTTATAAGGAAAATGAAGTATATTAAAGTCTTTCAACTGGTTTTGCAAGAAGAATTAGTAATGCTCATGAAGAAACAAAAGACGTGTTTGGCAAGTTATAGCTCACTTATTTGCTTTGGGTCTTTTTTTTTTTATTGTGTAATGTCTTTTCCATCCTTTTTTAAATTAATATTTTGAATTTTTATCAAATGGTAATGTTGAAATCGAATAATTAAATTAATGATCGGGGGGGTTTCTATTGATACATTGTCTAAATTTCTATATAGCACTTACAACAATTACACCCTTATGCAATATGTCTTTTACTTTCTTCTTATTATTTTTCATCATAATGTAATTGAAACACACAAAAAAGGGTATTAGGTGTGTATATAATTTTCTTTAAATAAATGAATTTCTAATATGATCCTACTTCATATATCAGAGTTTGTTCTATAATATAAAGCATAACTTATATCTATATTATTAAGCCAAAATATGAGTTTTGGACTTCTAGACTTCATAATCTTATTATAGTCGGTAAGTACTCATGATATACATATATTATAAAAGATTTTCATTTTATATGTAATTATTATCCACGATTTCCTCTTACAAAATGGGCATTTTGTTCTTAATGTGTTGCTTTGATAAAATTTCATATAAAGAATTTTTTTTAAGATCATCATTCAATAAATTGCCATTGAAAAGTTTTGTATTGTTAAATATAAAATCTACCAAACAATATTTTCTTTGTTATTTTGGTTTTATAGACATATGACGACTTCTTTAATGAATCGAATATAATACAATTAGCATATGACCTTCTTTAATGTATTTTTACAATTGTACATTTCGTGTTTTTTATATGTATTTTCTATTCTTTCTTAATCATTGGTTTTATGCATTATTTGATTCAACAATTTTTTTTATTATAATATGCTGTATAAATTATTGCATGCGTTAGTGATATATTATGACACTTTTTTTACAATAATAATATAATATATGTTATAATACCTTGTATATTATATTTGATCTATAAATTTTAAGAGGTCAAGGACATGCCTTTCATCAAAGGTTAAGGACATCTTTTTATAAATGCAACAAATATACAATACAATTTATCTAAAAATGTTCAGTGCTAAATAAATTAGTAGAATAGAATTGGAATTATGTGGTTATTATCAAATAAAGGATTGAAATTTCATTCTTAATTCTATTCCATCATAATCTAAAACATATTAAGAAACTATTTAAATTCCTAAAAATGAATAACATCTTATTTTTATTAATTTGTATTATTACAATATTTATCTATTAAAGGGAAATCCCTTTTTGAACTACCCATAATTAACCACTTATATTTTATAAATTTAACCACGGTAGTTATGAAAAAAAAAAATAATCAAACCCATCCGACAAACTTTTTAATTACTATCCTTTACTTACAAATATTTTCAACTAAATTATAAATTACTTTCTATCGTATTTATTTTTAAAATTATTATTGTTTTATTTGTTCATTATTTTAATTGTTCAATATTACTATTATTTGAAAAGTTTATTATACTTTTTATTTGACTAACATTTGCTATTCTTTTAGAAGATTATTATAATTTTGATTTTATAAACTTTTATTGTTAGCGTTTTTTTATATATGACGTCAAAGTTATTTATTTATTTATTTTCACATGCAATTCGAACCTTGGTAATACTTGTTTGTTTTTTTAGCAAAATTAGTTGTTAGCACATCTGCGTTGCATGTATAAAAGTTATTATTATTATTTTTGCATCTAATAAAAAAAATAAATATGCATTTCTTTTAAACTTATAGTAAAACATTTTATATTTACCATTATAAATTTCACTTCAATGTATCTATATAATTTATAATGACTTCTTTATAAAAATCACAAAAATAAAAGAAATTATGGAAATTGTAAAAAAAAAAGTGGCTTTATTGGAAATTGTAAAAGGAAAGGAATAAGAAAGTAGGAGAGAGAAAATGGGGAGGGAAAAAGGTAGAATACGGTTTTAAAGGACGTAAAAGAGAAATTAAATATAGGGATTGTAAAGAAAGACAATTTTATTCATAATATAAGTTATATATAATTTTATAATATTATTTTAATATTTTTTTTGTTAAATAATATTTGATGTTGACGCACAAACCCTCACCATTGGACACCAACAAAATAATAATAATTTAGTGGTATCATTAAATAAAAATCGACTTTTGACTTGAAAAAAAAATACAATTGGCTTTTCAAAAGTTGCTTTCATGTTACATTTCATGCATTTGACTTTTGAAAACCTAATTTTAATATATTTTAAATTCACATTTTGGAAAACCGAATTTAATTATAGTATTCTTAGGAGTTTTTTTTTAATAACATTATTTTTAAGGTTTCTTTCTGTAAATGTAATATTATTTTCCTTTTTCCTAGTGACATTCTCTAAATAACATGAATTTTTTTTGTTCACCATTTTCACTTTTAAATAAGAATATGAATAAGGAAAGTCAAACCAAATATCTCAAATATTTCACTTACGATATGTTGGTACCGGAAATAAGTGAAAAAATTACTTCTTTTTTATTTTTTTCTTTGTTGCGCTGATTTAGACAATATCTAGCTTCTAAAGTACCAATTAAATCGTAGTAGGATTTATAAACTATTTCGGATGTATAATGGCCTAGTTAATTGTGATGGATGTGAAAAATCTTGCCTCTAAGAAAAGTTTCTGGTTTTTGGTCTCAAAATTGTATTGGAAGTACTTTTTTCGTTGATGGTGGAAAATACTTTCGTCACGATGTGAGTATTTCTCCCATATATTTTAAGATTCTTGATTCAAATTGCAAGAAAACTGGATCAACCTTTATTTTATTTTTTCCCTTAGGTTGGAAAAATTATGAATCAATCTATTAGGTTGGAAAAATTATGAATCAATCTATAGAGTAAGGTTCGGATTGAGAAAAAAAAAAAAAAAACATAACCATAATATTAGTTTCAGTTCAATATAATGAGCCCATTATATAAAACCGAAACGCGCCCATCTTTAGTCATCACGATGCCTTAAAAGTTGCTAGTGTGCCTATCGCCAGGATGACAATGTAGAAACCGTGAACCAAGTCCAACAAAAGAAATTTACCATAATATTATTCACATTGAGAATGAATTCCTTCTTAGTCATAATTCTTAGAAAAATGATAAAAGTACACAACTACCATAAAAGATAGAGGAAGAAATGAGTTATCACACTGAAATCTTAGAAAATGATCTTTGAGAAGATATTGCATAAGCTTGTAGGTATGAAACCTTTTTATTCATTCATAGTCTTTCTTTAGTATCAATAATATGATGGACGTGCAAGTTGGAAAAAAAAAAAAAAAGGAAAAAGAAAAATGGAGGTGAATGACCTTCGGAAAAAGCATTGTTTTGCCTCTCGAACTCAGATTGAAGGATTTCAAAAGTCTAAGCCCGATAGGACGATCGGCAATCTTTAGGAATCAATTCTCCTTATATTAGGAAAATGATTTAAATTCAAATGGATAGGTGAAATTTTGATTAAAAACATTTGTAAAAGAATTTGGGTAATCTAAACTTTTCTTCTAAATAATGGAAATTATTTAAATTTTTAAAATTCTTGGTGATATCATTATAACAATATTTTCTTACTTGTAATCTTAATTAGAGGTGAGTGAGTAATCTTGTTACGTTGAGTACCCACTTGAATTCCACTCAGTTGAGTAAGTTTTAGATAAAAATTTCTTGGAACCTCTTCTCACAAAATAAGATATAAGTATAACAACAAGATACCATGTATCCACCTTGAAACATGTACTTTAAAGTATATAGAGTGTAAATTTTATGATATCCTATCCCAAACTAAAATAAAACTCTAAGATCATACACTTCGGTATTTACTATCTTATTCCTATCTCTTATTCTTTTTCTTTTTCTTGGGCAAAACTTTGTTTCTTTTTTTTTTATTTACTGTATAATAATTTTATAATTTGATAAAAATTTATATTAATTATTTTAAAGGAAAAGACTAAATAAATAATTTAGAATGACCTAACTAAGGGTTAAATATTTCCTATTAAAAAGATTATTCTTTTCTATCTACTAAAGTTTTATAGTGTTACTTTACAAATATAAGAACCTTTTAAATATTACTATTTGATTTATTAATATATTTATAAGTTTAATATTAATTATATATTTGTACAATATTCCAAAGAGGATAAAGTAATATATATATAGGTTCGTATAGTATTTTGTACCCTGTAAAATTTATTGCATATGACAATACATAAGAGGGGTAAATTTAGAAAAACTAGGAGATGGTAAATTGGAATGATCCATTTGCTATGTAAAAAGCTTTTCAATCAAACTAAAACAAATAAGCACATTTTGAAAACATTAGAAAGAAAGATCCACAAAAAAAATATATATATATTTTCTTAAATAATTATAAGAGAATTTGGAAATCATATCTTCTTAAATTAAAAGAGAATTTAGAATTTTATCATAATTGCTGGCAAAGTTACTTTCCAAATAAAGATTTTAGTTTCTTAAGTGAAACCTTAACAGCCAGTGGTCAAAATATATTTTAAACATTAAAACATACTAGCCCTAGTTAAATCTTTTGTAGAAATCTTTTTCCAAAATAAAATTTAAGATCTCACCTGTTTAAAGATACCAACAATAATAATTTTTCTAGAGAAAATAACTTGATATGTTGCTAAAACAGAAAATTATACATAACCAATTCCAATTAAATAAGAGGAGAGTACTTATTTCAGATTTTTTTTCCTTTTTTAATTATAACTAAAGAAAAGGAATTCGAACTGGGTTCATTTCACTTAAGACATCAATTTTTATACCATTAGACTATAAAACCGTTTGCTATTTAATTTAGATTTCTTAACTGCCATGTTACTCAAATAGTAAAGATGGATCTTTTAATTTGGTTCTACCAGATTTCCCTTCTTCTATACACATGTTAAACACTTAATATGCTTCATCGAAAATCGGGATTTTAACAGGTCCAATAGGCGCCTAAGCAAACTACAAAGTCTCATCTAAGTTTGACAAATGACTTGGAAATATCTACAAGTCTAGGCTTACCAGATATTTTAACAACTCTAAGCCCACAAGTATAGACTCGACAAATTGTGCCCAGCACCTTATAACTTGCAAGTGTAAGCTTGGCAGATAGATTAGCACCCAATAATAATAATAATAATAATAATAATAATAATAATAATAATAATAAACTAGTAATATTTATCAAGTCACAAAAATGAGGTCGCAGTAAGAATATGCAAAGCTTAAGAGCTTATTACTATATTCCACAAAGTATGTATATAAAACATATATTTAGTTAAGTATTATAAAGATATTTCGATGATAACTAAATACTATATTAAATGTTTACGGACAAATTTATTTAGTGCAGACTTAAGTCATGGAAAGAAGTTGCAAATTAAGATCGGAGCTTCAGAAGCACCGAGATTTTGAATTCAAGCAGAAGCATTTCGATGAGCAAACAACTATCACAACGACTATTTTCTTACGAAGTATTCAAAGCGATAGCATGTAACCTACTTTAGAAATTACACTAGTGTATTTTAATGTGATATTTTTGCTAAGATTTATTTAAAGTGATAAAAGTACACTTTTAATAGATTAAATGTACAATATTTGGAAGAAGAATCAAAATTCGTTGTTAAATGGATTATATGTTAATTACATCTTTTTAACATCGGTTTTATATTAATTTTAATGCATGATTCTTTCAGTACTTGTAATTGAAAAATGTATTACAATGTGGTCTTGGATGGGAGGCCCAACACTTGTGTGAGCATTGAAAAAAAAAAAAAGAGAGAGAGAGACACGGACACAAGCCCAATTTCAATTTCTCAGACTTCATTTAGGAGGGCTCTAAAAGGCCTTATCTTTGTTTCTTAATTTGCGTCATTTTCTATTTTTTTGGAAGGAAAGTGAGACATTGAGAAGAATTCAGAAGGAGGCCGGACCAAGATAGAAATAGGCCCACAATAAACCCACCGCCAATGATATAAAGAGAACACGAACTGAGGAATTGCTGGGATATATTTCTCTTTTTCATTTTCCTTTGGTCACAGACTGGGAAACTCAAGTGAGAGCTGTTTTCTGTTTTTATTTTCAGGTAACACTAACGGATTCCAATCCAGAAGCAAGCAGCAACACATGTCCTAAATGGATGTGGCCAAGTTAAGGTTGTCTCATACCTTCTTTCTTTTCTTATTATGGAATGTGTTTTAGTTATTGTTTCTGCTGTGCCTTACTAAGATAATGAATTGAATATTTCAGGTTGAGATATAAGTTGGCGCATTATGCTATTATGTTATCACTATTATTGAGTTGTGAATTCTTATTTCATCGAGTATGTATTTTGAATGATTAGGAACGCGTGTAGATTAGGATCATGATTGCAAAAACCATTTCTATTCTTTCCGTGAATGGTTAACTCCGATTGAAGATAGAAATAGGGATATATGCTTTAATTCAACTAGTGGTTAACTCGGATTAAAGATAGACATAAGGACAAACGCTTTACTCCATTGTTTGAAAACCTCATAATTCAACAATGTCAACGTAGTACAGAATAGTAGCATTATCTCAACATTAATTGAATTTCTAACTGTTTGGTTCTTGATCACATTTGTCCACGGCATTGCATATCACACTTTGTTAGGGTAGTTTATCTTTAGTTTTTAAAATATTCAAAATTTAACATATTTATTTTGCCTAGCTATAGATAGTACTAATAAAGTTAGGATTTAGCACACCATTCCACATGGATTATAAACTTAAGTACTCACGGCTAATCCATACTTGCATGACTAGTACACTTGCCAGTGGTTTTCGAGTTTAAACCAATAATATTAATGATAATGTGCATCTATTGTTGTTTGCCACTAAGAAATGGTTACTATGAAATTCAAGCATTTAGACTAAATTTTTATATGAAGAGCTACATGAGATTGAAGAATACAGATGATGTGAAGAAAAAGAAAAGAGATAGACTAATATTTTGTGGTAAAGCCTTATGTTTGATTTCACCATAATGTATGCTAAAATCTGGAGAAATCCCATTTGTATTTCATGATTTCATTTACTCATGTTACTTTCTAAATGTTGGTGAGACTATTGGGAAATACGAGTAGACTCTTTAGGTCTTTATAATTCTAGGTTCAAGGTTGTGAGATAGAGTAAATTGATAATTGTACCCTTGTTTATTTTTAAAATTGTGGAACATGCTGGTGTAGAAATCTAATTCTTTAGCAAGCTATTAAAAGAGAGCATTGATGTATAAGGAGAAACCTCTGTACATTGATACTTGATTTTCTCTCTCCCTTACTCTTAATTTCTACATCTCATGTATTCTTCTATTTCATGGGGTTTAAATTATTTTTCTTCCTTACTCCTTTGATTGATTTTGATTAAGAACTTGTAATGTCTTTTTAGCTAAGCAAAATCCTTTTAAGTTTGCAAAATCAAAACTAAATAGCAAATTCTGATGTCTAACCTTTAATCAAATAGTCAAGAAGCGATCTTGACTAAAGTTTGCAAAAAAACTTTAAAATTTTGTAAAGTTATCAAAAAAAAAAAAATCAATTCCACCCCATTCTTAACTGATTGAATGGATTGACAATTGGTATTAGAGAGGTGCACATTTTTCAAAACAAAGTGCAAACTTTTGAGCACAAAGGCTTTCTCTCTTATCATAGGAATTACCATCTCCTCCGTGGGATACTGCCATATTATTCTTTTACTCCAATCTTCCATCTTAGGCATTCTTAGTTAATTGTAGTATATTCTGTCTGTTTGTTGTGACTTCCTTTTTCTATTATAGCACCCCATTTAGGTTGTCTTTTAATTTAGTTTGTCTTATTAATATTCCTCTTGCTTAGTTTGTTTTTACAGTTTTTGTCATTAAAGTTTTTAGTTTCTCTACTGAATTAAGTTTATAACCAATTGTTTTCTATAGGTTTCTTTTCAATATACTCTTTCTAGTTTGGTTACAAGCCTTGATGGCATCATCATTTAAAGATCCTTTAACATTCGTAATGTTGATCAAGATGATGAAGAGCTCTTTGTACTAGACTTTGAGAAAACTATTGTTGATTTTCTATTTGTTAAAAAGATATTAGCTCTAAAGCAGATCAATTGCAAAGCTACTTGTAACATCTTATCAAGAGTATGGGTGGGTTTTGGACCGTTCTAGGTTGAACTTATGTAGAATGATCTTATTTTATGCAAAACGAATAAGTAAGACAATATTGAAAAGGTGCTTCATTTAGAACCATGGCTTTACATGGGATGCTCGGTTATTTTAGAAAGATGGGATGATTTACAAAAGTTAGAAGATATTTGCTTTTCTACTATCCAATTCTAGGTAAGAATTGAAGGGCTTCCTTTGCAACTATTAACTAATGCTAATGTTTGGAGAATTAGTGCTTGCCTTGATATGGTAATAAAGGTAGAAGATTGTGAGAATCTAAGGAAAGAATATCTTTAGGTGAAGGTAAAACTAGATGTTTACAAACTGTTGAGAAAAGGTCAATGGATTTCTTATCAACAAAATGAGTGCTTAGGGATCTCTTTCAGATATAAGGGTTTAACTGATTTTTGTTATGCTTGCTGCAAGCTTGGGCATACCTTACATCTATGTAAGGTGAAAAAAAGCATAGATAGTGAAGCTCTTGCTTATGGTTCTTCTTTGTGAGCATCAGCTAGTTGTGGTTTTGGTTCTAAGTAGTTACATTAGAATTAGGGAAGAACTTTCTCATCTTCATCAGTTGAAACTGACTGTTTCTTGCTAGTAACTGCTAAGAGTTGTCCTTTGATTCACTCGCAATGTCAAGGGAGTAAGGTGGAAGTGAGGCTATTGCCTTTTCATATAAAGGATGAGTCAGCATCTAAAGGGAAGGATGTGGATTATGTGATAGAGTTTGTTGAAGGTTGCAATTTGGCTTTAGCTAAGTGGCCGTAGACTACACTTACGAAATCTACTTGTTTATGCCGGACCCACTTGTTGCAGAGACCTATTCTTAATCACTAACTACCCATAAAACTTGAACACCTTTTAACTCAATTAGAACACCTGCTTCAACATCTATCAATGACCTCACTATGTTCCTAAACTCCACAATCTCTTACCCATTGAACCCTAGCTTGTCCCTTCATTTGAAATCAGTTTTACCCCATACTTTTACCTTTTACTCCTTCGACCAACGCTACTCTGTAGACCTTCTTCCTTCACCAAAACTAGTTTCCTAACTATCCAATCTAATCCTTAGAAGAACTTCCCACCAACATGTCGAGACACTTTTCTTGATTTCTCCTTTAAACTCGAGCAAAACATCTCACACTATAGTATTTGTTGCATCTAACGAAGACACCATTAATCCATCACCATTAGCTAAGCATCTCTTATCTTCGAGCCTTAAAAGAGCAAGAGGAGTTGAAGAGACTGTAACAAATTCTATTATGGAGGCCAAGAAGTGTAAGGACGAGAATCTTTTGGGTGTTTGCAGAAGAAGGCATGCTCAAAAGCCAAACAGGTAGAGGACAAAAGCGATGGTTACTCAAAAAAGGGTTGTGCATAGAAATCTCTCTTTTATTGATTTGATGGAAGTCAAGAATAAGAAAGTTGATAAAATGTTTAAAGGCTATCATTGTTGGCTCGACTTAACCATACATTTGCCATGAGTCTTATCAGCTAGAATTATCGAAGATTGTGTTGATCCTTGGCAAAAAAGACCCTATCTAAGGTATGCCGCATTCATCAACCCAAAATTGTGTTTTTAATGGAAACGAAGAATAGAAGCAATTATGTTGATTAGGTATGAAGAAAAATATGGTTCTCATATCCTTTTTATGTTGACCAGAAAGGCCTATTAGGAGGCCTAGCCATTTGGTGGAGTTAAGATTCTAAAATAGAAGTGCTATGGGCTGATGTTGATTTAATTGAAACGAGGGTTAGATTGTTTGATCAGGAAGAGTAGATGGGAATAACTTGGGTTTATGCCCCCCTTGTTTTGGAGCCTAGGTTGGATTTTTTGAAGAAAATTGTAAATATCTCCAAGCAAGTTAGAGAGTCGTATCTTTATATGGGGGATTAGAATGAAATCCTAATACAAGAAGAGAAAGTGGTAGAAACGCTAAGCCTATTTCTCATATCATGGCTTTCTAACAAATGATTTCAAAAGCATAATTGTACAATTTGGGTCTTAAAGGTCAATTATACATATGGTGTAATAGATAGAAAAGAGGATGTAAGGTGAAAGAGAGATTAGGTAGGGGCTTTAGAAATGAATTATGGTTAGATAAATGTAAAGATACCATCATAACAAATTTACCCTTTTATAGATCTAACCATTCACCATTGGTTGTTGACATATGTAAACAAGATCTTTGTGATTGTCTATTGTTTCGATTTAATCGGAACTAGTGTAGTATTGAAGGTTGCTGACAAATTGTTGACGTACGTAGAATGAAAATGAATCACAAGGGGGCTATTTTGCTTTGGTACAAGAGTTAGATAAATGCTGCCTTTTATTAAAAGAGTGGAGTAAGGAAGCAATTCCAAATTATTTGAAAGAAGCCATACAATCGATGGATTTGCTGGCAATTGAGTAGGGGAAGCATTATCTTGAGACAGATGATTCAAAAGAAGAACACTTGTTGCTAGCTATAGACGAAGTATTGTTTAGAGAAGAGTTATACTAGAAACAAAAGGTGAAGGTGAATTAGCTAGCACTTAGGGATAACAATACTAAGTTTTTCTACTGAGTTGCTTTAAATAAAAGAGTAACAAACAAGGTTTTCAAAATTAAAGATGGGAATAGAGTATGGAAAGAGGATGAAACGGAGTTAAATAACCTTTTTGTTTAGTTCGTTACAAAAATATTCAAAGAGGAGAATATTGAAGGAATCCAAAGTGTATGGAATAGCACACCTTGTTTGGTAAGTGACTGATGAACAAACAACTGATCAAGGATATTGATTTAGGGGAAGTGAGAGAAGTAATATTTCAACTTGGGTCAAACAAAGCCCTAGGGCCAGATAGGTTCTTAGGCTACTTTTATTAGAATTACTAAAATGTTCTTGGAGCTTCACTTACTAATGAGATTTACAAGTTTATGAACTCAGGTACTCTCCCATCCAAAATTAGTGAAACTTACTTAGTTTTGATTCCAAAGGAGAAAAACGTGTATGAATTAAGTCATTTTTGTCCCATCAGTCTTTGTAATTTCTTTACCAAAATTATCACTAAAGTTCTTGCAAATAGGTTAAAGCCTCTGCTAAATAGTGTCATAACTCTAATTCAAAGTGCTTTTGTTCCTAATCGGTTAATACAGGATAATATTATAGTTACCTACGAAGTCTTCCATGACCTAAAACTAAAAAAGAGATGGAAGAAATGTTATTGTTAGTGTCATAACTCTAATTCAAAGTGCTTTTGTTCCTAATCGGTTAATACAAGATAATATTATAGTTACCTACGAAGTCTTCCATGACCTAAAACTAAAAAAGAGATGGAAGAAATGTTATTTGTTCAATTAAGATAGACATGATGAAAGCATACAATAGAGTTAATTGGATGTTTTTAGAAAAAGTGTTTCAAAAGCTTGGTTTTCATGAAAAATGAGTCAAATGGATCATGTGTACAGTGGCATAAGTGTCTTGTAACTTGATGCTAAATGGTAAAAGAGTGGGTCGCATTATAACTTCTAGGGGCATTAGGCAGGGAGACCTACTATCTCCTTTTTTGTTCTTATTTGTTGTTGATGTACTTTCTAGTTTAATTACTAATGTGGTAGATGGGAATGAGATTAAAGGAATTAGCATTAAATCTGAGTACCCAGAGTTAACTCATTGTTTTTTCGCTGATGGCTCCATATCTTTCCTAGATGCTAGTGAAACTAATATTGCATGTTTCAAAAGTATCCTATCATATTATTGTAGCGTTTCAAGTTAAGTAGTTAATTTTTGCAAGTTAGCTATTATCTTTAATGGGAATACAAACGAGGTGAGGAAACAAAGAATTTACCGTCTTCTTAGCATTCCACCTTAGAACAACACATTCAACTATCTGGGTATTCCAGCGATGTAGGAAAGATCCAAATGTGGTACCTTAGCATCAGTCACTGAAAAGATAGGCACCAAAATCCAAGGATGGAAAGGAGCTTTGCTATCATAAGGAGGGAAGGAAGTACTTATAAAATTGGTAGCATTTGCAGTATCAACATATACCATCGCTATTTTTAAATTCCTAAGAAAATTATGTAAAGAAGTCATGGCATTAATATCCAAATTTTGGTAGGGAAACAATGAAGTTGAAGGAAAAATACATTGGAAGAATTGGGACTCCTTGGTAGTTTTTAAGGATCAAGGGTGGCTTAGGCTTCAAGGACTTAGGAACCTTCAATGATGTAATGCTTGGTAAGCTAGCATGGAGGCTCTTTACTAACCCGGATCAACTTCTAGCAAGGGTGCTTAAAGGTGTTTACTTTCCTAATGACAGGTTCATGGAAGCTAAGCTTGAGGGGAGAGCTTCTTGGGTATGGTGAACCATTTTAGTGGGTAGGGAAGTGGTGCAAAGTAATTATAATTATGGAATAGGTAGGGGAGACACCATAAAAGTGTGGGATGACCCATAGATTATCACAGCAACTATGAAAAAGCCTTTGCAGATTTTAGATCTATGAAACAACCAAGTATAGCGGGCATTTGACCTTTTAGATGTTGAAGAGGGTAGTTGGAGACAAGACTGTATTTAGCAATTTTTCCCTCTTAAGATAGCTGAACAAATTCTCCAAATTCCTATTAGAGGAAACATGGAAAGTGATATCATAATATGGCGTTTAGAACAAGATGAAGGTTATAGTGTCAAATTTGTCTACCATGCTAATTTCAAGCCAAACTTTATGAGAGTAGTAAGTAAACCTTCATCTTCTCATTACATTGAACTTGTTGTATGGAAATTGATTTGGAATGCTAAGTGCTTGCCCAAGATGCATTTTATGTGGATATTATGTCACAATGCTCTAAGTACAGATGAGAATCTGCACTAAAGGCATGTGAAAGATTCGAGTGCCTTTCAATTCTGTGGAGGGTAGAAACAATTGAATACATTATTTTGTTGTGTAGTCAGACAAGACCGATAGGTTAGAAATTTTAGGAGTCAGAATAGACCAGACAATGATTACATCCTTTGATAGATGGATTCATGGAGTGCATGAAAAATCATGTTTGTCAAAGGAACATCAAACAGTTAATGGGGAGTCATAGGTTTCACTTGCTAGAATAGTTGGAAGCAATGATGTATGTGTATCTTTAATCACTATATGTCGGATTCGACGAAAGTTACTACAGCTATACGTGCTACTATCTCTAAATTACAAAGTGTCACCATGTAGTCTGGTATTTGGAAATTAAGCCAATATACTGATAAAGCTTTAGACAAATGAAAACCTCCTAATGATGGCATGATTAACCTCAATTGTGATGGATCATTGAGTATGAGACATCAAGTGGCTAGCTTAGGTGTAATGGCGCGTGATAGTGCAAGTATATTTTTGGTTGTAGTTAGTAGAAGTCTGAAAGCAAATGACTTTTTAGTGGTAGCAGTAGAGGCAGTGCGAGAAGCTCGTAAGTGGGCAAAAGAGAAGTGTTGGAGCAAGATTGTAGTAGAAACAGATTCTTCCTTACTTTTGAACTCTTTGCAAGGTTAAGGAAGTTGCTAGTTTGTTGGTGCAATTCTAGTTGATATCCATTTATTGAAATTATCCTTTATATCTTGTTTACCATCCCTTGTAAATAGGAAAGCAAATAGATGAGTTGATTGGGTTACTACCTAAGGAAAAAGGAGCTTCTAAACATGTTTTTGGGATGGAAATCCCCAAGTCCTTTAATCAAGTTGATTAGGTCTGATCATTTAGTTCGTCTTCCTGAGGAGTTGTAATTTATGTTTGATACTCTGGCGTTTTCAGTGAATGTATTATGCAGTTTCTTCTAGCAAATAAATAAATAAATATATAAAAAGGGGATCCAATGACATAGAGTCTAATATTGAATAAAGTTCTTTATCTCGAAGGCACTAATTATGCTCAATGGAAATGAGGATGAGGACGTATATTTAGGAACAGACTAGGAAACATATATCAACATTGAAAATGAAAATAAGGCAATCCAATTTCGATCGCAACAACTCAGGATATAAAATATATATTAACCAATTCAAGGGAATAATATATCCCGTTAAGTACCTTTTGAATTTGACTTAGTTTTTTCTTGTAAAACTATAAAAAAATATATGGGAAAAATTAAGTGCAGTATATGAAGAAATTAGCAAGGTTGATGATTTCTATGGTGATATTGTAAAGAAACTGAAAAATTATTGGTCGCTTTATCAAAAGCAAAAGTCAGGAATTTGAAACTTGAAAAAAAAAATAATTTAAATGTTAAAAGAAGAAAAGGAGATTCTGGAAGAAAAAAAAAATCTCTAAAAAAAAAATCTCTGCTTATTAAATTCCAAAAAAGCGATAAAAAAATTGAATATGTTATTAGCAAGTTAAAAAACAAAAGTTCTAAAACTAGTTTATGCTTTGGAAAAGGAAAATACTCTTAAAAGACAAAACAGTTTGTACAATAGTAGAACAACTTAAAATTAAGCGGAATAATCTGAAGGAAGGAACTTTTGTGAACAATAGAAACTATCTAATGAAGTATCCAAACCAAAGAAAAGGGTACAAGTTAGATTAAACATATGACTATCAAAAGGTTTATGCATGTTTCTAGAAAATAATTGCTTTTACTGGAACAATAAGCTAACTAAGACTCAAGAAATTTTAAATCACAAAATGAGCTTGAATTTTAAAGGAACTAAGCCTGTCCAAGTTCAAACAACATATAGTTTTTTAGTGATTGCAAATTCCAAGGCAAAAGCTTGGATGGACATGATTATTGATTATTAATAATCTCAATTGGAAAGAAAAAATTATGATTTGGTATAATCGTTTTAGTCTCATATTTTTAACATGTATTCCTCATCCCGCTAACTATTTGCTATCCGAGTATATTTTTTCTTTTAGTATCATATATTAAGGAGGAGCATATTTTTGAAAAGATAAATCTAAAGGAGGAGAAAAGCGTAAAAAATTCTCTTCCCTCAAAAAGAAAATTAATGTTTTCCGTATTCAAATGTATTATACCTTTTGGTATATAGTATAGGTTTTTTAGGAATCAAGTACTTAATATTTTGATATGATATTCTATGAATTAGCATACCTTTTTTTTTTATGTGAAATCTTTTTTGAATGTTCAAACAAGAATGTTTTGATAGCAATGTTCTATAGATATTTTGTTATTTTTTCTTTAAGAGAGCCTTCCCTTATATTAATGGTAATAAAAACAGGGATAAAAGGTGATCAAATAATTTTGTAATGTAATAATCATTTAAGGTGGAGTGTGAGAGTATGTAATAGTATAAATATTTGATCGTAAAAAAGGGTGAGAATGTTGAATATTTTTAAGATGTTTTTATAATTGAAAAACATTATGTTAAATGTTTATTAACAAGCTTATTTAGTGTTCAATTAAAATGTATCATAAATATTGTATACTAAAAATTATGGAAAGAAAACCATCAAAAGAAGTCTAAACTGAAGGAAAAACTTCAAAATTGATAAACATTTTGAATAGAAGTTGAGGCTTTGTATAACACCCTAGAACTTCACACGTTAAAGCCTACAACATGACATTGAGCTTAAATTTTTGTTAAAATCTCTAGAATAATTGTTAGAATCTCCAACAGTTTAAATAAAATTTAAGCTTTCTAAATAATTCAGGATTACTTTTAAATAAATTTTACAAGTATATGAAATCTTATTATGAAATACTAACTATCTAGATTCAAATATTATCCTCACAAGTAAAATTCTATTCGCTTCTCCCCAACCAAAAATTCTTCATTACCGTATCCAAATCTACAACCCTGCAAACTCTATTTAAACCTGCACTAAAAATTAACATAGGATACCAAAGCCTAGTATAGAAGATAGAAAACACATGTGCATGAACAACACACCACAAGTTACATGCATTACAAGTACCTACCAATGTATCATGTATCAAGCAAGAAGTTGTTGTCTTTGTTTTAACCATCAAATAACATAGGGATACTTATGAACGTGACATACATATATATAATTTATAAGATCATATAGTATAGGTGTTAGGTCTTCCCTAATATCCTAGGAACTAAAGAACGTCATAAATCTACTTTGATTATTTCTAAGTGAGATTCCACTTAGGACAACGTTGTACAAGCATCATCGAATTACCATCCTAAGATCTCCAATCTTCCCAAGCCCTTAGGTACAACCAAGCACACATGACATATTCACATTTAATTTGGATGGTTAATCAAGTTTAGTTAAGTAGCTAGCTTAGCAAACACACAACATGAGCATCCTATACTTAGTTTTACTGTAGTATTGGAAACCAACTTTATAACACCCCTAAAACTTGACAATAGAACAAAAGATGTTTAATACTAAACACCCATTTACTTCCTGCTACCTTCAATCTTGGCTACTATAAGGTTTAAGGATTAAGTTGATGAAAAGATGTTTATGAATTGTTTTGGTTGGTAAAACTTGTTTTAAAATATGTTAGAAAGGTTTTTTAATAAAAAACAAGGCTTAGAAGCTTAAAAGGAACGAATACGAAAAACCATGCAACCTTTAGAACACATGGCATCCAGATGCTACAAAGCGTGGCATTCAGACACCAGCATATTAGGAGAGTAACCTCCCTAGTGTTTGGATGATATGGAGGGGAGGGGGTACATCCGGACGCCTTGTTGTAATTTGTAGATTTCTATAAGTTTTAACATAAAATTCATCTGCCTTTTGATCGTTGCTTCTAACTTGATAAAAAACCACCACTTCCAAGGATTCATCTATTCTAAAAACTCATTTTACACCTCTCTAAACACCAAATCCAAAATAAATTATTTTCACAACTTCTACACAATCAACCTTGATTTGGACTAGAGCTAAGAGCAGACAGGGTTGTTCGCAAAGATGGGTTCAAGCTTATCAAAAGCTTGAAATGAGTGATGGGAAGTGCACGAAACGACAGTAAAGAAAGCAAGTAAGCAAATTTATGAACAGCTTCAAAGGATATAATACACTAATGAAACTTCTAAAGATTCACAACACAGCTCGATATGATACAAGAGTTAGTCCAGTATAGTTATTTGCTACCTAGCCTTCCTTAAGCGTTAGAATAAAAGTGATGAAAGAGAAAACAAGCTCACATGAGTGATGTTCACAAAAGAAAATATTCAGTGTATTCATGATGATCAACCTATGTGGCTACATGTTCAATGGGTATTTATACCCGAGAAATTAGGTAACTTGTCTAAAAAAATGGAAAAGATAAAGAAGGTATTATCATAAAGAAATAATGTACAAGAATACAAAAGGGTAAAAAACAAATATTTAAGAAAAATTAATGATTAGGTACAACAGATTCTCCAAGTGAGCGTAGACATGTAGTAGTAGTGTATTGGTGATGCCCTTACAACATGTGGACAAATTAGTATGATTAAGATGGGTGGCCAAGCAAAGGTACTGAATAGGGGTGTTAGGCAGTAGTGGACTTGTCTGAGAAGGAGTGGCTAAGGACTTACACGGGATCTTTCAGCCTCTTTGCATCAATATTGCTGAACTGTAGGTCGACTTGGATATGTTAGGTTGGAGTGAGTGAGAGGGCTGATCTATCGGTAGAGTAATAATCCATTTGGCAAATAACTTTCGAAAGACATTAAATCACTCGGTTCAACACTAGGAAATGATCAACAGCCATGATTAGTTCGGCCTCGGTAGAAGTTGATTGGAGTAGGAGAACTCATCACGTTAGAACTTCAAGGTCTCGAGCTTAGCAAGTTAAGGGTCCAGTAGCTTGATTCCTATCATTTTGATGTGCCTAAGAGCTTAGTTGTCTCTAAAACTTACCGTAGCACATTTGAACCAATGAGGTCCTTCGAAATATTAAAGAAAATAGAGTGAATAGGTTGACTAATTGACTAGAGTAGCTAACATGAAGCTGCTTGGAGAATATGACACACCAATAAACACAACACGACATAACACTTCACCTAATATAATGCATAAGTTGATGTCAAGGTCCACTCACTACTAATCTTATGTTACTTAATAAGATTAGATAAGAGTGTATGAAAATGGACTTAGAGAGGGTAGTCTTACAAAAACTGTATATTCAATGTCTATTATGTAGGGTAAAATGATTTCGGCTAATAATACAAATAAAGAGGGGGATTCCTAGTACTTATGAAAAATGGCAAAAAGGGAAAACAACAAAAAGGGAAAAATAGTACAATATCAAATGAAATAGACAAGTGGCAACGCAACATTGTTTTGTATAAAGATTCTCTGTTTGCATCAAGATGTTACGGTAACAAAGAGGCCAAGATGAAAAATAATGCCACAAGAGTTGGAGGGAGGCTAAGAGAGAAGTACTCGGTGGAAAGAGACTAGCTCTTGTTACTTGGTAAGAACTCTCAGTAGCTAAAGATCAGATCACTCAACATAGAGCCTTCAACGAGATGATAGTTAGCATTAGCATAAGAGAGAGAACATAACATAGTATATCACCCAAAACTCTTAAGGAATTCGGCCATTCACCTTCTATGTACTGATTCTCATCATCGGCAGGTTAGCAAGAGTGAATTCTTTAGGTGAGGGACTGGAGGCCTTTAAGACGTATGTAAGTAAGTAGGCCAGTGGCTGATAACCTATTAGCTCCCTAGGGTTATTGAAGATTTGCCCTTAAATCATGATCTTCGTCATCATTTGGCACATAGGGAGTTAGTCAGTAATGTTAAATGTGGTCGACATGCCGTACCCCTCGGGTAACTCAACCTTATAGGCGTTGTCATTAATACGCTGAAGTATCTTGTAAGGTTTATCCATTCTGGGAGATTATTTGTCCTCTTGCTACGGAAGCGTTCCTTACTTAGACGGATCCAAATAAGGTCTTTAAGGGTGTAAATGACCTGGCTCCTTGGCTTCTTTGTTCCCTCTGTCGGGCTATAGTCTCAACCAGTTGTTTGGAAACTCTCTAATGCAACTTCTGGAATACCTTCGCTCGCTGCAGGCTGGGTTGGCTTTTCCCTAGTATAGTCGAACTGATAATTAAATCCAGGGCTAAGTTCAGGTTAAGTCTATAAATGACCTTGAACGGAGATTTTCCTATCGAGTTGTGAGCGAAGTAGTTGTAAGCAAACTCTATGATAGGCAGGCATAAATCCTGGTCATGTAAATTCTTCCCAACAATGGCTTGTAAGAAGTTGTCGACTATCCTGTTTATAACTTCAGTTTGGCCATTTGTATGGGGGTAGCAAGAAGTATTGAGCATGAGTTTAGTGCCGAGCTTCTTCCACAAGCTTCTCTAAAAGAAACTCGTGAACTTTAAGTCACGGTTGGATACAATACTTCTTGGTACACCCTGCAGTCACATAATTTCCTAATGACGAATAAAGCATCATTTGTTCTGTAGTAGGGAATGAAATGGCTCATCTTGCTAAACCGATCTAGCACGACCATGCTTAGGTTGGTTTAGGCCACTCTGGTATAAGTAATGGTGTGTACTCTCCATATGGCTCTCTTTTTCCCTTTACATGTTTACATACCTCACACATTTGTAGAATTTGGCATACATCCTTCATTATCCCAAGTTAGTAGAAATATTCTTTCAATATCTCAATCGTCCTATTTTCCCTAAAATGGCCAACTAAACCCCTAACATAAGCTTCTTGGATGATTAGTTCTCTTATCGAACCACTTGGTACACAAACCTACTTACCTTTCATTAGAATGATAGGAATGAATCTCCATCTATTCTTGGGCCATCTTTTAGGATAAAGCATGCCAGAAGATACGTGTCATGTAGTGGATGGGAGTTAAGACTATGATACAAAGTAGACGAAATAGAAAGTGTTGGCAATAGTTAGGGGCCGGCATGATTTGGACCAGGCCGAGGACTAATTAGTTCTTCTGAAGAGAAGTTAGCTCAAGTCGAGGTCGGATGCCTATAGTCGGATTGGGAGCTCACTTCGACTATTCTTGGGCTGTCTTCTGGGATAAAGGATCAGTGCTGAATAGGAGCGGATTTGACACAAGTAAGGATCTGATAGTCAGGTTGGTAAGAGACTAGTTTAAGATAGGAATCCCCATCTTGGCCATAACCTAGAGCTAGTATTCTCTAAGTGAGTCCTTAAAGTCCTCTAGCTTGGTTATGTATTATCGGTCCAAGGGGTTGATTCCTATCAATAGTGAGGCTTGAGAGACTCATGATCTAAGTAGATGATGAATTCTCTCAGCAACAAATATTGCTTCTAGTTCTGTAATATTTAAACAAGGGCATAGAACCCCTTATCATATACTGAGTAATTTAGGGTAGCATTGTAGAGTTTCTTGCTGAAATAAGCAATTGTACAGTATTCCTGCATAATGACAATACCCCTACTAATGCCAAACGTATCAGAATCTACCTCAAAAACTTTCTTGAAATTTAGCAGGGTAAGTACTGGTGCAAATGTAAATTTAGATTTTACATCTTTAAAACTTTTCTGAGCTTTCTCCAACTACCTAGTCTTAGTGTTCTTCTTGGTTAATTTGATTAAAGGCATAATTATGGAACTGAAGTTCTAAATAAATCTTTGATAAAACGAAGCTAGATTATGGAGGCTCCTGACTTCAGCAACACTAGTCGGCGTAGGTTACTCAAGAATCGCTCTCACTTTCTCGTCATCAACTCGAACTCCTTTCTTTAAAACAACATATCCAAGGAAGACAACCTCGCTTTGATAGAATACACATTTCTTCAGGTTACCGAATAAGCTATTGGCATGGAGGATGTTAAACACCAATCTTAAATGCTCAACATAAGTGATGAGGTCGGCATTATAGACCAGAATGTCATCAAAATAAACCACAATACATTTGCCAATTAATGTTCTAAGCACATGATTCATTAGCTGCATAAAAGAACTCAGTGCATTAGTTAGGCCAAACGGCATTACCATCTATTCGAATGGACAATCTCTTGCCTTGAAGGCTATCTTCCATTCATCTCCAAGTCTCATCTGTATTTGGTGATAGCTATTTTTTAAGTCAATCTTTGAGAAGATGTAGGCACCATGCAACTTATCGAGCATATCATCTAACCATGGGATCGAATATCGGTACTTAATGGTAATTTTGTTGATGGCATGGCTATCAATACACATTCTCTATGACACATCTTTCTTAGGTATTAGTACAACTGGTGCAACACATGGGTTCATACTCTCTTGGACGTATCTGTGATCTACCAACTCATCCACTTGTTTCTTCAGCTTGATTGCTTGCTCAAGATTAAGCCTATAAGCAAGTCGGTTTGATAAGGCAGCTCTAGGCTAGAGGTTGATACAATGCTCAATGCCTCTTAAGGAAGGTAAACCTTTTGGTATCTTGTTAGTAAATAGGTCAACATAGTCTTAAAGTAGTTGTTGTACCTCGATAGTTAAGCTCTTAAACTTATGTTTAATACTAAACACCCATTTACTTCCTATTACCTTCTTACCACTTAGCAAATCACAAACCACCCAAGTTTTATTTTGTTACAATGCTTTCATTTCTTCTAACACAACTATATGCCATTTTTCATGTGCCATTGCTTCACTTATATATTTTGGTATCATTTGATCATCTACCCAAGCTACAAACATTCTGGAATTGGGTGATAGCTTTGAGTATGTCAAGTAATTCAATATTCTCTCCATCATTCGGAATGCATATCTACTTACTAGTAGACTTAGACAGTTCTTTAAGGTTAGACGATTGGCTATCATGAGAAGTTTTATACCTTCTAGAATATACCTACAATTCAGGAACCGGTATAGAAGTCTATAGCACATTAGTAGGTTTATCTTGTAAGTCTTTAGTAGCTGTTTCATGTTTCTCAAACATGGGAATTTGAGCTTGAACTAGGATGTGTGTTTCTAGAGTTCGGAGGTCTGATTCAAGAACAATAGGTAAGCAAACACCATCATCAAACTTTTTCGAATTTGATTGATTTGATACATGTAGTATGATTCTTGTTCCAAGAACATAGTATTTAAGGTTACCACAACATGCTTAGAAGGAAGATAATAACACTTGTAACCCTTTTAAAAGGGTGAATATCCGATGAAGATGCATTTAAGAGCTTTTCCCTCTAACTTGTGCTTGTTAAGGGAATGGTCAAGAACATACATAGTACAACAAAAAAACTCGAGGTGGAAAGGAGTTAAATAAATGTGTATCAAGGAAAAAATTGAAAAGGACACTAAGAGGTGTTATGAAATTTTGATTTTTTATGGCATTCTATTTATGAGATAAGATGCAGTCAGAACAGCTTCCCCTTAATATGGAGAAGGAACGTTATTAGCAATCATCATATATCTAATAGTCTCAAGGAGGTGTATGTTCTTTCATTCTGATACTCCATTTTATTGAGGAGTATAAGAACACGAACTTTGATAAATAATGCCTTTCGCATTCAAATACAATTCAAATCCCTTAGAAAAATACTCCTTGCCATTCTCAGAATGAAAAACTTGAATTTTTTATTGGAAGACATTTTAAACTAGTTTGTTCTTCAAATTTTGCTTTTAATAAGAAAACTCAGCATGCCCTAGAATGATCATCTATGAATGTGACGAACCACTTATGGCCTAATAAAGCTGGGACACTAGCAGGTCCCTAGATGTCACTATGAATAAGTTGGAAAAGACGTCAAGGTTGGTATAGTTGAACATTGTAAGTTGATCTTGTAAATTTTGAAACAATGTAATGTTCACATTTGAAATCATTGACATTTTTGTTCATGAACAATTTTGGATACAAACTTGAAATATATATGAAGTTAAGATGACCTAATCTTTGATGCCATAACATGATATCATTTTGATTCTTAGTTGAAACCAAGAACTTAGATTTTTTATTCCTAGTAAAGAAACATGATTTTAACCTACATTGTCTTCTAAGGATGTATAGCTCATTTTCCTTCTCTACATTGCTAATCATCTTTCCCAAAGATTGGTCCTGAAGCACACACATAGAAGGGATGAACATCACTTTACATTTCATATCTCTAGTCAATTTACTCATCGAAAGTAAATTATGTTGTAAGTTAGGGATATACAATACTTCATTTAAGTACAATTCTTCTACATGAACCATACCTTTTCCTTTCGATATAACATAATCTCCATTGACAAATCAAACTTTATTTTCATTAGAAATTTTTTTTTTTGAGACATGCTAAGGAATTACACTTGTGATCAGTAGTGCTAATGTTAATTATCCACTTACAATTCTTAATCATGGTGATTTGTTCACAAGTTAGCTTCATATTAGATTTATCTTTCTTCTACATTATTTTCAGCAATCTAAGCTCTCCTTTGATACCCTCTATGCCCCTTCTTCTTGACTTGATCTAGTTTCCCATTCAACTTCCAATAGTTGTTATGTGTATGAAAAAGTTTCAATACATTTAAGCCATTCTTGTTTAGGGTGCCAAACTTAAATCTTACATTTGGTGACTCAGATTAATTAAGGTCTATCATTATTTGGTGGAGTAGGTCAAGTTTAGGATTGACTTAGCTTTGATACCATGAGAAAAAAACATAGGAAAAAACTCTATTTCCACTCAATTTTATTCATACATAAGAAGGATAATATATAAATCATTCTAAAGTGGTTGGTGATGACAATAATTATTACACTAACCATACCTACCACACCTTATTTAATCCAATCAACCTACAATATAAATAAAAAGAAAAAATAAAAAAAAAAACTAATAAATGAACAGAAAAGTAAAATAAAAACATGTACAAGAGTATACACATGTAAGGGACTAATCTTCCGACAATTAAGTATCTAAGCAACAACTACTATTGAATCTAGGTAATTATTTGGCGTTTATATAAAAGGCTGCAAAAAGCTAAAGAGGATAAATGACATAAAGAAAAAGAAAAATAGATATACAAACATTCCGTTTTAAAGTTGTCACATTTGGTTTCACTAGAATCTATACTAAAATTAAAAGGAGATTTCATTAATATATCACGATTTTACTCGTCTTACTTTATGAGTGTTAGTGAAACTATCTTAGAAGTACAAGTAGAACTTGTAGATTTGTATAATCTTAAGTTTGGGATTATGAGACATAATAAATTGGTGACTGTACCGTTATTCATTTTTTAAATAGTGGAATATGCTGGTATAAAGACTAGTTCTATCTTGTGAAACTAAAAGAGGACTAACTTACAATGAAAAACCTCTATACATCACTACTCGATTTTCTCTCTCCCTTGCTCTTCTGATTTTTATATTTCTTATATTCTTTTCATCCATTGTGTTTTAGTTAGTTTACTGTCTCTTGCAACATTAATTGATATGAACAGAAATTGTTGTGTTTCTTTTTAAGAACAATCTTCTTAGGTTCGACAAACCAAAACCAAATAGATTGAATAGTAGCTATCCTATCTAACTCCTAGTTAAAGCCCCTCTCAATTTGCAACATATACCTTCATGTCCACAAAAAGCATCCCCCTCCCATCTAAACGGTAGCATGTGTCCAACTACATAAGATATCCTTACAATTTATTTTTCCATTTTATGTAAGCTTACCTTGTGTCATACTTAACCTAGATTTTATGGAATTCTTCCCCCAAATTTTTCCTCAATAATTGATGCACTGTAGCAAGCATAGAATCAATACCCTAATGAGTCATATTAGTTGGTTACTTCTTAAGCTAGTTTTTACCATGATGAGTAATATCTAGAATAGAGATTAGTTATATCTCTTTCCTATTACTTATTGAAAAACCCAAAAAATTAGTAATCCAAATTAGTTAGTGATTGCAATTAGATTAGCATTTCACTTGGTTTTTATTTATTTTTTCTTTTTTTCACAAAATTAAGGTTTCAAAAGTATTACCTTAGCTATGAAGAGAGAGAAAAGGTTGCCTTTTATATGTCTTCCTAGAGTGCATGTATATTCATATATATATATATATATATATGTATGTATGTATGTATGTATTTTATTTTAATGTCGGTACTTTATTCTTTTTAATGCCTCATTTTTTAGATTGTAACAAATGAATGTCTCATTATGATAATGGTTTATCTCATATATATATATATATATATATCTCATTTATTTTCTTTACAATTACACCAACATAAGATATAAAATATGTATCAACTAATTCAAGTGAATAATATATCCTATTAAGTATCATACATCCTTCTGAATTTGACTTAGTCTCTTCTTGCAAATAAGCAAGGTTGATAATTATTGAGTGATATTCTAAAAAAACTGAAAAATTATTGGCCTCTTTATCAAAAGTGAAAGTCAAGAATTCTAAACTTGAAAAGGAAGTTAAAATGTTAAAAGATGAAAAGAAGATTCTACAAGAAGAAAATTCTCTTCGTATTAAAGAAAATTATATTTTAAGAAATGCATAAGATGTTTTTCTTAAGACCAAAGAGGATTTATCAAATGAAAACCATGTTTTCAAAGAAAAAAAAAGTTTGAAAGTCAAAATAGAAGAATTATTGAGCTTAATGAGAAATGTTATTCATAAATTCCAAGAAAGCGGTAAAAACTTAAATATGTTATTAGCAAGTTAAATTTCTAATACTAGTTTAGGCTTCAAAAAAGGAGAATACTCTTTGAAAAAAACAAAACAACTTGTATAATAGTAGAACAACTTAAAATGAAGGTGGAAGAATCTAAAAGAACCTTTTTTAGCAATAGAAACTACTGATTGAAGTATCCAAGCCAAAGAAAATGGCATAAGGTAGATCAATTACATGGTTTTCAAAAGGCTAATGTATGCTTTCGTTGTAATAAAAATGAACATATTGAAAATAATTGCTTTTACTAGAATAATGAGCTCATTAAAACTAAAAAAATTTTAACTAATAAATCAAGTTTGACTTTTAAAGGACCTAAGCTTATTTAGGTTGTAAAGAATTTTTTAGTGATTATAAGTAGAAGTACAAGCTTAGATGAACATGATTATCAATTAATAATAGTCTCAATTGGAAGGAAAAAAAATTATGCATCAATATAATCCTTTTAATCTTATTCTCTTGACATGTATTCCTCACCCTTCTTAATTATTTGCTCTCTAAGTATGGTTTTTTTTATTAGTATCATATATTGAGAATCAACTTATTTTTTAAGAGACAAGTCTCAAGGGGGAGAAAAGTGTAAACAATTCTTTTTACTTAAAAAGAAAGTTGATGTTTTCCCTATTCAAATTTATTAAACTTTATAGACATAAGACATACCTAAGGCACACCTCCCCCCCCCCCCTCAACACACACTCCTTTTGTATTTTATTTGTTTAGTTTTTTTATTTTATTTTATTAAAGGTCCCAATGGAAAAATTTAAGAGAAAAAAAAATAGAAAATTTAGAAAAGATATTTTTTTTTTCTTTCTTTCAAAAGATATAGTGTAGAAAAGAAAAGCACAAAAAGAAAAAAAAACATAATAAAGAAATTAGAGAAAAGTAAAAAATGTGTGGATAAAAATAGTTTAGGAATAGGTTTTTCTTTAATAGTGTTTTTATAGATTGTTAGAAGATTATTTAAATTAATTTTGTTTGCAAAAATGAATAAGGTATAAGTTAGCTAACTCACTGGCTAAACACTTGAACTTAGCATTAGAAGAAGTTAGAGGTTAGAGGTTTAAATCTTATAAGGCACATGTTGCCTTTTATTTCTTTTCCATTAGCATGACACATGTGTCCAACATCTATTGGACGACATTACTACATTGGCATATGGTACATACGCATAGGATCACATAGTTGATGTCACACCCACGTGGCATTATGTTAGCATTTCTTTCTTTCTTTGTCCCATCTTTACCTAGACTTTCCTTCATTTTCCATGTGTGAAACACACTTAAGTAATCCAATTTTGATTTCTTTTCCATCACTTTTTCTTCACGATTTCACCGAATTATTGATGAAATTGTGAAATACGTGTAGGATACTATGGATCAATACCAAAATAACATCTAAATATGATCATTTAATGTGTCAAAATGAGATTAGAAAAATAAAAAAAAAAAATTGTATGGGCGGATTTTACTCAAATTGAAAATCATATGATTTGTTCCATTTAATGCAAAACAAAGTTTTCTAAATTTATTTTGTGTCATGATGGAAACATAATAATAGCAATTGATTTAGTGATTTTTCCCTTGATGTCAAGAATTAAAGAAAGTCAACCCATTTACTATGATCTTTGAATTTAATGTGATTTAAAGCTTTCCATTATGATTTGAAGCTTGATTAGTATAAATAGATGTCTAAAGAGTGTATACGAGCATCAAGCATCAGTTAAGAACACCCAAAATCCCTTAAATATGAGTTTTCTCTCTCTAGCAAACCCTAGGGCAACGTGCCTCTCTCTAGCAAACCCGAACGCAACATACCTCTCTCTAGCAAACCCGAAGGCAACACACCTCTCTCTCTCACTCATTACTCTCATATGGTAGCTTTCGAATAAAACCACTACTACAAATGAGTTTCTCCATGATACTAGCTCCTAATTCCAATCAAGCTTGCCCCTTGTCATGCCCTCTAGTCAACTTAGCCACTACAATTGCCCAAACCCTAAGCACCACTACTGCTCCGCTTCAAAACTCCACCAATCACCACTCCTTTGTCGAAACCAATGCTATGGTTGAACTCGTAGCATCCAAAAACTTAAGATCCCAACTCCCATTCATCCCCAGCCAACACCGTAGTTGTTACCCAATAACCATTGCCAGCTACTACCATTGTTGTTGCTCAATAACTATTGCTAACCACCAATCGTAAACCACCACCAAACACCACCTTTTGGCCAAGGCGTTGCTCCTACACCTAGTAATCTCAATGAAATTCACATGGATCCATCATTCCCCACTCAAATTCATACTTAAATCACTCTAAATCACCACCCTCAATTGCCATCTTGTTCTTCTTTGTTGTTTGCAGGTGCCACACATGTAACTCTGGTCAAAGACCTGAGTTCAACCCAAAATTGGCCCTATAACCTGTGTGCCCTTACTTCCCTACTGCATTGAGGTTTTGTTTTTGCTTTTGTCTTCTTTTTTTTTTTCTTTCCTTTATTTATTTATTTAGTTACTTACTAAAAAAAACAAAAAGAAAAAGAAAAACAAAGATACATACTAGATTATACGTTCGCAAGATGGGCAAATATGGTGAATTAAAATAAGGAAATTTTTTATTTTTCCTTTTATAAATAAGTAGATTTAATTTCTTCTTTTGTAAATGAAATTAGTTTTCTTTCTTTCTTGTAAATTAAAATTGTTCCTTTTTATTTTCCACTACCTTATCCTTTATAAAATAATTTGTAAATATCGAGTACCTCACTAAAGTTTCTTTTCTTATAAACTTGGTTTGATTTATTAAAGGTTTTCAAAATCCAAAAAAAAAGAGAAAAATAAGAAATAACAAAAAATTGAAAAATGATAACAAGGATGTATTCTTATCAAGTAATCTTAAAACCAATGGTCAACAATGAAATAATGATAACTACCTCAATGACACTAACCCCACTGAGTTGAGAATTCACTCACTAGAACAAATTGTAGGAAAAATGGTTGAGCAAACGAGTTTCTTAATTGACAGCATAGTTCTACTTTGAGCTACATTGTCATCAAATGAAGAGCACTTAGAAGCTCAATATATGAAATCTATTGAAGCACTTCCTCCTCAAAAGATCAGTCCAACTTTTGAGCCTAACACTTACGCTTTCCCAATTAACACTTAGTTAACCCACTTAATACCAATTAGAAAGGAAATTGACTCAATAGATCACTAAGGAAATGAAAGCAATCGAAGTTATGATAGTTTCAAGTAGGTTGAGATCGCTAACTTTTCTACATATGATGTTAAGGATTACCTAGAAAAATTCGACGTACTAAAGCTTGAGAAGTAAGATGAACTCAATGCCCAAAGCTACATACTAGATTATATGTTCACAAGATGGAAAAATATGTTCTAAATAATCAACTAAAGGTATAAACTTTTCAACAAAAACGATAAATGTGCATAATGGTAGAGCAATTGGCTTTGGCTTTCTATGATAAATATAAATTCAACATCGAAATAGCTCCCTCAATTTGGGACCTACGTACATTGACTAAGAAAAATGATGATTCCTTTAAGGAACATGCACAAAGATAAAGGGTTATGGCAACTAGAATCATCCCTCCTTTGCTAAAGAAAGATTTGACATTACATTCATTAATATACTAAATGAGCTACCTTATAGGCATCTTTTAGGGAACATAATTTCTAACTTTATAGATATTATGGTAGTAAGGGGAAAAATTGATTATAAAGGAGTAATGTCAATGTGATAAGTCTTGAGGGATATGCCATAAAACACAAGTCTAGTAACCTAAGTGGTAGCCAAAAACTTATGCAAGTCTAGAAGACCAAGGTAAGACATTTTACTCCAATTCCTATCACTCTCTCTTAGGCCTTTCATTAGTTGAAAGATGGAAATGTCTTATACTATGAAGTTCCTAAACTTGGATATAGTCTTAGAATGGAAATCTGGGGGGCACAATGTGATTATCGTATGGGGTAGAAGGGTCAGTTTATAGATACTTACTGGAGGTTGAAAAATAAGATTCAAGATCTAATCGATGTAGGGCTAGAACATCTAGACTCCATGTAAGCTAAAATGCTAAAGCGCTCAACCATTCTTCATAAGACTTGCCTTTTCTTTGTATTGTGCAAATTGAAAATAAATTTCGTATTGTTAAATAAACAAACGTACTGGGAAAATTTCTCAAGGTTGTGAATGTAACTAAGTTGTTTCTATCTCATTATTTGAAAAGTTTAGAATAAAAAGAGGCAAAATATTCCAATCACTAACCTAAAAAAAAAAAAAAAAACACCTTAAGAGTTAAGTGTCATTAATGTGAGGTCATTGGGCTCATTCCTTCTAGGAGATCTATTTTAAATTTAATAAGCAAATAAAAATAAAGCTAGGCTTTTATTTTTCAATATCTTAAACACTTTTATCCTTTGTTAACCACGTTGAGCCTATTTAAGAAGTATTTTCAAAATCAAACTCTATCAAGAACCACCCTTATAATGGAGCAAATAAGAGTTTAAGGGCATCAATCAGGAGAAAAGGTTAAAAAATGATTTGTGCTTACTCTAGTTGCATCAATTAAATAATAATTATCACCTTTGATAACTTATTTTGTTCAAAATGAAGAAGGGCTTCCATTCTAAATAGTATACACAAACCACATACACTTTAAGACTGCAAGTTAAAAGAAGGGTTGAATACCTTTTTGTTGAGTAAAAAAAAAAAAGTAATAGGAAGAAGTAGAAGAAGTGAAAAAAGAGAACCAAAAAAAGGAGGAGAAAAGAGGCAACAGTGAGAAAATTGAAAAATGAGATCAAGCGCAAAACATAAAAGCCCTCAAGCTTGAAAGGATTAACGGCATGTACCTCAAATAAAGCCCATCCTTCAAAATAAGAACCCCTAACTCTAAAATAGCAAGAGTAAAAAAACCAAAACTCCTAAAATCTACTCCCTTTGTAGTCTAAAGCTTGCACACAATTCAACCCCTCCTTAAAAGCCCTTTTGATTGAAAAGAAAAACTTATCCTAAGTAAAAATTGCTTTCAAAATAGGGCAAGTACAATTTTAGTTTTTTCCTAAAAGGTTCTTGACTTGTAAAGAATTTATACTTATTAGTAACTCTTAAAAAAAAGGAAGAAGAAGAAGAAAAAAAGATTCTAAGTTGTCATAGAATAAATGTATGTTTTCAAGGTTTTCTTAGATATTAAAAAAAAAAAATGTTTTCAAGAAATTGAAATTTTGCCTTTTTAATCCATTAGATCAATCTTACATTACATGCCATCTTTGGTGAGGTTAGGAATTTTGTTATCCTTTATCTTGAAAAGTTGTGAAAACCTGAGTTATCTTTAAGATTAGGAACTTAAGAATTTTTTGTTTTGAAAACCCAAGTTATTCTTATGTTCTGGAATTAAGGGCCATTAGTTATTCCTTTTAGGGAAAAAAAAAATACTAAAACTCTTTAGCTTTGGCTATCTTTGATCGCAAAAACTAAGTAATCCTTCAATTTAGGAACTTAGGTTATTTCACAAGAATCTTAATTATCTAGGAGTCTTAGCAATCCTTAAACTAAGAGCTTTAGTTGTCTTTAATCTTGAAACCAAGTAATCCTATTGTTTAGGAACTTAGGTCATTTTACAGGAACCAAGTTATTCTTAAATTAGGAACTTAAGCTATCCTTAATCTTGAAACTAAGTAATCCTTATCTTTAGGAACTTAGCTATTCAATAGTAACCTTAGTTATTCTTGATAAGAAGCTTTAGCTATCCAAGAATGAAGTTATTCTTAAATTAAGAACTTAGGTTATATCCTCAATCACGAAACTAAGTAATCCTTCTTTTAGGAACTTAGCTATTTTATAGGAACCTTAGTTTTCTTGATAAGAAGCTTTGGCTATCTAGGGACTAAGTTACTCTTAAATTAGGAACTTAGGCTATCTTTAATCCTGAAACTAAGTTATCCTTATTTTAGGACCTTAGCTATTCAATAAGAACCTTAGTCATTATTGTTAAGAAGCTTTAGCTATCCAAAAACCAAGTTATCCTTAGATTAGGAACCTCAGCTCTCCTTAGTTGAGAAGCCAAATCATCTATTTGTCTTCCCTTGAAAATTTAAGAACCTTAGTTATTCTTAGATTAAACATAGGGGCTTTGGTTATCCTTAATGTTTTAATTGACTTCTATATACCTTGTGAATCTTATAATTTAGATTTAGAATCGAATTTGAAGAACCAATAATATTCCCTAAACTCAATCAAATCGAAGAAATTAAAACTGATAAAATTTTAAATCGGAACCTTGAAAACAAACTCGAAAAACCCTAGAGATAAAGTTTTATAAATCCTAATAGCATACAAAGACTCTAAACTTGAGTACATGTGACCATAAATTAAAAATCCAAATTAAATAAAAACTTTAAACCTTAAACCCAAGAGTCACAAAACTTTAGATTAAACTTCAAACGCAATAAAAACCATAAATTAAAATATTTAACTTGAATTACGTAAATTGCATAAATTCAAAAATGAATGATAAGAGATATCTATGAATGATAGGAGATATCTACAAATGATAAAAATCAATAAAATTAAGTCAATTAAGTTAATAAATTAATGAGATTACTAATTTACCTCAAATGATACATTTTCTCTAAAAGTAATGCTAAAATCATAAGCGTAAGCTCAAAACCCTCAAACCCTCATAAAACCCTAAAACACAAGAAGTCCTAAAACGAATTAGAAACTCTAATTTAGTATCAAAAGCCCTAATTTAATTAATAAAGTCTAATTATATCACCACATTATTAAGCAATTACTAATAATTCACTAAATTGCTAGAACAACCCCAATTTGCCTTCTGAAATCATAATCGATTCCTGCAAACTCCTCATTTTTGTCATTTTATTTTATTATTTTTATTGAACCATGTTAAAGAAAAAGAAAAAAAAGAAAATGAATAAATATAAAATAATAAGAAAAACGAAAATTGAAAGAAAAATAAAAAGAGTCAAGTTGTATTGAGTCAGTTGAGTTGAGTTGAGTCGAGTCGTTTGGGGTCGAATTGGATAATAGTGTGTTTTTAATTTAATAAATTCTAAGTTGTCAAAGGATCAAGCTTCATTAAAATATTTTAGTTCAGTCTAATATAAATAAAGTAGATTTTTATCTAACTTATATTGGGTTAAAATAGGCTTAGAATTTATTAAGTAGGTTTTTGGGCTAAATCAAGTTGGACTGAGTTGGGCTTGAAAGATAAGAAACCAAAATTAAAATAGAGTTTTTAGAAATTAGATTGAATCTTTAAATAATCTAAATTGTATCTTTTGTATCTAGGATTTATTATCGTATCTTTTGTATCTGGAATTTGTTGAGATTAAATTTATATCTAAAATGATACAAAAGATTTAATTATATCGCTTATAAATAGTAAGTCGACAATAGAGTTTAGAGATGTCTTTCACAAACCCCACCGCACAACACATTCACCACATAATCACACGCATCTACTATCCTTCATACTCTTTCCCTAATCATTACTGCTACACTCTGCAATTCCCACACAAATACATATATTGCTGCACCAATTATAGCACACGTCATAACACATTCATACCCTTACATTGTCGATACACAATACACACCTATCGTCCATACATAGCCACACATTCACATCCATGAGCACTTCGCGATTAGCACATCAATTCACGTCTATGTTCAGTACTTCATACCTACGAGCACTTTATCAATCAACACTATCCAATCACACATAGTTATAATACGCCATACATTATTGCACTTCACATACGTTTGCACTACAATTCACCACACGATCGTACATATCAATACGCATAACCACTATTTGAGCATACAACCTTGTCCAATCACATATCAACACGTTCGACAATTGAGTCCAATAGTAGTCTATAAACATGGCCAATTAGATGGGTTTGGATTCCTTTCTCTTTTGGTATTTTATTATTATTATTATTGTTTTGGTTATTAGTTGTTTTTATTGACTTTATTTTATTTTATTTTCTCTTTTAATGCATGTACTTAGTTTTAGTTTTTTTTTTTAATTATTATTAGCTTTATTTTATTTTATTTTCTCTTTTGCATCAAATAAGTACTAACATGGTTTCTTTTTTTTTTTATGTAGGTCTTAAAGTAATTCTTATTAGTTGATTTTTTTTTTTTGTATGTCATCATATTTTTTTTTAAATAACAAAAATATATCTTTGCATAGATATTGCATCTTTTAGAAATTTCACACTTGCATGAAAATTGCATATTTTAACAAGTTGTCATAAAAAATGCTTTTTTTAGGCATTTAGGCATATTGTCAATGGCAATTACCTTTTTTTCATAAAATGGAACGTCTTCTATAATAATTGCATATTAGTGTAATTTCATAAAAGTTGCATCTTTTATTTATTTATTTATTTGTTTTCTCTCATTTAGATGCTTTAGGATTTTTTTTTTGTTTAAGTTTTGTCATATAGTTCGTTTTTACAAAAATTTAAAAAAAAAATACTAATTTGGAGTCCTTCTAAAAATTAAGTCTTTAGGTCTTTTTTTTAGGAAACTTTTCTTGATAAAAATAAATTAGTTAAAAAAAAAGGGAAACTTGGCTTAGTTTTCAAATTAAAAAGAATCAACTAACTAAATCTTTTTCTAAAAAATATATATAAATACGTTGGTTTGATTCCAACTAACAAGTACATAGGTACCTCCGAAGCAACCATAAAAAAATAATTTTTTTTCTTTTCTGAAAATTCGTAATAAAAATTATTATAAAATTCATCTTGATTATACTTTTGCATATCTCTACATTTTTTAGCATTTCTAGAAAAATTGTAAAAAAACAAAACCTATTATTATTTTTTTTAATCTTTACATGGTGACTTAGTCTTAATAGGTTAGTTCTCGAGCTTAGATTTTCTAGCTTAATTTTCTTAAAGAATAATTTTTTTAGAATATTCGTAGATTAGTGGCTAAAATTGGACTTTCCCACCCGAAAACCCTAATTTCTCTTTTTACTAATTTAACTAGTTGGCGACTCCAAACTTTTAAAATATTTTTTTTAGAAAAATATTTTTTCTTAATTTTATGTTGAGTAATTTATATTAATTGGGTTGAGCTTAATATAAGTTAAATTAAGAAAAACCAAAATAGGGCTGGATAATTCCAACCCTTAAAAATCCTAAATTAATTAAATAAAATGATCCATTAGGCTTTATTAACTTAATTAAATATGAAAGACCCTAAAATATTTCCAACTATGGTCATCTACACTAGTAATTAGAGTCGTAAAGTTAAATTGCATTCTAATCATCTAAATGCATTCATGCATTATAATTAGCTAAAGATAATCACAATTAACTATATAGGACAAGATAATTAGTTGGAAAAAACAAGGGATAACTCACCTTGACAAATTATTGCTTCAATTGGCAAAAATCATAAAAAGGAAATTTGTCCCTAGTTATGCTTATACTATACAACTAAGAGTGGAAGGGCTTTGTTCCCCACTACACCCACTCATAATTAACCCTTTATTTGACCCCTTGTCGGTGGATTTTAGCAATTAGAATTATCCTACGAAGAAAAGAAAAGCTCTGGTTATTGGGGCTAGTTCGGTGCAACCACTCTAATGCCTAAGTTAGTAAATGAGAGTAAAGGAAGTTATGTAAGTGGTCAAAAGTTATTAGATGTCTCTTATGATGTTTCGTTCCCATACTTATAGGCGAATGTTGTGTCTGAAGTAGTATTTATCAAAATGATTAACGAGACACATAAAGGCCTCTTGATCAAACACATTCCAAAAATGTAAAGAAAATGGGTAGTTATGTAATATAACTGTATCAGGTAATAACTATTCATGCCACATTACTCAATTTAAATCAGATATTGGTCTATGTTATTCGGCATCAACTGAGAATTGAGTTACTCGTCATGTTGATGTTCCTTGGCATGACTAAGAATAAAGTCTCTCATCATGAAGGCAGCTGAGTGATGGAAATTCGATTATCAACATTAAGTCAAAGGTTTTATGTTCGATTTCTAGCAAATGCATTATTCTTCCCCTAAGTCATGAGAACAGCTTTCCTCTTGTAGCTATACTCGACATGGCAGCTACTTATTAACATACCTTCCTTCTTGGAAAATATCGGCTTTCTGCTTTCATAACACTTTATTATCCTTTTAGCATCCTAAAAGAATATTTTGTTCTTCTTCCTTTCTTGAATCTTCTTTGCCACAACAACATTATTCGACATCAACTCTATGTCCTTTGTGTAGATCGGCTCAATCCATTGAGTCTAGAAATCCAACATTTGAAGCTATTGACACGAATTTATCGTGCTACTTATGGATCTTAGACTATAACCTATCCATGAACTTTTACACATGCCTTACAGTAGCAAAGTGCTAGCCTTTAAGTTATCTCCTAATCATAAAGAAGTACTAGAATAGTTGAGGCATAGTGCTGATTGCAACCTCTTCACAAATTATTTCAAAAGCCACTAGAAGATGATATGTATTTGGTGAAAGCATACTTGGTATGACTAGGAAATAATTGAAGAATTGCTTAATGAATGCCAAGAAAGGGAAGCACAGTCTAAAATCAAGATAATTTAGATAGATGTAGAACCCGCACTTCCTCATAAAACATACTATTTCCTCTTCTCTTAGCCTCCTAAGATTCCATCCCTTTGGAAGGTCTTGCCAATACTTGTTATGTTGCGAAATAAGGACCCTATTAATAGCACTGACTACTCCATCTGGTGAATTATGGAAGGAAACTATATTATTGTATAGATACCTAGCTACAGATCTTCACTCCTTATCATTTAGGTAGGTATCTATTACAAGGGAATTGATTTGGGTAAGTTTGTCCCATTGCTCCACTACGCTATCGGTCAAACTACCTGAGGAACATGCCATCTCGCTCCTTTCTTGGGGCAGGGGAAGTGGCCTCAGTCTCCATTGCTTCGAAATCTGAAAGGATAAGTCAACGAATTACACTGTAAACCATACTTAATTGGTTAAAAATTCACAACGTTTGAAGAGTTTGAAGTTAAAGACGAAATATTGAAAATAAGAGACAACTTATGAATGCAATTGTAAAGTCTGATTTTGCGAAAGAAAAACCCTTAAATAATTTGATGGAAATGATGTACTAAATAAAATATGGCATGGATTACTGACATGCGTTTTGAGACAGAGATCTAATGGTTGCCGAGACACTGACAATTATTATGGCCTGCGGTATAATTATGGCTAATGTAACAGTTATCATTCATGCCATTACTTAAGCTTTTGACAGGCAAGAAATTAAAAGTTGCAACCTTTCGCATAAGATACGATCTGTCTCTCGAAAATCAAAGAACTTTTCTGATTACTTAGCATTTGGAAAATTATTCCCTACTTGACCTTGTAAAACATCAATATGTTTACTCCTTTAGTCAAATACTCAACTACGGGAGTTGAGGGGAAAATGTTAATAGTTGAATTTCCATCACTTGGCTACTTAGCTACCTTCATGAAGAGAGTCTCTATTCTTAGCCGTACCGAGTAACGTCAACATGACGAGTAACTCGATTCTTAACTAATGTCGAGTAACGTAGACCAGCATCTGATTTAAATTGAGTAAAGTAGTACAAACAATTATCACCTAAAAGGGTTACGTTACATAACTACCCACTCTCCTTATATTTTCAAAATGTGTTTAATCAAGAGGTCTCCATGTGTTTTGTTAATCATTCCGATAACTACTGCTTTAGACACAACATTTGCCTATAAATATGGGAAAGAAACACTATAAGAGACATCAAATAACTCTTGACTACTTACTTAACTGCCCATACTCTCATTCACTAACTTAGGCATCGAAGTGACCGCACCAGACTAGCCTTGGTACCAAAAGCTTTTTCTTTCTTTGCAGGATAATTCCAATTACGAAAATCCACTAACAACACCCCTCCATCCGCATTTTACTCCATCTTCTTCCATAGAATAAACCCTATAAATACTCTCTAAACACGCAATCTAAAAACAAAATGAAAACAAGAAGGAAGGAAACAACGGTAAGCTTCTCGAACCTAGTTATACACCAGAACGCCCTAAGCTGTAACTCTCCACCACTACATCCAAACAATACAAAACTATTTGCATTTGAATCATCCTTCATCCCCTTATCTTGCCGACAAACATCCTTTACCAAAGTAGTTTGTTTCACTTTCCAAAAATGAAGTGAAGTGGAACCATTCGAATTTCCACTGAGGACATAAACCTTTTCAACTTTCCTTCTAGTTTGAGTTTGAGCATGGTTCTAAGGCTTAAAAACTAAGGAAAAAATTGTTAAAATGCCACCTTTGTTTACCATGTTTACATGTCCATAAATGTGAATTTTCTTAAAGTTTTAGTATAGTAAACATATTACATGTAACTTTAGAAACACATAAGTTATAGTATGATAATAACTTAAAGAAAAGTAGAAGAATCATCATTATATCTTCATTCTCATGTTAGGGCCAAAACATATGTATGTATATCCCCACTATATTTTTTATTTCTCATATTTATTTTGGTAAGAAATGGCTTTAGGTGCATTTTAGTGGTAGCTTGATGCATATTCTAGAAAGTTAAGTACATGATGTGTAAAAAGCCCTAAGAAATCATTTTAAACCACCAAAAACATGTTGAATAACTTATTTTAACATGTTTATTAATGGGTTAATCATATGATTAATTAAAGATAAATAGGATTTAGGACTTAAACTTACAAGATAAGAGACTAAATAAGGTCTCTAGTAGGTAGTTAAGCTTAAAATGGACATTTGGTTTAGAAAAACCCACTTGAGACCCAATCAACCATTACTATCAAATTTGAAACTCTTGATAAGATGGGTCATTCAATCATTTTAGTAACCTATTAGGCCTATTGGATTGGAATAAAGTCAAGATATGAGCCTTAGGACATGAATTAAGTCTAAATTTAACTAAAAGGCCTACAAACCAAGTCTTGAGCCCACTTAATCACTCATGACCAGATTTGTAACTTTGTGAAAATTGGGATAAACTTAGGACCAATGATAGGCCTAAGTCCAAAAAGGTAAGTAGAATTGGGCCTAAGGCCTTAAGTTGCAAAATAAGCCTAAAGAGCCTTAAGAAAACTAAAATACAAGCCTAAATTAATACTAGACCAAAACAAAACCTAATTTAAAAAGACTCAAAGAAAGATATTCAAAAGGGCCACTAAACACTAAGGCCCATCCAAGACATTCACTATAGGCCCCTTAATGAGTTGAAGCCTTAAATTTAAGAAAAGAGCCAATTTAGGCTCATAAGAGCAACACTAAGGCCCAAAATGAAAATTTAAAGTTTTAAGTAGAAAAAGTTCACTAAAATTACTTAAAAGGAAGCTCAAAATATCAAGTGCAAGGCCTAAGATAAAAAAAACTAAGCCCAAACCCTAAAGTGAATAAACCTACCTTTTGGTTTCACAAACTTATAAAACCCAAATTGAAAACTTGCTGACCCTAAGAGCAAAAAATGACCTTACCAAATGAAAGAATGCTAAAAAATGATGAAATTGACTATAAGAATGCAAAAAACAGACTCAAAATAAAGAAGCTAGAGTGAAAATAAGCTTTAATAGTACTTGAAGATTAGGGCGAGCTTCAATAATTAGGTAGACTTTTAGGTTCTTAAAAAAACCCTCTTCCAATTACTTACATATACATTATTATTATGTTTTAGGTGACTTAATTTCTAATTCAAGAACCTAAAGTTCAAGACAAGTAAACAAGTAAGCTAAGTAAAGGAGTTTCGATGAACTGCTACTTGCTTATGTTTGATAATTTCTTGATGTTCTATTACTTACCTTTGGTTTTGTACTAAGTGACTGGTTGATCTATATGCCAACATCCGAATGATTGCTTTATTAAAGTTGGAAAGTTTAAATATTTGGCCAAAATAATCGGATATCCCTATCATATGTCTATGATCCATTAATTGTAGACTGTGATGTCTATAACTTTACTGAGTTTTCTAAAAAATTTGCTAAAATACATTTTTGAAATTCTTTACTAATCAAAGAAAGATTTATCAACTTACTAAGTACTTATAGTAGTCTCAGGTGGCATTTTACTTCTTGAGGCAAAGCTAGTAAACCATTTTCAGCTAATTGATAGTAAATAGCCTGAGTTAGGACTTGCATGATTCAGCCTATAGGGCATTGTATGGATTTGTTGACAATGAGCTTGTAGGGTGTTGTATTAATTGTTGATAGTGGATAGCTCTAAATGGGGTCCTCCACTTAATTGATTAGTATGGTATTCATGATTAGGGTAATAGTCAAGTTCCATCTATTGGGACTATACCCACATATAACCTTATGTAGGTGAGGTAAGTTGCCTTATGCAGTTAAGTACGGGAGATAATTGACGTGTAGACAACACAAATGTACACCTTCCATGGTTCTAGAGCCTCACGGATATGTTTCTTACATTCGTTGCATGTACATTCATTTTGCATGTAGCTAGATTACATGTTTATTAATAACGTTTGATAACTTGATTAAATAGTAGTGGTAAGAGACAAACTTACCGAATTATGGTATACTTACCCTCTAACAATTCTTTCTTACAAGTAACCAAAAGCTAGGATTAGACTAAAATCAGAATGTAAAGTGTTCCTTAAGCAACTAGATTAGATGGATAAGATTACTTTAGTAGACTGTATTAGTTAAGCTAGATCCTTACAATATTTAGTAACTCGTAATGTCGTTAAAGTTCAATTATCCCATCTTATTGCTTGGTAGGTGATTCTGACTCTCTATGGTCTTAGTAGATTGTGGATTGTAGGGTTACCTATGTTGCTTATATAAATAAGTAAATGTAAGTAAAATAAATAAGTACCCTTAAAAACTTACTAGTTAGAGTCTTACAACCTCTGACTTATAAAGTAATCTTTATATCGTATGTACACATGTGATATGAAGATTTTAGGAAAAACTATCAGCTCGACCCCCCATAAGGCGTTAAAACTTCTCTTAGATAGGTCAAGAACGCTTATTATCCTTTATTAAGTTAAACCTAGGAGCTTCAATTATCCTTTGTTGATGAATTTTAGAATAAAAGTAATCCTTAAGTTGTCTTCCCATATAGTTTAAGGACCTTAGTTATCTTAGACTTAGTTGAATCTAGTAACTTTGGTTATCCTTTGAAACACTGGCATTGCACATCAAAGTGTCTTTTGTTCTTGTCTCTTAAATCCCTAGTGGATTAATCTTAGGATAGTTAGCTCACTACAGCACTATATGATCCTTCCTAAAGCAAAAATAGTGTCTATTTTGTTTTTATGGTAAAATTTTATTAAACTTTATTATAAAGAAAGTAGCTATAAACACTCCTTTTTTGCCTCCTCTTATATTTAATTTTATTTTCATTTATTTTATTTTAGTAAAGGGTACTAATTGAAAAATTCAAAAAAATATATAGAAAATTTAGGAAAGATAATTTTTTTTTTCTTTCAAAAGATATAGTATAGAAAAGAAAAGCACAAAAAATAAATAAATAATGAATAATTAGAGAAAAATAAAAACTATGTAGATAAAAATAGTTTAAGAATAGGCTTTTCTTTAATAATGTTTTTATAGACCTTTAGGAGCTTATTAGGCTTAGATAGATAGGTTTAAATAAATTTTGCTTCCATAAATGAATAGAACATAAGCCAATTGACTAATTGGTTAAGTACTTAGACTTGGCATTAGATAGAGTTAAAGGTTAGAGGTTCGAATCTTATAAGGCATATGTTGCCTTTTATTTCTTTTTCACTTACATGTCCAGCATCTATTGGACTACGTTATTACATTGACACATAGCACATATACATAGGATCATATGGATGACGTGGTGTACACTTAGCGCCACGTTAACATTTCTTTCTTTCTTTTTTCCCATCTTTTGAAACACTTTGTTTCATTTTCCATATGTGAAACACGCTCAAGCAATCTAGTTTTGAGATCTTTTTTATCACTTTTTCTTTATGATTTCACCTTAATTAATGGTGCAATCGCGAAATACACATAAGATACTAACGATCGACACAAAAATAACGTCCAAATATGATCATCTTAATGTATCAATATGAGATTAGAAAAATAAGAAAAATTGCATTGGTGGATTTTACTCAAATTCAAAATCATTTAATTCATTCCATTTAATGCAAGACAAAGTTTTCTAGATTGATTTTGAGTTATGATGGAAACATTTCAACAAACAATAACAATTGATTTCTCGATTTTTCCCTTGATGTTAAGAATTAAAGAGAGTCAACCCATTTACTTTAATCTTTAAATTTAATGCGATTCAAAGCTTTCCATGATGATTTGAAGCTTGATTAGTATAAATAGATGTTTAGGGAATGTATACAAGCATCAAGCATCAACCAAGAACACCCAAAAGCCCTCAAATATGAGTTTTCTCTCTACAACAAACCTTAGGTTGGACACCTTTGTCTCTAGCTCGTTGTTCTTGCATGGTAGCATTCAAATGAAACCACTACTACAGATAAGTTCCCGACAATACCAACTGTTAAGTCCAAATAGTCTTGCCCTTTGTTGTGCCTTTCAACCAACTCAACTACCGCAGTTGCCTAAACCCTAAGCACCACTATGGCTCCACTTCAAAATACCACCCAACAATGCTCCTTTGTTAAAATCAATGCTACAACTAAACTCATACATCCAAAAACCTAGGATCCCAACTCCCATTCATACTCAACTAACACCACATATGTCGCCTAATTACCACTGTCGGCCACCAATCACAAACCACCACCAAATATTACCTTTTGGCTAAGGCGTTAATCCTTCAACCAGTAATCCTAACAAAATTCACATGGATTCATCATTTCCGGCTCAAATTAGTGACTTAATCACTCTAAATCTTCACCCCCAATTGCCTTCTTCTTCTACTTTCTTGTTCACATGTAACTCAAGTCCAACTCAGATTTGACCTTTTAACCTGTGCACCCCTACCTCCCTACCACAACTAGTCTTTGTTTTTGCTTGTGTCTTCTTCTTTTTTTTCTTTCTTCCGTTTATTTATTTATTTAGTTACTTATAAAAGAAAAAAGAAGAAGAAATAAAAACAAAGAAAACAGAAAAAGAAGGAAAAAAAAAGAGAAATTGTTACCTTAAGAAAGTCATTATTACTGAAATAAAAGTTAATAAATTTTTAATATTTTATCCATTTTTTCTTTTCTTATCTTTTTAAGAAATGCATGTTTTATCATGTAGAAAAATAATTTTCCAATAAAATATAATAAACCTTTTTCAAATGTAAGGTTTCCTTTAGAATTTATTCAATATATAAACACTAATTAGGGCAATTAAACAATGTAACCTTAATGATTTTTCATCAATAAAATGAATAACCTACTAAAAGTTTTCAAAGAACGAACTACAAAAAGTTGGATTTGAAAAATTGGGTACGTAGTCACTCATGGGTAACTATAAGGTGACTTAAAATAGGAAAATTTTTTTGTTTTCCCTTTTGTAAATAAGTAGATTTAATTTCTTAATTTATTCTTTTTGTAAATGAAATTAATTTTTTTTTCTTATAAATTAAAATTATTCTTTCATGTGAAATGGGTATTTTGAAAAGAATAAAACTAAATTTGGAAGGTTATAATAGTATTTGTTAGGGTTTAATAAGTTAATCTCTAAATCCAAAAACTCTAGTTTTTAAAAGCTGTTTTCAAAATTGGACTTTCATAGACTATTGGTTAAGTTATAATTAATCTATCCAATTAGTCATGACGTAACATTTTTTCGACTCCAATCGGGTGGCAACAGCAAAATCTTTTTAAAATTAAAATAAAATCAAGTTTTTCTTAATCCCTAGTTAAGGTTCTATATTAAATGGGTATAAGATTCAATATAGGTCGAGTTAAAGAAAATAATGCAAACCGAGAAATTTCGTATATAGTATAAGTTTATGTAGGAACCAAGTACCTAATATTTTGATATATAATCTATGAATTAGCATACTTTTTTTTTTGTGTGTGTGAAATCATTTTTTTAGATATTTTCCCTTATTTTAATGGTAGAAAAAATGAAGAAGTAAAGTGACTAAATAATTTTATAATGTAATCATCATTTAAATTGTATTGTGAGAGTACATAATCTTTTTCAAAATTAAAATTAAAAAATTATGATGACAAAACATTATGTTAAATGTTTATTAACAAACTCATTTAGTATGCAGTTAAAAAGTATCACAAATATTGTGCACTCAAATTTATGAAAAATAAACTTGCAAAAGAAGTCTGAACTAAAGTAGAAGCTTTAGAACTAATAAAGGTTTTAAATTGGAGCAAAAGCTTTGAAAGAAATAGATATTCAAATTGTAGCAGTAGGAGCTTTATTAGAAGCACTATTGGCAATGAAGTGTAAGCTCTATTAGAAATAAAGCAAAAGCTTTAGAAGCAACATATATTATGAGTAGAAGCTAAAATGAATAAGTAGAAGCATGGACAACAAAAGCCCAAAAACAAAGGTATTAGTAGAAGCATGATAGAACAAACATTAAAAAAGAATCTCAAAGTTGCAAACGAAAGAGCTAGCTCTATGAGTTAAATGTATTTTGGTGATAGATTTAACTAAACATTTATGATAAATATCTTAATTGGAGATTCTATTCATTATTGTTCCATAATTACTAAAGTATTAAGAATTTCGGACATCTAGGGAACGATTTATGGAAGAAAATATTAAATAAGCAACAAATCAAAGAGACATTTTTGGAAGCACAGCTAAATATGTAGTATTTATGAGAAAGGGCATGTCAAAGTTCAAACCAAGAATTAAAGAGATTCCTATGGGGGAAAATACTAAAAATATATCATCTATGAGTAAGAATCAAGAAGTTAGTCACGCAAGAAAATTTGAAGATGCATTATTTATGAACAACAATAATAAACAACTTTTACCTTATGAAGAACATAAGAAAATTTGAATGTATAGGATTGATGAGCATGCAACTATCACAATGTTATTTCATTATCAAGTATCCAAGCAATAGCTACTATTGAATTTGAGCAATTATTGGATGTTTAAATAAAGAGTTTCAAAAGACTAGAGAAGATAGAAGACACGAAGAAAAAGAAAAAGAGATATATCGACATTCTTTGTACAAGTTGTCACATTTGATTTTTATTAGAATCTATGCTAAAATCTAAAGAAAATTTCATTTGTATTCCTCGACTTTACTCATCTTACTTTATGAGTGTTGGTAAAACTCTCTTAGAGGCATAGGTAAAATTTGTAGATCTATATAATCCAAGGTTTGGTATTATGAGACAAATAAGATTGGTGACTATATTGTTATTCATTTTTCAAATAGTAGAATATACTAGTTATGTAACTAGAAGAGGCCTAACTCACAAGAAAGAATCTCTATACATCAATGCATGATTTTTCTCTCCTTTTCTCTTTTGATTTCTACATTTCATATATTCTTTTAATCTACTGTGTGTTAAAGTTACTTCACTTTCTCTCAAAACATTGATTAACATAAACATAACTCTTATGTGTTTTTAAGTAAGTATAATCCTTTTAAGTTCAACAAACCAAAGCCAAATAGATCAACTAGTAGCTATCCCATCTAACTACTAATTGAAGCCATACCCAACCTATGATATACACCTTTATATCTAGAAAAGGCAACATCCTTCAACTAGACATTAGCATGTGCTCATCCATATCAAATATCTTTGCAATTTATTTTCAATTTTGTGTAACTTGTTTTATTTAGGAAAAAGTACAAATTTAGTAGTTAACCTTTTGTACGTTTTCTATTCTATCCCTGAACATTTCAAAATTTAATTTGAATCATTAATGTTTGTAAAAGTTTTTAAACAAATCCTCCGTTAGTTACAATTAAATTTTCTTAATTATGACATATGGCAATTTCTAATTAGTCTACAAGAAAAGTACAATTTGAGGACTCAACCTTTTCTATATTTTATGTTCAACTCTTATACGTTTCAAAATTTCTATTTGAGTTTTCAACGTTTGCAAAAGTTGTCAAACAAGTTCTCTATTAGTCTATCATTAACTTTTTGCATCAATTATGATATATGGTATTTTTTAATTAGTCTACGTACTTTTATTATAAAGAAAATAATAAAATTTTTGAAAAATTAAAAAAATGACAAAAATGAAAAATCAAATAATAATGATATATATACACATATAATGCAATAGATGTATACACATGCATTTATTATAATTTCAATAAAATAAAAGATTTAAAAAAATCAAAACATGAAACAAAAAAGGAAAAAACTGGAAAAATTAAAAAATCATTTCAACTACCCTCTAGTATTAATAGGTAGCCGAAACAACCAAAAGGAATTAGAAAGTCATAATTTACATACTAAAGTGAGTTTAATCGACTTACCATTAGCCATGGATAGCTACTCATTCCCCTTAGATGGGGTCAATTTACATAGTAAAGTGAGTTTAATCGACTTACCATTAGCCATGGGTAGCCACTCATTCCCCTTAGATGGGGGTCGCATGACTTTCATAGAGGGATGGGTAATTAACTATAGCTAAGTATTAAAAAAAAAATAAAAAAAGTAAAACTTGATTGGTTTCAATTAAGTTGCGCAACATGGTTGGAAACCTAACTAGTTTCAATTTTATTTCTCTTTCTTTTTTTCTTTTTTGAATTCAGGAGGTAAGTGGTCAACTCTGCTCCTGAGGGCGTTACGAGACCCCCTTCAAGGGATGGATGGCTACTCATAGCCAATGCTAAATTAATTCGACTCACTTTAGTATATAAGTTATGACTTTTTTTGTTGTTCCAACCACCTCTAATTTTGAGGTGTTTGGAATAATTTTTTTATTATTTTTTCTATTTTTTTATTTTCTAGTTTTTTAAGCTTTATTGAAATTATAATAAATACACATGTATATACATTAATCATATTATATATGTATATATCTTTGTTATTTGATTTTGCATTTCTTCATATTTTTTCTTTCTCTGAACTTTCCTAATTTTATCATTATTTTATTAATTTTTAAATTATTTTATTATAGTAATTATTTAATAAAAGTATGTGGACTAATAAAAAAGTATCATGTACCATAGTTAATGAAAAAGTTAATGACAAACTAATAGAGAACTTATTTAAAAGTTTTTTTTTTTTTTAATATTAAGGATTCAAATAAAAATTTTGAAACGCTTAAAGCTTGAATAAAAAATGCACACAAGGTTGAGTCCAAAATTTGTATTTATCCGGTAAACCAATTAGAAAGTTTTACATATCGTAGTAAATAAACAAGTTAATGCCAACTAATAGAGTATTTGTTTAAAAACTATTATAAACATTGAAGACTCAAATAAAATTTTTGAAGCGTTTAGGATGTGAATAAAAAAGATGCAGAAAGTTTGAGTTTCAAATTTATACTTATTTCCTTTTATCTATGCTTTTGTCCCTAAACACATTATACTGTGAAAAGGCCAAAATTTTTCATGTAAACTTACCTTTTATCATGCTTTGCTTGATTTTTTGGAGTTCATCCTCAAAATTCTTACCCTTATCAATTTATTTATTGTAGCAAACACTAAATCGGTCCTTTTATGAGTCATATAAGTTGGTTACTTCCTAAGTTGGTTTTCACCGTGGTGAATAATATCTAAAATGGAGATTAGCCATATCTCTTTGTTGTTAATTATTAAAAAATCCAAAAATAGTACTTCTAGTTAGTTAGCTATTGTAATCGGCTTGGCATTTCACTTGGTTTTTCATAAAATTAGAGTTTTAAAAGTATTACCTTGGTTGCAATCCGTGAGTAGAGAGAAAAGAGTGTCGTTTATATATATCTTGCTAAACTTCCTAGAGTGCATGTACTTTCATATACGTATATATGTATGTATATTATATATATATATATATGTTTCATTTTAGTGCTTGTGCTTTATTCTTTTTATTGCCTCACTTTTTCAAATTGACAATGGTTTATCTCACACATACACGGACACATATTATATATATATATCTTTGATTTATTATCTTTACATACATTTTCTAGCAAATTAAATTATTCTGCTTTATTTAAAAATAAAATAAAGAAAAATGAAAGGGATTATTTTTTTCATATTAAGAATATCTTTTACGCAAATATACTAAAAATATAATAGATGATTGGGTTCTCTTTATTCCACATCTGAAGGCATAGTCTCGTAGGTCGATTGATGGATGCTTTTTGCATATATACTTTGGTGCAACTCTACATCGATGGGCACATTCACTGAAAGTGGCCCCTTCCACTTTTCAATAAAAACTTCTTTCTTTTGATGTGTTTTCTTTTCTAGCCCTAAATGCTTTCTGAATATTTCTTTCACGGAAAGTGATATTTTGTCAAAGTCAGGGAAAATAATGGAAGGAAAGAAAAAAGAACTAGGTTCTCCACTACCACATAACAAAAATTCCTATTAATGGTAAAATCCAAGGGAGCAACAAGGAACCCACCTAGCTACCCACCCAATAGCCAAAAAATATATTGTTCCCGATTCACATCCACCTTTTTCTTTTCCATGTCCTTGAATTATGATGGCTTCTTTACGTGGAAAAGAACTACTTTTTCCACGGTTCAAGGATCATTTTCCTTCGCCTGGAAGATGGACATGACTATACGCATGTCCGTTGTGGAATATATATACATATATGGTCTTTCTATTTAATTTTCCATTCTCCTTCACCTACTACGTTGGAATTAATTAAATCAGGTGACACTATATTTTTAGTAGTTGCTTAAGCGTTATAATTTTATCGGTAATTAAAATGTTTGTGATATACCATATTACGTGTTATTATTTTTCTATTTTAATTTAGTTATGTAAAATTTTTATTTTAAAATATGAATATTAAAAGAGATAACTGAAAAATTTTGGATACCATAAATATGGTTTTGAGTAACAAATTCATTTGATTGAATAAATTTTATTCATACGTACTACCATCATGAAAAGATGTATTAACATGTCATTGTATAGGATTTTAGAGAAATTATGACAATAAATGGATTGGAAGGCCATATTTTTCTCCAATCTGTTGTATTGATATTGGATTATTAGTGCCAAGCCACTTTGTCGTTAGGAATGACGTCACAACCCATGTTTTCTACAATTTTCTAATTTATTATAATATCATAATTGAATTATTTTTTTTTTTCGATTATATTATCATAAGCAAAGTTATCTCTTGTGTGATGAGGGCATCTACCCAACAAAGGTAGTTGCTGCTTGTGCGAGACAGTGAGTCGGATGATGTGTGAAGCAAACACACCTTTCGATAAGGTGCTCGCTAAAAGTTGTAAATTCTGAAGTTAAGTCATAATTTAATGTTTTAAGTCATAATTCAACCAGCAAGAAGCCACTTGAAGGAAAGATAACCGACTTGGTGGTCAACAAAACCATTCGAGAAAGTTCATTTTATCTCGTTTGTTGCCCGTTGTGTTCATCCTAGGTTTATGAGGGAGCTCATAAATAGGCTTGGTAATAAGTTTTAAACACAAGTGAGAGTTAGGCTTGGTAATAAGGTTTAAACACAAGTGAGAGTTTAATCTTTGTGGAACAAACAATTGTATTTTTGATATAGTTAATTTACCATTCAACCCCATGGTTATTTGCATATTATGTCGCGATTCCTTTTGTTTTTACTGTTGGTTTGCTTGCATTATATCTAAAACTTCCACATCGATGCACAATAACAACCCATATTGTCTTATAGACTTATTAACGATTTCAAGAATTTTTTATATTAGCTAAGCTTGACATTGAAAGGACTCTACAAAGATTATGCGTAAAGAAACAGGGTGTTGTCATCATTATTCACCTACAATAATTTGTGGAAACATGAGGGTGGAGTTGTGTATTATCCACTCAAAGTTGAGGATAAAGGCGGTCAATGAAAGGTAATATCGATTTTTCTATTGGAAACAAGACGACTTAACTTTTTCACTCCAAGCCAAATAAAAAGATCCCCGCCAAAAAATCATGGGATGTAGGTGGACCTTTGTGATTTGTATAGTTCCCCTAAAAACTTTATGGAGGTGGGGGCAGGAGACAATGTAAAAAAGGAGCACAAAAAACTGTACTATATATGGAAGTGAAGATGGGGGCATTAACAGTGTGGGTAATGTTATTAGTGTGTGAGATTCCTCCAACAGGGATGTGTAGAGTGCGCGTCGGAGGATTTGAATCGAACTTTTCCCTAAATTATGAGGCGCTAGTGATATTTAGAATTTTATTATTTCCCAAAAAGTAGAATGTCCGCCAGCAGTATTTGTATGGACCAAATTTTTATAAATTTTACTATAATATATAATAGGCGATCGCCATATTATTTAACATTTACAATAATAAACTTATCGTGTATCGTATAAATAATCATCGGCCAGTGGATTATATAATTTGAGTTTCAAATAGGTGGCCTCTCTTGGTCTGTGTTGTGTTTTAAGTCTTCCTTTCGAAACACCTTTTCTCTCTGCTGAGCAAATTATAGTCAATGTCAGGTACAGGAAATCAAATTATGGAGACCGAATTCCCCCTTTTGATCGAGCTTTCCAATTTTTTATATTAAAAAAGTAGAAGAGGGTAATTAGGATAAAATCATTAGGTGATAAATAAAATAGACGTAGAAATTTATCTTATACTATATGTTGACCTTTCTCTAGTCTGATTTTTCCAAGTTATCATATATATACATTTTTCCTTTAAGATTGATTTTTTTTTTTTTTTTTCCAACCTAGAGGGCGAGGTCTCTTTTGGCCCCTATCTGTGACCATTCCTGGAAGAAATATGTTATTTTACCAACTCGTGAACGTAAAGGGTTTCTTTTCAAGATCTATATAGCGAAGGAAAATAAATTATAATTACATTGTACATTTTTCTGTCTAAGCAAATGATTTTAGGAGTTATTTAAATGTTCCAGATCCTTTTTGTTTATGTGTGGTATTTTCTTTTGCTTTTTATTCTCGGCTTCCATCTTTTTCGAATAAAAAAGATCAATAAGCTTTTAATATATATATATATATATATATTAATTATATGTATGTATGTATGTATTTATAGATGTCTAAGCAATTGGACAATGACACTGATGGGGGCCTAAACGGAATTGGACAGTTTTGAAACTCCATGTGCATGGCTGTGACCATTCTCCTGTTTTGGCATTGTTGGCTTCCTCCCACTCCGTGGCAAAAATCAGCGCCAGTACAAATTTCATGTCATTATCAAAAAGATCATGAATGTCACTAAGAAATCTTCATTGTCAATCCTAAGATCTCAATAATGGTGATACTCCCTGCACAAAACCATGCACGCCTAGAGGGGGAAGCCACTGCCCGTGCATATGAGGCCTACGTTTGTTTTTGTGGAGATTTTTCTTTTTTCTCTTTATAATTATTTTAATTTTGATTACAATCTTTATTGTAAAATTAAAAGGTCGAACAATTATAATTTCAGGAAATATATCATTTGACCTAATTTATTCATTTGATTTATTTATTTGTTAAATCCATTTATACCTTATTTAACGATATAATTAAATGATTTAGTATATGCTTCAACCTAATAGTTAGCTCATGGTGGGAATGCTCTATTGGATAGGTCCCCTTTCCACTCTTTACCTGTTATCAAAATCTTATTTGGTTATTCGCATTGGTAACCATCAACTGTGATGTGAAGGAGAAGAAGAGGAAAATCTAGTCCCACTAATTAATTCAATGAAATTTTTATGGGAAGGAAAAATTCAAATATGATTTATCTTACTGGAAGATTAATATTGATACTATTAAGTTATAAAAATCTTGACATCATTAAGAAATTTACGAAAGAAGGACCAAGTTGAAAGATTTTATATATTGTGAGATTTATACTTTTTGAACAAACGTTGGATAGACTCGACTAAAAAAAAAAAGGAAAGAAAAAAATTACCGGCCTCCATTTACTTTGTTATATGACTGAATGTGGATAGGAAAGGATGTCTATCCTCTTAAGAGATGATGCCTTTTGTGAATAAATGTTTTTCCTCTTAGGTGATAACGACAAACAATTATAATATAGAACCTGAATAGAGTAATTACGTATGTATTTTAAAATTTACATAGAAAGTCTCACTAAGGGAAAAACCACTAGATTATTATGCAATTTTTCACTATCAACAAATATGAGCATACAAAGTCTCTCCCCACTAGTTAAACCAATGGATAATAAAAAACTTACCAAATCAATGGAGATTAATGTAATAATAACAAACAAGCCAATCAACAAAATCGTGAAGACATGTACTTAATATGAACAATCGAGAAAGATTAATGAAAACCCAAATCAATCATGTCATGATACTTCATACCATGGATCTCATGTATAAGTTTCATCACATCATGTTTGGGATTCAGTAGACTGTCTAGTAATAAACCTAAAGTTACTCATTAATATGCGCCAATACGAAAGATGAATCCAAGCATGGGTTAATATTGCACAACGATATAAGGATCTATAACACCTGACCTTTCAAGTATCTATTTAAATATTTTTCTTAAACTCTTAGTACCTAAAGACAGTTTATTACTATTATCTTTGAGTAAAGGATAAGGTAGAACCTATATTTAACCTGCTCTTTTGTTTCATACATAACTACTCTCAAATACTTTCTCATTTAATGTAACCAACAACAGCAAAAGCTTTTACATTAGTAAGCCATACACATAGTATCCCAATTATCTACACTTCTTATACAACATAGAATCTCTGTTATAAATACATGTGTCTAAACTTCCACAACTATACTAAATTTCTAGTCGAATAACACTTACAACTTTCCTAAATGGCTCTTTTCATATGCTCGAGCCAAATCATGTAGTTGACAAGTTCTCTCCAGTGCCCATCTTCAGCTAAAGTTTTCAAAGTCTCCTTATTACTTCCATCTAACTTGAGAATAAGAAAAACTTATCCTTTCATCTACCATGAGTTGGGTGAAAGTGGATAAATACATAACAACAAGCATAACAACAAGTACATCGTTCAAATAGTTAGTTCAATTACGTAATCTTATAGTTTTCCAGCTAAGCAATGCAAATGCAGTAAGATTGTACCATGCTTATGCACGTAACATGCATCGATATCGATCTTCTAGCTTAGCTTAGCAACTCATTCGATTTGGTAGACTCAAACTGGGCATTTGGAATAAATCCAAAAACCTAACAAACATTTTAACCTAGCAATAACCACATAGAGTGATTGAAAAATCTAGCAACTAGCTGGCCTAACAAATACAATGTAGTTTTTATATACTCAAAAACCTAACTTTTACAAATTAAGTAGTTCACTTGATAAACCTAGCTTTCATATGGAAACCAACCTAGCAACATCTCGATTTTTAGAAAACTTAACCCATAGGTCCTTTTTCATGTCATGTCATACCATGAACGCATTAGATTGTACGCCAAGCAAAATCTAAGAAATCTAAACAAGCTTATTTGTCACTTGTTACTTAGCCATTACTTTATATTTCTATCAGTTCTAAGATCTCGATATCGAGTTCACTTAGGTGAACACCTTAAGAGATAGATTTAACCTTTAGATTTTTTTCCAAGATAACACATATCCCAGCAAATGTCACATATGCATTCATTAGCATCAACATACAACCAAGTTTCATATTATGTCACCAATCAATCAACAACTAATATAACTAATAACATAACTCACCAAGTGATACATCAATTCATAGCCAATTTCAACCAAGCCATCGAACAACACATTAACTTACAATTAATGTTTAGCCAAGCCAAAACATCATAAAATATACAAAGTTAAGAGTAGGCATAAGTCTACTCAAGCACACACAAGTATTCACTCACCTAGCTAACAGTACGTTCCTAATCTTACTCGTTAATGTAAGCTTCCTCTTCTATGAATTCACCTAGCAATCAATTATAGGTCATGAGTATATATAGATATACATATACTAGTTAAATTCTCACTTCTGGTAATTAGTTCGTTGTAAGTTGGTTCCAATTTAGTCTCTAAGTTTGATTTTGACTTAGCTTCTGAAATAACTTCTTATTATACTATCCTCTTTTACAATCATAATTACTTGACTAATCAATGAATTTTGTAAGTTTTCTAAAATTGCTAAATCCTTTGAGTTTGGTTCTGAGCAATTCTATAGCAATGTTCTTTGGTTGAAAATTCTTTAAATTACCATTTGAACTACACTAAGGTCATTCATAATATCAATTTTATCCTTTAACACAGCTTCTAAGTTTCCCTAGTTTAAGGCCTTATTAAATTATCCTCTAAGCTATCCTTTAACTTTGTTTACTATAGCATTTCTAATAAAATCATCCTTTGACGAATCCTCTATTTCCCTTGTTTTGACATTACTTAATAATTCATGCCTCTGACCTACTCTCTAAGCATCAATTTAATGCAGTGTTTATTACCAAAAGCCTTTGAATCATCTTCTACCTTCTAATAATATCCTAAACTTAGTTTATTTACTAACTTTCTTACAAATTTCAGTTATGAAATCAATTTTTAAATAATAAGTACCACTTGCATAAACCTTCATTAATGTCATTTCTTCCCAATTCCCATCACATTTCATCAATTATTTCAAATATACTAAATTATTTAAATACCGACTTCCTTCAACTCCTCATTGTAACAATCAATCCAAGTCACTCCAAAATAATATATATACTCCAGATATGATTTAAACTCAATATCTAGGTAAGATTATCAAAGGAAACACATTATTTCCACTAAAATAAACTATTTTAAGCATCATTTTAGGCTCAAAAATCACATAAAAATTTAGAAAATAGTTTTGCGAGAAATCTCTTCATAACAATTTAATATTCATATAGGGTAGTTTATAGAAAAATTACGAAGGCAAAACTATATCGTTAGGCTTATTTATTTCAATATCGAAAATTGTTTGATTTCTCTAATTTCTTAAGGATGTATATTATAAATACCAAATTTATAAAAAAAAAATATTATTTTTCCTAAATTCTATACATAAAAATATGTAGGAATAAATATTTTTCATAATTTTCTAGGCACTATTTATATTTCTAATAATTTAAGCTAAATTGGGTTAAATTTAGACCTTACTGGCATTGACAGCTCTGGCCACCTTCAACAGTGGAGGATTTGTTGGCAAATCTAAGTGCTGCCTCCTCCATCAAGTGGTGGTGGTGGTTGGTTCCCAGATTTCCTCCACACCGTCACCCCTTCTATTACCCAATTTCATACCCCAATTTTGCTATTTTTCCTAAATTCAACCTTTTAATATCCAAAACCCAACTCCATGAATTTTAGAGAGTGTTTTTGGAATTATTTCTAAAGCTTTTGGGTGAGCTTGATATATTTCTTCTCTCTCTTCTTTGATTTTGAGCTTATATATTGCATGCTTTACTTCATTAAATCACTTCCACTTGTCCTCATACTTCCATATGCCTTCCAAGATGATTTCCATCTACCTTGGTGTCCTTTGTGGTTTTTTTATTAATTGTTTTAATAATTTTCTAAGCCTATTTTGGCTTAAAATGTAATTTATCAGATATTTTAATTAGTTTTGGGTACACAAAGATACATAATAATTACATACGATATATATACATATATTATATGTTATTTTATATCATTTAATATTTTTATTACATATATAATTTATCTCTAAAATTTCGTAATCATTCGAAACTCTAATTTCAAGTTTTCAATAATTACCAATCATAGTTAGTAAAAATACATTTTATTGAAATTAAATATTATAAATACTTTATTTTAAGAAATTGATATTACTAATACTATTTGTTTAACTTTTATGAACTTATATTAAAATTTAGCTTAATTCGAACAAAATCGTCTAAATGCCTTAAATCATTCCAAATGTACTAATTCGCATCAACATTGAATAGTTCAATATGATCATTCAACTTAACATATTTCTTGAGTTTCTGTTAATAACTTTACTTTATTACTTCCATTAGTTATATTCCCTAGGTCTCATGTGTAATAGAGGTGATCCATTACTCTAGGTTTCGGGTAGTAGGTTGAAGATTAGGTCTCACAGGATATGATCTTTTGGGGTTTTTTATATGAAGTAATAAAAAAATAAAGATGGATAACAATAATTATCTATTGAAAATTCAATGGATAATTGAATAAGATATTGAATCTTATTTCGATACTACTACCAAGAACAAGAATCAATGAAGAGATATAATTGGAAGTCAAAATCATGAATTAATTTAACTATATAAAATCATACTCCAATAAGTATCAGAAATGAATCATCAAATCTCACAAAACAACCTTAAAGAAAAAATCAATAGTTCAAAAGTTTCTTACTTTCTCCAAAAGACGAAAATAAAGTTTAAATACTAACCCTAACTAAATGGCAAAATTGTAAGTAAGATACCTAACAAATGGAAAATAAAACAGAATAAAAATAAGATTTGTTATAAGAATTCGACGTTAACACACTCATGCTATGGTCGTATATCTCTAGGATAGCCTTTCCATATAGTTTCAATATACCCGTGTCAAGACCATGTACTCCTCTAGTGCTGTAAAACATGCCTTTCTTGTTTCCTAAAGCTGCTCACCCATCTTTATGGATTACATCACTGCATTATCTAGATATTAATTCTTTGCAATTTATACAAACTACAAACAAACACCATAAACTTGATTTCTATTTTTTACTATCCTTCTTTCCTAATATGTAAATATATGTCAAGAGTAAGATATTAGGGATATAGTCACATACGGTTGGAAGCAAAATGTCAGGAATCTTTCCCTCCAACTCATATTGGGGTTCCATTAAACTCACTATCTCTTGATAAGTAATGAGTTCCCACTCCATGCCCCTCTTCTTGTAAAGCTTTAGCCATCTTGTTTGAATTGTTATCATTGGTATAGATTAGGTCTAGGCTCAAAATCTTTGTCTCTAGTAATCTTGATTCTATTGGTATTTAACATCAATGTATTTAGATAGAAAAAAAAAATAGTTAGATCCTTACTAGGAATTGTCACTAAATAAACTTAATTTTCTTCTCTTGATCCAACTCTTTTAGAAAAGTATTCATCTACAAAATTCCTTTCCAAGCTTTATTGGTAGCAATATATTTTGCTTTAGTACTAGATAATGCAACATGTTTTTAAAAATTAAAGTACCAAAATACCACTTCCCCTATGTAATTCCTACACCAAGAATTTAATGCATAAGTCTTAAGCTTTTCATGGTAAGAACTTGCTCAATGTATCGTTTAGATCTTGAATCTGGTTAATGTTATGACCAACAATTAACATAGCTGATATATAATAGGAGGATAATGAAGTCGACATTATCATGTAAATACAAAATGATCTTATGTAGTTTCGATACATTCATGATCAATCATAAAGGATTTAAGTTTTTTATACCATTATCTTAGTGTATGTTTTAATCTATCTGAAACCTTCTTCAATCTACAAAAAAGATGCTCATTTTCCTTAACATTAGACCCTTTAGGTTGCTTTATTTAAATTTCTTCAAATTCACCTTGACGAAATGCTGTTTCCATATCTAATTCCTCAATCTTTAAATTCAAATTGGCAACTATCTCTATAACTACTCAAACAGAAGATATCTTCACTACTATTGAGAAAATTACATCAAAGCTAATACCTTTCCTCTAATTAAGCCTCTTTACAACCAATCATGCCACTTAGGTAGTGAACTAATTATTTATTCTTTAGTGTGCATGCACATTTATTTTTCAGTAGTCGCTTACCCTCTAGCAAATCCACCTAGTCATAAGTACGACTCATATGTATGGATTTTAGCTCTTCTTGTAGGGATTTTACCTATCCTAGTTTTTATTGATATAATATAGATTTCCAATAACATTCTATCTCTCCCTTGTGATGTGCCTTGATCTCATAATGGATTTAAAGTCACAAACTTTGTCATGTAGCAATTAGAAAGTGTTGAATCTTTTGGTGCTTTAGGATTTTATAAAGAACAAGTTTTTATGAGGGTTTTTGTTTTTGTATGACAACTAAATAAAAACAGATATGTAAAAAACAAAAAAGATAGATTTGATAAGAACAAAATATTGAGATAAAACCACCCAATAAGAATCTACGATGTTCAATATTAAACAAGTGCCAATAGACCGGCTAAGATAGAAAACCCATATTAACATGTAATTAAGAGAAAAATGGTTGTAAAATAGAAACTAAGACTCATTTGATTAAAACAAACATAATACTAAAAAGTTTCGAGTCCAAATCATTTATATTAGTTCAAAAATTTATGCTATAGGAATCTTACTCTATTTTTTTGCCACACAAATGCTATAAAACATATGTAAAGAGTCCAAACCTTTTAAGGTTATCGAATTAGGGTCACTCTTCTCATATGTGGATGCTCGTGACATTTTATGGATGTTTCGAAACTTTTGATTATATAAAATGATACAATAATCTAATTAAGCCAATTTCTTCTTTTTTTTTAACCATATTTCCTCCTAGCTTCATGTTTACCTATCCTAAGACCTTAAAGTCATTTCTTAGGACCTCTAATAGCAAAATGATGTCACCTATCCAATAATGGAGTTGAAGGCACAAACTTTTGTCACCCAAAAATAACAAAATACTGAATATTTTAGTGTTTTAATGTTTTATATGAATTAAAGATCATGTTTTATGGGGGTTCTATTGGGTGTATGACCAATAAATAAGAAAGGGCATGAATGTTAGATTAAATTGGATATGATGCTCCAATTTAATTGAACAAACCAATCAATTGATTACAAGATTGATGTTATGTACAATCTATAATTAAGTGAGGGAGATTCATTATTAAGATATTGATATTACGCATAATATCTAACAATCAAGAAAATGTTAACAGCAAATAGATGAATTTGTTAAGAATAAAGCATTGATATAAAAACATCCAACAAGGGAAAAAAAAAAAGCGTTCAATATTGAATAGGATACCAATTGACTATCTAATACAAAGAAAACTCTCATTAACATGTAACCAAGAGCAAAGCAACCATAAAATAGACTATAAGACTCATCTAATAAAAAACAAACAAAATAATAAAAATCTTTTAAAATATTAGAGTTTGGATCATGTATAATGAGTTTAAAACTTTATGCTCTAAGAATTCTGCCATGTCTTTGGATACAATGCTCTAAAACTTTTAGAAAGAGTCCAAACGTTTTAAGTTCTTAGAATCAAGTGGCTCTTCTTAACTATGATGCTCTAGACCTTTTGTGGATGCTCCGAACATTTTGATTTTTGCAAAATTCTAGAGCAATTTGATTAAGCCAATTCATCTTATATTTCTAACCATATTTCATTTTGGCTTCCCTTCTACCTACTTTAGCACTCTAAGATTGTTACTTGGGAACTTAATCCCACCATCTCATCTATCAACATCACATACTCATCTAAAGTCTAACTAGTAAATGATTTTCACTTTCTAGTAGATCTCATCAATTCTATTAGTTGATGAGACTCTTATGGTGTTGCATTATTTTCAAATGAATCTTGTACATCTCTCCATTTGATAAGAATTAGGGTACAGACCCTTTGACCCGAGCCCGATCATAAGGGCTTGAGAGCTTAGCTAGGCGCATTCTCCTTTCCCGATCTACACTTGAAAAATCTGAGTTGCTTCTACATGTCAACCTGCTACTATTTCCGAACCAAGCTCCCCCATATCTATTAATTGTCTTTAGAGGCTTACTCTCCCGTTAGCTTGGTCAACCATATTCTAAGCTACTTAGAAAAAATCTAAGTCGAATCTACCTTGTAAGAATCTACAACTCAACTCGACATCAACTAACTTAACCGCACTCCTTTGTCCATTTCCATCAAAAGCTTACCTATAGCTACCCACCACATATATAAGCCTTTTGCATGCGAAATCTATTACACAAATCATATGTTTTTCTTATTTCTTTTTATTTTGTTTTTAAATTCCTTGTACTTTACTCATTTTAGACAATACCCTTTTTGTTTTTTTCGTATTTAGTAGGTTGCCCTAAATTTCCAGGTATGAATAGCCTCATATTTTATATTCGCAAGATTATCTTATCTTGAATCAACAAATTTATAACGTCTTTTTCCTCTTGTAAGCTACTTTTGCTTACTTGATTAACTCTTATCCTAATCCTTAAGCAAGATTAGGTGGCAAGTAACCTCATTGAATTAGCTTGTATGTCATATGGAGCGGATTCGTAAGTCTACGAAGGTTCTTTAGTGTATCATATCCTCATGATCATTTGTGGGTTTTGCTTGTTGTTACACATTTTACCCTTCATTTTGAGCTTTCTATGAGCTTAAACCCATCACTTAAATACGACCATGTTCGTTTATCCCTAGCACAGTGTATCATCTTAGCATTAGAGTAAAGGTTCACATTAATTAAGTTACTATTGTGTTATGTCACTACATTATTGTGTGGCTACTATTTGTGTTTAAGGTGTATTGAGTAGTGAAATGGCTATTCAGGTTGTGTTCAAAATTAGTTGTGAGGGTTTGAATGAGTAGTAGAAGTAGTAATTTTGTTCCATTGTGGTGGTATTTGTGTAATACCCTATTGTACTCTATTTCGAGCCATAGAAAATAGAGCAAGTAGTAACTGCTTTTTTTTTTTTATGTTGAGTCCAATGAAGATAGTAGCGTTGTGAATTTCTAAAGTAAGGCATAGTTGAATTGTATGTTTAGTTTCTATGTAGTTAGTGAGTTGATAGATTGGGAGTAGCTATGTGTTATTTCTACAAAATACAAGTATTACTTATTGTTGAGAGCATGAGACCGAGTAAAGAATGACTAATTTTAGTAGTAATGCTAATATTAGGGATGACAATAGTGGTGTTGTTCACTGAGGTAATAAAATACACCTAGAAGCTCCAATGAGCGATTCAATGAAATGGCTAACCTAATAGCAAATTTGACTCAAGCTATACATGTATTAGCCTCTTGACCTATTGAGGTCAATCAAAATACTCCCTAAACTACTCTTGAAGTTGGAGGTGTTCAATAAGAAGCCTAACCTATACGTAGGCAGTACTCAACTCGACATAACCAAGGTGGAGGAATAGGAAGTGATAGGAATTAGGCTATCGAACCACTGACCAGCAGTTGAGCTCAAGAAATAGAGGGATTGGCAAAACAAATCCTCCTATTATAGCCAACTCATGTAGAGGTCAAGCATCTCTTTGCTGACCCATTCTGCCTACCGAGCCGAGTGACTACCTATTTCTCACATGTTGTGTGCCGAAAAGCGAAAGGCCAAGATAACAACCCATCTTCATTCTCACATATGCCTAGCCAATTACTTACTCCGCTATACCCTTACCAAGATGCCGAAAGAAAGAGTTTGGATTAACCAAGCCACCTTTGCTTGGACAAGTAAGCTGTCTGTACTTTTTGTTTACATCTTCCAACGGCATCACCAATATACAATATCATGTATAGAATCCATTGTACCAATGATTATTTTCCTTATATATTCATTTTTATCTTTTTATATCTTGTAAATTACTTCCTTAAACAATACCTCTTTTGTCTTTTCCCCTTTAGGCAAGTTGCCCTAACTTATGGGTATATATACCCCTTGTACTTATATCAGAATGAGATTATCTTTAATGTACTTGAGTATTTTTTTCCTTACATAAACATTGCTTGTTTACTCTCGGCGTCACTCTTATCTTAACTTTTGATTAAGGTTAGGTGGTAAGTAACCTTATTAGACTGATTTGTACGTCATATCGGATTGTACTGTAAGTCCTTGGAAGTTCTATTAGTCCTTGGAAGTTCTATTAGTACGTCATATCCTTTGAAGTTGTTCATGGGTTTTTGCTTACCCTTCATTCGCATTTATCCTTTCACACATACCCCATCACTTTCTTTCAAGCTTTCTGTAAGCTCGAAGTCACCCAACAACTGACCTTATCTGCTCTTGATCACGGTTCGCACAATATTGGTATTAGAGCCGAAGTTTTGTTTCAGTTGTAGTTGGTTTTTAAAGTTCTACTTACACTCTATTTTGCGTGCATAAAACAAAGCAAGTTACTGTATTCATCTTGATTGCTGTGTTTGCTAGCAATTAACTCTTTAAAGTATTTATGTGAGCTTCGAATCTATAAAGAAGATGATAGACCCGAGTGTAAATGTCGGTATGAGAGATGACAATAAAAGAGTTGTACACCATGGACAACAGCCTCAAGGAACCTTGAGAAGCACTAATAAGAGACTTGATGAAGTGGTAAACCTCTTGGTAGATCTAACCCGAATTGTTCATGTATTAGCTTACCGACCCATTAAGGCCGCACAAAATACTCCATAAATTGCCCAACCTATTAGAGGTTAGAACCCAGCTCAACTAGTTCGAGATAGAGGAGTAGTCAGACGAGTAAGACAAAGGATGGACCTAAAAGAACTTGATGAAGAGGAAGAGGAAGAGAAAGAATATTTTGAAGAAGAACGAACTAGAGTCCTTAAAGCATGTAACCATGTGAATCATCAGATTTCAAGTTGCAATAAATCTGGGAATGCTGACAAATACTTGAAATGGGAAGAGAAGGTAGAGCGTATTTTTTTTATTATTATCAGTGCAAGGATCACGAGAAAGTGAGAACTGTTGCTATTGAGTTCTCTAGATATGCCACCATGTAGTGGAATAATTTCTAAGCCATGAGGAAACAGAAGGCTACCGAGAGATTAATGCTTGTCCTGAGATTAATAGAATACTCAAAAACAGATTTGTGTTGAAAACTTATCTTTAAGATACTTTCACTTGGCTTCAGGAGCTGAGATAAGGAGGCCAAACTGTTGATGAATATGTTTAAGAATTTCAAATGCTTATGATTCGTCGCAAAGTAGAGAAACCACTGGCTCAAACTATCTCAAGATTCATCACTGGATTAAGAGGTGATATTCGAGACATTGTGGAACTCCAATACTTTACCACAATAGATGAAGTCATCATAATAAGCCAACGAGTAGAAAGGCAAAGAAGGAGTTGAGTACCGATGATGATTCCAACTAACCGACCTTGATAGGCAAGTCACTAAGCTCCATCAAGTACCGAGCTAAGCCGTAAGATGGATGTCCGAGCCGATAAGAAAAGCTGACTAGATGGTGAAGTGTCGACCCAAACTTACGAGAAGGAGCAAGGATTTAGCAAGAAGACGAGCCAAATTAAGTGCTTTAAATGCCAAGGGTTCTAACATATAGCTGCTCAGTACCCAAACCAAAAGACAATGGTCATCAAGAGAGACGTCTCAAAGCTAAAAGTAGACAATACAGATGAGGAACCCGAGGAGGAAGAGGAAGACATGTTTGCTAAGAAAGAACTGATTGAGGAGGACATGTTTGTTAAGGACTTAGACCAGTTACTCATAGTTATCTAACGTACTATGAACATGGAACCCTCACGAGAGGAGAAGCAAAAAGAGAAGTTGTTTCGTACCACCTGTAAGGTAAGTAATCAAGTATGTGCCCTCATTGTGGATAATGGAAGTTACACCAATATGGCATCAGCTAATATTGTTTCAAAATTGAAGTTGCCAACTGTTGCACATTCGAGGCTGTGCAAATTGCACTAGTTAAGTAAGAAAGGAACACTACATATCACTCGGCAAATACTACTACTGATCATTATTAGGAATTACTCAAACCAAATTCTCTACTACGTATTGCCTATGTGTGCTTCTTATGTGTTGCTAGGTAAACCATGATTGTTTGATAAGAGAGTTATCCACGACAACTACAAGAACACGTACATGTTCTAGAAGGATGACCAAAAGATCACACTAAACCTGATGCCGCAGAGAGAAGTTAATAAATTATAGATAAAACTTGTCTACGAATCGAGGAAGGCTCTGTTGTTGAGTAGAATCGAGCTCCAAGAGGCCATCAATACTGACAAGCTAATCTTCATGTTAGTCAAGTGCCTATTAGAAATGAAGGAGCAAGGTAAACAACTCCAAGAAATCGTAGAGTTGCTTAATGAGTATGCTAACTTGTTCCTAGAACAGTTACCTAAGGGGTTACCCCCTACTCAAGGCATAGAGCACTGTATTGACTTAGTACCTAGCACCGCATTGCTGAATAAGATAGCCCTAAACAGGCTTCTAAGCTACAATGTCAAGTCGATGAGTTGCTGGAAAGAGGATATGTCCGAGAAAGTCTCATCCCTTACGCTATGCTGACACTTCTTGTGCCGAAAAAGGATAGATCCTGGCGGATGTGTGTTAACAGCCGAGCCGTAAATAAGATCATGATCAAACATAAGCATCCGATCTCGAGGTTAGAAGACATGTTGGATGAGTTGAATGGAGCTAAGGTTTTCAGTTAGATTGACCTAAAGTTTAGCTATCATCAAATCCGCATGATGTTGGGAGATGAATGCAAGACTATGTTTAAAACTCACCATAGATTTTATGAGTGGATCATCATACCATTCAGCTTGTCGAATGCCCTGAGCACTTTCATACGATTGATGAACCATGTGTTAAGACATCTAATTAGAAAGTGTGTCATGGTGTACTTTGATAACATGTTGGTCTATAGTGTCGACATGCCGAACCACTACAAGCATCTCTAAGAAGTATTAGATATCCTCCGTACCGAGAGATTGTTCAACAATCTCAAGAAATGTTGCTTTTGCCAAGAGGAAGTGGTATTGTAGGCTACATAATCAGTAGGGGAGACTTATGAGTGGATGAAGAAAAGATCCAAGCAATTGTATAGTGGTTAACTCCTACTATTTGTGCTGACGTGAGGAGTTTTCATGAACTGGCTTCATTATGTAGACAATTCATCAAGAATTTCAGCACCCTTGCCTTGCCGTACTTGTTATTGAGCTCATAAAGAACAACACTGACTTTCGATGGGGAAAAAAGGGAAGAGAAGAGCTTTGTCGAGGTAAAAGGAAGATTAACCTCCGCACCAATGTTGGTTCTACTTAGCTTTGAGAAAATATTTGACTTAGAATGTGACGCATCAGACATTGGAATAAGCGTTATCCTAATGCAAAAAGGCTGACCAATTGCCTTCTATAGTGAGAAGCTTAGAGGGCTAGAGTTAAATTAATCTATGTATGACAAGAAGCTCTTGGCATTGATTCAAGTACTACAAGTATGGCAGCACTATTTACCGCCGAAAGAATTTATTATATATACTGACCATAAATCACTAAGGTACCTTCAAAGTCAGACGAAGTTATTAAAGCGGCAGACGAGATGGGTTAAATCCCTTGAAGGATTTAATTTTGTAATAAAATATAAATAGGGAAAGAGCAATGTAGCTATAAATACTCCTTTAAGGAGACATGTGCTTTCAATGGAACAACAAACCATGCTGTTTAGGTTTACAAATATCAAAGAACAACATTTTGAGGATCAACACTTTGGACCCATAATCATGCGATTCGTTGATGGAAGGATAATGGATGAGTAGTTTGTGAAGGATGGTTACTTATTTTGATAAGGAAAACTATGTGTACTAACTTATTCCTTAAAGGAGCTACTGATTAGAGAAGCTTACAGTAGAGGACTCTCTAGACATTTTGAAGAAAGAAGAATATATGAACTGTTAGATGGTCGATTCTTCTAGTAGAGGATGAGGAGAGATGTACACCAAGTTATCGATAGTTGTACCATGTGCAAGAGGGATTAGTGTCCAGCCGAGCAAAAGAAAGCAATGCCTTTATTAATCCTGATGAAGCCATGGATTGAATTAAGTATAGATTTTGTTCTCAAAACTATCCGAGGCAAAGATTTTATAATGGTCATCATGGATCATTTTAATAAAATGGAATACTTTATACCCTACTCAAAAACTAATGACGCTTTAGCTATTGCTTCTCTTTTCTTGCAGGAGATTGTGCAGTTACATAGTGTACTAAGAAATGTAGTCTTGGATAGAGATCCAAAGTTCTTAAGCCATTTCTAAAGGACCTTATATTGTTAGATGAAGACTAAACTACTATTCAGTACTTCCTGTCATCCCTAAACTGACGGCTAAACGGGAGTGGTTAATTGTACTTTGGGATCACAGCTCCAAGCTACAGTAAGAAAGAACTTAGCTGATTAGGATGTCTACTTACCAATGGTTAAATTCGCTTACAACCGTATAATGCATGACACCACTAACCAAACATCCTTCGAAGTGGTCTATGGTTTTAATCTCGAGTTGCCCCTCGACCATACCCTTAAACCTATACCTGCGTAAGAGGACCTTAATGCAAGAGCTCGAGCATAACGCTTCCAGTACATCTATGACAATGTTACCTAACACATCAACTAAGCTACTAAAAGAATGCGAGAGAAAACCACGGGTAAGACGGCTAAACAATTCCAACTAGGAGACTTGATATGGTTGTATCTCAACGAAGAACAATTCCTGAACAAAAGGAGAAACAAATTATTTGCAAAAGCTGAAGGACCTTTTAGAATCTTTATAAGATCAATGACAATGCCTACAAATTAGAGTTGCCTGAGGACTATGGGGTTTCTAATGCCTTCAACATTGCCAACCTCAGTTCGTATCACCCTGACGGAGAGTTGAATGAAGACCATTCGGATTTGATCCTAAATCTAAAACAACCGAAAGGAATGATGGGAATCAAGCTATTGGACCACTAATCGCAGCCAAGCTCGAGGATTAGAGAAACTGGCAAGATGAATCCTCTTGTTCCAACCAACTCATGCAGAGACCGAGTATCTCCTTGCTAACCCATTTTGCTTACTAAGCTAAATGACTGCTTATTTCTCATATGTTATGTACCAAGAAGCAGAAGGCCAAGATAATAACTCATCACCATTCTCACACATGCTTGGCTAATTACTTATTCCACCGTACCCTTGTCGAGATGCTGAGAGAAAGAGTCCAGATTGACTAAGTTACCTCTGTTTGAACAAGTAAACTGTCCATACTTTTGTCCACATCTTTAAATGACATCACCAATACAACATCACCACATATACAGTATCATGTGTAGAATTCATTGCACCAATGATTGTTTTCCTTATATATTTATTTTTACCTTTTTGTATCTTGTACATTACTTCCTTAGGTAATGCCCCTTTTGTCTTTTCCCCTTTGGGTAACTTGCTCTAACTTATGTGTATAAATACTCCTTGTACTTGTATTAGAATGAGATTATCCTTAATGCACTTGAGTATTTTCTTCCTTACATAAACATTGCTTGTTTACTTTTAGCATTACTTTTATTTTAACCCTTAAGTAAGGCTGGTGGCGAGTAACCTCACCAGACTGATTTGTGCATCATATTGAATTATGCCGTGAGTCCTCGGAAATTCCATTGGTGCGTTATATTCTTTAGAGTTATTCGTGGGTTTTTGCTTACCCTTCATTCACATTTGTCCTTTCACACATATCTCAACACTTTCTTTTGAGCTTATGCAAGCTTGGACCTATCTAACAACCAACTTTATTTGTTCTTGGTCATGGTTTGCACCAATGAAGAGTTAGAGGAGAAAGGAGACATGTGTGAGGAAGAATCGATCTAGGTGAAGTAGATAGGGAAGAACGAGATGAGTATTATGAAGTCAAGGAAAGAGCTCGTGTACTACGAGCCACCGACCATATAAAACTCTAAGTTCCAAGTTTCAATGGCTCTAGAAATGTTGATTATATGGACTAAGAAGAGAAGGTACAATGAGATTTTGAATATTATCAATAAAAGGACTACGATAAGGTTTGAACTACTACTATAGAATTCTCAAATTATGCTACGATGTGGTAAAGAAACTTTGAAGCCATGAGAAGATGAGATGGATATAGAGAGGTTAGTACTTAACCTAAAATGAAGAGAGCCCTTAGAGCTAGATTTATGCCGAGCACTTACTTACAAGACACTTTTGCTTGGCTCTAAAAATTGAGGTAAGGAAACTATACTATTAATGAGTATGTGCTAAAGTTTCAAACGCTTATGATCCGATGTGAAGTCAATGAGCCTTCAACCCAAACAATATCTAAGTTCTTAACTGATTTGAGACTCGACGTGTAGAGATTGTAAAGATAGCTCAACGTGTAGAGAGGTAGCAGAAGAGTAGGTAAATTTGACCTCAACTAAGCTAACATATTCAAGGTAGTTAACCTGCCTATGTTAGCAACCAAGCTCAACACAGTACTAAGCCTAATAGAAGGACTAAAGTCACATTTGAGCAGAAGAACCACCTCGTCGACCAAGAGATGTTAAAGAGGACTTATGAGAAAGGTTACGGATTAGGATGAAAGATAAGCTAGATTAAATGCTTCAAGTATTAAGGTGCATAGTACCCCAATCAACATACCACGGTTATCAAAGGCAAAATCCTTACCCTTGAAGTAAATAGTACTACTGAGGAACTTAAAGAAAAGCCTGAACTAGAGGAAGAAACCAAGGTACATGGTGAAGAGCTTATGGAAGAAAACATGTATAATGACGACCTAGAAAAGCTGATTTTAGTTATCCGACTAGCCCTAAGCATTAAACCTTCTATTGAGGAGAAGCAACAAGAGAACTTGCTTCACATCACCTGTAAGGTGAACGAACAAGTGTATGTGCTCATAGTAGATTGTGGGAGTTGTACTAATATAGCATCGACCAACCTAGTTCAGAAGCTTAAGTTACGAACTTTATCACATTTGAGGCCATATAAGTTGCATTAGCTAAATGAGAAAGTAGCATTTTATGTCACTCAACAAGCCCTATTGCTGATCTCCATTAAGAACTATTCTGATGTGGTTCTTTATAATAGTTCACCCATGTGCACATCGCATATATTGTTAGGCTAACCTTGGTTATTTGATCAAAAAGTCATACATTATAGGTTTAGGAATACATATGCATTTAAGAAAGATGGAAGGAAGAATACCTTAAACCCATGACCCCTTGCAAAGTGAGTAAATTATAAGTTAAATTAGCCGAAGGATCTAAGAAGACATTAGTATTGTGCCAATCCAAGCTTTGAGAGGCCATTAAATCCAATTTACTAACCTTCCTACTAATTAGAAGACTATCAGTACTAAAGGAGCAAGTTATCCTACCTAAAGTGGTCAAAGACCTTTTGGATCAGTATGCCGACCTATTCCCCAAGTAGTTGCCTAGAGGACTGCCTCCTTTCCAAAGGATTGAGCATTGCATTGACTTGATACCTAATACTGCCTTATCGAACAAGCCTACTTATCAGATGAATCCCGAACAAGCTATTAAGCTCTAAAGGCAAGTTAACGAGCTATTAAAGAAAGGATATGTGAGAAAGTCTTAGCTCTTATGCTGTACTTGCTTCACTTATGCTAAAAAGGATGGTACTTAGCGTATGTATGTAGAGAATAGAGTTGTGAACAAGAAAACAATCAAGTACAAATAACCTATCCTAAGATTAGATGACATGCTTAATGAACCGAATGGAGCTAGAATCTTCAATATGATCAACCTAAAATCTAGTTACCATTAGATTCACATGAGGTAAGGAGATGAATGGAAGACTGCCTTTGAGATCTGACATGGTTTATATGAGTGGATGTTGATGCTTTTTGACTTATCAAACGCCTTGAGCACTTTCACGAGTTTAATGAATTACGTAATGAGAGATTTGATTAGAAAGTGCGTTGTAGTCTACTTTAATGACATTCTTATATACAATGCTGACCTGCTAAGTCATGTTGACCATCTATGAATCATGTTTGATGTACTCTAAGCTAAAAGACACGTAAAAAACTTGAAGAAGTGTTGTGAGCTACTTTTGCTTGCTTAATTAACTCTTATCCTAATCATTAAGTAAAGCTAGATGATGAGTGACCTCATTGAATTAGCTCGTGCAACATATTGAGCTAGTTTGTGAGTCCGTGAAGGTTCCTTAGTGAGTCATATCCTCGGGATCGTTCACGGGTTTTTCTTATTCATGTTCATTTCACTCTTCATTTTGAGCTTTTTATGAGCTTGCACCCATCCCCCAGATATGACTATCCTTGTATGTCTTCCGTGCAGCGCATCACCATTGTTATTAGAATCTTCAAATGAGGACACTAGATTTAAATTCATAGGAATCTCACCTATGGACTTAGACTTATATGGCTTCTCCTTGTCTTCAATGGCCCAATCTTCTTATACAAAAAAAAAAAAACCCACAACTCTACTTATGATGTCTTTTCTCTTTGTAAGACCCCATAATATGTATTTGTATTCATCATGTGCATAGTTTAGATAAATACATCATTTTGCATTTGCATAGCTTTATCCCTTTCGTCCTAATGATCATGCATAAATGCCATGTAACCAAGTACATATAAATGGTGAAAGTAAACATTTTTACCTAACCAATATTTCTTTGGGATATTGCTACCTATAGTATGTAAGGGAGACAAGTTGATAAAGTTGGTAACTATTCTCATTGCTTCTCACTAAATTGATTTAGATAGTCTAACATGAGATGACATACACATTAATCTCTTAGTAATAATGCGATTCATCCTTTTTACAAAACCATTTTGTTGGGGAGTCATTAGCATTATCTTCACATGACCTTTTTTCTTATTTTTTTTTTTATCAAAGTATCCTCATGTTTGATCTCATAGATTCTATAGCAATTCTTAAAAGAGATCTTTCTATTCACCATCATCATCCAAATAGTCTTAAAACTATCTTCTAGTTTCCTTCTTAACTCTAACTAAGAAATCACTTAAATACATCTATAACTTAATCTTATGATTTCAAAGCAAAAGTCCATAACTTTTGTTTACCAACAACTAATCTATCTTGTACGCAACATACACCTATATGGAGAAAATCAAATGCATAAGATTTCTTAGCAAACAAATACCTAAGAAACACAACCTAATGTTGTTTACCAACAAGATAATTAGTGCATGTCTTCAAAGGATCACCTTTCGGATCGAGTAGAAGTTACTTCTTGACAAGTAGTTACAGTCCCTTCTCACTCACATGACCTAACCATTTGTGAGACTAGAAGCTTTCTTCACTTAGCCACTCAATCAAAGAGCTCTTCCAACATGCTATTAGCCTCCAAAATTGGGAATCTTTAGCCGAATTATTTCTGGCCTTTGTTGATCTACCATGCTCCATCTCTCTAGCCCTACCAAAATTATCAACAAAATTTTCATCAATATCCTCCTTAAGATCACTACTCCTCCAACAAAAACAACTATTGGTTTGATCATCCCTTTGCACTCCTTGATCTGGTTGTCACTTATTGTTCAAACATTCTAACACCTCCCTCATGGATTATCACATTATATCTCAACTCACTAACCTCTAAGTTATTCAACATTGTCACTCAACAGATCAACACTACCTCAATTGGTACCGATTCTTCACTTAGGCAGTTTATCAAACACTTGACATACTTCTAACACCTCTATGCATAGACAATGCTAAGTACATAACCCCCTAACCAAAGAAACAATAACAATACAATTGTTAAACTTCATAACTCCACAATAGTTAAAACTAATAGTTCAATAGCGATACAACTTTATCTCCAATTCATCTTAAAATTTTTATCAAAGCAAATTTGAGGAATTTCATAAATTACTAAGCATGTTGAACTAAGAGCTATAATACTAAATAATTATAGTGTGAACCACATATAAGAACTAAAGTAAAGCCATACACTATTCAAATGATGATGAGAGTGATGCAACTTTTTTAGGTTATGTGTGTGTGGATACAAACAAAATTAATATTACATAGTATGCAATAATATTAAATGCAAATTGATTTTGTAATTAGAACAATGATAGGTATTATGCACAATGATCAAACTGGGTTGTTAAATGAATCAATATGTTTGGATTTAAATAATGGACTCACTACAATCAATAAAAAAGTTTGATAATAACTTAAACAAAACAAAGAGACAATTAACACTTAATATTCATAAGTAATCTTAAGATGAAATGTCTTGATTTAAGGTAGAAATTAAATTTCTAAAAACGTATCAAAACATTAAAGAAAATCTTAATATAAAACCATATGGCTTCACAAGGGAATTTAAGGAAATAAACAGAAGTTTATAGCAAAACAAGACAAAATCGATACGGCCTTTACCTAAAATGTCCATGTCCTTTACATGCTTATGTCTTGCTAGTCGAGTGGCACAACTGACCTCTCTATGGTCAATATGCATCAAGGTGTCATTGATGCTACCACTCTTGCGTTGACATGGGGTGCTCTCCTTAGCCTACCCTTTAGACGCTTCTTTTGTCATCTGGATGGGAGGTGAGGCACTCTGTGAATACGATGCCCAAACGTGGCATCCAGATAGACTCCCCCTACCATTCAAACACCATGCCCAATCCTATAACTCTTGGATCCCCTACAAGATTTAACAACTCTTAGCAAGCACACCTCTACTCCTTAGCTTCTTGGCCGGCGACCGCTTCAAGATTCACATCAATTTTTTTTACATATTATTATTTCGAGCTTATATAACACTATTTAATTGAGTGATCATTAAATGAACTACATTAAAGTTATATTTGTATTTGTATGTTATTTTATGCTGTAAATAAAGAATGCATAATATATATAAAACGGAAAAATACAAGAGCATGATGCTTTTGTAATCAACTGGCCTACACTTATGACCTATATTTTATTATTTTTTATTGCTATTAGTTAAGAAATACATATCAGTTCTCAATTCGTCCATATTGATTGAAATATCACGATAGTCCAATCAAATATATTTAATTGGATAAATATAATATATTATTATAAGAATATAGAATATAAGGAACATAATGGCAAGATGTTGCATTTTCTTACCTACCGAAGGAGTTCGTACTCCATGTCTGTGAGCACAGGCATTATAATCTACCCACCGAATCCACTCATACTTGGAGCACACCAACATGGCAATGCAAACAATTGCATACTTGGCCTAGTGCATAAACACTTTTGGATGCAACAAAACATTGTTGTAGAACACATCATACCCATGACTTCTCACATAAACCACCGTATTCTTGAACAACCTCAGCAAGAAACAATTGCTTATCCAGTTCTTACACGGCTGGAAATAAGCCAATATCGCTACACGTTCCTCCACCCGTACCGCAAACGTAGGGTGAAAACTCAACCAGTCCTTCGCCTTCTCACCGTAATTCTTCATGGGCTTTCTAATGAATAACTCATCCCCAGGTCATTTTAGAATTTCGGGTTAGGTCGGGCATAGCACAGGTGATATGAGCACATCTCAAGATAAATCCTACTCATATAATTTTCTAATACGGACTATTTGAATAGGGCTTCAATGTGTGTATTTTTGTTGTTTTAGGGTTTATGAATAAAGGAATAAATAGGATATGGACCAATTAATCACTTGATAAGTCAATGGACGTTGCAACTAATTAATCTGAACTGGGTTGTTTTGTTTGATTCTAATTGATAAGTCTATGAATGCCATAAATAGAATAAACAAAAGGGATTGTCAATAACGAATTGAGAGAAGACTCTTTGATGGTTTCTATATTATCACTCATTAACAATAAAGAATGTCTATTAATAGTTAATTATACTAAACCTTTACATCCATAAAGCAAAATAGGAAATTGATTGCTCATGGAAATGGACTAAAAGTAATCAATTAATTATAAAAGAAACCCTAAACTAAATACCGGAAATGACATGAAATATCAAATAACATAAAATTGCAAGGCTTCAATATTCCATGCTGTTTGACGCCAGACTTATCCTCTTGAGTCACTAAATTAAAATTAGTGTTCTAATTTCATGCGTAACGAAATCGATCCCTATCAACAGGTTAAGCCTATGTGCACATCTAGTGCACTTTATAGCTTGTTCCATTTAACCTGAAATAAAATATAGGTCGAGTCAAAGTCCGATCAGGGTATATGTAGGAAGTGAAATACCAGATGAGAAAATAGCCGTAATGGCAACTCCGAGGAGCAAGCATCCCTCAGTTAAGCAAAGTGAATATTGCAAATGTGTTTAATAGTTGCTAGTTACTCGATCTTGACTCACTTAAAGTTCAACTAAGCTCGATTTGTAAATAAGTCAAATTCAAGATTAAATTAAAGTTTATTTATCTATACGAGTCAAACATTAGCTCCTATCCAACATTATATTATAATATATAATATATACTATACATATCATATTATAAATATGACATAATACTTAGGCTCTTAAGCTTTAGATTTTTTGTCAAGTTCAAGCTCCAGTTTGTAATTTTCAAGTTTGATAAAAACTTAATTCCACTCGAACTCGAACTCAGATAATTTTAAATAAGTTAAGCTTAAACTTTGAAAAACTTAGCTTCACTTAACTTATTTACAGCTCTAATAGCATGCATAAATTTTGGAGTGTGTACACCATGATTGACAAGGAGGATATTTGAAATAGAGGTTTATCAATAGAGTGAAGCATAGGTTTTTCTTTTTTTTAAATGCTTTTTTCCTTTCTAGTAATTTTTATTTTTATTATATCATATAATTAAATATATTTAATAATACTATTTTATCAAATTAATTATCAGTGAGAATAAAACCGGCGTGCATCCTATGTTGTGAAATGGTGATAAAATATAGGTCCTGAGTCTGTTAAATGAAAAGACACATATGAGTCGATTACAAAAGTACCTAATCATAAGTCATGTGTTTGTCTATTTTGTTCTTATATGAAATTTAGGGTTTATAATTACAAGAAAACAAGCACCATAATTTTTAAGTTTTTTGCATTTTACATACCTTTATTTTTTTTTTTTCAAAAAAAAAATACGTTGCCAAAGTTTTCAAATTTTTTTTTTTCCGTTTTGTATACTGGTGTCATTTCTTTTTCTATAACACAACTTTTTTTTTTCTTTTTCTTTCATTAAACTTTTCTGTTACACAACTTGAACTTTCATTTTTTTTTTTATCCTTTATATATAATCAAACTTTAGATCTACCATATTATAATATTTTATTTTAGCCTTTTTCCTTTTAACTGTATCAATAGAGCCTACCACGAATACCAATATTTTAAAAATGAATAGATAAACTTAATGAGACAAGGACAGATTAAACATAAAAGGAGAACGTAAGTTGGAAAACTTTTAAGATTTGCAATCGTATTCGTTTTAAAATATTAAAAAATGACCTTAGATTATCTTTACTTATATGAAACTGCACTTGAGTTCTTTACAAATAGGAGCTAAAAGTGGTAAAAATTTTAATATAGATATGTATAACAATTAACTATATTAGGACATATATATATGTATATTTGTATAATTTAGATTATTACACTAAAATGAAACATAATTATTGAACTTGATAACTGGGGCAGCTTGAGGAAAAATTTCTGGTAATCACTGATTGGAGATTCCCACTGAACTAGTTGCATAGAAAGGCAAGCAAAAAGTAGGTTTGACTAAAGTGAATAAAATTCATGCGCATAATGAGGGACCCATGAGAAATTAAGTCAAATCCCATCCTGCCTCAATTTACATGCAACAAAACAGCTTCCACTATATGTTTCCATAACATTATTTTCAACTTCTTAACGAGAGGAATATTGAATGCTCAACATCTACTTGGTTAAATGTTATCAAAAATACCTTCTAATTTCTTCCACAGTTAAAAAATATTAATGATGTACGCAGTCCATTTGTCTTTTCAATTGTATAATATTTAGTAAGAGCTACATGATATGTAAAACGATAAATAGCTGAAACAGTCAAATAAAAATCTAATATATGAGGAGTGTAGAAAGCTATTTTAGAATTGTTAGGATTAGCAGCATGGACCATTTTTTTTTTTTGGTTGTATTTGGTTATAAGAATCACTTAACATAAGAAGTGCAATGTAATTATCTTATCTAATATTGGGTGCATATCCAATATTTTTTCTCAAGTACAATTAAACAGCTTCTTTCACTGTCTATATGTTGCCACTCCCATAACATTACTTTCAACTTCTACGTGTGAGGAATATTAAATGCTCTGCAACTATTTAGTTAAATGTTACGAAAGCACCTTCCAATTTCCATCACAATTAAAAATATTGATGATTTATGTAGTTCATTTGTCTTTCCAATTCTATAATATTTAGTAAGAGCCACAAGATATGTAAAATGATAAATTATTGATACAGTCAAATAAAAGTCTAATATATGAGGGGTGTAGAAAGCTATTTTAGGTTTGTTAGGATTAACAGCAGGGGCCATTTTTTTTTTTTTTAGTGTTTGGTTATTAGAATCACTTAACCTAAGAAGTGCAATGCAATTATCTTATACAATATTAGGTGCATACCCAATATTTTTTCTAGGGTACAATTAAATAGTTTCTTCCACTATCTATATGTTGTGATTCCCATAACATTATTTTCAACTTCTAAGTGAGTGGAATATTGAATGCTCTACAACTATTTGTTAAATGTTATCGAAAGCACCTTCCAAATTCCATCACAATTAAAAAAATTGATGATTTATGTAGTTCATTTGTCTTTCCAATTGTATAATATTTATTAAGAGCCACATGATATGTAAAATGATAAATTGTTGATAGAGTCAAATAAAAGTCTAACATATGAGGGGTGTAGAAGACTATTTTAGGTTTGTTAAGATTAGTAGCATGGACCTTTTTTCTTTAGTAAAGTTTGGTTATTAGAATCACTTAACAAAAGAAGTGCAATGCAATTATCTTATACAATATTGGGTGCATCCGCAATATTTTTTCTTATGTACAATTAAACAACTTCTTCCACTATTTAGATGTTGCGAGTCCCATAACATTATTTTCAACTTCTAAGTGAGAGGAATATTGAATGCTCTACAACTATTTAGTTAAATGTTATCGAAAGTACCTTCAAATTTGCATTACAGTTAAAAAAATATTGATGATGTATGTGGTCCATTTGTCTTTCCAATTGTATAATTTTTATTAAGAGCCACATGATATGTAAAATGCTACAAAGTTGATATAGTTAAATAAAAGTCTAATATATGAGGGGTGTAGAAAGGGGATAAAGTTATCAGAAATATCTGAATTTTTATATTTTATTTCAATTTAATATCTAAGTTTTAAATTTATTCATTTTAATACCCCAACTTTTTAAATGAGACAAATTAGTATTTTGTTATAATGACTGTTATAAAGAATACTTATTTGCTCACTTAACAAAATTGAAGTACTAAAATGAAATAAAAAATAAAGTTTGAATACCAAAATAAAAATAAAATGAAAATTGATGTACTCATATTATTATGTACCATTTTATAATAACAAATGTTATTATAGAGATATTAATTTGTCTAATTTAAAAAGTTAAGGTACTCAAAAAAATAAGCTTAAAATTTAAGTACTAAAATGAAAAAATTTGAAAGTTCAGGTACTGGTATTAGCTTTATCCTATGTAGAAAGCTATTTTAGGTTTGTTAAGATTAACAACACGGACCATTTTTCTTTGGTAGTGTTTAGTTATTAGAATCACTTAACTTAAGAAATGTAGTGCAATTATCTTATAAAATATTAGGTGCATACCAAATATATTTTATTGGGCACAATTAAACAGCTTCTTCTACTATCTATGTGTTGCCATTCCTATAGCATTATTTTCGGCTTCCAAGTGAGAGGAATATTAAATGCTTTGCAACTATTTAGTTAAAAATTATTGGAAGTGCCTTCCAATTTCCATCACAATTAAAAAAATATTGATGATGTATGTGGGCCATTTGTCTTTCCAATGGTATAATATTTATTAGGAGCCACATGATATGTAAAACACTAAATAATTGATACAGTCAAATAAAAGTCTACTATATGAGGGGTATAGAAAGCTATTATAGGTTTGTTAGGATTAGGGATCATTTTTCTTTGGTAGTATTTAGTTATTAGATTCACCTAACATAAGAAGTGCAGCGCAATTATCTTATACAATATTGGGTGCATACCCATTTTTTTTTTTTTACAATTATTAGGTTGATTTTATTATATAGGTTTTTTTTTTTTTTTTAGAGAGGGAGATAAGTAGAGAGGGAAGAGAGGTTCTAACCTCCACCTTTTCATAAACCATATTATTTCAAACAAAAATAACCAACCAACATTTTATTATAATGCATTTTTCTTCTATCTCTATTATATTATATATGTATGTATTTATGCTTGTGTGTTCTCTTCAAACAATCAATTTTTTGTATTGATTGCTCCATGGAAATTTAATGATTTCATGTTTATATAATGCTCCTAAAATTAGGAGTTGCAATTCATATTAATAGTCATATTTGTATCTTATTTCTTATCAAACTCATATTAGTATAAAAAGTAATGAAATTAAATAGAAATTGCAAATAATTATTTACAATAAAATCATGTTAATTGTATCATAGTCATATATTTTGTATGCATAGTATTCATGTCTTCTCTTTATGATTGTATTCTTAATGTCATAATGTCCTTCTTCATATTATATGTTCATGGGAAAAGTATAAAAAAATCCTTAACGTTTACTTGTATATATAATCAATTCTTAACCTTTCATTTAATCTATTTTAATCATTAACATTTTAATAAATTAAAAGAACTATTCTTAGTTAATTTTCTGTTATGTATAGATATGTTAAGGATTAAAATGGACTTAATAAAAGGTTAATGACTAATCCATATATACAGGTAAACACTAGGGATTTTTTTATACTAATGTGGACTAATTATATGCTAGTACATATCTACAGTAACAGAAAATTTAACAGAGTCTAACAAAATGACTTATTTAATACAACTTAAAAAGATTGAGAAATAAAATGGATTAAATGAAAAGTGGAAGACTAATTCATAAAAACATAAAACTTTAGAAACTTTTTTATAATTTTCCCTATATTTATCAACATTACAAGATGTTTCATGCAAAGAAGAATGGCATACATAAGATGTTAATATAGAAGAGTAACTTTGTTATTAGAAGAAATAAAAGGAAAAGACTACAAAATCAAAGAAGCGATGTTCAGATAAGATTTTCCATAATATTCTAGATCATGTAAGAATTGATGCAGATTTTTTACGGCAAATTGGATGTTGCCATGAAAATGATTTCAATCTTCTTAGTCTTTTCTCTAAGCCATGCAATGAAATTGAATAATGAAAAGCTAAAATTTGAAATGTCTAGCGCATAAAAGTTTAGTTATGATTGGAAATGAATCTTGATTTAAGTTAGATCATAAAATAAAAAAAAAAACAAGAGGAAAAAAAAAGAATAAAGCATGACACGCAAAATTGATGTAGAAAATCCTAAAAGTATAGGGACAAAAAGCACCATTTATGTCAATAGAATTAATAGTTTCTTCATCAAATACTATGGAATAATTTAAGCACCAATAAACATAAAATAGAAAGTTGCTAAGCACGTAAAGACACCAATGGTCAACTCTTGTAGAGCTCCACCATACCACAACATGTAGCAATCGACTATGCATAATCAAGTTAAAAACGTCATTGACAATTGGTTGCCCTTCTATCAATTACACTTTGACTTTCCTTTTTCTTAACCTTTTCATCTAATTATTTTTTCTATCACATTTCGAGTCACTAGTTATTTCTTAGACTCTAGAGGCTCCATCTTTCTCCTAGCTGTCTTCATCTTATGACTATATATAATAGCTAAGTAATGTAAACAAACTTATATTATAGCTAAAAAATAAGCATGCACTTTTTATGAAATTCAATGGTGCAAACACCGGGGTCCTACACCAAAACATTGATGATTACTACATAACCACAAGTTAATATACCTGACTCCTCTTATCACCATAGCTGATCTCTGTTGGATATCTCCACGCTATAAGATCTTATTGTGCTATAGTAAACAACACCAACCATCAAGTTAAGAGATAAAAAAACTATACAACAAATCTGGCACATAACTTATATTACACACAACACAAATCATCCTTTGATATAGCCTAAATTAAACTTTACCTACAATAATGATTTTCAACCTCTACTTACTACACATCTGCATAGAATTATTCTATACAAACCTATAGGTCTAAATAATCCCTTATAGAAGACATGTGAAAATCATTATTAGGATCCAAGTCAAATCTAAGAATCTCTTCTCACCTTTAGATATTAACCGCCTTATCATTTCAAACTCAACAATTACTACATGGATATTTACTTTACTTCTACCATCATGCATTTATCCTTAATTATGCTTCTCTAAATACCTAGTCCTCATATGTCCATTTCACTTGTAATGAATGCAAATTATACCCTAACCTCTAAATGATCTTCTAAAAATGCTACCACCATCAAACCATTTGATAAGAATCTAAGTCTAAGACAATATTTCAAGGGTAAGATGTTACACCCCAAAGTAGCAAAGTCACAAAGTCCCGTCGTGTAAACCAACTTATGATAGTAACTAACCTTATAGTTTCTATCATAGATATAATTTATACAAGGCATTTACGATTCCTCGCTTTGAAGTAAACATTCATTCATAATTAAAGATAAAATTTATATATATAACTAAAAATCTTAAGTCATATTTACATTAAGATACTCATACTATCCTACATTCTTAAGAAATTCCACATGTTAAGGTAATCTAAAAAGTAGCATATTAAACATTACATAATTGGTCCAAAAACTTAAGAGTTAGTAACAAAACTCTAGAAGACTTTATTACATTTACTAGCTTGATCCTCACTCCCCCATAGCTTAATGCTTCAAAAAGACACTGACCTTAAGATAGTTATTGTGCAGCATATCATCAGTATCTGCAAGAAAATCTATAAGAGTGTGAGCAACCAACAACTCGGTAAATTAGGATAGAGACTTTAGAATACATAGCAAGTACAAATAGGGTTTTCAAACATTTAATTATATGCAATGAAACACATAAATGCCTTCATACAATATGGTATAATCTATTGTGAAATCAGAGTAATTTTACTTACTCTAATCTTAGTTAAGGAGTTTTTATATTTATGCACCAACTCACAATCAAACCTAGATTTGTGTAATGGAAACACCACTCCTCCCATGACTATCCTTCGAATCATTACTCTCATCCTTATTGCGACCTCCTTTCTTATCATTTAGTTCGGATAACGATAAAGAAAAGACCATTTGTTATCTAATGCTATCTTTTTCAAAGGAGTTGTTGTTTGGATTGAGAATCCTAACAATCCCCTAAAAGGTTGCAATGCATATCTGATTTAGGTATTTAGGTCAGTTATAATTAAGTTTGGTTTAGGGTGATCCCAACATGGTCTGGTCCATTATGAAATCAGATTAATTTTATCTGCTCTAATCCTAGTTGAAGAGTTTTCATACCTATGCAATAACTCACAATCATACCTAAATTTGTATAATGGAAACACCACTCTCCCCATGACTATCCTTCGAATCATTGCTTTCATTGTTACTGTGATCTCCTTTCTTGTCACTTAGTTCGATTAAGGATAAAGAAAAAATCATTATGTTATACAGGCTTTCTTTTTCAAAAGTGTTGTTATTTGGTTTAAGAATTGTAACAGTCCCCTAAAAGTTTGCAATGCATGTCAGATTAAGGTATTTAGGTCAGTTATAATTAAGTTTGGTTTAGGGTGATCAAATAATCTCACACCACTCAATTGACAACAATCACCAAAATACAACACTAATTTTTAGCACGAAGTCAAATACATACAAGTACATGCACATATAACTACCTACAAGCACAACTTTAAAATAGTACTTCAAAATACAATAAAATATTAAATCTAACTTGCTTGAAATCTTTGGTTTGCTCACTAAACTTACTGTAAGTCAACCTATTTCTATGTGTCTTATAATATAAATACTCTTATAGTATTTATATCGTTATAATATATAAATTTTAGATTATGATTTGACTCAATTATATATATATATTATTTATTTATTTTTGACCTATTTTAGGCTAGTTTCAAAATTAATTTCCAAATTGGGTTTTGAGTTAGGTTCTAATTTAGTTTCAATTACAGATGATATATATATATATATATATATATAAGAATGCGTTCTGAACCATAATATGAAATTAATCAAATTATACTCGAATATCCTAAATATCTCTTTTAGCCCTTAACTAGTATTCTAATCTGCACAGTACACCGTATTCCTCATTTAACTACCGAATTTACTCTTAATGTGAGAATAATTTATATTTTTCATATAATTACTAAAATTTAAATTTCATATCATATTTATTATATAATTCAATTATTATTATATTATCAATTTTATCCTAATATTCTATATTTATTATAAATCCAATTTCACATATTATTAATTTTCACATATTCACTACATACTACACCTAATAATTACATCTAACAATCTAAATGTTATAATTATCATACCACACTAGAAATTCACATCCTAAAACACCTAAGTATATATTAAATTACTAATTATTTATTTAATTACCTAATTAGCTAAAAATCACCTTTTTTATATATCATTTTAAAACCTAAAAATCATCTAAAAATTTCAAAAATTTAAATTCTAAAACATCTCTTCACAACACTATTCTATATTCTCTAAATAATCTATACAAAAATTTTGAGCTTAAAACTACACCCTTAAGGTTATTTATTTCTGAATTAAACAAAACTAGGGTTTATAAGATTTCTTAAACATAATATATTTTCAAGCATAAATTCATCAAAATAAAATTTTTACCTAAATCTACATACATAAAAACCTACAAAGTTCATAATTTTCTAAATAAATTTGATAATTTAAATAAACTAAAAAAGATTCAGGTTGAAATTGGACTCACCTGTTCCATGGACTTCTAGCCACTAGTGGTGGTCTTAGGGGTGTCGATAGGGCTAGGTAGTAGGGATAGGGTATGGTGGTGGCAATGGTTCATTTCTAAGTGGCCGTGGGTTTTAAGTTTCCTCTCCAGGCCCTAATTGTATACTAAAGCTGTTAATTTTTGAAAAAAAAAAAAAAAAAACCCTAACTCTCCATTTCTAATTTCTCTCAATTTTTTTTAAACTCCAAACAAATCAAAATGAGTTCCAAATGGGTTTAGGATATTTATAAAGCTATCTTGATTTTTCTAATCAATTTTTTATTGACATTTGGCCTTATCCTTTTCTAAATTCACTTTCCATTTACCTTATTCTAATTGGTTAATTATTTTATTTCTATTCCTAGCTTGTCATGACTCGAATCTAGACAATTCCACACCTTTTCTTATTTTTCCATGATTTTTTTTCTAGTTTTCTTTAATTATTTAGCATTAATTTAATATATTTTTAGCATTTTAAATAATTTTGCATATTTTTACTAACAGTAAATACATATAGAGTACAAGTCAATACTCTTAAATATTATTTATATTATTCTGTAATTTTTAATGTACATATAATTTATCTCTAATGATTCATTAGTTATTAAAACTCGTTTTTACATATTTCCAATAAATAACAGATAATATGCTTATTATTTAATATTATGATATTTAATTATTTTATTACTTATTTTCCTAAATTTAAACTTAGAGAATCACTTTTATTAATATTTCTAATTTCGTCGTATAATTTAAGTTTGATCAAACACTTTATCAAATCACTCTAAATTTTACATATTGAATCTAAATATCCAATTGCAAAGCTTACACATTAAGCATAACCAAAATGGTCTACAGTGAAGATGTACTAAGAGCTTAGCAAAAGAAACTAAGAAGTCAATGCCAATTGGCACTAATAAGGACTAAAGTCAACTAATCCTCTATGGACTATGGCCAAGAATGATCCAACTCTAAGACAACATTTCGTTTTATGTTCTTATTTTATATCATTTTTAATTGTTTTATTTTCTATTTCATCCATTTAGTTAATAAGGGCCTCTTTACCTCATATAAAGGTTTTCTATAAAGTAAAACATTATTAATCATTTCATCTTATTGATTCAACTACTTGTTGAAGACTTTCTCTTACATTTGTTCTTATCATACCATATTATTGACTTGGAAAAAATCTAATTAGTTTCTAGTTTAGTGTATATATATTAGTGGTTTATATCTTCTTTTAATCATTTCTTTGATCATAAGTAATATCAATATCAAGATTAATCTATTTCTAATTTGATTTAATAATTGGTGAGTAATATCCGATTATTAAAATGATTATATACTCTAATTTTATCTATTTGCATAAACACTAAAACCTAAAGAACATCCCCTTCATTATCAAAGTCCATATGAAAACCATCTTTTTGTATTAAATTCCATATGAAACCCTTAAAATAATTGATTATTCAAGATCAATTACGATCCAATTCAACTAGATTCTTCTCATATTATCACCAATCTCTAATAGTTAAGCTATCTATAACCTCACTAGTCGTAGACTTTACATCCCCATCAAATTAGTATTTGCTTTTGAGCCTTTTTTGTTAATAAACTCTCTTTATTATTGGTCATGATATCATTGATTGATGTCATAAAGATGTCAGGCAATATAGCAAAATCTTTATTTAATTTTTGGTCTCAATAACCTTAACATCAATATTATTTAAATTATTAATAAGAGATATAACTTTTTAATAGGTTGCTTTATTAATAGCCTTCTATTTATTTTAAGCAAATACAATTTATGCTTCAACATTAACTAGTTTATATGAGACTTAGTTAGTACAACTCTTTCAATTTGTTTCAAAGTCCTATAACCATCACTTTTGCTAATATTCATGCCATACAATATTTTTAGACGTTGTTCAATCAAGATTAAAAATGTCTCATCAATCTCTACCTACCTCTTAACTTGAAGCTTCTTTAAGTCAAATGTTTCATGATTTTTCAATTCTACATTAGCCTACGCTTAAAATTTGTGCAACCATCAAAGTTATCAATGTAGCTAGATAGTTATCTCTTTTCTGTATAGACCATAAAATCTCAAAAATTTTATTTTCACTCACTTCCTTCTATAGTAGCTTATTAAAAATGCTTAGATTTTAGGTCTTAAATCGTAAAACAGATGATGGAAAAATAACAACTAAAAGAGAGAGCATGATAAACATGATATATGTAGAGAACCTTAAAAGACATAAGCAAGAAAAATAAGTTAATAGATAATAAACATATCACTATAATGTTAGCAATAATAATGTACTTAATTTTCTCTCAATCACAAAGCATTATTTCCTCTAATTGAATCGCTATGATTTTCCTTTTTCTTATGATCTCTATTTAATATACATAACTAACATATGAAGAAAGTTATAAGAAGCATAATCTTAATACCAATAATAGAAAATAAATTTAATATAAAAAAGATACAAAATAAGAAGTGACTAAGCATATAATAATCCTCATGATAGACCACAACATTGCCTTAGCAACAATAAGACAAGGCAACTAATTATGCATACCTTAGTTGATAATGGCTCTTCTAGCTAGCCAATTATAACATCCCCAATCAATCGCCACCTTATCAAATCATACTCTAGCTTTGCCTTAATTATTCTCCCAAGCCCAAGTCCTTTGTAATTTAAGATACCAACTTAGTAATTTATAAGTAACAAGAAATATGCCAACATAATAGATTAGATTCTTAATCACTTCCAAAATTAAGCCATAGGTATTAAGATTTGTAAGATTTATGGAGAAAAAGAAAAACTCAATTAATTATTTAAGATAAATAAAATTTTTTATCTTTTATTTTGGAAATTGCAAAACTCGACTTTAGGAAGTAAATCTAACTCGATGGACTATTTTAAGTTGAACTCTCCTTTAAACACAATCTAAGGAAACAAAAACTACCTTTTATAAGAGAAATCATTTTATTTCTTTTTCTTTTTTTTTTTAACATACTCTATCATTTTTCTACTAACGAACCTTTTTTACTTAACAATCTTAAAAATAAGAGTTCACCTTAATTTGGAAGATAACATATAGGGTGTAGGTGTTATATAAGTTGTCGGTGACAAGATTAAAATAGTATACACAAAAATTCAATGTTTCTATTAAAAATCAAATAAAGGTACAAATGTGATTTTTATTATTTAATTTCGTAAGGATAAAAGAAACTTATGATAAGTGTTATTAGGAATTTAAATAATACAATAAGAGTAATAGCAAAGTAGAGGAATGATGATAGTATTATGAAACAATTGTAACTTATATAGTCTATAAAATTATATGAAATTTTGTAGTGAAACATGAAAAAAGATATTTTGAAGTTTCTCTTTTGGAAGTATTTTGTTGTTTTGGTGATTATATGATGGAGTTTAAAAGGAATTCTAGTTTTGGAAAATTTTCAATCTCAAAATTGTATATATTAAATTTTTGGAGGAAGGGGATGACATAAGATAATGCATTCAATTGTGCTTTCATGGATGGTCAACTACTCTTTTCATGCTAATCAACTATTCAACTATATGTGATTAATTGTGCCTCTTCACTTATTTTATTGAATCCCTCTACTATTATTACAATACTAATAACAATGATGATAATGAGGAGGAGGAAGAGAAGAAGGAGGAGGAGGCAATGAGAAAACAAAGCATTAACGATATAATGATAATAATAAGATGAAATACAACAAAATGACTAAATGTTTTCCCTAAGTTTAAAATCATTGAGCTAATGCAAAAATAAACTTTAGCTATGTAGTATAAATCTAGATATTAATTAAGTCTTTAACAATGAGGTGTACTTGCATTAGGATTTAAGTATTCAAATTATCGTTTTGTTTTATTAAAAATAACTTAAATAAGTGATTACCTTTCTTATTTATGTTAATTAAGATGGAAATTCAAAAGAATATAAGCATATCAAACCTTAATTATATATTGCTTATCCTTAGTTAAGGCATGAAAGATTTAATATTACTAGTGATTAGATAGGTTTCCATTGAATAATAAATGCGATGTCTCATGTAAAGTATTATACCAAAAATGATGTAGTAATTAGGCAATGGCTTGTTTAACGGATTGTTGGTTAAGGTGACTATCAAATGAGTTGGTATACTGGAAGGAAGTTACAGTAAAGTCATACTAATAGTATGAGATGCTTTTATAGATGGTTGTATTGGACCAATATTGCTTATGGCTAACTAATTGCCCTTGGATAATGCAACTAGTGTTTTTGAATTTGTGTGGGATTTAGGAGTACTCACCTAAACATATGTATGTTAAGGAGTTAGATGCTATGGATTCAAAACACAAAAACTATGTTACTTACCTTTTTGGTTGTTCATTATATTATATTTATATAGTATCCAATTATGTATTGTTTGTCATGTGTGTGTATTTGTAATGGTTATATATCAAGTTCCATCTCACTCCTTTTTGGTTGTTCATTATATTAGATTTATATAGTATCCAATTATGTATTGTTTATCATGTGTGTACTTATAATGGTTATGTATCAAGTTCCATCTCACTCCTTTGTGAGACATCATTTCTAGATATAACAAATAAGGAAATTACTAAAGTTTTAGATTTCGATTGGATATCAATGCTGCTACACCAAATTGAGTTAATAATAATAAGTTGTTGTAATTTATGATCAAGTGCTTAATATTTTAGCTATTATATTTTATGAAATTATATATCGATGTAAACAAAAAATATTGTGAAAATATAAGGTAGGCAATACTGTACTTTTTAAGAAATTTTAGTTAGTATAGAGCTTAACAAACTAATATTGTGACATGAATATGTGACAAATTATTCACGTTATTTGATTTTTATGGGAACAAATTTTGGAAATAGATGAATTATCTTAAGAGTAGTAGAAAGTATAAAATTTACTAGTCAATGCATTTGAAGCATTATGTTTGGTCTCATTTTTTGGCATTTGAAAGTATCCCATAAGATAATTTTTTCAAATAAATTTTCAGATAATTTATTAGAAGCATTTCAAGCCTTTTAGACAACATTTTTGAGATATTTCTTAAACCTACAAAGTCAAACCAATTCTGTTAGATCTTGATCTAAGAGAAATCACCTTCTCATCCATATATACGTATATAGTGATACAGAATATTTATCAGTATACATTAGTGCCTCTTTGAACAAACTATCTAAAGAATAAAATCTACTCCAACTTTATTTAAAAGGGAATCAAAATAATCACTCATTAGTACAATTATCTAATATGCTTTTAATATTCATGTCATAATTTCTTTATTGTTATCAAGAAGCAAAAGAAAAATTTTCGAATGTGTTAAATAGTGCGTCTTGCTAACATAACAACTAAGAGATATAAAAACGCTATTGATAGCCTAGTACCTAATATAAGTTAAAGATTATGTAGAAAAATTACTATGGAAGGTCTTTTCAATTATTTTTCTTTTTTCCATTCTCTCTATACAACAAGAGGAATTTTTTAAAAATGGGAAATAGTAGATGGATAAAATGGATTCACCATAATTGTAACTCCTATTTTAATATTTATGTTTTTCCTTTTTAGGAGAATATAAAATTAACAAATTAATAAGTTCTAAAAAGAAAAATCATAAAATTATGTTGTCTCTAATCTTTATTAGCGATCTATGAAATTCTAGTACATGTATAATGAATATCTTTACTTTATTCCCATTCATTATGTCTATAACACTTATTCAATGCATAAGGCTATTATTTTGTTCCACTTTTATGATTTTCCTTTTAATTAAGTGCTATTTTGAAATTTTAAAAATTTGATAGGATAATATTAGATAAAGCATTGGATTTATGTTTTGAATTTACTCAAAGCTATATTCTAAAAAAGCATTTGGGCAAAGTAGGGAAAATTGCTAAACTAAGATTATTTTATCTTGATAGTTCACTAGTTTGTATTTTCTTGAGGCCATAATCGATTCCTATTTTATATATTAGGATTTAACTTCCCATCATTGCATATAAATCGTTATATATATTAGATAGAAGAATGATTTTATTGGAGGAAATAATGCTTATTTCACCATTATAACAACAATGGAAAGGTACTCTTTTAATTTTTAACATTTATGAATTTTTTTATTTACATCATCAACCTTTTTTCTTAACTCTATTTGAATCTTCAATGTTTCCAAAGAACGTTATAAAAGTAAAACTTCCGTTAAATCCATTATTAATTTTGTACATCTTAAGTATATGTTATTTTCCAATTAGCCTTAGGGTAAGGCTAGATGGCTAGGGTTTGCACATTTTTCTTTAACCTCTTCTTCTTACTTTAATTATTTTTTTTTTGTTTTGTTAATTTTATCATTTTATATAATTGAATGTATTTAATATTATTTTTTATATTATTATATAAGCAAATATATTTACTATTACCATTTTTTAAATTAATTATTGTAAACCAATTTAAATCTTAAACTTTTCATGGATTGTGCAAGAAGGTAAGAAATTGAAAATTCAAATAAAATAAGAAGAAATAATATAGGGGGATTAAATAGAAAAGTAAGTAAATATTAAGGACTAAAAGTACACTTTTTCTTAAAATATAGATATATTATTGTTGTTGTACAATAGTACATTGATTTAATTTTGTCTATGGGTTCTTTACCCCTATTCTTTTATGGTTTTCTACAAGTAGGTTGTATGTAATTTTTTCTTTCTTTACTTGTTATTTCTCTCTAATTATGTGTTTTGTGATGTGTATCCAAAACTTAAATGGTGCCCTAACAAATAAATAAGAAAGTAAGATTAAGGTATTAGAGATTTTGAGACATCTTTTATCTACACATAAAGAGATGACCATCAAATATGATATTAAGAAGTTTGGCAGGCAAATGAAGTCTTCCATGTAGCTATAGTGGTAATGTGAGTAATCGAGTCTAAAAACTTGTTCCTATTGCAAATGAGGGTTATTTTTTGTTATATCTGTTTGAGATGCCAATCCTAAGGTGGAGGATCCTAGTAATTGTGTTGTCATTTATGATAGGAGAACGTATGCTAATCATGTGATGAAAAAGCTTACTTTTACCTACTAAAGATTTGCATGAAGTCCTAAAGTGAAGAGAGTTTAGAGGAATATGGATCTATAAGCTACATATAGTGTACTCACAGCAAAGAATGAAGATATTTTGTAGGTATCAATGGCCATATTTAGGTACGATTGTCAAAGTAGATGCACAACATTATCCAAACAGAGGTTGATTAAGGCTTACAACTATGTGTAATGCTTTAGGTAACTAGAAGTGAGCAATTAGTAATACAAATCAAGGAAACTAGATTTTAGGTATCATTTGAGTGTATGAGTAGGTGTATTGAGTTATGCAAATTCAATCTAATATAGACTTTTGTTGAGTTTATCTCTCGAATTCATACAAGGCTCTATTGTAGAAGAGCATTTAGGTAAAGAAATAGGTATTACTATATCCTTATCTATTTCCTATGTTGTATTTCCCATAATATATAAGAGGAGTTGGTCTCTTGTGACTTTATACATATGTGACGCTATGTATATTGAATAGAATAAGAGAAAGATTGATTAGAAAAACGAAAAGACACTACTAAGGAAATAGTGCTATACAATTATGAAAGAAACAATTGTTATATTACTGTTAAATTATAGTAGATTGGTTCAATTTTGCTCATGGTTTTTCACACATAACCTTTTAGGAAATTCTCTACGTGAATGTCATGCATCTTTCTTTCTCTTTTACTCGTCATATTATCTATAATTATATTTTCAATAATCGTTAATTAAAGTCCACATGCATCAACATAAGCATATTATTATATTACTTATTGCTTAATGCTTTATGAAACTTCATGATTTTATGTGTATTTTGCCTTGAGAAATATAACTAAAGTGATTACAGAATTTCAGTGTTTGAACTCTTCACTCGTTTTACAACATAGGCATGTGGTAATATAAATTTACCTTATTAAGGAGATAAGGCTAGTAGAATTACTTGAATTTTAGAATTTTTTTTATTTTAATACGTAAACTTTGAATGTATTCGTTTTAGTACCTCATGTTTTCATATGAGATAAATTAATAGCTATATTATAAAAGCCACTATCATAAAATGGGAGAATAACAATATAAGTATATCAACTTTCATTCCATTTCCATTTTAGTGCTTAAATTCTATTTTTTCATTTTGGTAATTTAACTTTATAAAGTGAAACAGATATGCATTCTTTATAATAAAATTTATAAAAACATTATGAAAAATCAATAAAATAACAATGAATAATTACAACAAATTAAAAAAAATGAATAACAAAGTATAAACCTAAGCTTTTAAATTTTATTTGATGTGGCTTTTGTAGATGATATTTGTTTTTTGTAACCTTTGATATTGCCAAATAAAATTTGACTTATACTATATCATTATTTATCAACAACAACAACAATAATAAATTGCAAATGGATTAAAAATAGGTACATATCAACAAAATCAATCTTGTGTTCATTCATTCTAACTTCACATCAACAAGGCTAACCTTGACTATCTCAATCTTATATGACTTTACATTAATTGAAACAATCACATGCATATCATTTTTTTACTTTATGCTAACAAAGGGGTTGGCATGATATTGATTTGAACTTCTTGATGTGGAGTAAACTATGAGTTGATAGAAATTGAATATTTCAACTTGGAATTAGAAAAAGATTAACAAGGGATTGTTTCAATTACTGTAGACCAAATAATAATAATAATAATAATAATAATAATAATAATAATTAATGACATAATTTATTTAGAGATATAAAAGCAAATAAGAGTTGGATATTGTCTGCAAAAATCATATGTGCAAATAAAATTTCAAAAACCAAACTTTTTTTCTTTTTTAAAATTTTTTTCAATATATTATTGTTAATTGTTATTTTCTCAATTTTCATAATATTTTTATGAAAGTTATTATGAAGAAATTATTTATTAGTTTCACTTTAAAAGGTTAAAGTACCAATTAAAAAAAAAAACTAGCATTTGATCACTAAAATAGAAAGAAAGTGAAAATTAATATACTTATACTATTTTCCTATCACATCATGATAATAGCCATTATAACAAAGATACTAATTTGACTCGTATAACAAATTCAAATATCAAAATGTATAAATTTAAAGTTTATGTATTAAAATAAAAAAATGGCATTGAAATATTTTTACGGTTTTATCCCCCATCATATTAAGTTATTCACCTAAGCAATACAATTACATTAAAATACTGACTTATGGTTTATCCACTTAGATTATGCAATATGTATGCTTACATCATCAAACCACGAATTAAGTAGAAGTATATTTCATTCAAAGTCAACATAAAGAGAGTAATAATTTGAATTTTTATAATTCGAATGAAAATGTTAATAGGAGGACACTTGCTCAGAAACTTTTCATACTTTTATATATTAGTTTTATAAAGTGAATATTTAATTGTAAAAAATATATAGATTTATTTTTTTTATCTATACAAGAGTGTTTTAGCAATACCTATTGTCATCTCATATTTATGATAGTTAAGAGATTTAACGAAATTGGGGTTTTAACATTCTAATAATAATAATAGACCAAACCACCTGGTCGAGTTGAGATAATTGAAATAACCGTATTCTAATTTGAATTCCCGATGGAAAACGTGTTTTTTGTCATCTTGTACGGGAGAATCTAGATGTTAGCAGCTTAAATTGGGTTTGAGAAGCTTGATTAGGTCAATGCGCCATGATCTTTACCAAGCTTTTCCTGAGCTTCATTTGATTTTCGACAAGTGTCTCTCATTCTTGTTCCTTTTCATCCTTCCCTGTTCACGTGTCTTTTTCCATCCAGACCAACTGGTCTACTTAATTTTCTTTTGGGCCGGAATATTACATGCCATCTTTTATTCCTTTCTTGAATTTGTTATAACATTATATACCAATAAGATAATAATATCTATGTCAATATCCATCATGGAATATATTGAAAATAATACCGATTGAGATTTGTGAAAAGCCAGCTCCCAATCACTATAATACTAGACTTAGATTGACTTAGTCGGTTTAATCCAATTTGATCTAATCTAATTATAAAGTCTATACGAATTATCTGTTTATCTTGTACCAATAATTTGGACAAACACCTAATTGATTCAGATGGTTTAACTTAATTCTTACAAAATCCAAGAAGGATTTTTGAGTTATAATATATAATTTTCTTAATTTTTTTTCAAAAAATACATTAATTTTTAAAATATATATATTATATTTTAATATTCTTTTTAACTTTGATTTGACCCTCTTCATGTTTGGCCTCTTCTCATTTCAAATCAACCTCAATTTCATTTTACCAAGCTCTATGGCTATTAAAAATGGAAAAGAAAATGCGACCATTGTTCAGATACTTCTACTATTGTAATCATCATGTATCAATAATTATAATAATTTTCAATTAATTAAATTAAAACCCGCATAATCTTTTTCCCGAGTGGCTATAAATCAAATGTCGCCATTATAAATATATAACTTAGTCACACATCATTGCAGAAAAATGATTGTATATATATAAACCGAATAATCCAGAAAAATAAATGACTCAGGGAGGTTCATATCGGGTAGGGGATTTGATGCGCCTTCACATGATACTTCAAATTTTTGTTCTACCAGATGATCTTCTAATTTTAAAAGCATATATAGTTAGGTCCATGCTTGGTTTTCTAGAGAGTAAGATAAGGAAATCAGATTACCTACTATCCTACAATTATTGGTTTTAATAAGAGTAATACAAGAAGCTATAGCCCATTATTTGGTTTGCATAAATAAAAATATATATCAAAAGGTAGCTCCTCTAATGTCTGGTTACTACGAAAGTCATCAAGTAAATTAAAAAAAGGAAAACCCTAAAATACAATCAACCATGGGATATTATTTTAATTTTTTTTAAAAAAAATTACTCATGTTATTTGAACTAACCTTAGATGTAAAAGTGCAATAACTACATTTAATAGATATATTTTGAAAGAATAATTAAAAGAAAGTAAAAATCTATTAGTAGATAAAGATGTAGATAATATCAAGTGATGTGAAGGAATATGCTGTAAGTATAAGGAATCTCTATAAATCTAACCAAACAACCTAGTATGGCTTATAGAAGCGACTATTCTCAGCCATAATTCCTCTAACCAAACATTATTATTACTTGTACTAACGAAGTGAAAAATCATGCAAATTTGATGATGTTTACACGACCATTGGTTCTATGCATCACAAGAAAGAACCATTCCTTTTATATTGCTTTCAATCGATTTCAGAAACGTCCGACAATAGAGAAATGTTTATATAATCGGGAAAATTCTACTAAAAATTCTATATATTTATATTAGCAATCAATCAATTTATTTTTATTATTATTATTTTTTTTTTTTACCAAACAAACTTAGTGATGAATGTTATTAAGCAAGCCCATAAGGTTGGACAACAGAATCAAAGTATAGAGGTTCCAAAGTAGATTCATCTGCAATAGCGCAAGAAAAGAGGAGGGGGGGGTCTAAGACTCCAATCATAAGGACACATCCTCTTTATGTAATGAACAACCATCCAATTAGTTACCTTATTCAAACTCCTAATTACTAAAGATAAAGAAATAGACGAGTGATTATTAAGTAAGCAAGAAATATGAGAAACTAACAATAACGAATGCCAAGAAACAACTATCTTCCTCGAAGTGAGACTATGGAAAATATTACGAGCATCCATCTTTTAGTACTTTCTCGTAAGAGACTTACATGGACATAAAGGACTGATAATATCTCACATAAAAGGGAAGGAATTTAATTGAATCTTGATATAAATATGTAAATAATTTAAGTGAATTAATCTAAATATAAAGGACTCTGGCTTACTTTTGATATAAATATAAAGGCTGGGAAGGCGAAAGAAAGAAAAAGGAAAAAGGAGATGAAGATTCCAAACCCAAGAAATCTTACGCACCCAGATTCTCCTTTCTTCCATCTCCATCAACCCCTCCTTTTCCATTCTTTATGGTGTTTGATTATTAATATGGTGGGCACCAATTTGTGTCTCTTTGGCCTTTGAGAGGGTAACAATATATATGCGAAAGCGACCTTTGACATGGAAGCATACGTCAAAATCCTTCTAATTTTAGGGTTGTGGTGCCATATGCGTACCTATCTCTTTATATTATGCCACTCTTATCCTCCCCCAAAACCCTAATATTATGCGGACACAGACTCACACATACACAAACCCCTTTTTACATTTATTCTCCTCACAAATATTTAATCTGTCTCCTTTCTACTCTCTAATTTGCTTTCTTCACCCCATGTCTATCTTAGCAAGAGAGGGCAACAAGATCTCATAGATAAATCTACCAATAGATTAATTGGTTTACGTATGCTACTCAAACACAACCACTTAATTGGCATTTATCAATGCAATTTCCATGATTAATTTGGAATAATTGTGGTCCCTAATGTGATAAGTAAGAATTAATGACCATGATTGTGGAATCAAATTTTAGGTGATGCTTACGGCTTTTTATTGGCTACGTCTTCTATAAATTTAAAGTTAAGGCATAACAATAACCGGAGCTAGACATCAACATGACATAATTATACAAATACCTTATCCAACATCATCAGAACACGACTACAGGGATAAAAGTGAAAAAACAGACTAGAAATCCAAGAGGGGGTGAATTCGATTTCGTCACAACTTATCGAAAATTAATGGGTCTAATCACATTTAACAAATAAACATATGAAAAAAATAAAATAAAATGCACTATAAATTAAAAGAGATAGGAATAGAAGCCATATTTAACATGGATTTTGATTCTACTATCCCTAATAACGTAATACTTTTTGTCAAGAACTTTACACCACTTTTATTAATTACTAACAAAAATGCTCTCAAAAGCCAAATATCCAATGGTTCTCGTCAATAAATACTGATTTAATACTATTTACAATAATTGCAAATAATAGCTCACTTAACACTACACAAACTCTCACTTGAATAATAGAAAAATATTGAGCAAAGAGACAAGAGAAATATTGAACAAAATAACAAATGATTGTAAATTTTAGCTGTTTTTTTTCTTGCTTCATATTACCCAACGTTGTCTATTTATAAGCTCCTTTATGTATATAATGGTTTGACAGAAGTATTCTTCAAATATGCAATTTACAAGGACAATGATGGTTAAAAAGTACAGTAACCATTTCAAAGGGTAGGAGGTGCAAGTTGAATGGCTAAAATATTTCTTAAACCATCGAATGGTATAGGGTTGCACGTTCAAACGGTTCTCTAGACCACTTAATTCACATAAGCTATAGTTTTATTAGGGGCTAGGGTTTTAGATGCCTTTTCGAATGGGCACCCAATTACCCATTCAAATGGGACGTCAAGAACTTAATTCAACTAAAACCTTGATCAAGTTTACAATTTGAGAGTAGCCTTTAATAGCTAATTTAAAAAGGTTGATAATTAAGCTAATTTGAGTTCTTTGTCAAATATACTTTTTAAAGATACTTAATCTTTGTTTTGCTTTATCAAAAATAAGAAATAATCCTTTTAGTTCAACAAAAGTACGAAACATGATACACAATGCGGAATATACGATTTTGATGAAGATAAACATGACTATAATGTAAACTATACATGTGACCTTAATTCAATTTTTTATGTCATTTCTACTAACACAAATTTAACACAAAATAAGATACTAACCTGATTTGCCAACATAAATTGTCACCCTTTATCTATAAGAGGGCATTATTTTCAAAAATTGAATGTTGTGCATATGTTTTCATGGTTATGTTTGTAAAAGTGATAAGTTACTTTTAAATATAACTCTATTATCAATTATTTCTATTGAAAAATCCCATAGCTGTAAGATTCTTATTTATTGTCAAAGTTCTTATAATTTAATGGTAGCAATATTATCTTCTAATAGGATGAATTGGATTCTAATTCCTTTACTCTCTTTAAGGAAAAGGAAAAAAGTGATCTTGTTGATTATAATACTATGACCAAAGTGATACCGCATTGTGAATTTTTCACTAATTAACATTGATTCCCTTGAATATCTATACACTAATTAAAAAACAAGTAGCAACTAATGATTTATCGACATTGGAATTCAGGAAAAGAAAAAAAAAAGAGTAAAACTAGGGTGTTATGTGAAAACCAGTTTTAGTAATTCATTTAGAAATATAATTTCCAATAGAAAAGCAATTTTGGGATGAAGTCCACTGCAAGTCATTAACACTATGTTTGGCAAAAAAAAAAAGAATTAGAAAGGAAAGAAAGTGAATGGGAAAAAATTATATGTTCTCTTATTTATATAAGGATGGAAAAAGAAGTTGGGAAAGAGTAACATGATTTTTTTTTTTAATTCTAGCAAAATGACATAAAAGTGCCGATAACTTTAAATATGCTTTTATTATAAAGGTACAATTATTAATTTTCATCAATTCCTTCCAATTTTCTCAACATTTGGAGACAATTGTTTTATTGGGCCTAAGGGAAAGCTTTTCCTTCCACTCTTCCCTAAACAAAAGAATTCTTCTTGGAGTTCCTACATTCATTTCGCCCCTCGTTCTTTCCCTTAATCTGAACATAGTGTAAACCATAAAGTTTCAACACAATACAAAATCTACTACTTACGTCTTAATTTAGCCAACTTTACCATCTAAGTTTTACTCCTATCAACATAAAGATTCCATGCTAATTCTAAAACATTAATGATAAGATTGATGACGTCACATTCATATAAGAAACCCATAGCACATTATCAAAACATTAAATTTTAGAAAAACAAATAAAAAATGTATTATTTTAAAAAATATTTAAAATATAGAACCCATGAAAAAAAATTAGAAAGATCTTATATAAAATTGTAATTTCCAGTTTTTATTGTCTAGCAACTAGACTGATGACATGAAATCACAATCTCAATCTATAAATTTTCTTTATAACAGCTATATTCTTTAGCTCTAAAAATTTACATCACCTATTTATATAATTTGCAAATTAAGATATCACTTGATATACATTATTAGGCCATTCCCACCATCTATTCATCCAACTCCATGATCTATATTGATACATGGTTCATGATTCAAATAACATAAGTATATAATACATCTAAGAACAATAACAATAATTTGCTAAATTTCATTTCTTCTCATAAAATCAAGCAACAAATATAAATACATATAAGAACAATAACAATAAAATAATTTTCACTCATTTTGGAATAAACTTGTCTTATTATAAATTATGTATAATTACATTTAACATATAAGAAAATAGAGAAATGTAATTAAATCTATTATTGTCTCATCCTTTTCTTAGATGCCCTCACCGATTGAGCATCTTACTAAGTTTGAGCATCCAGCCAAGGCATGCTAATTGGTTTGTAAACAAATGTATTCCAATATGGTTGCCATCTTAACCCCTATTTATTGACATAAGGGAAGATTTGCACAAATTGGAATGGGATTGAGCTTTAACTTAAACAACCCCTTTGTATGTTCTCACCATATTCACCCAATTGCCTTTTTCTTAGAGCTAAAGGAGTCTCAATAAGTACAATGGAGCTCTCACAATAGTATCTTAAATGGACATGATGGTTATGTAGATGGATGTAATTGTTCTAGTACTTATATGGTTAGGGAGAACAAACACTTAGTAGTGGCTAAACATATTAGTAGAGTGAGTCACCTCTAATTTATAAGCAAATATGCTTGTGGCCTTGTTCTTAACCTTAAATCTCATGTCATCCCTCATGTTAAGCAAGTAATCAAACCTTAACATTTTCAATTTGTAGTATAAGACTAAGAAATAAGAAAATTTTTAACAACAAAACCTAATTACCAAAAAGAAATATACCTATAACTATTAAAAGCCCTAAATTTATACTCATCCCTAAAACCTTGAGATCTAAATTAAAAATCTAAGATTAGAATTAATGATACCAAAGTTAATATCTTTACAAGTAACTAAGGTCCTTGATAAAATTGGATCTAAACATAAAAAAAAAATCCATAATCTAAAATTTAGTTTAAATCCCTACATCTAATCATAAAGAAAAGCTTAGTAACCTAAAATTTTGAAAACCTTATAGATAAGATTCCATCTCAACCAAAAGTTAGCAAATGATATAAAATACAAATGAAGAATTTATAAAAGTCTAGAACAAGAAAATCACTTAGACAATATAAACGACTTGTTCACTTTGTTGTAATAACAATTCCACCATAACCTTATTCCTTATATAAGAGCTATTATCACATTTAGTTGCATTTTAGATCTCTAATAGTAGTTTTATAATGAATCTCTATCACAAAAAGTATTAAGTAGTCATTCATTACTTAAATCTAAGAAATATTCAAAGGTGGAATTGATCTTTTCATCAAAATGCCTCATCAAAATCAAAATCAACAAAGGAGAATCTTATTACAACTCTATATTATCTGTCAATAATGGCTATTACATTATAGCTTTATCTCGTTAAGCGAAGTAAATGAGCTAAAAAGTTTTTAGTAGCTAGTTATAAATCTAAACAAATTCTACAACTCATAAATTTAAGTTTGAAAACTAAACTAAGAACGTTACTAACATGAATATTGAGAAATTAGTAATTAAAGAATCAATGGGCAACTTATATAAGGAGTGATGGGAAGCTCAATAGAAAACAAGGAATCTTATAAGTATAATTCAAAGAAAAGTTAAAATGATGAATTAAGTAATATACTATAAGCAAAAATGTAATTATGGAAATCTCACAATAAAAGATAGCAACAAACTTTCAAGCCTAGGAAATTTACAATAAGGAATAGTATAATTACATCTATAATATCAAGGAACACACTAAGATTGTAATTTAGAGTAATAATTAATAAAAAAAAAAAGGTAAAAGAAACATGATAGAATTGGACTACCAAACAAACTGACCATACATCTACCTCAATCTACTACCCCCCCTAATTTGACCACCTCCCTTAAAATGACCATCTTAATGTAAACTAAAGAAGAATTTTAAAATGATAATAAATAAATAAGTATAGGAGAAAATATAACCTATTATCATCTATAGAATTTTGTTGGTAGAGTGTTAAATCAAGTAAACCTTTAGGAAGATAATGATGTACCTACAAAACAAGGTACAATTTTCTTTTCTTTTCTTTTCTTTTTTTGTTTGTGGGGGGAAGGGGAAGGTCAGGGAGTAGGTAGGTTGGTCGGTGGATGTTAGGGGGAGTTTAGTATGGCGATGTTACTTCCATACTAATTAGTATCGTAGGAGAGTAAATTGACAGTAAGATAGATCTAGAAAAAGTATGTGTCTATAGATGCCCCTTACCAATGTAGGAGTGCCTTTATTTATAGAGAAGCTCCAAAACTATTTTTAAAAAGAAGATAAGGATAAATCTTGTCAAATAAAGAAAGTACATCTTCTAGTAACAGTAGACCTCGAGAAATTCAAGGATGCGGTTAGGACAGCTAGCTTTCCTTTTCTTGGATCATCTTTGCTAGTGAGCGAACTTTAGTTGCTAATCGAGCTTTTTAGCAAGTCACCTGACTTCTTAGAGGTCAAGCACAATCTAACAAGTTGGTTAAAGGCTTAAATAGGTTAACTCATTACTCGAACTAGTTGATTTGAGTTTGAAGAGCTTATGTCTAAAATATACTATTAACACCAATGATAAACACATCAAAATTAAGACAACACCAATAAAAGGAAAGAATAAATTAATGAAGATTTAGAATTAAGTTTATTTAATTTGTGATCATAGGAATACCATGAAGGAGTAAAGAACGATACTTTTAGAATATCTAAGGCGAGTATCTATAATATATGTTTTTTGTTCATTATATGTACTACAAAGCCAATTGACTAATTATATATTGAATGTGTTGCATGTTGATTATGCTTGACAAAAAGTTTTTTTTTTTCTTTAAATTTTAGAATTAATGAAAACTCATAATTTCAAATAAGACTAGGGATTTTGTTCAATGAATATTTGGTGAATGATATATGTGATAATCATAAAGATAATAAAATTGATTATGTTGATTGTATTAATTGTTGTATATAGAATTTTCAATTGTGTATTGTTTGACATGTGTATGTGTTTGTATGTAGTATGAGTATCTTGCTAAGTGTTTATTAACCCATCTTAAGGAAATGGTTTTGAACTAATTCTTAAGAAATGGACTTAAAGACTTGAGATGATTAAACCTTGTTTAGCCTTAACAAGTGATAAGGATATGCAGTAAATTGACCATGTCTTTTAAGATCTAACAAATCATAAGGAGTTATTGCTTGTATAATACAAAGCAAAAAGCTAACTTTGCCATAAACATCCTCTAATTGGGTTTGTAGCCAATGTCCATATATATATATAAGCTAGGCAACATGCAAAAATGATATATTTTAAGGGAAAAATGGAGTAAAAATGCTTATATTGGTGCCCTATATGTAAAGTAGGGTCTTGATTTTATGATCATGCAATTAAAGGCCTATATTTATATGATTCTCTTATTTAAGGGTTTCCATCCATTAGGTGCTAACAAAATTCAATATGGTAGTTTTAGACGTTAATTTAGTTGACATGGATCATCAACTCATACTATAACATCATTATTTCTCTCTGTACAAATTTTCTTTCTTCAAAATTTTTGAGAAGTTTCTTTTACTTAAAACAGAAAATATCATTTAAAAACTAATCTTTCTCTCTTTTGTTCTATATCATTCTTTCTCCCTCTCCCTTTCTTCTCTCCCTCTTTACCCAGTCTAATACAATTAGAAAAACTAAACCTTAACCACTTTATTCAAACCTATTTCTCAAAAGTTGAAAACAAATCCTAAATGAAAATACATGAATTTGGAACCCTAATCTTCTATAGTCAAAACGTCAACACTAAACCTATCTATTAAAGTTAGTGGATGCTTCTTAATAAAAGGTGGTTTTTTATTGAAAAGTTTGGACCTTAAAATCATAAAATTCATGACTTCATTAGAGGGAATGGAAGAAAATCATAGAAAAGAAAATGTGATGAAGAACTTTAATGATTTGGGTTGTATAAATCATAGCTTTGAATATTACAAAAGGAAAAATGTTATTTGATTTGTCTTTGGTTTTATGGGTTGAGTCTTAAGATGTTGTAGTAGTTGATTTTTTTTTTCCCCTTTTTTGAAAGCTAGGCTTCAAATACACATAGTGCTAAGGTTTATTTTTGTTGAGTGATAGTTAGAGAAAGGAAGAGGAAGCAAAAATGATGTAGAAGAAAATAGAAAAGTTAATTTTTAAATGCGTTTTCGGTTTTAAATAAAAAAAAAAACTTTTTCGATTCAAATTTTGTAAAAAGAAAACTTGTAGAGAGAGAGATAATAACATGGCAATATGAGTTAATGATCCATGTTAGATGAATTAACTGTAAAGTTTCCATGTCGAATTCCATTAATTCTATTAGTACTCGATAGATAGAATAGACCTTTAAATAAGAGAATTTTATAAATATAGGTCCTTAATTGCATAACTATAAAATCAAAGTCCTGTTTTGCATAAAGGGCATAAATACAGCTCCTTGTGTTGCATTTTTTTCCCATATTTTAAGATGTTATTTTTATACGACACCGGCTACAAACCTCTACATGTATATATATTTCCATTTGCCTTTATTCAATGGTTTATTTAAGAATTTTAATATCTTATTGAGGATTCATATACCTTTATTAGTTTCAATACTTTATTTTATTTAACTCTTAAGACCTTAATAATTACTACCAAATTCCCATGTTTAATTCCTTGTCTTTCTCATCCCATGCATCCATCAAGAGGCAAATTCTGCTTCTACCCGTCCGTCGTGAGCTCAATCTTTTTGAGGATGTCCTTCGTATGACAATAGGATGTTGTGACATATATACATTGGTTTCTTAAATGTTATATAGCTTCCAGATTTTATAGCATGGTACGTACATTACAAGCCCAGGTTAGGCGGGATGCTGCTTCTCTATCATGACCATATGAATTTGTTGGTTGTCCCTCCCCCATCAATGAGAAATTATGCAAAAAGACTCCCTTTTGTATTTTTATGTAATTTGAAAGAAATTTAAGTGTTTTTGAAACCTTTTCAAGTGTCCAAAAGAAAAAAATTTTATGTCTTTTAATATTAAGTATACACTTTATAGAAAATTAAATATATGAATATAAAAATATTTAAAGAATTATTCAACTTCTTATTTGATATCGGAACAGATGTTAACTTTTTCCATATGCAATTAGATACATGTATTAGAATCATTCCATAGAAAAGCCTAATTTGACTAAGTGGGTCAAATGTCCGAGGGCATGACCCTAGTTTCACATACAAAGTCCCTTGGCTGGGAAAGGTCATATCTTGGGAAGAAGATTTATGGCACATCGTTTGGGCATTTTTGGAGGAGAAAAAGCAGCTGAAAAGGTTGCAAAAGCGAACAAATAAGGTAGAAACAAAACGACCCATCAAATCACTACCTTTTTTAACCCGCACCCACATACATTTAATTCACACACTTTCTCTGTCTCCATGCCTGTATAACGTAGATCCGCTTAAAACATATACCCCATTAAGAATTAAAAAGAAAACCCATCATATCTTTTAATATTAACTATAGATTCAATTACATATAACACTATAAAAAAAAATCAAAATTTATTATTCTTAGCTTTTTAATATATTATCAAGTCAATCTCTTAGCATATGCTCAGTTACAACCAGAGTTATAATGGTTGCTTGGGTTATGTGTGGTAATATGATACAAGTGGGTAGGGCCCAAGACCGAGTCGTACCCATCTGACTCACACACACACTACCCTCACCTAATGCTTTCATATCACGTCCACCAAATGGGGTTGATCATGATGATGATGGTGAATGATATGTGTGCGGTGTGGTGGTGGGTGTAGGGTTATTCTCTTCACCTGTCACTCTCAACCTTTAAAAAAGAAACGAAAGGAAAGGTAGGAATAGTTCTCTTTCCGTTCAATGACTATATATTTATTTGTTTTTTTTTTTATGTCTTTTATAATGCTTTTTTAAGGATTTGGCCTAATCTTTTACTTTTAATTCGTGTCGAGTACACGGGCCAGAATATTAGTTATGGCTAACTAATGTGTTTTTAGAATACCTGACCAAAAACTAATCTTTCGATATTTTAAGTTTTCAAAATCACGACGTCTTTGAAAAAATGGCGAAAGTAAGGATTTGTGAATACTAATAATTTATTAACTTATATAATATGTATAAATCATATGTAATAATAGATTTAATAATTATTTTTTTATTATAATATATATCAATATATTATTGATATTTATACGTTATATATAATTAAATTTTTTTTTTTTGAAGTGCACTGGTCTATTTTATTAGTTACTCTAGATACCATTTTAATCTTGCCGATTGTATCATCCAGTTCAATTCGGAGATATTTTTTTCCCTGAACCATAGACAACCATTGTTGTTCAATTTTATACATGGTTTAAAAACATAATTAATTACCAAAAATATAGGTGTTTTTAGCTGTGAAGTAATTGGGATATAATAAATAAATAAATAAAAAAGCCAATCCCAAATATTAAAAAGGTTGGCGAGATCATAGCTTCAAATCACAAGAGTAGGGAGAAAGAAAATCTCTTTCGTTGTATAAATTTCCGTTTTCTGGGTAGAAAAGCTTGTTTCACATGTAATAAATGTTTATAACCTAATGCTTGCATTGAGCGTCTATTAAGAATAAATATAATAAAGATCATTATAAAGACGATTGTTCTAAATATCGCCCATGTATAAGGCTTTGGAATAAGTAAATAAATATTGCGATCGAAATGTGAAAATAAAAGAAAATTTCAAAATAAGCTGATAGATTTTGCTAATATAGATTCACTTAGAACCTATTCATAGCTCTATAGACACCTCGCTATATGCTCAATCTCACAAACCACTCCAATAAGTTCTCTTTTCCTGCAATGGGAGGGGAAAAAGGGGGTAGGTTATGCGTCTTAAGCCAATGCATAACTTAAAATCTTAATCCTCAATTTATTAAATAATCAGAAACAATTGAAATCCATATAAACACTGAGAGTTAAAATTTAGGGAATCCAAGAATTAAATTAACCCCAAATTCCTAGAAAAGATGTCTTAAATTGTTGCAGGAGTGAGAATTTCATTTGAGAAATCAACTCCATAAGTTGTAGGGTTTTCAATCAATAATAACATTCCCACGAAATAAATTTAACAAGATAGATTTTGCATAAGCGAATGATTAAGGTTTTAGATTGTAAAAATGTTGGTTCTGTTGAAGCATGATTCAATTAGTGTCTCTTTGATTTCTATGTAATAGTTAATCGTAACAACTGGTCATAAGTTTGTATTAAGTGTCATTAGTTTTCTTACATGTCTATTTATAGACACAGTAACTCTCAAATAAAATGGTAGAATGAAGTTACAAAAAATAAAAGGTCTTTCTATATTTTATCTCTGTTCCTGTAATTAATTTTTTTTTTTTTCTCACGTAAACTTCCAACAGTTTCGCCTTCCAATTTGCTACTAATAATTTACATGGCTATATTGATTAGTGAATTTATTAATTATTGATCTACGCACAAGTTAGAGGAAGTTAGAGCATTAAAAAATAATAATATATATATAAAAAAAAAGACTCAATTCTTGGGGAGCAGAATATCACCCATTTTGGCTGACTAAAGCTCATCCCCTCAATTTAAATTGATTTAATTTCAGTCAATCAAATTAGTGGTGCTCCCAGTGTTGTTTCATTTACTAAAAATTAAAAACTTACCACATTTCAATTGAGATGAAATTAGAATTTAATATAGTTTTGAAATAATGGAAATAGTAATTAGGGACGATTATAAACATATTTTGATATCAAAGACTGTTTTTGGTTGTGAGTTTTCTTTAACTCAACGAGAAGCAAATAAGTGTGCAAATTGGGTAGCCAATCAAAATTTTTGGGTGAATAAACCCCATCCTAATTAGTCAAACTTATGTATTTGGATTGGTTGTATTGCCTTTCCTTTCAATAAATTTGTTTGCTTCTTAGCAATATATATATATATGGAGGTATCTTTGAAGGAATTATTTAAAGATTTTGATCGTTTATTGGGTTAAAAGGGTGTGTGATGTTACTGTTATTTGTTGAGTGTACCACAGGATTGGTAAATAAATGAACTTAATTATATTTATTAATTAATTGTTTTTATGATATGCTTGTTTTTAGGTCGAGAGTACCAGGAATATAGGGGTATCAATTACACGTTATTCCGTGTGGGAGTAATGCCTCCTCTTATGAAGGAGTGAAGCAAGGTGGCGAGATGTGCAAGTTTAGCATTGAATCACTGCGTACCAGTAAATGGCCATAGACAGGCTAGTTATTGTGGTACATGGTAGAACTTTAGATGGGACCAACATCTGAGTCACAACGATGGTATGGGAAACCGGAAACCTTTATCGATGGTTGCCATAGACCAACTGCATTAACGGCTATCACCAATGCTGACTCAAGTATGAGTCGATATTGTGGCTAAAGTCTCATATAGTATCATTATTATTTATGCTTACTAGAGCCTGAGCTACTTCAAATTTTGGGACACTAAAACCATAGTAATTTCTACACCTAAATAAGTTAATCAAATAATTGTTGGATGCATTAGTTTAAGAATATATGTATATAATTTACTGTACTTGGCATACCTATATGCATGACATAGTAAGGTTTCTTACCAGGATTTTGCTAACCCGATATGAGAATTTGTTTTCTACATTCTTATAATTTTAGAGAGGAAGAATCAATAGTGTACGAGGGAGCTTCATACTCATATTAAGGTATGAATATGTCATGAACTAGCATTAAATATAGGCATGATTCGATTTGATATGGTTTGTCTGTGTTCTCGCTCTCGCCCCGGCCTCTACCCTTGCTCCTCTCTCTTCTTATCGAATCAAACTTAATATAAAAGTTTGTTTTTTTTGTTTTTTAATCGAATCTAGTTATATGATTTGGTTCATAAATTTTTCAAACCTAATTAATACCGGTTTAATTCGATTCGATTCAATTCATAATTTGAATCATTTGTGTTAAACTTTCATTAAATATTTTTATCTCTAATAAATATGAAATTTCAAATGAAATTCACTTAAATTAATCTTAATAATTAACACAAATTTAAGATAAAGAATAATAAGATATAAAAAATTTAATGAAGCCTATAAAAATTGATTGAAAAAAATATTAAAGAATAAAAAATAATTTCATAATTTTTTTTATTTGACTAAACGATTTGGTTTGATTCGCTTTAGGTAAACTATTTATATATAATTGAATCAAATCAAACCATAAAAAAATGGTTAAATTTTTAGTCCAATTCGATTCACGATTTGATTTACGGTTGACTTTTTTTGCCTAACCCTATCTAGTATGTTCTTTGGTTTAGAAGTAACATCAACAAAGAAGGATCTAAACATATTATTTTTCTAACTTTTGAAATTTTTGGATCGATTTAGATCACATGATGTATGAAAAAAAGTCTCGTCGTTTAGAGTCTTAAGTCATTTAAAATTTATCACAAAGATCTTTAACGGGATCAAGGACGGAATTTATTACATATAAAGAAAATCATCTAGATTATTTTCTCTCCCTCGTATCTTTTCTATTTCTCATTTAAATCTCCTTTACTTATTTATCAAATAGGAAATTTTTTTTTTAATTTTAATAGAACTATTATACTAACATGACATTATTAATTATTTTAAACTATTTTAAAATTTTTGTGCTTATTGACATCCTTTCTTTTTAACTAAAATAAATATAAAGCTTAACACAAAAGATTAAAATTATAATTTTCTTGGACTATGATAAAAATTTTATCTCTTAATTAGATGATTTTTCAATCGTTTCTTCTTTTATAAGATAAAATCTGTTTTCATAGATCACAAAATATTTTTTTATTATAAAAAATTTTTAGTTTAATTTGTAATAATGAATATATTAAGCTATGGACTCCTAAGCCCAAATCGATCAACCTAAGATTTGAGGGCTAAGCTCACTTTAGAGATTAAACCTTAAGTAAAGGATTTTTGGTTTCTCGTTCCTTTATTCTCTTTATTAGGGTTTTACTCTTTTGATATCCTAATTGATTTAAGTATCAGAATAATCGCATCAAAACAAACTCTCGTACCCTACTAACCGTATCTTGTCCACGGTGAATGGCAAATCAACAGAGCGAAGATTAACTGTTGACATTTGTGCTGTTTGTGTGAAAACATTCCATTCGAAACTAATGACCATCTCGCGTTTCAAATCCAATAATCCTATGAATTCCCAAGATTCGTTTAACAATCCTTGCAGATTTGGTCATGTCATAGCACAGCATATCGATTTTCTTTTATGATCCGGGCCCCTTTGATACTTTTGTCTGAGATCTGGGATGAGAAAGCCTGGAAAATCTACATATTCTCGTAAGCAACATCCCATAAAAAGTAGCAACAATTCCCTTTTTGTGCATACAACATCTGTATATTAGAGGAAGAGAAATCAATCTTTCTTTGCTAATCAAGACATACTCATCCAATGTGATTTTAGACCATGCTCTTTATTACCCATCATGATGGCAAAAAGGACAAGGGCAAAGAGCCAACCTTCGTGACAGCAACAGTAATGACAATAATTTAAGAACGAAAAGCCCGAATAGACACAAACATGTACATCTACGAAGCCACACGGATTAAAGCACTTATACGAATAATATATACATATATATATTTGTACAATATGTACTGGACCACACTTTGATGTTTTGCAACAAGGAATGCGTCTGGTCTCTGTATGTGCCAAGCTACAGCTCCAATAGCTGAGCTGCAAATCCAATTACCGAGCAGCTCCTCAACGGACTCAAGAACGCACAAATTCTGAGCTTTTACGAGCAGTAGCCACAATGTCGAACTACTCCAAGCTTGGAGCATTCTACTGAGCAATATATGGTTTAGTATCGATTTGAGCTATGAAAATCCACGAATGAAATCCGACCTGAGATCCGATGCTTTCCCCAATAGCAGCAGCTAAACTTCCAAACCGAGCTGCAATTTCACTCGAGACAATATAATAGCAAAGCTTTGACTTTCCCTTGCTAAACAAAGCTCTTTGTAGCAGGAAAGAAGCTCAAGCTTAATTTCCATGTGCAGGCTAAACCCGAGCGGGATCGTGTTGGAAAAAATCAGATATAAATCGACACGCTTAATTTTTAAAACTAATGAGGTTAAATCCTAAGAGTTTGAGAAAATTCCGAGGCAATGAAGCCCAAAATAATCCTTAGGCACTGTGAGAGCTTAGCAGGTAGGCAATGAAGCTCAAGAGAAATCATGGGACTATAGCCCTTAAGCCCGGTTATTGAAATCTAAAAGCTTTGCAATCTACAAATTTATGCTCGAATCGAAAATTGGAAGCTAATAAGCCCAAATATAATCAAGAAACTCGAGGCAATAGATACCGAGATTCTCAAGTATTCTAGATAAGAAAAATTCTTAAAGTGTCAAAAGCTTAGAAAAAACTCGATGAAAGCATCGAAAGTCTACACTAGCTAACACAGCCTAGCATACACATTGATGCTCAAATAATCCCGTGTCATGCCCCAAAATAATTCGATCTACCCAAATAATCATATGGTACTCATGTTAGGGAAAAATTCGTTAATCTTACTTAGATCACCCTTGGTAGCATATAAACCTATGGATAAATCTACCCTCTTCTTAAAGTTTCGAATTACCCTCGTCGGCACAAAAGCTCAAGGAAAATCTAACTCTTTTCTTCAAGTCCTCGAATCATCTCACTAGCTTAGAAGCCTAAGAAAAATCGAAATTGCATGCCACATTATTATTACTCCACCTAAGTCTAGGCTCCAGCTTATCAGATTATAAGCAAGGCCAAAAATGCCTACTTGAAACTCCCTCACAATGCAGCTGCCTAATCAACTCAAGATCTAAGTCCAACCTACTTTAAAGCATGGCCTAGCTTCATCTTGTATAAATATAAGATGAGATCCTCAAGTAAAGAACTTTTTGTCACTTGCTCCTTTATCCTCTCTATTAGTGTTTTTACTTCCTTAATACCTTAACTAACTTAAAAATTAGAGTTGTTGTATTATAGCAAACTTTGACGCCCTACTAACTGTATTTTGTTTTGTTGGAGATTGGCAATTAATGAAGTGAAGTTCAATTGTCAATAGTTTGATTTGAAAAATTTTCTATAATCAAACTAAAAACACAAAAGTATTACAATTTAGCTTCATTCAGTTTATAGTACGATTCAGTTTTTGTACTAAACCATGAAAAACAAAGCAAGAACATATGAAACTAAGTTAACCATATGGAACTCTCCGTAAAATAAACTTCTAGCTGCATAGTATCAACTTAGAGTTGAAACTTATGGGAGTAATCTCGCTTGTACCTTGACATTGATTCATCACACTGGTTCCAAAGCTCGGACATAGTCACTTGCAGTGACGGGTTTAAACCCGATGAAGGACCTAATGAGTCTATATTGTCAAGCGCGCTTTGCCATTGAGGACCAGTAGACCTAATTGGTATGACAAGTTCCAATTGGTCTGCGACAAAAGCAAAAAAAAAAAAAAAAAAAAAAAAAAAAAAAAAAAAAATTTAAGCAAAAGAAAAAGAAAAAGAGAACCCAAACTTTAATGAGTATTATACCCATCAATCAGCCTCTAGGACTCGATGAGTCCTTAGATTCGTGATGAAGCCATTAGGGCGTGGTGTTTCACCCTGACGGTTATGCTCACGTCGGGTCAGATCAAGACTAATACCCGTGCCCATGTCCGGGTAAGTGCAATCATATGGTTACGGAAATTGTAAATAACCTATATAATTTTCATCTTGGTGCGAACATAGCCTTCTTGAACTTACCAAGTGTGCTTCAACACTCCTTACAATCAACTAAGTTCATCACAAAAAATACGTTTATTTTTTTCATTTAAAAAGAAAAAATATTAACATTAAAGTTTAAAGAGTATCAAAGTATAATATAATAGATTCAAAAGGGTGTTTATACATCATGGTTGAAGTTTTAAGTAATTATTTACAACTGTTAAGATTATTTACCAATTTATTAGAGTTACAAATTATGAAATATACTTTGAAAAAAATAAGGTATGCTTGTATCATGATCAAAATTTGGAGTGATTATTTTACATTTTCCCCCTAAATCTTTATAATTTCTATTACTTCCAAGTGCATTTTTAAGAATAAATCCCCATTTTCATTGGTTTACTTGGATGATTCGTGCTGACTTGGAAAGGAATCATCTTTTGCGATCAGCAAGGGCAAGTTGGGGGATTTTCGGTTGAAACTAGGCAAAGATTCGTTATCTTCTTTACATTCTTTTTAAGGCGGTTTTCTCTTTTGGCCCCAAATTAAAGTTCTCAAATAACGAAAAATCTAGAAAAAGGAAACCTTTCTACGAGTCAGATTTAGTGCCAAAACTTATGTAAAGGCACTTTCTTGTAATTCAATACGCGATAAAAGGTCTTTATTAATAATATATAGTTGACTTGTACGACACATCTAACTAATATATTTATTTTCGTCTAGTATAATAGTAAGTTTTTAGACCGCATATTTACTTGTATGTGTGAAAAGGAAAGATATAATTGTATAGAAAATGCATGATTTTTATTCCATTCTTCAGTACTTGAAATTAGAGTTATTTTATTTAAGTCAATTTTATTTTTATATTGAGATTGATAATTTTTGCATAATTTATTTAGGCATGGCAAGTAGATTGAGAAATAACTGAAATGAATTGAAAAATTTGTCCAGCCATACTTATCGCTACGCGTTTGCTTTTTCTTCTTCTCTTTTTTAACCTTACCAAACGATTAGGAAGAAAGACACCATATTTCTCTATATATTTATTTAAAATTTGTTTTTGTTTACGAATTTATAATTTTTATTGATAAAATGTAGAAGTTGCATTAATTTAATTAAATCATACTTATATATCTTAGGTTAGATTATGATTGAAGCATTGTTGAATTAATTTAATAATTAATAATCAAGTAATAAAAGTGGGTATAACATGGTGTACGACAGATTGTCGCACCAAGAGACATTATAACCCGTTTGTTGGATAGAATTGGGGATGTATTATCCGATGGTTCCACTAATCTGAAAATGTAAGTGAGTTAATTCGCCATCTTTGTGTGCCAGGTTTATTATTTTCGTGAAAAGTATACTTAGACAAACATGGAGACGATGTTACATTACTATTTGAATTTTGTCACTGTTTTTCAATTTTCCCACCTAACTTTTGGCATTATCAGGATCACTAACTCTATTATATTATCCTTTTTATCTTACGTATAATATTCGTCTTACACCATCAAAAAATTAAATAAAAGCTCTAAAATTATATGTAACCGCCTATTGCAGACATGGCATTTTAACTGACAACAATGCATCACGTGTTAACAAAATTATTAGAATAATATTGTATATTTGTAAAACAATAATAACTTTCAACAAAGTGGATAAAGAAGGCAAATAAAGAAGACTTCCTCTAATTACCCCTTTTTTAATCTCTCCACTCAAATTTTGCTAGGGAAAAGTATATTTTTAGTCTTAATGTTTTTTTTTATTTATAAAATAATAATAATTTTCAATAAAATGGATAAAGAAACCCTCATTGGGTTGGTCCGCAAGGGTCTTTCAACACTCAAGATACCAAATAGGGAGAGGTAAAAGGGTGAAGTATGCTAATATGTAAGGTTTCGAGCACAATTATCAAGTGGGGAGAAAGGATGCTTAGGTCATTGTGTGAGCAAGTGTTACGTATTAATGAGGTGGAAAGAGGGAGATTCATAATCTAAAACCTTTAACTTTGGCTCCTCGTGTTATTTATAGTACAAAGAACTTACTTACTAAGGACGTGTGTCAGCCTAGAGTTTGTCCATACGAGTTACCTGTAGGAAACATCCATTGTGAGGGTGTAAGGTCGCTCGAAGTGCTAGTCTACTATGAACACATTGGTAGCCACGTCTAAAACTTGGGACACTAACATTCTTAGGGGATATTAAGTGTGCTGGTTGTACTACAAATGTTAAGCTGTAACAAAGGAAGAGAGAGAAGGAAAGGGAGCAAAAGAAAAATAGCTTCGTAGGAGAAAGAGATAAAGAGAGCTCCAATTGGCCTACGAGCTATAGGTTGAACTTTTATGGGAAACCTACAGAGGAGATGGAGCCTTTGGGGTGCCAAGCATACTCCCGAAGGTCGAAAGGAGCAATGTAGCTCGAGTGCATTCAAGCAAGTGATGAGGTACTCAATGACTTGATGTCAAAGAACAGGTCATTGAGGTGCTTGAACGTAGGTAAAGTGCTTGGGGAACCATAAATTGCTCAGGTAAAGATGAGGTGTCTAAACCCTTAATCATTGACAAGCTTCGGTAGGTCTTTGCTCGGATTGGATCTCAAGCCGAGCCAAAAATAGTCTGTCAATAGTACTTACCCTATGTCTTATTTGATCAAATAGATTATGGGTAAATATTAAGAGTCATAGGGTAAGCTCCACAACTGGATTTTGTAGATTCTTTTCTCACAAGGTGGGATATGACTATGATGTCTTCCTACCCCATAACTACCTAAAACTAGTACTCGGAGGTATAAAGAAACTAGGTTTTAAGATGCCCTATATCCATTTATATACAAAATTGACTTAATAATGTTATCAAAATGAATAATAAATGAAAATATTGTTTTATCTACTAATGAATATTTTAGTAAAAGGGGAAAAAAGTAGCAAAGCATATAACTTAATATACTTAAATGAGTAAATATGATGCCGCCTCTCTCATTTTACGTTTTTTATTCTTTCTCTTATTCTTTCCCATTTTTTTCTGTAACTTTGTGTTTTCTATTCTTTCTCCTTTAATAAGTAATGAGATCATATAAATTTGAACAATGAATATTAAAAGAAATTACCTTTTCCTTAATTTCATAAATTTTGTTACAAATTTCATAAGTTTTACCTATGATGAACTTCTAATATTACATATAAATTAAATTACTTCTTATATCTAATAAACGTGAAATTTACAGAAAGAAAGCTAAAAATGCATAAGTTCTCCAATGTAGCCTATGCCCTATAAGCTTCATAAGGTATTAGTTCTAGAATAGTTACAGGATGATATAGGATAGGTCCCTGTTCTAAAGATTTGAGAACATATATCTAAAGATTTGAGAACATATATCTTACATGATAAAGATACATGTAAACTCTTATCCTCTATTCATCTTATACTTACTCACTCTTATTTGTGGTTATGCATTATTAATCAATGTGACAAGGAGGAGCTCGATGAAGGGAGATGCGAATCTCAATGTGTTGAAGGTGAAATTGAAAGTTTTGTAGTGAAGTTGATGAAATCTATAGGGATTTATGCCTAACCTTAATGGACTTGTGCATTTGAAAATTTTTATTTTCAAGTCATTCCAACCATGGAGATGACAAAAGACATGAAGAAGGATCAATGATAATTTCTACATCCAACGTTAAGCTGATGATTACAGGTCCTTAATAAGGATTTTGAAGTTAGGGTTTGATAAATTGGTTCTGATTGTTTGTGGGGGTGTTGAATAGGGTTTGAGATTAGGTTTATGTAGTTTCTGGAACATTAGTTTGTCTTAGGTGAAATTCGAAGTTTGTTGGGGAGTAAAAACCTGGATCTGATTCGTGTTGCTGTGTTGTAAGGATGATGTGCCAAGTCATGGAAAGACTCAAGACATGATAGACTGCACAGCCTTCAAGTCAAATTAAATATTATTAATGAATTTCTGGAGGAATCAACGGAGGGGGCATATTTTTATGGGCTTTTGTGTTTTAGGAATGAAAATAAAATGATAAGAAAGAATTACCCCTCCGATGAATAGTAACTTGAATAGGGGCTGATTAGGTTAGCGATTAATATGACTCACATAGATTTGTCAAAAAAGCAATATAAATATATGACTCACGGAAGATTCAATAACAAATTCACTGGTAAGACTCGATACAGCACATAAATCACTAGAACGAAAGTACGGCAGCATGTATGGAGTAGAATGATAAGTACAAAGGGTTTTGCTACAATCATGAGGGATTGATAACGATGGAATAATTGAGAGAAAACTCAATCAATAGAGATATTTAATAGTAAATATTTGCCTAAAAGGAAGTTAATGACAACGGAAATAAAATGACTGGAAGAATAAAAATAAATTAACCATTCCAAACTATTTCCCTAAATGTTGGAACTTTAGAGTGTCTTCTTACCATATGTAGAAGATACGAATATTGCTCCATTCTTTTATAAAGATTTCCCCTATCAACTACCAGAAATAAACTCTCTAGAATGTCTTTAGAGTACGCTCCTTTCTAAATCTCCACTCATCTATCAAACTGAGGAGTTTTACCCTAAATTGGTACTTGCAATTTAGAAAATGGGTCAAGTTTGTTAACATATCTTTTTGTTGCATGGATATTTGTATTTCTCTGGTTTTTAAAAGGATTTTTCTATAATTTTTTTTTTTCTACAGGTCCTTTTATCCTCAATTATATCATTTTTAAATTTAAACTATCAAACAATTTATGAATTTAATAGTTTAGATTTAAAACATGAAAATAAATGGTAAAATGATAAATAAGACCAACTCCATCAAAATAAAATAAAAAGTAAAACTATAGAATCTCTCTTAAAACTTTTTTTTTTTTTTTTTTACCGTCATTACTCCAAGAGGTTCCTCTAACTTACTCCAAACCAATATTCTTGACATTTGAAGTCCTAGTTTCTCGATTCAGTCCATAGATTTGGCTTGGACTCTATTTCAAACCTCTCATTTATCTTTTGCCTTCTGACCCTTCGTCTTTCTAATTCCAAGTCCAACTCCCATCAAAAGAGTCTTGGCTATTTATTATTTTGATGTTTAATATCAACTTTTAATTATAATCAATACTTTATTTTTGTAAACAAGCAAGTTCACTAATTCAATACTTTTTTCGTTGTTAGTTTATTAAAACTTGAATATTAATGATTTTATTATATTTTGATACATGGTATGATTCTATTAGTGAAAAGTTACACATCAGTAACTTGTGCAAAGGAGATGTGACAATTAGTTACATTTTATTTAGTATGTAATAAGGTATTGCACTCTAATTAATCAAAATTTATATAGGATGATGGAAAAGAGATCATATAACCAAGACAGGAACACTGACTGACTCACAAGCAATGTTTTAATTTGTTGTATAGTTAAAAAAGTTTAAAGTTTAAATACAGAATTGGAAAAATATATAAAGTTTAAATAGTAAATATGATGTTGGCCTAACCAATATAAGCATATATAGTATTCAAGCTCCGTTAGGTGGAATACAAGGTCATCAAATCGAAATTTTTTATTTTCATGGAGCTGGATGAGGAAATAGAATATAGTGGTAGAAAATACGATTCCAAGGCTAAATTATTGTGTAGATTCATGTTATACCAAGCTGTTACATATATTTAAATAATGTAGGCTGGTGTGTCCTTTTTATTTTTAATTGTGTTTTATGCTTTCACTTTACCAGTTGCAAAATTTCGTAGATAGCTAATATGAGAAGAGTGAAAGAATTAGAAAAGATGAAAAATAAAGGGAAATAATTATAAAGTAAAAGAGTAAACAAATTTTAAAGTCCCTCTTTGGATACAGAAGAAATTGAGAGGAAAAAAGGTGCGTTCTTTTCTTTATGTAGTATTTTTCTTTAATTTCCTTCCCACTTCTCCCCATTACAGTACATATCCTTTTTGTGCACCCTAAAAAAATTTTTCTTTTAAAATCCATTTTCTCCATTTTTCTTACCTTTTCCATATAATGAATAGTGACTTAGAAATCTACCTACTTTTTTCCTTCTTATTTCTTCATTGGTCTCAATAATAGATTTAGAGGAATGACGATAAGTTATAAATGATAGTTTCCAACCATCAGATCTAATCTAAAATTGCTCGTGGTCGGATATTACATAGATCAAGAACATTCTCAGCAACCAATAAGTTATCCAAATCATAGGACTGGATGGTTGTAGATAGAATTCACTACTTTCTCAACTCAACCTTACATACAAATGAGTCATTAAAAATTCCTTTTATGTCATTGAGAGAGTGTAATTTATGACCCAAGACCTCTATTCATTATATTATATAGATTAAATGTTATAGTTTAGCGGGGATAGGAATAATCCTAATAAAGGAATGCAAATAGTATGCTTATTAGGCATGGGATAAAGTGTAAAGAGAACAGAATACTGGCGACATTAGTAAGGATTCATTACTTTCCTATTAGGGAAGTTGACATTCAGGTTAGTAAGAAGGAAGAAAGGTGGTTATGAGTTCTATAATTGTAGCCATAGAGAATATGAATCTCATAATTTCGTTGGTCTGGCAAGTAAAACTAATCCAATGATGATGTTATATACTTGAATCAGTTAAAGAACCCACACAATGTGTTTATAATGAAAAAGATCTGTATAATGAAATATAATTTGATACAGTGTACTCATAACAAGAATAGTTCTTTCTAGTAAAACATAAATTAATATGAAAAATCTAAAGGGTGAAAATATAATCCTAAAAATCTATAAGAAGGTAGATTGATAGCTATCATGTAATTCATTAATACATAATACTAGAACATTTAATATTATATAGGAAAAATTAATGCACCTACTATAATAGTTGTACAAAATTTTGTTCATTGATATCATTGCTTCTTTGACCAAAAAGAAGAAAGATCTCATTCTTATATATGGTGATAACGGATATCGCTGATGTAATCCTTAGTGGAACTCCTGGTGGTCCGATGGCTATAAATGATGGTATAGCTACAAAAGGCCTCCTTTGTTGTTACTAATTAGGCCCTCTAATGCTCAAGTTAGTGAGAAAAGAAATTGGACTCGAGAGTATATGTAGAAAAGTTGATCAAGAAGAGTTCCAAAGGATCCCTTTCCTTATGCCTTCCTTCCTATTTATATATAAGGGAACTAACCTACTCGGCTGCATGATATGGAGGGATTGGTTAGGATGAAATCCACAAAGGTGGCGTTGTTAATATTAGAAAGGACTTCCGCCTTTCTGCCTGTTGATAGAGACTTGGGGACTAAGCCTATCATATCAGCATGGGTAGCCATCGTAGCCTTATAGCTAAACCTTTAGGCAATACGTCAAGAGGTCACTTAGCATTTAATGAAGAGAGAGAGATAGAGAGAGAGATGAGGAAGTCGACAAGCCTAGTCATGTCAGGTTATGCACCCCCTAAAGATCACTTCAGGCAAAAGGTATGCTTCTCAAGTGATTAAAGCTCGACTTAGGACTGTCTAGGGCCTTAGGTCCTCCTAAAGAGCACGTAAGCTCTCTAGTCATCTGAGTATGGAGGTGAGCTCAGGTAGTGGCTAATGGGTAGCCATCGTAGCCTTATAGCTAAACCTCTAGGCAATACGTTAAGAGGTCACTTAGCATTTAATGAAGAGAGAGAGATAGAGATAGAGAGAGAGAGAGAGAGATGAGGAAGTCGACAAGCCTAGTCATGTCAGGTTATGCACCCCCTAAAGATCACTTCAGGCAAAAGGTATGCTTCTCAAGTGATTAAAGCTCGGCTTAGGACTGTCTAGGGCCTTAGGTCCTCCTAAAGAGCATGTAAGCTCTCTAGTCATCTGAGTATGGAGGTGAGCTCAGGTGGTGGCTAATGTCTGTGAGCTACCTAAGGTCTTCACCTATTCTCCGAGCTCAATGGGTGACGCTAATGTATATACCCAAGTTAAACCGTGTGCTTAGTGATGGAAATCATCTGGCAAAGGTGAGAGTGGTCTTTGAATGAGCTAATTGAGCTTGGCAATAGGCTTGGGCCTTAAGAGCTCCTAGCCAAAAGGTGACCATCAACACTTGCCTCCCTACTCTCCTTAGTATTGGAGTGGCAAGGCAAGTAATGTACGCTAATGTATGTTCTGACTCTAGAGGCCAAAGCCCTCGCAAGATGTAAAAAAGATTTGTAGGCGAGGCATCTAATGTTAAGAACTAAGGAGAGAGCGTATCTAAGCCCACACATCCCCAAGAGAAGGTGATGGTGGTGATTGCTGGCAAGGAGGTCAAATGGTCATGGGAGAAAAGAAGGGTTGCTACAGAGGGTAGGCCATGGGAGGAGTACACGTCTAATAAACCAAAAAAGGTAGTGAAGCTGTGGTCGTCTAAGGAGAAAGGGTAGCTCATGACCAAAGTGGAGTACAAGCATGATGAATACCAATGGCGTCTGGTTCGCTAAGAGGTTTCATCTAAGATTGATGTTTAGGAGGTGAAGAGGCTTGAAACTAATGATAAGGCATATAACTTTGGGGGGCAAAACACATTTTTCTTGTATTGGAAGGCAATCGACATAGGGATGCATCCTTTGTTCTTTACTTTTCAGTGGGAAGTGTTGAACTATTTTTAAGTGTCACTAGGTTCTCTTTACTCAAATACATGGCAATCGCTAGTGGCTTTCAAGCCCATGTTTATCTTTCATATAACAAGACTAATAGCTCAGTTGTTTTGTCCTTTCTTTTAGCTAAAGGGCAATCAGGAAGGCAGGGTGTACTGTGTAAGTTGGAGGCCACATGTAAAGATTTTCCATGGGAAGGATTCGAAGATAGAGGAGTGAAAGGAATAGTTCTTTCGTGTGAGTTCAATTTACAACCAGATTCGGACAACAAATGTAAACTACTTTGTTCTTGAGGATGACGGGGTGAAGGATTAGGTGCTGGATTTGGCACAGTAGTTAAAAGATGGTTTCCATGTAAAGTTTACTATAAGTACATTTCTACGAAAGGAGAGGTTGCACGGTTAAGAGATGGGTATAAATGAACATGCGGCTGAGGATAATAGCTAGGAGTTCACCGCTATTGGTAGCCATTAGGGAGAGCTCGAGGCTACTTATCATAGGTAGGTATTCTTTCTTGCTGTTATTAGTGCTTCGTTTACTAACTTTCAAGTTGTCCTCGTAGTATATGATTTGTGCAATGATTCCTTCAAGACAAGGATGTAGATGAGGGAACTTAAGATGCAAGAGAAGGGTAAGAAGGCTACTAAGCAACAAGAAGTGGCTCAAATGATGAAGCGAAGTAAAAAGGATGACATTGGGACCTTGAGGAAAGGAAAGGTGACTGTGGTAGAGGAGTCCTAGGACATCCTAATTAGAGTGCCGTTGGTAGCTAGTATTAAGTAGTAGGTAGCTGTAGGCAGGTATTCAGTTGGTTTGGTGCTCGAGCATGAGGCACTTATTGAGAAGGAGTAGAAGGACTTGTCTCCAACCAACCAATCTAAGATAGGTCATCTGAAGGGCTTGTTGCTGTAGAGGTTCAAGAGGTACCTGGGTGTTAAGAGGCTAAGGATGCCATGAGGGTGGATGGGCTATCGAGGGGGAGGGGGTTGGGGCTAGTTGTCCTATGCGTATGATTGACTTAGAGGACCACGCAATTAGGATGTTGAGACATCTACTAGTTAGCAGTCAAGCTTAGTCATTCCTACATGGCCCCTAAAGAAGGAGCATGTAGAGCTCTTCTAGGGGAAGGGTTTCAATGACAGGGTATTGATTACTCTAAAGGGGCTAAGGGATGTTATAAGTTTGTGTAGGCACACATTTTTATGCGAGCTAACTCTTCTTAAATGGGTATGGCTTTGATCTTGTTCTTTTTTTATAGATGCTTGTTTGTACTAACATTGCTTATTACATTCTTCTCAATAGCATTGTTAAGAGCTGGAAAGGGACTTTGATGACTTGAAGAAGGAGTTAGACGGGTTAAGGATACAAATTGGAGCTATGCAAAAGGATTATGAGCAGGTTAGGTTGGAGAACCAGAGGCTTAAGCAAAAGGCAATCAAGGCCAAGTCTGAGGCTAAAGATGCAAGGAAGTACCGAAGACATAAAGATGACATTAGATGCTTAAGCATAAGAGCTAGAGGTCGCTAGAAAGGAAATCAGGGTAGTGAAGGAGGAAGCCAAGGCAACGAAGGGGGAAGCTGAGGCCACCATGAAGGAGGCTGAAGGGGAAGCTAAGGCTATAAAGGAAGAGCTCAAGGAGGCCTATATTTAATTTAGAGGCTAAGCTTAAGGACAAGTAAGAGCTGATTGAAGCAGCTATATAGAAGTTATATATGGAGTATAAGTTGAGGGATAACTTCAAGATTGCTACTAATAAAGCCAATTTAGACGAGGGGAAATTGGTGAAGGAGTTAGTTGAGGTGGTTAGGGGAGGAGACCCTCTACCTCTTATTAAGCTCTATTTCAATTTTCCTTAATCTAACCTATATTAAGCTCGTTCCATTTAATATAAATTACTTGATATTAAATTAAGAAAAAACATTTTTCTTAAAAAAAGTTGAAAAATATATTTTGAAAAATAATTTAGAGACATCAACTAGTTAAATTGGTAAAAAAGTCAAATTAAGGTATGAGAAAACCTTAATTTAGTCACTAATTTGCAAATATTCTTAAAAAAACTAAAAAATTTAAGCTCAAAGGCTAACATATTAAGACTAAGTTACCATATAAAAATAAAAAAAAATAAAAAAAACTATTAAGCTTTATTTTTTATAATTTTTTTAAAAGTGCTAAGATATGTATAGATATGAAAAAATTTGTAACTAAAATGAATTTTTTGTGGTTTTCTTATTATGAATTTTAAAGAAAAAAAATGTTTTTTTTTTTCTTTTATGATTGTCCCTTAGGTACCTATATACTTATTAGTTGGGATCAAAGAAATGCAGTTTTTTTTTTTAGAAAAGATTTAGTACGTCAATCTTTTTTTAAAGAAATCGAACTAGATTTACGTTAGTTATCAAAATATTATTTAAAATAAAAAATAAAAAGATTTAATTTTGTAAATCTATTTTTTTTAAAAAAAAAAACCTAACTAACTAAATCTTTTAAAGAACTCCAATTAAGATTTTTTTTTAATTTTACATGTCAAAAATTGATTTTTTCTAAATCCTAAAAACAAAATATATTAAGATACGTATCTTAAAGACGTATCTTCTCTAAAAATATGAATATTGGAGAAAAAATATGCAACTTTTCAAAAAAATGAAATTTTGGTTAAAAAAGGGCAATTTAACTAAAAATTACAAATTATCTAAAAATTGCAAAAAAGACATAACAATTATTAAAATTTATAAAAAAAAAACTACACTAAAAAAATAAAAGTCAATAAAATAAATTGATTAACACTAAAAACAAAATAAATAATTAAAGAAAATAATTTTTATTACCTAAACTGATTGAATCATGTGTGATCAACATGTTCGTGAATTAATCATAGATAGTGGACATACACTATAAATTGTTGTGTGATCGATCATACTCATTTGCTCAAATAGTACTGTGTTCGTGATCGTGGACGTAGAAGGGACGTGCAGTGTATGTGCTTGTGATCATGAAAACAGTGCATGATTGTATGTGTTTGGCGTATATGAGTGAGAGACAGTGTATGTGTTAAAGGTTGATCATATGTGTGTTGACTATTGATCGAATATGTGTAAGATAGAGTGTCAGGCATGTATGTGAGAGAAAGTATCATGCGTGGGTGTGTGTTTAAGCAGTTGTGAGGACGTATGTGTATGTTTGAGTGATTAGTTGTAAGGACGTATGAGAGAATAGTGTGTGTTGGGTTAGTCCTTGTCAAGCGTTGGGATTGTCATGTGTATTGCTCTGGTGTTACTATTTGTGGAGTTTAGGTATTGAATTGTTCAGTGGATTATGATCTAAGGACTGTCGTATTTGTAAGTGTTATGAATTTGAAAAATGTCCATTTTTTACGGCTCATTGTCTACTATTTATAGGCCATAAATTTAAATCTTCTGGATCATTTTGGATGAAAATTCAATATTGACAAATTTAATATACAATGATATAATAATACCCAATTTGGATTCATCGAAGATTTAACCCAGTTTCTAGAAATCCTACATTGATTTGGGCTTTCTATCTCGGGCCTAAGTCTATCTTAATTTAGCCCAAAAATACATACTAACTCGTTTAATAAATCCTGAGCCTATTTAGTACAATATAAATTAAATAAAAATCTGTTTTATATTGAATTGGATTAAAAAAAATATTTCTAAATGAAGCTTAACTATTTAAAGATTCGAAATTTAACTATTATCGAATCCGACTCTAAACGATTGACTCGACTCAACTTGATACTTTATATTTTTATTTTTCTTTTAATTTTCATTTTTTATATTTTTATTTATTTATATTTTATTTATTCAAGTTTTATTTTTTTATTTTTTATTTTTATAAACTTGGCCCAAAAATGAAAAGAGATTGAAATTTAAACAAAGGGTGGCAAAAATATGGTGTTTATACCTCGACCTTAGCTTTCTATCTTGGCTAGATAAGGGCCTTCGATAAGTAGTGAAGGAGCAAATGGAGAATTCGAACCTAATGATAATGGGGCTGTAGAGGATGCGGTAAGGGAAGATGGTGGGTAGGACACTAATGTAGGTGATGCTAAGCCTATAGATGCTTAGACAAATGATCTTATGAATGCTTGTTCTATTAGACTTGTAGCTAAGCTTTCGTGCTGCTTTTTTTTTTTTCCTTTAGTTGTAGGCTAAGATGCCAGTCCTACAATCTTGTAATCACTATGAATAGCTATAATGAAATTGAATAAGTTTAGTTATCTTCTTGTCCTAAGCCTTTTATTGTTTAAGTCTGACCTTTCTTTTTGCTCTTCTCACCTTTAAGTACTTATACCTATTTAAATGTTGTTTAAGTGTATAGATGACCTTGATTTTTTTACTTCCTATGGTGCCTCATCATATATAGGCTCTAGAACCTTGGTCCAAGTGATACTCGATTAGGAGCACTGAGCATATCGATTTCTAGTTTTAGGCAAAAGGTCAAGCATACAAACATATTCTATGTACTCATCCCATCTTGACCCTTCAAACGTGAAAACCTGTTGGGTGTTCAAGGTAAGACTCGATACATTGTGGTTCTCGGGTGTAGGAGCCAATAAGAATGGTTGGACATTAAAGATAAAGATCGACTCAATTTGGTCCATTATATTGTCTTTTTCAATTGATAAAGGGGTGGGGCTTGATGATAATTAAGCTATATTATCGTAAAGTAAGTAGTATGGTGAGATAAATACAAAGTTTTTCTTTTTCATTACAACTTTGCAATTTTTATAGAGTATGTTTGAATCCTTGTATATCATACAAAATATAAAACCTAAGGTTACAGTCATTCTAAGTTCTAAAGATAGGTTGTTCGTCCATGGTTTCTAACCTATAAGCCCCATTGCCTACATCTTCCTTAATCTGAACAAGGTCTCCCCAATTTAATGATAGCTTACCCTACCTTCTCATGATCCAGTAGCTTTAAGCCTTTAAGAGACCAGGTCTCCAAGCAAAAAGACTTTGTGCTTGACTTTTTGTTGTAATATCTGGCCACTTGTTGTTGGTAGGTAGCCTATCAAGCTCAAGCGGCATCCCTTACCTCGCTAATAGTATTAAGGCTCACTTGAAGGGCTATCAGGTTGGTGCCAACATCAATGTTTTAGGTTTTGCTTGTTGGAGCTCTAACTTAATGAGTAATATGGCCTTTGATTTAAATGATAGGTAAAAAGGGGTTTCTCCAGTAGTTGCCCTATGTATGGTCTAGTATCCCTAAAGCATCGTAGGGAGTTGGTCTACCTACTGTCGCTTGCTTGTTCTACCCTCTTTTTCAAGTTGTTGAGGATTGTTTGTCACATTACTCCCTAAACCCCGCACTTTCAAACTGGTTCTCATTGTTTGTGATCAAGGCATAAGGCACCCTAAATCTGGTGAGGACATTAGTTAAGACAAAACCTTATGCTACTCTTACAATTGTGCTTGTGACCGTTTATGCTTTTGCCCATTGTGTAAAGCAATCTAAAGTGATCAAAATGATCTAGCACCCTCTAAACGCCTTTAGGAATGGTCCAATGATATTAAGCCCCCATTGAGCAAAAGTCTATGGGCTCATCATGGGAGCATAGTTTCGTACTTAGAGTGTAGCCAATGGGCACATGTTTTTGGTAACTATGGCATTGCTGGACCAAGGTCTTTACATCCTCCTTCATCGTCAACCAATTGTACCCAAGACAAAGGGCTTAGATGTACAAGGCCTAAGCTTAGATGTGATTACTACAAATCCTTATGTATAGCTCTTCAAGGGCATGGAGGCCCTCTTCCATTTTTAAGCAACGAAGGAGAGGTACGCTATGCTTGCACTAGTAGAGGACGTCATCAGTGATGATATAGTTGGCTTTATTGTAGATAAGCCGCTTAGCCTATGTTTTATCATTGGTTAAGGCATTAGTATTGAAGTAGTCAAGGAAGGGCTCCATCTAAGATGGTTCGACTACTATAGAGCGGATCTCAAGAACTTCCTATAGCTATTCATTGACAATTTGCCATAGCATGTCTTGGAGAAGAATTTGTTTGTCTCTTGTATAGGGTAAAGGCATGGCTGTAGATGCGTGCTTGGATAATCTATCCACCTTTGAATTCTCTACTCAAGGAATTTTGGTGATGCTCTAAGAGGTAAAGTTAGAGGTAAGGTCTTACACTGGCTGGAGCTATTTTACCATGGCTTTACCTTTTGTCCCATATTCCCCTTTAACCCACTATACCACTAGTATAGAGTTTGAGTAGATATTGACCTTTTCAACCCTGATATGCATTGCAATCTTGAGTCTTATGATAAGAGCTTTGTACTTGACTTTATTGTTACTAACAAGATACCTAAACTTGCGCACGTAGAGGACTTTGGTGCTGTAAGGTCCTTACAGGACTACCTCTGCTCCACTGTACCCTTCCCCTATCGCAACCCCCCATCACCACACTCCCCTACCCACCCCCTCTCACCCCTACCCCTTAAGTGGAGGATCCATCAATGTGAAGAGTTTGCAATGGAATGTTAATGTAAGTTAGTGCCTCCTCTACTCCAGTATACTTGGCAATGAAGTCTGCGAAGAACTATATCATGATGGCTTGCCTAGGATGGAATTGGATGCCATGAGTACTGAGCTCGAAGGCGTATTTGACCATGCGTCCTGATGTGTCTACTTCTGCAGAAGTGTTCATAGTGGTTGATCTTTAAGAATGACAATGGGATGTGGCTGGAAATATAGTCTTAGCTTCTAAAGGCAATGACCACAGCTAAGGTGACTCATATGTGTTTGATTTTTGGACCTTAAAGGATGTAGCTGATTTAATAAACCGGCTTATGTTTGCATCCATCTACTCAGATGAGTATTGATGAAAGGGCTCAATCACTTACGGTTAGATATAAGTAAAGTTCTTTGCCGAGTATCGATTTGGAGAGCATAGGTATGCTCCCAAGAAATCACTTGAGCCTATTGAAGGCGGCCTTGCATTCATTCATCCATTGAAATATTGATGGGTTCTTCAATAATTTAAAGAACTCAAAACATTTGTTAGCACTCTTGGACATAGAGTAGTTGAGCGCCACTATTCAACTCATGAGGCATTAAGCATCATTGATCTTTTAAGGGCTCTTTATATCCCAAATGGCTTTTATTTTATCAAAATTTACCTCTATGTCGTACTCTATAACCATAAATTTGGGGAATTTGTTAGGGCCTACACTAAAGACATACTTTTGAGGGTTCAGCTTCATTTGACACTTACGTCATCTATCAAAGGTTTCATGTAGATCCTCGATGTGGTGGGTCTTATGATTACTTTTTACGATCATATCGTCAGCGTAAACTTCTACATTTCTTCTAAGTTAGGACTTTAAGACAGCCATCACTAACTTTTGAGGTATTACCCTAACATTTTTTAGGCTGAAGAGCATTACCTTATAATAGTATGTCTCGAAGTTTGTGACAAAGAAGGTGTGGATCTGGTGCTCGAGAGCCATACAGATTTGGTTGTAGCTAGAATAGATATCCATAAAGCTAAGTTTTACATAGCTAGAGGTAGAATAGGCATTCATAAAGTTGGTCGGTTCTTAAGAGAGTGAAGCAATCTTTAGAGCAAGCTTTGTTGAGGTTGGTGTAGTTAACATACATCCTCCACTTACAATTGGCTTTCTTCATAAGGACGGTATTTGTTAACCAAAAAGGTAAGGCTCCTCCTTTATGAAGCTAGCTAGTAATAGCTTATGCACCTCTTGGTCTATGGAAACTTGCCGCTCGAGCACGAAGTGTCTTCTCTTTCACTTTATAGGGCATATACAATAGTCAACCTTAAGATAATGTATTGCCTCGAATATGTCGATGATCCTGGATATTTCTTTACGATGCATTGGAAAAACATCTAAATTGGAACGAAGGAAGGTGATGATGCCTTCCCTTTCTTTTGTGGACAAGGAAGTTCTTATCCGAGTTATTCAATTAGGGTGGTCACCAAATTGGACAACCTTAGTATCTTTTGCTGGTTCCCCCTACCCCCTTACCTTACTTAAGTTTTGTACACTATTCAAGGTAGACTCAATGTACATTATCTTGTTTTGTGAGATGTCACTTATGTAAAGTGTTTAGGATAACTTTTGATTGTCGTGTACAATCTTGACCCCAATTGGTATAGGGAACTTCATCATGAGGTACCTTTAGTTGATGTACACGTTGAATTTATTGAGGCTAGATTAGCCAACGATGATATTATAGAGACCAATGGTCAATATCATAGACACTTTATTTTTTCCTCAAAATATTTTAGGACTTTTTTTATAATTTTCAAGAAACTTAAGGTTAAAATTTCTATAAGTTTTTAAATAAATACAAGAAAAAAAAAGAGGAGAAAAAAGAGAAAAGTGAAAAAGAAAAGAACAAAAAATACATAATATATGTACAAGGGAAAAAGGGAAATTTAAAGAAAATTGTCTGTGCCATGTGTACCATGTAGTTACCACTTGATAGCCACATTAGGCCCACACAGCTATGCTACAGTACGCTACGTAGTGCCATATCTATAAAATAAATATATAAATATATATAATTACAAGGATGCTTACGTACCCCCTCTGAATTCCATCCTTACTTGATGCATTTTTCATGATTAGAAGCTTTGCTAAACATGGGTATTTTTTGCCCAAAAAATCCACTTAATTTGACCTTATTTTTTATACCTAAAAATTAGGAATAAATATGGAATTAAAAGGGAAACACTTGTATGATCTTTTGAGTCTAAAATCTTGAAAAATAATAAAGGGAAAGTACATCAACAAAAAAAAAAGATGTCTTTTAGGAAACTTAGTATATATATCTTCAAATAAATAGAAAATTGCATCTTGTAATGCCTTCTTATCGTATAATTAGTATTTCTAATTGGTGATAAGATGTAGGAGTTGATTTTACCCAATTAATTTAGAGAAAGAACACCTAAAATGCATCAAAATCGGACAAAAAAAGGAAGAAAAATAAAAACAAACCAAACTAATAAGATACAAGATGATTTAATTACTTATATCAAAAGGGAATTTTTTGAGCCAAAAAACTCGATTGCACACTATAAACAAGGCTCCCTTTATCATGTTGAAACAAATAATTACAAGAAAAAAAGGATTAGATTAAAATAATTATCAAACTCTCACTTTACATGCTTATTCTAGAGTTTTGTTAAGAAATTGATTTTCTTTGAGCAAATTAGAGGAACACAATCTTACTATAAATTGGTGGAGGGGTTTTGAATTTTAGGAAGTTAAGGGTTGCAAGCAGTCATTGCCTTACTAGAAACCACCCAAAAAGTCACTAAACCGGTCATTGGTTCATTGCTACGCGAGGTAAGTTCCTAGAATCACTTCTTGTTCTTGTTTTCTTTGTGATTTTGATGCATATTGTGTATTAATTAATTGTAAAATCATGTTTTAATGTATGTAAGAAACTTGTTTGATGCAATTATTGTAGAATAGTTGATAGGATTTTTTTTCTCTACGATATAATGATCATGTAATGTTCATTTAAGTTTATGTACTTGTTGATAAATCTTGATTAATTTGATTAAACTAGATGCTTTGATTGATGAATTGTAATATATTTATCATGATTCATCTTTGTATAATATAGAATTGTTGTTTGAACATGTGATTATAATAGAATTAGATGCTTTGATTCAAAATCTTATTAACTTGTCATAATAAAGTAGTTTTTGTTAATAATTGTAAGTTGTTAAATATATAAATAGTAAGCACGTCATGTAAAATCTATTTATGATTTTATGAATGTCACATGATTTTTACTTTATGTAATTTATTTAACATGTTTGTCTTTAATGGGTTTTTTTTTTTTTTAACAAAAGGGGCATTTTCTTTTCTTTTCTGAAAAAAAAAAGTGTTTTACCACCTTAGATAAGTGTTTTTCTTAAATAAAAAAAATCGAAACAGACTTTTTAAAAATAATTAGGTATTTCTAGTCTTTTTTTAAAGATATTTAGACCAAATATATATTTTATAATTGAATTAATACATAAGTACTTAAAGTAGAATATTTCTTAAATAAAATGGACCAATCCACTAAAGTTTTATAAAATTATTTTAGAACTATGTAGGTTTAATCATGGTTAACAAATATATAGGCACTTTAGGTGACCTTAGAAGAATACAAAAAATTTTGTTCCCTTTTTTCTCTAATGTTAAGCCCTTTTTGTTTTAAGAAACCCTTTAAAGGACCGTTTACTTTATAAACTTCTTTTCAGGGAACCTTTTAGGTTTTAAACTCATTAGACTCCACGCCCAATATATTCTAGGTTTCTTTTTCTTTTAATTATTTTTTAGAAAAATCGTAGGCCAGTAACTAAAATTGGGGCCCATCTACCCATGGGCCCTAAGTTTACTTTTTCCCAATTTCAATTAGATAGTAATTCTACTTTAAAAAAGAAAAAAAATAGTCATTTTCTTAATCTAGTTGAGAGGTTTATGTTAAGCGAGCCAAGCTTAATATAAATCAGATTAGGAAAAGAGAGAAATTGATATTTTAGCTAGACAATTTGGCGACTCCATTAGAGAATTTGTAGGCTAATCATAAAAGAAGTCTATAAATTATTTGGGCCTTTGTACATAAATAATAAAATAATGATGATTGCGCTTTGTTTTTTTAGTGTTTAATTGTTTGTATATAGTTATACTAATTTAGACTTAAGTGATGCAAGGAAGAAAAGAAAAAGGGGGTAACCCATCAAGCCTTTGGGGTAATTTTTTTTTTTCCCCCTCACAATGCATGTTTAGAAGTACTCAAATCTGGACCATCTTAGGAGACTAAGAGGGAAGCCATTGTGTAAGTCTCTTGTTATGCGGTGTAATTGTCACTAGGGGCCAAGTTAGCCAACCCTGCTCATGTATCAAATGGGCTAGTGATCCGTGTGAGTTCTTTTTGAAACTTAAGAACCCTTTATAACCCACCAATTTGTATTCATGAACTTACATAAGTTGGTAAGTAAATCATATGTAGCAAGTTCATTAAAATAAAAGGCTACAACATTGTGAAATTTGAAGATGTATATTTTTTACATTTTTATATTTTTGTATTTTTGAAAATTTTGTACTTTGTAATTTTTGTAATTTCTTGTATATTATTTGTAAAAAAAAAGATATATAAATTTAATTTTTCATCTTTTTTAGAAATTTTTACAATAATGAAGAAGGAGATTTATGTTAACAAGCCTAAGCACCTTAAGGATGTGCTCAAGAAGTGATTCTAACTTTTTAACTCTAAACAAAAAGACTACATCAAGGCAAACATTAGGCCTATTATGTCCTTAATGGAGATTTATGTTAACCTCACCTTTATATAGGTCTTGGTTTACCTCCAAAACCCAAAACTTATGGCTTTTTATTTTGAGCCTCACCAGTTATTCCCATTAATTAAAGAGTACACCTAGTTCTTGAAGGCCTCCACTAATATGAGTAAGATTTACCTCTTATACCTTGAAAAGGGCGCTTGTAGCATCTTTAGTGACTTATTGGGGGTAAAGAAGAATTAAATAAACCAAGCCTTAAAGGATAATAATGGGAGGTAACTCAAGTTATCTAATTTGCTAGATTGGTTCATAGGAAAATCTAGATTCTAAGAGAAGCACTTTGTCCTTTATAGGGGCTACTAGAGATGCGTACATTTTAGCTGTATTTAGGACCATTTTGTTTCTAAAAGGAATATTTAATATCTACTTTTGGGTTATAGAAATAGTGGCCTAGTTTCTAGAAGGGAAATCATATGTCCCGACCCTTTTAACTGAGAAAATCAAATCATTGAATCACCTTAAGATCAAAAGACATAGAGACATGAAGACTTCCCTAGACTTGCTTATGATTTGGTTTGTGAGCCATATGGCAATCCACCAATTCAAGTTCCATAAGGCTAAGTTTGTTGTGAATATTGACATAATCTCGACCTTTGTAAGGGTCGAGTTCATAGAAGCTCTTACCCGCTGTTGGGTTGATATCCTTCAAAATTTCAGTGCTAAAGACTTAGTCTGGGTTGCTAGATGGTATTGAACCAAAGGTTCATTGTTTGTTGTTTTGATGAGAAAAAAAAAAAAACCAAAGTTACTATTGATCAATCGATATTGAGTTAATTGTAGAATTAAGCTTTGGCTTATAAATCATTTATGTATCAATTAACTCTTCATGTATACTCGACTTTATTTGCAATTGGAAAGATAGTAAAATTGGGTATATAACTATTTAGTTTATGTTTACAAGTGTTTCTATGTAAAAGAACAAGGGAAGTTCTACTGCAATCAAAATAACTAGCATGATGGTGCAAAGAATAACCAGCTTGATGGTAAAAGGATTATGGGTAAGCTAAAAGATGGCCTACTAACCTACTAGTATAGTGGAGAGCCAGCTTATCGGTATGGAGGCCTGAAGTAGAAATTGAGTTTAGGTCTATGACAATAACAAACCTGATGGTAACACAACTGGTGTTCAAGCTGGTGATAAATTTCTTCTATCAACCTAACCATAGGAGGAAGACCTAGCCTACCAGTATCTATTTTCCAACTAGCTATTAGAGCATTTAATGCATCATAACAGGAAGATTTTGAAAAGTGGGTATAAATGCTCAACATCCCGTCAAAGATAAAGTGAATTGTAATCTTAAACTATAAATTCCAAACATTCTCTTGTATTCTTGTACTCTATTGATCTTATTTTGTGTTGCTATCTTCTTATGAGAGAATTAAAAGTCTAGTGCTAAGGTTTATTACTTACATATTCATCTTACAAAAAGCACGACACTAGAAAGATAAAATTGTACTCAAAGTGTAATTGACTAGTTATTGTGTGATTGTGAAGCGGTATAAGATCTTGATTAAGTATTGTGACATTATGATTAATAAAAATTATGTGAAGTTCTCAGTTAGAGGCATTAGTATCTGCGGAGAGTAAGGAGTGGTCGAACTCTATATTATATCACGGTTTGATCTTCTCTTACCTTATCTCTTTTATTTCCACATTTCTTATCATTACTTTATCATTTAAGTTTGAATATTATTGTCGCATTTATTATTGAATTTAAGAGAGAATTAAAATTTGTTATTAATACTCAATTCACCCTCCTCTTGAGCATTAGCCTAATTAGCCTAGTGTTTTTCAAATAGTATGCTGCTAAGGAGATGATAAGAGATTGCAAAGACTATAAGGCAGTCTCATTCATTAAGAAGAATTGGTGTATAAGCTATTATTTGGCTGTTGTAATCCAATAGGCTAAGCCCATTCAGACTATAGTCCATGATCCCTCAATAGAAAGGTAACTATGGGTTATTATGATAGATGAAAAGGTATCTTACCTACTCACCATCAAGACTATGTGGAGTGAACAAGTTATGGTCCTGATGCTCCAGCTAGAAGATTTAGCAAGAAATGCCAACAAGTATCAGGTCACAAAAGATTATGTCTACCATCACTTTAAGGAAGCAAGTTAGAAACAGTTTAAGGCCCTTGATGTGTTACAACCAACTTCAAAGAATCTTACCTTTGAGATGAAAATCCACATGAAGTAAGTCCAGGCTTGAGTAGATGTTGTCTATGAAGATGTAAACAGATTGGGAAGAGTTTAAAAGGCCTTATGCAAGGTGGCAAATGTAAGACCCATAATTAGCTACCCAAAGTTTGACTCATAGAATTTAGAGCAATCGGTTAAAGGATCCGATCGTGCCTAAATTATCAAATAAAGTTAGAAATATTAGTAAAAGTGATCCCGTGAGCTCGAACTTAAGAAAATAAGCAGTAAAATAAAAGAATATAAAATTTCCAAATTTTAAGTATATAACTTGTTATTTATCGAAAATACATAAAAATGTATTCCGATAATTAACAAATCACTAAAGATAAATTATATGTATACTAAAAATCATAGAATGACCTAAATAATATTTAGGAATATTTATTTATATTATATATGAATTTACATGTAGGTAGAAATATGCGTAATTACTTAAAATATGCGAAATATGCTAAAATAATGCTAAATAATTAAATAAAATTGAAAATTAATTAAGAAAAATATAGAAAATGAGGAAAAGCCTAGAAGTAGGGCATGGCAATTTGAAAATTGAAGTAGGATATTAACCAATTAAATTTAGCCAAATAGAAAGTAAAAAAGAAGAAGAGATAAGGTAATTATCAAATCAATTTAATACATAATAATTTCCTAAAGCTTTATAAATACCCCCAATTTTTTAGAAGCTCATTTGATCAATTTGAAACCCTAGAAAATTAGAGAGAGCCCAAATTGAGAGGAAATTAGGGTTTACAAAAATTTAGCAAAATTTTGTGCAGCTGAGACTTTTAAGAAGCACCCAAACTTGACAAGCAGTTTAGAGTAGACGGCCACTGCCACCACATGGTGGTGGCAGTGCCCAAGTAGGCCAACACACCCATGGCCACCGACAATGGCCAGAGTTATCCAAACTGATGAGTTCTATTTCCAACCTGATTTTCTGTAATTTTATAAAAATAGTAAATATTCTTAAAAATTTATGAATTTCATTATTCTGAAATATTTTAGTATGTATTTTTTAGAAAAAATATTATTTTGATGAAAATATGTCCTTTGATATATGATCCTTAATAAATTATGCAAAACCGAGTATGTTTTGGTTTAGAAATAAATTATCTTAAGAGTGTATTTTTAAGCCAAAAATTTTAGTGTAGACTACTTAGGTGATATAGAATAGTGACACAAAGCCCTTTTTCAAAAATGTATTTTTGAAAACTTTAGATAATTTTTAGGCCTTAAAATGATGTATAAAATGGGTAATTTAGGGTAATTAAGTAATTAAATGGATTATTACTGATTTGATGCACAATTATGTATTTTAGGGTGTTGAAATCTAATGGATTATACTATTTGTAGTATTTAGAGTGTTAGATGTAATTATTAGCATATTATGTAGTAAATATGTAATAGGTAAAAAAAAACAAGAAATTTTGAGCTAATTCGGTAATTTAGGGTAATAGGTTCAAAATCTGATTTAGGATGAATTTAGATATTTGGAATGTTATTTGATGTTGGGAGATGATATTTGAAGTGATGGGAATATTAGATGTGTATATTTTGTGCACATTAAGTGATAATGTGTAATATGTAATTATGAAAAATTAATAATTAGGAAAATATTGGTTAAAATTGATATTATGATAATAATAGGAATATACAATAAATATAATAGAAAACTTAAATTAGGGTAATTATATGAAAAATGTAAGATTTTCTCATAATAGGGGTGAATTCGGTAATTAAATTAGGATTCAGGTGTGACTAAAACACTAGTTAGAGACTAAAAACGATATTTAGGTTATTCAAAAATAATGCGATTAATTTTACATTATGGGTCGGAATGATTTTTTAGGGTGTTTATATAAATCTCTAACAAAAAACTGAGTTAAAAACCTAATTTAGAAATCGATGTGAAAATTGAAGCAAAACTTAACACGATTTAAGAAGAATTGTAAAAGACTTAAGATCTAGATAATTAGGTATATTAAACCCTAAATAAAAGATAACAATAAGTGTTATAGGATAAAACCAACCTATAATAGTTATATGAAAAACTGAAACCACGCTTGTGTTATAAGGATGATCGGCGATGACTTGAGCAAGTCGGACCTCGAGTGAGTGAGCGAACGAGCGAGGAGTCCAGGTAAGTTCGGATTAAGTATTGTATTTTAAAGGCTTGAAATTGTACTTGATTGTGCTTGTTCTCAGCTAATGATATGATTTTTTATTTGCTGCTTGGCTTGTATTGTATGATTTGTATGAAATAATTAATCACCCTAAACTGAACCTAATAAAATATACAACCTGTAATTATAATCGGACCTACATAACAACCCATCAGGGAAAATCAAGGATTCTCTGGCCAAATATCGACCCCTTCGAAAGGGATAGCGCTGGACAGCATAATGGGTCCCTTCTTCATCCTTAGTTAAACTAAGTGATAGGTAAGGAGGTCGCACTAAGGGTGAAGTCAATGGTTTGAAGGTAGTCGCGAGAGAAGCGGTATCTCCATTGCACAAGCTTGAGTTTAGTCATGAGCTATTACATTAGCAACAACTCCTCAACCTGAATTAGAGCAAGCACAATTTCTCTAATCTCACAACAAGCTAGATAACGTCGTGCGATAACATTTGTATATTCATGCATTGCATCTAACTAAATTGGGTGATAACCTTGTTTATGTTAGTGGTATAGTTTTAAGTCCTCTATCCTAACTTACCGAGCTGTGGTTGCTCACATCCTTATACACGTCGTTGTAGGTGCTGGCTAAGAAACGGTTTACAACTATTCTAAAGCTAACAACTGCTGGATCTTAAGGAGTAAGGAAAAACATTTGAAGAACAAACATATATTTTTAAGGTTTAAGCTCTTATCTTAGAATTTTTCATTTTTGAATAACGTATTAACTAAGAAATAGACTAAGGTGAAGCGTTATAAACGTTAATTGCAATAACTGAATTCTAGTATATATATATATATATATATATTCTCACTTTTTTAGGTAAACGGTTTATTTAAATTACGAACTATTTACTTCAAAGCGGGTTAGTCGTAGACGCCTTGTGTAGATCAGGTCTAGGATAACGGTTGTAAGGACAACTTCTATCTTAGAATAATTTACATTGTGGGGCTATTTCGACTCTGCCGTTTCAGGGCGTAACAGCAAAGCGACGAGATGAGTCATTAAAGGACCAGTTAACAAGAGCCCATAAAAAGGATCCAGGAATTAGAGGCACCAGTAAAGCCCAGCCCATTCAGATAAAGGAGAAGCAATGAAGTATGATCCAGCCAACCAGCTAAGAAAAGATCTAGAAAATAGGATTCTTAACATAGAAGCTTTGTTTTGGTTTTAGAAATAAAGAGTTGTAATCAAACTCCATCATTTACAATCTTAATGAAAGTAATACTTTTGCTACATTATGAATTACTTACCAACTCCAATATTAACATCTGTGTGTTCTCATGAGCATTATTTTATATTTAGTTCTTACTTTTTATTCATTGTTGCTATTTCATGTATGAAAAAATATAAGGAGAAAAACTAAAGAAAAGAAAACAAAGAGGAAAAAATTTCAAAAATAAATAAAAAGGGGGGAAAAGTAAAGTAAAGGAAAGTTACCAATCATAAGAGATTTTTCCTAATAGGTTTTAAGTGTTTACCATCATTCAAGTTTGTCAAAAATAGCTCAAAAGCAATATATTCCATAACAAAGTCTCATAATCACCTAGCTAAGATTTAGAATGTCGACTAACACAAGTAACATGGGCAACACTAGTAATGTTGGCAACACTAACACTAAAGTCCCCATTAAAGCAAGGGTTGAACTTTTAAAGCAATAAAAAAAAAAAAAAAAAGAGCATGGGGGACAAGATAGACTTTTTGATTGACAATTTCAGCCTCCTTCGTGTGACTTAACCTACCTTTGTAGAAAACTTCAAAATACATGGAGAAGGGACTTCCATAAGCCCACAAGAAGGTAAACAAACAAGCCCTGAATATTTGCTACTAGAAATAAAATCCCTGGCCAATTTCAAAGGTTAAGGAAGGAATTTGAGGACAAGTAGAAACATATGGGAAAGAAGTTGTTATAGTAAAAGAATAACAAGATGAAGGCTTTTGAAAAGCAAGATGGGTTTGAACAAGTAAGTATCACTGACATAGCCATACAAGGAGGCTCAGATTTCCTAAAAAATTTTAAGGTGCTTGATTTTGAGAAGTATGATGGAACTAGCTACCTAAAGTTGTACGCTCGATTGTATGTCAAGAAAATAAGCAAGTATGCCCAGTATGATCATTTAATGGTCCAAACATTCCAAAATAGTTTGATTGGTCTAGCTTTGACTTAAGCTTGACTTCAATTAAATCAATACTGGAGAAACCAGCCCCATCCTTTTATGAGCAATGCAAGTTCAATGTGGAAGTTGACCCCTCTATATGGCATCTAGGAAGCCTTCGTAAGAAGCCTAATGAATCTTTTAAAGAATATGCCCAGAGATGGAGGCCTAAAGCTACAAGAGTATCCACACCAATCCCTAAAAAGGAGCTAATCTTCACCTTATCAATACATTAGAGAAGTCCTACTTCACACGTTTCATACCAATTGCTTCAGCTAGCTTTACTGAAGTGGTAGCAATAAGGTATGGAATAGACAGTGCTATCATACCTGGTAATCCTCCTTTAGACGCTTAAGACAAGAAACTTACCCCTACCAAGTTCAGTAACAAAGGGACAGAGCTTATTGTAAGTATGGTAACCATCAATCAAAACTTAGCACCTACCCTACAAACACCTTACCAAGCTTCTCTAAACCCAATAGCTCCTACAACTCCAACCTAACCATGTTAATCACCACAAACCCAATGTAAAAGGCCTTCCTAATAGAAGATTCACTAATATCCCAATTCCCCTAAGCTAAGTCTTGGCCTGCTTAAGAGCTGACCGTCTCATTGACTTTTAGTTACCCAATGAAAGATACAAACCCCAAAACTTTGACTTTGATGCTAGATGCAAATACCATCTTCAACAAGTAGGTCATTCTATCGATAAGTGTTAAAGGCTTAGAAATAAGATCCAAGACTTAATTGATGCTGGAAGAGTACAACTAGACTTTATTGAGACTCTAAATGTTAACAACAACTTGCTTCCAAATCATGCTGCTGTAATCAATATAATTATTGCCGAAGAACCCGAGTTCGGGATAAATCTAAACGAGTTGCCTATCCCTGTTGAACAAGCCACTTGGCTCCTTAAAGAAAAGGGACATTTGAAAGAAATTAACCTCTAAGATGGAACTTGCACCAAGCTAGCTATCTATCAGTTGCTTTGGAAATGTAAGGTGAAGAAGGAAGAAATATTGGAGATGACGATAACCAAGCTCAAAACCTTACCTATAGGTAATTGAAGGAATATAAGTTAGTAAGGGACCTTATGATTGTGTCTCTAAGTCAGAGCCGAGGAAAATTCGACTACTTGATAGATACATGGGTCTTACCTATAGTATACAATAAAAAAGTGCCAATAGGATGGGGGATTTAAGTTTCAAGAAGAAGACAAAGTGGGCCACATGATGGAAATGGCTAGGTCATGTCCAAAGATGATTATGATTAAATACAATAAGCAACTTGAGGAACAATCCATGTATGGTGAGACTAGAAAGTATATGTTCAATGTCTTAATTCCTCTCGAGAATGATAAAGAGACACCTTTCAATTACTAGAATCTCAACCAATCAAAGATTTCTACAACACTTGTTAGAGGGATTACTAAGACAAGTTGAATTTACAGCTTAAGAGAAGAACCAAGACAAAGCATGCAAGCATAAGAAGAGAGAATTTGAGCTAGATGCTCTTAATAAAATGATTAAAGCCAATGAATACAAGATTGTGGACCAGCTAGCTAAGGTTTCAACCCAAATTTTCCTTATAGGGCTTCTTTTATCATTGAGCCAACATAGAGAGGCTCTCTTTAAGACTCTCAAAGAAGTCCAAGTTCCTCAAGAGACTTCTATAGATAAGTTGAGATATATAACCAGTTCCATATTCACTATCAACTAGATTGCTCTTTCACTTGAGGAGTTAGGAGAAGAAGGAAATGGTCATGCCAAACCTTTATACATAGTACTGAGATGTAAGGATAAGATTGTAGCTAGAGTCCTCATCGATAATAGGTCCTCATTAAATGTCTATCTTTTATACACCCTTCGCCAGCTCAATATTGAAACTAATGAAATTAAACCCAACTCCATAGTCATAAGGGCTTTTGATGGGTCCAAGAGAGAGATTGTTGGAGAAGTGGATCTTTAAATAATGATTAAGCCTTAAATATTCGGCGTAACATTCCAAGTGCTAAACATTCCTAAGACCTTCAACATGCTATTAGGAAGGCCCTAGATCTATATAGTTGGTGCGATTCCTTCCAGCTTACATCAAGAGTAAAATTTATTGCTAATGGCTAGCTGGCTAAAGTCCTTAGAGATCATGAGTATGACATCTACAAGGAAACAACAATCCAAGTACATTAGGAGAGAAGAGGCAGAAGATTTTAGGTTGCAAATTTTTTACTAAGTATGTATAATTCATGGGAAGAAAGATGAAAACAAAGGCCTTACATTCAAGAAGGGGCAAATTTGAACTTTTGGCTTAGGATATGTACTTATAGGAAATGAGTTAATCTAAACCTATTTCATTTGAGGAAAAAGGGGTAATTGGCTATACAATACCCCTTTAACCTTTCTATGACTTAGGGAAAGCTTCATTGAGCTAGTACTAGAAGCAACAACCAAAAAGGAAGACAAACTTGAAGTATCGACTGCTTTACAAAATTGGTTCACTCTCCCCTTAATGGATAAAGTTACTCTAAAGTAAGGATTGCAACAGGGCATATCATTTGCTGAGTTTTTGTTCCTTTGTTTTAGTTCTCATTATTCATGATTAAGCCTCAGTATTCTACCAATAAAATTAGTCCTCTTAATTGATTCCCCCGACATATGACAATGAAATTATATTTCCTTTTCATGTCCACTTTTGTCCTTCCCACTTATCTCTTTTCTTTTTTTCCGATATTTTCAGATATAATATTCTTGATAAAAGTTGGGGATATCTTGCGCCTATAAATGACGAAAATATCAATATCTTGTCCAACCCTTTAAGTTTAGTTGTTAGGGATGATTTTGACATTCATAGAACAATTCAAGAGAGTTGGCAAAAATACGAACAGGTTCATATATCCCGTTGAATTGATTAATTTAAGCTCAAGCGATATCCCCAAGAACATAAGGATTGGAGCTAATTTACCTCTAGAATAGAAAAGGGAAATGACTAAGTTATTAGTTGAGTACTCCAAAGTATTTGCTTGATCTTACAAAGACATGCCAGGATCGGATCCATCCATTATAGTCCATAAATTACCCACTATAGAAGACATTAAGCCTCAAAGGTAGAAGCTTAGGCATTTCCAACTCAATATTTTGCCAAAAATAAAAGAGGAGGTTAAGAAATTATTAGAGGTTGGATTTATTGAAGTATCGAATTACCTCGAATGGGTAGTAAACATAATGCTAGTTTTGAAGAAAAATGGGAAAGTACGGATATGCAAGGATTTTCGAGACTTAAACCAAGCCACTCCTAAAGATAATTTCTCATTGCCCCACATCGATATTCTAATAGACAACAATATTGGGAACCATCTATTCTTTTTCATGAATGGTTTTTCAGGGTACAACCAGATAAAAATAGCCAAAAAAGACAAAGCTAAAACAACTTTTATCACTACATGGGTAACCTTTTGTAAAGTGTATGTAGATGACATGATTACCATATCCCAAGAAAGAGAAGATCATGTTAAAGTATTGAAGAAGCTATTTGAGAGGCAGTGCAAGTTGCGATTGAAACTAAACCTAAAAAAAATATGTTCGGGGTCACATCGGGGAAGTTGTTGGGATTCATAATAAGCCAGAGGGGCATTAAACTCGATCCAAATAAGGTGAAGGTGATTCTGGAATTACCTTCTCCATGAACACTTAAGGAGGTCAGGGGTTTGTTAAGGTAACTAAATTACATTACTCGATTCATGTCACAACTTACAAATAAGTGCCGCCCCCTATTCAGATTATTAAGAAAAAATGCCGCTCTAAATTAGGATTAAGAATACAAAGAGGCCTTTCGCAAGATTAAGGAGTATCTCATAAATCCTTTGGTTTTAGTTGCCCTAGAGCCAAGGTGCCCATTGTTTTTATATCTCTTGTCAAGCCTAAAATTCAATTTTTTCTTTTAATTTGATTTCCCACTTTTCAATTAATACTAAACCCTAACCCGTTTAATAGTAATCATCAACTAAAGAAATTGGGAAATTCTAGTTTTTTTATTTAGAAAATTTTTTGGAGTCATCACTCGACCGAAATTGGGAAAAAAGAGAAATCATAATCAATTAGGTAGATTGATTACGATTTAGCTACTAGTTTTCGATTTTAATTTAATATAAACCAGAGGATTCCCCGAATCCGGAGACTAACCTATTAAACCCTAGCGGGTACCACTATCTATTTACCAAAATTAGGATTATTCTTCAAATCATCTTTTTCAATTTTTTAAGAAAATAAAAAAGAAAAAAAAAAGAAAAAAAAAGAACCTAAGTTCTACATATTTTATTGTTGCCCTAAAAGCGCCTACATATACGTTAGCCGGGATTAGATGATTGTAATTCTTTCAAAAAAAATCTTTAATGTGTCGATTGATTTTAATTCCGAAAACTAACCGAGTTTATGTTCTTAATCAATTTAATTTATTCAAAAAAAATTCTAAAAGTGGTCTTAATTCTTGAATTCTTTTATTTAAAAAAATCTCTAAAATTCCTATTTTTTCAAAAAGGGTTTTTTATTAATTTTTATTTTTAAAAAATTTTTCCTAAGTGAGAAATTCTAAAAAAACAAAACTTAATATAAAAAATACTTAAGCTTATGCATATATATATATATATACATCTATTTATATACTATACTATAAACATAACTAAATAACTAATGAAATAATAAAATATATAAATAAATAAATAATCTAAACTGGAAAAGAAATCTAACCTAAATTTGGTCTCCAACATGCGATGAAGGACATTAGCGTTAAGTAGCTATTTAGGTTTATTAGTGACCAACAGTAGATTGTAATCAACGTTGTGGGGTTACTAGTGTCAACTATTGTTGCAACGGATCAGGCATGTGCCATTATGTGTAGTTCGCGTTGTACATTTTGGAGTTGTGTGAAATTTGTTTGATTTCACATAGTAGATGGACGAAGAATCTTTTTTTCTCCTTTTGGGCATGCTATGTGTATATGTAAAAAATTTTCCCACTTTGGTCTATATTTATAAACTCCAAAATGAATCTTTTATATCAAATCGAATCTCTCAAATATGAATCTCACAAATCTTTGTCACATTAGATTCAAAAGATTTATTGAGATTTAATATTAGATTTAAAAAAAAAAAGAAATTGCAATAGAATAATAAAAAAAACACGTGTTCTTGACAAGATTCGAACTTATGACTTTAAACACACTCCAATCCAACACTTCAATGCTTATCCATTAAGCCATTGACCTATACCTTGATTTTTAATATAATTAAATTGTACTTAAATCACGTGATTCTCTAAAATTATTTGATCTAAGCTAAAACTAAACTAATTAACCCTAAAATAATTTACTTCCTAAAACATTTAAAAATCTTTATAATTTTTCCTTTTCTCATTTTTTCTATTATTTTCATCATTTGACAATTTTTATTATTTCTTGTTATTATTTTTATTTTTCTATATATATATATATATCTTTTAATTAGGACCCTTTTATAAAAAATAAAAAATTAAGACTACAGAGGGGAAAAAATTAAATATCTACATCTCTCTGTCCCTTACGAGTCTATAAGATGTATGCAGAGGTAGAAAGATGGAGAGCGAAGAGCAAGGGCCATTTATTATCTAAGTAAGAAGTTCACTAACGGAGAGTAGAATTACTTCTGTATAGAAAGGACTTGTTGTGCCTTGGTATTGGTGATGCACTAACTTAATCAATATCCTTTATACTACATAGTAGAGTTGTTAATAAAAAATGATCCCCTCGAGTACTCAATAGAGAAATTGGCTCTAATTAGAAGAGTTTCTAAATGGCAAATGGTGCTATCTGAGTTCGACATAACCTTTGTGAGTTAAAATTCAATCAAGAGGCAAGCCTTGGTAGATCAATTGGTCAAATACCCCATATAAGAGGCATCTAAGGATAGGATGGTTCGGTTTGCAAATGAAAATATCCTGGCAACAATATACAATCTGGACCTCCCTAAGTGGAAAATGCATTTTGATGGGTACGAAACTCAAACTGTAGCAAATAGAATATTAGTATTGAAAATTTAGGATATACGTAAAAGCTTATTTGATATAACTCGAAATATAACTTGAAATGTATGTCAAGGTCATAAATTCATTAAAACAACCCATAGAATTTACATATTCAAGGGAAAATAATAACAAATAAATGTGAGTTAAAAGTTGAAAATTTCAAATTTTATTCATTATTTATTAAAAACAAGAAAATCATTAAACTTTATAACTAAATCATTGAGATATTGGACATAAGCTAAGAATATAAAAATTTAACAAGATGAAAAAAAAAGTATATATATATATTAATAAATAAAATAATATTTAGAATAATATGTAAGAAACTCAATTAACCACAATCGTAAAATTTCAAGCTCTCAAATTAAGAGCATTAAAAAATTCACATGAATAGCCTCAAGATAAATGTTAGGATAATAAAAGTTGGTTAAAGAGGCTCCCTAAATTTAAATATTGAAATGGAATATTAAAATACTAATATAAATTAAAATGATAAAACTAATTCCTTTATTTCATAAATTTTCGGAATATCGAAAACTAACTTAAAATGTAACGAGAGCTTAGAAATAAATTAAATAGTTAGGAACATTAGTAAATGTTATGGAATATAGTTAAACATAAATAATATGCAATTAGTTATTTAATTGAGTATATGTTGTAGAAACTTTAGTAAAATCTATTTTATTAAGCTCATCGCATACTTAAGTATTAAATATAATAAAATATATTTTAGTAATTAATAAATAATTAACCAAAACAAGAAGAGCCTCATGTTTTGACTAAACCATAGTAAAGTTGTCGGTTTTATTTGAAAACCATGGATACCCATGGTTTTAGAAAATAAAACAAGAGGAGACTATGGTTTTGTGCACATGGATTTGGGATATCATGCACACTTAACACTCTTATCTCCCAAACTTAACCATTGTAAATACTCCCTACCTTCTTCATTAGGACTGTTTAGATACTCAAAAAGTAAAGGAAATTTTTAGGGTTATTGGAAAAATTTTAAAAAATAAGGAAAAGGTGTATGTTACGCCCCGAAGTCGCAAAGTCATAACAGTCCCGCCGTGTAAACCATTCTATGATAGTAACTGGCCTCACAGTGCCTACCATAGAGATAATCTACACAAGGCGTTGACGACTCCTCGCTTTGAAGTAAACAGTTCGAGTAATACTTATACTACAATTATGATAATTATCACAAAGTTCTATAAAACATAGATAATTATAAATAAGTCCACAGAGCTTCCCAGGAAGTTTTACATAATAACTACAGTTTACTAATTTACAGAGTAACTAACAGTCTTCAACCTTTAACTACAAGGTCAGTCTAGTTACACATTTGCGAAATAACTTGATTCTCACACCCCTGGCTTCAAAAAGACTAACCTCTGGATAATTATAGGGCGGCATAGTACTTGAAGTGTTCACAAATCAGAACCTGCAAAAGGATCTATAAGGGTATGAGCAACTAAAGCCCAGTAAGTTGAATTGGAGACTCATGAATGCATACAAGCACAAACAGGGTTATCAAATAATTATTTCATGCAATGCAACAATCAAGTGTCATTGCACAACGTAGTCCGGTCCGTTGTGAAATCAGAGAAATTTCACCCACTCCAATCCGGGTTGAGGAGTTCCATGTTATGCAGCAGCTCACAACCAAACCCAGGCTTGTGCAATGGAGACCTCGCTCCTCCCGTGACTACCTTCGAACCATTGACTTCACCCCCGCCGCGACCTCCTCTCCTGTCACTTAGTTCGACTGAGGATGAAGAAGGGACCATTTTGCAATCCTGCGCTATCCCTTTCGAAGAGGTCGGTATTTGGTTGGAGAGTCCTATGATCCCTTAACGGGTTGCAATGTATGACGTTTTCGGTTATTAGGGTCGACTAAGATTAAATGCCGGTTAGGGTGTTCAACAAGTTCATACCAATTCAATCAGTCACAAAGTCATTCACAGTACAAATTCCAGCACGAATTCAGATACATCAAGCACATGCGCAAACTATTTACAATCACAATCATATACAAGCCTAAGTCTCCGAGTCCTACAAAACTAGTACTCTATTACAATAAGCAATAACCCAACTTACTTGAATTTGCTCAATCGCTCGATCCTCTAGTTGCGAGTTGATTTGTTCCTGAGTGTCCTATAATACAGATAGGTTCTTTTAGTACTTATATTTTATGGATTCTTATTCTAATTTATAATGTAACTCATTTTCCTCATGTATACCTACAACGTATTAATAATTCGTTGTATTTTATTTCTGGGTTCGGTTCCTAAACTAGATTCTAATTTTAATTCCTAAGTCGTAATTAGGCTCGAATCCCAATGTGACATTAATCACATTATGTTTGGGTATTCAAATATTCTATTGGGTCGTAATTTTGGTATTCTAACTATTCGGTACACGCTAACCCTAATTGAGGTATCGGATTTATTCCCGATGTGTAAAAATCTTACATTTTTAAGATATTTACTTAAAATTAAATATTATTTCAGATTTATTATTTTTCTGATTTCGATTATAATATTATCTAATAACCTTATTTTTATTTTAGATTTATTAATTTACATTTTCACATATTACTAATTTATTATATTACTTACCTAATTGCCCTAATTAACCATACTTAGTACCTAAAGGCTAGGATTAAGGTTCCACTGCAGAGATTAACTTTCCTAAACCTCTAATTAAGATCTAAATCAGTAATTAACATCCTAATCACTTAATTAACCCTTAATCACCCAATTTTACCATCATTTTAGGGCTAAAAATTAACTTAAAAATTTCGAAAATTAATTTTAAAAAAATGGCTTCATAGCACTGTTATACATCAAATGAGCATCCTACAGAAAAATTTTGAACTCCAAACTACATCCCTAAGCCTATTTATTTTTCGGTTTACTAATGCTCGGTTTTGAATAATTTGTTAGGAACCCTATATTTCCAAATCTAATTAAACTAAACCAATATTTTTCCCTAAATATACATACAATAAAACCTCAGAATAACAAGTTTCATAATTTTCTGGATAAAATAAATAATTTTACAAAATTATACAAAAATCGGGTGAATAAATGACTAACCGGTCCGAAGCTTTTGGGCCGTCCAAACCCGGTCCAATGTTGTCGGCCGGTCCAGGCGGTGAGTCTACTGTAGGGTGGTGGTGGTGGTTCGGTCCCAGGTGGTGGTGGGTGGTAGTTTTAGTTCACCTTGCTAATCTGCACAGTTTTTTTTTTCTGGAATTTCTCTCGATTTTTGTTGTGTTTCGATTTTTCTTAGATCACAAACTAGCCAAATGACTTCTAAGAATTTTTTTCTTATTTATAGACAAATGTGGTAATTAATGTGCATTAATTTGATGAGATTTTTGCTCCATTTCCTTGATTTTAGGCTTTTAGTTTGTCAAATTCTTATTGGTTAATTTTTTCTTTTCAGTCCACGACCTGACCTTGTTGCATTTATCTTATCCTGATTTTTTTCTGATTTTTTTATAATTATTTTGTATTTTTTTTAATTATTTACTTAGTTTTCGGCCTATTTTAGCAATTACGCGTATTTTTATCTACACGTAAATACATGTAAGGTACACGTGAACATTCCTAAATATTATTTTGGTCATTCTAAAATTTTTAGTACACATATAATTTATCTCTAGTAATTTCTTAGTTATTTCATGACACTTTTCGCCTTTTCGGTAATTAGCAGTTATTATGCTTAAAATTTGAAAATTTTATAGTCTTCTATTTTACTACTTACTTTCTTAAATTTAAGTTTACAGGATCATTTTTACTGGTATTTTGCTAAATAGTTTATAATTTGGGTTTGATCGGATCCTTTAGCCGATCATCCTAAACCTTGGGTTTTACGCTCAAACCTATAGTTACTTGGCTTGGCTTTAGGGCTTACAGTGTAAATCTACGAAATGTGGAGAACCCTGAGCAGAAGAAAATCTAATGATTAATGGCCACCACCACTACATACACCAAGTAATGCCCCTTTGGGCTGACAAAGCTACCACTACTACTGGTTATTAAATTCTCTTTTATTGGTGAGTTCAATTTTACATTTGATTTTTATAAAATTTTAAAATTTATTAAAAAAATTGGAAAATTTTATTCTTGGATAATTTCAAGTATATTTTCATGAAAAATTATTATTATTGTAAAAATCTTTCATTTTATATATCGCCTTTATGAAATTGGTAGTTCAAGATTGCTTTTCGATATGACTTTTAAAAGCTTAAACGACATAGTTTCCTTACCACATTTTTTCTATAAATACCTTACTACATATATAAAATTTCTATGCAAATAATTTATCTAAAATTTTCATTTTATTAGGGTTTATGTTTAGTTTTTAGAAAACTGATAAGTTGAAATTTAAAGAAAATCCCATATTTTCCACATGATTTTGTTAGATTTGATTTTCCATCGCTTTTTGAGTAATTTTTTGTTACATGCAATAGTTTGATCTTAATTTTTAAGTGGAAATAGAAGATTTTATAAAAACACAAGTTTTCGAAAGCTAAACATGATGATTTTTACTTAAGTATTTATGGAGATTTTTCCCTTAGATAATTAATTGATTATTATTGTTAAAGGTCCTTAAAAATCAATAGTAAATTAAGGATTTTAGCTACTATACATGAAGAGTATATATCCTAAAAATCATGATTTTTCGACCTAATATATAGCTTTTTGGTATATTAGTTCATTAGATGTGTTTAACATTCTTTTTGGTTGAATTTTAGGTTATGCACATAGATTTGGATGAATTTTCAAACCATATAAGTTTGATATTGGTAGAGTTTCAGTATGGTTAGGCACTGTAGACACTCCGTTTTTTTTTTCTACCCTTTTAGGTTTTTTTATTTTTAGGCCAAGTTTAATAAAAAAAATAAAAAATTGAAAAAACCCCAAAAATGAAAAAAGAAAATAGAGAAACCCAAAAAAAAATTGAAAAAATGAAAAAAATATATAAAAAAAAAATGAATTTGAAAGAGTGTCCAAAATTGTCTAAATCAAGTCAATAAGTCATGCAAGGTTAGGAAAGGTAATTTCATAGTCAAAAATATATATGCAATTTAATGAATTATGAGTCCTTGAAAAATCATATTCTAGAATTATGAAGTGTGCTACAATCAATGGAAGTTTAAAATTGGGCTATCATTGAAACTTTAAAAATAACTGGACGAATTAAAACAAGGTTAGGAATTTATTAAAATGAATTTGAGTTGAAAAACTCTTTTGTCATGGATATTTTTAATTACGTAATTGGCTTGAGGTGTTTTAATTGATCTAAGGAATAAATTGAATTAGGGTAGTTTTGGGTTTGAGGGCGCGATATAAATTCGGTCCAGAAAAATCGAAAATCAAGCTCCAGCTGAGCTGGCAGGTGCACATGCAAGAAAGTATAGAATCCAAGGTTCGGCTCTCTCCACGACGGCACAATATCCAATTTTATTTAAGGTCACGTGCCTACACATGCCTGGCTGCTTCTTCACCAACAACATGTAACGAAAACGAAGAAAAGACATGGCCAAGTTCAAATCTTGAACAAATTAAGTCGAATCTTTGTTATTTTTGCGTGGATTTGGTAAAACAACTTACAAAATCATTATCAAAAACGCCAAATCTCTTAAAGATTTACATTAACATTCACAAAAATAAAGATTTGAAAAAATCAATTCAAATTAAGATGTTATCCATGGTTGCCACGCTCGATCGATGATGATCCCAGGCTTTGTCATGGATTCGAATTAAACATCTATTAGAAAAATGAAACATCAAAAAAGGGAGGCTCGGAAAATATTTAGGAGAGTTGAAATACAAACAGTAGCAACACCACTCAACCACAATCCTCAGCTAATTCTCAGTCAAAACCAGACTTCACACCAATAACCTGTCCTCTCCTTCCATCATCACTCTCTCTCCCTGGCACTCAACCACCACGCACACAATGTTGCAACGCAACACACAGCAACAACCAACATGCGGCAGACGCCAACAACAACTACACATGCCATGCCTTGCCTCATACTCCGCGTAGCCAACTCTACTCTCGACAGCATCCATCACTCCCCTAACCAACTAACGCGACACCCATTCTCTCAACACACATCCAACAGAGTACCCATCATCATTCGACTGCCATCTACCCAACAGCCCCAATTACACACACACTACAACCTGAAGACCCAATCAACCTATGTATGCCCCAATTACCAGACCCACTTGATCTACTCCTTCAAATGACTCGACCCACCATCGGCACCCACCTATTAGTAAACAACAATAGACTACAGCAAGCGACAACAAACAACCCTGACTGTCTCTCACCATGACCCAACGCCAGCCACACATGACTCCCACACCCCCAGAACACCCTGCAACACTAAACAACCAATGCATGATTGCCCCTATTACTGCAATAGACCCTCGTGCTCGATGTCAGACCCAATCCGGAACCTCCAAACCTAAATCCACAACCAACCACCATTCAACTCTCTCGAAACCACCACTATAGGCTAAGGTGGTGTGTCCAAGCATCCTTTCACCAATAACTTTTCCATGAAAACGTGATTTCCCGTTTGAAATCTGTTTTTGATACTACTGAGAGGCGCCATGGTTGTGCCTATTCTTCTTCCCTTGTGGTAACCCGACCCGTATCCGATTAGAGCCCCATGGCCCGATTTAGATCCGACACATGTGACCACCTTTCCAATCCATATGTTAGAGTATAGGTTCATTTTTAGTGCTAGTTTTAGTTCTTTTCATTATCTGGTTTATTGTTATTTTGTGAGTTTTATCATATGTGTATATTAAGGCGTTGTGTTAGTTTTTTCACGGTTTGTATGAATAGGATTTTGTGAAAAATCATTACTAATATGAGTTTTTATAGATTTTTTATGTCTATTTTTATTAATTTGTGTCTTTCACATCTCTCATACATGTTTTAGCATAATATTGCATATTTTTAGTTAAAATTACATATTTTAATAAAATTCAATATTTTTGTTTAAGATTGTACTTCTATACAAAATTTGCATCTTTGCAACATTTTAGGAATTTTTAGGAAAATTGTTTTTTTGTTATTTAATTGGTTTCCATGAAATAAAAAATCTTAGCTTAGGTCTTTTTCAAAATTAGGTCCTTTTGGATTTCTCTTGAAAAAAAAAAGGGTCAACAAACATAAATTTGACTCAGTTTTTTTAAATAAAATGAACTAAACTACTAAAGCTTTTCTAAAAAATTAAGAACTACAGTTATTTTGAGTATGTAGGTACGTTACTTTCAAGGCAATAACAAAATTTGTAAAATATTTTTTTCCTTTCTAATTTTTAGAAAAAAATTCGTAATAAAAAAAAATAAATCAATTTTCATGCATTTTCACATTTATATACGTTTGACATTTTAAAAAAAATTATAATAATAAAAGGATACTAATTGATTTTCTTAAATTCTTACATGATGACAAGTGTCTTACTAAGTTAACCTCCAAATCCAATTCTTTTATTAAAGTTTTTAAAAAATATTTTTTTTTTAGAAAAATTAGTGGGCTAGTGACTTAATTAGGGTTTCTTTCACCCAAAAAATCCTTATCTACAAGTTTTTTCGATTGGCAATTGCTAAAATATTTTCAAAATATTTTTTAAACATTTTAAAAAATATATATTTTCCTTAATTTAATGTTGAGTATTTTATATTAAACAAGTTAAGTTTATTATAAAATAAATTAAGGAAAAATCCATAATATGACTCGATAGAATTAGTGACTCACTATAGATATGAGAAACTAGCCATGTAAAAATTAAGAAAATTAATTAATGGGCCTCTATTCTTCTTATTTTTCTTTCTTTAAATATGTTTATTATATAGTTGTATTAATCAGGTTTTAGTGATGCAGGCTTGTTAGGAAGAACCTAACCCAATAGGCCTTTTATTGAGGAATTTAAGGGAGTCTAATTTTTTTTTATTTTTTTGCAATATACGTATACTTAGATGTGATCAAACTTGTGTCACCTTAAGAAACTAAGATTGATCGCCATTGTATAACCCTCAAGTTATTGGAGTTTTTACCCCTGCATGACCATAATAAGTGAGTTAACTTATGCTTCTATGTAACTTATAAGACATTTCTTTAATAATGCTTAAAGCTATGGAGATTGAGACTTGTAAACCCCACCCTTTCGCATCATTTTGAAATAGAAGGAGTTAGTAATTTTTAAATTATAGAAGCTAAAAAATAATTGTTATAACCCATGGCTAAGTATGCCTTTATTTTCAAAAAATTAAATAAATTAACACCCTTATATATATATAAGTGTTCATGAGCTTTATTTAAAAAAATAATAATAATTTTAGAATTTTCTACACTTAAATATGTAAGTCTACATTAATATTGATCGCTAGTTCATAATAATTATACTCCTATAATTTACTAATTATCAATCCTTATTGTAGTATATGCATGTGTATCATATTGCATCACTTTTTTTTTCTTTTGTATTTGTATTCCTATGTTACTTCTTACATTTTATTATGTACATATTTGCCTATCTATATTACGTGTTTTATGTTATAAATAAAGTGGTGCAAAAAAAAAAAAAATTCAAGGTGGCATTGAGTCTTTTATGGGCTAGCAAATCAGTATTAAAGCAATTTTGTTAATGAGTTATAGTTTTATTATCTTTTTATGTGGTGCAGTAGTCGTACAATATTTTTGTATAATCTTTTTTACGTAAAAGATATTTCTATCTAACTTATTGTAAAATTCTCTTCACACTTTATGCATCATTTGTACTTATAGGAAATTTGCAACCTAACAAAGGTCTAGCCCATTGGTAATTTAATTGATGTAATCATCAGATTATAGTGAAGTTGTAACTCAGAAAAATTTTACAGTAATTATTATGCTATTATTTAATTGCTAGTTTCTATATTTGTGTCCGTGTGTTTTTGTTCTATTCATGATTAGTTCATTTTTTTTTCTTTTACTATAATTACTTGTTACACTTAAAATCTATAACATATACCTGTACACATATGTAAAAAAAAAGGGATTCTCATTACGCTTATAAAATAATTAATATCCCTTAGGTTATAAATTGTGATTGATATGTTACCCTTTAATCCAACATTATCCCTATAAAATTATTTTCTCTTTTATCGTCAATTATTATCATTGTAATCATTTCTTTCCTATGTCTCTCATTTTTTATATTATCTATATAGTGAGACCATTTAGAGAGTAATAATAATTCAATTATATGAATGATACAACTTTTAAGGAAACAAAGGAAAAAAAAAAAAAAAAAAAACTTAGTCTTGTATATACGTCATTACCCTTAAACTGCAAATAACTATCTTCTTAGTATGAGACCTTTCTATGTTACCACAATAGAAATTAGATTACCACCTCTCCATAACCAATGTCATCCTTATAGAATGATCGTTTACTCCTATCACCCCAGTTTGACTCATTCTAGTGTAAAGTAATTACCATTCTTTCATGAGTTATCATCCTTAAGTCATTCCCTTCTAATTTATCATCTTCTAATAGGTTTTCTTAGGGTTAAATTTTCACCTCCCAATATCATCTTACCATCTTTTATCTTCAGCTGCTAATCCCATTATTCCCATTACCATTAACTTTTTGTTAGTACAATAAGTTTGTCTAGATTTGTCAATATTGGTATAGGCTATTTGCAAGATAAAATGAGCATCTATTTTCAATAAAGTTTTTAAAAAAGAGAGGTTTCCAAAATTAAATAAAAAATTGTATGATTTATAAGTTATTGTTTCCCTTTAACTGTCACCCTTAGGTTTCCCTTTTTCTAATTTCATATTTGTAAAATAATCACTTAATTTGTTATCAATCAATTTCATTATCATTCTTATCTCTACAATCATATCTTAATCATCCCACTTTTAAGATAAATTTCTTTTGTTCTTAGGAGATGTTATTTATCTTTTTCTTTGTAACATAAGTTGTCTTTTGACCCTCAATAACAAGGGTTTAAAAAAAAAAATTATCAACCCACTTTAAGCTAGAAAGAAAAAAAAAAGAAAAAGAAAAAACCAAACACATGGCCTATTGACTTCACTTAGTGTTTTACCCGCCTACTCTAACCCTTGAAGCAAACACAAAGCTCGTCTCCACCATGAATTATCCCACCAATAAGCGTAATAAGCTTTAGCTTGGGGCAATGAATGGAGCATTATATAAAACAATCCATTTAACTGAGCTTAAGGCAATTTTAATCGATGAGCAAATCCAATTCCATAACCACTTTTTGCTTGGGGAAAGGCAACTCAATATTTGAAATTTTTAGAATGAAGAGAGGCAAACCATGTCCTAAACACTAACCTTAAACATACATGAGAGACAAGTGACATAATGTGAGTACTTAAGGCTTATTCCTTAAAGGTGCTTTGTCTTAAACTTAGTACATATGTTAAAATGATGTTAAGCATTCATTTCACTACCCTAAACACAATTATCCCTTACAAACCCATTTGAGCCTTCTAGGAATCTTTTTTAAAAATTATCCCTGTCAAGAACCACCTCATACTGGGGCAATCAAGAGGCTGGGGTAGTTAATTTGGAGAAAGGGAATAAACTAACTTGTGCTTGCCTTAGTTACACTAATTCAGGAGTAATAGATGTCGCAAATAATCCAATTTCTTTAGAATGAGTTTCAGATCGTATACACTTTACCCAAGCCCCTATACTCATTTAAACACTTTCCCATGGATCTTTCCTAAACACTCCAAAGCTATATATACTTCACCTAAAGCCTACAAAAGTTGAACCCATGGATTAGGGCTTTAATTCTCTTAAAATGGGAACTCGAAGTAATGGATACTAATCACCTAGAGAAAAATTTAAAAAAAAGGGAAAGAAAAGAAAGAAAGAAGAAAGAGAAATGAAAATGAGCAAGGTGATCATCTCCAAAGATAAGCCCAAATTACCAATGACCTCAAGGTCTAAATTTATGATGGGATCCCATGGTGAAAACCCATAAACCAAGGGTATTCAAAGAATAAACACATTAAATTCTCAAGCTTGAAGAAAAGCCATAATTCTATGGTCCCACCCACTATATTACCCCCAATGAAATTCTTTTAAAGAAAGAAATAGACTTCTGTTAAACAATTGCCTAAGATTTTTGACTTGTAAACCCGAGGTTGAATGAATAAAGATTTTCTCTCAAAATTAGCCACTGAAATAATATCGCTTTGTTAAAGCCATTGACTAAAAGCCCAACATTGTAAGCCTAAAAAAGACCTAGCTGATTGCTACGTATATCATCAACAAGACGAACTATAATTTTTGGAATTGATGTAAAGAGTGAAAATAGACCTGTAAGAGTATAAGAAAGTAGTCTTGGACTAAATGTTTCAAGTGATGGTAACTCTTCCTAAGGTGGAAAATAAAGGAATAATTGAATATTTCCCTAAAGGCATGAATGGTCATTTAGCCTAAGCTTGAAATCAGTGTTTCTAGAAAGTTCATAAATCATGAAATATACTCCAAGAAACAAGATTGAAAGAATGAACGATTAATGGACAATGGGGCAAGCCTATCGCTTAAATGTGATCTTCTAAGCTTATGAGATTCCCTTACTTACAAAGCAATTATCCATTAAAAAGAGGACATTTTTCTTTGAAATTTTTACAAAAACCTTTTCAAGAAAAAAAAAAGAAAAATGAAATGAAGAACTTTCAAAAGTTTACAAAAGAGATTTCTTAAAAAGCTAAAGTTTTCAAAGAGTCAATAGAATCCCTCAAGCTTAAGTCTATGTTAATCTGTCAAAATTCATCAACGTCTTTGAAATTCTTGGTTCGCCTACCTTTTAGGGTACTATCCATTTTTAGAAGTAATCTTGGATCACCTACTCATAAGAGCGCTATCTTATTTCTTGTTGGATCACTTGTTCATTGGAGTATCATCTGGTCCTTTCTAAGACCACATGTTTATAAGAGCATTATCCTATCTTTTCTAAGATTGCTTGTTTATTGAAGAGCCATCTAGTCCTTTTTAGGATCACTTCCTCAAAGGAGCATTATCTTATGCTTTCTTAGGTTGTATGGTTATTGGAGTGCCATCTAGTCCTTTTTAGGATTGCTTGCTCATAAGAGTATTATCTTATTTTTTCCCCACACCGAGGTTTATTGTTCTTTTGATTCCTAAGAGAGTTATCCTCTTAAAGATACCTAACCTTTTAAATCAAGATCTTATCCCTTTTACCTCGACCTGTCATGTTGGGACTTAATCCTTTTTACCCCAACTCGTCATGTTAGGACTTTATCCCTTTTACCCCAATCTGTTGAGTCGGGACCTTATCTCTTTTACTTCAACCCATTAAGTCAAGCCCTTATTCCTTTTACCCTAACCCATCAAGTCGGGATTTCATTCGTTTACTCTAACTTATCAAGTTGGTGCCTTATCCCTTTTACCCCGACTTGTTAAGTCGAGGCCTTACTCCCTTTACCCCGACCTATCAAGTAGGGATCCTATCCTTTTTACCCAAACCTATCAAGTTGGGATCTTATTGCTTTTATTTTGCCTTGTTTGGGCAAGATCTTATCCCTTTTACCTTAACCTATTAAGTCGATATATTATTCAATTGATCTTTCAAAACAGTATCTTTTAGCTAACCATTCAAGTTAGTAGTTCCTACCTTATCAATTTAAGCCAGTATTCAACAAAAATGGACATGTCTTTTATTTTTATAGCAAAGTTTTAATCAAACTTCGATACAAAAAGGGGTAGTTGTTGTAAACACCCCATTTTTGCTATCCTTTTAAGTTATTTTCTTTTTAGCTTTTTGGACCAAGTTAAATTAAAAAAGAAAAAAATTTGAAAAAAAGCGAAAAATAAAAAATTGAAATTGAAAAAGTATCCAAAAGTGTCTAAGTCAGGTTAATAAGTCATTTAGGGTTAGGAAAAGGCAATTCTATAATCAAAGATATATATGTGATTTAATGAATTCTAAGTCCATGAAAAATCAAGTTCTAAAATCATGAAGTGTGCTCAATTTCATTCCATGGAAATTTAAAATTGGGCTTTCATTGGAATTTTAAAAATAACTGGAAAATTAAAACAAGGCAAGAAATTTATTAAAATAAATTTGAGTTGAAAAACTCTTTTAGTATAGATATTTTTTATTATGTAATTGCCTTGAGGTGTTTTAATTAATCTAAGGAATAAATTGAATTAGGTTAGTTTTGGGTTTAGGGACCTATTATAAATTCAGTCTAGAGTTTAAAGCATAAAAATAATTTGTTTGCCTAAATATCAAGAATGAAGCTAAGTTGAGTTGGTAGGCACACATGTAAGAAAGCATAGAATCTAAGGTTTGACTCTCCACAACAGCATGACATCCAACTTTATTTAAGGTTACTTACCTAAACGTGACTAGTTGCTTCTTCACCAACAAATTAAGTCGAATCTTCATAATTTTTGTGTAGATTTGGTAAAAAACTTATAAAATCATTATCAAAAACACCAAATCTCTTAAAGATTTACATTAATATTCACATAAATGAAGATTTGAAAAAATCAATTCAAATTAAGATGTTATCTATGGCTACCATGTTTGATTGATGATGATCCCAAGCTTTATTTTGGATTTGAATTAAACATCTATAAAAAAAAAAAAAAAAGAAAGAGCTCATGAAACATTAAAAATGGTAGGGTCATAAAAGATTTGGGAGAGTTGAAATACAAACAGTAGTAAAACCAGTCAACTACGATGCTGAGCCAATTCTTAATCGAAACTAAACCTCACACCAATAACTTGTCCTCTCTTTACATTGTCACTCTCTCTTGAGCACTCAACCACCATGCACACAGCAGCAACCAACATATGATAGACTACTACAACAACCATACATGCCATACCCTGCTTCATACTCCACTTACATAATCCATGCAACTAACTCCACTATTGACAACATTTATTACTCCCCCAACCAACTAACCCGATACCCATTCTCTCAAAACACATCTAATAGAGTACCCATTTTCATTCTACAACTATCTACCCAATAGCCCCAATCACAAACAAAAAACAACTTGACAACTTAGCTAACCAACACATACCCTAACTACCAAACTCACTTGACCTACCGTTAATACCTACCTATTAGCAAACAACGATAGACCACAGCAAGTGATAGTAACTAACCCCAACTGTCTCTTATCGTAATGCAACGCTAACCACACACGACCTACACGAGACTCCTACATACTTAGAGTACCCTTGTGACACCAAACAACCATAGCACGACTACCCCTATTATTGCAGTAGAACCCTACCCTTGACGTTAGATCCAAACCATGGCTACCAAACCCAAATTCGTAACCAACCACCACTCAACTCTCTCGAAACCACCATTATAGGCAAAGGCAATGTGTCCAAACATCATTTCACTAATAACTCTGCCATGAAAACGCAATTTCCCATTTGAAATATGCATTTGAAATTACTAAGAGAAGCCATTGTTGCAACAATTCTTCTTCCCTTATGGCAATGTAACCCGTATTTGATTGGTGCCCCATGACTCAATTTGGATCCAACTCACGTGACCACGCATCCAACTCAAATGTTAGAGTATAGGTTTTATTTTTAATGTTAGTTTTAGCTCTTTTAATTATCTAATTTATTGTTATTTTATGAGTTTTATCATGTGTATATATTAACATATTAAATTAGTTTTTATACGGTTTGCACGATTAAGATTTTGTATAGAATCATTACTAATTCGAGTCTTTGTAGGTCTTTTATGTTGATTTCTATTGATTCTGTCTTTCACATCTCTCACATGAACTGCATGTTTTAGTATAAAGTTGCATAATTTTTGTCAAAATTGCATATTTTAATAAAATTCAATATTTTTGTTTAAAAGTGCACTTTTGTAGAAAATTTGCATCTTTTGTTTAAAATTGCACGTTTTTCATTAAATCTATATTTTAAAAATAAATTTAGAATTTTTGGAATTTTTTTTATCATTTAGTTAGTTTTTCATAAAATAAGAAATCTTAACTTGAGGTCTTTTTCAAAATTAGGTATTTTAGGGTTTTTCTTGAAAAAATAAATGGTTAATGAGCATAAGTTTGATCTTGTTTTTTAAATAAAAGAACCAACTCACTAAAATTTTTTAAAAAAATTCAGAACTGTGGTTGTTTTGATCTTAATTAATTGGTACACAAGCCCCTTTGGGGTAACTGTAAAATTTATAAAATATATATTCTTTTCATTTTTTAGGAAAAATTCGTAATAAAAAAAATAAAAGATTCATTTTCATATGTTTTTACATTTTTACATGCTTTCACATTTAAAAAAAAAATCATCAAAATAAAGGCCCACTAGTTGATTTTTTTAAATTCTTACATAGGAACAAGTGTCTTAATAAATTAGTCTCCATATCTAGTCCTTTGGTTAAAGTTTTCTAAAAATATACTTTTTAGAAAAATCAATAGGCCAGTGACCTAAGTAGGATTTCTTTTACCTAAGAAACCCTAATCCATTTTTTTTTTTTTTTAGTTTTACTAGTTGGCGACTACTAAAATATTTTTTAAAGAAAAATATTTTTTCTTAATTTAATATTGAGTATTTTATATTAAGCTTGCTAGGCTAAGTATAAAATAAATTAAGGAAAAATTGAAAATAGGATTGGATAGGCATAAACAAGGTAAATAAAAGTAGGGAAAATGGTGTTTTTGGAAAATTGAGGCAAATCTAGTGCCTGTAGATAGTGTTATAGAAGTTCTAGATGAGTTAATGAAAGAGTTGGTAGTTGTAAAAGGTTTTATAGAAGCTTTTGTAAATGTTAGTGCAAACTACCGACCTATAGAAGATATCGTAAGAGCTTCCCTAACCGAATTAACTATAACTGAACATCTAGTAGACCCTAGTAGGTTATGTGGAAGGTATTAGAAACCTAAGAAACCTCGTAAAAGGTTAAGTAAAAGGTCTAAACAATTTATATAAAGGTTATAATACTAGATACCCAGAATCAACACTTATTGAATATTTAAAGAATGTTAAACTAAAATGAAAGTTTAATAATTAAAACACTCTTACTCTAATGAATTGCATTGAAATTGAAATATGACTTGCGATCTAAGGACCATCGATGACAAAAGGACTAAGGCATTTGATTTAGAAAAGCGAATGGGAATATAGGTAAGTGGGATCAATGCTTAATTGCATTTTGGAATACTATATAAAAGTACTTGGAAACTGATGTGTACACTTGTTTGTGGTTATAAATAAGTTGATTATGCGCATGTGACATATGTGCTTGGAAACTATTTGCTATGTTGTTTGATTGTTATACTATATATTATGATTGCTTTGTTGTGTTACGCTTCTTAATTTGATTGTTTGTAATTGGTTGGAAACCCTTAAAATGGACTATGTTAAAACTTAGACATAAACACTAACTGAATATACATTATGTCACATCCTGGCATAGTACGGGATGTACCATTACATAGGAATATCTATTGAAAACTTGACTTAACTTGCTCATTCTTCAAAAGATAATATTGTTTACATAATAAAGGAGTTTTTACATCGGAGTTCAGCTGGATTCCCTATTACAACTTATGTGTACAACTTAATATTTATATGAAAACGTAAACTAGCTTTTTCTTTTATCATCTTCATAATAATAATATCTCTAACCTAGTACAAGCTCCATACAAAAGTTGCTGACTCCGACTCATGTTCTTAGTATATATATCCCCCCATTAGCATTAGGTCCTTCGCAATGCTATTAACCTGAAGATAAAACATTTTATCCCCTCAGCTACTGAAGTTGAGTAAGAATAGATAACAAACAAAATAATATAGACAATATGATAGACAATACTACATATTACAACTGAAACATTTCAATTATAATCTGCAAGTTCAACTTTACATATGCATTTTCCCAATGGGGCATTTACTACTAGCAATGCAACATGTTATGCTCATGTACGTAGCATGCATTAGTACCGATATCCTATGCCCTCGAAACTTCTTCCAATTGGTCGACATAGTTAGGTATCTATATACAATGTCTAGGAACTTGGGGCAACAAGGAGCTATTTAGGAGTAGGACCCCCAATTTTACAAAATTAAACTACACATTGTAGTTCACCAAATCAAAGTGACAACATTTCCAAATTAGATCATACATTGTAGTCTACCAAATTTGACTATCAAAATAGTCACAATGCTCGAGCTATGAAATCTATATGCTTTCAAAAATTGAGTTCATAAGGCCATGCTTTTTTCATAATTATTTGGAAGCCTCATTATGAAAGTTCTTAACTGTAAGTCCCTTTTTATGCCATGCCATGATATGCAACAACAACTTAAGAATATCAATCAACACAATCAATCTCCTAGTTTTATTCAACCCAGTGATTTGATTCTAGTTTTCAAACTCTCCCTAGTAAAATTCTAGTATCTTACTTAAGGTTCACTTAGGTGGATACTTAGAAGATTGAGTTAGCAATCACTTAACTTCCTTGGTTAGTACAATCATTCGTAACACAAATCATTGCTCAACATGTAACATAATAGTTTAACTAGAACATAGTTGTTGTCATTCAAAATCAACACATCAATATCCACTATAGTAGCATATCAATTCAACCAGGATATGCCCATATTCAATCAATACAGCATCAAACAGCACACTTTGTTATGAGTAGCAATACATCTATTCTAAGCATAGGTTAGATCCACTTACTTAGGCTTCGTAATATTACAAAATCCTAAACTTCATGATGTGATCTTTCCTTACTTATCATACCTATGAAAATATAAAATAGTCTTCAAATAAAGTATAGGTTAAACCAGAATTATTATAAGCTTTTATTTCCAAGCTTTTAAACTTCATTTGTTCATATGTTACTCATTTCCTATCCAATTTCAATAAACTTTATATCGTCACAATCGTTATTTTGAGTGCTATTAATATATATTAAGAAACAAGATTGATCAATATTGTCAAAAACCTAAAAATGCCCTTTCATATTACAACTCGACCATATACTACCGTAACTCCGTAATTGACCTGAGTAAGCTTTTGTACTGAATTAAAAACTCTAAAAATTATACTTTCCAAACTTGTCAACAACCCTTATTATACCTCCCCCCCCCTAAAGTGGTCATTTAACATGGATTTAATAAACATTCTAATAATACTAGTTACTATATTACATATTAAGCTAATATATAGGTTTATACTAGGAAAATACATAACAAATAGTATACAAGATTGATTAATTTCATGAAAAATCCTATAGGCTCATAAAAATAAGTGGTTTAGTTAGTGATCACTAATTACACTAAATTGGTTATTATCTATTTTTATGAAAATAGCAATTTTAGCTCTAAATTATGCAAAATTAAGGAAAATAAACAAATTTAAGTGTGAGAAAAAAAAAAAGTATTCCAAATATTATTATAAACATCTAGAAATCAAAACATGTAGGGCCCATTCATTAATTTCATCAACAACTAATTATTTTAATATTTCTGCAAAACTGGCAATTTTATTCAAAATAATTATAAAAAATAGTAAACATACTTAATTTTGAAAATTATTGTTACCACAATTAAACATATATATATTAGGTGTATTATATACAAAAATTTAGCTTGAAACAACATCAGCTAATATTTATAAAAATTCATTCAATTTTTACCCAAATAGGGCATTTTCTTAAGGAACCCATATTTTTACTAATTATTGAATTAAAATAAAATTACTAAATTAACTTACACCTAAAATAACTGGACAAAATCATGTTTCATAATTAAATAACTTCATTTGATACTTTTAGAAATATTACAAAGTTTCGATTAAAAATTTGGTTTACTTAAACCAATTACCTCCAGCCACCCAACCTTGTCGAAACATCTCCTCTAGTGATGGTTTCCTTGACCCTAAATGGTCACCACAACTGGACACCAACAACCTGTTAAACTGGCTTGATCAAATTCCATACTCTATTTTTGCTCTAATTTTCTTTTTTTTTTTTCTAATTTGTTTTGAAATTTTCTTGAGTGTTTTTCTAATATTTTCTGACTTCCAAAATGTTGTTTTTGAAGTGTACATGCCCTATTTATATTTTTCAAATGGATTAGGATTTATAAAAATTGGACACATGACTTACACATGTCAGTTTCTTATTTTTCCAAAGCACGAAGTGTCATTTTCTTATTATTTACCTTTTGACTCATTAATCCAATTTAATCCTTGGTTGCCATAGCATGGGATGACCCATCCTTTCATTTTTTTTATTAATTTTCCATTTTTTTATATTAATTTACCTTATTTAAATAATAATTTCTTATATTATATGTGTATTTAAAACAAATAATGAATGTCTATGCTAATACATGTATAATTCAACTTCATTTCCTATTTTTATAAGTTAAATAACTTATCTCTAATATCCTGTTATATCTAAATGCTCAAATTTTACAATTATCGACTTTATTGATAAATTGTCGTTTTTCTTAAATTAATATTTTTATATAGCTTATTTTGATAAATTGACTTTACTTAAATTACTTCGTTTAACTTTACTATGAAGTTTGAAATAAAATTGATAACTTAGTTCGATACCCTAAATTTAGGAGCTCGGATCTTAAAGTTATTGAACTAGCTTAAAATCTTCGGGTATTACACATTGCAACCCATTAGGGGAAGCGATTAGGATTTTTTACCAAATACCGGAAGTAGCTGAAATGGACTTAATAATGATAAACCACTCCATACTTTTTAGACACATTTAGGCATAAATTAACCATAATTATATTTATTTCTCAAGTTCTTGATATTTCATTGTGTAATATATCAATTTCAAATGATTCAAGAGCAAATGAGACAAAATTCTACAAGAACAAGGAGATTTATAGCAATCACGGTTGTGATAAGGGAATAATGCTAAAGGAAAATTAATTGATATTCAATCACTGGTGTGATAATGGAAGATTTAAGTGTCCAACATTTTTCACACCGTCCATCACAGGTGTGAATAAGGGAAGTATTGAGATTTCCTTATTAGTTACAGCCGTGGTTGTATACTAGGAAGATGATCACTCCTTCAATCACGAGCATGGGGAGATAAATAAGTTTGACGAGGATTTCATGTTCATAATCATGGCTATGATAGGTGAAGAATATGTTTTTTTGAGAAAATCATGCCCCGAGTCACAAGTGCGATAATAATAGACACAGTGGTTCTTTTTAAATTATTTTACATGAACAGATACGTAGAATAGGTCTTAACACTAAGGGGTATCTTGAAATGGTATATTTCAAGCCTTTTGACAAGAAGAATATAAATACACTACAATTTTTAGACAAGCCATCAGAAGATAGATCATACATTATATATCATATCACATCATCAACTCACAACACATCAATCCATCCATCTTTGTACTCATTTTGTATTTTTATAATTTTCTTCTATATAATAATTAATGTCTATTGTACTTTTCCTGGAACTACTTGAGAGAGAGACAACTGGACTTTATTGTTCATGTGTTTATGAGACTTATACAATAGAATAAAAAGGAGTTTTTACTGATTATATGTTCTATTTCTTATTAATTATGATTTCTGTTGGTTTATGTTATCATTTCATCATGTTTGAGTAATAATTTAATACTTGCTACATCCACTCAGTATAATCAAATGCATGGATTAGTACGTTCCTAATATTGTTAATTTTAAATGAATTGAACTTAATAAATCTAAGTACGGTATAGTACATGACATTATCTTAAGCCAGATTTCAATAGAATATGTCAAGAGACAGTTCTATTGAATAGATCTAATTCATTAGAACAATTTACTCCTAATAGTAAAGATATTATTAGGAAAGTTATTATTAGGAAAGTTATTGCATCCGTAGAGAAATTGATAAATTAACACAACATTAATGCGATTCGAGTTGGCTGTTAATTCAAAAGATATTATAATAGACACAATTAGTATTACGAGTAGGTAATTTTTAGAGGAATGCTTATAAACCTGTAATTTTTCACAAATAAAAAGTATTAGGACAAAAAAGTATATTAGTAGTATCATGCTAAGTAGTAAAGCAAGTCTACATATTAAGTGTGGTGTTAGTAATTGTTTTCATAACTATTGTGTTAGTTGGCATTAGTTTGTACATTAGTGTAGTTTAGCTAACAATTTAGAGTTTTAGTCATTAATCACTTGGTAAATTGAGTTGCTAGATAATAGGAAGATTAATTAGTACTAGTTTTTATATCATTCCCAATAAAAACAACCCTATACTCATTCGTGCTCTAAAATAATAGATATACTTACCTGTTACACTGAATTAAGGATAGAATATAGATTTATAAATTTTAAAACTCGGAAGCTCTATTTAGAGGCAATTAGGGCCTTCCCCCACCCTTCAGGTCGAACTAAGTGATAAGAGAAGGGGCTGTGGTAAGGTTAGGGGCAATGGGTTTAAAGAGGTCTCATGAGAGCATGCCTCCATTGAATAAACCTATGTTTGGCAAGATAGCATTATAGTTGAAGCATACCTCTATTATGTAAAACCCCCTCAACTTAGGTTAGAGTAGATGCATTTTCTTTAAATTCATGATAGATCAGACAACGTCATGCGGATGGCATATGCTTATTGCATTGTATTGCATCTCATCTAACTAATCAATTGACAACCCTACTTAATTGTTGTACTATGTATACTTCTATCTCTATCCCATTACTAAGTGGTGGTTGCACATATTACCATAGTTCTTTTGCAAGTCCTAAAAGGTAAACACCAAGATCACCCTTAGGTACACAAAAGATGGGCAGAAGGTTTGGAGAGAGGAGTAAATGAATTGGAATATTCTTTTAGTCTTTGTTTTGCAATCAATTAGGCTATTTAAATAACCCCAACTAACTTATAATGTTGTATTTATTGTAAAATTGATTTTAGATTTGTTTATAAAATTTCTTGTACAAAAATTCCAAGTATTTTTCAAAGGAATTATATTAATTAAACTCTCTTTTTCAAAGAATTATACAAACCATATATCTCTATTTTGCTTTAGCTATAGAACTAAAGATGCTTTAGAGTTGTTTAATTACATATGCCTTATGTATACCAAGTCTATGATAGCAGCTGAATGGTTAGATCTTGTTATAGATTAGTGTACATGGTAGGAGAACTACATATCTCTATTTAGCTTAGCTATTGAACTAAAGATACTTCAAAGTTGTTTAGTCATACATACCTTATATTTACCAAGTTGATGATAACAACTGAGTGGCTAGGTCTTGTCATAGATAAGTATACGTGATAGGATTGTTATGACTCTATCACTCTTAGGGTGTGACAATGGAGCAACTAATATATCAGGACGTGGAATAGGGGCAGTATTGATATCCCCTAAAGGTAGCCATTTCCCTATTGTGGCTAGACTTACATTTTTCTACACCAACAATATTGCAAAATACAAGGCTTGCATTTTAGGCGTCAAAGCAGCCATAAATATAGGGGTCCATGAGTTGAAGGTATATAGAGACTCATCTCTAATTATCCTTCAGACGACCGATGAATACAAGACGAAATATCCAAAATTGGTGTCTTGCCACCAATACCTTAAGGAGTTGGTAGAAAAGTTTAAGGACATCTCCTTCACATATATATCGAGGACTTGGAATCAGTTTGTGGACACTTTTGCTACACCAGCATCCATGGTCCAAGTGTTAGGTAGGCTAGAGATACAAACCTTAAAGAACATGAGCCTACTTTCTATTTGGTGACAAAAGTAGCTAAAGAAAAGAACCCTTGGTTCCATGATATTAATTTTTTTCTTCAAACCAGTACATACCTAGAAGAGGTAAAGACCAAAAAACTTGAGAAGGTTAGCAAGCTACTTTTTGCTTAGTAGGGCTAATGGGAATTAAGCTATCGGACCTTTAATGTGCAATCGAGTTTGAGGACTGGAGGAGCTGGCATGACGAATCCTTCTATTCCAACTAACCCTTGCCAAGGTTGAGTACTTTTTTGCTGAGTCACCCTTCATGTCGTATCATATTACTATCCATTTTTCTACAGTATGCCGAGTTGATGATTACTCTTTAACGTTAAGCCGACCATTTACTCGGCATTTTCCTTGCTAGAAAGCCGAGAGAGAGAGAGTTTGGATTGACTAAGCCACCACTGCTTAAACAAGCCCTTTTGTCCATACTTTTTGTTTGTATCTTCTAACAACCTTGCCAATGTAGCATCGCTACGCATATAATATCATGTGCAGAATCCTTTATACCAATGATTATTTTTCTTATATATTTATTTTTATCCTTTTCTATCTTATACATTACTTCCTTAGGAAATGCCCTTTTTGTTTTTTCCTTTTTAAGCAGGTTGCCCTAACTTATGGGCATAAATACCCTTGTACTTGTAATTGTGACAACAATAGATCATTCTTAATATATACTCTTTAAGCATTTTTTTCTTCCTTATGTAAATACTGTTTGAGCATCACTCTTATCCTTTCCCTTAAGCAAGGTTAGGTAGCGAGTAACCTTATCGGACCAATTCATATGTCATATCGAATTGAGCCATAAGTCCTCAAAAGTTCATTAGTACGTTATATCTTTTGGAGCTATTCTTGGTTTTTGCTTACTGTTTCATTCTTCATTTTTACCCTCTTGCACTTTTCCTAATTAATCATTTTTGAGCTTTCTGCAAGCTTAGACCCATCCAATGACCGACCTTATCTATTCTTAGTCATGATTCGTAACATCTTGGTATCAAAGTGGAGGTTTTGTGTGAATTGTAGTAGTTCCTTTTGAAGTTCTATTATAATTTGTTTTGTGTGTGTGAAATAGAGCAAGCTATTATGTTATTAATTGTTAACTTCCCAAAGTGTTTGTTTGAGTTTGAATCTGCGAGGAAAAATTATAGACCCAAATATGAATGTTGGTACTAGTGATGATAGTGGAGTTGTCTACCATGAACGACAATCTTTGGGAACTCCCAAAAGCACTGATGAGAGACTTGATGAAATAGCTAACCTCTTAGCAAATCTGACTCGAGCTATTCATGTGTTGTCTTATTGACCCACTATGGCTGTGTAAAACACTTCATAATCTACTCAACCTATTAGAGATCAGAACCCAGCTCGACCCATTTGAGATAAAGGAGTTAGCGGACGAGTAAGGTGAAAGATAGACTTAAGAGAGCTTGATGAAGAGGAAGAAGAGTATTTGGAAGAGGAGCGTATATGAATCCCCAAAGCATCTAAACATGTGAAGCTTCAGATTTTGAGTTTCAATGGATCTGGGAATGCTAATGAGTATTTAGATTAAGAAGAGAAGGTAAAGCGTATGTTTGATTACTATTAATATGAGGATTATGAGAAAGTGAAAACTGTTGCTGTTGAGTTCTTCGGATATGCCGCCATATAGTAGAAGAATTTTTAGGCCATGAGAGGACGAGAGGGGTATTGAGAGATTAAAACTTAGCCCGAGATGAAGAGAGTGCTCAAAAACAGATTCATGCTAAAAACATACCTCCAAGAAACTTTCACTCAGCTTCAGGAGTTGAGACAAGGAGGTTGAACTGTTGACGATCATGTCCAAGAATTTCAAATGCTTATGATACGTTGCGAAGTGGAGGAACCACCAGCTTAAACAGTCTCAAGGTTTGTTACTGGGTTAAGAGAGACATTTGAGACGTTATAGAGCTCCAATGATTTGACACTATGGATGAGGCTGTTAGGATTGCCCAGTAAGTAGAGAGGTAAAGAAGAAGCCGAGTACAAGCGAGGTTGTCGACTAGCCAACTAGGACACGCAAGTCACTGAACTCTACCGAGTATAGAGCCAAGTAAAAAGGTAATGTAAGAGCCAAGTAGAAAAATTGACTTGATGGTAATGTGCTGACCCAAACTTATGAGAAGGGGCAATGGTCTAGTAGGAAGACCAGCTAGATAAAGTGCTTTAAGTGCTAAGAGTTCAGATACATGGCTACCCAATGCTTGAATCGATGGACGATGGTCATCAAGGAAGACATCTTGAAGCTCGAAGTAAAGAGTATGGATGGGGAACTCGAGGAGGAGGAGGTTCTTACCGAGAAGGAAAGTGTGAGAAAGAGTTAATTGTAGAAGACGTATTTCCTAAGGACTTAGATTAGTTACTCATGGTTGTTCGACGCACTATGAACATGGAACTCTTACGAGAGGAAGAGCAAAGAGAGAATTTGTTCTATACTACCTGTAAGGTGAATGATCAAATGTGTACCCTCATCGTGGATAGTGGAAGTTGCACCAATATAGCATCAGTCGATCTTATTTCAAAACTGAAGTTGCTGACTGTTTCACATCCAAGGTCGTATAAGTTGCATTGGTTAAGTGAGAAAGGAGCATTACATGTCACTTGACAAATATTACCCCTGATCACTATAGGGAATTACTCTAACCAAATTCTTTATGACGTATTGCCTATGTGTGCTTCCCACGTGTTGTTGGGTAGGTTATGGTTGTTTAACAAGAGAGTTATTTATGACGGCTATAGGAACATGTATATGTTTGAGAAGGATGACCGAAAGATCATGCTGAATTTGATGCTGTTAAGAGAAGTTAATAAGTTACAGACAAAACTTATTTGCATATCGAAGAAGGCTCTAGTGATAAGTAGAGCTGAGTTCCGAGAGGCCATCAATGCTAATGAGCCAATCCTTATGTTGGTTGAGCAACTACTGGAAATGAAGGAGCAGGGTGAGTCACCTTAAGAAGTCAAGGAGATGTTGATGAATATGTTAACCTGTTCCCAAAATAGTTACCTGAGAGGTTACCCCTAACTCGAGGCATAACGCATTGCATTGACTTAATACCCGGTGCTGTACTACCAAATAAGCTAGCTTATCAAATGAATCTCGAGTAAGCTTCTAAACTCTAACGTCAAGTCAATGAGTTATTATAAAGAGGCTATGTAGGAGAGAGTCTCAACCCTTGTGCTGTGCCTGTACTTTTAATGTTGAAGAACGATGGAACTTAGGAAATGTGTATAGATAGCCAAGCCATGAATCACTAAGGTACCTCCGAAGTCAAATCAAATTATCGAAGCGGCAGGCAAGATGGGTTAAATTGCTTGAAGGATTCAATTTTATGATAAAGTACAAGTAAGGAAAGAGAACGTAGTTGCAAATGCTCTTTCAAGGAGATATGCACTTTTATCAGAATTGCAAACTAGATTGTTTAGGTTTGTAAGTATCAAAGAATAGTACTCTAAAGATCTACGCTTTAGACTCGTAATTTCGCGATGTGTGGATGGGAAGAAAGTTGACGAGTATCATATGGAGGATGGCTACTTGTTCCGACTCGAAAAATTATACTTGCCGATTTATTCATTGAGGGAGCTACTAGTCAGTGAAGCCCACAATAGAGGTCTCTCAAGACATTTTGGGGAAAGAAAGACATGTGAACTGTTGAATGTTCGATTCTTTTAGCCGAAGATGAGGAGACATGTACATTGAGTTATTGAAAGCTATGTCATATATAAGAAGGCCAAATGCCAAGCCGAGTAAGGGAGAGCAATGCCCCTACCTGCCCCAATGAGGCTATAGACTAAATTGAGCATGGACTTTGTCTTCGAGCTGCTTGAGGTAAAAATTCTGTAATGCTCATTGTGGATAGGTTTAGTAAGGTAGCACACTTCGTACCTTATTCAAAAACTAACGACGCTTCGACTATTTCTTCTCTTTTCTTAGAAGAGATTATGCGAATACACAATATGCCCAGAAGTGTAGTCTTCAATAGAAACCTGAAGTTCTTGAGCCATTTTTGAAGAATCTTGTGGTGTTGACTAGGAACCAGATTACTCTTTAGTACCTCATGCCATCCCTAAATTGATAGCCAAATAGAAGTAGTTAATCATACTTTAAGGTCATTGTTCCGAACTACAGTAGGCAAGAACTTGGCTAATTGGGACGTTTACCTGCCAGTGGTTGAGTTTACCTATAACTGAACAGTACATGACACCACTAAGCAGACTCCCTTCGAGGTGGTCTATGGATTCAATCCCGACTTGCCCCTTGGCCATGCCCCTATACTAATACCTATGCAAGAGGACTATGACACAACGGCTAAAGCACAATCCTTTTAGCACATCTATGACAAAGTTACTGGACACATCGACCAAGCTACGAGAAGAATGCGAGAAAAGACCAAGGGTTTGGCCAAATAATTTCAACCAAGAGACTTGTTATGGCTGTACCTTAGCAAGGAACGATTCCCGAACAAAAGGAGGAACAAATTATCTACAAAAGTAGAAAGACCTTTTAGAATCCTCTAAAAAATCAATGACATTGCCTACAGGTTGGAATTACCCGAGGACTATGGGGTTTCTAATCCCTTCAACATTGTCGACCTTAGTCCAAATTACCTTGATAGAGAATTGAGTAAACACCATTTGAATTTAATCCTAAATCCAAAATAACCCAAAGGAAATGATGGGAATCAAGCTACCGGATTTCTGACCCGCAGTCGAGCTCAAGGACTAGAGGGACTAGTACGATGAATCCTTCTGTTCCAACCAACCCTTGCCAAGGTCAAGTACTTCCTTGTCGAGGTCGAGTACTTCCTTTCTAAGTCACCCTTCACGCCATACCATATGACCGCCAATTTTTCTACAGTATGTAGAGTTGATGATTACTCTCTAATGTCGAGCCAACCAATTACTCGATATCTTCCTTATCGAGAAGCCAAAAGAGAAAGTGTCTAGATTGACTAAGCCATCCCTACACGGATAAGCTCATATGTCCATACTTTTTATCTGCATCTTCTAACGACCTAGCCAATGTAGCATCGCTATGTATGTAATATCATGTGTAGAATCCCTTGCACCAATAATTGTTTTTCTTGTATATTCATTTTTACCCTTTTGTATCTTGTACATTACTTTCTTAAGAAATACCCTTTTATCTTTTCCTTTTTACGTAGGTTGCCTTAACTTATGGGTATAAATACCCTTATACTTGTAAGTATGACAACAATAGATCATTTTTAATATACACTTTTTGAGTAATTTTTCGTCTTTGCGTAAACACTATTTATTTACTCTCAGCATCACTCTTATCCTTTCCCTTAAATAAGATTAAGTGGTGAGTAACCTCACTTGACTAATTTGTCTATCATATCGAATTGAGCCAAGAGTCCTCAAAAGTTCCATTTGTGCATCATATCCTCTAGAGTTGTTCATGGGTTTTGGTTATTCTTCATTTTTATCCTTTTGCACTTTGCTCTATTAATCCTTTTCGAGTTTTCTGTAAGTTTAGACCTATCCAACGATCGATCTTGTCTATTCTTGGTCAAGGTTCACAATAAGGGCTATGTTATACCAACTATCATTCGACGCTACATTATTAAGATGCATAGATAGGAAAGGAGTAGTTATTCTGATGAAGGAAGTACATGAAGGGGTAGGTGGTCCACACGTGAATGGGTACATATGGGCTAGAAAATCATGTGATGGATTATTATTAGTCCATGATGAAATCAGATTGTATCACATACATGAGATACTGTCACATGTGCTAGGTATATTTTGACCAAGTAAATGCTCTCCCTCAAGAGTTGCATGCTTTATCTTCATCGTAGCCATTTTCTATGTGAGGAATAAATATTATTAGCCAAATTAACTTGAAAGCAATGAATGGACATAGATATATATATCAATTACTTTATAAAGTGGATGGAAGCTTCCTTTTATGCAAATGTCACCAAGGGGGTAGTAATCAAGTTTTTCAAAAGGGATATAATTGCTTGGAATAGAGTGCTATAATCAATCATCGCAAACAATGGCACAAACCTTAATGATAAACTCATGATGGAGTTGTGCCAGCAGTTTAGAATCACTTATAAGAATTCTACACCATATAGGCTATAGATGAATGGGGTAGCAAAGGCTACTAATAAAAACCTTAAGAGGACTGTTGAGAAGATGACTATGACCTCTAAAGATTAGCATGAGATGCTACCTTTCACACTCATGGCCTAGAGGACTTCCATTAGAGCATCAACGGGAGCCACACCTTACTCTTTGGTATATAGGATTGAGATAGTTTTGCCTGTTGAAGTGGAAATACCCCCCCTTAGGGTATTAGCTGAAATTGAGCTAGACAAAGCTAAATGGGTTAAGAAGATGATAGGATTCAAACCCTTCGGCCCATTACCTAAAGTCGAGCTAAATGATTGCATTGACTTACCTAACTAATACTAGCTCGAGAACCATTTGTGGACGAGAATTCAATTATAAACCTAAGCCTACTTTATCTTACTCAATTAGAGTGCTAAGCTCTAATTGTAATTAAGACAATTCTCGAACTGATAAGCACTAGATTCCCTTCTAAGCCAAGCTATCTAGTTTCTGACTTGAAGAGGTTTAGATAATACATAATATCCGTACTTAAACCTGACTCAACTTAGGTCGGCTAAGACTACTACCTTCTTTTTAACCTCTTCCAAGCTTACCCCAATAAGTGCTAAGCTATTAGAGAACCTACCATACAATAGCTATCAAGCATCTGATCACCAATGCCATCTGGGCATGTATCTTCTGGTGTAACATTCTAAAAGGTTCTTTCTTTTTCCGTATGATGTACTATTTATCATTTTTACCCCTTTTTGTATGTTTAAGGAATCTTTTGTATCTAATCCTTTTGTCTTTTCCTTATTTATGGTAACCCTAGTTAAGGTCATATAAATACCTAACTTACCTTATATGTAGACATATCACTTCATTATTGAATACAAAACTTTATCCTTTAAGAGCACCTAGTCATGTCTTCTCTTTTCCCTAACTCTTATCTATTCCCTTTAGTAAGGAGTAGTGGCGAGTAACCCTAATCCTTACTTGTGTCTCATATTAAGTGCATATTACGCTGAGTAAGATCACTTGGTAGATCATATCTAGTTGGTAGCTACTTGAATTTTACTATAATCCTTTCGTTTTCCTTTGTTTCGATTTTTTATGGTGCAACTTCCATATGTATAAGCTTGGAGATGCATCAGAAGAGGATAAAGCAATTAAATCTGGTAAATGAGAAGAAGCTAACTGCAGTATGCAATTCTATTAGTGAAGGATGATACGGGCTTTCAATAAGAAAGTACAGCCTTAGCAGCTCTTAGAAGGAGACATAGTATTAAGGAAGGTCCAACCAAATGTACAAGATCCTAGAAGAAAGTTTGCCCTTAGCTGTAAAGGTCCTTATGTAGTAAGAAGAGTATTGTCTAGAGGAGAGTTAATTTTGTCCCATATGGATGGCTAAGATCTAAGGGACCCTGTAAACACCGATGCAGTCAAGATGTATTGCCCTTGAAATCAATGCAATGATATTATTTTGTCTCCAATTTTAAATCCTCTTTGAACCGATTTTTTCTTCCTTTGCGTGTAAAGTAGATATCCCCCGTGCTCATTGGTATTAGATTGGTCATTGACCACTATCCATCACATTGATAAGTTTTTTTTTTAATCTCTACTTCATACTATACCATGTATCTATCCCTATACACATACACATACATACCGAATAACAAAAAAATAAAGAAAAAGCTCAACTATGAATACTAATGAACCATTAAAACTCCTTGGATGCTATGCTTTGATCTTTCCTCTTTTAAGGTTAGGAGTAAATGAAAGAGAAAGGAAGGAAGTGGAATAGACCCTAAAGATGAAAAGAGAAGGCTGGTTTAGCTTGTAGACTCCCATGCCCAACCCTAATAAAGATTGGCCAGATTAATAAGTCTTCAAGCCAAGGGATGATTGTAGGCCTTTGAACTCGGAATTATTTTGGTAAGCTAGAAAAAAAAAATACAAGTATGTACTCACTCAAAACTTCAAGATAGAATATCTCGTAAGAACCTTGACTTGTTAAAACTTTAGGGTAGGATATCTCGTAAGAGCCTTAACCTAATATATGCTTGATCCTTCCATTTATGTAGATAGGATATCTCATCAAAAGGTCTCACTAAGATAGATTGTAGGGAGCCCTATCCCTAAAATAGCCCTATCCCTAAGATAGCCCCAACGCTATCGCCTCTTAAGAAAGGATATCACACAAAAGGATCTCATTAAGATAGATCGTAAGAAGTTCTCTCTACCTTTTAAACATCCTTAGTGCCGTCATACTTTTGGATAGGATATCTTACCAAAGGGTCTCATTTAAATAGACTGTAAGGAGTCCTATTCCTAAAAAAAAAAAGGCCTTACTAGCTATTACCTTCAGATAGGATATCTCACCAATAAGTCTTGTTTTGATAGATCGTAAAGAGCCCTGTCCTTAAGAAAACTTGAATAAGATATCTCACAAAAGGATCTTGTTAAGATAAACCGCAAGGAGTCTTACCTACAGATGATCTTAATACTAGGAAAAAGTATCTCATTAAAGGGTTTCGCTAAGATAAATTGCAAGAACCTCTCTTGATTAATAGCCTGCCAAAAGGGGCTCATTTTATAAGTAGCTCGTTTCATATCTTTAAGTTACACTCAACATCCTTTTTTGGAATTTTCTTTTTCTCAAGGGGCAAAAATGCTATCTCTTTTATCTTTATAGTAAATTTTTCACCAAACTTCACCACAAAAAAGGGTAGCTATAGATACTCTATTTTTGCTCACAAAAAATTTTAGGATGTTTTTCTTTTTTTTTAATTTTCAAGAAACCTAAAATTAAAATTCTCAAAAGTTTTCAAATAAATACAAGATAAAAAAAAAGAAATAACAAAAAAATAATAATGTATGTACAAGGGAAAAAACATGTTTTTGCCTTGCTATTGTCTTACGTACTCCTTATGAATTTCTACATGTAAATGAGCACCTTGCTATACCCCTACCACCACCATCAACACCACCCCCCTTCCCCCCCCCCCCCCCCCCCCCATTTCCTCCTCCTCCTTCTTCTTCTTATTCTTCTTCTTCCTTCCTATCCTAATTCATTTTTTACGATTAGAAGCTCCACAAAATGGGGGTATTTTTTACCCTAAAAATTTACCCCATTTGACTTGATTTTTTGCATCTAAAAATTAGGAAAAAAAATATATGGAATTAAAAGGAAAACACATATATGATATTTTGAGTTTAAAATCTTGGAAAATAATAAAGGGAAAGTGCACCAACAAAAAATAATAAAAAAAAAAGTCTTTTAGGAAACTTAGTGTATATATCTTTAAAAAAAATGGAAAATTAGATCTTGTAATGCCATCCCACCATGTAATTAGTGTTTCTAATGGTTAATAAGATGTATGAGGATGATTTTATCCAATTAATTGATAGAAATAACACTTATAATGTATCAAAATTGAACAAAAAAGGAAAAAAACAAAACAAACCAAACTTATGAGATGTAAGATAATTTAATTCCCTAATTCAAAAGGGAAGTTTCTTGACTAAAAAGCTCAAGTCCACACTATAAATAAGGCTCCATTTATCTCATTGAAATAGAAAATTACAAGAAAAATAGACTAGATTAAGAGAATTATCTAACTTCCACTTTATATGCTTATCTATGGTTTTATTGAGAAATTGACTTTCTTTAAGCAAATTAAAAGAAGAGAACACAATTTTACTGCAAACTAGTGGAGCAATTTCGAAGTTTGGGAAGTTAAGAGTTAAGAACCATCGCTGCCTTATAGGATATTGTCCAAAAAGTCACTAAACTAGTCACTAGTTCGTTACTGTACGAGGCAAGTTCCTAGAATCATTGCTTGTTCTTATTTGTTTTTGTTTTCTTTATGATTTTTACGCATGTTGTGTAATAATTAATTGTGAAATCATGTTTTATGCATGTAAGAAGATTGTTTGATGCAATTATTATAGAATAGTTGATAGAATTTTTGTTTCTATAACATAATGATCATGAAATGTTCATGTAAGTTTATATACTTGTTGATTGATCTTGATTAATTTGCTTAAATTAGATGCTTTGATTGATGAACTGTATATATATATCATGATTCATGTTTGTATAATATATGATTGATGTTTGAACATGTGATTATTATGGAATTAGATGCTTTGATTCAAAATCTTATTAAATTGTCATAATAAAGTAGTTTTTGTTAATAATTGTAAGTTGTTAATATATAAATAATAAGCATGCCATGTAGAAAATATTTTTGATTCTATGAAAGTTATATGATTTTTACTTTATATGATTTATTTAACACGTTTTTATTTAGTGGCTTTTTATTTTTTATTTTTTATAAAGGGGCTTTTTTCTTTCCTTTTCTAAATACAAGTGTTTTGCTACCTTAGAACAGTGTTTTTCTTTAAAACAAAAAAGTCTAAATGGACTTTTTTAGAAAAAAAATTAGGTATTTCTAGTTTTTTTAAAGAAATGTGGACCAAAAATATATTTTGTAAACGAAATAATAAATAAAAGCCTTAAGTGGAATATTTCTTAAATAAAATGGATCGATATGCTAAAGTCTTATAAAATTATTTTAGAACCATATGGACTTGATCTTGATTAGCAAGTACTTAGGTATTTCCAGTGGTCTTAAAAAAAAAAATTCCCTTATTTCCCTTTTTTCTCTAATGTTAAGCCCTTTATATTTTAAAAAACCCATCAAAGGCTTATTTACTTTATGAACTTCTTTTATGGAACCTTTTAGGTTTTAAACTCATTAGCTCCAAGCCTAGTATATTCTTGGTTTCTTTTTCTAAAATTGTGTTTTATAAAAACTATAGGCCAAAGCTAAAATTAGGGCCTAACCATCCATGGGCCCTAATTTCATTTTTTCCTGATTACAATTAGGTGGTAACTCTACTTTTCAAAAAAAAAAAAAAAAACCATTTTTTAGTTTAGTCAAAAGGTTTACATTAAGTGCGTTAGGCCTAATATAAATCGGACTAGGAAAAGAGAGAAATCGATTTTTTAACTTGACAATAATGACAAAATCAATTAGCTGTAAGGCAAAGTGCTTATCATCACCTAGTTGAATAGGTAATGTAATTAAGTCTTTTGCTAGGACTGTCTTTCCACTATAATCAACTAGGCTTTGCTTATATGGTTGGAGTTCTTCTTCTAACTTGTCCTTTATTTGCTTGTTAGGAGAATAGAATAGAATATCTATCGAGCTGCCATTGTTAATGAAGGTTTTAAGGGTGTCAAAATACCCTATCATGGCATTGATCACAAGCGGATCAATGTGGGGGTACTCAACGCCTTCTTTGTCGTTGTCCAAGAAAGAGATGGTAGTGTCTATTTTGGGTTTCTTTGCTTGAGTTAAGCGTACTTCATGCTAAGGTTAGGTGGAGCAGTTTTCATCAAACAATCCTAGTCCTCCGCTGATTGTTTATATCTATCATTGTCTCCCCTTATAGTGCATATTGTGTGGGTTTTCTTGCAATGATTATGGTTACTACTAGTGCTCTTCAATCCAATGGCATTAAGTTAATTGTGATTGGTTTCATTCATTGGCAACAAGGTGGTTGATATGGCTTTTACAAATAAGGACTTCAATCGTGCTCTTCAGTTTAGTGATGTTCATCAATATTATAGCCGCACGTACCGTAATAATGGTAGGATTCGCCAAAGGAGGCTTTCTTAGGGGTTTCACTAATGTGTAGGGCGTGGGGCAATTATTTAAGAGGGCAGTTTAATGGAGTATAGTTGGAGTAATTTGCGAATTTTTTCTTTTGCCTTTGATTTGCTTAAACTATATATAAAAAATTAAATTGTGAATACTCTAACAAGGATACTGGGTCAGAATCAAGTAATGCAGAGTAAGTAAGATTGTCGATCTCTCGAGGACTATAATATTAATAAACTTATGATAATTCTTATTGATATTTAGGTAATCAAAAAATAAATTAACTAATCTAATAATTATACTAAAACTATCGAAAAGAAAATAACTATAAAATTTCTAAAACTAAGCAATCAATTGAGAATTGTGGGAAAAACACAATCCACCTAAGATTATGCAAATCAAATTGTTATTATGTTATGTATGTTATTAGCTATATGGTTATTCAAGTGAAATTATTATGCCTTAAAACTTAAGGATTTAAACCCCTAATTGATCAGTCAGCTCCCGTATCTCCAATTAACAGTAGACTCTAAATTACAATTATGTATCTCCTGATATTGTGATTGTCTAATGTCCTAAATTAAGTGTTCCTAATGTCTAAGTGAATAATCAATCGCCAAAAATCGCATTAATCTCTAGATAATTTTTAATTAATTCAATTAACGTTGTTTCCACATTAATTAATCAAATTAATCAAGAATTTCTAACAAACCCTATATCAACCGTATCACTAGGGTTTCTAACAATTATAATCAATTAAACAATTATAATTGGAATCATAGAAATTGCAATCATGAATCATCCCTATATCTATTAATCCTATAACATGAACACAATCATCATCTTAGCTATCTAGGGTTTCAACGATTCTACAAATAAATTTAGCCAACAATGGAATTTGATGCAAGGAAATTCATAATTGAAAGCATGAATAATTCACAAAATTGCATAAATATAATTAAAATAGATGTCACCAATTCTTTAATTAGAAAAGATAAACTCCAATTGCAACTCCAAAACTTGGTCTCCGCAGCAAAACCAAAATCTTCTCAACGATCTAAGTGATTCTATAGAAGAATTCTTCAAGAACTAATTGCAAAGTGTTGATTTGGACTTCATTCATTTGCATAAAACTCCTCTAAATCGTCCGTATTTTCACTTTTAATCCTCTAATTCCTAAAATGTTCAAATGAAAATAATTAGGTACCATTTCTTAATGATTTCTATAAAATCAATAATAATTTTATCTAATTTTTACATTAAAACATGAAAATATATTCCTTTATTAGCCTCTCCCTGTATTCTTTAAACAATGAAGAGTAGTCTACATAGGGCTCAAGGTGGTCCCTTACAAAGGAGCTCTTATGTATGTCATTTTCTAATCATGCTTAGATAGCATCTTCTTAGGTGACATACAAATAGATTGTAATCCTAAACTCTTTGAAAGTGTTCAAGCAATGTAGTACGATGGCCTCGAAGACTTTACTATTAGGGTCTAACTGTAAATGATGTCTGGGAGAGCTATTCCGATCTTTACCTTGGGGATCAAAAGCTTAGTGTGATTAAGCACTTAAGGTAAGCTCGCAAGATTTCATTAGGGCGTTGTCGAACGTTATATAACATGGACAAATCCCTGCAAGGCAACTTGCTACTGAAGAAGTGTTGCTGAAATCTAGTATTGAGATTATCGAACAAGCAGATGGAGTTGTTTAGGATTTGGTTAAACAAAACTAAGTTGCTTTAGTAAGCATGCTTGAGAATGCTTGGCACATGATTGTATTGAAGAAATTGTGTAAACTCATCATTATGTAGAAATGTACGAGGTGGTTGTCTACGTTACCTATGCTGTTGTATAAGTTTAGAAGAAGGAGCTACATACCTTGCAAAAGAGTTTCCTAAAGGATAACTAGTATAAGACTCTTACTCGCTATTATGCCTAATTGCTGAGTAGAGGATTTGAGGCACTTCTAGTTACATAAGCTTGAAGAATGTCAGATGTGCTTGTCAAGTTGTTGGGCGTTCATCTCCTTTAGGTGCTTTTGCCAGCGGTCGAAGGAAATGTGTTTTTGAATCCTTCTCATACTAGATAACTCTACCTAACATTATGCCTTGCCATGATTAGTGTTTAGCTGATTACATAAGTTAACCATCAGATGATACTTGGACTGAACATGATTGCGTAGGCTTGAAGGGTTCGTTAGTGCAGGTGTGAATGAGTACTTAAGGTGCTTATTAAGTCTGGTGGAGCTAGCAGACATGTCTTCGGGTTTGACCTTATCTTCTAGCTTATCCTTTTCTTTTAGTTTTTGAGCAGCTACCAGTTGTTACCTTAAGTTTGAATTGTCTTAGAGGGTTTTTTAATTGCCTCCATCAACTAGTGAAACATCATCTTCGTCTATTCCATATTTGATGGTAGTTGTTCCGTTTGTAGTGGTGATGGTGTTGATGATTGCTCACTACCAATTGGGAGTGATAGATGGGGATTAGTATTCTTGCTCCTAACCATGATGTTGAGTTTGCATAAATAGTAGGCCTCGAATGGTGATAGTTGATAGCACTTATGTAATCCTTAGTGGAACTCTTGGTGGTACAATGGTCGTAAATAGTGATGGACTTGCAAAAACCCTTCTTTAGCATAGCTAGTTAGAGCCCCTCGATGCTCAAGCTAGTGAGAAAAGAAATTGGAGTTGAGAGTGTATGTAGAAAAGTTGATCGAGAAGAGTTCTAAAAAATCCTCTCACCTGATGCATTCTTTCTTATTCATAGGTAAAGGAATTGAGTTGCTTGGATACGTAGTACTAAAGTATTGGCTGGGATGAAATCTAAGGAGGTGGTGTTTTTAGAAAGAGAAAGGATTTTCGCATTTCTTTTGGTATAGGCGACTGCTATAACTTAGTGTCTAGATCTTTAGGTTATGTGTGAAGAGGTCACTTATCATTTAATGAAGAGAGAAGGAGAGATGGGGATGTCGATGAGCCTAGTCATGTCAGATTATGTGCCCCCTAAAGGTCACTTTGAGTAGAGGGCACACTCCTTCCTAATAGTTGGAAAACGAGACATTGGACTCCAAAGGCTTCTTAAGTGCTCAGAGCTCAGCCTAGAAGTGTCCGAGGCCTTAGGTCCTCTTGAGGAGTTTGCAAGCTCTTTGGTCGTTTGGGTTTGGAGGTGAGCTCGAGTGGTGGCTAGTGTCCGTGAGCTACCTGAGATCTTTGCCTACACTCCGAACTCAATAGGCTACGCTAGTGCACATACTTAAGTTGAACCGTGTACTTGGTGAGGGAAATTATCTAGCAAATGCGAGAGTGGTCTCTAAATAGGCTAGTTGAGTTGACAATGGGCTTGGGCCTTAGGAGCACCAGATCAAAAGGTGATTGTCAACAATAATTATATAAATTTTAAATCGAACTATCCAATGCAAATGAAAAAAGAATAATTAGGTATAGATATCAATTATCTCTTTGTTAATTTATTGATAATTCTTTATCATCCATTTCAATTATGCTCAACGTATAAGTGACAATCATTGCATTTGCTGGTCACATTGTTTCCAATGGAATTTCCAAGGATCATTTATGCATCCACTACATATCATGCGATTTGATGGAATTTCCAAGGATCATTTATGCATCCACTACATATCATGCGATTTGATTTGTAGCAGTAAAAGGAAAATAAGGAGAGAACTGAGGACCAGTAAATAAAGTTGTAGATTCAATAGTGGAAAATGCTCTGAAGGACGATGAATTTAAGCAATAAAAATAATTAATAGGAAATTTGATAGATAAAATTAATACAAATGTAATGGAAATTTTAATTGTATTGAAAGTACTACGAGGATAGCTTTTTACGTAAGTATAATATTAGAATTTGAAGAAATCTAAAACTGACACATAAACGTACGTAGTGGATAGAAAAAATAACACCGTGAATAAATGTAAAGAGTGAAAGCTAAGAGGCCTTATAATAGAAATCTAATATTATCACCATAGATAAAAGCAACAGATAAAAGGGAACAAGATGAAAAAATAAAATTTATAAGTTCATTTTAGGACCAGCAGGTATAAGGCATGTAGGGTGTGAGGTTCTACTTATACCTTACACTACAAAGATATAAGTCGCCAAATTTTAGAACTAAAATATATCCTATGATATTATAGAACCATCCGAAAACCTATATCATGTAAGAACTATAAAATTTTCTATTATATTTTTATAATATCAAAATTCTAATGCAAATTTTTGATATCTTGAACTGGTTAACATTCCCATAACATCTTATTTTATACAAATCACGTGAAGGCACATGCTCCACAAGTTTAGAAAAATGATATTAAAATTCTACCTCATATCACATCTAAGACGAAAATAATATTAAAAAAAGAAGGTGACAAAATAATATATCCTTGAAGAAGATACACCATATACTTTTGTAAACCTTATGTAATGATCTAACATGAATTCTTGATATCAAAGTATTATTGGCTTTGGCCTGTTACATGCCATACAATTTTGCTCCTTGGTGCACTTGCTTCCTAATGAGTTACTCATCCTAAAATTGCTTTAATTTGAGAATTCTTAACTTAGGAGTTTTTATGAACTCTAAGTCATTATACTAAAATGCACCTCAACAATTAGAACTTTGTTATCTTCTATTTAAAGGGTATCACCATCTACTCCTATGCAAAATTGACATCCTTATAACAATTTAACTGGAACTCTTTACATTGAAGTATTGTTCGCTTTAGCATAGTATACCGCATGATTTTGTTCATTGGTGTATCTACTTTTCAAGAGGTTACTTACCTTCAGATTACTTTAACTTGAGCAAACTTAATTTTTAAGTTCTACTAAACTCTAAACCACTATACCAAAAGGCATATCGATAATTAAAGTACTATTACCTTCTATTTGAGGGACATCACACCTTATAATATATTAAAAGGTTAATCCACTTCCTTAAATTACATACACCAAATTCATCACTTATGTTAATTGGTACACATCTAAAGGTAATTATAATTTTAAAGGTATGGTTAGTAACATGAAAGAATAAAATAAGATAAGTGAAAAATAGAAATGTAGAAAAGACAAGAGGGACATGCAAGAAATGAAGTATGAAAATTTTTACAATTTTTTTTTAGATGATTTGCTTAGATATAGCTTATACGTTTATGTATTTATTTGATTTTGGTGGAACTTAAAAGGTAAAAATATAATATTACTTAAAATTCATTATTGTCCTTTAATAATTTTTACAATGTGGGTTAATGGCAATTTAGAACTTGTATCGTGTATACTTTGAAATACATGGTAAAGGTTCTAAGGCTAGTATATGGCATTAGGACACTGTGTTCATATCTAATCCTTTAAAAGTAGGTTTCAAAAAATCATACATAAAACATACCTTATGATCCTTAATACCAATTAAGAACTTACTCAATTGATAAGGATATTATTGGATATAGAGTACAACAAGGCTACTTATTGATGCTGGTCTTCTTTAGTTTTAGTTTACTACTCCACCTAATATGAGTTGCTCATCAACCAATATTAAGAAGACAAATCTTCTTTCTTGGAGTTGTCATCTAACATAGGTTGGAACTTATAAAAAGGAAAAATGCTAAAGCTAAGAGGATGAATTAACCCTTAAATAATACACTGGTCTTCTTTGTAAACCAAAGGTTCATGGTAGCAATGAGTAGATAACCCTATTATACATGGTACTCACTAGAACCCTACTCGATCGAATAGATTTCGGGTGGGTATTTGAAGTTACAGAATAGATTGTAAGTAGTAATTTTTTAGAATCCATACCTATAGAGTATAAACATATATGAAGTCAGGATATCCTATATTCATCCTAGAACCTATGTTGTGAAGTATATAGGGTATATGTTCGAAACTACTTTATATCTACCTTGTAATGATAATTAAATAAAATTAATAAATAAAAAATACAATTTCAATTGTATGGGTTTAAAAGAATAACGAAATGCACCCCATTTTGTCCTTATGTTAGTCTCTTCCTTCTTAATTTTTTTCTTTATTGCATTTTCTTTTCACTCAATCTTCCTCATTTATTAATTCTAACTCTATTAAAATTAAAAAAGAAAGAATTTACATGAAACAACCTAAACAACGTATGTTATTAACTTATTTTCTTTTGATGTAATAATTGCTTTATATTAAGTTTGAAAAATATCTCGTAATTAATTCATATAATATTGTTCAAGTGAAGATTTAATAGAAATTAGTGTTTGTACCCTTTTTTTTTTCTTGTTGAAGATTAGGGTTTGTACTAGGTTTGAAAAAAATTTAGTCAATAGGTTAGACTTTAATAATTGTGATACATAAAACATTATTATAGATATTAACTATAAATTCAGTGATTGGAATTTGTAATCTATGAATATTTTTATTATTAAAATAAGTCAGCTCCCAAATGAGTTCAATTTACACTTATTTATTTAGTATTTAAAGTCGAGACTGAGATTTATTAAAATTGATATTGTATAATAATGATTGGTGAAGAAAATGATAAAAAAGAAAAATAAATGAAAGAAATTGGAAGGAAAGGAAAATAAATAAAAATTAGCTATATTAAAATTTATAAGAAAAAGTTCTATAAGGTACTATAAGGTATAAGATACTTATACCCTATACAATTTACTTGGTATATGGTAGTTCGAGAGTATTATAGATTAGAATATGGTTAGTAAAATTTGAGAACCTATACCTATAGAATAGTATATAGATAAAGTCTCTTATCTTATTCATCCTGTACCTACTCACTCATAGTTTATGGATTCAAGAACATTTGAATTTAAAGCATAAATGCTATATATACATATATATATATAAGGGTTTTTTATATCATCATAAATATCGTATCGATGCAAATATAGGAAAATATTGGTCCTTTTCGCTACACCTGCTCGTTATAGATGTCTATGTACTCCAAAGAGATCGAATCACCCATAATTTTGCTTTTTTTGTAGAAATTTCTTTTATTGTTGATCTCTTTTTTTATCCTTTTTTTTCACAATTACGTTCTTTTTATTTACTATTTTTCTTTATCATTTTTCTATTCTCTAGATAAATAGATTTTATTAGTAAAATTTATCAATTCGAGACATGACACCTTATTGTGACGATAATCTAATTTTTGTGAGAATAAATCATTTTAAAACGACTACATGTTTCTATTTGAAAAAAAAAATCTAGAAAACTAGTTTTAGTTAAAAAAGACTGTTCTTTTTATTTTTATTTTTTTTTATCAAGATGTTACCATTTTTATTTAAAGAAGCTTTATTTTAAGACAAAAATGAGCAGCATATTTTTTTGTTTGTTTTTCCTTCCTAAAAACTAGTTAATATATAAAGCAAAACTATATTTATAATTAACTTTTTTTTTCCTAAGAAATTGTACTTTTTGCTAAAGTTGTTGTAACCTGATGGCATGAAGTTAGTCTTCTAATGGAATGAACCAAGTTTGAATCCTTTTTTTTTAAAGTTGTTTAGAAAAAATTTATACTCTTTTATAACATAAATAAATAAATTAGAAGAAAGAAAGAATAAGCAATAGTTTCACAAAAGGAGTAAGGGCTCGTAGTTAGAATTATTCCTCCACTATGGTGGTTTAGTGATAGCATTGAAGTAACTCTATTGAAAATGGTGGTAGTATTGGTAGTTGTAGATCAATGGATGTGTGTATTAGTTGTAGTGGTGCGAAGGCGTGCCAAGACTTGCCAACTAAGTGATAGGTAGACTTGGGTACTAGGTCAAATCAATCAAGAACCGTCAATTCACAGGTTGGTAATGTAGTGAATTGTGACTGGCTCATGAGTTGGCAGTTTCAAGCTAATTCAAGACTCTTGAACTATTTTTTTTAAATATTTTTATTTTATTAATTTCTTTTATATATATATTAATAATTTCTAATAATGTGATCTCTTTTTTTATTTTTTTTTACGTGTATTAATTCATTAATAATTTTTTATTTTTTTATTAATTTCCAATTTAATGTGATTTCAACTTTTTTATTTTTTTTCCCTCAAGTTTTATTTTTTTCTTATATTTAAATCCTTAATATTTCATAAATTTTACAAAAATGTTTTATATCAACTAAAATTAAATTTTATATTTATTCTTAATACATAATTAACTTATAATTAATTATCTATTATAAGTTTGATAATATTATTTTAAAAAATAATTTATTCACTATTATAAATAAAGTAGTTTTGATATGCAATAAATTATTGGATATTATCTAATTATTTTTTCCAAATTAATGACCTCTCTTTTCTTTTCTTTTCTTTTTTTTTAAGGAGGTGTATTAGCCGAGTTGATCCACTGATTCAATTGCGAGTCGGCCCGACGGTTCGTGACCGTCGGTTCGAGCAGTTTAACTCAACAACTATCGAGTTAGATCAGTTCACTGTTCGAAACTGCATCTTACCTAAGTCTAGTGGTGGATGAGGGATGTTTCTCAACCTTTTGAAAGAAATTAAGGAAGCATAAAATTGAGCGTTAAAAAATGGGATGACTCAAAGGAGTTAAACTAATCTATGGTATTGATTATCATAATCAGATGACATCATTCATAGTTTTAGATTTACAAAATTAATGTTTTTCAGCCATGCGTCTAGATCTAAAATCAGCATCTCTCCTGCCGGTTATTAACACAATAAATTTTTAAAGCGGTAAAGTTGTGGAATTTTATTGTTTTAATCAATAGGGCCAACATCCACTTCTAATTGGAAAAATAATACTAATTTAGATGTATAAACTTTTTATTAATACCATCATAGTTATAACCTTATCACATGAATGTTGCTCTATTATCAGATTGGGTTCTTGTTTCTGCAATTTGTAATAGAATTTGAAAAAAGAAAAAAGAAAGAAAGAAAGCAAATTAACAATGCTTTAAAGTTTAAAGTAGCATCCTTTTGGCATGGCGGAAAGGAAAAAGGGAACAGCATATTATATGCAATACATTTATATACATGTATCCAGGCAATTCTTTTTTTATTATTTTTTTCATTTAACTTGGATCTCTGACTCCTATGAACTCGTAAGCAGACAGTGACAGTGAAGGAGGGAAAAAAAGGAGCCCACCCAGAAAAGGAAGTGGACACAGCATCTCCTTCCCCTCTCATTCTCTAACAAAAAGCATCGTGATGATGATATGTATTCACACACATCTACACAACCCACCCATTTAAAAGACCTTAGATATGATAGAATCTATACCATCCTCACCTTCCACATCTCTCTCTCTCTCCCAAACTAAATTCATATAATTTCAATTCCAATCCTACCCAACTTGCATAACCCACAATGGCAAAATTTGTATCATTGAGCACCACAGTATTTCTAAGCTCAAGTCATAATTTTCAAAATTTATTTAGTTATTGTAATCTAATTGTTTGAATATAGTTTTTTAAATGGAATTTATAAGGTTTGATTTTTTCAAACTAGTGTTAGGAATTTTTTAATATTTATCAATTATATAGTGGACTGTTTGGAAAAAGAAAAAAAGAAAAAAGAAAATGAAGAGAGGATAACTTCTTACATCAATATATTCAAATTGCAAGTAACAACATTGATTTGTTCATGCTTCCAATCCTACTCAACTTGCATAGCCTTCATAGGCAAATTAGACACACACCTATGGTATATGTACAAAAGATAATATGTTAGACAAATCAATAATAAAATATGTGTTATGAAAGTTAATTTGTATCTTAATGTAAGGGGGCAATTAGTAAAGAAAATACATATACTTATAGGAGGAAGTTAATATTTAAATTGTTATAAGAGCAAAAAGATTTTAAAAATATGATATAATTTTTATTAGCGTAATAACTTATAAATAACATTAGCTTAATAATAAAAAAAAAAATTAAGAATCTGTAACTAGCAAATCATTGGGAAAAAAAAAGAAAGAAAAGAGAGAGAGGATGGACTTTTACATTGACATATTTAAATGATAACTTTAATTAATTTACGCTTCTTCTTTTTTTTTTTCTTTTTTTGGTAAAAAAAAAACATTAAACATAAAGTCAACCTAAAGTACAAGGTCTACAGGAGGGCATACCCTCCATCATCCAACAAAGTATTAGCAAAAACATCATAACAACAACTACTAGTCTTAAAACAACAAAAGTTCAATAGGAATAACTAAACAAAATCATAGAAAACAACGTCATGCTCCGAACTCAAGCCTTCCTTAGCTAGCTTATTTACAGCTTCATGTCATTCTCTTGATACCCTATTAACAATAACATGTTCAAAGTACTTCATTAGTTCCCAACAATTCTTTTAAAACATGGTGACAAATATCTAAATTAATGTTTTGATTGTTGAGCCAAAAAAATTGCTTACCAAGAGTCAATTTCACAAGTAATTTTCCCAACGTCAAGTTGTCTAGCAAGATTGAGTCCTTCCTTAACAACATGAAGTTTGGCTTCTAACAAAGAGAGATTCATCTTCCTCTTAAATATATCACCCATGACAAAGCCCAAACAGTTTGTACAGATTGTCCGCACTCCTGTTTTTCTTGATGTTTCCTCAACTGCTCCGTCTGAGTTAATCCGGACCTACCTTGGTTTGACATCTAAAGATCTAGCAAGATGATTAGCGGTCTTTAAGTTCAGTTTCTCCTTTTTGAGGAACACCCACTATTCACCTACCTCCTTTTAAATGATTTGTGGCTAATTACAGTTATGTTCTAATCTAAACCTTGCCTCATTCCTCGCCTTCCATATAATCTTCAAAGTGACTAGAAGAAGGATGATACCTAGTATAGATACACTTATCCATCTCTTTTTGAATGTTCAACTACTTCTTTTTAACCATCCTTTTAATCATCTAGAGAGCTTCTATCATTTAGACAATCAAGACCAAGGCTATCCTAGATAGATTTACTCCATGGGCATTGTACGAAGGTATGTACAATCGATTCATCCACAACTCTACAAAGAGGACATCACTTTCCTAAGTTTAGTCTTCTCTCCTCCAATTTATCCTTTGTGGCCAAGCCGTTTTGACAGGTTCTCCACAATAATATTTAGATATTAGGTAGGACTGGAAGTTTCCAAATCTGAGTCTAGTTTTCCTTTGTCAATGATAGATCCTCTTCTTTGTGCATCCTCATATATATTGATTTAGAAGTAACTTCATCATCCATTTCATAAGGCCACTTGTAGCAATCAATGGCGTTAACATTTGTGTCTAGGACTAGAGAACCTAACCGCCTTTTTAGCTCTTCTTCTGGAGGATATCCAATTTCTTCCTCTTTTCATCCAATGTTGTTACCCCATGCTTCCTTTACTACTAGGGACATCTACCTTTTGTTGACAAGAACTTGTAACTAGTTGCTAATGTTTTATTTCTATTCTAGATATCTACCTAAAACTTAGTGAAAGTTCTATTTTTTACCTTCATATGCATATGGTTCTCTAACCACGTAATAGCTTTGGTTAGCCCACTGTAAAGAGGAGATCCCTTCTTTACTCTTTATTGATTTATCAATTTCGTACTTCTATTTCACTAAACTTGTCCATAAAAAGTTCTTAATTTAACAAAGTTCACAATGTTCCTTTTCCTGATGTCAAGCATATTGTGTCCACCTTGTTCTTTTGGACTTTCTAGTTTGGACCAATTAATCTAGTGAATTTTCTTGGACTCTTGTGACAAACCCCATTTTTCATACAACTGTATTATTAATTATACTTTTTTTTTCTTTGTTTTTGTTTATTATTCTCTTCATGCTGTAAAATTCTATTGGTCCCTAATTTATTTGATTTTTTTTCCTGCATATACGAACATAATGGATAAAAGCATACAAGGCCAAGTTGTTGTCTTCGGTATGTTTCAAGAAATCAAATAAACCCTTACAAAATACTCAATTTGTGATGTTAGGTTAGTCTTTTAATTGATAAAATATTAATAGGAAAAGAGAGTGAGAGAGGAAATAACTGATGACAAATATTTGCCTCGTCATGTGTTAGTTAATGTGAATTAAGGACGACAAGGGAAAGTAAGTTATCTATGTAATTTGATAGTTTTGTAAATAATAAGTAGACCCATTATATTTGTTTAATGTGTGGTTGATCTCTTTATCTTTAAAATCGGAGTATTCGTATCTTAAGTCCTTAAAATACTAACATTCGAACCTTTTTTTTTCTTCCTAAAATGATGTAAAAGCAAGACGTATTTAAAATATAAAAACAATGAAAAATGAATTCTTATTTTATTTTCTTTCAGTTTTCAATTTTTTTTTTTGTTATTTGATTTTTTGGGTTATTTTTATCAATATAAAATTGTCACATAAGAGTCTAAAAGCTAATTTTTTTTTTCTTAAAAATTTAAGATCTATAAATATAAGTGGTATATTTATAATTGACAATTTAAAATTTCTTTTATTTTCCCTTTTCATCTATTTTCATACCAATATTTTGACAAACATTTCATCCACTTTGTTTCACTTTACTCTACTTTTTTTTTTTTTTTAAATATGTTATTACTAAGGTCGTTGTTATAGCCTAATCACATTATTACTAATTTTCCATCAAAATAGATTAATTTCAAATACTCTTTCCCTTATAGTTGGCGCAAAAAAAAATGGTATTATTAAGAAGTAAAAAACTAGCCAACTAGGGATGTAGTTGGTTTAATTTCTTATAATCTAAACCTTGATCCAATGACATGCTAGTTCTTTCAAAACTTAATCTAATTTAACACTCGCCTCGTTCACTTGGATGGAATGAAGTAGCCAATCCTCTACATTTTTTATTACGTTGTTCATTTCATCTGAAGTATCGAAATTGCAATTCGGTACTGTCATAACCCGAGGAGGCTAGTCATGGCAGTTGCTATATATCGTATAAAGAACTGTAGATTGAATTTCCTTACAATTGACAATTATTTATGCGATACATAAGGTTATAGCTACAGCTATAGCTACAACTAAGAACTAAGAGTTACATAGATACAAGCAATATCAGTTCATGATAAAAATAACAAATTAAAGAAATATAAAACACGATTTATTTATATAGAAATTTACAGATAATAAGTCTATAATACTTCTTAACTCAAACTGATAACATTTCGTTACATAGTAAGATTCATAATCTAAATACACTATCATGAGTACATTCGAGTCCCGTCTTACTCTCATATCAACCTCCTGATGTATGACTAACCTCGGGCATGTAGCGGCCCAACTCCACGAATAACTCGCTCTACAAAAGTAAACTACAGAGGTATAAGTTAACTAGCTTAGTAAGATAATCTCTTCAACTATACAATAATCAAGTTATACATCGATTAAGTTCAATCAAATGAATACATGTCAATTAGTATGCCAAACAAATACATACAAGTGATTAGGTATTGCATGCAACTCAGATTTAACGCCTTTCGAAGTCAAGGTTGGAGATACTTCGGCATAGTCAGATCTGGGTATCATACTAGAACTTATCTCATGATGAAACTCAGCGTTTTGTATTTAAAATGCAATAATATATCCATTCTCAGTTTTATCAAAAACGAGTTTTATATATGATTGTGAGTAGCTTTATACAGCCTTCACTCACCCCTAAACGGAGGCCTCTAGACTCGACCCTTAACCAGGTGATTGGTGATTTTAACGCCTAATGATCCTGCAGGCCAAGATAAGGTTATATCGCACGTGTACATCGTACGAGATTTATAACAATCAAATAATCAACCCACGTATGGCTTTCGTTCCCTCCATGTAATGTGTCGGTTAGAATTAGTTATGCGATATATGATTATGCTTGTTTTAAGTTAATTTTTTTCTAGTCGAGTAAAATTTGGTCTTATTGTTCAATAATTAACAAGATCACTAACAATCAGTTCTTAGCAAATCTACTATGCAACAATTAATACGTTATCGTGTTTTAAAGTAAATTCATTCTTAATAAACAATTATCATACACAAGCATAACCTAGCCCCATACAACATCCAATTATTAATCATAATTTATATTCGTTAATTACAAACATAAGTAAGTATTGAATAATTAGGAAAAACTTACTTAGCCATAATCGACTCAGGGGTCGTAATAATCCAATGGCAGCTCAGGGTTAAGGTCGAGATCACCTGAAAATAAGGAATATAGAAAATTGTAAGTTTGGGAATTTAAAGCTAAACTAGTATTGTAATTTGTAATGTTTACTTAACTTAGTTATGTAAAATTGTCGATTCGAGCTTTTTATCAAATCGCATATAACTTTTTCGTTTTAGCTCGGATTGTTATGAATTTATAATCTATTGTGATAGTTTTCGAGCGTATTTTCTTGTAACGAAGTCCGTTTTGAATGTCGTGACTTGCAGTTTGGACTGTGATATAAAAATATCACAAATTTTATTATTTTAATTTAAAAAGTTATAAAATATTAATTTTAGCTTTTTCTTGGTGTATTTATGATTTAATAATTATTTAAATCGTATAAGTGGTAATTTTAATATTCTAAGCTTATTTTACCCTAATTACTTATTTCTACCTATTTTTGAGATTTTAGACTTAATTTTTTTTAATTTATTATTTTCTTGTATTTTATGATATACACATATATATACTTATTATTATATATAGATTTTTTCCTAATTTATGTTATCTATATATTTATATATATATACATATTTATTAACTTACTTTATTTATTAAATTAATATTATCATGTATCATGTGTACTATTTAATTATACGCGTATTTTTACGTCAGATTTATACATTTATACTTATACTATACTTTATGTATGAAATTATTTTGAATTTAATTATATACTATATGTGATATGTATAAGTATAATATGGATGTATTTATATTTTATATACACATACCTACTTTTATACATGTACACATATACATATGGATAATATAAAATACTATGTTTATATATACATACATACCATCATGCCACCTATATATATATATATATATACATAAAGAAATACTTACATAAATATATAAATACGAGAATACTTAATACATGTATGTATATAATATACCAAATACTAAATACTAATCATCCATTCATATATAATACATACATACATATATATTTTTTTCATGTACATGCATATATATATATATCCAAATAGTGAAATTTCTAAATACCTATTATATGTATTCTTATTTATACATACATATATATATCGTATATTTTACCTAATAGTATATATATATATATATATATACATGTCCACATACATTTGTTTATATACACATAAGAGATACATATATATTTGTCTACTCATGCATATATATATATATATATGTAATATATTACAAATACTTAGTATATACGTACACATACTATATAATATACCTATGTACAAATAAATTAAACATATACTTACCTAATTTTTTGTTAATTGAAGTGATATTTTTCTCTTCTTCTTCTTAATTTTCTTCTTGTTCTTGTTCTTGGTTTTCTTTTTTTTTTTTTCTCTTTTACTTTGCTTTTCCTTTTGTTTTCTTTGTGTTTTTGGTTTAATTTTTTTTCCAGGTTTTGTGTAGCGTGAATATTAGCAGAAGAAAACAAATAAATAAAAAAAATACAAGATCATTATCCATTTAGATTAGTTATTAAATTAGATATGACATTTACTTTATTAATTTGTCCTTTTATCCCTTAATTGTTTGACGCATGTCTAAGAAAAAAAATACATGGGCAACTGCTGCAATTCACGTGGAGAAAAGGGAAAAATAGAAGAGGAAAAGAAAAGAAGAAAAAGAAAGGAAAGAAAATAGAAGAAAAAAGAAAATAGAAATAATTATATGTAATTTTTCTAAATATAAAAATCATAAAAATAATAATTATAAATTAATTTTGGAATTTTATGAAAATTTATTAATTTAATTGATACTTGTTACAATTATAATTTTTATAAGTTATTTTAATGGTTTCATTAAAAGTTTTATGTGATTACGCGATTTAGTCGATAATTGTAATCGACTACGCTTATATCACTATTGAGTAATATTTAATTATTTTATAAGCTTAAAGTTATATTTTTAAAGTTTTGATCAAGTTCGAGTTCGAGTTCAATTTCAAGATAATTGTGCATAAATCGAATTTAGGGTTTTTGGTATGCAATTTAGGGTTTTTGGTATGCAATTTAGGTTTCGATTAATTTTTAGGATTTTTATTATTGATACTATATTCGATTTCTTAAATTTTATAAAATTTTATCGTTACTAACTTTATCAACTCATGACATAGTTTAGGATACTCAAAATTAAATTAGGGTTTAGACTACCGATTTTTTAGGGTTTATAGGTACGAATTTAATTACTTGAAAGCAAACAACATAAATTCCTTAATTATAGCGAATTCTTATCATTGCTTGATTTCCCATTTTCCCACAATATGACCTCATCTAATACAGCCATCTACATCAATACACTATGTAGCTACTGCACCACCATCATCACTAATACAACCACCTTCTTCCCCAACGACCATACATAACCACACATAGCCATGACAACAGAGCAAAGCCATGCAAGATAATACAACTACATACAACCATCTTTTTCTCTAGTAACCACACATAACCAAGATAGTATAGTACGTTCACACACGATAGCATAGCTGCACCTTTCATTGTCCTCCACATTCACATTCACTCTCACTTACTAACCACCTACAGCCACGCACAATAACACATTCATACACAATAGCATAACTACATCCTTTGATATGTTTCTCTCTTTAAGTTTGTCACTCTTTTTCTCTCTCTATCTTTAATTTGTTTCTCTCTCTTCGAGTTTGTTTGTCTCTCTCTTTTTAAACATCTCTTCTTTGTAATTAGGTCTCATAAGCTTCCCTATAATTTTGTATACGGTGATGGACTTAGGGTTAGGATTTACGGAGTAAGTAGTTTTAATTATATTAAATATCTATTTCTTATATTGCTTTTGTTTTTTTTAAGTGAACACTGAAATAGTCATTACAGACTTATTCGATTCTTTAGAACTGAAATTCCATTATTGGTATACTTTATTTGGTGAAGTAAACGATATAAAGAGATACTCAAAATCTTTCTCATGATCCAATTAAGAAGCAAGTCTAATCTAATTAAAAAATAAATAAATAAAAAAATCCTTAAAAGACCATGATTTGAGTTTATGTTAGAGCAATTTGTGCTTATAAATCACATTTAGGTTATGGTATGTTTTTTGAAACCGAATTCAAATCGTATAGAAGATTAATCTTTTTCATTTCCCATTCAATTAAGTTGAATTAGCTATTAAGAACTTTTACTTTTTCTTCTTTCTCCATTTTCCTTTATTCCACTCTAATTAAAAAAAAAAATGGAAAATGGTAAACAAAGAAAGAGTTGAACATTAGAAAGTATATCTAATATTAATATTGAGTGTTTTACCCATCAAAGGTTCTTCCATGGCTGACCTAATCGGGGAATAGAATAGTTCTGCCAACGAGAGGACCCAAACAATAGGAAGTGGGACCCAGATTGCACACCATGTCCCAATCAACGCCACCCAGCCATGCCATCAACAAAAAGGCTTTGATCTGCTTCTTCTTCTCTTCTCTTGCCCCCCTTTCTCTATCTCTAATAAATAATTAATACCCTCCCCTTCAATCCCACATTTTTATCACCCCTGCCTCAACAGCGTACCCAAATCCCCAAAATATTAAAAATAGAAAAAACACACACACAACACAAAACAAAAGAAAATCCATTTCTGACTAAACAAGGCACATAAACACAAAACCATCCCTATATTTTATTTATATAAATAAATATATAATCTTCAACAAAGACACACTGCCAGATTTCATGTGTGTCTTGTTTTATGTTGTAAGTACATATAAAACTTTTCTTCTTTAATTAAATCCTCCCATAACCAATTATTATTTTATTTCATAAAAAATTTATAAAAAATCATCTTCTAAGGTTTGTACTCTGTATTTATTATTTAATTTTAATATTTTATTCTAATTTTTACCGGCGATGCCTACGCCGGTAAGTGTAGCCAGGCAATGCTTAACACCCGAGTCCGCTCACGCGCTAGACGAAGCCGTGTCCGTCGCGCGTCGACGTGGACACGCCCAAACAACATCCCTCCACGCTATCTCCGCCCTTCTCTCTCTACCTTCCTCTTCCCTCCGGGAGGCATGCTCACGCGCAAGAAACGCCGCGTACTACCCACGACTCCAATTCAAAGCACTAGAGCTTTGCCTCAGTGTCTCACTCGACCGAGTTCCCTCGAGTCAACTCACCGATGAGCCACCTCCCGTATCGAACTCACTCATGGCCGCCATCAAACGGTCTCAGGCCAACCAACGCCGTCAGCCGGAGAATTTCCATCTCTACCACCAGCTTTCCAATCAGTCGTCGTCAATTAACGCTGTTAAAGTCGAGCTCCAGCACTTGATTCTCTCCATACTCGATGACCCGGTCGTGAGCCGGGTTTTCGGGGAAGCCGGTTTCCGGAGCTCCGAAATCAAGATGGCGATAATTCGCCCTCTCCCGCATTTATTCCGTTACGCGAGCAGGCCACGGGTCGGCCCGCCGATGTTTTTATGCAATTTGACGGACCCTGGCGGGGTCGGTTTTATTAATCGGGGCGGGTTCGGGATGGCTAAACAACAGCGCGGGTTTAATTTCCCATTTTCGGTTGCTGTTCCGGATGCTGTGGATGAGAATTGTAGGAGAATTGGGGAGGTTTTGGGGAGAGCCAAAGGTAGGAATCCGATGTTGGTGGGTGTATATGCTTATGATGCACTTAAGAGGTTTCTGGAAACCCTAGAAAAGAGGGAGGATTGTTGCGGTGGTGGTGGTGGTGGTGGAGGTGGGACTGGAACTGGGACCGGGTTTTTTCCCGCAGAGATTAGGGGCGTTCGGGTTTTGAATTTGGAGAGTGAGGTGGGGAAGTTTGTCGACGGCGGTGGGAATTCAGCTGATGGGCAGTTCGAGGAATGGGGAGGGTTTGTTAGGGAGTGTTCAGGGTCCGGGTGTCTCGTGTGTATGGGGGATTTAAGATTGTTTGTTGAGGATTCTGGGGTTGATAGGGTGCGGTGTGTGGTCAATCAGTTGACTAGGTTGTTGGAGATGAACAGCGGGAAAGTTTGGTTGATTGGAGCAGTCGGGAGCCACGACGTTTATGAGAAGTTTTTGAGTAAGTTTCCCACTGTTGAAAAGGATTGGGATTTGCATTTGTTGCCAATCACGAGTCACCAGCCTGCTATGTCGGAATCTTGGCCCAAGTCTAGGTATATTTTGGTGCTTTTGTGTGTGTGTGTGTGTGAATTATTTATCTGAAGTTCAAGTCTGGACTTGTTATATTGGTTAATGTTTTGTGGGGTTGTTTTTAAATTTTCACTTTCTTGTATTAGAACTATGACAATCAGCATGTCTATAACAGTTTTTGATGTGAATCACGTAGACAATACACTTTGTTTATGTTTAATAGCAAGGAAGTGTTGGCTGTTTCTTTATGATGAGCGAGATGGCAGAAAGTAACATGGTGCGAGAAGTGACTTGTCATGTACAGTGTAAATATAGTTCTTTAATGGTTTTTCTTGGTTAAAGAGTTGCAATAGGATGTTTCTTATTCTAGTGTTACTAGAATTTTCTGCCTCTTTATGATATGTCTTGTGTTTCATGTGCTTGGATGGAATATTTTGGTTATTGAATACGATGATGTTTTACGATTCTTATTCATCGTTTACTTCAGTCCTCTTATTTTTGGCACTTTCTTAATGGTGATATATCGCAAATAGATTGTTGGTTGCACTTTGCTTGTTATTTGCGTTAGGAGTATTGAACTTCTTTCCATTTCCTTTCCTAATTGAACTTTAAACAAATAGAGCTATTGTTTGCAACAAAATTTTTTAACTCAATTATCTACTAAAACTCTCACATGGCCTTTCCAACACCTTTTAGTTAAAATAGGTTTAAACCTTGTACAGGAAGAGCTTAAATAGACAGGGGATTTTGTGGAATAGGGTGAATTATTGCAATCTTCACCTACACCTTCTGTCACTTGATCAGTAGAAATGTTGTGATAATTTTGTGATAATGTGCATGAAGGATGGTTAGCAGGTTATCAAGTTTAGTGCCGTGGGAACTTGATTTTGCTTCCTCCACTCAAAATGTTGCTGTCTATCTCCAATATTGACTTGCCAAAATTTTTTGCTGTAATAAGTAGTGTAGAATTATTTAGGAGTGTGGATTGCATCTAATCCTTTTAGTAACTCACGTACTAGGATTGTCTATTTACTTGGGTGTAAACAATGAAACTGTGTTTTGACATGCTTTTCTACCTTTTGTCTATTTCACAAGCTCAATTGTCTGTTTTAGGGAAAATAATTCTTCTTCTTTATCCTTATTTATTTATTTATGTTTGTATGATTTGTTGTCACTATTGTGAAGACTGTGGAAGAATTGCGCTGATTATTCATAATTTCTTATCCTTGTGTTATAACTTTCACTCTGTGATGTATCTTTTCTCATAATCATTTTTCTTACCTTTATCAACGGCCAATGAAATCTGATGATCTTAATCCTGATTTATGTCTAGCTTGATGGAATCTTTTGTACCATTTGCTGGTTTCTTCTCTACATCCTCCGACTTAAATGGTCCATCGATTAGGAGTCCATATCAAAGCATATCCCAGTATAATCTATCCCGCGAGAAGTGGGATCCTGAAGCAGTTGGTGCTTCAAAAGATGGATTTGCAACTTCTGTAGCTGACAAGTACCAGCATAGCTTGCCTTCATGGTTGCAAATGGCTGAGATGGGCAAAAAAGAATCAAATGAAAAGGTTTGTCTGTAAATCTTTGATTCACGTACCCATTCCAAGTAAAGTTCTGTGTTTGAGGCATATGTAAAGGTGCCAATCAAGGGATCAGAAAGTTTCACTTGTAAAGTTCTGATCATAGTGCTCTAAGATGTCATGTGATACTGCTGGCTTTTCTCCTTAGTTGGAAACATAATCCCTACCAATTCGTTGTTGAGATTACATAAAGAAATGCAATCCAACAGGATCTTTAAGGTTTTAATTGTGTAATTATGGTCTTTTATGTTTAGACATATAATATTCAGTGGATCTCTTTTCTTATCAAAACAGACCAAGGATGATGAATTGGTGCAGAGCACAAAATCTTCTGGCTCACAAAAAGAATCAGATGGTGACTGTCAGCAAAGTAGACCGTCGCTGATAGATAATAATGTAAATCAAACTCATACCGTTGTGGGCTTTCAATGTGCTGATGAGATAAGGAATACTGGTGACTATCAAAGCAACTTCAAGACAGATGCTTCACCTTATGAGACAGGATGCAGAAGTGTCAATTCATGTACGTCCACAGAATCACAACAATTCTCCTCATCCCCTTTTGGTATCCACCTCCCATGCACTGGTAGTTCTAAGAAGGAGAGTTTCCTTTCCAAATTATTGGAAAAGCCATCAGATACTGAAGATGCCAACTCAAGTGCACTTGGTTCGCCCAATTGTAGTGGTTCCAGCTTAAGTTTAGATGGTAGTCGTACATCTGCTGCCTCTACAACTTCTGCGATGACTAGTTTGGGTTTGGGGCTCAGCTGCCCACCTGAAATTACTGAATCGAAGAAGAATGCATGTCAAGATCATGGTCCATGCCCTACAAGTAGTGATTTATTCACCAAAAGCCTCTCCAAGCATCTTGTCCAACCTTCATCAATATCAGCTCCTGGAAGATCGAGGCAGTTGACTCTTATTAGAGATTTTAAGATGCTTTATAGTGCTCTTCACAGGAAGATTGACTGGCAGGATGAGGCAATCAACATCATCTGTCAAACCATTGTCGAACGCCAAACAAGCAATGAAAAGCGCCAACTAGCTTGTGCACGAGGAGACATATGGTTCACCTTCATGGGACCTGATAAGATTGGTAAAAGAAAAGTTTCTATTGCCCTATCTGAGATACTATATGGAAACCAGGAGCATTTTGTATACATCGATTTAAGTTCTCAAGATGGTCTCTTCAATTTGGGACACAGCTTTGATCCAGGGATGAATGGGTATGATTTGAACTACAGAGGGAAGACCACCGTTGATGTTATTGCTGGGGAATTAAGCAAAAAACCTATGTCCATCATCTTCCTAGAAAATGTTGACAAGGCTGATGAGCAGGTCCAGAGTAGTTTATTTCAGGCTTTTTTGACTGGTAAATTCTCAGATTCCCATGGGAGAGTTGTGGGTGTAAATAACACAATTTTTGTAGCTACCACATCTTTCATTAAAGAGGACCACGTATTATCATTAAGGAAGGATGGCACTAAATATTCTGAAGAAGCAGTACTAGGCGCCAAGTGCTGGCCGATGATGATACTAGTTGAAGCTGCTTTAAAGGACACAGCAGTGATGCATAATCAGCCTGAATCAATAAAGTCCTCTTCAGCCAGCTGCAGTCGTGTACATATGAACAAAAGAAAGCTACCCACTTCGAATGAAAATGTGGTGTCATGTGAAACATCAGAGGTGATGAAGAGGGCTAATAAGACATCTGGCATGCATCTTGATCTGAATCTTCCAGCTGACAGCGATGAATTGCTAGGGAGCAATGATGAGACCACCAGTGATGATGTGATCTCTGATAACTCCCGGGCATGGTTGCTAGATTTTGTTGGTTTGATTAATGCAACAGTGGTTTTTAAATCGTATGACTTCGATTCACTTGCTGAGAAAATACTCAAGGAGATCAAAGAAACCTTCAGGAAGACTGTCGGGTGCGAATGCATACTAGAAATTGATTCAAAAGTCATGGAGCAATTACTGTCTGCAACTTATGCATCCGATGGTGACAAGGTGTGGGAGGATTGGGTGGCGCAAGTCTTGAAGAGGGAATTTTCAGAATTACGGAGGCGGTACATGCTCGTGCCTCACTCCATCGTGAGACTTCTTCCTCACGACGATGGTTCCTTGGAAGAGCAACCTTCCAGGACTGGCCTTCCCTCGAGGATAACGTTGACAGATATCCATGCATAGTTCAACTCCTGTAATTTATTAGCTTATAGACGCTGCATTTTGCTTGTTGATTGATTCCCCCTAATTTTAGTGGGGATGTTATTTTGTGTAAGATATATAATCTGCAGTTAGTGCCTGTGTATCTTTAGCTTTACTAAGTTCGGCGTCTAGTTCTGCAGTCCAGCTCCTATTGTATTCAATATTTTCCTTTTTCTCCTTTGTTTGATAGAAAATTTTACTAATTAGTCTGTAATGTATGGAGAAATGAAGAAAATGCAAGGATTTCGAAGCAAGCAATCAGTATTTATGATTAATTGGCAAATACTGTGTTTTGGTCTCAAGTTGGTCTTTATATATAATATGAACAAAGAATTTTTACTTCATTGCAGTTCATTTGTTTGAATAATACTTTTACTTAGCTCTGCTGTTTTCGAGAACAGTGGATGAGGAAGCAGATGCTCCCATATGGTGGGATGACCAATGAACCAAATCGAAGGAAAAAAAAATTTAAGTCGAAATCGCAATTTGATATATGCTTTCGATTTTTATTATCCATTTTAAAATGGAATAGAAAATAGCAAGAAAATACGATCTGATTTCATGGTATTGTGAAATGAGAACGAAAATCTAAAAGCTTTTGTTCACGTGTTAATGCAGAAAACCCATTCTCTAATGTGAAATTATACGAGTTTGAAAAAGAAAAAAAAGGAAAAAAGGAAAAATAAATAAATAAACAAACAAAGCTAGCTGAATACAGGTGACAGCCACCTCTGTATGTCCCTCCTCCCTCCTTCAACCCTCTTCTAGTGATATAAGCATTTCATTGATAACATGGTTAATATTTACAGCACATCACACTTTAACAAACATCAGCATCGGTGTCATGTAGCAACTAACAAAAAGTTCTTTAGTTTATTGTTTAATCTGTATATTGATCCAAGTTATTGTAATTTTTATAAGAAGGCTTTTGAGATACTAGATTGCAATTAAAGGTTTATATATTATATTTGATGATATAAAAATTTATTTCATAGTATAAATAAAAGTTTCTTTTTGTTTTGTGTTGTTTTTATTCATACCAAATTTATACAAGGAGGGTTGCATTGTTCAATTTTCCTTATATTGTATTATTCTACCAAACAAATATTACTTGAGTTATGCTAATTTGATTGGTCTAACTTTTTTAGATGTGATTTAGGGCCTATATCAATTATATGTAACTTATAAGGGCCAATGTAATTCATAATTAGGCTTGTAAGACTTAATAAGTTAATAATGTAGAAAATCAATTTAGTTAATGTGGATAAATTTGTTTTCTACATTTGTTTTGGCTAATGCATGAGTTGGGTTAAATAAATGCATTCCATATGCATTTAATGACCATACGGTTTGAAATTTATTCTACTAAGCTAATTAACTGATCTGATGTTTGATACGTGGGAATATATCGGAATGAAATCACCATTGTAGATTTTATTCTCTTTTTTTTTATATTTGGAAGTACATTTAGAAACCGGAATCGAATTTCGGAATTCGATTATCCTTTAAGAAGGTAGAATTGTAATTTAATTTCTCTTAGCATTTATTATTATTAATGAAATTATTTACTTAAATTTTAATTTAATTATGATAATCAATAATTAAAAGTAATTTTGAAAATTATTATTATATATGTATTTAAATTTATTTCATTTCATTCCATTCTATTCCATAAATATTTCTAAATTTAAAAAGTGATTTATCATTCCACTCCTCACTCCATTCCAATCAATTTCATTCTATTTCATTTTCAACCATTACAACATAATTGTTTTCCAGTGGAGGGCAATGGGCATTTTGGTGTAAGTAACTAGAACTTACATGGTTGGACCCCATTCAATTTACTTATGATATATGAATTATGTGTATTAGTTACGTGCTTTCAGCGTGCCACGGTGGATGATCATTAAGATTTAGGTAATGTACGAATTGATAGGTTTTGTTTATGTTCTTGGTTTTGAGTTGAGCAATAAATTTTGTTTTTTAATTTATTTTCTACTCCAAATTATGTAAGGGCTAGTAGGGTAGCTCCATTTGAAGATCGTGCCATTCAAGAAGCCAGGACGTCCAGATTTAGAAATAGCTATAGAAACTTTCAAACAACACAGTGTTTTTTCAACTTTCTTAAAATGGAATCTATTTAAAATATATATTCCATCATAATTGTTGAACTTGTAAATTAATCAAGAGTTGGAATGTATAGAATTGTGAGATGTGTTAATGTCATGATTTACATATAAACTTTATCATTTTACAATTATATATATGAAATTTCGATTTATTTAATTATATACACAATTAAATATTTAATTATTATAATTTACATTTCAGTTAAATCTAATTCACACTTTTAATCTCGTTAGCACAATAAACTTATGAGACCATCACCTTCGGTCTTAGTCTTAGGAGACTTGTGTGACTTTCAATAGATGACCACAAACCATCTGTTATAAAATAATGAGTCGTGACCTATTTAAAAAAATATAGGTTGCAAAACCCATTAATAATTGTGGGAGACCACTTGTGGGCGTACAAGGATTGTACGAATCCTTTAAAGTTGTGAGTAATAATCCTTTGACTAATCTTACTAGATGGATTAACGATATGAATTAAAATTAATTGAGATACATACCATAACAATTAAATGTTCAATTAGATGTATAATTAGATAAGTTGAAATTTCAGGTATATAATTGTAAAAAGTAGTAAAGATGAGGCATAAACTGTGACATCACTCCATCATAAGATTGTATAAAACTAGTAATTGTAAACTTATAATATTGTATACTTAAAGTTATAATTTTATTAAAAGTCCATACCAAAATAATTTTGTATTCATTTTAATTAGGAAAAATTAATAAAATTCTAAATTTGTAAAATCATATCAATTAACTCGCGATTTTAATAATTATAATTCTATAATTCCTTACCTCTATAGGATATAATTACATTCTATAACTCTAACTAACCTTGTAGAATGATGATTAGCTAAACCCATTATGTAGTTTACATCATCCCAGTTCATGTCTGTTTTTTGCATTTATATGATGGATGTCAATAAGGCTAGTATCTATACTTAGGTGATGTTGCAATTGATCCGAAACGATTAATTATTTAAAATAATTAACCACTAAAAAAGACTAAGTTGTGATAAGTGACGACATTAAACTGTCGAAGTTAATTAAATTTTAACTGTATTGGTTCATAACTAAACGAAATGCGTGATTGAAGGTTTTATAGTATATATGGAAGGCAATTTCTAGTGGATAACGTCTTGATGAGATGGTTATATATTAATCTAGAAATTGGGAAACATCTCTTCTTGGTCATAGTCGGGAGAAGGTAGTACAGTAAGTTGTTGCAATGGCAAAAGGAACCCTTGGAATATAAAATATAAAATATAAATCCATATGTAGCACTCCTTATTACATATCACATACTTCATTCCTCTATTCATTTTAACATCCCCTCTTTGTAACCCTCGTTCCTTAGGAATGCTAATTACCTCTCTTCCCTGCATCCAGATTCCTGCTCGACATGAAAGAATCCCAATTCCTTCCCCCACCACCCCCCTCCCCCCCCCCCCCCCTTACACACACCACACCCCTCACCCTGGGTCCATCTTTTCAATTCCAATCTTGCCTTCCTTGAAATTCGTAAATTACATGTAACTGCACTTTGACAACTAGTCAAACCATATCTACTAGTGGCAACAAAAAACCCATATGCCCTTCTACTCCTTCAAATCACACCTTGATAACATTCGTATCTTGTTATCCATTGTTAGACTTTAAAATTGTATTTAGGATAACTGAACTTAGATTTAGTGTTTTTAAGGAAAAATTATTCGATTAAGTCTAAACTTTATAACTATATTAAAAAAGTTAGTTGAATTAACCTAGTAAAGTTATATTTTGAAAATAATAAAAAAAAATCTCAATTTTATCTTTAGAAGTGTGATTATTTAATATATAGTTAAAATGATCAAAATTCCTAAAACTAAGCTTGGACTATAACGAGAACTTAAAGATAGGTTGATTAAGTTATAAAAAGAAATAATAAAGTATAATATACTATATAACTATACAAGTTTTTTTATAAGTATATCTGGTATATATAATAATTATACACATAAATTAACCTACAATTATATAATCATATATAATATGTAATGAATTTATAAAAATAAATAAGAAAACATACCTTAAAAATAAAAAATATACTAGAAACACAAATATATGAGTGTAATTACTCATTATGCGTAATATATATATATAATACATATACGTATATTAGTGAATATGCAAAATATTAACATAATACATACATTATTAATAAACCTACTAAAAACCAACAAAATCTTATCCAAATTATGAACAAAGCATCTAGAAAAATTGGGAATCAACCGTAGCATTTTCTCAAGATTCTAACTAGCTACATCAAAAGAGAAATGATCAAATTAAGGCCACCTCCTACTTACATTATATATGATAACTAATTAAAAAAAAAGACTTAACTTCTAAGGAAAAATCAACCAACCTAAGTTTGCATAAATAGGACTTAAGGACATCCAATTACACATTTTAAAAGCCTAGGATATTTAAAGAAAAAGAAAAACAAAAAAATAGAAAAAATTTAGAAAAAAAGAGGGGATTCATCACCTTACTTTAATTCCCTAACCTCCTAACATCTTGCTATTGAACCCTTTTAGCCATAAGAAGTCCACACTGCGTCTAACTCTTCCAACCACCACTTGGCGCCTGATAACTACCGGAGCTTCAATGAACAGTAAGCTCTCAAATCTATCCTATTTTTCCAATATTTTCCAAAAATACTTAATAAATCTAAAAAATTATAAAAAAAAATATTCCTTTGTTATTTCTAGGATGTTATCATGTCATGATTTTATTTTTATAAAATATTAAGTATTTAATATGCTTCCTTAATAAATTGTCATAGTAATCCGAATTTTGTAATCATAAATAAATTGACTAAATGATGCTATTTCATGCCCTATAATTTATTGTAGGATCCTTATTAGATGTAGTTTAATTTTATATAGCCCTTTTTATATTATGTACATGTGTAATATTTATTATATTTTTGGACCCTAATATTGTAAAAATAGAAATTGTTGAAATAAATGAGTTTTTATACAAATAATTGATGGAAATGATAGATACTGATTTTGGGTAACTTATAATGATATTAGGATGTATTGGAAATAATTTTGCATAAAAAGAATAATATTTGGTTAATTAAATGCAATTTAAGGGTAAAAAAGTAATTTTGAGTATATAAGCAATAAACCTGATAGCATGGAGCCATGTACCAATTGAATTCCCTATATTTTTAGGAGTTCATAGAAATTTCTAGGGAATTATTTAGTTATTTGAGCTATTTATTACGAATTTATGTAATAAAATAGCTTAAATTACCAACTAGGATTCATTTTTAGTAATAATAGATTAAAACGTGATAAATATTGAAATAAAAAACTATTTATATACATGCTGGTCAGATTTGATAAAAAATAAAATTTTTAATATATTTAATGATAATTTTTACAATTGAGGTAGGTTATATATATATTAGGGTTAAATAATACTTATATTATTGAGTTATATTACTAAATTATATATAAAATATAGTTTAAATACATAAAATAACTATAATACAATAATAATATAATACTTCTTTTAGGCATGTATAAGTATATTAGAAACTCGAATTACTTTTTAGAAGTTGTTTTTCGAAATAAAACCTACAATACACATCGTTAGATATGTATGAACCCAATGACACTACTTTTATCAAAATCAGACAATTATAGATAATATAACTTATATCTCTGTAATATTATAAGGGTTTATGTACTATGATAACCTTATCGTAATCCAAACGTAAATTGGCTGATTAAAAATACGTTTCGATACAATTAAAATAATATATTTACGTAATAGTATAATTACGTATATTATCGATATTTAATAACTTAATTTTATATATATAATAAAACTATATTCTATTATATAAAGAAAATAATAATATACTTTAGATATATATAAAATATATATGTAACTGTTTATTGAAATACATGTAGATAAAATTTTAATGTTTTCATAACTCATACAAAAACTAAATTTTGGTTATATATATATATAAGGTATCCCAATGAACATAGCATTGAAGACACAAGTCTTCTATAATGAGCGTCTAGATAGATAAGTTGTGATCATGGCTTTATCACTTGTTGAGATATTGTATCAAAATATCTGAAAACTTAAGAGTACTTCTGTTTGTGATTGTAATTAGTCGTTTGCGTGCATACCATATGTGTGATTAGTATTATGTTTATGACAGGAGTTGAACTTCTTAGCATGCTATTTTGTATGATTGCATCGTTTTGTATTGTGTGAACTTGTCTAGTTATCTTTAAATGAAACTAATAGTGATTTGACCAATAATATAGTTGGACTTGCATAGCAACCATTAGAGGAATGATTAAAAGTATTAGACTAAATACTAATTCCCTTTGATAATGATGGCTGAAATAATCTTTTCCTCATCCTTAATAGAGTCAAGTAACAGGCAAGGAGGTCATGGTAATGATAGGGGCTATGGTTTAAAAGTGGTTACGGGAGGAGGGTGATCTTCATTGCATAAATCCAAGTTTGATCTAATTTAAGTCGAGATAAAACTCCTTAATCCGAGTTGAAGCGGATATAATTTCTCTAACTTCACAATAGATTAGATAATATTGTGTAATGTTTCAAGTGATTGATTTATTGTATTTTATCATAATTAATAACCTTGTTTATAATTGTACGATACTTTTTTGACTCTATCCTACTTACTAAGTTGGTTGTGTTCACATCCTTATAGCCTCTTTTATATGTGACCAGTGAATGTTAGGATGTTCAGATATCACCATTCCCAAGTTAATGCATAGTTGGTTGGGAAAATAAGGAAAGGAAAATCTATTAAATTTGGGCTTTTGACCTTTTTATTTATTTATTTATTTTTAGTTTTGGGGAAACCAATTAGAAATTCCCTAAGATGCCTACTAATTTCCTATTTTATTATAAATGGATTTTAAGACCTATGACTTTAGATAAACTTTTATTGTAAATTATAACTCTAAGTGTAAAGCGTTTATGTAAATACTATTGTATTATCGAACAACAAGTCATACAGAATAGGTATTTTGAAAAGCTATACCATAGGTTTGATTATTAGCAAGTATTATAATAGATGCTTCAAGTTGATTGAGTTGTGTAAGCCTTGTGTGAACTGTATCTATGATAACAACTGTAAGGTCAACTTCTATTTTAAGTTAGTTTATATGGCAAGACTATTATAAGTTCTCTTATTTGGTTTGTGACATCTATCATTCTCATCAAAGTGGTGAAGCGAATATCACTATGTATCCCCTTACCATACTCTACAAGGGAAAAGTTCATACCTTGGTTGTTCGATTTGCTTAGTCGTAGTGGTTGGAGGTGTGATGCATTTCGATTTGCTTGGTTGTAGTGGTTTGAGGCGTGATGCATTTCGATTTGCTTGGTTGTAGTGGTTTGAGGCGTGATCCATTAATTGTCCATAAGTTGTAGCTAGTGGTAACCTTTTTCTTCAGATTCACTGACTCTTCCAATTCAAGATCTTTCTTTATGATGGTTTAGGGTTTCATTTAATTTTAGAGTTAGGAATTAGGAATTCATTTGACAAACGTAGGGTATGTACCTATTATGCTGCACTTCTTCTAATTTATTATGCATTTATATGAGAGGTATTTTAGATATTTTACTTTTTTTATTCATGCGTTATTCCTTATTCGGTTTATTGAAGTGAATAAAGTAATATTGATTCAATGAACCCTAATTCTTCTCTCTAAAAAATTCCTTATTTTCTTAGAAGTCGAAATCATTGAATCAGCAATTTCTTAATTAATATCTGCCTATAGTCTTCCTTTTGTCGGCTCCTTCTTTCTATCAAATTAGTTTTGTAAGCACCTAATGCTCCTTTACTGTGCTTGCACAAATCTCGGAGGACTTTGAGGAAAAGAAAATTATCTCATGGTTTTAGATCTACAATACTCATCTAAACACCTAATATTTATTCGCTATTATATTACACCTTCATTCAGTTCTTAAGTAATCATGATGCCATTCCACTCTTATTCCGTTTAGCAAACTGAACACTTTGTTATAATTTAATAGTATGAATATATACTCCCTTAAGTTATTGTAATATGTTATATTTAATATAACTGTAAAAAAAAATTAAAAAAAAATATGTAGCTTAAAAAAGGACCTAAAGATATTTCACATAGTGATTTTTTAATGATGGAGCAAAATGACAGTATATAGTCATCTAGATAACACTCCCAAAGCGAATGTAATTAAGCCTTTGGGATTTTCCTTAACATGAAATTAAATTTCTAAACTTTATGTATAAGATACAAACTACATAAAAGTACATATTGCAAATATTCATGCAAAACTCTTAAAGCATATCTTTTATTTCATCGTAACATTTTAAAATATATAAATACCCTTTAAAATAATGCTAAATCACAAAAATTGTTGTTAGAATATAACAAATTAAAAATTTTTGTCAACCATATCCATAATTAGGCTCTTACTTAACACAGTCTTTTTTTTTTTCTTTAATTTTGGCTAACTACCATTACAATTATCTAGGGAGAAAGAAATTATCTATCTTATTTGTTGTTGGGTTATAAGGGTCTTGATAATTCTCACTTAACTTTAATTTTCTTCAAAAAAAGCCTTAGTTGAGTTTTCACAAGGTTTATTTGATTTTTTATTTTTTCCCCCCGGTAAAATGGAGCTCCATAAGAATATCGTCAGCTAATTTTCAACACGATGAAAAACTTTTAGGGCTTGTTTAACCGAATATGAAAATATAAGATCTTGGTTGCGTACAAGCTAAAGCTAAGGTGTTCAATTGCATACGGGGCAAAATGATAGAAATCATGGAAAATAACTAAGATAAAAAGGATAAGTTAATTGAAGCGGGTATAACTTAGAAGTAGAATAGGGCATATAAAGGTTAAGGGCAAGATTGACCAAGAAAGAGCTAACTAAGCAGCTAATCTAAACCATAGGCTAAGGGAGGCCTACCAAGTAGTGAATTTGTTATGTGGTTGAAGTTGTTTGAAGGTGTTGGTCCTAGTAAGATATCAGAGTATAGTGAATTGATATCTTCTTACAAAAACTAAAATTTATGAATTTAAAGTATCCCTCTTAATATCTTGAATGACATAAGTAGTTGGAAATTGATTGTTAACTCAAATAGCAAATAACAATTAGAAGGAAAAGAAGATAAGGAGTAAGAAGATTGGATAAGTGATTTTATAGAGGTTCGGCCTTTTGCCTACTACTCCCTTCTAACTCCACTACTAAGGACCTAGTTTTCTTTATTGGTATCTTTCCATTAGTCTAAAATTTTCAAAAAACAAATATCAATGAGAGATTACAAGGATATCCAATTTTTTCTCTATCCTATCTCATTAGCTTCTTTCTAAAAATATATACAAGACTTAAAGAACTTCCTAATACTCTCATACTCAAAACACAATGTCAATAATATTTACAATGAAATTGAAACAATACAATCAAATAGCTCTTTACAATTTTCACACAATTGCAATAACAATGAAATAATAAAACTTTTTTCGCTTAGTTCCTGACAAAGTTTCTGACAATATGCTCAAGAGTATTTTTAACTTCGATTCTGATATTGAGTGTGCAATATCACTTCTTCAACAACCTCAACTTTAAATTAAATGGACCCTCATATAATAGCTAAAAATGGATATTTCCATATTTTTCTTTATAATATCTTTGTTCAAACAAAATCATTTTTGATATTGGAGAAGTATCTCATCAAAATAGGAATCGAAAATTGAAATTCAAAAATTTCAAGCCAAGCTATTCTAGATTTGTTCCTTTGCCAAGCTTGTGTTATTAGAAAGTTGCTGCAACTTATGATAAGTTCCAATCCTCTATTGTCTTCGTAGAAATTTAAACATTTCAAATAATAAAGATAAGGATGAGAAGATAAGAACAAATCTAGCACTACTTATCTTAACTACCGTAAACAAATCTTCTTCCTTCTTCAATATCTTTATTTGAATTTTATTAAAACAAATCTCATAAGAAATCAAGTTAGATTATTCAAGAATATTCAGCTTTATTTATAAGATATCTTCAAGTTTAAGAATTTAAATCCAACAAACCTTACCTTTGAGAAACTAGTAAGAGCTGTGTTTATATTTCAAACTTAACGTATCCAACAAGTCCTTGTATAAAGAATATATTAGAATCCTCTTCTAATTAATGTCCTTACTATATTTTAATCCTTAAAAAATTCTATTCAAGATTGTCACAAAACTTACTGCTTAAATCTTAATAACTTAATTTTTCGAATCTAATTCTCGAGCATCTTCTTAAATCCCCATAGACTTTACCATTTTAGTGAAACAAAATTGAATATATTACATAAATATACTCAATAAAATAAAGCTAGGCCTTCTTGCTCATTTGTCCAACTTAATTTGTTCAAGTTAATTAAAATAACTTAGAAATAGCAACTGAACATATTACCAAATGCACACAGTGATGTTTTGATGTTTTCTGATATACATTTTGACTTGCTGATATACACTCTAATACAAATTTTGACATACATTCTAACAAGTTCTAACTTATTTTCTTCTAAACACTTATTTTCTTTAGAACATCCTGCATACTTGAAAATTTTGTTAAGTTCATATATATCTTTTTATTATCATCAAAATATATTAAGAGAGAACTCAATGGAAGGCTTGCTTTAGGACAATTCCATGGGATGCTAATAGGATCATTAGGTCAAATCATCTATTTGGGAGTCAAGTCAAGGACTGGTTTAAGCTCAGACCAATAGAGTTATCAAGATGATAAAGGAGAAGTGGATTTCAAGATAAGGCCATCAATATGGATTTGCATACCACTAGGCACTATGCTATAGTATTATGTTATTTTGTGTAAGATATATAATCTGTAGTTAGTGCCCGTGTATCTTTAGCTTAACTAAGTAAAGTGTCTAGTTCTGTAGTTTAACTCTTATTGTATTCAATATTTCCTTTTTCTCCTTTGTTTGACAAAAAATTTTATTAATCAGTTAATGTAATGTATGGAGAAATGAAGAAAATGTAAGGATTTCATCGAATCATTTAAGCAAGCAATCAGTAATTATGATTAAGTGGCAAATATTGTGTTTTGGTCTCAAGTTGGTCTTATTGTTTTGTTTATATGTCAATGAATGTAATGTTGTAGGAGGATGTTTATGTAGAATGAAGATGGAGAAAAGTCGATAAATCTTGGAGGAGAGGATTTTGATACTTTATGATGAATAGAAGGTGTAATAAAGATGATGACATGTGGAATAGAAACTCATTATGAATGGACTTCCATCTTTTTAGCACGAAATATTGAAGCTAGAAAAGAGTTGTTTTGTTATTTAATGTTTAATGTACTTTTCTGGTTTTGGTGTGGAATGCATAGGGAGAAGATACTTTAGTGAATTTCGATTTTTATTAACATTCAATTTGATTTTCGTTGACAGAAATATAAATTGATAATAAGTTGAATTTTACTTTTATAGAAAGCATGTTCATATATATAATTGCAGGTATTATTAAAAAAGAGAGAGGCTAAATTCTACTTCTACAGGTATTATTATTATTATTATTATTATTATTATTATTATTATTATTATTATTATTATTATTATTATTATTATTATTATATATAATTGCAAGTATTTTTTTTTTTTAAAAAAGAAAATATTGGATTGGATTCTTGTTATATGATGTAGGCAAGCGTCATGGTCGTAGGAGTGATCGTCGCAAATAGGCAAAAGGCTGACAAATGTCAAGAACTTTGTTGGAATTAGTTTCTCACAAATAATGCTATATGCCACCAGTTCTTCGTCGCAATTTCCACATTTATTACGAGGATTTCAATTCTCGTAATTAAATGCTAAGAATCACTTTCACTATTAGGTAAAGTTGACGGATTTATTTCGGCAATTTCTTTGTGTAACATCCTCTCAAAAATTCTATATCGACCATTTTCCCACTTTTTGTGAGAAAAAAAAAACATTCCCACGTTTTATAAATTTTGTTGTAGTGCTAATATTTTTACTTACTCTACTATTTTCAAGAATGAGGAAATAGATTCTCCTATATGCTAGGATGACCAATGAACTAAATCGAATCGAAAAAATTTGGTTGAAGTTGCATTTTGGTAGTTAGATTTTTATTATTCATTTTCAAATGGAATAGAAAACAGCAAGAAAATACGATCCAGTTTCATGGTATTGTGAATGAAAATGTAAAACCTTTTGCTATTCTGTGATGGGAAATTACATGAGTTTGAAAAAGAAAAAATAAAATAAAGTTTGCTAAACACAAGTGACAACCACCCTTGTATGTTAGTGTTGTTGGCACCAACTGGTGCATTTTGTTCCCATCAAGATCCAGCGCTTCTGGGTTTCGGTACAAAATTAAGTTTTGCCCATTTTCGTGTTTTGTGTAGTTCTGTGAGCTTGATGCAACTTGTGTTTAAATTTAATCTATTATGTGGAATTATTTTTAATTAAATTAAGATCTCATTGCCATATATTTTAATGTTGCAAAATTGAACAAATTCTTTAGTTTGTTGTTTAGTTTGCAAATTGACACAAATTATTATGTAAAAAAGCCCTTGAGGTACTGGACTAAAATTAAAAGTTTATCTAATATATTTGATGATAAAAAAATTATTTCATAGTACAAATAAATGTTTTTTTTTTTTTTTTTTGGTATTGTGCTATTCTTCTACACGGCAAACTTGTACAAGAGAGTTATATTGTTTAGTTTCCTTGTACAGTCTTGTTTTGTAAACCAAACGCCACTTGAGTTGTGCTAATTTGATTGAGCTAACTTTTTAAGATGTGATTTAGGGCCTATATCAATTATATGTCACTTATAAGGACTTGTTGTAATGATATGTAATTAATAATCAGGCTTGTAAACTTAAGATAATAATGGATTAATTAAGTTTTGCATGAAATCAATTTAGTTAATATGGATAAATTTGTTTGTTGCCTTTCTTTTGCCTTAAATGTAACTTATATATAAGGGCTTGTTGTAATGATATGCATTTAATATGAGTTTTATGACTATGAGGCTTTGGAATTTATCCCACTAAGCTAATCAACTATGTAGATTGAAGTGTCCACACTTATTATTAGGTGTTTATGGTCTTTAATAATCCTAGTGGTTAAAATTTGATAGATGAACTTTCGAAGCTTTAAGCATATGACCTTTTTCCAATTTATTTGATTAAAGAGCAATGTGTATTTTGGTGTAACTAGCTAGTACTTACATGTTTAGACCCGATTCAATTTTCTTATTATATGAATTATGTATGTTATTTATGTGTTTTCAGTGTGCCATGTTGGATGATCATTAAGCTTTAGTTTTTGGACGAATGGAGGGGTTTTGTTTGTGTTTTTGGTTGTGTTGAGCACTATTTTTCTAAAAATTTATTTTCTATTTCAAATGTTTATGTAAAAGCTAATACAGTATAGAACTTTTTCGCCGCTCTTGAAATAAAATTTAGGCATATATGCTATTATAGTTGTTAAACTGGTTGAATAAAATTATATATGTAAAGTTGTAATTTTATTGAGTCTTTATAGCAAAATGATTTTATCAATTTTAATTGAGAAAATTTATAAAATCGTATCAATTAATTTAAATTTTAACAATTATGATGCTACGGTTCCTTACCTCGATAGTGTACAGATATATGCTATAACTCTAACTAACCTTGTAGAATGATTATTAGCTAAAATCATTCTATAGTTTATATCATCCCATGATCAGTCCACGTCTGTTTTGTGTATTTATATGATGAACGTTAATAACGCAAGGATGTATATTTAGGTGAGGTCGCGATTGATCCGAATCGATTAATTATTTAAGATGGTTAACCAAAAAAAAGACTTAAGTTATGATAAGCGCCAACATTTAACTGTTGAAGTTAATTAAATTTTAATCGTATTGGTTCATAACTAAACGAAGTGCATGATTGAACATTTTTTCTATTTATGGAAGGCGATTTCCAGTGGTTAATGAATTGACGAGATGGTTATGTGTTGATCTAGAAAGCGGGAAATGTCTCTTGATTGTAATCTAATGACATTAATATCTCCTTCCATAAGTTATGAAAAAGAAAAAAAAAAACACACACACACACATAGCTTAGAAAATTAAAGATATTTCGCGACGATTTCTGTATGGAGTGTAATGATAATATATAGTTACCTAGATAACACTCTCAAATTGAGTGCAATTAAGCCTCTGGAATTTTTCTTAATGTGTAATTAAATCTCTCAACTTTATATATAAGATACAGACTATATAGAAGGAAAAATTGTAAATATTCGTGCAGAACTCTTAAAGCAAATCATTTATTTCATTGTAATTTTTGAAAATATATAAATACCCTCTAAAATATAGCTGAATCACCAAAATTGTTATTAAAATGTGACAAATCAAAATGTTTTGTCAACAATATTCATAATTAACCTGCACTCTCTCTTTCTCAAATTATTCTAGCCAACTACTGTTACATTTGATGAAGGAGGAATGAATTATTCATCTTATTAGAAGATTAGTATTCATGTCATTGGATTATAAGGGTCTTGATAATTCTTACTCAAACTTTAATTTTCTTCAAAATGTTTTTGTTGATTTTTTTTGAGGGTTTATTTGATTTTTTTTTTTTTTCTAAAATGGAGCTCCGCAGGAATAAGGTCAGCAAATTTTCAACACAATGAAAAACTTGCAGGGCTTGTTTAAACGAATATAAAAATATAAGATCTTGGTCGCACAAAAACCTAAAGCTAAGGGGTTCAATTGCATATTGAGCAAAATGAGAGATATCATGGAAGGACAAAACACAAGTTAGTCAATGCAGGTAGAGTTTAGAAGTAGAATCGGGGGCATATAGACGTTCAGGGCAGGATCGAATGAGAAAGAGATAACCAAGTAGAGATCTAAAGCCTAGACCAAAGGAGGCTAACCGAGCGGTCAGTCGGTTATGTGACAGGAATTGTTTGAAGGCCTGCTTTGAGCCGATTCCATGGGATGCTGATGAGTTATCAAGATGATAAGGCCATCAATATGGACTTGGCAGCATGCCACAGCACTATGCGACCCACCAAGGGCGAACCTTAAGCAACAAAGGTGATCGACAAAAAATTTTGCTAGTTAAAGCCATAAACGACAAAATTTTGCTTTTTCCGATGAGAATTTTTAGGTAGTCATTCCGATCCTCTTGTACTGCAAAAGCCTATAAACCATAAGTATGTAAACTGGCAATGAGAGAAAAATTCTTAATTGTAATTGGATGGTCTTCCCTTGAATCATCTAGTGAGACTCTCCAAACTATTCTCTTTGCAAAAATGAAAATTTCGTCTAGTGACAAAAACTAAGAGCAATTGCTTACGAAAATAGCCGATTTTGAAGTGATAATATCTATTAGTCATGACCTCGTTAGAATCGGAAGTGATTTTCCAATCAACACATCTAATAATGTCCTCTTGACTATTCCCGTTTAGGAAAGGGGAAGTTTGATTAGTGACCTTACTAAAATACAATGAGCTATAGCCTATAAAAATTGACGACATTAGTTGTGACAAACTGTCGATACTCTTTATGTTTGTCAGGATTGAAATTTGATGGTTTTTGGCCCATTCAACTAATAAGGCTCTCGTGGCTATGGCACTTACCAAAATGGGAATTCTGGCTCGCGACATGCCCAAAACCATGAGTTTTGACAATAGCATGAAAATGCATATTCATGAGTTTTTCAAGTTCTAGTTCGGATAGTTTTCGCCTTAAATCATCGTGTATGATTTCTTGGCAATAATCTTCCAAAAACATGGATTGTACAAATTAGCAATTTCGAACAATGGCATACAAAAAGCATACCGTCAGTCTTTTGGAACCAAAATCATCTAATAAAAAATCTTTGGTTCTTCCCATTCCACAAATCGGAATTTCAGCTAACCACCCCTAAATCCAAAAAAGTATGAGTAATAACCTGTGAAAGCAGGTGATTCACGCAATGACTGTAAAATCCATACTTCTTGAAATTTTTTAGCCCCCAAATCGGATGGTTTTCGTCCCAAATCATCTAATTAGATCCTTGAAGCTATTCCCGTTTCACAAAATGTAAATTATGGCCGTATTCCCAAAGCCCAAAAACCATGAGTTACAAAAACTAGCGATCTTTTGTTCTGACAGAAAGATCTATGAGTCATTTAATATGTCCCTCCAAATTACTGAGCTTTCAGAGATGGGAATTTTTGCTGAAACTTCGAAAGCCTGAAAACACCATGAGCAGTACCTATGAAAATATAGATGATTTATGATGATCATATGGAAGTCCATACTCGTGAGTCTAACAAGACCACTAAGCAAGTGCAAATATTATGGCCCGCGAAAGGAAAAATAGTACAAATAAAAGAAACTGTTTGAAAATGCAACATTAACTTAAAAGTTGTTTTCTTTAACCATTAGACTTAGATTAATCTGTATTGTTTAATCCACGTTAACTAAATCTAACCATAAAATAGATTCGGTTTAATTTTAGTTTAAATCTCGATAAAACACTATTCAATCTCTTAACTTTTAACTCTCTCACATGTTTAAATAAACTATGATTTGATAACATTGTTTTCAATTAAAAAATGTTAATACTTATGGACTAAATAGAAACTTTTTTATCCTTTTTAAATAACTAGCCTTTTTTTTTTTAAAGTGTTTGACCAATACAGGGCAAAATGGTAAAGTTATAATTTTTTTTTCTTTTCTTTTATAAGTATCGTGGAGCATAAGAATAGTAGGAATCTTTTTTCATTTAAAACTTATACCAAAAACACTCACAAAACATTGTTACAGCTGGGATTTGGGAATGGACAAACCATCCGTGTCTATAAAGAGCATTTATCATAGTATAACTGTAAGGAGCATCTGTTCATCCAGTGAATATGGTCAATTTCTAGATCGCCAACAATATACTTCAAAATTTTTGTCGCACCAATTATTTTAGTTAAACCAGAAAGCTAACATCACTTTAAGATTCCTTAAATATTTCCTCGTTTTCGAGAATTAAGAAAATGGGGAAAGGACTGAGCTATACAACCCTATTGATGCTTGCAAAGTGAACTTAGTAATTAGTGTTTTTTTTCTGGCTCCTCTAGTTTTATCGGACTAATCTAGCCATCGTAGTATATATATTATAGCAATAATTACCAAACCAGTGAGGAAATGTCTCAAAGAGAGAAAAAATAAGATGAGTGGTGTTCTCATACGTAGCGTTTTTTTTTTTTTTTTTTTTTTTGTTACTGATTACTTTTGTGAATGACAATGCTAACGTTGTAAGGGGGGATTATTTGATTTGCAACAAGTTTTCTTATGATCCCTTTGCTGGTTCTCAAAACTGTACGTATGGTCTTCTAGATGGACTTGTGACGCACACACCGGATCATTATAGCTATTATGCTGCATTTAGGTTGTCTGATTGTCTCGCCTATGGACATGGAAGATGTGATTGATGCAATGAGTCATGATGATTGTCTAGATTGCATGAAGCGTGTCAGCTATAACGTAGTTGAACGATGTCCAAGAAAGATTGGTGCTCAGCTGGAATCTCAAGGTCGTAGGCATTAGATACGAGGCTTATTACTTTATGGAGTAAGGACATGTCACTATGTGGACTTAGAAATGTTCTAATATTTAAGGATTATCCCACAATTTCTCCCCATGTAAGTACTAATAAGAATGGAAAGATTCATGCATATAGGCATTGTAATAATTCCTTTTGATAACCATATAGGCATTGTAACAATTCCTTTTGATAACCAGCCTTTAAGTGTCAAGTGTTGTGTTTGTTCATCAAGAGTATTCACTAATTGTATTTTTAAAATAGACAAGATTGAATATGGTGCATTTTTTTTGGCCAATATTAATTATGCTGCATTTTCCCAAAATTAGTTTATCTTGACAGAGATTGTTACGAGTAACATTTTCCTCAAGGGTTTTTTATTTTTATTTTTAATCACTAAATCCTATGTCACGAATTAATATTCTGATCCTCAATAACCTAGCTATCCAATGAACAATAGGGAATTGCCTTATAGCTTCAGTTAGTGGCTCTATCGGCTTAACAACTGAAGTTTTTGGTTATCAATAACTTCTATACAATTTTCCCAAGAATTCTTAATTAGAACCGATTCTCCGTTTCGTCTTTCTAATAAAATCCAAGGCGTAGTTACTTCAATTAGGGTACTTAAAATGAGCGTTCATTTTTTTCATTTAGTATAAATGGTGCCTTATGAACAAGTTTTTGCCAGAAATTTTATATGATGCCTCCCGAAGGTGATTGTCCTAAATTTGCATAGTTATTCCTTGACCATGTTGCAAGATACCATCACGCTCTCGTTAACACAAACAAACATAAAGCCCAATGTTTTCATCATCACCTTAGAGAGAATTTAATCAACTTACAACGATAGTCAAAAGATTAATTGACCCTCATAGTACATTATGAACAACAAATCTCTTTTGGTAACCAATAATAAAAACAAAATCGAAACCCACCTGTAATTGAGTTATGGTGCATCTATCTGTATGTAGTAGTAGCGTTTATATATGTGGCTTTCTACTTGCCTAGAAAGCGTAAGAATAAACTAGTTGATCAAATGACTTAGGTACGTCACCTGGGTAGTAATAATTAACAATATCCAACTAACTCACATTATGGCGCACACATAAACTATTGCGACTAAATTGTACCCAAGTTGTGGCCCTATGTCTACGTTTACCTTACAAGCGCAATTAAACTAGCAAGCATATTGGGTTAGTATGCATTAATTAAAGACTAATAAGTACGAAAGTCATTCCACAAGGATTGTTGACTGACTTTCAGCTATATTAATTTGACTCATATTGAAGCAAATCAAAGTATGAAACTTTTTGTTATCTTAAATTAATCTAAGAACTCGAAGTGTCAATGACACCAAAATGGATAACATCAACAACCAATAATTTGGAATTTCGCATGGATGTTAACAATTATACTAGGAATTCACACCATATTTGGTCAAATTGATTTCTTGGTCACTTCATTCAGTTTAATCAATTAGGTTTCTCTATCTCTGGATGAGAGTAGGATTCTTTTAATCAATTTATCCCTAACTAAACTATAATGTATAATCTTATGTCTAATCTATAATCATAACTTAGATTTTCGTGGATTCAGTTGGATTAAATCCTTTCTAATCCTAACACAATCTCATATGCATTCCATATGTACATAAACATATGCTTGGTGAAAAATAGTCAATGAAAGCAAACATTCCAATATTTAGTAAATGATTGCCACCATCTAACAATCAAACATCCTAATCACTTAAATCTAATTTGAAATTATAATGAACACAAAAGATATAGGGGTAAAAGCATAATAAAATGAAATTTACAGAAGAAAGAGAAAACTTATTATTTATTAGAGAAATTGAAGCTTCCAATTCTTCAATCCTTATACAAATCTTGTGCTACTTGTTCTCCATATAGATTCTTCAAAAAAGACTAAAAAGGATGAATATTATGCAAAAACCTAATATAAAGTTTGGTACATAGGAATAATCTAAATTATAACCGAATGGAATGAAATATAGTGGAATCAAGACAAGAACGACAAACCTATTCTTGCATTTGCAAATACACATGGAATTCTTGATTTAATACCTATATTATATTTGGTTGTAATATATTTAAAACGGAATGGAATGTGTATATAGTAATATTTAAGAAAAAAAACCCTTAATTATTAAGTTGAAAGTTAAATAAGTAATTTTTAATTAATGAGGATGAACTAAATACATTATTTCACCTCCTCAAAAGTGGAATAGAATCCTCATTGAACTAAAATCACTGGCTCTAAGAAGTTGGATTTCGCCTTCTAAGAACACTTCCAAACATGGAAGAGGAAATGAAACCTAAAATCACCTTTGAAACTTTACATATTTGTTCTTGAGATTAAACCATTTCTTCCATGTGGAACTCAGTTCAGTTAAGGAAGAAGGGTTTTTTGTGGCATCATTTAGAGGTGGTCTTATTCCACCTTAATCAAGTTACTTTGGCTCATATCATGTTCAATTTATAAGGATGTTATTTGCTTTTTTATTTCTTATGATATGAAATAGGTTAGAGTTAGTTAAATCCTGGTATGTTGTCACATTCAGTATAATCTTGGTAGGTAGTTATAGTTGCCTACTTCTAGTAATTTATTTATTGTGATGCTAGATAATTTGTTATCATATAATTATCGCATTTAACTTGCATATTAAAGCAAATTGTTCTAGCTATAATCTTAGAGTGCTTCTACGAATACAATTTCTAAAAAGGAGTTACTTTGACAAGTTAGACATAAATTTCCAACACAACCCCCCAACTAACCCCCACTTGGTTTCAGAGTTTAAGCTTTGGTAAGTCTTTTTTCTCTTTTATGATTTGTTAAAGTCTCATGTTCTCTAAAAATTGTAGTAATTTTTCGTTAATGGCCAAGGACAATCAACAATGTTTTCTTGCTTCAGAGACACTAAGCATCATGTAATTTACTTTGGTTATTGGAAGAGTAAAATGGAAACCTTCATAAGAGCAATAGAGTCCAATGTTTAGTCCATCATAATGAATGGACCTTATATTCCAAAAAATTGGGTGTTTTTTCCTTGAATCATCTAAGAAACCTTTGAAGCTATTCCTCTAAAAAATGCTAACTTTTGCTAATGATCTTTGTCATGACCCTAAGAGGTTTGGGGGGGGGGGGTGGGGGAGAGGTTAGGTTTAGTAGGATTGTTTAAATTTTTTATATTACGTATACACCCATAATATAAAAACCATCTTGCAAGTTAAGAATTGCAAGACTCTAAATTATTAATCACTAAGGTTTTCAATTCTAATAAATTATCTTACTATAAATATAAGTGACTATAGTTATGGATATCCGATAAATTACAGTCTATCAGAACCGTAAAAAATCGATATCCCTTATCAAATATTAAGATAAGGTAAAACAACATGCTAATTTATAAGAAATACAACATAATCTTATCATAAGAATGTACTTTACATAAATTATTTCTATACTGCTATATACTGTTCAATTAACCCTAACATTACCAACCTATCTTCAATTGATATTCTGCTCTCAAGCTTATCCCAATCCTTACTTACAAGAAACCTGTAAAAGAAACTATAGGGAAATGAGTAAACTACGGCTCAGTGAATTCATTCCTCACCACTATTGATTAAGCGAGTTATCAAACAAACATTATTAGCATACATGTAAGCTATCTATATACGAAATGAATGCAGGCAACACATCCATAAGAGTCCAAAACAATGGAAAATTTAGAGTTATGTCATCTACAAGTCGATTTTTTCTTCGTACTTACTTGTATAGAGTACTTCACCTTAACCGCATGAGGCTGCCTGGGAGTACAGTCCTATCAAGCGTTACTCAACTATTACCTTAATCCGAGAATTAACAATCAATATAAGTGGACCTCAGTTAGGGCTGCCTACCAAACATATCAAAGGCCCCTCGAGCACAAATAGTAAGTCCATCTCACCATTAACAAACATCTAAGGCCCTACGGGCACAAATATACGAGTCCTCTCGCAAACGATTGGAGATACCATATTAGATTTGCTTTAACAATGAAGACATCATTTACAGACTTACGAGCCTTTTCAAAAATCATTTTAAAGTATTTTTAAGATAGGAAAAATGTTTACCAAAACACTTTTAAAAAAAATTTGCAAAGCTAACACTTTCCTTCAGCGTACCAGTTCGATCATAAACATGCGACAATTATAACTGGTTTTTTTAGTTGAATAGTTATATTTACCAATTTCAGAAAGTGATCATATGAATAATAGCACACAAAGTAATCAATCATTAAATAAACAATCAATATTAATTCACAAGCAGTATATAAATAACAAATAGATAGCAAATCATAAGAACTTCCTCACTTGAGTTATGCTCACTTTCCTAACTTTTGAGAATTCTTGAACTCGATAATCAAATACCTAAAAGATAAAAAGATTATAAGTGTTTTGAAAAACTAGGTTTCCCTATTAACTAAATATTTATCATTATTTGTCTAGTTTCTCACTATAACCTAAGTATAGTGTAAACATAGTTTTACTTATTTTTCTCGGTTTATCTTAAATTTTTGATCATATATAATTTTTCATTTTAGTTTGGATTCTGATAAACTTATAGTCCATTTAGATTGTTTTCGAGCGTATTTTTTTGTAGCAAAATCCGTTTTGAACGTTGTAACTTACAGTTTTGACCGTTGTAACTTATAGTTTTGACCGTGATATAAAAATATCACAAAGTTCATTATTTTAACTTAAAAATCTATAAAATATTAATTTAAGTTTATTTAATATATTTACAATTTAATAAATGTTTAAATCAAATAATCGATAATTTTCTTATTTTAAGCCTATTTTACTATAATTGCCTATTTTACTATGATTACCTATTTTTACTTATTTTTGAGATTTTAGAGTTACTAATTCAAAATTTTCCACTTTATTATTTTTCTACTTAATTAGTTATTTATTATTATTATAAATTACGAAAATTAATTATTTTATTATAAATTGTGACGTGGCAACACATGAAAGTGCTACGTGTCAAGCTTACACCTTTTTTCGAATTTTCCTTTATTTTCTATTTTACTATATAATTATATATATAAATACTTATGATTATATTTAATCAAATCTTTCAATTTACTTAATTATTAAAATTTTTCTCCAAATTACAGTATTCTTATATATATATTTATTTATTTACTATCTTACTTTATTTATTAAATTATTATTATAGTATATTTTACACTATTTAAGTGTACTAGTATTTTTACGCATGGGTTACCATTTATATAGGTACATTTATATGTAAAATTATTCAAACTTTACTTATACAATATGTACAAGTATATTACATACTTATTTATACTTTCTATACTTACGTACATATATGGTCATACTATATACGTATATATATATATACTAAAATACAAATATTATTAATAATATGAATCCTTATTACTTTATACAAACACACACACACATATATATATATATATATGGAAAATACGAAATAGGTATATATACATATGTACACATATATATATGGAATTACATAATAATGTATATACATATCACATACTAAAATAAATATTAGGTACATATACACCTTTATATATATTCACGCATATATATACATGATTAATTAAGTAAAATACTAAATATATATACATGTATATAAAGGAAATATTTAGTATACATACATATTATGCTTAAGAAAAATACTATGTACATATACACATACCTATATATATATATTTACATATACATACATATATATATCAATACTTAAATAGTGAAAATACTAAATACATACCAAATGTATTCTTATTTATACATATATATATACATATACTGTACGTTATACATAATAATACATATATACAGGCCTACATATATATGTTTATACATAAATAGAGAAAATACTTAATACGTATATATATATCTATTTATGCATACGCATATTTACATGTAATTAATTAAATAAATAAACACTTAGTATATATGTATATACTATATGATATACATATGTATAAGTAAAATAAATAATCTTACCTAATTGGTTTAATAATTTGGAACAATAGTTTCCCCTTCTTCTCCTTCTTCTTTCTTTTTGTTCTTGGTTTTTGGTTTTCTTTTCCTTGTTCGATTGGTGTGTGCGTGTGTTTTCTTGCTTTACTTTTCTTTTCTTTTTTCTGATTTTAATTCAAATCTTTAGCTCCAGACGTGAATGACAAAGGAATAAGAAATATAAAAGAATTTGCAAATCTTTGCATTAATTGAGATGAGACAATCTCATCATTGCTTTTGATATTTTTCCTTTAATTGTAACACTTGGAGGATAATTAAATCATATGGGTTGCTATTGTTGTTGTGTTGGAAATTCACTTGGAGGAGAGAGAGGAGAGAGAAAAATTGTGAAGAAAGAAAAAGAAAAATAATTATATGTAATTTTTCTAAATGTAAAAATAATAAAAATACTATTTATAAATTAATTTTAGAATTTTATAAAAATTTATCAATTTAATTGATACCCGTTATAATTATAATTTTTACGAGTTATTTTAACGATTTCATTAAAAAATTTACGCGATTTAGTCGATAATTGTGATCAACGACGATTATATCACTATTAAGTGACATTTATTCATTTTATAAGCTTAAAGTTATAATTTTAGAGTTTTGAGTAAATTTGAATTCGATTTCGAGTAATTGCACATATATCGAATTTAGAGTTTTTGTATGTGATTTAGGTTTCCAGCAAAATTTTAGGGTTTTTATCTTTTGTATTAAGTTCAAGTTTAAAACTTTAATTAGTTTTAAACTTATCGACTCTATTGAGTTAAGGTAATTATCTATAATATTTAAATCGATTAGTTATCTAAAACGCTAACTTTGGGTTTACAATTTTAAAACCACAAAGCTATAAATTATAGCTTGAGAAGACTGGAAACTTATTGTGATAATAAAAAAGTCCATAATTATAACCTTTTCAAGACCTGATCTTGCTTTAGATCATCCAATAACACCTTCACATCTATTTTCCTTTCAAAAATGGGAATTTGGTGCTAATCCCAAAGCTTTCCAAAGCCATGAGCTATAGCTTACAGAAAATTAATGATTTTTGCAATGGTTAGAAATGTTAAATAAAATGATGTAAGCTTTAAATTATCCAATGAGACTTCCATTAGCTATTCCCATCCAAGAAAGGATAATATCAAAATTATCACTCGAACTTTGAGGTTTTTTTCAATTTTATAATTGAAGTTTGAAATCATTAGATATCACTTTTAATTAAACTTTTGTTTGTCAAATTAACGTTCTTATCTACACTTTGTACTCTATAATAAATAATTATTTGTCATGTATTTTTTTAAAGATAATAAATATAGTAAGTTTACCGGATAACATTGGGTTTAGAAAGGAAAAAAAAAGGAGGAAAAGAAATATAGGAGAAAGGAATAAAAGAATCTAATTCCATTATTTTGGTTAGCTAGTGAATTAGGGGGCAAGGAAATTAGGAGAAAGCCCCACTTATTTTTCTTTTTCCCAAACTAGAGAGAAATGGGAGGGAAAGTGGAAAACTTATTATATTTCTAAGTTTACTTCTTTTTCATTTATCTTTTCTTCCTCATTTATCTTTATAAGGGCTTTTATGTAATATTACACAATACTTTATCTTATTTTTAGTAATGATTATAATTCCTTTTATTTTCTTTCCTTCTATTATTCAAACACTTTGAAAATTTTTATCATATTCTTTCCTTCCTAATTGCTTTCCTCTTACCAAACAAAGTATAAAAGTTCAATTAAGTATGATATTTAGTAACTTCAAATATTGAGTGTAAAATTTAATAAGTAAAAGATTAATTGATATTATATTTTAGTAAGTTCAAATCTCGGGTATATAATTGAAAAAATATGTAAAGTTTAGGTAGTAATTTTGATATTACCTGTTTCAAGAATATAAATTTCAACCGCAACCTTTGCATCCCAAAAACTATATCCTAGCATCCTATTAATTCGATATTTTTGGTGATGGTCGGGCAGTTCATACATTAAGATCACAGGGATCTAAGTGGGAGAGTTTTATACGTGAATCATCTAATAAGACCTTTTCAGCTACTCCCCTTCGAAAACGTGAATTTTCTCATGTCTCCAAAAGCCTAAAATATAAATTATGACGGGAAACTTACAATTTTAGAGATGTCGTAGAAGTTCATACTTGTGAGATTTTTGAGAACAAAGTAAGATGGTTTTTGCTTTAAATCATGTAATTATGCCTTTGTAACTATTTGAATTAAAGAAGTGGAAAATTTTGCTAGTGAGCTGACAACCTTAAAACCATGACCTGTAGCTTTATGAAGCTGGTGATTTTTGATGATAGCTAAAGAATTCACGCTCATGATTTTCTCGAGACACATACTGGATGGTTTTTCCATGGATCATCTAACGAGAATTCTAATTATACCCTTTAAAAAAGGGAAAATTTTGCTGATCTTAAAAGCTAACAAAAATAACTTTTGGAAAACATTGAAAAATCCACTCTAATGATTTTATCGAGATGTTGATATGCAGTCTTTCTAATGGGATTCTAACATGACCTATCTAGCTATTCCATTTTATAAGATGAGAATTTCGGATTGTAATCTCAAAGTATATAAACAATAATTTATAGCCTATTAAAATTAACAAGTTTTGTCAAAAACTAAAAAGTCCATACTTGTGAGATTTTAAAAACCCAAATTAGCTAATTTTTGTTCCTAATCATCAAAGAGACCTTCATGACTATTCCCCTTCAAAAAAATATGGTGACCTCAAAACTGAAAAATCATGATCTCTGAGATTCGATGTTTTTACTCATAACCAACTAACAAGACTACCCCTACTCTTCCCCTTAAAGAAGGATATTCTTTTTTATAATTCTTTTTTATAATCCCAAATTCAAAAAAAAAAAAAAAAACCAACAAGAACACAATCTATAACCCATTGAAGCTAGTGGTTTTTAGGAAATACTAAAGAAAATCGTAGCCATGGCTTTTTTAGGACCTAGATTAGATCATTTTCACTTTGAAACAACTAATGATACCACTAGCTATCTCCTTTCAAAAACTATGGATTATGATATTAGAAGCCCCAAAACCATATCCCATGGCCTATAAAAACTAGTGGTTTTCGAGGAAAAGAAGTAAAAAATTTCTGTACGCATATTTTTTTAGGACTAAGATTTATTGGTATTTGTCTTGAATCATCTAATGAGACCTCCACAATTTCTTCCTTTCGAGAATTATATTTTAGGCTATATATCTTGGAAGCTACCGTGATCTATAGTCCTATTGAAACCAACAAATTTAGCTATTAAACTGAAATCCATATTTGTGAGTTCATTGGTACCCAGATCAAATGGTTTCTTCTTTGAATCATCTAATGGTACCTCAATCGCTCTTCCCTCTAAATTGGCTACTCCTAATGGTAACCTAAGAAGCCAAAAAAATTAATGTGTGTAGCTCTGAAAATTGTCGACTTTTAGAAGAATATGAACAATCCACACTTACGAGCATTTCTAGACCCAAATGGCGGTCTTGTCTCTAGATCATCAAATGAAAACCTCCCCAACTCTTTCCCTTAAAAAAAAAAAAAAAAAAAATTGGGGAGTCTAGATGGTAACTAAATGAAAGATTTCCATGCAAGTAAACATAGGTTGTCGTAAGTAATAATGAGTAATTTTCCTTTTAAACAAAAGTTACCATTCCAATAGAGAGCATGTAATTGATCACTAAGCTCTATTTAGTTGTCCAAAAATTTAATTGAAAGGAATTTTTTTAACAAAGTAATGCCACCAAAAGTATGATTCAAAATGCAAATTTTGGCTTGGTTTTTGGAACTTTTAGTTATGCTAGTAAAGACAAGGCTATGCTCTTGACCAGCAGTTGCCCTTGTCTGAGAGATTACTTCTTGATGCCTTTGCGTACCAAAAGGGAAAGGAAAGGCAAGGCATACTCTTCATTTAAAGTCCTTTTGACAGCAATGAAGCGGAGCAGCTTAACCAAAGCGGAGAGGAGATGTTGGGCAAGAAAGTAACAAAGGAAAAACATATGTAATATTAACCATTCTCGAATCTATCAAGTAGGTCCTCAAGCACTAAGCCTACCTAATAACATAACAATCAACTCTTCACTCATTTGCAATTATTGGTAACGTGTTGTTGCATAAAAATCTTAGCAGTTGTTTGGGAAATTTTCATTTTCTCATATGCTATGGAAAACCGGTTAACTGAGATCCTTTAATTTAAAACCTATCCGAAAGCCAATGATAAGAAACAGTGTAGAAGGTTGGAAAGAACAAATCAACTGTGTAAATTAAATTGATCGATGTCACCAAAACTCTTATTAATTTCTAGATCTCCGATAATGAACTTCAAATTTTGTAGCCCAACAATTTTTTTAGTGAAGCTAGAAATCTACAACATTACACAATCCACTTTAAGATTCCTTAATAAATTCCTAGTTTTGAAAATCAAGAAAATGGGGAAAAGGACATAACTAGACAATCCAATTGATGTTTCTAGAGTAAACTTAGCAATTAGTGTTTTTCTTGGGCCTTTTCTAGCTTTAGCAGAGTAATCTAGCCATCCCATATACATACACACATGTATATGTGTGCATATATATTGAGAGAGAGAGAGAGAGAGCAATTACTATTACTAAACTATGAGGAAAATAACATAAAGATAAAAGAGGAGAAGATGAGTGGTGCTTTCGTAAGTAATGTTTCTTTGTATTTTTTGGTAATAATAACTTTTATGAATTACAATGTTCATGTTGTGAGTGGATATTCATTGGTTTGCAATAGGATTTCCTATGATCTCTTTAGTGGTTTTGAACAATGTATGTATGGTCTTCTAGACGGACTTGTGACGAACACACCGGATCATTGTAATTATTATGCTGCATTTAGGTTACCTGGCTATATTACCTACGGACATGGAAGATGAGTGAGTCATGACGATTGTTTTGATTGCATGAAGCTTGTTAGCTATAATATGGTTGAACTATGTCCAAGAAGTATTGGTGCTAAGTTGGAATTTCAAGGTTGTTATCGCGACCCGAGGGAGCTAGTAGTGGCAGTCACCGTATACCATACAAAGGATTGTAGATTGAGTTCCCTTACAATCGACGATCCTTTTATACGATACACAAGGCTACAACTACTACTAACTACCAAGAGTGCGCAAGCTTAAGCAATAGCATTTCATGACGAATAATAATATAGAAAACATATCACATAATTTACGTGTATAAAAGTTTACAGATATAAAGTTTGAAACATGTCTAAAGTCAGACTAATATAAAAATTACATATTCAACTCTATATTTTAGTCAAAAGTACTCTCTGTCCTCAAAACAGCTCCCACATTGATCCTGTAGAGAAAGCTAACCTTGGGCATACAACGGTCTGACTCCACGAATAAGTTGGCCTGCAAAAGGAGTCTACAAGGGTATAAGCTTACTAGCTTAGTGAGATATTTTCCCTCAACCATATAGCAGTCAAGTTATACCATAGTTAAATTCAACCAAATGAATGCATGAACAAGCAGTGTACCAAACAAATACATGCAGGTGACCAGATACTGCATGTAACTCAGATTTAACACCCTTCGAAGTCGGGGTTGAAGATTCTTCGGTACAGTCAGATCCGGGTATCATATTAGAACTTATTTCATAACGAAATTCCGCGTTTCATATTTAAAATGTAATGGTACATCCATTACCAGCTTTATCAAAACGAGTTCTACATATGATTGTGAGTAGGTTCACGCAGCCCTCACTTACCCCTAAACGAAGACCTCTGGACTCGACCCATAGTCAGGCGGTTGGCGCCTCCAACGCTTAGTCATCCCACAGGCAAGGGTAAGGTCATATCGCACGTGTGCACCGTACGAAATCACTAACATTCAATAATCAACCTAAATATGGCCTCTCGCTACCTCCGTGTAATGTGACTGCCCAGAAATAGTTATGCAGTGCATGATTTATAAATGATCCAAGTTAACTTTTCTAGTCGAATAAAAGTTATGTCATATTTAATCAGTAATCATTCCAAGTCACAAACAAACAATCTGTTGAATCTATTATGCATCAACATTATATTATTGAGCTTTAAAGTAGTTTCACTATTCACAACAATTATCATGCACAAGCATAACCCAACCCCATACACATTCATTTATACATCATAATTTAGATTCACTACTTACAAGTACAAACAAGTATGGAATCATAAGGAAAAACTCACTCGGCTATGGCTAGTTCAAGGATCGTAATAGTCGGTGGGTAGCTCAGGGTCGATATCGTGATCACCTGAGAATAAGGAAAATGTGTAAGATAGGGAATTTAAAACTAACTAGAGTTATAATGTGTAAGGTTTATTTTACTTAGTTACGTGAAACTGTCGATTCGAGCTTTTTATCGAATCACGTGTTACGTTTTCGTTTTAACTCGGATCATTATGAACTTATAGTCCATTTTGATCGTTTTCAAGCGTATTTTCTCGGTACGAGGTCCGTTTTGGACGTTGTAACTTGTAACTTAAATTATGATACAAAAATTATTATTTAAATTTAAAAAAATTATAAAATATTGATTTTCGCTTTTTCGTAACATATTTATAAGTTACTAATTATTTAAATCATATATTTGTTATTTTGGGTATATTTCCTATTTTTCTCCTTTTCTTATTTTCTTCTTATGTACCTTATGATTATACATATATATATATATATATATTCCAATACTTATAATATATAGTTTATAGTTTATGTTATCGTAGAATCGTAAATTACGGTATTATATATACATATATACACTATCTATATTATACGTACGATATATGTATATGTATTTATTTCAAGTATACTCTTATACACATATTCATTTATCTATATATATAAATATATATCTTCGACATACATTCATATAAATACATACATATATATATTCGGCCTACATACTTATAAATACATATATATATGTTCGATATACATATGCTTATATAGTATTTATCATTTAGCATAAAACAAATATATATATATATATACAATACATTTCATACATAATATACTATATACTATAATACTTATACCTTATATTATATATATATATATATTTATGTGTCTCATACTACTACTTATGGAAGTATGTTAATATATGTATATATGTACTATATTATACGATTATATATGTATATATATACTAAAATAATTATACACGAATAACCACATATATATAATTTGGGTATAAATCATACATGTGTACTATAGTCTAAAATACATAATACTCATCATATGTATTCCAGCAAATATACATAACACATCTACTCATGTATAATATACCTATGTACATACATATATACATATCTAATCTTATATTTATACATATAAGTAAACTTAGGTATTTATACACATCAACATATACTATTAGTATAATATGCATAAATACCATAAAATATCATAAAAATACTATAGTTCTATACATGTATACTATCATATACATATATATTTCTTAAAATAAATTACTTACTAATTATCTTGGATTTTTTTATTCTTCTTTTCCTTCTTCTTTTTCTCTTTTCTTTCTTTCTTTCTCTCTCTCTTTTTTTTTTCTCTCGGTTTGCAGATTATGGGTGTGTGTTTGTGCAGAATTTTTTTTTCCTTTTTCCATATTTATATAGTCTTTCCTTTGCTCACATGATGGCGGCTTAGTTTTTAAGCTAAGTTTGCTTTTTATTAATTGAAATAAGACAAAAACAAAATCCACACATGTCTTTTACTTGTTTACGTAACTTCTTATATTTTTTTTTAACTTTTGCTCTTCGTTACGTTTTGTGCAGTGAAGGGATTTGAATTTGGAAATGAAGAGAAGATTTGAGATAAATTGAAAATAATAGAGAAGGAAAATGAAATTTATTAACAATTATGTGTAATTTTTTGAATCATATAAATTATAACGAATTTCCTCGTAGATTAATTTTCAAAATTCTGTGAAATTTTATCAATTTAACCAGCACCCGTTACAATTATAATTTTTACAAGTTATTATGAAAATTTTATTACAATGTCGTACAAATAGTCGATTTAGTCGAAAATTATATTCGACTATAATTTTATTGCTATTGTGTAATATTTAACTATTTTATAGGTTTACGTTTATGATTTTAAGGTCTCGAGTAATTTTGAGCTCGATTTCGATTAATGATGCATAAACGAGTTTTAGAGTTTTAGTAAGCAATTTAGGGTTTTGATAAATTTTGAAGGTTTTGTTATCGGTGTTATATTTGATTTATTAAACTTCATTTTCTTTTATTATCATTCGCCTTATCGATTTATTATACAGTTTAGAACACTCGGACTCGAGTTAAGGTTCAACTACTGTTTTTCCTAAGGTTTACAGTTGTAGCATCAGATATGAGGCTTATCACTTTATGGAATAAGGATAAAATAGACATCACCTTGTGGATTTGAGGTATAGCCCTAATGTCTATCAATTATCCCATGATTTATCTATATGTATGTACTGATAAGAAATTAGAAAGTTCATTTAACAATTCAAGGTATCATAGATAATTCATCGCATTCAAAGTAAATATCTCTTCCTTAACTATTCGATTATATTCAATAATTATGGTCCATTGATACATTAGTTAAGAGGTTAAGAGAAGAAACTTTTGTAATTATTCAATCAAGTCACATACCATAGTTAGGGGAAAGTTATTCAATTAACTCTTGAAGATTTAGGGGTTAGATGGTTCCTTTTGGTAACTAGTCTCGTAGTATCAAGTGTTACATTTGTTTGTTAAGAATACTAAGTACCTTGATGGTATTTTCAAAGCAAAAAAAATTGAGTATGGTAATATTTTCTAGAATTAATTTATTTCGAGAGAAATTCTTATGAGTAATATTATCTTTAAGTGTTTCGTATACCATCCACCTATGTAGCAGATTAGTACTTAATCCTTATTAACCTGGTTGTCCAACCAATTGTAGTAGATCCCCTTCTAGCTTCTACTAATAGCACCTTTAGCTTATCGAACTAAAGTTGTTAGTTCTCTATGCAAATTTTCCAAGAATTGTCAATTAAAACCCGTTCTCCATTATGTTTTTCATTAAAATCCCAAACATAATTACACTGCTTATGGTACTTAAGATAAAAGTTAATTTTACGCCATTTAGTATTAGAGTAAGGTTTTTGAAACTACCTTACGAACAAATTTTTTACAAGTGATTGTCCAAAATTTTCATAGTAATTCCTAAACCACATTGTCATCAACACTAAACAAGCATAAGACACTATTCAACATCATTATAGAGCGAATTAATTAACTTGAAATAGCAGTTAGAAGATTAATTAATCTAGTGGTATAATATGAAATGTAAAACCTTGTTGGTAACTTGTACCAATAACCAAATCAAATCCACCTTATGTTGTATCTATCTCTATATGATAATTTTGTGAAACGTTTGGATTTCCACTTACTAGACAAGCATGATTAGGAATACATTCATGGTCTTACTCATGCTCCTCTCGTATAACATGGTATCATGACAGTTTAAAGAACATGGTTAGGAGCATGGCCATGCTCCTACCCATGAACCTCCTTAATTTATTGAACTCTATCATGTATTGATGTATTTTTTGTCATTTTGAGTAAAGAAGTATAATGGCTTAAGTCCAAGAGTTATTTAACTTCATTATGTACAGTTAAGGTAAGTTTATAACTACTATAAACTCAATCTAATGGTAGATAACTAATTGTTCTAAAAAATTATGTCCTTAGGAAATAGTTTAACACTTGGAATTTGATGAATAAATGATTAATTGATTATGTATTGTTATTTTCAAACGTTTCTTGCATATATATATACATTAGCATTTATTTTCTCTAAAACTCTTGCACACTCAACATTAAAAACCAAAGACCAGTATCTTTTTAAGGTTTTGCAAATTTTTGGTGGTAATAAAAAATATAAGATTGCTATCTTGATTACACATAATTGTATCTTGAGAGAGTTTATGCTAATTCTTAACAAATTAGGTACTAAACACATAAGACTTCAGAGATAGTGTTCTATCCATGCCTCTAAGTTTTCCTTTTGATCCTCAATTATAAAAAAATTTCAAATAATCTTAAGAGCCATAAGATGGAAAATGAAGAAAATACAATTCTAAGAGTCATGAATTGAGAGTTTATCAAGTTGAATAGATTTGATAGAACAAATTTCAATAAATGGAAAGAAAAGATGATGTTTCTCTTATATGTTCTCAATGTAGCATAGTCCTTGATCTAAACACTCCATTGCTTGAAGAAGCAAAGGAAGGAGCGAGTTTAGAAGATAAATCAAAAGTGGAAGTATTGAAGAAGCAACAAGAAGGTGACTTTACATGCCATGGACATATATCAAACATATTATCTAACAATATGCTTTTATATGTCAATTCAAGTCACCTATAGAGATCTAAAAAGAACTTGAAGAGAAATATAACACCAAGTGTTAGGGAATGGATAAGTTTTTAGTGATAAAATATTTTGAATCTAAAATGGCTTATAATAGTTTAATTATGGAATAAGTGCATGAATTGCGGTGAAACGTCTTCATGACCTTTATGTAATAACTTTGGAGTCCCTTTAAGTAGGAGTAATTGTTGCAAAATTATCTTCAACTTAGATTGACTATCGTAAGAAACTTTTATATATGACAGAAGATTTCACTATTGAAAAAATTCTTATACGTCTTTATATTGAAGAAGAATCTAGGAAGCGTGACTTGATTGTTAACCTATGTTTTGTTCATCATGTTGATAATAATGGTAAGAACAAGCATAAAAGAAAGGCTCCAGCAAATGGGTTTAAGAAGAAATCCAAAAATTACTATAATTGCAACAAAAAGGATTATTATGCATATGACTTTTGGCATTTAAAGGAAAAAAAAAATATACGGCATGTTAGAAATATTGAAGTTAATGACTTTGTGCATGTTAAAATGGTTACCAATATACATATAACAACAACAATCACACCTTTTAAAGTGATAACTCAATTATGGTGCAATAGTGCATGTGTGTAATGATTGTCAACCATTTAAAATTTACTAAGATGTTGAAGATAAGGAAGTCATGATGGAAAATGAACAATCTACAAAAGTTCAAGAAATTATAAATCATCAGAAAGAAGTTGTTTTTAGTTAGTATGCTTTATAATCCTAATTTTAAAAAGAATTTAGTATCCATTAGTATGCTATATCAAAAGGGATTCAATGTTGCTATAGTTTTTGACAAGTTTGTAATTGTCAAAGATGATATGTATGTTGGAAAAAAGGGTATTGTTGTGAAGGTATATTAAAGTTAAACCCTCATATCAATAAAGTTTCAAATTCTACATATATTGTTGCTTGTGATATATGGCATGCTATATTAGGACAATTTAATTATAATTCTATAATATATATGCAAAATCATGGTTATATATTTATTGATGGAAATAAACCAAAAAATAAATGTAAAGTATATCTTTGATACAAGTTTGTAAAGAAACCTTTCTTAAAAACTTTTAGTGCTTTCAAATTGTATAAATAAGAAGTTGAAAATTTGGAAAATAAAAGGGTTAAAACTTTAAGGAGTAACAAAGGCAAAGGGTATCTATTTAGTGAGTTTAATTCATTTCCTACATTAATGGGTATGATAAATTTGTTGATACTAAATACAAAATAGCCATACAGTTAAGAGAAATAACAATGACTACTCATCATAGTTTAAGTGGAATTCCTTCAAAGAGATTAGGTTTCTTACCTATTGAAGCTTGAAAGGCAAAGAAACCAAATTTGAACTATCTTTAAGTATAGAAGTGTATAGTTTACCATAAGGTAATTGATTCTAAAAAAAAAACTAAATTTGGCCCTATAAGACTTAAGGGCGTCTTTGTGGGATATACTAAAAACTTTTAAGCCTATAATATATTAGATTTACAATCTAATGTGATTATAAAAACAAGAGGCGTTAAGTTTATAGAAAATAAATTTCAATACAATAATTGTATAGAAAATATGTCTACTTATGGAATGTTAAGTGATAGTTTAAAGGAACATCTAAGTGATGCTGCAAAAATAGAATTTAGAAGAAGTAAAAGAAGTAGGAAAGGAAAGCATATAGATTCAGATTTCATTTCCTCTTAAGCTTTAACTTTTCTTGTAAAAGGAAATAGAGAGATAACAATCAATATAACTCCTATAGTCTTATATTAGATAATGATCATGTGACTTATACTAAAGTAGTGGCTTCTAGAGATGCAACATTTCAGAAAGAGGTGATTAATGGTGAAATGGAATCTATTTTATCAAATAATATTGGGTTCTAGTTGATTTGCCTCTAAAATAAAAAGTAATTAGATATAAGTGGGTATCCAAAAGGAAATACGATATTGACGGGTTGTTAGAAGCTTTCAAAGCTAGATTAATTAATTAGTTTGATATTAATGCTCTTAGTGTAAGAATGACTTCAATCAAGACAATATCCATTTATAAACTTCATGTACATTAAATGGATGTTAAGATGACTTTTTTAAATGAAGACCTCGATGGTTAGGTTTATATAGAACAAATGAAAGGTTTTATACTACTTGATAAGAGCTTATAAGTTAATTAAATGCTTGTATGGATTAAAACAAGTTCCTAAGTAACAGTATGAGAAATTTGATAAAGCAATATTAACCAATGATTTGAAACATAATAATGCCGATAAGTGCATTTATTGTAAGTTTCTTAATAAATTTGAAGTGATTGTTTGTCTCTATATATACAACCTTCTATTATTTGAAATAAATTTAAAAGTTGTTAAAGATACCAAGAATTGCCTATCATCTCAATTTAGAATAAAAATCTAAATTAGGTAGATACGATATTATGTATAGTGGTAATTAGACATAATGGAGGAATAGTTTTAAGTAAATCTCATTATATAAAAAAATAAAAAATTAGTTAAGTTTAAACATTTTAGGTTTAAGAACTATAGTACTTCATATGATCCACATGTGAAATTAGCTAAGAATAATGATAGGGTAGTATCTCAAATGGAGCATGCAAGTGCAATAGGTAGTAGCTTAATGTATGAATCTCATTATACAAACCTAATATCACATTTGTTGTGTGCAAATTATCTAGATATACTAGTAAGCCTAGTACCAATCATTATAAAACAATAACTATAACTTTTGGATATTTCTTAAAACTAGGATTGTATACATGCATTATAGTGAATTTCTTACTATATTACAAGGTTATTTTGATGCATGTTGGATTATAAGTGTACATGATCATGTATCTACTTCACAACGGATATTCACCCTTGGTGGAGGTACAATTAGTTGGAGTTTTAAGAAATGATCTTCCATATCACATTATATATAGAGGTTAGGTTTATAGCTTTAGCCTTAGCCTTAGCTGGAAAATAAGCAAAATGGTTTAGAAATTTGTTATTAGAAATAGACTTATGACCACAATCAATGTTAGTCATTCCGATCTTCTATAATAACAAATCAACCATGTTACATGCCTATAATAGAATTTATAATGAAAAATCTAGATATGTTAAGTTAATAGATAAGGAAGTTAGAGAGTTCATCGAGAATGTAGTTATCACTATAACCTATATTAAGACTAAGTGTAATTTAATTGAATCGTTGAAAAAAGAGCTATCAAGAGATTAAATTAAAATGATGTATGCTAAAATAGGTCTAAAACTTAGCTAGTTTATTATAACGAGAACCCTACTTCTTCTTCATAGACAACCATTACAAAAGTTTAAGGGGTAAGAACAAGTTATAATAAATTATCTTGTAATTTAGTAATTTAGAGGATGAGATATTGGAATATTTCTTAAAAGATCAATTGTGTATTGGAAGTTTGATTTAGTTTCAAATATATTTCATGAAGTTGAATTAGCAAGAGTTAATGAATGTATCACTTGTAAATATTAAATAAGCTGGGTAGAGTGAAAGGTTATAAATGCACTAATTGACAATTCACTTGGGTTGTTAGAACAATAGAAACATATGTGGTTTCTCCAATTATAGCACAAAGCATTGTTGGTTCAAGTAAAAGAGCAACCTTACACCTTGTTACAACTTTAAGAGACTTGTACAAAGAAATGTTTCAAATCTATGGATATCGTTCTTTATGCATTTTGACAATTTGAAAGGATGTTACATAATTGATAATCTAGTAGGGGAATGTTGAATATAGATTACTAATTACAAATATTAGAGATGGAAAAGCGAGAGATAACTTGATTTAGAAGTAAGAAAAAGAAAATATGAGAATATATTTAGAAGATGATCATGTTCAGGTCATGTATCCACTAATGTAGTGATGTTTGGAGAAGTACAACTAAGAATACGTGCATAATCTTACCTATGTCTCATGGAGCAATAATACATTGTGAGTGTTAGGAGAAGCATGATCGGGAATTGGGCTGTAATCTCTTGTGCTCCTCTTATGTAACGTAGCATCATTACAATTTGAAGAACATGGTCAAGAACACAATGGTAGATTCATACGTAAATTTCCTTAGTCTATTAAACTTTATTACAAATTGATGTATGTTTTGACATTTTAGACAAGGAAGTGTAATGCCAAGTCAAAGAGTCGTATAGCTTTATTATGGATAGCTAAGATGAACTTATAATTGCTATAAACTCAATATAATGATAGATAACTAATTGTTCCCAAAAACCCTATCCTTATGAAATGTTACAACACTTGAAATTTGATAAATGGATGTTTGATTATATCTTATTTTCAAAAACTTTTTGCATGATTATTTCTACATTTATTTCCTCTAAAACTCTTACATACGGTTTCGCAAATCATGGGTGGCAATTAAAAACAATAGATTATTGCTTTTATTTATGATATCACATTTAATTATATACAAGGAAAGTTTGTATCAATTTGTAGCAAACTAGGTGTACGATATATAAAGTTCGTAAAGACAACATTCTATGCATGGCGTGCCTTTAAGTGTTCCTTTTGTTTTCTAATCATTCAAAATTTTCTAATAAATATACAATACATTAATAGTGTAATTAAACCAACAAGTATATTGGTTACTTATGCCATAGTAAAAGATCAATAAGTATTGAGTTATCCCATAAAAACTGTTAAGTAACTTGCAACTATACTAGTCTTATTTGTCTATATGCAAGCTAAAAATATTTAATTTTTAATAAGGGGGGGAGGGGGGGGGAACTATTATTTAACTAACTTAATGATTTAGAACACCAACACTTAAATGAATATAATGAAGAATTAGCATATTAAAATTTTGAATAGATGTTAAAAACTATGCTATAAGTTCACACCATAGTTAATCCATTTAATTTCTTGATTGGCTTAGATTGTTCAATTAAGTACAGTGATCTCATTCAAAGAAAGGATCACCTACATTAATCGATTATGTTTCTCCACTTTTAGAGGAAAAAAAATTGACTAACCTACTTACATTTAAGCAAATGTATAATCTTATGTCTATCTTATAATCCAAGTTAGATTCTTACATAAGTAATTGGAATGTTAACTCAATCTCATATGCATTTTACATACTGTTTGGTGAAATATGTATAATAGAAGAAACCAAATATTCAAATATTTAGTGAGTTAATGCCATTATATAACAATTAAACAACTTAAATATTTAAATTTAAATCAAGATTGTAATTGACACAAAAGATGTTTTTAGTCTCCTTTTTGAAATTGATAATCAAGTTAATACGATTTAAAGATCTCTATGAATTTTAAAAGCTAGATGATTACTACTTAGTTTAAGTATTAATTTTTCTAGTATGTTTTGTTGATGGATGAAAATTCCATAAGGCTCATTTGATCATAGTACTTTTAAGATTCTTAAGAAGTTAATACATTTGAGTGATATTTTAATCGTCCTTTATGTTATATTATAAAGATTTCTAGTTAGATAGGTTACAATTTCTCATTTTAATAATGAAAAGAATACCTACAATAGCATTTAATCTATAATGGATTGTGGCTTTTCCTAGTAAATTGATTGAAGCTCATTTTATTAAACACCTATAATCCTTAGTTAAATCCGATAATCACTAATGGTAATGGATTAAACCACTTTCATAACATTCTCCTCAAATTATTTAGCAATTTTTATGCACTTGTTATCTTAATTCTTGAATCTTCAATTATTTTACTTTACTTAAAAAATTACTATACAATAGCTAAATATTCCATAATTTTCCCAAGACATTATATTATGAATATGTTGTATACTTATTTGGCTATGGATAAGTCCAAGGCTCATATAAGTCCTATCCTTTGTTATGCTCTGAAGTTACAGAATCGCAACAATCTCGTCGTGTAAATCATTTTATGATAGCAACTGGCCTCTCAATACCTACCATAGACATGATCTACACAAGGCGTTGACGACTCTTCGCTTTGAAGCAAACAATTCAATTAAGGGTTTAGCTAAAGTTATACTAATTATCAAGAATTTTAGATCAATATACATAATTATATGTACATTTCACATAGTTTCTCAGGAAACTCTACATTAGCATAATAGTTCATTAATTTACATAACGATTATTAGTCTTTCATTCTTAAGTTATAAAGGACACTCTAGCTATACATCAACTATTAAGCAAATTGATCCTCATACCCTAGACTTCAAAAGAACTAACTTTTAGATAGCTGTAGAGTGGCATAATACTTGAAGTATTCAAAAATCTAGACTTGCAAAAGGATCTATACGGGTATGAGCAACTACAGCTCAGTAAGTTGAATTAGAGACCCATGAATGTATACAAACACAAACAAGATTATCAAGCAGTTATTTTCATGCAATGCAACAAGTAAGTGTCATCATATAATGTAATTTGGTCCGTTGCGAAATCAGAGAAATTTCACTTACTCCAATCCGGGTTAAGGAGTTTTCATGTCATGCAACAGTTGACAACTAAACCCGGCTTTGTGCAATGAATACACTATTCTTCTTAAGACTATCCTTCGAACCAATGCCCTCATCTTCACCGCAACCTCCTCTCTTGTCACTTAGTTTGACTAAAGATGAGGAAAAGCCCAATTGCTATCCAGCACTATCTTTATCGAAGGTGTTGGTGTTTAGTCAGAGAATCCTAATGATGCCCTAAAGGGTTACAATGCATGACAATTTAGGTCATTAGAGTCGAATAAAATTAAATTTCATTTAGGGTGTTCAAACAATTTTACACCAATCCAATCATAACACAAAATCAATCACAACACAAATTTCAACACGAATTTAGATACTTAAACACATGCCTAAACTACTTACAATCACAATCACAATCATACACAATCCTAAATCTCCAAGTACCATAAAATAGCACTCCAATACAGTAAATAATAACCTAACTTACTTGGAATTCTTAGTTGCCTAATCACTTAATTGCAAGTTGGTTTGTCTTCAAGTATCTTATAATATAAATACGTCTTTTTAGTACTTATACTTTGATGATTCATATTCTAAGTTATAATTTAACTCATTTCTTCATGTATACCTATTATTTACTAATGATTCATTCTACCTTATTTCGGGGTTTGGTTTCTAAATTAGATTTCAGTTTTGTATCTACATTATCTCTGATTACGAGAAATCCTAAATATGCTCAAATCCTAATAAGAAATCAATCACATTAAGCTTAAGTATTCTAATATCATATTGGGTCTTAATTTAGTGTTCTAAACTGTTCGGTACACTTTAACCCTAATTAGGGTATCGGATTTACTCCCAATGTAAGAAAATCTTGCATTTTTTTTATATAATTACCTAAAATTAAATTTTGTTTCAGATTTATTATATATTGATTTTTATTATTATATTATCTAAATAAACTTAATATTTTATATTTATTAATTTCCAATTCCACATATTGCTAATTTCCTACAATTACTACATAATTCCTATATTAATTACACTTAACACTCCAAAGGCTAGGATTAGGTTTCCACATCATAGATTAACATCCCTAAATATCTAATTACTATCTAAATCAGTAATTAATCACTTAATTAACCCAAAATTACCCAATTTTTCCATCATTTTAGGGCTAAAAATTTACTTAAATTTTTGAAAATTAAATTTAAAAAAATGGCTTCATAGCACTGTTCCATATCACTTAAGCGTTCTATAGAAAAAATTTGAGTTCGAACCACATTCCTAAACCTATTTATTTTTAATTCTAATCATGCTTAGTTTTACTTAATTTCTTAAGAACCTTATATTTTTAGACATGATTAAACTTAATCACTATTTTTCCTTAAATCTACATGCTATAAAACCTCTAAATAATAAATTTCATAATTTTTTGGGCAAAATAAATAATTTTAAGAAATTATACAAAATCGGAGCAGATGTGAAACTCACCTTGCCCGATGGCTTTTAGGCTTCCAACATAGGCCCAGGTGTGTCGGTCGGTCTAGGCGGTGGATCTGGAGTGAGGTGGTGGTGGTGTATGGATTCGATTCACTAGCCTCTACTGCGCAAATTTCCTTAATAATTTCCTAAACCTTAATTTTCCTCTCCAAATTTCGGTGCTCTTAATTTTTTTTCTAACTTTAACTGTCCAAATGAATTTTGTAATTTTTCTTCTTATTTATAAAGCTTTGTAGTAATTATTATGCATTTAATTGGACAAGATATTACCTAAATCCCTTAAATTTTTCCTTTTGTATTACTTGTTTTTTATTGGTTAATTTTTCTTCTTTACTTCTTGACCTGCCACGACCAAATCCAAGTCATTCCCTATTCCTTTGATTTTTTTTATTTTTTCTTAATTAACTAATAATTTTTTTAATTATTTAATAATTTTCCGGTTAATTTAAGTAATTTCGCGTATTTTTATTTACACGTAAATACATGTGAGGTACATGTAAACATTCCTAATTATTATTTAGGTCATTCTATAATTTTTAGTACATATATAATCTATCTCTAGCAATTTATTAGTTATTAGATTACACTTTTCATCTTTTCAAGAATTAACAAGTTTTATACTTAAAATTTGAAAATTGTGTAGCTCTTATTTTATTACTTATTTTCTTAAATTCAAGTTTACGGGGTTATTTTTATTAATATTTCTATCTATAGTTTATAATTTAGGTTTGATCGGATTTTTTAACCGAACTCTCTAAACTTTGTGTACCATGTTTAATCCTACGATTATTTGGCTTAACTCCAGGGCTTACATCTCTTAACCCAAGAAGGTTATTTGAATAAAGCCTCGATATTGAATAATTATGAAGAGGCTTTTAACCATTAATGCTATAAGACTTACTTGTTACACTTGCTATATTGTAATAGGCTTGCATTTACATTAAAGACTTGCATACTTCTAAGATTAATGAATAAACGATTGAGATTTTAAATACAAGGCTTGTTAGGTTACCAATGTGTAATTATCATGGTCATGTATTTATTTATACCCATTACCAATGCTTAAGACAAACTCATGAGAAGTTTAATATATTTTATCTCAATTAATTAATGCTTAGCAACAATTAACTAGCCTTACCTATGAGGGTATTTTTTTTTCTCTCTCTCTAAAATAATCCATTTAGATTTGAATGGATTTTTTTTATTTGAAAATTTAATATATCTTAGTTAACTATCATAGTAAATTTAATATTAATCTAAATTTCTTTTTGATTAATAAAAGAAAAAAGCTTTAATTGACATTTTCTAAATTTCTTTTTTATCAATAAAAGAAAAAAACTTCTCATATTCAAAAGTCCTGAAGCCCATTTTTAATACTATGACTTTGCATATTTATAACTTATTTAAAAGATATCTTATTTGTTGGTAAAAAACAATAGTTTTTCATTGATTCCCTCTCTCTCTTTTTATGGTGAAAATTAAATTTATACTTACCATATAGCATTCATAAATTAAGCTATTGTATATTGAATGACAAAAACATTCTTTCTGAGAGCAAGAGTTATAAAGTTTTAATCAAATATTATAAGATTTTCAACATTGAAATAGTACATTTTTCCATTGTTAACATATGAACATGATCATTACCATCATCACTCTCATTTACAATAAGGGTAGAAATCCTTATTATATATAGTATATTATATCTTCTTTTTCTTATGACTTTTCTTTTTATTATATAATTTGTGTCTATGGTTATTTTTGTAAATATCATTATATTATTGTATTGTCTTATTTTATTTTTGCTTTATCTTTTTCTTAGTGAAATTTTTTTAATTTAGTTTTTTATGATTATCTTCTCATATTATTTCATGTATCATTTATTAGAAATACTATGATTGATAAATATTCAATAATTAATATAATCAAATATCATTTAACTTATAAACTTCTGGTCAATTTTCCTTTGATTTATATGGAAATAAGTATTACATTAGAACCATTTGAGAAGCTTGCTGAAGATAATAAATATGATTGGTGATGATTAATTGTCATAACCATTTGATATTCCTCGCTTATAAACTTTTTCATCTTCTATGCTTAAGACTCAATGAGATAATGCATATGAGAGTACTTAAACTTTTGATTTCAGATAGTTTAGTATCCAATCATTCAAAACTTGAATTTCGATACTCAAATATTGAAAATTGATTCGTTTGAGTATCTGCATTTAATAAATGTTATATACATAATGGGTACTAAATTGCTCAAAATAAAAAGTTTAAATACTTAAGTATACAAATTTTTAACTTTCAAGTAATGAAATTTAGGTTTTTAAATATTTAAGTACTAAACTAACCAAAATCAACAATTCAAACACTCTCATATGTATTATCCCAACTCTTAACTCAAATCACCCTTATGATGGGTACCATTGTACATGGGTCACTTTAATTATTTATATGATTAATGACATTATGTATAGTCTTTTTATACTTTTTGCTATGTAATTTGAAAATTCTTGATATTTGGTTGTGTGCTTCATTCATGAAAATCTAAATCACAACATCACATCCTATAACACAAATGCTTGCTAAGAATGTCCATTTTGCCTTTTTGATCCCTCTTTATATCAATTTATTCCATGTTCATCTTCGACTTTACGTAGTACAAATGCTTAATTACTTTTGTGATAAGTATGATGCACATTATGCATGTCAATGTAGCTAAGCGATCTACTGATGTCGTAGGATGTATAAATCATACATCTATTATCTATCTAGTCATATGATGATATACAGAGAATATTACTTCATATAATTGGGATAATGAATCTATTTTACCAAAACATGGAAAAAGGGTCCTTATATCTTATTGTAAGATTTAACATTTACTTTTTAATAGAGTTAATTTAGCATCTGAGTTGCTAACTCTAATATGGAAAAGAATGATTAGAAGTAGGTTTATGTTGGTAAAACTGAGCACAATTGATGAATAAGTTAACCCAATCTCCTTAACAAGTGAAGTTAATTTCAAAAAACAATTTATGTATGAATGGGGGAAACTAAACCCTTTGATCGATCAGAAGAAAATAATAATAAATATAATATATAGACTACACATTGTTGTTGGTTAGTAAGAGCTTGGTCTTCTAAGCATATGATGATGAGCCTGGCTTGTATGTTGTGGACTGTAGGAGCACTAACTCCTAGAGGTACATCATGCTACAATAATCATGTATAGCTTTTATGCTATCTAATCTCTATATTTCTTGTCATCAAGTAGTGGAAACAATCCTATTGATGAGCACTTTAACATATTGACATTTAAACCTAGGTAACATCTTATTGGTGAGCACTTTAACATATTGACTTTAAACTTAGGTAACATCCTAGTAAGCCATGCTATGTAGTCAAGTAATGGAAAATGCCCCATTAACTAATGAGAAAGAATTATTGATCCTAAGCAATCAATGCCACTATCATTGCGTATGCACGATTGAACATTTCTTTAAAAGGATCTTTTATATATTATCATTAACAAGAAAAAGTCTTGTTTCAATATGTGAGATCCCTTAAATCACAAAGTCTAAGCAATCTCGCAATTATGCCTATCTTAAAGGAGACCCCTTAGATCATCGAGTCTAAGTAGTCTTACAATTATATATATCGTACTAGAGGACCCTTAGATCAAAGAGTCTAAGTAGTCTAAAAGTTATGTCAATCGAAAATTTAAAGTTCATGATTGCTTAACACTAGTGTGACTAGGTTAAGCCTTTGCTCCTTACCATATAACGTCATTTTTAAGAAGAAAGAAGAGATAATAAGACAATCTTAATACTTTATACTAAACAATAGTGTTGCTTAGTTGAGACATTACTCTTAAGTGCATGGAGTCTTTAAGAACAAAGCATACTTAGACTTAAGATATGCTTAGTTATGTTACTACTAAGTCAAAATATGCTTTTTACTATTTGTCAAGACATTGTAAGTCATTAAGGGGATCGAAATCGTCCCATTATATTATTGTCTAGTATGATACTAGTACTAAGTGAAGAGCTATCATCACCAAGGAGATAAGAAAACAGAAAAATGGATTAGTAAACTTCATTATTGTTGATCCTACATCTCCAAGTATAACTCGCACTTAAAAGAAATATAAGAGTTATAGTTGACTGATCAAGAAGATCATATGAAATAAGACTTGTGATAGTGCCTACTAACACAAGTGGTCAATTAAAGATATGCACATACAAGCAAGGTTTTATATAAGTGCTCCTATGAAAATGGTACATTGCTATAAGGCTAAATCAGTGTGTCCCTTTAAGGTATCTTGACTTTCAAAGACTGGTGTACTATAATGCAACATTGGGTCCTTAATGGCATCATGAGGAAATGAGATACATCAAAACTTATTGACTTGCCCCTTCCCCACATGTCAATAATTAGGTAAGGAAAATTATAAATGGATACGGTATATGAAGAGATTATTCTTGCATGGTGATGATCGCTCCTATTATATTTGCTTTATATAATACCACTATACATGATGTTCAATGTGTACACGTTTGCAAGGCTTAATGCAAGTGTGCTTGTGATACTCGAAGTACACATACATACGAGGCTCAATGTTCATGCAACACTTGATACATGAGTATTCTAGACATTCGATACACTATGCTAATTTATGACATCCCTCTTTACTCGATCTGAGTGATAGTAGTATTAAAGTTATTCAACACATGGGATTACTCATATTCGGTGTCATGTTACCTTCTCCTAATGACTCTTGAAAAGTGGTAGCAACATCCACTGTAATTACTACCCCTTAGGAGAGGAGGAAGGATTGATTACATGTAAAAACTAAGGAAAGTAAGCAAGCTAGTAAAGTGAAGTGCAAATGGGATAGAAATTGTATAACTATACAAGTGGGAAGTTGAAGAAAAAATGACAAGGGTAATACAAGGAATGAAGCTTTATCAAGGACTTATGTTTAACTCAAAGATTTGGCTCATCAATGTTCATATTGAAGGACTCATGCTTAACTCACACATTGAACTCATGTACAGTCATATATATACCTAATGTATACCCATGTTCAAGCCACATGTCATGAACAAAGCTCACATATGAATTAAGCCTCATACCATGTTCAACTCTCATGTTCATTCATTATGTTGAGAAGGCTTACCATTTAACTACTCATGTTCAACTTACATTTTAAGAGTCATGCCTAGCCTATGATGCTAGGATCTACATAATGCTTAAGCTTCACATCGTATTCAAGGGATATGTGGTGTTCAGACCTCACATCATGTTTAGAAATCATGTGATGCTTTAGCTTCACATCATGCTCAAACCTTAAGTCATGTTTAGACCTCATGTTGTGTTCAAGCCTCATATTGTGCTTAGTCCTTACGTTGCGCTTAGGCCTTGTGATGTATTTAGCCTTACATCACCTTTAGGCTCCATATCATGCTATGGTCAAGACTCATGATATTTTCAAGATTTATTTTACATTTAGGCCTCATGTTATGTTTCAAGATTATGTCCAGTTTAAGGTTTACCTCAAGTTCAAGGCTTACGTCATAGTTAAGACTCATGTTTAGGGCTTAGCCTTGATTCTCATGTGAAATCATGTTCAAGGGTTACAATTATAGCTCATGCTCACTCATATTTGACTATAATGTTCAAGACTTATGTTCGCTCTGATGTTCAATACCCAAGTACAATCCTTATGTTCACTTATAATTAAGACTCATGTGTTAAGGTTCATGTTCGACTCATATGACGAGACTCATATTTAGCTTACATACCAGGAGTTTCATGTTCAATTCTATATACAACTCATGTGCTTATATTGGAGGTTTAGAAGTGCTCATGTTAGAAGCCTACATGTACTCGTACTAAAGGATTATGTTGAATCGAAGTGTTCAACTCTTATGTATTTATGTAGAAGGCTTATGATTGGTTCATGTGTGCTTAAGTCATGAACTTGCTTTGAACTCTCAAGAGCTTATGCTCAAGGTTTATGTTCAATTCATTTGCTATGCACACTTAGAAGCTTCATATCCATTTCACATGATTTAGCTCACAACTACTCATGTTAAAATGGGTTATCTTCATTTCAAACTTTCAATTCACAAGTACTCATGTGAAAGAGGTTCGAAGCTCATGTTCAATTCCCATGTTAAGTTCATATTTTAGTCTTATGATTGATTCACATGTTCAAGGTTCACATTGCATCATGTTTAAGAATCTATTGTGCCATGTTCAAAGACTTACATCATGATCAAAGATCATGCCATGCTTAAGACTCACATCATGTTTAAAATTCATGTTCAAAATTCATGTTTTATTAATATGTGTACTCAGCTTACAAGTTTGCGTTTGAGTCTCATGTGTTGATATCCAAGGTTTATGCTTTATTCATGTGTGCTTAACTTTCAAGCTTATGTTTTACCCTTGTATATTAATGTCCAGGCCTTATGTTTAAGGCTTGTGCTTACCTCTCATGTGCTTGTATCTACATGCCTTTATTACTCAAGACCATAGTTGTTAAAATTGTAAGTCAAAAATACGACTTTACAAGTTTATAATTTTATAATATTTTTCTTAGTTAAAATAAATATAAAATCATTTATATGCAAACCTTTAGTAAATTTATAAACTTTTATGTATGATTTTATAAGTTTACGATTTTACTAATTTTATACAATTATACCGATTATATGCATTGAAATGAACAATAAAATCATAATTTTGACAATTATGCTTAGGACTCATGCTCTATTTATATTATAAGTTGTAGTTGGTTTTATGGAGACTATAAAAGGAGACTATACATGACCTAAGCATTACACCTTTTCACTATAACCCGTTGATGAAGACCAGTCCTCATAGGACTTTGGTTTGTGAATAGTCGTAGTATGGGCAATAAAGAATCTACTCTCTTTAAACCGTGCTGATTTACTAATTGGTGTAAGGACGATATCCGGTCCTTAAGTTAAGACTGTACACTTTTGACCCTCGATTGGCAAATAATCACGATTTAGGTGCTAAAAGAGTCTACTCTCTTTAAATGGTGTTGATTTGCTTACTATTACTAGTTCAAGATATGGTCCTTAAGTTACAATCATAGACATTTGACTTTCGGTTGCAAACAGTTGTGATCTAGGCGATAAAGGGATCTTCTTTAAACTGAGCTGAGTTGCTGACTGTAGCAAGTTTGAGATGGCAGCCACTCAAAATGTGATTATGAACTTACAAATACTACTCATGCTACCTGTAAGACGGCGATAAAGTGTTAGTTTTATAAGAAAGAGGGGAGAGGGAAGAAAGATGCAAGAATAAGTGGCATTGAAACACAAGGAGGCTGGAACCAAGAGTTGAAGGTGAAGAACAATTAGGAACCCTTCAAGTATTAGTCTCCCAAACCTGCAAAATGAAATAGGAAGTGAATGAGGGCCAAAGCAAAAAGCCAAAGTAGAATGATTTTAGCAAGGCATTGATTATTTTGCTATACTCAAGCACCATATCCAAAATTCAATTTGATTATGGAAACAACTTCATGGGGATTGTATGATAGGAAGAAGAAGAAAATGTATGGAATTAGAAAGTGTACGTTAACTTGGTGCAAGAGTCATAACCCTTCAATGGTAATGTGTTCAAAATTAGCAAATAATAAAATGAGTAAACATTCCAATCGATGAAGCATATACTTAGATTTAGAGACAAGGAAGACACTTTCAAGCCACACATAAATTGAGGAGAGCTCCATACAAATACAACATGATATAGTAATACAAAAATAAATACATAGCAAGTCTATGCAAAGTTTGAATATTAAATCTTACAAACTTGGTTTACATGAGGAATATCAATTCGAAGAGGGCATGGAGATTAAGTGAGGAGAACAAACATGTATGTGAGAAGAATAGTACAACAAGCATATACACATGTAGAATAGACCAAGAGGAGGCTCTTTGGTTCTTTTCAAAAATGGTTAACCTTTTTTTTAAGAGCATGGCCCTTCAAAAAAAGAGTTACATGCATTTGCTTGAAGCTGAGGTGATGCCATATGGGATCACCTATGTGGCAATGCTATCTACTTATAGCTATGTTGGTCTAATTAACAAAGGTTAGGAACACTTCAGGTTAATGTATGAAGACTATGAAATTGTACCAAAGATGAAATACAATGCATTTGTGGTTAACCTATTTTGTCAGTCAGGATTTCTTCTCGAAGGCCTAAAAGCTTATAACCTAAATGCCTATTCTCCTGGTTTGGCATACATCTCTTGGAGCTTGTTAAGTCAATGGTGGCATTAAGCTTGAACATCAAGTGGTAAGGACAATCTCTAAACATGGATTGAACAACATTATGCTCATGTCTTATTAGCAAACTTGTATGCTTCTAGAGAAAAAAATGGAGAAGTGGCAAATATCATGAAAGAGATAAAAAGAAAAATACCTAAATAAAGTTGAGACTTCAATACGATTTGATCAAGAAACACCACCTCCTAAATATCTTAAAAAGGAAAACCCAACTCATTGCACTACCACCAACTCGGTATTTGAAGTCATATGCGTATGCCTCAACTTTAAAACATGCTCTTAATTATTTAAAACCGCAGAATGTTGAACAAACACATGTGCTCATGTAACTACGGGTTGCAACTTCCCAGGAATTAATTAGAGCTTCTCAACCAATTACGAAGAAATAGCCGGACAAGAAAATAAGAGAATTCCAGCAAACTTGAATGCAACAGCAACATAGCGAGCAATTACACAACAATCGACTTCTTGAATGAGTAGACCTTAGCGCAACAACAAGGCAAATTCGTGGACAACAGCTCTGAGTTCGTCAACAGAGTATGGCCAAGCAGTCCAACATCAGAGCCAAGCAAAATAGTACGTGAATAGCCTTAAAGAATAGTAGATCTGTAATTCTGCATTCCAGCTAAGCTGAATAAACAACCGCGTAGCCATGGTTAAACATAAGTAAGTAGAAGATCTGAGCTCGTGACAGCAACAGAGCACCAAACGGTAGCTCTCGCACCAGCAAGTTCGTGTAACGTCTAAGCAACACCAAAAACCCCATTTAGCAGTCAAAAGAGGACAACTAGCTTGCCAAGTGAACAAGAAGATGAATTAGGAAAGAAAACATCAAATGAAAAGAAAAAAACAAAGAAGAAGAAGAACAGGAAACCCTAACGTAGTAAGAAACGTAGGACCTTAGTGTATGGGTTTTAAGATAGATGAAGACACAAAGGAAAAAGAAAATAAGATATTGAATTGCTGTTCTGGACTACAGTTATTGAATTGCAATTCCTGTCTTATGAAATGTGGAGATTCCAAAGGAAACTATAGAGTGGACGAAGAGCTTGTACTAAAAAAGTTAAATTGCTTAAGCAGGACTTCATTGTAAGTTGCTAAAATTGAGAAAAAAGAAAAAGAAAAAAGGGAGTAAGAAAAGGACATGCTATGCTATTCCTACCACTATATTTGTTGCGCAACCAATAAGATTTGATTAACATAAAGTGTTTATATTATATATAAATAAGAAGAATACTTTTATATGAGAAAAAAATTAAAGCAATATTGATACGTGGAATCAATTTAATGAGATCGCTAATGTGAACTTAACATATAAATTCAATTCAATAGAATTAATAACTCATATAGATCGAATTGAAGAGTCAAATTAACTTAAAAAGAGACAACTTAAAAAAGATTTATTTCGAACTGTTATCTTAGGGGCAATATGCAACTCAACCAACTAAAGCATGATATACGATTAAGAGGTACTATAAACTTGTGCACATAAACAACTCTCACATGAATTTGGTAACAACACAACTGTTTAATAGCATATACATGCTTGAGTCATTTGAAATACTCATTCGATGCCCAAACCCTTTCAACTTTGGTTGGGAGGCAAAATATAGAGGGTTAAATTTAAGATTAGACTTTAAGCTTATAAAATGATGGGGTTTAACTTTATGACCTGAGGTAACGGAGCCCAAAGAGTTGAGTCCAAATATTTGGGATAATCAATGGAGTTTTTGCACGGTAAGCTTAGAGTGAGGCCTATTAAATTGTCCATCCAATTTGACCTTTCTTAGTATGTTTTATACTAAAATAATAAATAAAATCTTTATTTAGGCTTAAACTTATTAAAATAGTCCACTTGAGGTCCATTTAATAAAGAGCTTTAATTTGATTACTATCATGATTCAATAGATAAAATCAACTATCATTTCCTATAAATATCTCATTCACATTATCATTTAGATAAGAGACAAATCCTCATTAATACCGTTACTTTTATCAAAATTATGCCTTAAAGATTAAACACTTAACCATCTCAAAAACTTTACCCCATTATTTATTAATTGTGGAGTTTGATAGTATCGTACTCCTTTACTTATTATCATACGTATTATAGCTTTATCAAGATTACCTACTTTTCTTTCTTCTCACACTTCTCTCCTGATCGTTCCGTACAAATCATTCAAGTTATTTTCTTAGTTACGTGTAATGCGACTTTATATGTGATACACACGTGGCCCTTGCATTTGTACCCACTCACCCCTACAAAAGTCCTCTCCACCGTTTCAAGTTTTTATTTGGAAAAGAGAAAGGCACTCTTATACAATGCAAAAGAGCCAATACCGCCCTTAATTTTTATTTCCAAGTCCTTACATTCGTACTACGAAAGGGAGGATGGTTCTATAAAGTTCAAATCTTCACGTGTCCATGGTGTCACTTTCGCTGATTGGTTGTAATGATATTTTAGTTCGGACACCGTTCGTGATTTTTTGGCTTCGGTCAGTTTGTAAAAGTTGGAGTGGCATTCTATAAGCCGGTAGTCTTCTCACGCCTCATTTGCACCTCCTGATATTCCGAAAGCACTCACACCCCGTGAATAGAAACTGCATTCCCAATTCCCTTCAAATCTGGGTGGTTACTCCACTTGGTTTGAGTAGGTGGCCTATTCCATCTTAAAGCCCACAAGTGAAGATAGTAAAGGGGGTGTTTTGTGGATTGTGATGGAGGGGTCATGCTTGTGCATACATAGCAATTAGGATCTTGTACAGCGTGAATCGATGGTGGGCGAAGGAGTGGATGCTCACTTTAATTAATTCAACAGCAGGCCATAGGGAAAAAAAAAGAAAGAAGAAGGAAGACCTTGGCATGTCTAATTTCCTTCAATTTGAACATCTTAATCATGTAATTCGTTTCTTATTTACAAACCAATGCAGTTAGAGCCTCTGCTTACAATGCAGTCTCTTGAGGTTGAAAAATAACATGCAACAAAAAGTCGAGCATTGCAAGTGCTCACCTTGTGGCACACACCAAAAAAAATTTGTGACAGATCCTTCAAGTAGATGGTCACCATCATTGGACAACAACAACTCAGTTACTGAAGGAGGCCTACGTTGCTCCAAGGGCTTTCTGAGCCTGCTCAATAAGAAACATGAACATAGACATCGAGTATCCTAGAGATATGCTCTTCACCAAAATGCATGGTTTTACTAGAGACATCTACATTACCGACAACAAGAATTGTCATAGCTAGTTCTTCTCCAACTTTTTTAGAATCCTTTGTAATCGATTAGACCAAACAGAAACACCAAATTCCCACAACTAGACACGAGGTCCAAGTGGCAAAAACGAGCTCTTTTCTTTTCCTAAGCATTACATCCAAACTCTAGTCGAGCATCTAGCATGAGCGGCTAATCCAAGCTCTCATTGTAGAAACCGAACACCTAGCAGCGACTCACAGGAATTCCTCGAAGAAATAAATTAGAACCAAAACTCCAAACAGGCTAATAGCAGCTGAAGTAAGCAAATGGTCGAGTAACTCGACTACACCAAGCAGAGTTGCCTGAAGCAAGTCAAGTGCATGTCCAAGCCCAACAAGAGCATAGCTAACCTGTCCATTGGCCTATCTATGCGTGGAAAAGCTATTCATTAGCCGAGTTGCACATGGTCGAGCTATCCATGATTGAGTTGTTTGTTAAGTCCGAGCTCTAAGCTCCTTCCGACCGAGCTCCGACTTGAGATGGACAGCACCGAAAAGCATGCTTTAACCTTTTCCGAGATGATTGAAATGACAACGTGTTTGAGTAGGTGTCAAAACCAAATAGTAGCAAGTAAAGCCATAAGACGCTGAGATCTTTACTGTCCGAGCTATAAACTCCATGCCAATGGAGCTTACAATTAGAGGTCGAGCTCCATGCATACATGCTAAGCTCCAAATGGCATTTGAAGAGCGCACATGTAGCAGCTCACAAAAATAACCAGATTGAGCTTCTTTCCACACGAGCTCCAGATAGATTACCAAAATCTGAACTCTCCTTGTACTTACTGAGTTCTTTTGTGCGAAGAATAGATCACATGTTCCAGCTTCTTCGTGCATGCTTCAAGCATGTGAAACCCTCGATGACAAACAGGAAGGGCAGTCCTCACTTGCAACCATGGCAGGTCCATTATAAAGCTGAGTAAGAACACTATGCCGAGCTGCTTGCCCACACATGTCGAACCACTCCACGGATTACGTGACCATACTGACCTGACTTGCTCCTTGACCGAGCAGTGATGACATGCTTGAACTCCAATGCAGCTGTCATGGCAACCCGAGCCACTGCACGTCTTCAACAGCTCACAAAACCAAGAGCATACCTGAATGGAGCTCATCATCGAGCCACTTTCTTCTCATCTCGAGCAATACGATGAACATATACGAACGAAATCTGAACAAGATGAACCGAGCTGTTCACCTATGAGTCTAAGCAGTAAGAAGCTGCAGTAAGACAACTTTAATATAATGACATCCAAGCTGCTTCATTCACAATTCCGAGCCCCTTTCAACCAATCTGTGTGAGCTCCTTTTGACTGCACAGCAGCCTCAAGCTCGGAGCTTCTTTAAGCCGAACAGCCACTCTGTACATTAATATCGAGCACCGAACAAGACGAAAGCTGTCACAAGTAGTTAACAGCAAGTCCAAACTTCGGTGGCCAATGCCTAACTGCACTACATAACAGCTGCAGTCCTGCAAACGAGATGAATTCCCAAGCGGAACATTAACAGAGATCAAACTGAGCTCCTCATGGACATGCCGAACTCCTACTAACCATGACTACTCCATACCGAGCTCTTTGGCGTAGATACGAATGAAGATCCGAGCATTTCTACTCCATTGACCTGAACTGTCTTCCTGAGCAGTGCATCGGCTATGACAGGACAATAGTAAGGCCAAGGTTCATGCACTTGAAACCAAGCAAACCCTAATCCCAAGATGGACCGCTTGCAAGCCACATTGTTCACACTCTAATCCTCGATAAAAGTGCTACTTTTATGTATTTTTATTCAAAATAACAACAAATATAAGTAAATAACTAAATAAAGATACCTTTGATTGGTTGTGCAAAAGGTTGACCATGAAGATTTGTGAACTTTAGGTTTAGGTGATTGTATAGTGAGAGGATTGAGGGAAAAGTAAGGTCTTAGAGATAGAAAGTGAAAGTTCAGAATGAGATAGAATATTTTTATTTGTGATGTTTAAATCCGTATTGAACTATAAGCAAGGATCATGGCTGATCAAAGTAGTGAAGTGTAGCTGTGGTCCTTGCCTTTTTCATAATATTGCAAACATAGCGTTACTATGATTAAGGATCATAGGTGTGGTTCCGACCATATAGATCTCATCCAAAAGTTTCCCAACTTTCTCTCTAAATTATTTATGAGATGACCATGGTCTAAAGTAGATCAAATAACAATTCGATTGCATGATGACTTTAATATTACTATTGCATGAACAACATTCAATAATTGTTTTTGATAAAAATAAAATATCATTCTAAGCAAGGAAAATACTAACTAATGTCCTAAAAACTCAATACTTGAAATAACTAAAACTAGACAACAAAAATAACGAAATAACTAACAAAATAACTAAAATTAATGAAATTAAACTCGAGTTGACCCTCAAGGAGCGCTGTTGTTTAACATCGTTGGCTTGACAGTTGATTTTTTCCTTTACTTTGGTTCGAAACCATAGGTTTGAGATATGACTCGGTATTTTTAGGCAAACTTCCCTAGCTCTCCAAATTTCTTAGTAAAGCTTTAGTGTTGCTTTGTTAGCTTAGAAACAAGCATCTAAGCTCTAGATAAATCTATTCAGCAACTCTTCAATATTAAGGGTCCTATTATTTATATTGTTGAAAGCATTAGTCTAAGCACATTTAAAATAAAATTGACATTTTCAATTTCAGCCAAAGTCTCATCCTGTGCTAAATTTACTGGCTTCATCAGTCCTTTAATATTCTTACTCATGTTCTCAACCTGAGCTATTAATGCAATTGTAGAATCAACTTTTTACTTCTTAGACACCTTTACTTTAGATCTCACATTATCCCACTATAAGTTATTCATTGTCATGCCTCCAATTAGCTTTTGAGCCTCATTTGGTATCTTAGCACTTAGAGTGCCTCTAATTGTGACATCAATCATTTGACATATAAGATAATTGAGCCTACTATAGAATGTTTAAATTTGTATCCATAGAGGCAATTCGTGATGCAATATCACCTCAACAACTCTTTGAATCTCGTTCATGTATCATAAAGGGTCTCGTCATTGATTTAAGCAAAAACAAAAATATTGTTTTTAAATTTCACTGTCTTAACAGGTGGGAAATATTTTCTTAAAAACTTCTCAACCAAAGAGTCCCAACTAGTAATAAAACCTTTAGGTAGGGAGTTAAGCCACTATTTGGCCTTACCTCATAGGGAGAACAAAAACAATCTTAATCTTATCATGTCATCTATGACACCGTTGATCTTGAAAGTGTCACAAATCTCCTAGAAACTCAACATGTGGTAGTTGGGATCCTCATTAGTCAATCCGTCAAATTGAACAAATTGGATTACATTTGGTTGGATATCGAAATTTATTACTTAGACTGCAAGTCTTATGATGCCAGATTCAACTTCAATCACCATTGACTTGGCAAACTCTATAAGGGTCATGTTGGCATCATCATTGTTCAATGCTATGGTTTCAATTTCTTGATCGCTTTCTGAATCTTATGACTCTTCTTTTAATTGGATGGTGAACCCTAATTAATTACATTTCATGCACTCTTTGATGGAGATATCATGAAGTCCTTTCAATTTCTAGATCGAATTCCTTAAGATTGCCAATGCTACTCTTGGTCATAAATTGGAAAGATTCAGAAATTAGAACCAATTTAAGGAATAAAAATACCAAAATAATTAAAGGAAAGAATTATTATAGACATGTTAAAATAATTGGAAATTTAGGGTTTTTGCTAAATTCCTAATTAGTTTACTATATTGGCTCTTTAGCAATGGCACCAAAAACTTGATAGTTTAGTATTGACAAGTGCACTTAGTCAAGTTATAATATGAATTCAATTTTGAGTCAAAGTGTCGATCCCATGATGAACCATATATGAGAGTAATATCTAATTAACTAGCTATAGTATCCTTGATTGTTCCAATTACCTAACTTTTATAATAGAAGACATATTTGAATAATTAAAGATAGTAAGATAAAGATTGTGATCACAAAAATAATTAGAACAACAAAAATATAAACATAAACAGAAAATAGATAGAAACAAGAATAGAAATAATAATAAGAACAATTAGACGAAAAAGAAGCATATCACTTGGTAAATCTTTATTGTTATTTATTACTCAATTTGATCTCAATTGCAATATTAGACCGTGAGGATTCCTATTACGAACTAACTAAACTTGTGTCTTTTAGCTAATTCTTGATCTTGAGACCACTTTATCCAAATCACTTTTGAATAGATTATTGCAGAAACATATGAAACCCGTGAATCCCATTATTAGATTGTGTAATTCAAAAAAACCGAACTACTAAACATTTAAGTTTGCCAGTTTTGTCTAATTGTATTAGTTAGTCATATTACATACTTTTGAGAACTCTATAAGACTCTAGTAGTAATTCAATTACCAATATATTGAATTAAAGACGAAATAAATACAATACAATTAGATCGTAATATGTAAATATCATAGATTGAATTTCAATATCAATAATAAAAGTCACACTAGAACATAGGGTTCCATAATGATTTATCAAGATAATTAAATTAAAGACATAACAATAAAAGAGAAGAAAAATAGAAGAACCCTTGAATTTTTACCCTACTGACTTTGCTCAAAGGGGTTCTCCCTGCAAACCTAGGTTTAGATCTTTATTTATGACCATTGGACTTAGATGTACAAAGAAAATCTAATAAATTAAAAGATTCATAAATAATGCATGTCTATGCCCAAAATACATGATAGTGGTGATGGGGCATTTCAAAATTTCAAAATTCAATGAAAATTGATGATGAGAAGTACATGGCCATAGATCACAACCATAGACTTCAACCATAGACTTCATTAGATTTTGTTTCTCGCTTGAAATTCTTCCATTCTAAATCCTTGATTAATGCTTTTGTTTCAGTATGCCTCAAAACTTGATAAAAGTCTTCAAAACTTCACTAAATGCCTTCGAAGTCCCTTAAAATGAAAATTAAACAGATTAACCTCTAAATCACTATAGAATTAGCTAAATTAATGTACAAAATTGCACAAAATTATTATAAAATATGTATGTTAATTATGTATTATCAAAGGTTAAGCAAACATGAGCTACTTGAATGGATATTATGTACCACTTGAGTACACATGACTAACCACCTATCAAAGGTGACTCACCAGTCCAAATGAAAGAGTTGCTTACTGCTTAAACCTTACTTAAGGGTTTGATATGAGCTAAGGCTAGGGATCCTCAACAAAGAGAAGGGGTAAATGCAGGGAAAAACTTAGTAATTTCATTAATAAGGAAAGCTATTTATATTACAACAACTGTTATAACATAGTATTTATACTTGGTGTCCTAAGGTTACAGTGTAACTTAAACATTTACTAAAATGGGTAAAAACTAAATACAAAATGTAGAAAAAGAGAAAGGGCATCCTTGTAATTCTTTTACAAAGAGAATATCTAATGTGAAGTTATACATTCACAATTTGTGGGATACGTGTCTTCAGAAGAGAGGCTAGAAGACTCTATGCATAATGGTTTTTGACTGGGTTGTGTAAGGTCGGTTGTGTCTGGTTCTTTACTCAGCTTGAGACATTCGTTCTAGAATGGCTTAGGAAAACAATCATGATAGTTTTGTACTTGAAAGGTACAGTAGTCTTTGGAATGTATTGGTAGGATAGGTTAGAGATCCTTAGGCAGCTTGTCCTGACCTTACTCTAGTGCGGCATGAAGATTGAACTTATGATATCTCGTATGTGGGGCTAGATTAGCTTGGCATAATAATCAACCTCTTTTAGAGTTAGGTAACGGTCAAGAATTTGACAGACTATTTTAGCTAGACCCTTAGCTTAGGGGCAAGTGATAGGACCTAGAATCAACCTCCTTACCTTAAATATCTTCAAAAATCTTATCTCATTAACAATCATTTGGTATATAGACTATTGCACAAGAATCTTGATGTGATCCAAATCCTCTAGTCGAATCTACACCATGTACCAATATCCCTTAGCAAATTAAAAGATCCAACACTTTTATATATTCAAGGTTTTAAAAAGAAATATTTTTGGGTTTTTCTATGTATATGATAATGAAAAATAAAGGATACGAATAAGTATTGAATTAGATATTACAAACTAATTCAATCGTCAAACTAGGTTTCCATTGAATCCCAAAAATGATACGACTCATAAATGTAGAAAACAGTCAATTTGCAATTGTAATTCCATATACTCATGCATTATAATGATGTGGTTTCTGAATCATACATTTGATATGACACATAGATGAATAAAACAAGGACATATTCCCACTACAATAAAAAACATAGCTTAGTAAGATAAAAAGTTTAAGATAATTTCATGAACATATTCGATAATCAGATAGTCTATTTACAAAAGTGCTTACAGCCCTTTAAATAAAGTATAGTTAGGGTTATAAGGATAAAAAAGAAATTATTAATAAATATTACAAAGAATATAAATAACAAGTCATGGATCTTCACATCCTTTAGCATGCTCATGAATGTCAACAACATAGTCGTGTTGATGAACTCCTCAATCATGTAGCTCTCACATGTAAGTAACATAAGCATGTTTCTTCAAAAGCTACTTGTGTTGTACAACAAACCTTGTATATAAGAGAGTATATAGGGTGTGTAAACCCCGCAAATTTAGCTATTTAAGAGTAAAAATAAACCCTAATACTATAGATGACTTGATAAGTTATTAGAGCCAAGGAAGATAAAAAGTTAATAAATCATAAATTTAAATATATTATAAGTAGTAAAAACCTTAGAAATTGATCAAAACCCTAAATCGTATACTAAAACCCTAAAATTGACTTACACATCATTAACTAAAATTGAACCCGAATTTGATCGAAACCTTAAAATTATAAATATAAACCTATAAAATAATTCAATATTACTCAATAGTGATAAAATTATAATCGATTGCAATTTTTGACTACATACCCTATTCGCATGAAATTATTACGAAATCATTATAATAACTTGTAAAAATTATAGTTGTACCGGGTACCAATTAAATTAACAAAATTTCATAAAAATTTAAAAATTAATTTATGAAGAGATTTGTTTTAATTTATATGTTACGAAAACTTACATATATTTATTATTATGTTTATTTTCCTTCTCTTTCATTTCTAATTTATCTCTTTTCTCTCTTCTTTTTTTCTTCCCAATTTCAACTTTTTGGAAACCAACAGCCGCCCATGTGAGAAATAAAAAAAAAATTCCATGTGTAAAGATTAAATAAACACTTAGCTTAAATTTTAAGCTAACTAATATGTATAAAAGAAAAAAAAAATAAAAAGAGAAAGCAAAACTGTAAGAACAAAACAGAAAAAGAAAAGAGAGAAAAAACAAAATCCTGGAAGCAAACCGTGAGGAGAGAAAAAGAGAAAGAAAGAAGAAAAAGAAAGAAAGAAAAGAAGAAGGAAAAAAGGAAGAAGGAAGAATTAGAAGAAAAAAAAGGTAAGTAAATTATTTTAGATGTATGTTATATAGTATATACATGTACAAATGAAGTATTTGTATAGTATTTTTTTTCATATAACATTAGTAATACATGTATATTTGCATAAATACATAAATTGAATAATATATGTATGTATAAGGCTAAGTATGTATACATGTATAAATATAGATATATTATATGAAAAGAGTATGTATTATGTATTATGTATTTTTTTAGAAATACGTATGATTATTATTAAGTATTTATATTAAATAACTATAGTAGATATATATATATATATAATACCTATGTATGATTATTTTCCTGTGTGTATATATGTACTCGTATAGTATATATGTAGTGGGGTATTTTTATAAGTATATATATATAAGACATATATATATATATAATATAGAGTATATGCTTTGGAGTACACGGTATAATATATAGTACACATATTTTATAATAAATATTATGTAAATATATATATCGAATATATATAATATAAGAATGGTATTGGTAAATTATCTATATATATATTTAGGTCTTCAGAAATTATATGGGTATATTATTATGTATAAATACATATACATATATAATACGTATAATGTAGAGTATATATATATATAAGTAGTACACCGAATATGTATTAATATATATAATATATTAACTAAATTTTTAAATATGTAAGGTGTATATGTGTATATATATATATATAATACCGTGATTAAGGATTTTTGTAAAAATAAAACTATAACATATATTATAAGTATATATATATATATTAAACGTAAAAGATATAAATAATGGGAAAATGAGAAATAATAAAAATAATAAAGGCAATAATAATGATAATAATCATAATAAAGTTAAAAATCTCAAAAATAGGAAAATATGCTCAAAATGATAAAAATATCGAATATATAATTTCAATAATTATTAAATCATAAACATGTTAAGAAAAAACTCAAATTAATATTTTATAATTTTTAAACTTAAATAATAATTTTGGTGATATTTTTATATCACAATTTAAATTATGAGTCACAACGTCCAAAACGGACATCACCGTATAAACGTGAGTGTGAAAACGATAAAAAACGACTATAAGTTCGTAAATATCACAATTAGAATGAAAAAGTTATAAAATACATAAAAGAAATCTCATAACTTACAAATATGAGAAAATAGTTACTATTAACCCCATTGAGTATAATAAACCCTATAAATATAAGACTAAGGCTATATTAGGAAACTAGATAAATACAGTAGACTTTTAGTTAACTAAAAAGTTTGACTTCTCAAAACACTTATAAGTTTTACTATTTTGATTTAGGCATTCAATATTGAGTTCTAGAAACCCCAAAGTTTAGAGACCGAGTAATAATCTAGGTAAGGGAGTTCTAATGACCTGCTACTTGCTTGTATGTATTACTTGTATGATGTTTTGCTGCTTGCTATTGCTTGTATGTTTGAATGACTGTTTTGCTTGTATGCCATCATTTGTGTGATCATTTTTTTTTAAAATGGATAAATATAAATATCTGACTCAAATAACTGGTTTTATTCATCGCATGTCTATGACATAGTAAATATATAGATGGAGAGTGCTAGCTTTGAAAATGTTGAAAAGAGTATTTTTGGAAAATGTTTTCCTAATCTTAAACGTATTTTGTACAATTTTGATAAGGGCCGCAGTGCCAAAAATGATATTTTATCGTTAAGGAAAAGTTAGGATGGGTTCTCCACTTGATAGCGAGAGGACTCGCGTTATTGCACCTGTAAGGCCTTGGTTAATTTTGGCTTGCGAGATGGACTCGCAAATTTGGTTAATTTTGATTTGCGAGATGGACTTGCAAGTTGTGCTCGAAGGGCCTTGGAGGGTGTATAGTTTTAGAATGGAATCCCCCTATTTGAATTGAAATATTTTCTCAGCTAGGGTAATAGTCAAGTGCAACCTAGGGGGTGAGACCCCTAGGTAGCCTCATATGAGTAATTTGAGGTACCATGTGCGGGTAAGTACAGGGGATAATCGAAGTGTAGACGACGTAATTTTACACCTTCCATAGTTCCAGACTCCTATGGATGTATTGTTTGCATTCATTGCACTTGCACTCATCTTTTATGTAGATAGTTTGCTTACATGTGTGATAATAATGTGTGATAACTTGCTTAAATGGTGGTGGTGAGGAACGAACTCACTAAACTGTTATATACTCACTCCCTCATAGTTTCTCTTGCAGGTTTACTTACATTGGGATTGGGATAAGTCTTGAGTGCTGAGTGCGAGATGAAGACATGTATGCTAGTATTAGAAAGAGTTGAGTACTCTTTAGATGATACATAAGCAACCTTTGTTGATAATTTAATTTTTCTTGTATTTCTTTTGTAATATTGGTATATCCTATCTTATTATTTAGTAAGGAATACCGATTTTCTGCGGTTCTGGGGAACTGTGGGATATCGGACACCGATAATTATTTATAATTGTATTTTAGAGTAAATTATTTACTTAAAAATCAGTGACCTTAGTGATTAATCATTTAGAGTCTTACAATCTCTGACTTGCAAGGCGATTTTCATATTATAAGTGCACATATGTTATGGAAATTTTAGGAAATCGTATTAGGCCCCCTGTAGAATCATGACAAGGTGTATACTTCACTAACCCTCAATGTTCTTCCATTCTAACTGTAAAACTAGGTCTTGATTACATAGGCTAATGTCCTCATCACGTCCTCCCTTAGGGAAGATTCAACTTGAATCTTAGATTGAAAATCCTCCAAGATAAAAAATAATCCACAAAACTCTAAAAGAAATAAAACACTATAGCTTAGAGAAATTTGAAAAAGCATTTTCAACTCATACTCCTTTTACTCATTGTAGACTCTATTAATCAGAACCATTTGAGCCCTATAATGGTTGTTCAATAGTGAAAACACATTGTCAAAAGTTTACCCCTTAACATAAGACAATGGAACTTGTGGAAATCGGGCTAGTAGAAGCTTAATGGCGTAAATGTTGGAAGTTTCAATTCTCTTCCTCTTCAATCTTCTTACAACTTTGTCCCATGATTTGAACTAGTTCTCTTTTGTTGTTACAAGGGACTTTGTGTATATTCTTTTGTAAGATCCTTCCTTCCTTTTCAACATCCATTGCCTCTATTTCTTCTTTCCCTACATAGCCTTTAGCTTGGTGTTTAGATATTGAATAGGATAGAGTCTATACTCTCAATGCCTAAAGCATTTCTTTTTTATTGGCTTCTATTTTGTATGTTTAGGTTTCATTTCAATGCAATTTTACTTAATATAGCCTATAGTTTTCTCAATCTTATGACAAGATTACTTCTCAACTCTCCATTATCATACAAAATCCCTAAACTTCCCAAAATCCCTTTAGATTGTCTTAGCAAATTTAGGATGAAAAACAAGTTGCCTCTTTACATTTAAGTAATATGTAATATTAGACAAATTATGGTATGCATAATATTTTGACAGCCAATGTTCACCCAAACAAATATGATAATTAGTAATATCATTGATATCTCACAAAATTTCATCTTGGATCCGATTTTTAATATAAAAGGTCACCTACATATGCTTCATTACCAAAATCACCTTATTATCACAAGAAGCTCATATAGGTATGGACAATCAATAAATTCAAAATCTAATCTACTAACAACAACCTTCTAGATCAAATTAATTGGATAGTTCACAATTTAGAACAACAAAATTCCTTTCCTATTTCGACCATGTATGTAAAACTTCCCAACAGCCATTTTCAAATTTCTAGAAAATTCCCATAACACTAACCCATCAAATCAAAGTAAGCTAACCCATCAATTTCAACAATACCTCTATGCACAACTTTCTATAAATAAATTGCAAACCCTAATCTCTAAATATTGAAACTTTAACAAAGAGTGAAGTCAATGCTTTCTAATTTATACGTATCAAACCATAGCTCTAATACTAAATATCATGTGACCTAGATCTAGTATCAAATCTGCACATCTAAGAGCATTGCACAACAAATCAAAAGATCTTATCTTTTGTAGATTCAAGGTTTCAAAACAAAGAGAAAGATACAACTCAATAGTCAAATCAAGTTTTGATTGAATCTTAAAAATGATACAACTCACAGATTGGAAAAAAAATAATCAATTTGCAATTATAATTCAATATGACTCATTAATTATAATGAAAGGGCTTCAAATCATACATTTGATATAACACACATATGAATAATACAAAGAGGTGTTGATGCCACAATATAGAACATAGATTGATAAGACAAAAGGTTTGAGATATATCTCATTAACATATTTGTTAATCAAAGAGTCTATTTACAATAGGTTTACAAGCCTTAAAGTAAAGTATAACTAGGTTTATAAGGATAAAAATGGAAAATACTAATAAATACTACAAAAAATATAGATAACATATCGTAGGCCTTTGCATGCTTCCGCACACCTATGAACATCAACAACATGGTCTTGTTGATGAACTACAAAACCTACAACTCTCAAGTGCAAGCAACATGGGCATGTTTCTTCAAAAGCTACTCGCATTGTATAACACACCTTGTTGGCATGTACTTCATAGAGCCCCCATTTCTTCCATTCTAGCTACAAAAATTATATTAAGTCATTGGGTCTTGATTGCATGGGTTAATGTCCTCATCAAATGTAGCTACCACTCAAATGGCTTAATTACTATAGCTATGTGAATGTCAATAGCCATTCCATATGCATCTTGTTTATAGTCTCAATTAACATTGACAACATAACCATTTGTTTCCACATTTGCAAGGTAACTCTAGGGTCCTTTTTTCTCTTTCCTTTGAAGATCACATTCTTATGCATAATGTCCCTCCTTATTGCTCATATAGCACTTACGAGATTGTTCCTTTAATTCCAATTCTTGAGCTTTTCTCTTACGTTCTTCTTTCCAAACATCATTAACATGGTTAACATTGTTAAACATAATAATTAGACCATGCTTCTTAGACTCTTCTTCAATAAAGCGATGCCTAAAAATTGTCTCAAATGTGAAATGTTTTTGTCATATGCAAAACTTTCTTATAATAGTCATTCCATTATGGTGGTTGTTGAGCAATTATTTCACCCATTTGAACCGAGTATAGTATCGTTATAATCAAGTTACAAAGATGATGCATTGGGACTTACAATTTGTGCACTTGCTTGATGATAGGGATGTTAGCAATTTTGATCACAAAATACTCAATCATTAATAACTTATTTGTTCCTTGGTACTCGATGTTGTACTTTTCTTTAAATGCCTTTTAGATTTCTACGGTGATTTGATGGATATATAAAAATCATGCAAATTATTGGATAAGCTATTAAGTATATGTCTCCAACATGCAAATTCATCATCCTATCACTTTCTTTTCATAGATTCAACTTTAGATTTCTCTTCCCACACTTGCTTCCTTCTTACATCTTCCATTACTAGAGTCTTCAAATCAAGTATATATATTATACTAAGAACTAATAGAAGAAATATTCCTATCCTTCCATATGTAGAAATTAGTTCCATCAAATCAATTAAGTTCGGCGAACTCTTGGTTCATGACCATAAAGCACAACATTTATCTCAAATGCTATAACTAAAACTCTTAAAGATTGTTGGATTATTTCTAAAAATGGGATAGAACAAAGACAATTAAAGAATGTAGAGCGTTGTATAGATGAGATAGTGCATAAACATGAATCTACAAATTTTCTACAAAAATTATGAGTAATCTAAACTACTTCACAATTGATTCAGATTACATGTATAGATGAGATAGTAAGTTTTGCCTTGCTAAGGATTTATCCAATTACTTGACAAATTGATCTAGACTACATGTATAGGTGAGACAAAAATTTTGTCTTAGCAAGAGTTCGTTTGGCTCGCTTCACAATTGACCACATTGCTTGTATGGGTGAGATAAAAATCTTGTCTTGATAATTATTCATTTGAATCACTTCGCAATTGATCAAAATGACTCAAAGTCTTTTGTTTCTCTCTCCTATTCAACTCTAACTAGTTCGGATCACTATTAATAGTGGCTTGAACTACTTCAAGAATTTCTAAAATATGGGAAATTTAACACTTCAATTAATTTCCAACATTTTAAAGCCATTATCAATACTTTTAAATTCCATTTCTATAATTAGAAATATATTTAATAAATGGATGATTTACTCTAATCATGTTTAGTCTGACTTTACCCAGGGCATAACTTTTATCACATTGTAATTTTTTATATTTTGTTTATTTATTTTGTAGACTTTAGTTTTATATAGACTTTTTATTTCTTTTAATCTTTCTAGACTTGAACTGTGTAAGATTTATTTTATTTTCTTATCAATCAATGGGTTCAATGCAAACAGAAAACATGTTTAGCAAACAGATTAGATTACGGATTTGGATTCTGGATACAATTAGTAAACGCTCATATTACAGGTAAACAAATTTATTTCGATCCGAATATAAGGCGTGACCTGTTAATGCAAATTGCGCCCTTACCCTTAAATATTCTCGTTTGTCAATTATTAAAAAAATTTCAATTTAGCAAATTCAATGCTGTCACGTAGGTATATAATTTAAATCCTATTCAAAAGCTGATGTCATACATAACAGATAAGATGTATAAATTAAAAATACATTCCATTGCGTCCTATTACGATAAGTGATGGTTGAAAGCAAGTTTTTTACCCGAATTTTGAAACTAACGACATAGGACTAATATTTAATGGTGTCGGCTGCAACTTGTATATTAGATTAATGTATAAGACTAATTCAGCCTTGAAATCGATGGTCGGAAAATTTTAGTTTTCTAATTGTCAAACTAACGAAGGACAGTGCAAGCAGAACCACCTTTGTTAAATCAAACTAGGCATTAGGGTATTTTAAAACTTTCAATTTACGAAATGAAGAAAATCAGGAGAAAAAGCTTTCATCCGAAGGTCCAGATTTGAAAAACGAAGGTATAGAGTTGAAAATGCCGTGATTTTATGAAGTTTCAGACACTTTTATAAACAACTTCTGTAGAACTACGAAATATAAATCGAACTACGAGATTATGTACTTTTACGAACTATTATGTGTTATTGCAAACTCTAAACGAGATTTATGAACCACAAAATAAAATAAGAAATTTTACGTAATTTTATGAAGTACACTATAAAATTAAGAATTAAAAAGTCAAGGGCTTACACTGGTAAGGAATTTTATGATAAGAACCTTATCCGGAAAAGTAAAACTATAGTTTATGTTCTCGACTTATTGATAAATTAAGCCGTACTATACATTTTTGGTATATTATAAATATGTGACATGTATTATTAGACTTCTGTAAAGAGGTGATGTGAGGTTTTTTTTTTTTTTTTTTTTTAACTGTATTCGTTAATTTTGTATTAATTACATGTAAAAAGAAAGAGATGGCTGCCAAGGAAAACCCTAGCTACTACCCCTCCACCTCGTCGAAGGGTATGCACAACTATCAGGCCTAGAGAAGTAGGAAGAGACTAGCTACAGAAAATTTAGAGTCATAAAAGAGCCTTGAACCATCTGATTGAATCGATGGTAGTGGGGAAAGGCAATCACAGTTGTCATTTAAAGATAAGGTGCTCACAACTATCCTTGAAGCTTGTGAAAAGTTTTGTTTTAATACGGGATCATCTTCCAATGGAGTTGGAGAAACGGAGCATGATAATTACTCGGTTGTTGTACAGGGGAATAGGCTGAACGAGGAAGCGGTCACGTTCGGAGAAAGAAATTCTTAGAGTGCCATGGCAAAAAAAAAAAAAAAAAAGAAAAAAAAAAAAAAGAAAACTGTCAATGCAAAACATTATGGAACCAAATTTAGGATATAAAATAATGATGGACAGGATAAAACGTACGTGGAGAGCCCTAAGAAATGTTAAATTAAATTAATCTACATTGGCTCGGGTATCTATTTTATAACACTTGAAAATGCTCTCTTAATTTTCAATGGGTAATAAAGAATGACCCTTGATTTATAAATGAGAATTATTTGACCCTAAAAGGATGGAAGCCTGACTTTAGATTGGATAAGGCATCCTTTAGCACCATTTTTGTTTGGGTTAGAATTGGAGGATTACCAATTGAATATTATTCACAAATAAAATCAAATTATAATGTAATCACATTTATTTCCACCATGGTTGTATCTTAGTGTCCTTTTATCATGTTTTCTATCAATAATCGTGTTTCTGATCACATTGACCTCGTGTTCATATTATTTGTGATTTCAAGAAGCTTCAATGCAGTTAGCATTGTAAGTCTCAGTCCAAAATTGTAGAGTATATATCTGACATATATGGTGTTGTCTCAAGTGAAGTTACGTATCGAAAGGATGTGTGATTCAATGGTTGCCCATGTTTTAGGATGTCAAAATTATGATGATTGTTAGACTTAAAATCAAAGATAATAAATGATTAGTTATTCACTTAATGTTACTACCTCTACATGTGATATTTATCTTATATGTTCACGTGCATGTCAAGTGACATTCTACATATTAGGCATTAACTCACCCGTTGAGTCCTTTGCTTTTCAATTGTATTCAATTATAGGAATGTTAGGAGACATCAAATAATATGACGATTTAAAATACTACCTACTATAGATACCCAATTTTTTGTCCCTTTATTTTATTTTATTTTCTCAAAGGTTCCTAAGTTAGGAAAAACATAAAAAAGAAAAGAAAATTAAAGAAAATCCAAAAATTTAGAAATTTAGAAAAATAAAAAAATAGAAAAATAGGAAAAAGCATAAAAAACAAGAAATCTAGGGAAAATATCAAAAATAGGGAAAAAAACACAAAAAATAAGAAATTTGGAAAAGAAAAAAATGAAAAGAAAATTTAGAAAATTGAAAAGTCACAAAGAAATTGAAAATAGCAAATCTAGGTAATTTAGAATAGATTTTTAATTTTTAAATTTAAAAAGGGGAACTGTTGAGTTTGGGCTTCGACTTAAATTTGAATCTAACTTACGCTAACTTAGTCTATATTTGTAATTTAGATAAGGCACAAGTCAACGGCTTAACAGATAAATACTTAGATTTGACATTGGGTTTAACTTAGAGGTTAAGGGTTCAAATCTTGGTGAAGGCATGTAAAAGCTTTTTTATTTTTTCAGTTAATCAAGAACTACCACGTGTCAAGATCTCAATTTGCCATGTGTCTTGACATGTAGCAACATCAAGTTAGACAACAGGCTGACGTGGTGTTATGTGGCATGCCACGTTAACTACTACGTGTCATGTGAGGACACATGACATGCTGTGGTTGGTCTGGATTGCTTAATGTTAATGCCACATTACTATTTTCCTTTTCTTTCCCCTCTCTTTCCCACAATTTTCCCCCTCTTTCTCAGCTAAAAAACAGCCTAACCCCTTCACTTTGGATCTAATTTCGGCACAAATTCCATACACAAATGCATGGTTTTGTACTCTAATCTTGTTCACCACTTAGCCTACTTCAAATAGAACCAAAGAATACATCTAGATTCAGTTAAAAACCGATTCAAATCAAGCTTCGAAATTGGCAAAAAACTGAAAATCTAGACATTTTCATTCAAGTTTGATTTCTAGTTTCCTTGCTTTCTAAGTTGATTTGTGTATAAATAGGGGGCCTAGAGACATGCATAGACACACACAAGCTTTGGAATCACTAGCAAATCCTCTCTATCCCTCTTGCGATCCCTTTCTCTCTCTAGCTCACTCGCCACCTCTCTCTCTTTCTCTAGAACTATCTTTATGATAGTTTAAAACCCTTACCCTAGCTACCCATTCAAACCCAATAAATACCACTAAACTACCGCGTCAACCACCACTGCCCTCTCAACTTCGACCACCGTTTAAACCACCTTTAAAGCTCAAGGCATCAAGCTTACCCCACCACCCCCACCCCACACCCAATACACAAATCTCCTCTTTCCCCGTCGATTTAATGGTCGAATCGAGTAAAAACAACCTAGGTAGCTACTACTTCTTCTTCTCCAATTTGCAACCCGAATTTAGTGGAGCCTAACCCGAGATCCAACCTGTAAACTAACTCGATCCAACCCGTACATTCCCTCCTTAGTCTGACCTTATTTTCCATCTGATTTATTTATTTTCTTTTTGTTTTGTTTATTTCTTTTTTGTAAATTTTATTTATTTATGTACATGTAAATTGTAAGGAAAAAGAAAAAGAAAAAGAAAGAAAGAAAAGAAAAAAGTAGTTCATTTATTTATTTATTAGTTTAATGAAAATAAAAATAAATAGAATATAAAAATAATAAATAAGATAATATAAAAATAATAAAAATAGAAATAAGTAAATAAGTTAATTGTTTTTAAAAAACTTAGAGAAACCGGGTTTTTTCCAAATTGAATAAAAATAATCAAACTTTTTTTCAAAATTAGGGCACTTTAGAACTTTCCAAAAAAATCAAATTTCCAGTTTAAGACTTTTGTTTTTTAGAAATTTCCTTAATTAAATCAAATTGAATTGAAAACATAAATCTGGCGCATTTTCAAATTAAAACAAACTTAACCCACTAAAGTTTTATAAAAAGGAACTATGTACATTTAATCCTGAATAGCAGATACGTAGGTACCTACGGGGCGACGATAAAAATAAAATATCTAATTTTCCTTTTTTAGTTTAAATTACTTAGGTAATCTAATTAGAGTAACTAATAATTAGGTTTTGTTTTATGAGATAAAAAGGTGATTTTTAAGATTGAAATTGGAAAGTTAATGGTACTTATAAGAGTTTAAAGATCCTAACTCTCGTATCCAAATATTTTGTTTTACAACTGTTTCATAAATTTAGTTTTATCGTAGACTAATGGTTAAGTTATAACCAATTCATTCAATTGATTATAACTTAAATTTTTTTTTCCCAGCTCCAATAAGGTCCTAACTTTAATACATTTTCAAAATTGAAAAACGTTTTTTTTTTTAACCTTAGTCAAGGGTCAATATTAAACAAGTAAGGGTTTAAAATTGATAAGTTAAAAAAGACCTAATTTATAAAAAAAAAAAGGGAGGAAAAAATAAAGCTTGACACTTATTATAAGACCTAAGAGATTATGTAGACAATATGTACTAAGAGAAGTAGATGGGTTAGGTTTCAATAGTTCATGTGTTAGATCTATTGTTAGGTTGATATTGTTGTTAGAGATTCCACTCTAATACCGACTGTGTTGGTCATGCAAACTAATGTGATGTCATTATCATTTATTACTAGCTAATGTAAGAGCCAAGATGGATTCCATCACTTAGATATATTATAGACTATTATTTTACAAGATACTTATAAGTTATTGTCACAACTCGAAGGGTAGCCTAGTCGTAATAGGTGCCATATATCGTATAAAGGACGGCAGATTGATTACCCTTCTAATCGACAACCCTTCATGTGATATATAAGGCTACTACTACAACTATTAACTCAAGAGTTATGCAAAGATAACTAATATCATCACATAGTTATAATAACATGACTATCAAACTATAACTATCATAGATATATATATTACATATACTATCTTTGTAACATACTAGAAAGTGAACTAAAAATACATTGTATTACATAATAAGTTTCAAGATCTAGTTACAATAGTAGAAATGCACTTTCATCTCAAGTCTCGTGCTCACACCATCCAGTAAATTATCTACTAACCTCAAGTATCCTATGGTCCGGATCAACAAATAGGTCTCCCTACTCAAGTAAGCTATGGGGGTGTAAGCTAATCAGCCTACTGAAATATCTCTAAACCATTCTAGAAACAATTTATTCAATAATTAAGTTCAAACTTATGAATGCATACCCATACAAAATGCCAAACAAATATATGTAGATAATTAGATACTGCATGCAACTCAAATTTAGCACCTTTCGAAGTTAAAGTTAAAGTATGCATGGCACCAATCAGATTCAGGTATTATACCAAAACTTACTGTACTACGAAAATCTACTTTCATATTCAAACAAGTCAATCTTCTTGTTTTAATCAAAACTAAGTTTTATGTATAATTGTGAGTAATCCCTTGCATTCCATACACACCCCTAAACGAAGGTCCTTAAACGAAAGTCTCTAAACTCAACCTTTAGCTAAGCGGTTGGCGCCTCTAATGCCTAGTAATCTCGCAGGCCAGAATAAAGTTATATCATATGTATGCATGGTACTAAAACACTATGATCAGAATTAAAATCAACCCCTATATAGCCTCTCACTATCTTCATGTGATATGACAGTTAGAATTAGATATATAATGCATGATTATGCATGTTCGATTTAGTTAATTCAAGTCTAATATCATTAAGTCTAATTATTATATGACCAATCATAATCACAGACAAATAAACTCTTATTGAAGTCACTATGCAGCAAATAATACGTTATCATATCTTAAAGTAATTTCATATTTAACAAACAATATCATATATATGCATAACTCATCCTTGTACACATTCAATTAATATTCACTAACTACATACAAAAACATGTATAGAATCATTAGGAGTACTCACTTAGTCATGGTCAATGTCAGGAATCATAGTAATCTATAGACAAATCAATCTCAATCTCGGGATCACTTGATATTTAAAAGATAAGAAAATAATAAGGGTTTAAGTTAAATAACTAAAATATTCATATATTTGAGACTATTCATATATTTTCAATTATGAAATGTTCGATTTGAGCTTTTTTGTTAATTATGTATAACTTTTTCAATTTATTTTTGATTTTGATGAACTTATAGTTCATTTTTATCATTTTTAACCATACTTTCTCATAGTATGGTTTGCTTTGGACATTATAACCCGCATTTTCTATTATGCTATAAAAATGTTATATATTTTATTATTTCAACTTAAATAATTATAAAATATTATTTTAAGCTTTTCTTTGCATATGTTTTATTTGATAAATATCTAATTCTTATATTTTGTAAATTTCTTATTTTTGAGGTCATTTTATCATAATTTCCATATTTTGATATTTTTAAGGGTTAAAAATTATTTATTTCATTTTTTATTACTTTAATAATTTCCTAATTGATTAATTATTTTTTTATTACGATTTTTAATTAAAATTAATTATATGCTGACATGGCAACATGGATAAGTGTTACGTGTCAATTCCGAAATATACATAACTCAATATGTTTTTTTATTTTATATTTTTACATAATATGTATGTAATTATATTTATTATTTTACTTTTTAAATTTTGTAAATTAATTAGTTTCCATTTTCATGGATTCTACGACATGCATACTTACTTATATATATTATCTTATTTTAGTATTATAATATAGTATACCTATAATATTTATGTATACCTGTATATTTAGATATATACTATGCCCTTAACATACATATTTTTATACGCATACATATACTTATGTAGTTAGTTTTCTTTACTTATTTATACTTATACAATTAAGGGATATAATCCCTAAATATATTATATATGCATATATATATGTATATGCTATACTTATATGTATATTATACGAGTATTTTTGTACTTTATATGTACATATAGACATATCTATATATTCGACCCATATTTATAGATAACACACATAGTAAATATACCTTATATACATATTACTATTCATGCCAATATATATATATATATATATATACATGTACACATACCTATAAAATAAAAATACCAAATATACATATATTATGCACACATATATATTAGCATATACATATACACAATTTCTTTATACCAAATATTTGCAAAATTAAATATAACATGTATATACATGTGAATACTCTAAATATTTATACACTTATGAGTACATATATATGATATAAGATCAATTTTTCATAAAATCCCAATACATGTATATAGATTTTCTTGAAAATAACAATAGAATGCCTATAACTTTACTAAATACACCTATAATGCATATGAAATTCTAGAAAATATATGTACATAAAAGGATGCAATTGAATACTTATTACAAACTAAATATAATATACATACTACTTATCTATTCTTTTAGTGACTTAATGAAATATGGATTGGAAGCTCCTTCTTCTTCTCCTTGCTTTACTTGTTGTCTTTGAAATCAAAAGAAAATTTGGAAAAAAAAAAAGGAAGGGGAATGTTTCATGGTTGGAAAAAGGAAATGAAGAATAGTAGTATTTATGTTTTTATATTGGGAAAAGATGTGTGTTTACTTCTTGTTTCAGATGTGAGAAAAGCAGCAAATAGTGAGATTAAGAAAAGGAATAAAAGGAGAAAAAAAATCAAGATAAGATATTCTCATTAATTGAGAAGGTAAGCCTTTATCGATTAGTTTTTTTTTTTTTCTTGCAAATAAGTATCACATGGTGAAAATGAACCCACACATCATCAGCTAAAATATTCTGGAAGTGGGCGATGTGGCTAAGAAAAAAAATAAAAATCTAGAGAAGAAAAGAAAAAGAGAAAAGAAGGAAAGGAAAAATAAGAAAAAAAATTAAGAATTTTCAAATATAAATTGTGAAATAATAATTAATAAGTAATATTTAAAATTTATTAATTAAATTATTACCCATTAAGTTTATAATACTTATGAGTTATTTTCATGTGTTCATTAACAATTTTACACAATTACACGTATTAGTCAATAATTACATTTAACTAAGGTTTTGTTATTATTGTGTAAATTTATTCAATTTTATAAGTATAATTTTATAGTTTTAAGGTTTTTATCAAGTTCGAGTTCAATCTTTGATATTTACGTGTATATAGGGTTTAAGGTTTTTTTACGCGATTTAGGTTTTGAATGAAATGCTAAGGTTTTTATCGCTCATAATATATTTAATTTCATAATTTAATAAAATTTTTATCTTATTTAACCTTATCGACTTGTAAGATTATATAGAGCATTCAAGTCCAATTTAGGATTAAAACTAATAACTTTACAAGGTTTACAATCTCAATTTTGTAATTAAAATGAGTTTGATCATCATTTATGATATGTGAACTACTTATTTAAGCCTTCGTGTGTTAGTAGCCAAAATTAACACATGATAGATTGTAGCATCCAGGGTTCCAAAGCATTATAGGAAGGTTAGAGAGTCTATCCCGTACCTAACATATAGTTTTATGATTTATTTGTAATTTGCTACTTTTATTGTAACTTTTCCAATGTCTTGTATTTATTCATTTAATTTCTAATAATTGTCTATATGACGAGTATTGTCAAGAAACTATATGATATGTATCTTACATAATTTAGTTTCAAATTTGACGTTCAGACAATTTGGCGATATCTTACTGTATTTATGGTGAAATTTTGATATGAGAATGAGACTTTAAAAGTAAAAATTCATTAGTTGAGATGATTGTAGACATATTCATTAAACTATTACCTAGGCACAAATAGATCTTTCATAGCTTAAAGTGTAACTTCATTTTCAAACTTTATGGCAATAACCCCAATGATGACTAAAGCCTCAAAAACGTCATTAAAGGGGCATTTTTTCAAGCTTTAATGACAATTTGATGTGTGCGTGTATATTTTTAAAAGTAACGTAGAGTGAGAAAATTCTAGAGGTTTATAGAATTTATATGAATCTAACCAACAATTAGATGTATTTTCACTTTACCCCAGTTAATTTTAGCATAATGTTTTTTATGCTCAATTTAGAGGTAACTAGGCTTAACAAGTTAAGCACAGTATGACTTTGTGCAAAGTAAGCTAAAGTTGTGTGTGATTTGATATGCCTCAATCAAGAGTATATTATTTGTTTCTTCTAACCAAAATTGCAGTGAATCTACACAAGAGCAAACAAGGCATAATGGGATTCTAGGACACACATTATTGGTATAATTATCATTTAAAAACAACTCTAGCATGATGCTATTTTGCTTATTGCAAATTTTAAGAATATATGTGATTTCAATACTTTTTTAGGGACGTCAACACTTACCAAAAGAAAAAAAAGGGGGAAATGGTGTAAGCTTAATCATCAATATCTCCCTACTTTTTTATAAGAATTTGAATTCTCTTCATTTACACTTCCTCAGTTTCCTTTTAATTCATAAATTAATGATTGGAATTATCTAGATTTTTTTAAATATTATGTGATATCATCATATTCTTTATAAACTCAACTATTAGTTACCCGTGTCAACATCTTAAAATAATAAATTGAAAATATTTGAGAAAAGAAAATGGAGAGCTCCATTTCCTTTTTTTCTTAATGAATTTTTTATTGTTGTTACTTGAGTCTTCAACATGGTAAAACCTTTTCGTCCGAATCCTTCCTTTAACCTTATTGAAAAATCCATCAATGTGCCCACTTCTAGTAGGCTTTCTATAATATTATTGAGTTAAAAAAATAGCATAATAAAAGGTAATCATAAACAAGAATTTGAACGCATTGGAAGCATATGGTTAGCCAACCTAAGCACATCGTCTGAAAGAGGACAATCGCAACCAAAGCCTTCGATGTTCATCCTTATTCCTCTCCACTATTCCTGTGCACTAGACTTAAGCAAGGGAGGTTCTATAACCTCTAGGTTTGATCTAGTCTAACCCAAAACAACCCCATCTTCCCCATTGGGCAATTCTACTTCCTATATATCGCATTCCCCTTAAATAATCTGGAATATCAGGCATCATCTGTTAATATAAATTGCCACACCTTATCCTTAAATAGTTTCGTTTTTCGATTGTTAAACAATTTCAGTTAAACAAGTTCAATGCTGTCACTGTCACGTAGGTATGTATGCTGGAGTTTTTAAATCCTAGTCAAAAGCTAATATAATGTCATAGATAACAGATAAGATGTATAAATTAAAAATACATTCCTCTGAGTCCTATTACAAGAAGTGCAATACGTATTTTGATGGTTGACAGCAAGTTTTTCATGCGAATTATGAAACTAACGAGATAAATCTAATATTCAATGATCGATAGCATCTTGTATGTTAGATTAAAGTATAAGGTTTACTCAACCTTGAAATGGATGGCCGGAATATTTTAGTTTTCTAAATTGTCAAACTAATGAAGGACAGTGCAAGAAGAACCACCTTTGTTAAATCAAACTAGGCATCGGAGTTTTTAAGAAGTTCAATTTATGAAATGAACAAACGCAGGAGAAAAAGTTTTCATCGGAAGGTCCAGATTTAAAAAAACAAAGGCATGGAGTTGAAAAAAGCATGGTGAATTGTGATAGAGTAATTAGGACGAAGCTTTTATAGTTTTTCTTTTTTTTTTTTAACAGATCTTTATTTATATAGATTGATAGGTGCCACAAGTGGTGACAGTACTTGGACTTACATAGCATTGACAAGAGTTCACAACACTTTCATAAAAACTCTCTACAGCTGAGGTATTAAACTGAATAGTAGTTTATAACATAACTCCTTTCCTAGCTAACATATCGGCAGCTTGATTCATTCTTCTGCTAATGAACTTGATATTGAAAGTTTCAAATCTAGTGCTCAAGTCCCTACATAACATAACCAAATCAGCCACATTAGTTTCCTCAGATGTTATGTTTTGGAAAATTGAAATGGCTTCCAAACGGCCGGTGAATAAAATTATGTTGTGTTTGTATTGGAGAACAATATTTAAAGCTTTAGCTATCCCTCACAATGTAGCTTCCAAAGGCAATGTAAAAGCAATTTGATGTGCATATCCTGACAAAAAATGTCCCTTATTATTTAGTACAATGCCACCAATGCCAACTTTTTTTTTTCATATCACAATTCAAAAGAGTTAGTCGTAGCAGGCGTCGTATACCATACAAGAGACTATAGATTGATTTTCCTCTCAATCAATAACCCTTCATGCGATATACAAAACTACTGCTACAACTGACAACCTAGAGTTAACTATGTATAAGCAATATCATAGTATTGTAATAATCACAATCATTAAATATAGATAACACACACATATATAGAGATTTACAAATGAGAGGATGATGATAATTTATATTAAAAACTATTATCATCTAATATTACATAATAGGATTCTAATTCTAAATATAAACTCTTGAGTCCACTCATAACATTGATCTCACTTTCGCATCTACCTACTGGAGTAATATTAACCTTGGGCATACGGCGGATTGATTCCACAAATAGCTCAGCCTACGAAAGTAGACTATAAAGGTATAAGTTAACTAGTTTAGTGAGACAGTTCCCTCAATCATACAACAATCAAGTTATACATCAATTAAATTCAATCAAATGAGTGCATGAACAATCAGTATGCTATACAAGTATATATAGGTGATCAGGTACTATATGCAACTCAAATTTAACGCCTTCTGAAGTCAGGGTTGGAGATATATCAGCACAGTCAAATCCGAGTATTATACTAAAGCTTATATCATAACAAAACTTCGCATTTCGTATTCAAAATATAATGGTATATTCATTTTTATTTTTTTGTCAAAATTGAGTTCTACGTATGATTATGTGTAGGTTCACATAACCCTCACTTAACCCTAAATAGAGGCCTTTAAACTCGACCCTTAGTTAGGCGATTGGTGCCTCCAAAGTTTAGTAATTTCGCAAGCCAAGGTAAAGTCATATCGCACATGTACACCATACAAAATCTATATCAACAAATAATCAACCCAGGTATTGCCTTTTGTTAGCTCTGTATGATGTGATAGCCGGAATTAGTTATGCAGTGCATGATTATGCATGTTTTGATTTAGATTATTCAAACTGAATAAAGTTAAGTCTTATTATTTAGTAATCAACAAAGTCATAGACAATCAGTTCCTATTGAATTTACTATACAACAACCAATACGTTATTATACTTTAAAGTAAAGTCACTATCAACAAACAATATCATACACAAGCATAACTCAACCTCATACAACATTCAATTTTTAATAAAAAATTATACTCACTAATTACAAACACAAATAAGTATGGAATCATTAGGAAAAACTCACTCAGTCATGATCAATTTAAAAGTCATAGTAGCTTGACGGTAAATTAGGGTTAAAGTCGTAATCACCTGATAATAAGGAATATGGAAAGTAATAAGTTCAAGAATTAAATAACTAATCTAGTATGGTAATTCGTATACTTAATTTAGTTATTGATTTATATAAAGTCGTTGCTTTGAGTTTTTTTATCGACTCGTTTATAACTTTTTTTATTTAGCTTAGATCTTTATGAACTTATAGTATATTTCAATCGTTTTTAAGCGTACTTTCTCTTAGCGAGATCCGTTTTAAACATTATAGCTCGCAGTTTTGACGGTGATATAAGAATATCACAAAGTTCATTATTTTAACTTAAAAAGTTGTAAAATAATAATTTAAGCTTTTCTTAGTATATTTACGTAAGCTTATTTTACTATAATTACCTATTTTTACTTATTTTTGAGATTTAATATTCATTAATTCAAATTTTTTTACTTTATTAATTTTCTACTTAATTAATTATTTACTATTATTATTAATTACGAAAATTATTTAATTTATATATATATAATGATGTGATAGTACGTAAGAGTGCCATGTGTCACACTTGCACAATTTTCTTAATTTTCCATTATTTTCCTATTTCTTGTATTTTACGGTATAAGTATATATATATATATACTTATTATTACATTTCATTAAATTTTTAATTTACTTATTTATTATCCTTTTTCCCAAATTTACAGTGCTTATATATATATATATTAACTTATTTTATTGATTAAATTAATATTATAATATATTGTATATATTATTTAGTTATACTCATATTTTTACGTATACATCACTATTCATATACGTACATTTATACGCATGCTATACTTTATATAATAAATTATTCTAACTTTAGTTATACATTATGTATAAGTGTAATATATATGTATCTATACTTTATATACATAAGTACATATACGGTTATATTGTATATTTATATATATACTAAAATATGTAATACAAGTAATATTATACATAAATACATGTATATATCACCACGTCCAGCATACATATATACATTGAAAATTTTATAAAAATAAAATACCAAGTATATATACATATATTTACTATACACGTATACATATATATACCTCATATAGTAAAAATAATAGGTACATATGTATTTACATAATCACGCATATGTAAATAAATAAATAAATAAAATGTTGAATATATATATATATATATGTATATAAAGGAAATACCTAGTGCATATACCTATGTTATACGTGTATATATACCTATCCTATATAATAAAATACTAAATATATATATATATACACACATATACATATGTACGTAAATACATGTGTAGAGAAATATGTACTATATGTACTATTATTTATACATAGATACATATACCGTATATTAGACATAATATATATATACCTACAGTTACATACATACATATATATATATACATAAATAAAGAAAATACATAAGATATATATATATATATGTACATGTAAATAAATAAATAAATAAAATACTTAATATACATATAGATAGTATAGAATACATATATGTATAAAATAAATAAATAAACTTACCTAAATCCTTAGTAACTTAAATCAAATAAGATGATAGGTTCCTTTTGTTTTTCCTCTTCTTCTTCTTGTTAAATTTTTTTCCTTGTTTTCTTGTTTCAATTTTGTGCCTATGTATGTGTAATTACTTTGCTTTGGTTTTTCTCTTTGTGTTTCCAGGTTTTCCAAACGTCCAAATGCAAGTGGAAATAGATTAAATAGGAATGTTAAAGCAAGGAAACAAATCTATTAGATATTAGAATTTATGAAGATAAAGCAAATGAAATCATTGCAATTGGTTTTGTTTTGTAAAATCCAACACTTGGAGGAATGAAATTCAATAAGCTGCTGATTTTTTTTCCATAAATTGAACATGGCAGTAATGAAAAATTAAGGAGAAAAGAAAGAAAAGAGAAAGAAAGAAAAAAAGAAGAAAAAGGAAATAAAAAAATTATTATATGTAATTTTTTCAAACATAAAAATAATATTTATAAATTAATTTTGGAATTTTATAAAAATTTATTAATTTAATTCGTACCTATTACGATTATAATATTTACGAGCTATTTTGACGTTTTTGTTAGAGTTCATACGCGATTTAGTCAATAATTGTAATCGACTATGATTATATCACTATTAAGTAATATTAATTCATTTTATAAGCTTAAAGTTATCGTTTTAGGGTTTTAGTCAAGTTCGAGTTTGATTTTAAGTATTTTCGCATACATCATATTTAGTGTTTTTGTACGCGATTTAGGTTTCAATCAATTTTTTAGGGTTTTTACTATCAATACTATATTCGGTTTCTAAATTTTATAAAAATTTTATTATTTCTAACCTTATTAATTCATATTATCATCTAAAACACTCGAATTTAAATTCAGGTTCAGATTAATAACTATATGAGGTTTACAATTCGAATTTGATAGAAGCATCAACAAAGATGAAGACTCTATCATTTGTGTGTATATGGAGTAATATTAACTTCATGACATCCCCAATTGATAAATTTGTTAAATTGCCTTTCTGCTTTTCTTTTCTTTTAGCTGTCAAAAATCTATAGTTGAGATTTTTGCCATGATGACCACCTTTGTATTTCGTTAGGATCCCTATTATCAAAGATACTGTCATTTCTATGTTTCCAAATTGCCCAATGAAAGAATAGGAAAGTGGTTTGCGAAGAGCATTTATTTAATTCTACTCTTGTCTTTGATTTAAGAAGGCATCCATTATTCTTGATCCAACACTACAAAGGCTATGAAAACGAGTTTAGGAATGTTGTATCATTGTTAATAGACTGTCAAAATTGCATAATCTTTCCACAATCCTTGAGAATATGATCAACAGTTTCAACATCTTTTAAAGTTATATCATGGAAAAATAACTTATATTTCAGCTGTGATTTTATGAAGCTTCAAACATTTTTATAAGCAATTCCTCCGTAGAATTACAAAACATAAATTGAATTACGAGATTAAATGCTTTTACGAACCATTATATGTTATTACAAACTTGAAACGAGATTTACGAGCTATAAAATAAAATATGAAATGCATTATGTTACAAACGTTTGCATAATTATCTGAAGTATAAAAGTTATGAACTTATACAAACAGTAATCGTACCCAAAATTTCAGATTCATTACAAGTAAAACATTGGTGAGGAACTTTATGTTAAGAACCTTATCGAAAAATGTGAACTTATGGTATACACTCGCAAAGTATTGATAAATTACGAACAATAAGCCATAATATAAATTTTGAATCGGTTGATGTACCACAAAGAAGATGTACGACTCCAAATACTTTTAGGAAATGCAAATAGTAAGTTATCTATTTTTTCTTTTGAAAGAAAAAAAAAAAACAAGGAAAATAACGAACAACACTGAAACTAAGAATCTAAGTAAAATTACGAACTTCATAGTCGAATTGTATGAAATAAAGTGCTTTTATAAAGAAATGGAAATTTCGCAGATTTAACCATTTCTGTGATAAATGAAATCCATTTACATTTGTTCCAGTATATTCTCATGGGAAAATAAGCAGTTTTTCAAGTAATTTTACGAACTTCGAGTTTATTAAAGCATTTTTTGTAGAATTATTCATAGGAAAAATTATCAAGTATAAATATTTTATGAATATTTATGTACAATTAGGATGGATGACGAAAAAATTAGGCATAATTTGATACCTACTACTCGAAATTTGAAAACTTAAACTCTATCAACAACCACAAATAAATATTTTTTCAGATAACACTCACTATCTCAAGTTTTGGATTACATAAAGTTGCTTATCTAAGTTAATAGATATAGTGTGAGTTTTATATTTATTACTTAATACTCCTCCTCATTTGTAAGTTAGTTAAAGCTCTTGCTATAAGCACTTCAAGTGAATGGCTTAATTAGTCAAAGCCCCGAAAACGATGTAAGGATGTAAATGCGAAACCTCCTACTTTAGATACAGTGTTCACGCTAGCCCTGTAACCATGTCATTTAAGTTATATTTGCGGATGTGGTGTGGCCTTCTTTAAGTATTAATTGAGTCCTGTGCACTTGTATCCCTATGTATAAGAGTATATGATAGAGTTGAGCGAACGGGAGCTTGGCATGTAGCTTTGTCCAAGGATTTTATTATTGACAATATCATTTGACGCTTGAAAACCACGGGCGGGCAGAAACCAATCATGGGGTAACTCCTGGCTATATAATTCTGCCCTGAGAATTTAACTCCTTGGTCAAAAGCTGGCATCATTGATATTTGACATAACTTTTTTTGTCTTTTTAATGTGAAATTTCTTTGTAGTTCATAAGATTGAGATAGAACTATTAATTAATGGATGAAGGCTATTATCTGAATCGGCCTTGAAAAGGATGGCCATGGTCATATAAGTAGGGCTAATGTTTGGTCTAAGTAATTAGGTTTCATGAAAGCGGACCATTGTATCACCCTATACACCAAGTAAACTCGCTCATGGATAGGAGATTGTTTGAAGCAGCCTATACTGGTGATGTCGATTCACTCTTCGCCTTGATCAAAGACAATGCTTCTCTACTAGATTCCGTGGATCTATACTGCAGCGACACGCCTTTACATGTTGCTTGTATGGCTAGCCAAACCGACTTTGTCAAGGAAATCTTAAAATTAAGGCAAGAATACGCACGAGAAGTGAATCAAGACGGTGTTAGTCCTTTGCACATTGCTTCAGCCAAAGGACATGTTGAAATTGTCAGAGAACTTCTAAAAGTTGGCCATGAAATCTGCCTTCTCAAGGGAAGAGAACAGAGAATTCCTCTACATTATGCTGCTATCAAAGGAAGAGTTCATGTCATGCAGGAGTTGATTTCGGCTTGTGAGGAGTCGGTGGAACAAGTAACGGTTCGAGGGGAGACTGCACTTCACCTTGCCGTGAAGAACAACAGATTTGAAGCATTAGTGTTGCTGGTGGAACATTTGACACGATCTAATAGAGTGCATGTGCTGAACGCGAAGGATTCTCATGGCAATACCATCTTACACCTTGCAGTAGCTCTAAGAATGTATGAGGTATGTACTTAGTTGTATGAATATTGTTTGATTCTTATATTTGATTGATCATAGTGTTCTTCCAAGCATCTTACCACGTTTCTCATAAAGCCATTCTGCAACTATTTTGTCAAAACTATCAGTCAAAGTGCAAATATACTTCTAAAATTTTCAAACGTATCTTTAGCTATGACTTTAAAAATATGTTTATTTCTTCCAAATAATGTATGGAACCCCAAAATCTTTCCTATTTATAGTTATTTTAACCATAGTTTTGGAGTTTTACCAATAATGCCATTTTCAAAAGTAATAAAAAGATTAAGACACATTATGAGAGTTTAGCTTTTTTTTTTTTCCTCCCCTGATCACCTTTTTAAGGCATATATGCAGTTATTCATTATCTAATCAAAATTCTTTTGTGACAATCATATATTACCATAGGCCTTTTGGGCTGTAGTTATTAGTGGTTTGTAGTAGTAGTGGTGATAAAGGTGATAATAATGATCGAATAATAGGTATACATTTTAATAATAGTGGAAAATATTAATGTAAATAGAGAAAAGTTTTCTTCGTTTTCAGAAAATTTTTTTCCTATTTTTCCTTAGGTCTTATCCATAATTAACCACCACCACGACCCATCAACAACGTATTTCGTCTCAATTTTGATTGTCTTGTCCCTTTTCCTTGTAACCAATTTTCTTTTTAATCTTTTTTGTTCTGTCTCACAAGCAAAACCATCGAACAGGTTGTAGAGTTCATGCTAAAGGGAAATGCCATTAGCAAAGATGCAATAGAACTTAATGTAGTAAATGGGAGGGGCCTAACACCTCTTCATGTTCTATCCCTCTTTCAAAGTGAAGCAGGAGATAGAGAAATAGGCCAGCTCCTAATAAATGCTGGAGCAAGAGGTGCAACAGACTTCCATCCATTAGTAACAATAGAAAGACTAGATTCTGAGAATGACAACCCTTCAAATGGACAAAATACGACACGAATTCCGACAACATGGTTAGGTCATTTCGCCAAATTCTGGAAGGCCATAAATGAAAGGAACCAATGGTTACACTATTTCAAATTCAAGAAAGGAAGAGATTCTCCAGGTGATGCTCGAAATGCCCTTCTAATAATTGCTGGTTTGATCACTACAGCTACATACCAAGCTGTCCTTCAGCCACCAGGTGGGTTATGGCAAGATGACTCAGGAAGCATAAACAATAATAAGAGTATTGCAACAAATGCAACCACAGTAAATATAGCTGGACGATCCATCCTGGGGACAAAAAATCCTATCTCATATATTTTGTTCCTTATTTTCAATTCACTAGGATTCTATGCCTCACTTCAGATGATCTACAACCTTACAGCAAAGTTTCCATTGCAGTTAGAGTTGCAGATTGCTCTATTTGCTTTGAGTTGTACCTACGCCACAGCTATGGGTGCAATTACCCCCACACCATTCTTAAACTTTTTCTTTGTTGGTCTTTCCATAATTTGCCCTTTATTACTTGCAATCATGCGTATGTTTCCGAGAAAGTGAGTCTAATGCTTTCTTAGTGCCTCCTTAGATTGTCCTTTTTCATTTTACTTGGATAATTACAAATATATCTTTGAAAGATATTGATAGTTCTAGGGGTTTAGAAACAATTAAAGAGATAAATGCATATTTTTAAATGTTATGCATGATAATGGCTTATTTTCAAGAGTTTATAGAGTCTTTGGCCAATAATTTTTATGATGTATTTACAGTTTCTTGCTTTTTATTTTAACATTTTCAATATTTGATTTTTATTTGTTTAATGTCTAGTAAATGTCTATCTGACAAGTATTGTTACAAAAATATAATATATGTATCTTAAATAATTCAATTTCAAATTTGAGGTTCAGATAAATTGTATTGTGAATATCTTATCATAATTATGGTAAAAATGTGATATGAGAATGAGACTTCAAAAGTAAAAATCCATTAATTGAATAAATACAAACATATATGTTAAACTATTACCTAAATACAAATTGATCCCATAAATTCCTAAAGTGTAACTCCATATAGTCATAGCTTTATGCAAACTCAGCTCTAAAGACATCATTAAAAGGACTATGAATAACAAAGTAAGACATCAACTAGTAAAACAAACAAAACATCCACTAACCCAGTAACCATAAACTAGCATAAACTCATCGATTCTATCATATCCCTTCAACTACTTACACTCTTCTTATCTCACCATCTTATACATTCAAGCTTAGTATTCTAATGATCATTTAATCTAAATTCTAATACCACTAAATCTATAATGTTTTAGAACTTAGAATGCTATAACTCACTACATGTCATCACTAACTAATGATACTTTCAGTTGTCTAAAACCTGTAAAACCTGCCTGTAATCCTGGTGCACAATAACTATCAACACTCAAACATAAGTCTAAATAAGCAATAACATAAATGAGTGGCTCAATGGTCCGCTTGATCTACAAAAGTACATAAAAATAATCTAAAAAGCCATTTGAAACATAACCAACTCATTAGGGTCTATGAGCTCCAGAACATCTGGTGACTAACAAAAACTAGCAAAAACTAAAGTCTCAAACTACTCCACAGCAACCTGACATGCATTGAACAAATGGAGTCTTAGATGAATCCCCAACAACCTAACAAGACTAATAGAAAACAATAAGAAGACATAACAAGATAGGAGAAGTTCGATCTCCTAGTATACAAGTCCTAAACATCAACCTATGCAAATCTACTGCCATCATCAAAATAATAGTCCACCTCATAGTTAGATGCATCATCATATCCATTGGCATCATAGATATCCATCCCATTAAAAGAATCTATATTTGCTAACTAAAAAACAAAATGGCCTTTGAAGGTAAGCTATTGCCTAATACAAAATATAATAATCACATGTACAAGATCAAGTCAGGAGTCAAGTTCCCATGCAACTTAAGTACTATTTAATGCATCAATCAATGGTTCATCATCTTTGATTAGGTCATAAAGCAATACATAGGTAACTTATGACCCCAGCATACGAGTATATATATATATATATATATATATAAGTACCATATTGTATCAATGTTGGATTCTTCCTAATACCTAAGTAGCTAAGTAACTAAGTAACAATCTATATCTACTCAGATCCTTTTTATGCTAAACTACACTTAAGACAATGTTGTTGATAGATCATCGAAATACCTTACCAATATTAGTCCTCCCAAGATGCTAGCTAAAACCATGCATATGCAACACACAGTTAATTAAGGTCATATAATTATTAATGAGTCTATTTGATCTGTTAACCTAATACGTAAACACATAAGCAAAACTTAACTTAACACTTCCACCCTTTAACTCAACCTTATAGACCATCCTCTCTCAACATCAAACTAACACTTTAAATGTTTCACACATTCTCTAACTTTCCTCTTATTCATCCTCTAACTTATTCTTTGAGCACTAGAACCAAATACTCTCATAAAAAATCTACATCAGCGGCTTCACACCCATAACACAACACCCATATACTCCTCATAGGTCATGCACATGAACATACACCCCCATGCACCTTATACATAACCTACACTCACACATTTACACAACACATATATTCACTCACACCACCACCACACATTCACACACACACATACATATCATAATACACACTTATACAACACCAAAACTCACACATACATACTACGTAAAGCATGCACACATACATTCACCACTCACTCAAACAACCTAAGACATATACACATACGGTCACAACACACATATATCGTTACACCATATGTAATCACAACATGCATGTAGGGCTGAGTTAGGAAGGGTAAGGGTTTGTCCATAGGGCTTGGTACCCTAACTCAAAAATTTTCCCTTTATATAATCAAATAATTGTTTTATGAATGGTAAAAAGAAATAAAAATAAAAAATAAAAAAGAAAGAGGCCTCTTTAGCCCATCATCCAATGGCTCACCTAATAGGCACTAAATTAGTACCAAAGCTTTATATCTACATTTAAGGCCCTAGGTTCTAATGCCTTACATTTGCATTAAATGCTTAAAGCCTTATTTAATGAGTTGTAGTAGCTAGGTAAACTTTCAACCTTACACTTGCCAATTGCAAAAGAAAATGAGACATTATAGTATATATTAAGTTTCTAACCAACCCTTAAAAAATAAGTAGAGATTTGAATGGACTTTTTTCCTTTCTAAGATTTGAAACATAATGTTCACTAATTTGCAATATTTAAATCTTGAAATTGACTAATGCATTCCATTTTCCTTTATTATTAATAAGGAGAAGACATTTTCATACTTAAGTTTATTCGAATCTACTTTTAAAATAATGGTTTACCATATTTATAATTTATTTTAAGGATATTAATAAATTGCTTGATTTGTTGAAATAAAGAAACAATTTTTTATTGATTTCTCCATTCTCTCTCTTTTTATGGAGAACAATAAATTTATAGATATTATATAGGATTCTATTTTTTAACAACATACAACATTCATAAGTTAAGTTATTCATATATTAAATCAAAAAACATCCTTTTCAAAAGTAAAAGTCACGAACTTACAATAAAAAATCATAAGTTTTTTAACTTTGAAATGCTTTGTTTTACAATCTTCATTACATGAATGTAGATGTTGTCATCATTACTTTTATTTGCAATACAGTGAATCTGCATTATAATATATTGTATCTTCGTTTGCTTATGACTTTTCTTTTCAATATATAATATGTTTCCATGGTATTTATATAAATATCATTATATTACATTATCTTTTTCTATCTTTTTCTTTATCTTTTTTTTTTATGATTTTTTAGTTTAGTTTTTAGTTATTGTCTTCTTGTATCATATCACATGCTAATTATTAGAAACACTATAGATGATAAATATTCTATAATTAAATAATAAGAATGTTCTAACTTATATATAATGACATATAGATGTCAATTATATTCTATATGGTCTAATCTATATAATAAGTTATACATTCTATATGATTTAATCCATATTGAAATTAATTTTATATTTTACATTTGTGCCTTTTACTTTATATAATAATAACATCAAAGTGATTTTGATAATACTATGATGACCTCCATTACTTTTTAATCTTATATTCATCTTACACACATGGATTCTACACCTATAACCAATGATCACCATAACTCCAAATCGACTCCCTCTACATAACACGATCACTACACCCACTAAAGATTCAAACCTTATGAAAAGAAAAGACAAAAGAAAAATGAAATAAGGAAAATAAAGAATTTACTAAGAAATATGGGAAGATTTGTCCTTTTTGGTTGCTCTTTTTACTTTTGAGAGGAAAAATCATTTCTTGAGTTGAATGATAAAAAGGATGATGAACTACTACAAATAAGAAGAAACATGGAAAAAGAAAAAGAAAAAGGTGAAGGGAAAGAGAATGGGGCTAAATGTGATTTGGGAAAGGGGGGAAAGAAGTTTTAAGGGTAAAAAGACTAAAAATCCCTTAGTTTTAAAGGATTTGATAAAGCCCCCATTTTTCCTATTGGGTTTTAAGTATACTAACTATTCTTGCTTAAAGTTATTACTCACCCATTTTAGACTTATTTACAATGATTAAGTAAGTAAAGTATTGAAATTATTCACAATTATTATTATTTTGGATCACAACACAACCATCTTATCCAAAAACTAAGCTTATATCATGAAGTTTATATTTATAACTAAACACCCCTCATCTCTTATGAGTCATGACTTTGACTAAGGCCTATCAAATGGAAGACTTGATTAGATAGGCATTAAATAATGGGCTTAAGTTTATAAACTTTTACTCTATACAACAGTCTTACCAAAAACCTTAAACTTGTAAATATGGAGTATAGTACTGCAGGTTGCAGTTCATGTTAGAAGTTCATGTTCATGTCTTTAGTTCATGTTGAATCCATAAGTAACAAAAGTATATAAAATCAAATGGAGATCACAAATGAAGAGATGTACATATTATTTTTTTTATTTACATGAGTTTTGCTACTTGACAAGTGTCTTTTTCCTATTAGTTGTTCTCCTGTTTTTAGATAGTTTAGTTGATGAATTATAAATACAACTTTTCCCCTTTAGTTGAACTGTTACATTGAGATCCTTTTACCCTAGATTCATTAGTGGAGTTTAACATTGTTTCTTACTTCATAATTATACATGATATCAGAGCATAATCTATGTACTGATCCTTAATTCTCACCTCTACAAATTTTTGTCAATAGTCAATATGTTTTCATGGCCCTTTCTTAGATAGACAAAATAAGGTTAATTAGAATAAATTAGCAATTACTAACCCTCTTTCCCTCTTCAAATGAGATAGTTTGGGAATATTTATAGAAAATTCAGTTTTTAAAGGCACGTATTGTCTTTTTTGGAGTCATTAAATGAAAATGGCACTCAATGCAAAACTAAAACTGGGATTTATTGATGGTTAAATTGTGAAACTATTGAAAAATCTCCTGACCAGGTTAAGTGGGTGAGAAGTGATTATATGATCCTCAAATTCTAAGGCTAATGAATTGTCTTAAAGCTTCTTATATACAAAATCAGCTCAAGAACAATAGGATGAAATTAGTGAGCAATATGGAGTGGCTAGTGGCCTACTAATCTTTCAAATTAAACATAAGATCTATAACTTGTGATAGAATAATTGACTTATTGGTGTATATTACAACAAGTTAAAGCATCTTCAAGATTAATTGCAAGAGTTGCACTCCTATCCTAATTGCACTTGTGGAAGGTATACATGTATAGTGAAAGAAAGGGTTTTAGAGTTTAAATCACACACTTAAACTAATACAATTCTTAACGAGTTTAAATAAAGTATATGAAGGAGTTAAGAACCATATTTTTTTTTCTATGGAGCCTCATCCTACAATAAATTAATCTTTTTATCTTATTCTACAAGTTAGAAAGAATTGCCAAGTCATTAGAATTTTATCTTCAAAGGAAGAAATAAGTACTTTTTATTTAAATAGGGCCAATAACAATAATACTAAGAGCTTTGTTGATAAGAAGAAGAATAAAAAAGGTATTATATGCAAACATTATAAAGAAAAAGGACACTTTATGAAGATATATTTCAATAATAGGATACCTTAATAGGTATAAGGGTAAGAAAATATTAAAAGGAAAATTTTGGTTAGCTCTGGCTTCATATTGTGCGAATGGGCATGGTAAAGCTATTTTTTAGTCACCTTTTGATGAAGGTATCCAACCTACTGCACCATAGGTTAAGTCTACCCAATTTGATAAGCATATGCTATAGAATCTTTGTTAGGGGATGAGAAGAATGATGTAGGAATTCGAATAGAATTTTGTAACAGCCAATGTAGTGAAATATGCAGGTAATCTTAGCTCTATTTTTTGTTTTACATCTGAGTAAGAAGATGCCTTATTAGGTAATAGATACAAATGCGCATCGCAAGATTCCCTATATACATGTACTTCATAATATAACCAAATCAACTAACATCATTTCCATTAAGTTGCCAAGTAGAAGGTTACTTGAAGTTGAAAAAATTGGCTCTATCAAAATTAGCCATGCACTTACAATCCATATTGTACTTTTAGTACCATAGTTACTAATAATTTACTTTCAATACATAAACTAGTTTCTAACCAAACTGTTAAGACAATTCTTGATCCTATAACATGCAAATTTTATGATTTAACAACTAATAACTTGGTTGCAATGGCAAGAGCAAAGAGTAGACTGTATGTTGTTTATGTTGATATAAGTAGTAGTTCTTATATGCGAGATGACAAAGATAAATATTAGTTCTTTTGTAATATTGATTCTTTTACTGGGAATAAATTAGTTTTTTTAATTCATGAGTGATTGGGTTACACTTTTGTTTCTGAATTGAAGCACTTGAGTAATGTGCTTAAGAGCTTAAGTTATCACTAAAGCTTACCATAGAACAAGGATTAGTCCTTTGAAATATCGAAAAAAGGTAAAAAAATTCATCATAGCTTCCAATAGCCTCATGAAGCTATTTGTTAGATATTACTCATCGTCGAACGCTATATGACTTAAGCTTCTGCATGATTTTACGTACAAACAAAGAACTAAGGTCCACTAACCACTAACCTCAAGCTACTAACAAGATCAAATAAAAGTATTAGGTTTCTTGCAAGAATGTAGAGAAAGCAGAATATTCATTAACAGTGATAATATGATGATGCGACTATAAGACAAAGGAACTATTTATAGTATATCCATAGGGCAACAATGAAATATATGAAATTACAAAAAGGCTAATGCAAAAATAAAATGTCCCAGTATAAAGATAAAAGGGGTAAATGGGATAAAACACAAAAAGGAATATAGTACAATTGTTAGAAGGTTAGGACAAGTGGGTTGTTGCGGTTAGATTCGTACTCTAAGCTGATGTGGTGCTAAAGCCAAGCTACTAGGTAGGTTAGTTAGGTCGACAACTTTACTTTGATTGTCCTTCTATAAGGGAAGTTGATAAATAGAGCTCGAAGTTTAGGAGGTTGACCTCAAAAGTCTATATTAACAGCTCACATCAAGGTTATTAGTGATGCAGAATAAAGTACATCCAAGCTAGCCGTATAAAGAGTTCATCCATGGGCCGTCTTAATAAGGGAGCTTATCCTAAACTGAATGCAATGAGAGTACACACTTAACCAATCCTTATAGACCATAGAGGCGCGCTTACGTGAGAAGGTTGAAGATCGATGATCCATCATCTCCTAAGGGTTGCTAAAGATTTGCCTATAAATCTTGTTCATTCTTATCCTCAATTATATATGGTATAGAGTCGATGACATTGAAGGTAGGGAACATACCATACCCATTTGGCAATTCCAACTCATAGGCATTACCATTAATTTAATGAAGAAATCTAAAAGGATCATCTAACCTGGGTGATAGTTTACTCATTCTCTTCCTTAGAAATCTTTCCTTACTAATATGGACCCATACTACCTTATTCTTATTTCCTAGCTACTATCTTAGCTAGTTGATCGACAAGCTTTCTATGCAGTGTTTGGAATTCTTTTGTATGTTGGAGCACAGTTTTACTCTATCCTCGATAGGTTGGGCTAGTGATCATGTCCAGAGGTAAGTTTGGATTAAGCCCATAGACGATCTTAGATGGCTACTTTCTTGTCAAACTGTGGGTAGAACAATTGTAAGTAAATTCAATAATTGGCAAGCACACTTCTCAATCACATAAGTTCTTCCCAATAGTGGCTCGAAGAAGATTTCCAACCATTCTGTTTACTACTTTGGTCTAGCCATCTATCTGGGGATGGTAGGAAGCACTTAACATTAACTTTGTACCAAGCTTCCTCCATATGATCTACCAAAAGAAGCCCATAGACTCTGTATCCTAATCTAAAACAATGCTTCTTGAGACTTCGTAGAGTTGTACAATTACCTACAAAAAGAGGTTAGCAAAATTTAAAGCATCATCAATTTTATAGGAGAGAATGAAGTGACTCGTCTTACTGAACCAATTGACCACCATCATGATGGAGTCATGTTTTAGAGCTATTTAGGGTATCCTAACATGAAATCGATGCTTAGGTTAGTCCATAACTCCTTAGGCATAGGAAAAGGTATGTACTCTCCATAAGATTCCTTCCAATCTTTTGTATGCTTGTACACCTCATACCTCTCAATAACCTTGTGAACATCTTTCATCATCCCTGGCCAATAGAAATGCTCTTTTAATATCTCGTATGTCCTCTTTTCCCCAAAATGGCTAGCCATGCCTCTTACATAAGCTTCCTAAACTAAAAGTTCTCTAGTCGAGATATTTAGCACACATATACGTCATTCTTTCATCAAAAACCCTTGGTTCAAGTAGAGCCCATCTATAACTCCTCCATAATTACACTTGACCACTATGGGCCTAAAGTAAGGATCTTGTTCATTCTGATCAGATAGAGTACCAAACACTAACTACCATGTTAGAACTTCTTTTCTTGTATGGTAGAAAGTTTTGAAGAACTCTAACCACTTAGCATGATGTTAGGAGAGCTTCTACTGACCTTGCAAATGCTTAAGAGACTTATGATCTATATAGCTGATGAATTCTCAAAGTAGCAAGCAATGCTACTAGTTTTGAAGAGTTTGAATAAGAGCATAGAATTCTTTGTCATATGTAGAATAGTTCAATGCGACACTACCGAGCTTCTCACTAAAGTACACAATAGGGTAATGCTCTTGCATGAGAATAGTACCAATGCCTACACTTGAATCATCATACTCCAACTCAAAGACTTAGTTAAAATCTATCAATGCTAATACAAGAGCAGATGTCGGCTAAGATTTGTTTCCTCAAAACTCTTTTAAGCTTTAGTCCAAATCACATATCATCCATATTTGGTGCAATATTTTGACAATTGTAGATGATTCCTATAGATCTACTTGGACTTACTTGTTGCAACACAAGGACCAACATGTTCAATTCTTGATCGGTTCTTCAAATATCTAAAGAATTGATTTTCTATTACACTTAAAGTAATGATAATTAATAATGGAGGAGAATTTATGTCTCATCAATGTCAATCATTGTTTCATAGCTAAGGAATTTTACACCAACACACAATCCCTTATACCGTACAATAAAACAAGAAATTTGAGAGAAAATAGCACTATTTTTATACAATTCAAGAGCTCTTAAAATTCAAGCCAATTTACCAAAATCCTTTTTAGGGGAGTTCATAATTTCTACCACCTTTCTGATTAACCAAATGCCTATGGTTGTTCTCAATTGGAAAACAGCATAGGAAGTCTTGTTTGGAAAGCCACCACTTTATGATGATCTTAGAGTTGTAGGATACTTATGCTACATAGCTAATCTTTCTCTAAACAAAGACAAATTTGATCGACAAATTTGATCCTAAGGGAATAAAGCATGTGTTTCTAGGCTATAGACATCAGAAAAGGGTTATAAGGTGTTTGAACTCACTAATAAAAACATCCTTCTGAGTTGAGATGTATTCTTTGAAATATTTTTCCTTTCAAACAAAACTATTTTGGTTGAGTCTAATTGTAATATTCTTGATTCTAATTCTTTCCTAAATAAGCATGTCATGTTTGAAACTCATGTTCGCAAGCTTCTAGTTATACCGATATTGCTCATTCTTCTTACACACATTATCTTATATTTTTTTCTTAAGCTATGGTTCATCAAGTCTTACTATTTCTAGTTCATTCTTAGATATTCATGTTCATACAAAATATGTTCAAGGCTTGAGCAAGTCATCTAGGATACAAAAATTTCTACTTGGTTGCAGCATTTTGTTCTTAAACCTCATACTTCAAACTTTAAAGTAACAAATTAGACTTTCCATTCTTCTTCATAGCCTTCATGTTATCCTTTAATTGATTGAAAACATATTTAACCAGTACCTACTAAAGTATGTGATGCTGATGAGAATCAGGCTATTAGAACCTTAACTCACAACCAAGCCAGAGGCCTTGAAGGTCTAACACGGTAAATCCTCTTACTCCAATCAACTCCTGCCAAGGTCAAACTAATTATGTCTGTAGATACCTTATTTTTGCCACCATTATGATCTTTCTTATTGGGCATGATTAAAAAAATAATTGAAAAAAAAAAGATGAAAAAATAATAAGAAATGAAAATTGAAAGAAAATAAAAAATATAAAGTGTCAAGTCAAGTCAAGTCATTTAAGGTCGAATTAGACAAGATGTACATTCAATTCAATAAATTTTGAGTCATTGAATAGTTAGGCTTCATTTAAAAATATTTTTTAGTCCAGTCCAACAATAAAGTAGATTTTTTTTTGTCTAATTTATATTGGGCTAAAATAGATTTAAGAATTATTAAATGGGTTATTGTATATTTTAGACTAAATTAAAATGAACCGAATCAAACCCAAGATAGAAAGCCTAAGTAATTGTATGGTTTCTAGAAACTAGATTAAATTTTCAATGAATTTAATAAATCCAAATCGGTATCATCATATCTTATCCCTATTGGATATACTAAGATTGAATCTTTACAACAAAAAGATCTGAAAGATTCAAATTTATGGTCTATAAATAGTTAACAATAGGCTATAAAAATGGACGTTTTCACAATCCGCAACCTACACACATCTCCCGCACATTTTCAAAATTCATATTTTCTTAATACAAATCACTCACACAGATTACTACACTTCACATCCATCTTGGTATCAGAGTAGAAGTTTCTCCGAGTTAGTTGCGTAGGGATTCTGTAGAAGTAATTGTCTAGTGTTTACTCTATTTTGCTCTATTTTGAACATCCGAAAACAAGGCAAGTTTAGTGTTAGCAATATATTAGTCAATATTGTTACTGTGTTATGACATAACTAACTGTTAGTGTAGAGAGTGTATTGTGTTGTTAGATTTGGAGAAATAGTGTTAGTTGTAGCTCAGATTTGAAGATTGAAATCGAATTCTATAAGGAAAATGACAAACCTGAGTGTTAATGCTGGTGTTAGGGATGACAATTGTAGTATTTTCCACCATGGCCGACAATCCTATGGTACCCTTAGAAGTACGGATGACAGGCTTGATGAGGTGGCCAACCTCCTATTAGATTTAACCCAAGCAATTCATGCATTGGCTTATTGACCTACTAAAGCTGCATGATGGGCTTCAGGGTACCGACCCAACCCTACTACCAAGGCTGAGCTCATCTACTTGCTAACTCATTTTGCCTGTCGAGCCGAATGACCTATTTCTCATAGATAAAGTACCGAAAAGCAAAAGGTTGAGACAACAGGCAATCCTCATCCATGCTTGACCAATTACTTACTCAACATCGTGCTTACCGATAGGCCGAGATATCACGTTTTCAAGAGTTAGATTCACTTGACTAAAGTCTGTCGTTGACTTAGTGCCGAGAGATCATGTTACCAAGGGTTGGATCCACTCGACATAGCCTGGAGAAACTATTGCTGACTAACTTCAGAACTTGGCAATTATAGGCCGACCTCTCTGGTATCTCGGCCAAGCACTACAAAACTACCCCAAAGGCATGCCAAATGACTACATGCCGACTTTTCCTTGTTAAATACATAGTTTTATATTTTTGTACATGTTTATCTTTATTTTATTTATGAACCCAATTCGTTAGGGTTTAAGGCGTTGTACATTATCTACAGTTTTGCTACTAGGGTTTAGGATGTACTATAAATAGCAACTTTTGTAACAATGCATAAATAGATAGAAGATTAATGAAAACCCCCTTTAGAGTCTTTTCTCTCGGAAAGCCTTTTCTCCCTTATCAGCTTTTATCAATCCCTTTAGCAAGGATTATGGCGAGTAACGCTATCACTTAAACTAGTGTGTCACATCTGGTGAATCTTAAGTTTGTGTAGAATCTAACTGGTGCATCATATCTAGTGAGGTAGCTCATAAATTTGCTAAAACCCTTACTAAACCCACTTTATCTTTTATTCCTTCAGTAGGATAAGACCAACCTCGACGACCGGCCTTATTTATCCTTAACCCAGTCTATATCATCTTAGTATCAGAGCTCGAGGTTCCAGATAGGGCTAATAGTTTTAGTCATTGTATATGTTCTATTTTGTGTTTGAAGAAGTGCTTGCTTATTGAGTTTGTTTAGGATATCGAAGATTCGTTTGTTAGATATTAGTTTGGTTTCAATTGAATTTCTTTTGGGTAGGTTAGTGAAAATTTGGATTGCAATTCCTTTACATCATAAGTCACATGTTGAATATATATATTAAAAAAAAGGTAGGGAATTCTAATCTAGGTTTTTTGCCGAGATATCACTTCTTTAAGCTTTTCAATGTGTTATCCTGCTTTAGTATTGTGATAGTGGCCGGGAAAGTACTGTTGTATGTGTCAAAGCCTGCTACTATAACAAGTTATTGTGATGTATTACTACTATGCTAGCCGTGCCATTATGGTTAAGTGCCAAATTGCTATATTACTTTGAGTTGCTATTCCTAAGTGCCAACTTGTACTCTAAATAAGCTTCAAAGTTGCCGTCCCATAAAACGTAATCTAAGCTGCTGTCAAATTAAACTTATGCCAAACTATTGTGTATATTAATCCAAGTGACAAGCTAGATTGAAGTACAAGTCAAGATAATTATTGTCGAGTTGTTAACACTTGTGATCCGAGCATTAGTACCCTCTTTAGCTATACTGTTGTCCATTAGTTGCTAAGTAACCCTCTCTCTCATAAGCTTAAGTACCATGCTATTGAATTGAATATCCTCAACATGGCATATGAAGCTAGATATAGATATGAATATTATTATGAAGATGTAATATCATAAATTCTAAAGTTGATGAATATAGCACTTCGAATGAATATTTGAGTTGGGAAACAGGTCAATCAGGTTTTCGAAGATTATTCTTACCCCGAGCATAAGAGAGACTATGTTATAAAGAATTCAATGATTGGCTTTATAGCTACTTAGTGGAAGAGAATGATAAATCAAAGAATCGATAGGAGAAACATTGAGATCATTACATGGGACGAGATAAAACATTTGATATGAAGAAAATTTGTATCCTAAGATCATCATGATAAATTATATGAGAGAAAACCTACCTATGAAGCTAACCTCTTAAAAGTGCAAGATCAATTGAAGGAGATTGAAAGACGGCTTAAAGTGTTCTAGGATGAAATAAGACAACAAAGGAATGCTAAATTAGAGAGTATTGAAGGAAGAGTTAAGGAAGTAGAGGTTGCTGGGGAAGCGAGTAGTAAAGAGGAAGAGGACCAAGCCGAGTTAGAGTTAAACCCTCATATTTCCAATGTGCCCCCATTATCAACCATCCAAACTAATGAGCATGACCCTAGGTAGAAGGAGGAAGAACACTCAATTTGTGAGGAAGCAAAAGGAATACCAATTTCAACGAATGAAGAGAGTGTGAAATCTGAGCTAGCTAAGCTCAAAGAGTTAGAAGTATTTATGATTGATGAGCCATCTTACTTCCTGTCGACACTAGACCCACACACCCATAATCTTTTGTATGCCCTAAAGATTGTGTTATTTTTCGTACTTAATGGAGGAAGATATGTTTGTCAAGGACTTGGATCAATTGATCTTACTCATTCAACGTGTAATGTGTTTGGAACCAATACCCGAGGAAGGGTAGAGAGAAAATTTATTCCATATCACATGCAAAGCAAACAATCAGTTATGTGCAATCATTATAGACAATGGTAACTACACTAATGTGGCATTCACCAACTTGATCAAGAAGCTAAAGTTGCCAAATATCCCACATCCTAAATCATATAAATTGTACTAGCTGAATGAAAAGGGAGCACTACATGTCGGCCAGTAAGTTTTGTTTCTAATCTCTATTAGAAATTACTCCAATGAGATTCTTTATGATGTATTTCCCATGTGTGCTTCACACATACTGCTGGGCTAACCTTGGTTATATGATTAAAGAGTTATCAATGATGGTTATAGGAACACCTATGTGTTTGAGAGGGATGGGAGGAAATTACGCTAAACCTTATGCCGTTAAGTTAAGTTAGCAAACTATAGGCTAAACTTGCTCAAAGATCAAAGAAGACTTTGATGTTGAGTCAAACCAAACTCCTAAAGGCTATGAAAGCCAACACGTTAACCTTCTTGTTAGTTCGGCAATTATTGGAGATCAAGGAATGGGGTAAACTACCCTTAGAGGTGAAGGAGCTATTGAATGGATATGCTAACCTATTCCCAGAACAGTTGCCGGAAAGTTTACCACCTTTTACAGGCATCGAGCACTGCATTGACTTAATACGCAAAGCTATCTTGCATAAAAACTAGCTTATCGAATGAATCTCGAACAAGTTGCTGAGCTCCAACAATAAGTCAATGAACTACTTGAAAAAGGGTATATGCGAGAGAGACTCAACCCCTATGTTATTCCAACACTCCTAATGCCCAAAAAGGATAGTACCTAACGAATGTGTATGGATAATCAATTCATGAACAAGATCATGATCAAGTATCGGTACCCAATCCCTAGGTTAGATGATATACTAGATAAATTGAGTGAAGCAAGGATCTTCAACAAGATCGATCTAAAGTCTGGCTATCATCATATTCGAATGAGGCTAGGAGAAGAATGGAAAATAGTATTCAAAACTCGGTATAGACTCTACGAGTGGATGGTAATTCCCTTTAGCCTATTGAATTCCTCGAGCGCCTTCATTCGACTAATGAATGATGTATTGAGATATCTGATCAAGAGGTATATTTTGGTGTACTTCGATGACATTCTAATATATAGTGTCAACATGATGAGTCACTATCAACATCTCTGTATCGTATTAGATGTCCTTTGAGCCAAGAAGTTATTCGATAATCTCAAGAAATGTTGCTTCTGTTAGGAGGAAGTGGTGTTCCTAAGTTATGTAGTAGGTGGAGGAGGCTTGTAAGTGGATAATGAGAAGATCTGAGCAAATGTCAAGTAGTTAACTTCGACCTATTATGTTGAAGTGAGAAGTTTCCATGGAGTGGCATCTTCTTACAAGAGGTTTATCAAGAATTTCAGCACCATAAATGTACCCCTTACCAAGCTAACAAAGAAGAACATCAAATTCAGATAAAGAGAAAAAGAGGAAAGAAGCTTTTCTGAGGTGAAGGAAAGATTGACTTCCACACCTTTGCTAGTTTTACCTAACTTTGGAAGGATATTTGAGCTAGAGTATGATGTGTCAGGCATTGGTATAGCCGCTGCCCTAATGCAAAAAGGCTAACCAATTGTTACCACAACGAGAAGCTCAAAGGACCTTAACTAAACTACTCCATATATGATAAAGAACTCTTAGCACTCATCTAAGTACTCCAGGTATGGTAGCATTACCTATTGTTGAGAGAGTTCATCATCTATACTAACCATGAATCCCTATAGTACCTTCGAAGTCAAACCAAGTTGTCAAAGCGGCAGGCAAGGTAGGTAGAGTTCCTTAAAGGTTTCAATTTTGTAATAAAATACAAAGGGAAGAGAAATGTGATTGTAGATGCTCTTTCAAGAAGACATGCACTCTTAATTAAACTACAAACCAAATTGTTTGGGTCCGCAAGTATCAAAGAGTAATATTCTAAAGACCTACACTTTAGACTCATACTTGGGTGATGTACCAATGGAAGAATAGTAAATGAATATCATAAAGAAGATGGGTACTTTTTCTAAAGTGAAAAATTATGCATGCTATCCTATTCATTGAGAGAGTTACTAGTCAGGGAAGCCTCTAGTGGAGGGTTCTCTGGGTATTATAGAGAGAGAAGGATGTATGAGCTATTAAGTAGGCATTTCTATTGGCTAAGAATGAGGCAAGACATGTACCGAAATGTTGAGGCTATGCAATATGCAAGAGGGCTAAGTGTTGAGCCGAATAAGGGAAAAAGATGCCCCTTCCTATCTTAACTAGACCCTGAATTGAATTGAGTATGGACTTTGTCCTCGAATTACCAAGGACAACCTAGGGTAAAGATTCCATAATGATCGTCGTAGATAAATTCAGTAAGATGGTACACTTTGTACCCTGCTTTGAACTAATGATCCTTCAGCTATTACTTCTCTTTTCTTATAGGAAATTGTTCGATTACTCGACGTGCCGAGAAGCATAGTCTCCGACAGATATCCAAAGTTCTTGAACCATTTATAGAGAAATCTTTGGTGATGGATGGAGACTAAACTACTATTCAGTACTTCCTATCATCTCCAAACAGATGGCCAAATAGAGGTAGTCAATGGTACTTTAGGATCACTTCTCCAAGACATAGTAGGGAAGAACTTAGTTGATTGGAATGACAGTCTACTTATGGTATAATTTGCCTACAATCGAATGAAGCATTACACTACTAAGTAGACTCCCTTTAAGGTCGTCTATAGCTTTAATCTCGAGTTGCCTCTCAACCATACCCTTATCCAAGCAAGATGATCCTGATACAAGAACCCAAGCCCAGTCCCTACAACACATTTATGATAAGGTTACATAGCCAATTGACTAAACAGCTAGAAAATTATAGGAAAAGGCCAAAGAAAGGAAGTCAGTACAATTTTGGCTCAGAGACTTGGTATGGTTACACTTAAGCAAGAAGAGGTTCCCGAATAGAAGAAAGAACAAGTTGTCCACCCAAGCAAAAGGCGCCTTTAAAATCTTACGAAAAGTCAGTGACAGTGCCTATAAGTTAGAGCTACTAGAAGATTATGGGATTTTCAAAACTTTCAACGTTACCAACCTCAATCTCTATCACCCTAATGGGGCATTAGATGAAGACTAGTTGGATTTGATCCCCAAATCCAAATCAACTAAGAGGGAATGAAGGGAACTAAGCTATTGAAACCCTAACTCATAACTAAGCCCGAAGCCTTAAAGGTTTAACGAAACGAATCCTTTTACTTCAGTCAACTTCTTCCAAGGCCAAACTGATTATGGATGCCAACCAAATCCTACTGCTAAGATGTGTAACTTCTTACCTCTCGGAAGTTGTTTGCCAAATGGACAATTGCTCTATTAACGTATCGATCCTATCACTTGCTCCTGCCTAAGATGCCCAATGGATATCATAGTTCAGCAACATTGATGCCGATAGGCCAAGAGAACCTATAAGCCTTTAGCCACTCCTGTACAATGTTCACCCCTACTTGGTACCCCTTCTTGACACCCCTGCCTAGCCACCTACCCTAATGGTATTAAATTGTTTACATCTTCTGCAAGGGTCTTACTAACATACCGCTGCCACTTGTCCACGACCAGTTGGAGAATCTGTTATATACAATCATTACCTTTTTTGTGAATATTCATTTTTACCCTTTTTTATTCCATTTACATTACTTCTTTTGAGTATTACCATTTTTTTCTTTTCTATTTTTAGGCAAGTTACCCTAAATTCTCAGGTATAAATACCCACTGTACATGTAGTCACAAAGATGTCTTATCATCATTAATATATTGAATATTTCCTCTTATGAATATTGTTTATTTACTCTCATTTCACTCTTATCATAACCCTTAAGAAAAGCTAGGTAGTGAGAAACCTCATTGGATTAACTTGTATGTCATATCAAGTTATACTATAAGCCCTGAAAAGTTCCACTAATGCATCATATCCTTTGGAGTTGTTCGTAGGTTTTCTTACTTTCTCTTACTTCCTGTTCTCTCGTGTACTTCTCACCTACTCATTTTAAGCTTTCAGTAAGTTTGGACCTATCCTTGCAACTGGCCTTATCTATTCTTAGCTACAGTCCGCATCATATGCCATTAGCAAATGTGTTAATTACACACGAGTCTTACATTACTCATAAGCTATTGCATAAAGTAATGGGTTGAGGCTATAGGAAAAGAGCTTTTGGCTAAGGAGTCTAATGATACCAGGGAACACATGACATTTCCTAAGGGAAAGAAAGCTATAAGGTGTAATTAAGTCTATAAAATAAAATATAGGCCCAATGATAGTATTGAAAGATATAACACTAGACTTATGGCAAAAGGGTACAATCAAGTGGAAAGGTAGGATTATCATGACACTTTCTCGTTAGTACCTAAGCTTAACACTATTTGCTTTCTTATAACTATTGCAATTGCTAATTCTTAGCCTTTACATAAAATTGATATTAGTAATGCATTCTTGCATGGACATCTCAATGAAGATATTTATATGCATCCACTTCAAAGGTATACTAAAGTTAAGCCACAACAAGTTTGTAAATTGAAAAGGACCTTATATGGACTTAAACAAGCCTTAAGGTAATGGAATCTTGAAATCCCTTTTTTTTATTATTATTGATGGATCTATGCAATCTAAACATGACAATTCACTATTCATAATGCAAAGTGTGGATAGATTTGTAGTGGTTCTTCTTTATGTAGATGATATGCTGCTAGCAAGGCCTAATGAGAACTTAATAGTTAAGTTGAAACAATGGCTGGATAAAGCATTTACAATTACGGTTTAGGAACTATTAGATGCTTTAGTAGGCTATAATTTTGTAATACAGCTATTAGATGGTTGCTTAGTCAAATAAAGTTTATTTTAGATGTCTTCATGGAAGGTAGATTGATAGAGGCTCAACTTGCTAAGTCTCCTTTATCTACTCATTTAAAGTTACATGCTAAATCTAGTGAATTGTTAGATGACTCGATATTTTATAAGAGGTTATTGGTTATTTTTTATCATACTTCCTAGAATGCATATTAGTTTTGCTATCCACCATTTAAGCAATTTCTATTGAAACCAAGAATGGCTCATCTTCAAGCAATTTTTCATCTGTTGAGATATCTTATAGCAGCAACATCTTTAGGCTTATTTTATTCTTCTACAAATAACCTTCAGTTGCATGGTATTTTTAATTTGGGTTGAGTAGTGAATATAATTGATAGAAAATCAATTACTAGTTGCTATATCATGTTGGGTTTGACTTTAGTCTCTAGGAAGACTAAAAAACATTCCATAGTCTCAACCTCAACAGTTGAAGCTAAACATAGGAGTTTGGTTACTAAAGCTGTAGACACTCCATTTTTACTCTTTATTTTCTTTTTTTAGCTTATTTTTTAGAATAGGAAGAAAGGGGTCCTAATTTTGAAAAAAAAAAAAAACCAAAAATAGAAAATTTAGAAAATAAAAAAAATAGAAAAAAGTACAAAAACATAAAAAATTTCAAAAAAAAAAAATCACCAAAAGATAGGTTTTAGGAAAATAGAGTTTTTTAGCAAAATAGATTTAGGTTTGAGTTGGGGTCAACGAATTTGGATTATTTCATTTACTATTTAAGTAGTTTCTTTATCTTAGGTAGCCAAGCTTAAGTGCAATTTATTTATATTAAGTGTCAGGGCATAGGCTAATAGCCCAATTAGTTAAGTACTAGGTTTTATAAGAGAAGGAAGTGTGAAGTCTTAAGTTTAAACCTCACCGGATAACCACAAGGTTAAGATTGGATAAAGTTATCTAGGATTCATATCTTATCAAAATGGATTTGTGATGATTTAAAATAAGTTGAAGATTTGATTTTTTTTGCATTATAAAAGGAAATCTTGGATTAACACAAGTGGGGAATTCTTTCTTCATCAAGCACGGTAAGCACTTCACCCTCAACAATCCTCACCTACTGTATAATTCGCATGACACACGCCAAGCACTACACCATCCTTCAATGCCACAATTCAGTCCCTACACTATTAAACCCTGCTTTCTCTTGCAACCAAGCTTACTCCACCAATTAGATCCATCCTCACTACATGAACTAACTCAAAACCAAGCAACCACTCTCCTCCATTACCACATATGACTAAGAACACACTACTCTCCATGTAAGCCCAGCAATCAAACACTTACAGCTACACAATCTTTCACACATCCTTTACACTCAACAACTCAATCACCAAACATCCATGTACCCTCACTAAAGCAAGCAAAACTCCTAACCAAACCTAAACACCACATCCACACTCTCGCTCTGCCATCTCCTCTATTACGATACCCCATCAACACCATAGCAAGCCAACATTCAACAACACATGCTCCACCATGACCCAAACTATGACATCAACTCAACCTCATGACTACGAATTACATAACCATAGCCCCTGAACTCAAGATATGTAATCCATCGAACATAATACTACAACCTAACTCCAACCACCCTCTTTGTGTGACCCCAACACTTGCGACCTCTCTCTTATCCTCAAGCTATCGCTTAACCCACATGCCAAACCACTCTCTTTTGACACAACCCCATTGCCCACTAAACTAACTACAACAACCAACAGCAACTTAACACCCTTATCTACTAGCAAGAACACCACCGCAGATTGGAACCACCAAGAATGGTAACCAAACATAAGAAAACTTACACAAAACCCCCATTCCCCAATCCAACTCATATGAAAGCATCGTATCCCATTTGAAAATCACTCAAAAATTACTAGGATGAAGCTTCTTCATTGCTTGGAAATTTCCTCCATTGTATGTACGTGGGTCATACGTATGACCCAATTTAGACTCAAACTAGATATATAACTAACCCACTTGACTTACACTCCAACCTAGCAATTGGCATGCCCCCATTCTCAATTTAGGTATGATTCATTTTTATTTTTTTTACTCTTTTGCTTTTCTATTATTATTTTTTTCTTATGCTGTTTTGTTAAAGTTCCAAAATATATATATATATGTAAATAAATAAAATAAAAATGCTTATTCACTTAGCAAAGATTATTTTCAAAGAAATAAAGATTTAATAAACCAATTTCAATAAAAAAAATTAGGACTTTCTTTAGAATTTTTAAATTAGGATTGTTTTCTAGAATTTTCAAAAACAAAAAGAACCTAACTTAGGATCCTTTTAGAATTTTCTCTAAAAAAAATAAATGAACTAAATATGTAAACCCAACCGATTTTCAAAATTAAAATTCATCAACCTACTAAATTTTTTTAAAATACACTACAAAAAGTTAAAATATTTAGTTCATTTTGTGAACTAAATTAGAAAGAACCTAACGTAAGCGCCTACAAGGTAACTTAAAATAGGAAATTTTTTTATTCTCCCTATTTGTGAATAAATTTATTTTTTTTTTATTTTTTATTTTTAAATAAATTAATTTTTATTAATTGTAAATTTAGAATATATTAAAAAGATTATTTTGAAAAATAAAGTTAATCTCGAAAAGTTAAAGTGATACTCGTAAGGGTTTAATATGATAGCTCCTAAACTTAAGAAATCTAGTTTCTTAAAATCTTTTTTAAAAAGTTTTCAAAATGCGAGCTAATGACTTAATTAAAATCGATCCAACTAATCGGTTCTAATTTAATCGCTTTTTCCAGATTCTACTGGGTGGTGATTGAAAGTTTTTCAAAAAGTAAAAAACTATGTTTTCCTTAATTCCTTATCAAAAGTCTATATTGAATGGGTATAAGAGTTCAATATAAACTAAGTTAAGGAAAATAAGAAACTAAAATTTTTGGACATGACAATAACTAAGGAAATCTTGTGGACCTTTTATATTAGAAGATTTGTAATTTTCTATTAAGTTGCCTATATATTTGTTTTGCAACAATGAGTCTACACTCTTAGTTGCTATGAATCCATGTTTACATGCATGAACCAAGCACGTAGACATTGACGTTCACTTTGTTAGAGAACATATTAACTCAAGTTTTCTCAAAATGGAATATGTTTCTTCCTCCAAGTAGCTAGCAAACCTTTTTACAAAGCTTTTAGGGGAGCAACAACATCGCTATATGTATTCTAAGTTGTGCTTTCAAGAGGCTCTAACTTAAGAGGGGATGACAAGATATATATTTTATTTTTACATGTTTAGCTGCTTGACAAGTGTCTTTTTTCCTATTAGTTGTTCTATTGTTGTTTGATGTGTTACAAGTAAAACTTTTCTTCTTTGGTTGAAACGTTACATTAAGATCAAAACACATTATCAAATAAGAGAATATCACTTTCTTCAACCTTAGATTCATCAATGGAGTTCAACACAATTTCTTGCTCCATAGTTCCACATAATTAAAATATAATGTAATCATATTTAATTGTATCATAACCGTATCTTCATGCCAAATGTCATATCTTCTCTTTATATTCATGTTCCTAATGGTATGATGCTTGCATTTGTGTTATCTTATAATATCAGCGATTACTAGCATAATGGCATCAGCTTTATTAGTTGAAAATTATGGAGTATGCCTAATATGTGGCTATAGTCTAGCATACTCTTATCTTATTTACAAAAGTACATAGTGAGAACTAACGCACACAAGACAACAAAGGCAAGTAGAAACCAATTGTAAGATAACTCTTGGCAATATAATTCCATTGAAATTCAATTACATCTTTTTAGCTCCTAGTCAAAAGGCGATGCCAATGATATATGATAATATATGTAAATTAGATATAAATTTCTTTACTTATTATAACACGAATTGTAATACATACTTGATGGTTGACAGAATTTTTTTTATGTGAAATTTCTTTATAGTTCATAAAATTGAGATAGAACTATTATTTAATATATAATAGCTAATTTGAATGTTGGCCAAAACAAGAAATGGTCATATAAACTAGAATAATATTAGGTCTAAGTTACTAGGTTTCTTAAAAGCAGATCATTGTATCAACCCATACACCAAGTAAACTCTCTCATGCATGGAAGATTGCTTGTAGCAGCCTATACAGGTGATGTTGATTCACTCTTCACCTTGATCAAAGGCAATGCTTTTCTACTAGATTCTAGGTATCTATATAGCAACAATACACCTTTACATGTTGCTTATATGGATAGTCAAACTGACTTTGTAAGGGAGATCTTATATCTAAGGCTTAAATATGCACAAGAAGCAAGTTAAGATAATGTTAGTCGTTTGCACATTGCGTCAACCAAAGGACATGTTGAAATTATGAGATAACTTTTGAAAGTAGGCCATGAACTTTACCTTCTCAAGGGAAGAGAAAAGAGAATTCCTCTACATTATGCTGCCATCAAAGGTAGAGTTCAAGTCATGGAGGAGTCAATTTCAACTTTTAAAGAATTGGCCAAACACATGATGGTTCAAGTAGAGACTCTGCTTCATCTTGCCATGAAGAACAACATATTTGAAGCATTCATATTGCTGGTGGAACACTAGATACAATCTAATAGAGTGCATGTGGTGAATGTGAAGGATTCTCATGACAATACCATCTTACACCTTGCAATAGCTCTAATAATGTATGAGGTATGCACTTAGTTGCATGAACATTATTTGATTGTTATGTTTGATTGATCACAATGTTCTTCTAAACATCTATCCAAGTTTGTTGTAAGGCCATTCTCAAAATATTTGATCGAAACTATCAATCAAGTATGAATATACTTCTAAAACTCCCAAGCATGTATTTACCTCATCATAACTATAAGAATATGTTTGTTTCTTCTAAATAATTTATCCCAAACTCTTCACTATTTATAGTTATTTTAACAATAGTTTTGGAGTTTTCCTAATAATGTAGGAGGCACATGCTATTTTCAAAAGTTATAAGGAGATTAAACCATATCTTGAAAATCTAGCAATTCTTTTCGCACCTAATTACTAGTTTTAAGATATATATATATTCCTTATTATAATCAAAATTCTTTTATAATTATCAAATATTATATATGTCGTATATATGTAGTTATTCCTTATTATAATCAAACTTCTTTTGTCATTATCATATATTATTATAGTAATTTCAGTAGTTGCAATTATCAGTAGCTTTTGGCAATAGTGGCATTAAAGGTGATGGTAGTAGTCCAACATTAGTTGTAGTGTTTAACAACTGCAGAAAATGTCAATATATAAATAGAGAAAAGTTTTCTTCCTTTTTGAAGTAGTGTTTCCTATATTACTTCTAATCATGTGTATGTGTACGAGAAAATTAATCCACTTCCTCTTTGGATTGTCCCTTTTTTAATTAAATAATTGCAAATGCATCTTAATAAAACAAAAAAAAAATCGAGGGTTCGAGGGCTTTAGCCAAAATTAGAGAAATAAATGCATATTTTTAAAAGTAATGCATAATAAAGGACTATTTTAGGAGTTTAGAGAGTTTATCACATACGTGACTAATAACCAATTTTCTACTTTCTTATTTTAACATTTTCTATATCTTATTTTTATTTGTTTGATTCTAGTGAATGTCTATCTGACTATGAAACTCTAGCAATTAGGAAACGGAGCGATTTATATGGAGTATAGGAAAAGTTCTCCCAATTAACTAATTTTTAAATATAAGATCATAAAAGTTGAAAGAAGCATCTTAGTAAAATGTGTTTGGTGTAATTAAGTTAGCAAAATATTGAAATTTAACAAAAAGGTAGTTTTATTAGTATTGAATATTTTTATCGTAAACTCGAAATATGAGACTAGAATGTAGCAAAATCTTAAAATAAAATTACCTGACCTTCAAAAGTAATAATCTTATGCAAATTGCAGTAAAATAATTATATAAATATCAAGTATAGATGTATATACCCAAAACTAAGGAAATAGCAATATGTAATATATATATATATATATCTAAATTACTATCTTAATTAAGGAAATGAAAAGAAACAACAACAAGAAAGTTGAAAGTTCTATCTTGGAGTCGTGGCATGATCCAAGGGAAATATGCATGAAACGAAAAGGGGACTAATGGACACATATTTTAACAATAGAGAGGAAAGTGACAATTGTCACGATCAAAAGCTTCCTATAAATTTATGGGAGCTATTTCATTGTGAAGTTTGGATAATTCACTTCTCAAATTTTGAGATAGCTTAAGAAGCTAGAGAAAAAAAATTAAATAAAATTTTCAAAATGAAAAAAGAAAAGTGCAATTTAAGGGTTTTCCGAGTTCAAGAGTTCAAGTGCAACCTAGGAGCAAACCAACGCTACCTAGTGATAGGAGGACAGCACTTGGTGTAGCCAATACAACCACAACCTCCAATGGTAGCCAGAAAATTTTGCGCTAGTAAGTGCTCGATTTTGCTAAATTCTTTTTTTTTAATTCTAAAAATAATAAATGAAGTCCAAAAATTGTGATTTTTGGTTTCGCAAGGTAATTTATCATGTAAAATCCAAAAATGAAACCAAATTTTTTAAATTCAAAGCGAAAATGTGGGTTCCTTAAGAAATCGCGTTTAAAAAAGAATTTTGCTCATTCTTCTCAAAAGCCTAAATAATGTTGTTTTGATTTAAAAATTTTTATACAATCACTACTAAGGGTCTACTTTGACTCTATGAAAAGAGTTTCATAAAATCCAAGAGTTGAATTTTAGTATTTTCAACCTAGCTTGAATTATATGTTGGAAATGCTTAAGATGGGACTTTTATTTAGTAATTTGACTTACAAATGCTATAACATAACTATAGTTAAGTTTTGAAATATAAGCTAAGATTAGTGGAGTGTGGAAACACAAGAGTTGGTGTTGAAGTCAGGTGATTTGATAATCTACAAGATGTTTTACGTAGGTCAAAAGTTAAGTCAAAAAGTAAGTCAAAACCTCAAAGGGTAAGCTGATTTTAAATGTACATATATGTTTTCAAAGCAATTCTCTATAAACTTTACACATGGTTAGTCATATAGATAATTTAGGTTATGTACTAATGAAAATACAACTATCAGATATTAAATAAGTGTTTTATTGAAACCCTTTTCCTTTGAAATCAAAATGCTGTAATATCATATGGAATATAGTAATACTTATATGGTAGTAAAGATGGTAAGAAACTATGACAAAAGGTGTGCTAGAAGAAACTTATATAAAGAAATTAAGTTAGAAATTGAGTCGAAAGGTATCCTAGACCAAAGATGTTTTAAAAGAGTAGTATCATGATCTAGATCACAAGCGTAAGCACTATAATTGACTTAATTATCGTATGCGCTTTGTTTAGGTGATGTAAGGGAGGAAGAGCCTTGGGAACAAGACTAAGAGTTTGGAGATTTTGCTTAATGACCTTGGTAAGTGGATTTTTGTGTGTTAGAGTAGATTTTATCTACTCATAACTGTATGTAACATATCTATCCATGATGGGCTCGTCTAATCTTATATGTAAATGTGATATGTGGGGGGTGAAATGATGAGATGATTCCTGATCTCTTTGATATGTGGTATGTTAATTTAATCATGTTTTGTTGGGTAGTATAAATGTTGCTGCTAGGCTACTGATTGATCTTATTGTGTTTGTTCTATGTTGACTTTACAAAGAGATTATGAACTAACATTACTCCCTAAAGTAATCACTTAAATGAATCTAATACCAAAACTTAGAATTTAAAAGAAAAGATGAGTAAAGTAAAGTGGATTAAGGAATGAGCTTACTTAGTAATTGTTTGACAAGTGGTTGATGTAGTCATGGCATGGCATAAAAATAACTTATGGGTTGAGTTTTCTAAACTTAGAGAGTTTTTAAGGCTGAGTTTAATTAAGAAGCTGAATTTTACTCAACAAACAAATTGTTTTGTTAAAGTTGGGTTTTCATGTATATAGAGTATTAACCAATAATCTTAACCACAACTATAGTTATCTCTGGGTTTTATTTTGCTAGGTTCCTAGAAACTTATCCATATGCTCAAATTGAAGTCAACGAACCGGATGAATCTTAAGCTAAGTTAGGATATCAATATCGATGTATGTCACATGTATGAGCATGGAATTCCCTTATTGCATAATCTTGTTTGTCTAGACTATAAAACAAAATAACTTAATAAGAGCTTACTCTCATGTATGTGACATGATTTTACTTATATTATTGTTTTCCAATCCACTCTCACTTAGCAATATGTTGAGGGGATAAATATATTTTATCCTCAGGTTAGAAGACTATTGTAAGCATCAACTCAATGGGGGGAAGTCTTATGATAGCAGTACAAGAGTCAAACATCTTAAAGGAGTCTTGTGGATAAAAAAGCCTAGCTTTGTTGAAGCTTAGTTTATAAGAAATGAAAGAAAGAAGAAAAGAAATTCTATACTTTTGGTCTTTTAGCATTGTAAATGCCGTATATAGTTTATATACTCTGAAATCAAGGTTCAACTCAAGCTAAAGCATGTCTTATGAGAGTGAAATATTCTAAGTTTAAGAATAGTGTAAAGTAGGTTTTATCTATGATATAGCATCATTTGTTATATCGAGATGTAATAGGAATGAACCTCTCAAACCCATAACCCACAACTAAGCTAAGGTTTTAATAGGACAGACTCGACAAGTGCTAGCTCGAAAACCATTCAAGGATGACAATTCCATCACTATCCAATGATTACTTCACTTTATCCGGCCTAAGTGCCGAGCTTTAGTTGTATTCAAGGAAACATTTGAACTACCAAATACTAAGATACTTTCTAAGCCATCCAAACCAAGTTGTTCAGGCACTCAACTAGAGCTAAGCTATCCAGTTACCTAACTTACACAGACTCCCATCAAAACTCTGTATCTAAGCTTAAACCTAACCCAAATCAATTCGGCCAAGTTCTTTACATTCTTTTCGACCTCTTTCGAGATAATTCCAATAGGTGTCGAGCCATTAGATAGCTTGCAACTATAGGAGCAACCGAGCATCAAATCACCAACACCAACTTGATACATATCTTCTGACACAACATTCTAATTAGTTTCTCTCTTTCATATATTGTATAGCATTTTTCCTTTTTACTCCTTCCAATATGTTTAAGGTATTACATTTATAATTTACCCTTTTGTCTTTTCTTTATACAAATGTAACCCTAATAGAGCTAGTACATAAACCCCATTTGCCTGTATGCAGACATCATCACTTATTATTAAAATTACAATTTCCATTGTAGAGTGATATAAGACAAGTGTACTTATCAAATTGTAGTAGTGGATTAAGTCCAAGTATCAATCCTTCAAAGATTTTGACTACTAATACTCATTAGATCTCTATTATCTAACTGACAAATTTAAGTTCAAGAACTTAAAGAATCTAAATTAAATTACAGTAACTTACTAATTTAATCAACTAATTAATGGTTATTAAAAAACTTAAATAAGAAAGCAATAAAAGTGTAGATTTACTCAAGATTCAAAAATCATATCTAGATCTTTGTTTCCCTTAGATCTAACATATGATTTTCTCTAAAGATAATCTAGTTTCTTCTTTAATCTTTCTTAACTAGAATAATTCTCTATTAAATTTAATTACTTTCTCAAGTCAATTAACTCTAATCTTAAAATCACATATTAGAATACCTAAGATCACATTATTGCACAACAAATTATCTACAATATAAATCAAGATTCCAAAAAAATCTTCCAAATTATATCTAATCTTGCAATAATCTTTATCAACTATACCTTAATCTAATCATATAAGAAATCTCTTTATTCCTCTTATATGATATCAGGGTTTAGATCGCTACCCACGGAAATAACAATCTAAAGCATTGAGTACAAGTAATCGAATCAAGAAAGAAAATAAAGAATTAATTAAATTTAAAACCAATGTCACATGACTAGATCTAGGTCCCACAAGACCTAGATATCAAAATATGCTCTCTATACATCATAAAGTAATAATCTTGCATCAAAAAATAAAGGAATGTAGAAGAGTGAATCATGAAACCAAATAAAACTTAAAGTCTTGATGTACCTGGCTGCCTTGAGTGTTCTTCTTATTAAAAAATTCTCCAAAGGTCATCTAAAAGTTCTCTCTAAAAAACCCTAAAGAAGCTTTATATAGGCGATGGAAAAAACATGGACCCCTGCAATTGATACAATCAAGGACACAACCATATCCCTTAATCACGTAACCCATTGTGAATGCTTCTTTTCTCTTCTTTTTTTTTTCAATGCTAGGAATGACATGACTAAAGACATGGTCATGTCCTTAGGTTTGTGAATGCTTAAAAATCACTCCAAATTTGCTTGCAAACAACATAATCATGTCATTCAAGTATGTTAATTTTTAAACCTTCATAACTTGCTCGTTTTAGGTCCAAATTAAGTCGAACTTGCTTCTATCTTCTCTTTTTCTTTTGTAAATCATTCAAAGCCTAAAAAACAAGATTTTACTCAACCAAGTATGATTATCTACAAATAAACTCAAATTTCAAAGGAAAATCATACAGATCACTATATAAAATGTATACAAATAGGAACTCATCATATAGTAACCGTATGTTCTCTCTTTTCCATAGCTCTTTTAGCAATAGTTAGTAGTGAGCAATCTTAATGCTACATTCACGTGTCATATCAAGTATTGGGATTAAGCCGAGTAGGATAAGTTGATGTGTCATATACAGTTTATAGCTGTTCGGGTTTACTAAACCCTTTTGTTTTCCCTTTATTAAGACTTGTTGTGCTGCGATCTCCATATGTACAACCCTAAAAACGCATCAACTTTGCTAATATCTAAGTATAGTTCCAAGAGGGAATGTGTGAGGTTGCAATAACGTTCTGTTCATGTTGCTATTAGTAGCTGTTATGTTCTTCTGTTGCTGCTATAGTGCTGTTCTTAAGTGTATTGGAAGCATAGTCAAGGTTATAGAAGTAGGTTTTGAAGTTGTAAGCTAAAGAGCAATGGTCTGTAAGAAGTAAGTATAGTAACTCATGTTGCTCTATTCTACGCTATTTTCCTACTATGAAAGCAAAGCACGTTCCATTTCTAAACTACATTGTGTTTTATTGAAGACCGAAGTGATTAGAGTATGTAAGTGTGAATCTTAGTAGTGAGTAATAATTAGGTGTGTGAGCAGTGGTTTGTATTGCTAAGTAGTAGTAGCTAGCAAGGTTTTGTTGAGTTGGTGCTGTTGAAGTTGTTCTTATTGAAGAAAGTAGTAATGAGTAGTGTTACATAATGTCGAATCTTAGGGTATGAGGCATTATTGGTGACCAAGATAGTAGTGCTCATATTAACGTAGTCAACATTGCAATAATACACTAGGATCAATAGATGACAAACTTAATAAACTCCCCAACCTTATTGAGAGTTTAGTTACAATTATGTAAGTAAATAGGCAATAGCCTTAAGGAGTACTTAATCATGGCCGAGTAGAAGAAGTGCAAGAGAGGAGTTATGGCCATGTTGGCTAAGTTAACTGCACAGCCTGATGCGATAGAGCTAAAGGAGTGGTAAATTGACTTACTCGACTATGACTTAAGGTTAAGTAGATTAAAGAAGAAGTTGCTGGAGAGGAAGAAGAAGTTGATAGAGAGGAAGAAAAGGATGGAGGATATGATGAAGTAAAGGAACGAAGATGTCGACCCCTTCGAGGACTTGAAAATGTCAAGGTCTAAATTTTGACCTTCATTAGAAGTGGTAATGCAAATAAATACCTAGAGTAAAAAGAGAAGGTTAAAAGAGTGTTTGATTGTTATAGATATGCCGAGGCTGACAAAGTTTGACTTGCTACCCTTGAGCTCTCTAGGTATGCTACCATGTAATAGAAAAACTTAAATATGGCTAAAGTTAGGGATGGACGATGAGGAGTGCTCACATGGGATAAAATGAAGAGGCTCTTAAGAGGAAGATTTATACTTAAGACCTATTTACAAGATACCTTTGCAAAGTTGTAAGAACTCCACTAAGGAAACTGAGCTGTTGATAACTATGTTAAGGAATTTTAGATGTTAACGATCCAAGCTAACGTGGACGAGCTAGAAGCATGTACTATACCAAGGTTTATTTCAAGGCTTTAATATAAAATCTAGAATATTATTGAAGTGCAGAGGTTTCATACACTTAAGGAAGCCATTAGACTAGCATAAAGGGTTGAGAAGTAGAGGATAAATACCCTAATCTAACCTAATTCGAGCTCTTCACGGACTCTTGTTCCGCATCAACCTACCTATAATGAGTCAAGGAGACCCTTCTAAATAAAAGAGAAGACTAACCAACCTGATGATAGCCGAGCTAGCTTGAAGGGCCAAGCTAATGATAAAGCACCTGTAAAGACATATGAGAGGGGATAAACTTCAAGTTACAAGACAAGTGAGATAAAATGCTTCAAGTACTTAGATTATGGACATATGGCTGCTAAGTATCCTAAACAACGTGTTACAATCCTCTAAGGTTATGACATAGACAATACAGATGATAGTGAGCTTGAGAAGGAAGAGAAGAATACTGGAGGAGCTAAAGTAGAGAAGGATGAGGAAAAGACCTGTGTTTATGCCAACCACGAAGAAGTGATGATTTTAGTGTTGAGACGATTGTTGGACTCAATGTCGAGCTGCAAGGAAGACCAAAGAGAAAATTTGTTCTACGCCAAGTGTACTATAAAGGGATAGTATGTGCATGATCATAGTAAATGGAGGCAGATGTACTAATGCTGTTACTTAGTCCTTTGCGCAAAAGTTAGGTCTATTGACCTCTAAACACCCCCAACCTTATAAGCTACATTGGTTACATGACAAGGGTGCTCTGCACATGACGGAATAGGTAATTGTTCCATTCTATATAGGAAATGTGTACAAAGATAAAGTAGTATGTGATAGTATCCCCATGGGAGCTTTAAATCTGTTTCAAGATCTTACTTCTTTCTATAGGAGATTATCAAGAACTTTAGTACCATTACAAGCCCCTTGACTAAGCTGACATAGAAGAGTGATGGATTCTAGTAGATCGACCGAATCAAGAAGAGTTTTAAGGATATCAAGGAAAAACTTACCTCTACACCTATCTTAGCTTTACCTAATTTTGATAAGCCATTTAAGTTAAAATGTAACACATCAGGTATTGGCATCAGAGCAACCTTAATGCAAATACGCTGACCTATTGCTTACCATAGTGAGAAGCTTAGTGGTGTTGCCCTGAATTATTCTATGTATGAGAAAGAGTTATATTATCTTTTTTTAGCCCTTACAGTATAGCAAAATTACTTACTTCCTCAAAAGTTTGTCATCTACACGGACCATGAGTCCCTAAAGAATTTAAGAAGTCAAAATAACTTTCAAAGAGGCAAGCTAAATGGTTAAAGTTCATGGAAGGATTCTCCTATGTGATGAAACACAAGAAGCATAGTTTTAATGTAGTTGTTGACGCCCTGTCACGTTGGCATGTCATACTAATAACCCTATAAATAAAGTTGTTGGGATTTTTCCTTATTACCGAGTAATATGCTCAGGACCCACACTTCGATCCTATACTTGAGAAATGTCGAGATGGAATTATTGTTGGAAGATATTACTCGAAGGACATATATCTATTTAAGGAGAAAAGACTGTGTATACCCAATTCTGTATACGAGCTATTGGTCAAGGAAGCTCATAGTTGTGATTTATTTAAGCATTTTTGAAAGACCAAAACTACTAATCTATTGAAAGAAAAATTTTGTTAGCCTAATATGGTTAAGGTTGTCGATAGTTGCAAAGTATGTAAGAGGGCAAAAGGGAAGAAGGAGCCACATGGGGGATACATGCCCTTACCTATGCTAACCTAACCTTAAGCCGACCATAGCACAGACTTTATTCTAGGGTTACCCTAAACATCTAAAGGGAAGGACTCGATTCTTATAGTTGTGGATCGATTTAGCAAAATGGCATGCTTCATTTCATGCCACCGAACTAACAATGTTTTATATATTGCTAATTCATTTTTGTAGAAAATTGTCTACCTAGATAGAGTTTGAAAGTCCATTGTTCCAAATTGAGATACTAAATTCCTAAGCTACCTCTGGAAGACCTTATGGAAAAGACTTGGCACTAAACTTATGTTCAATTCAAGCAACTGTGCTCATATTGATAGCTAAACTGAAGTGGTGAATAGGATGCTAGGCACTTTGATTCGAGTTGTAGTTTGGAAGAATCTAAAGGATTGGGATCTATGCTTACCAATTGTGGAGTCTGCTTACAACCAAACTATCTACAATACCATTGGAAAGACTCCCTTTGATGTCTTCTATGGAATCAACCCAACCATTCAACGAAACATGATTGACACCCATGTAGCTTTTAAAGAAAGCCAATCTGGAGTTGACCGAGCTCACAAACTACACCGACAAGTGACCAAGAAGATTGCCAAGTTCAATGAACAACAGCACAAGATCAGTAGCCAAAGCCACTAGGCTATTTCCTTCAACCCAGGAGACTTAGTTTAGATTTACCTCAATCGAGAAAGATTTCCCCATCTTAAGAAGTGTAAGCTATCATCTAGAGCTAATGGTCCATTTAAAATCCTAAAAAAAAATCAACTGCAATGCCTACTAGATTGAGTTACCTAAAGATTATGGTGTCTCTTCTACATTTAACGTATCTAACCTAATTCTCCACCATCCAAATGAAGCAAGCCCAACCAAAGAAGACCCTACAAATTTGAGGCTAAATCTCTCTAACCCTTAGGAAGATAATAGGAATTAACCCCTCAAATCCATCATCCATAATTGAGCTAAGGGATTAATAAGACTTACTCAACGAGTGCTAGCTTAAGAACCATTCAAGGTGAGGATTCCATTGCTAACTAGGGATTACTTCACTTTATCCAACCTAAATGCCGAGCTTTAGTTATGTTCAAGGCAATATCTAAACTACAAAATACTAGGATACTTTTCAAGCTATTCAGACACCCGACCAAAGCCGAACTATCAAATCACCCAACCTATAGAGACTCCCATCAATACCCTACATCTAAGCTTAGACCTAACCCAGATTAAGTCGACTAAGTTCTCTACTTTATTTCCAACCTCTTCCGAGCTAATTCCAATGAGTACTAAGCTGTCAAATAGCTTACAACTACAGGTACAACCAAGCATCAGATCACCAATGCCAACTTGACATGTTTCTTCTAATACGATATTCTAGAATGTTTCTCTCTTCTATACATTATACAGCATTTGTCCTTTTTACCCTTTTTAGTATGTCTTAGGTATTGGACTTTTAATTTACCATTTTGCCTTTTCCTCATACAAATGTAATCCTAATAGGGCTAGTATATAAACCTCATTTACTTATACATAAACATCATCACCCATTATTAAAATTACAATTTCCTTTGCAGAATAACTATGTCTTCTCTCTTTTCCATAATTCTTATCTAGCTCATTTAACAAGAGTTAGTGGCAAGTGACCCTAATACCACATTTGTGTATCATATCTAGTGTTGAGAATAGGTCAAGTAAAATTAGTTGGTGCATTATATCCAATTTGTACCTACTCAAGTTTGCTAAACCCTTTTATTTTCCCTTTATTAAGAATCGTTATGGTGTAGTCTCCATGTCTACGACCCTAAAGACGCATTAAGACATAACATTGACGAGTATTATTGTAAAACTATATGATATGTATCTTACACAATTCAGCTTCGAATTTAAGTTTTAGACAAATTGCATTATCAATATCTTATTATAATTATTGTATAAATGTGATATGAGATTAAAACTTTCAAAGTAGAACTTATTATTGAGATAATTGTAAACAAATCTATTAAACTACTACTTGGATATAAATAGATCCCATAAGTTCCTAAAGTGTAACTTAAAATATTCATAGCTTTATGTGAATAACCCCAAAAAATCACTAAAAGGACTATAAATAGGAAATATTTTTATGTTTTAGCAATAATTTGGTATGTACATGCATATTTTTAAAAGGGAAAAATTGAAGAGGAAGGCCCCCATTTGTGCATGAGGATAACTAATAGATGAATATATATATGTATATATATTTTTATATAAAATATCTATATATATATATATGTATGTATATAGTCGTATCAAGAGCTAAAACCTTTATTTCTAGGTTTTAGCAATTATTTTTCTAAGAAATGGTAATTAAAAGAAGCATGTCTAACCATGGACGGGTTTAGGGGCCCAATAAGGACCCCATCCTTGTAAGTTAAGGAAAATGTTAATTATTTAAAAATAGAAAATATGTATTATATGTATAATGTAAAGAGAAAATTATAATACAATGATAAGTGTAGTTAAGTGGACAAATGGTTTATCTTACAAACATGAGATCTTGGGTTCAAATCTCATAAGTTTCATTTTAATTTTTCAAGATATATTTATTACTAGAATAATATTCTCCTTTTGCTTTTTTAGAACCATTTTCTAACAATAGCTAATAACATTAAATTTAATCATATTCTAAGATCATATTTGACTAAATAAATTGTTATAGATTGCTACGATTTATTATTTGTTCATCGTAAAATAATAATTATATTGCTTATTGTAAACACCTCATTTTTGCCTTTTTCGTTTTATTATTTTTATTGAATCTGAAATAAATAATAAATAATAAAAACGAAAATTAAAAGAAAAAAGGAAAAAAATAATATATAAAGTATTATATCGAGTCAAGTCAAGTCGAATTAAATCATTTAGTGTCGAATTAGATAATAGTGAGTGATTAATTTAATAAATCTTAAGTCATTAAAGGATCAGGCTTTATTAAAATATTTTAGCCTAGTTTGATATAAAGTGAATTTTTTATCTAACTTATATTGAGCTAAAATAAGACTTAGGATTTATTAAATAGGTTATTGTTCCAAATCAAGTTGAAATAAGTCAGGCCCAAAAGATAGAAAGCTCAAATTGAAATAGGATTTCTAAAAACTAGGTCAAATTTTCAAAGAACTTAAATTGTATCTTCCATATCTAGGATTCATTATCGTATTTAGGGTTTGTTGAGATAAAAAGCGATACAAAAGATTCAGTTGTAGGTATTATAAATAGGAATTTGACGGTGATTTGAGGACGTTTTTCAAGAATCTCCAATACACATAACCGCTTTCCCTTTCACTTCACTCCGATCTAGCCTATACATCTGCCATCACTCTCAATTCCATACACATTGACCTCTCCTAAGCAAACAGTAACGAACAACTGCTAGTCTACACTGCTATGTTAACCCCCTCAACAAACCACAATTCACTTGCATACTGAATTCTAATCTCTACATACAAGTTGTATGTCGTCCCTACCATACAACACACACAATTAAACACAGCAAATCTACATCGTCCCACATAGTAGCCTTCAACAATTCGCATATACGCTGACGCCACGACACTTACATATTCACTCGAACACATAAACCACTGTATGATTGCTAACACATTCACCTTACCACACATCCCTATCCCGCACAGCACCTGATCATCGCACCAACACACACACTAGTTGTCTAATCCTCATGCAGTGCACACTGCATAAACATAAGCCATACGCCACATCACTTGACATAAGCCAAACGTCCATAACTGCTGCATACATTGATAGAAAGCACATGCACACATATTGAAGTCTACGATCACCGATGAACTATACACACATTGAATTCCACAATTGTCGGTGAACTATACACATAAGTTGAAGTCCACAATCAACATGACGTCAATCATGCGTGACTCGATTCATTTAAGTAAAAAAAAATTAGTTTTACTTTATTTATTTTTTTATTTTATTAGTTAATTTAATTATTTTTACTAATTTATTTTATAGTATAGGTTTTTTATTATTTTATTATGGTTATTATTATTTTTATTGTCATAATCGAGGTATAATTTTTAAATAATTTCAATTTTTTGATAAATTTAGTTAGTTGAAAATTGCATTTTAAAAAAAAATAGTGTATTTTTTCTCTAAGGTTCGTATCTATCTTTAGAGAAGATATAGATCTAGATCGTATCTTAATAGATCTTACTTTAGAATATAGAAAACATACGTGTCTAGACACGTATCTTAATGTAACTTGCAATTGAAATTTAGAAAAAAAAAACGTATCTTAAGATATCTTGCAGTTGGAATTTAAAAAAGATACGTATCTTAGTAGATCTTACATATAGGATTTTAGAAAAGATATTTTTTAACATGTAGTGAGTTTTTTTTTAAAAAAAAAAATATTAACTAAAGTTTTTCAAAAATATTTAGTTAGTTAAGGTTTTCTTAAATTCATGAAATTAGGTTTTTTAAAAAATATAAATAAATGGTTAAATAAATGCATATTTGGCTTGATTTTTTAAATTAAAAAAAAATCAACACAGTAAACCTTTTTTAAAAGAACCACATTGATTTGATCTCAACTAGCAGGTGTATAAGCACTTTTGGAGCAATCGCATAAAAAAATAAAAAACTTTTTTTTCCTTTTTCTTAGAAATTCGTAATAAAATATTTGTTTTAGTTATCTTTCGCATATTAATATATATTTTAGTATTTTTTAGAAAAATACAAAAATAAAGCCTGTTAATTGATTTTTTTTTTATTTTTACATGGTAACTTAGTCTTAATAAATTGACCCTCAAACTTAATTTTTCTAGTTATTTTTTCTAAAAAATTATTTTTAAAAAAAATACACAAATCAATGGCCAAATTAGGATTTTTCCCACCCAAAAAACCCTAATTTCATTTTTTACCAATTTAATTGGTTGACGACTCCAAATTTTAAAAAATATTTTTTTTTTCATTCTTAATTTTATGTTGAGTAATCTATATTAAGCAGGTTAGGCTTAATATGGATTAATTTAAGGAAAACCAAATTAAGGCTCGACACTTGTATTATAATTATTTTAGTTTTATCACATAAATTAATAGTTTATAATACCAATTATATGACTTGGTTTAGTAACATTTTTTTTTTTTACAATTCATTTGATGAAAAATGAGTGTTGATTATTGAGCAATTAGTTGTATAGTAATTTACACTCAAAATGATATTCTTTAAGCAATACTAATAAAACAATTTTGTAAAGTCTTCATGACAAGATATGGTAGAATACTTATATTTAGGTCATTTTGCTCTAATCATAATTTCCCTTTCAAATATCCTTTCCCACTATTTTGTTGAAAGCAAAACTCACACAAGTTGTATGAATTAGATATATATATATTATAAATTGGTATTAGATTTCACTGATACCATAATGAAAGCTATTTTTTTTTTTTTAGCTTCTTACAAAGTGTAGAAAAGATTCTTAATTACTTCTTAAACAATTCTTCCATCTTGTTAAATTTTAGAAAAAATCACTACTGAAATTAGAAAAAGTTACTAGTTGTTATTTGCAAAAGATGTAAATACACTTGTTTAGAGGGTAGGTTTATAATTTACCCTAGCTAATTTTACTAGAAAATTGTTTATACTCAAGTTAGTGGTAATAACACTTAATAAGTTTAGCACAATTTGACTTCATATAAAGTATAGACTAAGGTTATGTATGGTTTTGATATGCCTCAATCAAGAGCTTCACTAGAAATACACTATAGGAAATAAGATATGATAAGATTATACGACTCATTTCATTAAGTTTAACCATCACTTGATTATGTTAACAACTCTAGCTAGTTCTACTCTTACATATTACAAATTTGAGATATAACTGTGACTTCATTAGCTCTAAGGGATGTAAGCATTTACTCAATTACTAAGGAAAAAGTACACATATAATAGTCAATTTCTACCTATTTTTCATTTGATTTCTCAATTTTTCTCATTTGAGTTTTCAATGTTGTAAAACCTTTTCATCCGAATCATTTCCATTGAATCTTTTGAAAAATCAATTAAGAGTTAACAAATGCCAACTTCTAATATAGGCTCTTTATAATATTATCAAATTCTTAATGAAAAAATTTAAAAAATTACAAAAGACTTAAAAATTTGAAACCCTTTTCGAGGCATACAAGCTAACCCAAGCACTTCATGTCCTTTAAAAGAGGAGAATCACTTGAAGCCACAGCATACTTAAACCCTATCTACAGTAGTCAATCCTTGATTGGAGATTGCTTCATAGATTTATAAGGCCCATTTGTTTCCAATGCATTTCTCCTTTTATGACCTAACCAAAGCATCCTCGACAAAACCATGAATAATCTTAACTCAAACCTTCAAGGTTCATCTTTATTCCTTTACACTCTTCCTATGTACTAAATTTAGGCAAGGGGTTCTACTACCTCTACATTTGATCTAGTTTTACCTAAAAATTACTACATCTTTCCCTTTAGACAATTCTACTTCCTATCTATCGTATTCACCTTAGCAAAATGAGATTTATATTTGGAGAATCCTACAATAATTGGTTAGGGTTTAAAACTTGCATTCAGATTGATTTATGGTGAATTGGAGTAGTATAGAGTGGTTGGGGTATTTAGAGAATCCTATGATAGGTGTTTGGGGAACCAATGTAGTTAGTCTATAAGTTTAGGATTGAGTAAGAGGGCCATAATTACTATAAGTGTATAGCTACAATAGGCAACTACCTTAAGTCGAATGCATGGAAGCTCAACTTAAGTTATTTCTTCCAACCAACCAATTGACAATGAAAGTAGGGGGGGAAAGTATTAATGGTGCATTTTTTCTTGAGCCTTCTAAGTACAAGCTTAGTCTTTGGCATATTTATTTGAAAAATAGTGGGAAGTGCACCAGATTAAAATGGTAACAAGTTACATCCCTACAATTCTCTTCATAACAAACTCTGATATAGTTGAAGGTCCAAGGAATTGAGGGAAATAATCTTACTTGCCATAACCATCATTCCTACACCTATAAGTATTTTCTAAAGTCTTTAAGGTAAGGGATTCACGATTCCCAATTTTAAACTTTGCATGTCTACTTATTGTTTTACTCTCTCAACCACATCATTATCTTAAACATTTGAGTACATACATTAAAGATACCTCTAGCACCCCTGTAGCTCACATGTTCTCTATCGTAAATCCTTTAGAACTTACATAGATTATCTCCTAGGTTCAATATTATAGTGGTTGAGATACTTAAAAAAAGTTACATTTTTATTCTTTTCATTTTTCAATAAAAAGAGGCTTATTGTTGTTTTCTAATTAATACTTTTTTTTCATTGTACTTCAAGGGTTTTTTATACTTAAAATTATAAAGAAACAAATACATGCGATTGAAAGTATCTATTAGTGTTTAAAAAAAAAGTAGCACATTACACAGTAGTTATAGAGATTATTAAAGAGCATTTTCCAATTTGCTACACATGTATTGCTGCACTAATAGAACCATCATGTGGAGTGAGAAAAGTAGTTAGAAAGTCTATTAACTAATAAATTCACCATAATGGCATGTTCAGTTTACATAGTGGAATAAAATTTCAATTCTTCAAGTTTAGAATAAATAAGTAATAGCTATTTTTTGTAGTTATTTTGAGGTATCATGAATAGATTTTCAAATATGTTGTAAAAAATCAAAGAATAGCTATTTCCTTGGTCTGTAAAGAAATTACAATTCCTAATTTTTCAATAATCTAGCAATTATGTGAAATAGTTATTTTGCCAACCAAATGCAAGAATAAGTCCATACATGAGGACTGGCCATTTTATTTCAACATTATGAAGTCAACCAAATATGCTAGAAGAGTTTTTAAGTATTTGGAGAAGAAGAAAGATGACTGATAAAACATGGGCAAGATAAGAAATCGTTTGTGCAAATTTATAATTAAATACATATGACAAAAAAAAATGAGGTTTCTTACTTTATTTATTCTTTATTAAAATAAAAAAGCTCTATTTACATACATATATAGGGGGTGTATGTGTGTATGTGTATATATATATATATATATATATATCAAGGGTATATTGTGTAATAAGATGTATGTACTCAACATGCTGAAAACTTATTAAATCTATTATCCACTTAGATTGTTTATTGGTATGGTCTCAAGCTATGGAATGTTTATGAGACGACCATAGGTCATATGACATTTGTGCAACTATTTCGTACTTGAATAGCATATCATGTCTTGCAATTAAATGTTGCAACTTGACAAAATATTGGCATAAGTGGGATTATATGACACACGATCCACATAAAACAATTATGAAACACTAATATTACATATAGATTTCAATAGTCGATATATTTAATTGTTACCACAATTTATTGTCAATACATAAATTAATAAGACAAACTATTCAAGAGAAATCCACTTTTGATGTAAAATACTCTCAAAGGAGTCTCTAAAATGAAATATGACAACTCTACATTGTCTCACAATAGTGATGCAAGAATATTTATAAACTAACCCTAGGGAAACCTTAAACTAATGGCATAATTGTAAATAAGTTGAATGTAATTACAAATAAAATAAAGATCTTCATGATAAAATTATCTAAGCAGTATACAAATAGCTTCAAGGGGTACAAGGCGTATAGTGGACAAATGGTTGTACGTTTACTTCATTGAATACACGACATGTAATCCTTTCATCATGGCCATGTAGTGACATTGGATGAACACAGCATATATTGGCTTGGCTATTGCATACACGACGCACATGCCTTGCATGAGGCCATGTATTTCCATTTGAAGGAAATACATGGTGTATATTCCCATTTACAAGGAATACATGGCATAAATCTCTATGATCCTTATCTAGTCTTCAAATACGTGCATGTATGGTTACAACTGGATCAGTTGTCCCATTTTCCATTGTCCATTCCAAGCTTCCTTGTCATCTAGACTTCAATACACAATGTTTTGGTCTTCCAGGACCCCAATAGTATTAGGTTAGATTTTGAGTCACATCATTGCCATGATAGTAAAGATTCGTCCTTAAGTCTTGCTTTAAGTTATTCCTTTCACCTATATTAAATTTGTTCATGTCACTTGCAATAGAATTGTATAAAATTTTATTCTCATTTTGCTTCATAGAAAAGTTTAGCTTCTTCTTTGGCCATATGGGACCTACATCATCATTTTTGTTCTAAGAATGATATGTAAACAAACTAAGCTTATGTTACCCATCTTACACCATAGCTTGAATTTCTTCCTTTATCATGGTGAATAATGTTATTAACCCACCCTCCTTAATAAAGGTATAGGTATTGACTCTCCCATTGAATGTGACATCTATATCATATTAGCAAGGCTTACTTAGTAGAATATGAGTCACTTCCTTCGGCACAATATCATAAACCACTTCATCTATATATTTACCAATAACAAAGGATATATTGGCTTATTTGGTAACATGAAGAACAACTTTCCTACCAAACCAGTATAGATCATAAGGTACAAGATGAGCTAAAGACTTCAATCCTTACATATGAAAAATGGTATTAGATACCAAGTTAACACTGTTACACCCTTCAATCACCAAAGAACATACTCTTCAATTCACCAAGCATCGTATGAAATAAATATCTCTTTGCTCTAGGTTTACTTCACACATAAAAGTCACCATTAATGCATATTCCCTCTGTACACTATCACTTTATTGAACATTCTTCATAATAGGAATTCTTAGGCCCCTTATTAATTCTTTTTTCCTTTCAGCTTGCACTTCTTCATCATGCCCTATTTCTAGAGCAGTGTGTACTAGATAGCAAAGACCATGGGATGACTTAATTGTAGTCTTAGTAGGCTCTTCTTTAATCATTTTTACTCTTTGACCCTTGTAAGCCCTATAATCTAGTATTCGAAGTTCAATTCATAAAGTTTAAGACGATCGAGTAAATTGTCTAATCAATCTCAAATTTTACGATAAAATTAAGAATATTATTAAAAGTGATCTCATGAATTTGGATTTAGGAAAATAAATAATAAAATAATATAATATTGAATTATATATATACTATAATTTATTTATCAAAAATACATAAAATAAGTTTTGATAACTAATGAATCAATAGAGATAAATTATATATACACTAAAATCATAAAATAACTTAAATAATATTTAAAAATATTTATTTGTACCATATATGTATTTGCTCGTAGATAAACATATGTGAAATTAGTTAAAATACCTGAAATATGTCGAAATAATACTAAATAATAGAAGAAAATTCATAAATAATTAAAGAAAAATGAAAAAATATATGGAAAAATGAAGAAAATTTTAGAAATGAGGTGTGGCATGTTGAGAATTGAAGAAAGAAAATCAACCAATTAAAATTAACCAAATAAAAAGTGAGAATGGAAGAGGATAAGGGATACTTGACCTTCTAAAAATCAAAAGAAACCATAAATCTCTTCTATAAATACCTAAAACCATTCTAAAATTCATTTTGAACTTTTAGAAATTTAGAAAAAATTGAAAGAGGAGAGAGTATTTTTAGCAAAATTAAACAAAATAGTGTACATTTATGGCTTATCAAGGGAACCGACATCCACTGATCACCTAGAGAGGAACAGCCACCACCATTAGACAGTTGACCCCATGCCTAGAGTTATCAACAATGGTGGAGCCACTGCTGGTGGTTGAAAGATTGTTGATTAGTAAGTTTTGATTTCCCTTCCGAATTTATTTAATTTAGTAAAAATATCAAATGTCGATGAAAAATTATGAAATTTAGTTTCCTTAGGTAATTTTACATGAAGAATTATAATATCAAACCAGATTTTAAAAATTAGAAGTGCTTATATAGGTTCTTTAAGAATAGGCTTGATTCTAACAAATTTTGTATGAATTTTCAAAAATAGTAAAATTATAATTTTGCATAAATTTTGCATGAAGAATTTTGTAACACTATAAGGGAAATACTCCTTCCTGAATTCCTCCTTAAATTGTTGCCAATCAATATTATTTCTGAGTTGTCTTGCTCTTGAGTCCCACCATACTCTCGCAACTAACTTTAACATAAATGTACCATAAGATAACTTTTGAGATTAAGGTACTCTAAAAGCCTCAAAACTTCGTTCAACTTAGGCTAACCAATCATCAGCTACATCTGGCCTACCTATCTTCCCTTCAAAATAACAGTTGGATTTTATAAACTCAGGAAGTTTATTTACCTCTTGAGGTTGCTCCATTCGATGTTCAACTTCTTAGGGTCTTCTGTTTCCCGCATTACTACCAGTCATAAGATGTTGAATCAACATTCCTTGCTGTCTCTTCATCGAATGCATACTGGCAAGTATTTGTCCAATAGGCATATTTTCTTATGGAAGCGGCGGGGGTAAATCTTGTTTATGTTATTCTCTTGGTGGTGATGGTGCTCGTGATAGAGGGTTTTGATTCGCTTCAGTTCCTCCTTGACTACTCCCATTTCTAGCTTCAGCCATAATTGTTTAACAGTTTAACTTATAACCCTGCATTCATATCTATTTCTAAGTTATCCGTGTTTTTGTTTAGAGAATTTTTATAAATTAATAAATTTTGCAACATATTGTCATGTAGAATAATAATAACAACATCATTATGATCAACATACTTAGTCGTCTGACAATGGAGACCATGTTATGCAACAGCTCACAATCAAACCCAAGCTTATGCAATGGAGACCTCACTCCTCCCGCGACTACCTTCGAACCATTAACTTCACCTTCGCCACGACCTCCTCTCCTGTCACTTAGTTCAACTAAGAATGAAGAAGGGACCATTTTGCAATCTTGCGCTATCCCTTTCGAAGGGGTTGGTATTTGGTTGGAGAATCTTATGATCCCCTAACGGGTTGCAATGCATGACATTTTTATTTATTAGAGTCGAATAAGATTAAATTTCATTAGGGTGTTCAAACAATTTTACACCAATTCAATTAACCACAAAATCACTCACATTACAAATTCAGCACGAATTCAGATACATCAAACACATGCGTAAACTACTTACAATTACAACCATATACAAGCTTAAGTCTCCGAGTACCATAAAACTAGTACTCTATTACAATAAGTAATAACCTAACTTACTTGGAATTTCTCAATCGCCCGATCACTTAGTTGTAAGCTGATTCGTCTCTAGGTACCCTATAATACAAAAAGGTCATTTAGTACTTATACTTTAAGGATTCATATTCTAAGTTATAATTTAACTCTGTTTTCCATGTATACCTATTATATACTAATAATTCTTTCTACTCTACTTCGAGGTTCAGACCCTAAATTTGATTCTAGTTTTGATTCCTAAGTCCTAAATATGCTCGAATCCTAATGTGAACTTAATCACTTAAGCTCGAGTATTCAAATATCCTATTGGGTCTTAATTCAATATTCTAAACTATTCGGTACACATTATTCTTAATTAGAGTATTGGATTTATCCCCGATATGAGAAAATCTTACATTTTCATACAATTACCTAAAATTCAATCTTAATTCAAATTTAGTATTATTTTGATTTTTATTCTAATATTATTTAAATAACCTTAATTTTTTTAGATTTATTAATTTTCAATTCCACATATTACTAATTTCTTACAATAGATACCTAATTTCCTAAATTAACTATACTTAATACTCCAAATGTTAGAATTAGGGTTCTACATCAGAGATTAATATCCTTAAACATCTAATTACTATCTAAATTAGTAATTAGTATCTTAATCACCTAATTAACCCAAAATTATCCAATTTTTCCATCATTTTAGGGCTAAAAATTAACTTAAAAATTTCGAAAATTAATTTTTAAAAAATGACTTCATAGCATTGTTCTATATCATATAAGTATTTTACAGAAAAAAATTGATTTCCAAACTATACTCCTAAGCCTATTTATTTCTCATTCTAATCATGTTCGGTTTTGCTCAATTTGTTAAGAACCTTATATTTTCAGATGTGATTAAATTAAATCACTATTTTTCCTTAAATCTACATACAATAAAATCTTAGAATAACAAGTTTCATAATTTTCTGGGCAAAATAACTAATTTTACAAAATTATTCAAAATCGAGGCAATTAAGCGACTCACCGACTTGATGTTTGTTGGCCGTCCAAATTCGGTCCAAGTGTGTCGGCCGGCCTAGACGGTAGGGCTGAAGTGGTGTAGTGGTGGTGGTTCGGTCCTAGGTGGTGGTGAGGTATGGGTTTGGCTCACTAACTAAATCTGCACCGTTTCTTTTTTTTTTCAAAATTTTCTCTCAAATTTTTTAAGTTTCCAATTTTTCTCTGATGCTAAACTATCCAAAGAAGTTCTTTGAAATTTTTTCCTATTTATAGACATTTTGGGTAATTAATATGCATTAATTTGACATGACATTGCCCCATTTCCTTGATTTTTGGCTTTTATATTGCTTAATTCTAATTGGTTAATTTTTCTTTTTCAGATTCTAACCTGTCACGACCATATTTGCATTAATCCACACTCTTATAATTTTTTTCTGATTTTTCTTAATTAATTTAATAATTTTCTTTAATTATTTACTAAGTTTTTGGCCAATTTAAAAAATTTCGCATATTTTTATCTATATGTAAATACATGTGGGATACATGTGAACATTCCTAATTATTATTTAGGTTATTCTATGGTTTTTAGTATATATATAATCTATCTCTAGTAATTTATTAGGTATTAAATTACACTTTTCGTCTTTTCGATAATTAGCAATTATTATACTTGAAATTTACAAATTTTGTAGTTTCCTATTTTATTACTTATTTTTTTAAATTCAAGTTTACGGGATCATTTTTACTAATACTTCTCTTCATAGTTCATAATTCGGGTTTGATTGGATCCTTTAACCAATTACTCTAAACCTTGTGCTTTAAGTTCAATCCTACAATCTCTTGGCTTAACTTTAAGGCTTACACCAATTCCGTAAGAAATCCAAATTTTCGAAGTCGAAAAGCAAGTCCAAAAGAAATCTAATTCCTTGAGAAATTCAAATATCTGAACTTAGAAAAGCAAACCCCCTGACGACCAACTTTCCAATTCCTTAGGAAATCGAAATTTCTAAAGCTCCTTTACATCTATCGAAATTCAAAGTCGATCTAATGTCTACCGAAATCAGAAGTTGATCCAACATCTAGTGAATCCGAAATTCAACGCCAATTTTCAACATCAATTCTGAAGCTAATTTTTAACGTCAATTCCAAAGCGATCCAAAACCAAATTTCCAAAGCCCGATGTCCAACACCTGCAGCAATCCATGATCCAAACAATTGAAGCCTCAACGTCCTCAATCCACGTGCACATCCTCAAACCAACACTTCACACTCAAGAAAAATTCCCTGGCCAGCAAACAATACCTGACGAATCTTCAGTTATTGCCACATTTACACTGAAGCAAATTCCCCAATCGAACATAATCTGAAGCTAACGCAACAGCTCCAATCTCCTGATGAACTCCAATTTTACAAATGTGAAGTCCACGCCTGATGCCAAATTGCTATTCATATGCACGTCCTCCAATTCTGATAGACCCCTAACGACATATACGAAATCTCACTTTATACACGCGAGATCCACCACACATGATCACAAGTACACGATAACATTTGACTCGGTTAGGTAAAATTTTATTTTACTTTATTTATTTTATTAGTTAATTCAATTATTTTTACTAATTATTTTTTTTTTGTTTTAGTGCAGGTTTTTTATTATAATTATTTTTTGCTTGATTATTTTAAATAGTCCTGATTTTTAATAAAATTTAGTTTAATCATGTCTTTTCAGAAAAATAATGTTTTTTTTTAAATAAGCATATCTATGAGATACGTATCTTATGGTTAGGATTTAGAAAAGATATATATTTAGTAGTTAAGATTTGAAATAGATACTTATCGAGATACGTATTTAACCATATTTTAGGGGATCTTATAATTAAGATTTGGAAAAGATATTTTTTACACGTAATGGTTTTAAAAATAAAAAAATCTTAATCGAGCTTTTTAAAAAGATATGGTTAGTTAAGGTTTTCTTTAATTCAGAAAAAATAGATTTTTTTAGGTTTTTTCAAAAAAAAATTGTCAAAAAATAAATAAATAAACCTAGCTCAATTTTCTAAATAAAAAGAATCTACTCACTAAATATTTTATAAAAAGAGAACTACAATCAGTTTGATCCCGATTGACGGATACGTAAGCACTTTCGAGGCAACCGTATAAAAAATAAAAAAAAATTCCTTTTTATTTTTGAAAAAATTCGTAATAAAATAATAAAAAATCACTTTAGTTATCTTTTATTTATTTAGGTATATTTTTGGCATTTTTAGAAAATCATAAAAATAAAAGCTCATTGATTTTTTTTCTTTAGTTTTTACATGATGACTTAGTCTTAATAGATTAGTCCTCGAACCCAGTCTTTTCTAATTTAATTTTCCAAAAAAAAATCATTTTCTTAGAAAATACGTAGATCAGCGATCAAATTAGAGTTTTCCCACCTGAAAACTTTAATTTTATTTTTTTATCAGTTGAACTAGTTAACGACTCCCATTTTTTAATTTTTTAAAGAAAAATATTTCTTTAATTTAATGTCAAGGAATTTATATTAAACAAGCTGGGCTTAATATAAGTTAAATTAAGGAAATCAAAATAGAGCTCAACAGTATATAATATATAATAATACATAATGTGTATATATAGGAATTTAATGGGTAAAAAATATTAGCAAAAAATTTATGGTATTATAATATTAGGAATATGATATAAATCTAATTTGGAAGGTGAATTTACGAAATTATATGAAAAGGGTAGGTTATTTTCATATCGAGAGTTAATTTGGTAGTTAAATTAAAAATACAATATATCATACCGATCAAAATACTAGTTAGGGGCTAAATCTGAGATTTAGGATACTCAAGTAAAACATGGTTAACTTCATATAATGGTTCGAAATGAGTTTTTAGGGTTCATGTATAAAACTTGTAATCGAAAACAGAATTATAACCTAATTTAGAAACCAATTTGAAAACAAAATAAAAACTTATCCTACATTAAGAATAATTATAAGAAACTTAAAAATCTGAATAATTAGGTATAATAAAACCTTAAACTAAAGATAACAATAAGAATTCCAGAACAAAGCCTATCTATGATAGTTATGTGGAAACTAAAATAACATTTGTATTATAGGGATTATCGGCAATGGCCTATACGACTCGTACCTTAGGTGAATACCAAGCCTGGTTTTTAACCCTCCCAATTTTTTTATAAAATTAAAGTCTTCTTTAAACCGATTAATATTAAACCCTACATATTTAATGCTGATAATCGACTAGGGTTTAAAGAAAACTGTTTTTTCAGTTTGAAAAAATATTAGAGTCGCCACCCGATCGAAGTCAAGAAAAGAGTTAAATTATAACCAATTAAGTAGATTGGTTATAACTTAGCTATTAGTCTATTGACTAAAAAAACCAATTTATAAAACGACTTTTTGAAAATCAGATATCTAGATCTAGAGGCTAATTTTTTAAACCCTAAATAGATATCACTTTTTAACTTCTCGAATTTAACTTCACTTTTCAAATATATCCTTTTTAATTTCTAAAACAACTGATCATGTTATACGTCACTAAATTAATTAATTTGCATAAATATTTGAAACAAAATAAAACTTGTCATATTTTAAGTTGCCCCGTACTTACGTATAGGTGTCTATGTACCTACTCTTCGTAATCAGACTTCCGTAATTTGTTTACTAGAAACATGGCAGGTTGATTGATTTTAGTTTTTGAAAAATAGCTAAGTTTACGTTCTTTACCCATTTCAATTTATTTAAAGAAATTTTTTAAATAGTTATAAATCGAGATTTATTTTGAAAAGTTCTAAAAAGATCTCTAATTTGGAAAAACTGGTTGATTTTTATTTTATCTTCATTGGAAAATTTATTCTTCTAAGTGTCAAAGTAACTTCATTTATTTTTATTGTTATTCTATTTATTTATTTACTTTTTATTGTTATTATTATTTTTTTAGTTGAAATATAAAAAATAAAAATAAAATACTTCTTCTTCTTTTCTTTCTTTTCTTTTTTTTTTTTCTTCTTTTTCGATTTTTTGTCGATTTCAAATACAATTATAAATAAATTAATTAATTAACAATCCAAATTTGCAAGAAAGCCGGATTAGGGGCTTTACACGGATTGGAGAAGAGTTAGGCGCGGGTCGGACTTGATGGGTCGAGTCAGATCAAGAGCCTCAGCAACACATGAGTCAGGTCTTCTTCTTTCCTCCAAAAATCGTAGCAATCCAATGACGCACAGGGTGATTCCTCCAACAAATCAAACGGAAAACTCGATTTTCATGACAAAGTAATTGATGATTTCATAAAGGTTTCGGTAGTGGTCGAGATTAGCGGTCACGTGTGGGGTTGATTGCTGCAGCGTCAGGTTCGGGGATGGAGTGTGGCGTTTGGTCATAGGTTGGGTTTAGTTCATGATTGTTGCTGGGTAAAGGAGAGAGGATGGCTGCTTCACTTGAAGATTAGGTCGCACTATTTGAGGATTGTATAGTTGTGTTCAACAGCAAAGATGACTAAGCAGGTGCATGTGAGTTGCTCGTGCTGTTGTAATGATGAAGTTGTCTACGATGATGAAGTGTGGGGATGCCGCTATAGGCGTGTGAGAGTGATCAGTGAACTGGGTGCAGTATTGTATTTTGTGCAAACTATGATCGTGTGTAATACCGTGTAGTGACTTGTGGCCAATGACATGCTCGTAAGGAGATGATTGCTGCTACAATTAGATTAGCCCGATTGGCTTACTACTGTTTAGTAAAGACAGCAGCGTGGCCGCGGTTTGGGGTTACGAGTGGCATGGGGATTGGGATTGGTTTGCGATAGAGTGCTAATCGATGGGTGTGTGAGAGATTGGTGCAGTAGAGTGTGTTGTATTGTGTGTAGTTTGAGTAGTAGGTGGTGCTGTGAAGATTGTCAGGCGGTTTGGTTAGTCGTGTATGTGTGAGTTTTTTTTTTTTTTAAATGAATTTCCCTCTACTATGTGTGTATGTGTATGAAAATTCCCTTCCCCTGTGCGTTATGTTTTTGAATCCCCCCTCTATGTGTTTTTAAAACAATCCCTTTCCCTTCCCCCTTTGGTCCATGTTTGTATTTTTTATTTTAAAAGGAAAGAAAGAAAAAGAATAAGGAAATGGGAGAAAAAAATGGGGGAAGAAAGTGTGTTGTCGTAGCCAATTACAAAGTGCTACGTGTCACAAGTAAACACATGGCTTAATGACGGCCTAACATGTAGCAACGTATGGAACTTTAAAAAAAAAAAAAGACAAAAAGTTACCCTCATGTTTCCAATAAGTTTCGAACCCCTAAACTCTAACTAAACCCAATGTTTTATTCATGCGTTTATCTATTAAGTCGTTGACCTGTGTCTTATCAATATGTGCAATTATTTGGACCAGGTTAGCCTAAATTAGATTCAAATTTAAGTTTAGGTCCAATGGTCCCTTATTAAAAAATATATTCTATTCAAACTAAAAAAGATGTTATTTTCTAAATCCCCTATTTTTTAACTTTTTCTATTTTTTTTCATAACTTTTCAAATTTCTTATATATTTTTCTAAATTTTTCCATTTTTTTTTGTATTTTTTCAAAATTTCTTATTTTTTGTGCTTTTTCTTATTTTCCTATTTTTTGGTAATTTTCTAAACTTTATATTTTTAGGTTTTTTTGTATTTTTTCCTAAATCTCTTATTTTTGAGGTTTTCTTTAATTTTATATTTTTTTTCTTATTTAAGATCCTATAACCTATTCTAAAAAAGAGGAGGAGGGTGCAAAAATTAGATATCTACATCTGCCCCTCTTTATGATAAAGTTTGAGTAAAACTTTGCCACAAAGACAAAAGACTCTTTAAGTTAGCTAAGACCCTAAATTGAATGAGTAAACTTTGTCATGCCCCAATGAGTTAATTAACTAAGGTGGGCAGAGCGCTCCTAAAGCTGGTTAAGAACTTAAAAGAAAAAACTAGGTTGTATACCAATAAGCTAACTAACCAAGTTGAGTAAAACATTCCTAGAGCTGACTAAGACCTTGAACTGAAACCTAGTAGTGCTCTATTGTGCTAACTAAACTAGGTGGGTGTGTCTCTCGAGGAGTAGTAACCTTAAAATTTGATCGATGTGGAAAACCTGGTAATGCTCTACTGTGCTAACTAAACTAAGTGGGTAAGTCTTTCGAAGAGTAGTAACCCTAAAATTTTATCAATTTGAAAAACTTGGTAGTGCTTCTTTGAGCTGATTAACCTAAGCAAAAGCGTCTCTAGGACTAACATCCTTAAAATTTTATCGATCTAGAAAACCCGGTAGTGCTCTTCTAAGTTGACTATCCTAAACGGGAGCGTCTCTTGAAGACAAGCAACCCTAAAATTTGATCGATCTAGAAAAGTTAGTATTGCTCCTTTGAGTTAACTAACCTAAGCGGAAGCATCTCTCAGAAACTAGCAACCTTAAAATTTGATTGATTTGGAAAACCTAGTAGTGCTCCTCTGAGTTGACTATCCTAAGTGGGAGCATTTCTTAGGGATTAGCAACCCTAAAATTCAATCAATCCAAAAAACTTGGTAGTACTCCTCTAAGCTGACTATCCTAGGAAAAAGTGTCTCTAGGAGACTAACAACCCTAAAATTTGATTGATTTGGAAAACCCGGTAGTGCTCCTTTAAGCTAACTTTCTTAGGCGAGAACATATTTCGGTGACTAGCAACTCTAAAATTTGATCGATCTAGAAAACCTAGTAGTGCTCCTCTAAGCTAACTATCCTAGGCAAGAGTATCTTTCAGGGACTAGCAACCCTAAAATTAGATTGATCTAGAAAACCTGGCAGTGCTCCTTTGAGTTGACTATCATAGGCGGGAGCATCTCTCAAGTAGATTATGATTAAGCTTCTAAATCTTGTAAATATTCTCAGATTATTTAGTGTAAATATGTATTTTTCATAATTATATAGTTAAATAACATATTTAATTTATAAACTTTTTATTTCATAGCGGGTTAATTATAGACACCTAGTATAAATCAGGTCTAAAATAGTGGCTGTAAGGTTAGTTTTTATCCTAAAATGGTTTGCACAGTATGACTGTTACAACTCTGCTGCTTTAAAGCATTACGGTTTTAAGTTGGTATCAAAGCGTAGTTCTAGTGAACTTATTTTGAAGTGTAATAACTAAAATAAATAAACATTATAGAAGCACATTGAGAGTGAGTAGAAATAAGTAGACAGTAAAGTATTATACGATAAATTCTAGAGTAAGTAGTGACTATAACACTGAACTGAGATAAACATTAATTGAACTTAAATCCAATAATGGGATCGCATGGAGAATTGATGGTTAGTTGATGTGATTCAAGTAGAATGAAGGATAGTCTCTAATCTAATATAGAGTTGAGATATGAAAAATATTGTTAGAAATGGTTAGTTAAGATATATTGAATCCCTTGGATAGGATTATTGAAAAGTTCATTAATGAGATGTGATGTAGTTAATAAGACTCATGAATAATAATGGAGATTAATTTAAGGTTTTAGAATTATAAAGGTATTGAAATATGTGTTGTTGACTAAAGATGAATGGAAATAAAGGATTATGACTTAAGTAATGCTAGTGAGATACTTTTAGCAAGGACAAAAGAGAGAGACCATACCCTCATAATATGGCCTATGTTAAAAATGCTATTAGAACCTAATTCAGGAATAGATCCTATATAGAATGAGAATACGGTATATGAGATGATAGTTGATAATGGTATTAAGGAGTCTGATAATGATAAGGTATATGAAATGATTATTATTTCTAATTTTTCTATAGAAGTATAGAATATTAAATCAACAAGTGGAAATAATAATGAATTAATTGGAAGATAAATATGACGAAATTTTTTTAAATGAAGAATTGTTATTGGTGATTTTATTGATGGGTATAATATAATAGCTGGTTATATTTTGTTGGGAATTAGAATTGATCTTATGTTAATTATTCATATACATAGACATCCTACTAATCTCTTAATGGATATAGTTGTACTTCTCAATGAATGTATATTCTTTTGGATATGTGCATATGCAATGACAATTTATATGTTTCTAGCTAAGGGTATAAAAAGAACAAATGCATTTAGGTGACTAATATTGAAAATCTTTTGCATATGTAAAAATGGTAGTAGAAACTATACTGTGAGGCTATAATCAAGTTTAAACCCTTTAGCCTTTAATGAATCATGAATTAAAGACTTATATTTTTGGAGTTGTAAGCAAAGGTAGGTGAAGCAAAATGAATATAAAGTAGATAGTGAGATCTTTATCTTACATTGAGGTAAATGGAATTATATCATTATATAGTATTTATATTCAATTATAGAAGATGAATAGTTATTAAATGGTACATAAGAAATGAAGTAAGATTGTCAAGTACACTACAATCGAATATTTATCTAAGTACCCTAAAATAGTAGGAGGATAAGTACAATTGACGGTGGAAATAGAATTAAAGCAAAAAGTTTGGAGAGCATCGAAACTTTCAATCAAAGGTTTTCTTGCTATTTCAATATTGATCTAGATAGAATATAACCTCCTAATAAATGAAGTTCATAAGATGGTTACCCACTAATATATTTATTATGATATGATGATAAGGAATATTAGTCTAAGATAGTTATTTAAGGATCCAAACTTAAAGGAATCAGAAGATAAGTAGTGATATCAATGAAGGACTCTCACTCGATCTTAGTTGAATGCTAATAATTATGAACAAAGGAATTGGTTAATAATCATAAGAATAAGAACAATTATTGCAAGATAGATGAATATACAAATGGATGAAATGTAAGTATAATAGTGATATTAAGGTGTTCCTTCCCTACAAGTCAAAAGCTAGTGGACGGAAAAGGAATTAAAATGATTGGAATTTATCATTACTTATTAATTTAGAACTTATACTAGAGGAAGGATATTAATATGCAAAAAGAGAGAGAGAGAGAGAGAGAAGTTGCATGATATGATTAAAGTGGAATTTAGAAGAAAAACTACTAATGATAGACAATGAGAAGTTTGTTGATATATACAAGTGAGAGACTGAGGAAAGTACCAACAAGTACTGTATCTACTAATAATATATAAATATTCAAATGTATTTCTGAAGAATAGTTTATGAATATTTAAACTTTATGATTAAGTTAACCAAGAATTGAACTTATAGCTAAAGCTCCATATCGAATATTATAAATAGGATGTTATGAGTTAAAGGAGTGACTGTGTTTTCTTGGAATAATATCGGATTAGAATGTTACCAATTTAGGATTAAGTTGGAGGAAGCTTCTATATCACAATATAATACAGACATTATGAATTCGTAGCAATGTCTCTTAGTTTAGTAATGCATAAACAATAATCATAGAATTGGGAGAATTACTTATATGCCAACTGTATATGAAGAAACTTATTGTGATAACTATTGATAGTATTTTGATATACAAAGTATATGTAGATGGCATTACTAAAGTTAAGTGATCATAAATGGTATACAAAATTGAAGAAATGTGACTTTCAAAGGATATAATACTTCTTAAATTAAACAAGTTATATTTGGAGAAGGAATATTTATGGATATTGAAAATGTTGAATTGGTAATCGAAGGAAAATCCATTAAGGAAACCTAATGTACGAGAAAGGTATGAAGCAATAATACACTTCATATGGCCAGTTGCAATAGGTAATTCAACAGAAGAATGACAAATATGAGATTATCAATTCATTGTTGTTGAGTCTCATGTTAAGTTAACCTTATCAGTCTATTATGTCATATCGCGTCTTGTGTAATAGTAAGTTCTTGTCAATACTTTATCTCTTACCGAATCTATCAATCAAAAGTCATATTCATTATTGTCGAGTCAAGTTAAGTCAAATACAATCGATCTATAATATCAACCATCTCATTTGAATCCGAGATGGAGGAAAGTCAAAATTTACCAAATTTACTTTTGTTGATCCTATGCTAAGTTATATGAAGAAAGAAATGAGAAGTTATGGCAACGACGTAGTCATTTTGAGTAGAAGATTATGGATGAGAAAAAAGGTGATGATTTGAGGTGAACTTAGAACCAGTGATGATCATAAGTAAAACTTAGAAATCAATAAAACAAGGAATAAATGAGGGATAAATCAACAAGAGAATTTATAAGATTATAGAGCTAAGTCACAAAATAATATAATATGATTAAAGAGTTATAGTAATGAAATAAGATATGATTGATATTAAAGTATGGAATATAAAGGAAGAAAATGAGATGAGAATTTAAGAGATAAATAAAGAGTCCAAGCAAAGGTTTAGATAGAGAAGAAGGGGAAAATTAATCAGAAAGCGATTCAGAAGCTTAGTTAGAAGATAATTCAATAGAATGGAAAAAGGAATTTTAAAATTGTGAAGCAACCTATAAAAATATTGGATAATTGGTTTCAAAAGTTAAAGAAGGTATAATAGAACAAAAGTCTATACTTAGAAGTCACTGTAGAGCAGAAGATAGCAAAAGTGAAGCATTCATCACAGGTCTTCTAATTGTTAAGATAGTAAAAGAATATAAGTTGTTATTTTTATTAATTAAGTAATATACAGACATACAATAGTTTCAAGGATGAAACTATTGTAAGGGGAGTGGAAATGTAAGCCCCACAATCTAGTGTTCGAGGTTTGATCTGTAAAGTTTAAGATAATCGAGTAAATTGTCCGATCAAGCTCAAATTTTATGATGAAGCTAAAAATATTATTAAAAGTGATCTCGTGAGTTTTGATTTAAGAAAATAAATAATAAAACAATGTAATATCGAACTATATATATATAAACTATCCTTTATTTATCATAAAAGCGTAAAATGAGTTTCAATAACTCATGAATCAATAGAAATAAATTAGATGCACACTAAAAATCATAAAATAATTTAAATAATATTTAGGAATATTTATTTGTATCATATATGTATTTACTTGTAAGTAAAAATATGCGAAATTACTTTATATACCCAAAATATGTTAAAATAATACTAAATAATAAAAGGAAATTTATAAATAATTAAATAAAAATAAAAAATATATATGGAAAAATGAAGAAAATTCCACAAAAGAGGCATAGCATGTTGTGAATTGAAAAAAGAAAATCAACCAATTAAAATTAGCCAAATAAAAAATGGAAATGGAAGAGGATGAAGGATACTTGACCATTTAAAAATTAAAAAAAAAAACCCTAAACCTCTTCTATAAATACCTAAACCCACTCTAAAATTCATTTTAGACTCTTAGAAATTGAGAGAGATTAAGAAGAGAGAAGAAAGTATTTTTAGCAAAATTAGACAAAATAGTATACATTTAGAGCTTATAAAAGGAACTCACATCTGATGACTACCTAGAAAGGGATGGCCACCACCATTAGACAGTGCAACCCACGCTTAGAGCCACCAACAATGTTGAAGCCATCGCTAGTGGTTTAAAGCTTGTCAATTAGTGAGTTCTGATTTTCTTTCCAAATTTTTTTAAATTTAGTAAAAATGTCAAATATGCATGAAAAATTATGAAATTTGGTTTCCTTATGTATTTTTTCATGAAGAATTAGAATATGAAACCATATTTTTAAAATTAGAAGTACTCATTAGGTTCCTTAAGAACATACCTAATTCTAACGAATTTTGTATGAATTTTCAAAAATAATAAAAGATATTATTTTAAGATAATTTTTGGTGTACATATTACTAATATGATATATTTAATTTACATAAAAATAATTTTGGATAAAATATATGTTTAGTATTTATTAAAATTATTTTTGTTTAACTTGTCCTATTTTTCATATTAAAGAAATAATGGGTTTTTATTTAAATTCCTTAATGAATCTGATTTGTAATGACTTCTAAAGCTTAGTTATGATTTTGAAATATTTAGTTTGAATCTAATAATTTTATTTGGACATTTACCTAATTTGAGCTAATTTTTAGCAAAATTGGACCTAAAATTGATATTTCAATAAAATAATATATATTAAACTATCTTAGTACTTTTCATGATCATAATATAATAACCACAATTTATTGAGTATAATATATTTTCTATAGCTTTAGTGGAGCTTGGATACTAATTATTATATATTTACTAGAGTTTATGCATAATATGTACTAAATATATACGTAAAGAGGTATATTTAAGTTAAATTTTTTATTTAAGGTTAATTAGGTATAAATTACGATTTATGATATAATTAGACAATCTGATATGTTATTACATGATGAAGGATAATATATGTAGTGTTAAAATTGTTAGATAGGTAATATAAACGTGTAATATGTAATAATACACAATATGTGTATTTAGGAATTTAACAAGTAGAAAATGTTAGATAAAATTTTATGGTATTATAATATTAGAAATATGATATAAATCTAATTTGGAAGGTGAGTTTATAAAATTATATGAAAAGTATAGGTTATTTTCATATCAAGAACTAATTCAGTAGTTAAATTAAAAATATAGTATATTGTACGGATCAAAATACTAGTTAAAGACTAAATATGAGATTTAAGATACTCAAGTAAAATGCGATTAACTTCACATAACGATTTGGAATGAGTTCCTAAGGTTCTTGTATAAAACCCGTAATCAGAAACTAAATTAGAACCTAATTTAGAAATTGATTCAAAAACTAAATCAAAACTTAGCCTAAATTAAAAATATTTGTAAGAGACTTCAAAATCTAAATAATTAGGTATAATAAAACCCTAAACTGAAGATAACAATAAGAATTCCAAAACAAAACATATCCATGGTAGTTATGTAGAAACTAAAACAACATTTATATTATAGGACTTACTAGCAATAGCTTGTGTGACCGAACATTAAGTGAGCAAGTAAGGAGTCTAGGAAAGTTGAGATTAATACGTTACTTTATTTTGGAGTACTAATTTATAATATTCAAAGGCTTGAAATTGTACTTGATTGTGTTTGCTAGATAGTTAATTGTGTGCATGCTTGTTTGCATAGTTGTCAAAATTACGATTCTACTGATGTAATTTTACAAGTTTATGATTTTAGGAAGTCTTTCTAAGTTAACTCGTGTATAAACTTATGTTTTTTATCTAGTTTACATGTAAACTTAGTAAAAACTTATATTTTTTTATCAAGTTTACCGATTCTACATATTTAAGTTGAATAGCTAAAAAATAAAAAAATACAACAAGCTTTCACAAGTTATCAACTATCAAGATATTACATCATCTTTTCTATCCTTTTTTTTTTCTCTTTTTTCTCTCTCTTTTATTCTGTTATTTTATGTTCATAACATTCATCCAAGTTTCAACTCTAATAGCAAAAATTACAAGAAAAACTATATATTTTAGTTAATACCATCAATAATCTGTTTCTTTTTTTAAAGAAAATCATAAGAAAAGTTTAGTTTTGACTTTGTTTGTTCTTCTTCTATACATGTTTAATTATTTATTACAAAGAATTTTTTTATGAAAAAAAGAACTTAATCTCATCATTTTTGTATTTCCATCATGTATGTCAAGTTTTGAATAACTATTACAAACATCACCATAGTTTTTTAAAGCTATTTTATATAGTTTATAGAAATTTACGTTTTTAGGTTTCGATTTTATGTTCTGATTATACTAACCCTCAAGTGATTTTATTTTGTTTGAAATGATTGAACACTTTAAATCGGATTTAATTAAATATATGACTTGCAATTCTAAATCAGACTTGCATAGTAATTCATTAGGGGAAATGTTTAGGTTCTCCAGTCAAATACTGGCCTTTTCAAAAGGGATAGCACAATAGGTCCCTTCTTCATTCTTGGTCGAATTAAGTGACAAGTAAGGAGGTCACAATAAAGATGAAGTCAATGGTTCGAAGATAGTTGTAGGAGAAACGGTGTCTCTATTGCACAAACTTGGGTTTAGTCATGAGCTGTTGCATAAATATAAAAACTCTTCAACCCGAATTAAAGCGGATGTAATTTCTATAATCTCACGATGGACCGAATAATATCATGCGATAGTATTAGCTTATATATGCATTGCATCTAACTAATTTAATAACCTTATCTGTGTTTGATATATAATTTTATGTCTCCATCCCAACTTACTGAGTTATTGGTTGCTCACATCTATATAAATATTGTTGTAAGTGCTAGCTAAGAAGCGGCCATATAACTACCGTAAAATTACTAACTACTAGATCTTGGGAGTGAAAATATAAAACTGAAGATCGGATACACTCTCAAGTTTGGATTTTATCTTTACAGCTTTTAGTATTAATTTATGTATTACTCAAGTAAATTATGGTTAGGCTACTAAATCTTGTAAATATTCTCAAATTATTTAGTGTAAATATGTATTTTTCGTAATTACATAGTTAAATAACATGTTTAATTTGTAAATCGTTTACTTTAAAGTGAGTTAGTTGTGGATGTCTAGTGTAAATCAGGTCTAAAATAGTGACTATAAGGTTAGCTTCTATCCTAAATGGTTTATATGACGAGATTATTACAACTCTACCGCTTCGGGAGTATAATAAACTCTTTATCACTTCAACATCAATAGAAGCTTCAATTACTTTCTAAACGTTAGGCACTGTATTTTCAAAAACATCTAGTTTCACATTAACTTCTTGCTTCTTTGCAAGTTTAATAACTTTACCGTAATTTTCAATCTTCGACACTAACTCTCAATCAGCTATAGCTTATATAATTTCTCTCTTCTATTCTCTTTACCCTTCTTTACGGTAGCCTTCTTAATCTCCTTTTGATATTTATGTTTTAATTTAGCTAACATCTTAGAATCCTTTCGTCTTAATCACCTCTCCTCATCCTCCTTCACTAATTTGTCTAATTCTTCTTAGGATTCTTTTAGTTTCCTTAATAAGATTCCATTGGTACTTAAGGTTTCACTCCTAAGATTCATTCAAATATTTAACTAAATCGTTTAAACTCCTCAAGATGCTCTTCTAAGGCATTGAATTTTCTTGTACCAACATGTAATTTCTTAGAACCACTACTACTAACATGATTCTTAGATCCCCTTCTATCATCTCTATAATTATAATCTCTAAACACGATAATAGCTTATCCAAACATGGCACAACCCCTTAGATTAAGAATAACCCCTTAAACTTTGATTTTGGTGTATAAAAGGTGTTTATACACCAAAAATAAGGTTTATGTGGTATTTACACAGCAAAATCAAAGTTTCTAGGGGTATTTATATACCAAAATCAAAGTTAAAAATGGTTATAGGGGTAATTTGTCAATTTATAAATGTTTGAAGACCAAAAACCATACTTTAAAAGTTTTGGAGAAGGGTAATCTATATTGAAGTCAAAATTTATGGGAGTTATTTACATTTTCCTTAAAATTAATATAGGATAGATAAGATGCTGTAATGCTTTAATAATTGATAACCTATAAAATCTTAGTTGTATATATATATATATATATATATTTAACCCATTCAATTTAGATATTTGAAATCGAAAAATTCAATAAAAAAACGTAAGTTTTTATCAAATTTACATGTAACTCGATTTAAAAAGTAAATTTCTATATAAAAACGATTTTACACTAGTTAACTCAAAAGAGTCTAAAATCATAAACTCATAAAATTGCATGAATGCAATCGCGATTTTAACAACCATGGGTATACAATTCTTCATTCTTATATTCTACTATTTCTATACAATTTTACAATTCTATGCATATCAATTCTTGATCGAATTGTGAGTTTGATAACCATGCTGAGTAAGGCCTTTGTAACCGAGCAACATGAACACTAGTCTCCTAACAAAATAAATTATGTTCAATTCTCCTCTTTCCTAATGAATATAATAGAAGTTAAAAGGAAAAACAAAAGTTCATCAACTCTTACTTTGAGTCACACAATAGCTCAAATCTCTTAAATGAATTTATTTACAAATAGAGGCATTTTGGTTTAGACTACAATCTAATAGTTGCTATAGAGTTAAACGGCCTATCACTTATTTAAACCTTATGATCCATTTATTTAGAGGTAAAAGAAAAGCAATATAACAACTACTCCATTCTCAACATTTTATTACCTTGTTTACTTGGATTTTAAGCAGAGAATTTCTTTTGATACCTTTTTTATTTCATCCTTAAAGAAAATAGTTACTACGTTAGAAAAATGGAAAGTTTGTCAACTCTTACTTTGAGTCATGCACTAGCTCAAATCACTTAAACAAATTACGAGCTTTGTTATTTATAAATAGAGGCATCTTGGGTTAGATTATAGTTCAATAGTTATGTAGAGTTGAATGACGTATTACTTATTTGAATCTTATCGTTTGTTTATTTAGAGGTAAAGGAAAAGGATTATAATAACTATTCCATTCTCAACTTTTTATTAACTTGATTTTAGGTAGAGAATTTCTTTCAATGCTTTTTTTCTTTCATCCACAAAGCGAATAGTTAATACATTAAAAATATGTAAATTTTGATTATTATACTCCCACTAAAAACTTAAATTGATAAAACTACTCACCTAAAAGAAGGAGAAAATGATACTTTTGATTGTATGTACAACTTAATACTTATGAGATAAAGTAAATATTGAAATAAATATGGAATAAGAATTTCTAACCATTTCCAAAGTTTTAATTATCTATTTATTCTATTTTATAATGTAAACGGCCATTACAATAGGAGTGAGACGTTGACGGGCTCTCTTTAAAAGCCCAACAGTGATTCCTCAGTCTATATACATATACTTACATGTGCGTATATATATTTGTTTTTCCGGTGTAAAATGAAATGAAAAAAAAAGAAAAGAAAAAGGTAAGAATTATTAAAAATAGCCTTCGCTCGCATATCTAAATTTCAACGAATGCTCACTGATTCACGACAACCACTCTTGTGACATCGCCTAATAATGCTTTCAGGTGAGTCCCTCTCAATCTATTTACGTGCTTCCACATTACTTCTATAGAATGGGCATTTGATTTCTATTCAATTTGAGAATGTGCATCGTGTGTTTGTTGAAACACCCAAGAGAGATTGTGTTTCTTTTTGTCTATCTTTCAAGCTTTAGAGAACGTGGGATTTTGTCATAAATGCTCTCTAACTAATGATATTCTGATTAAATTCATCTTTCTATAGTTATCATTCCAGTCCATCGTTTTGCCGTTGCGATGGATAGAGTACTTCAAGCTATAGGGCTTAATGCAATGGGGTATGAAGATATAGTATTAATGGGTCTGCCTTGAATTTCGATTCAATTGAGATGAAATAGATAAAGTTTCCGCCTTTGATTTAAACTAATGAAATCTGGACCAAGAAAGAAAAAGGCTTTACTACAGAAGCATTTTGCTGATGAATTCTGAAGTATTTTCGAGTATTAGACAATGCAGCTAAGTTATCCTAGAAAATGTTAACATTTTTAAGTACATGTTCCAGTTCAATTTGAGTTATAACAAAAGTTATGAAAGCCGAATTCCAAAAATGGCACAAATTGACACGTTTCCTTAAATCGATCCCAAATTTGATACAAATTAGAAATTAAAAGCTGATTACAACAGGATATGAGGAGTTGCTGACTCTAAAATTGAACTTTAAGATTAAAGTACACGATTGCATCTAGCATAATATTTTTATTTATTTATTTATTTGAGAACCTTGTCAAAACCTGACAATTCCAGTAAACTTCTGCCTTCAAAAATTCCATTTATTGGGGAGAATTACCAAAGAAGGGTTTGCATTTCATCAACCTTTTTTGCTTTAAGGTTTATGTTTTGCATTTCTTCGAAGGACATCCATCAAAGTTCATTAAAATTTCCGTTATCTAGGACACCATGTACACACACTGCCATATAAGTATGCATTAGTGGACAGTTTAATAGACTTTGACAGAAATGCTTTTACCAAAGGCTTTTTAAAACATAGAGCAAAATGAAAAGGTTGGTAAAGCTCAAGCTCTTTTTGTTTAGTATCCCCAATTTATTCTGTTATATGACTTGGAAGGTCTTATAAGAGATTATTTGTTGTCATTACTTTAATTCCCAATGGGTGGAATCAGCTATATGGATTTCATTTCATGATTGCTTTCTGTTACAATCCATATCTTCATTAATACCTAAATACATCATATTATTTTTTATTTTGGTTTGACCTTTTCACTATCTTTGAAGGGATAGCAGCGCAAACTTCACAGCCCAACAACATTGCAATTTTGCACAGGAGACAGATTGCTGGTACTTGTTAGTCGTCTGTTCACAGTTTTATACCTTGTGGTTCAATTCCTCAGCTGCTTATACTTTCAGCTGCATTCATCAGAAACTTGAATGTATACCAATCAATGCATATATCTTCTGTTTTCTCTCATTCAATTGAAACCTGGCTGTTTCAGACATATACTCACTCATAATGTGTCTGCGAATGCATGTATGTCTGTGCTTTTGGCTTTATATGTATGCATTTGACAATAAATAACATTTTGTTAAATATGGACTGAGAATGATGAGACAATCTGACAAGGATTTATTTTTTTTCCCCAAAGAAGGATTGGTGCTACTTTAATGGGATAATATACTGATAATATCTGTCAATATTTTATCTTTTATTGTTGTGCTTCTTTTCTGGGATTCTTTTACTGTTAAGCTTACATCAAAAGTTAACAACGGAAGGTTGAACTTTTGCTATGTCGCATGTAAACCTAAAACATAGGTGTTAACCAAAATGCTTGTTCATTGAGCTTTTGAGTCTTCTCAGACAGTTGATAAATTGTCAGCAAATTCATTGTAATCCAAAATGCAACTCCAAAGTTCAGATATGGGCAAAATGTCTCCTATTTGTTCCAGCTTGTGTTGAAATGTTTCTCATGTGGTCATATGGTTTACAATCAGTTGAATAACTCAATACTTTTTGTTTGTTAGTTTATTTGATGAGAGATAAGTCACATACTTAAAAGGATGCTTTTGCAGGTCCAAATTTGTTAAAAAATTGCTCAGTCAGGGTAGGATCAAAACCTGGAGGGAAAATTTTATGTAGGCTTCGTCTCCCAGAGGAAGGCTTATCTACTCAGAATGAACATGAAAAGTATCAGCCTTTGGTAAAGATGTGTGGAATCACATCGCCTAAGGATGCAGCTATTGCAGCTGAAGCTGGTGCTGACTACATTGGAATGATTATTTGGCCTAATTCGAAGCGTTCTGTATCATTTCAAACTGCTAAGGAAATCTCAAAAGTGGCAAGGGAATATGGAGCACATCCAGTTGGTGTCTTTGTGGATGATGACGTAGACACAATTTTAAGAGCATCTGATGCAGCAAATCTTGAATTTCTCCAGGTATATGTTCTTTAGTTTCCTCTTACCTTGTGTGAATAATGACTATTTCATAATCTCTGTAATGTTTTAAAGTAGTGCAGCTTCATGGGAATGGCTCTCGCAGTGCCTTTCCAGTTTTGGTGAAAGAGAAGCCAATAATTTATGTTCTTCATGCAAATGAAGAAGGTGCCCTTCTGAATCAGATTTCTGATGAAGAGTCATCTAAAATCGATTGGATCTTAGTGGATGGTGCCAAAGGTGGCAGGTAAGAAGATTTGTCTTTCTTGTTTTCTCTTTAGGATACTTGGTCAGCATATATGTAATGGAGGGACGGCTGAACCTTACCAATTGCTTGAGTGTGAAACAGCATGCCTTGCACATGAAAAATGTGATAGCCCAATCCTTTTTTCTTAACTCAATTGTGACATATCATGTATGAAGGGGCATTTATTTGCAGTTTTTCGTTGAAGGTATCACTTAACCTGATGCCTTAGAAGATACTATATGAAAGTTAAAAATTCTTGTTTGCTGGCACAAGAACATGTGTACATGCATAATATAATTATATAATAGATGGAAGAAAGGAGAATAAAGAACAAATAGTTGAAATTGCCTGTATTCTACGGCTATAGTATTGCTATATTGAATTCTTTCCCTGCATAGAAAATGGAAGTGCTTCAACACCAGAAACTCAAAAATATCAAGACCCATCTAATGATGCATCCCCTGCAAAAATATTGATAGCTACTTTTACATTAGATCACATATAAACTCCAGATTCTCAGTCTTGCATATGTTCTTTTTCTTTGACTGGAAAAGCATTTTGAATTCTTCCTATCTGTGCATTAGCAAATATGATATTTGTTCTATTCCTTCTAATATTGCCTCTGTTTGCAGTGGCAAAGGATTCAGCTGGTCCCAGTTCAGGTTACCACCAATAAACAGCAAACAGGGTTGGCTCTTGGCAGGAGGTATTACTCCTGCCAATGTTTGTGAAGCACTCTCTATGCTCAAGCCCAATGGGATTGATGTTAGCAGTGGCATTTGTGCCTCAGATGGAATTCAGAAGGATAAGTCCAGGATATATACCTTCATGAATGCAGTGCTTTCTGTGAATAACATTGATTTTCGCTGAACATGATATTGTTGAAAAAGTTATGAAAAGGTACTTTAATTAGGTATTGCATAATTTCCCGACACGCAAAATGTATAGTTTCTTAGGTTCTATTCATTGCTGTATATATTTCCTAGACTCCAAAGTTCCTTATCCTGCTCTACTAGATCAGACCTGGATTCTTTACCATCTTTAGGTATAGCATATCAAATGTTAAATCATTTGTTTGAGCAATTGGTCTTTTGACAGCAAACTTTTACACATGCATGCTTTATCACACACAGACCAAGAAAACCAAAGAAAAACTTTATGCTAGTTTCTTTTGTGCGAAATGTTTGCTTTAATCTTTATTATTGTTAAATCATGATAACAGTTTCAAGAGGCTGTTGCAACCAGCGGCCAACGGCATAAAGCAGTGGTAGTTGATAGTAGCATCTGGCAGCTGGTGATGGTTGACTTTCGAGAAAGTGCTAATCAAAAGGAAAGAGAGAGTACTCTTTACTTATATGAAAAATATTAATGATATATATATATATATATACACGCTTAAAAACAATCATGATTTTTCGTTTTTTCATCATAATTATGTGCTGCCACCCACTATCAGCAACCACTTCAATCTGTAACTGCAAAGATAACGTTTGACTGTTATAGCAATTAGAGTATAAGAAATGTTAAGATATTCAAAATATCTTGTTTCATTCTTTCTTTTATTTTATTTATTTATTAATTCATTGGTTCTCCACTACAGGCTTCACAGCGGGGACCTAGTTCCGACTTGTGGTTAAGGAGCTAAGAAAGTGCTTGGTATCTGGTAGCCGATTGAAGTCACATTTGTTGCATTTGGCAACTGGCATTGCAGAGGAATCAACTTTATTATGCTGGACTAATTTTCTCCCGTGGTCACAATTGTATGACAAGAGAATCTACAACGTCAATGCACATCCATGGAAGATCCCTATCAGTCACTGATGTCCCCCATCAGAAACTTGCTTGTTATAAATGCGCAAAATGAACGTGGTGCACAATTTTACTGCAAATAATGGTGGAAATCTTGTCATTGTACCATATATACTTAAATATGTAAATATATATATATATATATCTATATATCTATATTATTAAAATCGAACACTAAACTAAATTCTTAAAAGTATAAAATTGAATATCTTTGTGACTTCATTAATTTTTCGTTTCTGCCATTCCATTCTCTCCTCCCATCCACTCTTTTCCTTCCTCTCTACTCTCCTCCCCACTTTCAATATGGTTTCTATAAGAGAGGCTTTTTTTTTTTTTTTTCTTTAAAATTCATCTCCACTATTTAATTGTAAAGTTTATTCTTTACCACATGCACTATTTTATCGGTAACCGTTCTTTTTTTATAAACAGTTGGTTAATATCTTTTTAGGGAAAATTTCCTCCATCTCTCTTTCTCTAATGCATGTTTCTTATTTCAATTAATATATGAATTTTAAAATCAAATGTATCTTTAGTACTCCAGAGTAGTGCGATTTAGAAAATGAATCTACTCTCATATAACTTTCTGTAATTTAAAATTAAAAAGAAAGTAGTTATAAAAGATTCAATTTCCATTTCATGAATTTGTAACTTAAAATTTTATGAAAATGGTAATAGAGTAACTTCTAATTTTATAATTATATTGTATTTTTAGGTGTATATAGAAAGTGTTTGTCGTAGATGTGCTGGACTAATATTCTCCGGTGGTCACAATTGTTTGAAAATAAAATCAAGCAGCCCTAATGCATCTATGCGAGGTCCCTATCATTCACTAATGTAATATCATTATCGAAAATTTCACATGTATTTGAAGAAAAACATGTGATAATGCATATTTTCATTGCTGATAATAGTGAAATTTTCCATCTGCATCATATATATCATCCAGCTACACATTTTTGACTTTTACAACTACCATAGCTGTCGCCCTGCGCTGCGACAAACAGTTAAAAAGGGGCGTAACATCATCCAGAGCGATGCCTTCTCAATTGTCAGGACTCCGGCATATGAATGGTGCAAAATGCTTCTCCAGCTAGGAGGACAAATGTTATATGACCAAAAAAAAAAAAAAAAAAAACAATGGTGTCAAAGAATCCAAGGTGCAGCAATGCAAGCATTGTCATTGCCATCAGAAGACCAACCCCCCCACTTTTACTATCCATGGAGTTCGGAGTCGGTTTGATAATAAACCACATCACCCGTGTCACTGACGTAATGATCCTCTCTCATGCTCTTCCACAGGACTCCCAGCAAATGGAATGGAAGTGGTCCAGATTTCTTTGGCTCTCTGTAGTATTTCCTAAGCACTGGTTTAGCTGCTTCGGTCTGTTTTAAATAAAATCAGCACAATGTAAGGCATAAAGGGGTTTTTTCCGAAGCCTGAAGAATGCAAAATTTCATAGGAAATGCAACATGGTTGTCATATTTTTATCATGTACTCACTGCTTCTATCAAGTGATAATGTGGGATTTGAGGGAAGAGATGGTGAATCACATGAGTTCCAATGTCATGGTGGATGTTGTTGATCCATCCATAGTCACGATCAAGCGTCGTTAGCCCTCCCCTCAAGTAGCTCCATTCCTGATAACAGACACAGCGATTAAAACTCCGATATACGAGAGGCTGAATATTTTCGCAAACAACTAGAAGGCGATGGTATAGTAATCGTCAGTATTCAGCCCAAAAAAGGGTTATAAATTACATTCAGCATCTGATATGAATTGCGTATGGTAGGAGGTGCAAAAAAGGGATCATCCTTGTTGATTCAAACCAGTGGCATGATCTCTATAAATTTTTACAGAAACATGCATAATTCTGGCCATGGATAAGTTAACTATGCTGATTCCGAGGTAACATACCTCCCCGCGGTACCAAGGAAGTTTGTCCTCATGGCCGTGGTGATGAAGGTAAGTCACTAAATCCAACCATGCAACAAATATCTGCACAAAACAGCATAAAAAAAAGTGATTAGATGCAGCGGGCCAACAACAGTGTAATATAATATAAGAGAAAAATCCCTGATGGGTGTAGTTTTTCAGACTTATTCAAATGTTATAATCATAGACGATTAAATCACCGAAAAATTTGTTGCTCTCTACCATAGAGTGCCAAAAATTATAACTATCAGTGTGTTTTTTGAGATTACTACGATAATAATTAATATTGTGTAATTTTGGTTATATCAAATTGAAAATGAAACACAAAAAACGTTTCCTACGAAATAAACAAACATCACACAAGGATTAGAATTGGTATGAGACGGGGACAGAAGATTTTTACCAAGTAAGGGATCACATAAAGTTTAAGCAACTGAACAGGACCCATTGCAAACGCCAAGTACCCAAGAAAAGCCACCATTGCGGTCCAACAAACAGTAGATGTAATCACGTCGTTCCTCTCGCTGGGGACAAACAAGTCACTGTTTGGACTGAAATGTGAACCTTTCTTTCCTGGACTTCTACCCCACTGTTTTAATCATACGCAAATCAATTCACATTACTAAGCATCCGTAAAATATGAAAACTTAAATCACGTGAAGGAACAACAGTACTTACCAGATACACGGGGTACGCAAGCATTGGAAAAGGCAGAGTGAACCTCAACAACCTTGTCGCACCATCCAAACTCTTGTATAGCTTCTCAGACAGCTGAAATTCAAGGAAATGGCTCGGTATTTTTATATATGTATAATTTCGGAAGATTTTGTGTCAAAGATAGAATACAACTCTTACGTTTGTTGAAGAAGTTGCAAACTTCTTACAACATCTACATTTATAGTCACTGTACAATGACTGATATGTTATTTTACTTGCTATTATTAAAAGATCTTCTCTAGTTCAAGATTAAAAATTAAAAAAAAAAAAAACCTAGTATGATAATGCAATAATCACATAACCCTTAAATCTAAATATTTGCTAAATTGAGACATTAGATCACAAATATGCAAATTAAGACACCGATTTCATAATAACGCGGGCACTCTAGAAACTGTCGATTTATTTATCTGCAGTGAAGCCAGAGGCTTACCGGATGCCAGGACTCATCATTCTCAACATGACCATGGTTTTGGTGGTGGGTTCTGTGGCTTATTCTCCTGTAATTACCATAACACACAAAAAAAAGAAAAAAAAAAAAAAAGGTCAGAAATTATAAGATAAATATGCAGTTGAAAATCTGGACGACATTTTGGAAACAGAGGATAAATTTTCACTACAGCTTTATGAATTTTAATCAAATAAATGAATTACAAGAAATTAAAGTGAAATAGGAGAAGATGTGCAAGTGAATACCGACCATCCATGATAAGGAACAAGGATCGAAGAGTGCAAGATGTGCCCAACCACACTGTTCAGTTTGTGATTATTTGAGAAGCTACCATGTCCACTGAACATACACAAAAAGTGACATGAGACAAGTTCATTAAATGGCCGCCCAAATAAACAGACAAAACTAGAACTTTAGTTACATCACCCAACATAATAGAAAGGAAAAGCAAATAAAATACATAACAGAAAATAAATAAGGATAGAGCTAACAAAATAATTATGGATACCTTAAAAACGTGAAAAGATTGGTGCATTAGTTCGTGAAATGTGACAGAATCCGATCGAATGAAACAATCACCATTAATCAATGTTAATGTATCCTTCAGAGAAAACATGATTGACAACTTGCCACGTTGCTGTGTCGCCCTTTTCAAATACTTCTTTTTTTTTTTTTTATTCTTCCAGATAAATAAATCTGGGAGTTTTCTTTTGCAAAAGAACTCTGCGTATCTAAAATTAAAAACTAAAGAAAAGATTGGTCGATGTATAAGTATTAAAAATAGTAGTTAGTTTCTAAAAAATTATTATATATATATTTTTACATATTAAAATTTTATTAATATTTATATTTAATTCATTTATTTATATGATATACTAATATGATTTAAAGTTTTACTCAAATCAAATCATGTAAATAACTGATATAAAAATATCCAAAACCAAAAATAACCAAAGAAATTCCCTAAAAGATGCAATTCACCTGAAGTTAAATAAATGTACCAGAAAATTAAAATAACAAGACAATAGGTTCTTTAAAGGAAAACAAATTTGATGAATTCGCTAGAACATCTAACTTGTCTACCACATTTAACAAACTTCTTTGTACCTATCAAAAAACCGACTAATGTGCAGCCATATTTTGGATTAAAAAAAAAAAAAAAAAAAACCCTTCAGAGATGTTTTTCCAGACAGCTCATGACATGTACTAGAAAAACAAAATGGGAAGAGATTTGATTCAACAACAACCATATCAACCTTATCATCTAAAAATTTGATAAACTACAGGAATATGCTCACATTACCATACTTTGACAACATTAAGTAAAAGTTAGACTGCAAATGCGACAACTCGAATCCTGATTGGCATAAACATTGTTGTCAAGACGAAGAAGTTTTATTTCACTGGCAAAAATGAAAAAGATAAAATTAATAAAACTAGAAGAGAAACAAAACTCACCAATCATGGCCGAGAACAAAAAGAGCCCAGAACATAGTCCCTTGCGCAATCCAATAAAGAGGCCAAACCAACCAATTATTGAAATAAGCAGCAGCAGCCGCTAAACCAAACACCACCACCGCATCTCTCACTACATAACTCATAGATCTCCATGGATCCTTAACCCAACAATGTTTAGGTATTGCTGCTCTTATATCAGACAACTTAAATGGCGGTCGAGAACCAGGGTCAAATTCACTACTCTCTCCTCCTTCCTTGACTCCATTTATTTCTTCTTCACCTATTGACGCAACTTTAAGTGGAGCACTTACATTTAGACACCAATTATTATTCTTCCGACTATTCCTTAATGAGAAAAAGCAAGAAACTTGGGGATTTTCAATAGGTAAGGGTCTTAATTTTAATGGAACTGTTGAGTTTGAAGCTAAACCAATTCTGGGTTTTGTGTAGATTCTAGGAATAGGCTTTAAGCCGCATTCTGATAATACCCAACTCGCCATTGAAATGACCCAGATGAGAAAAATCCTCCCTTTAAATCTCTCTGTGCTTAAAAGATGATAACTTTACTTCTTTACGAGCACAATTGAGTTTTTATGTATGTGAGAGAGAAAGAGAGGGAAAGAGAGAGAGGGAGAGAGAGAGAGAGAGAGAGAGAGAGAGAGATAAAAGATAACTTGAGGGATTCTCTCCTCCACTACAAAGATCTGAAGCCCATGTTGCGTTTTATGTTGCTTTTCCCTTTTATATAGTTCTCTATGCCGTGGCTAATGCAACTGTTTTTTCCCCCTTTTCTCCCCCACTTTCTCCTCAAGTGGAGGCTAGAAAGCAAGGGTAACTCAACCGACCATGTTGATAGGAGGTAGTCATGCTGTGACCATTAAAATTTCAATATAGTTATTTGAATGGTTAGACAATAGATCCGTATATATAAATATCTATAATATGATGGAAATTTACAAATGGGTTATAATAAATAGGAAAATATCAATAATTACTTGTCATAAATTTTTATTTACGAATTGAAAAATTTCTATATTTCCCGTAAAATATGTTACTTAACGGTAAAAATAGAAAAAAATTATCCTTTTTAAATCTTTAATATGTACCGTAAGACATCCATCCATTAAGCAATCAATATTTATATAAACCTATACTATGCATATTACATAATCTTTAGGTCGGAGGAATATGATTGGCTATGTGGTTGGCTGTGCGTGAAAATGGATCTCAGAGATACTAGTTGGCGGGGAGGTGAGGAAGGGGGAGGGGTGGCTTGGAGTTTGACCACAAATAGATGGAAGACGTGGGGTCCAGGGGTTTATAGTTTACACATGTGAAAGGGGAAGGATAGAAGGAAGGAGGAAAGAGTGTGAATGGAATGGGAAAGTTGATGATGTGGTCAAATTTTGTGCATGGAATCAAAATGCGGAATTTTACATTTATTTTTGGGGTTAGGTTTAGGTCTTTCCCATGGTCTAATAGCTTGTAGGTTTTACTCTTAGTAATTTGTCAAAATCAATTCTAAGTATCGAGTATATTCTCCTCGATAAGCAGCAGCCAGAGACTTGACTACTCAAATTAGGGGAAAGAGAACATGAGGTCACTGGCAGAATAAGAGTTGTAATAATAAAATGAGTTCCGTATTAAATATTTAAGGATAATCTCACAGAATTTTTTTGTTTTTCAATTTGATATCTCTAAGTTTAAACTTACTAAATATCATACTACTTGAATTTTTAACTTTCAATTTTTCTTATATACACTTGACATCTAAAAATATAATTGACACAAGTTTAGACAGGTTGATCACCTAAATACTCTATATGATATGAAATTTAATCCAAACACAATCTTATAAGGGATTATATGATTTAATTTTTTCTTTGAATCAATCCATATAATGAGGTTTGATTCTATACAATTTTTAACAAAACAATAATGTGATTCAATTTAGGAAATCTCTAAAAAAAAAAAAAACTTTTCTTTTTGTTCAATTTGATGTACAAATTAAATCATGAGTCATTATCTAAGAAAATTTATATGCAAAATATGATATCTCATGTTATAAAGACTAATTTTGTTTAATGTAGCATAAAAGATTTGATGCTAATATATAAAGAAAAATATATAGGTACATATGTATGTATAAATGTAAATATACAACTAAACATCCTATACATATATTATATTGTAAATGTAGACCTGGAGTTCAGCTTGAATCACCATATCGCAATTCGACTTTATGTTGAACCACAACTATCCCATCTATGGCCAATTCCAAGTCAGTTCATCAGGTCTGACGATTCACGGGCGTATGAACTAGCCCATAAATCGATTTATGGACTAGTTCTTATGTCGGTAAATCGAATCCCAAAAAAAAAAATTTTTACAGTTGCAATATATATATATATATGTGTGTGTAAAATATGTACATTATATTTATACATATATTATATATGTTAATATCTATAACATATACAATATATATAATATGTTAATATGTATAATATACTATATATATTAATATTTATAATATGTATAAAAATATATGTTAATATAATGTATATATGTAATATAAATATATGTATGTAATGTAATATATATGGAATATAACATAAATGTAAATTGCAAAAAAAAAAAAAATCTGATTCAAGTATATTGGGGGACTTAAAACACTTAGACCTGCGATCCGCATGAATTAGCGAGTCTTAGGCTGATTTCATACCAATTCATATTTTGAAACCAATATTTCCTAAGTCTACATCAATCTTTTTCTCAATCTATCATAATCCCACTCCTAAAAAATCCAATTTGAACTTCTAAACATCCTATATACTTGAAATTTTAAATCTCATAAGGGTGCTATAATACCCAATATAGAGATATTGCACATATGCCTACAAAAATGCAATACCACCCATCTTTTGTTATGACTGAAAAATATAATAATAGTAGTATAAATGTAAATTATTAGTAGATAGTTATACAAATTTGTAGAAATTAGTTTTTGGTTGTTATAATAGTTTTTGTAATAGTGGCTTTAAGTAATTTTGATAGTAGTTGTATTTGTGGTTGTCAAAATCATGATTTTACTGTTTATTTGAACATGTAGAATCAATAAAGTCATATAGAACCACACAAAATCAATGAAATTGTGTATTTATGGAATCATACATCAAAATTCCTAGTTTTACAAAAAAATTACACCAAAATAATTCTATATCCCATTTTAACTAATAAAAATATCATAAAATTATAAATTCATAAAATCATATAGTTAACTAACTATTTTAACAACTATGGTTTATTAAGTAAGAAAATTAGTTACTCGTAGCAAACTAATAGATGAGATATATTTCCATAAATAAGAAAACATGAAATAGGGAGATAAAGAAGATTTAATTAAGAAAATGAGGTTTTGTACCTTCGAAGAGTGGTTCTCTCAAAATAATTAAAACAAATTCCTTTTCAACTTCATATTTAATATTTCATCTTTTTCATTAATTAACTATTGCCAAACTTTATACCAACATCCACATTCTTATTCATAATAGAATAGAAGTTACGAATGCTATTTAGAGATATGTAAATGGGTTTTGGCCTATAGGTCGGGCAGTTTAACTCGCTTTTTAAATGGATCCAAGCCAAAGTGTTTATGCCTTTTTAAAAAATCAGTCAAATAAACTCAACTTGTTCAACCTGTAAGACTAAGTAGGCTAGCTTAGGTTCGCCCATTTGACACATTCACACATATACCCCACAAGTCACCCATTTAACCTATTTTTTAAATTAGTTAAGGCCAAAGTTTTTTTCTGTCTGATTTCTCGACCCCTTTAACCTATAGGCTAAAGTAAGTCAAGCTAAATTAGTCTGTTTAACCCATTTGTACATCTCTGTTGTCATTATGTTCTTAAATAAATACTCTAATGCAACATACATACCAATCAACAAACAACATACACATATAAATCAATACTCTAACGCAACATACATATCAATCAACAAACAACATACACATATAAATCTTCCCATTACCATACCTCATAAAAATATATTATTCTTAAAACCAAAATCAAACCATATCACTAATCTCATGACAACATAAGGTTGAATCTAAATATTTCAAGACTTCGATGTAACATTGAAACTAACATTTCCAAGACTACACATGTAACATCGAATCCAAAAATTTCAAAACTTTGCTTATATATAACACTAAATTTGTAGATTCTCATACTTCAATACCTCAACTAAATAAACCATATAACTCTTAGATCTCATAATCTATTACTCCACTATCTAACACCATAACAAGCAATAAGCACAATATCTATATTATTGAAGCTAAAAAGACCTTAATAACCACTCTTTACAAAATTACTATTTAAACCTCCAATTGAAAATTATATAAGGAAAAACTAATACTATGAATACTATAAATATATTATAATATGGGTAAATTTTGCATTTTCATAATTTCTCATTTCATTTCTATCTTTATTTCTGTATTAGCCTAAATCATGGTCACCCCCACCATTCCACATCCAACTCTAATCTCACTCCTACTACCTACATATCTCACGTAACTTTTAACTTTCATGCAAATTTAAAATCATACATATTCATAATAATTTAAAACTTCCTCATCTATCTATTATTTATTTATTATAATTAGCAAAAACATTTATTTGTAAATTTTTTTCAATTTTTCATAATAATTAATACCAAATATGACCATTCTTCATTCAAAAGAAAAAGGAAAATTTTTATTTTTCTAAGTATTTTTATATGTGATTAATTTATTTAATTTTTGCTAACAAATTATTTTACTCAATTATTTATTATTTTTTAACACTCGTAATACAGGTGTAGCATCCACAAGTTTATATGAAAATTCTAAGCCTGCACACACAAATAATAAGCAATAACCTACATATTTGAACTTCACTCAAATTCTTGTTAAGATCCAAAAAATAAGTTCATGTTTCATAACATAATATCAATTAAACATTTATAGATCATATATTATACATCCTAAGTTTATTTTTAGGTTTATTAAGGTTTTTATAATGGAAAACCAACTTAAAGATGGAAAGAAGGTCGACTATAGGTTACCTAGTCGAACTAACCTGAGGTAATTGACTAACCTATTGGCCAATCCTTCACTTCTTTAAACCTTAGGCCAAGTCAACCAAGCTTAAGCTGTAAGTCAACCTTGACGTAATTTTAGTTAGTTCTTCTAATTCCTTTAAGTCTAAAAATTCAACTTTCACCTTACTCTCCTTCTTAATTTGTACTTTAATCCAAATAATAAACACCTAATTTTTCCTTAGTTTATTAATTAATCTAACTATATAATATCAATCCCCGAAGTATGATAAGAAGATTGTTTTATTAATAAACTCCATCACCAAATTTAACTCCCAATCCAAAATCTCCAAATAAGTTAAGAGTCATTTTACCTTATTTAATTGTTCTCTTCTAAGCTAATCTATTGCACTCCACTCTTGAAATGATGAAAGATTTGCCTCAAGGGTCATTCCTTAAACAACTAACTATTGATTGTAGCTGAATCAACTAGGAATGGTAGGGAGTGGTTGGGCTCCAACTAGTCAAGTGAAGACCTTGAAGTTGATCGAGCTTTATCAGTTCCTTACTTCTTAATACTTCCAAAAAGTTCCCTAAGGGTGTGTTTGTAGGGCCCTCTAAAGTTCAAGTCAGCACGGAGGACAAAGAGGAATAAAGGGAAAGGGAACTGAGTACTTATGATTTGTAAGGATGGTACCTAAGAAACAAGGGTTCCTTTTTATCTCAACTATTAAGGTGTTTTAGGTCTGAAAATAATATGTTTAGAAGAGGGTTTGAGAGAGAGGATTCAAAGAAAGAGATTTCTATCCCCTTGCTTGATAGCCTCTTACACTATTTATAGTATACAAGGGGTATGATTACCTAGATACATGGAGGTTCGAGGTTTGCTCGTATTAGCAATTAGCAAGTGACATGCACAATAAGGCCAATACGGTAGCTCTAAAGGGTGGTTGGCTACAACAATGCTAGCAGCCACATTCGTAATCTAGGAGTCTAACATCCACAGGGGGCTATCGAATGTATTAATCATACCATGGATGTCAGATGGCAATTAATTGTAAGCCCCACAACTAAGCAATCCGAGGTTTCGATCGGTTGAACGATCCGATCGAGCCTAAATTATAAAGTAAAACTAGAAATATTAGTAAACCGATCCCGTAAGTTTGAATTTAAGAAAATAAGTAATAAAATAGGAGACTATAAAATTTTCAAATTTTAAGTATATAACTCGTTATTTATCGAAAATGCGTAAAAGGCATTCCGGTACTTAACGAATCACTAGAGATAAATTATATATATACTAAAAATTATAAAATAACCTAAATAATATTTAGGAATATTTATTTGTACTATATATGAATTTACATGTAGGTATAAATATGCGTAATTACTTAAAATACGCGAAATGTTCTAATTATAAATTAATTAAAGAAAATTATAAATTAATTAAGGAAAAATCAGAAAAAATCATAAGAGGATAAGATGAATCAAGATCAGGTCGTGGCATGTCAAGATAAGTAAAAGAAAAATCAACCAATAAAATTTGGACAACATAAAAGCCAAAAATCAAGGAAAATGGGCAAAGTCTTGTCAAATTAATGCATAATAATTACAAAAATTATCTATAAATAGCAAGAAAAATTCAGAAGCTCATTTGGCTAGATACAAATCAGAGAAAATTAGAGAGAGGCAAAAATTGAGAGAAAAATTTGGTTTAGAAAAAACTGTGCAATTAGGGCCTTTAACGGGAACCCCCACCAGACGAGCAGCTGGGAGTAGACGGTCACCACCACAACACAGTGGTGGCAGCGCCCAAGCCGGACGACAAGGCCACGGCGGCTGGAGCCACCCAGATCGGTGAGTCCGATTTCCAGCTCGATTTTGTGTAATTTTGTAAAAATAGTAAATATCATTAGAAAATTATGAATTTTGTTATTATGGGATATTTTTGTATGTAGTTTGTAGGAAAAATATTATTTTGATGAAAACATGCCCCGTAATATATGGTCCTTAAGAAATCATGCAAAATCGAGCATATAGAACAGTGCTATGAAACCCGTTTTCAAAAATTAATTTTCTAAATTTTTAGATAATTTTTAGGCATTAAAATGAGGCATAAAATGGGTAATTTAAGGTTAATTAAGTAATTAAATTATTAATTACTGACTTAGTGAATAAGGATATGTTTAGGGATGTTGAAATCTGATGGAGAAGGATACTTGTAGCATTTAGGGTGTTAGATGTAATTATTAGGTTAATTATGTAGTAAATAAGTAATATGGAAAAATAGTACATTTTAAGTTAATTTTGTAAATTAGGGTAATTAGGAGTAAAATCTTATTTAGGATGAATTTAGACATTTTGAAATGATAATTGATGTTTAGAGATGATAATTAGAGTGATATAAATATTAGAAGTGTAATATATACATAAAAGTTAAATATTACATAAATAGGTAATTATTGGAAATATAAGAAAAAGGAAATATTATAATAAAAATTGATATTGTGATAATAATAAAAATGTATAATAAATCTGATAGGAAATTTGAATTTATGTAATTATATGAAAAATGTAAAAATTTCTCACATTAAGAGTGAATTCGGTACACTAATAAGGATATAAGTGTACCGGATGAAATAAAATACTGACTAGGGGTAATGATGGTATTTAGGAGATCGGGAAATAATGTGAGTAATTTCACATTATGGTTTGAAACGAATTTCTAGGGTTAGAATATAAAACGCTACTTAGAAAATAGAATTAGAACCTAAACCTAATTTAGAAATCGATGCAGAAACTGAACCCGAACCTAATCCTAAACCTAGAATAATTGTAAAAGACTTAAGACCTAGATAATTAGGTATCTTAAACCCTAAATAAAACATAACGATAAGCGTTATAGAATAAAACGAACCTATAATAGTTATATGAAAAACTGAAACCACGTTTGTGTTATAAGGATGATCGGCGATGGCCTGAGCAAATCGAACCTCGAGTGAGTGAGCGAGGAGTCGAAGTAAATTGGGATTAATACAATGCTGTATTTTGGGAGGCTTGAGATTATGCTTGGTTGTGCTTGTTAGATAGTTGGATGGGTGCATGTACTTTATTATGGGTGATGCCATGATTCTGTTTGTTGCTCTAACATGTATTGTATGAATTGTATGAATTGTATGAAATGATTGATCACCCTAAACTGGACTTAATCAAATATATGACCAGTAATCATAATCGGACATACATGGCAACCCATTAGCGGAACTTAGACTCTCCGGCCAAATACCGACCCCTTCAATGGTCCCTTCTTCATCCTTAGTCAAACTAAGTAATAGGAGAGGAGGTCGCGGCGAGGGTGAAGTCAGTGGTTCGAAGGTAATCGCGGGAGGAGCAAGGTCTCCATTGCACAAGCCTAGGTTTGGTCGTGAGCTGCTTTGCATTAATGGCAACTCCTCAACCCGGATTAAAGCGGGTGAAATTTTTCTAATCTCACGACGAGCCAGACAACGTCGTGCGATGGCATTTGTTTGCACATGCATTGCACCTAATAAGTGATTGAAAACCTTATTGTGTGTATGGTATAGTTTTAAGTCCTCCGTCCTAACTTACTGAGCTGTGGTTGTTCACATCCCTATAGACGTCGTGCAGGTGCTGGCTAAGAAGCGGCAACAACTACTCTGAAGCGAACAACTGCTGGATCCTGGGGAGTGAGGAAAAACATTGAAGAATCAACACATATGTTATTACTTTTCATTTCTGAATTATATATAACTTTTCTCACTTTCTTAGGTAAATGAATTATTTAAATTACAAACTGTTTACTTCAAAGTGGGTTAGTCGTGGACGCCTTGTGTAGATCAGGTCTAAGATAACGGTTGTAAGGCTAACTTCTATCTTAAGATGGTTTACACGGTGGGGCTGTTACGACTCTGCCGCTTCGGGGCGTGGCATTAATGAGCTGTGACTAGGTGCTAGTATAAAAAATAAAAGAGGGATAAGGATGTTGGAGAAGCCTACAAGTGTTTGGCTAAAGATAAGCTAGGTCTTGAAGGGCTCGCAGGAATGTCCTCGCCTATTATGTTTGAGCTGGGTGATGATCACATACTAAGCTTGGTTCTTAAAGGCAAGTCCACCTGGAGTGGTTGCTTGGGTGCTTGCAGTAAGAACATCCAAGCAAGTCATGATACTTAAATGAAGTAAAGGGATTATCTATGTACTCGTTGATGGGCTTTTAGGGGCCTATCTTTGAACCGACCCTCGAGCCGAGTGAAAATTGGGTGTCAACACTTGCCCTCTTACTTCCTTAGTATTACGGATGCAAGGAGAGTAGTTTGGATAGAGTGGTCAGGCTGACACGAGATTACTTCGGCTCTGAGCGAGGAGGTTACTCCCATCACTCGATGACATAATGTCTAATACATCCAATCAAGTCTACTATTCCATGCAATGATGCTTGTCATTACTGATGTGACCTATTAGACTGATTGACGTGCCATATTGACTTCTTTAGAAAGTATAGTGTGTATTAATGACGTTAGTGATCTGCATGTGTGAGTTGATCAAGGCCCTTGGTTGGTGGCATAAGATACATGGGCGGCTGAGGTCTAGTACATGTCCTATCAAATGGTACGTGCTTCAATAATGGGGAAAATCGTTAGACTCCCTCCTGTATTTGCATATATAAGGGGGTAGCTAGTGCTTCATTCTCCATTTTGCACTATTAATCTAAGAGGAAACTCTGCCTAATTTCCTTCTCACGAGCTGACCTTTCTTTTCTAGACCTTATTTTTCTTTCCTAACCATAATCAATAATGGCTTATTTGGGTGTGTCAAATCTTCACGATGAGTCTTTACACTAGTCCATTTTTAGATAAATTGACGAAGACTATTAGCAAATAGTCTGTGAAAGGGGTGATAACCCTATTCCCCCCAAAATGATGGTGATGGTGGAAGCAACAAATGTTGATGGAGATAAGGTACTCTTGACAAGGATAAAGAGGAGGGAATAGGAGGTAGGGAAGCCCGTAGACGTTTATCAGCCTGATTGGGAGGAAGAGCTTATAAGGAAGGCATTATGTATAACCAATAGGAATGATAAAGCCTACGACAACCATCATAGCCTGAGTCATGAAAGGATTTGTACTTACCCACATACTCTTTCACTTTGAAGTGCCATACAGCATAATTATCGATAATAGAAGATAGTTTTACAGCAACAAGTTTAGGGAATTCTATGACAAGCATGGGATTAGACTCCATTACTCCTTGGTCGCTTACCCCTAGACTAATGACCAGGTTGAGGCAATCAACAAGATTATCCTCAATAGCCTTAAGAAAAGGGTGAAGCAAGTTGGAGGAGGGTAGGTCGATGAACCCCCCAACATACTTTGGGGATATCATACAACATATAAGACTTCCTCTGGGGAAACTCCTTTCTGCATTGCATTTTTAGGATAGAAGCCATCCTCCCAATCAATCTAGAGCTGCCCACTAATAGGGTCCAACACTTCAATGTCAACACGAATCACATGGCTCTTTAAGCAAGCCTTGACACCATCAAGGAAGTGTGTAACATTGCTGGAGCTTGAATAGTGGCATACCAACAATGAGTGGCCTAATATTACAACCGAAGAGTGAAGGAGCTTATAAGTTGGAAACCCTAAACAAACAACCCATCCTAAGATTGTGAAACACCAACAATCTGAGACTATATTTCCATTAACTATTATAACTTACTCAGAAGTATCTATAACCATTTCCATAACTAATGAAACGACGAGTTCCTTACACTTTTCCACACCACCTTTTTATATATCTCTCATCCATGCCAAGCCGTAACCTTGGGTTGATTTTCATCCCTGAGTATGCCCCCCACATTAGTATATACATTACTAACTAGCCGCAAACTAGCAAAGTAGTGATCCTCATCGTACTCTCGACCCTATGGTTAATTTTCATCCTTAAGGAGGTAACCCAAGTTAGTACTTATACTAATGTTATGGGATCATATAGGCATCATTCTACACTGCGCTTCCCTTCCCTCAAGTCGATTTTCATCCTCGAGGAGGTACCCCGAATTTGTACTTCAACTAACACTGTGGGAAAACTAAGCATGGTACTATGGCAAGCTCCCTTACCCTTAGGTTAATTTCTATCCCCAAGAAGGCACCCCAACTCGACGCTTACACTGATACTACGAGATAACTAAGCATTACTTTACGTGATGTTCCAGTATCATCGAGTCAATTACTATCCCCGAACGCACGTGCCTCAAGTTAGTTTATACACTAACAGAGTGAGTTTGTGCGCTATTCAACACCATGCTCCTATACCCTTAAATCAATCCTCATCTCCAAGCACATGTCTCAAGTTAGTCCACACACTAAGTCAACGAGTTTGTGCATTAGCAATCAACCATCGAGCTGTACTACACCCTTTTCCCTCTGGGAGGGTTTCCTTTCCCTAAGCAAAGCAAGTGATCACAAGCAAATGCAAGCAAAGTTAACATACACTGAAGCATCATAATCAAGCAAAGAAAAAATAAGGAAGGAAGATTAGATTGGATATCACATGTGCACATATGATCAAAAAGGAAAAGTTTCATTCAAATACAAGTGAGGTTACAAGGATTTAGGAGTCAGCATCCTGACCTCGAAACATGAAAAGCAAAGAGAACGAAGTTTCACTCAACTTATTAGCCTGTTCCTTTAACTCATCATACTAGCACTCTAAATCTTCGTACATGGTAGCAAAGTCACCATGCCTCTTCTTCTCTTCCTCCAACGCTTCACGGAGCCTCCCTACCTTAGCCCTCACATGGCCCCTCTTCGACCGCTAACACATACGATTGTAGGTGAGGATGAAGTCAAGTGTATCATAAAGCTACAAGAAGAGAAAAATAATAGTCAAACGAACAACATACAACACTTAAGGGAAAAACCAACAGTGGCTCATCTCATTGTGCCGAGGCTACTTCCCTATGCCCCATACTTTGAGCCACCTACTATAACACCAACAAAGACATCCCCCACTACATTCTGGCTACCATCCCTCTTCTTCTTCTTGCTCTTCTTCAAAGGTGGTTGCAAAGTCTCTCCCTCACCCTCTATAGCAGGCTGTTTCTCTTTCCACTGGATTCAACCAAGCTCTCCAGCCTCCTAGCTCAAACAGCGAATAGCTTCGCCTTCACCCTATTAAAAGCTAGCTGTAAAGAAAACAAGAAATCAATTTGGCAATTTAATGTGAAAGACAGTTATACTTACTATGCTTAGGATGAGTAAGCCCAATATCCCTCATTACGACGACGAAGAGACACAACAGAAATCCTAACCACCCCTCCTCGGCAAGGGTTAGGAGATGCTTATCTCGAACCTAAACAGCCCCGTATCCTCAACAAAACACCCACAGATGGCCAGTAGGCAAAGCTTCTTCCACCCTGTGAGGTCTAATAGTTCTATGCTCGTTTCACTATCCTTAGCCCTAAAGCAACCCACTGACTTGTCCCAAATGGGTATGGTCCACGCCATTAGAAAGTTCGGCTGCTTAGAGGTCTGTACACAAAAGAAAAATTTCTTTTAAACATTCTTCCCCTATTTCGAATGCCCTATCCCCATTTGGTGGGCACCTCTACTTGCCACCTGAGCACATTGCTAACCACCTAGCAAATTAACCTCAACTTTGCCGCATCCTCCTCGAAGTACATATGAGCATAGGCTTTATCACTGCTGTTGGTTGTACACACTTCTTCCCCCACTAGCTCTTCCTCCCCATTCGGCTAATAAACATCAACAGGTTTCCCCTACGCCCATTCCCTCCTCTTTGCCCATGCCAAGAGCACTCCATCTCCATCACCACTCGCTGCTACTACTGTTGCCATAGTTTCGAAGGGAATAAGGTTACCACCCCTTTCACAAACTATCTTCTCGTAGTCCCTATCAATTTCTCTAGAAATGGACCCGTACAAGACTTACTATAAAGATCTGACACACCCCAATCAGCCATTATTGATTAAGGTTAGGAAAAAAAATGATGTTAGGAAAAGAAAGGTCAACTTACGAAAAGGAAATTTGGCAGAGTTTCCTCTTAGGTTAATAGTGCAAAGTAGAGAATGAAGCACTAGTCACCTTCTTATATAGGAAAACAAAGGAGGCAGTTAAACGGTTTTCCCTACTACAAAATCACATACCATCTAACAAGCCATACAACAGACCTCAGCCATCCACATGTCCTACTTTGCTAACTAAAGGCCTTGATTAGCTTATACACATAGATCACTAACATGGTAGGACTCAAAGGCACCCTACGCAAGTAACCATTCCCTAAAAAGTCATTAACACATACTACACTTTCCAAAGAAGTCACCATGGTACCTCGAATAGTCCAATAATCACATCAGTGATGATAAGCGCCAGTACATGGAATAGCAAACTTAACCAGATATGTCCAACATCATGTCATTAAGCGACGGGAGCAACCTCCCCGCTTGCAGCCGAAGTAATCTTGCCTTGGCCCAACTGCTCTATCCAAACTACTCTTCTCATGTCTTCGATGCTAAAGAGAGTAGGAGGCAAGTGTTGACAGCCAAATTTCAACCGACCTAAGGCCCAACTCACATACAAGCCCTTAAAAGCCCATCAATGAGCACACAGATAAGCCCCCTACTTCCCTTAAGTATTGTAACTTGCTCGAACATTTTCACTGCGAGCACCGAAGCAACCACTCCAAGCGAACTTGCCTCCAAATGCCAAGCCCAGTATGTGATCCTCACTCGACTCAAATATAGTAAGCAAGGATACTCTTACGAGCCCCTTTGAGACTTAACTCATCTTAAGGTAAGCGCTTGCAGGCCTCTCTAACATCTTCGCCCCTCCTTTGTCTTTAGCATTGACATCCAACCACAACTCATAAATTGTCATCTAACATCTGTAGTATAGTCAACATACCCAATAGCTCCTAAGGATGTCAGACTCCCAGATCACAAATGTGGTTGCTAATGTAGCTATGGCTAGCCATGCTTTAGAGCTACCCTATTGACCTCGTGGCACATGTTGCCTACTAACGACCAATACAAGTAAATCTCGGACCTCCATGTGTCTAAGTAATCATACCTCTCTTATACTATAAATAGTGTAAAAGGCCATCAAGTAAGGGGGATAGAAATCTCTCTTTAAATCCTCTCTCTTGAACCCACCTCTTACTAGATTATTTTTTACCTAAAATACCTTAATATTTGAGATAAAAAGGAACTCTCTTTCCCCAAGCATTATCCTTACAAGTCATTAGTGTTCTGTTCCCCTTCCTTCTATTTCTCTTTGTCCTTCTTGTTGACTTGAGCATTGAAAGGTCCCACAGACACACACCCAAGGGGCTTTTTGCAGGTATTAAGGAGTACGGAACCAGCATGACCTGATAACTTCAAAGCCTTCACTTGACTAATTGAAGCCTCATCCACTCCCTACCATTCTTAATTGATTTAACTATAGTCAACACCTAATATGTTCAACTCTAGTTTAGGGAAAATTCCTTAAACCTTGAAATTTCTCTTGTTAAAAGTAGAAGGATGGTGCTTATTGTACACTACGTCATATATGTTTCTTTAGCCAAGCACTGTGTCATATTTAACAGGCAATTTTTGACCTTATGGTTTTATAACATGCTAATAATGTATATTTCTTACTTAGTATGCACAAAATAAAAGTTTTGATCATTAATTGGGTTGTTATAGTGTTGAAAGGCTTCAAGAACAATGATCAAGTAAGTTGTCATTTATGTTTGGTTATGTTGTTACTTATGGATTTTAACTTAAAAAGATGTTGATAAGACAAATGAACTGTTTCGTAGTGAAACATATGTTTGGAAAGATAGAGTATAGGAACAATTAAAGTTTAAATCTAAAAGTTTTCATGTGAGAAAACAACAAAAATTTAGTCTACAATAAAAGGACTAGGCTCTTTATAAAGAGTACAAAATATCTATTAACAGAAAGTTCCCAGAATGTCCAAAGAATATATTTTAACAAAAGGCTTAGTCTCTTTATAAAGAATGTAAAGTATTTAAGCTGAAAGGTCTTTCCTTGGTTCTAGTCCCTCAAAAGGTCTTATCAAAAGTTTCATGTTTTATAACTTCAATTCCTAAAACATTGTTATAATTTAATAACAGCATGCACTTCATAATTCCATATAAGCATCTTAATAGTATAAAGAGTAAGACTAAGAAATTCTCTACAAATAACTTAACTAAGACAACAGTAAACAAGGGGTTCAGTCAGTATCAAGTGATGACTTATGAGTTAATATACTTAGATAACTTAATAAAAATGCTTCAAAATCACAAATAGGATTCAAAAAACCACTAACTTCTATTTTTAAATTGATTATAGTTGTGATTTCACATCGAAACTTAATGTTAAGGAAACAGTAACCATATGAAGAGCTCATTGCAAGCATGTGATTACCCTATCTATTGCTTGTGCATGTTAGATGATTACTGAACCTAATGACTATTCAATCCTAATAAATATGCTACTTGTACTTAACTAAAGTTAGGAGACTAGTAATAGCAGCTTTTAGTGTATCTAGTTGATCAGTGTATGATAATGTCTCCAGTGAAGTTGCACACTAAGAGAATTTGATTAAATTAGGCATTACCTATGTAATAAGTTACCAATTGGAGATAATGCTACTTAAACAGCATAGTAGCTAGGAAAAAGCTATTATTAGGTCATCTTGATGTTACGGGACATCATTACAAACAACTATATGTAGACTAGCATCTCTAATGGCCACCTTATATTTACTTTAGGATGACATAACTTATGTTTCTAAACTCCCGAGTGTTAGAAAGTACCCAACATCGTAAATGTATATATTTTATGTATGCCATAGGGTTATAGATTATCCCAAATCTTAGGATACAGAAGACTATATTGTATTATGACTTTAAATTACAAGATAATAAATGTTTCTTTTTGTATGCATGCATGCATGAGTGCTTGTTGCGGTACACATGATAATTGTACTAGGCTTCTCTTTACCCCTTTATGTGAACTTATCTTTTAGGAAAATGTACCACTAAAGAGGTGGATTATTATGATGATTTGGATTACAATATACATAACAGTTGGGGAGATGACATAAATTATGACACTTTGAGGAGAAGTGATTCGAGACATATTTGTTATGTTGTCCAGATGCTCAATTGATGTTATAGTATCTGTATCTTTGTATTTATTGCATAATTCAATTATATTAGTTGTACCCTTCAAGTTTAGTGGAGTTGGCTTATGTACTATGTTTATTGTTATGTTTAAGATTGACTTGCAATATTGTATTTTCGTTAGACAGTTGAATTTGTGGTGTAAGTTAGACTCTTAGAACCACTTGGAAGTTGTATTTAATAGGTGACTAGTAGTTATTATAGCTTATTGTTGATTGCAAGACAAGTTATAAGCTTTAACATGCTCTTATTATGAAAAGGACACATGATGAAGTTATTACATTCAAGTCTAGAGCATTACATCTTTCTTATAGGATACTTGAAATATCCCAAATCTAATGGTTAAATAACTGAGTATCAACATAAAATGGTAAATTCAAAATTATGCTCAATTATTTCTCAACTACAATATGTACATATATGTAAATTACTAAAATAACCTTGTTAAAATTAATTTTCCATAAACATTTCAATAAATTATTTTATAAGATATTATGGAATTAGAAATAGAATAATTTACCAACTTAACCTTAATATTATGCATATTAAATAGGTAAGTATGTTAGTCTTTTTAGCTTAATTGAAGAGTTGGGAGAGAAATATAGTTACAAGAAAATTATAATAGACATTTAAAAATTGTAAACAAAATTTCCCTAAACCTTCTTGTACTATCGTTCTATGTAGATAGATAGAGAGAGAGAGATCCACATCTAATAAAGCTTTATTCACTCAATTGGAAGGTGTCTTTAATGGATGTAAGGCTCCTAATCATGGTTCTACATCCTATTTGGCGAATTTCCTTAAATTAAAATTCAATTAGAGTTAAATTCAAGATTAATTTGATAGGTCATTATCTTGACAATGTTTGTTGAAGCAAATTAAAGAATTAAAGGGACATCATTTAGAGCAGTAGCCCCTCTAATGGTTCACATGGATCTTAAGGTATCGTTAAGTGGGTTATGATCTTAAATGAGCTCTCATAGATATATGTTGTGGTAAATCCTTCGATCTATTTATTTAGTATGCTTAATTACTATTGCAAGGAGGAGTTCATGAAGGTTTAACTAGGTTTTTATGTAGGTTTCAAGCAATTCTTAAAGAAGTTAGAGCTTTAATTAAGGTAGGTTCTATAGATTTGTGCTTAATTTAAATTTGATTGATTGAGGTAAAGAAATTTGACGTTTAGACATAATTATGATGATTTAATGAAAGTTAAGTGGGTTTAGATGCATGATAGGTGATTATCGCTGCTTTTAGTGTTTTATGGACATTTGATTTGTGTTTGTTTTTATTAATTAGTATGAATCATGATAATCAATGTAAAATCATGTTAATTATGTGTTTACTTAATGAATTTGATGAAAAAATTAATATAAATGGGTATGGGATGCTTTGTGCCACTTATAGTAGAATAAAATGAGTATTTGATTGATTTATCATGCATAATTTGATTTGATTTGGGTACATTTATGTTACGGATGATATATTTGATTGAAAAGATAATTATGAAACTAAATTAATGCATGTGTATGTCTATGCCATGAGCCTTACAATGGTTGTGGGCTTGATTTTACTTTTGTTCATATTTTTTATTCGATTAGTAATTAGTAACATATTTAGGTAATATTTATATGAGCACTCAATGTTATGAATCGTATATGAATTAATTTTGAGCTCAATTGATAAGTTTAAATATGGTTATGTGGCTAGTGATTTGAACTTGATTCTATTTCTATTCATGTTACAGTATGATTTCCAATAGATTCTTGCACTATGGACGGAACAAGGAGTTGAATTGGAAACATTTTGAAAATTTTAGAGTTAAATAAATAAATGTTAGTAAATTTAAAGGAAATTTTTCTAAAAATTTAATTAAACATGATGAACATATGATGAAAATTAATGGTGCTTTTCAAATGGGTTTTGAATATGCAAAGTCTTGTTGAAATGGCATCTTTTAACTCATGAAATCCAATAAACCTTCAAATAAAAAGTGTTTAGTGTTGAATATTTTTTGGAAAAATCCACACATCTTTAATCATGCTAATCATGTTCATACTCACTTTCAAAGTGTTATTCACTGGATGCCACATTAATGATCCATAACTGTAACAACTCGATCAGAACTCTTCTCATCGAGATATTATCAGCTTTGATGTGAGTCGTTGTACCGTTTTATCTCTTAATACAACAGCTTCTCAAGAAATTACTCATTTTAAGACTCACCTAGTCTAAGTATGCTTAATTTTGGAATTTTGGTAAACCCCAAGACACTACACTAAAAATTATCTCAATGATTAAAGTTCCATCACCTAGTATTTTTGAGGTATTACAATCCACCACTCACAGAACTGACGTCCCCATCAATTTCATTACACAAGCTTAGGTTCACTACCAAGTAGGGAGTTCAGCTTTCTGATTAGTGGCCTGCTTTATTACTATAGTAACAAATCGACCAGAACTCCTCTCACTAATGTATTATTCGCTTTATTGTAATATGCCACACGATTTTGCCCTTGATGTAGTAACTTCCCAAGACAATTATCCATCTTATAGTTGGCCTAATTTAAGTATGCTTAACTTCGAAATTATGATAAACTCTAAATTACTATACCAAAAAGTACCTTGATAATTAGAATTTCGTTACCTAACATTTAAGGAGTATTATAATAGGCTTTTAAATTCATCAAATTTGTACTTATTAGTGAGATTTACTTCAATGATTAACTTATTTAAATTGAATGTTTAGCCTCACTTCATGATTATCATATTCCAAAATCATAAACATAATTGTAGGTAATTAACATCAATAGTTTTGAATCAAAACTTATTAGAATAGTACTTTTCTTCTTAAATAAGGGATGTGGAAATTTGTTCGTGAAGAGAATATTCTAAAGTGATAATTTTCCATCACAATAATAATAATAATAATAATAATAATAATAATAATAATAATAATAATAATAATAATAATAATAATAATAATAATAATAATAATGTTAAATAAATAAGGAAATGATAATTAAATAGAGAATCTAGGTCCTCCTTTGCTACGTAAACTAGCTCGACTCATTGACGTAATCGGTTCAAGTAAATCAAATCGATTCACTTTGTAGAATCGAGTATTTAATAAAACTTAATTAAATTAAAATAATTCCCACAAGGCTTATTAAAGTAATAATCAACTAATTAATTAAAGTAATAATTAACTAATTAAATTTAGTTGAGCTAATTAATTAAATCTTAAAATTAATTTAGGCCAAACCACGTAATTGGGCTAGACTTTAAAAAAAAAAAAGAATTATACTAAATAGTGAGCTTATTTTGAGCCTAAGTTATAAACCATAAGTAATTATATTTGATTAAAAAATTTAAGATTTTGGACTTGATTGACCTTAGCAAGATGTAATAAACTTCATTAGTCATAATTAACTTCGAGTAATCTTAATTGACTAGTTCTTTTGAATTCTAATTTTGACTTAGATTGTGATTGTTCAAACCTCTAAGTATGTAGTAGTCATTGCATATTATGTATATGTTAGTTGAATTAAACCGGACTAATATGTAAACTTAGCTAAATTAATTATGTGTTGCTTGTACTTAGTCTTGTCGAGTTGGAGGATGACATCCTTAGATTAGGTTTATGACTATAATCTTAAATACTAAGATGATATAGTAGTAGGCACCTAAGCTATAGTGATGGTGCAACAAGTAGTGGATAGGAGAAAACTACAATGGACACAAACAATGAGATTAGAAGGAAGCTATTGCTAGTTTTATATAGAGTAATTGTTATATGAGAACTCCAGTCGCTATAAGCAGATTTAAAAGTGAACTCTATACAAAACTACTTTGATTATAGTTTTAACATTAGAGATGTGATGGTTTGACTATCCTTGTCAAGCCTCGATTACCTACGGTAATGAGAATTTGATCCTTTTAATCTTATCGTAATAATAAGTCATGAGCTACTCTAATTTTCAATATACTAGAAAGGTATTGCTTGCTTACACTTAAAATATATCTAAATAAATCTTGGTTGCTGCATTAGAATTAGGTATATATGTTATTACGATTGCGTGTGCCTGAGTGGCTAATAAGTTAGTAAATTCTTTCTTCTACCATTTCAGGTTTTAATATATTTGCTGGTGATTTTATTATAAGCTTGTTTACTACCGTTGCGATAGGAATCTAGATGAGATGTCTAGACAGTTCTTTAACTTAGATTTTCCTTCTTCTTTCTTTTTTTTTTTTTATGTTTTAGATATCTTGGACGTTCTCTTTAGAGTCGGTTTGGGGTTGTGGACCTTTGTAAAAGGGCTATTGTCATACTTGATGCATTTTGCAAATATATGTTTACTACAAATGAAACTAATTAATAATTTTCTGAGAATTAAGATGGGTTAAGATTAATATGATTCAATGGTGTTAGTAGTCTAAACATGTCTTACTTAAATAGGATACCTAGAGGTCTGTCATTGCCTTTTTGGGTTTTGAAGTGTGAAAGTATTTTAATCCAATTATTGACCGATAAAATTATAGGGGGTTAAAACTGAACCCATAAGCTAATATATATTTAAATGAAATATATTAAAATTAATATTTTATGAAAAAAATAAACCTCGGCCTGTTTGCTTAGTTCTATGGTTCTGCTTGCTAATAATTTTTATCTTGAATTTTGATGCGATAGTTTTTTTTTTTTTACCCACGTATGAGATAAAAATAATTTACTGCCATTTTATTAGTAAGATGGTGGAAGGATATATCCAATGGGCATTTTCTTGTTTTCCTTTTTGGCCAAAGAAGTAATTAGTTATAAAGGGATTGGTATTAAATTAATTAATAATTGTGGAAGGGAAAAACACTGTCATTAGATGCCATACTACCCAATTTGCCCTTGGGAGCTACACTACAAGGCATTGTATGGTTGCTGAATCTTATAGGACACGACATGCGTGCGTGGTTGATCAAATGACCATGGAGATTGCAAAGACTATTAAATAAGACTTGTAATTGAATATCTATCACACATGACGGTATATAATTAATGGACGGTTAATTAGAAGAATTTTTTCCTTCTGTAGTAGGTTTCTTATTTTTTTCAAAGCCTCTCGATAGTAACTAAGAGATTTCAAAATTACTTTTCGAGAACACAAAAACTTCTTTATTAGTCCAATAAGGAAGTTTCATTGTAATTACCTTGACATGAAAATACGTAATTGAGGCATCTAGTCTAACCTGGTGAGAAGAAAAAGTGCCAAACTGTTTGGGATAGAAGAAAGAATGGGAGAGGGGAAAAATTGGGAAGGGATCTATTCCTTTTCTTTGTTTGATAATGAGTGGAAAGAGGGAGGAAAGGGATTTAGGAGGGAAAGAAAAACCTTTCTTTCCACACTTGAAGGGAATAAAAAGAAAAATTAATAAAATAATATAAATGCCTTTCAAATAAAAAACATACTTTAAGTTTCAAAGATATATTAATATTTTAGCATATTTTAAAAAAATATATAACCAACTTTCCTCCTAAAATCATTTCTTTTCTTTCCCCTATATTATTTCCTTCCACTTCCATTCCTCCTTAATTCATTTCCGCGTTCCAAACATATATATAAAGAGACCGAAGAACAGAGGGAAAGGGGAGAAAGGAGTGCTGATGAGGTCAAATCTGATTGGTAGAGTCAATTTTATCAATTTCTCTTTCTTTCATGATGTCATTATTCTGGCTGGCAGAGCCAAATGACCACGACTCTCACCCTAGTTTGTGTCATTTTTGTTGAAAAAAATAAAGAAAGAAAAAGTTTTAATGTAGACGGTAGTTAAAGTTCCATGAAAGTCAATTACTTTTAAAATGCATCATGATTTCGATTTTAATAGGTTGTAAGACTAGGAATAGACATCGTTGGGTAACGTCAGTCGTAGGATGAAAAGTAAGCCTTATCATAATTTTCAATTACTTGAACTTTTTTTTATTTTTCTTTCCCCGTTACTTTCCTTTTTTTTTTTTTCTTTCTTTCTCTCTCTCTCTTTTTAATACGAATATTCCACCATATTAAGCATTTCTTGGCTTAGGACCGTCCCACCGATAATTTCTTTAATAGTTGCTTTTTGGCCGCATAATAACTCGTGTATGTCATACTTACGACATATTTATCCCTCCTACTTTTCCTTTCTCACACTCTCCTCTGCTTTATATATTTTTTTTTCAACCACCATTGAAACTCTACGATTGTGGAGGCAATAAAGTGGGGCTGTGTCAACATGGAAATAATAATAAGGATAGAGAATTTTATGGTAATTTTTTTAATAAATGAAAATAAATACGATTGGTAAGACTTTTTTTTATCTATTTCAACAAGGCATATATTGTGGTTATAGTTTTTTTTTAATCATTATTAATGCCATTCTAGCATTAGTTTTTCTTTTATCTTTCTATATTCATTTGTTATGTATATAATTTAACTTTGTAATTTTTTTATTTTCTTGAGTAAACTAATTTTCTTTTATATTTTAAACTTCAATAAATTGTTGATTTTATATTGTACATACACAACATAGATACGCGGGTGCATCTTTGCTAATAAGACATAATTTTAGAAACTCTTTTCTTTGTTATATCTTTTATGGTATTATTAATACATTTTAATAATTTTTTTTCCATATTATATTATAATTTATAGTTGAGTTATTCGGTTTTAAAACCTTATATTCCTTAATTAATTTTTTATAATGGAAAGAAACTTTATATTTTGCTTGTATTTTTTTTTAAGCTTTAAAACATATTGCACAGACTCTTTAACTAGTGATATTTAGTTTCAAAAGCTTTTTCTTTTTTTATACTCTATTTTTTAATTGTATCAATAATGTATTTTCATTATTTTATTAGTCAAATCATGTCCTATTATTATAACATATCATAATATATAATTTTTGAAACTGTTTACATTTTATATCTCGTATTTTATGATATTATTACTGCATTTTAATAATTTTTTTGTCATATCATATAATAACATATAGTTGAGTTATTCAGTTACGGAATCTTGTATTACTTAAATAATTTTTTAATGTAGTCTTTTATAATGGATAAAAACATTATATTATATTTTTATTTTAAAAATAAATTATAATTATTATTTAAATTTTTATCGATACATGCACGAGGTTTTTAATTAGTGTTTTTATAATTTTGAATCCTCTCAATCGTAGTAGGTTATAGGTATCGAAACAGGCGTGTGATAGTTAATGAAATTTATATCCTTAATAAATGTATGAATAATTAAAATAGGCAGCACCATCTTAAAGTCATTATTTATGAACATGCTTATTCAACACAAAAGATCTTTTTCTTATCTTTTTTTTTCTTCTATTTAAATCTTGAATTTGGTAAGAATAAAACACGAAAAAAATAGCAATATAATTATATATATACCTATTTTAAAATTAAATACATAACAAATCTCTATAAATTTCAATTTATCAATTTTTTATTTTATTCATTTTGCATATAGACTAATTTAAATATCCATTTTCAATGTATAAAATACATGTATATTTTATTTTTTTCTCTTAAAAGTATATGAATTTTTACTTTTCAATTCTCATATTGTAATCTTCTTCATTCACACCATAATTATGAAGCATAAATGAATAAGGTAACGTTGCAAATTCAATTTCAAATAAATACAAATTGGACATAAAATAAATACAAATAAGACACAAAAATAGAAAGAAAAATTCAAATAGCTAAATGGGCATATAAAAAAACAATTCAAACAAAACCTAAACAAGCATGGGAGTTCATCATGTTCTCTGAAACTTGTCTTTTCTATTTTTTCTTTTTTCGTTTTTTGTTTTCCACAACATTAGAAAAAAATTTTAGCCCCAAAAAAGTATTTCTCTTTTTAAATAAATTTCCCTCCTTCATTTTTTCCATTTCGATTTGCTTACAAAGTTTTTCGTTTTTTTTTTTTTTTTAATTTCGTATATTGGAGTAAGAAGAGAGTGAAAAGTATCTCCTTTTCTTTTAAGAAATCACAATGTATATAGTAATGGTTATCTTTGCATACAAATAGTATAGATTTGAATCTCTCATGCCATTGGAATTATCAAAAAGAAATAAAAATTGTAATACAACAACTCGCATTATCTTTTTTTTTTTTCTTATTATAATATGATTTATCTCACTGAAACCAGTGTCTATATTTGGAACATTTTATTTTTAAGGAAAATTGCAATTTGGGGACCACCTCCAAAAAATTTTTAAATTTACACAGACTCCAGCACTCACCATCCAAGAAATAAGTATGCACTTCGCCCCTTCCTCTTTTGCTAGTTAGGCTTTCATATATAAAATAAACTTATTAAGATATTGACATGCCTGTTTTATTCATATATTTAATTAATTAATTTAACTAAGCCTAAAAAATAACTAAAAATAAAAGATCATTTCCATATAAATGCTTATATAAACTTATTTTACAGATAAAACCTAATAAAGAAACGGGGCTCACAATTGTTTTATTGGAGGTACGTACATATTTTTAAAAAATTTAGATCCATACTATTTTTAATGTTTACTGGAGTGGTTCGCAAAATTTATCCTATCTTTCGGTAAAATGATTTTTAAATCAGGCACCACCGAAAAAAACACTCTCTATAAAAGCTCAGTTACCTTTTCTTCTCATCATTATTTCCTTGTCAATAATTGCTACATTTTCTAAACGTTCTTTATAGGTGGAGAAATAGAAGTAGAAGCATTTGTTTAGGTGCACCTCTTTTTACATACTATATGTTAAATGGAAAATGTTCTTAAGATACATTCAAATTTGTTGACAGGGCTCTTTAGACATAAGCTCTTTTGATCCATCCAAATCTAATATGTTTCACCACTTAGAACTCGTTGCTATAGGCTCCAGGCTTAAGCCTGGCTCGATCGAGCCTAAGAAGCTTCTTAACGACTCAAACACACAAGATAAAGATAAGACATCAATTCAATCACTACTTTCAATATAAACGGGATAAGTTGGACACTACGTACCCACTTTCTCATACTTATGGGACAAGATCCTGCCTATTAACTGTCCTCCAACCGCCGATGTCACTCCACTATAAATACCAAGTCACCACCTAATGGTAAATCTATTTACACTCTGCGTACTAAGTTTTCCTATTACTCCAAAGCACCTTCTATTCTCCAAGAATTTACTGTTGATTTAAGTATCGGAGTGACTATATTGAACAACACCCTAGCATTCCTTTATAATGTTTTTTTTTTGCAAGCTTACTACTTGTAAAGTATAGTCATTACCGACAAATACCTTGAGATAACATTTGGCACCGTTTATAAGAATCTAAATTCCTATACCTAAAACCTCAAGCACTCTAAACACATTTCTTATAAGTAATTCATAGACATCATGTCTCACCACAACGAGCAAAAGAACCACTAGATGACGAACAACTAAGCTGCGAGCAACCAGTCCCTCCTGACGATTGCACTAGAGGAGCGCTTGGAGTATACAAAACGCCTAGCTAAAGAGTATACTACTTAAAATAAGCTAATCAGCGGTCGCTTCAAAGAGGCAAAGAGGTGTAGCGCATAAACCTACCCCACCTCCCCCAAAACTTTGGATGCCTACATTGGGCAAAACAACTACCAACAATAGCAGTAGAATAGTAGGGATCGGCAACCTGACCCCTACTGTAGCAATAGCCATCAAGGTTTGTAGCCTTCCACTATCAAAATTTAGCTAGTAATAAGCAAGTAGCTAACTCGTAGGGAGTACCAACTCAATCAATATCACGCCAAGCTCACTCGGCAAACGATGCCAACCTTAACGAGCTCCATGCAATGGTAAGAAGGCTCTCTAAGTAGTAAGAGAGTAAGGCCGCTTGCGAGATTAAGCTAATCACCAGCAATAATACCTCCTTCACTAGGAGTGTCCAGGACGAAGTGTTGTCTCTCAATAGTAAACTTCCGTCCCTTGACCACTATGATGGCACAGTTGACCCTGATGGTCACCTCCTTCATTCCGCACCCTTATGAACTTTCATGGTCATAGGGATGTCATAATGCGCAAGGATTTCCCAAGTAACCTGAGGAAAGCAGCTCGAATATGGTTTAACCACCTCCCTAACAATTCTATCAACTCCATTGACGAGCTGGTGTGGAGATTCAGCCTCTACTTCAGGGTTAGCAAGATTTCGTCCAAGGACATGTCATCCTTGTACCTCATAAGGTAGGGTGAAGGGGAATCCTTACGCAACTACGTAGCCTGGTTCAACAACGCCATGGTCAAGTCCCTTAGCTAGATAAGGGAGTTACTGTTCATACCGCCCAGCTTGGCATCAGACCTTTAGGAGACTTCTTCCGGTCGCTTACAAAAAGCAAGCTTAAGACCCTAGCCAACTTCTAGAATAAAGCCCAGAAGTACATCAACCAAGAGGACAATATTTGTGCTAGGTGCGATGCCAACTGAGAAAGGTCGAGTGGGAGGTAGGATAAGGACAAACTGTTCATAAAGGATCACCTTCGCTGAAAGGTGCCAAGCAAACCTAAAAGAGAAAGCTCGGTAAAGAAGAAGCGCTAAACAGTACGAGATTTACTCCCTCCTCGCATTTATATAAAATATATACCCCTAAATAGACCCATTGCTTAAGCCTATTTTGAAGTAAAGCACTAGAATTTGCTCCAAAAGCCTTAGAAAATGTAGAGAAACCCTAGTTATTGGAACTTCGATAAGTACTGCCAGCTCCACAATAACTACGGCCACACCACAGACGAGTGCTTCCTGCTGAAGAATGCCATTGGGTATGCCATCCAGCGAGGCTTCTTCAATGAATACATGGCCCATCAGAAGAATGACGATTGTTCCAATGATGGTGGAGACAGGGCACCTTAAAGGTAACGGACTGAGATCACCCACATCAAGTAGAACAATGACCTCTATAACAACCATGCCCCTAATGGCATCATTAACGTAATTATGGGGAGGCCATACCTTGGGAGCCAACCAAACACTAGTAACTCGGTTAACACCCCATTAGAGATGGTGGTTGTAAAGGAGAAGAGACAGAAGTTGGATGCTTTCATCTCCTTCTCTAATGAAGACCTTGAAGGGGTTGATACAACCTATCAAGATGCCCTAGTAAAAGGGGTGAGAATCTCAAATTTTGAGGTCCTAAATATTATGGTGGACACTAACGATTCCACTAATATGCTTTTCCTCCATACTTATGAGAGGATGAGGAAGAAGCTACCAATGAAAATGAAGCTGTAACACCATAATCTAATCGGCTTCAACGGAAGTATGGTTCAAGCCAAGGAGATCATCATGTTAGATATGGAACTTAGCGATGACGAGCACGTAGCACGACAACCCATAGAATTTTTCATGATTGACTGTCCCTTACCTTACAATGCACTCTTAGAAAGACCAAGCCTAAATGTGTTTGGAGTGATCACATCCTCCCTTCATCTAAAGGCTAAATTTCCGATCCCAACCGAGGTGGGAGTATCCAGGTGTGATGAAAGGCTCTCATGAGAACTGTACATTAAGGCTGCTAAAGGAGATGGCATCTTCACTCTAGAGACCAACCCATAAGAGAAGCTGCTAAGAGGGGCGAACCAGGGGAAAAAAAATAGAAGAAGTCCATATCAGACCCTTACCCAAGCAGACTACGAGAGTTCAGATTGAGACCCTACCCAAAGTAAAGGACGAAATTATCACTCTACTGTAGGTAAATTCGAATAGGTTCGTTTGATCGGCATCAGACATGCCTGGAATCTCACCCGTCCTAGCAACCCATAACTTCAATATTGACACTACAGTACAATATGTCTAGCTCTTCACAATCATGTTATCGATGTGCATCTCCATATTACACTCGATTTGGGGCTTGAACAATTTCATCACCATCTGTTGGTACGTAGCCCTTGCATTTTTCAAATCAAACAGCATCACGGTATTGCAGTACATGCTGTAATCAATGATGAAGGAGGTATAGACTTCATCATTTGGGTCCATTTTGATCTAGTTGTACCTCGAGAAGGCATCCATAAAGCTTAGTAAGGCCTGTTCCGAAGTGGAATGATCATTGGGAGATGGAAATAGTCTTTAAAGCAGGCCCTAAAAGTTTAAGATGGATGTGCAACATCACTAGAACCTGTCTTATGAGTTGTTACATAATACAGTTCCTTACAACGAATTGCTATGTGACTTTACAATTTACAACATATAGAAAGTTAGCATTTTTCCCAATAACTGGGATATTTGTATCTAGCTACTAAAAGTTTTGAAAGTTTTTCATTATGTTACTAAGACTTTCTCATAGGTTTATAAGCCCAATGTTCACTTGTTTATTATGTCAGCCATTAGTATATTTGGTGTACTGCTTCAGACTTATGAGGACCCAAACTTGTACGCATGCGTATACAATATAACGTTAAAATGCTTAATTTATTATAAAGACATTCCTTGTATTTATCTTATAGCAACTATTCTAAATCCTCATTGTAAAACAGAATTATTACTAATGTATTTGAAAAATTATTACGGTTACGTTCAAGATCTAACAAATTCTTAAGACATGTACAGCTTGGAAGGACACTAGGAAGTGTTGGCAGCAATGACCGACATAGAGGAGATGTTCAACCACTACCAAAGTCAATATGGTGGCTAATCTTCAGTCTTTCATTCGCTACCCACCAAGGTGCAGCATTACTCATTTTTGGGTGAGTAGTTACTAACGCAAAAATTGAAATGGCAATGGTCCAATATCTGAGATACAGCACTACACCAATACGAATTTTAAGTTTTTATGAGAGTATCTCTATAAAGGACTTTGATATTTTAGAGTGGTAGCAAAAGTATAGAAGAGACTACCCATTGTTATCTCGCATCGCCCATGAAGTATTCACTACTTCAACTTCAGCTATCGTTGTTGAGCAAGCGTTTAGTACAGCAGGCCTAAGCGTCAACGAACACCAATCCTCCTTATCTATTGTCAACATTAAGGAAAATGCTTGCACAAAAGGTTTGTACAAGGCGACCTGTAGACAAAAAGAACCATGCGAGACAAAAAGAACCATACAGGACATCAAGTAAGGAAAATGATTACTTCAGTAACTGGAACTGATCTGATAGAAGCCGAAGCTCAGTTGCGGGTTCCACTTCTAGTCACAAACATAAACAGCTATCTCAACAGGAGACATAGTATGTTCGTTTCCCATATTTTCTAAAAAAGTTTTATAACATAGAAAAATCTTTTTTCCCAATTATTCAAAAAAAGTAAATGGCATGGTTTTCCCAAAAGCGGTGATCTAGCATTAGGTTTTTCTAAATTATAACTGACTAAAATTATTTTCATTCAAAAAATTTAAATCGGATAGTTACAAACACTTGGATTCTTTTAGCAAAACGTAAAATTGACCAACAAACTAAAGGTTTTCTAAAAATCCAAATCGAATTACGGCAGTCTAATTCCGATTAGTAGATACGTAGGCAACTTTCAAGCAACCGTAAAATGCAATAAAAAATATTTTCCCTCTGACCATTTTACTCTACTCAATCAGATTAGTTATTCATATTGTAAGAGACTTTTCCATATTTTACTTTTTGTTCGTTTTTAATGTATACTTTTATAGAAAGATGAAAGAAAAAAAAAAGGGGTTGAAGGATTAGTAAGGAAAGAGGAAAAAAAAATATATGTAAGGGAAAGGAAAAAAACAGAAAAAATATGTAAAAGGCCTTGAACCGGCCTTGAACCAACAGCTCACGAGTTAGTTACGATTTAGCATAACCCTGACCTATGAACTGGCGATTTAGGGTTGGTTCAACTTGGTACCTACCTTTAATCAACCGCCCTTGGACCTTAGTCACCTGCACATAAGAATAGTACAGGCGTAGGTTAACTTTGGAGAATTTCTCTAAATAATTATTAAACTCTACCTCTTACAAGTCTTAGTAGCACTTCCCAACGCCTTTCGAAGGCCCTTTACCTCTTTCCAAGCAGCATCATATTTATTTAGTTGAAGTAGCTCGTGACAGTTGTATTGTAGAGAAACACGAGCTACCGTTAATACAATTAGAAGTGAAGTACGTCAGTGTAAAAATAAGAAAGACTTACCTACCAGATAAACGTGCTTAAGTGGCCCGCCATCCCTAGGGTCACCCCTACCTTCCCTAGACAACCCCTCGAAGACAGCCCAATTGCCGGTAGTATAAGACCCCAAAGAAGCCTGGTAGTTGAGTGTTCAATGCCACAGTATAAGATCATTAGCGCGAACTTCCCACTTTGGCCTTAAGATCTTTCCCCTAGTTTTCTTCATTTCCACCTTGGAAACTTACCTCAAGAACTCTTCATCCCGGGAGATGTACAACACCTCTTTGAAAGAGTTCAGCTTAATCCCCAGCAATTTAAACTTGTTAAGGATGTCAAGAAATTCTTCTCCCATGTCATCAACACACTAGTAGGAATGTGCCATCGACCATTCGTTCTATTTCCCCCGACTTAAGGCGGCCCTTGCCAGCGGCTTCTGTTTCTTAACTCCAAGCGTTGCTTCCCTCGAAGTCTCAAGCGCCTTCCTCTTTTACCCTACCATTGCAAAAGGGTTCACCATCTGTACCTACTGCTCCTCCTTGTCGGTAGGTTCCTCCCCTAAAATAATGGGCTCGGCAATGCAAATGGAGGCAGGGGGGAAGGAAGCATAATGGCAACTAGCTTTGCCTACAGTAGTTGTGTTAGGGAAGCAATAAGTATCCCTTCAACAATAGCCACTGGTGGGATCTTGTTGGTCTCCCTAGCCCTTGAACTCACCTACACTGCTTTGCCTTTTGGATAAGAAGCCTTAGTCCTTGCTTACCGATGGCTCATCAACTCGTCTACAAAGGGATGGGCTACCGTAGGGCCAAATTTTCACTTGTAAAAATAGATTGAAACAGTAAGGGAGATAAAAAGTGAGACAAACCAAAGAAACCACTACTACTATTCATAAACTCTACTATGAGCGGCACGGACAAGGAAGTTCCCCCATTCTACAGAGTAGGCTTTAGATAAAGTACCTCAACACTAGCACAATAAACAAAGGCCCTTGCAAATATAATGAACCTCTACCTTCGTCTCACTTCTTGACCATGGCCTTCTATATGCTGGGGAAAAGCTCAGAGATTGAATAATACTCCCTACTGTCTCCACGGAATTAATCTCCTAACCATGCCTAGGGGCTATAAAGACATGAATCTCTCATGTTGCTTCCACGTCATTGGGGCAAAGTTCTTTTTGGGCCCCGATTCAGACTAGCTCGGTCCACCGCATCCAAAAATCTGCCTCCTCAGGCGATTCAATCACCATATAGTTGTCTTGCCAACCCTTTATAAAATCCATAAGGTTGTAGAATATTTTCTTTCTTAGATAGGGCTATAGGTACGACTACCATCCCCTTCCCCTAAATATGCTCTTCCACATATAGAAGTGGTTGAAGAACTCGAGAGTGGCCTTTATCACCAAACACTCACATAACGTCTAAAACCCCTTCAACACCCTTCACCCATTAGGAAGGACCTCTGCCAAACTACATCGATGGAAGTTGAAGAGATCTTTCTCGAAGTGGCTTAGGGAGAGGTACTGCTTGAACTCTAGACACTTCTCAAAAATTACAAAGCACCTCCCCAATAACAAGGCCACATGCTCCTGCCTGCTTAATAATCATATCTGCTACGTAAGGATTGCTTCAACAATGAAGTTACCCAAGACTCAACTGGGGGCAGTAGGTTTGCTCTTACTCACTAGGCTACTAGGCCCCTTTCCTATCTTAGGCACATCGAACAAATCCTTGGAAGGGAGTAGAGGGGCGTGTACATATACATCCCTCGGGATGGTTGATATCAGGCAAGTGCACTCATCAATTTTAATATAGCGGATGTGAGTCCGAGTCGATCCCTTAGAAACTTCAAGTACTAATATTAACCTTAGCTTTATTATCTAACCAGAAAATTATGAAGGGTTGAATTAATTAAAAATACTAAAATTAACAAACTAACCTAATTATGAGACTTGATTAAGCAATTTAGAAAGCGATAAAACTAAGAACGACTTCAAGAAGGTAATAACATATTTAGGAATTATTTCCCCTAGTATTTAACATGTGACCGCTTAAAATATATTCAATTCAATTTCTATTATTCTTGACCGGAGGGATTCACAATTAAAATTAATACTTTTCTCAAGCCTATTAACCCTAATCCTAAATTATTTACCGGAATCTCTTCGCTTAGTAATATAATTTAGAATCGCATTAATATATAATGAATTCCCACACAAACAAACAACTTTCTGGAAGAAACATATATCTTATTACACATGTGATTTCTCAATCATCATGCATAATATCATATGTTGATACTCTAGAAATATCAATTAACAATTAAATAACATAATTGAATCAAGAAAAAATAGAAACTTGATTGAAAATTATAAATCCAACCAAGAGTCACATGAAACCCTAGGCTCCATAATCTTAAATACACGAATTCTAAGCTATCATAATTAAACTAAAAACGAGTTCCAACAAAATTAATAAATCAAACATGAAAAACCCCTTTTGTTGATGATGAATCTCTTCAATCTTGAAGTTGGATGTTGCTTTCGCCTTTTTTCTCTCTTTCTCCTAAAGTCTTTTCTCTTTTGAATGTCTAATCTTGCATGCAAAACCCTAGTATGTCCTTTTATAATGTATTGAAAGGTTTCCGTTTTCGTCACAAGATACGGCCTGGGACACAGACGTGTCCCCAGGTCGTGTAACTTTCTGACCTCAGCATATTTTCCTGGATGAACACAACTGTGTCCCAGACTGTGTAACTTCATAACTCCTTCATTTGAACTCCGAATTGAGTAAAACTTAATTTCTTTTCTTCGTTTTCGATCCAAGAATACGTTCAAATCTTGAAATCAAAATTTTACTCAATTAAATATCAATTTCTTTAAAGAAAACCAAAAATATATGGAAAATACTTTAAAATCACCATGTAAAATATATTTAAAATAAGAGTTATCAAACTTCCCCACACCTGAGCATTTGCTTGTCCTCAAGCAAATAAATCAAAACAAAAATTTCGGGACAAGAAACGCTAAACAAAATTTATCACTATTTAGGAAAACGGTAAACAAATACACTTGACTCTAAGAAAGGTGAGAAAAGCATTTTCAATTAACTTGCAATAGTAAAGTCAATCAATTTCACCATTAACAATGTCATAATTTCACCCGACCATATTCGAATGCTCCAACAATATTTAATACTAAAGTTCACTAGTTAATTTATGGAAATCAAAGTTTAACCAAGTCATTTAATTAAGGATTCCTAAACTAGAAATTAGATTTAACATTTCGCCAACTGAGAAAGAGTCATAAAAATTTTGTCTATTTGACTAAAGTGTAGACAATTCTCTCTTCAATCTCATTAAGCACCATAATCTAAAACAAACACATTTTACATCCACTCATCCTCTGATCATCCCCCTAGTTCATGCTTTTGTTGGGAGGTCTTTTAAATTTACTTTATTTAAGCACAATTGTGTTGGTAGAGAGAAAGAATCTCGCTCTTCTGACGGACCAAGACCGATCCATACCAACTTATTCCTTATATTGATAGCGGGAAAGAACCTTACTCTTCTGACGGACCAAGACCGATCCATACCAAAACTTCTTTTTTTTCATTAGAATTGGCATTGGGACTCAATCTCGCTCTTCTGACAGACCAAAACGAATCCTTACCAATTTTTTCTATTCATACACTTGTTATTACTTTTGACCTCCAAGGATTGTGATTTTTCAGGGGTTTCTTAAAAGAAGAATTTCATTTGTTTGTTTGCTAAAAATTATAGGGCTCTAAAAATTTCTAAGAAAAAGGTATACATAAAAGTAAATTTAAAAATAACCATGACTAACTCTCAACTAGTGATGTTACTCCAATCTCAAGTCTTAGAATCCCAAGCTAAATAACTCGTAACTTTGCCTTCCACAGATTTGACTAATTAATTCTAGTAAAGTATAATAAGATCAATAATCATCAAGATGACACAATTGATTTGGCCCAACACTTGTTAATCACCTATTGCAAGTTAACTTAAAAATTAATTGGTTCAAATGTCAATAATTGGTCTCCTAAACAATAACAAATTCATATATATCCCTTCCCCATACTTAATAACGTACAGTGTCCTCAATGTACGACTAAAAAAGCATGGTAGCAAGAAATGAAACAAGAAAAATCAGCATAGAAAATAGGAAATATATTTATTGAAAAAGAAACTAATATTTCCCTGCCAGTAGAAAATAAGGTGAAGAAGTTCAAAACAAGGAAGCATCATCATTACATGTCTGATTTCATATGCCTTGGCCAACGAAAAACAATACACAAAAAAAAGGAACTAAGAAGAGGGATCAGAATCCGTCTCTTCATCATCCTCATCAGATAGTACCTCCGCCATGGTTGCATCATCGTCGTTGTCACTGCCCTCAACACCCTCTTCACTTCCCCCAGCTGCCTCTTCCTCACCATCCTCATCATTGTCTTCCACACCACACTCTTCATCCTCTTTCTCACTCTCATTATCCTCATCATTTGCAGCCGACTCTTTCATCTTGAGAAATTTATCCATTTTGTCTTGACGGATATGAAGTTTATCCATACTTTCTCGGATATAGCGAACCTCAGATATTAAAATATCAAATTTGTCTTCAAAGCTTGCGGAAGACGTCTGGCCTCGAGATGTGCTGCATGAGTGTCGACCTTGACGTCTCATTAGTAAAAGGTTCATGAGTCGGAATGACTGAAGTCGCATAGGAGTGACTTGATTGACTAAGGTAAGTGAGGGCAAAACGATAACCTTAGTTCGCATGGCCTGCAAGAGTAAGGTGATGTAGGGTCACAACAAATATGCCCTTTCATCTGTATAGTGGTGGCTTGATGGCTAAACAGTTCAGCGAGCTCGATGGGGAGATTGATGGGATGTTTATGAATAACATTATACAAATAGAGGCAATCCTTGTTGGAAACCACACTGGTGCTGAGGCCTCTGCTAGTTAATGTATGGGAAAAGAGCCAATGAAGAATATGGTATTCCGATTTGACTAATTGAGAAGCTTTGCTCTTTGCTGGATCATACGCATCACCAACAGTAATTTCATTCCAAAACGTCCCTAGTGTTACTTCACGGGGAAATCGACATGAGAGACGTTGGAATTCTTTTGTCAGTGTATATCTATCTTCATAGAGACCAAGATATCTGCCCAATTGAGCTATGGTCATGTAGAAAGGGTGGCCACTCAAAGTGAAATGGAGTTTGTGTTTAGGGCCTATGCCAGTAGCACTCTGTTTATCGAGTTTGTAAGTACATAAAAATTCCAATGTCAGCTCTTTATAAACTGGAGCGTCAAGAGATAAAAATCTCTCCCAAATGGTTCCGTCCAAGAGCTCCTTCATTTCTATTGAGAGCTCTAATTGAGCGAGAATATCCCAATCCAGACAAAGGGTGTCGCTGAAAGGCTTATTCTTAAGTAAACTATAGCGTTACGACTAGTAGTCTACCCTGAATTGAAGCATTGGGTGCTCCATCGGAGGGAGAGTGGCTAATGGTTTAATAATTGCACCTTCTTGTGATGAAGAGGATGCTGCATATTTGGATTTCCATCGAACGGTAAGCTTTGCGCGATTTGCCATTGAATACCTGAAAAGAAACATCAAACTAAATCAAAAACGCGCATCCTTGCCACACGTAGGTCAAACGAAGACAGAGGGAGAAAGGATTAACAATGAAGAATATTAACAGAATTCTCATTGGGACATTTAAACAAACATAGAGAGTGCATCCACAAAACTAGTTGGGGTACAAGAAATAACTAGCAAATGCATCCAACTAATTATAAAATAGACCCATTACATTACAATCAGCTTGAAAAGCAGGCGTCCCAACACCTCAAAGACGCTAAATTACCCAAAATTATTCTCACAATGCTTAACCCTAACTGGTGTAATGGAATAATGATTAGCAAACAAGCAAACAAAATTCGGAATTGAGAGATCATACATGAATATCTAACCGGAAGAGGCATCATAAAGACATTAAAATCAAGCAACACAAGGCAATGGTATATGTCGTTTATGAAAGAACGAAATAAATTCGCAGACAAAATGCAAGTATCAATTCATACAAAACCGTAATGTCTAATAGCTAAACCTACCTAAACAATGAGAAAGATAAAGCATACACAATAAGGAGAACTTACTTGGATCAAGAATCGTGATGTTAAGAATCGTGAGGAGAAGAGGGAGAGAAGAGAGAATATGAAATATGTATTGATGTGTGGAAGTGTGTGAGAGAGTGTGTGTGTATTTAAATAAATCAGGCGTGTGCTGAATCGTGTGGGGCTGGGACACGACCGTATCCCACGCCTATGTAACTCTCTAATGGCGGGGCCTTACCTGGTTGCACATGGGCTGAGACATGACTGTATCTCACGCTCTTGTAACTTTCTATCTTCGGGCATGAATATTGATCGCACACGGGCTAGGACACGACGGTGTTCTACGAACGTGTAACTTACTGAGTTCGGTCGTGAAGTCTAGACGCACACGGGCTGGGACACAATCGTGTCCCACGCCAATGTAACTCTCTGTTCGCGCGGCATATGGCTGGGCGGACACGGGCTGGGACACGACAGTGTCCCACGCCTGTGTAACTTTCTGTTGTCAGGTGGGAATATTGGGTATACACGGGCTGGGACACGACTGTGTCCCGCGCCCGTGTAACTTTCTGTTTGAACTGCAATTCGCTGGGTGCACATGGGTTGGGACACGATCGTGTCCCACACCCATGTAACATTCTGTGAGTGTGGCATTTAGGCTGGGCGCACACAGGCTGGGACACGACCGTGTCCCATGCCCATGTAACTTTCCGAGTGCATTAGTTCATTGAAGGGGTCTGGATGGACACGGATTGGGACACGACCGTGTCCTATACCCGTGTAACTTTCTGTTTTTCTTTTGCCTAAATTCATAGATTTAAAAATACAAGAAACTTAAAATAAATAAATAAATAAAATAAAGATACTTAAACTAGAAAAATAAGACAAAGAAAACTAAAGAGAGAAAAAAAAATGAAACTAAAAGGGAAAAGACTATGACTAAAATTGGAACAAATAAAAGAAGCAAAGTAAAGTTAGATAAAATAAAAATAAAATGGAAAAAATTAAAGAACTAAAGTATAAACAAAGTTAGACACGGGTTGCCTCCCAAGAAGCGCTATAGTTAATGTCGATAGCTCGACGGGATACGTCTTCTTATGATAGTTTTGTCGAGTGGAGATAAAACTTCTCTCGTCCAACATGCTCCAAGTTTCCACTCAAGTATAACTTCAACCATTGCCCATTTATCCTAAATGTGCCTTTCTCCGGGTGTGTAACTTTGATAGTCTCATACGGGAAAACTTGTGTAATTGTAAATGGTCCAAACCACCTAGATTTTAACTTACCTGGGAATAAACGAAGGCGAAAATTATACAAAAGAACATGATCGCCTTCTTTAATTGTCGACCTTGTTTGATTCGCTGATCGTGGTACTTTTTGGCCCTTTCTTTATATAATTTGGAGTTCTCATATGCATTCGCTCGCCATTCCTCTAGCTCATTCAATTGAAGTTTCCTGTGAGAACCTATACGCTCAAAATCAACATTAGCACTCTTAATTGCCCAATAAGCCTTATGTTCAATCTCTACCAGTAAATGATAAGCCTTCCCATATACAAGTCGGTAGGGTGTGGTTCCTAGCGGTGTTTTGTAAGCGGTTCTGTATGCCCATAGAGCATCATCCTACTTTTTTTACTAATCTCTCCTATGATACTCTACGATTTTTTCAAGAATTCGCTTAAGATCGCGATTGGCAACTTCTACTTGGCCACTACTTTGGGGGTAGTACGAGGTGGCTATTCTATGTGTAACGCCATAATGTTTCAATGCTTGGTCGAGTTGGGCATTACAAAAGTGTGTTCCCCTATCACTTATAATTGTCCTAGGGGTGCCAAATCAAAAAAATAGGCCTTTCAAGAATTTTTTTACTACCCTGGCATCATTAGCAGGTAGGGCTTTAGCTTCCACCCACTTAGAGACGTAGTCAATAGCTACTAGGATATATTTATTTCCATTAGAGTTCGGGAAAGGACCCATGAAATCAATCCCCCACACATCAAATACCTCAACCTCAATGATGGGGTTTTGTGGCATTTCATCCTTATGGGATATATTCCCCACTCGTTGGCAACGATCACAAATCTCAACGTATTTCTAGGCATCTTTGAATAGGGTAGGCCAATAAAATCTAGCCTCTAGGACCTTATGAGCTGTCCTATTGGCATTATGATGCCCACCTGTAGGCCCCGAATAACAGTGGCTCAAAATTCTCCATCCTTCGAGGTGTGGTACACACCTTCAAATGACATGATCTACACATAATTTAAACAGGTAAGGATCATCCTAAAAATAATGTTTCACATCAGAAAAAAATTTCTTTTTTTGCTGGTGTAGAAGTCCCTTCGGTATAATCCTTGCAGCTAAAAAATTAGCGATATCTGCAAAACCAAGGAATTTCCATATCACTTACCTGGTCAATAGCATAGAGTCGCTCCTCAAGGAACTCATCTTTGATCTCCTTCTCGTCGAACATTTCCAAGTTTGGATTCTCCAATCGAGATAGGTGATTTGCTGCTAAATTCTCAGCGCTCTTTTTGTCTTGGATCTCTACATCAAACTCTTGTAGCAACAAAATCCACCTAATCAGTCTTGGCTTTGCATCTGGTTTTGCGAACAAGTACCTAAGGGCAGAATGATCAATGTAAACAATCACTTTAGATAGAAGTAAATAAGAGCGAAATTTATCGAAGGCAAAAACAATTCCTAGCAACTCTTTTTCTATAGTAGTGTAGTTCTCCTGAGCATTAGAAGGAGTTTTGCTAGCATAGTGAATTGATTGAAAGTGCTTGTCCCGCCTTTGCCCCAGTACTGCCTCGACTGTGTGATCACTGGCGTCACACATAAGTTCAAAGAGAAGTGCCCAATCAGGTACTACCATGATTGGAGCATTAGTAAGTTTCTCAATAAGGATATTAAAAGCTTTCAAACACTCCTGAGAGAAAACATAAGGCACATCCTTCTCTAAAAACTTAGTCAAAGGGCGGGCAATTTTCGAGAAGTCCTTGATAAATCTCCTATAAAAACCTGCATGTCCTAAAAAGCTTCTTATGGCCTTAACAGAAGTTGGAGATGGGAGTCTTGCAATCGCGTCCACTTTAGTAGTATCAACCTCAATTCCTCGATATGAGATCTTATGGCCCAGCACAATACCCTCTTGTACCATGAAGTGGCACTTCTCCCAATTGAGTACAAGATTGGTCTCTTTACACCTGGTAAGTACCCTGTCCAAATTATTCAAACAATGGTCAAATGAGTTGCCAAAAACTGAAAAATCATCCATAAATGCCTTCATTATGTCCTCAATCAAATCATCAAAAATGGATAACATACATTGCTGAAATGTAGCAGGTGCATTGCAAAGACCAAAAGGCATTCTATGGTAAGCAAAGGTGCTATAAGGACAAGTGAAAGTAGTCTTCTCTTGATCTTCCGGTACAATAGGTATCTGAAAATAACCAGATAATCCATCTAGAAAACAATAAAACATATGTCCAACTAGTCGTTCTATCATTTGATCAACAAAAGGTAAGGGGAAATGGTCCTTACGTGTAGCATCATTTAACTTTCTATAATGGATACATATACGCCAACCTGTTACTGTTCTCATTGGGATCAATTCATTCCTCTCATTAGGGACTATTGTCATCTCAACTTTTTTTGGAACTGCTTGCACTGGACTCACCCATGAACTATCAGAGATAGGATATATCATACCTGTATCAAGGAGTTTGATAACTTCCTTTTTTACTACCTCTTTCATGTTCAGATTCAAGCGTCTCTGAGGCTGTACAACCGGCTTATGGTCTTCTTCCATCAAAATCTTATGAGTACAAAATGAGGGATTGATACCTCGAATATCGGATATTTTCCAAGCAATGGCCCTCTTATGCTCTTTGAGTACTTTCAGCAACCTTTCTCTCTGTTCTTCTTCTAAGTAGGATGCTATAATTACCGGTAATTTAGATTCCTTCTCTAAGAAGGCATATTCCAAATGGTCAAGTAATTGCTTTAACTCCAACACTGGTGGCTCCTCAATCGAAGGTTTTGACTATGCTTCCTTCATTTTTTCAATATCTTCAAACCCTTTCTCGATAGAGGTAGGTTTGTTTGCCTCCAATTGGGCTACCACCTCGGATTTGATAAGATCTTCAGAAGCTTCTTCCATGCCTAATTGCAAGCAACTCTCCAGCGGATCCTTAAAAAGGACTTCCTGCATATAACTTGAAACAAAAGTATCAGTAACATCCAAAAGGTAGCAAATATCATCCTGATCAACAGACTTTTTCATAGCCTCCTAAATTTTAAACATGATCTCTTCATCTCCTACTCTAAGAATGAGCTTGCCATCACTAACATCAATGATAGCCCTAGCTGGAGCTAAAAATGGTCTACCTAGGATAAGGGGCAACTTAAAATCTTCATCCATGTCCAATATCACAAAGTTAACTGGAAAAATGAATTTACCCACTTGGACTAATACATCCTCAATAATGCCTCTAGGATTCGTCACAGATCTATTAGCTAATTGCAAGCTCATGCGTATGGGTTTAGGTTCCCCTAATCCTAATTTCTTGAAAAATTTAGAGGGCATTAAATTGATGCTAGCACCCAAATCAGCTAAAGCTTTGTCAACTAAAAAGTTACCAATATGATAAGGAATCGTAAAACTTACTGGGTCTTTTAGCTTCTTGGGCAACTTGTTTTACACAATCATTGAACATTTTTTAGCCAATATGATTGTAGAAAGCTCCTCAAGCTTCCTCTTGTTGGATAACAAGTCTTTCAAGAACTTAACATACTTCGGCATCTGCGACAAGGCATCAACGAGAGGTAAGTTAATATGCAATTGTTTAAAGAAGTCAAGGAACTTACTGAATTGTTGGTTATTGCAATCTTGCTTGAGTCTTTGGGGATATGGGATAGGTGGTTGATATTCCTTCGCTTTAGATGGCTCTACGTCTTCCGTTGCTTTCATCCCCTCCTTGCTCTTGCTAGTCTCCTCGCTAACCTTCCTCTCAGCATGCAACTCCTTCCCACTTCGAAGTGTCACTGCCTTGACATGTTCCTTTGGATTGGTTTCTGTATTTCCCGGTAGTGTTCCCTGTGGTCTTTCAAAAATTAGCTTTGCAAGTTGACCAATTTGGTTCTCAAGATTGCGATTGGAAGCCTCTTGATTCCTCAACGATGATTTAATGTTGGATAAGCAAGCCTCATTGCCTTGAATATATTTGGTGAGAAGTTCTTCCACACTGGACTTCTTTTCTTGAGAAAGCGGAGGTGGGAATGGTCTTTGAAATCTAGGTTGGACAGAGTTACTCTTCTGCTGGCCTTGGTTTTGATTTCCCCATGAGAAATTGGGGTGATTCCTCTAGCCTGGATTATAAGTGTTGCTGTAGGGGTTATTTTGTTACTTGGGTGGATTTCCTAGATAATCTACCTGTTCCAGTTGTTCTTATGCTCCATACCTCTGCATATCAAAGTCACTTACATCCGATTGCACTTGTTGAGGTCCAATAGAGAGTGCATCAATCTTCTTACTCAATATGTCTACCTTGCCTACTAGAGCAGTGGTCAGATCCACATCCTAAATTCCGATAGCCTTTTGCTTGGCTCTAGTGCTTTCCCATTGATAATTGTTCATCGCTATTCCTTTAATCAGGTTTTGTGCTTGCTCAGGTGTCTTTGTGTTCAAAGTACCTCTTGTGGATGCATTAACCATTTGTCTTGTAGATAAATTGAGACCATTATAGAAGGTCTGAATCTACATCCATAGTGGAAGGCCATGATGTGGGCACCTCCTGAGCAAGTCCTTGAACCGCTCCTAGGTGTCATATAGAGTCTCCGCTTCCAATTGAGCAAAACAAGAAATATCATTCCAAAGTTTAGCGGTCTTTGCAGGTAGGAAATACTTCTCTAAAAATTTCTCTACCAATTCATTCCAAGTTGTGATTGAATTTCGTGTTAGAGAGTTCAACCACTATTTTGCTCTGCCCTTCAAGGAAAAAGGAAATAGCCACAGTCAGATGGCATCATCCGTGGCTCCGTTGATTTTAAATGTATCACAAATCTCTAGAAAGCTAGAGATGTAGCGATTAGGATCTTCATCTTGGAGACCGTCAAACTGAACATATTGTTGTACCATTTGTATGATGTTAGGTGCAATTTGGAAGTTATTAGCCGTGACGATTGGCCTCGCGATACTAGAGTCAGCTCCAATAAGTGTAGGCCTTGAATAGTCGGACATGGTCGAATTTGCTTCATTACCATTGTTAGCCATGTGTGGTGGATCTTCTTGCTCAATGAATTGAGTGTTGGCCTCTTCATCCTCTTCCTTAATCTCAACGATTGACTCGTCTTCTATGGTAGCCACAATTTATCTAGCTCGCACTCTCAAATTTTGAAGGGTAGTTCTCTCAATTTTAGGATCAAGTTCTACCAAATCTTCCCGGTTGCTTCGAGTCATGCACTATAAGGGCAAGAAATATAAAATCAATTGCAGCACTAGCTAATAAAAATAAACAATGAAAACAAAAGAAAAAGAAATGGTCAAAGTAATAAAGCAACTAGTGTTTTTAATATCGAAAATCCTCGACAGCGGCGCCAAAAACTTGATATCAGGCAAGTGCACCTATCAGTTTTAATATAGTGGATGTGAGTTCGAGTTGATCCCTTAGAAACTTCAAGTACTAATATTAACCTTAACTTTATTATCTAACCAGAAAATTATGAAGGGTTGAATTAATTAAAAATACTAAAATTAACACACTAACCTAATTATGAGACTTAATTAAGCAATTTAGAAAGTGATAAAACTAAGAATGACTTCAAGAAGGTAATAACGTATTTAGGAATTATTTCCCCTAGTATTTAACATGTGACCACTTAAAATATATTCAATTCAATTTCTATTATTCTTGACCGGAGAGATTCACAATTAAAGTTAATACCTTTCTCAAGCCTATTAACCCTAATCCTAAATTATTTACTGGAATCTCTTTACTTAGTAATATAATTTAGAATAACATTAATGTATAATGAATTCCCACACAAACAATCAACTTTCTAGAAGAAACATATATCTTATCTCTGAGTATATATGTAATTCTCTCCAATTATGTCAAGATCTTATTACACATGTGATTTCTCAATCATCATGCATAATATCATATGTTGATACTCTAGAAATATCAATTAACAATTAAATAACATAATTGAATCAAGAAAAGATAGAAAATTTATTGAAAATTATAAATCCACCCAAGAGTCACATGAAACCTTAGGCTCCATAATCCTAAATACACGAATTATAAGCTATCATAATTAAACTAAAAACGAGTTCCAACAAAATTAATAAATCAAACATGAAAAACCCCTTTTATTGATGATGAATCTCTTCAATCTTGAAGTTGGATGTTGCTTTCGCCTTTTTTCTCTCTTTCTCCTAAAGTCTTTTCTCTTTTGAATGTCTAATCTTGCATGCGAAACCCTAGTATGTCCTTTTATAATGTATTGAAAGGTTTCCGTTTTCGTCACGAGACACGGTCTGGGACACAGACGTGTCCCCAGGTCGTGTAACTTTCTGACCTCAGCATATTTTCCTGGATGAACACAGCTGTGCCCCAAACTGTATAACTTCATAACTCCTTCATTTGAACTCCGAATTGAGTGAAACTTGATTTCTTTTCTTCGTTTTCGATCCAAGAACACGTTCAAATCTTGAAATCAAAATTTTACTCAATTAAATATCAATTTCTTTAAAGAAAACAAAAAATGTAAGGAAAATACTATAAAACCACCATGTAAAATGTATTTAAAATAAGAGTTATCAATGGCATCAATAAGCTTAGCCCTATCCAATGGCTCCACTGCCATTCTAGTAGAGTCATTCAGTTGTACCAGCAATGAGACCTCATCCTCTGCTGCTATGGGGAGAGAATACTCCTTATAGATTCAGAGTCAGAGACATGTAATGATGAGGCTAAACCAGTTTCACCTATGTTACTCGACATTGTCATAAAGTTTGAAGAAGAATGAAGCTTGGAAAACTTTTGAAGGAAGTTTGATGCAAAAGTGGAATTCATTGAAATGGAATAGAGAAGTTATAGAAAAGTAATCTCTCATCACGATTATATTATTTATAGGCTAAGCATCTGCGAAGTTGTATAAGCGGTTACAGGGATTTGTATAAATACAAATCTCTTGTAATGCTATACAATAGACACGTAGAATGAGTTTTGATCAAACGGTCATCTTTAAAAGGCAAAACGAATGTAATTGTAAATTAGTCTACTACGACAAAATACCTATCACATCACATTAACTATACAGAAAACAGGCTTCAACAAGAAGTTTCCCCAAGGTCCCTCCAACTTCCCCTTCACCATGTTAGACACTATGTGCCCACTTTCTCATACTTGTAAAAGAAGATCCTACTCACTAATTATTCTCCAACTTTCGGTACCACTCTACTATAAATACAAAGTCACCATCTAACGATAAATCTCTCTACACTCTATATACTAAACTTGTTTATTACTTCAAAACTCCTTCTATTCTTCAAGAATTCACTATTAACTTAAGTATCGGAGTGGTCACACCGAACAATACCCCACTATACCCTCATAGTGTTTTGTTTTATAAGTTTATTATGTGCAAAGCTCAATTACTACCTATCGATAAATACCCTAATAAGCTTATTATGTATAAATCTTAATCACTATCAATAAATACCTTGAGACATAGAATTTATCTTTACAATTTTTTTTATAAAAATTAATGGAATAAGAATTTTAATGGTTAAATAATATATTGAAAAAGGTCGTCTAAGGCAGTCTAGAATACTATTGGTTAGGTGAATAGAAGGTGTCGGAAACGTTTTGGCTCTCTTTCAACAAAATTAATGATAACAATTTAGGAAAAGACAGAGTACTGACAATGTAATAAAATCGGCTGCTTATAGGGTTAAATTTTACTGCGATTTTACCACATCTGGGGTTTCCTAGATAAAACCTAGGAAAAAGCTTTCCCTTAATTTTGGTCCATACATCCTAATGTGGGTATTTAATATGAAGCTCGAGCTATAGGGAATGGGTTGGACTAATCGGTCAGTCAAGTTTCTTGGGGATTACTGTCAATATAGATCGATAAAGTGATACAGATTGATTTTATGGACGGATCTCATTTAATCGAATAGGATAGGCCAGAGCAATCCGAATCTAAAATACTATTTCATATCATAGATAGCGTCATTAAAAGTTAATTTTGGATTTTCCCGATGCTCATGGCATGAATTTCGATATATAAAACTCGAAATCACAATGAATAAGATTTTAATCACATGATGGATATTTTCATCCGTTCGATAAAACCATGCATATTTCCGAAGCGCTAAAACATGAAGCTGCGTATTGGAGAATCTTAATTCGCGGTATATCTTATTGTGCTCATACTAAGGGATCGGAAACAAAGCCAACCACTTTCAATTACAGTCATAGAATTAATGTAAAACTAGTGGTTTGCACCTATTCTACGGATGCTAAAAATAGTAAATTATATTCTTTTAGGAAAAGTGAGAGTGTATATATTTATATATATATAATATAATCATCCTATATAATTTCCTTCTATTACTTTTTTTTTTCTCTTATATAACCCTTAAAATATTATTTTATTCTAAAATATAAACATATATAAAGTTGTATTTTTTTTTTTCATTTTAATCTATACCACCCATGCAAAACTCTACAAACACTAACAAAAAACACTCCATAATATTAAACCAATGTTTTTAGGTTCATAATTTTTACAGAGATTTGGACATAACGTGGAAAAGTGAAGGCAAAATACATGGAGGAGTGGGATATGGAGTTATTTTGATTTTTAACAAACATTCTGAGAAATGGTAGGAGATCGTTACTTTTAAAATGAAAGATATTATTTTTATATAAATCTAAGACATCAATCGCCCTTAATCCCTTTAATATAATAAATAATATTAGTTTCCTTCTTTTCTCCTCAATCATTACCCCTGAACTTATAAAATATATTTTAATACCTAAGCCCTTGTACATGGACAAATAATCACAAATAATTTTCTAATCTTTGGCTTTAGTGGAGATACAATACTAAAACTTATTAAGATATATTTTAACACCTCTAAACTTATGTCCATTTGATATACAAGAATTGAATTGATTGGAATTAAAATGGAATTGAATTGAAAATAAAATGACATATTGACATATCAATTTCTATGTTTAGAAACATACACAGAATGATTATATTCATATATTATAGTGATATTTATCAAAATTGCCCTTAACTCGTGCAAGAAGTAAATACACATTATATATTAAAGGGTTTTTATTTATGTTTTTTTAAACATGCAGTAATGACTCATTACTAATGAAAGTGAAATGGAGTCTTATTTCGCTACCCAAAGTTAGGTTTTTGTTCGGTTTAAGGGGAATATGGGGGAAAAGGAATAGGAAAAATCTTTAGGCAAGAGCAAGAGAGCAAGAGATTCCAAATTGGGAAAACCTCTTGAAGGCTGAAGCAAAAGAGTGGTGGGCTAGTTGTAGTAGGAAGAAACTGTTAGGTTGAAGAGACAGTTTTCCAGCTTCTTAGCAATGCCCTGATAAAGGATGGATTAAATTTAATTATGATGCAGCCGTGCACCATAGTGGAATCAAGACGTGTATTGCAGGTATTTGTAGAAATAGTGATTGAAAAAGTGTTGGGAAGCTTCAGCAAAAGAATTGCTGGAAATTCCCCAATCGAAGCCAAAACATGGGCTATCACCCACGCTCTGAACATGGCAAAGTAGAGAGGATGGGGTGTAACTCGAGCATTGCTATTAAGTGGATAAAGAAGGATAATTTAGACTTAAATATATGCTAATATACTTTGCGTGCTTGCGAAGAGCTTCTTGGAAGCTTTAATAATGTGTTCTTTTGCAGGGTTCCCCATGAGGCAAACAAGCAGCAAATGTTCTGGCTAAGGAGGGACTTCGATCAAGAAAGGACCTCCTTTTTGATGCAGAGTATCGAGTAGATGTAGTCGATGTTATTTATGAGGATAGTGTTTGTTATTTAAACAGTGAACTTGGTGAGGGGGTTACGCAGTATGTTTCCTCCCTAGTTGATGTTGTATTTTATTTATTTATTTTTGTGTGTTTTGTTGTTATTGTTGAACTTCATGTTAGTTTGCTTCTGGTTGTAATTGTATATGACATTACCCAAAAAGAAAAAAAGGGGGTGGAGTTGGATTTCCCTTAATTCCTTCTTCTAAGAATACTTTCAAATATAAAAAAGAAAATAAAATCCAAATTCGTAATTTTAATATAATTTTATTCCCCATATATCAAATATCTCATTATAAATTCCAATTATCCCTATACCAAGCTTCATATATTTATGGAAAGCAATAAAAAGTATATGTATTTTTAAATTAAGTTTAATTTAAACACTTAGTTTCAATACTTTTTTCTTGACTTACTTTCCTTTAAAAGAAAAAAAAAATTTACACAATCTTTCCGAATTGTGATGCATCTCACCTTATAAATGAGTGAGTTATCATATGTAAAAATATATAAGTGGGTTAAACGAACCAACTTTGTTTTATCCATTTTGGTTTACGGGTTAAACTAATCGAGTTCATTCAGTCTGCTTTTTAAATTGACAAAAAAATTCAATCCAAATACATTAAAAAAGTTAGTTAAACAAATTTGCTTATGAGTCAAAAGCATAAATATGCAAAACGGATCAACCCAAACAAATCTACTTTGATTCGCAAGTTAAATGAATCAGCTTACAGGCCAAAACCTACTTACACATCTCTAACTACATGGGATAGTCATAGTGACTATAAATGGAGAATCCCAGATTTGAATAATTTAAGCAGTATTAAGATGGATAAAACTATAAATATATTTATATTTTCAATTTTATTTCAATTCTATTGGATATTTTAAACAAAACTTTCAAATTTCAAATGGATTGCAGTAGTGACTCCTTTTAATTTCTCTAAAGGAAAAAATTGATGTTTTAGTTTTCCTAGTGGATCAATCGACTCCCATCAAAAGTAAAAGTTTATAATTCCCAATGGTCACCTACATGGTGATGTCTAGTGTGACCTACAAGAACGCATCTTATGTTCAAAAGGAAAATTGAGAGCAGCCATGATAGCTTCCTTTTAAGGTGGTGGAGCAACCCAAATAACACTTTTGCTAGCCAGATAGTGCAGCATCATAATTCCTTTAGGTATCGTTGAGTTGCTAGAAATTTATGAAATTGGACAAAATTTTATTTAATATTTGTTTTGCAATTTTAACTTAGTTACTAGACAAAAAGGATATTGAGAATTTGACAAAAATGTATAATATTTATACTATCTAAAATATAATACAAAACTTAACTTTATTAGAAAAAAAAATATAAGTTTTTCGAAATCTCAAAAATACCTTCTCACAATCCATTTAAATCACACTTTTTAAGTAATTTTAAATAACATAAAAATATAATTAGATCTATATTAGATAATATTAAAATATAAATATCAAAATAGTAAGAATGAGTCCAATACTTATATATCGCAAAGAAGGAACATCGCAAAAGTTTATCTTCAGTATTATGTAAATTAAACATAATACAACAAGGCTGTATTATTTTATATGCCTTATATTTGAATTGTCTAGTTCTATTTATTCAATCTAGTTCTTGTAATCAAATGCTACTAGAGTTTTGCTTTTTTTTTTTTAATTTATTTTTTATGCTAGTAAAAAATAAATAAATAACAATTAAAGTTGATGTACTTTGTGTAATTTTTTACTGATCATATGTATATATTTTTTTAGATTAGACATAAGACATGGGAAATGATAGTATATCTTATTAGCGTTACAAGGCAAGAAAGTCTTTAGATTGTGAAAGATATGAATTATCAAATTTTCATTCAAACATCAGGAACTCTGCATCTTCGTGTTTCATGACTTCATTCTATCGGCTGTAAATTGCATCTTACGAAATTTGAAGCGTTCTCTCGGCCTTGGACTTTTGGTGCAAAAATTAAAAGTATTTGAATTTCGAGTTCACTCTTCCTCATATAACAATTTTAACAAACTTCGGACATGTGATATATATATATATATATATATATATTTGGCCTAAAATATTATTAAGTTAATAGAGTATAAATGTACATATGATATTTGCCGTTTAAAAGCATATACAAGTAAATTGCATGCTTCGGATATGTTATAGGCAACGAATATGCCATTGAACTTTGAAAAATCAAATTATCGGTATTAAATTGAATTTCCAGTGAGATTAAAAATACGAAATTTGCTAGGCTCAATTTTATATGAATTTTCAATTCGTCCCGAAAATTTGAAATTAAATAAGATGAATTACATTTTGACTTGACTTTTATGGTTAGTTTTTAACACAACCTAAGGGATATTATAAGCTGTGAAACAAAATATATATATATATATATATATATATATATAAATAGTGGGAGTACGCTCCACCCTCGGAATTGCACCACTCAATGAAAGCTAGCATGCCCACTATAGGACAAGATCTAAACTTTTGGTTATGCTGCATCTTAAAGTCTCCCAATATGTGGTATCTTATTGGGTGCACCACCTTAGTGAGAAGTCATCAGTATGTGAATAAAATAATCTCCCATAAAAGGTTAATGCGTGAGGATGGCCGGAAAATCCTATCGGATAAAATAACCATTCGTACCTTACTCAGTTACATTGATTTTGGGTTGGCATGGAGGGTCGTTATGGTATGTTCCAAGTATATATTTTTGAAAACGTACTCTCACATATGATAGGAGATGAGTATAATATCTTCTTCAAAATTAGTTGATTTGGCTAGTTTAGCCGATAGGGTAATAAAAACACTTCTTTCAAATGTATTTTCAAAATCAATTGATTTTGCTAAAAAAGCATGCTCCTTCAAGCACGAACAAACTATTTGTGCTAAAGTTACATGAAGAGAATGCACCTTTCCTTTGTGTGGAAGGTGTATTCTTTATATGCACTTTCATTGTTAAGCTAAATTAAAGAGAAGACATGGGTACAAATATATACCTTCTCTTTAACTAAAAACGCACACTTAGTATGCCTTTTCCATATATATATTGGTCATTTCTCGCTTTTCATTTTTACTTCATCATCCTCTTACTTTTAAAAATCTATCTCTGCCAATAGGAAAGGAATCATAGAAAATCCATCGTTACGGCTCCAACTAATAGTTTTTTGATCAATTTTAAAATAATGCATGTAGGTTTTCGCTATACTTTACTCTTTTTCTCAGTTTTTTTTTTTTTTTTTCCTTTCGTCCTGTCTCTCTTTCTAAACCTTAGTTTTTCTCTCTATTGCAATTTCTCGCTCTAGCAAATAGTAACAAAAATTCATTTCTTATGGATTACAAGTACATAATTACATTTTCCCACTGAATTCACCTCATTCACGTACCTAAAAATTTTATAAATAATTTTTTCCATACACTTTCATTTTAATATAACTTTATATGTTTTTTTTTTTATGAAGATTAAGCATATAGAGTGTTTAGTTTGTACATGATGACCACTTTGCTGCATATTAAACTAAATAGGTTCAAAATGATATGTTCTATCAAATTTATCATCTAATCCTGTAGGAATATCGAATATGACAATGAGAGTTCATTTTACATTAGCAGTCTTATTAAGAAGTAAAAAAAAAAAGAGTTGCCAACTATAGGAATTTCTAAATAGAATATGTGGAAGTGTCAGAATTGATCCCACCTAGTCAAGGTTGAGATTTTAAATAGGTACGCTTCTTATATTAGGAATGGAGCAATCTTTAAGTTGTTGGCCACTACAAGTTGATGAGGAGGAGGAGAATATTGTTGAAATGGATGAAATTTTCATGAAAGAGTGTACACATCAGTTATAAGTTATGAATTCTAAAGAATTAGGTATAAGATTCAACACGCTTTTTAAGCCAGCACTTCCATTCAAACAATAGCATAAGGTAACATATGATGGCTGATTCACTACTGCCTTATGAATATGATCCAATGTTTATGCTTGAGCCTTGTAAGACCCTCTTGTATGATAATGAAAATTTGATTAATGAAGACATAGGTTGGTTCTCTATGATCCTCTTATTCATCTTGATAAGGAATATATTGACAAAAGATAGAAAAATGGGGGAACTCCTAAAAATGTAGTGCCATATCCTACCACCTCTTATAACATGTCCTCCAATTTCATTGTCAACCATGTAAGAAATTAAAGACTCATCTCATCCCTACAAATTGAGATGACATACATGGTAATTTAGAGACCAAGGTCCATTTTCTAATACTGATGAGGCTAATTACTTAACTTTTGAGGACAGTGAAAGTGAGAGGATCTTTTCTATCACATTTTCATGGCTTTCCACATGTACAATGTAGTGATAAATTGAGATCATCTATAGATTCTAATTTGATGGTAGGTTATTTATGCAATTATATTAAGAAGCATCCCAATGTGAAGGTTACCTTCCTCACTACACTGACTAAAGATTTTTAGACCATTCAGTCTTTAGGAAAAAGATATGAGAGGGTAAAAGAAGGGCTTAAGAATGAGTATGGCAATTAAGAAGAATTTTATATTGATTTATTGAAACTCCTCAATGTAATCAAACTTGATAATTTTACAGGACACGTTAAGTGGAATTGCATCACTCTGTTACCTCTCGAAGGTGATTTTCACATGAGTTTCTAGACTTCTAATCCATAAGTAAAGGTATGTAAGTATTATAGGGCCTTGATCAATATTGCTGATACCTTCTTATATGAGAACTATATGCCACGTCCCACCATGTAAATTAACCTAAAATAGAAGCTGGCCTTACAGCTGCTATCATAAATAAAGTTCACAGAAAACGTACACAACTTAACTAACTTGAAGTATCCATTTTGATACATGTAATTGATCAAATCTGTGATGTAACTTTACAAAATATCTATTCTGCACAACTTATTATCTCATAATAAAACAATATTTATATAAACGTTTCATACTTAAAGTCATAAATTTACAATTAGAATTTACCAAAAGCCATAAGTTTAAAGTTTATTTACAATAAGATAGAAAATTGGTAAGCATCTTAGAGAATTCCTAATTAGTTTTCTCAAAACTCAAAAGAAAAGTTAAAAGGCCAGATTCAATAGATTCCTCATTCCTCGCTTTCCGAGCCAACTGTACACTAACCTGGTAGTGGTGATATCTAAACATCTTGACCTTCATTTATTATTTGTAAACGAGTTTATGAGGAATTTGAAATACATAACTAGGCGGTAGGAAGATCGTCATCTTGAGCTGGAGGAGGAAAAGCGTAGGAAGGGTAGTGGTAGTTCAGCTGAAAATGATTATAGAGCCCTTGAAACCCGCTATGTAAATGATCATGAACATCCACCCAGAGCTGATTGTATCACATTTTGAAGTACTAATAGAAAGGAAGCTGAGAGGCAAGAGAAGTAACTAGATCAAAAGACAGAAACTCAAAATCAAGTGGAGGCTGATGAGAAGATCCCACAGGTAAAGGAGTACCAGCATAGTTAGGAGCGGTAGTAGAGGGAGTATGAGCACTAGGACTGCCTGGCTCATCGAAAGAAGTGATAAGCTCCTGTGAGCTACGTGTAAAGGCAAGATCAAGAGGAAGAAGGTCTTTCTGCCTAACCGAATTATTTTCTGATTTCTTCCAAACCCCCTTACAAATATTAATTAATTATAAGTTCTTGACTCGAGCTACCTGTTGGGGGGGTGGGGTAGAAGGAAGCTAAACACGCTTTCTTATAAGCAATTATATAACCAATTGCCCAAAGTGAAGAAAAGCTTGAGATGGATTGTTGGTTACATGTTTAAAACATTGAACCACATGAAAAAATCAATCTGCTTATTCATTATCAAATAATATAAAATCCATAAGTCCTTAAAGGTAACATTGGATTGTTAGCCTCGATAAGGACAGTAGTTGTGAATGACAATATGGAGGAGAATTTTTGTCCTAAGGTCGAGGTGGATGGTAGCTAAATTTTTTGTTTTTCCTCAATCCCTTCCAATGCCTTTAAATCTAAAGACATGGCTGTAAGACCTACAACCAACTACTTAGAATTTCGATCGGCTAAAGGATCCGATCGAGTTTAAATTATAAAGTAAAGTTAAAAATATTAGTAAAAATGATTTTATAATTTTAAATTTAAGAAAATAAGTAATAAAATAAAAGAATATAAAATTTTCAAATTTTAAGTATATTACTCGTTATTTATCGAAAATAGGTAAAATACATTCCGATAATTAATGAATCACTAGAGATAAATTATATATACACTAAAAATCATAAAATAACCTAAATGATATTTAGGAGGATTTATTTATACCATATATGAATTTACATGTAGGTAAAAATACGTTTAATTACTTAAAATACGCGAAATGTACTAAAATAATGCTAAATAATTAAAGAAAATTCATAATTAATTAAGGAAAATAAATAAAAATCATAAAAATGAGGAAAATTCCAGAAAGTGGTTGCGACAATCTAGAATTGAAGAAACAAAATCAACCAATTAAAATGCAACAAATAGAAGGTGAAAAAAAGAAGAAATAAGGCAATTGTCTTGTTTATTAATGCATAATAATTTCCTGAGACCTCTACAAATACCCTAAATTTTTCAAAATCTCATTTTGGATGTCTAGAATTTTAGAAAATTAGAGAGAGGCGAAATTGAGAGGAAATTAGGGTTTTACAAAAAATTACAAAAAAACTGCACAATAGAGGCTTCTAAGGAGAACCCAAACCCGACGAGCACTTGAGAGTGGACCGACACCACCACCATACGGTAGCAATGCCCAGACCAACTAATAAGGCCACGATGGACGACGGTGGCCGAAGCTACCCATATAGGTAAGTCCGATTTCTAATCGGATTTTGTTTAATTTTGTAAAAATATTAAATATTCTTAGAAAATTATGAAACTTGTTATTCTAAAATATTTTCGTATGTATTTTTTAGAAAAAATATTATTTTGATGAAAATATGTCCCGTGATATATGATCCTTAAGAAATTGAACAAAACCGAGCACGTTTAAGATTAGAAATAAATGACCTTAGGAGTGTAGTTTTGAATGCAAAATTTTTGTGTAGACTACTTAGATGATATAGAATAGTACCATGAAGCCATTTTTTAAAAATTAATTATCGAAACTTTTAGATAATTTTTAGACCTTAAAATGATGCATAAAATGGGTTATTTTTTGTTAATTAAGTAATTAAATGGTTAATTACTAATTTGGTAAATCATTATATGTTTTAAGATGTTTAAATCTGATGAAGTATGATATTTTTATCTTTTAAGGTGTTAAATGTAATTATTATGGTAATTATGTAGTAAATAAGTAATAGGGAAAAATAGTAAATTTTAAGTTAATTTTGTAAATTAGGATAATTAGGTGTAAAATCTGATTTGGTATGAATTTAGACATTTTGAAATGTTAATTGATGTTGGGAGATGGTAATTAGAGCTATAGAAATATTATATGTGTATTATGTACATAATAGGTGATAATACATAATATGTAATTATTGAAAATATAATAAATAGAAGATATTAAGATAAAAATTGATATTATATAAATAATAGGAACATATAATAAATCTGATAGAAAACTTAAATTTAGGTTATTATATGAAAAATGTAAAAATTTCTCACATTAGAAGTAAATTTGGTACACTAATAGGGATTTAAGTGTACCAAGTAAAATAAAATACTGAGTAGGAGTAATTATGGTATTTAGTATATTCGAAAATAATATGATTAATTTCACATTATGGGTTAAAACGAGTTTCGAGGATTCGTATATAAAACTATATTTAGAAATTGAACTTAAACCGAATTTAAAAATCGAAGCAGAAATTAAACCAGAACCTTACCCTAAACCAAGAATAATTGTAAAAGATTTGAGAACCTAAATAATTAGATATATTAAACCCTAAACCAAGGATAAAACAAACTCATAACAATTATATAAAAATTGAGACAACGTTAGTATTTTAAGGATCATTGGCGATCAACTGAACGAGCCCTACCTCAAGTAAGCAAGCAAAGAGTCGAGATAAGTTAGGATTAATACAATGTTGTATTTTGGAGGCTTGAAATTGTACTTGATTGTATTTGTTCTGAGCTGATGATATGATTTTTTATTTGCTGCTTGGCTTGTATTTGTATGATTTGTATAAAATGATTGATCACCCTAAACTGAACTTAATCAAATATACAACCTGTAAACATAAATCGGACCTACATAGCAACCTATTAGGAGAAACCTAGGATTCTCCAGTCAAATACTGACCCCTTTAAAAGGAATAGCATTGGATAGCATTGGATAGCATAATAGGTCCCTTTTTTATTCTTAGTCGAACTAAGTGATAGATAAGGAGGTCACGGCAAAGTTGAAGTCAATGGTTTGAAGGTAATCTCGAGAGAAGTAGTATTTTCATTGCACAAGTTTGGGTTTAGTAATAAATTGTTACATTAACAACAACTCCCTAACCCGGATTAGAGCAAATACAATTTCTCTAGTCTCATGACGGACCGAACAACGTCATGCGATAGCATTTGTTTGAACATATATTGCACCTAATGATTTGGTTAATAACCTTATTTGTGTTAGTGGTATAGTTTTAAGTCCTCCATCCTAAATTACTGAGCTGTGGTTGCTCACATCCCTACAACCGTTATTGTAGGTGCTAGCAATAAAGCGGCCTATAATCACCTTGACGCTAGCAACTATGGGATCTTGAAGAGTGAGGATATAAACAGAAGACCAAATTCATTTTCTAGTTAAATTTATTTTTAAAGCTTTTACCATTAGTTTACAAATTACTCGATTAGATTGTGATTAGATTACCAAATCTTGTAAATACACTTAGATTAATTTAATGTGAATATTTATTTTTCTTAAATTTATATGGACGCAATTTATTTAATTTATGAACTGTTTACTTCAAAACAAATTAGTCATAGATGCCTTGTATATATTAGGTCTAAGATGGCGATTGTATGGTCAGCTTCTATTTTAGAATGGTTTACATGACGGGACTGTTATGACTTTACCGCTTCGAGACGTGACAATAGCCACATAAATTTAAGCATTTAATGTACAAGTTAAGATGGGTAAAGGAAGACATACCAAATTTGTTTGATAATATAACTATCCATCAATGGATACTTACCCATGATGGTTTTCATTAGATTTGTTATATGGTTGTAAATGTAGTTAAGGGATATAATTCCATTCTAAAACATGTACTTTTTTATCTAACATTTATAAAGTAGCTTTTTTCTTCAAAACCTCCTTTTGCTTTTAATTGAATCATGCTTCCGTTGAAGACAATGCCATAGACTAGGAAGCCCTACAGGTATTTTTGTTTTTCTTCCAAAGTAGATCCCTTCAAAATTCAATCCATTAAATGGTTTGGTCCTTTAGTTCTAGACCCAATCAATGGTCCTCCTAAATTAACGATCTGGTTTAGAACCTAATTTCCACTAACTTATGAGCTCATGGTATAGATGGACACAATAATTACAATGTTACTATATTTCATCTCTAAGGTGAGCTTAACTAACTAATTATTGACTTACCTTTTTTTCGACCTAACATATTACTTTTACATGGAATTTAAAGCCTTAAGTTGTTAAGCATCACATAGAGATGAACAATAAAGAATCTACTAGCAAAAGAACATATACTCTATGCAAAAGAGAAGACCATAATAAGAGAAAGTGTCTCGAGAAGCATAGACATAGTTTATGAAACTACATTTAAATGTATGTGATACACTTGTTTTATTAATTTACCAATCTTTGGACTATTCTTTAAACCAAATTCAGTGCATGTACTTATTAGGTGATGCTCATACATTTTATAGTCTAGATAGTGTTGTGACCTATTAATGCATTAGCTCTTATCTACTAGACTTACATCAATTGGAGTTTGTTTAGGATGGACAAGTATTTAACATACATTTTTGTATCCATGTTATTCTTTCATGAGAAATTCTTACATTTTGAATAATAAAGATTGTAGCTTAGCTGGTAGTCTAACGTTGCAGGTTATCGCCATGATGTTTGGAGGAGGATATTTCACTTAATTCCTATATGCTACCTTACCTTAAGGAAGCCTACTTTTTGAGGTTCAGCCATCTACCTTTTATATGGTTAAATTTAGCATTTGATCACTACTTTAATAGAATGGTGGAAGCCAAAGATAGATACATTCTACATGGTTTGTGAAGAAGCGACTACCATTTGGTAAAATAGAGGTACAATTTGGTTTTTTAATGAATGGAAATGTGGTTATAAGGACAATAACCTTAGTTGGGCAAATGAGTGCAAGTGCTTACTTAGAGAAAAACTTGAGCGGTTGCATATTAGAGATAGATAACTTAACCTATCGTGTTCATCATGGAAATTTATAGTATTGCCAGTTGGAGCTAACAATGAAAGAGTTAGGAGTCATTCCAATACCAATATCTATAGCTCATTGGTAAATTATGTTTATAAATAAATCTATGGCATAGTACACTTGATGTGGGCTTAGCCTATTTGACATTGATCTACTGACAGTTTTGTCATGTAGTAGTATCATATGAGTTTAGAGGACTATGGATCCTCTTACAGATGTAGGCTTAAGACAGAATCCTACATATTGTCTCCTAATCCGTTACAATGCTTTTTTAGGGGTAGGTCGACCCTTAGTGTGTTAGTAAAGAAGGATACATATTAGAAGCTCACCATGATGCACTCAACCAACAAATTAGATATTAGGTATATGTCTCTAATCTACACTTTTTTGTATGGTTTATTACATGTTGGCACACTCTCTTATTCATTCAATAGTAGGTTGTATAGCAACCCTACATGGAGGATATCCTTAAAAGTCCTCCCTACCTACTAAAATGTCAAGAGTCACATATGACTGGCTCAAGTTCCACTCATATGCTTCCACATATAGGAATGGTACTTCTTAAATTGCGGAATGTATAGGTTTGGTGGTTACTAGAAAGTTACACCAAATATCAATACAAAGATTCACCCCCATAATACTAACTTAAGGGACAAGGCTAATACAGATTAGGACACTATATGCACCGTATATAGGCTCGTGAAATAAACACCATTCTTGTTTTGTGCAAATTGAGTTTGGCCATTGGGTCAGCCCTAATTATATTCCATGACACAAACACATCAATTGACGATATGTAGGATGCAATGGAGCTATGCTTAGATACTTCATAATTGAAATGTGTATACTTGTAAATAAGTTGATGACAGAAGTCAAATTGACTCATTTTTTATTGTCTTTTAATGTAGGTAAACATCCTTTGTCATATTGGTATGGCACTTAAACAAACTAAAGTAGCCATGCTTGCCAATAGAGGGGTATAGTATGTTGACAATCATGATAAGATAACATTATACTTTGCATCTCATCAAGATCTAACACACTTGAGGCTAAATACCTTAAGTTAGTAGCACCACCTCACCATAAAGGCAAAATTAGATGACAACAAAGAATACATGGTTGGGGTCATCATCAGGAGGTTATGCCAAACATATTCCCATCTTTGGCTAAGTTCTACTATCAATCCTATATATTTAAGCATATCAATAGCATATGCTCCTTATCAGCCATCTAGTCTTTTGACGGTCAACTCATATTAGGCGTTTGACAATATTGTAGGAAGCATAGAAGCAAGTCTAAACTCCTTTCTAACGTTCACACTTGACTCTCACATCAACCTTCTTCTAACTCAACCAACTTCTTAGAAAAGACATACTTATCGAATGTTAATATGAGAAAGGGTGTTAGATAGCTTCATCGTTTTATTCAATGGAGTTTAGTGCATCCTCAAACTTTGAGCCACTACCATAGCATGATGCATTATAAGTTCTACATGTTAGACAATATGATGCAAATTAACCTCCTTACAATAACAATGATGAAAGAGTCTGAGAATAAATTTTGGTTACTCCTCTACTACCAGTGCACTTTTGTAGGAGGAATACGAGGATATATAGTTAGGATGCATAAATATAATTTATCATATACTTTTTATTTTTAAAACACATATTTATATTGATACATATTTTGTTATCATAAGAGATGGAAGACAAACAAGAATCAACAAAAGACGTCTGGAGCACCTAGACGACTATAGGTAAAGACTTAAGTATACTATCACAAACACCAAAAGGAGTCATATGGATGAGTACATATGTAGACTGAAGTATTCCATAACAAGTAGCATAAGGAGTTATATAGATAATCAATTGTACAAGTAGTTTTAACTATAATTATAAACTATACCACTAGTAACAGAAACAATAGAGTTTGTAATTTCACAATTACAAATGAACTAATAGGTACAGAGATATGTATAAAAAGAAAAGGATAATAGTAGATTAGGCATCGAAAAACCCTAAGTTGAACCTTTCTGTAAGGAGCTTCTCTGGCGCTCGAAGACTAGGGCTTATCAATCAAGATTCCCTTTTTGCCTTTCAAATGTTCGCTACATCAACACCTCGTACACATAAAACAATTAGGTTAGATTCATACTAATAAGAGATAAACAAGACAACAACTTTCAATAATCAGATCATTCCTTTGGTTACTCAAATTTGTACATTTCTTCTCAAATCATCACCTTAAAGTAAGCTGCTTTGAAAACCCTAAACTCTGTTCTTAGAGAGAGAAAGAAAGAATACGAAGACAAAGAGATAAGGATAAGAGAAAGAGTCATACGAATAGTCTAGAGAAGGATCTAGACTAAGTTTGACTTTGTAATTGCACGTGGGTTTGGACCAGAGTAGAAACGCAAGCTTTGGTTATTAAGCGGGCCTGGGCTGACATATAGTCAGCCTAACACATTTTTATCAAAATCAATATGTTTAAGTATAGAATATTCTTTAGATATCTTAGGATTATATGCATCTATATTTTATTCACTCATTTGCTGTTTCTTTTTTCTATTTGGAAATTTGTATTTGAAGTATGGAGTTGGTGTAGTGAATCAAGTTTGACATAGCTATGTTTGGCATGATTTATGTATGATATTGTATTGATTAGATATTTACTGGGATAAGGATTAAGTAACTACTCTTATATTGACTGTAACTTTCCTACAAGAAATATTTAATTGAAGGCACACAGTGAGTATGCACCATCTACCTTTGCAAAATCCATTGATGATAAGAACGCGTCCTTGAATTCATTTTCATGATCCCACTAGCCAAATTAATTTTGGAAGGGTCTGGTTTATTTTCATTTTTCTTTAAATTTTTAAAGCACTGTAAATCTTGACATAACACAAACGCCTGTATGAAAACACATTACATAGTTCTAAACAAAACATCAACTCATCTAATGATTAAACCAAATCCCTAGCCATTATGTCCTACAAAATTAGCAGTTGTGTGTATATCAAATGTGGCAATGTTGTGCCAACTTGGCATTCCAAGTTAAATGGTGAGTCCACTCAACTAAAATTGATATATAAATATCATTTTTGGTGGTTCACCGTTCACATAATGATACCATTTGGGATCATTACAATATTTTTTGGACGAACATAATTAAGACCCTGAAGACTAGTTATTTTAACCTTGTGTAGAGATAGGTGGCTTTTAATATATTTTAGATATCCTTATTATGTCAATGGGATACAGGATGATGGAATATATAGCATATGAATAATGTGAATCCCATTATTGAATCATATGTAATATTAAAGCAAAGTGTGAATGCCCAAATTTTATAACGGTTGTGTCATTTGTCTTTTTAGATTAAGAAATTGGCTTCTTCCTTTTTTTTTTTCTTTTATTTGTTATATCAATCTTAAAGATTTTAAGTAATAATGTAATGGTTGAATATGACTTGAATTCATCGTCTCTCTACATTCGAGATGTTTGAAGCATAAAACCTTGGACTAGAAAATGGTCGACTGTTAATTTCATATTCCCTGCAAAACAATTTTTATTCCTTTGCCAATTAGTATCACTAAATTTATAGACATGTTTACCCTATTCAGAAACTATTGATTTATGATATATCAGTTTTCAATTAAATATATTATAGGATACTGAATGAAATATCAATTGACCAACTCTTTATATAGTCTTTTTATTTATAACTAAGGCTATTTCAGTAATTAAAATTGACAACGGTTTAATGTCCTAAACAGATTCTTTAGGCTAGGGGCAAGGTTTAAGAAGTCAAACCCATTATGTATGGATGTTTTAATGAGATTTAGTTTGATAAGCTTAAAATAGAAATGGTCGAATTGATTTAATCACCCTTAATCCTTCTCGGTTAGTTTGCATGCTCAATAAATCTTTTTATTAGCTTATTTATACTATTATTAGGCCCAAGCTATGATAAGTCTATTAAAAGATCCATTTACGTTATTGCTGAAAAGAAGTTATCAAAATGATCCAACATATGTCATAAGATGGCTCATTTCATCGGTCGAAATGCATGACTAGAGGACTCCTCCTTATTTGAGAGATGCAAAGATTGAAAAAAAAAAAAAATGCTACTACGCTACTGTTAACTCATTTTAAAGGATTAAACCAATAATCTCACGAAAAATGGTAAAGAAAGATCAAAAGCATTCAAGAAATATCATAGTGCTTATATCCAATTGAAAAAATTACCCGTTTCTTCTCTTACGCATCTCTCTAATTATACCCATCTCTATATTATCAGATGAGACACTTTTCAACTGTTAATTAAAGCGGGATATTATAAAATACACGCATCATCGATCATATCATCTGATAAAATATCTACTTATGTGTTATTATCCATTTCACAGATAAGTTAAAATATAAAGTAACCTGCCAAGACACCAAACCGATTCGATAAATCTATATGTACATGGCAATAACGTGGAAATTTTTTTTCTTTTGAAGGATAAAAACTGGGTCGAGAAAAATAATCGAAGGAGGAGGCCCCATTTCCTATAACCTACTGATGTCGTCCAGCATTGATGTGTCACACCCACTAAGGTAAACCTCTTGATAAACATTAAACAAGAAGTGAAAAATCACGTGGGCGGAGTCAAAATTTTCAACCACGATGGTCACGTTTTGGTCGGAGAGACATCTTACATTCATGTTTCTTTAAAAAAGAGAATAATACTAGTTGAAGTACGTGGATGATTGTCTAAGCACATGTTATAGAGCGGAAATAAACTTCTTTTTTTAAATTGCTAATAGATGCTTGGACACTTGTAAATATATCGAATTAAAAAAAAAAAAAAAAGAAAGGTTCCTTATCTTTTTATGTATGTATTTTTTTCGCAAATTGTATGACCAAGTTGAAAATTATAGTTATTTTTCTTTTTTTATTTTTTTTATTCTTTTGTAATTCATTAAAAAGTGTTCTAAAGGTACTGGAAGGCAATTTCATATATATAATTCTTTCTGGGCCTGTGACCTGTAACCACTTCTTAAAGTTTAGTAGCATGGAGGGGACTCTGTTATGTGGAATAAGCTTCAAAACCTATCATCGACAAAGTTGAAAATTGGAAGCTTATATTATTCTGTTTCCGTACTATATTCCAACCATAAAGTTGAAAGTTTACCAAATTATGTTAGCTCATTAGATTCTGTTTCCGTTAAAGGCTTAAATCTCACACATATACCAAAGAAGAATAAATTTCGATGGTATGAACCACAAGACGGCTTGAGATAATTTTGCCAGGTTTAATATTGTGTTATAATAGGGTTCTAAACAAGCTAATCCACTCGTGCTACTTAAGTTTAACTCGCTTTAAACTCAACTAGACACAAGCTTAATTTTTACATAAGTCAAACTTAAACGTAAAATAAAATTTATTTATATAAACAAGCCTAACTTAAATTTATGTTTAAATTCATGAGTCAACTCGAAAATAAACTTATTTATATTATTAATGTGGTAGCTCATAAATAGAGAGTAGGTCATGACTAACCTTGTAAGTATAAATATTATATTAAAAATGTATTGCAACAATATAACAATATAAGAAAGAAATATAGTGAGTATGCACCATCTTTTCTGCAGGCAATAGTCAATTGAAGACATAAACATCCTCCTTCGCACAATCCTTGCATGCATTTTCATGATCCCACTAGCCGAATTGATTTTGTTAGGAATGGCTTTTATTTATCTTTTTATTTTTAAAGCACTGTAAACTTACGCCTGTATTAAACCGCGTTACATAATTCTAGACAAAGCATCAACTCATCTAATGATTACACCAAATCCCTCGCCGTTATTTCCTACAAAATTAGCAACTGCTGTATACCAATATGTGGAAATTTTGTGCCAACTCGGCATTCCAATTTAAATGGGGAGTTGAATTAACCAAAATTGATATATAAATATCATTTTTTATGGTTGATATTGATACATATACCATGTGTAAATCATATCTGATGATAGATTTGATACATGTTACATATATATAATATAAGACTTATATTTCTTATTAAATCTTTTTTCTCCACATAATGATATCTAAAATAATACCATTTGAGACCCAATTAAAATATTTTTTTCACTAACATAATTAATACCCATAAGACTAATTATTTTTAACTTTACACAGAGATAGGTGGCTTTTAATATATTTTACATCTTTGTTATGTCAATAGGAGACAAGATGGTGGAATTTATAGCATATGAATTATGTCAAGAGTCAGTTCCAAACTGTGAAATAACCTAGTAGGCCAACGAATCAGCCCGATCCGTAGGAAACCAGGTCAAATCACTAGGTCCTAAAGATTCAAATGGTTTAAGAGAGCGAAACCACTTAAACCGACGAATTGTGAACTACCAAGTCAACCCACCATTAAATTAGCAGGTTGGCTCAGCCGGTTCACCTTCTTAAAAAAAAAAAAGAAAAAGAAAGAGAAAATGGAGGCCAATAAATTAAAAAAAAAAAATTGGATAATATCCAATGGGTTATTGCATGTCAAAGTTACTTTATTTAAGATGGTAAAAGATAATTTTTTAAAACTAATATAATCAAATTAATGATAAATGGCTAATCATAAATTACTTGTGTGTTAAGAATAAATGGAAAATTCAATTTCAGTTAATGTAAGTCCTTTTTATAAAACTTGTTAAATATTAAAGACTTGAATATGAAGAAAAAATAAAATTTGATGAAAAAAAAGTTGAAATTACATTAAGTTGGAAATTAATACAAAAATTAGAAATTATTAATGAATTAGTATACTTAAAAAAAAAGAGAGAGAGAGAGAGAAAAAGGAGATCACATTATTAGAAATTAACAATATATTTAAAAAAAAAAGAAATTAATAAAAATTAAATATTAAAAAATAAAAAAACTGATTCAAGAGCTGAATCAGCTCCAAATCGTCCCCCTACTAGCCAGTCACGATTTAACCATGGCAAAGCCCATGAACCAGTGGTTTTGAGCCAATTCAAGGTCGTATCGGCCTAATGCCTACATTTGACAGTGAATATCTGAGTTTTCATTTGTCTTTTTAGATTAAAATATTGACTTTTTATTTGTTACATCAATCTTAAGAAAAAAAAAATTAAGTAATAATACAATGGTTGAGTATGACTTGAACTCATTGTCTCTCCACATTTGAGATGTTTTAAGCATAAAACCTTAAACTAAGAACTAACTCACTATAAAGTATGTATTTATATAGGAGAGAAAATGATAGACAGTTAATTTCATACTCCTACCAAAACAATTTTTATTCCTTTGCCTATTAATATCACTAAATTTATCGACATGCCCTATCGATCTATGATATATCAGTTTCTAAATTAATATATTATAAGGTATCAAGTGAAATATCAACCCACCAACTCTTCATATAATTTTTTTATTAGTAACTATAAAAGAGTATTTTAATAATTAAACTTAACACAGTTTAATGCCCTAAACCGATTCTTTAGGCTAGGTGCAAGATTTAGGAAGTCGAGTCCATTTATTTAGGGATGTTTTAAAATGATTTGACTTGATGAACTTAAAATAAGAATCATTGAATTAGTTTGACCCCTTTTAATCCTTCTTCATTAGTTTGCAAACTCAATAGATTTTTCTGTAAGACTATTTATATTATTAGGAGGCCTAAGTTACAATAAGCCTATTGAAACATCCATTTACATTAACGCCAAAATACAATTACAAACATATCAATAAAAACTTTATCTCATTCAATAATCATTAGGACGATCCAACAGATATCAAAAAATGGTTCACCTCATCCTACGATATGCAACAAATGATAATGAGCTTAGAAATGTATGAATGGAGGACTCCTCCTTTTTGTTTGAGGGATGTAAAGATTGAGAAAAACACTAATGTAATTGTAAACTCATTATTTTAAATGATCGAATGAATAATTTCACGGAAAATGGTAAAAAACGATGAAGAGCATTTAAGAAATATTATGGTGCTCATAACTTATTGCCTTCCACGCCTCTTTCTAATTATACCCTTCAATATGTGATCAAATCAGAAACTTCTCTAGCGGTTAATTATTGAAACGTGATATTATAAGGTGCACACATGATCGACCATATCATCCGATTAAGTATCTACGCGTGTGTGTGTGTTATTATCCATTTCATAGATAAGTTAGAATACCAAACCGGTTTAACAAATCTATACAGGCAGGAGAATAACATGGCAATTTTCTTTTCTTTTCTGTTCTTTTTTTTATTTTGAAGGATATAAAAGGGGTCGAGAAAAAAAAAAAAAAATGGAGAAGGAGGCCCCATTTCCCAATGCTTTCCTGCTGCCGTCCAACATTGATAAGTGACTACCACTAAAAGTAAACCTCCTTATAAACATTAAACATGTGAAAAACCCCACATGGGCGGAGTCAAAATTTTCGACCACGATGGTCACGTTTTGGTCGGAGAGACTTCTTCTATTCATGTTTCTTAAGAAAACGAAAATATAATAGTTGAAGTCCGTGAATGATTGTCTAAGCAGATGTAATAAAACGGAAACTTCTCTTATTAAATTGCTAATAGATGTTTAGGACACTTATAAAAGTACAGAATTAAAAAAAAAAAAAAAAAAAAAAAACTAGAATTCTTTATCTTTTTATGCATCTTTTTTCTTTTTGTAAAATGTATACACAAAATTAAAAACTATATTGAATTTCCTTCTTTTTTTTTTAATTCATTAACAAATATGTCAAAGGTACTCGAACGCTCTTTTATACGTATTTCTTTATAAGAAGACATAGTCAACACGGTTGAATTGACACTTAAATGTCCACTTTTTAAAGTTTATTAGCAAGCATGGAGGTGACCGTGTTGCTTGGACCAAGCTTCACCAATCATCGACAAAGTTGAAGATTGGGGGCTTACATTATTCTCTGCTTCCGTACTATATTCCTACCTTAAAGTTGAAAGTTTACCAAATTATGCTAGCTCATTAGATTCTGTTTCCCTCAAAGGCTTAAATCTTACACGCACACGAAAGAAAAAGAATAAATTTCAGAGGCTTGAGAAATGAGATGATTTTGACGGATTTAATATTATGTCATAGTAAGGTTGTGTGTGCAGAACGTTTCATTGTTCTCTCTCTCTCTCTCTTTCTTTTTATTTTATTTTTTTTAAGGATCAAAACTCATTTATTCTTTTGATACAACTACAGAAACAAAATATAGGATGCTTGGGAAACAAAATCATAAACTCCGGGTCCAAAGTAATAAGGTTTCAATCCCAAGATTTAGGATTTTGAATGGAATGATATCGATTTCAATTCTGGATTTTAAATCATGATCTAACAATTTTTTAATGGTAAAAAATGTATAACAAAACAAAAATAAAGTCGGCATGCAACAAGTAAATGGATAATTTCACCTAAACTATTAAACCTGATGCTTCCTCTATTGTTGTTGAGTGCCCGGTGAACCTGCACGGAAAGGTGGTTGGCGTCAAAAACTGGGCATCATCGGATATGGGCTACTCACTTGACTTACAGAACGGAAATGATAAGAGTGGTAACGGAGTAGATCTACGAGGCTGTGAACAATGACAATGGAGGACTGAGACTGGGCTTAGGGCTAGGAAGGAACCAGGAGTGGAGGTGTTAAACGAATAAAGTAACATATGAGAGCTGGGATCGAAAATTAAGGATTTAACTTTTAAGGATAAGCATTGAAAAAAAATAAATAAATCAATGAAATCAAATAAGATTTGTTTATTCTAAATCTTTAACATTACTTTTGATTCCCGTTAGACAATTTTCTCAGATATTATTTTGTTTAATAATTTGGGCATTTTAGAAATAAAAGTTACATTTTATAAAAAATAGTAATTAGGGAAGAAATAAGAATTCCTTATCAATTCCATATTATATTATAAGGAAAAGACATTACTTACGTATACAATTTTGCAAACCAAACAAGCGATTAGCTATTTCATAGCAATAGAAGTAAAATCACAATACCCCTCTAGTAAACTAAACCCAATGTAAATATATGGAGTTTTAAACCATTTTAAAATCAAATCATTATAAATTTATTTGTTTGGCTCAGTTCATACTCGTTTGGTTCAATAAACAACCATACCTAATAAATGGGGCTCATAGGTCCAATCAAGGAATTTTTCTTACTAAGAGATTAGCTATTGACAATTAAGGTTTCAAAATGAGTTGATCCATTTATTTAACTGTTCTTATGTTCAATCAATACCACTAAGTCTTTATATCATATGATTCGACACATTCTAAAATGAGCTGATTCATTTATTTAAATGAAAAATTCTAACGACTCATGTTATTTATTTGCTTTTACGTAAGAAGAACAACAACTATTTTTTTCCAAAGCCATTCACATATAGCCAAAATAATATATATTTTAAGTTTCTCTATTTTTCAACGATCCTTCGCCCAAGCATCCATGTAAAGATAAAGAGAAACTCGTTTTCCTCGATAGATTTCCCTTAATTCATATATAGCTCCAACAGGTTCCTATTCCTTTATGTGTGTAATACATTGATAGTCGAGTTGGTAAACAACATTTTTGCAATTTCATCATCCTATAAAGAGATAGTGCCTTGGAAACATGCAAGTTTTTCTGTTAGACGTGTTATAGGTATCAAATGAGACATATTAACTGGCAAAGCCTTTTATAGATGCTTAATTGTATCACCATGTGTCGTAGCATTAGCAAGTCATGCTGTAAATATGTTCAATTAACAAAAAAACAAAAATTATGTGATAAGGTTATTAAACAGACATTTGTATCTTTATTCACATAACAATAACACAAGTCACTTTTAGTCTGTGTAAGTTTAAATGACAAATTTTTATTTATATTTTTGTTTTTATTTTTAAGAGTAATTTTTGTTATGGGATCTTGGTATCGATATTCATATAATTTTAGTCGCAAATTTGGGTCCTAACCTGGAATCGACTTAAAAGGTTAGTTTTGGAACCAAAGCTCGACCCAATGGAGGGATCGTGAGCAATTCAACTTCAACTGCCTAAATCCATGGAATTGACGAGTTGAGGCCGATTCCATCAACACATTTCTAGAAAAATAAAAAAAAATAAAAAAAAAACCATTCAACTCTCTCATCAACTATCCACACTCTCCTGCACTCTTCCTCCCATCAACTTCTCCCCTCTAAAAACTTATCCACACAGTCTCATTAACTTCCCCTCATCCATACGTGCACACGCAACCCCATTCTCTTTGCTATAAATATTTTGACATGCACACACACACTTTTCCAACAACACAAATACATACACACATACATGTTCATCTATTTCCTATAAATATGTCATGAATTAGTATTTTCATATATGATTAAATTTTAAAAATTGTCTATAATATCTTTATTGCTATAAAGATTAGTATCTCTTCAAGTGGTGCTTCTTGTACCATATTTGTTAAAATCCCAAGCTATTGAAATAGTTGATTATATGCAATCTTATGATCAAATGTATAGAAAATATTCATAATTAAATACACATTGTAATAATTTTGGCACCTTTTTAAGGCACCTCATTTTGACTCTTACATTCATGATGTACCTACATCTCCAAGGCAAGATCTAAACACAACCCAATCTCTCATAAGAATATGCCTAACGTGATCTTGATTACTAAGCAATGAGGAACAAGAAGTCCATCAATGTGTTAGGAAGATCGCAACCACTAAACTCATGAATAATGAGTATTTTATGAATATAGCAATAACAGAAATTAAATAACTTTCTTTGGATATGTATCACTAAGAAAAAATTTGACCTATACTTTGCCTATTTGATATTACTTACAAATAAATTAAATGGTTTGCTTACCATAATCAAAGAAGATGGATATGAACAAGGTTTGAAAGAGATTAACTCAAATTGTATAAAAAATTTGTAGTCAATAATCTCTTCTAATAGGTTTACTTACGACTAGTTATAAGCTATCCTTAATAACAAATTGGAAATTTAAATACTAAAAAAGTAAATGAATTAAGAAATACCATAATTTAAACAATGGAAAGAAAGTATTCAATTTCTGAAAATATCGAGACATGTATCTTCTAATATCTTCAAGTATTATATCAATAGATCTTCTATCTTCAATCAAAAACCTCAATGCACTCTACTTCAAATGCCATATTCAAAACAATTTCTAGTGCTAAAAACTTTTTAGATTAGATACTACTACTTTAAAATCACCAACTTTAGAAGTTGAAATAAGTGAACTCTTCTGAGAATGCATGTGATGAATTGTGAATGAACTCTCAAATTCTATGTCTTCGGAAGTTAAAGAAGTTCCCAACATTCTTGAAACCAAATTAGTTAAAATGCTAGCCTTAAATCCAGCCGTTAATCCAATATGCTCATGATTCTAGCTTGGTCTCTGATTTTCGGTTCGTTCCTGTACTAGTTTTATCATGATCTTAAGGAGGACCTAGTAGAATTGTCTAAAATTTTCATATTAAATGTGCACTCATAATACGAAAACTTCCTTGTAAGTCCAAGATTACAAGAGTCTAAACGATTAGTTACTAAAGTTTTCAATTTTTAATTTAATTAACTTACTATAAAATATAAATGATTATAGATATCTAATATTCTACAGTCTACCAGAACTATAGAAAATCGGTATTCTCTACTAAATGTTAAAATAAGATAAAACAACTTAATAATTCACAAGAAATACTATATTATACATAATTTTATCATATAAATATTTTTTATATCAATTGTTTCTGCATCAACTATACACAATTTAATCAACTTTAACATTATCAAACTTATTTCCAATTTGTACTTTGCTCTCAAGATTTTTCTTAATCCCTATAAAAGAAACTCACAAAAAAAAAACTCTAAAAAAAAACTTTAGGGGAATAAGCAAATCACTACTCGGTGATTTTACTCCTCGCTATTATCTTTTAAGCAAGTTATCAAATATTATTAGTACCCATGCAATCTCTCTATAAGCAAAATGAATACATACGAAGTGAATACAAACAACACATCAGTAAGAGTCTAAAACTATGGAAAGTGTAGATTTATATTGTCTACACGTTGATTTTTCCTCCGTACTTACCTACACGGAGTACCTTACATTAACTACATGATACTACCTAAGGTAACGTCCCATCAAACGATACTAACTATTACCCTAGCCGAGAAACAATAAGCAATATAGGTAGACCCCATCTAGAGTCTCCACCGAACATATCAAAGGCCCCTCAGGCATACAAAGCGAGTCCTCTCGCTATCAAATATATCCAAGGCTCCATGGGCACAAATATACTAATTATATCGCAATTAATTGGAGATACTATACTAGCTTTGCCTTAACAATAAAATATCATTCTCAGGCGTTACGAAACCTCACAAAAATCATATAAAATATATTTAAGATTGGAAAAACAATTAATAAAAATACTTTTTTCAAAAATCTGCAAAGCTAGCATTCTCTATCGGTATATCAATTAGGTCATAGATGTGTAACAAATATAACTAATTATTTTAATAGAATAGCTATATTAACCAACTTAAGAAAATGATTACACAAATGATAGCAAACAAAGTAATCAGTCATTCAATAAAACAATTGGTATAAACCAATAAGCAATATACAAACAGCAAACAGCAAACAAATAGCAAATTATAAAAACTCCCTTACCTAGGTTAATGCTCACTCTCTCAGCCTTTAGAATTTCCAGTTCTTAATAATTGAGTACCTAAAAGATAAATAAATCTATAAGTATTCTAAAAAACTAGATTTATCAATTAACAAAATATCTATTATTATTTGCCTAATTTCCCACTTTAACATAAATATAGTATAAATATAATTTAACTTAAATCTTTTACTTATTTTTCTCAGTTTATCTTAAATTTTTTATCGCATATAATTTTTTCAGCTTAACTTTAATTTTTATAAACTTATAATCTATTTTTATTGTTTTCAAATGTACTTTCTCGTAGTGAGATCTATTTTGGACGTTGTAACCCACAAATTTAATTATGATGTAAAAAATTATGAATTTTATGATTTTGACTTAAATTATTGTAATTTACTATTTTAAGCTTTTCTTTACCTATTTATGAGTTAATAAATATCTAAATTTTATATTTTGTAATTTTATTACTTTTATATCTATTTTATCACAATTTACTTTTTTTTGCTAATTTTTAGGTTTAAGACTTATTTAATTAATTTTTACTACTTTATTAATTTTCTAATTAATTATTTTATTATTATTTTATTCATAATTTCATATTTCATTTTATATTTTATAGTTGATATAATTAATTATTATTTAATATCATTTTTTTTTTTATAATTTTTAGTTATTATTATTAATTATTATTTTTATATTATTATTTTTATTATTATTATTTATTATTATTTTATATTATATTTTTTATTATTATTATTATTATTAATGTGTTATTATATTATTAATTATTAATTCATTATTTTTCTATTTTATTATTATATTATTATATTTATTTAATAATGTATATTCAATATATTCATATTATTTATTTCATATTATTTCTATTTATTTATTTATTAATTATTATTATTATATATTAATTATATTATAATTATTATATATTACTATGTCATATTATTATATCATTTATTTTTTATTATAATATACTTATTAATATATTACATATATATATTATTATATATAATAGTAATCATATCATAGTAATACCACATATATTACATGAATATATATAACTTAAATAGTATTTTTTTATCTAATAACATATACATTAATTTTGATTTATTAAATATATATTTTAGTAATTATACATATGTATATTATCAAATAAATATACCTATAATACACATGATACATATAGATTTATATATATACTAGTCTTTTATACTATATATTAAATATAAATGTATTCATGAACATACTTTAATATTTGTAATGAATAAGCATATATACAAAAGAAATACAATCTTACATACATTCTAATACAGATTTATATACATATAATTCTATAAAGTACATATAGTACAAGAACAATAAGAATGATTATTACATATATACATAATATAATACTAAAAGTTAATATATTATTATCTTGAACTAAAATCCTCAAGCGTCTTCTTCTCCTTCTTCTTGATCTACTTGTTGGATTTACGAAGTAAAAAGATTTAATAGAAAAGAGAAGACAAGAACTTCATAGTTTGAGAAATGAAAGTGGTTATGTGTGTTTTTGTTTGTACTTTAAAAACAAGTGTATGTGTGCCCTACTGATCGTGAACTAGCAAGGGCAAAGGAGGGAAAAAATAAAGTGATTAAAGAAATGATAAGGTCAGATAAGGTAATTATTGGATTTGACATGTTTCTTATCAATATCTTTGTTTCATCTTAATTATTTAACACATGTGTGAATTGGAGATCACAAGTGGTAGCTGAAACAATCTTTTGGAACTAATGTGGCAAGAGGAAAAATTTGGAGAAGAAAAAGGAAAAGAAAAGAAAGAGGAAAGAAGGAAAAATTAAAAAATTCAGAAATTTCTAAATATAAAAAGTATAAATTTAATAATTATAAAATAATGTTGATTTTTTATAAAATTTATTAATTTAATTGTTAATCGTTACATTTATAATATTTAGAAGTTATTTTAATGTGTTCGTTATTAATTTTACGCAATTACACATATTAATCAATAACTGTATTCGTTCAGGGTTTTATTACTATTAGAATAATTTATTCATTTTCTAAGTTTAAAATTATAGTTTTAGGGTTTTCGTCAAGTTCGAATTCGATTTCGAGTATTTACGCATACATAAAATTTAGATTTTTTATACGCAAATTAGGTTTTGATCAAATTTTTAGGGTTTTTATCTTTTGTATTATATTTGAGTTTAAAATTTTCATTAGTTTTAAATTTATCAACTCCGTTGAGTTAGGGTAATTACTTATAACATTTAAATCAATTCATTACGCTAAATTTGTGGGGTTTACACGTATACTATACTATAGTATACTATACTAGTATTTTGGTACTTTATACATACATAAATATATATATAATTTCGATGACATTTTGTACATATACATATATTATACACACATATACATATGTACATATATACAAAGTCCTTTATATTATGTATTGTATAATTAATATAACATGTATGTAGACATAAACATACTGTAGTATTTACACATGTATAAGCATATATACATAAGAAAATATAAACCTTATATATATTTCTATTATAAGATCTTATAATACATATAAATTCTACAAAATACAAGTATATACAAAAATTCATAAAGATGATTATTACAAAATACACATAATATATATACTAAATAGTCTTCTTTTGGAATACCTTGAACTAAAAATTCTCAAGCTTCTTCCTCTTTTTTTTTCTTGATGGATGTTGAAATAAAAGGAAATAAAAAAAAATAGAAGGAAAGCTTCACGGTTTAGGGGAAGAAAAGGGATGTGTAGGATTTTTGTTTTTGAAATAAAAAAATGTGTTCACTCCTTGTTTTATAGTTGACGTGAATCAAGCAATGGGAAAGAGAAGAATTAAAGTGAATAAAATAAAAACAAGAAGAAAAATCAAGATGAAATTAAAGTGATTTGACTTAACCTTATCTATTACTTTATCTTACATACATACTTAACACATGTTAAAAAAAAAAAGAAAAAGAAAAAGAAAAAGAAACAACCACAAGTAGTAGCAAAGTGAATTTTGGAAGCTGAAACGTGGGAAGGAGAAAAGAAAAAAAAAACATAGGGAAAGAAAAAGGAAAAGGAAAAAGAAAGAGAGAAGAAGAATAAGGAAAAATAAAAATAATAACAATAAACTTTTCTAAATATAAAACTTATAAATTTAGTATATATGAAATAATATTGAAATTTTATAAAATTTATTAATTAAATTGTTATCCGTTATGTTTATAGTATTTAAAAATTATCTCAGCGCATTCGTTAATAGCTTTACGTGTATTGGTTGATAATCGTATATTAGGTTTTTTAATACTTTTAGGGTATAATTATTCGTTTTATAAGCTTTGCTTTATAGTTTTAGAGTTTTTATCGAGTTCAAATTCAATTTCGAGTATTTATGCTTACATAGAGTTTAGAGTTTTTGCACGCAATTTAGATTTCAATTGAATTTCTAGGGTTTTTACTACATATAATATAATCAATTTCATAATTTAATAAAAATTTTATCTTATTTAACCTTATTGACTGGCGAGATTATTTATAGTACTAGTGTTCAATTTTATTCTTAAATAACTAAATTCATGAGATTTACAAGTTTCTAGCTCTTATTCCAATCATTTCTCCTAAGTTATTTAGGATTTGCCCTCAAATCTTTACCGTTTGTTTCTTACCCTTTATCATCATCATCGTATAAGATATATAAGATATAAGGAGATAAATCCGATATATCGAAAGGAGCTAAAACTCCATACTCTCCTTGCAAAATTTACAATCATTTTCATTGATCATTTTTACAATTCTGAATAGTCTACCTATGTTAACTCTCGACAAAGCACCTAAAGTTTGTTTTACAACTTAAGTTTGTCCATCTATCTATAGATAACTAGAAGTACAAAACATCAACTTAGTTATCATTTTCTTCTAAAGAGTGTTCCAAAAAGAAACTCAAAATTTTGATATCACTAGAGAAACTATGCTCTTTGGTATTTACGAAGCCTTAGAATTATTTGCACAAAAAAAAAAAGTTAGCAATGTATATGGCATCATCTATCTTATGGAGTAAAAGAAAATACATCATCTTATTAAATATATCTACAACCACTATCACAAGATCCTTGCCTCTAGTTTTAGGCAATCCCAAAATAAAGTCCATTCTAATATCATACTATGGTTCTTTAGGGTAATAGCATATAAACACCATGGGCCTCCTCTATGCACTTTGGCTTTTTACATTAAACATACTTCTCTATAACCTTGTACACATCCCTTGCCATTCCCATCCATTAGAAGCATTCTTTTAATAATTTGTTAGTCTTCTTTTCACCAAAGTGTCTAGATTACCTTTTCAAATGGGCTTCTCTTACAAGTGATTCTCAAATAGAACCTAAAAGTGTACATAACTACCCTTTCTTAAAAGGATATCTGTAAACTCTAGGAAAAACAATAGTTGAACCTTAACTCGAGTCCGAGTGTTCTAAACTATACAATAAATCGATAAGGCGAATGATAATAAAAGAATATGAAGTTTAATGAATCAAATATAACACCGATAACAAAACCTTCAGGAACTTATCAAAACTCTAAGTCGCTTACTAAAACTCTAAAACTCATTTATGCATCATTAATCGAAACCGAGCTCAAAATTACTCGAGACCCTAAAATCATAAACGTAAACCTATAAAATAGGTAAATATTACACAATAGCAATAAAATTATAGTCGAATGTAAATTTTGACTAAATCAACTATTTATACGACATTGTAATAAAATTTTCATAATAACTTGTAAAAATTATAATTGTAACGGGTACCAGTTAAATTGATAAAAATTTCACAGAATTTTCAAAACCAATCTACGAGGAAATTCGTTATAATTTATATGATCCGAAAAATTACACATATTTGTTAATAAATTTCATTTTCCCTCTCTTTTAATTTCAATTTATCTCTTTTCCACTTACTTTTCTTCCTTTAAGTTTCACGTTCTGCACTTTGTCATTTGCTTTTCTTTCTTTAAGCTTCCACGTGATGTTTTGTTTTGTTTTATTTACTTTAATAAAAAGTAACTTAGCTTAAAATGGAAGCTAATATCACGTGAGGAAGGAAAGATTGATATAACTATGGAAAGAGAAAGAAAATTCTGCACAAATACACACATACAATTTACAAACCGTGAGCAAAAAGGAGAGAAAAAGAAAGAAAGAAGAAGAAAAAGAAGAAGGAAAAGAAGAAGGAAATAACTAAAAGAAAAAGGTAAATATTTATTTATGTAGATGTATATTATATATAGTATACATATGTATAAAGATAGTATTTGTGGAGTATTTTCTTATAAATATATGGTATATGTACACTAATACATAAATTAAATAGTGTATGTATGTATAAGATTAGATATGTATACATGTACAAAGGTATATTATACATGAGTAGATGTATTATGTATATTTGTTGGAATACATATGATGGGTATTATGTATTTTATACTATAGTATACATGTATGATTTATACCTAAATTATATATATGTGATTATTCTTGTATAAATATTTTAGTATATATATACATATATAATCGTATAATATAGTACATATATACATACTTCCATAAGTAGTAGTATGAGACACATAAATATATATAATATAGGCTATAAGTAATATAGTATACGGTATATGTATAAAATGTATTGCATATATATATATATATATTTATGATAAATACTATATATAAGCATATGTATACCGCACATATATATATATATATATGTATATATATGAATGTATGCCGAATATATATATTTATATATGTATAAGAGTATGTTTTCAATAAATACATATACATATATCATATGAGTAATATATATAGTATATATGTATATATATAATACCGTAATTCATGATTTTACAATAACATAAACTATAAACTATATGTTATAATTATTGGAATACATATATACGTATAACTGTAAGGTACATAAGAAGAAAATAGGAAAAGGAGAAAAATAGGAAATATACCCAAAATAACAAATATATGATTTAAATAATTAGTAACTTATAAATATGTTACGAAAAAGAGAAAATCAATATTTTATAATTTTTAAATTTAAATAATAAATTTTGTGATATTTTTGTATCACAATTTAAGTTACGAGTCACAACGTCCAAAACGGACCTCAGTACGGGAAAATACGCTCGAAAACGATCAAAATGGACTATAAGTTCATAATGATCCGAGCTAAAACGAAAAAGTAACACGCGATTCGATAAAAAGCTCGAATCGACAGTGTTACGTAATTAAGTAAAACAAACCTTACACATTATAACTCTAGTTAGTTTTAAATTCCCTATCTTACACATTTTCCTTATTCTCAGGTGATCTCAATATCGACCCTGAGCTGCCCACCGACTATTACGATCCCTGAACTAGCCATGGCCGAGTGAGTTTTTCCTTATGATTCCATACTTGTTTGTGCTTGTAAGTAGTGACTCTAAATTATGATATATAAATGAATGTGTATGGGGTTGGGTTATGCTTATACATGATAATTGTTGTGAATTGTAAATCTACTTTAAAGTTCAATAATATAATGTTTGATGCATAGTAGATTCAACAGATTGTTTGTTTGTGACTTGGAATGATCACTGATTAAATATGACATAACTTTTATTCGACTAGAAAAGTTAATTTGGATCATTCATAAATCATGCACTGCATAACTATTTACGGGCAGTCACATTACACGAAGGTAGCGAGAGGCCATACTTGGGTTGATTATTGAATGTTAGTGATTTCGTGCGATGCACACGTGCGATATGACCTTACCCTCGCCCGCGGGATGACTAGGCGTTAGAGGCGCCAACCACCTGGCTATGGGTCGAGTCCAGAGGCCTTCGTTTAGGGGTGAGTGAGGGCTGCGTGAACCTACTCACAATCATATATAGAACTCGTTTTGATAAAGCTGGTAATGGATGTACCATTACATTTTAAATACGAAACGCGGAGTTTCGTTATGAAATAAGTTCTAATATGATACCCGGATCTGATTGTACCGAAGAATCTCCAACCCTGACTTCGGAGGGTGTTAAATCTGAGTTACATGCAGTACCTGGTCACCTGCATGTATTTGTTTGGCACACTGCTTGATCATGCATTCATTTGGTTGAATTTAACTGTAGTATAACTTGACTGCTGTATGGTTGAGGGAAAATATCTCACTAAGCTAGTAAGCTTATACCCATGTAGACTCTTTTTGCAGGCCGACTTATCATGGAGTCAGGCCGTTATATGCCCAAGGTTAGCTTTCTCTACGGGATCAATGTGGGAGCTGTTTTAAGGACAGAGAGTACTTTTGACTTAAATGTAGAGTTGAATATGTAATTTTTATATTAGTCTGGCTTTAGACATGTTTCAAACTCTATATTTGTAAACTTTTATACACTTAAATTATGTGACATGTTTTCTATATTATTATTCGTCATGAAATGCTATTGCTTAAGCTTGCGCACTCTTGGTAGTTAGTAGTAGTTGTAACCTTGTGTATCGTATAAAAGGGTCGTCGATTGTAAGGGAACTCAATCTACAATCCTTTGTATGGTATACGGCGACTGCCACGACTAGCCCCCTCGGGTCGCGACAATATCCATTATTCAAATAATATCCTTCCACCATCACTCCATCAACAAAATTAGCTATGATAATACTAAAGAAATGATGTCTAACATATTGCTCCTTAATTAAATTAAATCCATGTAACTTAGCTTATCAAGTAGTAATCAAGGCATAATTCTATAACAAGGCATCAACAACAATATTCATCTTCCCTTAATTGTATCTAATCACATAAATGAAACTCTTAAGTCATTCGATCCACTTGGCATGCCCTTTAGATAGTTTCTATTATGCCTTAAATATTTAAAAGACATGATCTATGTGGATGATGAATTTCTTTATTGCTACCACGTCATCAAAGCACACACATATATATAACTCCTTATCATATATAGGATTATTCACAGCTACTCTACCAAGTTTATCACTAAATTCTGTAATAAGCCTTCTTTTTTGCATTATCACTACTTTAATTATCATTCTTAAGGCATCACACTCTAGTTCAAAAATCTTCTCAAAATTAGGTATGACTAACATTGCTATAGTGGTAAGCTTCTCCTTAATTGCCTCAAAACTCCTTTGTACCTTCTCCATCTACTTAATTTTCACCCTTCTTGGTAACCCTGGTTAAAGGAACAACAACAGTACTAAAGTTATTCAAAATCTCCTGCGAAAAAGATGTCAACCCATAAACACTATGAACTTCTACTATTAAACATGGTATCAACCATCTTACATAGCTCAACCTTTTCAAAATCAACTCTAACTCCTCCTTCGAAAGTGACAAACCTTAAGAACGATCATCCTACATGGCTCAACATTTTTGGAATCAACTCTAACTCCTTTTAAAGTGATGAACCTTAAGAACACCACTTTAAATTGACAAAGTAAACATTTCTTAAGGTTCCCATACAAATTGTCAATTCTTAACATCTCAAACACCTCCTTTAAATGCTTATGATGACACTTTAAGTCTTTATTATATATTAGAATATCATCAAAATATACGACAACAAACTTCCTAAGAAAATTCTTTAGAGGACATTTCATTAGCCTTTAAAAAGTACTTAGTGCACTTGTTAAGCCAAAAGGTGCAACCATTCACTTGTATAAATTATGTTATGTCTTGAAAGCAATCTTTCATTTGACACCTGATAACATGCGTATCCAGTGATAACCACTCTCCAAGTCAATCTTTAAAATGATTCTAGCACCATACATCTCATCTAACGTATCATCTAAACAAAAAATAGGACATCTATACTTAATAGTTTTCTTATTGATAGCCCTACTATCGATACACATTATCCAAGATCCATCATTTTTCGATAATAGGACTACTAGTACAATACATGGACTTATACTCTCACGAACATATCTCCTCCCAATCAACTCATTGACCTACTTTTACAATTCCTTGGCTTCTTGTAGATTCATCCTATAAGCCAAAAAGTTAGGCAATGAAGCTCTTGATATAACATCAATATTGTGCTCTATGCCATACATAAGGGGTAATCTCTAACAATTTCTCAAAGAAAACATCCAAAATTCCTTTCAATAATTCCTTAATCTCTTCTAAAACAACAATTTGCTTAACCATCTCTAAGATTCTTCTAATTTGCAACATGAATAAAATTCTTCCCTTATAAGCAACTTTAGCTAATTTTCCTTTGATCATAAATCCTTAAGTCTTAGGCTTATGAGCTAGATATCATTGCACTTCCTACACTTACTTTTTATTGGGTTTAGAACCACCTTCCAAACATCCTTCTGAATTACATAAGAATTTCACCTACCATCATGAATAATATTTTAATCAAAGATCCATGGTCTTCCTAAAAGTGCATGAGAAGCACTCATAGGTATTACATCATACATTACCTCATCCTAATATAATTTTTTACATGGAAAGAAAAATCCTAGCCTAAAGAGTAGCTCATAATGCTCCTGACTCATTCAATGAAAAAAGTTTATATGGTCTTTCATGACTGACAACAGAAAGCTTCAATCCCTCTACTAAGGAAAAAGCTACTATATTAGTAAAACTACCTCCATCAACAATTAAGGCATACAACTAACCCTTTACAATTAATGGAAAATTATTCTCCCTTTGTGTACTATCTAAAGTGGGGTGTAATATTCACTAATCTTCTAAGCCCAATATTAAAATATCGACCCCCTTAGGCATATACATTAGCATAGGAAACATTTTAGTGTTGCTTCTAAACCTTCAAAATCTTCCGTAGGCTCATCTTTTCATTGATATATCAAATTATGGAACTTCTCTAATCATCATAATGTGCTTATTTGGACATTAAGAAGCAATATGTCTAAAGCCCATATATTTAAAACATTTAATCCAACTCGTCTTCCTTACAAAACTACTTCTAAGGCCTTGTGCTTCTAATTCTTTTTGCTTAGAAGTAGTATGACTCTTACCTTTTGAATCACCCTTTTGATTGGTCCTTTTGACATTACTCACTTTTGACTTATCCTCCATCTTTATTGCAACTGCTTTCTCTATCCTTATACCTTTTAACACAACAAATTTAGGAATTATCTACCTAGTTACAAGAACTCTATAGTATGCATTGTATGTCTAACACTTAAGTTTAACAGCTAGTCGAATTGCCTCGTCTAGAGTCTCAAATGTCTATAACTCCGCCATGTTAGCAACTTTATACTTAAGGTCAGATATGAATTTTGCAACAATCCTCTCTACTAGTTCTATCACATCACTTGCATTTCAAACTCCTTCACAAAATCATCAATAGTTATACCTCCTTGCCTCAATGACTATAACTTCTGATAAGTTTAAGATCCTTCATCTCTCCATAACATAGGTCTCCAACCAATTCTCCGTCTATAAATCATCACATTCTTATACAATGAAGCCATACATCCAATGAATTCTACAAAAAATCTTCGTAGCATCATCATTATTACGTCATTCAAACATTTTCTTTTACCTTGTACTCTAATCCAAATAATCATCAATCTTTCCTTTTCCTACAAAATGCGGAATTTTCAACTTCATTATATTCAATCCCCTCTCTCAAACCTCCCTTCTTGTGATAAGATCATCTCCATCTCTTTTGAATATCACCTCATGATTTACAAAATTAACAAGGTTTCCTAGGCATCTTCCATCTAATCCCTACCCTACCTTCTGCTAAAAATTCACCCCTACATTCCTTATGCCAACTATTGCACTGTAGCACTTAGATAGGCAACCATACTGGCTAATTTGCTACATTAGCTACTCTAAATTATTGTGCACTAGCACACGTTCTTTTCCATGCTTATTGTTATTCAACATATCAATTTTTCCTTCACACTTCCCTTGATGTGCTTTGCTTTAGATGCTAGATTTTGACTGATCACTTGTGCTGAAGTCTTGTCTTGATCAGACACTGCTACTTTAGAAGTATCATCTTTAGAAGTTAAAACAAGTAAACTCCTCCAAAATACATGTGATGACTACTAAATGAACTTAAGAATTCTACTTCTTCAAAAGTCTTAAAGAAGCTGCCAACATCTTACAAACCAAATTACTCAAACCCTTTGTCCTAAATCTAGTCATCGAACCAATGTGCTCACAATCATCAGCTAGCCTTCATATTAGCTCCTGACTTTGATTCTTATCAATGCACGTGGTTGTTGATCCTATCTTCAATTTATTTTAATTTAATCTCTTATTAAGTACATGTCTGAAACTTTTTTGAACATCTATATTACTTAAGAGAGATTTGACTAATGTGGAAGTTTAAAGAGTAAGTTAAAATATATGAAAGACAGAAATAACGAATACTTATATGTGATCGATACAGGTAACTTTATAGAAAAGAAGATAAAATAGTTTAAAATACTTATTTAACTGTGAATAATTTCTATACTTTCCATCAAAAGTTAATGTGCTCTATTGTACAATGCCGATATTAAAATCAATATCACATCAAAGTACTCATTTTCATCATCTCTTTTCGTTTATTGTTTTTTCAATCAAATTCACTCCAATCAACTCAACGGTTTCAATAATATGTAGTTTGTGAATAGTATGCTATAGCAAATGTGTGGAATAGCTGTATAATTAAAGCCCTACGGATAGACGTATGCTAACCAAAAAGAAAAAAAAAATCAATGATGGAACAAAAAAAAAGAAAAGAAAAGAAAGATTTCACCGAACCATGACTCAAAACCGAAAAACCAAGCAATTCCTAAGAACCGCCACGAGAACCCAGGGGGCCCAAGCCAATCCCGATTCACCATTTTGGCGAATGGAGAACCGTCGGTTCCCGCAGGCTTAGGCCAGCAATATGCTCATTTCGGATACTGTCTTGGAACAACCATCTCATCAATTTTATACCGTCTTTTATACATACTTGTATACCTGAACTAAGACGGACGGAACCCTTTGCTCTAGCATAAAATATATATTTTGGCCTAAATGATTGATGCTTATGGTTAGTTGCCCAACAAATTGCGATTTCATTCGTACAACAAAATTGTAAACGTGAGTGCCTCCCAAGGTAAAATTTCTGGGGGTGGTAAAACCCTCAGGTGAGGAATATAAAGAGACACGGATTTGTAGGCAAACAAAAAGAAGTCGGTTATCTTAATCATATATAGAAAAGACATGCTACTAAGTTTACTTTGAAATATTTAGGAAGTTTTTGTTTTACAAAAAAATGTTTTTCCTTTCTTTTAACATTTGTCATAATTAAGTCTCAAAATTGTCAAATATTACCTAGTAATCTCAAGAAGCCGAACTTACAAATACGTTTTAATTAAAAGCTAACGACGGAAAATGAATGTGGCAGTTGATAACTTACCGTAATGACACAAAATCCTCAAAAAAAAAAAGGAAATGATTTCCATTTGTCACTTTCCCTGTTCACTAACCACCATTATTAATGAAGGTCGTAGCCTTCTATAATCACTAATCACCATGATCCACAGGTATCTGCAATCTTCCCATTAGCTTCCGCAATCTTTTGAAACTTCCACAATAATATTTAAGACATTTACCTTTTTGGGTGAAGAAAATTTTAATTGTTATATATATATATATATATATATATCGAGAAAAAGTATGGAAAATATTCTTTGCAAAACAAATAACCTTAATACTACCTAATTTTCTATTACCTTTAGTTAGAGTTTTGAATTTAATTCATTTCTCTCACTACTTGTCACGATTTCAAGAAATAGGCAAATATGTGTAGGATCAATAGCGTGGAAAAGACATTGTGAGGAAGACACTATCAATCACATCAAAAACATGGGATGTGAATCACGTGTGCACTATATTTTTAGTGATTAGTATTTTAGTAGTCCCACCATTCCTGTCCCTTGTCTTTTTGCAAAAGATCGAGTTTACCCCCATTCATCTTTCGTAAAATTTTGAACATTCATAGCAAAAGAGGAGGATGTTAACATTCATAACAAAAAAAAAAAAAAAAATGCATCAACTTTCTGCCAAACAGAGAGAAGAATATCTAGCTTTTTTTGCCGATGTAAATTCCATTTTTAATATTCAAGGGGGTAAAAAAAAAAAAAAAAAAAAGAGAAAAAGCAGCCGTTTCTTGGGATTCCTTGTGGTGTTAAAAGGATAATTTGGCTGTCCATTTACGGTGAGAAAAATTATTGCTATTTCACGATTTTCAACCTAAAAGTGCAGTGCAAAATGGATAGGGAAAGATTGGAGTCGCATTAAAAGGACAATGATTATCGTTCCTTCGAGATGACCTGAAATCCGCATTCTGTACATGGTGGATTTAAATCAATCTAATTCAGTAAAAGCAATCATCAACTAGCAATTTAGTTATCGCCTTGGGATGAAGTGCAAATATAGAATTTCAAGGGCCAATTCTGAAGTCAGAATAAGTGATACCCTTGGAATGGACAAAGAAATAGGACTGGTTACTATGGATTGGCTTATCAATGCGAGAAACAAGTACCTCGAGGATATAATATGTTTTGATGTGTGCTTTGAATTCCCAGAAATGCTGAGATCCGGCCTAAATGTCCATTCTCCATGCAGCAGACTTTTCCATTGGATTTGATTGCTTAAGCAATCTAACATGGTTCGATTCTGGAAGCAAGGAGTTAGCAGTTGGCTTTTAAAACAAGTCCAAGAATAAGATGAAAAAGATGAGAGAAATGTGTCGACAAATAACACTTAGAGAGACAAAAAAGGACTTGCACAACAAACTTTTTATGCACATATCGGGTAGATACATTGAAGATACAGGGAAATTTTAAATAAAACGCTACTCTCTATTATCTTAACCTTTTTGTGCTTACTATGCTTTACACGACAGCAAAAAAATGAGTGCAGTTTACAATAAAGCCACATACAGGCTTCAAAATAGAGGCTTTTGACCGCATTGTGCATCTAATTAACTGCCAATGACATCTTGATTCAACCTCTCTCTGAAGAAAAGAATTATCCTCTGTAATTTAGAATATGTTCCACCATTTACTCCGGTTCTCCATTCTCTTAGCAAGTTCACTTGCCAGGGAAGCAAAATCTTCAGCTCCAGATTGCAGCTCTTCAGTTCGTCTACTAAGTTTCTGTCACGAATAGCAAGAAACAGAATAAAAAGTGAACGAGAAGGCAAAGAGACTAGCAGAACCGGCAATGATATCCATCGTCATAAAGTGGGCCAAAAGGAGTATGGAAAACTGAGGCTCCGAAGAGGATGACTTTATTGAAATAACGAGGAAATTGCAAATTATGAATGAAATAAAATAGATATAAGAAGGGCCACTTTGCCACCTAAGGTACAATATCTTGGACATGCCAATACTTACTTATTCTAACAATAGCAAATCTTTTGAAGAAAATGGCTTAAGTCAATTCCAAGATGTTGATAGCTTGTATAAGCTTTTTGCTTATTAGTTCCATTACATTCAATTAGTAATGACCGAAGTTATGTTCTAGTATTGCCACTTAGAACAAGCTGTCTCTGGCATATCACCTACATCGGGCCAACAGTTTGAGATTTCCTTGGTGGATGAAGCAGATAAATTATCCAGGTCTTTAGATAAGCTAAAAGCTTATCTTTACTATTCCCTGGATATCCTATCTCAAACTTTACCAGCTGTATAAAAAAGCCGTGGTTTTATCCAGATTCTTTTGCATAACGTTTGAGGTCCTATGAATTAACGAGGATATCCTAAAATTGCTTTAGTGACATGATTTAATGTGCACAGTCGGAATTTAGTGAGGATTTTATCATTCCTAACTGGTGGTGACCAAATTTCCCCAAAAAACCAAACCATTTTCAATAATTTAGCAACTTATTATTATGATCAAATACGTTTAGCCAAGCTCATATTGATGATTCATCAATCCCATAACTAGATAAGTAGGCCAACCTCAAGTTTCTCCTGGCGTTCCATAAGCTTATCTCGAGCTTGAGAAGCTGCTGCAGTGGCACCCTAGAAATGACCGTATTAGCAACTGAGAATCAGAAGGGAGATAAGGAAGCCACTAAGTCCATTATACTTACTTCATTTTTCCTATACTTGGCAATAATTTCTTCACGAGTCCTCATTCTAGGTTTAAAATCAGTACTAGCTCCTTCAAATAATCTCTCTCTTTCCCCCTTTGGCTTTTTATCTGATTAGAAGCAATACGGCACCATTAAAAAGCTCCAATGTAATAATTATCTTGATGCATCAACCGGGTTTCAAATTACCTTCACTACCTATCTTGTTGCTCTTGGTTTGAGATGACGAAGAAACAGTTACAGGCTCATCTATCTCAATATCATCTGTAAAACAAACACAACTGGACAGCATAAGAATAAGAAAAATAAATAAATAAATAAACTAGATGACATTCACCAAAAAGGATTGGAACATCAGAGAAATAGATTTAAGACCTATGTCAAGCTCAATAACTTCTTTGTCATGAGAGATTGCAGTAGACTCCAACATCAGAGGCCTAGAGAATGTGGCCTCAAGATGTACAGGATTGGCAGAACTAAATTCCAAAACATTCCCCTGAACCACTTTGCCCTTTCGTATACCTCCCAAAATACCATGAGCAGCACCCTATGGGTAGAGAAACAGTCTCAGTCTTAAAGAGAAAAAGGGCCAATGAAATGCCTTGTTGATTTAATAGGAACGGATACTATAATGCATTAACAAGTACCTCCGTTTTCTTATGTGGAGATACACTACCACCAGAATCCATAGCAGCAGTGATGTCTTTTTGGTGAAGGCAAGGCAAGGACTGTGGAATCCTACAAGAAGATTAAATGATGACAAGTTAACCCATGGAGGGTAACACAATGCATGATGAAGAAACAGAGAAAAGAAGCAAGAGATAGAGAGGAGAGAGGGGGGGAAGAGAGAGAAACCTTAATTCATTTTCATGTGCCAATAAAGATACAAAGGCTAATTCACAGGCAGTAACCTAGAAACATAAAATATCAGAAATTAGGCTGTTTGAAAATACTGCATATTGATTGTGTGAGAGCCATAAGAGTCCTTCTGGGACTATTTATATTAAACAGTAACGAAAATGAGAAATTCAATCTCTTATCATGGTCTTGATTTTGATCAAATTGAAAATCAGGCAGTGTATATGTCACTGAACTTAAGGAAGCATCTCACTAATAATTCACCTAGTCAACATAATTTCATTGTGTCTCGGTCATTCTAATTTCTAACAGTGATTCTGCAGTTCTTAGGGTCATAGTGTACCAAGGATCTCCCCTTGATTGCAGTTGAACCTTAAGGCAGGTAGACTTAGGCTGTCATTGACATTTATCCTACACAGATTCGACTGTAGCTTACTGGACTCTATAAGCGTAAAGTTATTGGAGATAAAAAATGGAAAATTAATGTGAAGTGAATCTTTATGTTGCATACAATTTAATATAATGAGTTTGATAAAATCTGGAGATCAAAACCCAGATTCACATTAAACGAGTAGGTTATTTTTCACTAATTTTAGATTTGTAAATCAAGAAATGAGTTCAACCATGGATATCTGCCCACTGCCAGAAGAAGACATCATCTTTTCCATGTTTGTCCTGAAATTCCACCTCAAAATTGACTTGAGGGAGCTTTCCCAAATGACTTCAAGATTAGGCAAAGACCTGTTGATGACATAAAGCCTTCTTTTAGTGAGTAGAATATACAAATACGAACATGTTACAAGTTACAAGATCATGTAAGAGCTCTGGCGAATGTCTATTAACAATGATATCTTGTTCTAATCTAGCTTTAGGTGTTCTCTTTCCTTGTTTATCTATAATGAAAAACAAGTTAGGGCTCATTAAAGAGAACCTAAAGATCTCGCTCATTCTTACAACCGTGTTTCATAATAGGCTTGTTCTATACCTTTCCTCAATTCTGCCTTTGATGAGTACAAAAGCGGAGGTTATCACCTTGAACTACTTTGCCTATTTTCACTCCCTGATGTAAACTGCTCCCCCAAAACACTCCTAGCACAACTAACAACATAGCTCCAATTGACTGACACATAACCCACTATTTGCTAGACTTTCAGCTAACCACAACAGAACACATGACAAGCCCACAAACAGGTAAACAAACAACACAACATATTGACACATCAAACACGACAAGCACACTGCCAAGTCACCACAGGACACCACACACACACTCTACTAACTTCACACCTTCCTGAAGCATGTGTATACATGCTTAGGGGAAATCTACTTGCACAGGGAAAAGACCATAATATTCTGGAGCTCTTGTTGGTCATAGATGCTTGGCAATAAGGTTGGAGCTTAAGTAAAATCAAGTCCTCTTCACTGAAACTGACATTCCAATGTTTAGTGTAATATGTACACTTCATTACTTGCTAAGCAGTTAATAGTTGGCCATGCAAGTCCGCAATTATTGCATCTCAGTCATGGAAGGTCCATTCAACAGCTTCACACTTCATGCTAGGAGGAGAGCAAGCAAGGGGAAGGTACAGAAAGCTTATTAGTCTTTAACTAAGGGTAAAAGAGGAATAAGCAGAATTATAAATCCATCGTTGTCATCGAGCATCCAGATGGAACAGATGTACCAGCCTGACAGGAGCTTGTAATCTTCTGGAACAGTAGCATGACCTGCACTGTTCGGATGGTAGTAGAACTACCGGTTTGACAATAAGACAAAAATGCATTCTATGGGTAAAAGTTCATTTCCCATTCAGATGTCAGTAGATGTCTCATTCAGGCAGAAGCCTTCAGACTGCAGCCATTAGGATGGGCATGTAGGCCATCCGGACTGTAGTCTACAGCCAGCAGATTCTGAACTTGTCCTCGTACATCATCAAATGAGACTAGCACATGAAGTAATAAATTCTATGATGCAATTGAAAAAACATTATAATGCCTTGTTTGTCTTCAGTTGGATGGTCCTTTAAAACCCCGAGTGAGATTTTGTAGTACTCTGACTTATGCTTGAGTGATTGGTAATGTAGAAGTTTGATTCCTATCATCTCCTAAGGCTATTAAAGCTTTGCTCTCAAATTTTGCTAGTCTTCATCATCTTCTTTAGATAAGGAGATGGATCAAACACATTAAATGTGACAGAAACTTTATAATCATCAGACAACTCAATCTTGTATGCATTATTATTGATCTTCTATAGTCCTAAATGGTCCATTTACTTTGGGAGACAGCATTTGTGCTCTTGCTCCTAAGAATCACTCCATCCTAATATGCAACCATACAAGATCTCTAGGTTGGAATGTCATGGGCCTCATTCCTTTACTTCCTTGTCCCTACTGCTTTAGCAACTTGTTTGCTCTAAGGGGTTCATCCTTACTTAAAATGTACCCAGAATAGAGATCGAGTTTTTAGAGTAATGACAAGCTCCAAACAACCTCTTTGAGCAATTCTTCAATCACCGACATGAGGAACTTATCCTTTATAGTCTTTTCATTTAGAGCTCAATAATCAATACAAAAACACACATGTATTATCAACCTTCTTCACCAACAGCATCAATGAAGAGAACGGTGATTGGCTGGGCCTAATTATTCTCCTATTTAGCATTTCCTCACTCTGCCACTGGATCTCATCTTTTTGGTTATGTGTGTATCAATAAGGTCACAACACCACTAGCAGTTTTCTGAGTTGAAGCCTAATGGTGAGGTAGAGGAAAGCCCTAGGCATGCTAAAACATACATATAAGTAAATTAGGCCAGAAACTACTAGAAGTTATAATGCCAATCAACCACTTGCATGGCCATAGCTAACCCAAGTGCACTTATAGATCTAGCAATCCCTTTTACAACAACACTTCTTCCCCTGGACAAACCACATTCTCATAGCCTAAAAGTCCCCTACAATGTGCCCCAGGTTTTGAGCCAGTTAACCTTGAGCACAACACTAAGCCCTCATGAGGGTAAGGAGAATAGATAAAGAGCAAAAAGTTTTCCCCAACCTCCATTGCAGCAGTCTACATATTCCCCCACTTTTATTTCATTCCCCATTTGCCACTGCTAGTTTCAAACTCTCTCGAGCTTTGACTCATAAATTCAGTTTCAAAACTTGCCATAATACTCACAAAGACTCTGTACTCTTCAAGTCAATGAGCATGAAAGTTGGGTGTAGCTCAAGGTAGCTTTGCACCTTCAAGGTTTGGGTTTGTGTCAAGACAACCATTGCACGTTAGTGATATTTTCAACTCACTTTCCCCTTCGTCTTCCTTCTCTTCCTTTGGCCAGCTACACTTATACAAGGACTTATCACAATTGAAACATAGCTCCTTGACCCTTCTTTCCTCCATTTCCACTCTACTCAACTTCTTAATATAGTATGATCAAGTGGAGTTGGCATTGGAGTTAACCCATGTCATCTTCCTTCCCCTTATTCCTTCATTAGAGCACCTCTTTACTCATAGAGTCATGTCAATGTCATGGCTTATGTAAGAATCATGGGCTTATGTAGCTCCACTTCCACCACAATCAAATCCTTTAGCCTACTCACAAAGATAGCAATCACTTGCCCATCAAAATGTTAGGTTGATAGTCGCTCAAATTTTGCACTCATGACTTTTTGCCAATCCTAGTCGTAGTTTGGATAATTTTTCAAGTTTGTTGCTTCATAACGGAAGCTCAAAGCACATGGTACATGATTTAAATTCCATCCAACCCAAGTTGGGATAATCATACTTTAACTTCAAAAATCATATATCAGCATCTCCTTCTAAGTGAAAAGCCATAAGCTAAACTCTTTCTTCCTCTGCTATACATTAGTGCTCAAAACATTCATACCTATTAAGCTCCACTAAGGGACACCATCATACTTTGAGAAATCAAGCTTGAAGATTTTCGAACCCAGCACCCCCTTGTTTACGCATTCACCACTAAAGCCTTCTTCAATCCTATTGTAACTTACCTAATCAGTTACGCAATCCACACCATTTTGCATCGTCAATGTGTACATCAAGAAGACCATTTTCATCACCAACTGTTCTTGTTATGTTTCAACAACTACTCAATCTTACTTATATATCAACAAGAAAGCCTCAAGTTGCTGTTGTACATTCCTCAATTTTTATATTAAGCACGCCAATACATTTACGATCAAAAGCTTTAGTGATCAGTCTATTAATAATAATATTTAGTTTTAATCTGACTTTAGGTATCTCTTTTCCATATTTATCTATGATGGAACACAAGTTTTTGGATCTTAAAGATAACCCAGAATTGTGTTTGAAAAGTGGTGGCCACTACCTTCAACCATTTACCCTATTTTCACTCCTTAAAGTCAAATACTTCCTTAAAACATGACCAACACAACTAATAACATAACCCCGCTTGATTGACACATAACTCACTATTTGCTATATCTCAGCATCTCCTTCCAAGTGAAAAGCCGTAAGCTAAACTCTTTCTTCCTCTGCTATACGTTGATGCTCAAAACGTTCATACCTGTTAAGCTACACTAGGGGACACCATCGTACGTTGAGAAATCAAGCTTGAAGAATTTCGAACCTAACACTCCTTTGTTTACACATTCACCATTGAAGACTTCTTCAATCCTATTATAACTTGCCTCATTAGTTATGCAATCCACACCATTTTGCATCGTCAATTTGCGCATCAAGGACACCATTTACATCACCAATTGTTCTTGTTATGTTTCAACGACTACTCAGTCTTACTTATATATTGACAAGAAAGCCTCAAGTTGTTGTACACTCCTCAATTTTTATATTAAGCACGCTAATACATTCAGGATCAAGTAAGAGCTTTAGTGATCGGTCTATTAATAATAATATCTAGTTTTAATCTGACTTTAGGTGTTTCCTTTCCATATTTACCTATGATGGATCACAAGTTTTTGGCTCCTAAAGAGAATCCAACAATCACGTGAATTCTTAGAATCGTGTTTCAAAAGTGGTGGCCACTACCTCAAACCATTTACCCTATTTTCACTCCCTCAAGTCAAATACTTCCTAAAAACACGACCAGCACAACTAACAACATAAGCCCCCTTGATTGACACATAACTCACCATTTGCTATACCTCAACTAAGCACAACAGACCACACAATACACTTACATATCAAGCAAACAAACAACATAACACATTGACACATTAGACACGACATGCATCCCACCACATCAGCATAAGACACTATGCACACACTCTACCAACTTCACTCCTTGCTGCACATGCATACATGCTTGAAAGGAGTAATTTGCTTCCTAACAGAACATGCAACCAGATGAAAAGTGTAAGGCTCCTAAAATGTTAAATTGTCAGGCACAAATGAAAATACTCTTGTCTGCTGACTGACTCAAAATGAACTAGTCTAAAGCAGAAAATCGAAGAAAGATGATGCATGCATTAAAAGACCTTATCTCCATATCTCCAGTCTGATAGACAAGGAGTATCCCATCTCTGCCATCATCATGTAGAATTGCTGTCCAACAGCATGGTTTTACGAGCCTCACTCTTTGCACGAGATTATTGTCCAGCTGATAAAGATAATATAGTTTTGAATATGTAATTACAAACATTGTTAATGATTATAATCAATTAGCAACCATTACCTGAAGGGCAGAGTCTAAAAGATAAAAGGTCAATGCATCCTCATAGCAAAGTAACATGCAGATGTTTTTCAATTCCTGTATAGCAGATGCAGTTTCCGTGCAGGTATTCAGTTCAGAGACTTTGTTAGCACTTCCGTGAGATTCATCACTTCCTTCTCTGGCTTCAGCATTGTCCCTTGGACTTGGTACAACATCTTCAATTGGTACTTCTGAAGCAGGATTTGCCATCTCTGCTTCAAATCAAGATATCAGGATGTTTTCATAAAAACTGAATATACAGTTCATTCACAAACTTACTTATCAGGTGAATAGAAACAGCAGCTGAATCCTTTTCAGCTTGCAAGGAACAAGAGCCAATACTATTGCCATTGCAAGCATCTACAATTGCAATATGTGCATTTTTGGTCAAAACATATACTGGACATTTTCGAGGAGTTTCCAAGCCTTTGGACTCAGATTCACTTGAAATATAATTTTCTAGAGCTGGACACGTATCCAGGAAAATAATTGGAGAATCTGAGCCAGAGACACACTCTCTAAGAGACAAAACTGATAATGTAGTCGTATCAAGGATGGCAACCTGAAAAAGGAAAAGAAAAAAGGAGTTCGTAAGCATGAATCACCATGTGATATTGCCTATAGTCAATTGACAAATAAGTAAGGACTAATCACCAGTATGGCAAAGGAAAGCTGGATGAGTAATCTCACCTGGCCACATTGGAATCCCACTGCAATTCTAGATCCAGAACTCACAAATTTCAAGGTACAAACACGTGAATGGAGCAAGGAAAACAAAGCTACACACTGAGGCCCAGCTTCTTGGTGTAAATTGTGAACTGCATACAAGTTGCATATTAGGAGATATACATTAAGGTTCCAACAAGAGAACACTAGTCAAAAGCAAAGATTCTTTTGTTTATGCCAGAAATATAATTTCTTTGTTGAGCAATCTAATATCTTGGCCATCAACAATTAGTAAATCTTTTCCTCAAACGCAGACAAACTTTCACATTACAGCTATGTATTTTGAAAGCATGATATTGCCATATGAAACATGAATTGCCACATGAAGTAGAAAATTTTAAAAACAGAGAAGAAGTGTAAAGGAATGCCACAAGTTTTCGTATCCTTCTTGCAATGAGGGCAAACATCTCGTTGCATCATTTAAGAAGGCCAAATAAGATTCATAGGTGCGAGAATGTTCTTTTTAAGAGAAGAATTATTTAGCACCAAATAATACCACCATTTTACTAACTCATCTTCATTGCCCACTCCTTCACATTCCACATCCTCAATAAACCTTCCTATCACAATTAACCTTCGTGTCTCTAATTGCTAATGGTTCTTGTCTCTTTCATGTTCTTTCTACTCTGATGTCAAAGGAAGATAGTACTCACAGAACTTTGAAGCTAATAACTAGTAAAATAATTAGTTTATTTTTAAATTTTTTGACATTATACATGTAACAAGTTTCAAATCTTAGCATTTACTCAAGGATTTTGTTACCGTGCAGTTTAGAAAAGCTGTGGAATTTGTAAATACATTTTTTCCCCCCTGATATGTATCTATATATAAATCAGGCAACTAGATAGAGCCTTCATGACCTTTGAGCCACAAGGCGGTTGTCATGGAACGGGTGAACATGAGACATGACAGCTTGTAGAGGTGCCATTACTAGGTGCACCTGCAAGCCGTGCATGATCTAAAGGCTAAGAGGAATAGTTAAACAATTTTCTCAAAAAGCACAATGAGTAGAAATCAAAATCAAGAAAACTTCACTCGAACTTAAAGTGTTTATCCTCACAATGAAAACTCTCAGATTTATTTATAGACTGTAACAAGAATTTTCTAAAGCTTCACAATTCTCCTTTTCTTCCAAGAATTTTCCAAATCTTCACAATTCTCTTTTTCTTCCATAATTAATTCCTAAATGGCTTCATTCTCTCAACAATTTCACTTCGTAGGCAAACGTCAATTTGGGATACAAAGGGCACTTGGGATGCAATAAGCAACTAGGTTAAACTGCAATATCCACTTAATTAGGGATTATATCAAAGTTAAATCACAAATATTGTTTGCAATTTGATTTATCTCTAATTCCATTGGATAAATTTTGAAATGTCCTGATTGTTATAATCATTAGTTACTGCACATCAACTTTATCATCTAATGTACAAACAAATGCATAAAAGTAGGACAAAGGTACTGATTTTTTTATGCTAGTGAAAAATTCTACTATCTTCCAATTGTTTGTTTCATTTTAAATTCATTCCAATCATCAAAACCCAATATTGCATGCTCAAGAATCCCCATGCCCTCTAATTTTCTGGAATCATTAATCCCAACACTTCCTGTACTCTAAATATAAAAAACTCATATATTCTCTCACAATTGAAGTCAGATTATTTCCTGCAGAGATTTCATGCTGTCTTGGTGTTAAGATCGCCTCCTTAGATGACATGAACTTCTCCAAGGAAACATTATTTTATAACTCTAGTTTTTTATCTATAAATTTCCCCACAAAATTTCAGTTCAAATCCTTTTTTCTTGTTTTCCCTAATTCCTTCACAACCTATATTTATAAACCTTCCAGGCATATCATAAATTGACAAGCTTTACAGGTTTAAAATGTCTTTGCATGTCATACCTTCCGTCTTTGTCTCCATCACAACATGGAAGGCTATGTCCTCAGAATTGCTAATTAGCTGGTACACTCGAACCTTCATATTTGTCAAAGTAATAAGAAATCAGTAGTGTATGCATCAAAGACAAATGGGCAAAAAGATGTCAATCAGCAGTGTCTTACATGGCCATTTTCATATCCAACAGCTAAACTCAAAGTGCAAGAGCAAAAGTCAATTGCTGATACGGATGCATCTAAACCTTCAAGATTAGTGCCTTTCACCTGCACATTTAGAAGAACCTGCTCTGTCAATCTCACCTTTACGATAGAAGCATAAAAAGAAAACATGAAGTGTAAGGAACTAGTTTTTCCAGATTATAGAAACTAAACATCAAGCACTTTCTGTACAGATCAGCACAGTATTTGTTAAATTTAACATACTTTATTGGATTGATAGTATCAAGTTATATAGGAAACACATATTCACCAAGTTTGTCATTAGCATATTCGTAGAGAATGCAAGTAATAACTGAAACAAGGCTAACCTCAGCCTCCAATTCATATATTAGTGAAAGAACTGGATATGTGGCATCCAATATCTGAACAGATCCATCTTGATAACCCGCCAGATATAATCTCTCAACTTGACGATCTTCAGCATAAAGAAGTTGACTAGGAATTCCACCAGTGAAAGGCCATCCAGCAGATCCTTTTCTCCTAACATCCAATGTATGACTTGCAGCTGCAACTATCTAATCACATGGAGAAAAACTAAGTACATCAGTAAGTAATGGCAGTGACTAACTTTTCTCCACCAAAATATCAAGTATTGAAGCCCTAAAATGGTAAGATACCTCTGAAAAATGCTTTGAAAACTTTCCATCCTGATCTAGAACACCAAGCTTGCTTACAGTCATTTGTGGCTCAACAGTGGGTAAAACCATTGAATAAGGCAATGGTGTGAGAGGAGTACGCCTCTCTTGCTGCAATATTAAAGTGGATAGGAGGGCGTCATCATAAACATGCAATTGTCCAGGATTTGTCAACACAATAAGTGAAGTAGCCCCCAATGATCCTGAAGTTGATAGCAAGGCCATATCCGCAAAAGAACCATTTAGGGTGAGGTCCACACGGTTTATGCATTTTATGTTTTCTAGCCCACGTGACCAATCGATACTCAATATCTGTAAAATGAGGTGCACATGATATTAGGCACTTTTAATTTATGTGAAGTTATAAGTTGTAAGCTGAAAAATACACTAACAGATGCACTTCAAGGGAAATTCTGACATTGGATAGGTCCTGATTAACAAATGGATGATACCAGCAAGTTCCATATATATGTTTCGCAGTTCAGAATCTGCATATCCCAAGTGCATATTGACCATTTACAGTAGTCCTAAGGAACAGAATTCCCCTAAGTAGAAAGTTTTCTCGACAATACATTCTTCTATATCCTTCGTTTGGATAGCAAACATGCTTCTCACTTCAATATTCAAATATCAGACTACTTTTGGACAAAAGTGGTAGTTGTGAAATATCTCACATACAGTTAATACCGTGTAATAATGTGAAATAGATCACATAAGGATTAAAAGCCTAACCGTGAGAACTTCTTCTGAACCAACATCATCACCACCATAAATAAAGAGCTGGCCTCCAAGGCCATTGTGCACTCTACCAGCAGACCAACGTAACAAAATGACAGGGAGTCTTCGGTCTCCTGATGACAAATTCAACTTGACAACATCTTTGGATGACTTTCCAGCCGGTGCATTTGTGGTAGAGTTGGAAGAAGAAAAATCCCATAGCAATACATCCCCATCAACATAACCAACAGCAAGAACTGATCCATTAGTGGAAGCCCAACAAAGAGAACTTATCTCTTTGTCCATTGATTCATCATCAGATGCATCAGCAGATAGCTCATGCTTTGCTTCTTTTGGCATAACAACCACTGCTTTACTCTTCAACTGGAGATCTTTATAGCCTCTATGTGAGACGACATGATTTGTAGAAACATCCCAGAGGACAATCAAACCATGTTCATATGCAATCAATAGTCTGCATGCATGTAGACTATTATTAGCATCAAGCAGAAACCAAAGGATGACATATTCTGCACGCAATTTCCATTGGCAAACATCCCATATTCATTCTATACATGCAATTTAAAACTCACTTAAGTAATATCACAAGACATATACATTATATTTTTATGAGAATTATTGATTATTAATCAGACGCTTCATAATTGATTAACTACATGAAGAAAATTACAGCTTATCTTACTATATCCAGTCATAATTCATCATTTAGCTTAAAAATGAAGTCCTTTTCCCAAGAATCTTTCAGAAATCTAAAAGAGATTGATCTGGATGATTAACCCATTAAACAGTCCAAAAAAACTCACGTATGGTGCTGACAAAGTTTCGATGTGTACTTCACTATAAGAATATCGAAACAATGTTCTTTTGGGTAAAGAATTTAAGAAAAATGTTGAGAGCCTCATCTCATGAAAAGGAGCAAAATCTGTGAACTGGAAAGAGAAAAACAAATTGAACATAACCACGTAAAAGGTAATTAAATCAAAATTTGAATGGAAAGATTCCAATAATTGCATAAAGTTACATGAATGCCACACCAATAACTATTAGAGTAGGAGCATAAAGTTCTCTCTTCGCTTCTCACCATCTTAATTAAAATATAAGTAGCAGAAGAGCAACGTCTCTGCATGTGTTAAAACATGTTTTTACATCCTCTAGCATGGCATTAATCATTCCTAGAACTAGTACAAAACAAATAAGCTGTTTCAACGAAATCACTCAGACCACAATAAGACTAACCCACAAAGCAAAAGAACCAATCTCATGAGTTGTAACAAATGCTCTTGCTTACCTATTTCCATAAGAGGAAGGCTGTGGAAGGATTCCCACAATAGGGCAATGAGGAGGTATTGAAATTGTAGCAGCTTCTGAAACATATATGTTGACTAGGAATCAATAGTTGGGGGAAAAGGGGTAAAAAAAAAAAGAGCTGAATAATTATATGGAAGAACAACCATTTTGATGCAGTGCATAAGGGGAGGATAACGCAAAATCTAATGCAAAATGCTTCAAGATTTGAAGATCAATAGCTCAAGTTTCCACTATGGTTACCCATATAAACCATTAAGCTCTTTCATTGGGTAAAAAAGCGTAGGTGAGCATTGATTGACTTGACACTAGGCTGAAAATACAAAAAGCGATGATGGCCACCCACATCTAGCTAAACACTTTTTAAAATAAATGCTGTCCAATAGGGGGTAAATGTTTCATTTGTACAATTTGTTCATGGAGAAAATGCATTCCACCTGAATTCATGCTCCAATGATGTTTATTGCTCTTCTTAAACAATACAGGTATGCTCCCATCCTTTAAAAGCAAGTTAGCAATAAGGAATAACGCTAAAAACCAACACATGCTTTTATCATCTAACACATAAAAACGTCAACCATAATAGCTTAAATATCCATATAGGGAGTCCTATAATTACACGATGAGTGATGACCAACAGGAGCAAGGTGACAACTTAAATGAAGTTGTGGGATTAGATTGTTAAGGTACAGCAGTAACAAAAATTACCAGCAACTGAGTCTGCAGGAATAAGATAAGGAAGTTGAATGAGCTTTTTCTCTTTAGACTCGTACTTCAATACAAACACCATTCCATTCTCATCTCCAATATACCTAGAATAAAGAATGAAGCAAGTTGTGGACAAACTACAGAACAGTAAACATTCAATAATATTGCAACTGTTCCAAGAATCATACATATATGCGGTACCACGTATAACTGAGAAAGAAGTTATATTGGATTCCCACTGTAATGAACAAGCAATATGCCTATACTCCAAATCCCACACCTTCCAACAGTAATAAACCCATTAAACCGGTCAATGTATTCAAGAAGAAAATATGAATAGAAAATAGGAATGGACATAAAATCAAGAGGCCAGAAATCTATATCATCAAATTGAAATCAAGAAATTGAAAGAAAATCATCACATAACTAAAGGGAAAACACATACCTGAATGTAATTATCATTGGAAATGCTGACTAGAAAACCCTGATTTTGCAGAAACTGGAAAAAAAGAAGTAAAAGGAAAACATGGTAATCAATTAATGATGCATTTTATATTTAAAATTTAAAAAACATATATGATTAAAGCAACAGGAGGGAGTAATAAATGGACCAGAGACACAAGGAGCATTCATTTTTATTAGCAAAGGATAAAGAGAATAAAGAACCATAAAGTGCAATAAGTAAAATGCCCCATGTAAACTCATGTGCAAGGCAGTCATAAACTAAAGTTGGCTGACCTCCAGGTGTTTGAACGGCAATTGCTTTTCAGACATAAGAAGAACTTCAATATGATTACCACCAAAAATTTTGATCCTGCCATCCCTGCAAGGTATGTAGAAAAGGATTAGGCATGGAAATGCTGCAGTTTGCCCAATCTAATGGAACTGACGCTTAGACTATATTTGGCTGCACATGCCAAATGAAGCATTTAAAAGGCTCATCAATAAGGAATTACAAGAATCAAATATATAAAAGTGCAATTATATTTTGAGAGATAGATCATCAAATGCTAAAGTCAATGCCAAAGCTTGTGTGGAGTAGTTTTGAGCTATTTTCTCAATCCTCCAAAATGAGTTGTACTTGCATTTGTTCTTATTCCCTTAAATTTTTTTTCTACTCTGTCCTCCCTGACGATGGAGTATTCCAAACAGTGCATTTAACATTTGGAGTCAATCTTAATCTTCTATCTTCAAAACTACTAAGCCATCAAAGACATCATGACTAGCTTACATTAGCCATTGTGGGTTAAAAGATACCCGAACTTTTCAAATAGCATTGAAATATAAACCAAGCACAATGCACCGACAGTAGGAACTCACAGTGTTCCTACAGCCAAAAGGCTCTGAATGGGATCAAGAGCAAGGATAGATGCAGTAGAAGGAATTCCATAGTGAAGCGTAACACGAGGGTCCACGTCCATGAATTTTTCTCTTTCACGCAACACAGTACCCTGCAAACAGGGTAAATGGAAATATAACTTCTAGGCAATGATAAATACTCTCATTTTTTTAAGTGCCAAATATAAGAACGTAAATTTTAAAAAAACAAAAGAAAGTAAAAAAAGAATCCATGAACTGGGGTTTTCAGTATGTCAATAGCTAATGTCAACCCAAATCTCTGTCAAGATCATACTAAAAACATTCATTAGTAGGGAGAGGCATAATCATACAAGAAAATATGGACGTTTCAAGCCAGCTCCATAGCTAGAACCATGAACTACAACAAAACTCTTTCCCTCTCTTCCTAATTTTTTTTTTTTTTTTAAGTCCAACGAGCAATCATAGTCAAGGTTTCAAAAATGTTTCCTCTATACCATTTTACTAACAGTACCAAAATCACTTGTTTAGCATACTTATGTTGTAATTTATAATTTCTAATACACTGATCTCATGTGTAATCGTTGCTTTGAAATTTGAAATATTTTTAGCCGGTGTGCTTAACAAGTGCTCGAACGCTCATTAGCAAGATCATCTTTTATATTAAGGACAATACTAGTGCACCGATCGCGTGGAGTCCAAATCACCTAGCAATCATCACATTTACAGAATCATCAAATTCATAAATTTAAGTTTCCAACGCTTAATGAAATCCACATAGTTTTTCCCTAATCACACGAAATTAAGAGCATTTACGCTAGCATCAAAAGGCTTAAATTGAATTTCATCCACATCAACATTGCGAAAAACATTTCCACTTCCAATTATGACCTCAAAAAATAATACAACTTTGAATCAAGTTTAATTTTAGAGGAATTCGATTGACACCAATTTTTCATTTTCTTTATCCTAAAGTGAATAATTTTTCACAGAGATGATCGACAGCACCAGACGTCAAATTAAAATTTGACGAGTTTCAGGAGAGAGAGAAAGGCATGAAAAGAAGTACGAACCTGCGGAGACTGAGATTGTGATTGATGTTGCTGGTTTTGATGTTGATGTTGGCGATGATGTTGTGTCGCCTTTTGGAGGAAACGTTTGGCGAACATGTTGATGAATTACGAAAAATTCGAAAGGAGCTGAGTGTGCTGGCAACAGTATGGAAGGGAATGTGGAATGAGTTTGTTTTGTGGAGAGAGAGAGAGAGACAGAGAGAGAGAAATCTGTTATTGTTGGTTCCTTTTCTAAATGTGTTCCAAATTCCAAAGCAGGAAGAGGAAGACAAGGTAAAAGTTAACTTAGTTCTCACGACGCAGCAATCGACACCCACCACGACACCACGGACGGTTCAAATAGCACCCGGTTTAAACTTCCGCAAACACAAAAGGTAAATAAATAACAAATTACAAATACATTTCTGCTCCACACATAACTTAACACCTATTCTCTTTTAGGATATATACAACGTTAATGTATCAAAACCATTATAATTACGGAAAAAATGACACAATAAGCTCTCTTAAAATAATTATACATTAATATAAGAAAATAAAAAGGGAAAGAAAATTATATGTGAATATTCTTGTCAATATAAATAGTGATAAAATTCTTACTTTTGATTTATGTCTCTATTTCGCCCATTGTTTTACTTTTATTTAAAATAAATTATGGCATATCCTATCTTTCAAAAATAAAGCCATGAATTGATTTTAGGTTAAATTCATGTAATTACTACTTTATTATGTATTAGCATTATTAATATCATATTTAAATATTTTAAATTTTAATTAAACTTTATTAATTCCTATTACTCATTGAAACTTTATGTTTTATGTGTAAATAATAGTGGGTTATGAATTATATGAAATCATGAGGAAAAAAAGGGCTAATGATGAGGCTTGGGAATCATATTAGAATTGTGACCCAAAAGAAACTTAAGCATTTATTACTTGGACAATATTTGCAATTTATTTATATACTCGAATAAATAAAAATTGGAAAAGTGTAAATTGCATAATTGTGTCTTCTCTAAGCTTTCTTATAATTTAGATATACTATTTTGAAGTCAATTTATTAGGAATGGGGCTAAATAGTTATGGTACTAGTAGACATGCACCCCGATATGTGTACAAAAATACAAAAATAACAATATAATAAAATTTAAAATATAAAATAATTATTGAATTAAATTATAACAATTCATATTGCAAAAAAAAAAAACAAATAAAATCTTAGAATCATGGGAAAAATGACATAGTAGGCACTTTTAGAATAATTATACATTAATATAAGAAAATAAAAAGGAAAGAAAAATTATATGTGAATGTTCTTACCAATATAAATGGTGATGGAATTCTCCCTTTTGATTCATGCTTCTATTTCACCGGTTATTATACTTTTATTTAGAGTAAATTATGTCATATCATATTTTTCAAAAATAGAGCTATGAATTGGTGTTAGGATAAATTACATATAATTAATATTTTAATCTATGTCAACATTATTAATATCGTATTCAAATATTTTAAATTTTTAATTAAACTTTATCAATTCTCATTACACATTAAAACTTTATGGATAAATAATAATAGGTTGTTAGTTATATGAAATCGTGAGAAAAAACACGGATTAAAACTGTAAAAGAAAAGCTAAAGAGAAATTTGGAAAAGAGGAAGAAGAAATTTCGATATTAAGTCAGTGGAGGAGAGAAAAGTGAAAGAGAAAATACCGATAGAGGAGAGAGAAGTATAAAGAGAAAATAATGAAGGAGTGGAAGAAAAAACATTAGTGTGAGTCAAGAGCGTTAAAAATAGATAATCTAGAAGTTAATATCCGTTGTAATTATTTTTATATTATTGAATAGTATAATAGTTTTAAGGATATTTCATGGAATTTTATTAAACAAATTATTTTAATCATATTATATTATTGAATAGTATAATAGTTTTAAGGATATTTCATGGAATTTTATTAAACAAATGATTTTAATAATATAGATAACGTGATGTAGTTGAGGAAAAAAAAAAAGGAATCCAATCTCCATAAGTAACAGTAGAGGAAAAAATTTGAGAAAGTTAATAAAAAATTATATATTTAATAAGAACTAAATCATTCACTTTTTTTTTTTTTTACCATCAAACCATTTACTGTTTGAACAATAAAATTTAGAAATTTTTATTGATTCATTTCAAATTCGTAATAGATTTTCTCAATATCTTTTCACACTATTTAATATATTTCTCATCCCAAAAATACACAAGGAATAGATTTTCTTACCAATGAATTAAGAGGTTATATATCACGTCAAAGTATAATGTGTTCAATAAAATAATTCAATGAAACATAAAAAATGGTACTTTTGAAAAAAATAAATAAAACCCAACACAAACGCTCACTATGAGCGACTTTGACACATGCAAAAAATATAATTAGAGTTGCAAACGAGTCTAACCACTTTTGAGCTATTGAGCTTATCTCACTTTAAGCTGGTCTTCAAATGAGCTTAATTTATAAACGAGCCAAATTTAAACTCAAAATAAAACATATTTATATAAATGACCTAAACTCAAGCTCATATTGAGGATCGTAGGCCAACTCGTAAGTAGGCTTGTTTATGTTATTAATGAGTGAGCTTGCAAACAGTCTCATGATTAGGCTCGTAAATAACCTTGCAAGCTAATATACCGTATTGAAAATCATATTAAAAAAATATATAATATAAGAAAGCAAAAATAAAAATAATGCCAATTAAAAAATATCAAAAAAGATATTTTTTGAAATTTTTTAAATTAATATTGAGTTTTATTTTAAATTTAAACTCGAGCTTAGACTCGCTTTGGCTCATTTATCTGAACAAGCTGAAGCTAATTTAAGCTAAGCTCGAGTTTTAGATTTCTTAACAAGCTTAAGTCAGGATTGGTAAAAACTCAAATCATATCGAACTAGGAAACTTTTAAATAAATAGAGTCGTGAGCCTTTAAAAGTTTGTTTTGAGTAATTCTTAGGACAAAAAAAAAAAGTATGAATGAAGTGAAAGAAAAAACTTAAAAAAAAAAAGAAGAAGAAGAAAAGAGGAGATAAATTGAAAATCATATACCAAGAAACTCTTAATTAAACAAAAGTGTTTTTGTAAATTAATACTAAGAAGATTGATAAATAAGTACAATAAATTACGGTTACACCTAATAAAAACCCTTAAAATATAAAAGAGGAGGTTAATTTAAATCGTATATGTAGACTAAGATTTAAACTTGGAAAGTGACAAAAAGTGATAAGCAACACATTTGTTATATATTTAAAGGAAACCATTTTTTTAACTACCTATTAACTACCATATATATCTTATAGTTTTAATCATGGTAGTTATTAAAAAAAAAAATCAAATTCAAATTTAAATTCAATCTGTAAACTTCTTAAATATCATATTTTACTCCCAGATTTTTTCAATTATATGGTTATGATTTTGTATCATATTTATTTTTACAATTATTATTGTTTTCTTTATCTATTATTTTAATTATTCAATGTTATTATTATTTGAAAAATTTATTATATTTCTTATTTGACCAATATTTACTACTTTTTTTAAAAAGAAAATTTATTATAGGTTTGATTTTATAAATACATATTATTGGCTTTTTTCTATATATGAAGTCTAAACTTTTTTATGTTTTACGTGTGCATCATTTGCTAGTTTGTAATAGTATAACATGGAAAGTGATTGACTGTAATTTTTTTAATATTTCAACGTGATTGAATCATTTTTATTTGAAACTTGATACTTGAAGGTGGATGCGAATGAATCCAATATCTGCATGGAAGTCGAACTTTCAATATTTGGAAGTTGACTAACTGCTGTTTTCAATATTTGAACGTAATTAACCCAACCGTATATAAAACATGATCGTTGAATGTGGATATGGATGAATCCAAAGTGGTTGGCATGCAAGTTGGATACCATTATTTATAATATTTACAATATTTGATAAAATTAAATTGTCTAAGGCAACAAATGGTAGTTACAAAAGCCTTTGATGCATAATTAATATAGATATCGATATAAAGATAGATGTTAATTATTATTCCAGACGGAATTCATTTTTTTTATTTATCTATTTTAATAAATTAATTTAAATAAATTCATTTATTAGATAATTGTAAACAAATAAAAAATTACAAAAAGGAAAATAAATAAATAAATCAAACCCTAATTCGGTGGTAGATAACGACTTAATGAGTTTTCTAATGATGCTGATGGTAGGCAGTCTCCTCTTAACCTTGGGGGTCACCAGTCATCTTGACTAGTGTTGGATTTTTTTTCTTTTGTTTTCTCACAATTTTTATTTACATTTTCTATATTTTATTTACTGAAATATATTACTTAATGTTAATTTATTAAGATGGACTAATCAAAATATGATATCTGTCCCTAAATGATAATAAGTAACATATATTGATAAACCATAGTTTATGTATTTATCAAAAAAAATAAAACACATTGCTCTTTTCAGTAAAATGCCCAAAGCACATATCATGTTTGCATAATTTTTGCTTTTGTTTTTAACATGTGACATATTTCAGTTTGCTATGGCAACATCATCTTGCCATTAAAAAATAAAGAAAGAAAGAAAGAACAAACAGAAGTATCAGGAAAACATTAAACATCATACAACTTCTAATCCAAAAATAAATAAAAGCCAAACCAATAAACAACTTATTTCAATTCACCCCACCAAGAGCCCTAATCCCCAAATCAAAAATCTATCTCCGTTTCCTCCCTATTACGAGCACTATTCCCAAATGAAATACGAATGCTTAAGTTGCTTTTGACACTACTCCCTAATCCCTAGATGTTCACTTGACACCACTCCCATCGTCCCTTTTTTCGTACTTTATTCATGAAACACTTATCAAACAGTCAAGCCATTACCTTTAATAATGGAATATATATTGGTATATTTTGGTATGTTTATATATACTCCTAACCTATTATTAAAATCCTCTTGTTTTAAATACAGCCAAACGGAATAATAGCTATTAATTTATTATCTACTCCTTAATAATTATAATTTTATTTCTACCTTATTCTATTTCAAGAACCAAACCAAACGTATAACAAAAGCACCGATGGGAAATCAAGAACCCTTACACGTATGTATCCATGGATATCTATGTATGCTTTAAACTAGGAAATTTTAGAAAAATGATTTTTCAATTCATCTTTTAATTTTCTTTCACAACTTAATGCTTTTTTTCGTTATTTTTTCTTCTTTCTTTTTAATATCATTTTAGCCCCAATTTCAAACATAAGTTAAATTATTTAGTACACCAAATCAAATCACCGTAAAGTATGAATTATTTACATTTTACTTTGTTCAGTTCTGGAAGGATTTATTAAGGAAAAAAAAAAAAAAAAAAGACAATTCAAAAAGATCCTAACGTAGTCCTATTAGGAAAAAAAAAGTCCCTTTATCGACTATGGCATACCCTTGAAAGCAACCAGATTCTTTCTCCGGTTGTAAACACCATCTCCTATCTAACTTTTGCCAGTCCGTGGCATTCAATAAGTTCATTTAAACAACATTCATCCTATGATGAGTGGCATTACATCCTGAAGATGTAGTCTCTAAAAAGGCCCATAGAGAACTTGAATCGTCAAGAGACAATGAGCCTTCATCCCTTTCATGAATGAGAAAATGTGAGAGCATGAGCATAGCACCCGTGTAAGTGCCAGTACAAATGCAAGTCCAGCCTTAACGTCCTCACTGACTAACCCCTCAAGAGGCACATTGTCCCTCACAAATTTGCAATGGAAATTTTGGGTTTCAACGAAAAATAGTACAATGATAGTGATACGATATAAAATCCCACAACATTTAACTGCATCATAGGACAGAGAGGCACATCCATGGCCATGAATCTTTTGGACAAGAAGCTCTTTTGATTACATTCATAGTTTATACAAAACATCAGAAGGGGCTTGTCAGGAAGTACAACATACAAAAGAGACAGAACTCGGAGAAAGAATGATAATCAGGAACGCAAATCAGGCTGAGGTCAACTTTATGCTGTATCTTCAATTAAATAGAACGATGTCATACAGGAGTTACAGAAGCTGTGTAAGAGCCCATCCAGTACTTCAAATTTTTTAAAACACCAGAGTATAACTGAGGAATAGCTACAGCTTCCAAAGCAGAACCACTCTTAGCTTGGCCTTTGCAGATGCCTGTTTTGGATTCAGATCTCTCAAAAATTGTCCCCAAAGCAGCATTCAAGCCCAGTGAGCTGGTTTCCGTGACAAAGCTGAAAACGGTCAGAAAAACACCAGTATAAGAAATTAAGACACAGCAACTCTTTTGAGTTATAACTATCAAACAAAAGTAATGCCAAATTAGGAACCATCTCCACATCCAGGACGGCAGGTGTATATGTTGCATCCTCGTATTCAGTTCTAAATTCCAAATTATGAGCAATCAATTACTCAGCTATTTAATCTTGACATGACCCAATGACAGCATAATCTAGTTGGAAGGACAGGGTATATTTTAAGGTTAGGTGGACCTTTTTCATATTAGACCATTGTCATTTTCATAGGTAAATGGTCACAGAAACTTCAACAGACGAGCGCATGCTGCAGCAGACATCACCTTATCGCTGACTTGAATGTAACAGCATAAATCTAGACAAACCTTGCCTCAAAACCTCCTTTTGAGCCCATTATTGCACATAAATTGCAAATAATCCACGGTGGAAGATGTGCAGCTTTTATCTCCAGGGTATTGCCAAGACATGAATCAGAATCATCACCTTCGACAATGGTGGACCCTTTTGCCAGATAAGCAACATGATCTGCCCGTTTCATTTCAACATATCTGACCTGAAAGAAGTGCTACAACCATAAAACTCACAGGGGATAACATGAAAATAGTAAACATCATATAGCATCTACATCCCAACTGATAACTGACTTGCAGTATGGAAGAGCCAAACTTTTTAAGTGTCTTATTCACCTTTTTCATTGTTCAAAACAAAAGGGGCATCAGTGCACAAAAGGAAATTTAGTCCTTGCAAAAAGTTGAGATTAGGACTGTAAGTAAATTAAGCTACTAACAAGCTGCTTAAATCCACACAGTGCAACTACTTGAGAGGAATTAACATTTTCGACAAAATGAACAATTTAATGTTCAACATATTAAGCCTATACAGTGAATAATTAAATGGTATACATCTAAGATGCAATGCTGCTAGAAAAGGATAAGACCATGCAATCAGGCTAACCTCTGGGGCTGACACAGCAGCATTCTGAAATGGAACAGGCGAATATAAGACAGGAACATCCAAACCAGCCAAGAATGTTAAGAAAGATCTGAAAACCAACAGCAGGGGGGTTCCAAATTAGCTATATTCAGAAAAAGCAAACTAAGGGATTCTCCCAACCATAAAGCATTTGAATAGAGAATAGCTTCACATATACCTATAATTCAATAAAATATCATAAAGGCCATGCACATTTTTGTTTCCACTGAGAGCAAGCAATGAATGGGGAGTGTTATCAATGTTGGGCAGTGAAATTTGCCTTTGAGTCTGTGTTTGCAGCATAAGCACCAGTCAGACTAACATAAAAAAAAAAAAAAAAGGAAGCTGTGAACAGGATCCTAAAGCCACTCGTCCAAATAAAACTAACATGTCCTTGTGGAACAAAGACATACTGTAAAAAACCTAGTTCCGAAAAAATCAAAACATGATAACATTGTGGAAAACATGCATTACCTGCCCTAAGTTCTGCTTCTCTATCTCCGAAAGTTCAACCAGATCTTCTGTAGCAACTTGCTCTACTTTAGAATGACAAAGAGGCATAGAAAAATCTATATCCTGTGGTTAATCAGCAAGATACAAGCAGAGTAAGTATTAAGTTCCCTATACCAAGCAAATGGTTACAAAAAGCAGTGCTAGATGTATAGATGGATCCAAGAATAAACCAGCAAACATGTGCCAAATCAACAGACTTCAAATAGTTTTGACAATAATGCCAAGCAGTACAACACCCATTGCTTCCTACTTGAAAAATAACCTTCATAGAGGGAAAAGAGGGATTGGTCAGATTTTTTAGTCCTAAAACCTTAACAGTATGCCTGATAGGCTAAAATCGTTTGTAATGGAAGGCAATAGAATATATATATTGCTTTTCTTATGTTTCGAGAAAATCAAGAGAATTGAATGGAATGGAATGGGATTGAGTTTTCTTTCTTTTTTTTTACTTTAATCGGTTGGATCATTCAAAGAGAGAAATAATATTATATAATAACTTGTAAATATTTATTCCTCTGAAACAGGTTGCTGATTAATGTTATTAACATCATTATATTTCTCAAAATAGTAATTTAAAACCACAATATTGCGATATTATTAAATTATAAATAAAAAATTTACACAAGAAACTAGAAAATATATAATTAATAAGTGTAAAAAATAATGAATATAAATGTTTGAGATAAGTCAAAATAATGATAGAAATATCAAACCATGAATAATGTAGAATTTTTACTAATTTATGTAAATTAAATATTATATTAATGTTGTTTACTAACTAATAAGAAATGGAATTAGAAATGCTGTTGCCCTTTCAAATGGCCATTCTACTATCACAAAAGTTTCCAAACATAAAATTAGCTATATGGAAAATTCTTGGTAACCAAAAATGCTACTAGGGTTTTGTGCAATCAATCTAAAATGTTCATTTAAATCTTCTACCTTGATGAAAGCTGTTTAGCACACATCACACATGCATAATGGATTGAATTGCAAGTTTTTAAGACTGCTGAGGACCAAATCAACCGTTTTGAATGGTTTAGAACTTGATGAGCGAAAGTAGTACACCAATTGTAAAGTAATTTTGGAGAACAGATCCATATTAGAAAGGAGGGATCCTTGTAATTTTATCCCCATCACTGAGTTATGATGATATAACAATATGAAGAGACAGTTTAATCATCGTTTGGTAAAATTCTAGATGTTAGCTTCATTAGCTTTCTTGTTCAAAATGCTTGATTTAAGTTTGTATTTAGCAGAGTCAAATGCAATCAATGAATTCAAAAGAATAACAATAGTTGAGAAAATATGATCAAGCACATCAACTCCACAAGCATTGCATAGTAAAAATTGAACCAATCAACTTTAATTGCTTCTCAAATGTAATAAGATAAATCATTTTTAAGTGAAAACTGAAAGAAGAAGGTAAACTCCTTCCAGTATCTTGTGACAAATCAAGCATGTATATCAAGCATAGACACACCTAGGACACTAGTTGACTGCCAATGAGGTCATAAATGAAGGAGTCTGGGTCGTATTTCAAACCAAATAGAAGGAAATGCCAAAATGTTCTTCAAATGATTCCTGCTAACTAGGGGGAGGCTTAGCAACAGGAGCATACACAAAATAACATCCATTTGGTGCCACAAATTGGGGGAAAAACCAGCTTGAAAGAACAAGGAGACAGTATCAGTGAAACTCAAATTTGTGTTCTACTAAAGTTAGTCAAAGAAAGTCAAAGACAGAAGAGCATTGTTAATGATCATTTCCCCATAATCTACATGAACAATCAAGCAGCAAGTAAGCTAAATGAAAGAGCAGTCAAACCAACTTACATGTTCTCTTAGTAATGATCTCAAGCCTCTTGTTGATCTTGAAATATAAGCACTGCATGTTTGGCCAGTTCTCCCAAAGTCATGAGAGCCAATAAACATCACCACAAATTGCGAACTACAAACTGCTTCCATAGAAAGCAGTGATATCCATTAAAAAACAATTAAGAGAATAAAATATTATGAAGTAACTAAATGAATGACCAAGACAGATGCACATTGTGTTTGGATGACATCTACAAGAACTAGAGGAAGATTATGTTTCAAACATCCTATTGAAATCTCAGGAGAATTTGAAGCAAGACATGGAAGCAGATCCTACAACTTCATATGCAAATCTAGAGATCCGAACTTCCAAAATACATTACTAGCAAAAAGAGAACACTAGCAACCATTGAATTTATTTGGTTTTCCAAGTTTGTAAACATGCCAAACTGCTGAATGCCCCAATAGTAAAGTGCTCCTTCATTATGTTTCCCACATCAGGAATATAGTGAATTCTCCCACGGTTGACTAAGTATAAGAGCATGTGAAAGTCATTGAACAAGACAAGATATTGTCCACTTGATTTGCTGGTCCACCTTGAATAGAACCAGCAGCATGATTTTTTATCCCAAACAAAGCTGCCTTTTCTCTTTTCGTTTTCAGCAGTTTAAATACTGCTAGCAGCTAAAACAACAGTATTGATCAGAATCAGTGTAAAATGAACAGCACATCAGGAGCTGTCATTCACAAGAATGTCAAAACACCACGATTAAGCTACTGAGTTATGATACCAAATGTCCTGAAAGAGAGAGCCAAACAAAGAAGCATTTAACAATTGTTTGTTACATGTTCTATTCACAATACAACACTTGAATTTCCAACACATTCGGCTAGGTTTTTGTATCGCTTTTTTCATACTGTAGATCATATTTCTTATTTGTACATTACAGCAGCCTGTAAAGTCCACAAATTCCAAAAAATCCATATAGTTACTGCCTATTGGCATGTCATGCGTTCTTTCTCGGATTCTCCACAATATCAACGGGTCGTTCCTGAAATCCATATCATTAGACAGCTCTATCTTTCCAATTTCCCACCTCCACTTTCTCATAGGACAGAAAATTAATTAGATAAATTATCCACAGAGAAAGAGATAGAGTTAACTGCCTGCTGATCCATGGTGGACATCAGGCTTCAATGACACTTTATCCTAAATAGATATCCTAATTCTCAATGGTTTCAAAAATCAGATCACAAAATTTATAAATTGAAAATATAATCTTGAAATTTTCAGACATCTCCTAGATGGATCAAAAGAGAAATAATCATAGAACCTACAAAAGCATAAAGGAACATTTTCTAAAATTTAATTAAAAAAAAAAGAACAAACATAGTTACCATAAAATATGCCACACGTGTTTTTCCGGAATAAGAAGTAAAGGCTTCGAAAAGACTCCTGCCATGCCAAATGCCTCTTCTCTAAGAAATCCAATTCCACTGTACAGAAAAAAGTTTATGTGAGTGAGAAATTTTAGGCTAAAAGCATCATGTAGTTTAATGCCATACCTTTCTCCGCTGTGGGGGCAGTCAACACCATTATCAGTGAAGATGGAAGAGTGGACTGAGGATATATCCATGAGCACAAAGATTTAGAACAAAAGCCTTGGGAACTAGATGTCGTGCCAGGACCTTGAGTGACTCCTTGGGACTTATACACAGATGTACTATCTGGAGGCTGGTCATAATTACCATCCATAACAAACCTATAAATCCTGTGTGGTAAAAAATGTATATAGAGTTCAAACTACAATTATGAAAACAAAACCACCAAAATAAGCTCCAGTCTTGAAAGATAAAAGCAATTAATACAACATGGACATTGACACATATTACCCTCAGCTATAATTTTAGTAACAAGAGCCTGGAAAATTTACGCAATTAGCAATCTACATGTCTTGAGAAAATTGGTGTCAATTATAATGATGAGGAGGTTGGTCAATTATTTAGGAGGTACAACAATAGCATACCACTTCAATGAAAAAGATGAGAAGATTCGCATGACAGTTTTCAAAGAGAAGTCTAAGGGAGCCTTTTGGCCAGGTATGCTGCATTCAGAGCTCAATTCTGTGTACGTGGATGCAGTAAGCTTAGCTCCTGTTGAGGAATCAGTCTCTGCATTAGAAGATTCCCAAGCAGCCAAACCTTTTAGTGCTTTTTCCTGCAAAGATGAGAGAAATTTTCTAAGGACTAGCTAAATGTTTAAAGAGAAAATACAGGAATGACATTACCATATCAATGTTTGTAGAGAGAGATAATTTTTCAGCATTGCATGAAATCTCAGCAACAGTACGAAATCTGCTCTGGTTACACTTCTCAATTGTTTTATAAGATTGTGCAGCAACATTTTCAGAAGCTTCAGGGGAAGGTATTGAATTTCCAGACCTGACAAGGAGACAAATATGAGCCAAAAAAAGAAAGAAAGAAAGAAAGAATAGGTGGCATTCTCGCATACAAGACACAATGCAATGGATGCCAGTACCCAAGAATTTGCTGTCTTCTATTGGTAGCCAATTCTGGAAGTGTAGAGACATTCTTCAAACTGAAACTTTGCTCTGCTGACTTATTTTCCTGTTTTGGTGAGCATATGACAGAGCAATCACAGCATAAATCACACCTACACCTATTAAACATAGCCAAAACTCATACGAAACTGAAACAAGAATCTAGAAGCAAACTGTGCTGACCTTAACATTTTCTTTGGCAGAAAGCAACTGAAACCTTGACTTTTTGGCAGGGTATACTTCATCTATGCGTTTGTCAATGTATCTTGGAAACTTAGATTCTTCTAGCATCTTATGCCCATCACTCATTGCAGTGCAGTCTCTAAGAAAGAGAGATTTCTTAGCAGCTATATTTTCACATAACCACAAATTATCTTTCACCACAGCAACTTACTTTGAAGCACCAACCAAAGCGGCTGACGATTCATCTACAAGCTCAACAACATTGACCCTCTTCAACTGCTCTCCCTGTCATTGTGTTCAAATAAAATTTTACTTATCAATTCCACAAAATTCCACTGCCCAACAACCTTAAACCAATCCACTTATCAAGTCCCGAGAAATTTTTGGTCAATTAAGTCCACAGAATTCCATCGCCCAACAACCTTTAACCTAATGGACGAACTTGATTTGAAGTCCAATCCTAACATCATTGTCCATACTAATAAAAGGGGAGACTTTTGATCTCCACACCTCCTTAAAAAGTTTCATACTTATACCCTGTGCTTTTTAACATTTTTTTTTTAAAATTTACATTTTTCACCACCCCTCTTCCCCCATTTACCACTCAAATGTGGAAGCCTACCAGTACTCAACAAAGTGGCTATGCATTATTTAGATGCACCAATTTAATTATGTAATTTCATTTTTGGGGACACACATACTGCAGGTGCCCTCCCACTACTATGAGTATGAACTAATTCGAATCAATTTCATGAATATTCAAATAATGAAATTACTAACTGAAACATCTTAAAATTCACAAATCCAGTATCATGACATCGTACTTCCAAATAAATTCAGCTTCATTGGAACCAAAGACACCATGTTCTTTAAACTCAAAATACATAGCAAACGCTCAAATGAATAATAAACGCTTCCAAAGCCACATTTATCTCAGTAAACCCCATCCATTTTATCAATTTCAAAAGCTATAGTCTTCTAAGATATAACCACAAACACCTGGCTCAAACATGCTTAACAAACACAAGAACTCAGCAGCTTACTCTCAGTTCAGATGGAGTTCTCCGTCTAGTCTTTGCACCAACTCGCGAACCACCAGCAGCACCTCCTCCACCGGCATGAAGTGAATCAGGAGGTAAAGAACCAGTTGGTCCAGCAACGGTAGCCATTTACTCACCACTCTCAAATAAAAACCACCTAAACCTCAATCAATCCATCAATCAGAAAACCAACGTCAACCACTAATAATATAAACGAAAGCACTGAAAGAAAGTAATCTCACCTTTGTCACAATCACTTCACTCTCTGAAGATGAACATTCGCAGTTTTCCCTAGTTTGAGAATCGATTAGGGTTTGAAATTGGGTTCTGTACCGATCTGTCCAGTTTTCAGGGGTTGCAGATTAGTGCAAACAAAAAAAGGCAGGTTAAGGAGAAAGAAATAGGAGAGAGGTGAGAGAAAGTGAAGGTCATTTCAGATTAGTCCTTTGTATCTAGAAACCAGCATTTCAATACCCACGTTTCGAAACCCATTATAACTCAGAACAAGAACAACCTCAGAGAATTCAAAAAAATAATTAAATAAACGACAAAACATACCTTGCAAGATTTGTTTCTTAGGCCATTAGCTTCGAGAATCACATAGGGCACAGAATTGGGGGTCGTTCGGAGAAGGAGACAATGGAGGAGGAGATGAAGATGAAGAAGCTTTTGGTTTCGTTTTCCCTCCTGTGGACATAAACATGAGAAATTTCATTTTCCCTCCTTATTCCTTCCCGACGGTAAGTAAAGGAACTGGGCTTGGATAGATAGCAGGCCCACTTTAATCCAACTGCATTCGAAGTCCATTTCCCTCGCATTGCAACTTGGGGAAAAAATAAAATAAAATTATATATTTATCCTTTATTTATTATTGTTTAATAATAAAATTAATTATTAAAATTATAATTAATAAATAAATATATCAACTTATTATTTTTTCTCTCTTTTCTTTACTTTACATTTTCTCTCTTTCACTTTTTCGCTATCTCACTTTTCTTACACCTACATCTTTCTCTCTTCTTATTTTATATTTTTTGCATACGTAATGTAGTTATATCTGCCGCTAGTATTTATTTTATATATTATATACACCATCTTGCTGTCCTAGATCTTTTAACTATTTTTATTTATAATTTTACCAAAATCAATTTAATAAGGGATATATTAGTAATTTTATTTAGGAAATAACTTTCCTTCCAATCTCATCTTCCCCGTATAATATTAAATGCAACTAAGCATTTTTAACTATTCTTTGATTAAGAGCTTTTGCAATCAAGTTCTTCATTTTGATTAAAGTCAATACAACCATCTATCTCATTTTTAGTTTATATTAACTAGATTTGAATCGTTAAAAATACAATCAGTTCGACATCAATGTTTCACATATAATTAATATAAAATTAAAGGTGAAATAAAAGGATGGACTCATTACATAAAAAAATAGAGAAAATCATAGAAAATCTTTTTCAATGTCTTTATAAAAATGCTTGCTACTTCATTCCTTACCTAATCATATATACAATCAATATCATTTAATAATAATCAAATCATTTTAGTAATTGAATTATCCCAAAATTTAAGTATACCTACTGAATAGACTATGCTTCCCTAAAACTTTTATGCATGATTTGAGGAACACGTCTCTTCGAAAAAAATTCAAAAAAAGGGGTTTAAGTAAAAAATGTTACCTGTAAGGGAGAAAAGCACCTTCCACTTTTTTTAAATTAAAGAGGAGTGCCTTCTTTTTTGTTGAAGTTAAAGAGAAAGGCCTTTGATACTTTAAAAAAGAAGGGGCTTTTAAGAAAAGCGCCTTCTTTATAAATACTTACCACACAGCAACCAATAAGTGCAGTAGGTGTCTATTAATAGTAAGTTTTTGTCCACTCAGTTTAACAAGCGTTAATATAACTTCACTTACTCGTTCATTTAGCTGCCGACAAACTAAGTTATCTATACTCTCGGCATCTCACAGAGTAATTGACATTTTAACATTCCGCCGAGTAACACGGATTCATTCTTGATTTGAATTTAAGTTTATGATGCGAATAGTTATCACAAGTACGATTATATTACATAATCGTCTGCTATCCTAAGGTATCTAATAAAAAAACTTCCATGTGTCTCGACAATTATTCCAATAACTGTTACTTTAAACACAACAGTCTTTTATAAATATGGGGAAGAAACTCTATAAGAGACATCTGATAACTCTTAATCACGCATTTTACTTTCCTTATTTTTACTTATTAACTTAAGTATCGGAGTAGCCGTACCAGGTTAACCTCAGTACCAAGTGACTTTCTTTTTTTACAAGCCGTTTCCAATTACCAAAACCTACTGACAATAGTGTCCATCTATATAAATGAGTTTAACTTGATAAAATACAAATAAAAACAAAATGAAAATAGGCTAAACAATTACACCCTATTTCAATCTCGGATAGGCAACTCCAAACCTCACCACGATTCACCCAAATCATCACTTATCCTTCTAATAACTGCCTACATATACAAGCATACCAAGGTAACCAAAAAGTGGAAATCAAATGTTTAAGTGTAACACAACTAGAGCAAATAAAGCATTAAGAAGAAGCGTTCTTATATAAAAATGTACGTAACTAGAAAATGTTGAGTTTGTAGTTCATACAAAACAAAATAATATATAGGGTTAATCTATTTTTCTCTTACTTTTGGTGAATACACAAGCTACCCTATAAGCTAACCATTACCTGGACCTACTTTCATCGGCAGTAGCCGGAGCCTATGACTCCTATATCTGAATGTACTCATGGGGTAGCTCTAGAAATAGAAGTGAAGCAACTATTGGAACCTAGGAGAAACTCTTGCCTTGAGAACTTATAAAGCACCTTCATCTTTTTTGTGGAGTTGACAAGGTGCATGTTAGATCAAGCTGCATTTGTACAGAAGGTGTCTTGAAGGTGCTCAATAGAGAGCCCGACATAGTCCCTGTATTAGGATACTCATTAGCCAATTTAAGCACCGAGAGAGGAAGGCGGTGGGGGTATAGAATTGAATAACCCTACAGCGTCAGGTTTTGGTTGACCTCATCCTTGCCATCATGTAAGGCCCATCATCCTCATTCACCCACTGTACCTAAGTAGATCTAGAGGGTCATAGTTTGGCTCATCTGAGTTATGTTGCTCCTATACTTACGCTTCAGCAAAATAAGGCAAGTATAATGTAATTAAAGTATGGTCCTCTAACATTTGCACCCTTCAATCGACATATACCTGAGCAATGATGTAGTTAGCCTAGTCCATGGATATCTAAATCTACTAGGACTACTCAACATGTAAAATAAAGAAGCATTAGCACAAATTGGTGTAAGGCAACAAAACATGAATAGTAGGTAACGTACATATACTTACCAATCCCCCAAGTAAAGCTTCATCACGACTAATGTAACAGCACATAATGGTCCTATACCCCATAGCCATGCTTAGCATCTCTATGACCGTCTATGTGTAGTACACAAGTATGTCTGTCTTTCCAAATGCCAATATAACCCATGAGGTAGTCAATCCAGTTGACATCAGTGTAACCTCTAATGTTAATGTGATGTAGTCGCTATGGCTCATTCGTATCGCAATTTAAGGGAATCCTCTGCAACCCCCAAAGTTCGTGTACCACCCGCTTCATATGATACCACTCGATCATGTGGAAGCATATCAGGAGCACTTAAGCTATCTACATATCTCTGCTACGACTACAATAGTTTGGTATGATCTGAAGGAGGTCATCTGTATAAGGCTACCAAATAACTTGCATAAATATGTAATAAGTGTCAACTAATGCACAGTAGAAATGAATTGAAAAAGTAGAAGTTGTGGTCATTGTGCATACTTAATTTGGACTCTATCGATCAAAGGCATCTTAATATGCCCTCATCGCATTCACAGGGTGGTGTATAATATCTTACTCCATATTCTATTGAGCTGCTAGAGGTCGGCTACTGTCAACTATCATACCATGTCGACTAAAAAGGGCAATACGTGGGAATCAATCCTAAGCCCATACCTAAAGAGGGATGACCGCCCCTCCCATCTCATACGCTATGTCCTTAGAAGGTAGTCACAACTATTTGTACAAGCAAGCTAAGCATGCCGATCCCCAACTGTACTGGCCAACTCATCTGAAAGCAGAAGGAACATGAGATGTACCATGATTCTTGACTTATCTATGAAGACATACTCTCCTAAGATCTATAGGATGTAAGCTCGATTATGTCTCTTCACATGCTCCTTTGTAAACACCCCATTTTTATCCTCTCTCCTATTAATTTAAAAATTTTTAGAGTAAGGTAAGGAATCCTAATTTAGGTAAAAAGCACAAAAAATAAATAAAATTAGAAAAATATAAAAAAATAGAGAATTTAGAAAATCACAAAAAAAAATAGAAATTTTCAAAAAAAAAAAGAAAAAAATCTAGAGAAAAAAAAAGCAGAAAATAGAAAACTTAGAAAAAATACAAAAATTTAAAAAAAAAATAGATAATTTGAAATAGAATAGAAAATTTTAATAGTTTTAATACATTTTAGGTCTTAAATAATAAAAATAACAAGAGAGATTTTAGATGTGAGCTTAGATTTACATCTAGTCCAAGCTATCCTATCAATATGTACAATTTAATTATATATATGGATAAGACACAAGACACAAGGCAATGGCCTATCGGTACTATACATTGATTTAACATTGTATAAGAGCTACAAGTCTCAATGTCAAATCTCCTAATAAGCACTTCATGCCTTTTTCTTTTTCTTTTTCTTTTTTTTTTCACAACAGAGTATATGTGGTAAGGGACCACTAGGCCATGTATTGATGCTTGACACATAGCACACAGTGGTTTAACTATATGGTTGATGTGACAGCATGTCAGTAAGCTCTTTCTTTCTTTTTTCCCCCCTCTTTCTTCCCTTTACCCTCTGTTTCTTACACAATTCCAGTTACCCCCTTCACTTTGGTTTTAAAAAACTAACCCCTAGACTTAATCTCTAGTTTTTTCTAAAACCCTTTTTTAAAATCAGTCGTTCTCGTATGAAGACATTCACGAAGCTGAGTAGGGTGCGTCTTGAAGTAGAGTTGACTAACTGATCAATCCTAGGGAAAGTGAAGCAATCTTTCAAGGTAAGCTTTGTTGAGGTTAATATAATAGACACAAATGCGCCATTTCTCAAACTTCTTCTTAACTAGCATTACATTTGCTAATCAGGTCGAGTACTTCTCCTTTCTGATGAAGCCGGCCTTAAACAGTTTCTGCACTTCTTCTTCTATTGTGGCTTGTCTTTTGGGCATAAAATGTCACTTTTTCTGTTTAGCAGGTTGTACGCTAGAGTCAATGTTAAGGTTGTGGGTTGTTAGGTTGCGGGAGATCTCAGGCATATCTAACGTAGACTAAGCGAACTTATTTAAGTTGGCTTGCACGAGGGCAACTATCTCTTCCTTTACCTCGAAAGGGGTCTTAATCTAACCTTGGTGGTCTGGTCAAAGGAGGCGTCGATTTGCACCTCTTTTGTTTTTTCACCTGGATTGCCTCTCTTAGTTGGCTTCTCTTATGGGCCAGTCTCCAAAGCAAAGACTACATCTGCTTTAGCGGCCTTTACATAAAGCTCTGGGGAGAGCTTATGGTTGCATCTACAAATTCCCACCCTAGTAGGGGTCGAGAATTTGGCCTTTAAGTAAAGGGATGAGGTGATGACCTCAAATTTGTTTAAGCTCAATCATCTCAAGAAAGCATTGCAGAGGGATGGGCAATCGATCATAACGAGATCTATTGGTCATTGGGCGACATTGTCATCATCACCAAGCTTTATATCAAGGGTGATGATTCCCTTAGCTTAGACAATGCTCCTATTGAAGCTAATGAGGTTATGGTAGTAGGGCTTCATCATTAAGGGCAAAAATCGATGATCTTCGCCCTTACTATAAGGTCCTTAAGATTGTGGTAGATACTAGTAACTCTACTGGCATTCTCTTCTTGCATACATTTAAAAGGATGAAGAGTAAGTTGCCAGTGATGATGTTACCCATTGAAATTGGTGATCTTCGCCCTTACTACAAGGGCGTCTTGATGAGGGGTATCTACCCCTTCTAGGTCCTTATCAGAGAAAAAGATTGTACTTTTGCCTCTTCTCTAGGCATTAGTCGAGCTATTAGTGCTTAGTCAACTCCTTAAGTATGGCCCTCCAATGATTATATTAATTATGCCATTGGGGGTTCAGTCATTACGGTAATCTTCATTCTGCTCTACTCAGGTGCCTTTTATTCTCCGCCTCCAAGGTGCCCTATCTTCATCATCATTGGAATGATTACCATTCTTTTGCTAGGCCACATACTCACCAAAGAAGTGTTGCTGAATAGCATATATGATTATATTTTTCAACTGGAAGCATTCATCCATAGTTTAGCTGTGGTCATTATAGAACTGGTAATATTTGTCCAAGTTTCGAAGACTGGGGTTCCCCTTCATCTTAAGGCTTTTACAACAAGCCTTTGCTGCACTTCGGCAAAAACTTATGTGATGGGTAGGTTCAGATGGGTATACTAGGTATAGATGGGAGGGTGATGCGGGTTTTGCTCAACTCAGTACTTCTTATTGCTTAAGCCTTCTTCCTTAGCTCTGTTTGATACCTTGCTATTAAGGAGGTTTTTTACAAACAATGTTTCCTTGTCCTTCTTTCTACTCGACCACTCACAATCGACATTGTACTTGACACGAATATTGTCCTCCCGATCTATATACTTCTAAGTCTTATTCTAGAATTCTGCCAGGGTATTTAGTTTGCTCTTCACAAGTGATTGGAAGAAGTCTCCCGAAGTTCATATGCCGAGCTGCTCGACATGCACTATTACTTAGTTGTCTAACTGAGAGATCTCAACCATGGCATTATTAAACCGGGTCACGTATTTACGGAGAGTCTTACCATCACTCTGCCTTACCAAGTACAAGGATAACGTATCCTTAGATGAGGGCTTGCTAGCCTTGAAGTGGAGGTTGAACCTCCGTGCCATCTCGTCAAAGATGCCAATGGAGTTCTCAAGCAGGTGGTTAAACTACATTTGAATTGCTTTCCTCAATGTGCTCAGGAAATCCTTGCACAAAAGGGTATCCCCATGACTATGAAGGTTCATGAGGATATAGAAGTAGAGGAGGTAATGATCAAGATCACCAGCATCATCATATTGGTCTAGGGTAGGAAGCTTGACCTTAGTGAAGAGGGTTTTGTCGTTGGTGACTAGCCTGACGTCATCAGCTGCCTTGTTCCCCTACTACTCGGAGAGCCTTATTAAAATCTCATAGAGCTCATTAAGGTCAGCATTGTCTACCGGATGAGCTCGATATTTATAAAGTGTATCGATGCTCCGTGGAGTCGATCACTTGCTCATTTCCAGCAAGGGTACTGTTGTGAGTGGCCACAGATTGCGCTAGCTGTTCCTATACTAGGGGATCAGGTTGTTGATCTTTGCCATTCTCCTACTTCTGTTGTTGGTTGTTTTGCCTAGTGTAGGCATTAGAAGCCTCAGTGGATGGGTCTGAGCATTATGCCTCTCAGCATTTTCAAGGTGAATGCGAAGCAGCCTGTTTTGGGGAACAAATTCCTCAAGCAAGCGCTTTAGATGCTATTTAAGTATTTCCTTAGGTAGGGGCTGGTTTTCAACTGGTTAGTTGTTCATCAGCTGGTGGTTCTTTAGGTTGTCAATGTAAGACATGTTGGTAATCAAAGGTGGTGTTTAGGTAAGTGTTTAGTGTGTATTTAGGTAGGAATTGGATTATTTCCCATAAACAAAGCTAAATGTCGTCTCTGGATATTGGTTAGTAGAGATTTAGGTGAGATTGGGCTTTGCATAGCTAAATGACCTTGCAAAATATATAACAATAAGGGGTACTGGGGTATTGTTTACCGTAACTACTCCAATGCTTAAGTTAAACCTGTGTATATGGAGAGTAGGAGTACACAAAAGTAGTAAGTAGGCTTAACTATGCTAAGTATCAAGAAGTTTATTGTCGAGTGATGGTCTTGTATTTAAAGAGGAGTAAAGCTAGTAGTTGGAGAGGTGTTAGTGAATCAGAAGCTTCATCTATAAGCATTGGATAGTGGAGCCATGATGTCTAACGTATTCTACAGATGTAAGAGCTAGTTATTGATTTAATTGTCCGAACTTATCTGCATTCTTCTAGTCATTGGTGACTATTGTGTTTCAGCAAGTTGTATCATAGGCCTAGGCTAAGGTCGATCGTGAGGGGGAAGGTTGAATCTTAAAGGGGGTGCAGCCCAGGCTGTAAGCCTTACTAAGTTGGCACATGCTTGAGGGGCCTATGTCCAAAAGGCTCTATCAACACAACCTAACAAGTAACTCTTTTTTTGTAAGCAATGGACCCCCATAAAAAATCCCTACACATGTGCTCAATTTTCTCTATAATTGATTTTAAGATGAATGGTTCTTATGTTTAATAATTAATCATACTCTTAGCTACTAAAGAGATTATGATTCTCCTACTTGTAAAATTAAGCTATTTCGACTTTCTCCTAACTAGCTTTACTTGAATCTTCTCCAAAAGAAAATTCATATTAGAAGCCTTTAAATTGCCTAAATTTATGATATGATATCCTAGATATATTCGAAATCTTATATCTTATTTAATTTCTAGTAAACTAGACATTCTACTCCTTAATCCTTCCTTAACAGTTTTTAAGAAGAGTACTATGGATTTGGACAAATCTACCTTCTAGTCTGAAGTCCCCTAAAAAGCATTCATTACATCCGTCACTACCTTTGCATTTTGTGTTGTTGCTTCATCCATCAACACAACATCATCCACTGAGGGAGGTACGGGGTTAGTAAAGATGCAAGAGTTCTAAATTTACATCTCTCAACCTTATAGGTTTTCGAGCTTTCATTGTTACATGATTTTAGATTACTCTGCTTGAATATTCCATCACTAAGATAAAAATATGAGGTGAGATAAGATTATACTATCAAATTCCATAAGTCAAGTCAAATTTAGATATCTACCCTTTAAGAATAATAGAAAAAGTTGTTGAGTAGAGACATTAACTAATTAGATCAACCCACAATCTTAGAAAGTTCAATATGGTTAATACATGTCTTATAAAGCTCCACTCTGTTTTATCATAAGCTCTTTGTTAATTAAGATTTAACACCATCCAACCTTTTCTTTCCCTTCTTCTTGTAGCAAGAATGCATGATATTATCAGTAGCATGTCTTCTGGGAATAAAATTTGCTTGTGTAGGGCTAACAAGGAGTGGTAAGTTCCAAATTGAAGCATATAAATGATGATTAGTATACAGAATGTCAAACCACCTACCAAAGCTCCATACAGAATTTGCTTCTAGAATTTGCAGAGTTGAAGAAGGAACTTAATGAGTTGTTAGAGGTAAGCTTCATTTGACCTTATAGAGCACCATACATGGCTTATGTTTAATTCCAAAAGAAGTAGGATAGGAGTTTGAAATTGTGCATTAATCATCAAGCTCTCAGTAAACTGACAATAAAGAATCATTATCTGATCCCTTTGATTGCTAATTCATTTAGTTAATTGTAAGCTTCCAAAATTGAGTTTAAGACAACCAAACCTAGATTTAGGGTTTTTAGGGAAACTTATCTAATTGAACCTAAACTTCACGGCTAGGATGGAAAAGTTAGTTGAGGTGATACAATGAAGTTAGATTTTAGAAATAACAACTCAAAATCTAAATTTTTCCCTTAGAAGTAGGAATATTCAATATAGCGCTAAAATACTTAGAATTCTTAAAATTAAGCTCAAATTGCGACGAGAACTTAGATATAAATTAATTGAGCTATAAAATGAGATAATATAGTACAATTTACTATATAAAAATACACGTAATTTTATGAGTATACCCAATATAAATAATAATTATATTTGTAAATTAACCATAAATTATATAATTATATATATATATTACGTTGAATTCGTGAAATTTATTAAAAGAATATATCTTAAAAATCAAAGATATATTAAAAACATAATTATATGAGTATAGTTAAATATTACGCGTGATATATACATAGGATATATACCCATATATTAATAAATAATCAAATCTTAATAAAATATACCTAAAATGTCAAAGATAAAAACAAATCTCATCAAATTCAATCAAATTACGGTTGAAAAATTGTAACATGCTCTAAGACTTAATAGTTAATTAATCAAAAGTTGATTCACTAGGAAGGAGCCACCTCCTACTTGCAATTAATGGAGGAAAAAGCAAGAAAAAAAAAGGAAAAAGAAACTGACCTAAACCACTATAAATCTGTTGAACAACATCATTTCACATCTTTTGAAACCAGAAATAATAGAAAGAAAAATTAGAAAAAAATCGTAGAAAATAGAAAAAATTATGGGAAAAATAGAGCAATTACCGTATTTGGCTAGTTCCTAGGGCTCCTGTCATTCTATTGTTAAACCACTCCACCACCAAGGAGTACTCCCAACGTCTAGGTGTTCTAACATACCGCCACCACTCCATGGCTGCCAGAGTACCCAAGAACACTAAGGTCAATTTTCTACCCTATTTTTCAATAATTTTTAAAAATTAGTAAATCCACCCAGAAAATTATGAAAAAAATTGTAATCAGGTTATTTTGAACATAATTTCACGTGATATTTTTATTTTTGAAAAATTTGTAATATTTAATATTTTTTTAAAAAATATATTGTTCATTCGAATTTAGATTTGTAAAATAGATGTACTAAATGATGTTATTTTTAGCTGAAAATTTTTATATAGGATGTGTATGATATATAGATAATTGTTATGTAGCCTGAATTTTAATTTGAATACTTTTAATATTTATTGCATTTTTTTTGCCTGAAAATAGCTCGAAATTAGGCTAAAATCATGAATTTAATAGGAAATCATGAAATTAATTGATGAAATGGACATGTACTGATCTATAATAAATAATAACAATTTTGAGTCAAATTGAAATTAATTTGGTGTAAAAAGAATCATAATGGGTAATTTATAATAATTTAAGGGTAAAATCATCAATACGAATATGTAAGCGATAGGTTGGAAACTTGAAACCAAGTGATAACTGAATTTCCTATATTTTTAAAAGTCTATAGAAATTTTTGGGAAATTATTTGGTAACCTAAACTATTTATTGCAAATTTACTAAGTAAAATAGTTTAATTTACAAGTCGAGGTGTATTTTTAATATTAATAAACTAAAATGAATTAAATAATTAAATAAAAACTATATATAGGATTGCTAATCAAATTGGATTAAACGAATATTTTTATTATATTTATTAATATTTTCTGATTAGAATACACTTTAAGTATATTAGAATTGGATAATACTTATATTGTAACGATATATGGACAAATTAAGTAAAATACAATTTAATAACATAAATTAAGTATAATATGATCATATTTATATAATCACGTATAATTGTATTAAAAACTCAAACTACCCGTTAAAAGTCGTCTCTAGAAATAGGACTCATAAAATGTGCCGTTAAGTCTATATAAACCTTAACGACAGTAATTTTGTTAAAATCGGACAACCTTAACTAATTTATCCTATAACTTTATCATATTCAAGAATGTACGTATTTAGATAACCTTACTGGAATTAAAATGTAAATCAATAAATTAAAAGTACGTTTCGATACGATCGAAATAATATATAATACATAATAGTATATATGATGTATATTATCAATAATTAATAACTTAATTCGATATATAGTGATAATATGACTATATATTATGGAAATAATAATAATAATAATAATAATAATAATAATAATAATAATAATAATAATAATAATAATAATAATAATAATAATAATAATAATAATAATAATAATAATATAACCATTTTAGATTAAACCCTAATGTTTTCGTAATTATTACGAAAACTAAATTTAGGTCTTTTGTGTAAATAGGATCTTCCAATACAAAAATAGTTGACGATTCGAGTCAGCAATAGCGAACGTCTAAACAAGTAAGTTAGGATTGTGGCTTCACCGCTTGTTTGGATACCGTTTAAAATATCTGGAGACCCAAGAGTACTTCTGGTTGTGTTTGTAGTTAGTAGATTGTACGCATGTTGTGTGTGTGGATGATACTCAATTGCGACAAGAGTTCAATTCCTTGGTGTGCTGTTCTACATGTTTGCATGAATTCTGTATTATGTAAACTTGTTGGCTATTCCTGATTAAAACTAACATTTATTTGACTAAAATGAAACTGGATATGCATAACACACATTAGGGAAAATGATTAAGAGTGTCAGGCTAAATACTGACTTCCTTTGATGAAGATAGCTGAAATGGTCCTTTCCCCACTTTTAGCTGAACTAAGTGATAGGAGAGGAGGTCGTGGCAAGGTTGGGGGCCATAATTCGAAGGTGGTCATAGGAGGAGGGTGTTCTCCATTGTACATGCCCGGGTTTGGTCTGACTTAAGTCACGATGAAACTCCTCAGTCCGAGTTGCAGAGGATGTAATTCCTTTAACTTAACAGTGGACCAGATAACATTATGCGATGTTTCATTTGTTTGATTACATTACATTTCATCATAATTATTAATCTTATTTGTGTTTGTATAGTACTCTTCTAACTCCGTCCCACTTACTGAACTATTTGTGCTCACATCCCTATAGACTCTTTTATAGGTGTTGAGTGAGGTTAAGATGTTTAGATACCATCGTTCCCAGGTTAGTGTGTTGCTATTTGGGAAAGTGAGGATCGAGAAATCAATTGAACTTGGGCTTTGACTTTGTCTTTAAGTTTTTGAGGAAACTAATTGGGAATTCCTTGAGAGCCCACTAGTTTCCTAACTTATCGTATATAGATTATAAAACCTGTGGTTTTTAATAAACTCTGATTGTAAACTTTACCTTTAGACATAAAATATTTGTATAAATACTGTTGTGGCATTAGATAACAGGTTGTATAGAACAGGTGTTTTGTAAAAGCTCTACTATAAGTTCGATTATTAACGAGTGTCAGAATAGATATTTCAAGCTGGTTAAGTTATGCGCCTTGTGTGAACTGTATCTATGATAGTAGCTGTAAGGTCAACTTCTATCTTAGATTAGTTTATACAGTGGGACTATTATGGCTCTTCTTGTTCGAAGAGTAACATCAATTGAGTGGGGCTAAAAACTTTATGAAGCTTATTCTTTGCTTAGGTTGTCATCACATCATTATTGTTGAGGAGATGAGCTTAAGACTACTTATGTTACTCGGTATGGTGTTTATGAGGTCCTAATGATGCCTTTTAATCTCACCAATACTCCTACAACTTTATGTACTTTGATGAATAATATATTTTGAGAATCTTTGGACAATTTTGTAGTCATCTATATAGACGACATTGTTATGTTTAGTAAGACATTGCAGGACCATGTGAAGCATATATAGATGGTTTTTTCGAGAATCACCTGTACATGAAGTGAGAGAAATGTACCTTTGCCTAGAAGTGTATTAATATCTTAAGCTATGTAATTGAAGAAGGGTGAATTAAATGGATATGGTGAAAGTAGGGGCAATCAAGTAGTGACCTATGCCAAAGAGTACAATAGAGTTCTTGTCCTTTCTTGAACTCACTAATTACTAAAGAAGGTTTGTTGAGGGATATTTAAGAAGAGTAACCATCTTTACAAATCTACTAAAGAAGGACCGAGCATGGTTTTAGAGTGGGGAATGTTGGATCTCATTTGAAGAGTTGAAGCCTATAGTGAAGAGCTAATTTTGCCCTTCTTGACATTTTTAAACTGTTTGAAGTCCATACATATGCCTTAGACATTGCATTAAGTGGAGTATTGATGCAAGAGGGTTGACTAATAGCATATGAGAGTTGAAAGATAAATCCAATAAAGCATAGGTATTTGGTATAAGAGAATGAATTACTTGAAATTGTAATTTTCCTAAGGATGTTGAAACATTATTTGCTAGGGTCTAAGTTTTTGGTAAAGACAAAAACTCTCTACTAAGTTATATTATGACCTAAATAAAATTCTCTACTAAGCAAGTGAGATAGCAAGGTTTCTTAGTAGAATTTGACATAAAGATTGAGTATCACAAGGGCTGAATTAATCAAGTAGTAGATGCTTTGAGTAGGTGAGTAGATTTAGCTTCATTAGCACATATTGCACACCAGTCAATGATTCAACTCTTTCCTTCGATCAAAAAGCAAATAAAGTAGCACTAGGCCAAGACATAATGGAGAATAATCTTAGGCAATATACATTAAAGAGTAAAGTTATGACTTAATGATAATATGTTAAGCCACTTTAATATTTTGCACAGATCAAACAACATTTAGGTCAAGACATAATTATTGCAGATTGTGACTAAGAATAGACAAAGTCGGTCGTTGGGTGGGTCCAAGTTTGCAGAAAACCCGAAAAGAGTAATAAGGAAAATGCACGAAAGAATAGTGATGAATGAAAGCTAAGCAAAACCTATGAATAGTTCCAGAAGATGTGACGCATTAATGGAACTTCCAAGGACTAACGGTACAATTTGATATGATACACGAATTGGTCTGATGAGGTTACTTGCCACCTAACCTTACTTAAGGAAAAAGATAAGAGTGATGTCAAGTGTAAAATAGCAAAGTGTTTATATTAGGAAGGAAAAATACTCAAGTGTAATTAATGATGATCTATTTACAGCTTATAAATTTAAAGGGTATTTATACACAAGAATTTAGAGCAACTTGCCTAAAAGGGGGAAAGACAAAATGGGTATTACCCTAAAGTAGTAATGTATAATAATACAAAAGAGTAAAAATAAATATTCACAGAAGCAATAATTAGTGGAGGCGAATTCTATACGTAGTCTTGAATATGTAAGGATGTTGTATTGGTGAGGTCGTTAGAAGATGCGGACAAAACGGTACTACCAATTGACGTGTCCGAACGAGGATGAATTATGTAGTCCGAGGATGATGCATCTTCAAGGTTGTACACACGGAGCAGCACCACAATGAATGAACCAAAAAGAAAACAGAAAAGAAGCTAGCAAAGTCCGGGTAGTTATCGAATGGATATGACACACCACTCGATCCTAATCGGCCAATAATCCGCCGGTGTGACACACCGGTCTGAATTGAAGGGTGTCACTCGCCACTACTCCTTACTAAAGGGAATAGATAAGAGTTGAACAATAACGAGAACACTAAGGTTACTTAAAGAGAATAATTCTATATTGAAAGTTGGATGATCCTGTGTATAAAGGAAGTGGGGGTTTATATACTTACCCACTAGGGTTATTTACATGAATGAAAAGACAAAAAAGTATCTTACAATTAGGCTACATGAATTATACTAAAAAGCGGTAAAATGGATAAAGAATATTCAGTATAGAGAAGAAAAAATCATTTTGGATTGTTGTGTCAGAAGATACGTATCATTTGATGGTTAGACATTAAGAGTATGTTACAATACGGGTAGAAACAAAAGTGTTAGTGGTCAAAGGCCAACTTGATTTGGATTAAGTCGAGGGCTAATTATCCTAGCAAAACGGTCAGCTGTCTTGAAGTCAGTTGGTAATGGGTCAGGTTGGTAGCTTGGCTTAGCTAGTCTGGGACTATCTTCTAGGTTAGGACTTTGTTGTTGGGTTGTTGTATATACATGAGGATCTGAAAGACAGGTCGACAGGAGGTCGGATTGAGATAAGAGTCCTCGTTTCAACTATGGCTTAGAGCTAGTATTTTCCATACAAGCCCTTGAAGTCCTCTAACTTGTCTTCTTATGATCAGTCCAGGAGGTTGATTCCTATCAGGGGTCTCTCTCTCTTGGCATGGCAGCGAGGGTGATGCTAAGTAATTAAGTGGTTAGGCATGAAAGAGGATTAGATGTTATCTTGACCATCCGTTTCTCGGCATTTTGTCTACGAGAGATTGGTAGTCATTTGGCACGACTTAAGAGTGATTCGGTAAGGTAAGTACTCAGCTTTAGTAGGAGTAGAAGAATTAGCCTCGTTAAGCCTTCCAGTCCTCAAGTTTGGTTGTGGGTCAAAGGGTCAGTAGCTCAATTCCCTTCATTCATTCCGAGTTGATTTGGATTTGGGATCAAATTCAAATGGTCTTCGATCAGTTCCTCGTCTAGGTAATATGGACTGAGGTTGATAATATTAAATGTGTTAGAAACCCTATAATCCTCTAGCAGCTCTAACCTATAGGCGTTGTCATTGATTTTCTAGAGGATTTTAAAGGGTCCCTTAGCCCATGAGGATAACTCATTCTTCCTCTTGCTCGGGAACTATTCCTTGCTGAGGTGTTGCCATACCAAGTCTCCTAGTTGAAACTGCTTAGCCGTCCTATCCTTAGTCTTCTCTCGCATTCTTTTAGCATCTTGGTCGATAAGCTGAGTGACCTTGTCGTATATGTGCTGACTCAGTATACATCTTTCCCCCTTCTCGGCCAAAAGAATTTGCCATTCAACAGTTCACATGTCTTCCTTTCTCTAAAATGTCTGGAAAGTCCTCCAGTGTATGCTTCCCTGATCAATAACTCCCTTAGGGAACAAGTTAGCATACATAGTTTCCCACTTTAGAACAAGTAAACATTCTCCATATGGTACTCGTCCACTATTCTTCCATCAATACATTGTATAAGTATGGGCCCAAAGTATAGATCTTTAGGGTACTGCTCTTTGATACTTGCAAACCCAAACAGCCAGGTTTGAAATTCAGATAAAAATGCATACCTTCTCAAAAGAGCATCTACAACTACATTGCTCTTTCCCTACTTGTATTTTATTACAAAATTGAATCCTTCAAGGAATTCAACCCATCTTACTGTCGCTTCGACAACCTGGTCTGACTTCAGAGGTACTTAAGCTATTTATGGTTAGTATATCTGATAAATTCTCTTGGCAGTAAACCCGAATTAATGCCAAAAGGTCTTTGTCATACATGGAGCAATTCAACTAGGGTCCTTTAAGCTTCTTACTATAGAAGGCAATTGGTCATCCTTCTTACATTGAGGCAACGCTTATTTTAATGTTTGATATGTCGCATTCTAGCTCAAAAACTTTATCGAAGTTAGGTAGCACTAACATCGGGGCAGAGGTCAATCTTTAATTTTTTTCAGCAAAACTCCTTGCCTCCCTTTCTCCCCATCGAAAATCGGTGTTCTTCTTTGTTAAATTGATAAGTGGTGTGGTGAGTATGCTGAAATTCCTAATGAACCACCTATAGAATGAAGCCATTTTGTGGAAACTTCTCACATTGACACAAATAGTAGGAGTCAGCCACTCGACATTTGCTCAGATCTTCTCATCATCAACTCGTAAGCCTCATCCTGCCAACAACAACATTTCTTTAGATTGCCCAATTATCTCTCAGCACGGAGGATATCCAGAACAGCACATAAGTGTTTACAGTAACTTAGTATGTCAGTACTGTAGACTAAGATGTCGTTATAGTACACTATGATACACTTCCCTATAAGATGTCTCAATATATGGTTCATTAGTCTTATGAAAGTGCTCTGGGCATTCGAGCATGACCATCCATTCGTACAATCCATGTCAAGTCTTGAACGCCATTTTCCATTCATCGCTTGGCCTCATGTAGATTTAATGGTAGCTAGATTTAAGATCAATCTTGTTGAAAATCTTAGCTCCACTCAGTTCATCCAACATGTCTTCTAGCTTTGGGATCAGATACTTATATTTGATCGTGATCTTGTTCACGGATCAATTGTCTACATACATCCACCAAATTCCATCCTTCTTTGATATTAAAAGCGCTGGCACAGTACAGGGGCTAAGACTTTCCTTCACATATCCTCTTTTGAGCAACTTATTAACTTGGCCCTAAAGCTTAGCATCTTGTTCAAGATTTATTTGATAAGCTGGAGATAGGAATCAACCCCCTGGACTGATTACAAGAAGTCGAGTTAGAGTACTTCAAGGGCTCGTACGAAAAATACTAACTTTAAGCCATAGCCGAGACAGGATTCCTATCCCAGTTTGACCTCCTTCCGACCTGTCTCTCAGATCTTCACGTGTGTCCCACATGCCCCTACTAAATAGCAAAGTCCTAACGTAGAAGATAGCCCTAGATTACCCAAGCTAAGTTATCGACTTAACTTACTAGCGTCTGACTTTAAGAGAGCCGACCCTTTTGCCAGGATAATTGGCCCCTGACCTAATCTAAATGAGGTTGGCCTTTAACCACTAGCGCTTTTGTTTCCGCCTGTATTGTAACATGCTTTTGATGTTCAGCCATCAAGTGCCATGTGTCTTCTAATACAACAATCTAGAATGATTCCTTCTTCTCCATACCGAATATTCTTTTTGTCCTTTTTACCTTTTTTTAATATGATTCAAGTAGCTTAATTGTAAGATGCCCTTTTGTCTTTTCATACATGTTAATAACTCTAGTGGGCAAATATATAGACCCCCACTTCCTTTGTACACAAGATCATCTAACTTTCAATATAGAATTATTCTCTTTAAGCAACCTTAGTGTTCTTGTTATTGTTTAACTCTTATCTATTCCCTTTAGCAAGAAGTAGTGGCAAGTGACCCCCTTCAATTCGGATCAGTATGTTATATCCGGAGAATTGTTAGCCAAGTAGGATCGAGTGGTGTGTCATATTCATTCGGTAGTTGCCTGGACTTTGTTAGCTTCTTTTTTGTTTCCTTTTTGGTTTATTCATTGTAGTGCTGCTCTGTATGTACAACTCCAGAGATGCATCAGCTTTACTGGTATTGGAGTACGGTTCCGATGAGGGAGCATGTTAGAATCCGTGAAGTTTTTGTTCATTTATTGTTGGTGGTTGTTGTATTCCTTCCATAGCTATTACAGTATGTTTAAGTGTTCATAAGTGTAGTTTCATTGATGCCTTGTTTTACTTTGTTTTCCATTGTGACAATAGAGTAAGTTTGTTAGTAGTTTGTTAATCTATTCAAAGAGGTATTACTCTATGTCAAATTTGAGTATTCAGGGAGTTATTGGTGATCAGGGTAGTAGTGCTCAATCTGGTCGAGGCCATAATGGTAGTAATATCCCTTGGTCTGTTGATGATAAACTTGACAAACTCACAAACCTTATTAAGAGTCTAGTCATTGCAATGTAAGTTAATAGGTAACAACCCTAAGGTGTTCAGCAACAAAATCCACAAGATGGCACCCCTGAGAGACACTATGGCTAAGTTAATTGAACCAATCCTCCAGTTCGATCTCTTCGAGTTGGAGGAGCTGTTAGACGAAGATTGGAGTTGGAGGAGATTAGGTAGGATCACGAGGAGATGGATGTTGAAGAGTTTGGTGAAAAAGAAGTTGATTATTACCAAACATAGGGACGAGGACATCGAGTTTCTCAAAGGTTAGACAATGTTAAGGTATAAATCTTACCCTTTGGTGGAGGTGGAGACGCAGAATACTTAGAGTAGGAAGAGAAGGTTGAGAAGGTGTTTGAATGTTACGGGTATAAGGATGTAGTCAAAGTCCAGCTTGCTGTGTTGAAATTTACTGAATACGTCACCATGTAGTAGAAGAATCTAAATGCCACGGCGCTAGAGATGGGAGACGAGGTGTCATAACTTGGGATGAGATGAAAAGGTTGCTGAGGGGTAAATTTATGCCTAAAACGTACCTACAAGATACGTTTGCCAAATTGTAAGAGCTTTTCTAAGGGGGTAAATCTGTTGATGACTATGTTAGGGAATTCCAGATGCTTATGATTTGAGCCAACATAGAAGAGCTAGAAGTACGCACCATATCAAGGTTTATTTCTGGACTCAAATCTAAAATTTGCAATATCATAGAAGTGCAGAGATTTCATACCTTAGACAAGGCTATTAAGATAACGCAGAGGGTAAAAAAGCAGAGGAGAAATGTTCCAAGCTGACCTGAGCAAATATTCTCTTGACCCTCTATACTGCGCCGACCTGTTTAAGCTGACCCGAGAAGGCCATACCAAGCTAAGGAAAGGAAGGACCGACTTGAAGAACGCCGAGTACACCAGTAGGGCTGAGCAGGACAGTCGAGTCAACTCGAGACTAGGTCGACCCTGAAAACCTATGAGAAAGGCCAACCATCCGGACAAAAGAACAGCGGATGAAGTGTTTTAAATGCTTAGGCTTTGGACACATGGCTATTGAATACTTGAACTAGTGTATCATGGCACTTTGAGGAGACTTGGTGGATAGTACTAACAAGAGTGACCTCGAGGAAGAAGCGAATGTTGGAGGACCCAAGGTAGAAGAGGAGGAGGAAACCTGTGTCTATGCTGACCAAGAAGAAGTAATGGCCCTAGTTCTGAGGTAAATCTTGAGTTCCCTGCTAAACTCTGGGGAGAACCAGAGAGAGAACCTATTCTACACCAATTGTACCATTAGAGGACAACTGTGCACAATCATTGTGGATGGAGGAAGTTGTACTAATGTTGTTGCGTACTTCTTTGTGCAGAGGTTGGGTTTGTTGACCTTAAAGCATTTCCGACCTTACAAGCTACATTGGCTTCATGATAAGGGCGCTTTACATGTAACTGAATAGGTGACCATCTAATTCACTATTAGGAACATGTACAAGGATGAAGTAGTGTGTGATGTCATCCTTATGGGAGCTTCACACCTGTTGTTTGGACGACTGTGGTTGTTTGAGCGACGTGTTACATATGACAAGTATAAGAACACCTATGCCTTTATTAAGGATGGAAAAATGATAGTGTTGTAACCCCTAACCTCATATCAAGTAAATGAAACCCATAATCAGCTCACCCAAGCTAGTAAGAGGAAAGGCTTAGTTATGAGCCGAAGAGAGCTCCGATTTGCTGAGAAGGCCAATGAACTTATGTTCCTACTAGTTAGAAGATTATTGGAGATGAGGGGATTAGAGAACATTCTAAGAGAGATCTAAAGCTTACTAGATGAGTTTTTCGACCTGTTTTCGGAAGAACTGCCCAAAGGACTGCTACCAATTCGAGGCATAGAGCACTGTATTGATCTGCAACCAAGTATCGCCCTACCGAACGAACCTACATACAGGATGAACCTCGAGCAAGCTGCTTAGCTGAAAAGATAGGTGAACAAACTCATTAAGCGAGGATATGTGAAGAAGAGCATGAGCCCTTGTGTTATACCAGTTCTGCTCGTCCCGAAGAAGAATGGATCATGGTGTATGTGCATCAACAACTGAGCGATCAATAGAATTACTGTTAAGTACAGATACCTGATACCGAGGCTCAATGACATGTTAGATGAGCTTCATAGTGCATGGATATTTTTAAAGATTGATTTGCAAAGTGGCTACCATCAAATTCATATGAGACCAGGGGATAAGTAGAAGATTTCCTTTAAGACTAGGCACGGACTCTATGAATGGTTGGTTATGCCGTTCGAACATATTCATGATGTTAATGAACCATGTGATGCGCTATTTGATTGGAAGATGTGTGGTCGTATATTTTAATGACATACTGGTATATAATGCTAACCTGAACGACCATGTTCAACATCTTCGTGAAGCATTTGACATTTTGCTAGTTGAGAAATTGTATGGGAATGTAAATAAATGCATATTCTACCAAAGAGAAGTGATATTCTTAGAGTTTGCAGTGTCAGGGGAAGGAATCCGAGCAAATGAGGAAAAGATTTAAGCTGTTTTGGAATGGCCAATGTCGAAGAATGTTATTAAGGTACAAAGTTTCCATGGCCTAGCTTCATCTATAGGCGATTTATTAAGGACTTCAGTCCAATAGTCACCCTATTGAGTTGATGAAGAAGAATGAAGGGTTTAGGTAGAGCGATCGAGTTGAGTAAAGCTTTAAGGAGATTAAGGAGAAGCTTACCTCGACCCCTATCTTATCACTACTAAATTTTGACAAGCCCTTTAAACTAGAATATAACACATCGGGAGTTGGAATTGGTGTTGTCTTGATACAAGAGTAACAACTTGTCTCTTACCATAGTGAGAAACTGAGTGGCCCAACCCTAAACTATTCTATGTATAAGGAGTTGTACTCCCTTGTTCGAGCCCTCACTATTTGACAACACTGCCTTCTACTATGGGAGTTTGTTATTTACATTGACTACGAATCATTGAAACATTTGGGGAGTCAGAATAAGCTTTCGAAGAGGCAAGCCAAATGGTTGGAATTAATGGAAGGGTTTTCATACGCCATTCAGTATAAGAAGGGGGGTACAAATGTGGTCGCCGATGCTTTGTTACAACGGTAAACCTTACTGACCACTTTGCAGACAAAGTTATTGGGATTCTCACTCATCACGGAGCAATATGTTGCTGACCATCACTTTAGTCCCATTGTTGAACAATTTTGAACGGGGGTAGTTTTTAGAAGGTATTATCTTAAGGATGGCTATTTGTTCAAGGACCATCGGCTATGTATTCCAAGTTGCTCTACATGAGAACTGTTGGTCCGTGAAGCTCACAGTGATGGACTTTTAGGACACTTTGGGGAGCTCAAGACTACCGATCTATTAAAGGAGAACTTCTACTGACCAGGTTTGGCTAAGGATATCCATAAGATAGTTGGTAGTTGTGAAGTGTGTAAGTGTGCTAAGGAGAAGAGAGAACCCCATGGAGAGTATATGCCTCTACCAACGCTTACCTTACCATGGGCCGACCTTAGCATGGACTTTATCCTAAGGTTACCTTGGACACCTAGAGGAAAGGATTCTATCTTTGTTTTAGTAGACCGCTTCAGCAAGATAGTGTACTTTATTCCATGCCATCGGACTAACGATGCTCTATATATTATTGATTTGTTTTTGTAGGAAATTGTCTGACTACATGGAGTACCGAAGATGATTGTCTTAGATTAGGATATAAAATTCTTGAGCTATTTTGGAAAATTGTTTAGAAAAGACTTGGGACTAAACTCGTATTCAGCTCTAGTAGCCACCTCTAAACTGATGGCCAAACTGAAGTAGTAAACAAGATGCTAGGTAATCTGCTCAGAGCTATCGTGGGAAAGAACATGCAGCATTGGGATTTGTGCTTACCTATTGTAGAGTTCGCATATAACCAAACTTTCCATAGCATTACTAGGAAGACCCCATTTTAGGTCATCTATGGCTTTAACCCTATCATTCCCTTAGATATGATCGGTACCCTTGCAACTACTGAGGAAAGTCAATCCGGAGTGGATGGAGCCCAAGAATTGCATGAGCTACACCAGTTTGTTATGAGAAAGATCGACAAGTTCAATCAAAGACAACAAAAGATTGGCAGCCGAAGCCTCCAAACTATTTCCTTCCAACTAGGAGGTATAGATTCACCTCAATCGAGAACGATTTCTACACTTAAGAGAAAACTAACTATCTCCTCGAGCTGACGGCCTATTCAAGGTCTTGAAAAAGATCCACTGCAATGCCTACCAGATTGAGTTGTCTGATGACTATAGTGTCTCCTTTACCTTTAATGTGACCAATCTAATCCCCCATCGACCAATAGAAGACCCTATGAGCGCTTTAGAAAAATGAGCAAAAACTGCTTCAGATTTGAGGATAAATCTCTTCGATCCTTAGGCAGATAATAGGAATCAACCCTCTGAACCGATCACAAGAAGCCAAGCTAAAGAACTTCAAGGGCTTGCACGGAAAATACCAACTCTAAGCCATAGTTGAGATGGGGACTCCTATCTCGATCCAACCTCTTACCAACCTGTCTCTTAGATCTTCACGTGTATCCAACATGCCCCTACCCAATAGCGAAGTCCTCACCCAGAAGACAGTTTCGGACTAGCTAAGCTAAGCTATTGACCTGACCTACTAGCGTCTGACTTCAAGATAGCCAACCCTTTTGTCAGGATAATTGGCCCTTGACTTGATCCAGATCAGGTCAGCCCTTGACTTGATCTAGATCAAGTCAACCTTTGACCACCAACACTTTCGTTTCTGCCTATATTGTAACATACTCCTAACGTCTAGCCATTAAGCGCCACATGTCTTCTGATACAACAATTTAGAATGATTCTTTTTTCTTTGTACTGAATATTTTTTGTTCTTTTTACCCCTTTTTAGTATGATTCATGTAAACTAATTGTAAGATACCCTTTTGTCTTTTCATACATATAAATAACCCTAGTGGGTAAGAATATAAACCCCAATTTCCTTTGTATGCAGGATCATCCAACTTTTAATACAGAAATATTTTCTTTAAGCAACCTTGGTGTTCTCGTTATTGTTCAACTCTTATCTATTCTCTTTAGTAAGGAGTAGTGGTAAGTGACTTCCTTCAATTCAGACTGGTGTGTTACATCTAGTAAATTGTTGGCTGAGTAAGATCGAGTGGTGTGTCATATCCATTTGGTAGCTGCCTGAACTTTACTAGCTTCTTTATTGTTTATTCGTTGTGGTGCTGCTCCGTGTATACAACCTTAGAGATACATCATCGTCTCCTCATGGCTTGAAAATTCTTCCACCACATGGTGGTATATTCGGAGAACTCAACATCAACAGTTTTTACCTTCTCATAGTCCTTATACTGATGGTAATCAAATACATGCTCCACCTTCTCTTCCTACTCCAAATATTCATCAGCATTCAAAGATCCATTGAAACTCGGAATCCGAAGCTTCACATGGTCGGATGCTCTAGGGACTCGTATACGTTCTTCTTCAAAATACTCTTCTTTCTCTTCATCAAGAACTCCGAGGTCTATCCTTCGTCTTACTTGTTTGCCCACAACTCCACCTCGAACGGGTCGAGTTAGGTTTTGACTTCTAATAAGTTGAGCAGCTTATGGATTGTTTTGCGCAGCCTCAGCAGGTTGGCAAGACAATGCATGAACAACTCAAGTGAAATCCACCAAGAGGTTAGTTACTTTATCAAATCTTTTGTCAATGCTTCTAGGAGTTCCCTAAGACTGTTGTCCATGGTGAACAACTCAATTGCCATTACCAGTACCAACATTCATATTCGTATCAGTCATTTTTCCTTACAAATTCAAAATTTAACAAACATTTCCGGAGATCAACAGTTAACAACATAACACTCAAATGAACACAGTAACTTGTTTTGTTTCACAAAAGCAAATCAGAGTATATTGGAACTTCAAAAACACATGTCAACTCAAACAAAACCTCCACTTTGATACCAAGATGTTGCAGACCATGTCCAAGAACAGACAAAATTGGTCATTGGGTTGGTCCAAGCTTACAGAAAGCTTGAAAGGAGTAATAAGGAAAATGTGCGAAAGAACAGTGACTAATGAAAGCTAAGCAAAACCTACGAACAGCTCCAGAGGATGTGACGCACTAATACAACTTCCGAGGACTCATGGCACAATTCGATATGATATACGAATTGGCCCAATAAGGTTACTCGCCACCTAACCTTATTTAAGGAAAAAGATAAGAGTGATGCTAAGCGTAAAACAACAGAGTGTTTACACTAAGAAGGAAAAATACTCAAGTGTATATTAATGATGATCTGTCTACGGCTTACAAATACAAAAGGTATTTATACATAAGAATTTAAGGCAACTTGCCTAAAAGGTGAAAAGACAAAATGGGTATTATTTTAAAGTAGTAATGTACAACAATACATGAGGGTAAAAATAAATATTCACAGAAGCAATAATTAGTGGGGTAGATTCTACACATGGTCCTATACATGTGGGGATGCTGTATTGGTGAGGTCATTAGAAGATACGGACAAAAAAGTATGGCCGGTTGGCTTGTGATGAATTATTTAGTCTGGGGTCTCTCTCTTTTGACTTGGTAGCAAAGGTGATGTTGAGAAATTAAGTGGTCAGGCATGAGGGAAGATTAGATGTTGTCTCGGCTATCTGTTTCTCGGCATTCTATCTGCGAGAGATTGATAGTCAGTCAGTATGGCTTGAGGAGTTACTAGGTAAGGAACTACTCGATCTCGGTAGGAGTCGGCTAGAGTAGAAGAATTCGCCTTGTCAAGCCTTCTAGTCCTCAGGCTCAGCTGTGGGTCAAAGGGTTAGTAGCTCGATTCTTATCACATAATGGTGAATAATCTTAGGTAGTACACATTAAGGAGTAAAGCTATGAGCTCATGATGATTTGATAGGACCACTTTAATATTTCGTTGTTTATTGTTTAGATGAGACCGCTTTGGTCTATTCTTTTTGAAAACATCAGATGATAATGGTAGCTATTATTTAGGTCTTTTAAAAAATATGTATCAAGGGAATTGTCTCCATTGCTTAATAGCAAGAGGTATAAGGCAGCAATTATAACTATGCCTAAGCTACAAAAATATTATGCCTTATAGTAACAATGATAGTCATATCAAAGCATTTAGAAAGTACTTATAAAGGGATTACCTCTACTACTTGACAACTCGAATAGTGCAATAATGTAAATGTAGCTATGGTAACTACACTCATGTATCATAAGCTAATAGCAACTAAGGCTGATGAGCTGCTAACCTTTGGGCCTCTTACTCGAGCTTGACTCTGTAGTCTTTAAGGTTTAGTCAAGTGTATGCTAGCCTCTTAACTAGACAAAGATGAGCTTCCATACTAAGACGACCTATGGTCGAACACTTTGCATGTCCAGCTTGGCTGTAGCACTTTAATCTATATAGTTGACAACCTAGCTACCAAGCTCATGACCATGCCTAGTAAAGTTGACTTCCAAGATGCCAATGTCTTTGTTAGTAACTCTCTATTGCCTACTAGATCAGTTGATGTAGCTGAAGAACACCTCGATGAAGCCTAAGTTCTTCTTTTTCGACTTGTTTTCTCCATTAAACAACTTAGCTCTTGCCATGCTCCACACCTGTATATGGACTCAACAGCTACACGCCAACTATCTTCACTTTTCTGACATTATACTATATTCCTCTTGTTTATCTTATTTGCCTATTTTAAGTATGTGCAAGGTTTAGTTATTTTTGTATTACCCTTCTAGTAATTTCCCTTGTACTCATGTTACCTTAGAGACTTATTATAAATAGTCCCATTTCTTATAGTCAAAATCAATCTTGCATCATTAATGAATATTCTTCTTTGTGTTTCTTATGAGAAAACTGTCTCTAAGTTACATTACTGTACATTCTTAACTAATCTTGTTGGTAATTCGAGATCAATGGTAAACGGACCTTAGCTCTTCACTTATATGTCATATCAAGTTAAAGGTTAAGTCATGTTGTATTTTTTGGTAAGTAGCATCCGAAGAATAGCTTCATGAAGCTATTGGAAATGAACTTCATTGCTCTTTCTTCAATACTTAAAGGGACCTATTTCCCCTCTATGACAAGCGTTAGTGATAACTTTGAGCTCCTAGGCATACCAAAGGGTGGGTACGAATTGATTAGGTTTGGTCTTCTCTTGAAACTAAACAAAACCATAAAAATGTAGTTCTGTTTTTTATAGCTTTCAACTAAATTGTATAGTTCAAATTAGGAATTTTTCTGAACCATAAATTTTCAGTTTGGTTTACAAATTGAATCGTATCTTCTAGTTTAGAAAAGTACATTTGTGAAGCATATAGTCTCATATAGAAAGTATTTAATTGATTTAAAAATAATGAGTATGATTATAGTAGAGGTTAATGAAATTAATATTCATACGATTTAAAATTTTCAAATATTTATAATAGCTAATTTTATTAATAAAAATAGAAAATAGTACTAACTTTAAGTTAAACTACATATATAATTTATACATGATCATAATAAAAAAGTTTAATACATTTACATTTCAACAAATGTAAATAAAATATTCTTATGAATGCTATATTATAATAAAAGATATTCTTTAACTGAATTGTAAGAAAAATTATATTTCTAATTTGATTTTGTTTGATATATGGATTAATTCGACTTGATTTGGTTAGTTTTTTTCTCTAATGGTAGTGATATAGTTGTGCCTAAGCTTCATAAGACTAAAGCAACGATAATAGTCACACTTGCCTAAAAGGTATGCTCTTATCTTTGAGGTTATTATTGTGTTTTCCTTTTCCATGCTTGAGGAAATCATTCTCTTACTTAGTAACGATAAAAGCAGGATTGTAGAGATATTATTTTGATATTGAGGAGCATTGATGTGGACTTATGGTGCAAACATCAAGGTGAAGATGATTCGATAAAATAATTTAGAGTTGCATATGTTAACCAATGTCAACCAACTTTAAGTAGACAAGAAAATCGATTACCAAACAGTAGTCAACTAGTCTAGCGATCGACCTAGGTTGATTGGGCGTCCTTTATTTGAGTATTTCATGTTAGCTTATTTAGTTCTTTTGGTGTTAGTTTATTTAAGTGTTTGGGTATTTTGCATTTATTTTTACATGTTTATTCTTTTTTATTTATTTTTGTAGTTATTTTAATAAGTTATGTCCTTCTTAGGCATTTAGCTACCCGAAGTTGTAAGCTTATATAATCCTTTGACTATATTTTAACTATTGGGGTTAAGACTTTGTTATTTTCTTCATAATAAACTAGTGAGACATTCTCTTATTCTATTGTTCTTATCAATCTAGGATTAGATTGCAGTGAACATTTCACTATTTTTTCTATACACCACATCAGTAATATATTTGGCAATTGTCATTTGAGAATCGTATGTTATCTGATCCTCCATATTCCCATAATGCAAATACCTTTTATGATCATGATGCATGTTGATCATAGAATTTAACTACAACCAATCCGTTTTGCTATTCGTGTATCATATCGAATAGTAATTCATCTATATCCATTTTGTCATTTCCATTTATTCAAATACTAAACCTATAAAAGTACCATCTTTTATTAATATCGATTTCAAACCTATAGAGTGGGCTTTTAGCCTAATTTAATGACGCGAACCAGTTTGATGAGCTAGTGATAAGGCCTAAGAAATCAAGCTTAGTTAAGGATGTCTTAGGAAGATTTGCCTTAGTAGGCTTAAAATAAGGATTGCTAAACCAGTTTTCCTACCCCTGGCTTTGCTTGGTTGTCTCATATAATCAAAATAAGTCTTTTTGAGTCTATTTTAGCCTCATTTAGCCTTCATAGGCCTTCGTAAGGCTTAAATAATCCTTAAGCTAAAAGAAGATGAACTCATCTTATAAGAAATTGGGCCTAACTTGACTCAAGCTAAGCATTCTAGGGCCATCACAAAAGTTAGAGGCTTTAATCCAGACCGTTGATTGTCGTAATTCAATCCGATGGCTCCTCATCAATGACTCATATAATTTGTCAATCTTTGCTTCATCCAACAATTAAGATCAAGGATCAAATTCTATATATAAGAGTCTCGCCTTCCTCATTTGCAACATTTTAAGCATAAAAAAGCTTTAGAAAAGCACCATTGCTCTACTAGTATCGCTTCATAGAAGATCAAACATTAAAATTATTAATAATTCAAGAACACATCAAGAACACTATCTTCAATCCATTGCCACTTGTATGCTTAAAAAATCTAAGCTTACTCGTTCTTCCTCCCATGCCTCTCTTTAAGATCATCCCTTTACATGTCATTGCATTAGGACTTCTCTAACATTGATCATACACATATTACATGTAGCTGGTCATCAACAGCAACCCCCTATACAAAATCGTAGACCCTTTGTTCCATATAAGCTTGACTCAACACATCAAGATAGATCCATATCATATTGGTGTTGAAGTAAGGAATATGGTGTTACCCTTTATAGAAAGTTTTGTTGTAGCAGTTTCTTCATCCATAAAAAAAAAAGGTTAGGGTTTGTAGTTAAAAGAAAAAAGTCATTAGTGGTTTGCGATTTAGGATTATTGAGTTGTTGGTTAGAGGTTTAGAATTCTCCATCGTAGTTATTGGTGGTATTGAATTGTTAATACTTGTGGATGTGTTTAGAGAGAGATTACTTTTTCGTGGAGTATTGTTGGTGATAACTTTGATTTTAAACATATTTCATAGGATGATTTTATAGTATTTTCCGCACATTTTTGGTTTTCTTAAAATAAATTGATACTTAATTGAGTAAAATATTGATTTCAGGGTTTAAACGTGTTCTAGGCTCGAAAACGAAGAAAAGGAATCAAGTTTTACTCCAATCGGAGTTCAAACGAAGAAGTTACGAAATTTTAAAGTTATGTAGAAAATTTTGCCTTAGTGCAGAAAGTTATACGACCTGGGGACACAGTCATGTCCCAGGCCATGTCTGGAGACATTACAGAAAAGGAGAGACATTATAGAAAAGGAGAGACATTACAAAAATGGAGAGACACAAGAGAAGAGAAAGAGACTTAAGGAACAACATCAAGAAAGAAACTTAAGGAATAATATCAAGAAAGAGGGAAACAACATCAAGAAAGAGCGGAACAACATCAAGAAAGAGCAGAACAACATCAAGAAAGAGCGGAACAACATCAAGAAAGAGGGGAACAACATCAAGAAAGAGGGGAACAACATCAAGAAAGAGGGAAACAACATCAACTTCAAGATTAGAGAGATTGTTCATCAATAAAAGGGGTTTCCATGTTTTATTTTATATTATTGATGAAACTATTTCTTAGATTCATTATGATAGCTTAGAATTCAAGTATTTAGGATTATGGAACCTAGGGTTTCATGTGATTCTTGGATTGATTTAGAAATTTCAATAAAGTTTCTATCTTTACTTGATTCAATTATGTCGTTAATTATTGATTGATATTTCTAGAGTATCGATATATGATATTATGCATGTTAATTGAGAAATTGCATGTATAATTAGATCTTTACATAATTGAAGAGGATTACATGTATACTTAGAGATAAGATACATGTTTCTTCCGGAAAGTTAATTAATTGTATGGGAATTCATTATACATTAATGCAATTCTAAATTATATTACTAAGTGAAGAGATTTCGATAAATAATTTAGGATTAGGGTTAATATGCTTGAGAAAGGTATTAACTTTAGTTGTGAATCCTTCCAGTCAAGAAAAATAGAAACCGAATTGAATATATTTTAAGTGATCACATGATTAACTCTAGGGGAAATAATTCCTAAATACGTTATTATTTTCTTGAAGTCGTTCTTAATTTTATCGCTTTTTCAATTGCTTAATCAAGTCTTATAAATAAGTTAGTTTGTTAATTTTAGTATTTTTAATTAATTCAACTTTCATAATTTTTCGGTCAGATAATAAAGCTAAGGTTAATATTAGTACTCAAAATCTCTGAGGGATCGACTCGGACTCATGTCCACTATATTAAAACTGATAGGTGAGCTTACCTCATATCAGTTGGCATAAGCTGGTTTGTTGTTAGGAATGGAATTCTAGATCTTGTTGAGTATTTCTACTTTGTCGACTATATATGAAGGTGAAGGTTGATATTTCACATGTTCTCGCATACTAGGGAATATCGTTTATGTGCTTATTATTGGTGATTCTTACAGTTTAATTTTGGAGTTTGTTATAGATAAACTAGGATTGGTACATTTGTTCATCCATGTCCTTATGACTTGTTTGTTATAATAAGGCTACCTAAGTAAATAAATAAGCAAAATATCACCTTAGCTTTGGCAGTAGATACGTAAGAAATTATATGATGCCATTGTAATGTCCTAGGCTAAAAGTAGTGAATGAATAAGCTAACAAATACTAATCGGCCCATTTTAATCACTTAGCCTAAAAGTTTCAAACTTATGTTAATAAGGTATTCATGACCATTGCGTTATAAATTAGTATTACAACCTTTTGCAATCTATACAGAACACTTAATCACGAGGTCTTACAATCTCCCCCCTCCCCTTCCCCCCTTTAAAGATGCGACATCCTTATTGTGAGATTTTACTATTGGGCTTAGATCTTTCCTTTTTTTTTGGTGTACAATTCAAGCCACCCACTACCTATAAGTCATCCTAGAAGCATGCAAGAAGTCATACCCTGATGACATTTTCTACTTTCCTTAGATCTCTTCTTTAAATTGGAGGTAGACTTGAATTATTCACTTACTAGCAAAGGGTCCGCTCTAATACCATTTGTAATATTCTAGGTCAAAAGTAATGAATAGCCAAGTTAACAAATAATGATGAACCCATTTCAACTACTTAGCTCAGAAGTTTCAAACTTATGTTAACAAGGTATTTACAACCATGACCTTATAAACTAGTATTATAATCTCCGACAATTTATATGGGACATTTAATCATGGGGTCTCACAGTTACTATTGTTGACGATAGATACTCATGCTAAGAGAAGTCATGGAAAAAGTATCGTAACATCATGTATGGTTCTAAAACAATTAGTATAGCTTCATCAAACACAAAAAGGTAATGTTGTTATCGATGCCTCATGAGCAACTATAACAAGATGTGGTAATGATAAGAAAAGGAGTTCAATGGTAATTAGCATAAAGATATGATTGAACATGTTGAGTAGAATTTGGGAGACAAAGAGTGAGAGATCATATGAGACAGAAGAGGCTTAAGACAAAGCAATAGAAGAAACTGATTGCATGGCTATTAAAGCTTTAGATGGGAAAGTTGATGATGTGCTAGTTAATGAGAGTGTTGGCTTCCAACTAACAAAATGTAGGTTTTTTTTTTAAAGGTGTACTTGTACTAGCCACAAGCACTAGGTTATGTAGTAGCAATGGCTATTTTAGCCAAGAACTGCAAGAAGGTAGTTAGGAATCGGTTAAGAGCTTTAGTGTTCCTTTATATAATTTACATCATAAGCAAAACTTCAAATGAGTTATCTTATGCTGCCGTAGGTGTGGTATTGTCCTTAAGACTAATTATCTCTTGCCTTTGAGAGCTTCCATTCTATCTAACATCTTTCTTGTAGTTGCCATTAGATCAAATTATTACCTTCCTATGAAGTCACCAAATGATTTATAAAAGTGTTGTCGATCATGTGCATATTACGTAATCTCATGCTTCTTAATTACCTTTGGAAAAGCCTTGATTTGATGACACATGGAGGGATTAGTTTCGAGAGAGGCATAGGAGGAGGAATTATTGACCTTAGCAACAATATGCCCTTATAACATGTGAAGGAGCTTAGTATATTGACTTCACTATTCTTGAGAAGGAGCAAGATGTTCTTTGCTGGATTCAGTGATTAATCCTTAATAGCAAAGTTTCAGCTGTATAATGACATTTGTTTGAATCTCACAAATCACAAATAAGAAGGTGAAAGCATCTCTTTATAGATTTTGAGGGTCGTTCGCGTCATTGCATGACTCTAAAGATCAGCGGACAAGATGAGCATTTGGAAATCTATTGGATTCTTTTTCTTGATCAACAGATGGGATGTGCCATAGAAGTTTAGGCCCTTAAGTATGTTCACTAAGTGCACATGCTAATTTAGAAAGGTGAAGATGAGCCAATAGGCATGGGGATTCTATTCTAAGGCCTCTAAGCCAAATATTCCTATTGTATCCATAATAAATGGACCCGAAACCCCATTCTCTTCATTAACCCAAACAGTTAATCAAAAATACCCATTTTCAAAATAAGCCATCTACACAACATAGCTCTTTGAATTTATTGAATTTCACCCATATATTTTGAAAGATTACAACATTTCCTAAATGATGCATCAGTCCATGAAAAGTCTTCTAATAGTCATATAGAACATCAATGCATTCATATATATATTTATAAAATATGGCATTATTTAATATATATATATATTCATTTATATATATATATTATATTTTTCTTACTTTCACTTATTAGGACCTTTCTAACTATTTTGCTTTGGAAGCTCTCTCTTCTTCCGGTATACCGTTGGCATGGCAGGAGGATGAAGAAAGAGAAGTATAACTGCTTTTTCTGTTTTTAATAATGGGTGACTTAGTTTATATACAAAGCCAAGATTTCGATCTAATTTCTACAGCTGTAAATTGTAGCTCGCAAAGTTAGTTGGTTACTTGTGGCGTTTAAACTAAATCATTATGTATTCAAATTAGCTGAAGTTTTTTTTTTTTTTTTTTTTTTTGGGCCAGCCAAATTAGCTGAAGTATAACGTTCGCCAAATACAAGGTCGGGATGAAAAATATTTGTCTCACAACTTCCAATTCCTCGCAATCCTAGTAAGTTGCAACAAGAAAGAACAAAATTCCAAAAGATGGAGAAAATTTTCTAAACTTTCTTGATCTCGCTTTCACATCCTTAGTAGCCCCGCCCGCCCCGCCCCCGCCCCCGCCCCCGCGCCCCCCCCCACTTTTTTTTTCCCTGTTCAAATAAATAAAAAAGCAAACTAAATCCCATGAAATCTTATCCCAAATATATATATATATTTTTAATGCTTTTCTTTTTTTTCTTACTATTTTTTATATTACTCCGATCATGTACGTTATTACCAAGCTATTATATTATCTAGGGCGGCATCTTTGAGCTTTTGTCAACACCCACTGTAAAGTATTGATGTACATGACCATGGTCGCGTTCTCCATATACGAAGATTTTATTTACAAGTCGAGGTAAAATCCAATAGCACATCTGCACAACCTGCAAGCATTTTTGTGTTTTCAAGTGTACCCAGAGGTGGTATTGAGAGCTTGGACTTCAAGTAATTCGTCTCTTCTACTAAGTCAAAAACAACAAATTCATACAAGCTAAAAGCAGCAAATTCATTCTAAATTTAGCGGATCATGTATATATATATATAACTCATACCAACCGTTCATCTGTGTTTTTCGTAGCACACAAAAAAACATGTGACACTTATTGTTCTATCTCTACGGTAGTAAGAAGACCTAACTCAATGCAACAATGGTCAATAGGCTTAGATCTTTATAAGGCAACACACATGCACACACACAAAAAGGAAATAGTGAGTAATAAGTGACAATGACAAGAATCATAGTTGAATAGCAGCACACTTTTATTGATTTGTCGTTGTTACAATGATAAGATAGTGTGTACAAGGAGATTGGTGTATATAATAGATGTCTTTGGCCGTAATCAATTAAAGTGATGAGTAAAAGCTTTAGTTTAGAAGAATAGTTAGACCCTTATAAATAGATTGCATTTTTGGTCCACTAAATTTGGTGATTTTAGAAATAATTACTTTTCGATTTTATTTCTTAATTCTCTTTCTAAGAATCGGTTCATTTTTTTTTTCTTTTCCTCTTCCCCTCCTCTCTTTTAGATACGTTTTGGAACTATTCTCAACTGTATTTGTCCAAATATGATATCAAAAAGCTGCAAGTAGAAACACATATTTAACATCTTATATTGTTAAATACCTAATAAAACAAATTCCTATAACGGCATTACCCTTCTCTTTATTGACTATGAAAAGAAAAAGGGAAAGTACATTTTTAATTCTTAATATTTACATACTTTTTAATTTGAATTCTTAACCTTATGTTTTTTTATTTTATTCCTCAACATTTTCAAAACTTTATAAAAATAGGACTTTTGCCAAATTTTTTACGTTTTTCTGTCTATATGTGACATGTATCAAGTTCAAAATGGTTTGCAACAAGTAATATAACATTAAAAATATTTTTTACATAATATAATATAAATAAGATTAAGTAAAATTAATGACATAGTATAAATAAAATTAATGATATAATATAAATAAAATTAATTCAAAACATAATTGAAAGTTGGAAGAAAGGGCTTAAAAAAATTGTGTATACCCTAGCCCTTTTTGAGACTAGCCCAATACATGTTTAAGATGAATAAAAAGTTCTATGTATTTAATAAAAGTTTTATTCATTTTTGTAAGGTTTCGAAAACTGGTAAATGCAAATAAAAGGTTAAGAAAAAATTTAGGATTTAAATAGAAAAGTAGGTAAACATTGATAAATAAAAAAGTAATTTTTTCAAAAAGAGAAAAAGAATTAAAAAAAAAACAATTCAAAAGGATTCTTTCATGTCCCCCATAAAATTCTTGATATCAACTAACTCACGAGCAACCGGTTGCTTTCTTCGCCCGTAAACATCCTTCTAGTATCAACTTTACTCAGCGTGGTATTCAATGAGTTCACTTATCCACATTCACTTCTATGATTACTCTTCACAAGATTATATTTCCAAAACGATGTCTCTAAACAGGCCCATAGAGAGTTTGAATCATGAAGAGCCAAAAAGTGCTCATCCTTTTCATGAATAAAAAATGAGAGAGCATGAGCATATAGCACCCGTGCAACCCTAATGTCCTCACTAATTAATTAACCTCACAAGAAGCACAGTCCCTCGCAACAAGGCAACAGATTGCCACTACACCTCCTCAAAATTTGCAATGGAATTTTTGGGTTTCGACAAAAACAGTACAATAATACACTATAAAATTCCAAAGCATGTAACCCTAGCTTGGGACATATAGATACATCCATGTATCCTTTTTGGTTCAGTTGAATCAGAGTCCAACAGGCATGCGTATCAATATGGACAAGGAAGCTAGACACAATAAGCACTTGCGGCTGCCTTCATTATTTATACGAAGCATCCAAAGTCGCTATTGTCCGATGACATAAGACAAAGCCTAATTACAGTGAAAACAATGTGCAGATTACTTTAGTTTTTACGTAAATTAATAAAAATTGAGGATAAACGGTACAACATAAAGTGTATATAGAGAACACACATGGTATATGCAAACAATTTTGGTTTTTTTTATTTTATTTTATTTTATTTTTCTTCCTCTAGAAGTAAAAGTAGAGAATATATTAATGATAGAGTTAATGCAATTATAACATGAAATCAAAGATATCCTTAACACGCACCACATGTTATAAGTAAAGGAGGAACATCGGCGCTGTAAATAGTCAGATAGGGACTGAGACAGTAACAAAAGATTAGAAATACATCTGATTATGTCATTCTCAAAGTCCAAACTAATTCAATTATGTTTATTATTTGCTTTATTGGTCTTGGGCAAAAGAGGAACCAATTTTATCGTATTATGTTCGTCTTTCTCCAGGGTCAAGAATGATATAACGTGGTCCTTGGTTGTTGGTGACATGATAAGTTTGCATCTGCAAATTGATACCATGCATGCTTTTTTAATTCTTTAAAGAATAAGCGGGAAATTTATTTTATTGGAGTAAAAACTTCGGAACATATAAGACATGTTTATGGACAAGATCGAAAAGTAAAGACAAAGTAGCGGGAAAAATTTAGGGACAGATTTACCAAAAATCATAAGTCCGTCTTTGAAGGGGAAAACTTTAAAGCTTATAACTCCTCAAACACTTAAGTGGATAATTTTACTTAAATTACTGATTGGACACTTCCTATCTTACTTCTAAATGTCAGAAAGAGGTGACGAGGAAGACGAATCAGTGTTGCAGATTAATTTGGGCGAGCCTTTAGCAAAAGAGGATGGAGATGGTAGTACCTTAGTGGAGTAGTAGAGCTTCATGTGAGTCATGACTGTGAGGGACTGAAATTTAGAGAGATAGGGTTAGTGATGTAAAATCCCATCAAATTCAATAAAAAGTAATTAAATATAAAGTCAATAGTACGAAGATAATACATTCTAAAAAGTGAGTAGTTTTTGGAAATTTAGGTTTTAGTGAAACCCTCCCTCTAAATAGATAGCATGCAATTGAATTGGGTTTTCTCTATTTTTTTTTTTTTCATAACCCTCTTCTTGATAGTGATGGAACCTCCCTTATTAATGGTCTCTAAAGGGAATTTTAATATACGTGAAGACAAGACATAATTCCTCTATAACAAATTGTTGGAAATCTAAACTAATTTAGATACTCGATTTTCTTAAGGTTTTTTGGAGTTGTAGTGCATGTTATAATGATGTGAATCTAAGACAATAACCTAGATCTTAATCAAGATAAGAAACAAGTTTTTTTTATAGCAAGATTATAATGAAATTATGTTTGACTATGGAGACATTTATTTGAATGGCTCCTCGAAGAATGGTGGCGCAAATATTCTCCGTGATATCAAAATTCAAAATTAAAAGATCAAACAAGATATGGCTCATATTCCTATTATTATGGTTACTACTTTGCAATTCTTGAAGATTTGGGAAAATGTATCATAGTGTTTTCTGTGTTATCTAGAGCATTAGAATCAAGGGGTAGATTCGGATCCGAATTGCTTCAAGTTTGGTATTAAAGATGAAGGAGGAAGTCAATATTAGATTATTGATCAGAGTATTATTGGGAAAAAAAAATGAAGCATGTTGTACATGTCGTATACAAGCGAGCATATGATGTGTAAGAAATTTGAGTACACACTATGTATTGCTTGGAGTTGCATAGCATGTGTGTAAATTTCATGCAGAGTGTTTTAGCATTGTGTTATCTAATTGTACTTTTCTATATTAAATAAATTCCTTCTATTTTCTTTACTTAAATACTATTAAAGTAATAAATTTAAAATTATTTCAACACTTAAGTACCCTAAAAGTTAGTTAAGAACTTTTAAAATAGCCTTAGTTTATATCTTTAGAATTAAGCTAGAAAAGGAATAGTTAAGGATAGAATTATAAATTTTCAATATTAAGATGGACTACTAAAATAAGCTATCTTTTGTAATTTTTACTTCAAGAGAATGAGTTGATTCGAGAATTATTTATGTTATTGTTGAACTAGATAGGGGATACTTGTTTTATGTTATTGTTGAACTAGGTAAGGGATAGTTGTTTGTTGTTTGTGGTTGTTAGGCTTAGTCATGTCATTATAATTGAACTTAATTAACTATCTGGTATTAATTTTGTATATTGGGTATGGTTGGCTAGGCTTAAGGGATCAAGAGGATCGATGATCTTGGGATAGTATCTCAGTGATCCTTGTATGACATTGTCTTAATTGGAGTTACGCTTGGAAATAATATACGTAGATTTAAGGAATTCTTTAAACATGCCTTATCTTAAATCCTATCGCTTTTGTCTAAAACCCTAACTATCTACATTAAACCTCCTTTTTCTCTTCTTTTCCTTACATTTTCAAAGATATGACCCCAACCACTTAAGTTAAAGTTCAAGAAGGTTCTATCTTGTTAAGATTAAGGTAAGTAGATGGAAGAAAACACCATTGTCAATTTTTTTTTAATGAAAAACCACTGTTTTAGTAAGGTTTTTCTTGAGTTTCCATGGAAAGCAAAATTGAGATGTTTGTTTGCATCTCCTTTGTTGGGTTTGGCTTTACATTTGGGTCTCAAGTAGTATTCATCCATTCAAGTAAGTTTTAACATCTTCCCTCTTTTCTTTTAGCATGGAGTGGTTTTCTGTTTCCTAATTTACAATTAGGATTGGAGTTTTTAGCTAAAAATTGTAGTTAGAATAGAATAAAAATCTATTTAAGTGATGGATAGTAGATTTTTTAAGTGTATTGAGATTGTATTGATGAAGACTTGGGATTTTGGATTGAATTTCGAAGAAAGTAGAAAGCTACAAATTTGCAACTAGGAAAATTGCTATTGATCCTTATAGTTAAGGAAGGCCGTGGAGTAGTGGAGCAAGCCTAATGGTTCCTTCTTAAGCTAGCAGGCCAGTAATGCTCTAATCCAGTACAACATTGTCAAATTTTCCTTGTTTCATCAATTTGAAGCTAAATTTCTACTCTTACCTAATTTCTATAAACTCTTAACCAATTTTTATCAACCAAAGATGTTTTTGAACAACTTCTACTCAAAGTCTAATCTCCATCTTGAGAGTTTTGGTATTAAAGTATGGTAAAGAGGTGTTTTATAGAAGGAAGTGCTATGATGGGTGAGTGAGTGTAACCTAATTTTTTCTAAGTAAGGAACTTTACCTCATTCTCAAGCATTTAGGAGCTTAGTTTAAATAGGATCTTATGATACCTTAAATGGTGTTAAGCTGTGATTGGGGGATTTACTTTAAAGCATGAAATATATTGGATTAAATGATGGATTAAGAAAAGTTTGTTGTTCTAATTGTCAAGTTCTTTAATCTAGGTTCTTGGTTGATTGGATTTGAGCTTGTAGTTGGGTTGATTCGACTTTTTAGGTACGCGATGCGTGCTTGATGGTTGTGCATGCTAGGATAGAATGTAACAAGACTAACTCATACCAAACTTAAAGCTTAATTTATTGATTGTGCTTATCTCAGTTTAGAAGCCTGTAGTAATAGATCTCTAGAGAGCAAATGTTGATCTTCATGTAACGTTCTCTTTAGTAGAGTTGCATGCTAAGACAACACAGCTAGATTTAGGTAGATCATAGATCGTTTGTTCTTGGGTTTTGGGGCTTGTTGTGGCAATTCCTAATACTAATAGTATGTATGTATCAAATGTACATATATTATATATAGTGTGGCAGGGTCATGAGTACTTCTATGATGCTCATCGAATTAAATTAAAGATAACTAAACCATTGATTAACATTGCTAGTGCATTGATTATATGTATCTCACTGATACATTAAATGTATGTGTTTTAATCATGGTTTGACACGCGCATGTGTTTGTTGTATTACCACCGAGTTTCCTCTCATTCCATTATAGTTTTTTATAGTTATAGGTGGTTATGATTAACTTCATTTTATATAGAGTGAGGGTCTCTATTGTCAAGTTGGGAAGAGAGGCTATTAGTAATTCTAATGCAATGACGTTGTAGATATTCTATGGAGTTATGAGAAATTCTATTGAGTAAAATTGTTGATAGATCTTGTTATAGTTAGAAATCTTATTGATATATATATATAATTATGGTTGAGATGACTCGTCTGTGAGTCATTTGAATAATTTGAATAGTAGATAATGGTTATTATTACTTGATAGGAAGTTGTTATTGGTAATTTTGAGATGGTTGTTGGTTTTAGAGTCTTAATAAGTTATTAACTTTAAGAACATGTGGGTAAGTTGTGACATCCTTAAGAATTGGGGTGTTATAGAAGCTCTTAAGTTGTAGGGCTTATGTCCAGAGATGCAAGCAACCAATAATATGCCTTGGAAAAATCGTATAGCTAGACAAAAGGAGTAAAAATATCTACAATAATTTTCTTCAAGTGTCATTATCATGAAATTAAGGAGGAATTTGCATGTTTACTATGAAATATATAAATATTACACAAATATTAACTATATAAAAAATTACACAAATACCAATCTTATATCACATGTATAAAATGTGACATTAATATTGTATGTATATTACACTTTAAACATGCGACAATGGTATTATAGGTATCGCAATTAAAAAACACAAAATATGTAAATAATGAAAATTGCATTTCTAACATGCAATATATCGATAGTAGAGAATTTTTTAATGTTATATGTTAGACATGTGTTTTTTTTTTTGTAATTATTAATATCGCATATTTAAGATGAGATATAATAGATATAACATTGGAGTTTATGTAATTTATTTCATGTGATTCATATTTATGTATTTTTTTAGGATCCGTAGATATGTATTGCACCCCAAAATTAAGCATCAATAGATATAAGTTTCCAAAATAGATGCAATTAATTACATGATAAATAGTAAATACCTTAATTTTCATAGATTATAACTCTTATGTGATTGTAAAGTTAACTAATTTTAGTAAATCCTACTTTTGTGCTCTAAAAGCATCCTAGTTCCATATAATAATGTCCTCAAAAGGAAAATATTATGTAAGAATGAAACATGGGTGATTATAATGGGAATGTATTCACATTGTACTAAATCATTAACTAAAGGAGTAAAATCCATCCACGTTGTATTATGTATTATCTATTCTATTATTATTATTATGCCAACAACAAAGTATTTGACTCCCTTTTCTTATCATATAGTTTTAAATCATAGTTTTAAATTTAATATACCATACTTAACTCTCCATTCAAATGAGTTATACCAAATAAATGTCTCCACTTCCTTAACTATTCCATATGTCAATCTTAATCTTCCTCTTATCCCCTCGCTTACACCAATTTAGTTACTAAGATCATCATTTCATTATAAAAACCTATTTTAAATAATTGCTTTTAATTGCTAGTAAAATAAATAAATAAATAATAATTGTTATTAAATAATACCACTAATAACAACATATATTCATCTTTTAAGTCTCTTTTGATCTTTTTCTCTCTCCATTCTCTCATATGACTTGCTCTTCAAGCCAAACTGCTATTAGCACTGCTTTCTTCCTTTTACTTATGATTATCAAAATTGATGCGAATTTGGAAGGTCATCAATTCATAGGCACAGTAATCATTGATGTTACCTTCCAATGGTAGCATGTTATTTTGTACTAACTTTAGAACAAGCGAATTTTGGAAGGTCCTCACTCCATAGCCATAATAATCATCCTTTAATGGCAGCGTGGTATATTATGTTAACTTTAGAACAACCACTAGTACATGGTCACTCTATATTTTCTTTCAATTTTGGTAAATCTATTAAATAGGACTATTCAATTTCAAAGTGTATATTGTCTCTATAGTTTTCTATTTATAATTGATTTCTAAGAAACTATAGTTAATTACGCTTCTAAAAAAATTACTTAATTTACAAATAATGTCTATGTTTGCCGTTTTGGATTGATACGTTTCTTATTTTGCTTTAAAAAATAAAAATGTATCTATTAGCCTTTTAATTTAAATTTGGTTGCTTTATTCATGACATAAGATGCAAGAAAAGTAAGTAATTTGGATGAAAATTTTCTAATTGGAGTTTGAAATTTAAATTCCTATTCTTTTGGAGAGATATTATGTGTTACTTCATTAGCACACATGCATAATTAGGCTTAAACATTGCAAATAGGCTTCAAAGTGTATACTAAGTGATTTTATTGAATATGATTGTTCTTAGAACTTCTTTCATTTGCTATTAAGTTTTGTTAGATGATAAAATGGGATCACATTAATCTTCATCCCTTGCTAAACTTTCTCAAAACACACCAAAAAAAAAAAGAAAAAAAAAAGTTGAATGAAATAAAACCATTTTGAGAGGTTTTCTACCATCACCAAGTCATAAGCAAATGCTAATTAATAATGGACCATGTTTGTATAATAAATTGTTGTCAAAATGTACTCATCTTTTCTTCCATTATTAAATTAGGTGAATAGGTTGAGTAGTGAATCTTTTAGATTTTGTTTGTCTAATTTCGTTTCAAATGTAGCAATCTGTTATTAAATTTCTTATTATTCATCTTAAATTCGGAATAGAATCTAGGAAAAAAACCCTAGTGTTATTGTATATGTGTTATTATTAATTGTTGGATGCAAATCTATGCAGGAGTGGAATTTGCAAGTGAATATTTTTTAAGTGTTAATTTACACTGAATGTTTATATTGATTATACATAGAAAATGGATTTTGCAATTTGTTAACGAATGAGGTATTAATAAAAATAAAAATTAAGAGTTTAATTTATTTTATAAAACATTCCGTAAGGAGTTCAATTTATTTACAAAAATGTCATTGTGTTTTATTTATAAATTAAAAACAATTTTATTTTGCTCTTATTTGAAATAGTTTTCTTTTCTCTCTTTTTTCCCTCTTATTTATAGATATCTCAATAACCAAACACATTTCCAACTTTTATTTAAGCTAACATTGGATTTTTTAATTATTTTTTATGAAATTATAATGATGACACATAATTAAAAAGAGTTTGTTTAGTTATAAAAAATTTAAAGTGTAATACAGTACTCAAGCTATGAGATGAAACATAATCCATACAATAGAGCCACAAGTACATATTATAGTAACTTTTTTTTTCTTTTTCTTTTCGTTTATTCTCTCCTTTATTTCTACAATATATATTAATGAACGACTAATTTAAAAGTAACTTCATCATCCTCCTTAAAAAAAGAAAAGCTTTTTTTTAGCCAAAACATGTGTCGTTATAATAAAAAAAATAATCAATTAATTAATTAACTTTCATCTTTCTACACCATTAAATTACTATGTGTGTATAAAAAATAAATAGAGTCTTTTATAAAATCCTTAAATTTTGCAACTTGAAATCATTTTTTATATGACTCAATTTTTATAAAAGACTCTATTTATTTTTTATACACACATCACCGATGCAATATTAGCTAATGCTAATAACAACAACAATAATATATATACCAAAATTCTATAATTTGTACATAGGCATAGATCTCTCTTGTTTCTCAAGATGTGTTGTGAATGGTAATTCGGTGAAATTGTTTTTTATGTATATGCCTATCTTTTTTTTTTATTGTATAAAAGTTTATCAAAATTGTAACACTCAAGTTAAAAATAATAAATAAATTAATTTAAGGGAATTAAAGAAATAAGTGATTTATTATATGTAAATTGTAGTATAGTATATAAATTGATATCAAGTACTAGGAGCAAAAGTATCATAGTAAAATATTCAAACATTGATATAACAAATAATTAAGAATCAAGTGCCAAGGGTAAAATTGTAACGGGAAAAGATCTAGACATCGGTATGGCTTGTTTTTACAAATTAATGTCAGGGGAATTTTGGTTTAAGAAAAATTTATACTCCCTACTAATTTAATTAATCATAACGTATAGTTATCATAACTTTCTCTCACATAGAAATTTATGATACTTTTTAAGGAACTTGCAAAACTCATTTTAACGCCAAATCCCTAACCAAGATTCGTGTCCTTGAAAGAGGAATTCAATAAGAATAAATATTTCCTCCTTAATCAAGTAAGTTATCCTTCTATTTTCATTCTACCTTTTCCAATTTATACTTTTAAGGTTCCTTTAAGTTTTAGGAATGGGGGTATTGATATTTGATATAAGGCAAGTGCACTTATCAGTTTTAATATAGTGGATGTGAGTCCGAATTGATCCATCAAAGACCTCAAGTACTAATACTAACTTTAGCTTTATTATCTGACTGGAAAATTGTGATGGTTTGAATGAATTAAAAATACTAAAATTAACAAACTAATATAATTATGAGACTTGACTAAGTAATTTAGGAAGCGATAAAGTTAAAAATGACTTCAAAAAGGCAAATAACGTATTTAGAAATTGTTTTCTCTAGTGTTTAATATGTGACCGCTAAAAATATATCCAATTCTATCTTTATTATTCTTGACCGAAGGGATTCACAACTAAAGTTAACACCTTTCTTAAGCATATTAACTCTAATCCTAAATTATTTACCTCTTCACTTGGTAATATAATTTAGAATCGCATTAATGTATAATGAATTTCCACATAAAAGAACAACTTTTCAGAAGAATCATGTATCTTATTTCTAAGTACACCTGCAATTCTCTTTGATTATGTCAAGATCTCATTATTCATGTAATTTCTTAATCATCATGCATAATATCATAGATTGATACCCTCAAAATATCAATTAACAATTAAAACACATAATTGAATCAAGAAAGAGAGAAACTTTATTGAAAATTATCAATAAATTTAATAGTTACATAAAACCTAGCTTCTTCAATCCAAAATACCATAATCTTAAGCTTGATGAAATTAAAAACGAATTGCAACAAAATCAAGAAATAAAACATGAAAAATCCCTTTTGTTGATGAAAGATCTCTCCAATCTTGAAGTAGGGTGTTGCTTCCACCTTTTTCTCCTCCTTCTCTTCAAGTTTCTTCTCCTTTTAAATGTCAAAAGTTATGTGTAAAACCCTCATAAGTCTTTATATAATATATTATGAAATTTCTTTTTTCGTCACCAGACATAACCTAAGACATAGTTATGTCCCTAGGTTGTGTAACTTACTGATCTTGGTACAAAAATTATCTTACATGGATACAGGTTGAGGATATAGTTGTGTCTCAGATTGTGTAACTTTCTAACCAAAATTTGTCACCTTTTCTTATTGTTTATATAACTTCAAAACTTCATAACCCATTCATTTGAACTCCAAATTGAGTGAAACTTGATTCATTTTCTTCATTTTCAATCCGAGAACGTGTTCAAATCTTGAAATCAAAATTTTGCTCAATTAAGTATCAATTTATTAAAAAAAAATAAAGATGTAAGGGAAATACAATAAAATCATCATGTGAAATGTATTTAAAATAAGAGTTATCAATATTGTTAGTGTGGTGGTGGTTATGCGATTGTGATGTAAAGCACATCCTGTTGGTATTGCAAAGTAGTGTTGGGATGTGTAATATGTGTGTACTGTATCATATGTAGGTGTGTATGATGTGTAGTTTTATGTATGTTTGTGCAGTCAGAGGTGTTTACGTTAGTGTTTAGGATGTGAAACACAAGTTTAGGTATGTGTAGCCATTGTAAAGTGTATGTGATTAGTCAAGTATAGTTGTAGTCATGTGGTGACGCGGTTTGCATATGTGCTCATGAAATTGGAGTACGGTTTGGAAGCTCAAAGTATGGACTAGAAGGTAGAGTTAAAGAGAAAGAAGTATAGAGTTGCTAATTTACTAAATTCTAAGCTAGCTTTTATATCTTGAATAGGTACTAGAGGATGCATGGTGTTGGATCAATTTGAAATAGGAATTTTAAGTATGGGATACATGTTTGTTGAATGTGTGTGTGTATTAGGTTAGCGAATATAAACCGAACTAAATTGATATTTGGACTTAATTATGTTGCTGGTTGTGTTTGGTTTTGACCACCTACTGGTCGGGTCTAGTAGTGTTGGTGAGCAACCTGGTGATTTTTATGCGACGCTGTCCCTTGTGGAGTCTTGAACTGAAATAACCCAAGTAGATTTAGGTTGGTTTATGGCACTCGAGTGTTGGGGAGTATTCAATATCAATACTTATGTAGTATCTATCTATCTATCTATCTATCTATCTATCTATCTATCTATCTATCTATCTATCTATCTATCTATCTATATATATATATTGCTTGTTAGGGGTCATGAGTAACCCCAAGTCTAAATCTATTGCTTGTTGCATTTAATAGCGGTATTTGTGTGCATGGATGTTTGATTGATACTTGTGTTACATATGCATGTATGTGGTATCTTATTCTAGGCTTTAATTTACCTTACAAGGATTGTTGTTTTTCAATTGCAAGGACAGATTATGAGATAGATGATGAGGTTTATGCTAATGATTATGGATTTTATTACCTTTATTATGATGAGCAGGGAGATTATTACTATTATCAGTGTAAGCCCCAAAGTTCAGCTAAGTAACCGTAGGATTGAACTTAGAACCTAAGGTTTATGACGATCGGCTAAAAGATCCGATTAAACCCAAATTTTTAACTATTGAGAGGAATATTAGTAAAACTGACCCCTTAAACTTGAATTTAAGAAAATAAGTAATAAAATAGGAGACTATAAAATTTTCAAATTTTAAGTATAATAGGTATTAATTACCGAAAATGCGAAAAGTATCATGAAATAACTAATAAATTACTAGAGATAAATTATATGTATACTAAAAATTTTAGAATGACCAAAATAATATTTAGGAATGTTCACGTGTACCCCACATGTATTTACGTGTAGATAAAAATACGCGTAATTACCTAAATTAGCCTAAAACTAAGCAAATAATTAAAGAAAAATAAAAAATAATTATAGAAAAAATCAGAAAAATCAGAAGAGGATAAGCTGCAACAAGATAAGGTCGTGGTCAGCAAGAAAAAAATTAACCAATAAGAATTTGACAAACAAAAAGCCAAAAATCATGGAATTGGTGCAAAATCCCATCAAATTAATGCACATTAATTTCTAAAATTGTCTATAAATAGGGGAAAAAATTCCAGAAGTCCTTTGGTCAGTTTAGGATTTGAAAAAAATCAAAACACCGAAAAAATCGAGAGAAAATCTAGAAAAAAAAAAAGAAAACCGTGCAGTTAGGGGTTTTAAAGGGAACCCACACCATACGAGGAGCTGGGAGTGAATGGCCACCACCACCACACGGTGGTGGCAGCGCCCAGGCCGGCCGACAAGGCCACGGCGGCCCGCGGTGGCCGGAGCCACCCAAACCGGTGAGTCCAAATTCTAGCCCGATTCTTGTGAAATTTAGTAAAAATAGTAAATATAATTAGAAAATTATGAATTTTGTTATTCTGGGATATTTTTGTATGTAGTTTGTAGGAAAAATATTATATAGATGAAAACATGTCCCGTAATATAGGGTCCTTAAGAAATCATGCAAAACCGAGCACATTTCGGTTTAGAAATAAATGACCTTAGAAGTGTAGTTTGAAGCTCAATTTTTTTCTGTAGGATGCTCATGTGATATAGAACAGTCCTATGAAGCCATTTTTTTAAATTTAATTTTTGAAATTTTAAGTTAATTTTTAGCCCTAAAATGATGAAAAATTTGAGTAATTGGGAGTTAATAGGTGATTAGGATATTAATTACTGATTTAGATAGTAATTAGATGTTTAGGGATGTTAATATCTGATGTGGAAACCTGATCCTAGTGTATGGAGTATTAAGTATAAGTAATGAAGGTGTTATGTGGTAAATGTAGAAAATTAGGAATATGTAGAATTAAAAATTAATAAATATGAAAAAATTAGGTTTAATTAGATAATAAAATAATGGAAATTAGAACATAACAAATCTGAAACAAAATTCAATTTTAGGTAATTATATGAAAAATGTAAAAATTTCTCACCACATGAGTAAATTCGGTACACTAATATGGGTTTAAGTGTACCGGATGGAATAAAATGCTGACTAGGGGTAGTAATCGTATTTAGGGTATCTGGAAATAATGTGGTTAGTTTCACATTATGAGTTGAAACAAATTTCTAAGGTCCGGGTACAAAACAGTACCTAGAAATCGAACTAGAATCTAATTTAGAAATCAATGCGAAACCCGAACCTAAACCCAAACCTAAAATAATTATAAAAGACTTAATACCTAGATAATTAGGCATATTAAACCTTAAACAAAACCTAACAATAAGCGTTATAGGATAAGATGAACTTATAATATTATATGAAATACTGAAACCACGTTCGTGTTATAGGGATGATCGGCGATGGCCTGAGCAAATCGGACCTCGAGTGAGTGAGCGAGGAGTCGAGGTAAGTTGGGATTAATACGATGCTGTATTTTGGAGGCTTAAGATTATGCTTGGTTGTGCTTGTTAGATAGAGAATGTGTGCATATGCTTGATTATGGGTGATGCTGTGATTCTGTTTGTTGCTCTGGCACATATTGTATGACTTGTATGAAATGATTGATCATCCTAAACTGGACTTAATTAAATATCCGATCAGTAATCATAATCGGACATGCATGGCAACCCGTTAGGGGAACTTAGGACTCTCCGGCCAAATACCGACCCTTTCGGAAGGGATAGCGCAGGATTGCAAAATGGTCCCTTCTTCATCCTCAGTCGAACTAAGTGACAGGAGAGGAGGTCGTAGCGAGGGTGAAGATAGTGGTTCGAAGGTAGTCACGGGAAGAGCCAGGTCTCCATTACACAAGTCTGGGTTTGGTCGTGAGCTGTTTCATTAACGGCAACTCCTCAACCCGGATTAAAGCGGGTGTAATTTCTCTAATTTCACGACGGGCCGGACAACGTCGTGCGATGGCATTTGCTTGCACATGCATTGTACCTAATAAGTGATTGAAAACCTTGTTGTGTGTATGGTATAGTTTTAAGTCCTCCGTCCTAACTTACTGAGCTGTAGTTGCTCACATCCCTATAGACGTCGTGCAGGTGCTGGCTAAGAAGCGGCAACAACTACTCTGAAGCTAGCAACTGCTGGATCCTGGGGAGTGAGGAAAAACATTGAAGAATCAACACATATGTTATTACTTTTCATTGCTGAATAATGTAATAATTGAATTATAGTGATTATATATAACTTTTATCACTTTCTTAGGTAAATGATTTATTGAAATTACAAACTATTTACTTCAAAGCGGGTTAGTTGTGGACGCCTTGTGTAGATCAGGTCTAAGATAGCGGTTGTAAGGCCAACTTCTATCTTAGGATGGTTTACACGGCGGGGCTGTTAGAACTCTGCCGCTTCGGGGCGTGACAATTCTAAATTGGTATCAGAGCGTAGTTTTACTGAACTCGCTTTGAAATGAACAATTAAAAGAATTAGACACTTTAGGAGTACATTGAGAGTGGGTAGAAATAAAGGATTATTAAAGTAACGAACTACAAATTATAAGATAAGTAGTAACTGTAACGCTACATTAAGATAGGCGTTAATCGAAGTTAAATCTGGTGATGGGATCATGTAGAGAAATTGGTGATTAGTTGAGGTGAGTAGTTGAGATGATTCAAGCGGAATGAAGAAGAATCCATGATGAAATCCAGAATTGAGATATGGAGAACAATATGATAATTGATTAAGTCGGAATATGTTATTGAGGAGTTTGTTACCGAAGTTACGTTGTAATTGATGAGACTTATGGATGATAATAGAGATTAATCTGAGTTTTAACATAATGGAGATCATGTGATATGACTTGATGAATCAGGATGGTTTGGAAGTGAAAGATTGTAACTTAGATGATGTTAATGAGATATGTGTAATAAAGATAGAAGAGAGATACTCTATTCTGCTAGTACAACTTATACTTCGACTAACACATCATATATCCTTGGACGATTAACCCCAAAAGATTTATTGAATGGTTATTACATTTTCTTGAATTAGTTGGAGTAGATTAAAATTATATGCAGTATGAGAATAAAGTATATGAGGTGACAATTGATAATAGTATTGAAGAGTTTAGTAATAATAAGATATATGAAATGATTACTACTTCTGATTTTCTTATTGAAGTACGACGTCCTGAATCACCAAATGGAAAATGATACTCAATGAATGGGAAGATAAATGTGGTGGAAATTGGAATGATGAATACAATGTACTAGATGGTTATATTTTTGTTAGAAGTTAGAATTGATCATATGATTAGCTATTCATATAAGTTAGGATCCTATTGATATTTTAATAGATACAGTAGTGCTCATTAATGGATATATATTCTTTAAATATGTACATATGCTATGATGTATTATACACTTGTGAGTAAGAATGTGAAAGAGGATTGGATGCATCTTAGGTGACCGATTTTGGAAGTGTTTTATATATGTAAGAATTGGTGATTTATTTAAGTGATTTAGGTTGAATGAAGAAATTTTTTTGAGTTAATATAGATTTGAGGTATAAAGAATATTGATAGAATTGATTAGTGGGATGTGTTAATATTGTGGATGAAATGCCTAAGAAGTTGTTGATGAAGTTATGTTGTCATTGGTAAGAGGTGATGAAGTAATGAGACTCATAAACAATAGTGGAAATAAATTTGAGTATGGAATAAGAAGAGATATGGTGAGATGCATTGAAAACTAAGGTGAATCCGAGACTTATAGGATTTCTGAGATGATCTCAGCTTGATGCCTAGTATAAATATGAGGTAGTATAATTGAAGTAAAATAAAGCGTGGTATAGAAATGGATTCTAGAAAGACAAAACATTGAGAGGGAAAAGTTAGAAACCGATTCAGAAATGAATCAGAACCTATACTAGAGGTATAATCAAAACCCAAGTCAAGAATAAACCTTATATAAAATAAGAATGCAGTATAGGAGATGATAAATAATGATAATAATAAGGAGTCTAATGATGAAAAGGTATATGAAGTGATCGTTATTTCTGATTTTGTTCTATGGAAATATAAAGGATCAAATCAACAAGTGGAAATGATATTAAATTAATTAGAAGACAAATGTAGTGGAATTCTTTTGAATGAATAGTTGTTATAAGTAATTTGAATTATGGATATGGTATGATAGTTGATTATGTTTTCTTAAGAATTAGAATTGACCCTGCATTAGTTATTTATATGTGTGGATATCCAAATGATCTTTTAATGGATGTAATAGTGCTTCTCGATGAAGTGTAAACTTTTGGACATGTGCAAATGCAATGATGATTGACATATTTGTGGCTGGGAGTGAAAAAAAAAAGATCGAATGTATTTTGGTAGACAATCTTGGAAGTCTTTTATATGTGTAAGAACAGTAGAAGGAATAGTGTTATGAGGTTACAATCAAATTAAGAATTCTTAGGTCTTTAATGAATCATGAATTAAAGAATTATAAGTTGGAGTGATAATTAAGTATGAGTGAAGCCAAATGAATATGAAATGGATAATAAGATCCTTATGTAGTGTTAAGGTAAGTGGAATTATATTATTATATGGTCCTTATATTTGATTATAGGAGATGGATATTTATTAAATGGTACATGATAAATGAAGTAAGATTGCTACGTAAACTACAATTGAATAAATATCCAAACACCCTAAAATATTAGTAGGATGAGTAACAAGCGACGGTGGAGATGGAATTAACGTAACCGGTTGGAGACAATTAGGACTTTTGATCAATAGTTACTTAGTTATCCTAAGGACCCATCTAGCAAGGCATAACTCTCTAGAAAGTAAATTTTATGAGACAGTCATCTATTAGTAAACTAATTAGAATAAGGAATGTTGATTACAGATAGTATTTAAGGATCCGAGCTTAAAAGAATTAGAAGATAAGTAGTGCTTTTAGATTCTCACTGTAGAATATGCAAATGGACGAAATGCAGGTACAAGGATGATATTAAGGTATTCATTCCATATAAGTTAGAAACTAGTGAATGGACAATGATTTTAAGATGATTGAGATTATCGTTACTTATCGGTTTAAAATTTATATTGAAGAAAGGATATTAATCCATAGAATCATAGGATATGATGGAAATGGAATTTAAAAAGGAAAGTTACTGATGGTAGATTATGAGAAGTTTATTCATATCTATAAGGAAGAGACTGAAGAAAATATCACTAAGTACTGAACCTACTAGTAACATATAAGAGTTTAAATGTATTTCTAAAGATTATTTTGTGGATGTTTGAATTTCATGACTAAGTCAAGTAAGAATCAAACCTATGATCGAAACTCTGTATTGGACGTTGTAAATGAGACTTAAAGAGTTAGAAGGGTAACTATCAAATTCTAGAATAATGTTAGATTGGAAGAGCATCAAGATACGATCAGTGCACTAATTATACTCCTAGAATTAGGAGAAAGAAATACATGCCAACCATATATGGAAACACTTGTGGTGGTATCCATTAATAGTATTTTGATATACAAAATATCTGGGGGCAACTATCCACCACCATAGGAGGTTATATGATCCTACTAGGGTGATGGGTATGACCTATGCAAAAATTGGATTCCATGATTGACTTAAAAATTGAGTTGTAACGTAAAGTTGCTAAAAGGCACTATAGATTCTCTCTTTTTTTTTTCATTTTTTTATATTACTCATTCAGTTTTCAAATAATGTTAAGTAATAATCGATAGATTAAGCCCATAAGGTATTGCCATGTGTCTTTATGAGGGATTAACAAATAATTAAACAGCATGAATCATGTGTTTATTATAGAAAAAAAAAAAACTAACATATCATCTTTTTGTAAAAGTATTAAAACAAAAGTCATATATTTATAATTTATTCTTCTACAAAATAACAAAGATTATATAAAAGGTAAAAGCTCCTACATCAATGGGAAAAATTTCCTTGCGTACTTACTCTATTTGTTCAAGTTCAAAGATTACAAATAATAAAAAGGGTTTTAAAATGTTGAAGCCTTATAGCTTAGTTTGTACTATAATTGCTCTCCTTTAGGAATAAAAATGTTTGAATTCCTATTCCTCATCAGTATTCTAATACATAGTTGATAAAAAAAAAAGAAAATTAGAAAGAAAGTTATATAAATATATTCAATAAAGTACAAAATAATGTTAAAATAAAACAAACTTAACTCGAGTTATCAACTTAAGTTAGAGATTTAAGATGGATTTGATTATTTTTTGAGTATTGACCTAAAATAATACATCATAAATTAGGTCAACGTGATTGAATTTCCACCTTATTTATTAAATTAAATCTTATGTATTAACGATATAGTGTAAGTCAGGCTCATGATAATTTGAATATACTTAGAACTTTTAATATACACATATCATTAGTTTTAAATAGATTATGGGATAAGTGCATTATGTATTCTATATTATAAATTCAAAAAATTTGGAACTACAATTTAGCTATGGCATCTAATATCTACACTTAAATCTATCAACCATAAAAGATCCAACATGTTCTAGGATCCCAAAGCTTCGCATGCTATTAGAAAAAGTGTATGTGAGGGAAAGCCTCGTCCCCTGTACTGTTTTGGCTCTTTTGGTGCCGAAAAAGGATGATCCTTGGCCAATGCATGTTGAAAACTAAGCCGTGAACAAGAATACGATTAAGTACCAGTATCATATCCCTAAGTTAGATGACATGCTAGACAAATTGAGTGGAGCTAAGGCTTTTAGCAATATTGATTTGAAGTCTAACTACCATCAGATTCTAATGAGGTTAGGAGATGAGTAGAAAACTGCATTTAAAACTTGGTATAGACTCTACGAGTAGATGGTAATACCTTTTCGCTTGTCGAATGCCTCAAGTACTTTTATGCAACTGATGAGCCATGCGCTAAATCTGATTGAGAATTGTATCGTAGTGTACTTTGACGACTACCTAAAATACAGTGCTGACATGTGGAGTCATCGTAAGCATCTTCATGCGGTATTAGATGTGCTTTGAGTCGAGAGATTATTCGATAATCCGACGAAGCATTGTTTCTACCAATAGGAATTAGTATTTCTAGGTTATATCGTCGGTGGAGAAGGCCTTGTAAGTGGATGTTGAGAAGATTTGAACAATTGTCGAGTGACCGACTCCAACCACCTGTACCGAGGTAAGAAGTTTCTATGGATTGACATCTATTTATAGAAGGGTTATTAGGAATTTTAATACAATAGCCATACCTTTATCAAGCTAACAAAGAAGAATATTGAATTTAAATAGGGAGAAAAAGAGGGAAGAAGTTTTGTTGAAGCAAAAGCAAGATCAACTTTCGCGCCCGTATTAGCTTTACCTAACTTTAAGAAGATATTTGAGCTGGAGTGTGATGTGTTAAGCATTGGTGTAGGTGCTGTCTTAATGCAAAAAGGTTGATCAATTGCCTACTATAGCGAAAAACTCAAAGGACCTCAACTGAATCACTCCATATATGACAAAAAGCTCTTAGCCTTTATTCGAGTGATCTAAGTATGGCAACATTATCTATTATTGAAAGAGTTTGTCATCTATACTGATCACGAGTCTTTAAGGCATCTTAGAGGTTAGACCAAACTGTTAAAGCGGCAAGTAAGGTTGATTAAATTCCTTAAAGCATTCAACATTATGATTAAGTATAAACAATGTAAGAGCAATGTAGTTACAGATGTTCTTTTAAGAAGGCATGCACTCTTGACTGAACTATAGACCAAGTTGTTTGGGTTTTCAAGTATCAAAGAGTAGTATTCTAAGGACCCACATTTCGGACCCATACTTGGGCGTTATGTGATGGAAGAATAGTGGAGGAAGATGGTTACTTATCTGAAGTGGAAAGTTATGTGTGTTGACTTGTTCAGTAAGGGAGTTGCTTATCAGGGAAGCCTACAGTGGAGGATTCTCTAGACATTCTAGGAAGAGAAGAACATATGAGCTGCCTAGTAGATGATTCTTTTAGTTGAAAATGAGGTGAAACGTGCACCGAATTGTTAAGAGCTATGCTGTATGTAAGAAAGCTAAATGTCGAGTCAAGTAAGGGAAAGTAATGCCTTTGCCTATCCCGGCCAGACACTAGACTAAGTTAAGGATGGACTTTGTCCTCGGATTACCAAGAATAGCCCGAGGCAAAGATTTTGTAATAGTTGTTGTGGATAGATTCAATAAAATGGCATACTTTGTGTCGTGCTAAAAAATTAATGATGCTTCGGCTATTGCTTCTCTCTTTTTGTAAGAAATTGTTTGGATACACGGCATGCCAAGAAATGTAGTCTCAAACAGAGAACTAAAGTTCCTAAGCTATTTTTGGAGAATTCTATGGCATTAGATGGGGACTAAATTATTATATATCACTTCTTATTACCCCCAAACTAGTGGCTAAATAGAGGTGTTTAATTGTACTTTGGAATCATTACTCTCAGCTGCAGTAGGTAAAAACTTGGCTGATTGGGACGTCTGTTTAATTATGATAGAATTCGCTTACAACTGTACAGTATATGACACCATCAAGCAAAACCCATTCGAAGTTGTTATGGCTTTAATCCTAAGTTGCCCCTTAATCACACCCTTATACCCATATCCAAGTAAGAAGATCTTAATGCGAGAGCCCGAGTTCAGTCCCTTCAGCACATTCATAAGGTTACTTGGCAAATCGACTAAGCTGCCAAGAAAATGTGAGAAAAGGCTTGAGGAAGGAAGTTATTATAGTTTCAACTTGGAGACTTAATATGGTTACACTTGAGCAAGGAGAGATTTCTTAGCAAAAGGAAGAGCAATTTGTCTACCCAAGTTAAAGGCCCCTTCAAAATCTTCTAGAAGATCAAAAAACAACGCCTATAGATTGAAATTACTTGAAGATTATGGGGTTTCAAACACTTTTAACATTGTCGACCTTAGTCCCTATAATCTTGAAGGAACATTGAATTAGGATCAGTCAGTTTTGATCCTAAATCCAAATCAACTAAGAGGGAATGATCGGAATCAGGTTATTGGACCCCTAACTTACAGTCGAGCCTGAGGCCTCGAGGGTCTAAAGTGATGAATTCTCTTGTTCCAGCTGACTCTTGTTAAAGCTAAGTTGATCCTGACTACTAACTAATTCCTAATACTGAGCTAAGTGACTTCATGTCTCTTAGAAGTTATTTATTGATTGGATGAATGCTCTGCTTATAGTTTGGCCCTTTTACTCATTTCTGCTCAACATGTTTGAACCGATCCCTAACTCAGCAACATTGTTATCGAGAGGATGAGAGGTTTAGCCAATGTCTATAGCTATACCTTCATAGACAAGCCTGGATCTTCCTTACACCCTTACTTAACACCTTGGTTCGGTAACCTGTCCTGATCGTATTGTTTTGTCTATATCCTTTAAAGGCATCACTAATACATTGTTGTTACGTATCTCGGCTCACTTGGAGAACTTGCTCTACTAATCAATATTTTTCTTCGAATATTCATTTTTACCCTTTTGTATTTCTTGGACATTATTTATTTGAGGCATTACCCTTTTTGTCCTTTCCATTTTAAACAAGATGCCCTAGTTTTGCAGGTATAAATACCTTTCGTATATGTAGCCACATAAGATATTTCATCATCTTATCTTGAATATAATAGAAATTTTACTTTGTGAACATTACTCTCATTAGCTTGTTTGCTTACGTTTTACTTTTATCTAAACCCTTAAGTAAAGCTAGGTGGCAAGTAATCTCACCAGATTAATTCGTGCGTCATATCAAGCTGTACCATCAATCTTTGGAAGTTTCGCTAGTGTATCATATCTTTTGGAGCTGTTCGTGAGTTTGCTTATTTTTCTTTATATGTTCTTTCATACGTGTTTCATTACTCATCTCGAGCTTTCAGTAAGCTCAGACCTACCCCAACAACTGAACTTTTTTGTCCTTGGCCATAATTTTGCATCAACTACTAGATCAAACATATAAAAAGGAAAGTAATGTTCAAAGACAACATCTGAGTTCTCGTTAAGGCCATGTTTGGTTAAAGTGTCCGAAACTTGATTCACCTAACGAGCAAGCTTACAAAACAATAGATGGGAAAAACTAGAGAATAGCCAAAAAGGAAACATTAATCAAAGGTGCACTTGAAATCCTCGTTTGAAAGCCTTTATTAAATAGATCTATAGCATAAGTGCTATTTGAATCTACAATCACTTCCTTCCAACCCCTTTCCTGTACCAACTGAAGACTATTAATAATGGCCCAAATTTCAGCTTTAATAGGGGTAACTCCATATAGTTTTCTCATCAAGCCACCTAGGAATATACTATCCTCATTTCTTGCCGGTATTGCAATCACTACCTGAACTCTTGTCCACTCAACCGTAGCATCACAGTTGAGTTTAATCTACCCTGTTGGTGGTTTGCTTTAAGTGCTTGCAAACAATGGTTTTCCTTCCTACTTCCGTACCTTTTTATTTATTGCCTACTATTCGTGGGCCTTCTTTCTCACTAATCCCATCTAATCTAGAGAGCTAGTACTAGCTCGAAACATTCTCTCATTTTTCTCCTGGTAGATGGCCTGAATTGCAAACAAAAGCAACGTAGCTCGTAGGCAAACATAATCATTCCAGAGGATCTTTTTCAACCTTAAATTCCTACTAATCTAGTCAACAAAAGAGTATTGCTGGTTAGGATTAGTTGGTATAGTCCATCCTAGTTGTTGCTAGTACCCGTTGACGACGTGATAGTTCATCAATAGGTGATTGATAGTTTATGATTCATTGCCACAGAAAATGCATGCATTATCTACTACGATTCCCCTTTTGTTGAGGTTGTACTTCATTAGCAAGCCATTAAATAAAATCCTCTAGAGAAGTGTTGTATGTGAAGAGTTGTTAGGGTACGCCAAATTTAACTCTACTATTGACATTGATATTTATCTACACTCTCCTCTTTAAGTATGTTATACACCGTTTTCATCTGGACTTCTCCACTTGCATCACGTAGCCATATAAGATTGTTGCATATTGACTGACTATCACTAACTTGTAGTTGCAAATTGAACACACCTAACATTAAAGCAATCCGATCATCTATAAGATACTCTATGCGCTCCTCATCCCATTTACCTGACCAGTGCTACGCATGAGCAACTAATAAGTCTTTCCCCCACCTTAATCTTGGTCTTATTAGCCATTTCCTTAGACAACCATGTTTTCACCATCTTTGATTCAAGAAATTTTGAGTTGTTACTCTTCCAAGAAGATATATTTATTCTATATTGATTTGAAGTTATGATAAATTACATAATATAACCGATTTTTTTTTTCTTTTTCCTTCTCTCTATTATGCCCAATAAATTACATAAAACTTTATTCTAATTATTTTTCCTTCTATAGATTTTTTTTTCCAATTAGAGGATATGGTAAAATATGCATTCATTAGGTTATTAAAATGTGCTCTTTATTAAATGTTATTCTTCAACCACATTAATAGCAAAACAAGTTTGTATTTTAAAATTGATCCTTATATACTTTATGTACTAATCCAAAATTCATAATAACTCCAAAATTTATTCACAAAAGGGTATCATGATGGATAAAAAGCGCTGGGATAATTTTATAAAGAAGTAATAATATTAATTTTTTCTATTATATGTATATATATATACAAGCACGCACACATAGTAATAATGATAATTGAGAAGTCCATGTATTATTCCATCCCAGTCTCGCTCATAATCATAGTCACGACATCCATATATTTCCGTGCACACAAACCTTAATTAGTCTCTCCTACAGCATGGCTTTCCCAGCTCCAAAGCAACAACAACAGCATCCCTTGCCAACCATGTGCGGCGCCACCTCCGCACCACCACCAACACCATCCAACCACCATCTTGGCGCGTCAGCCGACACCGCCGACTTCCTCTCGAGGCTTCTCCATCGCCTACCTCCGACTCTCTCCTTACCTACACGTAGAGCCAGTACTTCAACCGCTACCGCCGCCGCAGCCACTACTCCTCTACCCATCCTATCCCTCTCGCCCAATAAAACCAACGTTGTTTCGGATGATATAATATCACATGCAGCTTCGCAACTCGGGATTTTCCAACTCATTGATCATGGAATTAGTCCAGAACTAGCTAGTGCAGCTGAGTCAGAAGCGAGTTCACTCTTTGACTTATCTTTGGAGAAAAAGGAATCTTTATTTCCTGGAGACTGGCCTTTGGGTTATGAAGGTGTTGATGAAGGAGATGGAGATGAGAGAACCGAGTCGTTTTGCTTGGACTCAGCGAGTCATCGTGCTGACTCAAGCGAGTTGTCATTAACATCACTTCATGAGTTCACGCGAGACATGGAGAGAATAGGGCTTAAGATCGTGGTGGGGCTTTACAATGCTCTCGGGTTTTCTAACCCGGTTGAGGACCCGACCCGAGTTTATCCCTTGTTGTGGATATCGCGTGTCGGCCCAGCGGGTCCTAAACCCGCTGTTTCGGGAGGGTCTTACCCGTTTGTAGTCGGACTGGATTATCAAATTAGGAACCGGAGGTACATGGTGGCAACGGATCCAGTTACAGGTCAGGGTTCGAGTTCGGAGACGGTTTCGGTCTCGCCCCAAGTTGATTCGGTGATGGTTACTATAGGGGATATTGCCCAGGTGAGTAAAATGATTTTTTTTTTAATTAAGTATTTTAGCATATGAATATCTTGCCAAAGCCAAAATAGAGTCTCACCCAACTTTGAAATGGATAGATTGTGACATATTTCGATGGGTTTTGTTGACAATGTGCTTTAGGCATCTGTTAACTGGTAACAATTATAGAAGTATGAGTTTTTTTTACCCTTTTAATTTCATTTTACTTCTTAACAAATACTCCTAGCTATCCATTTAAAAATTTTTCATTTTAAAATGTTATTTATTATTTTATTTATTAATTGGTATCCGAAAGGATGTTCCGTTACGGAAGCACCCACTTTTTGTTTTTATTTTTTTCGGTTGTATTGATACTTTTCATATCTTAGAGTATTTTATATTTGAAACTTAAGCACTATGGTTGGCAACTCCCGTCCCCTCTGTCTTGTTTGTTGTTTGTGGATTGTTTAGTGTTTTATGAATATAGTTTCAAATTGACGGAAAAAATTAAAAAAAAAAAAAACGAAAGCATTATGATTAGCAATCTTCAAAGAAGAAAAGATTGCGAAAATGAATGAAACTGAAAATTAAAAGAAGTATTAATTCTTTTCACTTTATTAGTTTCTACTTATGTTAATATAGTAAGTATACATAAGGATATTGACAAAATTTCACCGTTCTTGCAAATAAAAAAAAAAAAAGGAAGTATATAATTAATCAATGTACTCCTATTTTATTTTAATTTTTTCATCTATATTTTCCTATTTCCTTCTATTCCATCTTATAAATATCCTGACATCAAACTTCCAAACGTAGCAAAGTTTACTAGGTTTAAATCCTCTCCTTTGGCGGTTGTAATTACAGATTGACGTCACAAGGAAGGTACCATATCGCAATAAAATTAAAAAACTATCTCAAAAATTTAGATAATTCTAATTATTAACATAAAAATTAATGGAAATTAAGAGGGTGTAAATGGAAAAAATCCATTTCCCACATTTCTTATTAGTTCCCTTTTAGTTTCTTAATATAATTGCACTTATCGAAAGAAAAATTAATAGAATTGCGATCCCGATTTTTCCGTCGGTAAAGCAATTAACTAGCCTAAAATACCCGATTGACAGTGAGTTGATTTCGAAGTAATAATAATAATAAAAGAAACTAGTTGAATAAATTGAAAATTTGGATGGAGTTTTACGTGCCATTTATGACATACATCCAAACCCTAAATACTTTTTTGACACTTTTGCCACAACTTTCTAGTAGTAGTCTAATTGTTGAAGTGAAGATCTATTTTCATTCAGTTTGTCTCTACACATAATGTGTGTCCTGTTATGGATATATTTCATTTTGCATTTAGCCAACAGCAATATTTGAATTAAGAGAAACAGAAAAAAAAAAAGAAAAAGAAAAAGAAAGAGAAAAAAGAAAATAGTAATAGACAACTGCTAACTTATGCATTGAACGAAATATAAATTTGGCTTTCGAAAAGTGTTTTTACGGTTTCATTAATAGAACGGTTGAATCCATCATTCAACTGTTTGGGTGGCTACAGTAGGTAACAAATTATGAGCCCGATCGTATATGGAATGACGACACGGATGGAATGCACTCCGTAATTTTGCAAATTGGACGATAAATATTTTTCTTCCATACAAGTCAAGATTTTAGGATAAGGAAATTGCAAACTAACCAATAAAGGCCCCACATATGGCTTGATAGACGGCATTAATGTGGAGACTTTGTCCAACTAAATTAAACTTTCTTCTCGACACGCAAATTAATAATGATTCCAATTAACTAATTAATGTTGTGTTCTCTAGAAGGATATAAGCTTTCTTAGCAATTATTTAAATAATGCTGATGGGTAGCTTACATATGGACAATACATATGGCCCTCATTTCCTGACTTTTGAACGATAAAATCCACAATAGCTGTGATCCATCTTACTGTTTTTGTTGCAACACCCGGATTATTCAAGCCTAACAGCTATCCAATGGATCTTTTTAAACAAGTTCCCTGACTATTTTAGCTTAATATTTAATATCTTGACCTCATAAACTCTAATTAATACTCTCCCATTTGGGATTTTATCCATATGTCACAATCTTCCTTGGGTCATATTAGGATTTTACCAAAACTTACATTATAATGGCACTCTCCGCTTTCTTTAGATCACTTTTTTAAGCTAGGTCAAAACAATCTACCGGCTTTCACCTTAATTCATCTCAAAATCGTCTATCTGCTAGTAAGAGATCACTTTCGGTATCACTTGACGATGTTTCAAGTGATTGTATTGAAAGCAACACTAATACTCTTTCATAATTTATGTGCGACTTTACTCGTACATGGTATCACAATTGTATTGAAATTAAATTGTCAATTTTGTAATAAATAATCACTGAGAAATGATGCAAATAAATAATAATAAATTATGGAATTTGTCAATACAATACCCTTTTGATGCTTTTAGTAATTTTTTTTTCAATTCATTAATAAATACCATATTATTTTATAAATCCTAAAAGGTAGGTACAGAACCAATACAATATATACTTATTTTTCCTTAAATTTCAAAGTTCTTAGAGGATATATGTTTAAAAATAAAAATGAAAGTTTCTAAAGTGTAAAATAGATGTTTACTTTATTATGGATGGTGTAGATAATTTTTCATATACGAGACATAAAATTCATATTTATATCACGTTTGACTTGGTGTTAAAAAATAATCATAAAATCATGGATATGGATCATCTCAACTTTTTCCCTCTCAATGTTTTCTCACTCAATTTATTTTAATTTATAAATTAATGGTTGTGATTACTTAAATCTTTAGAATATAACAAAACATCATCATGATGTCATACTCTTCCTTATAATAACAATTATTGATTACAAGGCACAACATCTTAGTGCATTGAAATGAAGAAAATTGAAAGAAATTAAGTTGAGAAGGCACACTTCCTAAAGTCTATTCGTAAGGTATCATAAAAAACTAATTTCTTTCTAACTATATCAAATTGCAAACTTGACAATGGCCTCCTTATGATCATTTTAGATATTTTTCTCAAGATCTGTGATAGAAAGAATGGAGAATATCATGAAAAAAAGCACGAATGTGAATGCATGACCAATACATGGATGGGACTATTGTGAGATAGGTAATGTATTAATGCATATGGCATATAAAAATATTGCCAAATCTTTTCTCGGTATAAATTATTATGTTCTTAATAGGATGATGTATTATGTACCATTTCTAAAATTTTATTTTTTTAACTAGTTTGAAAATGTACTGAATACACTTCCATATGAATGGTGTGTCTTATTTGTATAAGATCAATCATGTGCACATGGGATCCGGTTCAATCTAATTTTCTAATCGTTTTAAGCCGAACTGCGCCACTTATTGAAACCATAAAAGTCCATTTCGTTTCAGTTTTAGAACCACGGTTAATCACCTACAGATTTCATATGAAAAAATTTCATACTTATTTTACAATACCATGAATATGTTTTTGCAATTTATATATTGCTTTATCTTTCTTAGTAACACCATCAACTTTCTTTTAAAGTGTAATGCAAGCTAAAGTAAAATTATAGGTGTGGAGCAATGGGACGCTGAAGAAAGTGAGAGGTCGACCAATGGCATGTAGTTCAGAAGGCAACACCACCACCACCTCCATAACAATGTCACTACTTGTGACTCTTCCCTTAGAAAGCACAGTTTCTCCCCTCCTGGTAAAGACCATTATTGGCAAAGATCACGAAAAGATTGAAACGACCGATGAACCAGGAATAACTGAGATAAGCTATAAGGGAAAACAAGAAGAAGAAAAAGAAGAGGAGGAGGAGGAGGATAGGGTTATGTTTAACTCTTTCTCTTTTGAGGATTATGCATGGAGAGTATACCATGAACGCCTACCCATCAAAGACCCTTTAGACAGATACCGTACATGAAGGTTTATGTTTCTAGCTTGCTCCATGATAAATCTATGATTATTTCATTCCGTGTATATTTTTTTCTTTGTTTTCATGGATGATGGGATGGATTTGGAGATTACTTTTGGGGGGGCTTTGTTTTTGTTGCAAATCCTTAGGAGTACAATTCGATTTTTCGGTTTAAGTTTCGATTTTCTCCGAATTATGTATGACTGAAAGAGTACTACGTGAACCTGTTATGCATGAAGAGAATCAGTAATTTGGTTTAGTTTGTGGTGCTACACATGCAATACCTCTTGGTCTATAACATAAGATAGAATATATCCCTTAGTAATGAACTTGATTTGTTCGATGTTAACGTGAATATCCAAAATGGTGAATATTTGATTCACAAACCATCCCATTAGTTGATAATGTGATGGCTTTTAGTTACTTAGAATCTGACATGTCCCACCCTAACCGTTCCTTTAGCGATTGGCACTTGGACTAATGAGGTGGTGGTGTTGCAGAGAGCCCATGCCAGCAATTCCTTTGGTGGTCAACACATAAATCAATGAGATGGTGTCGCCGACAGCTAAACATCCATCTAAAAACTAAATTATAATTATACTATTGAATGATAAAAGATTTTGACAATCATATACTTTTATCTTAAAGCAACTCATATTATTGAATAATTTGGCATATTAGTTTAGGTCATCTTTGTGAATGTTGCGGTTCCTGCTTTTTAAATTTAAAGGTATTGAATCTGTTGGCATTAGAAAGGTGTTCAAGGTTCAAGGCAACCTACAAAAAGAGTAAACTAAACTCAAAGAGCCACCGAAGATAATTTTGGTGTGATAACTCCAATATTTTAATCAGATAGTGTATAATGAAAAACATACAATGTAGCAAGAGAGGCAAAAGATTGGACTCCTTTAGTTAGAGGTGTCTTATTGTATTTGTACGTGTAGCTGGTGAGTTATTTGAGAAAAGTGAATAGTATCTTAAGGATACACTTAACCATATCTTGAAGATACATTTCAAATATAGTAAATAATGGACCAATAGCGTGTTAGTTGTGAACTTTTGTAATCTGGCCAAGCTACTGGGAACTTCGTCTATGCTCTAAGAAGTTCATCTATAATGTTAGTAACTTATCTTAAGCCATGATGAAGTTGGTGAGCTTTAGGAAGCTTAGCTTAAGCATTGATTAGGTTAGCCATGAGCTTCTGTGTTCAATGTAGATACCTAATTTTTGCTCCATTATAATCTTAATTTTTATTTTACAAAAAGAGTCCTAAATCAAAAAATAAAATTATTATTATAAAAATTAAAAAATAATAATAAAATGATAAAAAATAATAAAAATTGTAAAAAAAGAAAAGAAAAGAAAAAAGGAAAATAATGAGAAAAAAGAAAAATAAAAAAAAAAGATTTTTTTTTTATTTTTTAGGAAGTAACTCATATTAGAGTTATTCGTTTTAATTTTAGCTTAGTTCAAAAATTGTTTTAGGGAGTTGTGTGGTTTAAGTGCAATTTAATTGTACTAAATGTCAAGACACAGGTCAACAACCTAACGGATAAATATTGAAGTATTTGGAATGGATGTAATTTGAGATCATGGATTCGAGTCTCGTCAGACAATTATGTCTTTTGCTTTTCTATATTTTACAATATCGAGAGAAATAAATGGGATTCATATCTAATTAAAAACATTTGAATCTAATTTGATTTTATTAAATCATATTTGAGTTAATTGAGATTTAGTTTTTATTAAATCAGATACAATAGATATAACTAGATATGATTTGATTTGGACTTTAAAACACACATACACGTGCATAAAAAAGAGGAGACACAGTAGAAAAAGGCCACCTTGACACAACAATAATTCAGTGACTAAACATAGTCCTACAAACAGCCTACTGTTATAACACCCTTTAAGACTGCGTACGTCTAATGACTACTGTTGTAGAATTCTTCAGTACGACCAAGCGAATAGCAGCAACACCAAGCGAACAACAGTACGGTAGACAGCAGCAAACAGGACAGCAGCACGGCAGACAGCAGCAAATAGGATAGTAGCGACATCCAACATCGTCCCAACGCCACGGACAACGACTCCAGTACACATTCCAATTGCAGCTAACCCCATCCGTCAACAGCAGCACACATTAAACACGTACGTTGCTCTTCACACTGACGTCGTCTACATACTGATCATCTATACTGATCGTTGCAACTGCACAAACAGTCGATCACCAACAAAATATGCACAATAGGACTTTGCAGCAGCTACGTACGTTGGAGACAGCAGCCCCGCAATCAGGTTCGGTTTCTATCCAAATTTTTTTATTCATTATATTATTATTTTGTTAGGACTGTAATGGTTTAATATGGTATATATATATGTGTATATTAGTTTAAGGTATTTTTTTAGTATTAGTTTTCTTTGTAATATATATTAGGTACTTATATTAATTTAAGTGAATATTTATTTAATAAGTGGACATAAACAATAGATTAGGAACCGTTAAGATTGTTTTTTTATTACATATATATGTTATTATATTAATTATACTATATTAGTTAACATAATATATGATATATGTATATGTTAATTTAGGAGTTTTAGTATTAGTTCTTATACCAGTGTATCATGTAGAATTAATTTATTTTAATAGATAGTCGTATATGTTAGTTTAGGGATTGTTAGGATTGGTCATATCTTAAGATTTGATTTATCACGTAAAAAGTTGTTTTTCTTTAAATAAAAATTAATAAAAGACCATTTTTTCTAAAAATAGGATTGTTAGAGTATTTTTTTTTTTTAAAAAAACAAAAACACTCAAGAGTTAGGACCATTTAGATTTTTTTTTAAAAAACGAATCAACTAAAACGTAAACTCGGCCAGTTTTTAAAAACTAAAATCAATCAATACACTAAGATTTTTTGAAAAACTTACGATCGTCTAATCCCAGCTAGCGAGTACGTAGGCACCTTCGGAGCGACGATAAAATATATAGAAACTTAGGCTCTTTTTTCTTTTGATTTTATTTATTTATTTATTAAATATTATAATTAGAAGAATAATCCTAATTTCGGTAAATAAATAATGGTACCCGTTAAGAATTTAATAGATTAGCCCCCGAACTTGGAATCCTCTAGTTCTTCATTTAAAATTGAAATAAAAAACCGATAGTTAAATCGTAATCAATCCACCCAATTAGTTACGGTTTCTTTTTCATTTCTCGACTTCGGTCAGGTGGCGACTTTAAAAATTATTTTCAATAAAAAACCGGAATTTCTTAATTTCTTTAATCGAGAAGTAATATTAAATGGGTTAAGGTTTAGTATTAATCAAGAAATAGGGAAATCAATTTTAAATAAAAGAAATCGAAAAATCAGGCTCAACACTCAACCCATTCTATAAGGATGTCGACTTAAGCTTAACCTTAAAGGCCTATGTTTAAAAGAGCCTATTAATATGTACTCTCCATTCTCATTAGTGATGAGGTGGCAAGAAGAGTAAGCTCTTGGCAAGGTTTCTAAGGTCCCAAGGCAAGTTGTCGAATAGGCTAGGATTTATGGATGTGCTTATTTTTATGTGCCACTAGCCTTAAGCTTGATGCTAGTGAGGTAGAGCTTCAATTGTAATGGAGTAACCGAACAGTTGGGTGATTTGATATGGATCTAACCTATGCTATGAAGTAGAAAACTTAAAGGGTCTTGGTTGAGTTATGTGCTAAGGGTATGTCATGCAATGAGATACGAAGGCTGCTTTAGGCGTTTGCCTCCTGGGACTGAGTTGACTAAGTTGTAATATTTAAATTTTATTATTCCAGAGTTAGCTATATGGAGTGACCTAATCTTATTGTTAGTTGCTAGATCCGAGTTATCACAGCTTGGTTAAGAGGTTTTAGGTTTTTCTTTCTCCTTTTGTACTATTAACTAGAATTTCATGATTTGCAACTCATGATGATTTGAAAGTAATGATCGTGGTTAGACCACAAAGAGCCCATTGGATTAGTGTAGGCCATGGTCGAGCTAATGGGATATACCTTAGGAAGATGTTCATTAGGCCAAAGCAGATTGTAGCTGGACTTTTAGTAGTGAGTAGCCCATTGGACTAGGGTAGATCATGGTTGGGCTTTAAGTAAGAGGTCATAAAAGATCTTTAGAAGATGTTTATTGGGCTAAAGTAAACTATAACAGACTACTTGTAAAACATGGTGACTGGAGATGGAATGCCATGTTAGAGTACCTTGGATTTCAAACGTTAGTCTTGTTCAATGATTATATCTAAACTAAGTCAATCGATTAGGCAGCTTTAAGTCCCTGATGGGAGTACCTTGAATTGTAAACAGTAGTCTAGCATGACAATGGTACTCCAATTTCATTGAGTAAGGGATAATTGCCAGCACAAATAAGTTGCCTTATTCGCCTAGGGGTAGTCTCAAACTGTAAAGTATGAAGAAGGTAGAAGCTCTGATTGCCTAGAGGAGGTCTTAAAGCACATGGCCCTAACAGGTTGAATGCTTCGATCACTTGAAGGTGCTCTTAAAGTAAAATAGTTTAATCATCTAAGGAGAGGTTAGAATAGTTGGCTACTTGCTTTAGATGAGGCCAGGCTTAATGTGTTAGAGGTGGGTTTCCTCTTAAGGGAGCTTATAGGTTGTTTTGTTACCAGAGTAGATCTTGTCCTAACACTTCTTAAGGGGGCTAGTAGATGTCTTATGATTAGAGTAGATCATGGCCTAACATTACCTAAGGGGGTTGTAAGATGTGTTATGGCTAGATGCTTCTTTTTAGCAACATGAGATGCTTAATTTTTTGCAACATGTGATGCTTATAAGGGGTGCTTAACTAGATTAGATCGTGGTTTAGCCCCATTATGAAGTCGTAAGAGACTTAGGGAAGAAGTTCAGTAAGCTAGAGTAGATCGTATTGAAGTAAATATATAGAGAAAATCTTGCTATAATTTGCTAGATAAAGTATATGAAGAGGATTTTTCCTTAATTGGATGGAAAAAATATATGGACATGATCTTAACATAATTGGCTGGATAAAATATATAGAGAAGATTTGGCTATATTTAATAAGAGTATATATATGAAGATTTGGCCAAAATTGGCAAGAGTAAATATATGGAAAGATTTGGGCCTCCTTGGCCAGAGTAAAAATATGGAAAAGATTTTGCCATAATTGGTAGAAGTAAATATTGGTTCACTAATGGTTGTTGTGGTTACATAACTATAGTGGCAATAATAACAAAGATGGGTGGTTATTTTGTAGTTTCTTGCCATTATACATGTAGGTTCTTCCAGATGCTACCAAAATATCGATGTTCAACATTGTGAAGTTATTTGAGGTTGAAGATAACCTGCAAAAAGAGCAAATGTAAGCTTTTAAAGGGCCATCAGAAGAAGTTTTAGCGCAGCTACTCTAATACTTAAGTTATAGAGTGAATAAGGAAAAGGTGTATGATGTAAGGTAAGAGGATATGGAGGGTTAAATCTGACTCATGGGCTTTAAGCTTAGTAATAAAATGGATTTGACTCCTTAGGCTACAAGGCTAAAAGAGTCAAGCCTATAAGAACTCGAGGTGATTAAAGGAGATTTGGCACGGTGAGCTTGGAGTAGGGCCTGTTGAATCAGTCGACTAGATCTAACCTTTTTTGGTTTGACTTATCCTAAAAGATAATAAAGCCTTTTATTTGGGCTTAAACCCATTAAAAGAGCCAACTTGTTATCCGTTTATATAAGACTTCAATCTTAGCCATTGGTTAACATTATGATTTAATAGATCAAATCCATCTATGATCTCCTATAAATATCCCCCTTTATTTCCTCATTTGGACAAGAGAAAAATTCTAACTATTATCGTTACTCTGCTAAAGTCTTGTCTCAAAGATTAAACACTTAAACATCTTAAAAACACCTATGGTTCTTCATCTATTGTAGAGTTTGATGTCATTGCGCTCCTCCACTTATTACCTTACATGTTGGAGCCTATCAAGATTGCCTACTTCTCGCCCCCATCCTAACTTACTTGATCATCCCATATGTGTGAGTTAACTTATTTCCTTGGTCATGTGTCACGTAATCAATTACGTAGCATGCACGGAACCCTTATGATTTGAACCTACACATTTTTTTGGCAACTCCATTAAGGAGGAAAGATTTGATACTTACATCATGGTACCTCCACAAAGAAGACCTGCTAATCTTATAGATAGCAATGATCAAGAGCAAGATAATATTGTTGTTACCAATAATCAAAATCCACCTCCAATAATAGGTATGAATCAAGGAGATCGTACATAAGAAGTTGTTCCCAACAATGTGCAACTAGTACGAAAGCTGTGACAAACTAATCAGAGTCTAAATGAGCTCATATCAATGTTTACCTAGTGTGTACCTATTTTAGCTACTTTTATTGCTATACAACAAAGGGCAACTACTATGGGTCCCTCCAACATAATGCAACGATATGGTATACAAGCTTCTCAACCACTTAATCCCTCAGTTACTAGTGAGCAAGATGCTCCCAAAGTTAAGGAGCAACCTCCTGCGGTGGAACCTGTACCCATGCAGCATACGCCGCTCGAACTGATAAATTAGGAAATTCAAATAGGAGGTTCATTGTCTTTGTGTATTGCTCCACATATTACAATCGTTGAATTTGTACACCCTACCCTTATGAATTCGGCTCTAATGAATTCTATTCCTGTAAATTTCACCAACTCTACTCCTGCGATGCTAGTAAGTATAGAAACATCTATCAAAAGGCTTCGTTGTAACTAAAGAAGATTTGGATGTGTATATGAGAGGAATATAAGTGAAATCCACATCAGCTATGTTAGAATTGAAACTCCCATACCATTTACGCATCGCTATCAAACCATATCCAAAGGATTATTTAAGTCCAAAGTTTATGTTGTTTAATGGGAAGAAGGAGACTGCTAAGGAACACTTGTTAAAAATTATTGAGACTCTAAAAGTCTATGGTTTAGATGATGATATGAAATTAAAGGGATTCTTAAAATCCCTTATGGAAATAGCCTATATCTGGTACATCAATCTCCCTTTAGGATTAGTTTCTGGAAAAATTCTTCTCTACTAAAAAAGGGTGACTCTAACTAACATGGGACGAATTCGTCAAAGATCCAAGGAGGATCTCATGGACTATATTAAGCGGTTCAGATAATGTTCTTTAGATATACGAGAAGTTTGTGTTAAGAAGGAATTGGTTAAGATTTGTATTCAAGGAATGTTTCCTGAATATGTGGTCTTTCTTGAGAACCTTTCATTGGCTTCTTTTGTAGCATTAGTTGAGAATGCGTGAAGGATCAATAATTTGGTGGCTCGATAAAGGAATGAAGCTAGAAGGTTCAGTAAGTGTACTTCATCACTCAGGGCGAATCACAAAAAGAAACGAAGAAACCTAGAAATGATAAGTCCTATGACTCTAGGCTTACATTGACATATCCTTGCTTAATGGCTAAGGTACATCAAATGCTGGATCAATAGCTGGGTGATGGAAATCTTAAACTCCAAAGGGCTGAATGTCTCCTTACAAATGAAGAGAAGAGTAATCCTAAATATTGTAGATTTCATCGGAGCATCGGTTATTCAACTAAAGATTGTTTCACTTTGAAGAGAATATTCAACGAACAAGTTGCATATGGAGAGTTAATTATAGACAACAATGATGTGAGGAGTAAGCCACTTTCAACTCATAATGATTGGGGAGTTACTGTCAATGTCATAAGCTATGATCCCTCCATGATTGAAGTAGTTGATACACAACCCTCTAGAAGTAATGGAAAGTCAATGAAAACTCGTGACAATGAGTATCAGCCTCTTATCACAGCATTATTAAAGATTGCAAACTTTAGAAACTTTTTTAACTTGTTGGGATTTGATGAAAATGCAAGGCTTGCAACAACAGTTGCACTTACGTAGATCTTTGAAGGTCAATATGTGAAGTATAATACAACACAACCTATAAAAAGAATGGCTATGACACATGAAAACGTTGTTTTCTTCACTGAAGTAAATATGTGTATCAAAAGCTCTAATCATAACCATCCATTATATTTGGAGGGTGTTCTTAATGGTTATACAGTTAAGAGAACATTCATCAACAGCAATTCTTTCTTAAATATAATGTCGATGAATACATTTAAAGCCTCATAGATTGATATCCAACACTTAATTAGACAACCCATATTGATAAATGGCTTCAATTATGCCCCTACTGACTATGTTGGATAAGTTAATGTTGATCTTAAAGTTGAGCCTATTCATAGCACCACCACTTTTCGTGTGATCAATGCACCCATGCAATATCACTTGCTTATGGGTGAAAAGTAGCTATATGATCACAATTTAGTTTCTTCAACATTACACCAATGTATCAAAGGACACTGGAATGGTAAAGATGTGTTTATCCTAGCTACAAAGAGTCCTTTTGAACAATATGAGTCATATTTTATTGAGTTGGGATTTTTCGATGAGTTTGCTAAGGATAAGGACATAGCTATAGCCAAGCCATCTAGTGTTCCCTTACCTACATAGGAAGAAGCTCAGGAGTACCAACAAAAGAGGAGAAGGATGCATGGATGTCTTGGGGGGAGGAAGAATAATAAGTAATCTAATAAAATTGAATGTTTCATTAGAGAAGATGGATGACATGTGTACTACTTATGATGATTTGAGGGATCTGAGGAAGTATGCCTATTCTCTTCAAATCCTACACCAGTGTAAGAAGTTTAGCATGTCCCACGACAATTACAAGATCAAATGAAGCTTCAGGCCAAGAAAATAGAAGAGTTAGACCTAGTGCGATTAGGAGAATTGAAATGGAAAATCTTCATTAGTAAGTATCTTCCATAGGAAATAAAGGTTCATATTATCAAGTTGCTGAAAGAATACCGGGATGTGTTTGCATGGACTTACGAAGAGATGCCAAAATTGGATCCCAGCCTTATAGTGCATAGACTGAATATCGCTCCGGGGTTATATCTATAAAGTAAGGACAAAGAGTTTTCCTTCTTGAGATTGAAGTGCAAATTAAGTAAGAGGTAGAGAAATAGTTATAAGCTGGTTTTATAAGGCTAATTGAACATCCTACTTGGTTTCTTAATATTGTTCATGTAAGAAAGAAAAACGGACAAATAAGAGTATGTATGGATTTCTGGGATCTAAACAAGGCTCGTCCTAAGGATGATTTTCCTTTACCTAATGTTGATACTTTGATAGATACAACTACAAGTCATAAGCTATTTTTATTTATGGATGGCTTTAGTAGATATAATCAAATTAAGATAGCGATAGGGGAAGTAGAGTGTGCGGCTTTTTGTATACCAATTGGAAATTTTTATTATATTATCATGTCATTTGGGCTTAAGAATGTGGGTACCACATATCAGGGGGTAATGACCGCTTTATTTCATGACATGATGCATGATTGTAAGGAGGATTATGTTGATAACATAATTGTCAAGTCTAGACGGGCACCTAATCATCTGGTTCATTTACAAAGGGTCTTTGAATGATGCCAGCTATATAAGCTTCACATGAACCCTCTTAAGTGAGTTTTCGGTGTGTCTTCATGGAAGTTTTTTAGCTTTGTTATGCATCGAAAAGGAATTGATGTTGACTTTGCAAAAGTGCAACCTATAAGATCAACGCCATCTCTTTATGAGAAAGGTCTTGTACATTAAAAGGTTTATACTTGCACTTGCAAAAATTTCATATTCATTGCATCAACTTTTGAAGAAAGGAGTCTCATTTGAATGGGATCAAATCCATGAAGAGGCAATTTAGAAGATTAAGACAATCCTAATTTCCCTACAAACTATGATCATGCTTATTAAAGAAGAGCCTTTGATCTTATATCTTACTTCTACTAACAGGTTTGTTGCAACTTTACTTACGCAAGAAGTAGATGGTCAAGAATGACTTATATACTATTTGAGCCACACCCTTCAAGGGAGTAAAGTCAATTACCTTACTTACGAGAAGCATTGTCTCACATTAGTATTTGCCATGTAGAAACTACAACACTACTTTCTTATACATAAGATCTATTTGGTGACTCGTTCGAATCTAATCAAGTACTTATTGTCTCGACTAGCTTTGTCAGGACAAGTAGCAAAATGGTTGCTTCTCCTTGGAGAGTTTGATATTCTGGTATAATCCCCTAAGGCTATAAAGTCATAAGCTTTGGCCTATCTCTTTACACATTTTCTAAAAGCACATGAGGAATCAAGTATAGATACTACATTGGTTGAGTTCCGTAAGTATTCTTTGATGATCAAAACAGAAGGAGAATGGATATTGCAATTTGATGGCTTGGCGGGAAATTAGGGTTGGGGAGCAAGAATCGCATTGACGTCACTTGAGGGTCATGAAGTTCTACTGGCATTTAAACTTGATTTTCTATGTATTACCAAACGAATATTTCTAAAATGATTTGGGTTCAATGATCTATAGCACTCATCAAAATCATATCAAATGATATTTTTAAAGGGATGCTTTGGTCGAAACCAAACTGTTGAGCTACTTGGTGCGGTGCATATAACATCACTCTACACTTAGGATAACGATTGGAGGAGTCACCCTAGTCGTATAAAGGAAGAGACCTCTAAGCAATTACCAAAGGATAAAACCGGCTTCAGTAACATGAAGTCTTTCTCGCACTAAGCAAATTCATGATATCTTTCCATCCTTTTGGATAAAAGTATGGGAACCATAAGTACCCGAGTATCTTGTTAGCATGAAGGCAAAAAGTGACTTCTTTATGGTTGTCTAAAATATCTAATAAGGTACCTAAAAGTCGCCTATTAACCCATATCCAAGCCTATAGCTCACTACATTTAGGCCCATCAAGACAAGAGCTACAATATCCTCTATATTGCTCACAAAAGAAGAGATGCAAGAATACCATGTTAAGCCAAATGACCGTAGAATTGAACTTAGTACATAAAGTTTAGGACGATCGGTTAAAGAATCCATTCAAACTTAAATTATAAATTATAGATAGAAATATTAATAAAAATGATCTTGTAAACTTAAATTTAAGAAAATAAGAGATTATAAAATTTTTTAATTTTAAGTATAATAATTGTTAATTATCAAAAAGGCGAAAAGTTTAATCTAATAACTAATAAATTACTAGAGATGAATTATATTTATACTAAAAATCATAGAATGACCTAAATAATAATTAGGAATATTCACATGTACCCCATATATATTTACATGTAGATAAAAATACGCGAAATTATTTAAATTGGCTAAAAACTTATTAAATAATTAAAGAAAAATCAGAGAAATAAGGAATGAGGTGGATTTGGTCGTGGCAAGTTAAGAAATGAAAAAGAAAATTAACCAATCAAAATTAAGCAATACAAAAGGCAAAAATTAAAAGATTTGGGTAATATCTTGTCCAATTAAATGTATAATAATTACTATAAAGCTCTATAAATAGGGAAAAAAATTAAGAGCTCATTTGAATAGTTAGAAGTAAAAAAAAAATTGAGAGCATCGAAATTAGAAGAGAAAAATTAGGGTTTAAGAAAATATGAAGGAAATCTGTACAGTAGGAGCTAGTGAATCGAACCTACACACCACCACCACCTAGGACCAAGCCACCACTACCACCCCACTCCAGACCCATTTCCTGGATCGGTGTTGGAAGCCCAAAAGTCATCGAACCGGGTGAGTCTCTCATTTGCTCCGATTTTGTATAATTTCTTAAAATTATTTATTTTACTCAGAAAATTATGAAATTTATTATTCTGAGGTTTTATTGTATGTAGATTTAGGGAAAAATAGTTATTAAGTTTAATCACGTCTGAAAATATAAGGTTCTTAATAAATTAAGTAAAATCGAGCACGATTAGAATTAGAAATAAATAGGCTTAGGAGTGTAGTTTGGAGTTCAATTTTTTTTTTTAAGAATGCTTAAGTGATATAGAATAGTATTATGAGCCATTTTTCTAAATTTACTTTTCTAAATTTTTAAGTAAATTTTTTAGCCCTAAAATGATGGAAAAATTGGGTAATTTTGGATTACTTAGGTGATTAAGTGATTAATTACTGATTTAGATAGTAATTAGATGTTTAGGGATGTTAATCTCTGATGTAGAAACCTAATCCTAACCTTTGGAATGTTAAGTGTAATTAATGAAGGAATTATGTGGTAATTGTAGGAAATTGGGAATATGTAGAATTGAAAATTTAATAAATATGAAAAATTAGGTTTATTTAGATAATATAATAATAAAAATCAGTATATAATAAATCTGAAACAAATTTAAATTTAGGTAATTGTATAAAAAATGTAAGATTTTCTTACACCGGGAATAAATCCGATATCGAATTAGGATTAGCGTGTATCGAATAGTTTAGAACACTAAATTAAGATCTAATATGATATTAGAATACTCGAGCTTAATGTGATTAATTTCACATTGAGATTCGAGCATATTTAGGATTCCAGAATCAAAACTAGAATCTAATTTAGAAACTGAATCCCGAAATAAGGTAGAATGAATCATTAGTAAATAATAAATATACATGGAGAAATGAGTTAAATTATAATTTAGAATATGAATCATTAAAGTATAAGTGCTTAAAAGACCTATTTGTATTATAGGATACCTAGAGACGAACCCACTTATAATTAAGTGATCGGAAGACTGAGAATTCCAAGTAAGTTAAGTTATTACTTATTGTATTAAAGTACTATTTATGGTACTTAGAGACTTAAGATTGTGTATGATTGTGATTGTAAGTAGTTTGTGCATGTGTTTGATGTATTTGAAAATTTCCAATGTGATTGATTTTGTGTTATGATTGGATTGGTGTGAAATTGTTTAAACACCCTAAATGGAATTTATTCCTATTCGACTTTAATGACCTAAATTGTCATGTATTGCAACCCTTTAGGGGATTATTAGGATTCTCTAACTAAACATCGACACCTTCGATAAAGATAACATTAGATAGCAATTGGTCTTTTTCTCATCCTTAACCGAACTAAGTGACAGGAGAGGAGGTCGCGGTGAGAATGATGGCATTGGTTCAAAGGATAGTCTTAGGAGGAGTAGTGTCTCCATTTCATAAACTTGGGTTTGGTTGTGAGCTGTTGCATAACATGAAAACTCCTCAACCTAGATTAGAACGAGTGGAATTTCTCTGATTTCGCAATGGACCGGACTACATTGTGTGATGACACTTGCTTGTTGCATTGCATGAAAATAATTGCTTGATAATCTTGTTTGTGTTTATATATATTTTCATGGGTCTCTAATTCAACTTACTGAGCTATAGTTGCTCATACCCGTATAGATCCTTTTGTTGGTCCTGATTTCTAAATACTTCGAGTATTATGCCGCCTTATAACTATTCAGAGGTTAGTTCTTTTGAAACTTGGGTTGTGAGGATCAATTCGCTTAGTAGTGGATGTATAGCTAGAGTGTCCTTTATAGTTTAAGAATGAAAAACTGATAGTTGTTATGTAAATTAGTGAACTATTATGTTTATGTAGAGTTTTCTGAAAAGTTCTGTAAAATTTACATATAATTATGTATGTTGATATAAAATTTGTGATAATTACTGTAACTTTAGCTAAACACTTAATTGGACTATTTACTTCAAAGCGAGGAGTCGTCGACGCTTCATGTAGATCATGTCTATGGTAGGTATTGTGAGTTCAGTTACTATCATAGAATGGTTTAAACGGTGAGACTGTTGCGATTCTGTGACTTTGGGGCGTAACATATATCGACTCATTGATTAAATGGAGGCCTTATAATAGAGATCAACACACTGATATAATGATCCTAAGTAGAATAGCCTTAGGGAAAAATACTTTCCATGTGTTATACGAATCTCCGAGTGAAATAAATGTGGGCTCATGCCATCCTCCGAAGCTAAGAAACACATACAAATATAACCAGCAATTAAGAAAGGCTTCCAATTCGTACTTGCAAGGAGAGGCTATTCATGAGATAACTTGGTTATACTTTCAAAATGGAACGACAAAAGTAAAGTGTTGGTACTCACTTGTATTCTTCATTCCCTTTAAAGAAATATCTTACCTAGGCATTAAAAGTGGCTTTCCTGCAAGTTTTTATGTCTTTCTTTTTTTCGGCCTCTAAAGTTAAGATTAGGTCTCGATCCTCTTCGAAAATCGTACAAGTGGTAATATCGGTTGAGCCAAAATCACAAAGATGCAAGAGTGTGCTAATGTCCTTAAGCGTAGGTATAATCTCACCCCATGCAATCATAGATGTGTGTATCTAGGTGCTCCAATGACACATTATTACCCTTTAAATCTCCATGTTGTTGAATCGAGGAAAGCTAAAACAGAAGGAAACATACACTGGAAAATATACATCTACTTTCTCTAAAATGTCAACATAAGCTGAGTTGTTCAAAATATGGTTCATCCAATCAGCTATAGGTATTCGAGGGAAGTGAAACAAGCTTTCAAACAGTAGGACCTCTTTCTTTTCGTTTCTGAATTGAAGCATTAATTCTCTTTTTATATTCCATCTCTCGTGCACTTGAGGTTCTCGTCTTATGAAGTGTAGGACATCCTGAGTAATCGGTTGTTTATATAAGTCTTATCTGCTTACATCGCTCCAAAAGGATTCCCCTTCTATCGTTACGTCAAGCCATTTATCCTATAGTGAAGGCACAACTGGAATGCGACCATCTTTAGCAATTAATGCTTATTTGCCTTTACTCTTCTTAGGCATCTTTTTCTTGGACTCCTTACTCATCTTTGAATATCAATTGTGAAGTTAGAATAATAAAGATCGGTTAGTCACGTAATGAAAAGAAGATAATTCAACACAAAGTGAGTAAAATGTGTTAAATGGATAGAGGATGAATGTAAGTGGACAATGAACAATTGGGGCTTAATTTTCATAGATATATGAATATTCACTATTGTCGCTTTACATTATATGTTTCAAGACAAATAGTGGAAACTAATTTTATAAAAAAAAAAAAACACACCACAGGTACATGGTATGGGAAGCAAAGAATCATCACATACATGTGATCAATAGCTCAAGCTCAAACAATTAAAACTTTCAAGACACAATTTATCAAGGGAGTGATAGGAGGGGATTTAAGTGACAATGCCTATCACCTCCTCCATCACTAGCATGACCAAGGGAGTGATAAGAGAAGATTTGAGTGCTAGCACCGGTCACCCCCTTCATTACGGGTGTTACTAAAGACAAAGTTGACATCAACCTGTTCATCAAGGTTGTGATATCATATTAGAAGGGTGATTACTCCCTTCATCACGATCGTAATGAGATGAAATGTTTGTGACGAGCCAATCATGTCCTACTTAGTGGCTGTGATAAGTGCTATGAACCTAAGGCTTTAGTTGGTTTACAAGTATGGGTCTCTAAGACATTTTTCTTCCTTGATTATTGAAGATTATCATACTATGGAGCATGCAAGGGACTTTGGACCATTGGCATGGATCAATGGCTTTGTTCGCCAAGCATGAGGTTAATATGAAAAGGCTGCTGCTTAGTTTACTCATCAGCTTCAATTAGAGGGGTCACTCAATTCGATGGGTTTTAATGGGGTGCAGTTTTCCATTATGCAAGTAACTAAGAGTTATTTTGTTGTTTTTTGATTGGAAATTCCTTGAGCATGAGAAGGCTAGAAACTTAATTCAAGAAATACAGAATAGAGGAAAAGAAGCCAATGTAAGGTAGATCAACAAATCAAGGAAACACGATACAAAGGACAAAGTAGCAATGTCAAGAAAATATGATACGTATGACCAGTTCGAGAAGCTAATAAAGGAAGAAATTCAGAAAACACAAGAAGCTCGGAACGTGGTCGAACTGTTCTTATGTAGAATGACCAGAGCTACGAACCTAGGTCGATTTCAAGCCGTAGTCGTTAAGTGATCGCCTGAACGTCTACGACTATTCGAAGACACCGATATAACCTGAGACAGGAGAAGAAACAGCAAGTCAAGAAAATATTTTTAAAAAAAGGGGGAAATAAGAAATGAGGGCCAGAAACGCCGAGACGGAAGAATCACTCACTTGTATTAGTATGAATTCTTAATAGACATCGTGTTGGAATTATATTTGTTTCAAGGATTCTAATAGCGGATTCACTTTCTACTTCAAGCTCAACTTTAGGTCTCATTGTCTTCGCAATGCACGGATGCCACCATTGGTACCACAGTCAAAACTACAGTGATTCCATTTGCTTTCAACAAGGACAATTGAGTAAAGCTTTGTGTATAAGTCCAACGGGGTAATTCAGTCAAGACTAGCAAGAGACTTTAAATTCCATGACAGGAGGAATGTTAATGTGTAGCCACTGGAATTTGTGTAAAAAAAAAAAGTGTTTATGACTGCTGTAGTGTACAGGAATGGAATAGACGTAGCTGGAGATTGTCAAGAAGAAAATTTGGAGCACAAACGAGTAGGAGGATTAATGAATTGAATATATGGGAAGATAGAAGTGAATGAAAGATTGTGTATGAAAAGCTTGAACCAATATCAGATGCAAGAATACCAAATAAAGGGCTGGAGCTTGTAAGATTCTATACTATAATGAAAAGAGGAAAGGAAGGAACTGTTGCAATAAATATATATATAAAAAAAAGAAGAAGAAGAAGAGGGAGGCAGTGCATATGCTGAAACAGAATAAAATCGAAAGAAAAAATAATGAAAAGAGTGGAGATGTGAATATGCAAGGAATAGCCAAGAAAAATCAAAGTAGAAATAGGAAAAATAAAGTGATAATGAGATAACAAGATGAAGATGGTGTATGAAATGAAAATGGAAGCTAATTGAATGAAGAATGAAAGAGACAAGGATGTACAAGAGAATGGATTTGGGTTCTGGAATATGCGTATGCAAGTGTAAAGAGCAGAAGCATGTGTATTTGCAAAGATAGCACCATAACAGAAAACATTCCCCAGTAAACCAAATAGTGACACATGTCCTTTGTACAACATGGAATGTTCTTTTATGAATATTTCATCGTTAGCCCAATATTTTGAAGCAGATTATGCTGAGGTGTCATTTGAATCATAGAAAGGAGATGTGCGTGGAAATTATGGTTACGGGAATAAGGTACTGGTACGTGATGGAACACATGAAATGTAGCGTCGAGGGTTACTATAATTGTTATAATAATTAGCGATGTAATGCTTTCTCTAGAGGCTCGTTACAAAATAGAAATGTCAAAATCAGCAACGCTTTAGCCTCCACCTTCTATATACGACACCGTCTAAAATAAGGAAAGGACCGAATCACAGGGGATGCCAACCCGAGTTACGAAATTGTCATGGTGTCTTTTCTCATTTGGGTAGTGCTTTGCCTTATTAGTTATTATCATGGGTTGGTGCCAGCTATGCGAGGTATAGACGTGAATTTGTGCACGGACTCCACGTATAGACAGCCATTTGATGAAGAATAAAAGGTGGATTAAAGACAAGATTTATGAAGTTAAGTAAAAAGACAATTGGATTGGCTCACGTGTGCAGGTCCATGTTCGAATTACACAAGTGATTGAAGCAACTATTAAGTTCCTATAGAGTTACATTGTGTCTATCAATTTATTGAAGAAAATGTATTACCCTGAGGCAATAAAATTCTATCCGTAAAGAAGGATAAGCACATTATCTCACGAAGAATTATTAGCCCTGTACATGTATGATCATCATTTATGGGGGTAGAACAACTTTGAATAGCTGAAGGGATGTGTGCAATTGGATGGTGACCTGAACTCGTGTATAGGATACCGAAAAAAAAAAAAAAGAAGAAGAAGAAGAAGAGAAAAATTGTGCAAGGCATGCTGAGATGAGATATACGAAATTTGTTCATATTTAAAACTTAGTTGTTGAATATGTTCAAATGGGTAAAGAAATATCACATTATTGAGATGGATTTTGATCACATTACTAAGAAATGGAGATGATTGGGATAAATAATCACAAAATGGATAACTTAAAGAAGATTTATTTTAGTATTGCTATGAGGGCAATGTATAACTCAATCTAGTTAAGACATGACATGTAAATATGAGGTGTTGCAAATTCATATACTAAACCAATTCTCAAATGAATCTGGTGGCGATGCAGCTATTCAATAGTGCACATGCCAAATGAAGTATCTATTCAATAGCGCACGCGTTAAAGTCGATCGAAAGGCTTAATCATGGCTTAGTCAAGGGGTAGAATGTAGAGAGCTTAATATGACTCATGGGCTTTAAGCACAATAATGAAATAGATTTGACTACATGAGCTAGGGTGATAAGGTTTAAAGAGTCAAGCCCATAAGAACTTAAGCTAATCAAAAGAAATTTGGCATAATAGGCATAGAGTAGGGCCTTTGAATTGGTTCGCTCAATCATGCCCTTTATTGAAGCCTAAACCCATAAAAAAAAAAAAACTCACTTGATATCCATTTATATGAAGCTTTAATCCTAGCTATTGGTCAATATCATAATTTAACGGATCGAATCCACCCACCATCTCCTATAAATATCTACTTCATTTCTTTATTTGGATAAGAGAAAAATTCCAACTAATTCTGTTACTCTGTTGGAATCATATCTCAAAGATTAAACACTTAAACATCCTACAAACATCACCTCATTCTTTATCTATTATAGAGTTTGATGCTATTGCGCTTCTCCACCTGTTACTTTATGTATTAGAGTCTATCAAGATTGCTTACTCCTTCTCCCTATGTTAACTCACTTGATCATTCCATATGTGTAAATCAACTTATTTCCTTAGTTATGTGTAGTGCGATCAGCCATACAGTATACGTAACTCTTACGATTTGAACCCACACAGAGGTAAATTTGACCTTCTTACCTAGAGGTATCACGTGCATTTATAGGTGTAGTTGGTGAGTTATTTGAGGAAAGTAACTCATACCATAAATATGCACTTGACAATATCTTTAAAATAAACTTCAAATGTAGTGGAGGGTATCTTAGACTATGATTTTGCTAGTTGTAAACTTTCCTAATTTGGACGAACTATTAGGAGCTTAGTTTGTTCTCTAAGAGGGTCCTCCTTAATGCTAGCAGCTTAAGGTATCATGTGCATTTATAGGTGTAGTTGGTGAATTATTTGAGGAAAGTAACTCATACCATAAATATGCACTTGATAATATCTTTAAAATAAACTTCAAATGTAGTGGAGGGTATCTTAGACTATGATTTTGCTAGTTGTAAACTTTCCTAATTTGGATGAACTATTAGGAGCTTAGTTTGTTCTCTAAGAGGGTCCTCCTTAATGCTAGCAGCTTAATCTAGGTTATAATGAGGTCAATCATGCTTTAGGGAGCTCAACTTCGATTTCAAGCAAATAAGTGATGGGATTTTAGATTTGGCCCATGCTTAGATCGGGTCAATTTAGATTTGAAAGTCTATGTTTAAAACAACTTATCAATTAGAACTAAATAAAGAGGCATGCACATGCTCTTATTGTCCATAGAAAGCACTTATTTAGACAGTTGATTAGTGAGCATCCATGCGTGGAAAAAGATCAATTTCGAAAATGCTGGGATGACTACAGATCTTCAAACCAATCATCTAAAAGGAATTTGAAGAGCGCGATAACCTAACAACTTGCATTCATCAATGGTTTTTTTTTTTTTTTTATCCTCCCTCTCTCACCAGCATCAATGGGTTGTGAAATCTAAAATCATACATAATTTTGTAAGCTTGTCATCATTTATAATTTTTAAAATTAATGTTAGCTTTCAGCCTTTCATAGTTTATTCTATGCCTTTTCCCTAGTATCTTTGCACTGTGAAAATTTTCTTTTCTTTTAATTGCTTATCCAAGAGACATATTATTTACAAACAGATAGCACAACTCTTTCAACATGGTGTATCCTTTAACATGATAAGGAAAAGAATATTAATAGTCATTAAAACTAACATGTAGTACATATTTTACATTTATGTAATTAAATGATAGCTTTCATATCATATTTTAACAATCTATGAACTTATATTATTAAACTAATAATTATGAAAATCTTTTAAATAATTTTATTATTTTATTCAATATTTTATTGTAATTACTTTAAAATAAAACCGTGGATAAAACGAGGCTCTAACAAATAGAAGACTTAATTGTAATATCCTCAATTAGACTAATCGGGAATTTATTTCTGGTGAACATTAAAAAAAAAAACAAAAAAAAAAAAGAGTGGAAGAACCTAAAAGATCATTTTCGTTTTTTTCTGCAGTTTTATAACATCCCGAGTCCCGACCAAACCCAACAATGTAAATTGATTTTTCCATTGTCGTCCACGAAAAGAGGCACGACCCAAGTCTTCCGATATGCTGGGCCTTTTAGTTCATCCAATTGTAGAATCTCTACCTTCAAATCATTATGGCATTTTGAAAAAATAAAACATACCACACACCTTGATGAGGAAAAATTGTTACATTGGAAGAGATAGAGCAGTACAATACTCGAAGCATGTTTGGATAGCTTATAATTCATATATATGTTATGTTTATGTTCAAAAGTTGCTTTAATTTATTACTCTTTTTTTTTTTTTAATGATACCTTGTATTATAAGGCCTTTTAATAACGTTTTGGAGATAAATAATAATAATAAACATCTTATTCCAAGATGTTTACATAGGTTTGGATAACAAGTGTATGAAAGGTTATGAGAATACAAGCATAGGAAAACATGAAAATTTCCTTTTATTTGGTCTTTTAACAAGTGTTTTTAGAGTATATATGCATTGATATTTTCCTCTATTTTAAATTTTTGAATAGATTGCCAAATATATAACTATGTATTCTTAGATAAATTGCCAATTATGTATTTAAACTTAGACTAAGTATTCAAATAATCCTTCAAGTGCATCGGAAACTCAATGTTTGGTCGAATATGGTATTAAGATCAAACTCATTAAGATGAGGAATTGAGACATTTAATAAAAGAACATTTGAATCTCACAAGATAAGCGACATAACTAGAACGATAAGCGATCACTTATCGTCTTGCTCGAAAGAAAAATAAAAAAAAAAAAATACTATACTCCTATATTTAAAAGTGGGTAGTACTAACTTTAAGTAGGTCAGGGCTTAGATACAAAAGATGAAAATTATATAAATTTGACGTATGTATTGATATTTTTGCAAAGTCATTGTCAATATTTAACAAACTCATGACCTATGTTTCATTAACAACTATTAATGTTAGTCGAATGGTATGTGTCAATTTCATTTGATTTGCATTAATTTATTTAATAAAATAGTAATATTATAATAATTAATTAAATAGTCTAGTAAGAAGAACAAAAAAGTGAAAATGGAAAAAATGGAAAAAAAAAGGAAGAGATTATAATAAACAGTTGGGAAACACTTTATCAGCCACCCGTTAGGAATTAGGTGGCGAAGTGTTAAAAAACATTTGGTAGGTTGCAACCTAGTATGCTAAAACCCTCTTAGCAAGCCACCCCTGGCCTTAGGGTGGTTGGTTAGAGGGTTAGGGTTTATTTATTTATTTTATTATTCCTTTTTTTTTGTTTTTTATTTGGTAAAAATTCAATATTCTCTTAGATTAAATTTATTTAACAATATTAATATTATTGAATTTAATATGCACCAACAATAAGTTGTCGTCTGTTCCATGAATAATACTAGCTAGCACATAGTGATGAAACGTGGGTCATGTGATTGTTAACAGAAAAAACATATGAAATTAGTTTGCAAAATCTCAAAAACACATGCCATTTTGTGTAATTTTCTCGAGAACATATAGAACTTCATTTTTCATTCTCAAAATGTGAAATTCAAACGAAGTGGGTGCAAACTTCTCACCTTGTCATGTGATTAGAGAAGACGAATTTTTCGTATTCCATAAAAGGAGGACTTCATTAAAGTTTCACTATATGAGATATAAATGAGCTCTTGCCAAGAGCTGAAGAGAGAAATCGGTAACCACACGTGCAGACAAAGTGTATGATCCCTCCAATTTTATCATTTGTCTCCGAAGAGATCAAACGAAGTGTATGATGCCCAAACGAAATGTCTTTCTATAGAATTTCGACTTTGCTTAAAAATTAAGATTTTTACTTCAAGATGTGTTGCTTTGGTATTACTAAAAGTGTGGTCCGGTTTTAACCGTTCTTAACTAAACTAAATCTAATAGATAGTGTTAAATATATTAATTTATTTTATTGTTTGTTTCAGTTTGTTATACACTTAGAGAAGTAGTTATCAATTTTGTTAGAAAACACTGGTGTAGTTTATTAGAGTTTGTTTCAATTTTGTTATGGCTTTTTTTGTATATAAAGAGCAGTAGTCCATAGCTAGATGTAGCGTGAAAGAAACAAAGTCTTTTATACGTTACTTCTTTTGCATTTATGTTTCCTGTACTCTCTTCACTGTTTCAGCTTTCTTTAACATTAATTTAATTCTTATCATTTCAAACTTGCTCCTAATGTTGTATTTTGTTATGGTATCAGAGCGTTTCTATAATTGATCAAAAGATGACTTCTTCATTTTTAGTAAATGTTAATTCTCTATATTATGTTTATCATTCAGACTCGAAAGCTTCGGTTATAATAACTTCGGTGTTGAATGGAATCAATTATAATACGTGGAGTCGATCTTTCATGCTTGCACTTTCTATCCAAAATACGGAAGGATTTATTGATTGTACTATTTCAGTACCTACTAAGATAGACAAATTATATCCAACTTAGGGTCGATGTAATAGTCTAATTGTAGCATGGCTTCTTCGGTCAATTTCATCTTCAATTGTGTCGATAGTATTATACATGCAATCAGCCAAAGAGATCTAGGACAAACTCAAAGCTCGATTCTCACAGCCTGATGATATGTGCATTTGTCAGTTGTTCTACTTGTTAAGTAACATGGTATAAGGTACGCATACTAATGATGTATATTTTACTAATTTAAGCATTATTTGGGAAGAATTACGCAATTTTAGGCCATTACCATATTGTTCTTGTGGTAATTGTAATAGCAAATTTTTTGACAAATTTGTTGGGATGGTGCAAAAGGATTATGTGTTTAAGTTCCTTAATGGATTAAATGAGGAACTTTCTACTTTGAAGTCACAAATTTTAGTATCAAAGCCTCATCTTACGTTAGATCAAGCTTATAACCTTGTCAACAAGGATGAGTTTCATCACGTTAACAAACTAAAGGATTTGATCTTGAACAATCCATCTACTATATTAAGTGTTGTTGATCGTAAATGAAGAAGTAGAAGTGAGTTGGTATGTAGTTACTGTCGGAAGAAAGTGCATTTAAAAGAAAAGTGTTATAAACTAATTGGTTTTCCACCACCTCTTAAGAACAGTAATGCTGCTAGACAGCATATTTCTGGTTTAAATCACATTGTTTCTAATAATGTCTCTGGTAATGATTCTCTTAGATCAAGAAACAAAGTGGAGCATGTGCAAGCTAATGGAAGTATTCATGAAAACAGAGGAGTTAGTCTTTCATACAAGCAATTACTTAATTTGCTTAACTTGCTCAATGTTTCTCAACATCCTAATTCAGCAATAAAGAGTTCAACTTCTTCTGGAGCTACTGTTACACACAAAGGATATTCTGAAGGATACATATCTAAGAGTCATATGGTAGGTATTTTTAATCTTCTTTTTTTTTTTTGTTTTTCATCAAGAGGATTCTATTATTTGGATCCTAGATGCTAATGCTACAGATCATATGGTTAGCTCAATTCATATGTTCTGTTGCTATACTACGATGAAGGACCGTTATGTTTATTTGTCGAATGGGCAGAAAATCTAAGTGACTTATGTTGGTACAGTGGTTTTCTCTTTAGAGTTGGTTTTATTCAATGTTCTATTTCTTCCAACTTTTCGATATAACCTTTTTTCTGTTACTAAACTAATGGAAGATAATAATTGTATGGTGCTCTTCAAGAGAAATATTGCATTGATTTAGGATTCTTTCAATCAAAAAATGATTGGACAAGCTAAAGTTGCAAATGGCTTACATTAGGAAAAGGAAAAAATAATGCAAAAAAAAAAAAATTACAAAAATATGGTATTAGAGAGGCAATTTCAGTTCAAATTTGACACTTCCACCCAGCAACTGATTGATTTCAACACAAATTATTTCAATATAGTCACATTTTCCATTTTTGTATACCCTTCCACTTTACATTTAGTCGAGCCTATATACGATTACATTTGAAAACTGCATTATGTTAAATTTAGTGGAGCCCATGTAAGATATTAGTTGAAAATGTATTTAGAATGTGATGTTTAGTAGACAGTTAATTTTTTTTAGTTAATCAATGAAATTATATCTGGTTATTTATTTGTAAGATGTTCAGTTATGTCTAAGTTCAGTACTATATAGATATGCGTTTTGAATTGATATCGAGAACTATAAATAACTTTAAATTATGAAGAAATGAAACCATTGAACAAAATGTAAGTAAATCATTGAAATGCCTAAATAGTGTTTCAAAAATAAAGAAAGTAAATCAAAATTGAAATATACAAAACTAATGACATTGATGTTGTCGTTGTCTTTAAGGTAGTAGTCGAGCATCCTGAGGTTCTTCATTGTGTTGTGGCTAAATCATCTAAGCTGCATCCAACTGTGTAATTTATCCATCGTCTTAGCTGTAAGCACTTGAGAACGATCCATACATGGGGACCGGAGAAGAGTACATCTACATGACTCTCTCGTCCATATCATATCGAGTATCTTTAATAGGCCTCCTTAATGGTGCTAGTGGAGTATAAAATTGACTAGTGGAGGCCTCTCCAACGACAGGTATGTGACACATAGGATTGCTAAAGCTTTCCTGGAGGAATGGCCTATGGAACTCAAATCCAAGTGGTCCGAAGATACCGGTGGCAGGAAGTGTAGAGGAGAAGTATCGTTATGAATCTCAACATAGTGTAAATTGAAATCGCCTCTATAAGAGAGGATTTCAACTATGATATTTCTAGGATTATTTTCCCAAATACCGCATTTTTGTAATTTTTTTTTTTTTTTGCATTTGTTTTTTCCTTTTCTTAGCTTGTACTTGTTGAAGGAAGAGGCTGAAACTATTGGTTAGGCTAAGAATGTTTCTTTGTTGAACTCTTTTGTTATGAGTATTGTTTTAAACCTTTTATCTACTGCTTTTAATCCTTTACATTTTCGTCTTAGGCATCAATCTGATGCTCGAATGAAGAAATTGAATTGGTTAGATTCGAATGTTAATTATAAACAACTTGATTGCATGATATGTCCAATGGCAAAATAGAAATGAACTATGCTTCCTGTTCATGTATGAAATACTTCGGTTGCTTTTGAATTGATTCACTTAGACATTTAGGGCCCATACTCTATTTCTACTATGGGTGGTTATCAATATTTTCTTACTGTGGTAAATGATTATACTAAAATAACTTGGGTGTGTTTGCTTAGACATAAGCATGATGTTTCTTCTATTATCCCAGCCTTTTATCAAATGGTGACTATACAATTCAGTACATATGTTAAAATTGTTAGGAGTGACAATGCAAAGGAATTCTTATTATCAGAATTTTATTCTTCTACGGGGATTATACGTCAAACGTCTAGTGTTAAAACCCCGCAATAGAATGGTATTGTGGAGTGGAGACATCAATACCTAATCTCTACAGCCAAGGCCTTATTGTTTCAGGCTAATCTTCCTTTGTGTTTTTAGGGTGATGCTATATTAACAACAACTCATATTATCAATCGATTACCAACTAATGTCTTAGATGGTTTAACACCTTATCAATTGTTGTTTGGTAAAGTACCAAAGTTTAGTTATTTTCGAGTGTTTGGATGCTTATGTTTTGCTTCTACAATTACATGAGGGAGAACTAAGTTTGGCCCAAGGGCTCATCTGTGTGTTTTTCTTAGCTATCCAATTGGTGTTTAAGGGTATAAAGTGTATGATTTGATGACATAAAAGGCTATTGTTTCCAAGGATGTCAAATTTGTGGAACATGTTTTTCCTTTCCGATTGATCAATTTGTCAAGTCAAAGCTCTTCTTTCTTGCTTATGTTGTTACCATCTACAGAATCAATATCATATATGGATCATGTTTTTTTCTTGTTTCTAATGGAGTTAGATGTCTCTGGATGAAATAATCATGATTCTTCTTCTCCTAATTCTATTGAATAGTTGGGCATTGAAGTAAGGTATAGTATTATACTATACAAGTTACATTCATACCTCAGTGATTATCATCATAGTTTGGTAACAACTACTTCTTCTCATTGTTCTATTGCTTATCTTTTACATTAAATATTGTCTTATGACTCTTTGTCATCTGGTTTTAAGGCTTTTAGTGTTCAACTTTCTCGACACTATGAACCTTCTACTTATGATCAAGCCTAACAGTTTGATAAATGGTATAAGGTTACGAATGAAGAATTGGCAGCCTTAAAAGCCAATAACACATGGTCTGTTGTAAGTTTTCCAATTGGAAAAGATGCTATCGGTTGCAAGTGGGTCTATAAGCTCAAGACTAAAGCAGATGGTTTTATAGACAGGTACAAGGCTCGGCTTGTTGCTAAGGGTTATAGTAAAAAGAAGGCTTTGACTATACAGAGACTTTTAGCCCAGTAATTAAACATACCAGAGTAAGGATGTTCTTTTGTCTAGCTGTAATTTATAACTGGCATGTGCATGAAATGGATGTGCATAATGCTTTCCTTAATGGTGATCTTCATGAAGAAGTATATATGGACATTTCGCTAGGCTTGGCTGTTTCTGATCCCTTGGTGTCTTCTAGTAAGGTTGTGTGTAAATTGAACAAGTCCCTTTAATGGGAATTAGCCTTCGACTACTTCTAAGTTGAAGCTAACTTATCCGAAGTCGGCGTCGACCCTCCAAAAGAAGATGCTGACTTGTTCAAACCCAAGGTTGAATAGTTCAACGTCAAGGTTGAACAACTTTCGCTAAGGCCAAGCAAATGACAGAAGACCAAGAAGAAGAAAATGAGCCATTAGGCAATAAGTCTGTCTTCTACCAAGAAGACGAGATACTGCAAGGCCAAGTATTTAAGACCAAGAATCACTCGGCATAGTACCAAGAGACTCGTACCAATTGATTCTAGAACTTGACAATTATGAGCCAAACTTTCTGGTGTCTCGGCTAAACACTGGAAGACTTTAAAGTTAGGTGTTTCTTTCGCCTTTTGCTCCTCCTTCCCTTCAAGTCTCTTCTCTTTTGAATGTCCAAAGTTATGTGCGAAACCCTAGTAAGTCCTTTTATAATGTATTGTGAAGTTTCTTTTTTCGTCACCAGACACAGCCTGGGACACAGTTGTATCGCCAGGTTGTGTAACTTACTGACCTTAAATAAAAAATCTTCCTGGATGGACACAAGTATCAATTTCTTTTTAAAAAAACTAAAGATGTAAGGAAAATACTATAAAATCACCATGTGAAATGTATTTAAAATAAAAGTTATCAGACTTCAGGGATTATTTCCCGAACCCATACATTCAACTGTTGATCCCGTCTAGGACATGTTGAGTAACTTCATGTCAACTTCCCTTATAAAACTCACAATTTTGTATTCTTATACACATTTTCCTTTATTTTATTTATGGACCCAATTTTTTAGGGTTTAAGGCCTTGTACGTTATTTACAATTTTGCCACTAAGGTTTAGAACTCGCTATATATAGTAACATCTATAAACATCAGAGATAGACATACAAAAATATATGAAATTAGACAGAAAAGTATATTCTTGCATTTTGGAATCTTTCCCTTTTTCAGCAAGGCTACTCTTGAGCTAGCATTTACCGGATTATCGAGTATAGATCGAGCTCTTTAATCTCTTCTACGTTCTTATCGATCTTAATCTTAAGACTGTAGTGAACCCTTTCATTTGAACCGGTTAGTGAGTTGCATCTAACCTTCATTTAAATCCTGAGCAACATTTAGTATTCACGAGTTATATCGAACCCCATTTCAAGCTCAAACCCCTAATAGTATTTGTATCCTGGTGAGTTATATCCGATCACATTCATCATCAAAATTAACCATCTCACTCTCTATCTGTCATACCCATTCAATCTATTTTGCCTTTTCGAGATCCATTGCCCTTGATTTGTATCATATACGCATCAAAGCTTTAGGGAGACACACGTGGTAGTGTTCTTCGAAGTTGATTTGTAGATTGAACATTTCTGATAATCATCATTCCATAATTAGTGTGTTGTTCATGTTTTTAGTAGCTGTGGTATTGTACTACAATTGAGTCCAGTACTATTCGTTTCAATAGTTGATTCTAGTTGTTGTAAAAGTGATTGTCAGTAGTGATAGCTACAAAAGCCGAGTAATGGTTGTTTTTGGCCTACTGTAATTGTGTTTTGTTGTTCGCTCAATTTTCTAGAAAATTATTGTACGGACAAGAATGTCGAAGGATAGTGTCAACAATATTGGTGATAGTCTCGTGGAAGTTTGAGACGATGTGTTGATAACTTAGAATATCGGATTCAGAATCTTACTTACTCTATCCAAGAACTCACCAGATTAGTCAAAGGACAAAGATGTGATGACCGAGAAGAAAGAAGGGAATGGATACCTACCATTAGGAATAACTCTAATGAACTTGATCATGATGAGAGATAACTGAGAAGAGTTGCCGAGCCGAGAAGGGGAGAAAACTGACTTGAGTTGAAAAGAAGAAATGAAAGGAGTGTTGACTCCAAAACAAATCAAGAAGCTCAAAGAAGAGAGCCAAGGCCGAAAAGGAATATGGTCGGGCAGTGCTGTAATAGAAGTGGCTAAACTAAGGTAAATCGACCAGCTCGAAGGCTCGGAATGCAAGAGATGAACCCCAAGCACCTAACCCAGGACTTGACAATGTTAAGTTGAAATTGTCGACCTTCGGTCAAAATACCTGACCTGAAGAATTCCTTGACTAGGTTCCTTGAGTCGAGAAGTTGTTCTAGTGCTACGAATGTAATGAACAAACAAAGGTTAAGCTGGCTTCATTATCCCTTATTGAATATGCAAGCCTTTAGTAGGATAAGTTAGTTGCCAAGTGAGATGCTAAAGGAAAGGAGTCGATTAGAACTTAGAGGCTAATGAAAGAATTGATGAATCAGCGCTTTATGCCGACCTAGTTCATGTAAGAGATGCTCTATGTGTTTCAGCACTTGAGACAAGGTCAAAATACTGTTGAAGAGTATTTGCAAGAGTTTGAGACCTTGATAACGAGATGTGAGATTGTTGAACCACAAGATTGCACCATTACTAGGTTCCTAAGTGGACTCCGAGATGATATTGCTAACATAGTTGAATTACAACAATTCAATTCTCTGGATGAGCTAATCAATTTGGCATTACAAGTAGAAAGACAGAGGAAGAGGAGGCATCAAAGGCCGAGTAGCTGACCCCAACAAGATAACCTTGAGCTTGAGAGATATGTTTAGAGAAAAGGGATAGAGAGGAGGATAGAGAAAGGAGAGCCTACTCGACCTATCTATGCCAAGAAAAAGATTGTTGAGAAAGAGAAGGCACCCAACAACAAGGCTCGAGAGGTAAAGTGCTTTAAATACTTAAGCTCCGGACACATTACTTCCTAATGTCTGAATAAGAGGGTCATGGTCTTGAGAGGCGAAGGACCTAATGCCCAAGTAGAAAGTTAGAGTGACAGAAGTTCGAAAGACTAGATGATAGAAGAAGATGTCTATAAACGCCTAGCTACAGCTATATGAGCTAATCTAAAGGTAGATCTTGGACAAAGGAAAAATTTATTTCACATACAATGCCTAGTGAATGGGAAGACTTGTTCCTTGGTTATTGATGGAGGTAACTATACCAACATCATTTTTGCCAAGTCAATAGAAAAGATGAAATTACCAACTTACTTGCACCTCTGACTTTATAGGTTGAAATGGTTTAATGACAAGGGTATAGTCCATATGCATAAAAGAGCGTAAATCGCATTCAAGATAGTAAATCGCATTCAAGATAGGGTAGTATGAGGATGAGATCAACTTCGACATAGTGCATATGAATGCTATGAATATACTTCTTGGTTGATTATGGGAATTTGATCAGAAAGTGATCTATGACAAATTCCTTAATAGTTACACTATTCGAAAAGATGGGAAGAGTTATCTCTCAACCCCTATGAGCATTGAGGAAATCTAGAGATACTCGGCATCCATAGTGAAATGAAATGGGAGAAGGAGCTTATTCAACATCCTGGCCCATGCTCAACGCTTAACATTGAGGACGACTTCCTTTTAGACCCACGATAATGACAGGAATTAGCTTTTGACTACGTCCAAGCCGAAGTCGACCTGTTCGAAGCCAAAACTAACCTTCCAGAAGAAGATGTCGACTTGTTCTAACCTAAGGTCGAACGGTTCAAGGCCAAGGCTAAACAGCTTTCGCCGAGATTGAGCAAATGACAAAAGACTGAGGGGGAGAAAAGGAGCCACTCGACAATAAGTCTGTCATCTGCCAAGAAGATGAGATACCATAAGGCTGAGTACTAAAGACTAAAGAACTACTCGGTACAATACCAAGAGACTCGTGCCAACTGATTCTAAAACTCGGTAATTATAAGCCGACCTTTTTGGTGTCTCGGCCAAACACTGCAAGACTTCAGGGACTCCTTCCCAAACCTATACACCTAACTGTCGATCCCGTCCGGTTCAAATATTACTCCTCTCAGGACATATCGAGTAACTTCATGCCGATTTCCCTTATAAAACACACAATTTTGTATTCTTATGTATATTTTATTTTATTTTATTTATGGGCCCAATTCTTTAGGGTTTAAGGCCTTGTACGTTATTTATAGTTTTGCTGCTAGGGTTTAGGACTCGCTATAAATAACAACATCTATAAACATCAAAGATAAATATATGAAAATATACGAAATTAGACAGAAAAGTATATTCCTGTGTTTTGGAATCTTTCCCTTTTTGAGTGAAGCTACTTTTGAGCTAGCATTTGTCAGATTATCGACTATAGATCAAGCTCTTTAATCTCTCCTGCATTCTTATCGATCTTGATCTTAAGATTGTGGTGAACCCCTTCATTTGAATTGGTTAGTGAGTTATATCTAACCTGCATATGAATCCCGAGCAACATTTAGTATTTGTGAGTTGTATCAAACCTTATTTCAAGCTTAAACCCCTTATAGTGTTTGTATCCTAATGAGTTATATTTATTCACATTCACCATCAAAATTAACCATCTTACTCTCTGTCCATCATACTCATTCAACCCATTCTACCTTTTCCAGATCCACTGCCCTTGATCCGTATTACCTTTTATGGACTAAAGCAGGCTTCTTGGCAATGGAATGCCAAACTCACCTAGTCCTTGTTGGAATACGGCTTTAAACAGTCTTATTGTGACTACTCTCTATTTATGAAAGGTTCTGGTGATGATATAGTTGTAATCTTAGTGTATGTGGATGATATTGTAGTGGCAAGTAAGCATCTCTTTAAGTCTTTTATGCATACTCAATTCAAAATAAAAGACTTAGGAGTTCTAAAGTATTTTATAGGTCTTGAATTAGCTTGATTGCGCCAAGGACTTGTTCTTTCTCAATGAAAGTTCACATTGGATTCACTTGCTAACACCGGTATGCTTGGTTCTAAACCACTTTTTACTCCCATTGTTGTAAATCATCGGTTGTCAAGGCATGATTCTTCTCCTTTAGTAGATGCTCCTTCTTATCAAAAGATTATTGGGAGGATGTTATATCTACATATCACTTGTCCTGATATTACATACCCAGTCCATATTCTCAATAGGTTTATGGATTGTCTACGGCGTATTCATCAGCTTGCACTTAAACGACTGTTAAGATATGTTAAAAGGACTATTGGACAGGGTGTTTTCTTTTCTACTCACAACGATTTAGTTTTGCGTACTTACAGTGATAGTGATTGGGGAGGTTGTCTAGATTCGAGGAGGTCTACTACAGGCTTTTGTGTATTTCTAGGTAATTCATTTTTAAATTAGAAATCAAAGAAACAAGCTACCGTTGCCTGAAGTTCTGTTGAATCTGAGTATAGAGCTCTTACTGCCACTACATGTGAAGTTCTTTGGTTAGTTACCTTGTTAAAAGAGTTCCATCTTGCTTGCCAGTTGCCAATTCAACTCATTTGTGATAATCAATTCGTGTTACACATTGCTAAGAATCCTGTTTTCCATGAGCGTACCAAACATCTTGAAATAGATCTACATTTCGTGCGAGACAAAGTTGTAGAAGGGGTCATGTTGCCTATATATGTGCTTTCTCAGCAGCAACTTGTAGATGTTTTTACTAAAGGATTAGTTGCTGATCAGTTTTGGTTTTTTGTTGTCCAAGATGAGACTGATTAACATTTACTCTCCATCTTGAGAGGGAGAGTTAAAAATACTAATTTATTTAACTGTTTATTTCAGTTTGTTATCAATTTAGTTAGATAATAGTGGTATAGTTTGTTAGAGTTTGTTTCAATTCTGTTATGGTTTCTTTGTATATAAAGAGTAGTAGTCCATAACTTAATGTAGCATAAAAGAAACAAAGTCTTTTACACATTGCTTCTTTTGCATTTCTATTTCCTGAACTCTCTTCACCATTTTAGCTTTCTTCAACCCCAGTTTAATTCACATCATTTCAAACTTGTTCCCACTGCTGTATTTTGTTAGATAGAAACAATTTTGAAGATAAGATTCAATCATCATGTTCCTTAGAAGAGTCATACTTCACAGTGTTGCTTCAAAATTGCTTAAAAATATAAGCTGGTTTTTTTTTATTGATTTATTTTTCCAACCGAAATTCTAGATGATTATTTCTAAAAAAATTAAGTTCTCTCATTATTCAAACCATCTAAAAACGAAATATTATTATTTTTTAAATCCTCAATGCGGTTTAAAGAGTGGGTGAATTACTAATCAAATCATAGATATGAGAGTCATTTAACTAAAAACCCTTAGCAAACAGGAGTGTGGGAAGTATAATATTTTCTAAGAACGACTATCCACTGTGCCTCTAAGTCCTTATTGAGATTTTTTCTTTTATGTTACCAAAACTCTTTTTCTAGCATAAATCATATTGAGCACTTTTACGTATATAAACGCATAATACTTTTTATGTGCAAAAGACCTTTCTATGGTACAGGACAAGCTCCAGGTTATTCTAGTGGTGGAGCTAACGTCTGAATCGGTTGAAATTATCTATTTTGCCTCTCTAATCCCTTTAACACTGGTGGTAATTTAATCATCTGAAGCACGCTGATATATAAAAGTATGCACATCATGTACAGGAAGAAGGAACCCGTACTTAAAAAAACAAAAAAAGAAAAGAAATGATAATGAAGACGACAATGTGAGCTTTTGATTTGCACATTCTAACTGTAGCCTAAAACCATGGTTGAAGCATATACTAAAATTGATATGACTAACTGATAGAAACCGATAGCATCAATCCGAACTTGTACATCAATACACCACTCGATGAAGATGACACACTGACTATAACATGGCCATCCTATCTATGCCCACATCTTGCCTTGCCTTCGAAAAAAAGTGATGTACCACCTTTTAAAAACCATCATGCGTACGAACTAGGACAAGTATATTCAGCAAGACAGGTACAGGAACCAATCGCCTATGCGTACTCGAATGTCCCCAAAATAAAAAGGTTTCTTTGACTTTACTTTTCTCAAACATAAAGTTACTAATTATATATCTATGGGGGATCTCTGATTCTGGCCCTAACATAAATCATTAGTGTGTGGTGGTGATGAAGAAAGGCTAATGGCAATGTGATGCTTGTTACGGAGATAATTATAAGTTGGATTAGAAGAAGGGTTTTCGACCAGCACCAACTTCATAGTTTATATGATGGAGGATTAAGGACCGCGTATAAGGACTTGACCATAATTACGTATAGGGATGGCAATCAGATAAAGACATCAACTTAGTAGAAATTAATACTTTAAAGTAACTTTTATATAAAATCATAAATGAATAGTTTAAATTATTTAGATTTTTTCAATTTCTTTTGATATTGTCATGATATCATCCCCTTTCTTTTCTTTTCTTTTCTTTTTTTCTTTTTTTTTTTTAACATTAAGCGTTGATTACACTGACTATACATATTTTTTTTAAGGGGATAGATTTTGGAAAATTTTAAATGAAAAAACACATTAGAGGATCCAAATAACTATTACTATACCTCGTCCTGTGTAAATCAATTAATTTCCTTTCTTGCCCGTAAGCTGTGACCTGCTTCCAACCCATGAGGATTGCGAGTTACCGTCGTAAGGATATCCGTGATTTGTAACAAATAGTATAGTATTAATATAATCACTTCAAATTTTTTATTATACATCTTAAATATCATATACATTAATAATACAATCAATCTACTTTTAAGTTAGTAAAGGCATTAACTCTGGGAAATTATAAACAATAACCATTGTCTGAAAACTTCACTCTCATTCCTAAATGCAACCACAATTACACTCGTTAATTACAAGGTTAAAAAGGCAAGACAAGAATATATTATATTAATTTTGCAGATTTAAAAATACAAAAAGCTTAGGGACGGCTGCTCCTTATCGGCAAACCCACTCCCATCTCTCCCGATCTCAATGAAACCCATCCTCGCGTACTCAATAAGATCCTCTTTCATCTACGTTCAAGCTTGTTGATTCTCCATACCCATATCCATTTCCATCTTTATACTTATCTCCATCTCCTCAGCAAGTTTTTTGAGTCTTCACAAGAGGTAGCCACCGATGCGTGCGTTATCGCTATCTTCACAATACAGTCGTAATCTTCGCTTCAATCCGCATCGTGCGTCACTCTATTTTTTTCTTTTTTTTTTCCCTTTTAATTTAAGCTTCCACCCTAATACGAGTATTCTCTTTTTTTGTCAAAGGACCGATTTTCTAATCTATGGGTAAACTATCCTTTGTTAAAGGGTCATTAACATCCATTTTTAATTTTAAAGATTTCATCTTTTGGTTTGAGTTCACAGCCCCCATCTCTTTGGTTGTTGCATCTGTGATATTGTAATTGGCTAGTTCTATAAATAAAATGGTTTCTTATTTCTTATACATGATGCATTTACAAAAAATTCCAGTACAAGCTACTTTCACCACAAACCTTATTAGATATAGAGATACAACTAAATAGGTTGTAATAGGGGTTTCGACCCAGTAAAAACCCTATAGGATATATAAGGTATTTTTTGATAGGATGATGAGAAATGCCTAAATATCTTCTAAAAGTTTTGGGATGGGTTATTGATTTTTTAAAAAACCAGTCAAGAAACCTACTACTTGATAAAAAGTAACTCAAATATTATATATTATGGACAATAAAAACTATCAATTAGAGAACTAACAAGTTTCTAAATTTCATGATTTTAATTAAATATAGACGTGATGTTACTATGTTTACTTGTAATAAATCTAATATAATAAAGCAAAAGGTTGATTCTTTTGTGTTCATGCTATTGTGGAGATAATAATATATTTTGACATGTAAGTATCAAATTTACTTTGCATGTAGAGTTGATTCTTTTATATATGCTTTGTTTATTTATTTATTTATTTTTCTTTTTTTTTTTTTATCAATAGGAAAGTAATTTTCTTCCCTTATTATAAGGTGAAACTATATGGATGATAATTGCAAACAGATTTATGTTATAATGTATGTCATTCTTTTATTTACATAGTATAAAAGCATTATTTTTTTCTTGGCAAAAGAGTAATGAGATTTGATCAAGTAATAATTTTAGAGATTTTCTTTACTTTTAACAATAATAAGGAACTTGCTATTTGTTAAAATAAATTCTTGGTAATTTTTGGTTCAACATTCTATTATTAATTCGTAGTACTACTTAGCATCTATAGATTTTCAATACCTTTCTTTTCCTAATCTTTACATTCCATACCTAATTAATTTGTATTATGAAATTTACATAACTTACCATTAAGGAAAAAAGAAAAGGAAAAGAAGAAGAAGTGGGAAATGGGTTTCAGATTGGAACCGGCTTTCCTAAAGAATTTATTAAGAGGATTTCGAGTAACATTCCAAAAAACCTATAGGATTTTGGACGGATTTTAGAACACTCTATAGATAATGAAACGGATGCTAAATTTGTTAAACCCATCAAACTTGCCTTGATTGTATCCCTAACTACACATTACTACTCACAAGTCATATCATACACTAACTTGTCCGCAATTCGCCACATTTAACGGTGGAAAAATCACCATGGCTTCTGCTAAACTATCACGGATACACCCTCATGACAAAATACTTCACTTCTTGAGTTCGATTGCTTACCATCATGACATTGAAAATCAAGCGCATCACGATGCGAACTAACATTTTCAAGCAACATGTAATATTTTTAACCAAGTTTTCTTAATTTCAGGTATTTTGTAAAGATATTATAGTATTGTTTCTCATGATTGGATTAAAATGTCATGGATTATTTTCTTTCTTTCTATTTTGTCCTTCAATTTTTAAATGGGTTATCAATAATGTCATAAAACTTGATTTTGCCCATTATATCTATAATTTGACTTTTGTAATAACATAAAACATAATAATTATAAAATAAGCATGGAACACTAAATGATTGAAACTAACAAATACATGAATTCTCAAATATATATAATACACGATCAAAACTCATTGATAGTCAAATCTACTTATTGGTGTAACAAATGGATTCTTATCTACATAAGATGTATGCAAGAGACCTAATTACAATTATAAATTCTAATTATATATATATATAATTTTGATAGTGATGATTTTTTAAAAATTTATTTAATCGATACAGCTAGGTTTCATCGGACGAATGGAAACTAGAGACAACTCTTTAGAACATGGCTGTTAGCCGGTTAGAATTTTTGAATCGTTTTTCTAGCATTTATTATCACGTTGAAGGAGAGAATTAAATACTTTGCATGTTTCATTCACTTGTCAGAGAAATTGACGAATAGTTCCTTTGCCCTATGTGGAAAACATATGATTGCAGAGTGTGAAACATTCATAAGCTCTATATATTTTATTAAGAGTAATGCATTTAGATGATGTTGGCAATGGCGTGCTTTAGCATCTCTCCCTTTGTGGAAGTAGAATGGAGCAAGTGATGGTTGAATATTACATTTTGGTGTGCTCAATGACCCAGAAAGATTCAAAATTGCAATTATTAACTATAACTTAGTAATGAAGTGTTTAAACCAGTCGAGTAGGAGATTTATGTATATTACATAAATCCTTTTATACTAAATACAACTATGCCCCTTAAAGCTAATTCACACAGTTCTAACTTATATGTACATATATGTTATAATTGATGATACAAGTATTTAGTATAAAGGGATTTATGTATATATATATATATGCGTATATAGTAGTTGTATATTATTTATTTTCATTATATATATGTATATGTGGCTAGTTGTGTGTGTGTGTATATATATATATATATATATATATATATATATATATATATATGTGTGTGTGTGTGTGTGTGGGGTATAAAAAAATATAAGTATAGTCTATGTATCAATATCGTATATGTATGTGTTTATAGTATGTATGTGTTTATAGCACATGTAGTATATTTAGGGGTATATTATAAAATTACATATGTATATATGTATAAATGAATTGAGGGAACCTAAGTACATAAGTATATATATATATATATACGTATAAAAGTATGTATATTAGTAGTATAGTATATATAAGTATATGAGTATGCTAAAATAGGATATGATAATATACTATAATATTAAATTATGAAATAAAGTAAGATATATATATATATATAAGTATGTGTGATGTGAGGTGTAGGAAAAGAAAATGAATTAATTTACAAAATTTAATAAAATATAATAATAAGTATAATTATATAAATATTAAGGAAAATACAAAATAGTAAAAATTGAAAAATATGAAAATTTTATGGAAGTGACATGTGGGACCTCTTCGTTTTGCCACATCAACTCTTAATAAATTTTAATTAAATTCATAATTAAAAATAATAATAAAATAAATAATTAATTAAGAAATTATTAAAGTAATAAAAAGTGAATTAAATAAGTATTTAACCTTAAAAATAGCAAAATAAGCAAATTATTATAAAATAAAATTAAAAATAAGAAAATTATAAAAATATAAAATTTAGATATTCATTAAATCATAAATATATAAAGAAAAACATAAAATAATAATTTATAATTATTTAAGTCAAAATAATAAAGTTCGTAATATTTTCACACCATAATTGAAATATAGTTTACAATGTTCAAAACGAATCCCGTTATGATAAAGTACCTCCGAAAACGATAAAGTACTTCCGAAAATGATAAAAATTGACTATAAGCTCATAAAATCGAAGTTGGAACAAAAAAGTTATATGCGATTGAAAATTTAAGATAAAACCAAGAAAAATAGGTAAAAAATTTAAGTTAAATTATATTTACACTATACTTGAGTTATAGTAGAAAATCAAGCATGTAATGATAGATATTTAGTTAACTAGAGAACCTAATTTTTCAGAATACTTATAAGATTTATTATCTTTTAGGTATTCGATTATCGAGATTTGGAAATCTCAATGGCTTAAAGAGTGAGCATTAACATGGGTAAGGGAGTTCCAATAATCTGTTGTTTGCTTGTTGTTTATTCTTTACGTACTGTTTGTTAGTTGATATTGATTGTTTGTTGAATCATTAATTACTTTGTGTGCTATCATTCGTGTAATCACTTTCTTAAATTAGTAAGTATAAGTATTCGATTAAAATAACTAGTTATATTTATCAAATGTTTAAGACCCAATTGGTATATTGATGGAGAGAGTTAGCTTTTCAAATTTTTTAAGAAAGTATTTTTTTGGAAAACGTTTTTTTTTCAATCTTAAATATATTTTGTATGATTTCTACGATGGCTTATAGTACCTGTGAATGATATTTTTATTGCTAGGGTAAAGCTAGCATAATATCTCCAATTAATTACCAGCGAACTTGCATATTCATACCCGTGAGGCCTTAGATATATTTTAATAGCTAAAGGACTCACTTTATATGTCCAAAGGGCTTTGGATATGTCCAGTAGATAGTTGAGGTCTACCTATGTTGATTGTTGTTTTTTGGTTAGGGTAATGGTCAAGTATCGTTTGGAGGGATGATGCCCCCAAGCAGCTTCTTAAAGTTAAGGTGAGGTACTTCGTGTGGGCAAGTACAGAGGATAATTGACATGTAGACGACGAAAATCTACATCTTTCATAGTTTCGGACTCTTATAGTTGTATTACTTGCATTCACTGGTTATGTTGCTTGCATTTTCACTTATAGATTGATTACATATGTGTTAAAAATATTTGATAACTTATTTGAACGATGGTGGTGATGAACGAACTCACTAATCTGCAGTTTGCTCATTCCCCTATAGTTTCTTTTCCAAGTTCAATTAAGTTGAGCTAGTATAAACCTTGAGTGTAGAGTGCAAATTGAAGATATATATAACATTGTTAGAGTTAATTGAGGAATGTAAAGCTGGAATAGAAACATTTTATGCAGAAAATATTTATATATTAGAATTATGTATAATTTAGCATTTCTTGGAAGTTATAAAGTTATCTTACCCTATCTTATTATTTAATAAGAGATACTGATTCTCTACAGTTGCGATAGACTATGGAATGTCAGATATCCATAGTCATTTATATTTTATAGTAAGTTAATTAATTAAAATAAAAAACCTTAGTAACTAATTGTTTAAAATCTTACAATTTCCAACTTATAAGGCGATTTTTGTATCATGGATATACACATGATATAAAAATTTTAGAAAATTCTACTAAGCCCTCTTAGGGTCATGACATGTTCACTTGTGGTTGCTATTATGAAGACAAATTCATGCTATTGTCTCTAGTAGGTAAGTTAAGTGGTTGCTCAACCGCAATGGTGTTGTCATTGAGGTTTCAGAGGGTATTGCATGATCTTCTTGCTATTGTAGTGATGGTTAGCAATTGGATGACACCAAATCTTGATGTAAGATTTTCATAGGGTTATGGAGAACTTATACATGGTAATAAGCATAATAAGCTTTTAAAGGTGTTGGAGGTGGTTCCAATATGGCCACTTCAATGTTTGAGTTAGAAATGGGAAATATATAGGGTATAAAATATATATTAAAAGTAATCAAAATTCATTACTAGAATGTCGATCTTAGATTCATAGAGGAATCTACCAAGTAATCTTAGGAAAGAGAATCCTTCTGAGATACTTTATTTGACTTTAGATTATGTAAATATTGACTTTGCTTGTATGGTCAAGTTGTTCTCACCTAATCTTCATTCAAATTTCTTAGCTAAGGCCCAAGTTCTATGGAATAGGAGAAGACGAGAGCTTGGATGAGGTCTTTGATGAAGTAAACCAAGATATGAGGAGATCGACCCAAGGTTGGGGAATTAGCATGGACTTCAACTAGGTAGGTTGAGCTTTGAAAAGCTCAATCTAGCTCTAATAAGGTCAATTTAGGCTCTTAAGGCTCAACCCTTGCTCTAAAGAAGTCAGTTTAGGCTCAGGCCCACATCCAAAATAACCTATCAATAGAGCTAAAGTTGTGGGTTCGATTCCCAATTAGCACAATGCTAAGAAAAGATTATTGATAAGCTTGTATTAGCATCTTGCTCATTATTAAGGTCAAAGTAAAGGTAAAATCATAAAGTCAAACATGATGTTTGGGTATCTATACGATTTCATAAGATTTAAATTATACATCATCCTTAGCTAAAGCTTTTACTATAATAGCTAAGTGTTAGATCTAATAGATAAAACAAATCTATTAAATTTCATCTAGCAATAGTTTAATATCGCATGAGATTAAAGATTAATTTGCTTAGCTACAGTTTGCATCGGACTAACATATAATTAACATTATAAAATGATGTCTAACCCATAATACTCTTATCATATCACATAGAATATTTTGTGTGTACTTTTTATACATATTGTAATTAAGTCTTTGATATGAGACAAGTATACCTATCAGTTTATAATATAGCAAATTAAGTCCAACTATCGATTCCTTAGGAACTTTGACTACTAATACTTACTAGGTCTCTATTATCTAACCAACAATTTAAATTTCAAGAAACATAAAAATGTAAATCTAAATTACTGCCAAAACTAAATTAAAGAGTAACTAAGATAAAATTTAAGAATTAATAAGAAAGCAGTTTAATTAATTCAAAATTTGATATTGTACCTACATCTTGTTTCCCCTAGATCTAACATGTGATTTTCCTAAAAATAATCTAATTTATTCTTTAATTTTTCTTAACCAAGAAATTTTTTTACTAAAGTTAATTACTTTCTTAAGTTAATTAATCTTAATCCTAAAATCACCTATTAGGATCTCTTTTCAATAGCACGACCTAAGATTGCATTATTGAACAATACATTCTCTATACTTTAATTTGAAATTCGGAAGAATCTTCCAAATTATCTCTAATTTTGCAATAATTCTCATCAATTATACCTAGATTTAATCTTATAAGAAATCTCTTGATTCTTTTACAAGATATCAAAATTTAGATTACTATCCATGGAAATAATAATCTAAATCATAAAGCAACATAGTTAAATCAAGAAATTAATAAAGAACTAAATTAATCAATACTCATCATAGTACCACATGAATAGATTTAGGTTTTACAAAACCTAGATACTAAGATTCTACTTACTACACATCTTAAAATAGAAATCTAAAATCAAAGTGTAGAAAGTAATGGAAAGAATCATTAAAAAATTGAATCTTTAAGTCTTTGTTTCTCCTCACTTTCTTGGTTGTTCTTGGCTTTAGAAACTCTCTTAAAGTCATGTCAAAAGGTTTTTTTTCCAATAAACCTTAACAAGGCTTTATATATGAAGAATTAAAAAAAATTAGGTTGGTTAGAAAAGATACGATTAGGGACACAACTGTGTCTTTCAATCATATAACATTCTATGGTTCATGTTTCTCTCTTCTTCTTTTTTTTTTTTAATTAAACCTGGAAACAACACCACGACGACATGATCGTGTCTTCTAGTCGTGTCATAGGTTGTAATGGTTGAAAAACAACTCCAAATTCACTTAAAAACAACACAATCGTGTCATTTGACTGTATTGATCTTTAAACCTTCATAACTTGCTTATTTTAGTTCCAATTTGAGTAAAATTTGTTTCTATCTTCTCGTTTTCTTACGTAGATCATTTCAAAACCTAGAAAACAAAAATTTACTCAATTAAGTATATTATCTAAAAATAAACTCAAATATCAAGGAAAATCATCAAAAATCACTAAATAAAATATTTGCAACTAAGAACTCATTAGTCTTCTTCTTCCAAAAGGTATTTTCACCTACACTTCTATTAATCATATGTTATCATATACTGAGAATGTTTTATGTACATCAAAATTTTGCCTTTTTTCCCCTTTCATATATGACCAAATCAAATTGAAGTGGATACAAATAGGGGCACCATTAAGTAATGATGGAATTCTGTCAAGATATTATTAGGGCATGATCAATGTGAATTGTGGTTGAAATCGAAAATCATTCATAGTAGCTAATTTCCTTATTAAATGCCATAAATAGAAGAGAAAAAAATTTTCTTCCTTTACTTATGAATGTATCAATCAAGTGTATTACCCTTAAGCATCATGTTCAGCTGTGACTTAGTGAGTATTGACCTTTACCATGTATGTGATGCTAATATATATGCCCTTGCTAACAATTTATCCTTTAAACAGTACATTTGTTGCACGTGAACATAAGATCTAGGTTTTGATGAAAATTATTTTATTCAATGCTTTATCATTTCTTTATTATTGCATCAAAAGCTTTAATTGATGGTGATATACAATTCAAATCTTTATAATATAGAGTAGATCGATTTCCATGTTTTGACTTTAACTTTGCAAATATCAACTTCCACCACAAGCGCAATGCTTATAGAGTCTTACAAACATAAAGTAATATTCCAGATCGAGATGTAAAGGAACAAACCTATTCATAAGATACTCGAATATATCTCAATATTTATTCAAGTTCATTTAACTTTTAGTTTAAAAATGATTGAGCTCAAGCATGTTATCAAGTTGTGCACATACTTAAATTTGTTTGACTCTAAAACCTTATAAGCTTAATTGAATTTAAGACAAACATATATATATATATATATATATTTTGAACTTTATGCAATTTAACTTGAGTTAGAGCTTCAACATGAGATTTTAACTTAATAGAAAAAGGTTGTTTTAAGGTCACCTAGCTTTAACGAACTCACTCCAATTTAGTCGAGCTTAAACTCATCCCATAATACTTTGAATTGAATTTTGGCTCAAAAATCACAATTGAATTATCTAGTTGTTGATACTATATTCCTATTGGAAAATGTCATTTGATTATATTGATACTATATTTCTAAATAAATGCACCATAGGTGCCTATCTTTCGAAGCTTTATAATTTAATGTCTAAGATTTTGTCTTTTATAGTTTAGAATCCGTACTTTCAATTTAGTTAACAGCTTGCTATCCAAATTTTTACTAATTTACTACTAAAATGGAAATAGAGATATTACGTTGCGAAAGAACAAATTTATATATTAAATTGTTAAAAACTGGAAAGTATTATTACTTGTAGTGCCTTTATCTTTATATTTTTATTTTTGCAATTCCAATAAAGAATGCCTTTGATAAACATGCTCAAGCTGTGGCATTAGGGGAAAAAGTTTTAGATCACCTAAACCTCTACTTTAATATGATCATCCATGGATTAAGCAATATAGTCCTTCACATTTTAGTCAACCCACACAGTTTTAGTTGGTTTCTATCTATATACTCAAAGGGACCTCCAAATATATGTACGTGAATAGCCAAATCGATTTATCATTTTCTTAAAACATTTTTTTTCTTGCCAAAAGCTAAAATCAAGTTGACTTTATATCAACTAGATATAGATCCCCTATCTCAAGGCCGTTGGGATTAAAGCTTGCAATTATACATTTGAAGCTTCTATGTTAAAGAGAATCCTATGAGTAAATATATTTTTTTTTTGTTTTTTTTTGCAAAAGAAAACCTCTTGGATTTTAATATGGTGAAAAATTCAATACGTGTTTGCATATAAAATTAGATACACTGTTCATTATTTTTAATTATATAATGGAAAACATAACTTGTATCTGAGTTAATTTCTGAGTATTAATCTATTTCGTAGTTCTTCACGTTGAAAAATTAATGGAAGTTATTTGAGCTGATGCAATAATCTATTTCCATAATTACCGTACTACTTAAAAAAAAAATTCATAAAGCACAGAAAACGAAGAAAAAGGAAGAAGTTAGAATTGGTAAAGCTTTTAAAATCTCTCTCTCTCTCTCTCTCTCCGTGCTATTGCTTGTTTGATCAAGCTGAAGTAAGTAGAAGTTAGCCAACAAAAAGATTAGAACATCTAAAAAATACCGACAAACACACTCCTCCAATCTCCTTCCGCCAAAACCATCGCAAGTTTCCCGAAGAAAACACCATCTCACCAAACATCCAATAAACAAAAGATTTAATATACATGTAATACCCTTTTCCTTAAACTCCATGTCGTTGCTCTTTTCTTCACTCTTTATATCTTCCTCCTCTTATCCTCCTCCTCCTCCTCCACTCCATCATCCACCCCTAATAACCCGATGCACCCGTCTAGACGAAAGGCCTTGCTCTTCGCATCGGATACCACCACGATGAAGCACTCAAACGTTGCCCGGAAGAGCAACCACCTCTCCATATTCGCAGTCGTATTTTCCATATTCCTGTTTGGTGTGTTTTTGTATAATGAGGATGTCATGTCAGTAGCTGAATTTCCATTCTCATGGACTAGAGGCCAAGCTGAAACCCTAGGAGAAACTAGCAAAGACGATAGCATTCCGGCACAAGGAAGCAACAAGTTAGAAAACGGCAAGGATGGGGTAGATTTCAATACAATCTTGAACAAAGATGAGCCGAAACTAGAACCGTTGAATCTCGAAGAGGAAGAAGAAGAAGAAGAAGAAGAAGAAGACGAAGATGAAGATATCGAATTGCCTCCAAAGGAGTGCGATATTTTTACAGGAAATTGGGTTTTTGATAACGTTACTCATCCTCTATACAAGGAAGATGAATGTGAATTCTTGACAGCTCAAGTCACTTGCCTTAGAAATGGAAGGAAAGATTCTTTTTATCAGAATTGGAGATGGCAGCCTCGAGATTGTAATCTTCCCAAGTAAGCATATATAATTTGGATTCAATTTTTTTCCTTTATCTATCATCGAATCTCATTCGTCACTAGATTAAAATGTTATAATGGTTAATCTGGATGAAATTTGACTTTCGTTATATTTATTTTTTGTCTTAATTGTGTTATGAATTATTGGTAATCTTTTTATGGATGGTTATTGGAAATATTTTTCTTTATTATTTTAGGTTCAAACCTAGGTTATTGTTGCAAAAATTAAGAAACAAGAGGCTCATGTTCGTTGGGGATTCACTGAACCGAAACCAATGGGAGTCAATGATTTGTCTGGCCCAATCGGTGATTCCTACGGGCAGGAAAAGCCTGAACAAGTCAGGGTCTCTCTCGGTCTTCAGAATTGAGGTACGTACTTCATTTGATTTTTCTGCATCCGTTTCGCTTTCACTGAAAATACCAGCAAAGAAAGAAAGATATCTAAGTCAATTTTATTATTTCACTTTTCATTTTACAATGATTTTTATACGCTTTGCATCGAATAGGATGCACTTAATATTAAGATTCGGTTCGCTTTTTTTTTTTTTTTGTAATATTATGTTAATTTTTCTGATAGCATAGCATAAAAGTTTTAAACACATCGTACTTACCTACTCTTTACGGATTTTAATATTAGTATATTTTCTAGTAGTGTTATAAAAATTTTTAGCCTGAAAATCAACGTGTTTTTTTTTTTTTTGTTATTTAATGTTAAGTCACTATATGCCAAGTATGTTGCGAATGGGGGAATAGGAGTTCCTTTCTATTTTTAATATTTAACTAAATATTTTTCAATATAGAAGAAAATACAATTTCATATTTTTACAAAATGACAAAAAAAAAATTTCCTATAATTAAGCTTTTTTCTCGGTTCCATTATTCTTTCCCTAGAGAAAAAAGTAGAATGATGTTGGGTTACATACAGACCAGTTCAACTTTGTAATGATTAATTGTCATAATTATAGCTTGGTGGTGCAAGTATGGTTAGTTGGGGTGTTCAGGATTAGGAAAGGACAACCCGTTGTGATCTCCTGGATATAAAATATACTCAACATATCTTTTCGAAATTAAGGCAGACTACCTTATTTAATTATTTATTAATATGAAGACCTAGGGGGCAAACGAAAAGTATAGTCCTAAAATAAAATCACGTCTTGTTTTCCAAATTATGCATACTGAAAAAATTTTATTGGTATAATTTATATATCACATGTAGATATATGACGTGTAATGTCCAATAGTAGATATTTTTTAAATGCTTTGAGCAATTGTTAGATTTGTGGGGCTGTAGTTTGGGTGACCATTTTCATTTTTGTCTCCCAGAAATTCATTCCAATTAGGAATACGAGGGGGGGAAAAAGCAGAAAAAAGCTTAAACCAAAATTAAAAGGTGTAAGTTAGAATGATTTGTGAAATATAAGAAATTTTACACATATCGAAGAAATCGATCCTTGTCACAAAATGCAAAAGCTGTTTTTTCGAGAATTAAAGTTTATTTTTATAAAGTAATCTCAATAAGGGTCCGAGCATTTTTTTTAATATAACTTAGAGAAAAATCATAAATATCATGTTTATTTTTCGGATTTAGATATGCTTACTTAAAATTGACAAATCAGATATAAATCACGTAATCTCTAACGTCTATATTAGAATAGTGGAATGGGCACTAGGTTAAACTCAATACTCATTCCTATTTCATCTACATGCAAGTTTAAAAAGGTTTCTATCTTTATTTATTCATTTAAAAATTTCTAGTTGTGCTTAATTTGGATTAATTTATTGTCAGTCCCGATCAAACAAATGCATCCAATGGTTACTTTTGATCATACATATAAAATATAAGGTTTTATATGAAGCACACTCCAATAAATGGAGAGTGCAGCGCTCGTTCATCGGCATTCATGTGCACACGGGGTCCTCTGATTCCCTTTCTATAGCACCATAGTAGTAATACTAATCCTGCCAAAACAAATTATTGCAGTATTAAGTTTTGAAAAAATAAATAAATAAAAGAATAAAATTTAGAAGTACGAACAAATTAATAAATCAAACAATGTGGTACATGCGTGACTTATGCCGAAATTCCAGGACCAAGATTAGGACATAAAAAAGTGTAGGCCTCCTCGGCCATCCCCGAATGCTTCTCCACGTTCTCCACATATAATGTTTCACTAATCACATAAGATGCAGCTTGTTAACACCAAAAAAATGGTTGGGCCATGTTAAGAATGGTTCTTGGATTTTACGGGGAATGTTAAATCTAATATCTGAATTTTTAAATTGTTAAATGTGTTGTTAAATTGAAATTTTCGATTTTAGCGTTATTATTCAGCCTAACTCCTTAGCTAATGGACATTTGATTTGACACGTGGTATATTTTACATTCGGATAATCCCCGTATTCCATTTATGTATATTTTAAAATCACATTGTGTGACACATACTAAGCATATCAGGTGTCGGGTGACTACTGAATAAAAATGCTTATTCTGGTTATGATGTTAAGTGTTACGATGCAAGTAGTACAGTGAAACTTTTAATTAAATGTCACGTTTACTAAATTAAAAAAAAAAAATCTATATAGTAAATTAAACATTAGTTTAAAGCTCAAATGCCGTTCATGACATTATTTTTGAAAGACGGTCGATAATATGACATCTCTAGCGATCAAAGAGACTAGATGGATGCTTGTTGATGAAAGACCACTTCTAGCTGAAGAATTTCACATTCACTTATTTATTTTTGTCTAGGACTATAATGCTACTATTGAGTTCTATTGGGCTCCATTTCTTGTGGAATCAAACTCGGACGATCCAAATATGCATAGCATATTGGATAGAATAATCATGCCAGAGTCAATAAACAAGCATGGTCCGAATTGGAAAGGAGTGGACTATCTCATCTTCAATACATACATTTGGTGGATGAACACGGGCACAATGAAAGTATTGTAAGTTGATATAGCCCTTTTATTTTTATGATTTATTCCTTTTAATTAAATTTAGCATTTAGTATTTGAGCTTTACTGATTTTATTTTTAACTATCTAAAGTTTAAAAGTATCAATTTGATAACTGAACTTTGTCTATTTATATCCGCTTTATTATTTTTGCAATTGGCTACTTCAATTTTACCTATATTTATAATCAACTACATGAATTTTCCCAAATTAGGTATTATAAATGATATCCTCCACCCCCCACCCCCCCCCCCCCCCCCCCCCGAGTTATAGTATGTAATATATTGGTAAAAGGAAAACAACAGGTAAGAATATATATCCATAAGTTTTTACGTAGTGCATGGGGTGTTGTTTATAAATTACAAGCATTGTGGATGCTAAAAGCATATGCCTTCTTGGGCTTCAGCAGCAGTTCACATAAAAAAAAAAAAACAAAGATACAGACAGCACCACGTTGTTGTCAAGTTGTGATTCTAAGTGTTGTTTCGCAATGCAACAGACGAGGATCGTTTGACGAGGGGTCGACAGAGTACGATGAGATTGCGAGGCCGATAGCATATGGCAGGGTACTAAGGACATGGGCCAAATGGGTGGAAGAAAATGTGGATCCTAATCGGACTACGGTGTTCTTCAGCAGCGCATCTCCTCTCCACATAAAGTAAGAACAAATCTTTTGTATTTACTCTACCTTAGCATATAAGAAATGTTTTATCGTTACTCACACATGACGTATATTGATAATTGATAGCAATTACTAATAAATTTTAAACAGGGGATAGTTTTTTTTTCAAAAAAGCACACATATGTAGTGAAAACTTGTATGTAGTCATATACCACTCATCAAATATAAGAATATAATGTCTTAACCTAGAGATAATCGATAATCAAATTGATATGTGATTTTTGGGTTTTTTTTTTTTTATCAACTCAACCCAAAAAAAAAAATTCACTTGAGATATCACAATATCTAAGGTTTGGTTATAAGTAGTATAATAACCTAGTTAACAGATGATTAATCAAAAAATTAGTTTCAACTTGATAACCTTAATCCTATAAACCTATCGTTTTGCTCTCGTTATTAATATGAGACTTTACACTCACTACGGTATCACTGTTAATGCAAGCGGCTTGTGATTCGGATATATGTTTTTCTATTTAATGGTTTTTGATTACCAACATTATGTTTGGCAACCACAAAATCAATGAAAACGTTATATCAAATATCTTAAAGGGAAAAGGAAAAAAAAAAAAAAGTGGAAAAGGTTGAAGATAGTTGGTGGGGGACATTTCCACTTACATTACATAGTATCAATACCCTTGAAAAGTTTAGTTAAAAGGTTGTAATAAGGCACTTCTTAGTTTGTTAAATATCTCAATTTTCTTTGTCATCTCAACCAAACAAATAACAATATAAAAATAAAATATTCCTTCGAATTTTCTCCTATTTTCACCATCAATCCAATGGAAATAAAAAAGAAAAAAAAAGGGAAAACTACGATTTCTTTCACTACCGCTCATTAAATTGAAAAACGCAGTGTGAGACTATCCAATTTCTTCTCCTACTAATAACCATTTGCAATGGACAAACTTAACAATATAAATTAGATTCATTTTCTTTTATGTACTCTAAAGATTGAAGGAATATTACAGCTGCCATTTTGCTTAAAAAGTTCATTAATTGTTTCTTGTTAAACGATCAAATTGACTACTATTTTGATCGATTCTTTTTTTGGACAAATTTAATAAATCAATTTTGTCGGTAGATTTTGGTAGGTTCCCCCTCAATCATCGAACTACCTAACATGTATTTAAATCCTAGGCTACGTACAACAAACAGAATTACCTGGCTTCAATAAAAAAATAATGATAATAATTTGTACGTTTGCTATATCATAGTATAAAGCTCACAAGTCTTATCATTATTATCTTTTATATCTAATCATTAGAGTCAATGTGAATCTTAACCAAGATTCTCTAACCTAGATAAATAAAATTTATTTTCCAACAACTTTAATAAATTCAACAAGATTAACTACTACAATTTTTCATTTCTGTATTAGGTGAGATTTGGTTTGTAAGAAATAAGCCATCAAAATTATCTGTAATTTGCTTACATATTCTTGTCTTCGTTTGTTAACCTACCATGCTTCTTTCTCTTATTTTCAGCTTAAAAAAAAAAAAAAAAAAAAGGAACAAGTGTATTTTAATTTTTAAAATATAGAGGGTTGAAATAATAAGTGCTCCGGGAGCATGTTAAGTTGAGAGAGAGAGAGAGAGAGATACACTTTTCAAATATTTTTCTTTGTAATATATGTATCGATGTGTTGTTTTATTTAAAATGAGAGTAACAAGTATAAAAAAGATATAATAATAATAAAAAAAATAAAAAAAAACATTTAATACACTTAAAAGACTGCAAAGGCGATTGCCACTTGGAATTCTCTTTAAAAAAGAATTGTCATAGTTTTGGTCAACGGATGGCCGAGGGAGGATCATACATGTCACAACCCCAAACCATAACAGCTGAGAAATTCTCTCGTAAAGGTCCGAATGATATAAATCGGTTGTGCTGAACCTTTAGATTTATGGGATGATTCTTTTTCTTACATAAACCCCATAGCGCTTTTCGAAATAATTTCCCTGACCAAAGTCAGTGCATAAACTCAAACAGGAGCGTGGATTGGAACAACCCGGATGGGATTAAGTGTGCAAAGGAGACTATGCCGATCCTCAACATGACCAATTTAAGTGTTGGTACCGATAAAAGACTCTTTGCTGTAGCAAATAATGTAAAAAGTTCCATGAAAGTCCCCGTCCATTTCATGAACATCACAACGCTCTCGGAGTATAGAAAAGATGCACATACATCAGTTTATACAATTCGTCAGGGCAAAGTACTCGCACCCGAACAGAAGGCCGACCCGCTTGTTTACGCGGATTGCATCCACTGGTGCCTCCCTGGTTTACCCGACACGTGGAATGAGTTCATTTATACACGTATTATATCTCAATATTGATGAGTGTATTTCAATTTTTGTAAAAAAAAAATTTTTTCATTTTTTATAATTCTACAGCGTCATAAACTGTTTCATTGCTTGTGTATCTTCTGCCCTAGGATTTTCTCCTCTAGGTTTCTATTGATTAGATGGTTGCTTTTTTTTTTTTTTTTTTCTCTCTCTTGGCCTAAAAGTAGGCAACTCATAATTCCCCTTGAAGTGTACAATGATTTTCTTGCAAAGCAAATAAAAGCAAAGCACTTCAGTTTTCCTTTGTTTTTACCTTTCTCCTTATTTTGGGAACTAGGCGAGGTGTGGGAGACACGAGACTCGCAATTTTTGAACCCAACAACATTAATATAAACTTAGATACGATTAATGACACGTTTATATAGACGAAATATGAATTAGCATGATACACGATACAAAATATATAATTATGATGTAAGTAAATATAAATACAATATGAATATATTACTCAGAATCTCGATACAATTTTACATACCTTTTATATTAACACGAATTCAAACAAGTCGTTTCCATTGAATACTATGCCGTACTATATTGGATATAATCCAATGGCGACTATGTCAAATTCCACTCAAGAGGTCTACACACACCCGCCACCATCATGGACTAGGAACGCAGCGGGTCCCTTAGAAAATAAAAGAAATTCTGGCCCATGGCTAAACAATGAAGTAGCTAATTGCTACATTTCAAACAAAACCCACCTTGACTAGAATGGCCATTTTGGATACACTATATTTCCCCTCACAAGTTCTTTCAATTTTCAACAAATCATCATACTACAATATTTCATTATCCTACTATTATTCTATTCTTACATTTATATCAAACTTACACTATTTTCATTTATCTTCATGTATTTTTCATTTTCCTTTTATTCCAATTGTCCGAAGACGAATTGAATGGAAGGTATAATGATTGAAGTTAGAACAATACTTTTCCCATGCTACTATTTCAAGAAAAGGGAGAGGATTTACAAGCTTAGGAGATAGTAGTGTTAGGATTTATTATTTGAATGAGCCTAAAATGAGTTTTGTACTATGAAGGTGCAATCAAGCTATATCTTCCTTTATATTATCACCTATCTTTGGCAGTAGATGGTGTAAGCATGCTGTGTAAACTAGTTACATGAGAGAAAGTCTTGTATGTTCTAAACTTTGTTTTTTTACGAGGCCTTAGGATTAGATGGAGCCATTTTGCTTTATGACCTATTGGAATATAGTAGGGCATACGATATATCACTTGGTTTTGGAAGCTGTTGTTACATGGGGATATTCGAAAATAGCTAGTAAAAACTTTGGTTATTTTCATTCCAAAATCACCTTGAATCATTAGTTCATGAGGGTTTTCATTATTAAACGTGGTTTTCAAGTTTCGTAGTGCTTAACACTATGTTTGGAAGATGAAAGAAATTTAGAGGTATGGAAAATGGAAAGAAAGAACTAAGGAGAAAAGAAAATGAAAGTAAAGAATTAGTATATATTAGTGTTTAGATTGAAGGAAAAAATGTGAGAGGAGTATCTTTTTAAAATAATATTTAAACATCTTAATTACTATATTATCCTAATAGAGATTATAAGATTTTAAAAAGTAAGGATATAATTGAAATTTTAACAATTTTTCCTCCTAAATCACTATAATTTAGAGGCCCCTCTTATATTTCTTCCATAATCAAACAAAAGAAAGTTTCTTGAAGTTCTCAATTTCCTTACATTTTCATTCCCCTCCTAATTCTTTCTTTAATTCCAAACATAGTATAAAAGGCCATTTTTAAATTAAAAGAGCCGAGAGGGTTCAATTTTACACCATTAGATTCCTTGATGGCATGTTTTGATAATAACAAACACTAAATATTCACTAATAAATATTTTAAGTGTTGATACTAATGATATAGACCTAAAAGCAAAGATCGAAGCAAGTTGTAAACCTTGTAAATTCCTTGTAGAAGCCTTAAACTGAACTTAGATAACTTTATGAGTTGATAAGACCGGATAAATTAAAAATTTTACTAAATTATACACTTAAAACTATTTGAATGAGAAAAACCTTAATATAGTGATTAAAACCCTAATCATGTACAAAAACCCTAAGCTCTATATGCATGTAAATATTAGAAATTGAATTCGAATATGGTAAAAACCTTAAAACTAAGATTTTAAGTTTATGAATGTATAATTTTATTTTTACGATAATAAAACCTCAATTGGATATAATTATTGATCAATATACTTAATTGCGGAAAATCATTAATAAATGAATAGAGATAAATTTTAAATACTAATAAATATAAAAGTATTAAATTAATTTACAAAATTGATAATATTATTTTATAATTGTTATTAACATTATATATATAAATAAATTAGTGTTATATAAATTTAATTATTTAAACTTAATTTTATTCCTTATTTGTTACTTATGTATTATATAATAAATGTTAATTTTATACTTATAATTATAATATCTATTATTATAACTATTATTTACAAGGTTAGAAATCTTTAAAGAAAAATCCAAAAATTTATTTTATTTATTTAATTATCTATTTCCTTATCTTTCCTTTTTCCTTTTTATTTCCCTTTTCTTTTTCAATTTATAATCATTACATGTACATGAAATATTATTATTTTTAATTTTGATCTTTTTTTTAATTTTGACTGAAAGTCAAAATATCCTTTTCACAACTTTATCTTCTGTTTCTTTTCCTTTTCTTTTTCTTTTCTTTTTCCCAATTGTTAACGTATGATGCCTAACTCATCTAGAATTCTCTCGAATTCTCTTTGTTTGTCTTCAATTAATACACAAATTTAGCTCACCTTTTTCCTTCATTTGGACCGACACTTTCATCCCTCTCCTCATTTTTTTTTCTTTTGATTTTTTTTCTACTTTCTTCTACCTACCATTCTACCTTCATATATGTTATATATTTCATAATTTAATAACATCAAAAAGAGGATAAAAGGTTCTCATCTTCAATTTTACTTTAAGAGAAAAGTGACCTCGATGAGGATATCAATCACAACACAATTGCTTTGATCTCTAAGTTTTACTATGGTCATATAAATATTTCCGATAATTTTATAATTGTTTTGTGCTTATAGTTAGTATACTTAAATTTTTATGTAATAATAAATTAATGCATGGCGTGATATGACACACAAGTAAAGAACTAAGGATCACTTGTCATTAACCTTGAGTTACTTAAGAGTGAAGGTTTATAATTTGAGAAGGTTGCTTGCAAGATACAAAAGAAAATATTTATTGAAAGTAAGGTGATGATGGATGATTTTGGCTACAAATGACAGGGAACTACTTATCACGACCCAACAATATTGTTATCGTAATAGATTATCAAGTATCATATAAAGATCTATAATCAACCCCTTTGTTGATTATAGGTCTTTCATATAACAAACAAAACTCCTTCTATACGTTACCATCAAATCTATAGATATGCAATATCGAGCAATTTAACTAAAATTTACCCTTTATATGAAATAATAAAGTAAAAGTGTGGATTCGTAGAATTCCACATAAAAAAAAATATATTACAACACGAATGCGATTCTTATAAGAATCTACATTAGGAAATTCTATCTAAAATATGAACCAAAAAAGATAAATAAATATCTATAAAATACTATTACAAAATTTTCTCTTCGCTCCTTGAATACATTGTCTCCTCTCCACACGAGACTCACCTTAATCATTCCAAGGCTCTGATGGACAAAAAGGTGATCCTACATAAAAAGAAATTTATCAAGGTATAAACTTACGCTTAATTAGATAAATCCACTCATCAATATCACATAATAATTTTATTTAATGCACAAACATATAAATGCATGAACAATCAAGATGTCGAACAATACATACGGCAACCTAGAGATGATTAATCAACACAAACTACAACCGAGTCCTAATACTTGGGTTTTATATCAATTGTGCTATTGTACTTAAGACAAAACAAAATTATATATATATACACCACTTTTATATGGAAAGCACTTTATTTTTATATCTTGTACTTTAAACTAAAATTTTCAGGTCCAGCGGTATGGTAACCTCCATAATTCGCAATCATATGCCCCAAATAAAAGCTACAAGACACGGTCCTTCGCTAACAGTTAATGTCCCTTAGCACCTAGTAAGCTTGTTAGCTTAGGACAAAAACTTAATAACATAATAATGGCATAACTAATACCCAATCTTGTAAGAAGTCCTCCTCTTATAAGTCCCTTCCCATATTTTGCATGAGGTAACAGTCGGTATAGTATGATGTAATTATAAGAAATACATTATTTATTGAATTCTTTAATTGAATATTTACTTAATCTGATTTTCACGGTGATTAGACAATTACATTCCATACAATTATATACAAATATTATCATAAACATTCATATTATTATTTTATTAACAAATCATAATACCTAATCACATTATCATATACATGCATTTCCCATAACCCATAAGTATCGAAATTCATTATACAAGTTTAAGTATATCTACACTACAAACAAAATCAAGTATCGAGTCATTAGGAATCATTCACTCAACCATACGAATTAGTCATAGTAATTTGAGCGCAAATATGATACTCTAAGGATTTGAAATAAAACTTAAAAAGTTAAGTTAAAACCTTTTAAGTTATACTTTTAATTAGGTTTCATATTTTCCCCCGTTTTACTTAAAAGTTCAATCGCGTATAATTTTTTTGTTTTAAATCTAATTTTTATGGTCTTATAGTTAATCTTCATTGTTTTTTAGTGTACTTTAACGTGGTAAGGTTACATTTGCGAAATGAGACACGCAATTTTGCCCATAGGTCATAACAATAGTGATCTTTTAGGCTTGTGCTTAGGATTTCATTTTAGACTTAAAATATTCCTTAAAGTTAAATTTTCAACTTTGATTTATATTCCTAAAGCTAATAACAACTTTTTGGGCTTTCATATAGGTTTAAGTTGTTAAATGGGTTTTTTTTTTTTTTACCCAAATCAAAGATAGTCATTTTGTTGGGCTTGTGGACTGTTATGTGAGCTTCTTAAAAGTCTCAAAATGACTCTTAATGGTAGATTAAGTCTGAAAATTGATGAAGGCTCAACTTAGAGTTTAAGGCCCCCGTTTTAAAACTTTTAGGCTTTATACACTTATTGTACTTTCGTTGATTGATTTTTTTTATTTTGTTTACTTGTTTTTATCATATTTTTAAGTAGCTTTTAACATGATTCCAGATTTGACTATAGTGAATCCAAAGGGTATTTACTAAGTTTTTCAACTTATTTCATTATTTCTTTAAATTTAAAGATAAGATCATAAAACTATGCTACTTATATTCCAATCTTGACTTAACTTCTCTTCCATAAAATGATTATTTAGCTAATACTCTATATGAAAATAATAGATCTTATACTCATCATAACTTCCATGCTATAGGTTATATCTTACAAAATTAATTTCTTTATAAAAGGTTCATGTAATGAATTTTCCTTCACCTAAAACTAAGTTTGGGCATACTTAAATTAATAGAAGTAAGAATAACATCTAAATGACCCACAAATACTTTACATCTAGCATGATATCTCCTTTTTCAAGTACTCACTTCATGATTTTCTCAACTTAAAATCTTCCATTCTAAGTGTTAAATACTTATCTTTACATAATACTAACTTTACATGCTCATATTTCAACTTTTATGTGAGGGTTTCATAAGTTTATTTCTTAAGGTGGTCTAACTATTTCATCAACTTGTGATTATGCTAAAATCTTCATGAAAACATGATCTCCTAATATGACATATTAGGTTACTAACATAAAAAAACAACTTACTCGTCTTGTTCATAACCAGCTACATTCTCTCTCTTTACTCTCACTTAGTGTACAATTACCTTGTTTTTACTTTAAGGTGAGTAAATTATTTTTTTTATTAGTAACCCGGTATATTATGTTGGGAGACCATGTTTTTATGAAGAATTTAGCATGATCACAAGCTGATAAAATAGCTAAACCATCTTAAAAAGCAAGCTTATAAAACCTTTACATGAAAATTGAAATATGAGCATGTAAAATTAATATTATATAAAGATATAGGTTTAACACTTAGAGTGAAAAATTTTACGTTAAAAAATTATGAAATGAGTATTCGAAAGAGGAGATATCATGCTGGACGTGAAGTGTTTATGAGTCATTTAAATGTTATTCTCGCTTCTATTAAGTTAAATATGCTCTAACTTAGCTTTAGATAAAAGAAAATCTATTACATAAATCTTTTATAAGGAAACTGATTTTGCAAGATATGACCTATAGTATGGAAGATGTAGCCTATAGCTTGAAAGTTATGATGAGTATGGGATTTATTGTTTTCATGTAAAACATAAGTTAAATAATCATCTTATAGAAAAGAAGTTAAGTCAAGATTAGAATATAAACAGCATAGCACCGTTAAACTTAAGGAAATGATAAAACAAGTTGAAAAACCAAATGAGTACCCTTAGATTCACCACGGTTAGATTTGAAATCATGTTAGAAATCACTTAAAAATATGATAAAAACAAGCAAAAAAAATGAAAAAACCAACCAATAAAAGTATAGTAAGTATACAAAACCTAAATCTCAAAATTGAGCCTAAAACTTTCAAAACAAGCCTTAAACTCCAAGTTTGACCTTCATCAATTTTCTAACCAACATCTTAATCCATCATTAAGAGTCATTTTAAGACCTTTAAGAAGTTTACACAACACTCCTTAAGCCCAACAAAATGACTATATTTGATTTGGATAAAAAATAAGTTCATTTGATAACTTAAGCCCACATGAAAGTCTAAGAAATTGTTGTTAGCTTTAAAAATATAAATCAAAGTTGAAAATCTGACTTTAAGGAGTATTTTAAGCATAGAATGAAATCCTAAACACAAGCTCAATAGATTCCTAAGGTATCAAAAAGGCCAACAATAAAACAAAACTCAAAAGTACTCTAAATCATGAAGATCGCTATTGTTATGACCTATAGACGAAATTGCGTGTCTCATTTAACAAATTTAATCTCACCACATTAAAGTACACTTTAAAACGATGAAGATCAACTATAAGATTATAAGAATTAGATTTAAAATGAGAAAGTTGTACATAATTAAACTTTTAAGGAAAACAGGGAAAAATACAAAACCTATTAAAGTATACCTTAAAGGTTTTAGCTTAACTTTTTGAGTTTTATTTTAAATTCTTATAGTATCATATTTGCAATGTCTAGGAACCTAACTTTTGGAGATGATTTGTCCTCGGATTACTACTACTGATCCGCATGATTCAGTGAGTGATTCCTGATAGCTCTATATATGATTTTGCTTATAATATAAATGTACTTAAACTTATATAATAAACTTGGATGCTTGTAGGTTATGGAAAATGCATATGTATGATAGTGTGATTAGGTATTATGATTTGTTAATAAGTTAATAATATAAATGTTTGTGATAATATCTACGTATAGTCGTATGGAATGTAATTGTCTAATCCCTATGAAAATCGGATTAAGTAAATATTCGATGAAGGAATTCGATGAATCATGTATTTCTCATAATCGCATCATACTATATGGGAAGGGACTCATAAGAGGAGGGCCTTTTGCAAGATTCGGGCATTAGCTACGTCATCATTATATTATTAAGTCTTTGTCCTAAGCTAACGGGCTTACTAAGCGCTAAAAGATGTTAACCGTTAACAAAAGACCGTATCTTGTAACTTCTACTTAGGGTTTGTAATTATGCATTATGGAGGTCATCACACCACTAGACCTGAAAATTTTGATTTAAAGTACGAGACGTAAAAATAAAGTACTTTCCGTATAAAAGTGGCATATATTATACATATATATATATATATGATTTTGTTTTGACTTAAGCACAATAGTACGATTGGTATAAAACTTACATATTGGAATCCGGTTGTGATTTGTATCGATTAATCAACTCTAATCCTGACTAGAGGGAGCATAATTTTGAGTTATATACATTTCCTAAATCGCTGCATGTATTATTTGACATTATGATTATACATACATTCATATATTTGTGCATTAAATAAAATTATTATACAATATTGACAAGGGAATTAATCTCACTAAGCATAAATTTATACCTCAATAAATTTCTTTTTATGTAAGATCATCTTTTTGTCAATCTGAGCCAGGGAATGCTCAAGGTGAGTCTTGTGTAGAGACAGGACGATACATTTAAGGAGAGAAGAGAAATTTTTATAATAGCATTTTGTAGATATTTATTTAACTTTTTCGGTTTATATTATAAATAGAATTTCCTAATACAAATTCTTATAAGAATTGGATTCCTGTTGTAATATTCTTTTTGGTGTTGAATTCTACAAATCTACACTTTTATTTTATTATTTCATATAAAGGGCAAATTTTAGTTAAATTTGATTTGCCTAAATGAATCAAATGCAGACTAAAATAGTAGGACCAAATCAAACTGCAAACTAAATTGATTGTAAAAAGACTGATTTTCCAGTTTAGTTTGGTTCAATTTGTAGTTTAGTTTACACTTTGTAGTTTTGTTGCCTATATAACGCTCCAAAACTAAAGTTGCCACAATCCGTCATATGTCTCTAGTTTTTTAATAACACATTAAGATTCTAAAACTAACTATTATCTCCAAATTCACTCATAACAATTGCTTATTAAGTATAATATATCAATTCTCTAAGTACATTAATTCAACTGATTCATAAGCTAGTTATTATAATAAAAAACATGCTCCATAATCATATCTTGATTTTCTACAATATATAAAACTAACCATCTTTCTTTCCTAACCCAATGATAGTAATTCCAATACTTATTGCAAACTTATCACATCGATTTTTAGTTATAAAAAATAAAAGAATGAGCCGAAACCTAGTACGTAATGTACAAGTACACACAGATGCCAAACTAAGTCATACACATGCATGAAATGCAAGTTACATCAAGTGTAAAACAAAAGGTTAATTAATTAGCATGAATTTAGGTCAGCAACTTATAAAGACGTACTCACCACCCTACAACACTATGATCTTTATCTACATATATAAATAGATATGGATATAAGTTTTCCTTTTAAGTCATTTACGTTCAGAGTCTAAAGTCTTTGAAGCTACGTCATCTCATATAAAAGTTTATTAGGAAATTTTTGCATATAATCAGTAGCTACTCCTTTACAAATGTGCTATTATGAGCCCTTAGAGCGAACGGGTAAAACATAACTAGCAACCATATTTAATTAAGCCAAAGATAGATTAGTCCAATTTGTTTGCTATGTCTTAATAAGCATAAGTACACAATCAAACATCACATATCTAAAAAGTTGAACCAAACCAATTACAAATTGTGAATCTACCATGAAACCCAACGTAACAACTTGATGATTAAAGCAATAGACTTATCTCAACCTTTTGTCTGGTCAATCCATTTCATGCTATGATGTGAATCCTTAGCCTAACTTAGCCTCGGACTTACTTAGAATGTCCTATGAATCAACTCAAATTAAGTTACTAGAGGTTTTGAAAAGTGTAAAGATGAAGCCTCTACTTAAGAAAAGAGGAGGAGTCAAATTAAACATGCACCCTTCACTTCAAAATGATTTGCTTTCTCTCATTTTTTTGGGTTTAATAGTAGTACTTGTTTTATATCATATATAATTAACCGAGTGAAGCAAGTATGTATATAAAATATTTTTATTTGAGGATATAATCAGTACCTATGTATTGTTATATTTAACCCGTCCCCTTAGAGGCATTTAAAATAGAACACAAAATAGCACCATTTCTTAAGCATATAATTCGGACTGCCATCATCCTCCGATTGTACCTCGACAACGGCAACTGTGGAGAAGAATCAACTATTACCAATTATATTATTCGTATACGTATATTAATATTTTAAGGTCTTATATCCATCATCTACCATGCATATCATAAATATTAATAGACTAATCTACAACATTATCCTTTAACAATATCATCAGTTGTTAGCTCATATGCAGAGGCCGAAAGCAAGAATGTCCCAGGAGACATTTCATTGTCCTCTTTGTCAATAAATGGGAAACATATCACTGTCGACCTCCGTTCCAGCAATAAATCTACAAAAGAGGCTCATATTAACTTGAATATAACTTATATTAAATTAAATGCAGTTTATATCAGATCTTAGTTATATTGAGGGTAACTTATTTTAGATTAAGTAAAATTATATTAAATTGAAACAACAAACAGATTTATGAATTAAAGAATCGAGTTGACTCACCAAAAGAGACATTGAGTAACATTGAGTAATGTACAGCATGTTGGAGCTGCCATCGTTGCCGGAGAAGAAAACCAGAGTGGGTCGTCGGACTAGGGAATGCTGGATACATAGATTTAAACTCAGAAATCAGAAATGCTCGCCGAAGAAGAAGAGAAGAATAACGGCTCGTCAACAGCAATGGAACTCGGAGTTCGGAGAAACATTCTTGCGTCGTCTTCGGAGTTTCAATGAAACATGGAACAGAAAGTTTACAGAGTTAGTGTAGGAATAGTCAATGATCCAAAATAGAGTTGTGTTTAAAGCATACATGTTGGTCAAGCACCAATACTCACCACCGTTGCCTTCACCGGAGAAGGAAGTCGGAAAAGAGTAGAACGGTCGCCAATAGTGAAAGGAGAAACCGAGTAAAGCAGCTGAGACAAGGGCTGAGATGAAGATAAGAGAGAGGCGAGACGGTTAGAGAGGGGCTGCTGTTTCCATGAGAAACCAGGGAGCGAGAGAGAGAGGGACAACGAGGGAGGGTTCCGAGAGAGAATGACAGGGTAAGGGAGGAAGAGAGACCGAGAGAGTGAAAGGGACTAGGGGCAAGGTAGAGAGAGAAAGAGGGAAGGTGAGAGAGAGAGAGAGAATAGGGAAGAGGGGGCTCGGAGAACAGAGAAATAGCGAGAGGGAAGAGAGGGCAAACCGGGGAAGGGATGCGCTGCAAGGAAATGGGAGATCAGGGCAACGAAGGGGGTATCTCAGAAAATCAGAGGAAATGGGTTAATGAGTAAAAGAGGAATTAATATGGATGAAAGGGAAAAATGGGAAAATAAGAAAATAGAATAAGAGAATGTAAATGAAGGGAAGAGAGAGGGGATAAATAAAATAAAATAAATAATTTATGAATCAAAATGTTTTCTAGAAATCAAATTTAAATCTTTTATCTATTGATAAACTTAAATATACTAGAAATTATGTTAAAATTCATAAGTAGAAATTTTTCCTGATCATGGATCTCTAAAGTTTAAATTCTCAAGTGTTGCTTCTTATCATGATTATTTACATCATTTTTATTATTTAATCACTCTTATCTTGATTGGGATGTTTCAACCTAGCCCTAATCACTAGCCCTAATCACTACTACAATGTATGACACTAACTTAAACTCAACCAATGCCTTAACATCATAGACTTTGTGCTTCCATCGTAGGTAATACTCTAGTATAAGTTGTCTTAAGTAGTTACTAGTGAGAAATACCACCTTAATTAATGGAAACAATATTCAATTCTAGGTAAAAAGAGCTCCACTCCAATGCACAAGATGACACTAGAGGCCCCTTAGATCATAAGAGTTTATGCAATGTCATATTTATCCCAAGTTTATGAAAGATTTCTCATATCATTACCTCTAAACAATCTCTTAATTATACCAATTCTATCAGAGATCTCTTGAATCATTAAGTCTAAATAGTCTTATATTTATAACTATTTTTCAAGAAACACCCTTATATTATAAGAACTTAAGTCATAGCATAAGTGCGATGACTTCACAAGTGGCTCCTCAAATCATAAGAGTCTAAGTAATCTTGAATTTATGCTAATCCTATAAGAGATTATTAGAACATTACAATCTAAGTGTCTCACAATCCACTACTATCAACTATACATTCATATGTAAAGTCTACTCCATCATCAAGGTCTATTACAAAATATCTTCTCAGCTCGAATGGTGATAAACGGTATACTAAATTGGAGTCTAAGCAAATGCTCTCCTCTAAATTACTATAACTTTCTTAAGGGAAAAAGAAAAAAAAGACTTCAAGTTCGTCAATCTATGACATGGCTTCTTTTACCCACTAAATAAGTTGGCCTAACACCTTCCTTTGTAGTATGCGTCTCTCTTTAATGTTCCATTGGTTGCACAAGCAAACTAGAGTCTAAAAAGATGAAGTGCCCTTTCCTTACTTTGCTACTATACTAAAAGTCATTATGTCATCTAATTATGATATGCCATCAGCTGAGAGAGGAAGAGCATCAATAGTTGCAATATATGAAGAGATTCCAATAGACGTAGCACTTGTATTTCCATCACTACTATCAAGGTAGAATGTAATAGCTCATTAGCTTATGATATGAACATTTGAGTATAATGACACAACTATATAAGTTACCCTCCTTTGAGTTTGAATACTTAGTGTTAATTCCTTACCTTAAAGACTTATTAAAATCCTTAAAATCATAATTGTACCACCATTAAAGTGTAAAGAAAAGTACCCATGACTCATTAAGAGGCTGGCCTTACATGATGATTGTTACTTGTGATACTTGCCTCCTACAATACTCCTTACTTGTATTATTAATGCATGATCATGACATACTTGATGCATAAATGCATACACGCTTAATGCTCATGTATGAGCAATGTCTATCATGCTACACTTGGATGTAACAACCTGCTTGCATAATGTGAAGGATAACATTGTTTGAGCTTTTCATTGACCTTCTTTTCTTTTCTTTTTTTTTTACATTGTTGGAGATTATCACCACATAAGACTACTTTTATACAATACTTGTTAGATTTAACACCTTAATATGATCTTCACTATATGGTGATTGCTTTATATGATGCTCCTAAATGATTTCACGCCATGAGACTTGACATCAAGCAATTACTCTTAGCATGATCTTAACAATGTTTTAACCATGTTAGATGATGATGGCTCAAGCAGTTGTTGGTCTTCAAAAGTGGTAGCAATGATTGAGTGCCATTATTACTACATAAGAGAGGAGAAATAAAATTAAATGAGAAATTTCATTATGCTGTTGGAATGGAATCTTGAAAGATTAAACAAGGATTAAAGTTAATAACATAATGCCTCTTATAAATGAATAGTAGAGTTTAATGCTTAAATAACCCCTTTACCTATCACGATGCTTTTAAGCCTCTTGATACTACTTAATCCTCATCTCTACTTCATTCTCTCCTAATGTAATACCTTTTAAATATAAGGTGATGAAACTCTAATCATTAAGGCATCTTTTAGTGTAGTAGCTTGGAGTACGTTAAATTACAAAGTTAGGCGTGTTTGGGCTAGATAAATTTTAGGATGGTGACCTCTTAGAAAGCTATTACGTCAAGGGACAAAACTGTATAACATTGTATGCTAAAGCAAATAGTACTTTAGTAGGAGGAGTCCTGATTGAGTCATTACAAGTCGTATTAAAGCAATCCGTTGATCGAAAGGGTGGAGTCCCTGCTTAGCGGTGTGTTACACCTCGAAGTCACAAAATCGCAACAGTCCCACCGTATAAACTATTCTATGATAGTAAATAGCCTCACAGTACCTATCATAGATATAATTTACATAAGACATCGACGACTCCTCACTTTGAAGTAAATAGTCCAATTAAATGTTTAACTATAATTATGGTAAATATCACAAATTTTATTAAACATATATAATTATATGTAAAGTCCATAGAACTTTCCAGGAAGATCTAGTTAAACATAACGGTTTACTAAGTTTACGTAACAACTACCAGTCTTTCAGTTTTAAACCACAAAGGACATACTAACTACATATCCACTGCTAAGCCAATTGATCCTCATACCACTAACTTCAGAAGGACTAATCTCTGGATAATTGTATGACGGCATAATACTTGCAGTAATAAAAAATCAGGACCTACAAAAGGAACTATAAGGGTATGAGCAACTACAGCTCAGTAAGTTGAATTGGAGACTCATAAGAGTATATAAACACAAACAAGATTATCAAGTAATTATTTTAATACAATGCAACAATTAAGTGTCATCGCATAACGTAATCCGGTTCGTTGCAAAATCAAAGAAATTTCACCCGCTCTAATCCAAGTTGAGAAGTTTCCATGTTATGCAGCAGCTCACAACCAAACCCAGGTTTGTGCAATGGAGACCTCGCTCCTCCCGCGACTACCTTCGAACCATTGACTTCACCATCGCCGCGACCTCCTCTCCTGTCACTTAATTCAACTAAGAATGAAAAAGGGACCATTATGCAATCCTGTACTATCCCTTTCGAAGGGGTCGGTATTTGGTTGGAGAATCCTATGATCCCCTAATGAATTGCAATGCATAACATTTTTTGTTATTAGAATCGAATAAGATTAAATTTCATTTAGGGTATTCAACAATTTCACACCAATTCAATCAATCACATTACAAATTTCAGCACGCATTCAGATACATCAAACACATGCGTAAACTATTTACAATCACAACCATATACAATTCTAAGTCTCTAAGTACCATAAAATAGCACTCTAATACAGTAAGTAATAACCCAACTTACTTGGAGTTTCTCAATCGCCCGATCACTTAATTGTAAGCCAATTCGTCTCTAGATATCCTATAATACAAATAGCTCTTTTGAGTTCTTATACTTTAATGATTCACATTCTAAGTTACAATTTAGCTTATTTTTTCCATGTATACCTATTATTTACTAATGATTTATTCTACTCTATTTCGGGGTTCAGTTCTTAAATTAGATTTTAGTTTTGATTCTGGAATCTTAAATATGCTCAAATCCTAATGTGAAATTAATCACATTACGCTCAAGTATTCTAATATCCTATTGGGTCTTAATTTAGTATTATAAACTATTCGGTACACGCTAATCCTAATTGGGGTACCGGATTTATTCCCGATGTGAGAAAATCTTACTTTTTTTATACAATTACCTAAAATTAAATTTTGTTTTAGATTTATTATATTTTGATTTTTATTATAATATTATCTAAATAACCCTAATTTTCAGATTTATTAAATTTTCAATTTCTTATATTTCTAATTTTCTACAATTATTACCTAATTCCTAAATTAATTACACTTAATACTCCAAAGGCTAGGATTAGGTTTCTACATCAGATATTAACATCTCTAAACATCTAATTACTATCTAAATCAATAATTAATGTTTTAATCACTTAATTAACCCAAAATTACCCAATTTTTCCATCATTTTAAGGCTAAAAATTAACTTAAAAATTTTAAAAATTAATTTTAAAAAAATGGCTTCATAGCACTGTTCTATATCACTTAATCATTCTACAGAAAAAAATTGAGCTCCAAACTGCACTCCTAAGCCTATTTATTGCTAGTTCTAATTATGATCGGCTTTGCTTAATTTGTTAAGAACTCTATATTTTCAAATGTGATTAAACTAAATCACTATTTTTCATTAAATCTACATATAATACAACCTCAAAATAACAAGTTTCATAATTTTCTGGGTAAAATAACTAATTTTAAGAAATTATACAAAACCAAAGCAGATAAGGGACTTACCCGGTTTGATGCCTTTTGGCTGTCCAACTCCGATCCAAGTGTGTCGGCCTACTTAGGCAGTGAGTCTAGAGTGGGGTGGTAGTGGTGACACTGTCGCAAGTGGTGGTGGTGTGTTGGTTTGGCTCACTAGCCCTAACTGCACAGTTTTCCTTTTCTTTTCTCTGGTTTTTCTCTAGAATTTTCGAAGTTCTCTATTTTTCTCTGATTCCTAACTATCCAAAAGAGTTCTGTGAATTTTTTCCCTATTTATAGAGCTTGGTGATAATTAATATGCGTCAAATTAGATAAGACATTATCCAAATCCCTTAATTTTTTGCTTTTGTATTACTTGATTCTAATTGGCTAATTTTTCTTCTTCAGCTCCTGGCTTACCACAACCAGATATTCATCATTCCCTATCCTTCGGATTTTTTTTTATTTTTCCTCAATTAATTAATAATTTTCTTTAATTATTTACTAAGTTTTTGGCCAATTTAAGTAATTTCGCGTATTTTTATCTACACGTAAATACATGTGGAGTACATGTGAATATTCCTAATTATTAATTAGGTCATTCTATAATTTTTAGTATATATATAATCTATCTCTAGTAATTTATCAGTTATTAGATTACACTTTTCGCCTTTTCGATAATTAATAATTATTATACTTAAAATTTGAAAATTTTATAGTCTCCCATTTTATTACTTATTTTCTTAAATTCAAGTTTACGAAGTTATTTTTACTAGTATTTCTCTCCATAGTTTATAATTTGGGTTTGATCGAATCCTTTAACCGATCGCCCTAAACTTTATGTTCTAAGTTCAATCCTACGGTCACTTAGCTTAACTTTAAGGCTTACACAGTGGTTCTAGACGTATGTAACAAAACTAACGAATACATCAATTCTGTAAGAGCGATAGATTGTAATACCTCTTACATGGTAGGTGATAACTCTAATCATCAAGGTATCTCCTATTTTATTACTTATTTTCTTAAATTCAAGTTTACGGGGTCATTTTTATTAATATTTCTCTCCATAGTTTATAATTTGGGTTTGATTGGATCTTTTAACCGATTGTCTTAACCTTTGTGTTTTAAGTTCAATCCTACGGTCACTTGGCTTAACTTTAGGGCTTACATAGTGGTTTTAGACGTATGTAACGAAACTAACGATTACATCAATTCTGTAAGGGCGATAGATTGTAATATCTCTTACATGGTAGGTGATAACTCTAATCATCAAGGTGTCTTTGGGTATAGCAATTTAGATTACGTTAGAACTTCAAAGTTAACCGCACTTTGACTAAGTGAATCCAAAGATAGGTAACATCTTGGGAAGTTGTTGCACAAAGGATAAAACCGTGCGATGATCTACGCCAAAGCGAACAATACCTTGGTAAAAAGAGTTTCAGTTAGGTCATTACACCTAACCATCCCCTACATGTCATTCCAAGTTACCTCGCTAAGGTTATGTGTAATGTAAGACATATATTATATATACATAATCATTGCAATTGAAACCATATACCTACATCTAAAAATATTTAGGAAACTTAATTAGTAATAAGAGAAGATTTTCTCTATATCATAGCCAAGAGCTGGATGTGCTACAATGTCGATTAATTGGTTACTCATGAATGATAAGCTAACAATTTTAATATTATCAATTTTGGATGATTGGAAAAATTGATGAACAAAAGGATTATGCGCTTTTAAGATAGAAGTAATTCTTCCAACAATCCAAATATCCAACAACATATTCTCACAAATATGATTTTGAGTTTTATTCGGGATATGCATATGTTATATTTTTAGGTTTTTATAAATCTTATTCTCTCATTGTATTTGGCATGAGATTCTTACATTTGTAATGTGTAAACATTGGTTATTAAAAATAAATAAATATCATTCATATCAAAAAAGGAAAGAAATAACTATCATGGTTCTTCTCTACCCATGAACTAACTATTGTCCATATAAACACCATTAAGGTAGTAACAAAGATATTAATGTAAGATGGAATATATCTCTTGAAATATTTTCCAAAGTTGCCTTGATCACCAAACAATTCATAGAGTTCAAGTTAGATGTAATGGTTGGTTAAACATCTAACCTTTGAACATTCACATATCAAATGTCTCATGTAAACAAATTAAGCACAACAAAACTGACATATGGTGGTGATTGGCAAATGTAATACATAATGTTTAAGAAAATTCCTAGCTTTGTTTTGATTATTACATCGACATAGCAACCTAGGTGTTAATGTTGGTTGGAAGAAACATATTTGTATTCACTAATATAGGAAAAAAATAGTTGCATAACAAGTTATCAATAGAATATATAACCGTTTATACCCATTAGAAGTTGTAGCTTCATTTTGATTACGTATTTACAAGAATTACTATTTGTAGTCTATATATTTCTAAAGGTAAAGACTACATATATGCCATACAACATGAAAATATTTTTCTTAAAAAGTAAGGAAATAAATGCTACTGAATACTTTAAATTGATGAGTTATGAGGGAAAAGAATTTTCATATTTGTTTAGGAAAAGTTATATAGGTTGATATAAAGTATGTCCATCATCATTAAAACGGATATATCAAATTTGTGTGAGAATGAAATTATTAGCATACATTACTACCTTAATGTTTTCATATAATTGGATAGGTAGACTATGGAAATTTGATTAAACTAGTTAAAACCTCATACTATACACAAATTTAAATATAAGGTGTGTTCATATCTGTATATATTTAGAAAAAACATAAATTTAATTATCAAAAAAGAAATAATATATTTACATAAAATATTATCACAATCAACATATTAATAATGTGTGTTCATAAATTGTTTTAAATATAGTATCACTATTATAATTTAATATTAGCTATTAGTATTATATGATTATTGACATTCATTCTGTATTTATATATAAAATGCAATATTATTTGGAAGGGTTATAGATTTTTAAAAATACCTGGAGTTATATTATTATGTTAAATCATATAAAATTGCAGCTCTTACCATTATTTATGGAATGGATATAACTCATGAAGACATAGTTGGAAAAAAAAAATAGAATGATCAAAGGACACCAATAAAAAGTGTAATAGAGAAAAATTAAAAGTTATATAACAATAATATTTACAAAAAAATATTACTAATGAAGATGTACAAATAGCAACATTTTCTCAAATTATATATTATTATATCATAAAGCAAAGTAAAATTCCAATTGTCTACAAAACAATTGATAAAACAAAACAATTGTCAACAAATAAGAATTTGGTGGTAACCTGTTAGAAAAATATAATAAAGATTCTATAATTAGTACCTATAAATTTTCATTATTTTGTAAATACTAATTAATTCTTGGTAATTAACTAATACCAAGAGTTTAAAGTCAATCCTAGAAAATTTTGAAAAAGAATTTATCTACAAAAGAAAACAATTATCTAGTAAGTATATAATTTCAAAAATTAAACTTTTGCATAAGTAGAATACAAATGTAAAGAACATTATTGAAAATGACAAACATCTGATTTATCAAGTATTATCTAGTAATTTAAATTTTAATTTAAGTATAGACAAATAAAATTTCAAAGTATGTCCAAAAAAAGTTCTACAATATATAATGAAATAATGCACTCTCTAATTTTGCACGTACAATCTTTTTGTAGATAGGTAATATATCATTCTCAACTTCACATCAAACAATTCCTACACTTAATTAACTATGAAGACAATAAGGTACATCTAATAATGGAAAATAATTCATGCAATAACTTTTTTCATTTCTTTATTATAATATTTCACATCCAATTGTGTTTAGTGAAAACTTTCAATACCCACGATCAGTACATAATAAAAGAAAATAATAAGTTATAGCTAAATAATGTAATATCTTTACCTAATGAAAAGGAGAAAGTACAATGAATTATGGGCTTGAGATAGCATACGTGATTTAAAATATGAGAAATGGCTCTACAATGGGAGGTATAATGTTACATGGATACTTAGACTTTAAAAAATGTTTATTTTAATGCCTTAACTTTACATTTTCTTTTCATTTAAGTTCTTTGACTAATTAGAATTTAACAACTTAGAATCTATGCTTACAATAGCCATAAACTTTGATAAACTAGAAAACGAAGAACATTTATCATTTTTTTTAATTAAAAAAAATCTTTGAGATTAAGTTCATCACGTATTAAAATACACTTCCGTAAGTCTAAGGGGGTATTTTTACACCAATGTCAAGATTTAAGAAAGTTATTTGTAATATTTAAAAGTTTAAACCATTATATCTACATTGTGATCAAAGTTTAGGAGGTTATTTATAATATTTGAAAATATAGGAGATATATTTATACTAAGATCAATGTTTAAACTATTCACATACATTTTTCTTTTTAATTTTTATAAGCTAGTTTTTAACTTGGGGGAATCATAAGATAATTTGACTTATAAGATTTTGGTCAAATAATCTTCTTAGGATGAATGATATGATGTGTAAATAATCAAGAGAAGACCAGCATTTGCCATGGTCAACCAATCCAAATCACGGTTAGCTAAACCTAAGGCGCAACTAATTACTTCATGTTATTGTAGACAACTAAAGATGATACTACTTTACATTTCTCTTAGTTTCTTATTTCCATTTCTTTGAATTAGCTTCATATTTTGTTAATTAGCTAGAATTTGTTTATTTGTTAATTAGCTAGGATTGGTTTATTAAAACCTTAAATCCTAATCTAAATTCACAATTGATTGTGTTTGATTTAATTTAAGTTTGATCCTCGGATTTGGTTTTATCATATTAGTATTAGAGCTTTGAGAGATATGCTATCCATTGAAAAGTAGTAGTGTTGTTTTCCAAGTTTGTCATATCCGAAATTAAGGTTATGATATATAGTATATTAAAGTGACGGTTAACTGATTTCTGGAATATTAATTGAAGCAATGTGGTATTGCATTGGGTTAGAGGGTTGTTGAATTATGATGGAAGATTTGAACTTTTAACAAATTTAGATTATTAAGAGAATTATGTCATTCATGGAGTTCACATGGAATGATCTTAGGTGTGGTATTGAAAGCATGGTTATCAAAATCGCGATTTTACTAGTTATTTAAATGTATAGAATTGTATAAAATCATATAAAATAGGTACACTCATAAACTTGTAGAATCATACAAGAAATTCATAGTTTTACTAGAAGTTTGCATATAAACAATTTTACATCCATTTTAACTAAGAAAAACATTATAAAATTATAAACTCATAGAATTATAGTTTTGACTGGCAATTTTGACAACTATGATCAAAAGAGGAGACACGTATGTCATAGACTAATTTTCTAAGGTCCTTAGAATATGCCCAACATGTCCTTAAGTATGGGATATAAGATAAAGAAGACATATAAAAGAGGTTCCATGGCTTATTTGGAGAGAAAGGCCTAGGGCCGGACTTAAGAAAGATTTTAGAAGTTAGAAGGTTTTAAGAAGGTATCAGAGATGTCCAGATTTAATGTATAATAGTAGGTAGAGTAGGTAGGGTAGGTAGGGAAGGTAAAGTAAGTATATGATATTGAATTGTAACTGTTAGATTGAATAAATCTTAGCCATCCATTGTAAGGGCCCATTTGTATATATAGGGGGTCTCCCCTCATTTATAGACATTAAGTGGAATTAAGTTGATAATCAAAGTCTCTCTCTCTACTCTCTCTTTCTCTAAACTTAAGTATGTAGTTTTCAAGCTTAACTTAACCTTTCTCAGTGTAGTATAAGAGCGCTAAGTGTTGTATAGGAGTATCGAAAGGAATTCCGTCTGTGACAAGTGGTATCAGAGCCAGGTTTTGAAGAGAGAATGTCATCATCTAGAAATGAGAACAACAACTCCACAGTCAATGAAGTGGATGACCAAGGAGGAAGCCGAATGACAAGGTAAAGGGCTAAGTCTAAGGATTTGTTGAGTCCCCTTTCCACTTGGGTGGACAAGGTTGAGCTAAGTATCGTTAAAGCTAAGAAGCAACTGGATGACGATGGAGCTACCATGGATGGGTTAAAGGAAGAACTCCGAGGTGACCTACAAGGAGCTTTGAACCAAGCCTTGGAAGAACTGAGGAAGCATGATGGAGAGCTTGAAGAAAAGGAGGGTATCCTTGAGACCTGGATGGGTACATTGGAAGCTAAGGAAGAAGCATATGAAGCAAAAATGGATGTTACCATCATTGCCATGTGATAGGAGATTGAAAACCTTAAAAATCAGTTAGCAACATGTTAGGATACTATTGCTAATGGAGTAACTATCCGACTAGTCATAAGGGTAGAAGTACCAAAGCCTGCATGCTTTAAGGGGACACGATCTGCACGGGAAGTAGATAATTTTCTATAAGGAGTTGAGCAGCACTTTAGGGTGTTAGGCCTTATCAATGATGGAAGTAAAGTAAGGACGGTAGCCTTATACTTGAAGGATATAACATTGATTTGGTGGAGAAGGAGGGTCAATGAGATTACTTCATACTCGCACTTTGTGATGAAGTTTCGAGATCAATTCTCTCCCTAAAATGTGAGGAGAGAAGCTAAGGTCAAACTCAAGCACCTATAACAAAAGGTTAGTGTGAATCAATACGTTCAAGAATTATCAAAGTTGATGCTTGAGATATTGGACCTTAACTCGGATGATACTCTTGTTATGTTCTTAGATGGCTTAAAACCTTAGGCCAAGTTGGAGTTGGAACGTCGTAGGGTAGAGAGCATCTCAAAAGCCATTGCTATAGCAGAGGGCCTAGTGGAACTTCAAAAAGAGGAAGATTGGCATCCCATAAGTAATGAAGGAGAAGAAGAGGAAGATATGGAAGGTAGGAGATCTTCAAGTCCTCCAAGAGGAAGGAGGAAGATGGTAGATAAGAGAAGGATATGACAACTTAAGTGTTATTTTTGTGGTGGAATACATTATGCTTGAGATTGTCCAAAAAGGGAAAGATTGGATGCTCTTTTTGCGATGGACGAAACCAATGAAGACTATAAGGTTAAGCTTCGTACCATCCGTCTTATCTACGCCATGAAGTTTGAAGGTATGAAGGAGAAAAAGGGTTTAATGTATGTGAAAGCTAAAGTGGTAGGAAGAAAGATAAAAGCTATGGCAGATCAGGGGCCTTACATTTATTCATTTCAAAGGATGCTGCTTCTAAGCTTAGGCTAAAAGTTAAACGAAGTAAAGCCTGACTCAAGATAGTTAACTCCTAGGAACTCCCAACTTATAGGGTTGCTAAGAATGTAGAATTCAACATCGGGGATTGGTGGGGAAGGGAGAATATTGAAGTTGTCCTTATGGATGATTTTGAGTTTGTTATCTGTATGAACTTCTTAGATAGGAATGATGCCATTATTGTTCTTCAATCTAATTGCATTTTCTGGCTTAATCAGGGTTCTCAATGTATAGTCCCAATAAGTAGGAAGACGGGACAAGCAACAAAGTTTATTACATCAATGCAAATCATAGGCGAAGAGTCGATACTGATGAAAGGAGATAGTTTGACTTTAGTGGAGGAGATGGAGGAAAGAACAATTGATGAAATCCTAAAAGGTTCAAACCTAGGAAATGTAGAAAAGCAGGACAAAGCCTTAACAACTAAAGTTAAGACTAAAAAGAGTAAGGAGCTACATTGGGCTTTAAGAAGGGAGATTGTTAAGCATTCCCATGATATGGGCACATATAGAGAACCAAGGTCAAGGTATGGAGTGGATAAGAATTCAAGAAGAAAACTATAATGAGGATGTCGTTAGATTAAGTAGGGGAGAATGTCACAGTCTAATTTCTAAGGCCCCTAGAATACACCCAACATGTCCTTGAGTATGGGACACAAGATAAAGAAAACATATGTAAGAGGTTCCCATGGCTTATCAAGAGAGAAAGGCCTAGGCGTAGACATAAGGAAGATTATAAAAGTTGGAAGGTTTTAAGAAGGTTTTAGAGATGTCTAGATTCAATAGGGTAGGTAAGGTAGGTAAGGTAAGTAGGTAAGATTCAATTGTAACTATTAGATTGAATAATCTCGGTCATCCATTATAAGGGCCCCTTTGTATATATAGGGGGTCTCTCCTCATTTGTAATGATCCATACATTGAGTAGAATTGAGTTCATAATCAGAATCTCTCTCTTTACTTTCTCTCTCTAAACTTATGTGTGTAGTTTTTAAGCTAAACTTAGCCTTCCTCAGTGTGGTATAGGAGCACTAAGTGCCGCACAGGAATGTCGAGAGGAATTCTACCCATGACATGCGAATCTTATGTACAAATATGAAAGCATAAGCAAGTCGATAAATTTGAAGAAACATGACTAGAAATTACAATTTGCATTGAATACTCTTATGATACTAGGAAGTATAAAACAACCATAGACGAAGCCGTTACTAAAACCTTTAGAACTTATGGTAGAAAATATAAGAGGTTAGTGGAGGTGCTTAAGGTTAAACCTTAGAAATGTAAGATACCCAATATTGTAGAGGTTTTAAATAAAATAAATGTTGGGATTAAATTCAAAATTTCTAATATCATAAAATCTCTGATAAAAGCGATTAATATAAGTAAGGAGCTTGTAATGCCTCAGACTTAAGATACCACTTTAAAATGAACTAGAATAACTCCTAGATAAGAATGATTGATTTCTAAAAAAATAATTAAACCAAAAGACTAAAATTTTAATTATCCTAACTCATATGTTATTTTCCAAATAGCACATCTAATTGCTACTCTTCACATCCTAAAGTTAGTAATAAGTGTCTCCAAAGTAATTATAATCTTTTTGTTCATGCATATGAAAGATAATAAAGAGTAAGCCAAAACTTAGTATATAAAACCACAAGTACATATGCATGTCACACAAATAAATGGATCAACACGTTAATGCAACATAAAAAACACAACGGCCAATTTAATTATCTTTTGTTCGAGCCATCACACAACATAGGAGTCATGACCCTACTAAACTGCATAATATATATAAATAGATCATAGTTAGGAATTGCCATTGTGGACCCCATCTAAATTAGATACTTGGGAACTGCCACCTTCAACCTTGGTATTTCTTAATTTATCTCGAATAATTTCAAAGGGTAACTCTACTAAGGACATTGCCACCCATTAATCATTGAGGTGCTCCTAAGGGTTTTGCTACCATCGGCCTCTAGACTCAACAAAGCACAAGCAACAAGTAATCAAGAGTCAAATAATTTTTTAATCCATTTTTAATTTACTAACCTACTAACCACAACCAATAAGTATGTGTTACGTACCTAGATTGCTTTGATCAAAGGAAAAATATATAAACTCTCTAATACCTGTTACAGAAAACATAAACTTATTTCGATGAATTTCTAACTTAGAATATTAGTTCTTCCAAAACATTAAAATGTGATTTTAAACTTTTAATAATAGGATCCTGTTCTTAGAGACTTAATCTAATTAGAAATAAGGTAACATGATTCATGGACAAAAACAATTTTCATTAAATATAAGATAGATTAAGAGGTCGTATTAGGAGTACGGCGTACTTATGGGTATGCTAGAAAGCATGACCATGCTTCATATCATGCTTTTTAGCATGGGCAAGTTGCACATCATGATTTAACCATACACTCCTTCTTTTATCTCCAGAATTTGAAAACATTAGCCAAAACTCCTCAAATCCACATTTTGAAATCCTTCTCTCAACTAATTGTTATTCTCTTATCAACAAATACCATTTGCCTAAAAAGTCATCACTTCCTTCATAAAGCATCATTCTAATGTAGTCTTTACTCATTCAACAACAAGATCTTATGATTAAATTAAAACCCAAATTACCTAATTTCTTGCATCGAAATTCTAAGATCTCTTGCAATTCTCTTCCATTTAAGCACACTACCTATATATAATGGCACTAACCACATTAGATCATAAAGAAAACTTCTTAAAACCTTAAAAAAAAAAAAAGGACTTACCAATAAGGCCCCTTTAAAGTTACAAATTTTGTATGTTGCCTTGCATCTCATAAGTCTCTTTCTAGTGCACTAAGGATAAAACAATGTTAGTTTAGCAATAGATCAATGAAACTAATGAAAAGGGCTCACTTTCCTCTAATCCTTACCTTGTTTTCTCATAAGGTCTTCTTGAGAGGAACCAAGGATTGTTAATAGTGGGAGCTTTCATAAGAGAATAACAAGGAGGTATGGTTTTCTTAAACTAATAGGTTTATGAAATATTGGACTTCCCATAACACCCTTATTTAAATTCTCATCAAGTCCTTTATATCCTTAACCCTATTTATTAATTAATATGTTTTCTTTATTTTCCTTGGGTGTTACATTTAGGGTGATAAAGACTCTCAAAAGATGATGTTGCTTATAATGAAAAATTAAGCTTACTAGAGGTTGTAGAGAAGACAACTCATGAAGAGGCAATGGAAATGGAGGTTAATGAAATGATCCTACCTACAAAATTTAAGGACAACTAGCTGATAAAGTTCTTTAGAATCAAACACATGATTGATAGCAAGCCCTATGAATCTAGTCTGATAGTGTTTCTATTTTCAAGACCATCGTAAGTTCAACCATTGCATATCATGAACAATGCTTACAATGTTATGTTGTTATTAATCTAATCCCAATGAAATACATTGATTATAGAGTATGTGATATTAAATAGAGCGAGGCTTCTTTCTAATGTTACATGTTTGGATTAAGTGGCATTGTATATACGAACATGGTTTTTACAAGTTGTTATTTTATCCAAGAAGGCTCATGAAGCAATTTTGTAATGAGATTTGTAGCTGAATCTTCTTTAGGAGAGAGTATATATTATGCCCTAAGTCTAAAAATCATGAACCATGGTCGAAGTCATCTTTCAAGCAATGAGGATCCATTTAGAGAAGGGACAAGACTAGCCACCTTGAACCTACATTTTGTAAAATGTAATGAAATTTTATAATTTAATAAATGTTACAAGTAGTATTACAATAGTTTAAACCTATATGTATTGTGTGCTATGATATTTATTATTTAATACTCTCTTCATTTGTGGGTCAATCTTTAACTGAGGCTCATCAAGTAGAAGACTAATTTAAATGGGAGTGAAATAACAGCATAGAGATTTGAACCTACGGTCTATTACTTTAATATCATGTACAAGTGCAAATGTAATATAGTTTTATATTTCAATAATGTGTGTTAGATATGAAGATACATTGTAAAATGAGATTTTAACGTAAAGCATGAATTGCCTCTATTCTCTATGATCACATAATACCTCAAATTGAGGACTTCACGTATACTTTGAATTAACACACCAAATTGATGGCTCATGAGTTTGCCAATGTAAATACTCCCTTAATACTACACTAATTTTCACCGAATTGATTACAAATAATGAACAAGAGGAAAGGACGAATAAAAGAGATGATAATAAGATGTTAGGTTATAATGTAAGCTCTATTTATTGTCTTCAAATTGCTCTTGAACTTGCACTTATAAGCCTTCGAACAATTTAGGCCACTACTCCTTTCATCATTTGCATTTAATGCTTTAATCGACCTACATTAGCTATATTTTTTTATGAAAGATTCAAACCATCAATCCTTTTGAGTCTGTAGAAGCTATTCAAATTTTTATTCAATGAGAAGTCCTAATTATCAAAAAAAGTTTCGATCTTTTGTTGAACCTTGAAGCGCTTAACCTCTTAAGCATGAAATGGTTCTAACTCTGTAGAAAAGCTTAAGATCATTCCATGCAATTCATGTAAAGCTTTAGGAAAAAGTCCAAACTTTCTTTAAATGCTCTGAAACTTTCTTACTGAAATTAAGTTTACATTATTTTATTATTCTAAGATCTTAACTTATTTCCAAGATCAACCACTATAAATACTTAGTTTAGATCTACACTAACCATTTAATCTATTTGGGTTTATTAACAGTTCAAAAATCATTTTTGATGAGTAAATTGAATATTTGCGAATAACAAGTTTTTTGTGAAAAATTATTTGTTCAAAATTCTCAATGTAATGTTTTATCTCATCAAATTTAACAAAAACCCTTACAATTTATTACATCTTAAATAAGAGGAGTCAGAATCATTTTCCCATTTAATCTAATCTAAGATAGAAGCTAACCTCATGGCCACTCTCTAAATACAACCTATACTTAGCTCAATCGGCTTAAAAACATCCAATTTAGTTCCCGTTATATATAAAACTTGTGGTACAACTATCCAAAAAATTTATTTAGGAAGACTTGTAATACATTGCTTAGTATCAAAATGATATTTACTTAGTATATTTACATCCAAAAGTTTCAATTTTTCATACACAAATTCACAAAAGCTATAAGTTCTACATATTTACATACAAACAAAGTTGAATAATAGTGGAATATTATTCAAGAGGATTCTCTCCCTTGTGAGAGCTCTCTTCTCCCTTGTGGGTGCCTCTTGTACCCATGTGGGGTCGAATTGGATCTTCTTTCTTTCGTTCTTTCTTTTTCCCTTAATCTTGTGTTGATTTCTTACCTTTATAGTGTCATCTATTTTACATTTTATTTAGTCTTTATCTTTCATAGTGTATGTTATTGTCAGATCCTTTCTTTTGCCTTTTCTCATTATCGCATGTCCAATAGGTTGTACTTCTTGTTACGGGTGCTTGCTTTCACTGTCCTCTAATTGTTGTTAAGCAACGATCTTGTTTTCAGTTATACGGAGTCTTTTTAGTTTGTTTTTGTCCTAACCATACCATCAGTACTATCTTTTTGTCTTGTAGATCTTGATAACTCAAAATGGAGGCTATAGAATTCCCTAGGAATGATTAAGAAGAGATTGTTATTTCAAATCTTGAAGTCTCGAAAAATATCTAAATAGTATCTTATTGGGAAGGTTATTATTGAGAAGATCCTGTTTAAAAAAGCTATTAAATTGACCATTTCTCATTTACAAGAAAATTTGTTCGTTAAATGCTTATAAGATCAGAAAGTGTCATTGAAGATTTTAGAGTTAGATCCTTGATCTGTGATGAATTATACAATCATTCTTTAGAGATAAGATTCAAACAAAAAGTCGGATGACCTTGATTTCTCCATGTAACACATACGGATACAATTATATGATCCCCCTTTGCAATTTCTCACAATGGGTAGTAGAATTGGTAAGGTTATTAATTGGAAGATTGTTCTATCATTAAAAGAGATTATCTTTGAGTGCATGTCAAATACAATATTTTGAAGCCTCTTCTTGAGGATTTTTGTGTTTCAAATGGTGCTACTAAACTTAGAGTTTGGGTTCGCTATGGGCAGCTTCCTGACTTCTGTTTCGCCTACCGCATTATCGAATATACCGATAATGTGGGGTGAGATCTACAGCGACCTCGGATAACATATCGAACTGGCCTAATGAGTGGATTAAATCATAAGCTTGGGGAGAAAGACGGTCACCTAAGGAAAGTTGATGATACTGGGAAAAGTAGTATATTGGTTTTCAATGCCATTGAATTAGAGAACTCCATTAAGGAAAGTAAGAATATGGAGAATACTTCTATATGTGAAAAGAGGCAATTCAAAAGAGAAAGAAATGGGCGCTTCTAGCAAAGGTACAATGGAATACTGGTGGGAGAAGTGGAGAAGTTTTGGCAGATAATAAAGGGACTGAGGAATGTTCGAAATATGAAACCATCTTGCCCAAGCCCTTGGACTTTAGCCCACAATATTTAGAGGTTCAAAGGCAAGCCCAGTCCTTCAATTCTTTATTTGCTCGTACCCTAACAAGTTATGACAGCATGCAACTTCACCCAATTCTCTATCTTCTCTTCCCCACTTGTCAAACCTTGTGAAATCTATTATCTTCATAGAACCCATTAACAGCGACCATTCTCCATCAAAACTTAATTTTGTCGTCGCCTTTACCTACATAACTGAACCCACACAACAAGATATTCTAGATAAACCTGTGGTCTCCGGTATACCTACGAATCTTTTAACACCTTTTCTTCTTCTTTGTCGAATCCTAATCCTGTTTCTGCGTACCCTCAATCTTCGAATCTGGCTAATTCCAATTATTTCGTTGAAGAGCCTGAAAGTCCCATTAGAAACATAGCAAACCCTTTGTACTTACCTCAAGAGACAGATTGCTCAAAAAGAAATTCGTCCCTTATTCCTTCTTCTATAATGAAGGCGTTGAGTACCCTGTCCATCAAAAGGGCCTTGGAATGAAACCGAAGATGTTCGTGCAGTTGTGTGCATGAAAAAATTGAAGAAGTCAGTGGAGCACAAGGAGAGTATCAATGAAAGGAAAAGAAGCACTTGCAAGAAAGTCAGGAGCAGCATTCAAATCCATGGAAGGCAATCTGCTAAAGGTAAACTTGAGGTTGAAAGCCATTTGTTTGAAGTTAAGATTGATGAAGTGGAGCAAATTACATCTACAAGTTGTGTTGGCTAGCCTCTTTCAGCCACATGGTCATCATGATTGCTATTTGGTGGAACTGTTGAGGACTGGGTCAATCTTCAATAGTAAAGGAGCTTCAAAGAATGATTCTAAGATATAGACCCAACTTTGTGTTTCTTATGGAAACATGGAAGAAATCATCTTATACTGATCGCCTCAAAAGACGCTCTCGTTGTGATAGTTTTTTCTATGTGGAGCCTAGGGGTTAAGGGTGGTTTAGCGATATGGTGGAAGGATTGTTTTCAAACTCTCATATTTTACAACATTCCGAAAATGTAATTAATATGAGAGTTGTGTTAGATTTTAGGTGTACTGTGCAAATTTAATTTGTGGTGTTATACGATCGGTTGAGGTTCTAGGACAAGAGAGAAACCGCAGCTTATATTCATGATCCTTGGCTGGTAGTAGGTAACTTAAAAGAAAGAGGGAATAGATGGAAAAAAGTGAAGGGAATGTTTAACCTCCCAGGAAGATTAGAGCCTTCAATGACATGACGTTTCACTGCCAGCTTATGGACATTGGCTTCAATGGCCACCCATTTACTTGTTCGAATGGTAGGAGTGATGCCGCTCTTATTAAAGAAAGGCTGGATCATGAGTTAATTAATCAAGTATGGTTGCAGAAGTTCTTGATATGCAAATTACACATCTTATTGCTAAAAATTCAGACCACTATCTGTTATTAGTTGAATTGTACAAGAAAGATGTCGTTAGCCCAAGAATTTTTAGATATGAGACCAAATGGAAGTTGAAGAATGGCTATCATGATGTGGTTGAAAATGGCTGGAATTCCTGTGAGTAACCTACAGGTCTTTTGGGAGTTTTGAGAAAGCTGGGTCGATGTAGAAGGGACTTGATACACTGGAATAAACATAGTGCTGGTAATGAGAAGTGCAGGATTAATGAGTTGATGAAGCAAATTAACGAGTTACAGGGTAGACAAGCCAGCAACTCTAATCCTATTGGAAGAGAAAAAATTATGGGAGGAATTGGATGAGTTGCTAGGTCATGAAGAAATCTATTAGAAACAACGTTCGAGGATTAATTGGCTTAGAGAGAAGGATCGAAACACTAAGTTTTTCATCATTCGACTTTGAGGAGAATAGTTAGAAATAAGGTTTTCGGAATTAAAAATGAAAATGGTGAGTGGATGGGGCCTTCAAAGATCCTTGGTTGCTGAATGTTCCTGGATATAAATTACAAAATGGGACTGTTGGTGAATATTTAGTTGAGATCAGAGTAAGGAACATTAGAGATGAAAGTGGAACAGATTGGAATCTAGCTGTTTTAGATCAGTCTTTAACTGAAAATCAAAAGAAAGCCATTTTGTGGTAAGAACATGCAATGGGGGCATTGGATATAAAATCATGTGACCGAGTGCAACAAATGGCCAATATTCGGTTAAATCTAGATATTTATTTTTGCTGAAAAATAAGCCTTCTCTTATTTTTGATAGAGCAACTTCTTTTTTTATTCAGGACGAAATCTTATGGAAAGTTATGTGGAACTTGAAAGTTAGGCCAAAACTAAAGCACTTTCTTTAGAGAATATGTTGTAATGCAATTGCTTGTAATTTCTATTTATTTAAAAGAAAACTCCAAGATGATCCTCTGCGTGTTTTCTGCTCAAAAGTGGAGTCCATAGAGCATATTCTTTTACCTTGTCTATGGACTCGGATTGTTTGGAAATCTTTGTTTGGTTGTCATGTTGATTTTTCTCATGTGAGTGGGATTGAAGAGTGGTTGGTGGATTTGTCCAGAAACAGTTTTGCTACTCTGGATGAAGGCAAATTTTTCTTGTATAAAATTGTTGTCACTCAATTGCAATCGTGGAAACAAAGAAGTTCTTGTTGCATTAATCATTCTATACCTAGTGCAGAAGCAACAGCGTGCAGAATTGAGGCCAACATTTGAGAACACCACGTCTTACTGCTAAGAAAAGTTGATATCGAGATTCCATTTACTTCTATGGCAAACTTTTTCACTGTCAATTCATCAGTTTAGGTTGAGGACGGCAAGCTATGCCGAGTCTGAATCGATGCAAAAGGGTGTCTGTGAAACTCTCTTCATCAAATTCCTAGCTATGGAATCCACCTAAAAAAAGGGAGTTATCAAATGCAATCGTGATGGGTCATTTGTTTCCTTTAATAAATCTGCAAGAGTGGGAATTGTTGCTAGGAGTTCTAGTGATGTATTGATGGTTACTATTCCAAAAGCTATTCAGGCCAAAGATGTAAAGATGATTGAAGCTATTGTTGCTCTTGAACTTGAAAGAGGCTGGAAATAAGTCATTATTGAATCTGACTATAGTATGGTGACTGAAAGCATCAAACTAGTTAGAGGCATGTCTTTAGAAGGTCCGTCCTTTTATTTTGAAGACTAGATTGTATTATTCTTTGTTTAGTTTTATTCGTTTTAATCATGTTTCTCTTGATGCAAATAAGTGTGTAGATTGGGTTGTGACCTTGGGGAGAAAGGGAAGGAACTTAGAAATAAGGATCTCTTCTCCCCCTTCCTATTTTATCCTTTCTATTGTCTGATCAAAAGAGTACTTAAAATTCTCTTTGATTACCATCAATAATATTCATGTTTGATGGAAAAAAAAAAAAGGAGATAATGAGCATATGAGTGAGGAGAACAACTTTAGAGAAATTTTAGACAGATGGCCATAATATCTAGTTTTTTTGAACTACTAAATTTAGGATTTTCAGGAAATGATCTTGATTTTTTGTTCAACTTTATGACCAGGTTATAAAAGTTAAATGAAGTGAGTCCATAAAGTTAGTTTTTCAAAACTAAAGTGACATGAATTCTATTTGATGATGAATACAATTTATATATTTAGGTAATTGCTATAATAAAAAATTCTCGATTTAAGTTTCGTAATTTGAATGAAATAGTAGAGTTAGGCTAAATGAGGAGAATGACTTTAGAGAAGGTATAGATATAGATGACTACAATATCTAGTTTCTCTTGAACTACTAAATTTAGGTTTTTTAGGAAACGATTTTGATTTTTGGTTCGAATTTCGTAACCAGGTCACAAAAGTTCAATGAAGTGAATTCATAAAGTTAGTTTTTCAAAACTAAAGTGATATGAATTCTATTTCATGATGAACATAATTTTATACATTTAGGTAATCACTATAATGAAAACTCATAATTTAAGCCTCGAAACTTAAATGAAATAGTAGAGTTAGGTTAAAAGAATTGTGTAGTCCATAAGTTGGGGTGTAAATAAATCAAACTAGTGCACAATTAGCCTAAGCATATGCATTAAGGTAACCAACAAAAGCATAATAACCTAACTAGGTAAAATACATAATATAAACCTAATATCTAAAATTTTAGCCCATTTAGTAAAATAAATGGGCCAACCCTAAGGTTATGACTCTTCAAAACCAGTAAAGACAACATACAGTTACATGCATCTAAGTGCTTGAAGACATTAGGTTGGGGGTGTTAGGGAGAGAGAGTTTATGTAGGTGGGTAGGTGAGATTCTAAAGGATGCAACAAAATCAAAAACTAACAAATTAAATGTTAAAGAATTAATTTGGGAAATTAAAAATGAACCTATTACTAGTCTACCTTTTATGTTCGAAGCCTTCCTGTATAGTAGTTAATACCGGAGTTCTATTATTGATCACTTATAGATTCTCCCCCATAGGTATTACATATATGTTATTCTTACTTAAAAAATTCCAATAGGTTTTACTTAAATGAATTCCAATACTAGGCTATATATGAAAATTATAAGTCCTGCAACTAGGTATTTGGGGTTCGGTAAGTAAAGTTTAAAGCGATCGGATAAGTTGTCTGATTGAGTACAAATTTTATGACAAAGATAGGAATATTAGTAAAAGTAATCTTATGAGTTTAGATTTAGAAAAAAAAAATTAAATATTATAGTATTGAGTTATAAGTATATTATTCATTATTTATTGAAAATGCGTAAAATGAGTTCCAATAATTAATAAATCGATAAAGATAAACTATATATACATTGAAAATCATAAAATAACTTAAATAATATCTATGAGTATTTATTTGTACCATATATGTATTTATATATAGGTAAAAATATCCAAAATTACTTAAAATACCTAAAATATACTAAAATAAAACTAAATAATTAAGGAAAAATCAATAAAATTGTTAAAAAATGTGGAATGGTCTAATTATGGGGTGTAGCAAATTGGAAATGGAGAATGGAATTTAACCAATAGAAATCAACCAATTAGAAAGTGAAAAAAAAGAGAAGAAGAAGAAGAAGAAGAAGAAGAAGAAGAAGAAGAAGAAGAAGAAAATAAGGACACTTTGGAATCAAAAATCAAAAGAAAACCCTAAACCCTTCTATAAAAATCAAAAGACCCCTACCAAAACTTAGTTTAGTCAATTAAGAATCCAGAAAAAAATAGAGAGAGGTGAGAAGATGAGAGAAACCAATTTTACCAAAAATAGACAAATTATAGTGTAATTATGGTAAATAAGGATAGTGTACACCTAATGACTACTTAGGAGTAGACAGCTGCCACTATTAGGTAGGTAGAGCTAGCAATGCCGGTGAGTTCCAATTTCTCTCTTAATTTTGTTTTATTTATTAAAAATATCAAATAATAATGAAAAATTATGAAATTTAGTATTTTAAGATATTTTGTTATGTGGTTTATAGGGAAAATATTGTTTTGTTAAAATAAGGTCTTGAAATATATCATGCTTAAGAAATCCTTAAACCCAAATTAGTTTTCAATATGGATTTAAATGACTTTAATGATGTAATTTTGACTTCAAATTTTTTTGTAAACTATGTAAAGTGTTTATGACAGTGTTATGAAGAGTTTTTTTTTTTAATTATTTTCTGAAATTTTACTTAATTTTTATGCCCTAAAATAATGTATAAAAGACAATTTATAGGCTTAATTTAGTGATTTAACGATAGTTTGTTGAAAATTCTCATTTGATAAGTAATTAGGTATCTTAGAATGTTAATTGTTGATGTTGGATGGTATTTGTGGAGTTTAGGGTGTTAATTGTTTATATTATGCATATTATGTAATAATAATAAATGAATAATGGGTAAAAGTGTATATTTAAGTTAATTTTATGACTTAAGAATTAATTACGTATAAATTCTTATTTAGGGTATAATTAGATATCTTGATAAGTTACTGGGTGAAGAAGAATAATATTTGTAGTGTTAGAAATGTTAGATAAGTGATTTAAGTGTAAATTATGTAATAATACATAATACATAATATATATATATACATATATATATATAGGAAATTAATGAATAGAAAATAATAGGTTAAAATTGATAATATGATAATAATAATAATAACAATATACAATAAATCTTATATGAAATATAAATTTGGGTAATTATATGAAAAATATAAATTATTCTCACATTAAGAGCAAATTCGATAGTTAAATTAAGGATGGTGTATATCGCATGAACTAGAATATTAGTTAGGAGCTAAAAAGGGTATTTAGAATACTCAAGAATAATGTAGTTAACTTCACATATTAGTTTGGAAGGAATTTCTAGAGTTTTCATATAAAAACCATAATTAGAACCTAAACTAGAAACAGATTCAGAAACTAACCTAGAATAGATTGGTAATTAGTACTATATATATATATATTATATAACTTAGATAATTGAGCAAAAACTATGATTTAAAAGCTTATGTATAACAAAAATATAAATATCAATAGAATATTTATATTATAGGAACATGCGAAGATAAGTTGACCCTAAGACAAGTTGACCCTACGACAAGTTAAGTGAGCAAGTCAAGGATCTTAGGTAAGTTTGAGATCAATACATAACTATATTTCGAAGTACTATTTTGTAGTAATCGAAAGTTTAAGGTTATACTTGTTAGCACATGTAGATAGTTTAATTGTGCACATACTTATGTGTATGTGTGTTCTTAAATGTATTGTATACTATTCGCTTACTATATTGGTTTGCAATTGTTTTGTATTACGTTATATGGACTGATTACCTTAACTAGAGTTAATTAAATATATAACTTGTAATTCTAAATTGAACCTGTATGGCAACTCATTAGGGGAAACGTTTAAAATTCTTCAGCCAAATCTTGACCCTTTTGAAAAGGATGGCATTGGATAGCATAATTAGTCCTTTTTTTATTCTTAGTTGAACTAAGAGACAGGAGAGGAGATTACGATAAGGATGAAGATAGTAGTTTGAAAGTAGTTATGGGAGGAGTGGTATTTTTATTGCATAAACTTGGGTTTGATTGTAAGTTGTTGAAATGTGCGCTAAATTCCTCAACTTGGATTAGAGCAGGTGTAATTTCTCTAATCTCATAACAGATCAAATAACGTCGCACGATAGTATTTGCTTGTTATGTTGCATTAAACTAATAAGTTAATAACCTTGTTTATACTTAATGTGTAGTTTTAAGTCTTCATCTCAACTTAATGAGCGGTTGGTTGTTTACATCTCCATAGATGTTGCCGGTGCAAGTTAAGAAGCGGTTTATAATTACCTCAAAGCTAATAACTATTGGATATTGGGGAGTAAGATTATAAAATTGATGATTGTTTACATTTTTTAAGGTTTTTAATCCTTATTTTTATATCTTATATTATTAACGTATATATTACTTAAGTGAGGTTAGGTATTAAATCATATAATGTTACTTGGAATATTGAAATCCTAATTTATATTTTTCATACTTTCTTAGGTAAAAACATGTTTCATTCATGAATTGTTTACTTCAAAGAGGATTAATCGTGGACACTTTGAGTAAATCAAGTCTAAGATAGTGATTGCAATATCAGCTTCTATCCTAGAATGGTTTGTGACAGGAATCAGGCTACTGGACCTTTGATTCATAGCAGAGCCCAAGGACTGGAAGGCTTAATGTCATATCTCGGCATAGCATAGGATGTACTATTACATAGGAATACTTGTTGAAAACTTAACTCAACCTGCTCATTCATCAAAAGACAACTTTGTTTATATAATAAAGAAGTTTTTACATCAGAGTTCAAGTAGATATTCTGTTACAACTTATATATACAAATAATATTTATATCAAAACATGAACTATCTTCACAGTAATAGGATCTCTAAAATAGTACAAGCTCCATACAAAAGTTGTTGACTCTGATTCACGCTCTTAGTATATGTATCCCCCCTTAACGTTAGGCTCTTTACGATACTCTTAACCTAAGGATAAAACATTTTATCCTCTTAGCTACTGAAGCTGAGTGAGAGTAGATAACATGTAATGCAATATAAACAATATTACATATCATAACTAAAACATTTCAATCATAACTCGTAAGTTTAACTTTACATATGCATTTGCCTAAATAAGCATTTACTGCTAGTAGTGTAGCATGCTATACTCATGTACGTGGCATGCATTGGTACCGATATTCTATACCCTCTAAACTTCTTCTGTTAGTTGACATAGCCGAACATCTAGATGTAACGTCCAGGAACCTAGAGCAACAAGAAGCTGTCTAAGAGTAAGAACCTCACCAAATTGGACTACACACTATAATCTACCATTTTCAAAAAGCACAACAAAGATCTGCTTCGGAGTAGGACCCCTAACTTTACAAAATTAGACTATACATTGTAGTTCACCAAATCAAAGTGGCAACATTGCCAATTTAGACTACATATTGTAGTCTACCAAATCAAAGTGGCAATATTGCTAAATTAGACTACATACTGTAGTTTACCAAATTTGACTATTAAAATAGTCATAATGTTTGGGCAATACAATCTATACGCTTTCAAAAACTGAGTTCATAAAGCTATACTTTTTCCATAATCACTTAGAAGCCTCATCTTGAAATTTTTAACTTGTAAGTCCCTTTTTGCACTGTACCGTGCCCTGCCCTGCCATAATATGTAATAGCAACTCAAGAATATCAATCAACACAATCAATCTTTAAATTTTATTTAACCCAGTGATCTGATTCTGGTTTTCGAACTCTCTATAGCGGAATTATAGTATCTTACCTAGGGTTTACTTAAGTGAACACCTAGAAGATTGAGTTAGCAATCACTAAACTTCCTTAGTTAGCATAATCATTCGTAAGCATAAATCATCACCAACATGGCAACATAATAGTTTAACTAGAATACAATTACTATCATTCAAAATTAACACATCAGCATCTACTATAGTAACATATCAATTCACTCTAGATATACCCATATTCAATCAATACAGAATCAAACAGTATACAGTTATGAGTCGTAATATATCTACTCTAAGCATGGGTTAGATCCACTTACCTAAGCTTAGTAATAGTACAAAATCCTAAACTTCATGATGTGATCCTTCCTCACTTATCATATCTATAAAAATATGACACAGTTTTCAAATCAAGTATAGGTCGTACCCAAAAGTACTATAAGTTTTAATTTCCGCGTTTTAAAACTTCATTTGATCATATCTTACTCAATTCTTATCTGATTTTAGTAAACTTTATATCGCCACTATCATTATTTTGAGTACTATTAATATATATTAAGAATAAAAACTAATCAATTTGTTAAATATCCAAAAATACCCTTTTTTCATTACGATTCGACCGTACGTTACTTTAACTTTGATTAACTCAAGTAAGTTTTAGTATTAGACTAAAAACCTTAAAAATTATACTTTCCAAACTTGTCCAGCAACCTTTAATATATCCCAAAGTGTTCATTTGACATGGACTTAGTAATCATTCTAACAATACTAATTACGATATTACATATTAAGTTGATATATAGGTTTATACTAGGAAAATACATAATAAATAGTATATAAACCCAATTAATTTCATGAAAAATTTGATAGACTTACAAAAATATATAGTTTAATTATTGACCATGAATTACACCAAATTGGTTATTATCGATTTTTATGAAAATAGCAGTTTTACCTCGAAATAATAGAAAATTAGGGAAAATAAACCAATTTATGTGTGAGATAAAAGTTAAATATTCCAAATATCGTTATAAACATCTAGAAGTCTAAACATGTAGGGCTCATTCATTAATTTCATCAAAACTAATTATTTAAATAATTCGTTGAAATTAGCAGTTTTATTCAAAATAATTATAAAAAATAGTAAACATTCTTAATTTTGAAAATTATTGTTACCAAAATTAAATATATATATATATATATTAGGAGTATTATATACAAAAATTGAGCTTGAAACAATATCGTCTAATATTTATAAAAATTGAATTAATTTTCGTCCGAACAAGACATTTTCTCAAGGACCTTATATTTACAATAATTATTTCACTAAAATAAAATTAATAAATTAATCTAAAAATAAAATAACTCTAAGAAACCAAGTTTCGTAATTAAATAAAGTAATTTGATATATTTAGAAAAATTACAAAATTTCGACAAGAAATTTGATTTACCTAAACTGGCCGCCTCTATTTACCCTCCATCCACCTAACCTTGTCACAACACCTCCTCTAGTAGTGTTATCCTTGACCCCAAATGGCTATTACAACTGGACACCAATAGCCTATTGAACTAGCCTGATCAAATTCTGTGCCCAATTTTTAATCTAACTTTCTCATTTTTTTCTAATTTGTTTCAAAAATTTATGGAGTGTTTTTATTATATTTTTAGACTTTCAAAATGTTATTTTTGAAGTTTACAAGCCCTATTAATATTTTCCAAATGGATAAGAATTTATAAAAATTGGACATATGGCTTATACATGTTATTTTTTTTTTTATTTTTAATACATAAGATGTCATTTCCTCATTTCTTTCCTTTTGACTCATCATCCAAATTAATCATAAGCTGCTACATAGGTATGATGACTCATCCTTGTGTTTCTTTATTAATTTTCCAATTTTTTTCTGTTAATATACCTTATTTTAATAATAATTTCTTATTTTATATATATTCAATACAAATAATGCATATTCTATGTTAATATATGTATATTACATATAATTACCTCATTTATTATTTTTGTAAGTTAAATAACTTATCTCTAATATCTTGTTATATCTAAAAGCTCGAATTTTATGATTATTGGTTTTATCGACAAATTAATATTTTTTTTCAAATTAATATTTCTATATAGCTTATTTTGAGAAATTGACTTTACTTAAATTACTTCGTCTAACTTTTCTAACTTTACCGTGAAGTTTTAAATAAAAAAGATATTATAGCCTGGCATCCTAAATTTAGGAACTTGGATCATAGAGTTATTGAACTAGCTAAAAAAACCCAAGGTATTATACCTAACAAGGCAAATTCTTCTACTCCAGCCGACCCTTGTCGAAGTTGAATACTTCTTTGCCAAGTTACTCTATATGCTGAGCCGAAAAAATATCCATCTCTCTAAAGTATACCAAGTTGTAGATTACCAAAAGAATAGCCAAAACTTTAACGATTACTCACCCATGCCCGAGCCGACCAATGACTTGGCATCTCCCTTGCGGAGAAGTGGAGAGAGAGAGAGATTAGACTAATCTTTAGTCACCCTTGCTCAGACAAGCAACCTGACTATACACTTTTGTTTGCATCCTCTAACGATTTCGCCAATGTATTGCCACTATGTGTATAGGATCACAGGTAAAATCTGTTACACTAATCATTACTTTTCTTAAATATTCATTTTTACCGCTATTATATTCTTGTACATTACATCTTTAAGGAAATACCCTTTTTGTCTTTTCCTTTTTAAGCATATTGCTCTAAATTTTTTAATATAAATACCTCTTGTACTTGTAGCTGTAATCATGAGATTGAATATTAATACATTTGACATTTTTCTCTCATAAACACTACTTCATTTACATTCCTTCCGCATTTAGCCTAATTCTTAAGTAAGGCTGGGTGGTAAGTAACCTAACCGGATCATATCGTGCATCATATCAAATTATGTCGTGAGTCCTCGGAACTTCCATTGGTGTGTCATATTCATTGAAGCTATTTGTGAGTTTTTGCTTACTTTTTTATTCATATGCATCCTTTCGTACTTTCCCCATCACTTCCTTTTTAAGCTTTTCGCAAGCTTGGACCTATTCGACGATCGATCTTGTTTGTTCTTAGTTATAATTTACACCATCTTAGTATAGGAGTGGAGGTTTTGTTTAAGTTGTAGTTTGATTTTGAAGTTCTGCTTATACTATATTTTACATGTGTGAAACAAAGTAAGTTACTATATTTAGCTTAGTTACTGTGTTTACTAGCTATTTAGTTTATAGTTTAAAAGAATGATGGGGCCAAGTGTAAACGTTGGTGTTAGAGATGACAACAGTGGAGTTATCCACCATGGCCGATAAACTTAAGGGACCCCTAGGAGTACTAACGAGAGACTTGATGAGGTAGCTAACTTCTTGGTAGATTTGACCTGAGTTGTTCATGCGTAAGTATGTTGACTAACAGAGGCTACGTAAAACACCCCCTAAGTTGCTCAACTTGTTAGAGTTTAAAATCCAACTCAACAAGTTCGAGGTGGAGGAGTAAGCTGGCAAGTAAGACGAAGAATAGACCTGAGAGAACTAGATGAAAAGGAAGAGGATTTTGATGAAGAGGAAAAGGATTTTGATGAAGAGCAAACTCAAGCCCCCAGAACATATGACCATGCGAAGCTTTGAATTACGAGCTTCAATGGATCTGGGAATGCTGATGAATATCTAGAATAGGAAGAAAAAGTGGAGCATATTTCTTACTATTATCAGTACAAGGATTATGAGAAAGTGAAAACTACTGCTAGCACGTTTTTTGGATATGCCGCCATGTGGTGAAAGAATCTACAGACTATGAGGAGGTGAGAAGGCTACTGAAAGATCAACACTTAGCTAGAAATGAAAAAAATACTCAAAAATAGGTTCATGCTGGATACTTATCTGCAAGATACTTTTACTTAGCTTTAGGAGCTAAGGTAAGGAGGCTAAACAGTTTAGGGGTATGTCTAAGAATTCTAAATGCTCATGATTCAACGTGAAGTGGAGGAATCACCAGCACGAATAATATCTAAGTTTTACGAGGTGATATTTGAGACATTGTGAAACTCCAACGGTTTATTGTAATAGATGAAACCATTAGAATAGCCTAACAAGTTGAGAGGTAGAAAAGAAGCCGAATACCAACTAGAATGCCGACTAGCCGACCTAGATAGGGAAGTTACTAAGTTTTATCAAGTATCGAGTTGACTCAAAAGATGGATGTCCGAGTCGAGAAGAAAAGCCGACCTAATAGTAACGTATTGACCTGAACTTATGAGAAAAGGTAAGGATCTGGTAAGAAGATAAGCCAAATTAAGTGCTTCAAGTGTCAAGGGTTCAGACATATAGCTGCTTAGTGCCTGAACCGAAGGATAATGGTTTATCAAAGAAGACTTCCTACAGCTAGAAGTAGAAAGTACTAATGAGGAACTTGAGGAAGAGAATATCATTGCTGAGAAAGAAGATACCGAGAAAGAATTGATTGAAGAGGATGTGTCTACTGAAGACTTGGACCGGTTGATCATGGTTATTCGATGCACAATGAAAATGGAACCCTCACGCGAGGAGGAGCAGAAAGAGAATTTGTTTTATACCACCTATAAGGTAAATGATCAGTTGTATGCCCTCATTGTGGATAGTGGAAGTTACACCAATGTGGCATCAGTCGATCTCATTACAAAATTAAAGTTACCATTATTGCATATCCAAGTTCATACGAGTTGCACTGGTTAAGTGAAAAAGGAGCATTATACGTCACTTAGCAAGTACTACTGTCGATCACTATAAAAAATTACTCTGATTGGATCTTTGCAACATACTACTTATGTGCGCTTCCCACATGTTGCTAGCTAGACCATGGCTGTTTGACCAAAGAGTTATCCATGACGGATACCGAAGCACGTATACGTTCGAGAAGAATAATATTAAGAAGATTACATTGAACTCGATGCCATCGAATAAAGTTAATAAACTGTAGGCCAAACTTGCTCGTGGATCAAAGAAGGCTTTAGTAATGAGTAGAGTCGAGCTCCGAGAGACCCTTAAGGCACTTATTAGAGATGAAATAATGGAGTGAATTACCCTAGAAAATAAGGGTTGCTAGACGAATATGCCAACCTGTTCCTATAATAGTTAACCAATAAGTTACCTCCAATTGGAAGCATAAAATACTGAATTGACTTAATACCTGACATTGCACTGCCGAATAAGCTTGCCTATTAAATGAGCCCCGATTAGGGTTTTAAGCTCCAACATCAACTCAATCAGTTATTAGAGAGAGACAATATTAAGGAAAGTCTCGGCCCCTATGTTGTGCTGGTGCTTCTAGTCCTGAAAAAGGATAAAACTTAGCTGATGTGTGTAGATAGCTGAGCCGTGAACAAGATCATAATCAAGTATAGGTATCTTATTTCAAGACTAAAAGATATGTTAGATGAGCTAAGTAGAGCTAAGGTCTTCAACAAGATTGATTTGAAGTTTCGCTATTATCAAATCCGCATGAGGTCAGGAGATGAGTGGAAACTGCGTTCAAGACTCGATATGGACTTTATGAATGGATGATCATGCCCTTTGGTTTATTGGATGCCCCAAGTATTTCCATGAGACTAATGAACCATGTACTAAGACAACTGATAGGGAAGTGTGTCATAGTGTACTTTGATGATATCTTGGTCTACAGAGCCAACATGCTGAGTCACTATGAACATCTCCAAGCCGTACTGGATATCCTCCGTATCGAGAGATTATTTGGCAATCTCAAAAAGTATTGATTTTGTTAGGAGGAAGTGGTATTATTGGGTTATGTAATAGGTAGAGGAGGATTAATAGTAGACGACGAGAAGATTCGAGCAATTGTCGATTGGCCAAATCCTACTACTTATGTTGATATAAGGAGTTCCCATGAACTGGCTTCATTCTACAAAAGATTCATCAGGAATTTTAACACCATCGCTGTACTACTTACTAATCTAACAAAGAAGAACACCGACTTTCGATGGAGAGAAAAGAAGGAGAAGAGTTTTGCTGAGATAAAAGAAAGATTGACTTCTACCTTAATGTTAGTTTTACCTAACTTTGAGAAGATATTTGAGCTAGAGTGTAATGCTTCAAGCATTAGGGTAGGTGCTGTCCTAATACAAGAAGGTGGGCCAATTGCCTTTCATAGTAAGAAGCTTAGAGGATCTCAACTAAACTACTCTGTGTATGACAAAGAACTCTTGGCGTTGATTCGGGTACTGCAAGTATGGCAGCATTATTTACTGCCGAGAGAATTGTTCATCTATACTAACCATGAGTCCTTGAGGTACCTCCAAAGTCAGACCAAGTTATCGAAGTAGTAGGCGAAATGGGTTGAATTTCTTGAAGGATTCAATTTTTTAATAAAATATAAACAAGGATAGAGCAACGTTGTTATAGATGCTTTTTCGAGAAGACATGCACTCCTAAGTGAACTGCAAACTAGATTATTTTGGTTTGCAAGCATCAAAGAGTGGTACTCTGAGGATCTACACTTTAGACCTGTATTTGTGCAATGTGTCGATGGAAGAACAGTGGACGGGTACTATGTAGAAGATGGCTACTTGTTATGAGGGGGAAAATTATGCATGTAAACTTGTTCATTACGAGAGCTACTGATCAAGGAAGTCCACAGTAGAGGACTGTCCGGACATTTTTGAGAAAAAAAATAACATATAAATTGCTGAGTAGTTGATTGTTTTGGCTTAGAATAAGGCAAGATGTTCACCGAGTTGTTGAAAACTATGCCATGTGCAAACGGGCTAAGTGCTAAGTTGAATAAAGGAAAGTAATGCCATTGTCTATTCCGAAGAAGCCATAGACTTTGTTCATAGACTACTACGAACTACTTGAGGCAAAGTTTTTGTAATGGCTGTCTTGGACATGTTCAACAAGATGGCACACTTTGTACCCTTTTCCAAGACTAACAACGCTTTTGCTATTGCTCCTCTTTTCTTGTTGGAGATTATATGGTTACATGGCGTACCAAAAAGTGTAGTCTTCGATAAAGACTCGAAGTTCTTGAGCCATTTTTAGAGGACCCCGTGGTGTTAGATGATGACCAAACTACTATTCAGTACTTCCTATCACCTCCAAACTAACGGCCAAACAGAGGTGGTTAATTGTACTTTAAGATCACTACTTTGACCTATAGTGGGCAAGAACTTGGCCGATTGGGTCGAGTTTGCTTACAACTAAGTAGTACATGACACCACCAAGTAGACCCCTTTTTAGGTTCTCTATGATTTCAATCCTAAGTTGCCCCTCAATCATACCCTTATACTTGTGCCCATGTAAGAAGACCTTGATGTAAGAGCTAAGGTACAATCCCTTCAGCACATCTACAACAAAGTCACTCAGCACATTGACCAAGCCGTTAAACGTATGTGAAACATGGCCGAGGGTAGGACGATGAAACATTTTCAGTTGAGAGACTTAGTGTGGCCTCACCTAAGTAAAGAGAGATTTCCAAGAAAGAAGAGAAACAAACTATTCCCAAGGGCTAAAAGATCTTTCGAAATCCTCTAAAAGATATATGATAATGCCAATAGATTGGAGCTGCCTGAGGACTATGGGGTTTCTAACACCTTCAAGATTGCCAACTTTAGTTCATATCACTCCGACGGAGAGCTAATCGAAGAACATTTGGATTTGATCCCATATCCAAATCAACTTGGAGGGAATGATAAGAATCAGGCTATTAGGCCTTTGACTCGTAGCCAAGCCCGAGGATTGGAAGGCTCGACAAGGTGGATTCTTTTGCTCCAGTCGACCCCTGTTGAAGCAGAGTGCTTCTTTGTTGAGTCACTCTATATGCCTAGCCGAATGACTGCCCATCTCTCTAAAGTGTGCTAAGTTGTAGATTACCAAGAGAACAGCTAAACCTTTCATGATTATTCACTTCCGCCCGAGCCGACCAATGACTCGGCATCTCCCTTGCTAAGAAGTAGAGAGAAAGAGACTCGATTGATCCTTAGCCAACCCTACTTAGATAGGTAACCTGACCGTACGCTTTTGTTCACATCCTCCAACAATCTTGCCAATGTATTGCTGCTATGTGTACAGGACCACATGTAGAATTTGTTACACTAATCATTACTTTTCTTGAACATTTATTTTTATCCTTTTGTATTCTTGTACATTATTTCTTTAGGGAAATATCCTTTCTATCTTTTCCTTTTTAAGCATGTTGCCCTAAATTCTCTGGTATAAATACTCCTTATACTTATAGTTGTAATTATGAGATTGAACATTAATACACTTGACATTTTTCTCTTATAAACACTATTTTGTTTACGTTCCTTTCACTCTTATCCTAACCCTTAAGTAAGGTTAAGTAGTAAGTAACCTTACCGGACCATCTCGTGTGTCATATCGAGTTATGCCATGAGTTTTTGGAAGTTCTATTGGTACGTCATATCTATTAGAGCTGTCCGTGGGTTTTTGCTTACTTTTTCATTCGCATTCGTCCTTTCTTACTTTTCCCATCACTTCATTCTCAAGCTTTCGGTAAGCTTGGACCCATTCAATGATCGGTCTTGTCTGTTCTTGGTCACTGTTTGTACCAGTTTGCACGGTGTGATTATTAAGACTTTACTGCTTTTGGGCATGATAAAAACAATAATGTTATGTTTGGTTTAGCTAAAGTTGTACTTGGCTTAGATAAGCGATTCATGCTCAGTAATTTAAGATATGATATGATGCATTCATGGTATGGTATGAAAAGGACCTACTGGCCGATTTTTACCTAATAAAAGAGATTTTTTAACAATAAGAAATTTACTTGGTTAGAAAAGCTAGGTTTTGAATATACAATTTTGCATGAAATTAGAAGTTTTGCTTTTGGTCACTCGCAACCAATTAGGTTACTTGTGCAGTATTTTTTACCAAGCTTACCTACTTAGTGAAAGCTTTATCTTCGATTGCTTAGTAGGAACAAGTCAATTTTCTGGACTTTTGTTGGGCTAGATTATTGGTTTTTGAAGGTCTTTCTCTTAGGTAGTTTTGGTTGCTAGCTAAGTTCTTGGACTTTGTATTAGGATGTTTGGTGATGTTAATTAGTAGGATGTAGACTAATATACTGGACAATGCATGTTACATGCATTAGCATGAGATGCATTTTATATGTGAAGGTTCTAATGAAGATATATACTGCGTTATGTTGGTATATTTATTAGTAATAATACTTATAGTTGTTTGTATTATGTTGCACATTGATTTATCCATATATTTAGCTTATAGCAATAATACTTATAACTGTTTGTGTTATGTTGCACATTGATCTATCCACATATTTAGCTCAATAGTAAACCGAGGGGATACTTGTTTATCTTTAGGAATGAACTCAAACAACCACCATAGCCATTGACTTTCTAAGATCGTTAAGTCGGCAATATAAGTTTAAGCTAATATTTTGTAAATAGGTTTTTATGTTAAAAGAACGAAGTAAAAAGGAAAATAAATACTTATAATCCTTAATAGTTGCCTACTTTTTCATTTGATTGTCGAGATCTATTTAGTTTGAAATATTCTTAAAATTCCTCCATTTTGAATTCAATTTGAACAAAAAAAAAGTAAGATATTTATTTTATTAGTTATCAAATGACATGTTAAAACAAGGTATTATAGTAAGAAAAGAATGGATAACTTGGTGATGGGTATACTTATTAACAGACTCTTTTTCCTCTTCAATCCAATTAGTTTATATCTTTGACCTATTTTTCCCTTAATTTGAGTCTTTGAAATTTTTACATCTTTACAAAAAAATGGACTTACATTAATTTAATTGAAATTTCTATCAATTTATGACATGTATTAGATTGAAATTGGTCAACAATGATTAATTTAATGCGATGATAATGTAAAATATGTTTAAATCACATAATAAACTAGAAAGAAAAATTAAATATATTTAATTATATAAGTAATAAAAATAATAATAATATAAAAATCAAAAGTAAGAAAAAATACTTAGGAAAAATTGTGAACCTTAGTTACCTTGATTGACTACTCCAAGACTAGAAGTTATACATGCTCAAGAGCAAAAATTTTGATAAATTTAATAGAAATCATATTTTTGTAAGGCATAAAAAAGATTGAGACTTAAATAGAATGAGTAAAAAAAGGTTAAGGATACAAATAGAATAGTAAGTAAATGTTGATAACTAAAAGTATATATTGTCTAAAAAATATATGTTAGTGTATGTGCTTTTGAATAATTATAGCTCATTTGTGTCCACCCCTTTCTTATGAAAGGTATTATCACACTTTAGTAAGGGGTTCCATAGTTGGTTGCCCTGATAATGACTTCTTTATAATAAGGAAAAAGATTTTGTTAGGAGGTAATTGTTAGGAGTAGAAGTAAACATCCAATTTATGATGACTATAACAAATAAGCTTGATTTTTAAGTATTAAGGATACTTTTAAGGCTAAAGAAGTTCAAAGAGGCAATTTTGAAATACTTAGTAACCGAATAAAGAGAGTTTAAATTTGCTCAAAACAACTACTATGAGTGAAGTGTATGGAAGAAGATTACTTATGGTCATTGTATGGTTTGTGTAAAAGGAACATGTGAATGTTTCACTTGAAACCTACCTAGGATGACACACATATGGTGTTTCATTGAAATATAAATGGTAAAAAGTAGAATGCTATAGAAGTATTTAGTCCCACCACAAGAGTTATGCCAAATATAAAGATATATGAGGTAATAAATGTTGGTGTGGGAACAACTAAGTGTTGCTCTTACAACTTCCTAATATAGGCAAGCTAAGTTGAAGGTCATTTAGGAACTCATGGGCTTAGCATAAGCATAGAGGCTATGATCCGACGGGATTATGCTTAGGAGCTTTAAACAAAAAAAATTTAGGTTGATGTGATCATTATTTGAGCCTTTAGCACTAGTCAAATGTTAAGAAATAAGCTAAAACAAGTCAAGCCCAAAACTTGTAAGTTTCCCCATTCTACAACTTGAAATTAAAGTAAGAATTGTAGAATTTAACCATGCCATTTAGTTGCATATTCCTTTGGCAAGTTATCATCCATGGTAAACCCCTACCATCTAACTGGTAAACTTGGTAATTTAGTTATAGAATACACCATGCTAGTATTCAATTAATAGAAGTTTACCATTTGGATGATAAATTCTATGAGGCAACCTTTAGAGTGTGTTTTGCTTAGTTTTATCTTATAGGACTTGTTTTTATTTGTAGATGTGCTCTTACTATGTCCTAAGCTTAATTGTAGTTGTTATTCATAAGATTTGTGAGTTTAGTCATGTAAGAGACATTTCTTTTGTTATTTTTTTTGGATTATCGACTATTTAGCCTCTTTAAATCTTTTAACTCCTTATTAATCATTATCGATTGTGGCAAACCAACTATCTAATTCCATAAGTAATATTGGTTTCTATTTAACACCCTATAATTATTTTAGTTATCTAAGTTATATTGATTGTTGATTTAAATACAAACTAGTTCACAATTTTTTTTTATGTGCTAATGAGTAATATCTAGTTTAGTTCTATACAAATCCCTTTATCTTTGCATTTCTATGCAATAAAAAAAAAAAAAGAAAGAAAGAAAAATCACATTTTTTTCATTCCTTATCTAACCTTAGCATGCGTGCATTTTATTTAAGTTGGTTTCCCTATTTAACACATCATAAACTCTACCATTTTTACAAAGTTTATGGGGACTTCAACACTTCGAATGCTTCATTTAGCTAATTTTATGAGTTTTTATGCTTGCAAGATAGGATTTTAGATAATTGTAAGAGAGGTTTTTATTTACAGTTACTTCTTAAAAAGGTATGGGCAAGGAAGAAATGTTGTTTGCTTTTAGAGATCAAACAATTAAATACTTCTAATTGTGTGGATTGTTTTCAAAATTGAAAGTAAAGATAATAGACTTAGTTTATGGAGAGTTTGATGGAGGATTTGGACATGGAAAGAGAAGAGATTAGATGTACCCTCTTTGTCATCATTTGGAGTCTATAATAAAGCATTCTTTTTTTTTTTTTTTTGGAGGGAGGTGGTTGCAGGGAGGGAGGGGAAATGTAGTTTTTGTTTTTAACATTTATTCAATTTTTTTGTTTAAGTCTTTACCTTGTCTTTCCTTCTATTTAGGTTCTAAAAATTTTTGAAATCTTATGAAAATGGACCTCTATTAAATCCTTTGAAGTATCCATACAGCTTGAATGAGTATTAATGTCTAATTTGCCTTAACGTAATTAGTCAAGGTGGCTGGGTTTTATACAATTATTTTCAACTCTTTTTTCTTACTTTTATTTATCTTTTGTAATTTTATTATTTGTATGATATTATATAAGTAAGTATATTTGAAGTTATTTTTTTATTATATTATGTAATTAAATATATCTAATATTAAGGTAAATTATAGTAATGGGTATAAATGCAGGGACCACATGCGTGCCACATGTGAAGTCAGACTATATGTAATTAGGGAAATGATTGAGTGTCTCGTACGAGATGACCAAGAGAAAAGTGTAGAGAGGAGGAGTAGATGATCTTAACAAGGCTTTAATACTTCAGTGATAGACAAAGGAGCTCGAAGACATTAAACTCTGTTAATGATGAAGAACGGGGTAATGTTTCTTAAGGTATTTGAGTGTTTGATCTTTTACAGTAAGAATCTGGTAGAGTAACAATGTTAGTACCAATTCTCTCCCTATTCAAATGAGGGAAGGAGAGGTGTATTTATAGAGAAAGGTCCTTGATCTCATCCGCCAGATCTTAATAACGATCAAAAGCTAGAATCAATCCCTTTTTTTTTAATGGACTTGAGATGGGCCTCTTTTTTGAGCTTAGGCTCAAATGACCTTATTCTATTAGTATGAGCCAAGTTGAGAAAAATTAGATCGGATGGATTGATATAACAGGCCCTATTCCAAACCCATCATACCAAATCTCCCTCGATCATTTCAATAAGTTATGGTCTTGGCTCATCGGGCCTTGTCACCTTAACTTTATGAGTCAAATCCATTTAATTAATGGGCTTAAAGCTCAATATTGAATTTAGCCTTTTATATTTTATCCCTTGACCAAAGTCTTTTAGATGGAGTCTTAAGGAGCTTGGGTATCGAATAAGCCTTTCAAGCAACCAAAACGTTGCTTAGTGAGCATGTACTTTAGAACAACTATGCTGCTACTAACGCATTTAATTTACTGTGTATGTATGTGCATATATATATTGGTGATTCACAAGATAGAGGCTTAGCATAATGTCACACAGTAACTCGAGAACTTTTCTTAGTATGCAGTTTTGTAGCACCTATTAATTGTGTGCCATGTTAGTGCACTTTGCCCCCAAGGCAATGAATATATATACTAAGGACGCTTTCTCTAATCATTGATTCACTTGACCTTAAATCAAATAATTCCTTTCAATAGACTTGTGCACATTGTCTCCTTTAATGGATTAATTGTCATGTTATTCCTTCACATCGGAAGTTCTTATTCCCTCCTCTTCGAGAATAAATTCCACTATTTTCCATGTGCCTTTTATCAACTCCAACTTTTCATTCTTCATGAAGCATATAACTAACTTGATTTTTCATACCAACATTCTTCCAAAATCATCTCACAAGGGTGTATAGTTAAGGCGATATCAGAAAAGACAAACACAAGTACCATGTAAGCTAAAGTTGAAGGAGGCTTCTTCTCTTCTTCTTCTTTAAAAACTTGTTTGCTTTATGAAATCTTCATTACTTGCTATTGGTGTAACAACAATAATTAAAACTCGTTTGCTTTATGAAATCTTATTGGTGTAACAATAATAAGAGCCACAACATAGAGTCATTTGTAGCATTGTTTCAAGTACAAATGTAAGCTCCATATTTTGAATAATCAAAATAACTACCTTCCCTTAGTCGGATTCATCTATTAAGTCATAGGGGTCCACATTTGCTATACTCATTTTGCTATTATTTTATTCTATTTTATTTTTATTAATCATATGCTCCAAGAAGACCATGGTAAGAATAACATACAACGTACTGTTGTTGTCGTTATTTTATAGCTTGATTCCAATATGAATTTGGCAACTATCCCTTAACAATACTCGTTACGGTAAAAGACAAAGGACAGGTTTAGTATAATTCTTTGTTCTTATTTCTTCGTTAGGGCTCTGACATGTATCTTCCACTTTTTTCTTTTCTGTTGTCCTCAGAGTGGACAATCCCACAAATGCAGCCGTATAGCAGCCAAGTCAGAAACAAGTCCGCAAGAGCCCCTCTTCTTTTCCCCTTTTATATCCGAGAGTGAGTAAGTAAGGCGAAATGAAGCATTTTTCTTTTTTTTCTTTTTTTTTTTCAGGTAAAGGTTCACGACCCGATGACTCTTCTCCATCGTCATTGTTGTTCACAATGCACATATATTTTCTTTTATGTTCCTCGACAATATCAGCAGCTCACTTAAGTTGATTTTTTCATCCTTTTTCTCTCTCTCTCTCTCTCTTTTTTTTTTTTCATTTTTCATATCAGGAGTACAAATACTAACGGAGTCGCACCAAATTGGAGAGAGGGAAGAAGTCCGTAAGTTGTCGAAGACCAGCATGGCGATTGGTAGTTGTTGAAGGCAGACAGAATCACCTGGAGTTCCAAATGCGGTGCTGGTGGTGTTTCATCTGTTGTGAAGGTGGACAGAGCAATTATCAAAGGCAGACGAGATTACTCGTAAGTCCTAAACATTGGACCAGTAGTGTTTCGTCTCTTGGTTCGGGTCGACTCCTCAAAGAAGCTTGCAGCTGAGTTCTTATCGTGGCTGCACATTGTGTACGCCTACAGGTACAGGCAGTTCTCGCTTCCTGGACATTCCCTATTTTCATCTTTATCTCTTTCCTATGGTTGTCTCTGACATTGCCCTCCCCAGTACCATAAGAATTTAAAGGTAGGCATGTTGGCACCCTTCTTTATTTCTTGGATATCGCCTAATAAGTATGCTATGATCTTTCGGTTCATTATCTCAGCACCAGGTCTTTCTTGTAAACTCTAAAGCCCAGTAAAGAGACCTTAAACTGTATTGTGGCTTCTAATTAGCACCATCCTGAAGACACTCTTCAGAATCTTTTCTTGCAGCCCTGTAGGAATGCGTTATATATATATGCATATATATATATATATATATATTCACCAACTCTATCTTTGGTGGGCTATCATCCGCTTAGCGACTAATAAACAACGCTAGATCGTCATCATCCGATACATCATCCGTGAAGTATATTGTGAATCTACTACGTACAGAAAAAAGGTAACTTTCGCTTTCCAGCATCAGTTGCAAGATTCATACAGGCGGATATCTTGAAATTGGGATGCCTTTTAATATAACTAGCATCTCCTCTTTCAGCTAGACAAAGAGATCCCTAATCCCCTTCAAGGACAGCAGTAACTCCTTGCAAAATTTCTGGAGGAGCCAAATTAAACTCATCTAGCAAAATCCACTCACCATTTCTAAGAGCATTTATAAAGGCTCCTTCATCAGAAGAGAACACCATTCCTGCTGATCCAATTTACCTGTGTGCTGCTTTTAGCTTAAAGGAAAAATTCTCCCATGCCTCAATAGTTTCCTCATTTGATGTTTTCTTTCGTTTTTCACCAGGCTTATATACTCTAGCCTCCATTGTCTTATGGAAGAATTTTACACCCTTACTCATACCATTTAACAAAACTTTCCGTTTCTTATCACTCACATGCTTCCTTAAGCAAACAAGAAAATCAACACTAACCTTCATCGAAAATGTTTTGGAAAACGGGTCCTCATATTCATGATATAATGGAATGCATACATATTTTGCATTCATTGGCTTAAAGTCCCCCCAGCGGATCAGCAATATCACTTTGTTGACTCAGGTTCAAATCTGTGAGCCTCTAACCTAGCCTTAAAGTCCGGTTCTGCACAAGTGTCGTCTTTCCTGTACTAGTTTCTCCCACCAGGAGGACAGGCCCGTTGTACTTGATGGAGCATGCATTCTTTCAATTGCATGTAAGGATCTATAGATCTCTACGAAAGGTTTCTTCTAATCATGTAGTAGTGCTTGAGAACGAGGGAGAGAGATGCGGCCAATTTTAACCTCAGATGGCACGTCTCGAATCACGGGCTTGTAGACAGGATATGAAGTCTCTGTGTCTTCAATAGGAACTGCCCTGGTCTTTGCAGTCTCCTTTCTTATAGTCATTTGCTCTCAGCTGTCGTCGAGAAGGCTGCGAATATATCTATGCCCTCTTCATATATGCAATGACACACATAAGTTGATAAACTGCCCTCCCTAATTCCGGTAACACTAAGTTAGTACAGGCCCTCGTGATGCTTGTGAGCGTGGCCTCATTTGCCACAACAATCGAGTTCTGAACGACCAAATCTTTAGTCCTCATCTCACTGAAGACATCCAAAGAATTTTGCAATTCACCCCACTTCGAGTAATTGTCAATCAAAGCGCTTCGGGCCAAAACATCAGACTCTAAGCCAACCTCTATCATTCTATAATGTAACTATCTTAACCGCCACAAACCTTCACAAGCTCGCAACACCAACGAGTAAGTATATGTATTCGTTAGCACATCTTTTCTTAACATGAGAACAAAACACTCCATAGCCTTAGATTTAGAATTCCCATTCGCATAAGCAGATATCAATGTGGTCCAAGAAACTAGATTTCGTTGGGGCAGTTGCATGGCCGGAATCAATGTCTTCGATCCACGCTAGCCTTTCGGAGAAATACTATGTTCACGTGTCACACCGCACTCAATGGTCGAGCTAGGTTCTCACGAGAACTTCACCAGACATTTTTGATGTTCTGCCATTACCACTTACTCTCTCGAATACCTTATGCTTAAACAACAGCCCAAACAGCATACTTAAATTCCCCACAAGCGACACAATTGATAGCATTGCATTCTATCAGAATGAATCTTTCAGAGTCATTTGAATTCTAAAAAAATTTCGAGTTTTATGAAATTATAAGAGAGACTTCGGCATGAGGGAAATTCCCTAATTGAATCAAGTGTTTTGGTTTGAGAAATAGAGGGCAGGGTAGTGTTTATCTTGGGCGGACTCACCTAGGAGGTGGATTAATCGAGGCCACTGAAAGAGAGAGATGCCGTTTTACGTTATTGCGAGGTTGGGACGAGAGGAGCCAAATCGGTGACATGAGATATCGACAAGGATGGGCTTCGGATTTTTCGAGGAAAGGATAAAAGTAATGAAGGTCTGAGGGCTCCACATGCTAATGTTTGAGAAAGTGAAAAAAAAAAAAGAAAAAAGAAAAAAGAAGAAAATAGTTCATGAGGTGTCGCCTATATGTAATTGTACAAATGGAGTGGAGCTCGGATACGTATAAATTAAGATGGCCTACACATGTTAAGTGGCTGAAGAACATGACAAGTATCGAGCCCAGGAGGGTCGACAAACACAACATGGGGTGCCAGTAGTTGAGGATAAGATGAAAGATCTTAGACTTTAGTTTGGTCGTAAAATCATGTGCAAGTATAATATATATATATATATATTTTTTTTTTTTCGGCTAGTAACTTTTGGCAAAATGTTGAATTCACCATGGGTTGATTATAAAAAGTATAACTAAAATCTGAAACATGGACGTTGAATTTGATAAAGTGGATTTCAATTTGCAATTGAATTGTAGATGAATTATTTCAGCTCATGCGATTGTCCAGGCCACATGTCTAATTTTCAAGAGCAAGACAATGTTAATCACGTGTCTAGCAATTGGTTTTCGATCTAATGTCCAATAGTCGAGCGCAAGAAGGCTATGTTGACAATTGGTTTTCGATCTAATGTCCAATAGTCGAGCGCAAGAAGGCTATGTTGTGAATTTGAAGAAGTCCCTAAACCAACTTAAAGGAAGTAGCCAATCGGGGAAGTTCAGAGCCATTTATGTGCCGTAGCCTTGGGTTTGTATTGGTTGGAATCGAATCACATGGGCCACTAATTCAACATAGACTTAGAATTGTTGCTGAGATGTTGGCTATGATATGTCTTCCAAATTTCATTACGATTCCAAGGTCATCGTTATGTGCCTGTACATCATGTCCGTCCTCATAAGTGACTTTCGAGATACTATCTTTTTTGTAATGGATATATATATTTATATTTTTATTCATTTCCTTTATATTGAAACCTAGACTATGTGATCTTTGGTTGCCCGTTTTGAAATTGGTAACATGATATATATGTGTAACCATACCTTAGTGTATCCTTATATCCTTATTGATAAATTGCCACGATCCATTATGAATATCTCCTTTATACACCACATAAGCTTGTAGCATGTGGAGAATATGTGCTTTTATGATGCATTTTAGTTTTGTTGCCATGTCGTGGGCATCATTTGGTTTGTTACTGAGTTTAAGTTGTATTGCCATCGTAAGATAACAAAAAATCCTCAACACATGGGCTTACCCTATGGATGATTGAGCGTGTACTTTAAGTTTCATGGTATTGCTCAAATCTGCATACCTTCATTGCTAAATAGAGTCCTCTTTGATGTATTAATATATTTAACATTTCATACTTTATTGTGCTACTAAATATTCTTCATTCACCGTGTATTGTAAGTACTTGGACCATCCGGTTGTTTCATTTCTTCTCTCCTCTCCCAAGTAATAGCAACTGCATTTAGTATTGTTACCACTTTAAAAGCTAAGTGAAGGATGGGTAAAGACTTCAAGAAGGGCAAGTCATGTAGCGGCAAGACTTAGAAGAAGCAGGATAGTGATGAGCTTTCATTTTTGGGTGGTCGAGTGCCCAAGATTTCTCTTCCTTAAGGCAAATGGACAGAGGTGGTTATTTCAAAGGATAATTTTTAGGTTGAAATGAGGAAACGAAATACATGTACACAGCTACATACAAATGGTCCATTACACTTCATCAAGAAGGAGCTAAAGTTGAGTGAAAGGGATCTTTTAGAGGGAAGCTCCATATTACAATTGAAGAATGAAAGGAAATAACTTCAATTATTTGAGAATCAATTTCTACACCTATGGTAGCCTATAAAAGGATGGGTGCAACATAATGACTTTCTAGGAGGTTACTCATCCTAGTACTACTTTCGCTTAAGCACGTTTAACTTCAGAGTTTTGATGGGATCCCGATGCATTTGTACCAGTATGATTGTACCCCTTCAGTTGTTGTAGGTGCGAAGTGGATAATTTCTAACATCATTATTATCGATGATCAACTCACCACATGTAATTCGATAATTGAATATTTTCTTTACAGTGAAACAATCTTTAGTTAGGTGACCAATACTTTGATGAAATCTACAATACTTAAGATTATTCTTTTCTTCATTTGTGGGGAGGTGCTTAACTCTTAGGAGCTTGATATTCTTATCATGGAGCCACTGGTCACGCATTTGATGCACTTTGGTTAGAGGACACGAATATGTCAAAGATGGCCTAGGGTTAACGGGCTTATCGTTTCTTTGTTTCTTTACTGCCCTTAGTTACTTATTTTGAGCAGCATTTAAAACGAAATGTGCTTGTTGAATCTTTTAATTTCACTTTTTTATTGTGTCATTAAGTTATTAATCCTTCGTACGTTTGTAACTAAAGCAGTAAAAGAAGTTAGGGAAAGATTCTCAAGGTAAACCACATACTCAGGAAATATTCCTTGGATATAGATCTTGACCAACTTCCTTTCATCACAACCATTCTATATATCAAGAAAACGCTCCTTAAAGCACCCGTATAGTCTATGAGATCTTCTTTGGACCTTTGACGGATCCTTCCTATGTCAGTAAGGGTAGCTCTTTTCTTGGTGGAGAAAAACTTCTTTAAAAACATCTTACACATACTACCCCACGAATCTACTAATCCTAGAGGGAGATTAACATACCAGGTATATACTTTCTCAATGAGTGACTTAGAAAATTCTTTTAATTTCAAATTGTCGTCTAGACCATACACTTCAAGTGTCTCGATGAATTTCAACAAATATTCTTTGACACTTCTTTTATTGCCATTAAATAGCATAAACATTGGATTGACATAATCCTCAGGGTATGGCTTTGCGGCAATGTGTTGGTGATATGGAAGCTTTAGTTCCGATATCCCAATCTCAGATTTTGCTTGTATCTTCTTTAAATACATGTCCAAATCTTCTTTAGTCACAAATAAACCTCCTTAAGTCGATGCTTCTGCCCTTAGTGACATTGCAGGAGCAGGGTGCATAGGCGTGAGATTCACAGGTGTAGATCTTATGGACATGGGATTCATTAGTGTTGGTTGCACAAATTCAACAATCATGACACGTAGTATAGCATATGAGGATTATGAGCCTCCAATCTGAACTCGCTAGTTCTTTACTTTAAATAATAAATCTTGCGTAATTGTATGTTCTATAGTAGGAAGTTATTCTTCAACTCTAGGAGTAACATATTCATTGACAATAGAAAGGTTGAGTGAAGTGTGTTGCTGCACTATATTAGAAGAATTTAAGGAAGGTGCTCCTTAATATACAATACTAAAGGTAGCCAAAGCAGGCACGCATTGGGCAAACATCAACATGAGTTTACTTAAGGTTTGATTAGTCTCTCGCAACTCACTCGTCAATTACGCATTATCAAGGGCGCCTTACTGCGTACTATCTCCTTGATTTGTATCTCTAGCTAGAGGTAGATTCTGGTCATGAGTCACAATAGTAGCATCTTGCTCTTGATTAATACTATCAATAAGATCGATTTGTCTTTGCCTCGGAGATACCAAGATGTGACTATTAAGTCTTTCCTCCTTAGTGGAGTTGTCGAAAAATGTGAGGGTATGGGTATGGATGTAAGGATCATGTACATACTGCGCATGAAGTCATACTATATGTGACTAGAGAAATGACTTGAGTAACTTATATGAGATGACCAAGATAAAAGTGTAGGGAGGAGAAATAGACGATCTCAACAAGGCTCCAATACTTCAATGATAGGCGGAGGAACTCGAAGACATCAAACTCTGTTAATGATGAAGAATGAGGTAATGTTTCTTGTGGTATTTGAGTGTTTGATCTTTTATGGTAAAAATTCGGTAAAATAACAGCATTAGTGCCAATTTTCTCTCTATCCAAATGAGAGAGGGAGAGGGGTATTTATAGAGAAAAACTCTCGATCTCATTGGTCAGATCTTAATGACAATAAAAATCTTGGATTAATCCCTTCTTTTTAATGGACTTGAGATGGGCCTTTTTTATGAGTTTAGGCTCAGATTGCCTTATTCTATTAGTATGAGCTAAGTTGAAAAAGGTTAGATTGGATTGATTGATTGATCTAACGAGCCCTATTTCAAATCCATCATGTCAAATCTCTCTCGATCATCTTAATAGGTTGTGTACTTAGCTCATTAGGCCTTCTTACCTTAGCTTGATAAGTTAAATTCATTTAATTAATGAGTTTAAAGTTTAATATTGAATTTAACCCTCTACAAATACCTTTTGAAATTTTTTTGAAATTACATGAACTCCTACTTTTTCAAAAGTTAACAAGTAGACCCCTCGAAACAATTATAGAATCCACTCTTTTAATATGTTAGTTGCTTATGTATATTTTTTTGTTGACATGGACAATTAAATTGATGTGTTGAATTGATAAATGTTAAAAGAAAAAAAGAATAAAAGATTCCGAAATAGTGGAAAAATTGGAGGGATTTAATAAAAGTACTATCAAAGGAAATCAAAGACAAAAAAAAGTAAAAGCCATGGAGTCACCAGCTATTCCCAATTGATTTCAATTGTGAAAATTGGCAATGTTGATTGTTGTTTCCCAGCTTGCCTAATTTAATTTTATATACCACATGATTCCATCATTCCAAATCTTCTGTTTGTTAAATCATCTAAATTTTTCAATTCATGATTTATGTATCTAAAACACAATCTAAATTATTGTAAACAATAGGGACATGAAGTAGGAATGCATCAAAGAAAGTATTGATACGTGATCTCTAGATATTAAATACTAACATGGGAATTCTAGTTTGTGGATAGAGATGTTTCACTCTTTCGATAGATAAATAGTAGATTTTCATGGGAGTCTTTATAAAAGAGTAAGTAAACATCTTTGTTTATCTGTATCCATAGTTATTTACTTTTTATGTATTAACAATCTTAATATTAGTTTCATACTTTATCTAGAGTGTGTCGGGTAAAAAATTTTCCCCCGTGATAAATAATTATTGAATTTTTTATGAACCTTTTAGTATTTAAAAAAAAATTAATTGTTTACTAGGAAAATACACATAGATAGCCAACAGATAAAAAAGGCAAGTTCTACAGTTGTTTCAGGAGGTTTAAGTGCTGATTTTTGAAAAATAGGAGCACATACAATTTCAAAAGTTTTTAGGGGCTGTTCCTGTAAATAATATTTTTTTATTAAATTAATTATTGTAAACCGATTTAAAATTAACAAGTATTATGGATAGGTGAAATGTTTAACAGATTTGATAGAAAAAGTGGAGACATGAACAAGAGAACAAAAAGGTTAGGTACTCAAATAAAAAAAAAAGGATAAATAAATTTTTATGACTAAAAGACGGCCTTTTCCTTTCTAAATTCTATGGATTGAAGCAATGAACAATTTAATGTCCTACGCCAAAAATAGAATTAGCATAAGGCATATCTATATAACTTAAGGGAGCATGTAGAAGGGATAACTTCTTAAAAAAAGAGAAAATCTTTAGGCAACTTTGAGGCAACATCTTGATGAATATTTGATGTTAATAAGAATTGGTTGCATGGCACGATAGAAAATGTCAAGTAAAGCATTTGTCCAAGTTCCTCTAGTCCGACATAATTAGAAATAATCTTTGTGAAGTTTTTATTGCTCAATGGGTGAAGGTGAGCTCACAGTCCATAATTAACATATTTGAGGATATTAATCATCATGGAGATAATCCATACATGGTAAGATGCGTCTATGAGATGATCTTGTGAATATGGCCTTTGAATAATCAACGAATGGGAGGAAATAAGAGGTAAGAAAGGTGGTCTACGGCAAGATTAAATGAGAGGATGAATATGAAGTGCGAAACCAATCTTGGATCTATTACTCAAAGACTTGGAGCGGTGAATCACTTGACATAAGAAGTATACTTGAGAGAAGTAATAAAATAAAACTATTAAGAGAAATTTAAAAAGTAAGTTTAGTCATTCGACCATACCTGAATGATTTGATATCGATCCAAATTAAGGCGTTTGGAATGATTTAGGGTTTTTAAATAATTTTGTCCAAATCAAACTAAATTCTACTATAAGTTCACAAAAGTTAAACAAAGAGCTCTAGTAGAGTCAATTTCTCAAAATAAATTTTATACAAAATTTAATTTCAAAATAATGCACTTTTACTAAGTATACTTGATATTTATCGAAAACTCAAAATTTAAGTTCCAAATGACTACAAAATTTTAGAGATAAATTATTTGACCTATAAAAATAATTTTGGGAACCAAATAACATGTAGGGTAATTACATAATTATACAATACACATTATATGTATCTGAAAATGCTTTAAATACTTGAGAATCCTTATAATTAACAAGAAAAGTGATAAAAAAAATTGCTAACCACTAGAATCAAGATGGATTTAGGTATGGACAAACATGGGATAGTTGTTGATTAATTAATAAACTTCAAATGGCACATAGCATGCTTAGGATTTAAAGTATTTAAATTAGAAATTAGAAAGAGAAATTCATTACACCCTCAACTACTTTGGGATTATCATCCAAAACCTCTCCAGAACTTTTAACTAGGTCTTGAGAAATCTAGAAAAATTATGGGAAGTTGAAGATTAGTGAAGGAATTTTAAAGAAAGAAGAAGAATGAAAACTATGCAAACTAAATGGATTTGGAGTACCACCATTTGTAGTGCAACAAGGAACAAACTACCACCTTCAGCCAGGAGTAAAAGTAGCACTTAGGTGGGTCGACATAGTAGTGGTGGAAGGTGGTGGTCAGATGGTCACTTTCCAGTAAGTTGCAAATTTAATCCGATTTTCCATAATTTAGTAAAAATAATAAATTAATTAAAAAAATTATGAGAAAATTTACTTTGAATTATTTTTTTATGTACTTTTGGAAAAAAAAATCATATTATAAAAATTTTAAGTGAATTTATAACCTCCTTAAGAAATCATACAAAACCAATCAATTTTTGAAGTTGTTTTAAATAACCTTAAAGTTATTGTTTCGAAATCAAATTTTTTCAAGAATCTCCCTATACTAGATGTTTGGATCTTATGAGAAGATTTTGGCTAAAAATATTTTCTGTAATTTTTAGTAATTTTTTAGTCTCTAAATTTGATTTTAAAAAATGCTATTTTTGGACATTTGTGTAATCAAATCTAAAGAAACCTATTTGTACCAATTTTGGAGCTTATTGGTGTAATATATTGTTGGGGTAAGTGATCTAGTGTTGATCGGAATGAATGGAAGTTGAGGTATGCACAAACTATGGATTGTGGCTTACATGCATTAAGGTATGGATATGTGGATTTGGAAGTATGGGTAATATGGAGAGCATGGGCATGTTGAACCTATTGCATGATCATGTTTTATTATGCTTGTAAATTGGAATAGGATGTTGGGGTGAGTCGTTAGAAGTAAACATATAAATTGATTCTATTTAGATAGATCTTTAAATAGTTGAACTAGTAGAAAAAAGACTTAATTCTTAGTTCAGATACTTAACCAGAAGGTTGGTTGGTGCAAAGATGTTGATTATATTCATGTCAGAGTTTTAATTAGGATAGTATTTAGTAAAATAAGCATGGTTGAAATCACTTCAAAGACATATTCAAAAGGTTGGTAGATGAAAGGACTTTAACTAAAAATATGCAGAAGTTTCGTTGAAACAAATTATTTGGTGAAAGAAACGGGATCATATTGATATCAATGACTTGATTAGAGGGTTGGCTGATTTAGAAAGTTTAGATAAAATCACTTTAGATGTACCTTCAGAGGGTTGATTTGTAAAGAGGGGACTTAATCTCTAGTTTAAAGAGTTGATTAGAAAGTTGGATAAGAAGAGGGACTTAACTATACTCCATCATAAACTTGTTTGGGAGGTATTTAGTAAGAGGAAATGTGGTTAGAATGGCCTTAGAACCTGAAAATGACTTTAGAGTCTTTTTTAGAGAGTAAATTGAGGTAAGGTTATAATTGGGATAATCTCATAAACTTACTTAGAAGGTTTAGAGATCAAAACTTGGTATTAGGCAAGCTTTCAGAACCTTATTTAAAGACTTTAGCAACAAGTTGAAACTCAATACAAAGTTTACACCCTTCGTTAAAGATATGTTATAATCACATTTAAATTATTAAATGAACTTATTTAACTTTATATTTAGTAAAACTAAAATGATTATATTGATTATTTAGAAAACAATTAAAGCAGACAAGATCAACCATTAGGAATGTCGAGTGTTACATGTCTAAGTGAATTAATGAAAGAAGAAGCTTATGTTAATGCGTATGATTGGGAATATACCGCTAGCCATGTAAGTGGATATTTGTATGTGCTTGAAAGGATTTATGTTTACTCCTAACTTTGTGTGCTTTATGATGTTTTGGCTTGGTTGAACTTGATTTCAAGTTGATGTACTGTTTGATGAACCATATGGAGCAACCTGTTATAATTATTGCTGATTGAATAGTGACATGATGTTAAACTTAGTTGTTATGTTGGTGCTGATGAATGCATAGGTGTTATTTACTAGGATTTGTATTATTTTGGAAAAGAATTTAGGGATTAACTTTATCTCCTAAGGTGTTTACCTAAGTAAACCAGATACTGGGATCTTAGAGTTGATAAAACTATAAAGTAAAGGCTAGGTAACAAGTAATGAATAAGTTTGCTTGGATTTTTAAGGTTTTGTTGGACGAGCAATCTAATGCATTTATAGCATGGTATGAAAAGAACCTACAAGTCAAGTTTTCTAAAAATCGAGATGTTGCTAGGTCAGTTTCCATATGAGAAGTTGACTTTATCAAGTGAATTACCTAATTTGTAAAAGCTAGGTTTTTGAGCATATAAATACTGTATTATATTTATTAAGCTAGCTATATGTTGGATTTTCTAACCATTCTATGTGGTTATTGCTATGTTGAAATGTTTGATAGGTTTCCATATGAAAAGCTAAGTTTATCAACCGAATCAGATAAGTTGCTAGACTAGGCTAGGATTGATAAGAATCTGGCCTTTAGACTAATCACTCGTAGCCAAGTTAGAGGACTCCATGGACTTATGCGAAGAATACTTGCTAGAAACTAAAGCCGAGATGAGGATCCCTACACTGAACTAATCTCTTACTGACCTACTTATTAGATTCTTACATATGTCAGACATGCTTTTGCTTAGCAGTGAAATCTTATTCCAGAAGATAGCCCAAGACTAGCTAAGCTAAGTTCCCCAAACCGACTGCAGGTGTATAACTTTAATTAGCTGACCTTTTACTAAATTGATTGGCTTTCGACCCAATCTAGATTTGGTCGACCCCTAATTGCAATGCTTTCTTGCTTCCACCTACTTTGCATCATATTCCCAATGTCAAGCCATCAAGCGACACGTGTCTTCTAGACACAACTTTCCAGAATGATTCTTTCTTTTCCGTACTAAATATTCTTGGTCTCTTTTACCCCTTTTAGCATGTCTTTTTTACTTCTTTTAGCATATCTCATGTAATTTAATTGTAAAATACCCTTTTGTTTTTTCATACATGTAAAGTAACTTTAGTGGATGAGTACATAAACCCTTACTTTCTTGTATGCAGACAATCATCTAATCTATACAGAATTATTCACATTGAGTAACCATAGTGTTCTCATTATCATTCAACTCTTATTTATTCCTTTTAGCAAGGAGTAGTGGTGAATAACCCTTCAATTCGGTGCATTATATCCATTTGATAGCTACCTGAACTTTACTAACTTTTTTCCTGATTGTTTTCATTGTGGTGTCTCTTCATGTGTCCAACCCTAAAGACACATCGAGGATATTGATACTAATGCATGTTACATGCATGAGTATGCATTAATATAGTACACTCTTGATGCATTTGCATTGTTTTGGCTAGGAAACTGTAAGATAACATAATTAGACTAACTACTTCATTAATGTGCTTGTTTTGTTATGTTTATTGTTGTGTTTTTATCCACTCTCACTCAGCTTACAGTAGCTGAGGAGACAAGTTTCTCTTATCCTCAAATTACGAAGGAATAAATAGAAGAAGGTATTAGAGTGATAAGGAGACTTTAAAACTCTAGCTGAAGAAGTGTTCTTGAGAGAAGTTGTTAACTACACGATATGACTTGAGTACATGGAGATAGCTTTTTAGGAAAGCAGTAGATGTTACACTTTCATCAAAGTTTTAGTATAGTTGTGGTAGTCTAAAAACATTGGTTTGTAAAAGAGATACTATGTTGTATAAAGAGTTTGTAACTGTGATACTTTGAGTACAGCTCACAGTAGAAGCTTTTGCTGTAGTTTATCATATTAAGTGAGAAATGATTTGAAGGTAATTGTTTATGGAACAAAAAAGCAGGTTGAATACAAGTTCTGCCTTATCCTTAACTCAAGGGTGGTAGTAATAAACTGTTTTCAAGTATTAAGAGTTTGAGAAAAAATTTTAAGCAAACACCTAGACAATGGGGCATTACATGAAGTTTTGCACAACTTTGACCAATATGATCTTGATGTAACCACATATATGTTAGTTAAGCTTGGAACTTGTTAGGCTCACATGTTATTAAGCCATATCATATATTCATTGTCTACCCATCGTTTAGATTACAGTAGCAATATATAGATAAAGTAAGGAATAACATGTTCTTGAAATCATATACACATTTTTTGTGATCCATTCATTGAAAAAAGTTTTGGAAGAACAAAAGACTTTAAGGTCTTAATCTAGTGCTACTAGGGACTAGACTTAGAAGGTTATTGAAAGAAAGGTAAGATATTCTAATTTAACAAGTGAGAGGTAATACAATTACATGGTTTAAAAGAGTTAGAACATGCAGTAAATGTAAAAGACGTTAATATAAATGCAAAGAATGTTAGTTATTAGTAAGAATAGAGCGAACTTAAGAACAACAAGAGATTTCCTACCATGTTATTGCACCTCATTTGTGTTTATTTTTTTGTTTTGTTTTGTTTTTTTCAATTCTTGTATTTTTCTTCATTTAAGTATAATTTTTCCTTTCATATCATGCACAACTTACCCTAAGGTAAGCAACTAACCATAATGCTAACAATGCAAATACTACCCATGAGCATTACCTTCATGTGATGAACAAGTTTGACTAAGAAAAATTGCATCACACCAAATTTATAATTTCAGGGTAGTTAAAACCTCTTCAAAGCAACCTAATTGGGGAATCAAGCTTTTATGGCAATTATTTGATGTGTCCTTTAGATGGTTGTTGCAATAAGTTTTAGAGGCATTATCTACTACTTAATAGATTATACCTTAAAAAGATTATATTAGGATAGCAAATACCATCTTAGAAGGTCTTTCCACCATTTATCGATAGCTGTTCTAATGTTATATTTGGTATGAAGGAATAATTTAGAATGGAATGTGATGTAATAAAATAAGAACCGGAATGAGAAATTCTTTCATATGTTTGGAAATACCTACGGAATATTTAATGGAATAACATTAAATGTGCAAATAATATTATTTGTAGAACATGCTCTTAATTTATTGAAAGGTTAAATAAGTAATTTTAATTAATTCTAATTAATGAAGAGAGAATGAAAAATTTTGCCTTTTCAAAAACGTAATCAATTTAATAGAATTGTGATTCCACCTTTAAAATGTAGTTCTGAATATAGGGATTTGATTCATTCCTGCATATTAAATATGATATGAAAACTTGGTAAAACAAATAAAATAAGTTTAAGGTATCTTCTATCTGCCTTAAAATGCATATATATGATGTTAGGTTCTTTTTAAAACGATTTTGATGATAACAAAAACAAATGTTAAATAATAACTTGTTTATTTAATGTTCAAATTAAATAAAGTGTGATTTTGAAGGTACTTAAGTAAGTAAACATAATCTGTAACTATTTGAGAAAAAGAAAAGATAAATGAGAAAAACAATACTATACCATGTAGTGTAGAAGTTAATATTGAAAATTTCATGTATAAGATATAAAGTAAATAAATTTAGTTAATTCCATTTTAATGATATTTGATTACATACAAAATCTAAAAAACAAATATAAATTCAAAGAAAAAGTCGCTTTTGACCAATCTTTTCTTTTTACCAATCTCTTCTTTTTCTTTCTCCCTTAATTAAGACCACCCTTCACTAATAATTTTTCATTTTTGGTTAGGAATCATAAAAAAAATCATAAGAATCAATTAAGAAATGAAAAAAAGAAAATTTTACCCATCTTTATATTACACCTTATTTTTTTAGGTATTATGCATCATGAAGAGTATGCTTAAATAATATGATAGAGGCTTTTAAACTAAACATAAATTTATTACATAAATTAATATGATAACAAAATATCATGACATTAGTATATCAAGATAATAGGTGAAAATAAAGAGAATGGGTCTTGTAGCGATAATGAGCAATTCTACAAGAGAATGCTAGTTTACTAAGTAATGTATAAAAATATTATATTGTTAAATAATTTATACGATTATTTATATAATATATAATTTTGGAATTTTTTTTTTTTTACGATACATATTCAGTATTACAATTCTTTTAATAGTAGCTCATTGTTAACTTTTAACCATTCATAATCTCTTCGCCATTAACTTTTGGGAAGTAATAATCTCTCAAATATCACCATTGATTTTCAAATGTTATCTTGTTTTACTATATAAAATATCAAAAACTTTCTATCGTTTAAAACTCTTCTTCTATTTTTAAATCTTGCCTTCTTTTATTTTTAAACTCTTCATTAATAACATATTTAAGTTAACTAGAACTTTTTATTATTGTTGTTTATATGTCATTAGTATTATCTTTTAGCTGTTTATACTTTTTCATTATTATTACTTATCCCCTTCTACTAATCAAGAGTCGTATACACTATGATAGTAATAAAGAACTCATACCCTCGTCCAACAGACATATTAAAATATTATAACTCTTTAGTGTCGTACCATTTTTAAATATGTATTAATCTATTCACTTGAGAGAACACGCTGTTGACCAATAGTTTCGCTGCTTCTATTGAGACTTATTGCTGGGACCATAATTTTGACTTATTAATACAAGAAATATAATTACTACAAACTACTTAAATAAGTTATTTAACCTTTATAAAACTTAAATGAAATCTAGTAACCTTATCTCCTTATAGGATCTCCAACAAAATGTTTAGTAATATCGTATATTAATATAGAAACAACATTTTCAATTTGATGTAAAATATTATCTTTTATTACTTCTTTCTTTGCATGTAATATATATTGATATTCAATTTCACTAGGATAATTTCCCCACTATCCTTTGAACGTACTAATGAATTTAGTTACTAAAATTTTTGTAATCTTTTGATTAGTGATTTCATATAGTTTATAAGAATTTGATACTATTATCATTAAATTTAGAATATCTAAAACTTGATATTCAGCTTAATCATCTATATTCCATTCATATATTCCTTCACTAGAAATTTTACTTAGATATATATAGGTTTTTTTTTTCATATATAGTATTTGGAGGTGAGGGTCTTGAATACCATGACTTTTGATTTGAGGTGACTCTCATTTTTTCTTGTATTTTATTAATGTCTAGTTTTTGAGAAAATTAACTTATTAAGTCATCAATGTCTTTATCAATTGTATTGATAGTTTCATTTTTCCCTATCTCTAACTTACTCAATTTATTTAAAATTTCTTTTTACAAATTATCACTTTTACTAAACTTAAAATTTTGAATATCTGGAATAAATTTTAATAGATAGATTGGTTTTGCAATCATAAATTTTGAGATACTTGATTCTTCTCTTGAAATTCCTATTGGAGTTTTTCCTTTGTCAAGTTCTTCTATCAACCATTTTTCTATCTTATCAGTTTATTGATCAATTGTATGTAAAATTTGATTTGTATAATTATTTTGAGCTTTTACATTATTAAAATCTTAATTTTCTCTTGTGATTTTCTTGAAAGGTGAAGCTTTTATTGTCTCATTTTGAACCTTAATATCTACTTCTTGAAGAGGAAGATGATTTCCCATAATTGATCCTTATTGAGTTTCCCATTTTTGGTTTGATGATTTAGTTATTTGAATATAATATCTTTTATGTGTACCAAAATTTTTAGCAAACCATTTGAAAATGAGTTTACTTCTTCTTAATCTAGTTTGTATATCATTATACCACATAGCTCTTATTGAATAAGTCTCTTCTTTAGTATAGGTTTTGAAATATTTTTTCCTTCTCAATTTATTTCTTTCTAAATAAAAATCTATTTTTTAAAAAAAAATCTTTGTTTATCTTAAATGGTTCTTTTGAATTTATTACATTTAACTCATTAATTTGGGAATAAGTAAGAAAATTTGATTGAGATTGGTAAATTGGTTCTGGAATTAGTGGTTGAAAATCAATACCTTTAAGTCTTATAGACTCAATAAGAGTTTATGATCGCATATTTTCTCTTTCATTATCATCTTTAGGTGTTTAACCTACTTGATTAGTTTTTGGAAAAGAAATAATCATTTATTTAAAAGTATTTAATGTTTAGAGCAATTAGCCCTCTATCAATTATTTTAGGAGATTGAATTCTAATGATACCATTACTAAATATTTGAGCAAGAGTAGGTATAATTTGAGAAACACTAAGTCTTGGTAGGAGGACTTCTTCTAAAGTCTATTCCTCTAGGAGTTTAACTTCATTCCAACTTAATAATTTTGGAGTAAACACTAGAGATTCTATAGGATTGGCTTCTAAAAGAATACTTTCTCCTTTAGGAGATCACTTTTTGGCTTTTGGATTAATTTGAGAACTTATAAATAGATTATGAAGATTAGTGCCATAAATTTTAGTTCCTCCTACAAAATTATGATTTTGCTATTGAATATGTAATACTAGACTATCCATAATTTTTAGATCATCTAATCCTATAGAAAACGAGGAAAACATTGAATATACCAAGGTTCTTTATAAAGATTGGTTTCAAAAAATGACAAAGTGGTTTCATTAAAATTTGTATTTCTAGCATCTCTTAACCAAATTAAAACAGGATAATTTATATCTTTCCTATGGAGAGGTTTAATTAAAATTTGAATAAGTTCAACATGTAAATATTTATATTTTTCTTTGTGTTTTTGAATAGTTGAAAGTAATTTGATAACTTCATGCTTTTCTGATAAAGAAATGGTTTTTTGAACTATTTTGATGACATAATCATGTTTTAAATTAAAACTTTTAATTTCATAAATTTATTTAGGTTTTTCAATGGGAATTGACCAATTATTTAAATTTTGTTTGATTTGAGAAATTTTAATTTCAAACAAGTTATGGATATCTTGATTTGAATCACTAGACTCCGCATCTATGGAAAAAGAGGTTTGTCCAAATCTATGATTGGAAGAAGAGGAAGATCTTCTTAATAGATCCATTTTTGTTTAATAAAGCTTTAATACTTTACTAAGTAAATCTGTATTAATCTATTCACTTGTGGGAACACTCTGCTAAACAATGGTCTCATTGCCTCTCTTAAGACTTACTGTTGGGACCATAGTTCTGGCTTACTAACGCAAGAAATGGAATTATCACAAACTACTTAAATAAGGTATTTAACATTTACAAACTTAAATGAAACCTAGTAATCCTATCTTCTTCTCCTCCCTGTAAACCCCGCAAATTTCCTAAAATAGGGGTTGAAAGTTAACGAGTTCTTCCAAAAGATACCCTCAATATTGGTAAGATAACTAACCTTGAACTTGATAGGCTATGCTAAAAAACCTTAATGCAAACTCCTAAAACCTTAAATGGAAGTCTTAGCCCTAATTTGAACCCTACACTTAAAGCCCTCAAATCCTATAAACAAATGCCAATAACTAATGTTAACTCCTAAGGTCAACCTAATCTAACGAAATCAACCCCAAACCCCAATTAGAAAGAGACTAATAGTTGAAGCCCATGAGAGTTTTTTAAAACCGATAAGGGGTAAGCTAAACCAAAAATGAATATTAGTGTAGATAACTCTTACAAAATTCAAAACCTTAAAACGAATATTATAATTCAAATGAACTTTCGAACACTAAAATCCTAATTAAAACCTTAATACATGCGAGCCTTTAAATTGTAAATCCCTAATCTATAGTTGAAAACCTTAATCCAACTATTTTACTATAATTAAATAGTAAAACTATTCATTAATTGGAAACCAATTGCTTAATTACCCTAAAACCCTAATCTACCCTCTAAGACGTACTCAAGCAGCAATAATTGTCTCAATTCTTTAACACATTAAGTCCTAAAATGCACATAATTTGTGTCAAGTGTACTAGTAATTAAGATTAAGAAACTTAATTACACCTTAATTTGCTAATCAGGTTTTATATCATGATTAACTATAAATCAAGAAAGATTAATCGCATGAAACCAAAGTAATTATATAAAAATATCTCTTTAAGAATACCAACGTTTTAGTTGGGGAGACTATGAACCCTGTAAACTTTCAAATCCAAATCGAAGTCAGATATAAGAGTTAATAGGAAACCCTTAGAACCACTTAAGATATAATAATGAAAATATAATAATAAAATCCATAAATTAAATGATTCAACCCGAAATAATAAGTAATAAGTCGGAAAGCCTCAAAGAGAGTAAAACCTTAATTGCATGCATAAAACCTTAAAACCCTTAATACGCAAGAAACCTCAAAATGATTAGAAAATATCAATAAACTAAGTAAAACCTCAATTGGAAGTGCAAAACCCTAACTATATCCCTAAACTATTTGCTAATCACAAATAATTTTTCCAATCACTTGGAAAACCTAAATCATCAGCCTCGTACGTGAGCTAAAAACCTTAATGGGTCTTGAATAATAAAGGTCTATAACAAATGAAGTAATATAGGTCAATGAACTTAATCAAAATGATAAAATATGGTAAGACCTTAGTTACACCTTAATTAGGCCTAAATTACTAAATTAGGTATAATCACGATTAATTAGCTTAATTATCCTTTAATCTATCTATCAAACTCTCATTATATCTTAATTAGTAGCAATTCAAACTTAATTAAGAATAAAAAACAAAGGATTAATTAGGAATTAAAGAACACTTATCCTTGAGGAGATATCCTCCTTGATTTGGCAAAAAGCAAAGAAGGTATAATAATACCAAGAGGGAACTGTGTACCCTTATCTCAAAATAGTCACCTCTTGTCCCCCTTAATCTACCTTCAATATCTACCATTTCATTCCTCCAAAACCCTCATTTGACACTATTCTTCACTCTTAGAAAACCTTATAAAACATTCTTAAGAAACTTAAATAAAAACCAAAGGAAAAAGAGAAGAAAATAAAAGGAGCTGTCGGACCCCTCTACATACATTAGCACCTTTTTTATTTTCCACCACCTCACGCCACCAAATTACAAGGCGCTATTACCAAAATGTCACACACATATACTCTATTTTCCTACCGACAAACCCTCTCTCCTAATGGAGCACGTTTTGACTTCGTTTTTGAGTAAAAAAGTTAGAGTTCGTGCAAACCAATTTAAGGTAAAATTCACTGAACTTAAGTTTTCTATTTACATTAGTTTTACCTATGATATCTTAAGAGTTAAGATTAGAAATACTATATAAATATATGATAATATTATACATGTCATTTTAGAGCATTATAATTACACCTTCATTCATGTACTTAGCTAGTTTATTACTTACATTTTAGAAGTGTAGGAGATAGTCTTATGTAGATAATTTGAAAAGATGTTGATAAAACTCCATGAAATCCTAAATACCATCCATGCTGGCTTGTCTATGTTATGTATCCATCTTGTTTTCACCATGTTATGTGATATTATTACCTTAAAACAAGAAGAAATGTAATTAAAATAAGGAAACCCACTAGAATAAGTGTTGAGTAGAAGAAGTTGAAGGAAAGCCTGGAAGAACCCTACTTGGCTACCACTTTCATGAAAGTTTGAAATTTGTAAATTTTGATTTATTAGCTTAATAACATCGTTAGTTATTGTTAAGCATGGTTTAGGACTTAATTAACCAAGTTAAGTAGGTTAATGATGAACTAAGGCCTTAAACTAGTTTACTTAGTGATTAAAGAACTAAAAATGGTATTAATGGCCACCTTATTAATCATGATCAAATATGTAAAGTTAGGTAAAGTGGACTAAACTTGGGGCCAAGGTTAGGCTTAATCCAAAAAAATAAAAAAGAAAACAAAGATGAATAGGTTTAGGCCTAAAGTTGTAAAGTGCAAGTTAAGCCTAAAAAGCCCCAAAACCTAAGTTTAAGACCCAAATAAAAGGCATGAGTAGATCTAAACATTATATTAAAAGGCCCAAAATAAGTTACTCAAGAGGTCTACTAAACCTTAAGGCCTATGCATGACATCTACTATAGGCCCCTCAATAAGTTGAAGCCTTAAACTTAAGAAAAAAGCTCGTTTAGGCCCATAAGAGCAACACCAAAGCCCAAGATAAAATTTTTAAGTGTTAAGTAGAAAAAGTTCACTTAAATACTTAAAAGGAAGCTTAAAATATTAAGTGTAAGGCCCAAAGCCCAAAATTAAGCCCAAACCTTAATGTAACCAAACTCACCTTTTGGACCCATGATCTTATAAAACCCAAATAAAAAACTTACTGACCCAAAAACCAAAAAACGACCTCTCCAAATGAAAGAACACTAAAAAATGATGAAAATCGACCATAAAATGTGAAATTCCAACTTAAAATGAGAAAATTATAACCAATATATGAAATAAGTAGAAATAGGGAAATTATAGTGAGGCTAATGAATAGATTATGTTTAAGATGAGTTATTTATTTTTATTACTTTACTTAGGTGATTTGGGATACCAAGTTCGAGATTATCAAGGACTACTAGAAATACTAGACTTCAAGCCAAGTAAGTATATCGCTCCCTATTTTGCTCTATTAAGTGCTTGTAGTTAGTGTACCATCTAATTATATTTGATAATTGAACTTATTGCCTGTTAAGGTATATGAGAACTTATATGTGCTTGCTTTGGATGACTTTTGCAAAATACCTTAAGATATTTTGAACACCTTCATTTGTTACGTTATAACTTAAGGTATTGGAGTGTTTAGAATATATTTGCTTGGACACCAACGAATTTAGATTAATAAATATTCAACTTTTAATTAAATTAGACATGCATTGCATCCTACTGCATAAGTTAAAGGGTATCAGCACTACGTAGTACAATAGGAGATCATGCATAGATGGATCCATATTAATATTATATGTTGTGATTATTTATCGTGCGACATATTCTTGCATTGAGCTTTGGGATCTACTTGGTTCCGTGGAGTGCCAGCTTCTGCTTAAGGTTGAGCCGTTTCTACTACTAAGGGTGCTTATATGGCTAAGAGCACTCATTTTGGACATAGATACCTAAGTCTTGACATATCTAAATACTTTTTAACCTAGGCAACGATAGGTGTAACACCGTATTGTATGCAATTACCGGTTGACTGTATACACTGTTTGCATTGCATATGCTTGTACATGCATTTATATGTTTGATAAATAACTTGCTTGTTGTTATCTGATGTTGAGGTAGAAAAATTACTCGCTAAGTTGGATGTAGCTTATCCCTTGATAGTTTCTTTTGCAGGTCTTACAAGTTACACAACTAAGGTTAGGCTAGGATTCGAGTTTAGAGTGCTCCATTAGATTGACAAAGTAAAATATAAATTTAGAAAAGCAAGTAGTATAATTGAATTAAATTTTTAAGGTGCTTAGTAGCTTTATGATTGTCGAGATATATATATACCTTTTCTTATTGTTTAGTGGGTGATTTCAATTTTCTATGGTTCTGGTGACTATAGATTCTTAGATCACTTGTAGAATATATATATATATATATATATATATATATATACAGTTAAGTAGATGTATGTAAAATGAATAACCACCCTTAGAAACTCACTAATTAGAGCTTTATAATCTTTGACTTGCAAAATAGTCTTTATATCATGGGTACACTAATAACATAAAGATTTTAGGTAAAACTACTAGACCCCCTTATGAGGCATTACATTCCCCCTAAAAAATCTCTCTGGAGGTCTATCTTTGATACCAAATCTCTTGTAAAATCTTTGGATAGGATATTTTGAACATAAGATTTCAATGATTATTTTGATGGTTATGGTGTCTTTGTCTTCTTTAGTTGTTTTGATTATGTTGGTTATCTCTTTAATTTAATCTTCTAAGACAACTTCTTAAAGATACGAGATGGCTATTATCTAGTTTACTTAAATGTTATCTAAAAGCATTTATCAATAATAAATAAAATCTATCTCTGGCTATAATTTTTTCAATAAACATATTTTCTTCACCTTCTTCTCTATTTATATTATTAAGACCATTGATATTTTTATGTTGTTCATTTTCTAAATAAAAAACATATCTAATAATAAACCATATATTTTCTAAGGCTAAATCTTTTAAACAATCTCTAAATCTATTTATTTTGATTAATTTTTCTTAAAATAAATATCATACAAGTAAAAACTTTATATTCACAAATTATATAATCTAAAAATTCTATAGCATTTTCTAAATAACATAAAAGTTATATAAAATCATTTCTATTATTATCTTTGACCTTTTGAGATATCATTAACAACAAACTCTTGATATATTTTCAAGATAATCTTTTATTATAATTTTGTAAGTATTTTTTACCCTTTGCTTTTAAGAAATTATTCTTAAATGTAATTACAAACAATCTTTAGATAGTTTGATAAATGGATTATTTATAATTTCTTGTAAATATTTAATTTCAAACTGTAATGTGATTAGTTTGTCTTTACTTTGTTTAATTTGATTCTTAAAATATTTTATGAAAATTTTCAAATTATACATGATAAGATTGAAACAAATAAAATAAATAGAGATAAGCAAAATAGATAAAACCTATAGTATTATTTAAGAGAATCCTTTAATACAAGGTAAAATGATAAGAGAGGTTACACTGGAAGCTAAATATACACTAAGTAAACACTCAAGAATATATTAAAGGATTTTAGGGATTTTTGATCGATGCCCTTTCATTCCTCATCTTACTCTATTAATACAAAAGTGTAAGTGCTTATTGAAGTAAAAGCTTATGATTTATTCACATTATTATACTACATATCTTGAATAGTTGCTTTTGCTTAATCCTTTGCCTAAAGTTTATGAATAGTTGATTGTTGGAACTTTTGTCTAAAGTTGATGAATAGTTTGCTACCATAATAAGGAATCTTTAATAGTTATCGATGAGTTTCTGATCATATTCTTTTGTCGTATCTTGAACGAAATAGTCATTGTTGTTATTGTGATTATATCGTCCTATTGAACAAAAATTTACTATTTCTAATATTGAAAAAGTATGTTTTTATTAAACAAAGCACTCCTCTCCTTACATATTGAACATTTAATCATATTGAGAAAGATTAATTACATAGTAATCATTTTCATTTTGATTTTGATCACTGCTATTGGAACTAATTTCCTCTAATAACCTTAAAATAATTTCAAATATTTTTTTTTTTATATTTATAGAGATCCGAAGTCCTTGCCAAACTAGCTTGAATTTGACTTTTTTTCTTTCAAAAATTCTCTAGTGTGACTAATACCTCTTTTGCTTTGATCAAGCTATGCTTAAACAGTCCTAACGTCTACCATAGATTTATTAATTTTTTCTACCATTTAACTCTGTATACTCTTGAAACATATGGTTGACTATGTTCATCTTCTTTAATAGCATTTGTTCATGTTGTTATCCAACCTAAATTGAACCTTACTACAAATTTTAAAAACTTGAAGAAGTTGAGTTGATCACCATCCTTGTAATATAATTAAAAACCTTGATATATTTCGACTGAAAGAATCTTTTTTACTGGACTAAAGTATTTGAACCAATTTGCAAACCATGCTAGAAATTCTTCTTGAGTAATCTTGAATTGGATGAATCATGAATGGAAATAATTTTTAACATAAAATATAATTTTCCAAGCCTTAATGTAGTCATAGTAATCATATATTGGTAGATCAAATGATTGAGAAAACATTTAGTATTCCAAGGAGCTAAACCCCATTATTTTAACTGAATTACTTTCTCGATCTTGTAATTTGAGTAGGTAATATCCTTTTTTTCATCTTGATAGAATAGCTTGATACTGTCGGTATCAACTAGAATAAATTCATAAGATTTTGTATTTTTCTTTGGATAAGTTGGTTGAAAATGTAAATCTTTTAGAAAGTATTTTTGAATAATTTTAAAGGGAGCTTTTTCATAAAATCCTTTTGATATTTTTGGTTATATTAGAAGCAGTATTTGACTATTTTTCTTCTGAAAGTAGTCTCTAGTTTGAATACTTGATAAGTAGACTTGAGAATTTGAAAACAATTTTCAATAGGAAAGCCTGCTAAAGATAATGATGATGACACAATCGCTTTTACATAAGTAGATGGAACAAGTGGTCTTTGATTAGTATGATGGAGTTGAAAGAGATAATTTAAGAGCATAATCAGCTGTTGTCTTTGGTTTCGATAATGAATTGGATTCTTATTTAATAAATTCAATATTGCAATCAAAAGCAAATAAAATAGCTTGTCATCTTAGAAAATTTTGTTTTGAAACTAAAATTTTAACATCTTCGAGTAAATTTTCTTTTGTAGATTTGCAATCAATTATTATCCAAACTTTTTTACCAAAAAGATTATCTTGAAATTTAGAAATACAAAGAACAGTGGATAAGATTTCTTTTTTGACCATTAAATAATTAACTTGAGCATTTTGCCATATTCTTAAATGATATCTTACTATTTGTTCTTGATTATTAATTAATTATTTTAATATTCCATCGTATCTTGTGTCTAAAGCATTAGTTTCTACTATTAACTTTAAATTTAGATTAATAATACATAGACAAGGTAAATGTTTTACTTCTTTCTTAATTTCTTGAACATTCTTAGTCATTTCTTTATTCCATAGAGAAGGTTTTTTCTTTAATCTTTGAAATAATGGCTCATATTTAATTTTCAAATTTTGAATAAAGTCAAATACATAATTGAAATAACCTAAAAATCTTTGAAGTTGTTTTTTGTATTTTATCTTTTCAGGAAATTTTTGAGTGAATTCGATAGATTTATTAATTGGTTTTATGGTATCTTGATTTATATCATGTTATAAAATTCTTATTTTTGTTTGAAACAATTTTATCTTTTTAGTAAATACTATCAAACCATTTCTTTTAACAATATTAAAAAAGATATTTAAATGTTTATAATGTTGATTTATATTTTTTGAAAAAATTATAACATCGTTAATGTATACTATTGAAAAATTAGAGTATGGAGTAAAAATTTTATTTATAATGTTTTGAAATTCTGAAAAAGCATTTTTTAAACCAAAAGGTAGTGCATTCCATTTGTAATGTTCGAATGGGACTATAAAAACAATTTTATATTTATCAGATTTGTCAATTTGAATTTACTAAAATCCTGATTTCATATAAAATTTAAAATTTTTTTTTTGCTCTTGATAATCTATTAAGTAAATCATTTTTATCAGGAATTAGATACCTAATCAATTTAAGTACTGTATTTAAAGATTTATAATTGATGACTAATCTAAAAGCGGCTCTTTCTATCTTAGCTTAATTTTAAACATAAAAAGCAAAGCATGACTATAGAGATTTAGACTTTCTAATTAACTTTTTATGTAAAATATCTTGAATTTCTTTTTTGGAAAATTCTAATGATTCCTAGTTCATTTGAAATTTTACCTGCAATAAAACCTTCAATATAGGGTAATTTGACTATATGCTTATTTCTTGATAAAAAACATTTGAAACATCTGAACAAAATTTTTTTTCAAAACTTTTTTGTAAAGTTTTTATTCTTTCTTTCTTTTTTGGTTTTTCTTATTGATTAAAGATTATTTTTTTTTCTCATTCTTCTTTCAGAAAATTAAATTGTTTTAATTTCTTTTCTGTTTGACCAATCACATTATCCTTTAATAAATTAACTTCTTTTTCTTTCATTAAACTAATGAATTTAAACATTATTTCTTTATTTTTAACTTGAGTTTTTAAAACTTGAGAAGTTATTTAAAATAGATATAACATAGTAAGAAAGGGAATACCTAAAATCATTGCGCTATTTGTATTCTTTACTAAAATAAAATATGTTTTAAAATTAATTTCATATTGAATAATCTTTGTTATAGAAATTTTATAATTAACCTTTAATCTTGAACTACTAGTTAAAACTAGGCTTTTTGAAGTTTTTTCATAAAATTTAGTTAAAATTAATTTTTCTTGAATAAAGTTTTGATTAGCTTTGGAATCTAAAAGATATACCATTTCTATTTTAAAACTATTACAAATAACCATCGTCACTTTAACATATTACTTTTTAATATTTATTCTATTGATTAAATTAACATATTCTTTGCTTTCTTCTTTAAGCCCTAATTCTTCTTCTTTTTATTGTAAATTTTCATTTTCATACTTTTCAATTTTTTCTTCTAAGTTATTATATTTTATCTTTAAGTCTTTGATTTCTCCTTTTATCTTATTAATTTCTTTTTAAAGGGTTCTTACAATTATCAGATATTTTTCTTTTAAAAATTTATTATAAATTTTTTCTAAAGAATAAATTTCTTCATTACTAGAATCTTCTTTTTTCTTCATTAACATTTTTCTAATTTTGAGTAAATATTCTCTTTATTTTTCTATATCTTTAATTTGATCAACCATTTGTAAAAGAATTTTTTCTTGATTAGTAATAACATTTAATTGTTTACATGAACAAGCATCTTTATAACAATATTCTAGATCGGATTCTTCTGTTAAAGGAGTATCTGGATTATTTTCCACATTTTGAACACAATCAGAATTTCCATAACTTGAAATACTACCTCCTGTACTTTCTTCATTGATAATTTTACGTAATTCTTTCTTAGCTTCATCATCTAATCTAATTTACTAATTTTCTTATTTTTTTGAACATTTTGGTGCAATATGTCCTTTAATTCCACATTTATAATATTTTATTTCTTTTTTGAAAGATTTTCTCTTAGGTCTATATTTTTTATGTCTTTGATATTCCTTTTTCTCATAGGGTTTATTAAACCTACGTTTTTTATATTTTCTTTTTATTTTTTAAGATGAAGATTGTATTTTTTTGAATCTATATTAATAACAAAAGTCTCCTAATTCCCTTTTAGATTTCCTTTTTCTTTTTGAATTTTTGACTTAAGCTTTAGATCATTACATGGACTTAATCCTTCTAAATTGATTATATTAACTATTTCACCAGAAATAATAGTTGAATAATCTAAAGTATAATTATAATCTTGATAAATTCTTTCTTTTACTTTATTTACAAGTGACTTTGGAAGATCGGATATAAACCGTTCTTTCCATAAACTACTCTTACAATCTTCTCTTGAAAATACTTTTGCAAAAAAAAAAAAAAAACACCTTTATATAATCTAAAATTATTGAGAGTTGAATACCTAAGATTTTGAAGAATTTTACTATTTCTTTCTCTAAATTGAAGAGGGTCTCCAACAAAATATTTAGTAATAACATATATTAATGTAGGAACAATATTTTTTACTTAATATAAAGTATCATCTTTCATTTCTTCTTTCTTTGCATGTAATATATATTGACGTTTAGTTTTACTAAGATAATTTTGCCACCAACCTTTAAGCATACTAATGAATCTAGTTACTAAAATTTCTACAATCTTTTGATTAGTGTTTTTATATTGTTTATAAGAGTTTGGTGCTATTATCATTAAATTTAGAATATCTAAAATTTGATGTTCAGATTGACCATCTATATTTGCAATCATATATTTTTTCACTAGAAAATTTATCTACATCTATATAAGGTTTTTCTTCATACATAGTATCAAGAGATAAAAATAAATCTCAGAACCTGATACCAAGGGTTTCATTAAGCTCCATACACCAAATCCTCAAAAAAAAAGTTGCATTTTTTTTATCTAATTTAAAGACTCAAAAATGCCTCAAAATTATGGAGATCCTTTTTATTTGAAAACTCTTCATACAACATTCACATGCAACATAAGTATTCTCCAAAAAAAGTTTGGCTTACATAAATAGGGTTATTCAGATCGCTTAAGAAAATACTATACTTACTACAAAAAAATTCAATTTGATATTTTCCCCTAAAAGTATATACAAAAATATGTATAAATAAATTTTTTCATAATTTTCGGAGTTAATTTAGTATTTTTATAATTTCAAGTAAAATTGAGTACAAAATTAACTTATCGGAAAGGTGGCTATCAGGCCACCAACAACCACTCCCTGGTTATTGAATAAGCTAGGCTTGGCTACTATTGTCAAGTGGTGGTAGTGGTTATCACGCTCCAAACCAAAGAGTTGTAATAGCCCTATTATGTAAACTAGTCTAAGCTAAAAGTTAGCCACTTAGTCACTAATGTAGGTATAGCTTACACAAGATATTTGCTACGTCTTCGCTTCAAGTTATCCAATTTCGAGTTTTATAGATATCAAATTGTGATATAATTTTTCAAATAACTTCAAAAAATAAACTTGTGGCTCAAATAATTGAGAAAATTAGGCTTTATAAATGATTTAGCGCATAAAATCTCAATTTTTATAAAAAGTTCTAAAAGCAATTGAGTTGAAGAAATAAACCAAATAATAATAAGGTTTCTAAAAGATCACAGGTTAACAGAGCATTGTACATAATTGAAAACCAAAGGGTCATTAATAGAGACCTTATTAGTTTTCGTACAAGTTAGTAATTTCGACAAATAATTAAGAACACAGTCCATTAGCCATGAATCTTACTCCCTAACCCCGTTACCTAATTTTCTTGGGAATTGGTGTAATATTGGTGAGTTTACTAGATAACCTGCAAAACAACTATAAGCAAGTGAGTGACAATTTACTTAGTAAGTGGGACAGAGATAATAGCATATCCCAATCATCAAATAACTAAGGTTTTTAGGTAATGTTCATTATATGCAATGCATATTTAAGCAAATGCTAGCATATGACATTGACTGATCATCATAAGATTAGAGAAATTGAATCTGCTCTAATTCGGGTTTCGAGGAGTTTCATATTATGTACTTTGTGAATCGGAACCAAACCACGGTTTATGCAATGGAAAAACATGCTCCACCTAAGATTACCTTCAATCTACAATCTTTATAGAAACTAAACCATTTCAGCTATCCTCATCAAAGGATTTATGTTTGGCTCATTAATCCTAATTGTTTCCCCTAATGGGTTGTGATGTAAGTACGGTTAGAAGTTAAGTCGAGTTTGAATTAGTTTTCCTCTTAAGGTGATCTAGCAATTTTCACACAATTCAATCAACGCAATACAATAAAGCAAACAATACAAAAGGTCCAGCATTCCGTATCAATGACATTATATCCAAGCACATGCGCTATATAAACACAGCTAATAACTTACAATCACAAATATGATACATACTAAAGTTTCCAAGTATTTTTAAACAGTACTCCAAAGTATGGTGAAGTATTGATCCTACTTACTTACACGTATGGATACTCTACCCTATATATAGGATACTTTACTCTTAGTCTAATGTCTCAAGCCTATTCGTAAATTTTTAAGTTAATTAAGGTTAGTTTCATTGATAATATAAATTTAGTTGCTCAATTCTTGTTTGCCAAAGATAAGGCTTGCATTTAATTTTCACTGTTTTAGCTATATTATTCTTATTTTATTATATTTCTAGTATCCAAGTTTATGGGGTATCCTCATTTAATATCTTGAGTCTACTTATAAATTTTTAGGTCATTCAGATAAATTTTATTAATGCCCTAAATTACTCGTTTAAACAACTATGTAAAATTATGAGGCTTATAGTAGTTTACACCTAAGTGCTCCTTAAAATGGTGTTCATGGATCGAGCTCGGTTTATGCAATACTTGTTCTAATTTTTCTTAGAATTTTCTCATCATTTGTTTTTCTGAGACCCTATGGTTAAGTGTCCTACATGGATTATAGGAAATTATGATATTAGTTCATAAAGTCATGGTTGTGAATATCTTGTCAACATAAACTTAAAACTTTTTTGCTAAGTAGTAGAAATGAGCCCATTAGTGTTTGTTGGCTTAGTCATCCATTACTTTTGGCTTGGGGTATTACAAATGGCATTAAAGCAGACCCCTTACCGATAGGTGGATGATTTGGGTTTAACTCCACTTTAGAGAAGAGTTTCGAGGAAGATGGGGAGTGTCACCGGGATGTAACTCCTTACATGTTTTTAGGATGGCCTATAGATAATGGGTAACCTGAATCATATCCTGAAAATGGGGGAAGATCTAAGCCTAATTATATGGTCTTGTAATGAGAATGTCACTTGTTTAAGGGCAGAGATTGTGAGACCCTATGGTTAAGTATCCTATATGAATTATAAGAGATTGTGGTACAATTTATAAGACCATAGTTGTGAATATTTTGTCAACACAAGCTTGAAACTTTTTGGCTAAATGGTTAAAATAGGCCCATCAGTGTTTGTTAGCTTGACTATTCACTATTTTTTACTTGGGGCATTATAGTTTTTCTGTTCCTGTAATTTTTCTAAGTTACTAAGGGACTACTTGATCATCTGGAGAAAGTTAGAGAAAATCCCATAGTTTTAGATTGATAAATGACATTTTCTCTCCAAAATAGCTTAAATACTTCCGAAATCCATGCATTTTAGGTGACATTTGGTTAATGTGTTTAGTTGACAGTTGTCTTAATTGCTTACATGCCTTACACAAGATGAATCCAACTGGTTTGTTACTTTTTATAAATTCTTATGATTTTTCTTATAATTACTAAGCAATTAAATACAAATTTTAGTAATTAATCGATATATTTTATAACATATTTATATATTGAGTGTATAACATATATACTACACGATTATATAATCATGTTATATATCATTTGACCCCTAATATTATTTTTATAAGTTAAGTAATTTATCTTTAATGGCTTGTTACATTTTGGAACTCAAATGTCGAGCTACTGGTAATTAACAACGTACTAGGTAAAAATACATTTTATTGAAATTAAATATTATGTATACAATATTTTGAGAAATTGATCCTACTAGCGTTCTTCGTCTAACTTTTATAACTTTATATTAAAATTTGGCTCAATTTTGACCAAATTGTCCAAAGGCCTTAAATTGTTTCAAACGCCTTAAACATCCTAACTCGTATTGGTTAGTTTAGTGACTAGGGTACTTAATCAACTAGGTTCTCATAGTTTTTTGTCTTTTATCTCATCAATAAAATTTTGCTAGATTTATCAATTGGTTTTATGATGCCTTAATTTATATCATGTCCTAAAAATCTAACTTTTCCTTAAAATGATTTTATCTTTTTAGTTGATACTACTAAACCATTTCTTTTAATAATATTAAAAAAATATTTAAATGTTTAAAATGTTGATCTATATTTTTTGAAAAAATTGAAACATCATCAATGTATACTATTGAAAAATTAGTGTATAGAGTAAAGATTTCATTCATAATGTTTTGAAATTCTGAAAGAGCATTTCTTAAACCTAAAGGTATTACAATCCATTCGTAGTGTATGAATGGGATTGTAAAAGCAATTTTATACTTATTGGATTCATCAATTTAATTTGCCAGAATTTTGATTTCATATCAAATTTTGAAAAAAAAAAATCTCTTGACAATCTATTAAGTAAATCCTATTTATTAGGAATTGGATACCAAATGTATTTAGGCATTGTATTTAAAGGCTTATAATTGATGACTAATCTGGGAGCGCCTCTTTCTATTTCAGCCTGATTTTGAATATAAAAAGCAGAGCATGACCATGGAGATTTAAACTTTTTAATTAACGTTTTATTTAAAAGACCTTGAATTTCTTTTTTGCAAAATTTTAATAATTCGTCATTAATTTGAATTGGCCTAGCTTTAATAAGAAGTTTATCTTTAGTAAAACCTTCAATATATGATAATTTGACTATATGCTTATTTTTTGACCAAACAGCATTTGGAACATCTAAAAAAATTTCTTTTTCAAAACATTCTTGTAAAGTTTTTATTTTTTTCTTTAGTTTTTTGTTTTTCTAATTGATTATAGATTCATTTTTTTTCTAATTCTTCTTTGAAAAAATTAACCTATTTTAATTTCTTTTCTATTTGACTGATCATATTATCTTTTAATAAATTGACTTCTTTTTCTTTCATTTAACTAATAAATTTAGCTATTATTTTTTTATTCTTAACTTGAGTTTCTAAACTTTAAGAAGTTATTTGAAATGGATATAACATAGTAAAAAAGGGAGTACCTAAAATTATTGCATTATTTATATTCTTTACTGGAATGAAAAATGTTTTAAAATTAATTTCATCTTAAATAGTCTTTGCTATAGAAATTTTATAATTAACATTTAATCTTGAACCTTTAGTTGAAATTAGTCTTTCTAAATTTTTTTTATAAAATTTAATTGAAATTAATCCTTCTTAAATATAGTTTTGATTAGCTACAGAATCTAAAAAAGCTATTACTTCTATTTTAAAACTATTATAAATAGACTACATCATTTTAACATACTATTTTTGAATATTTATTCTATTGATTAAATTAACATATTCTTTGCTTTCTTCTTTAGGCCCTAGTTCTTCTTCTTCTTATTCTAAATTTTCATTTTCATATTTTTCAATTTTTTCTTCTAAGTTATTATATTTTATCTTTAATTTTTTGATTTCTCCCTTTATCTTATTAATTTCTTCTTAAAGAATTTTTATAGTTATCGAATGTTTTTTTTTAAATCTATTATAAATTTTTTCTAAAGAATAAATTTCTTTATTACTAGAATAAATATTTTCTTTGTTTTTCTAGATATTTAATTTAATCAACCATTTCTAAAAGAAATTTTTTTTCATTAGTAATAACATTTAATTGTTTACATGAACAGATATTTTCATAACAACATTTTGAATTAGATTCTTTTTTAAAGGAGTATCTGAATTAGTTTCTACATTTTGAATACAATAGAATTTTCATAACTTGAATTAATATTTTCTGTACTTGCTTCATTAATAGTTTTACATAATTATTTTTTTAACTTCATCATCTAAATTTAATTCACTAATTTTCTTTTTTGTTTTTTAACATTTTGGTGCAATATGTTCTTTAATTTCACATTTATAACATTTTTTTTCTGAAAGATTTTCTCCTACGTCTATATATTTTATACCTCTTGTATTCATTTTTCTCATGGACTTTATTAAACTTGTGTTTTTTATATTTCCTTTTTATTTTTAAAGATAGAGCTTATATTTTTTCTAAACAATATTGATAACAAAAGTCTCCTAATTCCCTTTTTAGGCTCTCTTTTTCTTTTTGAATTTTTTACTTAAGTTTTAGATCATCACATTAGCAAATAGTTGAATAATTTGAAATAAGATTATAATTTTGATAAATTCTTTCTTTTACTTTATTTGCAAATAGTTTTGTAAGATCGAATATAAATCGTTCTTTCTAAAAATTATTATTACAAAATCTTAGTGCCTAACTCTCAATGATTTTAGATGGTATAAATTACAAAATCTCAAGTGCTCAACTTTCAATGATTTTAGATGGTATTCATTGAGAGTTGGGCACCTAAGATGTTGTAAAATTTCACAATTTTTTTCTCTAAATTGATAGGATCACCATTAAAATGTTTAGTTATAACATATATTACATTATCTTCTATTTGATATAAAGTATTATATTTTAATATTTCTTTATTTGCATGTAATATATATTGATGTTCGGTTTCATTAAGATAATTTTCCTAGTAACCCTTGAGCATACCGGTAAATTTAGTTACTAAAATTTTTATAATGTTTTTATCAGTGTTTCTATATTGTTTATAAGAGTTTGATGATATTATCATTAAATTTAGAATATCTAAAATTTTATGTTTAGCTTAACCATCTATATTCTATTCATATATTTCTTTATAAAAAAATTTACTTAAATCTATATACAATTTTTCAGGGTCTTGAATATGATGACTTTTGATTTAAGTGACTCTCATTTTTTGTTGTTTTTAATTAATGTCTAGTTTTTGAGAAAATTGATTTGTCAAGTCGTCAATATCATCATCAATTGTATTGATAGTTTCCTTTTTCCCTATCTCTAACTTATTTAATGTATTTGAAATTTCTTCTAACAAATTATCATTTTTACTAAATTTAAAATTTTGAATATTTGCAATAAATCTTAGTAGATAGATTGGTTTTGCAATCATAGATTCTGATATACTCGATTCTTCTCTTAAATTTCCTATTGGAGTTTTTCCTTTATTTTTCTACCAATATCTTTTCTATCATATCAGTTTATTGATCAATTGTATGTTAAATTTGATTAGTATAATTATTTTGAGCTTTTGTACTATTAAAATCTTAATTTTCTCTTGTTATTTTCTTGAAAAATGAGGCTTTTATTATTTTATTTTGAACTTTAATATGCTTGAATAAGAGGATGAGTTCCTATAATTGATCTTTGTTGAGTTTCCCATTTTTTGTTTGATGATTAATTTGTTTGAATATAATATTGTTTATTTGGACCAAAATTTTTAGCAAATCATTTGAAAAAGGGTTTACGTCTTCTTAATCTAGTTGCATATCGTTATACCACATAACTTTTATTGAATAAGTCTCTTTTTCATTGTAGGTTTTGAAATATTTTTTCCTTCTCAATTTATTTCTTTTTGAATAAAAATATTTTCTTAAAAAATATTTATCTATCTTAAATGGTTCTTTTGAATTTATTACATTTAACTTATTAATTTGAGAATAAGTAAAATAATTTGATTGAGGTTGGTAAATTAGTTCTGGAATTGATAGTTAAAAATAAACACCTCTAAGTTTTATAGACTTAGTAGGAGTTTTCGAATACATATTTTCTTTTTTATTATCATCTTTAGGTGTTATATCTTCTTAACTAGTTTTTGAAAAGGAACTATTTATTTTATTAAAATAGTTTTCTATATTTGGAGCAATTAACCTTTTATCAATTATTCTAAGGAATTGAATTTTAATACTACCGTTATCAAATCTTTAAGCAAGAGTAAGTTTAGTTTGAGAAAACGTTTGGTTATAAGGACTGGATATGACAAATGATATTGTACTATGTTTGGTTTGTATAGTATTTGACATAAAATTTATATTAAAAAATTAATTATTTATATTACAAAATAAATAATTTTTTCTAATATTTAATAAAAATAATATTTATTAACTTAATATTATAATATGAAGCATTATTTTTGTCTAGTCACCAAGCAGATTTACAAACTAAACATAGGACAAAATTTTTTGTTTAATCCAGTATCACAAAAATTGTATAACCAAACGCTCTTTAAGTTTTGGTGGAACGACTTCTTTTAAAGTTTATTCTTCTATAAGTTGAACTTTATTCTAACTTAAAGATTTTGGAGTAAACACTAGAAATTCTGTAATCTTAGCTTCTAAAAGAATAGTTTTTTATTTAGAATATAAATTTTTGGCTTTTGAATTAGTTTGAGAACTCATAACTTTATAGTAGATTCAAAAAATAAGTGTTATAACTTTAGTTCCTTCTATAAAATTATGATTTTGAAATTGTATATATAATAATAAACTATCCATACTTTTTAGACATCTAAACCTATAGAAAAACTAGGAAAACATTGAGAATATTAGGGTTCTTTATGAAAATTGGTTTGAAACAATAATAAAGTGGTTTCATTAAAATCTGTATTTGTAGCATTTTTTAACCAAAATAAAACATGATGATTTGTATCTTTTCTATGGAGAGGTTTAATTGAAATTTGAATACGTTTAATATATAAATATTTATATTTTTCTTTATGTTTTTGAATAGTTGTTTCTGGAAGTAATTTGATAATTTCATATTTTCTTAATAAAGAAATCGTTTTTTAAGACATTTTGATCACATAATCATGTTTTAAATTAAAACTTTCAATTTCATAAATTTCTTTAGATTTTTCTGTAGGAATCGATCAATTATCTAAATTTTATTTGATTTGAGAAATCTTAGTTTTAAACGAGTTATAAACATCTTGAGTTAAATCAATAAATTCATTGTATATGGAAAAAGAGCTTTATCTAGATATATGATTGAAGAAAAGGAAGATTTTCTTAATAGATTTATTTTTATTTGATAAAGTTTTAATACTTTGCTAAGTAAATTTGTATTATTTAATTCACTTGCGAGAACACCTTGCTAACCAATGGTTCCATTGGACTTATTGTTGGGACCATAGTTCTAGTTTGTTGATATATAAAATAGAATTATTACAAACTACTTAAATAAGGTATTTAATATTTATAAATTTAAACCAAATCTATTAAGACATAGCTGTCATGCCCCAAACAAGAAGAGTCATAACAGTCCCACCGTGTAAACTAATTTAAGATAGAAGTTGACCTCACAGCTGCTATCGTAGACGCAGTTTATACAAGGTGCACAACTCAACCAGTTTGAAACGTTTGTTCTGACACCTGTTAATAACCAAACCTGTGGTAGAGTTTTTACAAGATACTTGTTCTATACAACCTGGTGTTTAGTACCACAACAGTATTTAAATAAACATTTCATGTCCAAAGGTAAAGTTTACAATCAGAGTTTATTAAAAACCACAGGTTTTGCGGTCCATATACAATAAGTTAAAAAAACTAGTAGACTCCCAGGGAATTCCCAATTAGTTTTCTTCAAAACTTAGAGACAAAGTCAAGAGTTCAAGTTTAGTTAATTCTTCGATCCTTACTTTCCTACAAAGTAGCACACTAACCTAGGAACGGTGGTACCTAAATATCTTGTCTTTACTCAACACCTGTAAAAGAGTCTGTAGGGATGTGAGCACAACTAGCTCAGTAAAGTGGGACGGAGTCAGAAGAGTACTGTACAATCACAAATAAGGTTAATAATCATGATGAAATGTAATGTAATCACTCAAATGAAAACATTGCACAGTGTTATTTGGTCCACTGTAAGGTTAGAGAAATTACATCCGCTCCAACCCGGATTGAGGAGTTTCATCGCGACTCAAGTTAGACCAAACCCGGGCTTGTGCAATGGAGAACACCCTCCTCCCATGACCGCCTTTGAACCACGGCCCCCAACCTTGCCGCGACCTCCTCGCCTGTCACTTAGTTCAACTAAGGATGGGGAAAGAACCATTTCTGCTATCCTCATTGAAGGAAGTCGATATTTGGTCTAACACTCTTAATCGTTTCCCCTAACGGGTGATTATGCATGTCCAATTACATTTTAATCGAATAATTGTTAGTGTTAATCAGGGGTGACCAACAAGTTTACACAATACAGAATCCATGCAAATACGTAGAACAGCACACTAATGAGTTGAACTCCTGTCACAACCGAGTATCATTCACATACACAGCATGTACATAATCATCTAATTACAAACACAACTAAAAGTACTCTTGGGTCCCTGGATATTTTAAATAGTACCCAAACAAACGGTGAAGCCACAATCCCAACTTATTTGTTTAGACGTTCGTTATTGCTGACTTGAATTATCAACTGTCTTTATATTGGAAGGTCCTAATTACACAAAAGACCTAAATTCAGTTTTCGTAATAATTACGAAAACATTAAGGTTTAATCTAAAATGGTTATATATATATATTATTTCCATAATATGCAGTTATGTTATTACTATATATCGAATTAAATTATTAATTATTGATACTGTACATCATATATACTATTACGTATTATGTATCGTTTCGATCATATTGAAACGTATTATGTATCGTTACGTACTTTTTATTTATTAATTCACGTTTTGATTCCGATAAGGTTACCAAAATGTATATATTCTTGAATATGATATAGTTTTAGGCTAAATTACTTAAGGTTGTCCGATTTCAATAAAATTAGTGTCATTGAGTTCGTATAGACCTAACGACATATTTTACGAGTCCTGTTTCTAGAGATGTTTTTTAACAGGTAGTTTGAGTTTTAAATAAAATTATACATAATTATATAAAAATGATCGTATTATGTGTAATTTACAGATTTAAATTATATTTTATTTAATTTATCCTTATATTGTAACAATATAAGTATTATTCAATTCTAATACACCTAAAGTGTATCTCGATCAGAAAAAATTAATAAATATATTAAAAATTTCCATTTAATCCAATCTGATCAGCAATCTCATATATAGTTTTTATTTAACTATTTAATTCATTTTAGCCTATTAATATTACAAATACACCCCGACTTGTAATTTAAGCTATTTTACTTAATAAATTCGTAATAAATAGTTCGGGTTACTAAATAATTTCCCGAAAATTTCTATAGACTTCTAAAAATATAGGAAATTCAGTTATCACTTGGTTTCAAATTTCCGACCTATTGCCTATATTTTCATATTGACGATTTTACCCCTAAATTATGATAAATTATCCAATTATAATTCTTTTAGCACCCAATTAATTTCAATCTGACTCAATACTATTACTATTTATTATAGATCAGTACATGTCAATTTCATCAATTAATTTAAAAAATCCTTTATTAAATTCATAATTTCAGCCTATTTTCGAGCTAATTTTAGTTATTCAAATCAAAATTCGAGCTACATAGCAATTATCTATATATCATACACATCCTAGGCAAAAATTTTTAGCTAGAAACAACATCATATAGTACATTTATTTTACAAATATAAATTCGGGTGAATAATAGATTTCTTAATAAAGCATATTAAATATTACGAATTTTTCAAAAATAAAAATATCAAATGAAAGCATGTTTAAAATCACCTAAGTAAAATTTTTTCCATAATTTTTTGGGTAGATTTACTAATTTTTAAAAATTCTTGAAAAATAGGGCAAGAATTTGACCTTGCTGTTCTTAGGTGCTTCGATGGTTGGCGGCGGTTGGGAGGTTGTCGGACGGTCTGCACGGTGGGTGGACCGTGTAGGGTTGGCTGGGTTTCATAGCAGAACCACTCTAGGTTATGGTTCTTTACTTTCACGAAATTTCCTCTGTTTTTTCTAAATTTCTTTTTATTTTCTACAATTTTTTCTAATTTTTCTTTATGTTGTTTTTGGTTCCAAAAGATGTAAAGTGATTTGTTCAACAGATTTATAGTTGTTTAGGTCGGTTCCTTTTTTATTTATTTATTTATTTTTTTTCTTGCTTTTTCCTTCATTAATTGCAAGTAAGAGGTGGCATTAGCTTGTAAATTCACCTTTTGATTAAGCAATTCTCCAGCTTTGATGTTTTCCAGAAATTTCCAGGCGTGAATCAACAATTGGAAGGCTTTTGGATAATATTTTACAATTTTTTTTAGGTATTTTGAGTATATTTTATTAATACTTAATTATTTACTTAATATACGAGTATATATTCCTTGTGAATATCACATGTAATATATAACTATACTCATATAATTAAGTTTTTAGCATATCTTTTGTTTTTAGGATATGTTCTAAAGTTAATTTCATAAATTTAACATAATAAATATATAATTACATAATTTAGGGTTAATTTACGGGTATAATTATTATTTATACCTAGTATACTCGTAAAATTACGTGTATTATTATATAGTAAATTATACTATATTATCTCATTTTATAGCTCAATTAACTTATCTTTTAAGTTTTCGTTGCAATCTAAGTTCGATTTTAGGAGTTTCGATCATTTTAATGCTATACTAAATATTATAACTTCTAAGGGCAAAATTGGGATTTCGGTTCATTATTACTAAAATCTAACTTTACTGTAATTTCTCGACTAATTTTTTTGTTCTAGTCGTAAAGTTTGGATTCAATTGGATAAGTTTCTCTAAAAGCCCTAAATCTGAGCTCGGTTGTCCTAAATTCAATTTTGGGAGCTTACAATAGCTCTTGATATTATGCTATACTCTCATTATTAAAAGATTATAACTCTTTGTTATCGTACCATTTTATATAAAATGGTTAAAAATTATTTCATTTTATCAATTATGGAGAAAGATGATTTGAATTTTAATATATCTTAATAAAAGATCGATGATAATGTCATTAGGTTACAACAGTTTTAATGGTTAAAAATTATTGATAATAGTGCAAAATTTTATTATACAACTTTTTTAGCCAACTATATTTTATATTACAAGTTAAGGACTAGAATTCAAACTTAAGGCAGTGTTTGGTTGCGTAATTTTTGTGGTATTGAATTGGATAAACAATTTTTATCCCATCTTTGATTTGTAACTTTATTTAATAACAAAATAAAAATTTGGGTTGATAGATTAGACAAAAGACTCTAATTTTATCTTATTTATATTATGGTATGAAAATGAAATTCATTAGATAAAAAAAAAATTTTACATTCTTAAAAATACTCCTTCATGTTATAAAATCAAGTTAATTAATATTATTTTTATTAAATATTACGAAGATATATTTATTTTATAATATAAATAATTAGTTTTTTAATATAATTTTTTTGTTCTATATTGTACAAACTAAACATGATATAATAAGATTATACTGTCCAATCCTCTCTGTACTTGTTTTGTTTAGTTCTTTTTATCTGTCCAGTATTTACAACCAAATTTTATTATAGTGTTATTATATAACTTGATAATAATAATTTTGGTATGCTTAAAATATAAATTTGCATAATTAACAAATTACTTATAATATTCTTTAAATAAAACAATTATTTTAGATAGAAATTTTCACAAAGTAGATGAATTTTAATTTAAGAGTTGTCAAACCCGATTTGAATAATTGATCTAAATATATAAAAGATCAAGTATTGAGAAAAAGAATGGAATAAATTGAAAGTTAGAATTGAAATTGAAACGAGATTGAGTTGGACAATATTTTGACTCCAAGTTTCATAATCGTTTTAACTTATTTTGATAAAATCAGAATTTTTCTGTCCTAGGATCTCCACTCTCCAGTTAAGACATTTTTCTCTCTCTTACAACTTTTCATTTTCCATCCATTTAGAGATCAGAAAGCCAAATTTATTAAATACAACAAAATAAAATTACAAACTTTATATTTTCACCCATCTTGGCATGCTTTAATTTTCTTTTTTCCTTTTTAATTTCTTCTCTCTTAACACCTCACACCATTTTTCGTTTCTCTCTCTTCCTTTTTCTTTTCTTTTCCCCTCGTTCTCTATAGAAAAAGGGTTTCGGTTAAGGTTTCAGTTTTCATTGCTGCACACTAATACATCTTTCTCCATCCCGCAGCGATTCAATTCAATTTTGGCTGTAGATCTGAATTCAACAGTTTTGACTGTTCTGGCCGTTCGATCTAGTACCCAACCATGGCTGCCGCCAACGCTCCGATCACCATGAAGGAGGCCTTAACGGTCCGATCTCTCTCTCTCTCTCTCTCTCTCTCTCTCTCTCTACGTCCATCGCTTTCTCTCTAGTCGGTCTGTGCTTGTATTTGTATGTCGGAATTCTAGCTCTATATAAAGTTACATACGTGTTGGAAGGGTGATTTCGATGAGGTTCTGGGAGTATCTCGTGATGCTTTTGGTTGTTACCTTGGAAGGGTGATGCGATTAGGCTTTTGAGTGAAAATTCGATTGCTATTGCGCGATTGTTTGATCCCTGCGTAGAGATTGTTAGTTTAGATCTGTGAGGAGAAACGGAAAAAGATAATTTCAATCTGATGCTGGTGCGAATGGACTCATGCAGTGTAAATAGGGAAAGCTACTTTTAGCCTCTGGATTTAGAAATGACTTGATAACTAGCATGTTGATTGTGAATAATAGGAATTAACTCAGTTTTGTAGCAAGTTAGTTATTGGCAATGTTCGATTAGTGTTAGGTCATTTGAGGATTGATATGAGAAGCTGGATGAACAGCAGAGGTGTACGAATTGCTTGTGTGGATATGAGATCAAGGATGACATGGAATTGATAGGTTGAAGCCAAACAGTAGAAAGTTATGCAATTATATAATGAGTTAATTATTATGCAATTCTAGAATGGTTCATTGATCAAGGATGCTAGTAAATATAACCTGCTTTCAACTGGACTGGAGGGTGGTTTTACATTTCCTTTTCCTTTTTTCTTTTTCTTTTTTTTTTGGGTTGGGATTTTTGGATTGGAGGGGTGGATGATGAAGGAAACGAGAGGTGGATTTATGTAACCTGGTCTTTTATTTGCAGCTTCCGAGCATTGGTATAAATCAACAGTTCATTACTTTTACCCATGTTACAATGGAGTCAGACAAGTATATATGTGTGAGGGAGACATCACCGCAGAACAGTGTTGTGATAATTGATATGAGTATGCCAAATCAACCTTTGAGGAGACCCATCACTGCAGATTCAGCTCTCATGAACCCAAATTCTAGGATCCTTGCACTTAAAGGTATAATCTATTAGTTAGGTTTATTTAACCATCTGTTGGTTTTCTTGTTTGTTATGTTTCTATCTTTGTTTTTAAAGTTTTCTATCTTTGTCCCGTTTTTTCACCAAGGAATCTACAGTACCTCATGTTGTCAATGAACCTCCCTAGTAATATGGTGATTGTTCTTTTTCTTTCTTAAGATCCTAAATGTCAGCAAATTGAGAGGACAGGTTCACAGAAGCAATGATATGAAACATGTCTTTAGATGCAACAAGGCAAAAAATTAATATAATTGCCAAGAAAAGGGGGGGAAAAGCATGAATATTACCTCAGATATTGTCCAACAACGAGATAGGTAACCATACCTGACAATGGCAGTCCAATAACCTGATATATCCTTATATTAATAGCATGGTTAGGTGCTGCCTTTCTTAAAAATATATGAGCGATTATAGAGAGATGATGCATGTTGGATTAGATATTTATGAACTCTTTGTACTAGTCTGAGTTGTAAGGTTCTGTTATATTAGTTGCAGTTACCTTATAGCAAAAAAGAAATGACGTAGGATGGTCCTTTCAGACAATATGAAGTTTCTGTTCCATTATATTCTATTCAAAATATTTCCTCCTAAATTAACAAAAGGGAAAAAAATATTTCCCTCCAAAATTCTTTCTAAGCTACATGGTAGACATGGGATATGAAGAAACAAATTCTTAATATTTAGATACATTACATTCTGGTGCTATGCATCAAACTGCAGACTTAGAGTTCAGTGTCCAGTCTTGGTCTAATTTCAAAACCATTACCTTTTTTTTTTTATTTTTTCTGTGTTCATTAGATTTCATTTTTTCATCTTGTTTTTCTACTCAACTGGTTTGTCACATGTCCTGAAGCACAACTTCCGGGAACTACACAAGATCACTTGCAAATATTCAACATTGAGATGAAAGCAAAAATGAAATCTCATCAGATGCCTGAGCAGGTGAAAACCCAAATATCTGTGGCCTTCCTCCTTGTTTCATGTTAATTTGATCATGCCATGCCATCTTGCTATCGAAGTAATTTAAATTTGTTCCTTTTAGCTAAGTGATGGCTTCATGATATATATTTAGGTTGTCTTTTGGAAGTGGATTTCCCCAAAAATGTTGGGCTTAGTCACTCAAACCTCAGTATATCATTGGTCTATTGAAGGTAACTCCTTTTTCAGGTTGAGAATTGTTGCAATAATTATTGCATGGATGGACTCTCTTCCATGGCTTCGTCCTGTTCTTCCCATTAGTGATATTTTCATGTAAGCTTGATTCTTATGCATAGCCCTTATGCAGGTGATTCCGAACCTGTAAAAATGTTTGAAAGAACTGCGAACTTGGTGAATAACCAGATAATAAATTACCGGTGTGACCCTTCTGAGAAGTGGTTGGTCTTGATCGGTATTGCTCCTGGTGCTGCTGAGGCAAGTGTCTTTCTTTTACAATTTACAACAGTAATATTTTTCTGCAGATTGTTTGCCTTCAATTTCCACCCCAAAAAAAAAAAAAAAATTGTTGCTTCTTTATTCAGAGGCTTTCTTTTTCCTTATTGAAGCTCTCAGTTTTTTCTCTAGGGAGGTCATGTGATTGTTGTCATTATACAACGGGGTCCTTTGGTAGTGACTTGCTTGCTTTGCTCTGTTTCTTTTTCTTTTGGGTTGTTTGGTTGTTGTTTTTGGGTGGGGGTGTTTGAAATTTAAGTATTATGTATCCAGTGGCAGTAGGCGATTGAGATTCTTTGCTTAGTGAAAAGTTGGTTTTCTGTTCTGTTTGTTTTGGCTTAGGTTTTCAAGTCCTGACAACCATAAGCTATAAAAATTAACCTGCATAAAAAGAAAGCTAGCCTCAAGTATGCCATTTCTGTATTTAGGTTCCACTTTTTCTGTCAAAGCTTCTTTTTTAAGTATGCTCCTCATGAATCTTTGTTTTGAAATGCATCTATCCTTGTACTTTAATCTTGATTAATTTATTTATTTATTCATATATTTTTGTAAAATCTTCATTCCTGCTATTCCCGATAAAGTTTTGTATATTTGGTTGTTCTTTAGTGTTGAAATTTTGTGTTTTTTAGAGGCCACAACTAGTCAAGGGAAACATGCAACTTTTCTCTGTGGATCAGCAACGTAGCCAAGCACTTGAAGCACATGCTGCTGCATTTGCATCATTTAAGGTACAATATTTTTCTTTCAGCTATTTACTTTTTTCCCTTCTATCGTTTTGGTTTAATTGGAATGTTGTCTACTACAGGTTTCTTTTCAATTTGATTTTTGGCCTGTTTAAACAATATCATTTTAAATAAATGTCTGGATTCTCTATACTTTCTTTTACATTTCAATAGTCTGAAGCTAGTTGATTAATTACCTGAAATGAAGAAAGCTCATTATGCATCTGAGATGAAAATTTAGTGACGAAGTTTATCTATCTACATCTCCAGAAAAGTTGGGGGAGGCTTAGGATATCTCCTACCGATTGTAGGAAAAAATGAAATAATGCATGATTCATGTATATAGAGATGCTTTGAGACCTATAGAAAAGACCTGTCTATTTAGAGTAAGAGGAATAAAGGATATGTAGCATGTAAGGCCTTACTTGTGAAGAGCTACTTTCTTTGGCTAATTAACTAAAAGCAATTTGTATGACAGCAGAGAATGTAACATCATTGTATTTAATTAATATCTGCTGCTGTTATAGAGATGAAAGAACTTTTCAGCAGCTTATCTGTTTTTTGAATTTCTTTCCATTCAGCAGCTTGAAAGTTATCAGTTATGGTGTCTAGGATTTTTTTTATGGCGATTCAAGTGAAGTATTTGATGGAAGTAGATGCTGGGGTGTTCATGATTCATAATTGCTGATTTGATTCATATGAAAATAGAGAAGTGGCTCGTTTGTAATTTTGGTCTTGGGATTATCTATCTCAAAAATCTTTAAAAAGTTGACCCTTTTGAGTGCTTTTCTGTGTCTTGCTATACTGGGACAGATAAATTAAGCACTGCAATTTATATTGGCTGATGCAGCCACATGATAGCTTCTTTTCACTGATGTGACTGTTATGGCATTAGTGTATGCAGTGGCAAAATGGTGGCCGATATGCCCTTGTATCACCCTTGGCCTCTGATCTAACATTAAAGAGAACAAGTTATTGACTTTTTTTCCTGTTCTAATCAAAAGAATATTTATTCAGACTCTAAAGCTATATAGAACTGATTGCAACAAAATTTCAAGCACAAAGTAATCACATATTATGCAGCAAAGCATTGGATTGTCCTAATTTACCACAACAAAAAGGCATAGGGATGCCTCCAGCATAATTTATTATAGAATTTGTAGAAAAGAAAAAGCCTAATAGTATTCCTTTGAAGCCTTCATCCAAAAAAAATTTTTTATTAAACCAAAAAGAAATTCTTTTGGGAGTTTTTTACATGTGAGCTTCTGAATCAACTATGACTTCACTAGATTATTGTTTTTCTTCCTTGAAAGAACTTTACAACTTCAAAGTCCACCAGTTGTCATGCATATTTCCAATTTCCATTATAATTTAGGTATGATTTGACCCAGCCACCATCTAATGGATGTCTATAATAGGCATAATGTATGTTTGTTCTTCCTCTTCTCAGGTGCCTGGAAATGAAAATCCATCAGTTCTCATCTCCTTTGCAACAAAGACGTTTAATGCTGGTCAGATTACTTCGAAGTTACATGTCATTGAACTGGGTGCACAACCAGGTTACTATTGTTCTGTCATCTCTTGATGTTAATTTTCCAATTCTGGAATCGCATCAATATTCTAGTTTTTTCCTTGCCCCCTGTCAGAACTTGCTCATTTTAAAGCTCCCTTTTTTTATTAAGTATTTTTACCTCAAAGTACTTTAATTTTGTGCCATCTGTTGATTGCATATTGGTTGCAAGATATACTTCCAGGATGTATTAGGACTATGATCTGAACAGATTATATTGAGTCTTCAGAAAATTAACTCTTGCCTAAAAAGGTTAATTGTTAGATGGAATAGTGAAAAATGAACATAATAGTATTGGAAGAGATATTTTCTTGGGTTGTCTGTCATCCTTACATATGCTCCTTTCCCCATATTCATCATAACCATGTTGTTTTCTCTGCTATTTATTACTTGTTCGAATAAGGTGAATTATTTTGGCAGGGAAACCCTCTTTCACAAAGAAACAAGCAGACCTTTTCTTCCCCCCAGATTTTGCTGATGATTTTCCAGTTGCCATGCAGGTATGTATTGTCATGGTTTTTTTTCCTTTTTTCTTTTAATTATTATTATTCTAATCTACACATTGTGATATGTATGTTAATCTATGGAGGCCTATTATTGGTTGGCAGATTTCCCAGAAATATAGTTTGATATATGTGATCACCAAACTCGGGCTACTATTTGTCTATGATTTGGAGACAGCAACTGCAGTCTATAGAAATCGAATCAGCCCAGATCCAATATTCCTGACATCTGAAGCTTCATCTGTTGGAGGATTTTATGCAATTAATAGGCGTGGCCAAGTCCTATTTGCAACTGTAAATGAGTCCACAATCGTGCCCTTTGTCAGTGGGCAGGTGAGTTTTCCTCTGCCAGTTGTCTCCTCTTTATTCAAAGTTATATGATGTCTAAATGTGCGGTGTCTTGGGTACTGAGAATTGGATTGTCACTACAGTTAAACAACTTGGAGCTTGCTGTCAATCTTGCTAAGAGAGGAAATCTTCCTGGCGCTGAGCAGCTGGTAAGGCCATATTCTTTATATTTTGATTTAAAAAAATTTTTTTTGGGGAGAAATTGGTGGTTAACATGATATTTTGAGGGGGAATGCAGCTGAAATTTGAGTATTTCTTCTATTTTCACCATACAATCAATGGACATAAATGAAAGATTCAAAATCCTGAATGCATGATTAGGCATGCACATCTTCTTCTTCTCCTTTTTTTTTTCTCTTTTTTTGGTTGTGGTATTTTCAGTTCAATATGAGATACACTAGTATGATTTAGGTATGCCTGATGGGAATTTTGCTTTTGAAAGTTTCTTTGTTTTTCCTTGTTTACTTTTTTTTCTGCAGTTTTGTGCACAAAAGTTGATTTCACAGAATTCACCTATTTATTGTGCACCTTGATACAACCTGTGGGTTCAATCTTTTGTTATTTGATAGAAAATTGCACAATAGAGAGTAAAAGATTACTTGATAAATCCCACACACTTAATATCAATTATAAAGTGAAGAACTTTTACAATTAGAGTAGGACTATCAAATCATCAATCTTCCTAAATACATTCTCTCTCTACATGGGGAAGACCTCTTGTAGAATTTGCAACAATTCTAATAAATTCACTAACTAATCCGCTCTCATTCCCTGCTATGTATTTATACACTGCTGAAATATGTATTTACTATTCTACCATTTACACTACTATACTATTACACATTATTCTACCAATATCTCTTAGTTCGTTACAATTCCCTCCCCAATTATAATGTCCTTGTCCTCAAGGACAGTATGAAGAAACAACTACAACTAACCCTTGTCCATGACATCGAACAGAAGAACATGTATGATATACATGGCAAGAATGTTCACATATGTGTCCTGATCCCGAACTAGCGTAAAGTCTACCAACTAAACAGCAATATCCTTCAAAGAAACTTGGAGTAGAGAGCTTTGTTCTGCATGAGAAAACATAGCACCACAAGGAATGTGTTCATCCTGCACTGCATAGTGAACTTTAGGAGAATGGGTGTAACCATTGTTCATGTAAGCAATTGATCGAACACCATGGCTACAAGAAAAGAATTGATCCTTTTCATCAAGAATGGTGGTGTATAGTGGAAAAAGGTCGTAAACTGTAATACTACAGCTAATAGCCAATTGTAGAAAGATGTGAGGAGGATCCAATGAAGTCATCTGTGCAAGTTGATCAACATTCTCCAATCAGGGCTGCTGGTCAACTCATTCAACTTTCTTTGGTGAAAACTTTTGTGCAACTTGTTCGACAATCCCTATGTGGTTTGTATGGATGTGAGGCAATAGCTGTGGTTGCTCTAAAGAAGAAAACCCTAGGTCACTCGATAGCAGCAAGCCGAAGTTCCTCCCATTTTGCTCCGTTGATTCATGCATACTACTCAACAGCAACTTGTTCTCCAAATCTACTCCTTATCTGCAACTTGACATTTCTAGCCAATCTTCTCCCATTGGTCGTAACTCTGACTTCAGATCTACATATTCCATGTGTTGACTTCCCTTCATCATCTGAACTAATCCACTTGCCTCTTTTGCATCTCCACTAGCATCTTCAATTGCATCAGAAAGTTGAGTTTTTCCTTTCAACTCTTCATTTTTCGGTGAAGTCTACTGCATGTGGAAGGAAGAAAACCCTTGGTACTGATCTTCGATGGATTTTGTGATCCATCTCTCGAGCATAATCCTTCCTTAGATTAACTTCCCTAATTCCTGAAGTAGACTCTACCTTCTCCTCCAATTTCTCATTCGCAATCTGATTTTTACTAAAATTTTGTAGCGTCCATTGTATGGATGCCAAAGAAGCCTCAATGTCAGCAATTGATGCTTTCAATGAAGAAGCACTGGTTGCAGAATTCCTTTCAACAACAGAAATTTGATGTTGAAGTTCGGTCAAACTCCCTTTTAATTCCTCTTTAATAGAATTCATGTTTTGCTCCAAAGTTCCTAGGCTTTTCTCCAAATATTCAACCCTAAATTCCATTCTAGACATTTCTATTCTCTTATGATGATAAATTTCCCATAAACAGCACCAATAGATACAACCCGTAGGCTTAATCTTTTGTTATTCAACAGAAAATTGCACAATAGAAAGTAAATGATCACTTGATAAATCCTAAACACTCAATATCAATTGTAAAGTAATGAACTTTTGTTAGAGTAGGACTACCAAGCTATCAATCTTTCTAAACATACACACTCTTTCTCTATATAGAGAAAACCTCTTGTAGAACTCACAACAATTCTAACAAAGTGAATAGCTTCTTACTAACTTCCGTCCACTTACTCCTTATGTATTTATACACAATTAAAGTAATCATTTACAATTCTGCCCTGATGTAAATGACACACGACACATGCTTCACATATCCGTCACACACAACACAGCACACTAGCAACACATACTCACTAATACATCATTTATATCAACTTTACTCTAGGATTGTATCAATTGCCTCCCCATTTAGAAGGTCCTTACCCCCAAGAACCAAATAGAGAAACAATCACAGCTAATCTAACTCCAATAGCAGCACATGCTACCACAGACAAAAGAGAGATAGCAGCAGCATTCATAAGCACCCCCTAGAGTGAAACTTCTTGATCCACAACAATGGATGTCTCCAATTAACACATCAAACCAATCTGTAGTAGCTAACTTTGGTTCCACCATTTCCTTGATAAATGGCACAAGGAAATCATCCTTCAACAGTAGAGAACTCATGGCTAGGTAGCAATAGATGAAGAACACATGAAGCCGCTTGCCACTTCTCCATACAAGTAAGCCCTGAAAAATCATCCCACAAGTCATCATACACCCTTACTTGATTTGTCAAAAATGTGTGTCCATCACAACATATGCTTCCCAAAACGTTAAAATCACTAAAGCTAAAATGCTCCTTGTCATTTTAGGTAATGTCAACTAATCTAATTGGAGCATTTTCTAATAAGGCATTATATCGAATACTTAGTGGATAACTTTCAAATCCTTTTCCAAAAAAATGCTCTATAACTCTGAACTCTCAAGCATGAAGTGTAAAATAATCATCATCAATTTTTTTCTCCAATTGTTTCTCAATAATTGAAAACTCTAAGTCACACATTGGTAACCCCTTTGATACATGCCCACACTTTTATGAGAATTTATCTCACGTGTACCGACAACGGTCAAGAATTGATGGAGATGTTTAGATATATTTTACATGTTTTATTGCCATATGGATTGTTTCAGTTATTTTATAGGAGCTATTGTAGTTAGTTAGCTTAAGGCTTTTGAGAATACATTTATTAATAATATCATTTATAATAGGAGAGCTACAGCCCTATAAATAGGGAAGTGTTAGTTAGAGCAGTTGGAGATATTTTGTACGAAATAAACCTTAGTAGAACTAGGGGAATTCCCTCTTAGTTGGTGGAAGTGATATTCCAATTCCTTGTTTCTTAATAAAATTGCTTAATTTGTACTAAAAGGCTGTGGCACTGTCAATTTGGTGCCATCGACGGTTCATTCCTTGTCACATTATGACACAAATGGAGTCATGAGTTGATGCAATGGAGCAATCAATGAAGGAGTTGGTTACTAATGTTCAGAATAATTTTGATACCTTGGAAAGTAGAGTGGCGATGGTGGAATCTAATGTGATGGAGATGAAAGATATGTTTAAGTCTATTATGAGTGAATTGAAAAGCAATTCTTCTTTGCATGAAAAACAAAAGTCATCTTCTTCTTCGCCTTTGTTACTTGAATTGATGACTTCTACTGTTATGGACATCGATGATATGTCCAAATCAGACGGTGGTAGGGTTTCTCTGTAATCTTTTGATGATCGGATCCCTTAGGATCGATTGCTTAAGTTGAACAATATTTCAAGCTTAATTTGACGTCACCTACTAAAAAAGTTGCTATTGCCTTCGTTCACATGTATGGTAGCTCAGTTGCTTAGATGAATGCGCTTCGATGACGTTTTCTTCATCTTACTTGGGACATGTTGGTTCGGGAGATCATGGTTAGGTTTGCAATGTGTAACACTTGCAATTTGTTTGTTCCGTTGACATTGCTTAAATAGACATCTATCGTAGATGCTTACGCCGATGAATTTGATGCTTTGTTAGCTCAAGTTCTCCCAATGTCTGTAGAGCAAGCTTTAGGCTGTTTTCTTAGTGGTTTATGTGAGGAATTACATCTTCGCATTCAGACTTTCAAGCCTTGTTCCGTTGCTCGTGCCATTGAATTTGCTTTTGACATGGAACGGGAGTTTCTCAGTGGAATCTGTTTTACTCAATGGGATTGACCTTCGGATCTTCCTTCTTCCAGTAGAATGGATGCGGTTTCTTCTCGACATTCGGTATACAATCCTTCACGTTCTACTGTTGTCCAGGTTCGGCCTTATGCTCCCAATTTTTCACAATCTTCTGTACATATGAAACCTCTTTATATACCTTCGATGAGTGGTGGTGTTGATAATTGGCCTAATAAAAGCCATAGACAGCTTTCTTATGTGGAATTTATGGAAAAAAAGAACAAAGGTTTATGTTTTCGATGTGATCAATTATATTCTTCTTTGCATAAGTGTGCTGATAAATCATTGTGTTACAATTCTTGAAGAAGAAACTGATCTACTTGAGCTTAATTATCCGCCTGATCTAGTCACTTGACTTGTGGACTCTTTCATGGATTTATCCTTGTTAGCTTTGCATGGTTTTACTAGCACTCATACTTTAAAATTTCGTAGCATGTGTTTCTCTTCTTTGGTAACAATTTTGGTGGATAGCGGTGCCTCTCACAATTTTGTTTTCTATCAATTGGTTGACAAGATGCATTTGTGTGTTACTCCGATTGGTGTATTTTTTTTCATGTTCGCTTAGGTGACGGTAATTCGATTTCTTCTTTTGGAATTTGTTGTTCGCTATTCCTGGTGATTGATGATTTCGAGATTATTGTTGATTGTTTTATTCTCGATTTGGGTGACATTGATGTTATATTGGGAGTGGCTTTGTTGGAAACATTAGGGGAGATAAAAATCAATTGGTCCACTTTAATCATGAAGATTCCTTCTGAGGATGGTGAAAAAGTTTTACTAAGGGATTCATCTTTTGTAAAAGCTCCTGATCATTCTAAGACACTGTTTTGTTTGAAAGACGTGGCATTTATGGGTGTTTTGTGGCTATCCCAATTGCATTTTGCTTCCATTATTAATTGTGCCAGTCTGAATGTTAGGGTAGGTGCACTTTTAGATGAATTTTTTGTGGCTTTTTTTTGAGTTTGTCGGTTTACCTCTATCGCTGCTGACAGATCATCGTATCGTACTTAAAGAAGGGTGTGGGCCTATTAATGTAAAACCTGATTGTTATGCTCATGTTCAAAAGGATGAAATAGAGAAGATTGTTGTTGATATGTTGCAGGTTGGTATTATTCGACTTAGTTTTAGTAATTTTAGTTAAGAAAAAGGATGAGTCTTAGTGTTTTTGTGTGGATTATGGTGCTTTAAATGCCGCTGCTATGGTTCTTGATCGTTTTCCTATTCTTGTGATTGAGGAGTTATTAGATGAGTTACATGGTGTTTGTATATTTTCTAAGATTGATCTTAAATTTGGATATCATCAAATTTTGGTTTTCGTACTTGCCATGGCCATTATGAATATCTTGTCATACTGTTTGGTCTTACAAATGCACATATGCTACATTCCAAGTTATTGTGAATGACTTGTTTCAACCTTCTGTACGTTAGTTTGTGTTGGTATTTTTTGATGATATCCTTATTTATAGTAAGGGTTTGGATTCTTATTTATCACATTTACGGATGGTGCTTATTTTGTTACGAGATAATGTGTTTGTCGCCAATTGGAAGAAATGTGTTTTTGCTACCTCTTCCATTCAGTATTTGGGTCATGTTATTTCTTTTGAGGGAGTTTATATGGATCCTTCTAAAGTTGCTACTGTGCTTGCATGGCCCATTCCTACGTCTCTCAAAGGACTTTGCAGGTTCTTGGGACTTTTCGGGTCTTACTGGAAGTTTATTAGAAATTATGGCCAGATAGCTCAACTTTTGACTAACCTCCTTAAAAAGGGTCAGTTTTTTTGGTTCAATGAGGCTTTGTCATCCTTTTTTCATTTGTAGCAAGGGTTAACTAGTGCTTTGGTTCTTGCTTTACCGGATTTTCATAAATAGTTTGTTATTGAATGTGATGCTTCGGGTTGTGGCATTGGTGCAGTTTTAATGCAAGCGGATAGACCTATTGCTTTTTATGGTAAAGTTTTAGTGGATAAAACTCTTTTCAAATCCACTTATGAAAAAGAGCTAATGGCTTTAGTCATGGCTATTCATCATTGGCGACTATATTTGTTAGGCAGGAAATTCTTGGTTAAAGCTGATCATAAGAGTTTGCGTCATTTGCTTAATTAGCGCATTGCTATTTCAGACCAACAACATTAGTTATCTAAGCTCCTTGGTTATGATTTTGATATAGTTTATAAGAGTGGGGTTATTAACAAAGCTGCTGATGCTCTTTCGTAGAGATGAGGATGCTTTCGTTCTTGACTGTAATGGTATTTTGGGCCCTCTATGGACTGATTTGCAAGACATCACAGCTACGGTCAAATCCGATGATGTTCTAAGCAAGAAATTTCAACTGTTGCAAGAGGGTCAGGAGGCTGGTAAAGTTTTTTGTTTGGTGAATAATGTGTAGTATTACAAGGGATGGTTAGTGGTTTTTGCTAAGTCTAAATGGGTTTATCTTTTTCTTCATGAATTCCATTCTATCCCTCTTGGGGGCCATGTTGGTGTGCTTAAAACTTATCGATATTTAGTAGCCAATCTTTTTGGATAGGCATGAAAAAGGATGTTCTTGAATTTGTAGCTTCTTGTGCTATTTGCTAGTGTAATAAGGCTCAAAACATGGCACCTACTGGGTTGTTATATCCTCTTCCTATTTTTTCTAGTGTGTGGGAGGATATTTCTATAGATTTTATATCTGAGGAACCTAAGTCTCGGGGCTTTGATGTTATGTTAGTTGTCATCAATTGGCTCTTCAAATACGGCCATTTCCTTCTGCTTTGGCATCCTTATATAGCCTAGGTGGTGGCTGATCTTTTTATGAAGGAAGTGGTGTGCCTATAAGGTGCTCTTCGTACTATTGTGAGTGATTAGTATTCTTTATTTTTGAGTGAGTTTTGGCATTCTTTATTCCATTTGCAGGGTACATGCTTGCATTTTAGCATAGTGTATCATCGTGAAATGGGTGGCCAAACGGAGGTGCTCAACAGATTCTTGGAATGTTATCTTAGCTGTTTTACTTTTGAACAACCTAAGCAGTAGGCTAATTGGTTGCATTTGGTTGAGTATTCTTATAACACTTCTTTTCATTCTTCTGCTCAAATGACTCCGTTTGAGCTTGTCTATGGTCATAAGCCTCCTTCCTTTTTTTTTTTTTTTTCCTGATGGTATTTCCAACATGGCTGGGTGCGCCAATCTTGAGCAAGCTCAGTACAAGGCTTGTTCTTAGACCAATAAGCATTGATGGGAGGTTTAATGTAAGATTGGTGACTAGGTGTTTTTATGCCTTAGGCTTGCCTTATAGAAGAAAACTTTCGGCGTAAGTTCTTTTAAGTTGTCTCTACGGTATTTTGGTTCTTATTAGATTGTAGAACGTGTTGGTCAAGTTGCTTATTGTTTGCAGTTGCCTCCACATGCATGGGTTCATCCACTTTTTCATGTGTCCTTATTAAAGCCTTCTTGCGGATCTTTTGTATCCTCTTTCGCTCTCCCTCTTGATCTTTGCTCCGATACTTTGGTGGAATTGCACCAGCCTGCTTGTGTTTTGGGTTGCCCTTTTTGTCATTAGAATGGTTGGGATATTTCACAATTTTTTGTGCAATGGCAAGGCTGCTCTCCTTCGGATGCCACTTGGATGGATTCTGATGCTTTTCTTCTGCAATTTCTTACTTTTGACCTTGGGGACAAGGTTTTATCCGAGGGGGAGGCAATTGATATTTGCCCGTTGGTTCATGAGAATTTATCTCATGTGTATCGATTACGGTCAAAATTTGATAGAGATGTTTAGATATCTTTTACATGTTTTACTGCTATATGGATTGTTTTCAGTTGTTTTACAGGAGTTGCTGTAGTTAGTTAGCTTAAGGCATTTTAGAATACATCTATTAATAATATCTTTTGTAGTAGGAGAGCTACAGCCCTATAAATAGGAAAGTGTTAGTTAGAGCAGTTGGAGATATTTTGTAAGAAATAAACCCTAGCAGAACTAGGGGAATTCCTTCTCAGCTAGTGGAAGCGCTATTCCAATTCCTTGTTTCTCAATAAAATTGCATAATTTGTACTAAGAGGCCATGGCACTATCACCCTCGCTCATCAAACCGAAATGAGCAATTTCTGTTTGCTATCCCATGGATTCCATTCTCCAAACTTCTAACTTGATTTCTGTTTTCCAATTGGATTCCTCCACTTGATGGCTAGCAGTAGACTTCCACGACCAATCTCCCACTCGACAAACTTGATTTCCAATTTCTTGTTTGCTACTGTTGATGCTCCTGGGCCCTTTTCTAATGGCCGGTAAAAGGTGCCAACTGTTATTTATTATGAAGTTCAGAATTTTAAATCACATATAAGAATTAACAATATCTGGAACCTCAGTGGTTGTTGATACACCTTGACTGGTGCAGACACTTTTTCCGGCATCATCATGTTGCCTATAGGTATTAATGAAGCTAAACTCATCATGTATTGAACGTAATATATATATATAAATTTCTTATTTCATAATTATTTTTGCTTTCATTTTCTGTATTTGACTCTTCTCTGGAAAAAAAGATGGGAAAAACCAATCTTCTTTCCTCTATATTTCCATCTATGTTTTGTTCCTTTATATATGTAGGATGAATGTCGACACTGAATTCATCTTTTGGCAATTACCAAAAACAATCATTTTTTATGCTTTAACGATATGATTGAAGTGGTAGGTGTGTTTTGCATTTGTGCACAAGGTGCTGTTTTACCAGCATCTGGTTTTATGCGTACTTATTCTATATTTTGTGGCATTCTCTATGGATACATAATTGTGATGAATTTCAATCTGTAGTGTCTTGTCTAGATTAAATTATACACTTCTCACTATATCAGGTTATAGAAACATTTGTCTCCCTTCTTTGTGGTCTCAGGTTGTCCAGCATTTTCAAGAATTGTTTGCACAAACAAAATACAAAGAGGCTGCAGACCTCGCTGCAGAATCACCACAAGGAATTCTCCGAACACCTGACACAGTTGCAAAATTTCAGGTTCTAATATTTTAATTGTTTGGGGTTACTTCTATCTGCTATGTGCTTTCTTCTTTTAGTTTTTTGTATTTGCATGTAAATGGTGCTGAACGAACATGCTAAAAACTAACATGAAATTGTGGTTGCATCTGTCAAGATTTTCTTAAATTGCATTATGCATCTTTATTCGGTATAGGATACAGTTTGGTTAACATTGTAGCGTTGATTGTCTAGTTAACTTTGATTAGGGAGAAAATAAATGGACTGGGATAGAGTGTAACATATGCAAGGTGTAAGCTCTCAAATATAGGCTGGATAGATCCTGAACTACAGTTTGAGAGAGAGGGTTTTACTTATTAAACAATTATTATGGTTGCACCTGCACTGCAGAGTGTTCCTGTGCAAGCTGGGCAGACACCTCCTCTTCTGCAATACTTTGGAACCCTTCTAACAAGAGGAAAGCTGAATGCATTTGAGTCTCTGGAATTATCACGCCTTGTTGTGAATCAAAACAAAAAGAATCTTCTGGAGAACTGGCTTGGGGAGGATAAGCTGGAATGCAGTGAAGAACTTGGAGACCTAGTGAAGGTTTGCTTTCTGAATTCCTTGAGTTCATGGTCTTTGATTCTCCTTGCCCTTGGTGAAGTTTTGAATGTTGACGTTTTGGGGTATGTGTGGCTTTCTGATGCTACTGCATGTTTTTTGTTTTTTTGTAGACTGTGGATAATGATCTCGCATTGAAAATATATATCAAAGCTAGAGCTACTCCCAAAGTTGTTGCTGCTTTTGCTGAGAGAAGAGAGTTTGACAAGATCTTGATTTATTCAAAACAGGTGAAGCACATTTTATGATATTGTGTGAATCTTTAGCATGGAAGTCTCACTCATGTGATGACATATGTCTATGTATCTTTTTGTAGGTTGGATATACACCTGACTACTTGTTCCTTCTGCAAACAATTCTTCGATCAGATGCTCAGGTATGGAGAAGTGTTAAACTTATACTTATCCTACTTTTCTTTTTTGTTTGATCTGTATATCGGCAAGGTTATTTTCAGAATTCTAAGTTGTATTTATGCATGAATGGGGGAAATTACATGATGACATGGATTCTTATTAGCAAGAAAATGTTTCTTCTTCTCTAGGGTGCTGTTAATTTCGCTCTGATGATGTCTCAAATGGAGGGTGGCTGTCCAGTTGATTACAACACAATAACAGATCTTTTTCTTCAGGTTTGTTATATTACTAAATTGTATTATTGTCCAGTTCAGAGATTTTGAGATTTCTTCTAACTTCTTGATGTTAAGGCATAGCATGCCTCTGATCCACTTCATTCCTCATGGTCCCGTAAATGTTTTGGCTGCATAATTCTGTCGACAATAATTTCACATCATTAGAATTGTCTTCTTATATAATTTCAAATGACATCTTTGCTTTTTCCGTGTTGAATTTAAGTCAAAACCGAGTTGCCATGATCTTTCTTGTTAAGATTTTCAACCAAAAAACTATAAGATCCGAAAAACTTGGTTTTGGAGTAGAAGCTCTCTCTTGGGTTTCTTGTGGAAAGCCTTTTTTGTATGGATGCTGGAGTTTCCTTCATCAAATGGAGCACGCTCTTTCCTGTTGAATGAAAACTGCAATTTGAGTTTTCTGTATATGACTTCATATGTTTTTATCAAATCAAGCTGTACGAATTTGCTTTTCACCCAACCAACCTCCTTGCTCCATGCATATGTCCATATGACAACTTGAATGTCTAAGTTTCTGCTCAGTGCAACTCTATATGTTGATCCTAACAATAGAATTATTGGATGTCAGAATCATATATTTTCACTCACCTTTTTTTTAATTGTATTCTCATCATGGCTCTGTTCATGTACAGAGAAATTTGATTCGTGAAGCAACTGCCTTTCTTTTAGATGTCTTGAAGCCAAATCTACCAGAACATGCATTCCTTCAGACAAAGGTAATCACCTTTTTCTTTTTTCCCTATCCAAAGGTACGATTTTTCTGTTGCAATCAGGAGATGTATTATCACCTTTCAACACTTCTCTTTGGATTTTATAGGTCCTTGAAATCAATTTGGTCACCTTTCCTAATGTTGCTGATGCTATCTTGGCCAATGGAATGTTCAGCCATTATGATCGTCCTAGAGTTGCTCAACTTTGTGAAAAATCTGGTCTTTATGTGCGGGCATTGCAAGTAAGATTCTTTTATAATAATTTATTTATTTATATCAGCTTTAAATACACAGAATAGCTGAATTGATCCTTCAAACAAATTATGCCAATTTTACTGCAGCATTACACGGAGCTTCCAGATATCAAACGTGTGATTGTCAATACACATGCTATTGAACCACAGGTTTATGTCCTCTGGTATCTCCTTGTCTTCTTTTGGTAGTTGCTGTTAAAATGAGCCCTGAAAGTTGAAAATTTTGCAGGCACTTGTAGAGTTTTTTGGTACCCTGTCACGAGAATGGGCTTTAGAGTGCATGAAAGACCTTTTACTGGTGAATCTGAGAGGAAACCTCCAGATAATTGTTCAGGTTGCCAAGGAATACTGTGAACAGCTGGGTGTCGAACAATGCATCAAACTCTTTGAGCAATTTAAATCATATGAAGGATTGTACTTTTTCCTAGGTTCTTATCTAAGTTCCAGGTCCTCTATCTAGCCTGAAGAATTCCTTTTAATGTTATGGGTGCTCAGTATTGTTAACATTCCTATTGAATTTTTTATTTTTATTTATTTATTTTTATTATTATTTATTTGTGGTGACAGCGAGGATCCAGACATTCATTTTAAGTATATTGAGGCTGCTGCTAAAACTGGCCAAATCAAAGAGGTTGAACGGGTGACAAGAGAATCAAACTTTTATGATGCTGAAAAGACAAAGAATTTTCTAATGGATGCCAAACTTCCTGATGCTCGTCCTCTGATCAATGTCTGTGATCGTTTTGGATTTGTGCCTGATCTTACTCACTACCTTTACTCTAACAATATGCTGCGATATATTGAAGGTTATGTTCAAAAGGTATTTTATGGGAATCTCATGGAGGAATTACACCATTTCTAAGAATCACAATTTGTGTGCACAAATAAGTTCTTATGATGTGAGAATTCTTTTTTCTCTCTACTGGTAGGTCAACCCTGGGAATGCTCCTTTAGTAGTAGGACAGCTGTTAGATGACGAGTGCCCTGAAGATTTTATCAAAGGGTTGATTCTTTCTGTCCGCTCTCTCCTTCCTGTAGAACCTCTGGTGGAAGAATGTGAGAAAAGGTTGGTAATCTTACTATATTCTTTTAATTATTTAAAATTATCCCTTGTTTTATGCACTCACGTTGTTTTTCTTGTTAGGAATCGACTTCGTTTGCTCACTCAATTCTTAGAACACTTGGTGAGTGAGGGAAGCCAAGATGTACATGTCCACAATGCTTTGGGTAAAATTATCATCGATAGCAACAATAATCCGGAGCACTTTCTCACCACCAATCCATACTATGATTCTCGTGTTGTGGGTAAATACTGTGAAAAACGAGATCCCACTCTAGCTGTTGTGGCTTATCGGAGAGGCCAGTGTGATGATGAACTCATTAATGTTACAAACAAAAACTCTCTGTTTAAATTACAAGCCAGGTCTGACCGTCTTAATTCATTGGATTCATTTTTTCCTTATTTGTTGATTTTTAGATTTTATCACAGCATTCATGATTGATTGCAGATATGTGGTTGAGAGAATGGATGGAGAACTATGGGAGAAAGTTCTCAACCCTGAAAATGAATATAGGAGACAGCTTATTGATCAGGTTGTGTCTACTGCTTTGCCTGAAAGCAAGAGTCCAGAGCAGGTTTCTGCAGCTGTTAAGGCGTTTATGACTGCTGATCTTCCTCACGAGTTAATAGAGCTCCTGGAGAAAATTGTTCTTCAAAACTCTGCATTCAGTGGAAACTTTAATCTACAGAACTTGCTTATCCTAACAGCTATCAAGGCAGACCCCTCTAGGGTCATGGATTACGTGAACAGATTAGACAACTTTGATGGTCCTGCAGTTGGGGAAGTGGCTGTGGAAGCTCAATTGTACGAAGAAGCTTTTGCAATATTTAAGAAGTTCAACATGAATGTCCAGGCAGTTAATGTTTTATTGGACAATATTCAGAGTATTGATCGGGCAGTAGAATTTGCATTCCGTGTTGAAGAAGATGCTGTTTGGAGCCAAGTTGCAAAGGCTCAACTTAGGGAGGGTTTGGTTAGTGATGCAATTGAGTCATTTATTCGTGCTGATGATGCAACTCAATTTTTGGATGTCATTCAAGCTGCTGAAAATGCCAATGTCTACCATGACTTGGTGAGATACCTTCTTATGGTTAGGCAGAAGGCAAAAGAGCCTAAAGTGGATGGTGAGCTTATTTATGCATATGCAAAGATTGATAGACTGGGTGAGATAGAAGAGCTCATTCTCATGCCAAATGTGGCAAATCTCCAAAATGTTGGTGATCGGTTATATGATGAAGCACTATATGAGGCTGCTAAAATAATATTTGCTTTTATATCCAACTGGGCGAAACTGGCTTGCACATTGGTGAAGCTGAAACAATTTCAAGGAGCTGTTGATGCTGCACGAAAAGCCAACAGCGCAAAGACATGGAAGGAAGTGTGCTTTGCTTGTGTTGATGCTGAGGAGTTCCGCTTGGCTCAGATATGTGGTCTCAACATTATTATACAGGTACCATATCTTATATCATGCTAGTCTTGTTTCTATAATGCTTTTGTTACGCCAGAGTATATAAAGACCTCTTCTTACAAATCCTGTAGGTGGACGATTTGGAGGAAGTGAGTGAATATTACCAGAACAGGGGATGCTTCAATGAGCTCATTTCTCTCATGGAGAGTGGTCTAGGTTTGGAACGAGCACATATGGGCATCTTTACTGAATTGGGTGTGCTTTATGCCAGATATCGTCCTGAGAAGCTTATGGAACACATCAAACTCTTCTCAACGCGTCTTAATATTCCTAAGCTTATCAGGGCTTGTGATCAACAGCAGCACTGGAAGGAACTCACCTGCTTGTATATTCTGTATGATGAGTTTGATAATGCAGCAACTACTATCATGAACCATTCCCCAGAAGCATGGGATCACATGCAGTTTAAAGATGTTGTTGTCAAAGTCGCTAATGTTGAGCTCTACTACAAAGCAGTGCACTTCTACCTACAAGAACATCCTGATATAATTAATGATGTGCTTCATGTTCTAGCACTCAAAGTGGACCATACACGTGTTGTGGACATCATGCGAAAGGTCTTGACTTTTTTACTGATCTAAATTTTGTAAATGTTCATCTAATACTATAATTTTCAAATCTGACTGGGGAAAGTACTTTATTTGATTTGGATGTCAGGCTGGTCATCTACGTCTTGTGAAGCCATACATGGTTGCTGTTCAGAGCAACAATGTGTCAGCTGTAAATGAGGCTCTGAATGAGATTTATGTAGAAGAAGAAGACTATGATCGGTTGCGTGAATCCATTGATCTTCATGATAACTTCGATCAGATAGGCCTTGCACAGAGGGTGAGTGACGTTGTTGGTGGCTTTGCTCTTCACTCAATGAATATTTTTTAAGGGGTAAACATAGTTTTCTAAATTTGTTTCATGATGTGGTTGCACATGAGCAGATTGAGAAGCACGAGCTTCTTGAAATGCGACGGGTGGCTGCTTACATATACAAGAAGGCTGGTAGGTGGAAGCTGTCGATTGCATTATCCAAGAAGGACAATTTGTACAAAGATGCCATGGAGACAGCCTCTCAGTCTGGAGACCGAGAACTTGCTGAAGAATTGCTTGTTTATTTCATTGAACAGGTATTTTGAAAAAATAACTCTTGAACAAAGCTTGTGCCAACTTTTAGATTGCAGTAGGGAGGGAGCATTGTCTGCAGTAGTTTTTGTGTCTTGTGGTTTATAAAATGATTCATCTATGTTGTCCTGATCTGCAACTTGAGTGGTCAACTAGCCGCTTGCAGAAGTATGCAAAATTGGCCTTAATTCTTTGAATTTGGTTCGCTAATTATCCTTAAAGAATCTTCCTTTTTGCTGCTTCAAATTAGGCTTATAATCTTTAATGCCTAGAGATTGCTAGATATTCTATTGTTTTAACATGCTGTCTGTTTTAGTTTGCCTATTACTGATATCATCTTTGATCTGCTTCTGCAGGGGAAGAAGGAGTGCTTTGCATCATGTCTATTTGTTTGCTATGACCTAATTCGGGCAGATGTTGCTCTTGAGCTTGCATGGATGAACAACATGGTGGACTTTGCCTTCCCGTATCTGCTGCAGGTTTGAAACTATTTTTGTCATTTCCTACATCTGTAGCCTGTAATAGGGGGGTTGTCCTCTATTTGTCTGTGTTGGAACTTTGAGGAAATCGAAACCCTGATTTCTTGTCATGTCTCAATTTTTCTTGTCATTGTTAAGTATCTATGTTTTTTCACCCTCCTCTCCAGTCTCTGTTGATTCTGTACATTTGATGTCCACAGCTTCTACTTGAGGTCTTGTGAGAGAGTTATAACTTGTTGTACTTGTGCACTATCATTAGTTTCTTATTGTGTTCTGAGGTCAGCTTGGTTTCTTGTTTCAATGGTTGATGTCTTTCAGGTCCTTTGTCTCGATCCCTGAGCCAGTAATTAAGCATGGACTCTATCGTTTGAGTCTTACTCTGGGATCTCATATTGGATTTTTTCTTTCTTGTAGTTCATCCGTGAATACACTGGAAAAGTTGATGAGCTTGTCAAAGACAAGATAGAAGCTCAAAACGAGGTCAAGGCTAAAGAGAAGGAAGACAAGGATGTAATTGCACAACAGGTAATGTGTTTTTGTAGCTTTTACTAGTGGTTGAGTAATAAGCATGTTGTTATACGGTTCTAAACATTTCCATTGCTTTCCTTCACACTGCAATATTTGCTAGCCGGACTAGGATTTCTTTTGGTAACTCACTTTTGAAACCTGTCTTGATTAGATTGCTTTATGGATAGGATGTGATTATTTTAATAAGAGTATATCGTGACAAAGCACTCTGAACTTGTATATGATCTCTTTCTGGCAGAACATGTATGCCCAGTTACTGCCACTTGCTTTGCCTGCACCCCAAATGCCCGGTATGGGAGGAGGATCGGGAATGGGTGGAAGCTTTCCTCCTCCTCCTCCTCCAATGGGTGGAATGGGAATGCCACCAATGCCACCTTTTGGCATGCCACAAATGAGCAGCTATTGATCTGATGCCACTTCTTGTATGAGTTTTTCCCTGGGGGGATGGTATTAGCTTTTCTGGTTTCTTTTAGGAAATGTTGTAACATGGGAATGTGGGATAAAAGTTTTAGAGTGGCGAGGATCGAATGAGAACAATGTCATTCATGTGGTTTTTTTCTTTTTTTTTTCTTTTTGTTTTTTTTTTAAGCAGTGGCGGGTACGCAATAGACATACGGAAGTAGATCGATTTGTCCTTTGTTCAGATGTGGAATTTTTCCGGCCGTTGTAGAGGGCCAGCAGAGGATTTCCTGTATTATACAGCATCACTTATTGTGCTTCATTTACTTGAGTTTAGGAAGCATTACATAATTTTTTTCTATCTTGTATAAATCCTGGTGAATTTATTATATGGCCAATAATTATGGTTGATTCGGATGTCATTGATTTCACTGCTCTCGGTTTCTTTTTGGAAATTTCTTAAGCAGGGAAGAAGCAAGGCGCTTTGTTAATTGTCATGTGGTCTTGTTTAGGGTTCTGAGGTTATCCATTACCCTGGTATCTCCATCCACATTGGCTTAGCGGATCTGATGGTATAGCAAAAATCAACGTTTGATATATTGGACTATCAGTATGCCAAATTGGGAAAATGCAAGTTACCCTGTCATTATGAAAATCTAGTTGTTACGTGAAAGAACCACGATTGGGAATGACATTTGGGGTTGCCATTTAGTTGTAGTCCACGAATGGTTGCATGTACAGTTTGCTCAGTTTGATAGGTTTCAATGGGTATTGAGGGTTATAGGATATGTTATTGTAATCAATTTTTTAGAACTTATAGCGTACAAGTATGATCTATTCTAAGACTTCTACTTGAAGGGCATATAGGGTAAAGTTTTTAAGGTACTCTGTATCAGCTTTTTAAAATTTATATTATTGAATGAAAAAGAATCTTATGTTATCTTAAGTTTATCAAAACCAATCTCAAGTCACGAAAAAGAAGAGAGGAGGAGAAAGAGGAAGAAAAGCGTGAGTCTGTAGTGTTCCGTAGACGTGTTGAGTTGGAGCTCACTAATGAGCTTTCGGAGCAATTTTTGTACAAATGGGGGAGGTGGGTGCGGTATTTGGAGGTGGGGGAGAGGGTTTTTAATTCTTTGCTAAAGGGAACTAGATAAGAGTGTAGTAAAACTCTCGAAGCACAAGCTTGAGAAGAGGCACTACATTTGATGTTCAAAGAGGTAAAGATGGCTGCTTTACATTTCAAGTGTCCTTATATACTTACTAATTAGGGAAACATAATTAAAGTGGAAAAGAGATATAGGAGGAACAAGAGAAGAATCTTTATTGGAGGATGTCTACTAACAACCAATCGGTGAGGCTTTTCGTAGAAACAAACAAAGACATGGTTATTGCATCTTGAGCTAGTTGTGGGTGCATCCGTTAGGTACGTTGGCAACCAGGATGGGTTATGAGGAACTAAGGGAGTAGAGGATAGGCTAGATGAACTAGGTTATCTTGCTCCTTCAAGTACGTCGGAAAAGGATTTGAGAGTAAGTTGTATACGGGAAAGGCAGCTCGTTAAGTAATGCAAGAGAAGGCTTAGGGTATAGGGTAGCTCATCCTTGGCCATCTTCCCACTAAGTAATCGAGGGGCTAAACCTTAGAGTCCTTAAAGTTGGCCTCAAGTAATTAGTCAAGAGCTTGGCAAGGAGTGTTGTAAGGTTAGCTGGTTCAGTAAAGAGGTTAGTAGTGTTTAAAATGAGGTTGGGTAGTTGGTTTTGAGTAGGTTAGATTCCCATTATGACCTGTGTTTAAATGATCACAAGATGAAGTAGACTGTAAAGGTTCTTAGTTGAGCTGGTTTCTTGATGGTGTATTAGGTAGTAGAATGTTCGAGCAGTGCTAAGCTTTTGCCTCCTTCTACTAAGTTGTGATGAGATGATTTTGGATTTAGCTAGTGATATGCCTTAGAGATGATCACTAGGATATTAATTTCATTCATTCACTTTATTTTGGAGGAAAACTATAATTTGTAGATTTTTAGGGTCTTAATTATTTAGATTCTGGGATTTTGGGATATGTATGACCTTGAATCCTAATATGACTCACCGAGTACCCATACTATATTTAGCTTAACTTGATATTATGCATGATTTAATTTAAGTGTTTTGCTTGCTAAACCCTTTTTTTTTTTGGGGAGGGGGGAGGGGGGTGGGTGTGTGTGTGTGTGTCTGTCTCTGTATATGTGTGTGTTTAAAATGAGTTTAGAAAAATGCAAGAAGAGGCTTGGCAGAAAAACTGCTGAGGAAGACATGGGCTGAAGTGTCAAATTTGCAGCTTTAGGTTGACTCAGCTTCCATAAAAAATTTCCCATTTGCTATGCACCGAAGCGAGGAGCTTCAGGAGAAAGCGAAAGGCCTTGAGTCTGCGATATAAAAATATGAGAGGCGGGCTTATAGATGCTGCTTTCAATTCAAGAGTAGGAGAGAGAGTATAATGCAAATCTTTTATGCAAACTATGTTATTTGTAGAGGAGATACACTCTTTGCATCATATATATGAAATGGCACAACTTATGTGTGATGTTATCTTCCTTAAACAACTGTAATAATATATGTATATATATATATATATATTTAATGGTATATCATTTTGTGTAAGTATCAAAGGACCATAAGAAAACTACAATATGTGATATATACGCATGTAACTTCAATAATAATATTCATACCAATTTAAAATTATTTACGAGCATATGTTGTTAATATCTTAATTGTGATAACCTTTTAGGAAAAAAAAAAAAATTAGTTTCATTGAACCAAAAATTTGTACATAGTGTGAGCCCATGGCTTCAACTAGATTTGAATATTTGTACCTTTGCAATGTATCATCAGTCTTTTACAATATAGGAATGCAACATTATGAATGTTAAAGAGTTGCGTCTTTTATAATATGTTATATAGATGTTGCAACTTTTAAATTGACATGTTCTTTTCACTTCAAAAGATATGTTTCTTAAACATGTAATTCATAACTAAGAGGCTTCAAAAATTGTATAACACTAGTCAAAGCAATATGCATATCTCATTTCAAAATTTATTCACATGTGTGAAAATAAGATATTTATGCAAAGATTATCATAATTAATACGTTGATAATGTATATTACTATTTGAAAGATTGCACGAACAATACTATTTAACTATATATAAATATATTTTATATCTTGTAATTTTTATGGCTACTATTGGTAGTTATATAAAATGTTACAATATTAATTAGAAAAAAAGCTACAATCCCTTCGAGTTATGATAATACAACATGTATGAAAAGTTGCATAATTTTTGCATTTATATATGTAAAGGTTGCAAATCCTCTAAAATTTTATCCTATATAGGGAGAATCACAATAGAGAGAATCAACATTTGGAGTAAATTTAAATAATAGATCAATGTTTTAAAAAGTTCAAATAAAATATCAGCATTTCATAATGTAGTTTAAATAATGGATCTAGTTGTTATTAGATTATTATGTAATAACTATTCCATCAAAATCGTTTCAACCACTTTATGGAACGTTAATATCTTATTTAAATCACTTTATCAAATGTTGATATTTTATTTGAATTTAAAAATATTGATCCCTTCCATTATTAATTCCTCCCATACTGTCTGTGAAGGATATGTCTCTTGAGTAATAATGACACGGCATGGGTAACTAAAATAGTAAAATGTTTTATTAATGAAAAAACGCGAATAATGAAAGTTTTTTGAGAAAAGAATCAAAAAGTGTAAAAAGAAAAAAAAAAAAATTGCAGAAGTGAAGAGTGATGTTGTATATCGATAGAGTTAATGACGTAAAAAGATAGCATTCAGTAATAACTTTTCAGAAAGTTTAAGGATATAAAGAGTAATATAAAAAAAAGTATTATGACAAAAATAAAAGAAATTGGCCAAAATAAAAAAAAAAAAGAAAAAAAAATCCAGCTCTCGCATTTTCCCATCTAAGTCTAAGTTTTGCAACCATTTCTTCAGAATAATTACATTACTAATATTTGAACTCCCATGTTCATACAATAAAGACACTTTGACATATAAATCTGTAAATTTGCCAGGCTATTTCGAAACTCAAACATAAAATACTAGATCATTCTAGGACATAAGATACTTGATTGGCAAATAAATATAGCACATTTCTTATGGCGATAACATTGGCGTGAGTCTCTTCCTTAGTGATTATATTGTCTCCTCAATGAGAACCATTTGAAATGACCATTGAGCCTCATGGTAAACTTAGCCTACGAATTCATCACGGATTCTATATAATTTCCCATTAAATTGGATTCTTTTAGAATTTTCTTTACAATCAAAACATCCAAAATTTTTTGGTAAAGGAATTAACATGTCAATTTTTATTTAGCTAAATTAATGAAATCAAACTTTCTAAAATGGTGCCTTTTTTGAAATATACTTAATGAAAAGCAAGAGAGAATAAAGAACCAAAAACACATTAAAAAAAGAAGAAGAAAGAATTACACTAGAGAGTATTAACATTTAAAGTTAAATTTAAATAGAGGATCAATGTTTCAATAAAAAGTTAAAATTAGGGATCGTCGTTATAATGCCATTAGTTTCGGTAGACATGACCATTAAGTGACACATGACACTTACGTGGCGTATACATGACGTTAATGTGTGCATTTAAATAATAAATAAATAAATATTAAAGAAACTTACAAAAAATAAAAAGATACTAAAAAAATAAGAAAATTCTAAAAAAAAAAGTAAATTAAAATATATTAAAAGAACCAAGAAAATAAAAAAAAAACTAAATAACATAAATTTAAGTATAATAGTATAATAATATCATGAAATTAATTAACAAAAAAAATAAAAAATTAATAAAAATTTACAAAAAATTGGGGAAAAAAAAAAAAACTAGCCACCCTAAGGGCAGTAGGTAGCCTAATCGTCCTAAAAACCCTTGGTGGATCATTGACTCACCAAAAGACGATGCAGCGGCCACCTGGCACCTTAAGTGGGTAGAGGGGAAGGTTGCACGACCCCCCAATAGTGGATGACCACCTTATCAACTTATTTAAAAAAAAAAGAAAAAGAAAAAGGGGAAACCTCAATTTGGTCGCTATCAAAATAGGTAATATGGTAGCCACTTACCACCCTGAGGAGGGGGGTATGTCATATGTATTGTTGGGTGATTTTAGGTAGAACTGTGTTCCTGCAAATGCACAAATAAAGGCTAAATGGAACTGAGGCTAGTTCAATACAGCTACTTCGATACTTAAATTAGTAATTTTTTTTTTTTAAAGAGGCAAGTAAATAAGTATAAAGTTTGTAGGTCATAAGAGAATTCTTACAATGCTTTCTTTTTATATTTATAGGCAAATATCGGGATCTGAAACAACAATTAATCATTAGTAGTAGGCCACATGGAGATCTTATAACCAAGCATGTGCCTAAAGTATAGGAATAGTTAATGGTTATGTAATGATATTATACTAAATCATAACCCTTTGCACCACTTTCTTAAGTTCAAACCGAATATATTAATAGGTTGGGCTCTAAGGCTCATCAAGTGGACTGAGCCTTAGTTGGCATCAACCGAGAATAGAATTAATTGCTTTCTCGCTAGTCGAATGACCAAGTAATATTTTAGGGTGAAATTCGACTATCAACATTTGCCTCTTGACTTCCGTGGTTGAGAACTCAATTATGGGAGTAAATAAAGCTTAATGCTCAATTTGGGTAGTTGGATGGTTATGACTAAAATGAGTTTTCCAGATACTGAGAGATGTGGGAAGATTTGATTTTTACTTTGAAATGCAATGAATTGTATCCTAAATGAAAGGTTGCACCTTTTCAAATTTCCAGCCTATTTACTTTTCTATGGTAGCAGGCGTGAGAGCTATCATCCTATCCATCATTATGTTGTAGGGGATAATATAGGTCAATAATACAATAACCGTCAGATATCCAACTCATAATATGTGTCATTAATCCATACTTAACCATTTAATCAAAACCTCATTCCCATCAAAAGCGTGTTAGGGTTATGAGGAGAAACTATTCATATATAAAGGATTTTTCATATTGATAAAAGATTTCTACGCTCTATTCTAATTTGTATCCATTTTCAAAGTTCTCATTTGTTTTCCGACATCTCATCTTCTGAATTTTCGTCTAGTTTGTGATTCTTTTGTATAGCTTCAATCAGGTATGGTTAGAAGCGTCATTCGTCGACTTGTAATTTTAGATTCTTGAGGCAACTGAGTTTGAGGTTACTTCTCCCTCCCAAAAAAGGAACGATTTGGCGTGTTGTTTAAGTAGTTGAGCAGATAGCACAATGGAGCGATGAGAAAAACTCACTCACATCAATGCTCTTTCAAAGGATAACTATCTAGATGATAGGGAAGGAAGATTCGTAGCTAGGTATTTGTATAATAATGTTGTTTATTATAGTGACTCCTTAGATGTAGTGGCAAGTGGTGCTATTAAGAACTTGTCTCGAAGTATAATAAATATTAGCAAAATCTTCTTGAGACATGGAATCTATGTAGGTCGAGGGAGGATGAAAGAGTATGTTTTCCAAGGGGTCGTAGGTTTCATATATATTTGAAATACCTCGATTTAAGATTGTGCTTCCCATTGTCTACTTTTATTAAACAATTCTTTAATTATTTCTAGGGTTACGTCGAGTATATTTTCACTGAATACTTACAGACTCCTTGTAGCATTTGAGATAATCTATGAAGAGGTTAAGGTTAAGGTTATGCCTCAGATGTTCTGATACTTTTTCATGATAAGGAGGCAACTCGGCTGTTGGTATTTTGCGACCGCTTAGCATGATTGAAAATTTATGGATGGGTTAGAGTAAAAAATTCATAAGTAGCATGATAAGTCCGTGTTTATCATATTGGATGAAGATTTGAAATTTTATACCTAATGGATTGAGCCTATCTATACCAAAGACATTGACTTGATGCCAAATAATGCTGCTGTAGCTAAAAAGATCCAAGAAAGAAGAAAGAATAAAATGGTTTTCTAGGATGCTGAGAGGATAATAAAACGATATGAGAATGGGGATCCAATCTTTTCTAAAAAAGAAGGTAGGTGTTAAAACAATTGCCGTGTTGAGTAGAGTTAAAAGAGGAAAGTTGTTATTGTGACTTGGGGGGAGAATAGTCACCTTTGAGCTTCACTCGGCATGGATCTTGTAAGTTCTTGATTTTTCTCTCTTTGTCATTTTTAATACTCTTATCCTTTGTTACAGACATGGGTGTAAGCGATGTAGATCCCACCAAGCTGTTGGCCCAAGCAAAGGCCAAGAACCTGAAGCTTGATACATGTACAGGCATCAAAGCACTTGTCACTCAGTTGCTTGCATTAAAAAAGGTCACATAGGATAAAATTATGAAGAAAGTTGCTACTCTGAAAAAGGAGACTTGTCCCACCGATAAGAGTCAAGGGACTGAATAAACTGGAGTCTTTGAGGCAACACAACTTGAAATGATACCTTCCTCCAAAAACATTCCTAGAGAGGAAGTGTTGGGTGAATCCTGCCGAGAGATCGATGATAATAGCGGCGTTAAGGTCATTCCTCAAGAGGCGGCTAAAGGCCCATTAGGCCAAACAAACAATGAGAAACGAGAAAGAGCTTGCTGGCTAACCTCTATCTAAGAAATTTAAAGCCTTAGACGAGAGGATGAAGGAGGCTTTGAGGAATAACGCTCTTAGCATCAATAGTACCGAGTTTGTTCCTAACCGTGAGGTAGGCGAGTACTTTGTGCTATGCTAGAGCTAGAACATCCTATACATTGATTTGGCTTTGGGTGATAGGATGAAATCCTTCACTTTAATGGAAGGAGTCATTCTCCTTAAGGATAGGGAGATTGCAAAGAAAGATGTTAATAGAGTGGGTGGTTGTAATGAAGGACATATTACTGCTAAGTTGTACGATATAAGAACTAATCACCTTTTCACTTACAACTCGTGTTCTATCACTCTCATAATCTCATCTATGTGTAGATTAGCAACCACATTTTGACGGCTCTAGATGAAGCTGACAAAGAAATGAAGAAGGTAATATTTACATGTTGCTGCTCTACTAAGAAGCAACTGACTTATTAATCTTTGTCAATTTATTGCAAAAGGTTAAGGAGGCATATAACTCCTCAAAAGCTTAAACTATTGCAGCCGGGAGCGTGATAATTAAGGTTGAGAGAAGAACTTTCAACCGATAAGCTGACACATTCATTGGTGGCCAATGAAGTCTCAAGTCTCAAGGCCAAGAACGAAAAGTGATATAAGGTGATTGAGATCTTGAAGGAGGAGCTTCACAAGAAGTGAGAGGAGTGTTGAGGGTTAGGTTGAACAATCACCTCAATGAGTGATTAGGAGGATAGGTGAAGGATGTGAATCAATGAGCTAGAGATAAATGGCTCTGAGATGGAGTCTTGTGTTACTGAATTAGAGGAGGCAGCGAAAAGAAGCAATCAATAGAGGAAGCATTAGAAATTGTGACTCCTAGTTAGGAACATGAGATATTGCTTAGAAAGACGCTTCTATAGGGGGTCCAATAGGTGAGAAAGGAGATTTTAAAAGTTCACCTTGACTATTACCTTTCATATCTAGACTTTACCGACGTCGATGACAATGATGCCAACAGTGGTGATGAAGAAGTAGACGAAGAAGTGGAGACTGAGGTTTAAAGATAAGGTGACAATGATGAAGCTAATGTTGAAGCTTTTGTCAATGACGAGGAATGATCATCTAAGGAGAGAGGCCCTTTATGTTTGTAAAGAGACATTTACTTGCTCTAAAACCCTAAGTACTGGAAAAGAAGTAATCTCCAAGATGGTCCTATCTTCTTCCAATTAGGACAATACTTCCACCCAATCAAAGAACAAGAATGTCCAAAATTCTTAAGATTATCTATTAATTTGTACTTTATTTTCTATATGTTGTATGGACTAGATATGGTTAGGATGTTGACCATTTATTGTAATATAATATTCAACTTTTAAGCCTTTTGTTTCTAGCACATTTCATTTCACTTGCAATTTATTAGTTTTCGGCACATTTTATTTCACATGCATTTTCATTCTTTTGGGTGCATTTTATTTCACACACATATTAGATGTCTTTCCAAAGACATAACGTTCATTAGTTGTATAGGACATAAACTAATGCGTTTTTTTCTTTTTACCCATAAGACTACCTGTTAAAAGGCATAATAGAGTTTGTTCTCTAGCTTCTCAGTATATTTTTAAATAAGAATTGATGTTACTTATCAATAATTATTAAGCTTGTTAACCATTATAGGTTTGAACTCAATAAATATTAATTTGTTTGTTGTATAGTTAGAACTTTATTAATTCGTTAATTGTGCATTGATCAAGAATGAAAATGACAAGAAGTAATGATACTTATAAACTTGAAATGAACATTTCACAGTTGAAACAAGACGTATGCCATTGCCTTACAATGTTTAGAATAGAAACAAACCATAACATCAAATGAACTAAGCAAAGCAAAGCTTCAAATTCTTAGCATTCCATGCTCAAGGGATGATTGTCCTATCCAACCTTTCAAGTCAACAGGCTCCCTCGCTTATGACTTCCCAAATTCTAACAGGATTCTCCCAATTTGCACCGAACTTTCCTTGATTATCTCGTGCACTAATTGCCTTTAATTTTCTGTAAGGTAGATCTCCAGGTAGAAATACTTTGTGTTTCACCTTTTGATTGTAATATTTGGATACTCTATGATGATATGCAACAATTCTTGTCCTTGTAACATCTCTTATCTCCTTGATTGTTCTAAATTGGCTGAAAGATCGACTTGATTGGCTATTATGTCAAAGTTCTACGAATGAAGATTAAGTAGATCCAAGTCAATCGATAGTACAACTTTCGACCCATATGCCAGTCTAGAGGGTGTTTCTCTTGTTGAAGTCCTTTGGATAGTCCTATACCTTCATAAAACACTCGGCAGTTTGTTAGCCCATTTACCCTTGACTTGGTGAACTTTCCTCTTCAAACTATTCAAGATGATCTTATTAACGACTTCCACTTGCCCATTGATTTGAGGATGAGCCACTGATGTGTAATTCAGATGAATGCCATGTTTCTCACAAAATACCTGAAATTTGTTATTATCAAACTGTGGTCTGTTATCAATGATTATAAAAAATAAAACTCTAAATCTCAATATAATGAAGTTGAAAACAAAAACTTTAACCTTCTAATTGTGATTTTACCCACAGCTTTGCCCTCCGCCTACTTTTGTAAAATAATCCACAGTAACTATGATGAATTGTCGCTAGGTTGTAGACTTTGGAAATTGTTCGAGTATATGTCTAATCCCCACTAGGCAATAGTGAGGCTATACAATTCGATAGAAGGTGCATAGCTTAGTGCCTCATGTTTCTAGCATTGCAAACATTGCTAAATAGAGAATCTTGCATCTTTCTTCATAGTTTGTTAATAATAGCTGAGTCACAATACGTAGAAATACAAGGTTTGACCCTTCACATGGTTACTATAGATACGACCATGTAATTCAGACAGTATTCGTTGTGCATCCTTTGGTAGAAAGCAACAAAGATAAGGTTGGGAAATGGCATGTTTATACAATTGGTCGCCTATTACTGTATAATTCGTAGCTTGATAAATCAATCTTCTAGCATCTTTTCTATCATCAAGAGGAATATGATCCTTCAAATAGTCTATGATTGGGTCCATCCAAGACTTCTCCTTTAGGTAGGGAGCCAACTCGTAACTCTGCTTAATAGCTTGTAAGCTCTTAGCGGGGAGATACTTAATAAAGAGCTTGTCATTTAAATTGGGGAATGCTATATTGGCTAACTTCAACAACTTTTCAACAGCAATGTTTTTGCTTCTCGGTAATTTTTCAATCGAAAGGGATTGAAACTCTTCCTTAAGGTTTTGCATTATCAGCAAGTACTTGCTCATTACTTATTCTTTTGCCACATAACTCCCATTGACTTGATTCACAACGAGTTGTGAGTAGGAAAAAACTTCAACTTTCTTGGCACCAATGTCCTTTGCCAATTTGAGTTTAGCTATTATGGCTTTGTACTCAGCTTCATTGTTGCTGGCTGGAAACCCAAACTTCAAAGCATAACTTTCACATTGTGGAGTCCTTGTAAAATGAGACCTATACCGCATCCTTCTTTAGTAGAGGAGGCATCGACATATAGATTCCATATCGGCTTTTCATCCATTTCTATGTTGTCCTCTTCACTAGTGAATTCAACCACAAAATCTATCAATACTTAAGCTTTTAATGCCATTTGAGGTTTGTATTGTACATCATAGACACTTAGCTCTAAAGCATACTTTATCATCCTCCTTAAGGAGTTTAGTTACTGAAAAGCTTGCCGCAAAGGTTGATTAGTTAGGACAATTATTTGATATGCTTTCAAGTATGGCTTTGACTTTATTGCCGAGAGAACCACCACTAAGACAAATTTCTTCATTTTTGTATATCGATGTTCTAGCCCTTACAAAACATGGCTTACACAATAAATTTGCTGATGCTCTTTGCCTTCTATTTGAACCAAGATAGAGGAAAGTACTCGATTAATGATTGATTGATATAGATACAAATTTTCTTCCAGAAAGGGTGTTGAGAGTATTGGTAGTGATGCGAGAAACTCCTTTACCTCATTAAATGCTCTTTCACACTTGTTCATCCATCGAAAATCTTTTGGATTCTTTAAGATTTTAAAAAACTCCTCACGTCTGTTGGCACTTTTCGATACAAATCTATTTAGGGTGGCTATCCACTTAGTTAGCTCTTGAACTTCCTTAACTGTGTAAGGAGACTTCATGCGCTAAATAGCATCAATCTTCCTTGGATTTGCTTCAATGCTACGCTGGGTAACCATATAACCTAAAAATTTTCCTAAAATAGCACTAAAAACACATTTCTACGGGTTCAGCTTCATATTGTACCTCTTTAGAGTATTGAATGTCTCCTCAAGATCGGTAAGATACTGATTTTCTATCGTGCTTTTCACTATCATATCGTCGACATATACTTTGATGTTTTGATGGATCTAGGGATTAAACATCTTGGTGATAAGTTGTTGATAGGTTGTGTCATTGTTTTTGAGCCCCCATGGCATCAACGTGTAACAGTTGGTCCCAAAGTTGATGACAAAGGATTTGTAAACCTCATCTTCCTCATCTATTTTGATTTGATTGGAGTCAAAAAATGCATCCATAAAAGATAGTAAGGCATGTCCTGCGGTTGATTCAACCATCTGATATATTTTGGGCAAGGGCAAGCAATCTTTAGGATATGCTTTATTCAAATCTGTGAAGTCTATACACATACACTACTTGCCGTTAGACTTCTTCACTGACACATAAATGGCTAGCTAAGTTGGATAAGGCTCTTTTGTAATGAACCCTGCCTTTAGTAGCTTTTGGACTTTTTCTTCTATGGTTACCAATCGTTCAGGAGTAAAATGCCTTTTCCTTTGCTGAATCACCTTCACATTTGGATCGATTTGAAGTTTGCGTGTTATAACATTTCTAAGGATGCCCGGCATATCTAAGGGAGACCATGTAAGCACATCAGTGTTGCCTTGTAAAAAGTTGATCAAACTTTGGCAGATGTTTGCGGAAAAAGGTTTCCTTGTTTTTGTCATCCTCGCCTGATCATTTCCTAATAGGATTTCTTTTGTCTCTTCTTCAGCATTTTCTGATACATCTCATGACTAAAAGTAGCAAGACTTGAGCCGTAAATGGGTATTTGGGGTTCCAAAGGAAATGAGGAAAGGGACGTAAAGGGGGTTTTGACAGTAAATGTGTATAGATATCATGCACTAAGACATAAACACAATCATGGGTTGAGCTCAAAATAGGGTTCAACATGACTCACGAACACTAAATGTTGCTTGAGATTCAAATGAAGGATACATGTAACTCACTAACTTGCTCAAATGAGGGGTTCAGTACAATCTTAGGGTTAAGATTCATAAGAACACAAGAAGAATTAAAGAGTTAACTAACACTCAATAATCTAAAAAAGGCAAGCTTTAAGAGCTCAAGAGTATCTTTACTCGAAAAGGAATGTTCAAGTGTAATAACTGTCTGAATATTCTTTACTATCTCCAAAGTTTCTGTCAGCTAATTACAAATGTTGCTATTTATAACAAATCATAAAAATCTTGGTAGAAAAATTATAAATAATATATAAGGCCTTAAACTATAAAGATTAGGCTTATAATTAAAATAAAGAAAATATTCACAAGAATATAAAACTATGTGTTTAGTAAAAAGAGTCAACATGCAGTCATTCGAGTTGTCTTGAAAGGAGTAGGATCCAAACTGGGCGAGGTCATCAACTGGATGTTCGAGTTTGGGTAGGAGCCCTTGGAGTCTTGCAGTGCTTTGCCGAGATACTTGAAAGGTCAGCCTATAGTTGCTAAGTTCTATGATTAGTTAGTACTAGTTTCTCTGTGTCGTATTGAGTGGATCTTTGGCCACAAGGCCTTAGTAGTATGGTCTTTAAGCTTCTTGGTAGATGATAGACATGATGTCGAGTGGGTCATTTTCTTTTCTTGTATCAGCTCGACCTCAGCAAAAGCAGATCGGTCTCGGCTTCGAATAGTTCGACCTCGGGTTGGAGCAAGTTACCTTTAGCTTCTAACAAGTCATCTCGGGATAGGTGGACTTAGTCTTAGAGATCATTGTAGGTTGATTCCTATCATTTTCTATGTCGGCTAATTTTTGTTTTAGACAAGTTTCAACTTGAAAAATTTCTTCGCGATGTAGTGCCTTTATATACAAGCATCTTGCTAACTGTAAGTCTCCTTTACATACGTCAACTCTAGTGGGTATGGGAAATTTGGCCTTGAGATGTGCAGTGGAAGGGATGATGTCAGATGAATGCTGACATAGCTAACCCATGATCATATTATATGGGGACCAACACCTGACAATAAGGAAATCCACCTTATCTTCCATAATGTGCTCGTCATATCTAGTCTGGATTAGGAGGGAAATTACTTCCTCGACATAAATGGGTTGATTATTAAAAGCGTATAAATCATAGTCATAAGATCTTAGTTGCGCTTTGATTTTCGATCTCATCTGATCAAAAGCATGTCAAAAAATAATATTTGTCAAACTTCTAGTATCAATAAGAATCTTTTTTATCTCAAAGTTAGCAATTCTTGCATTAATTATGAGTATATCATCAATGGGCCTTTGAATGATCTCGAAATCCTCTTTTATGAAAGAAATTGAATTGTTGACCTTGTCCTTCTCATCCTGTACATTACAAACATAATGTATAGCATTAGTTGAGCTTAAAGAGCTTAATTGGCTTAAGGCGGAAGGTCCACCAACAATAGTATTTATTATACCATTCGGTGCTTTGCTACTTCTTCCATCTCTTGCATCTTTCCTGGCTTGAGAAGGTCGCGTGACAATCTCCTACCCTTCAAGTGTCTTTTGAGTTGGTTGTTCAATATTCTTGGTATTGTATATGAGAAACTTACTTAGATACTCTCGTTGGACTACATCCTCAATTGCAATCTTGAGTTAGACACATTCATCAGTATTATGGCCTCTATTACGATGGAAATCACAATATTTATTAAAATTTTGTTGTGAATGATTTCCTCTAATCCTTTATGGCCATTGTAACTCGCCCCTTTGATCGTGCACTTTCATCAATATGTCTGTGATTAGATGATTGAGTGGTGTATGAATAGAATATGTAGGGATGTGTAGCCTCTTTTTCTCGGCATTATATTGGTTGGAACACCGATCATCATTTGTTCCAAGTCGATCTTTTGCACTCTTCTTCTTATTGCCTTTTTGGTCTCCTCTACTTTGATTGGCCTCTCAGTAAGCTTTAGTGTTGTCTTTCTAATGGATGTAAGACATGGCTTTAGCCTTAAACTTAGCGAAAGTTTTTGACTTATTTTTAGCCAAAGACTTGAAAAAGTCTCCATAGGATTTAACTCCATCAATAACTACGTTAAGGGCAATGTTCATGTCTAGCTTCGGAATCTGGACCATCTCGGCCATGAATCCAGCCAAATAGTCCTGATAGATTCATTTGATTTTTGCTTTGTGGTATTAAGGATAGAAGAATATTTAACCAGAAGCTTACTTACAAGGAAGTGTTGCGAAGTGTTGCAAGAACACTTTTTCCAAATCATCAAAACATGAGATTCTCTCGAATGTTTGAACCATATACTAGCTGCATTCCTTAATGTTGAGGGAAAAGCTTGGCAAGTCACGACATTACTTAAGCTGTGCAGTTTAGCCAAGGTGCATGATATTTAAGATGATCTTTAGGGTATCTTGTTCCATCATAAGTCTCAAATTGTGGCAACTTAATATGTCATGGTATTACTTTGTCCAAAATTTCAGGGACAAAAGAACTCTTTTTTATGTGGAATTGTTTGCTCATCATAGTAAAGGTGCTAATATGCGAGAGTCTTGCATGGTGCACCTGCTATGGTTGCTTTCCTTTGTCACTTTTCTTAAGAGTAGGGGCAAAAGGTTTGAATGTAACCTTAGCCCGCTTTCTCAGTAATTCTAGAGGATATATTGAATCACTACTATTCTGGCATTATTTTCACCGTATTCTTGGTTTTGATTTGAGTAGACATTTTTATTAAGCAAGTTAAGGTTCTCATCATGTTTTTTGTTGAGTTATTAGTTTTCTTTGGCTAAGTTAAGACAAAATTGCTCTAACTTAGCCAAGTACTATTCGTCAGTATGCTTACTTCTCCCCGTTTGGTGATGGGGTGAAGAACTAGCACTTGTACTATTTGTCATTCTCGTTTTTGTCACGTAGGTATATAATGAAAAACAAACGATGCCAAATGTTGTTAGGTGATTTTGGGTAGAACTATGTTCTTGCAAATGCACAAATAAAGGCTAAGTGGAACCAAGGCTAGTTTGATACAACCACTTCGATACCTAAGTCAATAGTTGTTTTTTTTAGAGAGATAAATGAATAAATACAAAGTTTGTAGATCGTAAGAGATTTCTTACAATGCTTTCTCTTTGTATTTATAGGCGAACATCGGGTATTTAAAACAACAGTTAATCATTGGTAGTAGGCCATATGGAGATCTTGCAATTAAGCACATGCCTAAAATACAGGAATAGTGGGTGATTATGAATGAGATCGTAACTATTCATACCACTTTCCAGTAACAGGTCGGGCTCCAAGGCTCATCAAGTGGATTGAGCCTTAGACAACATTAGTTGAGAATAGAATTAGTCGCTTTCTAATTAGCTGAATGGTCGAATAATATTTTAGGGTGAAATCCAACTATTAATAGTACGTCATTTGGTGGGTTGCAACCCACTAGGGGTATTTAGGCAAATCTGGCCATCCTAAGGGTAGGGAATAGCCAATTTTATTTTAAATTTTTTTTTTGTACTTTTTCCTTTTTTCCTTTTAATTTTTTGATTTTTTAATTTAATTTAATGATATCATTATTCTTAAGTTTATGTTATTTAGTTTTTTATTTTTATTTTTTAATTTATATATTTTTTAGTTTTTAGAATTTTCTTAATTTTTTTAGTATCTTTTTACATTTTATAAGTATTTTTCTATTTATTTGTTATTTAAATGCATATGTTAGCACCATATATATGCTATGTATGTGCCACGTAAGCATTATGTCTGACATAGCAGCCACATTAGACGAAACTAACGGCGTTATAATGGTGTTCCTTCATCTTAAACTTTCACTAAAACATTGGTATTTTGTTTGAACCTTTCAAAATATTCATCCCTTGTTTGAATTTATCCCTAAACGTTGATATTATTTGGTATAATTCTTCCAAAAAAAAGAGAGTAAGAAATAAAAAAAGAAAGACCGAGGTAAAGGTAACAAAGAAGATCAAAGAGAGGGTGATAAAATATTGATTTCTTAGAATTCATGAATGTATGGTCAAAAACGGCATAGAAGAAGTCACTAATCCCATCTTATATTTCCCTTATATGCATATAACTATCTTAGTTTCACTCCCTATATTGCATACTATTTTTCTAACCAAATTTCACAGTAAGAGATTCGAGTCTTATGGTTAGGTCTAGGATGGATCATAAGATTCTATATCTCATCCTATTATTAGGAGTGGGCATGGTTTGGTTTGGTACAGTTTTTCCCCTTCTATTAAATCGAACCTAAAATTAACAATTCAGTTTTTTTTTTTTTTCTAAATTGAACCTAACTATAGGGTTTGATTCGTAAATTTTTTAAACCTAAAAATAAATGGTTTGGTTTATAGTTTCGATCGCCTTTTTTTTTTCTAAATAAAATATTACTTTCTTGCTCTTGTACCGATATCACCTTGCGTAAGTTACTTTCTTTTCTAGCACAACTCTTTACATATATTAATAGAAAAATGGAATACATGCTGAGTTACCATCTTTATGATAGTCTTGATATATTTTATTGAATTGAACATATTTAAACCATTGTTGATTCTTGTTTGAATCTTGTATATGCAGTAGAAGTAGGTAATGGCTTATGGATTAATTAAATGTATGTAGTCCAAAATATAATTCTTGAATTTTGGTAGTCATTAATTAATCATTTGCTTTTGCTATTAATTAATAACAATGAAAGCTACAATTTCCTTGTACAAAGTAGTAGTATAGAATTTGTATTTAACCATAGAGCAAACGCCTAGGTTTATTTGGATTTTAAGGTCAAATTGTAGAGGTGTGAAGTTCTTGTTAGACACTTAGGGAAGCGAAGTTTGGCTGACACAAAATGCATATGGAGTTTAAAAGTGAAGGGAATGAGGTGATCATACAAGGAGATCAACCCTTATTAGCATTATCTTTCTTACTCAACATGTAATCTAAGTGAAGTAGAGTTATTTGATTTGTTATGGGTGCATGAATTGGGCTTAGTTGAAGAAAATAAAGAGGAATCTGTAGCACTAAAACTAGAGTTGTTGTTGAAGCAGTTGCTGAAATAAAAGGTTTGCCATGTAGAAGAAGCATTTATCATAGTATTCCATTCAAAGGACATGTTCCTTTCGATGGGTGATTGTGTCGAGTACAATTATGTGCAAAATGATGAATTAGAAAAGGTAGTAGCTGACTTGTTAACTGCAGGTGTCGAGCCTAATTTTTTCTCGGTTTTTATAAATTTTCCTTAATCTAATCAATATTAAACTTTAACCCGTTTAATATTGATCCTTGACTAAAAGTTAAAGAAAATTGTTTTTTTTTTTTTTTATTTTCAAAAAATGTTTTGGAGTTGCCACTTGATTGAAATCTGGAAAAAGAAGGTTAGGTTAAATCGATTGAGTGAACCAATTTAACCTAGCCACTAATCCACTTGAAAAACTGATTTTTAGGAAAAGTTCATTAAATCCTTATCGGTACTATTCAATTTTCCAAATTTAGACTTAATTCTTTGAATTCACGTTTCAAGAAAAAAACAAACATTTAACTAAAGTTATTTTTACCAATTTGAATAATTTAAAAAAAATGGGAAAAAGCTAAATTTTTGAATTTTTACATTGCTGCAAAGGTGCCTACGTATCTGCTATTCGAAATCAGATATGTATAATTCTTTTTTGAAAATCTTAGCAGGTAGATTGATTTTAATTTTTGAAAATGGTTGGGTTTATGTTTTTTATCTGGTTTGATGTTTAATTAAGGAAATTTTTAAAGGGTCTTAAGTGGGGTTTTATTTTTGGAAAATTCTAAAGTAGTCTTAAATTTTGAAAAAGAGTTGGTTTGTTTTTATTTATTCAAAAAATACGTTTTTCTAAGTCATAAAAATATTTTCTTGTTTGTCTTTATTTTATTTTATTTTAACTAATTTTTTTTGTTCTTTTTATAATTTTTTTTTAGTTTTAATTGAGAAATTAAATAAATAAAAATTTAAAACTACTCTACTTTTTCTTTTTCTTTTCCTTTTTTTTTTCTTTTCAATTTTTCCTTTTCTTTCCTTTTTTTTACAATTAAAAATTACAATAAATAAATAAATAAGTAAACAAAAAAAAACAATAACAAAACAAAAAGAAGAGGCCCGAACTTGAACAAGCTATATAGGTTGGTCATCTGCGTACGAGTTTGGATCGGGTTGAGTCAGACACTTGATTTGAGTTGAGTCAAATAGTGTTCAACAACAGCAACAGTGAGGCACGATTCTGAGTGATCTTAGTGACAAAACGAGTGGGGAAAGGGGGATTTATGGCTATTATATTGGCCTTAAGGGGGGGTAGGCAAAGTGCCAAGGCGATTAGAGGTCGTTTAGTAGCTGTTGTAAAGTGGAGGGCGGTGATGGAATTAGGTTTACATGGTAATGGCTATTAGAGTCCATGGATTGGTTAGGGTTTGGGTTTTGGAGTATAGTGAGGCTCATGTGGTGTTAGTTTTACTCGATGGTGGCTGGATGTTGTAGATTCGAATGGGGGTTATAGTTGCTTAGGGTTTCATGGCAGTGGGGATGGATGGAGTTGTTAGGGATCATAGTAGGTGTTGCTAAGGGTGGTGTTTGGAAACTCTTGTCGTGTGGAGCTTATATATGTGGTTGATTATACTAAAAAACCACTGAAGAGAGAGAGAGAGAGAGAGAGAGAGAGAGAGTTTGCGATAGTATCAAGAATGAGATTGAGAGTGAGTTTTCTAATGATTGTATGTCGTTCAAGCTTGTTGAGCTCTTTTTTTTAATATTATTTAGAGTTGGAATTAGTAAGGCAAGTGATCAAAATACTTTGAATTCGAGATTGAATATGCTCGGTTTTTTCTACCTTCATTGTGCGATTTGAAAAGGAATTTCTATGTGATTGGTTAGTCAAACACAATTACGGGAGCTCAAACTTGCTAAATAAGGTGATTAGAAGCTTCGGATTTGTAAATGGCAGCTTTAATCAAGTAGAACGAATTGGAAGAAAGTTCGAACATTTAAGCTAATTTCTAATTTTCGAGCTTCATTTTTAACCTATAAAAGATTGTATCAAGACATTTTTATGGTACCGATTCGAAGTATTCCAAGTGTAGGCTAGGAAACATTGCCATTTTTGCTCCCTTATAATTTAAAATTTTTTAGAATATGGTAAAGGGTACTAATTTAGGAAAAAGCACAAAAAAATAAAAAAAAAGAAAATTTAGAAAAAAATCACAAAAATAAGAAAATTTAGAAAATAAAAAAATATAAAATTTACAAAAAAGTAAAAAAAAATATAAAATTTAGAAAATATAGTAAAATAAAGAAAATAAGTAAATAAAAAAAGATGAAATCGTTTTATCACTTAGAAAATCGTTTTTTTAACAAAAAATAAAATAAATCAACTCTTTTTTAAAATTAAGACTACTTTAGAATTTTCTAAAAATAAAATCCCGATTAGGACCCTTAAGAAAATTTCCTTAATTAACATCAAACCGGATAAAAAACGTAAACCCGACCTTTTTCTTATTAAAATTAATCAACTAACTAACATTTTGTAAAAAGAACTCCATACATTTGATCCTGAATAATGGGTAAGCAAGAATCTCCGAGGTGACGTAAAAAACGAAAATTTTTTTTTTCCACTTTAGTTTAAATTATTCAATTTAGTCTAATTCGTTAACTAGTGATTGAATTTTATTTTATAGGGTAATTTTGAAAGGTGATTTCAAGAAATTAAATCTAAATTAGGAAAGTTCATGGTAACTGTAAGAGTTTAAAAAACCTAACCTTTGAACTAGTTTCTTTGGTTTTTTCAAAATCTTTTTCTATAAAATCGGTTTTTCTCGCATAAACTAATGTCTAGACCAAAACCAAATCTACCCATTTGATTTTGACCTAAACCATTCCTGACCCTAGTTGGGTGGATGACTTTAAAAGCTTATAAAACTCTTTTAAGAATCCGTATTCTTTAAACCTTAGTCAAGAACCAATATATAAATGGATATGGTTTAGTATTGATCGGTTTAAGGAAACTTACAAAAACTAGGAAAAAATCAATCTTGACAAGATGGTGACTCCATTGGGGATGTCAAGAAGGTTAGCCGTCTAACTTTCTGAATGTAGAATTAATTTTTCAATTCACCTTATTGAGTGTAATTTATTTATTATTGTTTTCAATATACTTGTACTAACTTTTTTGTAAGGTAGCTTTATTTAAGTTTTTAAATTATAGTAGGAATTTGTTTTATGCATCATGAATATATAGTAGAAACAATCAAACCCGGATCATATTAAGACCCTAGGATGGGAAGGCCATTATGTTGGCTCCGGTTGTTGTGGTATAACTACTGCTCGGGATTGATTAGGAGACCCTCACTTAAGCTTAATGTGATCAATGAAAGTGTTTTCTATAAGCAAGTAAGGTTACAAAGTTTAAGGAGCTTTAGGACTTGCCCTAATTGCATACCTAATTGCATATAGTCCTCTTAAAGCTTAAATTAATATACTACTCCTAAAGAACTACAACCTTACTAACGTTTGAAAGTTTAATGCAATCAACTTGTGTAAACGTTAAATCAAACAGTAAGGTTGCAACTTAAAGAGTAATGTACTAACCTAAACGGTTCTAATCATTTGCATGTTTCCATATGGATTTTTTTTTTATTGACCGATTCTTGTTTATAAAATGTTTAGGCCTAAATGGTATATAACCAAGAAAACAATCAGAGAACTGATAGGGTACAAGACCTCCTTAGGATTCTAGAGTAGTTGCTAGAAGTTGAAATTGCTTATTTGAAAGAAAAGCTCGAATGCTTTGAAGCCACAATTGAACATTAAAAGCACTTATGGGACAAGCCATTGGGGAAACCCATGAAATGCTAGAAAACCTTTGATCTCATCTATGAGACTTAGTTTAGGGTTTTTTTTTTTTTCCAATTTATAGCTAGGAAGCCCAAATTAAATGTCAAATTTCAAGAATGAATGTTAGGCTCTCTTCCTTAATTTTATATACTTTGATTTTTTGAAATAATAAAAATTTCTCTTCAGTTTGTTATTCTTCAATCTTTAGGATTCCCTTTTGTAAATAAATGCTTCAATAGTAATTCATCTGACCATTTTTTCTCTCTCCCTTAAGGAAATGTAAATAAAATATGTTGACATGTAAATAGAACACTAAAAAATCACCATTCTTATTTGTAATTACATTTCTCGATTTCTATAAAATAATGCCCTATCTTTCTCTCTCAAGATATAAAAAATAAAAGAAAAAACAAAAAAGAAATTTGCTAATGGCTATAAATTCTTATGGGCTAACCTAAATGAAACCCTTCAGCTCGTTAGGGCAATCGGCCTAAATTCTAAATAAGCCAAGCTAAACACAAGCCCCTTGTCCCATTAAGGAATCCAAACCCAAACAAAGCTACTTGGTCCATTAAAGAAGCCAATCTAAACACAAGCCCCTCAACTCGTTCAGGCAGCTAACCTTCGACCCATCAGGGCGACTTACCCGAACATAGATCTCAACCCATCAAGGTAGCCAAACCAAGTCAAAACCCTTAGTCCAGTGAGAAACCCAAACCCAACGAAGTCAAAACACAAAATCAAATGCAACCTCTGTCTCGAATTTAGAGAGGATTCACATAGGGGTATATACTAAGAAATTGGGGGGCAAAGTTAATCTCTAGCCTGGGGAAAATAAATAATAGACTCCTCCTAAAGGAATTGGTAACTTATTTTTAAAAGGTATAGGATGAAAAGAGGCAAACAATATCTTACATACTAACCCTTAAACAATTTGAGAGTTGAACGACTAATGGTTCATTCCTTAAAAGAAGTCCATTTTGAATTTGTTATGCAGATTAAAGTAAAGTTAGGCATTCATTTTCAAATCATAAACACAACTATTTGTTGTTAACCCTGTTGGACCAATTTGGAGAATTTTTCAAATTTAAACCCTATGAAAAACCATCTTACAATGGGGTAATTTGGAGGTTAGAGTAATTGATTAGGAGATAAGGATAAGATTAGTTTATGCTTGCTTAAGCAAAGTTAATTAAAAAACGACTTTTATTTCTGATAAGTTATTTTTCTTTGAAATGAAGAAGAGCCAATTTCTTTTCAAACACCTCAAGTTTATACATACCTTACCCAAGTCCATACGCTAGAAATCATTGGATGTAGGGAATTAAATCTCTTAAAAGACAAAGACTCGACAATATAAATAATCACTTTTTGGGCCAAAGGAAAGAAAGAAGAGCAAGAAATAATGAGGCAAAGTAATGAATAAGGAAAGGATGGGGCAACATAAAAAAAAAGAAAAAAAAGAAAAAAAAAAGGAAAAAGCTTGAAAATCAAGCTTGTGTGTAAAAAGAAAAGCCTTAACTAAAGAAAGCCTGAAAAATGTAATGCCCATAATTAAAGCCTAAACATGCCTAAGAAACACAAAGCCTTTGTGCCCAACCTACAAACATAAGTGCAACATATCCATCTCGAATCATAAGACGCAAAACCCTCTTTACCCATCACAAACACAAGGCTTTCTCATCCACAATACCACCCTTACTTAATAAAGCTCTTCTAATCTTAAGGGATAATTTATCTTTAATAATTTTTCTTTTGAAATTGGTGCAAGTATACTTTTTATTTTTCCTAAAGGTTCTTGACTTGTAACCTGGTTTAAATAAAAATATTTCTTTCAAAATAAGGCCTTTCCATTAGTTCTTTTTGAAACCCTTTGACCAAAAGCCTAAATCCATAATGTTGAACTAAAAAAGACCTAACAGAATGATCAAGGTGTATCACTAGCAAAATGAACTATAATTTTTTAGACTATAGTCAAGAGTGTGATTTGGATTGAGAGTTTGCAAGAAAGCTCTCTTCAACTAGACTAAACATAAGTTACCCTTTCCTAAGGAAAGGAATGTTTAAGCCACAAGGCCTTATGAGGAAGCACAGCATTAAGATTAGGGGCATTGAGATACCCCACATGGTTATCAAAGAAAGGGATGGCTATAACACTTGCTGCTTAAATAAGAATTTATACCCGTTAAAACTTTTAAGAAAAGGAAAAAAAAAATGAAAAGACAAAAAGAGAGAGAGAAAGTGAAGGCTTGTCAAAAGTTTTTTATCTATGTCGATCCGAGTGGCTAAGTTTTCAATTCAAGTCATTTGTTTCCTTTTTAATGTGGTCACACCTTTTAAGCTGATCATATTAATTTAAGTCTTTAAGGGTCCTTGATGCCTTTTTTGTCCTTAAATGATTCTCACTAAATTCTTTGTAACTATGTTCAAGTCAAGAAGTTTTTCAAACTGGTCACATTCCTTCCTTTGACACTTTAATCCCGTCAAGTTTCCTTTAGGGTTCTAGCTAACTCTTAGAGTGCTATCTCGTTTTCAATCTATTTTTAGGTTTCTAGCTAGCTCTTGGAGTACTATCCCATTTTTAATCTATTCTTTTTAGAGTTCAAGCCAACTCTTAGAGCACTGTCCTATCTTTAATCCTTTCTTTAAGGGATTTAGCGAGCCCATAGGATGCTTCCCATCATCAATCTCTCTTCAACGTCTTTAACGAGCCCATAGGGCACTTCCTATTTCTGGTCTATCTTTAGGTTCTTAGCAAACTCAAGGAGTACTTTTATCTGTTTCACCTAGGTTAGTCAGCTCATAAGGGCACGATTACGTTTCAAGCTTTCATTTAAGGTCTTAGCGAGCTCAAGGAATGCTTTACCCATTTACTTAGGTTAGTTAGCTCAGTAGGGCACTCCCAAGTTTGAATGTTTCATTTAAGGCCTCAGCTAGCTGGAGGAGTGCTTCGCCTATTCACCTAGGTTAGTTAGCTTAGAGGAGTATGACCGGGTTCTTCTTTAGGGGTCTTAGCTAGCTCAAGGAGCACTTTACCCGTTCAACTAGGTTAGTTAGCTTGGAGGAGCATGACTGATAAGGTAGAATCACTTACTAAGAACTTATTAGCCAATCTCCTAATTGTCTTTCTATCCATTTTCTCATCTTCATTGGGGTACGTGCTTTCTTGTAGGAATATTTTAATATCATGGTACTAAGGCTTTTTGTCATGTGCATCTTCAATTGCCAAACAGAAAGCATGCTTTTCTTCAACTTCAATGGTAAGGGGCTGAATTTTGACTCCATTGGATATTTGGATCATAGATGCCAGAGTGGCTAATGCATTAGCAAATTGATTATGTGTCATCAGTACATGAGTGAAAGTGATTTCTTTGAATTTCTTCATTAATTTAATCAAGTGCTAGTGATAAGGCACTTGTTTAGGATCCTTCATTTTGTATTCTCCCTCGAGCTTGGCCAATAATGAGTGAAGAATCTTCATACACTTCTAACTCTTGAATGTCCTTATCTAAGGCCATTTTGAGTCCCATGATGCATGCTTTATATTAAGTGATGTTGTTGGTGTATTGGAAAATGGGCCTTATAGCTAAAGGGAACTATATACCTTCAAGGGATACTAATATTGCCCTAATTCCATACTTAGACACGTTGGTAGCTTCATTAAAGAACATCTTCCATTTTGGGAGCTTATTGTCTTTCTCTTCATCAGAACTACCTTCAGCTATGAAGATGGCTTTGTTAGGGAACCTAATTTATACCTCTTGAGGGGTACCTTCAAAGGGATTTTATACTAGTTGATCTACTAGGGCTTACCTGTTGATTGAATTTTGGTTCACTATGTGATGTCAAACTCCGATAGCAACATTTGCCACTTTGAGATTCTACTAATTATGGCCGACTTATCTGTCAAGTACTTCAGGGGATCATGTTGAGTCAACAATTCAATATGGTAATAAAGTGTGTATTGTCTAAGTCGATGCATTACCTATACCAAAACACAATATGTTCTTTCAATTTTTGAATACTTTTGTTCCCCTTCTATAAACTTCTTACTCAAGTAGTATATGGTTCCCTCTTTTCCTTCCTCATCTTTTTGGCCGAGCATATACCCCATGAAGTCTGGTAATATTGTAAGGTTAAAAAACAACGGCTTCCTAAGTTTAGGAGCCTCCAGAATTGAAGGATTCATGAGGTATTCCTTGATTGTTGTGAAGGCTTTTTCACATCCTTCATCCCAATTTATCTTAGCATTCTTTTTCAGCAACTTAAACATGAGATGGCATTTATTCGTAAGTTGAGATATGAATCGGGTTATGTAGTTCAAATGATGTAATAGGCCTCTGATTTCTTTCAGTGTGAGTGGAGGAGGCATGTCGACTATTGCTTTGACTTTATCATGATTCACTTCAATGTCCCTTTGGCTGATTATGAAACCTAATAATTTCCTTAAAGTTACTCGAAAGGTGCACTCCTCTAGGTTTAGCTTCAATTTGAATTTTGTCAACCTATCAAATAGCTTCTTCAGATCATCCATATGATTTCCCCCCTCTTCGGATTTTGTAATCATATCATCGATATATACATTAATTTCTTTGTACATCATGCCATGAAAGATTGTGACCATTTCTCTTTGGTAAGTTGCCTTGGTGTTTTTTAGTTTGAAAGGCATTACTTTATAGCAGAATGTGCCTTACATTGTAATGAATGTTGTCTTGGCTTTCTCTTCCTCGAACATTCTAATTTGATTATATTCGAAGAATCCATCCATGAAGGAGAAGAGATAGTTCTCAACTGTATTATTCATTAAGACGTCCATGTGGGGCAAGGGAAAATTATCTTTAGGGTTTGCTTGGTTGAGGTCTCGAAAATCCACGTATACTCTAACTTTTCCATTCTTTTTCATCACTAGCACAATGTTGACTACCCATTCAAGATAATCAGACACTTTGATGGAATTGACCTCTAGTAACTTTTTGACATTTTCTTTAATTTTCAACAAGATATCTGGTTGGAATCTCTTTAGCTTCTACTTCTTAGGTTTGATATCTTCCCATGTGGGTAAGCAGTAGGCCACAGTTGATGGGTCTAACCTAAACATTTCTCCATAAGACCATGCAAACACATCTTGATACTCAGATAGTAGTGTAGTCATTTCTGCCTTCTATTCCTCTTTCAAATTCCCTCCAATCTTCAAATTCTTGAGATTATCATCAGTCCCGACATTAATTGTCTTGGTTAGCTCGTTAATGGAAATTCTATCCATTTCATGTCTTTGCTAACTTTCTTGTACATTATTGTAGTCATTAACATCACTCCCGACGACTAACCCAATAGGGCCGGAAGTGATATTAATATTTTCATTACCTGTCTGCATGAGGTATCTCTAGCTTTTAATCAAAGCATCGGATTTGGGTTAAAAGTATGTAAAGGAAAGAATTGTAAGTAAAGAAGGAATGGAGTGTAATTAAGAAAATGGAAATTGTTCTTTTATTAGATTAAACAGTTTTATCAAGTACATATTTGTTGAATAAAGGTAATTATTACAATGCTCAAGAAAATACTAAACCGTGATTCGTTATTTATCTTAGAGAAGACTTATCACTATTCATAGGGATGGAGAACCGGATATTCAGCTGCTAGAGCTTGCGGGATGGGCTTATTATTTCATTCTTGCTGGAGATGTCCTCTTTAGTAGGTTTTAAAGTTTGAACATCGACCGAATGAATGTCTATATCAGTGGTGGAAAGCTCATCGAGGCATGATATAATATGTTACCTCTCTTGCCCTTTGCTTGCATATTTCGTAACTCATCCATCGAAGTTGGAGTGTAGCCAAGCCCTTAGGTGTTAACTTACCCTTATTTGAATTTTGGCCTCTTATCTTTCCTCTGACTAGTAATCATGCACACTTTTTCAAATATTTGGAGCCTAAAGTCCTCTTGCTCTTCAGCACCAATGTAGGGTATGGCCATTTCCTTATATAATTCATAATCTTGATCACCCAGAATCGTTATGACGTAGCCATTTGAGATGAACTTAACCTTTTAATATAAACTTGAAGGTATGAGCCCTGCTGAATGAATCCAAGGTCTTCCTAATAAGAGGTTGAAGGTCCTTAGGATGTCTAGGACATAGAATTGAATGTTGAAAGTCTGTAAGCTAATGTCAACTCGTAAGTCGATCTCCCCAATAATTTCTCTCCTAGATCCATCAAAAGCCCTAACTGTTGTTGAACTTAGCTTAATTGTGGTTGCACCGATACTTAGTAGATCCAGGATGTCAAGAGGGTGAACATTTAATGATGACCCGTTGTTGATGAGGAATTTGGTTGTGATAATGTTGTTTAACTTAACTATTATGAAGAGAGGCTTAGTGTGTTGATTACCTTCTTCTCCCAACTCTTCAGTAGAGAAAGAAACCTGATCCATAGTGAGGATAGAGTTCGTAACTGATCCCATCTTTTCAGTTGATATTTCATGAGGAACTTTGGCTTCCTTCAAAGTTTGGAATATAGCTTCCCTATGTGGTTCAAAAGCCATTAATAGAATCATAAGAGATATTTATACTGGAGTCTTAGTGAGCTGATCCATTATCTTATACTCACCAGACTTGATCCTCTTAGTGAAGGTAGACAATCCTTCCTCGTATTCAGCTGGTTTGTTACTTGATTCATCCAATATGTTCTTCTTTTTAAGGTTTTCCTGCAAGTCATAAACCCTACCGAGGCGAGTAGTCCCTCCTATGAGTGAACTCGATTGCCCCTAATTAACTATCTTGTAGTTCAGAGGGGTAGTTTTATGGTTTTCAAGGGCTAAGGGTACATGGAAGGTATACCCTTTCATCTTCAAAGCTTATTTCTCCTCTTGTTTGTGAAATTTGTTGACCTTGGGCTCTTTGTTAGAACCGATCATGTTGATTGTGGGATATGAGTTGTCAAATATCATGTTGATGATGGGGCCATGGTTAGGTAGGGGGTTGTTGATGTTTAGAATTGGAGCCTTTATGAAGTCCAGTTGAACCATACCTTAATCGATTAAGTCTTGAATCTTGTTCCTTAATCTCTAGCATGAGTCGAATGAATGGGCCACTTATCCCAAATGATATTGACACTTAGCATTAGGATAAAAAACCTTTAGCCTATACCTTTCATTGGGAGGCTCAAAATGGATCAGATTATCTTTTCTTAATTTTTTAAGGACCTGGCTGAGAGGAGCTGGTATCTTAGTGAATTGTCTTAGGGCCTTGTTGACTTGTGGCTAACTTTGGAATTATTGCTAAATTGGTAGAGGATTTGTTCTGAAGGAGACCTAGGTATTGGGCCTAGTGTTTGAATTCATCATATTGACAGTTGCTTCTTTAGGCTTACTAGTAGTAGGGTTTGCAAAGGGTAGTCTTCTATCTAATGGCTCTTGTAATTTACTGGAAGCGACAAAACTTTCAATCCAGCAACCCTTGGCCACCACTTCTGCGAAGCTAGAAGAGGCTTACCTAATCAAATGAGAAAAGTAGGGCCTTTCAAGAGTATTAATGAAAGCTGAAGTTAGCTCTTTCTCAATTATGAGGGTGGATACCCTTGCAGCTATGGATCTCTACCTTTGGACATACTCCTTGAATTATTGATTGTGCCTTTTTTATAAGGTGACCAAGTTCATCATGGTTAGTGCTACTTCCATATTAAACTTGTATTGTTTAAAGAATGCCATAGCTAGCTTCTCTCATGTATTCACTTGGTTCGAATATAATTAGGCATACTAGGTTAAAGTAAGACCCATTAAGTTATCCTAAAAAGTTTGCACCATGAGCTATTCGTATTGTACATTCTTGCCCATCTTTCGTACGTACAACCTGGTGTGTAGTTTAGGATAACTAGTCCCATTATATTTCTCAAAGTTAGGTACCTAGAATTTTTCTGGAAAGCTTCCATAGTCATAAGCATAGGAGTCTATAATACCAACCTGCTTGAAACCATCATACCTTTCGAGCATTTTCATCTTTTTAGTAATCTATTGGGTTAATCGCCTCTCTAACTCTTTTAATCTGTCTTGATCAGCTTTAAGCTTTAGGTTGATTGGCAATGAGTAAGTGTTGGGCTCAAAATTCAGACCCCTTCTATCTCAAAAGATTCAAAGGTCGAGTTGACTTGAGGATAGACCTCTTCTGCTTTAAGGGGTAGGGCTTCGGCATTCTTTCCATATCGGGCCTCGGAGTTTTCTTCATTTGATGATGCTATGGATCTGAGTAAAGTAATGTTGTCAGCGAGGAACCTTAACTGATTTGGAATCTTTTTGACTATTCATTCTAAGGAGTGGAACCTTAGCTTAGTAGGATTGATGACTTCTAGGATGACGCTGTTGTTGTCATTTTTGTTGCTGATGTTGTCATTTCCTTATTTGGCCATCTTAGTTTTTGAGTAGGTTTAGATAGGACTTCTTTGGAAGATTTGATGTTTGGGAGCTATCTTTATGACCTAATTCAAGATTACTTCTCAACAAGTTAGCACACATATATTTTAAAGAAATAAGATGAATGAAAAATAAATAAATAAATGAATAAATGTACAAGAATGCAAAGATGTATGGCATACAGATGCAGAGAAATAGAATCGACAATTAACTAGCAAGATGGCGATTTTATTCATTATTTTGCTGCTTTCGGAGTCCCTTTTTACATTATTTAAAAAAAAGAAAGAAAAATACATTGTTTCAAAAAAGTACTCCTATTTCTAAACATTCCTCTAACACTTAGCTGGTGTTCCTTTCTGTTACTTACTGGATCCGACTAGTACTTCCTTCCTTTTTCTTGAGCTAACCTCATCTACTTCTTCAAGTTATTTGAGACTTCTTTGGGTCATCTTCAATTGATGTTCTAAGGCTTGAGAACACTGTCTGGATTCTTGAAAGATGTCTTCCACATGTTGCGCTCTTCATAGATAACTTTTATACAGGATTATACTTAGTCCATATAGGTCTTGATTTTAGAGTTTGGTTTAGCTGGTGTAGGTTGTATAACCTCTAGTACTTGATACTGGATCTCTCCTACCTTATGGAGTTGATCGTACAAATATTCTTTGGTGACCTTGTGCTTATCCACTTCTACCAGCCATTTTTCCAAATCAATATTAGAGCTGATAGTCCTTATTTCCAATAGTTTCTTAATTGCTTGGAGTTTGGATATCTTTTGTGGCGTTGGAAGCCAAAGGTCTACATGATCTAAGTCGTGATGTCTAATGGGGGCTTGTATACTATATCTTGAATTCTCCCGAATTGCCCAATCATGTTGTTAAGGTAATAGCTTATGCACCATTTTATCCCAATTAGGGAGATTGCTTGATAATTTTTACAGACTAAGATTATCCTTTTGAAATTGCTCCACCTAGCTATCCATAGGATATCAACGACTTGGAAATTTCGCATTCTATCCAGCAGCAAGTGGACTTCTCTTCTAGGAGTGGACCTTGTTGATGAAGGAATCGATTAAATCAATCATATAGGCAACTTCTCCTCGGATCAAGTCAAGCTTAAAACACATTATGTGGCTCACAAATTAGACTATTAGTAATACCATGCTGGTCTTTAGTGTGTCATTTTTTTTCACTTTCAAAATATTTAGCCTTCTAATTTGTTTGGCGAGGAGGGTTGGGACATACGACTTGCCTTCAAGAAACTAGCCTACTAACTTAGTGACTCTAAAATGGATGGGGAACTTTCCGTTAAGGAATAAGAGAGTCCTAAATGCAGCTAGGATGAAAGCCTTCTTGCTGTTCTATCCCTGGTCTTTGGGATTGCCATAAAAGATGGCCTGTTTGCTAGAACTAGGCTTAGTGGTAAACTAGGCTTTCAAGTCTTCCAATTTGATGTAGTTTCCATTACAACTCTTTAAAGCCTTGTTTACGTTAGCCTTTCTAACCCCTAGGAATCTTGAAAATGCATTTATTGGGTCAATTTTCAATTTTGGAGTATATATATCCTCTAAGCAAGGGGCTTAAAGTAATTGGCAACTCTTCATCAAGTTGATCTCAATCTTTATCTTAGGAAGCAATAGAATGAGCCTAATCTTGTTGGTGATGATCTCTTAGGTTAAATTGTTGAAGCCATTGGTCTAGAGTGGGCTTAGGGTTGTTGGGCTTGTTGATAAACCTTTCTCTAAAATGGATGGAGTTGGATGAGTAGGCCATTTCTTGGGATGAATTACAAAGAAAATGTTTGTTACAAGATTGAAGAATTGCTATTTACAATAAAGTATAAAACAAAACAAAACTTGTTTACATCAATTCTATATTTATAACATGGTGCAATTATAAGCGAAATTAAAGAAACTCTAAGTTGTTATTTCTTTTCTTCTTTTTTCATCTTGCTTGATTATTTGTCGGTTTCGAATGTTGTGAATACATAAAGGGTGGGTTCTAAAGGTCCTTAAGCTTATGTGACTTCACTTGTTAAAAAACACTTTCATTGATCACATGACCTAATTGACCCCCCATCGGTGGTTACATTACAACAACTGGAGCTTACACAATGGTATACCCCCCGATCTTAAGGTGCTAATACAGTCCGAGTTTAACCATTTCTACCATTCAAATGTGATATGAAAAGTAAAATTCCCCCATAAGTTTAACCCTGCAAGAAAGGTTAGTGTAGCAATATATAAAAATAAGAATGAATAAATAAAGAAACAAATAAATAAATAAATTACATTAAGTAAGGTGATTTCAAAAAAATTAATTCTAAATTCAGAAAGTTAAATGGCTAACCCTCTTGACATCCCTAGCAGAGTCGTCAACCTATTAAGCTTGATTTTTTTTCCGATTTTCATAAATTTTCCTTAACCCAATCAATATTAAATCTTAACCCGTTTAATATTGATTCTTGACTAAGAGTTAAAGATAATTGTTTTTTTTTTTCCAGAAAACGTTTTGGAGTTGTTACCCAACTGGAGTTGGGAAAAAGAGGGTCAAGTTAAATCCATTTAGTAGATCGATTTAACCTAGCCACTAGTCTATTTGAAAAACCAATTTTTAGGAAAAGGTTTGAAAATAAAAAATTTTGGGTCCAAGGCTTCAGTTCTTTAAACCTTTACAGGTACCATTTAACTTTCTAAATTTAGACCAAATTCTTTGAATTCAACTTTCAAGACAAAATTTGACATCTAAAAAATGTTATTTTTATCAATTTGAATAATTTAAAAAAAGATGGGAAATAAACTAAAATTTTCATTTTTTACATCACTTTAAAAGTGTCTATATACCTGTTATTTGGGATCAGACGTATGTAATTCTTTTTAAAAAATCTTAGTAAGTTGATTGATTTTAATTTCTAAAAATGGTTGGGTTTACGTTTTTTATTTAGTTTGATCTTTAATTAAGAAAATTTTCTAAAGAAACCTAAGTAGGGTTTTATTTTTGAAAATTTTTAAAGTAGTCCTAATTTTTGAAAAAAAGTTGTTTCATTTTTATTTATTCGGAAAATAATTTTTTCTAAGTCATAAAAATATTGTCTTGTTTTTCTTTATTTTATTATATTTTATCTATTTTTTTTATTTTTATCATTTTTTAGTTTTAATCGAGAAAGTAAATAAATAAAATTTTAAAACTACTCTAATTTTTCTTTTTCTTTTCCTTCTTTTTCTTTTTAAATTTTTCTTTCTTTTTTCTTTTTTTTTTACAATTAAAAATTACAATAAATAAATAAATAAGTAAACAAGAAAAGAAAAAAAAAAACAACAAAACAAAAAGAAGAGGGCCAGACTTGAATAAGTTGCATGGGTCGGTCAGTTGGGTACGAGTTCAGATCGAGTTGAGTCAAACACTTAGATTGGGTTGGGTTGGACGGTCTTCAACAGTAGCAGTGGTGAGGTGCGTTTTTGAGTGATCTCGACGATGAAATGAGCGAAGAAAGGGGGGCTTTATGGCTATTGTATTGGCCATAGGAAGAAGGAGGGACGGGCGGCGTAGGCAAGGTGCTGAGGTGGTTGGAGGTCATTTAGCGGTGGTTGTGAAGTGGAGGGCAACAGTGGAGTTAGGTTGTACATGGTGGTGGTTGATAGAGTTTAAGGATTGGTTAGGGTTTGGGTTTTAGAGTGTAGTGAAGCTCGTAGTGGTGTTAGTTTCACTTAATGGTGGTTGGATGTTGTGGATTCAAATGGAGGTTACAGTGGCTTAGGTTTTCATGGCGGTGGGGATGGGTAGAGTTGTTAGGGGTTATGGCAAGCGTTGCTAGGGGTGGTGTTTGAAAACTTTTATCGTGTAGAGCTTGTATGTATGGTTGATTATGCTAAAAAACCATCAAAGAGAGAGAGCTGTAAAGAGAGAAGGTGTTGTGTAGGGAGAGAGAGAGAGTTCATGATAATGTTGAGAATGAGATTGAGAGTGAGTTTTTTGATGATTGTATGTCGTTTGAGCTTGTTTGAACTCTTTTTTATACTATTTACAGCTCAAATTAGCAAGGAAAGTGATCAAAATGCTTTGAATTCGAGATTGAATTTGCTTGGTTTTTACCACCTTCATTGTGTGATGTAAAAAGAAATTTCTATGTAATTGGTTAGTCAAACACAATCATGGGAGCTTAAACTTGCTAAATGAGGTGATTGGAGGCTTTAGATTTATGAATGGCAGCTTGAATCAAGTAGAATGAATTGTAAGAAAGTTCGAACATTTAAGTTGATTTCCATTTTTTAGCTTCATTTTCAACCTATAAAAGATTGTATCAAGATGTTTTTGTGGTACTGATTCGAAGTACTCCAAGTGGAGGCTAGAAAACATCAATCAATTGGCAAATTCACGCCTGGAAATTGTACGAGAAATTAGGTATGGAAATTTTTTGTTAGGGAAAAGGAGGGAAAGGAAAGGAAAATGAAAGAAAGAGAGAGTGAGCATATTGACATGGTGCTAATGTAGTGCCACATCAATCATATGGTCGAATTGTATCATGCCACATGTCTTGAGATGATACGTCGTTGATGATGCAATGGGGGACGATAATACGTCACACTACATGGATGACGTAGAGCCATGTGGTGCTGCATCAGATTGTAGTCTAATCTAAAAGCGCTACGTGTCACGACATGACCCAATGATTTACGTAGTTGATGTGTGTTTTGTGAAGAAAAATAAAAGGCACTTTATGCCTTTAGTGAGATCTCTAAGCCAAGATCTCATAGCCAGACCCAAGTACAAGTCTAAATATATTACTGTTCGATTATTAGCCTATGCCTTGTTTTATCTTACAATTAAATGGTACTTATCCTATAAGAAAAACCTAAAAAACCTGTAAAATAAAGTGCTATTTAATTAAATTATCCACAACTCTAAATATTATTTTCTTAAAAATAATTTATTTACCTAAAAAGTTTGTTTTACTACAAAATTCTACCTTTCTTCACTATTTCCTATTTATTTTATTTTATTTTTCTAAATTTTCTATTCTTTCTAAATTTTCTACTTTTAAATTTTTTTGTACTTTTCTAAATTTTCTAATTTTTGTACTTTTTTAGATTTTCTATTTTTTTCTTTTTCTAAATTTTCCATTTTTTGTGATTTCTTCTAATTTTTTATTTTTTTGTATTTTTTTCCTAAATTAAGACTCTTTGGCCTATTCTAAAAATTTTAAAAAATAAAGAGGGTAAAAAATAGGGTGTTTACAGTAGGAATCATTCAAGCTAGCTCTAATATTCTATCACCATGATTCTAGTGTAGAAAAAAGATGATTCTTAGAGGATTTGCGTGGAGTATCATGTACTTAGCTAAGTCTCCATCTTAGATAACTACCTAATATCAGTTTTGGATGGGTTGAGTAGGGCACCTTATTTCTTAAAGATTAATATAAAAGCAAAGTATTAGAAAATTCAAACTTATAATGAGATTGTACCTAGCTTCTAGGGTCCATCAAGCACATTACAATTTTGGTAGTCCATTAATTAATAGCATACATGACCAATTAATCAAGTCACGTGTGCCACTTTTTTTAAAAGCTGACATGGTTCGTTCAAACTGAATGGTGCGATTCGCTACACCAAATTGAACCATGAAGTAAAAGACCAACACCAAACTACACAGAAAACTAAACAACATTCTAAAAAACCAAAATTTCGGTTCACGGTTTGTTTATGATTCACAATTTTTTTTTTCCCAACCTTACCCATTACCTTAATGGGGTTTCTATACCCATCCCAAAAACTCAAACGGTTTTTAACCCTACTCTTAGATCCCGTCCCAGTACCTAATAGCCCATTTCTTGACTCATGAACTCATTCATTTTTTTTTTTCTAAGCCAAAGGATTATTTTTTACTTGAACAAATTATCCCATTTGTGTTATTTTTTTAATGAAACTGGGCATGCACATTGAATAATTAAGTAATTCCTACTTAAAATTTATAGAATAACAACATACATGACAATAACAAAAAATTATTCACTATGCTAAAAGATTTAAACTATAAAAAAACACTAATAATAGCAACATAATTCTAAAAAATTATATAATAAAATAAAGCCTTCCATCACATAATTCATCTAACTCTCCTTAACCTTCATATTTCAAACTTCACATCTCATCTCCTACTTCAAATTGAATTGTCTCCGTACCTCCAAACAAGGATAAAATGCCATAAAGTACCTAGAAAATAGGTAAAGAGACACTATTTCCATGTATAAAGAATGTATAAAGAAAGTTAATATCAATATTGTGTAATAAAAACTCTTACCTCATTCTTTTGATAACCAACTTTGAGTACACATCAATGCTACTATTATAGCTAGATTGAGTCAATTTCTATGCCAGTTAATTACTTGTCTATTGGTACTAAATGCAGATTTAGAAGCAACTATGGACAGTAAAACAACTAAATGTAGATCTAGAATATTAAACATGCGTTATGATGAATCAATACTTTGGTCAATATACAAAAAAACATAAAATAAAATAAATAAAGAAAAAAAAGAACAAATGCATAAGCCGTATCACAATAGAAGTGGAGTTACAGATTTGGAGAATAAGTTCAACCTTATCCAATGAAAGGAACAACTCTCTAATTGGCTTTAGTGTAGCAATAAGTCATGGTTAAGCAATGTTTATATTAGGTGATTTTTTAATTAGTTGAAAAAGCTAACAACTTGTGATTTTAACATTGAATCAACATTACCTAATTCATCAAAACTAACTAGAATTGCCTTTTCCAAATCACCCTATGACAACATTAACAAACCTAGATCTCTTGTCCTTTCATGGTATTGACATCCTTGTAAGAAATAAACCTACAAACATCCACCATAAGGCGAAGCTATTTCACCATTAACAACACCAAAAAAAAATTTAATTTTGTTAAAGAAAAAGAAAAATAAACATAAAAATAAAATCAAAATAAAGAATGAATAGTTGTATTTTAAATAATAATTGGGAAAAGAATGGAGAAAAAAAAAGCTGAGAGTAAGAGATGCGAAACACAATGCAATCGTAGATGTTGAGACGGAGTCACTTCATAGATGTGAAATGCCAATGTTGTAATTATGATCTATGAAATGTGAGAACTAAAAGAAGTGAAAACTAACAAAGGAGACTGAGTGAATAGATGAGAGAGAGAGAGAGAGAGATTGAACTAGAGAGGACTAGAGAAGAAAGAGACTTAGAAACTAGAGTCTAGATGAGAGAGGACAAAAGAGAGGTAGATGAGGGTATAGAGTATCATCAATGAACCAATTAGGGTTAGCCTACTAAGAATTTACTTACAGTACCTTATTTATATATATGTGTGTATGTGTAAAATTTTTAACTACATCATTCCTCTAATTGATATTTTATTTAATATTATATTGTTAATTTATTATTTTTATTAGGTAACAAGTTTTCCAACGGGTTTTTTTACAAATCCTAGAACATATCTCAAAACTTTAGTGTGTTTTTAACTATTTCCCAAAGTCTATCCCAAAACCCTATCAGGTAGTATCTTACAAAGCTTATAAAGGGATAGGGGATTGGGTATCCTATTATAACCCACCTATTGCCATCCTTACTTATGGTGGATAAAACAAACCGAAACAACAAAAAATGTTATATATCAAATGATTACAATGGCTTATACATAGAAATTATGTATAAATTATTTATCTATCATGTAAACCCTAAAGGCAATAATTTGAAATCATTATTAAACAAGTATGATGAAAATGCTAATAGAGTAAACACAAACAATAAATAAAAGTAAAACAAAAAAGAAAGAGAATTCAAGAAATTATTATATGAAAAGTAGTAAAGTGATATGGCTTATGGAAAATAATCAAAGAAAAAAAGATAAATATGTAATTTTTTTAAGGTATAAAACAACAAATATAAATATATCATGGAAAGAAGGTTAACCTTAATGGGTTTAGATTAAACAAGTTTACTTATTTGAGGTAAAAGCATTAAGGATGAGAATTATTTTTTGGAAAATAATCAAAAGAGAAAATAATTCTAAAAAGTGAATGATGGTATGATATATATCTTTATTCTTATACAAAAGCATAGGAGATAGGATTCATTTTTACACAAAAAAAAAATCAAAAAATGAAAAAATGTGTCAAACCAACAGTAATGTAATATTTTTAATGATCAAAAGTCAATGCTAAATAGGTATATAAATGAAGGAAAAAAGTAATATTAAAAATGAAAAAATACAAGAAAGTCCTCAACATTTATCTCATTTCTATTTCAATCCTTAATATTTCAAAATTTTCATTTAAATCCTCAACGACTGTAAAAGTTTACACATAAGTCTTTGTAATTGACGGCGTTAGATTTTAAATTACGAAAGTATAAAAGAGTTCTCAATGTTTGTTTTTTTTTTTCTATTTTAGTTCTTAACATTTCAAAATTTTTATTTAAGTCCTCAAAGTTTGCAAAAATTTACAAAATAGTCTTTTCATAATTAATGACGTTAAATTATCATTTATATATTGAGACATAGCAACATTATGTTGGTCCATGTATTTCTTTTAAATAAATATTATAATAAAGTATTAAACATTAATTAAGGTATTGAAAAATTTATAGAAAAATAATGAAAAATTATCAAAAAATTGGAAAAATGAAAAATAAGAAAAAATATGTAAAATTAAAAAAAATTATTAAGATAATATATTTAGTAATATATATTTACATACATATATATTAATATTAATTTTAAAATAAATTAATAAAATTTAAAAGAAATTTCCAAAAATGGAAAAATATAAGAGAAAAAAAAAGAGGCCGACAACTTTTATTAATTTAGTTTAAAATTAATATTAATATATATACATATATAAGTATATATATTACAAAATTATTATCTTAGTAATTTTTTTAGTTTTGTAGAATTTTTCTTATTCTTCATTTTTCAAATTTTTTGATAAATTTTCATTATTTTTAAATATTTTTCCATAATTTTTAATATTTTATTATATTAGTTATATAAAAAAAAAACATGTGGACTAATAGAATGTTGCTATGTGTCAATGTATAAATGGTAATTTAATGACATCAATTAAAAGGACTAAATTGTAAATTTTTGTAAACGTTGAGAACTCAAATGAAAAATTTGGAACTTTAAGGGCTAAAATAGAAAAAGAAGTAAACATTGAAGACTTTTTTGTACTTTTCCAATTTAAAATATAATGTCATCAGCTAAAAAAACTTATTTGGAAATGTTTACCAATGGTGAGAACTTAAATAAAAAATTTGAAACATTGAGGACCGAAATAAAAAATGAGGTAAATGTTGAAGACTTTTCTATACTTATCCCTATTAAAAAGGTATGATAATGGAAGAAGGTAATTGAAGAGGTATAGTAATGAAAAAGTTTTCAAAATTATATATTACAATAGATATTTATAGAGTTATGTAAGCGGGCTCAATAAGCCAATTTGTCTCGTCTTGCATTGACATATAGGTTAAGTGGGTTGGCTCGCTTGCAATTGTAAGATGGAATTTCTAGCCTAATTTGCTCTACTGCAGGTTGGTAGGTTAAGCGGGCTAGCCAATTAGCTCACAACATTTTATCTATTTACATAAAATTTAATATTTTATAATAAAGTTGCTAAAAATAAATATTATATTTTAAATTAAAATTTTACATAAATACTCATACTGCTAAAGATCTATTATTAGCATTATTCTTGAAAGTCAAACTCATATTACATATATATATATATATATCTTGATTTTATCTAACGCAAGATGACAATTTCCCATCTACGTACTTTTTAATAAGTCATATAAAGAATTACCCTTTTCATTTAATCACTCTAATGAGTGCCATACTGCCTAAGTCTAATGGAGAATCATTGATGAACATTAAAAATGTGTAAAAAGCAAGAGAGCAAAGATGATGTCCTATTTATTACTTAAAAAGAAAAAGAAAAGAAAAGATGATGTCTCAGTTTTACTAAAAAAGAAAAACAAAATTAATTGAAGAACAATAGATCATTGATTTGTATATAGAAAATGGCAATGAAGAAGTCAACAATGTAGGCTACATACATATTTAGATATTCACAACATCAATTTGTATACAAAAGTTAATGGCATATTTTCTCTTCCTTTTATTTTTTTAAAATTTTGTAGGTTTACGAGCCAATCCAACTTGCAGCGTGTTGGCCTACTTTAACTTGTAGGTTAAGTGGAGTAGGCTATTTTAACCTGCATTTAAGTAGGCTAAAGTTTTTTTCCCAAATTGTTTTTTTTTTGTAAGTTAAATGAGCTAACTCACATGACTTACCCTACATGGACAACTATATATATTTATTAGGTATAAGCTCCATTGTATGCAAGTATTGCTTTAGAAAATAGAATGTACTACTCCTTGATGCTCACCATGATCTCTAGTATACCTAGCTTTACGTCCTTATCTATCATTCCTAGGCATATTCATTCTAACATTCTTTGATGCCACATCAAGCAGTTGTTGTTGAGCCAAGGTTTATATGATTATTGCAAGGTTGTTTACTAATGTGGTGAGATCTTGAAGTCGTTGATCAGTCACTCTTTCAAGAATGTTTATTCCATATATGAGATATTTACCTGACTTTCACAATCACCATTTTCACTATATATACTTTCATTCGATAAATCGGATCACTACAATTTATAAACCAAAAAGAAAATTACGTTTTTAGACCTTTAGCTTCTTTTAGTAATTTCCACAAATACATTATAGGCAAAGGATCTCTAATAATCACCAATAATCATAAATTAATTATCTATACTCAATACCGCTCAACTTCACCTTCTCTACACTCACTACACCAATCTTTAGTTATGTTGCCAAAACCAACAATTTGAAACCAAAAGAGATGATGGCCTCCTTGACAAAGATCTTACTATACTCAGTTTGTTTGATATGATTCACACATATATTAAATAGCTTACTTTCCAAAATCAAGATGGATTAATAAGTGCAATAGAGTTGCGAGAGAAAGACTCAACCAAAGCATGTAAATTCTGAATCATCTAATGTCAACAGGGTTTACAATTGATATAATACCAAATAAAACATCATTAAGGTTAAAATTGTGTAGACACCCTATTTTTGTCTCCCTATAATTTTAGAGTTTTTAAAATTAGGTAAAAGGTCTTAATTTAGATAGAAGCACGAAAAAATAGAAAATTTAGAAAAGTATAAAAAGAAATAATAAAATAGTTTTTTTTAGATAAATTAAATAGAGTAGGATTTTTTTAAATCTAGCCTTAGTATTTTTTTAAGGCCTTAAATAATTAAAAGAGAAGAGGGATATTGGGTTTAGACTTGGGTTTAGATTTGAATTTACTCCAAGTCAACCTAATCCATATGTGCAAATTGCACATATGGACAAGAAAAACCAATAGCTTATTTAGTAAAGCATTTGAACATTAACATTGCATATGGCTTGGAGATATTTGGTTCAATCCATGAAAGATGCAAAATGCATATTTTATTTTTCTTCTCTCACATGGACACTTGGACATCCCTCATTAGTACATGCATCTATCATTTCACCATGCCATGTTATCTCCACGTCATGCTATGTTACTTACTATGTCATTGCCACGGCATGGGTTTAATCCACGGAAGGTGTAAAATGTATTTATTATTTTTCTTCTCTCACTTGGACACTTGTCCATCCTTCATTGGTACATGTGTCTATCACTTCACCATGCCGTGTCATCGCTATGTCATGTTATGTCACTTACCATGTCATTGCCATGTCATGCCACATCATCGCCATCTCATAAGGCACACTCCTACATGCGTTGGACATACACTGACACACTCCTACACACAGCTTTGTATTTAGCATCATATATTGTCCAAGTTCACCTAACCTAAACATGGAAGAAAACCATACTACATTCAATATTTTTCATCCAAAACTCGAACTTGATACCTACAAATAGGGGGTTCTATTTTACTACAGACCGTTAACTCATCACTCATAATCACTTAAATCCATTCACAACGCCACACTCTTTCTCTACATGGCTCCTTTTTTAAGGATTCGCGCAAGCTGGAGACTTTCTAAGTTAGGACAAGTTGTGCTAGAAACTCCCTAAGGCAAGAGCTTTCCAACCCATCCTAATCGCTCTAACACCTTGCTCTAACCCTTGCGAGCTCTAACTCGGTCTACCTCTACTTTGGTTTTGATTTGTGTTTTGTTATCTGTATTTTGTATTTATTTTTATAATATCGTACTTTTTCTTTTTCTTTTTCTTCTTGCTGTTGTTGTGTTTTTTATGATTATATTCTTTTTGCAATTGTAAAAAGAAAAAAAAAAAGAAAAAAAGGAAAAGGAAAAAGCTTAGTTTGTTTAGTTTACTTATTTTTATATTTTAGTCAGAAATATATAATAAAAAAAGTAAATAATAATAATAATAATAATAATGAAAAACAAAAATGTCCTCTCATTAAGAAAAATAGTTTTTTTTTTCAATAAAATAAATAAATTCTTTAGGCATGTTTTCTATGATTTAGACATCTTTTCTATTGTTCAAACATCTTTGCAATGATTTAGGCCTATTTTCCATGGTTTAGGCTTTTTCCTTATAATTAAGCATCTTTTTCATGGTTTATGTTTCTTTTATATAATTAAGTAGTTAGTCATGGTAATTACATATTTCACGAAAAGTTGTATTTAGGTATTTTAGGATTTTTCTAAAAAAAATTTATCACTTAGATTTTTTTTTTCAAATAAATAAAAATAAATGGAACTTTCTTAAAAAATTAGGATATTTTAGAATTTTCTTAAAAAATAAAATCACCAAGTTGAGACCCTTTTCTTGTAGGTATTTTTCTTAAATAAAATAAAATGGTTAAGAGACTTAAACTTGGCTACTTTCTAAATTTAAAATCAACTAACCCACTTAAATTTTTTCAAAATAAACTACGAAAGTTTGATTCCGAATAGTAGGTATGTAGGCATTCATAGGCAAATATATTAAGACTTAGAATATGGAAATTTTTCTTTTTCCATTTTTTGTAAACATTTGTTCGATTTGTCTTTTTTGTAAATTCAATTTTATTTACTTATTTGCATGTGAATAGATAATTTTTTTAAGGAAAGTTAAAAGTAGTACTTGTTAAGGGTTTAAAAAATTAGCCCTTGGACTCAAATCTCTAGTTTTCAAAAACTTTTTTTTTCCTTCTTAAATTGGTTTTTTACGTAACCCAATGCTTAGATTACAATCAATCCACTCAATTGATTTTAATCTAAACCTTTTCCCGACTCTGGTTGGGTAGCGACTCCAAGTTTTTTCAAAAAAAGTTTAAAAACCAAGTTTTTCTTAACTTTTAGTTGAGGGTTAATATTAAATGAGTTAGGTTTAATAGTAATCGGGTTAAGGAAAATAATAAAAACCGAAAAAAAATTAAGCTTCATACCTTAACGACTCCATTAGGGAAGTCAAGAAGGTTAGTCACTTAAAAAATTTCCGAAATTAAATTTATCTTTTAAAATACCCATGCCATTTATTTATTTTATGTAATATACGTATTTTTCAATTTTTGTATTCATTTTTGTATGTAACATACTTGGGACATTGGGGAAATGACTACATTAAGAATGTAGGGTATATACGGTCCGACCCAGGTTGTCTTAAGACTTTAGGAGGGGGGTCATCGTGTAGCCTCTAGGTATAGAGGGGTAACCACCGCTTGGGGTTAAATAGGCTACCCTATTTAAACTTTGACGTGACTAAGAAATCCTTTTTCTTAAAAAAACGTATAAGGTTACAAAGTTTAATAACCTTTAGAACCCACCCTTTTTTCATACATAAATCCTTGAACCAATGGACAAGTAGTAATGTGGCATGCCATTAACCAAAGGTTATGACTTTATCGGAATTCCTCTATATCTTGTAATATATTTTCATTGGGCTACCTATATAAATTCTTTCTACTTTAGTTGTACATTTGTGATTCCTTTTTTGTAAATATAGAATTTTCCTGTAAATTATATTTCTATATAACAATTTAAAATAATTGTTGTAATAGTAGAATTCCAATAAAGTCGTAAACCTAATTTTCAAATTGCCACATTACTAGTTATCACTATGCTTTTAGATTTGCATCAGTGTACCACGTTTTCCATTATTTGTCAGTCCTTATATTTTTTAGGACCCTATTATTTTCCTATGTAAATAAATCCCATTTCAATCCCACTTTCATTTAAAAAAAAAATTCTCTAAACATTGTAAAATGTTTAGTTTTTCAAATAAGTGTTAATATCTTTAGCTTAATCTTAGATTTTCCTCCTCTTGTTAATATTTTATATGTCATAGAATTTCTCAAATAATATCCTTCCTTTTTTCTCCTTTTGGGTAGTTACTTGTACCCTCTTGGAAATTTTCTCTGCTTCTAAATAGTCGTTAACCTTTTAAATACCCATAAGTTGAAGTGTTATTCTTCAGTTGTCATACTTGGTCTTCGTTAGATTCCCTTTCATTTTCAAAATGTTCTCTACACTAAAAGTCATGTTCTTATCTATCATGTAAATAAATCTCATTCTTGTATTTCCATTACCTCATTTTTGTAAAATAGTTTGTAAACACTAAGTACCTCACCAAAGTTTTATTCTCTTGGATGTAGTTGATTTGATTCATTTCAAATTAACAATTTCCAAAATTTAAAAAAAAAAAAGAGAGAGAAAAAAGAATTTTTTTTTTTTTAGAATTGCTAATGTGCAAGGATCCTTCCAAATCAAGTTTAAATGGTTTATGATAAGATCGAATCTTTGCAAAAAAAGGTATATCAAATGGCTCAACTATTGCAAATCTTGGTTTCCACAATCAATAGCCTGGAAGTATCCTAAGATCCAGGTTTAGAAAAAAGACTTATGAAAGTGGAAGAAAAAGTGACAACATTACAAAGGGGCATTTCAAATCTAGAAATGGCCATGGGTTTTGTGTTCAAACAACTTCAAATGGCGCCCATTACTATTCAAATGTCACCAAAAGGGAAGGAGCAAATATTAAGCCAAAAAAGACAGGGTCAAGATAAGCTCACTTGTAATGCCTTAAGAAGACAATTTACCCAATTCAAAGTTACAATAACCCAAATCTTTTCTCAGTTAAAGGAGGCTAAGTTCATAGCTTGCGAAGCTCCTAATCCAAACTATAGTCAATGAAAATTTGACCTAAAAGTGTAATGTGACTACCATATGGGTAAAAAGGGGCATTCTACAAAAGGATGTTAGAGGATGAAGAACAAAATTTAGAATATGATTAACGCTAAGATAATACAACTTGATACCTTAGAAGCCATTTTTTGCAAGCCTAATTGTGAAGGCACTTCAAAAGAACCACTTACTATACCCAACTTCGAGAATCTACTACTACCATTTGATTGGCTGGCTTGTCACTTAAAGTGGTTAGGTGTATCCTTAAGTTAAATGGAGTAAGGACATTTTGAAAGACAAAATTTGAAAAGTGACATAATTTTGTAATGATGATCATTTGAAATAAAACTATTCTGTTTGTCTAGTATGAGTGTTCATTTGGAAATTTTTATTATTGGGGAAAATGAATATATATTTTTGGTATCTCATTTTGAAAGTTTAGAGTGAAAAGAGACAAACTACATCTCAAACACCAACCCTTAAACACTTGAGTGTCGAGTGTCATCGATGTGAAGATTCAAATACGATTCAAATACAATCCTTAAAGGAGGTCTGTCTTGAATTTGATATGCAAATCAAAATGAAGATAGGCATTAGTTTTTTCAATATCTTTAACACCAAATCCCTTACTAACCCTGTTGAGCCTTTTAATGAAGTAGTTCAAAAATTAAACCATATCAAGAACTACCTTACAATGGGGTAATCTGGAGATTAAGGTTATTAAAAAGGGAGAAAAGGTTAAAACTATTTTGTGCTTGCTCTAGTCGCATCAATTTAACTGTAATTTTCATCATTAATAACTTATTTCCTTTGAAATGAAGAAGTGCCTATATCCCAAACACTATACACTTTGAGTTGCAAGCCAAAAGAAGGCATGATCACCTCTATCTTGAGTTAGAATTTAAAAGAGAGAGAGAGAGAGAGAGAGAGAGAGGGAAAGAAAGAAAGGAAAAATGAGAAAATTTGAAATGAAAAATGAAAAGTTTGCTCAAGAGATAGATCTACGCAAACAAAGTGATCAAGTCCAGAGCCTTAAAGCCCAAAAGGATACGAGGTATAGAAACCTATTCCTAAATTAAGACCCACATTTCAAAAAAAAAAAAAGGCCCTAAAAACATAATCAAAACAATTAAGCTTGAAAGTAGCCAGGGAAAATACTAAAGTTTTCCCCCCAAAATTTATGATCCTTAAAGAAATTGCAACTGACACATGGCCCATGGCCCGCCTACAATTCTACCCTTCCTTAAAGGCCTTTTTGCTTAAAGGAAATAACTTATCCTTGGTAAATATGACATTTGAAACTAGAGCAAGCACAATTTTAATTTTCCTAAAGAGTTTTTAACTTATAAACCTGGGTTGGTTCGATGAATGGATTCTTTTAAAAAGACCTATACATTATTATCCATTTGTTCAAACTAATGATCAAACCTTTATTATATTACAATCCTAAAAAGACCTAACAGATTGATCGTAGCGTATCACTTGCAAGACAAACAATAACTTTTAAAATTATAGTGTAGAGTGAAATTTAAGTTGAGAGTACAAGTAAGTCCTTTTTTATTAAACTAATCAATTATGAGATAGCATTTTCATACATATTTTGAAAATCATGATCTCCAATGACATTACTACCTTGAATGCTTCAAGAGATCTTTTTAAAAGGAGGATTTGTTGGACAATCATGTAGTTGTCCCTAAGATAAGAAAAGAAAGGAGTGGGCTCATCATCCGTTTGGCAGCTATAAGGACTCGTGAAGAATCCATACTTGGTAGTAACTCTTTAAAAAAAAGAAGAAGAAGAATTTTCTAAGTTATCTTTGAATAAATGTATGTTTATCAAAAAAATTGAAAATTTGCCTTTATCATCCATTAGATTAACCTTAGGTTACATGTTATCTTTGGAAAAGTTGTAAATATCCAGGTCATCCTTAAAATTAGGAATCTAGGATTATCTTAAAACCTAAGTTATCCTCAAGTATAGGAACTTAGGGCCATCGGTTATTCCTTTTAGGAAAAATACTGAAACTTTAAGAGTCTTAGCTATCCTCAATTAAGAGCTATGGCTATCTCTAATCGTAAAACTAAGTAATCCTTCCTTTTAGGACTTAGCTATTTGATAGGAACCTTGATTATTCTTGTCGAGAAACTTTTGGCTATCTAGGAGTCTTAGCAATCTTTAAGCTAGGAAATCTGGCTATCTTCAATCTTAAAACTAAGTAATCCTTCATTTTAGGAGCTTAGCTCTTCAATAAGAACCTTAGTCATTCTTGTCAAGAAGTTTTAGCCATCTTTGATTTTGAAACTAACTATTCCTTCTTTTTAGGAACTTAGCTATTTAACATGAACCTTAGTTATTCTTGTCGAGGAAACTATGGCTATCCAAGAGTCTTAGCTATCCTAATATTAGGAACTTAAGCTATCATCGGTCTTGAAACCGAGTAATTCTTTTGTTAGGAACTTAGGTTATTTCGCAAGAACAAAGTAATCCTTAAATTAGGAATTTCGGCTATCCTCAGTTTTGAAAACTAAGCAATCCTATTGTTTACGAGTTTAGGTTATTTCATAGGAACTAAGCAATCCTTAAATCAGGAACTTAAGCTATCCTTAGTCTTGGAACCAAGTAATCTTTTTATTAGGGACTTAGGTTATTTTGCAGGAATAAAGTAATCCTCAAATTAGGAACTTCGACCATCCTCAATCTTGAAAACCAAGTAATCCTATTGTTTAGGAACTTAGGTTATTTTACAAGAACTAAGTAATCCTTAAGTTAGGAACTTAGGTTGTCCTCAGTCTTGAAAATTAAGTAATCTTATTGTTTAAGAACTTAGGTTATTTCACAAGAACCTTAAGGAATCGAAGTTATCCTTAGATTGTGAATCTTGATCATTCAAGTGTCGTCCATTAAAACTTCAAGAACACTTATTATCCTTTTTTAAGTCAAATCTAGGAACTTTAGTTATCCTTTAAAATACCTGAATCGCACATCAAAGTGTATTTCGTTTTCATCACGTAAATCCCCAATGGACCAAGCTTAGGATAGCTAGGTAGTTGTTGCGCTTCTTAGGACAAATTCATCATTAGGACAAAAATAGTGTTTCTTTTATCTTTGTGGTAAAGTTTTACTCAAACTTTACCACAAAGAGAGGTAGTTGTAGACACCTCTTTTTTGTCCTCTTATAATTTGAGAGTTTTTAGAATATGATAAAGGGTCATAATTTAGAAAAAGCACAAAAAATAGAAAATTTATAAAAGTAAAAAAAAAATAATAAAATAGTATTTTAGGTAGTTTAAATAGAGTAGGATTTTTTAAAATCTGGCCTTAGTATTTTTTAAGGCCTTAAATAATTAAAAGAGAAGAGGGATATTGGGTTTAGACTTGGGCTTAGATTTGAATTTACTCCAAGCCAACCTAATCCATATGTGCAAATTGCACATATGGACAACAAAAACCAATAGCTCATTTGGTAAAGCACTTGAACATTCGTATTGCATATGAATTGGAGATCCTGAGTTCATTCTATGGAAGGTGCAAAATGTATCTTTTATTTTTCTTCTCTCACTTAGACACTTGTTCATTCCTCATTGGAACATGCGTTTATCACATCACAATGCCATGTCATCGCCACGTTGTACCACATCTTTGCCATGTCACAAGATACACTCCTACACGCATTGGACATACACTGACACACTCCTACACGTAGCTTTGTATTTAGCATCATTTATTATCCAAATTCAACTAACCTAAACATAGAAGAAAATCATACTATATTTAATGTTTTCTATCCTTAACTCGACCATGATACCTATAAATAGTGGATTCCATTTTACTACAATCCATTAACTTATCACTCACAATCACTTAATTTCATTTACAACGCTATACTCTCTCTCTACATAGCCCCTTTTTCTAAGATTCGCACAAGCTGGAGACTTTCTAAGTTAGCACAAGTTGTGCTAGGAACTCCCCATGGCGAGAGTTTTCCAATCCGACCTAACCGCTCTAGCACCCAACTCCAACCCGTGTGAACTCCAGCTTAGTCTGGCTCTACTTTGGTTTTTATTTGTGTTTTATTCTCTGTATTTTGTATTTTTGAATTTATTTTTGTAATATCGTACTTTTTCTTTTTCTTTTTGTTGTTGTGTTTCTTATGATTATATTCTATTTGTAATTGTAAAAAGAAAAAGAACAAAAAAAGAAGAAGAAAAGGAAAAGAAGGAAAAAGAAAAAAAAAAGGAAAAAGCCTAGTTTATTTGGTTTACTTATTTTTATGTTTTAATTAGAAATATACAATAAAAACATTTTAAGAATTTTAAAATAATAATAATGAAAAAAAAAGATGTCCTCTCACTTAAAAAAATCCTTTTTTTGATAAAATATATAAACTCTTTAGACATGTTTTCTATGATTTAGACTTTTTTTTACGATTCAAATATCTTTGCAATACTTTAGGTTACTTTTCCATGGTTTAGGCTTCTTTTTTATAATTAGGTATTTTTTCCATGGTTTAGGCTTCTTGCTTATAATTAGACATTTTTTCCATAGTTTAGGTATCTTTTATATAGTTAAATATGTTAGCCACGGTAATTACATATTTTATGAAAAGTTGTATTTAGGTGTTTAAGGATTTTTCTAAAAAAGTTTTACCACTTAGAATTTTTTTTAAATAAATAAAAATAAATGGAATTTTTTTAAAAAAAATTAGGATATTTTAGAATTTTCCCAAAAAATAAAATCACCAAATTAAAACCCTTTTGTCTTAAGTGTTTTTTTTTTAAATAAAATCAAATGGCTAAGAGACATAAACTCATCTACCTTCTAAATTTAAAATCAATGTCTGAATTTTTTTTGAAACAAACTACAAAAATCTAATCCCGAATAGCGAATATGGAGGCACTCATACGTAAATACAAGACGACTTAAAATATGAAAATTTTTCTTTTTTCAATTTTTTTTGTAAATATTTGTTCAATTTATCTTTTTTTTTTTGTGGATTCAATTTTATTTGCTTATTTGCATGTAAATAGATAATTTTTTTAAGGGTATATTGAAAAGTAAATATAAATTTGAAAAGTTAAAAGTGGTACTCATTAAGGGTTTAAAAAAGTTAGCCCCTGGACTTAAATCTTTGGTTTTCAAAAACTTTTTTTTTTCTTAAATTGGTTTTTTATGCAGCCTAGTGTCTAGATTAAAATCAATTTATCTAATTGGTTTTAATCTAAACCTTTTCCCGACTCTGATTGGGGTGGCGACTCCAAATTTTTTAAAAAACTCGCTTAAAAACTAAGATTTTCTTAACTCCTAGTCGAGAGTTAGTATTAAATGGGTTATAGTTTAATACTAATCAGGTTAAGAAAAATAATAAAAATTGGAAAAAATCAGGCTCGACAAATTGCCTTAAAAGTTTCAAGTAATACGTATTTAGAAGGATAAACAAGTAACAAAAAAAATAAATTGTTTGCAAACTAGTGTCCACACGGCTTTAATACTACTATTTAGATGGATATACTGCATTAATGGTGTCCAAAGGTAATAAACCTACTAACCAAATGGTAAGAAACATAAATGGTTTGGTGGATTAGGCACATATAAACATCCAAGTGTTTAGAACTAGGAAGTGAACTCCTTGTTGTAGCCTACCGTTTGGATACTACAAAACTCCTGTTTGAATAGTAGTTGCAAATCCTATTGTAGTTGACTAGTTGTTGCTAAGCTAGTGACATCAATCTTACTATCAACACCTAGCCTCCAAAACTAAAGTTTTAAAGTGCAAATTTGTCTTGAAATACTTGTTATCAAATGTCATTAATCTAGTGAGAACCCTATGAACTAGATTACTTAACACTCTCATTTATGCTTAAGTGATAACCTAGCTAGTACTTGATTCCCATTAGGTTTTTTGGTTATGATTAATTGTATGTGTATATTAAAGGTTGTAATGGTTATGATTTGATGGATTAGTGGTAAGATGAATGAATATATGAAAGGGTACATTGCTAAGTTTAATAGTAATCTATTAATGATGCTTAAGGTTAATGGGAGTGATGATGGTAGAGAAAATAAGGGCTTGTTGAATGTCAGAATGAGTTGGTGTTAAGTGTATACTGGTGGCATCGTGTGGGAGTGGAGGTGGTAATATGGAACTTTGGTCAATGTTAACTTGGATTCATTATGATAGAGGTGTAAGTTATTGTATAGGTTGTTTAAGTATGGGTTAAAGCTAGTGTTGTGATGGATTATAGGTTTGTGAAGTTGCATGGTGGTGTATTTTGGTAGTTCTTAGTTGCTTCTGGGATGGTTTTGATGTTTAAATAGGTTATGTTTTAGGCATTTCTAGTAATGATATTTGTCAGAGAGGTGTTAGTAATGGTGTTGGGTTGATGTAGGTATAAATAATGTATGAATGATAGTGATTTATTGAAATGCATAATGAAGATGATGTAATTTTCCCTTTGTCATGTTCATTTTCTCATTGTTACTTGAGTTAGAAGCATTTACTTATAATAGCTCAATGAAATCTTTTTGTTTTATTATCTTTATGATTAGGCTTAAGCTTGAAATTTCTAGTGTTGTTGAGTTACAATAGATTGACACACTTGATGAATCACTTCAATAGGCTCCTAAAGTTGAGCTAAAAAAAGAAATAACTCTTATAGAGCACATATTCCCTCTTCTAAATAGATGGCACCTACCAAACCAACTATTACTAATAGTAAATGACCGTAATGTGGTGTTGTGAGTAAGGATAATGACAAAATATAAAATAGGGTGATGTTAACAAATTCAATGATGTGATGATCAAGTGGCACTTGCTGGACCAGCTATTTGTAGATTTCTTTTATTTTTTCCATCTTTCCATATGTCTTCATTGGTTAATGTAAGTATTTATATATTTTTTGCCATATGGTTAATGTAAGTTGAGAATTACATATATTATACTAATAAATTCACAGTTGTGAAAAAACATTATTTTTTCTTTATTTAACTTTCTTTTTTGGTATTCTTCGTTTCCCTTCATTTTTTTTTGTTTGTATCATTAGATGAAGAAGAAAACATAGGTTAATTTTCTTTGAAATTAAGTTTGTAGATGGAAAGTTAAATTAAGAGGAGGAACAAATTTTGGTTTCCTACATTTCCTATTGGAACCTTAGAATTCAAGTGTCTTTCTTTTGTATACCTGCTTTCAATTTTCCTTTTATACTTATTGTCTTTCATACAACTTCTTTATTTGTGATTTTTTAATTATTAGCTTAAAACTTTGCATAATTTATCTTCCAATTTTCTCATAGCAATATTACATATGTTAATTGAATTACATCAAATATAATGCCATTTATTGCATTACGTTCTCAATTTTTGTAAACTTCTATATCTTTTAATTTGTCAATTTTTTCATATATAAATATAAATATATTTCTATATATATATATATATATATAGTTTTTATATGTTAGCAAAGGAGGAAAACATGGTCTTAAATTATAATTTTTCAACTATTTAGGAAGAGTTCTATCAACATTGTGGGATATGATCTTACATTTATTATAAATGGGTTCCTTTATATTTTAATTTGGATTCTTTTTCCTTTTTTACTAGAAGAACTTTACTCACATTAGAAAAATATCGTACAATAAGTGACCAACAACTAAAACAAAAAATGGACTATAGAGAACCAACTCATAATGGATACATCTCTTTAACATCTTGGGTTGAAATTACGCTTTTATAAAGAAAATTCTCTAAATGCAAATGAAAGAGGATCCACTATTCGAAGAACACACCCAATGTTGATATGCCATTTTAAGCCTAAGCTCTAAAGGTCTAGGTCTAAGTGCTTTCACCTACTTGGGTCATCCAAGCAGATATCCAAGCTGATAACTAAGCCCTCTTAAGCAAACTAAATGGCTCGATTATCTTTAAAGATCTACTCTAGCCTAATCCATTGCCTACTCGGTTCCCTCAAGCATACCATTTAGACTGCACTTGAAGGAATTCACTACCTAGTTTACCCAGGGCTAAAACCAGGACCAACCTATTCAGGCCTACTCCAAGCACTCCTCCACCCTAATCTCCTTAGGATCTTAGAAGCTCTTGCCTATGTCCTTAGGTGCATGACTCCTTGAGACTTGAGGACCCCATAGTCCTTTGGGTAATCAAATCCAAGCTTAGCTTACAATATCGACCTTAGCCCCCAAGCTCATGCTTGGTGCTTGCCATGCGACCTAAGGACCCTGGTGTTACAACTGCTCTGCTGATTCTCTCTCTTCAGCTCTCTTCATTAAATACTACCTAATAGTCCATAATATGGCCTAAATGCCTAGTCGGCCTGGCTGTGATCGCTACCTATGCTAACGTGAAAGATACCTTTTCTAGAGCCACCAACTAGCAGAAAGGTGTTGTCCCCCTCCCATACTGTGCCATGCCTCATTGCACTAACCATGTATAAGTAAATCTTAGTCGATGTGTCCTAAGCAAGTAAGGTCTATGCCCTATAAATTAGTATGGAGCCACAAGTACAAGGATCGGGCTTTATGCTCTCCTTATGCTTATTTATTACACTCTAAACACTCTTTCTTTCTCTTTTGTCCCTTATACTTGCTAATTTAAGCATGGGTAAGCCCCCACTGGCATTGCCATAGGGGGGGTTTTATGTAGGTTGACTGCCACATAAGATTGTTAGACCAACAGACAACCACCTGATAGTGATTTCAGCATCACCATTTGGCTCCTATCGTTTTTGCTAACCTTCCACATGGCTAAGAGTAAAAACATAAACCCTAAAGCATCCCACCAGAGTGATGGTGGTTGCTTACCAACACCACCACCACTACCGACTAGGCAACCTTCAAAGTTTAACCAACTCAAGGTAGTGTTTCATTAGATCATCGAGGTAAATTGGAAAACTTCAGAACAAAATGTCGCCTTAAAAAGAGAAGTTGTGACCTTGCAAAAGGCTTGAGGAAAGGTTTAGGTTCACCATGAGGACCCCTCCATCAGTTCGTCTAATAAGTTGAGTAGGCACTCTCTTACACCTCCTGCGAACCCTATATACCCATGCAAGCATGTTCAACCTGATCGTTGTCCTTCTAAGCACCTTTACGATTGATTAAACATCAATCGCGGCAAGTTTGCACATGCTGAGTGACTAGTTAGCCACCAATAGGGTACAAAGGGAGCTTTCCTCAAATCTCTCCTAAAAGCAACTTGAGGAGATGAACATCCAAGAGTTTAAAGAGAATATTTGTTGTGCTCCTAGTACACATAAGTAAAAGTGAGCCAAGTCCTTAGCTCAGCTATTAAGCCCAAGTGAGAGCAAAGGCCCCTTTCCATTGATCATCTTAAAGAAGATGCTTTCGTAAGGTGTCAAGCTCCCATACTTCAACACATACGATAGCTAAAGTGACCCTAATGACCATTTGGTGCACTTTCCACACCATAATGAGCCTACAACTTCTTTAAGATCATATTGTGCAAGGTATTCCCAAGTACATTGATGAAGGTAACATTGTTATGTTTCAACACATTGCAAGACAGCTTGATCAACTCTTTTAATGAGCTCATGATTATAGATACCACATTTTTGTGCCCCCCCACCCCACTTTTTTTCAAAACTTTTAAAATAGGTTAAAGGGTCCTAAATTAAGAAAAATACAAAAATAATAGAAATTAAGGAAAATCCAAAATAAAAAGAATTTTAGAAAAATAAAAAAATATAAAATTTAGAAAAATCCAAAAAATGAGAAAATTCAGAAAAATTCAACAAAATAGAAAATTTATTGAAAAAAGAAAAGAAAAAGAAAAGAGAAAGAAGAAGTAGCATTTAGAAAATAAGGGTCATTGGGTCCTTTTTAGTGACTCATTTAAGGTTTTAGGATCTAAGTGCACTTAAAAGTCAATTATGCATATGCGATTTGACCGATCTTCGAGCTATATTTGAAAATGTTGGATTTTTTTTATAAAAAAAATACCTAATATTTTGATCCAAAATCTGAGTTAATTTTTTTTTTCATAAAAAGATAGTTAATTTAAGCTAATTATGGCCTCAAATAAGGCTTCGGTTGGATTTAAATTGATTATTTTATAAATGAATTTATTTTGATTTAACTGGATAAAATACAAACCAAGACTCAAAAATCTATTAAATCATGTTCGTTTTGAATATATGCATAATAGAGTTTTGGGTCCTAATATTGATATTTTTAATTTGTTGGGAACCACTTGAACCGAATTTGGATTTGTAATTTTAAATCCCATCCAGGCTATCTATATTTGTTATAATTAATTCCGTGCAACACTTACGAAGGATTAGAGCTAGCCTAGTTAGCAAAGGAGCATCCATGCATAATAGAAGACCTAGGTTCAAATCTTGCATGCATACTTATGTGCAACTTCCTTTTTTTTTTTCTAATTGCCACATGTCGGCCCTCTATTGGCCGATACTAATAAGGATGCCATTGCAGTCCTTTCTTTAAGCTCTAGCAGGAAAAAAAAAGAAAAGAAAAAACCAGTGCGAATGATGCTCTTTTGAACTTGATTAAACACACTTTCCAATAAGATTTTATCAAATTGAATATGGGAATCAAAAGAAGACTTGGAGTACTTTTAATACATGCCTAAATCGTATCCCTGTACAATCATTTAGAGCGTCAAAAAAGGATTTGAAAATCGAAAAAAACCTTTAAGGCACGGATTTCACTTTGAATAAATCAAGCTCAACTCTTGCCCTATCATTGATTTTCAAAGCTCCATATTAAGTTTTTAGGAAAGAGTAGGACATGGGGAACACCTTTTAACCATTTTTCCATCCAAATTGCATTGATTTCGAATCAATTTCATCAAAGACTCATTTATCTTGAATTCTTGAATTAATATCCTTTTGGACTTTCCTGAAAAAAATTGAGCATCAACAAGTATAAAAAGGGACTTATGAACTTGTTTTTACCATCAAGAAATGGTTGAATCACACCCATTCGAGATTTAACGTTATTTTCTCTCTCTAGAGTTTCAACCTGATTTCTCTCTCTAAAATCCACCACTTTTGGTGGTTGTTGAAGCAAACAAACTACACCGTGAGTATCAGTACCCACCAAAACCCTTAACCTACTCATCGATTTTTCCTCAACAACCATTTCGCGGCCTACAACCAATGAACCACCAATTCTAAATTTGTCACCTGCCACTAACCTCCACAAAACACCACTTAAACCACTTTTTTTTTTTGAAAAAATAACTCCACTAAAGAATTCCTTGATCCTAAAAACTTAGGAAATGACTCCTGCCTTGCTTTAATCAGTAGTCATGTCCAATAACCACTACGCGCCACCTTGCACCTCCTCCAAACAATTGCCATTGGCCAAGGCATCACTCTTACACCCATATTCCTTAATAAAAAAAAAAAAAAACTGATGTTTCTCACTTGTTTGGAGGTCTAGATATCACCATAGCAAACCATGGTAGCCGCTTCTTCATCTTCTTTATCCAACCCAACCCATGGAGCTTCAGCTAACTTAATCCAACCAACCGCTCTAACCCAAATTCGACCTGCGCACATTTCCTCATGGTCCGGCCTTTTCTTGTTTTAGTTCCTTTTTTTTTCTTTTTTTTATTATTATTATTATTATTATTATTATTATTATTATTATTATTATTATTATTATTATTATTATTATTTACTGTAAATGTAAAGAAAAAAGAAAAGAAAAAGAGAAAAACTAAAAGAAGGAAAAAGAAAAAGGGGAAGAAGAAAAGAAAAAGAAAAAAAGATTAGTTTCATCTTATTTATTTTTTAGTCAAAATAATAATGAAATAGAAAATAAATAAATTTTATCACTTAGAAAACCAATTTTCCAATAGAATAATAATAAAACAAAAAATAAACTAACCATTTTCCAAATTAGGCCCTTTTAAGATTTTCCAAAAATAAAACTCTTGATTTAGGACTTTTTAGAGATTTTCTTAAATAAATCTAAATGGATAAAAATGTAAATCCCATCTTCTTCAAGAATTAAAATTAACAACCCACCAAAATTTTAATTAAACAAACTATGGAAGTCTGATCCCGAATAGCGGGTATGTAGGCATTCGTACATATAGAGCGACTTAAAATATAAAAAAAAAAAAATCATTTTCCCCCTTTAGTAGATAATTCTTTAAATTCTTGTTTTTTTGTAAATAGGTATAATTTTAGTTATCGCTTATAAATAAACATTAATGTAAGGGTATAGTGAAAGCTAAATTTAAATTCGGAAAGACTAAAAGTGGTACTCATTTAGGGTTTACAAAAATTAATCCTCAAGGTAAAACAGGTATGGTTTAATATTGGTCGGTTTAAAGAAGCTTAATTTATTAAAAAAAAAAAACCCGGAAGGGAAAAAACCAAGCTTAACAATGATTAGGATCCAACAGCGCTTTCTCAACAATAATATGTTGTGTAGGGACTCCTCAAACCTTTACAATGTCAAGCAAAAGCCTAATGAGATGCTTAAGATCTTTTTGGAGTGCTTTAACTAAGCCAAGCTTCAGGTGTTGAAGCTTGACACAACGGTTGCACTCTAAGCCATCACCAATGGAGTTGACTACTCCAATAAGTTCTTCAAAGCCATTGCCCTTAACCGTCCTAAGATTTTTAATGAGTTTAAGAGGATGGCAAAAAAAGTACGTTGCCCAGGAAGATGCAATTAAGGCCAAGTTTGAGATTGACAGTCACCACAGAAGCTCTTCAGTTAAGGATCACCTTGGCTTAGAAGAAGATAGGTCATCCTTCTTGAGGAAAGAATGTTGAGAGAGTTAGAAGCAAAATTTTGCTAATTACATCAGCCACACCCCTCTCAATTGACCTCTCAACAAAGTTTTATACAACTTGTGACAATAGCTCTTGAGGCTACATCAGGTTCAAAAGACTCTAAAAGCCATAGAATCGGATAAGTTCTACGACTACCTTAACATGCATGGGTACATCATTAATGAGTGCCACTACCTAAAGAACAGAGTTGAAGGCCTTATACATAAATGCTACTAAGAGAAACTGATGGGAATTAGCCTACGACTATGTCCAAGCCAAGGCCGACCTGTCCAAAGCCAATGCCAACCCTCCTGCAGAAGATGCCAACCTGTTCTAACTTGAGGCCAAACAGCTTTCGCTGAAGCTGAGCAAATGATAGAAGGACGAAGGGAAGAAAAGGAGCCATTCGGCAATAAGCCTATCGTCTGCCGAAAAGATGAGAGATAGCACAGCCTAGGACTCAGGACCAAATAACCATTTGGTACGACCTCGAAAGACTAATATCGAATAATTCTAGCACTTTGCAATTATGGGCCGACCTCTTTGGTGTCTTGGCCAAGCCACGCAAGACATTAGGAACCCCTTCCCAAACCCGTACATCCAACTGTCGACCCCATTCAATTCAAATATTACTCCTCCCAGGACATGCTGAGTGACTATATGCCAAGTCCTGTGAAATGCACTGTTTTGTATTCTTGTGTATGTTTTCTTTATTTTATTTATAGGCCAAATTCTTTAAGGTTTAAGGCCTTGTACATTATTTACAGTTTTGCCACTAAGGTTTAAGACTTGCTATAAATAGCAACTGTTGTAAACAATAGATAAATGGAGAGATATATACAGATACAGAAGAATATACAGAGAGTGAAACTTTCCTCTTTCGAGCAAAGCTGTACTTGAGCTAGTAGAGTTTGCATTTGTCGAATTATTGAGCGTCATTTTCTCTCTTTAATCATCCCCACGTTCTTATTAATCTTAACCTTAAGATTATGGTGAACCCCTTCATTTGAATCGGTTAGTGAGTCACATTTAACCTCTCATTTGAAACCCCAAGCATCATTTGAAACCCCAAGCATCATTTGAAACCTCAAGCAACATTTAGTATTTATGAGTCATATCAAACTCTATTTCGAGCTCAAACCCCTAATTGTGTTTGTGTCTTGGTGGGTAAAAACTATCCACATTCACCATAAAAAACCTTCTTGTACTTCGTACACATTTTCTTTTGAATACCCATTCCTGTTCGTTCGAGATCCACTATCGTTTCTAGATTGATCCTTATTAGAAACTGTCGAGTCTGATTTTTCGGTTTTTTTTTAAATTGATTTCTCATTTCCTAATTAATACTAAACCCTAACCCATTTAATATTAATCCTCAACTAAAGAAATTGAGAAATTTCAGTTTTTTATTAAAAATAATTTTTGGAGTCGCCACCCGACTAAAGTCGGGAAAAGAAAAAGAAACCGCAACCAATTGGGTGGATTGGTTACGATTTAGTTACCGGTCTTTGATTTCAAATTTAATAAAGAACGAGAGGGTTCCGAATTTGGGGGCTAACCTATTAAACCCTAACTGGTACCATTATTTATTACTGAAATTAGGATTATTTTTCTAATTATAATATTTAAAAATAAATAAATAAAATAAAATCAAAAGAAAAAAAAAGAAGCTAAGATTTTACATATTTTATCGTCGTCCCGAAAGTGCCTATGTATCTGCTAGCCGGGATCAGACGATCGTAGTTCTTTCCGAAAACTTTAACGTGTTGGTTCTTTTTATAAAAAATGATTGGTTGAATTTACGTTTTTATTAACCATTTTATTTTTATTAAGAAAAATCCCTAGAAGCCTAATTTTCATTCCTAACATTATATATAAAAAAAAAAAACTAAAAACCTAATTTTTGAAAAGTGTCAAATTAAAATTTTTATTTAAAAATAACTAAGTGGTAATTTTTTTTTATTTTCAAGAAAAACCCTAAAGATTTTATGAAATATGCAATATTCTACATAATGAAGCTTTTATATAGAAAAGATGCTTAAAACATAAAAAAAAAATAAAGAAAGAAAATTTTTTTCTAATCATAGAAAAGATGCCTTAATCATAGAAAAGATATCTAAACTATGAAAAAGATTTTTAAACCATAGAAAAAAAATCTAAATTATAGAAAAGATGTCTGAATCATAGGAAAGATATCTAAATCATGAAAAAGATGTTTAAGCCATAGGAAAAAAATCTAAATCATAGAAAAGATGTTTAAACCATAGAAAAGATGTTCAAATCATGGAAAAGATGTCTGAATCATGGAAAAGAAACCTAAACTATGGAAAAGATGTCTAAACTATGGAAATGATATCTAAATTATGGAAATGATATTTAAACTATGAAAAAGACATCTAAATTATGGAAAACAAGCCTAAACTATGGAAAAGATGTCTAATCATAGAAAAGAAGTCAATTAAAGATTTTTTTTTTAATTTTATGAACATCAAGATGATTTTTTTATTTAGAAAAACCTAACATGCCTAATGCAATTTTTCTAAATTAATACAATATGCAAAGAACAAGATTTTGTAAAATATGAGATTTTATAAAAATATTATTTTGAAAATATGAAATCTAAAAGAATAATTTAAAGAAAAAAAAACCAAAATTTAACCTAACACATGTTCACTAGAAACAAATGTTTTAACTAATTACTAGCAATTAAAGATGTGATAAAAATAAAATAATTAGTATAAGTCTTAAAAATAACTATACATATACTAAGTGAGATAAAAAAAAATTTATAGACAATAATTAAAAATCACTATTATGTACCTACAAGGCAAAGCATGCAAAGCTGATGAATTGGATCTCCAGTCTTATGGTACGCATAACTATAGAATTGGTCTAAGGAGTGGGTTCGAACGTGTTTTTAACAAATTTCTAATTGTTTTTTTTTTTATTCTTTTACAAAAGGGTCTTAATTCTTAAATGTTATTATTTTATAAAAAATTTGCTCTAACAATCTTATTTTTAAAAGGGTCTTTTATGTTATTAATTTTTATTTTGCAAATGATTTTCTATGTGAGAAATGTTAATAGTAAAATAAATAAATAATTAGTTCTCTATGTGATGATTACTAAAAAAATCTAATCCTAAAAATCCTACGTTAATATATATATATATATTATACATATCATTATAACTAGATAAGTATATATCTAAATAAGTTAGTGATATCATATACTCTAATAATAGAAAAAAACAATACTAACAAATCTCCATAACTAATATTATTCATATATACATATACTATGCTAAGTAACTATAAAATTAGTAATATAATAATAATAATAATTTAAATAAAAAATAATTAAAAAAAATGAACCTGGTTGTTCTACAGTGAATTCGCCTACTTGTGGATTAGCTAAAGCCATATCGAGTGTGGGTCGTGGTCGCGGCTGAACACTGCTCGTACTGTTAAGCGTGCGAACCTTTAGGACACCTTGGATTGGCGTCTGACGTGGGATATCAGAAGTTTTGTTGTGCTACTGCTGTTGTTGCAATCTGCAGTACGTGGGGAGTCGACAGTATGTGCAGATCGTACATGGGGAGTCGATGGTATGTGCAGACTTGGAGTTACTGTGGGTGTGCGGATGACTGGAGCCTGCAATCGTGTGTTCGTGATAGGGGCGTGTTCGGCGATGAGGCGTGGCGTTCAGCGATGAGGCATGTTCGCATTCGGTCAGGGGCATATTCGCGTTCGTGTCGTGTGAAGTGCCGATGATGTGTTCAATCGTGGACGTATAGTGTGTGGATGAATATACTGTAAGTCGTGGATAGATGATTCGGTTGTCTGTTGTTGGTTGTAGGATTGAATTCGTACGTGATTGAATTGTACAGTTGTTTGACTGCAGCTGCTGTTCGTGTGCTGCGTGGAGTGATGTCAGGACCAGGCGTTAAGATGCTGTTGTTTCTGTTAGAGGGTAGGGATTGTGGATGAAGCAGATTCCCGTCGTCGTTTTTCTTTTATAAAGCCCAAATCGAATCCTATCATATCTATTGTATCTTATTAAACTAGATTCAAATTTTATTCAAATTTGATTTAGCTAAACTCATATGATTTAATTAGATATGAATCCGATTTTAAATCTCACTTTTGTAAAGTGAGAAAAATAAAGACATAGATGCCCGCTGAGACTCGAACCTGTGACCTCTAATTAAATCCACTCAAGTACTCCGCTGCTTATCGGTTAGGCCGTTGACCTGTTTCTTAACATTCATTATCATTAAATTATATTTAAACTATCTGAATCCCTAAACTAAAATTTTTAACTAAACTAAAATTAACACTAACATTAAACTAATTATTCCTAATAGAAATTTTTATGATTTTTCCTTTTCTTATTTTTTTTTTGTATTTTCATTATTTGTAATTTTTACTATCTTTTTATCTTTTATTAATTTTTTATTTTATTTTCTGAATGAGGACCCTTTTTGTAAAAATAAAAATTAAGACTATGAAAGGGTAAAAATTAGGTGTCTACAGAAACTAAGTTCAGTAGCTATCTTAACACCACTAAATTGACAAACAACAACGGCACAACCCCAACAATCAATAACATCGGGATGGGAGAGGATAGTTCTAAACAATAATTAGAGGACTAAGGTTAGAGGATTTGACTCCTCTTCTAAAGTGCAACACAAGGTCCTCTTTGTTTAGATGAAGAATTTGAAGATTGACACTACCATCTCCTTTTTAGTCGAAGATAGAGAACGTATTGAATATTTATGCATTGATCCTCTAGTAATCAATGTGGAAATAGGTTATTTTGATGTCCCCAAGATGTTCATCAACAACGGTAGCTTAGCAAACATCTTCTTTTATCGTATCTATGAACAGATGAAGGATTAATTGGAGTAGCCCCTATGACTCTACATACAAAGCTTAGTTGGCTTTGGAGGCAAATCTATGCCAACTAAGGGCCTCATCACCCTCCTCATCCAACTAAGCAATGACAAGCATGTTACCTCATAGTTGATAGATTTTTAGTTGTTGATCATTAGTCCCCATATAACGCTACACTAAGGAGACCACATTTGAATAAATTCGACATGTACATCTACCAGTGATGTTTAAAGATAAAGTCCCCAATGTTTACAAGAGTCAGTATAGCTTGAAGCAACCAAAAGTTGTCAAGATCACATTACCTCAAGGACTAAGTTGTGCACATTGAGTCAAGGTTGGAGGAAATGCATAGCTCATGGGAAGAGCCTGTAGAGAAGATTGAAGTAATATAGTTCGGCTACAACTTTGAGCAGACTACACAAATAGGGACGTTACTATCTATTGACTACAAAGACCAGCTTGTCACCTTCCTCAAGTCCAATGCCGACGTCTTCGCATCCTCTCCTAAAGAGATGCCCGGCATCATTAATATCCCTTAGGGGATGCTTCACCTCTAAGTAGATGCTAGCGTATGACTTATCAAACAAAAGAGAAGATACATTGCATCGGAGAAATAGGTTACCATTAAGTAGGAGGTGCAAAAGCTGCACCAAGTTGGATTTGTGAGGAAGGAGCACTATTCGATCTCGCTAGCCAACATAGTGCTAGTCAAGAAGTCTAATAGGAAGTAACGTATGTGTGTAGACTACATCGACTTAGATAAGGCTTACCTAAAAAACTACTTTGGTTTCCCTAGGATCGACCAACTCATTAATTCAACGTTGGGCTATGCAATGCTCAACTTCATAGATGCCTACATAGGCTATAACTAGATACACATGGCCCCTAAAGACTAAGTGCATACATCATTTGTCATCTACTTTAGCATACACTACTATGGAGTCATGCCCTTCGGCCTCAAGAGCACCAGAGTAACCTATCAAAGGTTTGTGACAACTATCATCAAGCTACAACTCGAACAAAATGTTGAGGTCTATGTCGATAATATGATCGTCAAGAGCAAGGATAAAGCCGACTACATCGAGGACTTGCGTAAGATGTTCAACACTCTTTACAAATATCAAATGAAGCTTAAGTCCCAAAAGTGCATCTTTGGGATGGCCTTAGGTAAGTTCCTTGGCTTCATAGTCATAAAGTGCATCATCGAAGCCAATATAGATAAGATACAAGTCATCCAATACATGAAGGCCCCCTAAACTATCAAGGAAGTTGAATGGCTCAACGATAGGGTTGTTGCACTCAATTGCTTTGTATCTCGAAGAGTTAACAAGTGTTCTGAGTTCTTTTAGCTACTGAAGCACCCATCGGAATTCAATTGGACCAAAGATTGCCAAACCGAGTTTGACGAGTTCAAGCAATTCTTGATAAGCTAACTTGTGCTCTCCAAGCTGGTCCTAGGGTAAGAGCTTTATTTATACTTGGTCGTTAGTGACCGAGCACCATTTTCCGTACTCGTTTAAGCAAATGGATGAGAGCATAAGTTAGTTTATTATGTCAACCATATATTACAGTGCTTATAGACTAAGTACACATGAGTGGAGAAGTTTGCCCCATCTATTGTCATTGTTACTAAGAAACTGAGGTTATATTCTCAAGCACACCTTATCGCAGTCTTCACCAACTAGCCATTATGAACTATCTTGCAGAAGCCTGATGCTTTTAGTCGTATGGTCAAGTATTTACTCAAGCTTAACGTTGATAAAGTCCAATTTTGACTAAGGTAGGCTATCATGGTACAAGTCTTCATAGATTTTGTCATTGAGTACACCAAAGAGGAGGAAGCACCAATTGAGATGGACATGTCAGTATGGATTCTCCATGTTGATGGATCTTCCACTCGGGGTAAGGGGAAGCAGAGGGGGTAGGGGGTTAGGGGTGTGGTGGTAAGGAGGAGGAGAGTAAAATAAGCATAGTTTTGTAAGGATCCTATGGTACTAAGGTCCTACATACACTTAAGTTCGGATTTCTAGTAAGTAATAATGAGGCCGAGTATGAAGCACTCATCGCCAACTTGAAGAACACTGAAGGTGTCAAAGATGAGAAAGTAAAGATCTACTTAGACTCCATGCTCGTAGTATAATAAGTCAAAGGGGGAGTACGTGGTGAAAGGGGAGCCATGATAAAGTATCTTCTAGCAGTACAGGACCTTGCTTTAGGATTCACTCATAGAACATCACTGAAATTCCTTAAGTAGAGAACTTAAAAGCAAACAAACTATCAAAGCTCATATCTACAGCCACCTCACTACCCTACACGAAGGATAAGCAGATCTTCCTACAGTAGTCCCTACGCATACAATTGGAGAGTAATAACATAAAGTACTAGAGATTCGACCCTCTTCCACCAAACCTTACTAGATGGATTCGATTCTTGAATATCTCAAGATAGGAATGTTATCCTGAGTGTAAAGGCAAAGCCAAGAAGCTTACTTATAGCATGGCCAACTACACCATCATTGATGACGTCCTTTATCATCGCGAGCACAGTGTTCTAATTCTTCGGTGTCTCAAAACCTGAGGAGGGCATTCCCATCCTAGAGGAGTTGTATGCCGGGCTTTGCAATAATCACATCCATGCCTAAGCACTTTATATTCAAGATCTTCAACTCGATTACTACGAACCAATGATGAAGGAAGACAAGAAGATTATGGTGCAGAAATGTCATAAGTGCTAAAAGCATGCACCTATCAATCACATCCTGAGCATCAAGCTTCACCTAATGACAAGCTTATGGCCATTTACTTAGTAGGGGCTTAACATCCTCAAACCTTTCCTCAAAGCATTTAGGGGTTGTCAATTTATCTTAGTGGTGTTGGGCTACTTCACCAAATGGAGTAAGGCATAGGCAGTTGCTAGTATTATAGCTAGAATGGCTAAAGGTTTTGTCCTCACTAGCAATCTCATTAGGTTTGAGGTACCTCATACCTTGATCATGGACAGTAACAAGTTCTGGGAACTCCATAAGAAGCACCACATTAAACTCTACTACACCTCAGTGGCTCACTCTTAGACTAACGACCAAATCAAAGCCATTAACAAGATAGTCCTTAGCAACCTAAAGAAGAAAGAGGAGCAAGTAGAAGGCAAGTAGACTGATGAGCTCTCAATCATCCTTTAGGGGTATCGGACAACTCATGGAACATCTATTGGAGAAACCTCATTTTTCCTTACCTTTGGCTCCAAAGCTATGTTACCCATTAAGCTAAACCTGTTAACGAGCAGGGTCTAAAACTTTGACGCCAACACCAATTGAACAGCCTTTCAAGCGAGCCTCGATACCATCGACGGGGTGCAATGTCACTAGAGCTTAAGTAGCAGCTTATCCGTAGTAAGTAGCTTGGTACTATAGCAAGAAGGTTAAGCACAAAGTCTTTCAGCCTGGAGACTTGTTGTGTCATAAACTAAAGGCCATGGGTTCATAAGAAGGGCAAGGTGAACTCGCATTGAACTAGGAGGACCTTATGTGAGTAAGGGAGGATGCAAGCAAAGGAGCTTACAGACTAGAGACCCTCGATGGACAACTCATCTTGAAGGCATAGATTGCCAACTTAAAGGCTTATTTTCCGTAAGGTGTAAAGAGGAGTTTGATGTACATGTAAATATCTATCAAATTAATGAAAGATGACTTCTTACACTTGTTTACTCTTTTCTCTTAATCTGTTCCAAATGCTTATTTACAGTTTGATCACCATCAAGCCTAAACCTTTATCAGTATTGACACTTAAGGGAAGAGAGGTCTTAGGCAAGATCAAGTCAATATATGTCTTCGACATGTGGATACTCTTACTAGTCATTAACCCGAGAGCCTTGAGCCCTAAACATATTGGTTCAATTTATATCCTTGACCTTGGGTACCCTAATAGTACTTACACCCGAAGTCTTAATGCTTTGGACTAAGTAAATCGACCTAATTGATACGCTAAATCCGTACCCACTTGATGACCTGTAAACGCTAAGCACTTTAGACTAAGCATGACTTAGTTGTAAAGCCCACAAGCCTACTTGTAGCACTGCTAGGCAGAATGATTTTACCAAATACACCAAAGCACTTAGAAAGAAAATGCTAAATGGAATGCACAAAGTTGGGTTAACACGAGAAGCTAGCAATAAGTAAGTCAAGGTACTACTACACTAATAACTAGGTATAACTTCAAATCCTAGCAACCTACCTAACTTGACCCAACCCTTAAGGTTTTATGAGCGCTCAGTAACCCGAACATACATCAACACTTTAGAAAATAAACATAGAGCATAAAATCAAAATAAAGTAAAGCACGAGGAGACATCAACACTTAAAGGAAATTTCATTCACTCATTTGTTTCATAAAAAAAAAGGCATTAGGGACTAGCATCTCAACCCTAGGTACAACAAAAAAGAAAAAGAAAAAAACAAAAGGAAAATGTACAAAAGAGAGCATTAAAAAAAAAAAAAAGGAGCAGGGGGTTTCTACTAGTTCTGTGCTTAGTCTTTAGTTTGTCCTCTTCACTACCCTCAACCATAAACTCTTCAAAGCTATTACTCGACTCAGAAGCTTCGTCCAGCTAGAAAAGGAAGCTTAAGTTGAGGGTTAAGTGCTTCTATTAAACCTCTGCCTTAACCTATTTCCCTCCCTTGAGCTCAACCTCGGTAGCTGTAGATACCTTATTTTTGCCATTTTATTTTAGTAGTTTTATTAAGCCAGAAAAATAAAAATAAAGTAAAAAATATAAAATATAAAAAAAAATTGAAAAAACAATAAAAAAAATAGTGTTAAGTTGTATTGAGTCAAGTTGAATTTGAGTTGATTTGTTTAGGGTTGAATGAGATAATGGTGTGTGTCCAATTTAGTAAATTCTATGTCATTGAAAACTTGGTCTTCATTAAAATATTTTGGTCTACTTCGATATAAGGTAAATTTTTATCTAATTTATATTGGGGTAGAATAGACTTAAGATTTATTAAGTAGGTTATTAGGTTATATCAAATTAGATTGAGTCAGGCATGAAAGATAGAAAGCCCAAATTAAAATAAGGTTTCTAAAAACTAGGTCGAATCTTCAAAGAATCTAAACCGTATCTTCCATAACTGAGAGTTGTTACCATATCTTTTGTATATAGGGCTTGTTGAGATCAAATCTATATTTAAAATGATACAAAAGATTCAATTGTATGGCTTATAAATAGTGAGTCGATGAAGTTTAAAACGTTTTTACAAATTCACACTCCCTACAGTCACAAAAACATCCTTACGTTGCATGAAATTTACACATATCTATCGACAACCTATTATATTCCCCTCAATCACAACATACGATCGGCCCCAATCCCACAATTCATTGTCCATACACGTTACTCAACTATAGTACACTGCTACACTCGACTAATACGTCCCCTGCTACACTAAACATACCGAACCTAACTCTTTCCCTCACTCAATACCGCCTGTATGATGAAACATACACAAACACACACGACACAAACGTGTTCACTCATTCTCTATACATTACAGCATACATCTACGTCCTGACACCATAGCACATGTCTACATTCTGACTCTACTAGCACATACGCCACTCAACTGATCGTTTGATCAAATACACATGCTATCACACTCTATACTGCCAAACATATACGGACATGCCATTTCACTCACTCACAACTCTCTCTTCAGTACACACTTCACTCTCTCACCGATACTAAATATACAGCTACCAATTCACTGTCAGGCACATACTCTCTCACGTGTCGACACACCGAAACTCACACGTCACACATGTTTGGACGGCCATCGGATTTTACACAAGCTTGCACGATTATGATGACAATCACTGCTGACATATCGCATGCAATATACACTGTACACATGTGATTCATTTTGATGCATATGAGCAATTCCCCACTGAGCACACAAACGTAGTCTACATAATCACGATACAGTCAACACGAGTACGTTGATCACGTGCAACTCGAATGGTTTAGGTAATAGAAATTATTATTTTATTTAATTATTTAGTTAATTTAATTATTTTTACTAATTTGTTTCCTTTAGTGCATTTTTTAAATATTTTTAATAATCATCATTTTTAGATAATTTGAGTTTTTGATAAATTGCATTTTTAGTAAAATTACATTTTTTTTTTAGAAAAAGTCATATATCTTTTCTCCAAGATTCATATCTTCGGAGAAGATACATATCTTTGTATATTTTGCATATAGGATTTAGGGAGATTTTTTTGACACGTAGTGATTTTCTTGAAATAAAATAAAATAAATAAATAAATCTTAACCAAATTTTTCAAAAAGTTTTAGTTAGTTAAGTTTTTTTTTTAAATAGATTTGTGAAATTAGATTTTTTTTAGGTTTTATTTTAAAAAATAAAAAATGGTTAAATAACGTAAACCTGGCTTGATTTTCAAAAATAAAAAAATCCACCCACAAAATATTTTATAAAAAAAAAAAGAACTACATTGGTTTGATCCTAACGAGTAGGTATATAGGTACCTTCGGGGTAATCGTATAAAAATTATTTCTTTTTTCCTTTTTCTTGAAAAATTCGTAATAAAAAATTCATTTTAGTTATATTTTACATATTTATATATAGCTTAGTGTTTTAGAAAAATTATAAAAATAAAACCCATTAATTTTTTTTAACTTTACATGATGACTTAGTCTTAATAGGTTAGCCCCTGAACTTAGTTTTTTTAGTTAATTATCTAAAAGTATATTTTTTAAGAAAATCCTTGGATAAGTGGCCAAATTAGGGTTTTTCCACCTAAAAACCCTAATTTTACTTTTTACTAGTAGAACTGGTTGGTGACTCTAATTTTTTTAAAATGTTTTTTAAAAAAAAAAAATGTGTTTCCTTAATTTATTATCGAGTAATTTATATTGAGCAAGCTAGACTTAATATAAGTTAAATCAAGAAAAACAAAATAAGACTCGACAAAAATGATGCCTCTACTGAAAACGTTAGTAAGCTACCCATATAAAAATTAAAAAATTAATTGATGGGTTTTTTAATTATTTTTCTTTTATTGTGTTGTAGTTCTATTAACTAGTTTTTAGTAATGTAGGCCTTAAGAAAAAAACCCGGCCTAATGAGCTTATATTGGGGATTTGAGGGGTTTTATTTTAACAATCATTTGTATGCTAAGATGTGGTTGAACTTGAGCCACCTTAGGAACATAAGACAGGTCGCCATTGTGTAACCCTCAGGTCACTGGAGTCTTTACACTCCCCTAACGGTGATAGGCGAGCTCACTCAAGCTTTGATGTAGCCCACTAGGTTTTTCTCTAGAAATCCTTGAAGTTATAGAGCTTGAGATCTGTAGACCCTACCCTCCTACATCATTCTTTTTGAAAAAGGAGTAGTCATTTTTTAAATTATAGAAAAATTCTGATTAATTCGTAGTCAGTTCATCATTCTTTTTCAAAATAAAGGGGAAATTAAAAATCAGTAACTCTTAGATATAGGTATTCACGAGCTTCATTTCTTTTTAAATCTTATTTTGCATCTACTTATATATAAGGGTATTCTTTGACTACAAGTTCATAATAATTCCTATAATTTATTAATTACTAACCCCTATTACATTACATGCATATGTAACATACTGCATTTCTTTTATATATTTGATTTTATTTTTTTTTTCACCGATGCTTGTTTCTATGTGATTATTTTTATTTCTTGTATTATATGTATTTTTTTTTATGTTGTCTTCTAATGAGTAAAAGGTCGCGTAATTTAAAAAAAATTGAAAATTTTGATGGAAGCTGCAAAATTATTAATATCATATCCAGTTTTTTGTAAATTTGATAGCTTCGTTGTAAATAATTATGTCATTTCATGTTTTATATAATATAGATATGGGAAGTTAGGGTAGTGTCAGTCCCAAGCCCGTCCATGAGGTCCAACTGGATAAGTACTCCTTCTCCAAGGCTATACTAAAAGATTAGTTAAATTAGCTTCCACCCACTAAGCAAGATTACATTCGCAAAAAGATTGGGCTGATCATATTTGTCATGTAGATCCAGCTTCACTAGCCTCTAATTCAAGCCCTTATCCATTATTGGGATCCAGAATCTATAGCTTTCAAGTTTGGCTCACATGTGTTAACTCCCACTTAGAAGAATATTCTCGATTACTTAGTGCTCCACCTCTTGAAGTAGGCATAACAGTCCCATATCTCAAAGTCTAGCTTGAGAAAGCCTTTATGACTTTGCTGGGAATAAAGAAAGCAACCCTAGCACCGTTCTTATCTTTAGAAGGCAAGAAATGTCTTGGTATCTTAAAGCTAGTAGAATGGTTTTCAAGCCTAGACGTTCATCTGAAACATTGTTAGATCTTCTGCGGAGGATATGAATCGTGGGCTGAGAAGAGGGTAAATGTTTTTATCGTAGCAGTATTTGGTATAGTGCTATTTCTCGTTAGATACATTCAAGTTCATTATAGGGTAGTCAAGTTAGTAACCTAATTCTTAGTTGATAAATCTTATATACCGATGTTATTAGCGAAGCTATTCAGAACACTCACCTATTTAATGAAGCAGGGGCATGCGTATTTCACGACTAACCTTACAATTCTTATTGTATGGTTTCTCAGTCACATACAAGGGTATGGAGGGAACCTTCTTAAAACATCCCTAACTGAAAATGTAAATTTGATAGACGACTTTACTCGTTACCTTAAGGTACCAGAAGAAGCTCAGTTTAAAGGATAGGTATCAATTATAAGTAAGATGTAGCTAGTGGATTTTATGTAGACAGCTAGGTAGAGCAACTGCACTTGAGCCATCCTAAGGTGCATTGATTACGCAGGGTTTCTTCTCATCAGCATTAAGGGTTGTACAGGGTATTTCCCATCTTGTGTCATTAGACAGCTGGGTCCCCTTCAAGAGATGGCATACTGAGACTCCTTAGAAGATGTTACATTGAATTATCAAAATCCTTATTTACCTACCACTACTTCGATTCAACGATGAGTAGAATTTGTGAAGTTATAAGAATGGAGGGAAGTCGAGAAGGTAGTCAATGTAGGAACTATGAAGGGTAAAGTAAGAGAATACCGGGCTACTAAGCAGTTTATCTATGATTAGCTGGAGAAGATTAGAAAGATATGATATGAAGCTCCAGATGTATTCAGACATGAGCCAGAGCCAGAATATCTTTCACTTACTGAGCAGACCTATTGAGACACAATACAGGTCAGAGTTAAAGCCTAGTTCCTAGAATGCAAAAGAATCATTGAAGAATTAAAGATGGAGAATGGGAGATTACTGGAAGAAAATCAATTCTTAAGAAGTAAGATTCGGGAAAGAGATGTTACAATCTAAAAGCTTATGCGAGAAGTCGATGAAGCCTGTCCTAGCCAAATCTGTTAACTCTTATAGATATAGGATTTGATTTTTTGTTTTAGAAAGATTAGTTAGGAGTTTATTTCTTTTTTCTTTTTAATTCATTGTATAGATTTGATTTTATGATTATTAATAAATTTACAGCTTCATGAAAACCTTTATTGTACAGTCTTTTGCTCATTTTTTTTTAGTTAACTTTAAAAAAAAATAAAATAAAATAAAAATGAAAAAATAACAAAACAACAAAAGGTAAAAAGCAAAAAAAAAAAAAAGAAACAAATAACAAGAAATTTTAGTTCATGAAAATGTCTAGAACTCAAGTTTTCATAGGATTTTGAAGATAGTAGTCAAGCAAGTAGACTCAGTTAGAAGCCTGATATTTACTTGTTCCAAGGCAAGAATGTCAACTCAGGGAACTGGAAACAACAATTAGACCGAGCTTGACTCAAGGGTTGCAACCTTAGAAGAAAACATGAACAAGATGGCTGAATAAATCCAGGCTCTCACTTAAGCTATTGGAATTCTCAATGATTGGCAAGGATCTCAAGTCAACCCGAATCGAAATGCAGCAATGACCCCTCCCCCTAAATTGGAAGATGCAGAATCAATCCCTAATGTTGACACATGGAGGAAAGAGATTGAGGAAAAACACTAAGAGATGGAAAGGAAATTTATGCAAAAGTTGATCGAGAAGATGAAAACCTTAGAAATGGTTAATAAGCTTGAGTGGATGGGAATGATCAATTTGCCGATGTATGAAGATGATGATTTCCCAGAAAAGTTTAAGATTCCGGAATTTGAGAAATATGATGGAACCAGCTGCCTGAAGCTCCACACTAGGTTATACATTAGAAAGATGGGAAAATACACGAAATATGACAAGGTAATGGTCAAACCTTTTAAGATAGCTTAACCAAGCCCACTTTAACTAGGTGTACCCAACTGGACTTAAATGAGATCAATACATAGGATAAGTTAGTTCAAGTTTTCTACAACTAGTATAAGTTTAACATTGAGGAGGCCTTAGTAGCCATGTTAGGAGGATCTAATCCCCTACCGAATCAAAATTAGAATAACAACCCATAAAGGAGATAGTTTACTCATATACCCATTCCTCTAAGCCAAGTTCTTGCATGACTAAGAAAGGAAAATTTCTTGACATTTAAAATACCGAAGGAGGGACAAAGACCAAGAGACTACAACCTAAAGCTCCATTGTGATTATCATTTAGGGCAAGTGGGGCATTCTATAGACCAGTATTAGAGACTCAAACATAAGATCTAGGATTTTATTGATGCTAAGTTAGTTCAATTAGACTTCATTCAGACTACTACTCCCAATGTATGTAACAATCCTCTATCGAATCATGGACACTCAATCAACATGATCATCACTGAAGTATCTGAACTAGAAATTAATCTAGATAGTCTCCCCATCACTATTGAAGAGGTAGCTTAGAATCTAAGGCAGGCCGGATACTTGTAAAATATAAATCTCAGAGATAGAACTCGAATTAGACCAGTAATATATCAATTGCTGAAGGATGGGAAAATAAAGAAAGCTGACATTATGGCTATGATGGTTCCAAAACTATGAAAGAGATGTACTTAGAAGGAGCTTAAAGAAAGGTATGAAGCCGGAGATCCGATGGTCGATACCTTTGGAGAGCCATTAAGAAAGTTTGAGTGCTTAGTCAATTAAGCTGGTTTACCCACTATATATGTTGATGGACCACCCACTAGATGAGGTCTCAAATTTAAAGAAGGTAAGCTTATTGCAAAAGCCAAGAAGATAGCCGAGATGGTTAGCATGATTGGAGGTAAGCCTAAACCATTAGTTTTTGAGTATTACGGGAAGATTGAGAAGGTTGAAGAATTGGGAAAGCTCAAGAAAATAGCTTTTAATGTCCCAATAGCTTTTAATGTCCCAATAGCTCCACAAAATTACAAAGCAGCCCTTTTGGATTACCAAACGGTGAATCAAATAGCAAAGTCCTTATTACCTATGGTCGGTGGGCACACTCACTCGAGACAAGTCTATGACTAGAATGAAGAGGCCAAGAGGAAGACTATTGTGGAAGAGACTTCTCAAAAGATCTTTAAAGATACGGATGAGAAGATTAGAATGTTGCCAAAAAGATAATAAAAGCTAGTGAGTACAAGATTTTACATCAATTAGCTAAGGTACTAACCTAAATCTCCCTAATGGGCTTATTATTGTCATCAAATACTCACCGAGAAGCTTAATCAAAATTCTGAAAGATGTCAAAGTATTTGAAGGGATTTCCATAGAAAAGCCGGAATTGGTGGTTAATATAATACTTACAATGGATCAGATTTCATTTTCATTAGATGAGCTAGGTGAAAAAGAAGACCAACACACAAAGCTCCTTTTCATAGTAGTCAAGTGTGTAGGGAAAGTAGTTACTCGAATACTGATAGATAATAGGTCTTCACTAAACGTATATCCACTGGTGACACTAAATTTGCTTGGAGTACATTCGACTGAGATAAAGCCTAACTCGATTTCAATAAGGGCTTTTGATGGATCAAAGAAGGAGATACTAGTATAAATTGGGTTGCAGGTCGAAATCGGTCCACAGATATTCACTATTCCATTTCAAGTCCTAGATATACTGCGTACTTTTAATCTTCTATTAAGAAGGCCGTGAATTCACTCAACAGGGGCAATTCCATCCAATCTACATCAAAAGGTGAAATTCATAGTCGATGAGCAGTTAGTCACTATCATTGGAGAGTAAGACTATGAGATTTACAAAGAGACAATTATTCTGTATATCGAGAGTAAAGAATTGGAGGAACCAAGATTGCAAATTTTTTATGAGGTTAGCATGATTAAAGTGTTAAGCCAAGGGGTATGGGGTTGCTCGAAACAGCTTAAGCAACAGATTGGAATGTTTGGGCTCGGATATGAGCCCATCGAAGAAGAAATCCAAGAAATGAATGCCAAAACCAAAGGGAAGAGGCGAGATCAGCTGTACCATGCTCATATGGATTTTCCAGACATCCGTCAGACATTCCGAGTACCAACTTGTATTCAAGTACCCAAAGTGGCTAGTTTATCTAAGGTTTTGGCTCAGCAATGTAGCATTAATCCGGACAAGAAGAAAGATATTGGCATCCCAGTTTCCTTGTGCAACTGGTTTTCTGTTCCTATTAATAGGTCTCTTTAGAAAAGTAGTATTAGATCAATTAGGAGCATTCAATTTCAACAATTAGTCCGATTAGCTAGGCCATTTTCTTTTAGACAATTTGAAATTCATTTAATAAAATTAGTTCATTTCTTTCTATCAATTCTTCTCTATTATTTATTTGTTATCCTTTTACCTTTTCCTTTATTCTTCATATCCAATAAAAACGATGAACATAATGGATATCTCGCACCTATAAATGATGAAAGTACCAATATCACCTTCGGCCTTTCTAGGTCAAATGTTGGAGATTATATTGAAACTCCAAGCGAAATATTAGAGAGTTGGCATTGATTTGAACAAAAGAGAGAGATTATTAATGAATCGATAGTTGTGATTAATTTGGGGATAGAAGAGAATCTACGAAACTTGAAAATTGGGGATAGTTTAGTAGATAACCAGAAGCAAGAGTTGTCATGTTTGTTATTAGAATACTTGGACATATTTGCTTGGTCCTATGAAGACATGCCTAATTTAGATTCGTCAATCATAGTTCACAAGTTGCCAACAAGAGAAGATATTAAACCTAAAAGACAAAAGCTTAAGCGGTTTAGACTATATATACTCCTTAAAATAAAAGAAGAAGTGAAGAAATTACTAGAAGTTGGGTTTATAAAAGTGTCGGACTACCCCAAATGGGTAGGCAATGTAGTGCAAGTGCTAAAGAAAAATGGAAAAGTTAGAGTATGTATGGACTTTCATGATTTAAACCAGGTGACACCTAAGGATAACTTCCCTTTACCATACATTAAGGTATTAGTGGACAACACGGTTGGAAATCATCTTTTCTCATTCATGGATGGTTTCTCAGGATATAATCAAATCAAGGTGGCAGAGGAAGATAAAATCAAAACCACTTTCATTACCACTTGGGGAACATTTTGTTATCGCGTAATGCCTTTCAAGTTGAAGAACACTGGGAAAACTTATCAGCATGCTATGGTTGCCTTGTTTCATGACATGATGCATTAGGAAATCAAAGTTTATGTGGATGATAAATCCAAGAAGGATGAGAATCATGTTGATGTTTTATGTAAGCTATTTGAGTAGTTGAGAAAGATTTAACTGAAGCTAAATCCAGAAAAGTGCACCTTTGGAGTAACCTCAGGCAAATTATTGGGTTTTGTAATTAGTAGAAAAGGAATCAAAGTAGACCCAAACAAAGTCAAGGAAATTGTAAACATGCCTACATTGAATATTGTAAAAGAAGTACAGGGACTATTGGGAGGTTGAATTACATTGCTCAGTTTATATCACAACTAACGGATAAATGCAAGCCATTATTCAAACTCTTGAGGAAGAATGTAGCAATAAAATGGGACAAAGAATGTGAGTAAGCATTTGCTAAAATTAAGAAGTATCTCATGAATCCCTCGATATTAGTCATATCGAGAAGGCCATTAATTCTCTACTTAACAATCCTTCCTAAATCAATGGGATGTATGTTGGGGCAGAAAGATGAAACAGGTAAAAAGGAGCATCCTATATATTACTTAAGCAAAAAGTTCACAGAAGGCGAACAAAAATACTTGGAAGTGGAAAGAACGTGTTATGCCTTAGTATGGATGATGCACATACTTAGGCAGTATACTTTCTATTACTTAGTAAAGTTATTAACAAAACATGACCCGTTGAGGTGTTTAGCTGAAAAGCCGGCATTGATTGAGAGAATATCAAAGTGGTAGATGTTATTATCTGAGTTTGATATCAAGTACGTAAGTCAAAATTCAATCAAAGGACAGGTAGTGGCTAATCAATTAGCAAAATATACACTAAAAGATGAAGATGATGGTTCAGAAGCCTAGTTTCCTAATGAAAATGTGATGGTGGCCAATGAAGTAAGTGGTGAGAAATCAGAATGGAGAATGTATTTTGATAAAGCAACTAATGTGTTTAAATGTGGGATAGGAGCACTATTGGTACTGGCTAAGAGTAACCATTTCCCTATGACAGCGAAGTTAGCATTTCCATATACAAACAACATAGTAGAATATAAGGCCTGGATTTTGGGGCTCAAAATGGCACTAGACATGGGAATACAAAGGCTTGAAGTATATAAGGATTCTTCTCTTCTAATTCTCCAGATCCTAGGAGAATATAAGATGAAAGACGATAAATTGATACCTTATCATGAGCATTCAAGCAAGTTGATTGAAAGATTCCAAGAAATTTCATTCACTTACATTCCAAGAATCCATAATCAATTTGCCAATGCACTCGCTACGTTAGTATCAATGGTGAAAGTCACAAAAGGGATAGAAATTTTGCCCTTGAAGATTGAGGTAAAGGAAAGGCCGGCCTTTTGTTTAGCCATTGAAGAGAAGGAACAAAAGAAGCCCCGGTATTATGATATCAACAAGTTAGTTCAAACGGATGAGTTTCCTGATGAAGCTAATAGAAAAAATAGAAAAGCCTTAAGGAGATTGGTTGCTTATTTTCTATTAAGTGGAGCATCATTGTACAAAAGATCACCTGATACAACGTTGTTAAGGTGTGTAGATGAAGAAGTCAAGAAATTAATGAAAGAAGTGCGTGAAGGAATCTATGGTCCTTACATGAATGGATACATGTTGGCTAGGAAATGATGATGGGTTATTTTTAGATGATGATGGAATCAAACTGTATCAAGCACAAAAGGCATTATCATTTGTGTCGGGTATATACTAATAAAATCAATGCTCTTCCCCAAGAATTACATGTGTTGACTACTCCTTGGCCTTTCTTAATCTGGGGGATAGATATGATTAGTCCAGTTTTGCCAATAGCATCAAACAAGCACAGATCCATTCTAGTCGCAATCGACTACTTTACTAAATGGGTGTAAGCAGCGTCGTATGTTATGATGACCAAAGGAGTGGTAGTCAGATTTTTGAAAAGAGACATCGTTGCAAGATATGGTGCACTCGAGTCTATTATTATGAGCAATGAGTCGAATTTGAATAACAAGTTGATGGTTGAAGTATGCAACCAAGTCAAGATCAATCACAGAAACTCAACTCCGTATTAACCTTAGATGAACGGCATAGTTGAAGCTAATAATAAGAATATTAAGAGAATAATTGAGAAGATGGCAATCACTTATAGAGACTGGCATGAGATGCTTTCTTATGCTCTCATAGCTTATAGAACCTTAGTTATGACCTCTATAGGTATAACACCTTATTCATTGGTATATGGAACTGAAGCGATGCTACTAGTGGAAGTAGAAATACCTTTATTTCGAGTGTTAGCAAAAATTCAGCTTGATGAAACAGAGTGGGTGAAGAAACAAATGGAGCATTTGAACCTCCTAGATGAGAGTAGGCTTATGGCGATATGTCATGGCCAGTGTTACTAATAAAGGATGATCTGAGCTTTTAACAACAAAATGTGTCCGAGGTACTTCAAGGAGGTAGTTTTGGTGTTGAAGAAAGTATTGCCGAATGTAAAAGACCCTAGAGGCAAGTTTGCTCCGAATTATGAAGGCCCTTTATGTGGTAAAAAGGGTATCATCAGTATTTGCATTAGTGTTGATAGAAATAGATAGCCCGAAATTAAGGGGACCTGCGAATTCAAATGTTGTTAAATTATATTATCCATGAAAACTTATTTCAATAAAGATTCCAATTTTTCTTGAGAATTGTTTGTGGTTAATCTTTCATCGTTTAAAAGTAAAGTTAATATCTATGAATGTTCTTAAATTCAAATGGTCATTGACCAACAAACACTTCACCAATAAATCCTCATATACCATTTTTCTTATCCTCATACACTTAAACACCAAACACTTACCAATAAAGCTGAGTCACCAAATAAATTGAAATCAAATGTTCCTAATGATTTAATCTAGTTTTTTTGAAAAGAGATTTATTTTTTTTTTTAGGAATCATAGAGAGGTGGAAATTGAGACCTTATGATGATAAAAACATAATCAAGACATAAGCATGGTACAGATACAAGACTTATCAGCAAAAGTTTTCAATCATGAAGATCTTATTCCAACAAATAAAAAAAAAAAAAGAAGAAGAAGAAGAAAAAGAAGAAGCAAGCACAATACTTTGGTGATATTCTGCTAATTAAATGAGTAAATATCGGGAGTCAACATGTGGTATGTCAATTGGCTGCTATTTGCAAAATTCTTCATTCCTAGGAATAATGATCCTAAAAGTCCTTAAAAGAGATATTTAGGAGAATTAAAAAGTTTTTTAAAATCTCAAAAAGATCTATCATGTTTAGATCATTAACCCCTAGTGGTTTTTGCCCTATCTTTTTTAGATAAGCACCTTATCAATTGCCCTATCCTTCAAGATAGGCTCCCTTTGCCCCGTCTTTTCAAGACAAGCCTCTTGTTTTTTGCCCTATCCATCTAAGATAGGCACCTTAAATCTTTTGCCCTATCCTTATAAAATAGGCACCTTAAGTTTTTTGTCTTATCCTTTCAAAATAAGCCCCCTGATCTTTTGCCCTATCCTTTCAAAATAGACACCCTAAATCTTTTGCCCTATTCTTTCAAGATAGGACCCTTAATCTTTTACCATATTCCTTTAAGATAAGCTCCTTTTTTCCTCGTCCTTTCAAGATGGGCTTCTTAATCATCCTAAATCTTTAGCCCTATCCCTTTAAGATTAGTGCCCCAGCTTTTTTATGACGTCCTTTCAAGATGGGTTTCATATTCCTTTGTGCCGTCCTTTCAAGATAAATTTTTTGTTCCTTTGTCCTGTCCTTTTAAGACATGTTTCCCTACTCCTTCACTCTGCCTTTTAAGACAAACTGTTTATTTTTTACATCGACCTTTTAAGTCAATATCTTTTTTTCAAGATGAAATACAACTTGGTTAACTATTTAAGTTAATAATCCTCATTCTATCAATTTAAAGTAGGGTTTAGCAAAAATAAGTATCTCTTTTGTCTTTGTAACGAAGTTCTAATTGAACTTAATTATAAAGAGAGGTAGCTGTAGACACCTCATTTTTTGTCATTTTATTTTAATAGTTTTATTGAGCCAGAAAAATAAAAATAAAGTAAAATATAATATAAAAAAATTGAAAAATAATAAAAATAAAAATGTCAAGTCGTATCGAGTCAAGTTGAGTTGAGTTAAGTTGTTTAAAGTCAAATTCAATTCGACTGGTGTGTGTCCAATTTAGTAAATTCTAAGTGGTTGAAGAATTGAGCTTCATTAAAATATTTTAATCTAGTCTACTATAAAGTGAATTTTTATCTAATTTACATTGGGTTAGAATAGACTTAGGATTTATTAAGTAGGTTATTAGGCAAAATCAAGTTGAACTCAATCTAACTTAAAAAATAGAAAGCTCAAATTAAAATAAGATTTTTAGAAACTAGGTCGAATCTTCAAAAAAGCTAGATTGTATCTTTCAAATCTGAGAGTGATTACTGTATCTTTCGTATCTAGGGTTTGTTGAGATCAAATCTATATCTAAAAAGATACGAAGATTCAATTGTGTAGCTTATAAATAGTGAGTCGACGGTAAAGTTTAAAACGTTTTTACAATTACACACCCCCCACAATCATAAAAACATCCACGCATTGTACGAAATCCATACATATCTTTCAACGGCCACTATACTCCCTTCAATCACAACATATGATCAACCCCAATACTACAATTCATTGCCCATGTACATTACTCAACCACAACATACCACTGTACCTGACTAAAACGTCCCCTGCCACACTACACACACCAAGCACAACTTTCTCCCTCATTTAATATCGCCTGCGACAAAACATACACGACATGAACATAATCACTCAATCTCCATACACCATAGCATAAGTCTACGTCCTGACACCACAGCACACGTCCACATCCTAACTCCACTGGCATACATGCCACTCCACTAGTCGTTTAATTAAACACACACGCTAATACACTCTACACTGCCAACCACACACTGACATGCCTCATTACTCGCTCACAACTCTCTCTCCAGCACACACTTCACTCTCTCACCAATACTAAACACATAATCGCCAATTCACTGTCACACACACACTCTCTCACATATCGACAAACTGAAACATACGGTACTTACCCCTAAGTTGGATGTCACACATGTTTGCACAACCACTAGATTTTATACAAGCCTCTACGATCACAATCACTATTAACACGCTGCACATGATACATACTGTACATACGTGATTCACTGTTATGCGTATAAGCAATTTCGTATTGAGCACGCAAACGTAATCTACACGATTGCGATATGATCAACACGAATATGTTAATCATGTGCAACTCAAACGATTTATATAATAAAATTTATTATTTTATTTAATTTATTTAGTTAATTTAATTATTTTTACTAATTTGTTTCCTTTAGTACATTTTTAAAATATTTTTAATAATCGTCATTTTTAGATAATTTGAGTTTTTGATAAATTTCATTTTTAGTAAAATTATATTTTTTTTAGAACAAGTTACGTATCTTTTCTTCGAGATCCATATCTTCGGAGAAGATACATATCTTCACATATCTTGCATGTGTCACGCCCCGAAGCGGCAAAGTTGTAATAGTCTCACTGTGTAAACCATTCTAAGATAGAAATTGGCCTTACAACCGCTATCCTAGACCTGATCTATACAAGGCATCCACGGCTAAACCGCTTTGAAGTAAACAATTCGTAATTTAAATAAGTCATTTACCGAACGAAGTAAGAAAATATATATAAACACTAAAATTCAGTCATTATAATTAACGTTTATAACGCTTCACCATAATTTATTTCCTAATTAATACATTATTCAAAAATGAAAAATTCTAAAATAAAAGCTTAGACCTTAAAAATATATGTCTGTTCTTCAAATGTTTTTTCTCACTCCTTAGGATCTAGCAGTTGTAAGCTTCGGGGTAGTTGTAGGTTGCTTCTTAGTTAGCACTTGTAATGACATCTATAGCAATGTGAGCAACCACAGCTCAATAAGTTAGGACGGAGGACTTAAAACTATACCACCAACATAATCAAGGTTATCACCCGATTTAGTTAGATGCAATGCATGAACATGCAAATGTCATCGTACGACATTGTTGGGCTCATCGTAAGATTAGAGAAATTGCGTCCGCTCTAATCCGGGTTGAGGAGTTACCGTTAATGCAACAGCTCACAACCAAACCCAAGCTTATGCAATGGAGACACAACTCCTCCCGTAACTACCTTCGAACCATTAACTTCACCCTTGCCGTAACCTTCTCACTTATCACTTAGTTTGACTAAAGATGAAGAAGGGACTCATTATACTATCCAGTGCTATCCCTTTCGAAAGGGTGGGTATTTAGCCGAAGAATCCTAGGTTTCCCCTAATGGATTGCTATGCAGGTCTAATTATAGTTACAAGTCATATATGTGTTAAGTCTAATTTAGGGTAATCAATCGTTTTATACAATACAAGCCAGAACAATAACAAAATCATAACATCACTTATAATCAGGCACATATACACAGCCAACTATCTAACAAATACAACCAAGTATAATCTCAAGCCTTGAAAATACAATAATGTATTAATCCCAACTTACCCAGACTCTTAGTTCACTTACTTAAGGTCCAACTCACTCAGGTCATTGTCGATCATCCCTATAATACAAATATAGTTTTAGTTTTTCATATAACTATTATAGGTTGGTTTTATCCTATAACACTTATTGTTATATTTTATTTAAGATTTAATATACCTAATTATCTAAGCTTTTAAGTCTTTTACAATTTGTCTTGAATTATGTTAACTTCTGTTTCAGTTTTCACATTGATTCTAAATTAGGTTTTTAACTCAGTTTTTTGTTAGAGATTTATATGTATACCCTAGGAAATCATTCTGACCCATAATGTGAAATTAATTGCATTATCTTCGGATATCCTAAATATCGCTTTTAGTCTCTAACTAGTGTTCTAGTTAGTGTGGTATACTTGAATCTTAATTTAATTATCGAATTCACTCCGGTTATGAAAAAATCTTACATTTTTCATATAATTACCTTAATTTAAGTTTCCTATTAGATTTATTATATATTCCTATTATTATCATAATATCAATTCTAACCAATATTTTCCTAATTATTAATTTCTCATGCTTACATATTACACATTATCACCTAATGTGTTCATAATATATGCATCTAATATTTCCATCACTTCAAATATCATCTCCCAATGTCAAATAAAATTTCAAATATCTAAATTCATCCCAAATCAGATTTTGAACCTAATTACCTTAAATTACCAAATTAACTTAAAATTTATCATTTTTACCTATTATATATTTACTACATAATATTCTAATAATTACATCCAACACTCCAAATACTATAAATAGCATACTCCATCAGATTTCAATATCTTAAAACATATAATTGTATATCAAATTAGTAATTACTAATTTAATTACTTAAATAATCCCTAAATTATTTTATACATCATTTTAAGGCTTAAAAATTATCTAAAAATTTCAAAAATTAATTTTTGAAAACAGGCTTCATAGCACTGTTCTATGACCCTTAAGTAGTCTACACAAAAATTTTGGGCTTAAAACTATACTCTTAAGGTCTTTTATTTCTAATCCGAATAAAGCTCAAGTTTGCATGGTTTCTTAAGGACAGATTATTTCTAAAAAAATCATCAAAATAAAAATTTTCCCTAAATTTACATACTTAAAAACCTCATAATACCAAATTTCAGAATTTTCTAAAAATATTTAATATTTTTACAAAATTAAACAAAATCTGGTTGGAAATCGAACTCACCTGTATGGGTAGCTCCAGCCACCGCCGGCCATCGTGGCCTTATCGGCCGGTTTGGGCACTACCACCACCGTATGACGGTGGTGGCCGTCTACTCTCAAGTGCTCATCAGGTCTGAGTTCTCCTTTGAAGCCCCAACTGTACATTTTTTTTGTAATTTTTTGTAAAATCCTAATTTTCTCTCAATTTTGCCTCTCTTTAATTTTCCACAATTCAAAACATCCAAAATAAGCTTTTGAAAAATTTGGGTTATTTATAGAGGTCTTGGGGAATTATTATACATTAATTTGATTAGACAATTGTCTTATCTTCTTCTAATTTGCCTTTTTTGTTGTTCTAATTTAATTGGCTGAATTTTTTCTTCTTTTCCCTAGCTGCCACAACCTAAATCTGGATCATTCCGTATTTTTTATAATTTTTATTTATTTTTATTTAATTAATTATAAATTTTATTTAATCATTTAGCATTATTTTAGCACATTTCGCCTATTTTAAGTAATTATGCATATTTTTATCTACATGTAAATTCATATATAATAAACTAAATATTCATAAATATTATTTAGGATATTTCTATAATTTTTAGTATACATATAATTTATCTCTAGTGATTTATTAGTTATCGGAATACATTTTACGCATTTTCAATAAATAACAAGTAATATACTTAAAATTTGAACATTTTATATTCTTTTATTTTATTACTTATTTTCTTAAATTTAAACTTATGAGATCATTTTTACTAAAATTTCTAATTTTACTTTATAATTTAGGCTCGATTGGATTTTTTAGCCGATTACCCTAAATTCTACAAGTCAAACTCTGAGTAGCTGATTTTAGGTCTTACAACATGTATGATTTAAGAAGATATTTTTTTAACACATAGTGATTTTCTTAAAATAAAATAAAATACATAAATCTTAACTAGAATTTTAAAAAATATTTAGTTATTTAGGTTTTTTTTTTAAAATAGATTAGTGAAATTAGATTTTTTAGGTATTTTTTAAAATAATAAATGGTTAAATAAACGTAAATATGGCTCGATTTTAAAAAATAAAAAAATATACCCACTAAATATTTTATAAAAAAAATATTACATTGGTTTGATCCCAACTAGTAGATACGTAGGCACTTTTGAGATAGCCATATAAAAAATAAAATTCTTTTTCTTTTTCTTGAAATATTTGCAATAAAAAATTCATTTTAGTTATATTTTACATATATATATGTATGTATAGCTTAGTATTTTAGAAAAATTATAAAAATAAAGCCCATTAATTTTTTTTATCTTTATATGGTGACTTAGTCTTAATAGGTTAGCCACCGAACTTAGTTTTTCTAATTAACTTTCTAAAATTATTTTTTTTAAGAAAATTCGCAAATCAGTGGCAAAAAACCTTAATTTTACTTTTTACCAATAGAACTAGTTAACAATATTTTTTTTAATAATTTTTTTTTTTTTAAAATGTGTTTCCTTAATTTAATATCAAATAATTTATATTGAGTAGGTTAAGTTTAATATAAGTTAAATTAAGGAAAACAAAATAAAACTTCATAGCAGCTACCTCCTTAAAGTTGGGCTTCACGGTGATCTCCTAGAAGATCCTCTATATGGCCTTTGGTGTCAAGTTGCAACCATCACTAAGCTTAGCTTCTCGAGCTTCGAACCTAGCTTAAGCATCCTTCTTGCTTGCCTTTTCCTCCCTCATCACCTCAACTAGTTCACATTCACGAGCATTTCCCAAAGCCTTAAACTCCTCCACATTCTTCCTCGCAGCTTCAGCAACAACTTTCACATGAGTTGCTTCATCGACAGCTGTCTAGCTCTCCTCTAAGATGTAGTCGTAGGTTGAGATCAAGTTGTCAATCTTCTTCTTCTTACCTTCGACCTCCTCTAGAGCTTCTTGACCTTACCTTTTAGTTGGGTAGTCCTCTTATAAACTAACTACAACAAAAGCACAAGGATTAGTTATGAGCACTTTGCAACACTTCAAGGAAAAAAAGATAGCAAAAAACAAGGTAACATACCGGTCGGAGGTTTTCACGACTATGCGAGAAGGTACACTAACAGATCACTACGGTTTCTTATAGCTTGTTCATTACAGTTAACACGATCTCAGGGTAAGAGCTTGACAAGATCCAAATTCATAGGCGTCGAGGCTGCCTCCTTCCCTTAACGATGTCTAGGTGAGTATTGAGGCTCATCATCGACCTTGACTACCTTAACCCCGTGATTTTGTTAGGTCTCCTCGAAGCCTCATACCTGCTGTTGCTGCTGTCTGTCCTTTACCTCGTTATTTGGGGGCTCGTCAACGAATAAGCAACTCGGGAACTAATTCGCCTGAGTTACCCACAACTACGGGACAGATCTCCCTAAGTCCCCTTTAGGAGCTTGTGTCAGATCACTAGAGGGATCCCTACAAGCATAACATCAACCTCCTTGACAATCAGGGCACCTCTGGACCTTTCTTGCTCTATGATGGGAATTAAATGATAAGCTCTAAATTAAATATATTTTATTTGGTAATTTTTCATGATTTTCCCTTGAAATTTGATTTTATTTTTAGATAATGATATTTAATTGAGTAAAATTTTGTTTTTTAGGTTTTGAAATGATTTACACAAGAAAATGAGAAGCTAAAAATAAGTTTCACTCAAATTAGAGCTAAAATGAGTAAGTTATGAAGGTTTGAAAATCGACACAATTGAATGACATGGTTGTATCGTTTTCAGGTGATTTTGGACCATATTCTCACTAACCATAGCCAATGACACAACCTAAGGATATGGTTGTATCCTTGGTCATGTCATTTCCAAATATAAAGAAAAAGAAAAAAGAAAAGAGTCGATCACAGTCAAGTACAAAACCAAAGGACATGGTCGTATGTTTTGTAGTAATCATATTTTTTTCGTCTATGTAAAGCCTCTTTAGAGTTTTCACAAGCGAAATTTTAGCGTGAATTTTTGATAGTTTTTCAAACCAAGAGTACTAAAGAAGACTTCAAGATTCAATTTTTTTTTAGATTTCATGATTCTTTCTTCTATTTTTCTCTATTCTTTGATTTTAGATTGTTACTTTATAATGAGCGGAGAGTAGATCTTTGATATCTAGGTCTCATAGAACTTAGATCTCACATGTGACGATTGGTTTTATTTAGATCTAATAAAGATCTTTTTTCATTTTTAATCAATTATGTGTACTTGCATGTTTCAAATTAATAATTTTACAGGTTATTAATTTAAATCCGATATTGTACAAGAAGATTAAGAGATTTCTTATGTAATTAGATCTAGCATAGTTGATGAGAGTTTGTGCAATTTTAAAGAAAAATTGCAAGATTTTTCTAGATCAATAATATTTTCTTTAATATTATTTTTAAGAGAATTCGTTATACGTTAATGTGATCTTAGATTATACTATGAGGAAGAGATTTTATTAGGCAATCTACAGATTAGAGCTAATAAGCTTGAGTAAGTTATTAACTTTAAAAGAGAGTTCTCTTGATCTAGAAAAATTAAAGATTAAATTAGATTATCTTTAAGGAAAGTTGCATGTATAGATCTAAGGAATCATGATCTAGATACGCTATCGAGTCTTGAATTTAATCTTTAATATTTTGTTTTCTTGTTTAACTCTTGATTAATTAGTAAATTAATTAGTTGCTACAATTTTAATTTAAAGAATTGAATTCTTGAATTGAATTTGTTTGGTTAAATAATAGAGCTAAGGTTAATACTAGTATCGGAGGTCTTTGAAGGATCGACATTCGGACTTATATCCACTTTAATATAATTTGATAGGTCTTCATATCATTAGATAACTGAATCATTGACCTGAGCTCAAGCTCGAGGGCTTAAAGGACTAAAGAAGTGAATTCTCTCATTCCAACCAACTCTAACCGACACTGAGCTGATCCTCACTGCCAAACAACTTCACACATTAAGTTGAGCTGTTTTAGTTCTGTCAACCATTATGTGCTAACCTAATTCATATTCCCCTGACTGCTCGTTTAGCCCTGCTATCTGCTCTGCTCTACCTATACCAACCATTGGTTCAACAACATTTGTCCTAAGAACCCCAGAATGCATTTGAGCCAACATCTCCTTAGAAGAACAATTAGGTTTGCTTGGCACCTCTGTTCAGCAACCTTTAGCTTACTTATACAACTTTGTTTAATTCTGCAAGAGCACCCCAATGATTGACCACCGCATGTCTAACCCCTATATGAAAGGATTTGTTGCACCAATCATTCATTTCTTTGATTTTTCATTTGTACCCTTTATTACTCCTTAAACATTACTTCTTTTAGATAATACTCTTTTGTCTTTTCCATTTTAAGCAAGTTACCCTAACATTTCCGATATAAATACCCTTATAATATGTAGCCATAACAATCAGAATCCATATATTGAATACATACTACTCCTTATGAGCTATTAGGCTTACTTCTTTCCCTACTCTTATTATAACCCTTAAGTATGGCTAGGTGGCGAGTGACCTTACTAAGTTATTCATGTGTCATATTGAGTTAGTTTTGTGAGTTTGCAGAGTATCCTTAGTACGTCATATCCTTGGAATCATTCATGGGTTTTTGCTTATTTACTTCATTGTGTATATTCATTTCTCACCTTTCATTTCAAGTTTTTTGCATACTTGGACCTACCTTGATACAATCGTTCTTATCTGCCCTTGGTGCATCTTATCACTCTTCCTCCTCATCGAGGAGCTAGCATTATCCTTCCCATTCCTCTTCCTTAAGGGAGCATCTTGATCATCCTGGGTAATAGTTGAGGCCTCTTACATCCGGGCCTTCTTCTTCCCTTTCTTTGCCTTCTCACAAAGCCTCTTCTCCTAAGCCTCCGCTAAGGTACATTTGAAGTCATCTTCGTAGATTGCAAGAGTTACGAATATATAACAAATAGTTAGTAACAAAAAACAATACAATAAAAATAAAAGCTCAAACATGATGAGGTCGAGTTGCCTTGAGGTTTCCTCACAATGATGATGTATAACGATAAACTCCCGGCTACCCTCCTTGGTTACATAACTGGCCAAAACCTGTCTTCCAACCAAACAACATTTTGTCGTGGACATAATGGCTTATCATGTTGCCAATATGGAACTTAACCCTGAGCCAATAAGCCATGTCAAAGATCTCCTCCCCCCCATTGTGTCCTTGGGACCCATAAAATCTATTGTAGACATCCTTATCATTTAGTCCACTCAATGGCAAAGGGCAATTTAACATTTGACCAGATCTAAATGAACTTATTCTTTTACCCTTCTATCTTGGACTTTAGGTTATGGAAGAACCCAACATGAATACCCCAACTTGAGCAATACACCTAATCTTAGTAGCTTAACTCAATTGGAAGAAGTGTCTAAACAATTGAACAGTCGGCCTTTATAAGTAGTAGATGAAAATGGCTTCGAACCTAATTAACTATAGCCAAGTGTTTGGGTGTATAGACCTCGAGCATACCCTAAAATAATTGAAAACCTCAAGTTGAAAGTCTAAGAAGGGTAATCTTAGCCTTAGCTCAATTAGCTTCCAGTACAAGCAGAACACCTTTAGGCTCCCGAGGTCATACGCCCTCTCTCCTTCCCAAGCTTCTCCACCTCTTAGCCTGTTACATCATCCCTCACTTCTACATACACCTTGCTTTAAGCTACTTCGTTGTGCTTATACAGTATGTTGTCTATAATATGCTCTTTTGCACTCTTCAAGAGCAACTCTCCATTGGATCCTTCTCTACGTTATCAGGGGTATACTATCTTATAGCCTCTCCTCAGTAGCCATCCTCTTCATCTCCTACAATCACATTTCACCATGTTGCTCACCGTAGGTATCATCTACCATACGAGAGATGGACTCAGATGAGTTATTACATTAGAAGGCAGCATTCCTCTAGTCGGCTATTCTCGATGCTCGCTTTGAGAAATGAAGTGAAGTTTTAGGTGGTTAGTGCTTAAGAAAGATTTGGAAAATTTGGAGAAAATTTGACAAAGTTTTCGCTTAGGGTGAAATAAAAAGTGAAGAAATGAGCCACCCTCGAAGGCTTGTATATAGAAAGAGAAACGGCACACAGATTATCATTTCCTACCATTCGACCACAATCATCTACATGTCATTAATCAACACTCAACGACCTAGATTCACCTGTCATGCGAATTGTCAATGTGGATGCCACTTATGCCTCTAAATCCGTGCATACTGCCCAAAGTGCCATTAATGAGCCTTAGGCATCCTGAGAGTCATGTCATTCAAATCAACCATCATGTTGTACAAGCAAGTACTCAACAGTGCTACTTCCAACCTAAGTTCATCGTTTACCTCCTTAGGACTACCCTATTGTAGCTTGGACCTCAACCTCAAAGCTAAGAATATATTACTCTCCTTGTCGCCTTGATATTAAGGAGAGTAGGGGCAAGTGTTGACAAGCCTTTTGAGGCCAAGCTCCAAAGGCTAAGGCTTAAGTGCCTTCACTTGCTCGGGTCACTTGAGCCCTTCTTTATGTTGACAACTTGACTTTCTTTAGTAAACCAACCAACTAGGTCTCCCCTCATAGATCCACTCCATCCTAAGTCCAGTTGCCTACTTAGGTCCCTTCAAGCATGCAATTAGGACTATGCTTAAAGAAATTCATTGTTTGATCTACTTAGTGCTACGACCAGTCTTTTCGGGCTTACCCTAAGCACTCCTCTACTTCGATTCCTCAAGACATCAAAAGCTCCTATCTATGTCCTTAAGTACCTAACTCCTCAAGACTGGAGGCCTTAAGAACCCCCATAGTTCTCGAGGTAGTCATATCTAAGCTCAACCTATAGTATTCAGCTCAGCCCTTGAACTCATGCTAAGTGCTCGATATACGACTTAAGGACTCCAGTACCACAACTGCTCTACCATTTTTCTTTCTCTCTCTCTTCATTAAATGCCATTCGACAAACTACAGTATGGCCTAAAACTTAGCCACCCTAACTCTAATTACTACTTATGTTGATGTGACAGATACTTTTTCCAAAGCCACCAACCAATAGAAAGCTATTGTCCCCTCCCATATTACACATGCCTTACTATACCAACTACGTACGAGCCAATCATGGCCTACCATGTGTCCTAAGCAGGTACATGTTTGGTACAAAAGGCATGTATAATATAGGAGGGGACAATACCTTTCTACTAATTGGTGGCTTTAGAAAAGTGTCTATTACACTAGTAGAGCATACACCTTACTTCTATAAGAGGCTTTCTTGCAGGTCTACTATCGTATGTGATTGTTGGACCACTAGACAACCACTCGATAGTTATCTTAGCATCATTACCTACGTAAATGATAAAAACTAAAACCAAAAATAGAAAAAAGAAAAAAAGAAGTAAGCTTCATTTACAATAGAAAGAGATTGAATCTAAAATAGGATGAGAAGATAGCAATGAGGTAGTGAAAAGATAACATCAATGAAGAATGAGACATCGATGATGGTGAAGTAGTAAGAGTGATGTAGGCGGTGATAATGATGAAGGTAGGTAGCGGTGGAAAGAATGGATGAAGAGATAACATTGGTAATGAGGAGACACGACTACAATGAGGCAATGGATGTAGTTCTACACCTTATTAGGTTGATAAAGACAAAGGTGAAAGAGAAAAGTAGTGTCAGAAAATGAAAAAAAGAAGAAGAAGGTAGTGGAGGCAACCAACAAGGGTGGTCATGTTAGTTTGTGTTGATATATACCTAAACTAAATAACTTTTTTTTAGAAAATACATTACACTTTAGATGAAGAGGATTTGAGGTTTAGAAGCTTTTAATAATGGTCTAATTATTCAAAGAACATAGTAGTAGTAAAATATGAACTTTGAACATCTTAATACCTTTTAAAACTGTGCTTCAAATTATTATTTTTTTAATATGTAAAATAAGCTATGTGATTTTTATTGAAGTCAACTGTTAACTAATACAAACCTTATATATCGTAGTTTATTTTAACCAACAATTTAGAATGCTTTACTATTATCTTACGTTTCTTTTTTAAACACATTTTTTCATACCATTTATGTTTATATTTTTCTGTTTAATTATTTGTTATATCTACCTTGATTCAATAACTCTTTTATATTTAAATTAGATTATACTATATATTTAATTTTTTCATATGCATCTCAAAACTCACTTTAAAAATGATTTATTTTTAATAATTATTTATATGTTTCGAAACAACCATACGCACTCTAATACTATCGTGGATGTATGATAACGAAAATAAATCTAGAGGTTCACTAACCTTTTGTAGATATCCAATAGAAGTGGATTACAAACATTTATATGTATAAAAGATTAAAGAGCTAATTGGAGAAATGATATCTAAACTTTATCAATATCTGCAATTTACTATCTGTATTTTAAAAAGATTAGCTTACTACTTAATTAAAGTTTACACGATTATTTTTATTATCTGAACTAATTCTATTATGTTCATTTGTTAACATAGACATATGAACAAATCGAGAATTATACGTTTCAGCCAACTTAAGTCGAGGGTGGTTGGTAGCCACTTATAAGGAGTTGTGCGAACTTGCTTAAACTAAAATAGGTTGCAATCCTCTTTAAAAAGCAGATTATTTGATCCATTAATGGTTATGAGTTAATTCTTAGGTTGTGCTTACTTTTATTTTAATAAATAGATTTAATAGAGTTTAGGTTGTAACAATAACTATAAAAATATTATGTAGTAAATTGATATTTTTAAAGTATAAATATTAAATTATATATTTAAATAAAGTTTAGGTATGATTTATAATTTTAACCCAAAATTAAAAAATATCTCCGGAATATGCTTGCATATCAAATTCAGTTAAAAATTAAAGATCAGTGATACCCACGCGCGGGAAAAAGGCAGTGGACGAGTTACTTGTCATCTTCTTCCTTGCAAAGAGCTCCTCTCCACCTTACGTACAAAACTCACACTCCCTCTCTCATGGTAGAGACGGAACCAGATCCTAAGACATGTCTGTTTCCCTAAACCCAGTTCTGGGTTTTTACTCCAAGGTAAAACACCACTTTCTTCTCTTATCGGATGTAGTATATATGGAAAATGATGATGAGCATTTATTAAGAAGTAGCAAGAAAGAAAGTTTTCACCTTTTTATCAACTTGTTTTTTCCGTCAAATATGTTGTCTGCCATGAAAAATATAGAATTGCATCTTGTAAATGGATGTATGCATATGTATTGTATTATATTTTAAGTCTCATCTCTTAGAAGTTGCTTCTGTTTTTTTGTCTTTATTCTTTTTGTTTCATGGGTTTTGACTTCATTAATTGATCTTTACTTTCTTAGATTGATCGATTACCACGTTAAATTGTTGTTTCTAAAGGTTAAATTATTGTTGCCTGGCTGTTGTCGAAGCGCATCGCCGTGCCGCATATACCACATATTGAATTTCTTGTTGCTATTTAGATGCCATATTTAATCACATGAATTTATAATCACTAAGCTAATGGAAATTTCCAAGAACAGAGTTTGTTTTCATAAAGCGTGTATCATGTTGCTGGGATAATTTTTCTATGGAACGTAATTAGTTCATGACCATGCACTTGTTATGGGGTCAAAAAGAAAGAAAACCTCCTCCTTTCCGCAAACTCACATGCTCCAGACATTCATTAACAGACTTTTTGTATGATATTGTCAGTGGTTGGGTCCTTGAATTTCCCTAGGAAAACGGTTTGGTAGAGCATAGTGATTTTGCCCCAAGGGGGTGAGTTGTAAATAGATTTTAACTGTAAGAAGAAAGATATTAGATGGGGAGAACCTATCAAACCTAGGAATTCTTTTTGAAAACTTTTGAAATTTCAGGGAGGATTTGAAAAGATTCTTGAATTAAGGGAGGAGACAGCGGGATTCGTCCCCTTGCTTTATCTGCAGCGATTGCAGTTGAATGTACTCTTTTGGATACTTGTTGATTTACAATACACATTTCAAAAAAGTGAATGCAATCAAACATCTAATGAACCTGTTTTGAAGAATAGTTTAAAAAAAAAAATCTTGCTGTTTAGTCCATCCTGAACAGGTAGTGTGTCACATGTATCCCTGGAGAAACCCATATGTGCACAATGATGGAATTAAAGCTCTTCAAACAGCTTAAGATAGTTAAATATACAAAAAAAAAAAAAATGATTACAAATTTAACATTTGACAAAGGGCAAGTTTACAACCATAGTGTGGCAAGTAAAGTTGATTTAAGATTCCACATTCTGTTATTTCTGTGGTTCTATTTTGAGCTAAATCCTCTCTGGAGCAAATGACAGTTGATTCATGTCTTGTATGGTGATCTTGCTCTAACTTATAATTGATAGCTTTTTTTTTTCATTATATTATTTGTAATTGTAGATTGTCACTATAAGTATGGTCAATCTTTGAGATATCAGTAATATGGCTGCCAGAAAATATGAACGCTTAGAGTTTTCCCTTTATGGTTATGTTTGTAACTAAAAGGTTGAGAGTTGATTCAGTGAGAACAGAATTGTTATTGCAGCAATGTTATTTTGACAAATCCTCCACACTGAGGTGTCAATCTGCAAGTGCAGAAGATAAGAAGAAAAAACATGAGAGTGGTACTTCCTTTTAATATGTCTATTAATTGAATGGGAAGTCCTGAGTTTTATTAGTTTCTTTTTTTCTTTTTTCTTTTTTTTTTTTTGGCCAACAAGTCTTATTAGTTAGAACTAAAAAGTTGCACACTAACCTTTTCTATCCCACAAAAAAAGTGAATTTGAAGTTGGTGAATAGCAGCAGTCACCTTCTATAATAGCTGGGAAACTTAGTTTTTTGATGCAATTGAAAGCTTTTTTATCCTGACAATTCCCCATTGGACATGGTGTTTGTGCTTTGTGATAAACACCCTAAAGAAAATTCTATGCTCTTCTTATGATTTCACATGTCTATTTCTTGACCAATTTTTTATGCTCAGAATGAATAAACTTCATATCCACCTCAATCTATAAGATTAACCTTCTAGGTAGGTTTTGTGCTCTCTCTCTCTCACTCTATACACACACACACACACACACACTTATTTTGTTGATAAATATGACTAGCCCTTGCATGTGGGTTGAAACCAGGTATTCCTGTTTAAGTGAAGATCTTCTCTATTCATGAGAGGAATGTATTAACAGAACTACCTTTTCAATCTGAATCTCTGTGGCACAAGTATATTGCTTGTTTTCAACAGAGAGAATTATCCTCAGTCAAAGAATGGGGAGACTTGATCTTTAGGTGACTGTGGACCATCACATGGAACTAATTCAAAAGTGAAATGATAAGCAGGATTTAGACTCATAGGCTTCTGCTTTGACCGCTTTGTCGCGTTCTTTGTTGGTAATTCAATAATCATATTGATGCAAGGAAATACTTAAAAGCTATTGCCAACTGGAAAGTACATGAAGGGCAAAGTGCGTATGACATTGCAACTCTAAAAGATGGACATGAAAAGCAGAGAGTTACAAGAACCATGTAAGATATGCTGGGGAATAACTTGAGGTGACATAACTCCTGGCCAAGAAACATAAAATGGAGGGGACCCCAGTCTGGAGCAAACATCACTTGAGAATTGACATCCAAAGAACAAATGAAAGTGATCACGAGATGCACACAGGTAGCATTACAAGTATTGAATTATGGCCTAGGCCATTAACTTGTCAAGAGTGTAGAGTTTTCCCTGCCAAGCCAACCAGAGAATCATGCTGAAGCAAGTGTTAGAGCATCAAACTACCTTTTCCCAAGGGATTTTTGGTTTAGATGTTCTAATTTTATCCCATGCACTTTTACTTGAGAGTAGCCCCGAAGCTAAGGGAGTCCAAATGAGTTTGTGGCCAACCTAAGGAGATGGAGAAGTGGATGCTGGGATTAAAGGTTTTTGCTACAATTCATCTGGAGGAAAGGACCATGATTTACCTTCAATGAGCATAGTCTGGCTGAATGAGGGGCTCTAGAAGCAGCTGCTTCTCTTAAAGTAATTCTATTAAGGAGCAGATCAGTAGAAATGCTATTTCCATTACCTAGTTCCCATGGTAACCACTTACACATCTCTTCATGTAGCTTTAGTAGTTTATGCCAATTCCACGAGCAACTAACAATAGTTCTAATTGTTGCTGTCTTTTGACCCGAGTCTTATCTCTTGCTAGAAAAACGCAACTGATTACTGCCCTATTTTTCATATGACAGTGTTGGAGAGCTTAATTGAATATTTCACATGCAATTCAAGGGTCAACTGTATCTTTTTAGTTGCATGAGAATATTTTGTCCTCTTTATCCTTGATGGCAGCTCAAATATGTTTTGAGTTTGGTAAATAATTTGTAATGCTTTTCCTTTGTATATACATATATATATATACATATGTGTGTGTGTGTGTGTCTGATTAGACCAGCTATGGTTTAGCAATATCTAGGTCTCCTACAGTTTCCTTATACTTCAAGAACCTTGGTTGATATATCACTACCTGCAGCTTCTTTGTTTTTTGCTGTAGCGTGAAGAATTATGTCTTTAGATACTGCAATAATTATTTCAGCTCAATGCAGTTCTTCTAAAGAACTAATGGAAGGTTTCTTCTACAGAAGTTCCAGGCCACAAACGTGCGAGGATCTAGATATCACGTTCAAGCTTCATCACTCAGAGAAACTCTGCTTATATCTGCATCATGGTGGTCTGGATCAGGCAGGCGAAATCAGGCGTTGCGTCTTGCTGCTGCAGATAGAGATTGGGTTGCTGTTGATTCCAACGATAACAGATCCAGTAATACTGACAAATCAACAGCTGAAATGGATAATCCTACAGCCTCAGTAGCAAGAAACAGCCAATCCGAGATTGCTCCTGATAATTCAGCTCATAACACATTTAAGGATTCTGATGGATCAGCCTCTTCTACACAGTCTACATCAAAAAGATCTCCATTAACAGCCAGAGAGAGACTAAGGGCAGCCCGAGTTCTTAGCAGATATACAGAAACAAAGCCATCTAAATCTGACATGGGCAGCAAATTACTAGATGCACTCAAAGAAAGCGACCGTGGGAAGAAAAGATCTAGACTTCCCGAAGCTCCTACTAATTTGTTTGATGACAGCAAGCGAGGCTTGCCAAAGGAGGGCTTCACATTTCAGTTTCCAGGTGGTGTTGATCTTTTCTTCGTCGTCTTTTCATTTGTATTTATTAGCACGGTGATGTTTGCGACGACCTATCTAGTTTGGAAAGTTGGTGCTATCCACTTTAACGAGTATTAAGGCGAGGCATGAGCTTTGCATACATGAGCTTAGGAAATGCCTCCATTTTAGGCAAATGCTTGTCTAATGCTTAGGTACTCCGTATGATGTAAAGAAATTTATTTTGACATCCATATACAGATTATATCCTTTAGGTGACTACACTTGAGTATCCTTGTCAAATGATGAGATCAATACATTTGCAGACCAAGTTCCTCTGTCCTTTAATGGTGTCATTGTTTGTGTCTCTTCCAATCATATACTGCTATGTACAAGGGATATTAGATAGGCATCCAACATTTTGGTTTAATTCTCGTACATAGCTATATGTGATCTGGAGGGGATGCAATCAGAAACACTATCTGGGGACGGTGAAAGTTTGTTTACTCTTAGTAGATCTGTGCAAACAGGTTTAAGATTATCCTTTACTAAGAATAATCATGAGCCTGTACGAAGTTAAGTAAGCGAGGCCTTGTGTTGAGTGGAGGATGTGTTTTCTTTTAGGGACTCTCCTATCAGTTGTTGCAGTTGTTCTTGTTGGAGAGTGAAAATTATGCTGTCCCACAGGAGTTAACGTCATCTTTTATGTGGGGTTGGAGAAGAAGAGTTCCACCATTCACTGATGGAAAATCGTTCATGTTTTGTCTTCTCAATACTTTCTGGACTTTCTGATTTTTACGGTCTCAGACGTAAACTATTGATAACAGTTATCCCTGCTTTAGCCGCCAACTTTTTCAAGACAGCACGAACCATAGTTACATTATTCAGGAGAAGTCTCAGCATCTAGTGGTTCCATATGTTTCTTATTCCTCATTTTCAGTTTCGAATCATGAACAATGTATACTGTGGTGGAGCAATTGGCCATGTTTGGTGGTCTTTATATGGGCCTACCTCTCTAGTTAAGTTTAAATTCTCTGTTTCTTCTTTCCATTATTTTTGAAAATATGCACTTAACCAAAACAGTCGCTAGGACTCATAAGACAGTGGTTGAGGCTCTAGTGGCAGTTGAGGAAGTAAATGCACATTGTCATGGATAAGGGAAATCTAATTTTTGAGTTTAGAAGAAGTTTATCTGCACTAAAACAGTAGCCCTTTTTTTTTTTTTTTTTTTTGGTCTTTGTATAGTTGTCATTTACCCAAATTCTTATCTCAATTTGGGTATTGCACACAAAGTCTAGATAGAAAAATGCATGGTAATAAGAAGGATGAAATAATAGTTTTTTTTTAGTCTAAATGTCAAATAATGTTAATTTGAAATAAGCTTGATTTTAAGTATAAAAACAAAAGCTAACTATGTTTGAGATACTTTTATCTTATTATTTTGCCTAAACTTTTACATAGTACTTTGGAGTTTATACAGTTAGTAGAATTGTTTAGGATGTCTTTTTAGGATTAAGTTTGGTTGTTCCTAAATTCTATTCCTGTACGTGTCTCCCGCTTACTTTCACTTTCACTTATGGAGAAATTGGAAATGTCTCTTCCGTTTTTCTTTTTCCTTTTTTCATATTGTATGTGATTAAAGGAAATATGAGTAGGACATGAAAACTTCAACCCTTTCTCCATAATACTAGGAAAATAAGCGGACTAAGTTGTTCGTTATCCTTGGCACCCAACGGACCGACTTATTGACTAATAAATATTGATCTCATTCAATTTAACCATCCGAAAAATGGACTAGCAGCATTGCTTTTCTCCTCGACATGGACATATAACTAAATTCTTCTTCACGTTTTCCTTAAGAAATAATCATTGGAACAAAATCATAGCCTTCAATTTTCTGAAACTATGATCAACACCAATGTATCATATTAATTTCGTTCCTTTCATTGTCTCGCTATATCAACATCTAGATATATATATATGCCATGCGAAAACCATGCAATTAACACCGGCCCCCAGGGACCCAAGAGTGTTGAATAGAGGAACCCTAAGCATTAGAGAGGAGGAAGAGGAAGAAGATACGGAAGCATATAGGCACCACAAGATAATTGAGAGATAGAGGTGGATATGAGTGAGTGGCTAATCAAAGGTCGTATCAATCTATAAAAGTGAGTCTTTCATGGGGATGGGAGGGGTGGGGGCGCTTCTCTACATTGTATGAATGTGACTTAAAGGCCCTACAAAGTGACCAATTAGTAGTATTATTATTGAGGGCTATCTTGTTTTGTTGTGCCAGGACTCTACATGACCCTCCAATGGGCCATATGACTTGAAACTGAGAGAGAGAGAGTTGGGGGACGGGGGCTGTGGTTGGGGGTGTGTGGGGGTTGTTTGGGTAGCGTGCGTGTGTGCGCACATGCGCACACGGAGAAAATTGGACACAAATAGATTTTTTAGTAGAAAATTTATCAATATTTAAAAAGAAAAAATATTTTTTTTCCTTTTATTTCTATAATTACTTTGATTTTCCTTTCGAGCTTTGTGTTTTTTCGGCTCTCGTGTCAATTGGGAAATGTTACAATATTTTAAAAATTGAGCCTGTTGATATAATTTCAGAACTTTTCAAGATCCATAAACGTAATCTACTTGACAAAATATTTTACACTTAAATAACCAATGAAGCTTAATTGGGGCTCATGTTGATAATATGGCTGGAAAGTAAAAAGAGAAGTAGAGACTTTCTTTTAAAGTAAAAGAAAGGCTAAATGGGAGGAATTCTCCTAAAATATGATGACTAACGTTTTATCCTTACAAAAAAGAAAAAAAAAAGGCCAGAATAAATGAAAAAAAAAAAAGACTGGCTAAATTACTCTGCCCTCCATCTTTGATGAAATGGAACAATCTTTAATTATTTTTTTTTCTTTTTTCCCTTTTTTCTCTTAAGTATCACGGTATAGTTGAATTAGCAAACATATCAGCTTACCCACACTTAAAGTCCTATCCAAAATCAACTAAAACTAGGGGAAAAATGGCAAATAATTAAGTGGAATAATTACATATATGATTTCTTAAGAAAATGAAAATTTTCTTTTTTGTTATGTCAAGAAAGGGTGGGTATATGCATCATATGACTACCTTAAATAACTTTTCTTAACTGGCTTTATTTATATAGTTTCCTTAAATAACTACTCTATTTGAAAAATAAAAATATGAATGTCCCACATACTTTAATATATTACAGATGATCGAAATCACTAACACAAAATCTAAAAAAAGCTATGTGTTTTCCTGGACTTCATCTTTTATTTCAGGTTTTTGTCGATGAACTCAGTCAAGTGTTAACGTATAGGTAACTTTTTACAAAGTTATGAAAGATTATATATTGCCACAACAAACATAGGAGTGCGTGATGAATTTAGGAAAAAAGAAAAACACCATACCTGCATTTTCAATACCTTTGAAAGTGAAAAAAGAAAATTTTAAAAAGACAATTTACGTGAGATTTTTGCGTTTAATACCATGAAGCAATTGCATGTAACCACTTAGATTTCCATACTAATAGAGGATGATATAAAATTAGATTTTCGTATACGATGATAGACTTGGTTAAGGTTAAAACATTTTGTGCACGATATGTAAGTTTATATTTGCTAAGAACGGTCCCTCGTTCACAGGTGATCTGAGAGTGTAGAAAGTATAGATGAATCTCCGTAGGTCAGCAAAATCCAATAAAGGATCGGTAAGAAGGGGTGGCCATACGGAATTCAATATCACGGTCCAATTTGCGGTTTCTTAAGGCAGCTCTTTTGAATAGGAAGGATGAATCAAACCAAATTACATTATTTTCTTAAAAGAATAAAAGGAAAAAAGCTTCCAACTTTTACAAGAGAGTCTCTACTCTACATTCCATATGATTGATTTTATACAAGTTAATTTATTTATTTTACTTTAATGTTAATAGAGTCTAAATTATTCTAATCCTAAAATCTCTTTATATTTATACTGTTGATATATAGTTATTTACCCATACCAAATAGAATATGATTGAGAAGTAAAAAATCAATCTAAATGCAAATAGGGATAAGATACACGAAAATATAATCATGAAAAAGATAGCAAAATGGAAACTAAATAAAGGGCAACAACAGTGGTTAGTTTAATTGACTAATCATTTAAAGTGATTTGATTTAAAATTAGGTCACAGATCGGATTGAAAAAGGTAATATAATTTTAATTTCACTACTAATCTCTTATTAAAATATATCAGAATTGAAATCTCCCTATCTCTTTAATTGAAAAAAAAAAAAAAAAAAAAAACGACGTTTTGCCGACAGCGTTAGATTGTATTAGAGATTGAGTAGTCTGCTCCACTAAAAAGCCGAAGAAAAGGAAAAATTGTGAGGGTCCTCAAATCCGAAGAAAGATGAAATATTAAAGTTTCATTGGGTCCACTGTCACTCATATTAGATGCTAAAAAAGCAAAGGGGAAAGGACAACAGGATAACTATGGATGACGGCTATCTTATCAAAACTTTCATATGTAACTCAATATTTTCATTTAGCGCGGCATTTCAAGTGGCTCCAGAAAAATAAATAAATGCTGCCTAATCATTTTGATAATTAAGAAGATTTTTCTAATAATAAACAAAGAAATGAAAGATGACGGTTTCGAAAAAGTGAAGTAGAGATAAGCAATAACGAGAGTAGGATAAGCATGCAAAAAGAGCCATAACTATTTTGGCTAGATTCAATCCAATCTAATTAAAGATGAATCATTAAAAAGGATTATTGGATTTCCGGAGAGGAAGGGAAAAAAAAATAAAAAAATAAAAGTTGGACGATCGGATGTTTATGTTCAAAGCTTACCTTTCCATTTTTTTTCCGTTAATCTTAATAATTTCTTGGATTAGCAAGTTAAGTTACATTAGTCCAGTGTAATATTGGAATATTGTTTACTAGTAGACCAAATGGAAAATAATCTAAATGAACTAATCATTTACATTGATTTTAATGATGTTTTTCCCTCACCAATTGCATATATAATATCATGTATAGTAAAATTTTGCAAATACAAAAATATTTATTATTGATAAACTATTTTAAATACAATCTTTTAAATCCAAGCTGACCTCTTTAACCTCTTAAAGCCTAGATCTACCTCATTGGAGCCTAGGTGAAGCTCCCTAGAGCTTGGGCAACCTCGTTACAATGCATGCCAAGTTCCTAACTTCAAGTCCGACCTCATCAAAAGCCTAATTCATGCTATCCTCTTTGACTTACTCCTCGATGGTTAGGCTTTCAGGCCCAAGTCAGTCAAGCCCAATTTTGAATATACATATGTGTTCATGTGACAAGGCCACTTGTCAACTTTATGTTGTTTCTTTTATTCCTACTATAATTTAGATATAAATACTCTTCTGTACATCTTGTAAGTAACTTAACAACTCATTTTTCATACAAAACTGCTCTCTTTGCTGCATAAACTCTACTATAGCTACGAATTCACATGGTATCAAAGTCATAAGAGCAATTGGGTACTGTCTTTGGCCGTTTTCCGTAGTCATGAGTTTGACAACAAGTGCTAGTAATTTCGCTATGATCAATGTTTTGATCACAGATCCATTATATCTCTCTAGCCCCAATAGCTTTAATATGGTAATTAGAACTTTGTTATTCACTATTTAGGCTAGAATTGTTCAATTAGGATGGACCTTGGTGCTAAATTGAAATTAGTTTCATAAATGGTACAATTACAAAACTTAATGATGATTCTTTGGATCTAATCAAAGGGCAATGCAATTATATTGTTCGTTATTAGATCCTAAATTTTATGATTAGTGAAAATTCTTAGACATTCCTATATACACAATTTGCTAGGCAACTTTAGGATGAGATTACTAAGTAGTGCATTGTATCTAACGGACCGTTGATATTTCAATTACAATAATATATCTACAATTTGAAGTAAGTTAATTAATCTGTAGGGGCTTATTATAGTAATCTTAAGCAGTATTGGGACAAACTATAACAACTTCTTGTGTTTCTAGAGTATGTTTGTTGTACAATAAGTTTGTGTACTTGCCTATTGAAGGAAAAATTGATGGATCTTGAGTTTCAAACTAAGCTAATGTAATTCCTTATGGAACTTAGGGATATATATGATGGAGTTTGAAACCAAATACTATTAATGGATCCTATGCCATATGTAAATAAGGTGTTTTACTTAGTACAACAAATTAAGAAACAAAAACAAGTGTCTTTTGTTTTGAATCCTGATGTTGATGCCTTTGCTTTTACTATTCTTCATAAAGGTTTTGTTAGTACAGCCGATAAGAAGAGAGGAAATAACAAATTGGTGTGTAAACACTACAATGCTGATGGTTATTCTATAGAGAATTGCTCCCAACTAATTGGGTAAGCTAATTGGTTTAAAGGAAAATGAGTTACAGGAGGGAAAGTTGGAGTAGCAATGTCAGTTTCAAAGGGTGTTTAACCAATTGCATCAACTCCTAATTCAATAGTTAACTCTATGGAATCTGGAAATTTTCAAGGTGTTAATAGTGGTAAAGTTATGAGCACAACATTTGATTATGAAAAAGAGGATACATATGAGGGAGAGCATTCTCAATCTTTGAGTTTGAATGATTAGCAATTAGTTTAAAGCATGTGTCATGAAGTGCTTAGGTTAATGAAAAGAAAGGTACATTAAGGAGCTACTATTATACAATAAGAAACTGTCGTCATGGTTAATAATGTGCATGTTGCAAGTACAATCAATACTCCTCTCTTTTGTTTAAATGCTCTTAGCAATAATTTAGTATCATAGATAGTTAATACAAGAGCCACAAACCACATGACCCCTTTTCTTCCATTATACATGATATTTCCAAGCCTTTACAACCCATTAATGTAAAGTTGCCTAATGGGAAAAAATATTCTAATGAGTGAAGTTGGTTCTACCTACATTTCTCCCTCTTCATACATGATGTTTACCTTATTCCTTAATTTACACACAATCTTTAATCAATTTATTATTTGGTTCATGATCGACTGCTAGTAACCATTTTTAATCTCTTGAGTATCTTTTTTAAAACTATAAATGTAAGAGAATAGTGGCAACAACTAAAGCATTGTGTAGTCATATGGTCTTCATATAGAAGCTAATAATCATCAAGTCGTATTGGCTGATGCTGTTCCTTATAATTCTGTTCTTTCCTTTAGTCTAAACACTTGTAATTCCACAATTTCTCTTGATTTGCTTCATGCTAGGATGGGGCATAACTATATATCAAAGTTTCAACATTTAAAAGCTTGTAACATTACAATTTTAAGCACCATTTGTGGTGTATATCAAAAGGCTGAACTTCATAGTTTACCTTTTGAGCATAGTAATCATTCTTCCTCTTTTGCATTTGAGCTTTTACATGTTGATGTTTAGGGGCCATATGGAGGTGTCTCTATCATAGGGGCTATATACCTTTTGACCATTATTAATGATTATACTAAATCTACTTAGACATACTTGCTTCATCACAAGAGTCAAGTCGTTACCATTCTTCATGAGTTTCTTTCTTGTATATCCAATAATTTTTCAATAGTTCCAACGTTTATAAGGATAGATGATGGAACTAAATTTGTGTCTAATATATGTAATTTAGTGTTTGGTAATCTTAGAGTTCTTCATCAATAATCATTGGCTTGTACTCCTCAACAAAATGGACAAGTTGAGAGGAAACATAGGCATTTGTTGGATACAATAAGAGCTTTAAGAATTCATGCTCACTTACCTAAGAAATTTTGGGGAGAATACATCTTTACAGCAACTTATTAGATTAACAAAATGCTAATGGAGACACTAAGGTGGAAGTTTCCTTATGAAGTATTATTTGGACAGCCATTAACATACGATGACTTAAGAGTCATTGATTGTATATGTTTTGTTGCTCAAGATCTTAGACCTAAAGATAAATTTGAGCTATGGGGCATTAAATGTGTTTTCTTAGAATATGCATATGGACAAAAGAATATAGGGACTATGATCTTGATCAGAAGCAAAATTGTTATTTCTAGGGACCTTGTATTCTTTAAAGACATTTTTCCATTTAAAGAAACCTATTCTTCATCTATTCCTTCAAACCATTTTCATCATACTACTCCATCTGTTAAGTTTGAAGCACTACATTTATACTTTAGCAACCTCATTCCTCCTCCTTCCTGCATCAGGTTAATCAGTCTTCTACTAATCAGACACATACTGTTCCAGTTGTCAAGACTTTGACACATTAAAATATAGAGTCTTGTGATTAGTCTTTTACTTATTTGTCTTCCTCCCAAGTTCGTAAGTGTTCTTTTATTCCTAATAAGCCAAAGTTGCAACTTCAAAGGTCAAGTAGGGTAAAGAGGCCACCACAATGGCTCAATGATTTTGTACAACTTACATAAGGCAATAATGCCCTATCTATGCTAGTGTTATGTCCCTTATTCTAATTATATTAACACACATCCTTATCCCTTATTTGATTTGACTAGTTTTGCTACTTACCCTATGAACTTTGTGGCTTCTTTTGCTAAGGTGTTGATTACTCATGAACCTAATAATTACTTAGAAGCATCTAAATGTAAAGAGTGGCAACTTGCCATTCAAAATGAATTAGATGCTTTGGAATCTAATGAGACTTAGGAGTTGATAACTTTGCCTAAAGGAAAAAATGTTGTAAGATCAAAATGAGTTTATAAAATTAGATCTATACCAAATGACACCATAAAAAGATATAAGGCAAGGCTTGTTGCAAAGGGTTTTACTTAAGTTGAAGGAGAATATTACAAGGATATTTTTCCTTTGGTTGCTAAACTTGATTCGGTTCGCATTTTGTTAGTTAGAGCAATAGCTTCTTCTTGGACTTTGTATCAAGTAGATGTGAATAATGCTTTTTGCATAGACATCTATATTATACCCCTTGAAGGGTATACTAAGGCCTTACCAAATCTAGTTTGCAAGTTGAAAAAGTTTTTATATGGACTCAAATAGACATCTCAACAATGGAATTTAGAAATTAGTAAATTTCTTATTTCTTTGGAATTTTCTCAATATTCTCATGATTACTCATTGTTTACTTATTAAGGTACTAGTGGTTTGGAATTGTGTAAGATAGCTCAAGGTATTTTAGTACATCAGTACAAGTTCATCTTTTATATATTGCACAGTGTTAGTTTGACGGGAGTTAAACCAGCCTTATTTCCTATGCAGACATGACTTAAGCTAGATAATTCTACAAAAGTTCCCTTTTCTAATTCTACCATGTATAGGAATCTAATAAGGTGATTATTATATGCCAATCTTTCGACCGGATATTTCCTTTTTTGTTCATATAGCCAATTCTTGTCTTGTCTACACAAGCTACACTTGGATGCTTTATTTCATTTGCTAAAATATTTGAAGGATACTTTGTCTTTAGGTCTTTATTTTCCTATTGATAACACTTTAGAATTGAAGGGATTTTCTATTTCAATTAGGATTCTAGTAGTGAGGATAAAAGATTTATTTCATGTTTTATGTGATGCTTGGCTATGCCTTAGTTTCTTGGAAGACCAAGAAACAACTAATGGTTTCTACATCCATGATTGAAGCTGAATATCATTGTTTAGCAATAGCAACCAATCAATTGCTTTGGGTTTCTTATGTTCTCAGAGATTTGGGTCTTTCCATTCAACTTCTTGTGCCTTTTTCTTATGACAGTTGCTTGGCCTTAATGATTGCATTCAATCCTTGCTTGCATGCATGCACTAAACACATTGACATAAATGCGTACTTTATCTATGATCATGTTGCTTCTAGCTTTTTTCAACCATTATATATTCCTTCTTCACATCAAGTGGCTGATGTTCTCACTAAAGCTTTAAAGGTTACTTTATTACAAAATTCAAAGTCAAAAAGAAGATCTTGAGATGCTTATCTCATTCTTTGAATAGCTCTTCCAATTCTTTTATAAATAAAAAGTCAATACTCCTAGTAAAGGATTCCAAACCCTTGCATTTTTACACACTACATACACCCTCTCTCATATCTAACTTAAGCATCGGAGTAGCAGCCTAGCTAGATCTTATTCCAATATCCTTCATAGCCTAATCTTTTTTATATTGCAAGTTCCCTATAACCTAGCGAAAATCCACTAGTCTACATTATGAAAACTCATCATGAATTATCTAGTATGCTTTTGTGCCATGAGTATCAAGACTTCATTAAGTTAATATAATTTCTTTTCTATTGGTCAGTGATCTAAATATATTTTGGGATGTACAATCCCACTTATTTGTCTACATGATTGTTAGTAAGTATTCCAGATATAAGATAAGGATTATATAAGACTATATTTCCTATTTCTTTCAATGCACTATCAATTATTATGTAAGATAGTGAATGTTGAAAAATCTTCATAAAACAATAAGAAAAAAATATTGGCAAGATGGATTTGTTGCAAAATACTTAATGCAACAAAGAGCTACTATTGAAGTTAAGTTTCTCAAAATGGCACATCTTAGCATAAGAAGTATCTTTTGCAACAAAGCCCTTACTATAACACGTAGCATGTAGTAAGAAGTATAAATACAAATCATAATTAAGTTTGTGAAATTGACTTTTTAGACCAAGGTCCAATCAAATAGAATCATTAGTACAAACACATCACGTGTCTTAATGAATAGTGAACAAGTATCAACGATATCTAAACATGCATTAATAATAGTAGGTCCATGTATTACGTATTAGAATTTTATTCTACTTACTCACCAATTATTAAAAAACATGGCATGTTATTATTGTTGAAGCCTCTCTCCCCAATAGTGAGGGTGAGCGGGTAACCTTATTATATAAGATATTTATCTATATCTTACTAAACCAAGTAAGTTATAAGTGGGTGTGGGACTCATTAAGTAGGTCATAAGTTGCAATATTTGAAAATCTACTCCTGTAGGGTAAGATACGAATAATGACGTCTTCATAGATTACACCCACCTTAGAATTTGTACATTAAGGTCTATAAGGTATGAGTTCTTACGTATCCTATATCTACCCATCAAAATTTATTAAATAGTATAATACATATTAATAAATGAAAAATATCCCTATTTTTTCTCCAATTAAGAAAACTGAAATGATAAAAAAAAATTATATTGATGTTGAAAAGAAGTTGCTCAAATCCAAGACAAATTATAAACCTAAAATTAGTAATTGAAACCTCAAAATAGAAACTTAAAACTTCAACTAACAATATCTATCATTAATTTCAAAGAACATGTATTTTCTTTTCTTTTATGCATAATATTCATATGTTTACCATTTAATTATTTTGCTAATAAAGGATATTATTCAATGTTCATATTTCATGTAATATTTGAAAAGTAATATTTTTAGTATGGAAAAGGAAAAATATAACGGGAATTTGCTTTAAAAATGCATGAAGTTGAAATTATGAGAAGATTAAAAAAGAAAAAAAGAAAAAAGAAATTTACGAATTCTATAGGGTGCTTCATACTTTGTAAGTTAATATAAGTTCCATGATAGTTTGAAGGTGTTAAAAGGTATGTTTTGATTTTAAAAGTTTGAAAACTCGTATTTATAAGGTAGGGTAAAAATAAGGCTTTATATCTTACTTACCCAATAACTATCACTCTACCCTATAGCACATGTTGATGAAATTAAGAAATTTTGATTCCTTAAATTAAATACCCCAAAAATATGCACCATTAGGGCACAATCATGTACATGCATACCTAAATTCATGTTGAAAGATTTCTAATATTGATTTGACCTTTAATCCTTCAATTCTCTCACATAAATTCCTTAGTTATTCACTCTTATTCGTTCTAGTGATGAGAAGCCAAAGAATACAGAATGTGTACATAATAGTCATACACAATTATTATTTAATAAAACATATGAATTCATATAATTTATTATTAAAATAAACCTATTATCCCATTTACACGTGTCTATGCACTCAGAAAGAAGAAAAAAGATGCTGCAGAAGTTAGTTAAGATGTGTCGTATATTATGTGTGTGTTTTATATTATGAGTGGTGTGTATTTTGCGTTTGTATTTTTATTATTAGTCTGCTAATGTGTATTTTTATTATTGGTTTGCTGATGTGTAAGGAGGACAGATCATATGTACATGTGCCAGTTGTTGGGTGTGCAGTTATTGACATAGCAATTGTAGTAATCGCCTTGTCTGTATGTCCTAATAAGAAAACATATCGTTGTTTTTCCTGAAATTTTTGGTTTTCATTAATCGGAGATCGTCAGGTTCTCTCCAACGAGACTAAAACTTGTTTTCAACACAAGGAAGAAAGGCGGAAGAATGTTTAGCAATCAATACCCTCCTAAAGTGGTTGTTAACAGACCTAATACTAGAAATTTCTTTTGACCCTGCAACAAAACCCAACACGTATCATTGCATTGATGAGTTTGATGCAAAGGGTTCATTTCATGGACATCTACCCTTCGACACCATGCATTGCTAGATTCTCCAGAAAATTTATGGAGTAAAAATCTTGTTGTAAGAATTAGAAAAAAAAAAACTGCAGTTAGGACTTCATTGCAACAAAAAAGGAGAAAAAAAAATTGCCATAATAAGGCAATTCATTACAACCTATTGCTGTAGTAGACCGATTTTCTTGTAATATTTTGCCGACTCTAAATTCTATGTCGGTGGTCAATCTTGTTTGATCTCAACGGGAGAAAAGTTTTCCATACATCAATTAAAAAAAAAAAAACAAAGGAAAGAAAAGTAAGCTCATAATGTAAATCTTCTTCATGGTCTCATTCTATATTTAAGTCATTTTCTTCGGAGATGTATATCTTTATATAGAGATTGCTTCATGAAAAGATTAGAATATAAAAAGGATTTATATATGTGTCTATATATATCAAAGTTTAAACCCACTGCTTAGTAGGGAGAATGAAAATGAAGTTTGGTATATTTTATTGAATAATCAGTATCTATACAATTGGGTTCTAGATAACTTGAGGGTTAAAAAAAGAAAAAAAAAAGATATATTTATATGACTAAATAAGTTAAACGAGATTGGTGGAGAATGAGTTTTATATAACATTATTTTGTTTCCTTACATATTATTCATCAATATATAGTTAAACTAAACAACTAGAACGATATATTAAGGAGAAAACAGACAAAAAGAAAAACAGAAACAAAGCGATTTCCACGGAAATCCTAAGTTTAACAACATTATTTGGTAAATTTTGGGGAGTGGAAGGGATCATGCATTTCATTTTCAGGACTGTGCAAATACCAACCCGTATTTATTAAACTTTAAACATTACTATTATTGTCCATTTCTCTAGCATGACATTTGATGACCCTACAGAAAACAAATCTCTTTTCTCCACCCTCCACGATTCTCTGTGGCCTAGTTGTTTCTTAAAGTCATCTAAATATTCATTTTTGAAGTGACTGGCAGAAATTTTTTCATTCACCAATTTAAATGAGGTATAGATTAAGATGTTTATAGTCTAGTTGCATGAAATTAATCTATCAATAAAATGAATCAGATTTAGTTTTTCCCTCATCCAACAGTTATAATATTAATATTTATTAGTAAAAAAATTACTTAAAATCGTAATTTTGTTCAATTTTAAATTTGGACATATATTATGAGATTCTCATTTATTATATAGCATTATTTATGGCACACATGGGACTTTAATTAAAACTTATTGAATGGTTGACTTAATTGAAATTGGAATAAAAATGACGGTACAAGGATTCAAACTCTTATCATCATATTCCAATATTATGTGGGCTTAAATTTAAGTTTATCGTGTTCAATCTTCATGGGGTATTTATTTTTAATTATTATATCATTTTAATAAATGATTAATCAAATTAGAGCTAAATTACCAATATTAGAGCAACAGGTTGTTTCAAGTTAGGAAAGAGAGAGAGAGAGAGAGAGAGAGAGAGAGAGAGAGAGAGAGAGAGAGAGAGAGAGAGAGAGAGAGTAACAGGTTGTTTTTGAAGATGTTATTGAATATCTTAAAGACACTTATTTAAAATCAAATTAAAAAAAAAAACATTTTATCTTTTTATGTACATACTTTTTCTAAAAATGTATAATTAATTTTGAAAAAGTATCAAAATTTCTTTAGAAATACAACAAAAGATTGGAGAACATCCGGTTAATAGAACCCTATTTTGAATTTAACACAGGAGTAATTTTCTCACGAGACGTTCCTTGCAACCAACTAAAAATGCACAAGAAATAAAAAAGGATACGACACCAATCACTATATGGAATGAATATCAATGAAGACGTTATTATTAGTCCTATTCAAACAGCATCTTGTGAAATAACTGCACATGTGTGTATCAATATATAAATTATAGAGCCAAGAAAAGTTCTATTCTAACTCAGATCTTGAGAAAAATATAATAAAATCTCTCTCTCTCTCTCTCTCTCTCTCTCTCTCTCCCCCACTGATCATGGAGGGGTATTACTTCCCAGATTTGCAAAACAATGTCGTGGTGAACAACCACTTATGTTGTGTTACACAGCAATCCGAGGACAGTGGTTCTGGTTCTTTACAATTTCCACCTTGGTCAGGAATCACTGAAGAAGATAAGACCACAAGTGTCTCAAAAAGCCATAGCCAAGCTGAAAAAAGAAGAAGAGATAGAATTAATGCACAGCTTGCTTCTCTTAGAAAATTAATTCCAAAATCAGATAAGGTCTACTCTCTCTCTCTCTCTCTCTCTCTCTCTCTCTCTCTCTCTCTCTCTCTCTCTCTCTCTCATATGGTGAGACATATTAATATTATGTATCATGTGTATGCATATTTTGAAAAATCCTAGGCGCATCTTGACAGCTCAATTTTTGCTCAGGATATATTATAGATATGTAGATTTTGTCACCATTTGACATAGAATGGCATGGGAACAGGGGTTTATTTAATTTTATCGAAGAGAATCTGGTGAACTACAATATATATTCTATTGTGCTCTGCTGCTTCTTCAAGTTTTAAGTTATATTTTTCCGAAAATTATGTAAACGTTTTTTTTTTTTTTTTAACGAAAAATGTCTTTCAAATTCTTGATAGTTAAGACGAATTACGATATTGAAAATCATTAGAAAACATAGTTTTAAATTTTCTTTAGAAAAAATAGAGATGGCTTTCTTCCCTCTTTTTTTTTTCCTTGATAATTTGGAGTAGAAACATTATCCGTTAGAATATTCATCTCATCAACTGCTTCACTTATCTCTGTGATATCCTATGATCATAAATATAAAAATTAAGAATAAATATTTATTAAATTATTTCCACTTTGTTTTAGTGTTTTATTTGTTTGTATCTTAGTTATATCTACCATATATTTGTTGCTACTTTTACTTCAATCAATCTCTACTTCTTATTTTTTTTCTTTTTTTTTTCTTTTTTTTTTTATATTTTTACTATTTAAATGCCCGATTCCAAATTAATATCAAAACATGTTAAAGCAACAAGTCAAATTTCTTCTATTTGTTATATAAGCGAACATAACACAGTATTGTGTTTTACTTATGGAATGATGTGTTTATTTTCATCTAAGTTAGGTAAATTTCTTCTATTTGTTGTTAGATGGACAAGGCAGCTCTACTAGGAACAGTAATAGACCATGTGAAGGAATTGAAGCGAAAAGCATCCGAGGTAGGAAAATCCACAATCATCCCAACCGAGGTAGATGAGGTCACAATCGAATGTTACAACATTTCTCCAAATCTAGCCACCCCCACGACTAGTGCTAGCAGCAGCAACCCCATCAATCAGAATATCTACATTAAGGCTTCAGTGAGCTGTGACGATAGACCGGAACTATTCCCTGAGCTGAACCGGGTTCTAAAATCCCTAAGACTAACCACGGTTCGGGCCGATATGTCTAGTGTTGGTGGGCGAATCAAAAGCATTCTTGTTCTGTGCTCTAAGGGTGGCGAAGAAAGTGTTTGTTTAAGCACAATTAAGCAGTCACTTAAAGTGGTACTTAGTAGAATTGCATGTTCTTCAATGGCATCAAGTTGCCGCATTAGAAGCAAAAGGCAGAGGTTTTTCTTGCCTTATCAAAATCCACCATAATGATTTAACATCACTTTCTATTATTGATTTTATGTTTGATTATATTGGATCAATGAATGTGGGGTTTTTTTTTTTTTTTTTCCCTTTTCTTAGGGTATTCTTCTGTACTTTGTTTCTATGCGAGACACGTTGTGCCCACTGAAACAGGCCTCACGTGACAAAAGAAAAGGTGCTTAAATAGTGCATTGATGAATATTATATGATAGATAATGTATTGATTTGAAGAGTGACCTTAGATTTCTCTTGAGATGACAATTTGTGATTATCAAATATTGAGTGTGGAAATAGGCAAATATTATTGTTGCCAAGTAGGACCCACACATGTCATTTTTCTGTTTAGATTCTAAATCAGAAAAATTAAAATATTGAGATTTAATGTAAAATAATTATATGTATTCTTGCCGTGTTTTTATTTTTTTATGTGTTATCTTTATTTTTTATTATTCTTTGATTCATTTCAAATCTGATATTTAAAAAACTATTTCAAATATAATATTTAGATAAAATGTGTATATTGTGTCACCTTAAAAATAAAACAAGGAATTGAGAGTTGAAATGTAAAATCCCTTCATTTTCTGGGTGAATGTTTAGGAATATGATTATCCATTGGAAGAAAAAGCTTTATTTGCATTTTTTTCAAAACTAAATAAAAATTATAAAATAAATAAATAACATTTTCTAGGTATTTAATTTTATAAGAAAGACGCAAATTTATTTATCCTTTTCTTTGTCCCATTTTGGTATGAAAATATTGACCAGTACCCAAACTATGTAAAAGGTGGAAAGAAAGGGGAAAAAAAAAACACAAGTCTTCAACTACAAACAACTTTGAATAAAAAGATTGGAAACTACACGTGAAAAATGAAATCACCTTTTAAGAAACAAGAAGTTTTAATCCCTTAATTTGTTAATATATTATATTTAATATTAAAGCTTTTTTCTCTCTTAACTCATTATATATTAACGTATGTAGCACAATATATGTGTTTTACTATTGTTTTCAGAGAAAGAGTAATTAATTTTTTTTATTCAATTACAATAAAAATGATGGCAAGTTTCATATTTCATACCTATGTTTTCATCACTTGTCACTTTACATACTTGTGTTTTATCACTATTTAGTACTATCAGTTATGGAACATGCATTAGATTTTGATTGGTCTAAAATTAATTAATTCAGTACATATAATATCATTGAATATGTTTAATAAGAATAATATAATAAAAATAAAAATAAAAAAAGACAAAAAGATGGTTGGCAAAAACCCCAAACACTTGGCTAACCACCGTAAGGACGAGAATTATTCAACCACCATGGAAGGAGGATGAGTTAATGAGTCCATATTGCGAAAAAAATCGGCCACAACATCAGCCGCCCTTAGAGTTATCGAGAAAAGTCCATTCTTCAAATTGAACTAATTTTTCCCCGAAGATATAAACACGGTTAGCAAATTTTTCTTAAAAGTAATTCTTTGATAATACCATTTTTTTCCCCTTAATGGAGTTAGTTTGAATTTCCATATTTGAAATCTTCAATGGCGGGCATAATAACTTAATAAGCACAACCTTTAGTAGATACTCCATGGTTTTACGATTGAGATATCCATGCTTTTAGCTTCTTCATGAATTGATTCCACTTCCCCTATTCATCCTTAACTACTCTACCAATCGATGCTCTATTAGTAAAAGTAGTTTTTTTTTTTTTTTTTTTTTTGTTGAAAAAGGATAACTATATTAATAACCCGAAGCATTTAGAACCACAGCTTGTCATCCTTGAAATCTAGACAAACGTGAAGAAACAGACCACTAACCCATTCATGACTCCCTCCTGGTAAACGAACAGGCATACAAATGCCTATAACACTGACCCCTGCACAAGACACGAAAGGAACAACTATTTACATCTTCATTCATCGTTCATCAGCATATTCCCTAGTATTAACACAAGGACCGATGTCCTTCTTCAAAATATGCAGTAGTTGATACAAAGGAACAAAAGCTAGCATCTGTTAACCCTCCATAAAGCGTCCAAAATTTGCAAGAGCGCCCACTAATTGATTAGATTCCCTGGCCTGATATTCAAGTCAAAACCCCTCAAATTGGGTTATTAAGTGCCTGCAAAAGATCAACAAATTATGAAGTTTCCACTGTTGATTAGTATAAGCAAAATTCTGAAGGAGATTAACAGCCAACAAAGAGTCAGAAGACATCACAACAAAACGCATATTCGTGCACTTGGCATATTGCCAAGCATAAAAAATAGCCCATAACTCTACTGATAAAATATCAGTGCAACCCATTTTCTTCAATGGCCCCATTATCCACACTCCATTCTCATCTCGAAATATTGTAGCAACCGCAGTTTGACCTGACGTACTTGCAATGCGTTTCGTGTGACTACGACAACAGGGGAGAGTAGCAATCTGAAGGGCAAATTTATTATCATAATGAAGGGCAATTGGCAATTGAGCATCAACATTAAGATCATGTAAGATATAGCTAATTCAAAGCAACTCTTTAGTGGTAGAACTCATACTCTGATACTTAGCTTCGGTACTTGAGGCCCTAATAGTAGTTTGTTTCTTGGTTTTCCGAGAAATAAAGAATGAACCAAGCAACACACAGAAACTAGAAAATGATTTCTAATCAACCAATGAATCCACCCAATCGACATCACAAGTACAAGAAAGAGAAAAGTCAGAAATAGTGGAATAAAAAAAGCCAAGAGAAGGATTAGATTTGAGATATTGTAGCACATGCATTGCTGCATTCATGTGATGTTAGCATGAAAAGGACAAAAAATGACTTAAGTGATGCACCACAAAAGCCAAATCTGGTCTTGTAAGGGTGAGAAAGAGCAAGCGAACCACCAATTGTTTGTAACACAAAGGATCATCTAGTAAAGAGAAACTAGTTGAGAAGAAATTAAGACTAGTTGGCAAAGGAACAAAAGCAGGTTTGCAACCAACCATCCCTGTATCTTGAAGGTTGTCATAAACAAACTTATGTTAATTAACAAGTAGACCATGATCAGTACGACACGATTTTAAGCCCAAAAAGAAACATGCTTCTCCTAAATCATTGATTGTAAATGCATCATATAGGCAACATTTAATTTGTTGTATAACTACAACATTAGTTCCTGTGACAAGAAGATCATCAACGTGTAACAAAATGATAATGAAATCATCATAAGCATGCCTTAAAAACAAGAATAGTCATTTGTGGATCAAGAAAAACCAAACTTCAACAAAAATTGACAAATTTCAACATTCCATTGGCAAGAGGCCTATTTTAACCCATAAAGGGATTGTTTAAGCTTACAAACCTAGCAAGGTTTAGCCTTAGTATATCCTTGAGGAGGTTGCATATAAATTTCCTCATCAAGGAAAGCATGCAAAAAGGCATTGTTGATTTCTAATTGAAACAAGAGCCATCCTCAAAATGTTGCAATTGCAAGGAAAATCTTAACAGTCCTCAATTTCGCAACTAGAGAAAAAGTGTCTTAATAATCTATTCCTTCTATTTGATTATAACCCTTTGCCACAAGCTGTGCTTTATAACACTCAAAACTTCCATCAAGTTTATACTTGATTTTATAAACCCATTTACATCTAATAGCCTTCTTTCCTTAGGGCAAAGTAGTTAATTCCCATATATGATTAAGCTCTAAGGACTTTAGCTCTTTATTCATTGCTAAAACCCAATCATTAAGTTTAGTAGCCTATGAATAACACAATGGCTCTTTAGTAGCTAATAGAAGGGCCAAAGATCTAACATACTCACAAGGATAATGGGAAAAGTGTGTAGTGGGAAAAGAAGAGGAACGTGACTGGGTAGAAGTGTAAACAATATTGATTACATAGTCTATCAGCCAATGTAGAGGTTTAGAAGCACCAAAAGACATGCGTACAACATCAAGAGAAGAAACAAACTCAAGAAAGGAAGACTCAAGTGTATTGTCAGTAGATGAAGTAAGATCAGTGTGTGAGGAAGAACCATTAGAATCAATAAACACATTGTTGGGATAAGAGACATTAGAATCAAAATGAAGTGGAACATGAGGTAAAGAGGAATGAGAATGAAAAGATTCAAGAGATGAAGAATGATCAGATAAGTCACCAAAGTTATCAGTAAAGGGAAACACGTCTTCAAAAAATATAACACCTTTACTGAACAAAATCTTTTTTAGTGTTAGGAGCATAAACTCGATAAGATTTGTGACTAGCTGCATAGCCAAGAAAAATACAACATATACCACTAGGATCTATTTTATCACTTGATTTAGGTTGTCATGCAACATAGCAAAGGCATTCCATAACACATAAATGATCAAGACAAGGCTTTTCTCCAAATAAAACTTCATGTGGTGACTTCCAATTTAGAATAGGCATTGGCATTTTATTAATCAAATATATTGATGTCAAGATACATTCTCCTCAAAAATCCTTAAGCAAAGAGGCATTCATCATCAATGCTTTAGCCATGTCCAATATATGTCGATGCTTCCTCTCAATACAACCATTTTGCTGTGGTATATAAATTGTAGTGCGTTGGTGAACAATACCAAGTGTGTCAAAAAATTTCTAACATTCATGTGATAAGGATTGAATGCCAATATTCATCCTAATGAACTTAGGTGTGACCAAAAAATGATTAGATACATAGACAATAAATTTTTGAATAACAAAACAAACTTGAGACTTGTTATTCATCAAATAAGTCTAAGTTCCCCTTAAGCCATCATCAACAATGGTGAGGAAAAAAGATGCACCAAAAATAGGAGTCCTATAAGGGCCCTAAACATCAATATGAAGCAAGTGAAATATGGAAGTTGAATGTGAAGTACTTTTTATTGAATGGTAAGCAATGCATTTTCAACTTCAAACAAGTATCACATAGCAGCTAAGAATAATTAATGTCACATGAAGGAACCAAGAACTTGAGTTTATGAATAGAAGAATGATCCATTCAAGCATGTAGTAGACTCAAAGGAATGGATTTATTATAAGAAGAAAAACTAGTAGTATGTTGTACACTAGTTTCTATGCTTTGCAAACATTCAGTAGCATCTTGTTTCAAGATATAAAAACCACTTTAAGGATAAGCTTCAACAACAACTAGCTTAGATTTCTAGTCTTGAAATTGCAGTTTTGAAAGATCAATTGTAATCATGAAATGATTATCAAGAATGGCTTTATGGATTGACAATTGGTTATAAGTAAAATTGGGTATATACAAGGCTTGATGTAATATCAAATGTTGTATATTAATGACCTTTCTGACTAAAATCATTGATTCAGTATTGTCATCTAATAAATGGACTGTAATAGGTGTTGGTAGATGTGTGATGTTTGTGAGTAGTATTTTATAAGGAGTTATGTGATCAGTGGCCCTATTATCATTGAAGAGCTCAAAGAATTATTTATGGAGCTAAAATTAACATTACCTATGCAATGAATCACGTTTACTATAGAATTTGTAGTAGAATATTCATCAAAACTGCTCTTTCCTTTAAATGCCTTCATCATTTGGTTGCACATTTTATTAAGTTGTTGCATTTACTACTCTAATGCATTTCCTCCTATCAAACAAGTAAACTCAACAATTGAATCATTAGATATTGTTTCCAAATGATTATCATAAGGCATCATGACAACTTTGTTGGTATCAACTTGTGCAACTGTATGATTTTGATTTTTAGTAATTTGTTTGCCTTTATAACAATCAAGATATCTATTTAATTGGAAACAATTCTCTACTAGATGCCCTTCACTATAGTAATACTTGCACATTAGTCTATCACTTTATACCCTTCATTATTTCCTTTTATCAAAACTTGCATTTCTGGTTTTGTTAACAATAAATTCAACTATATCACTCTCATTATTACCATAACAAGTTATTATTTTCTGCCTCTTGACTTACTGCACTAAGTAGAACACCTCGTAACCGTCGACAAGGGCTCCATGGAAAGGATTTGGCTATACACAAACTCAAAGGCTTCATTAAGGCCCATCAAAAATTGAATGAGCTTGCTTTGAGACTTATATATTGCAATTTGCTCATCTAAAGCACATGTACACAAATCAATTCTTCCACACTCATAATTTGGATAACCATTTAATGCTTATAACTCGTCCCAAAACCTCTTCATTCTATTATACTAAGATCTAATAGATTGATTGCCTTGCTTTAGATTGACAATTTCACATTAAATTTAATAGATCGTAGGACCGTTTCCCTATCCATATTGCTTATAGATCTCTTTCCACAACTCATGTGCAAATATAGTATAGAGATAATTTTGTGCAATCCCACTTTTCATAGAGTTAAGTAGCAAACAACAAACCATATAATTATTCCTAATCCATATAATAAAATCAAGTGACTCATCTCTAGGTTTTTATATTGTTCATTCAATAAATCTTATTTTCAATTTCGCACCAAGCCTTAGCTTAATTGCACGACTCCAAGCAAGGAAATTCATGCCATTGAAAATAATATTCCCTATCATCATCAAAGGACTATTTGAGCTAATATATGCAAAGGATGTAATGAAACATTATCACCATTGACATGAGGATTGATAATTTAACCATTCATCTTGCCAAAATGTATTTTAAATCAAACAAATGAGATAGTAATAAGTATATGGTACTTGGAGCTCAATACCATATAGAATTACTAGAGGATCGAACCTCGCATCTCACACTTATGAAATTCAACTACAGAGTTTACAACAAGAAGAATTCATGTATTGACTATATGAAAAAAATGAAAACTCCTTAAATATATATATATATATATATATATATATATAGCTTAGTCCCTCTAACTAACTATAACAAATGGACCAAGTAAATATAGACAACTGGACTAATAAATAAATGATAGCTAGCTGGCTTGACTGATATCAACATAACAACATATACCAGTAGTTACAATATACAGCAACACATGCATATCGTATCAACATAGATTTTTTACTTAGTCGTGGTTAATTTTTGCATATTAAATTCATATCGTATCAAATCATCCACAAAGCAAAAGCAAAAGCAACTACATTTGGCACCTCAGTAAATCTTTGCATTGATCTATTTTGCTTAGTTAATTGAGTTAGCTAGTTATGAAACAACAAATGTTACAAAGGTTTTGTATAAATTCTAATTTGTAAGTCATCCTAAGGTTGTATTGCTAGATAAGATCTTGGTGCATGTTCAGAATCCTCCTTTTTTCTACACCCTCTAGGACATAAGTTGGAATAATTTGGAAATAGTAATTTCAATCACACTGTTGTTAGCATACCTTCATTGAATACTCTCCAAATAAGAAGCTTCACTTTTGGACTTAGTATAATCTTCTACACCTAATTGGACTCCCCAATTTTCTGAATCTCGTATCTCTTTAACATAATGTACGGTTCTTTAATTGAAGGGCTAATGTGCAATTTAGGATCAACAATAAGCTTGTCTTGTTGTCCTGCTTATAACATAACCAACCTTATATCCTTTTGTAATATTTTTGTTAATTTAAAACCAACTGTATCATCTCTCCACTTTAATTTTGAACACCAAAAGCTCATCGATTGTCAAGTAATATGAATTTCTTGTCATAGGCTCTTTAACCAGTTGTCTAACCATGACTACCCCCAACAATCTGTCCAAAAATTTGTAGTTGCTCCATCTCCTAATACTATTACTATTCAATTACGCAACTAACTATAAGCTTCAACCAACTATTTCCAGACATGAGATAATGGTCTAACAGTTGTTAAGGTTTCTCTTATTATTTGCTTTTTATATATTTGTTGGCATATTACCCACTAGGGGGCAGTCTCTACTTGAAAAGTATAAAACCTTTTGATTAAGCTCGCCTTATTTTGTGCATGCATGTTATGCACCCTTAGCCTTCTTAATTCTTTAGGTTTCACCATTTGACTCCAATTAATCTATCCCTTTATACGATGATCTAGCTTTCCCTTCCATATAAAGCTAAAGTTGTTCAATTTGATTAACTAGCTCTTTTTGGAAGCTTAATAGATTGCGTACAATAAATTGATATTGCATTTAAAATAGTGTTAGCCAATATCATTCTACCTGCCATACTAAGCATACAGCCCTTCCAACCATTTAGCTTATGTTTTAGTTTATCTAAGATGAAATCAAAGTTTGCTTTCTTTAGCCTTAGTTCGTTTCCAAGTAGGTAGCTAAGGTATTTTCCTAATACATCAACCTCCTTATACCTTAAACACTCCTTAATTTGACTTATAGAATTGTTGTCCACATTAGGAGAGAACAAGATTGTTGACTTATTGAGATTGACTTGAAGACCTAACTGTTGTTAGAACTTACTTAGTCCAGTCTCTCTCTCTCTCTCTCTCTCTCTCTCTCTCTCTCTCTCTCTCTCTCTCTCTCTCTCTCTCTCTCTCTCTCTCTCTCTCTCTCTCTCTCTCTCTCTCTCTCTCTCCTCTCTCTCTCTCTCTCTCTCTCTCTTGCCATTTCCATAGTAGCCTTAGCAAATACTATGATGTCATCAGTATAAAGCAAATGGGGTAGTTAAATTTTAGTTCCTCAAAACTTCAATGGCTTCCAACTCTTATCATTAGTTCCTTATTAACGAGTCTACTAAGCAATTCTATTCCTATGATGAATAGATAAGGAGATAACGAATCTAAAGTAGCCCCATTCATTAACACTCTAATTATTGCATTTGATATGCAATTAGAAATCATGTTCAACCATTCAACTGTGAACCTTAGGCTACCTAATGCCCATCTAATGTAGCTCTACTCAAACTCTATCAAAAGCCTTTTCAAGATCTATTTCTAAAATCAGAAACCCTTTTTTTCTTAACTTTATGCATAACTTCTCTCATCAACATGATATGATTAGCTACCCTTCTATTTGGGATAAAATTACCATACGTTAGGCAAATTAGTTAATCCAAGAAAGGTTGAATTTACAAAACCAAAATTTGTGCAAACAACTTATAAATTGCATTACATAGATTAATTGGCTCGTATTAGGATAAGGTGTTTGCTGCTACTTACTTAAGAATGATCACTAGCAAAGTCTAGCATAAGGATGCTAATAGGATTCTAGATATTGACCTGATAACATGCCTGATTTTGGACTATATCGGAGGCCTATTCACGAGCTTTATGTAAATGGATGACTTATTTATAAGTTCTATCAAAGCTGGATAACTTTCCCTATCCTGTTGGGTCTACCTTATTATGCTGAGTACGCCTTATTTTACCCTAACCGAGCTCACGGATTGATCTGCTTATGAACCCTATTAATATTGGAAGACCTGCCCTACTCTAATAGTTTTGCTCTAACCTACTAGTTGTGGCTTGTTTTGCTAAGCCTTCCCTATTATACCAGGTTTATCCCGCCCTTCCAAATCGACCCGGCTAATTATGTTCAACTCAGTTGATTAGCTTACAACAAGTTGACTACGTCCATGTTAGATTGGCTAAGCCATGCAAGGTTGGCTTTGGCCATGTCAGGTCAACCACGCCTATGTCAGGTCGACCATGGCCATGCAAGGTTAGCTACAGCCATGCCAAGTTGGCCATGACCATATCTAGTCGACTCCGGACAAGACAAGTCATCCAAATACTCAAGTATACCTAGATCAAAACTCTAAGGTCTCCAATAGCTCTTCAAAATCAAACATCAACCCTTACCTGAAATTCTCATTCGAATATCTATTTTACTTATGTTATTTAGATTTCTCATTTCTTGTATTATTCCTACGTTTTCCTTTGTATTTACAGGGATGCCACTAGGGCATCCTTTAGTCATTTTATTTGCAACTTTACCACTTTGTAAAAATAGAACACTTATGTAAGGTTTTAAATAGATTTTACAATGTTAATGAAAAACCCTTTGAGTCTTTTCTCTTTGAAAGCTCTTCTCTGTCCGCTTTTCTCTATCTATTTTTCTTTATCCCTTTAGTAAGGATTATGGTGAGCAACCTTAGACCTAGTGTTCATATGTCATATCGAGTACTAATTTAGGTCCGTATATGATTCTACAGTGCATCATATCCATAGAGTTAATGCATGGGATTGTTAAACCATTGACTTCCATTTATTTTTTGGGTCATCTCGCAGCCCAAACCCATCCATTGGTTACACGTGATATTTGGTTGTGTATTCATTCACGAATTCATATCAGATGTAAGCACATTTTTATCTTTAAAGATCTATTTAATAAGTCTTTATTAAATCCCTCACTATCCCTTGGCAATTTTGATTAAACATTTCATGTTGCCCATCCTTGCTTAGCACTTTCCATGGATGCATAGTTTTTAAAGAGTTTTCAATTTCCTTATTATCTATCGACTTAAGCAATTCTTGAGCTTAACAATTAGTTAAACTATCTCTCAATTCAATTAACAAAGGATTCATTTGCTAGCTTTGTTCATGCATTGTCTAAAAGAGTTTTTCGTAATATCCTTGAATATGTGCTTTCAACTGTTCAACATTAGTAATCCAATTTTCCATCGAATCCTTAAATCCACTATTCAAATTTTTTATCCTTTTAGCAATCACTAAAGAATAATAATACCTAGTGTTACACTTTCCATCCTTTATCCAATTCACCATAGACTTAGTTTTCCATAAAATTTCTTCTCTAAATTGTAACTCGAATAAGTATGCCCTTAAATGGTTTTTGAGTGCCAACAAAAGAGTATTAGGCCTAGTTGACAATGCTTTTTCTACCCCAACTAGCGTTGCTAACATATGTTTTCTTTCCTTAGTTATTATTCCAAAAACATCCATGTTCCACTTTCTTGTAGCTTCTTGGAACTCATCAATAACACTTATATATGAATTATTGCATACTTGCCAAACATTTTGCACTTCCATTACGAAAAGTTGATGTTGATACAATAGTACTTAGTTTAATCCACCAATGTTAAGAGCCTTCCATAAGATAGGATTCACTTGAAGTTGAGAAAAATTGGTTTTCCCGCTCACAATACTTCATTAAACTTGACACATTCAAATAATGCTAAAACACAATAAAAAAATATTGAAAAATGCAAGCTTTCTACCATTTTCCATTGAAGTTCTCACAATACAACATAAATTAACACAAAGTATAAAAAAATCCTATTCTTCTAGTTAGCCTCTTAAGAAAGATCTTGGTCCTAAGAGGAACAATATCGAATAAACTCATGAAAGTTTGAAATTTTACTACTTATATTTTGATAAAATGAAAAAATAAAAAGTAAAAATACCCATTAAAGTCGGATAAAATGAATATAGGTCCAATATCCTCTCTTTTAAGGTTTGAGAATAACATAATCAATTTTCAAGAGGTCAAACCAAGCATTGGTGTGGAAGGATAAGGAATGCTTCATGTAATATCCTACATGAAGAGTTTAGACATAATTCTCAACCTACATAAGCAAGTATATTGACTTTAAAGCATTCAAGTTTAAGAGAGAGAGAGAAATTATCTTTATTAATAGCAGTGAAAGGAAATTCTTAGGCTAACAATGTTGCTTACCTCCTTAATACAATATAAACATGACCTCTTCCTTCAATTTTACTTTATAGAAGCATTGAATTTTGAAAAATGAAGCTAATTGATTGATGATACTAGTATATAAGACTTTTGAACTCACACATTCCATTGTTAAGATGCTAAATAATACTTAAGTGTTTGAGGATGCAAGGAAGAGTTAGAAAATTAATAGCCATACCTTGGAACTTAAAAAGGCAATCGAAGCCTACCTCATATCTAATTTAAGTAAGAAACTTTAAGGCTATCAATGTCATTAAACCAATTTATTTAGCTTTGACTCGTTTTTATTCCTAAAAATGTTCATTAGCTATATTTGTATAAAATATTTATTTGTAAAGCACACAAAGGTATTATTGTAAATTCCATAAGCATCCAAGTTCTTTTACAACAATCCAAAATATCTAACTACTGCTACAAAGTAAGTCCAATATCTTAAACATGTAAAAGAAAAAATATGTATAAGTTGAGAACTCTCTATCTAACCTTATCCCAATCTATATTGCTAGTGGCAATCAAAGCATAAATATATATATATATATCGGCAGTCACATCAAAATTTTAAACAGTAAGAATAGTGGACTGACTTGCAACAAACTCGATAATGTAGTAGATAATAAACATACACAATGCTACTCATAAACATGCCTACGTTCTACTGCAACAAACATGGTTTATTATGATTTAATTTAAGTGTAAACAAGCAATATACTTCAATGTCTCGAAAATTAGAATATTTCATAATTCCTCAATTGGGATAAGGGAATAGGAGGGTCTAAATGCTAATGTAACGGGCCATTAGGGGGTCGATTAGGATGGCCAGCTCTTGCTTCTTACAAACCTTAAGTAAATAGGTAAAGAGTTCACCACTACATGGATCATTGAGGATCGTAGTTCGCATATATCAAAGTCCCATACTTGTAAACAAAAACGCTATGTTTTACTTCAATTTTATTGACCAGTTAACAATCGTGATTCCCTTCTATCATCTACTTGCTAATCCACTTGTGATAGCTTGAGCACCTAACAGCTATACTACCCCATAAATTACAATTGCAACCACAATCCTAATCTAAGGGTATCATCCTCTAACATGGAAGACAAGCACAATTAAGATAAGTAATTATTAGGTCAAGTTTTTATTAAGTCTAGCTTTCATTTACTAACTTAACACACAAGCAATAGACAATGTTACTCATAACTAAAAGTCCAATAATCAAGATCTAAGTCAAAATTTGACCGAAAGCAATAAGTGTTTCATATGCAATAAGAGATAATTGTATCTAACTAGTTCATTAATATTAATTAGATTTAATTGTAATATCAAAAGTCAGGTATGTTTAACTAAGGTTAATTGCTTTGATTAATTAAGTCAAAGTCTTAAGTTTATTAATTAAGTCCAATAACTTAACGTTTATAACTTTGGCCCGCTAGTTACCTAACCCTATTATTTATACTTAGTATAATTCTAAAATATTAGGCCTAAATTAATTATTGGATTTTAGTTAATTAGGCACAAATTAAAGTGATTATTAATTTAGAATTTCAAGGAACATATTTTAGTTTGTTAAAATTTATTTATTTTTTAGCCAAAGGCGAACTATTTCAATTCAACAAGTTGTGTAAAGGTGAACCAATTCAGTTCACGTACAAGGGGAATTCATTCCTCTAAATAAGTTTTTAATTTTCCACTTTTATTTATTAAGTAATATGGAAAAATTATAATAATAATAATTATTTAGGAAAATATTTGTTTTAGCTAATTTTTACATAAATACAATTCTACAACTTACACTTGGTTTTAAAGATCAAACTACTTTTTTCTAACAAATCTTAATTCAGAAATTTGACAATACTTATTTTGGTTTGTGTTTATGATCTTGAGATTTTGTTGATCATGAAGTATTCTTAGGTGTTTAATCTATTTAAATCAATATCTCAAAACTCGTTTTCAAACACAAATTTAACGAATTCCGAGGTTTATGGAAGATCAAATTTGGTTTTTAGTTGAACATTTGAAGATGATAATTGACATGATGACAAGTTTGAAGGCACTTAAAATTTTCAAAAAAATTACTTAAATGTAAAATTTATAACCCTGATTGTCATAATCATGCAACTTGATTAGGTTTTCTTTAATTTTTTATTTTAAATTGCTATATCTTAAGGCTCACACTACTCTAGAGCATTATGTATAGCTATTCATTACTCTAAATGGGTTGAACAACCCAGTTTTTGGTGAAAAAAAAAAAAGAATAATCCACTTTGTTTGTAGGATCATGACTTACTTGATTGTAAGTAGTCATTTTAGCCACATGAAGGTTAAAGGATAGTCGAAAACTGTTCTTTTAAATTTTAAGGTCATTTATTATTTTCTGAATTTTAGATGTTTTTATTATTTTAGTTAATTAATATATATTAATTATATTATTTCTTCAAATTAATTTTTGAACAAATCAAGCATTGCCACATGTCCAACATGGCATAAAAGTTAATAGTATTAAGAAAAATCCTATTTATAAACCTTTGAAAATATAGAGGACTCGAGTAGAAAGGAAAAAAAAAAAAGTTTTAAGACTCAATATAAAAGTAGTCAAACTTGAGTAGAGGATCGACCATAACTTTGTCTTACCTTCATTGCTTTGTCATAGGCCTTCTCTTACCTTTGTCTGAACTTCCTCTTTGGTTAGAACTAGATGAGTCTTCATCATATTCTTAAAATATTAGATAAGTGAAAAATATAAAAGTTTAGATAAAAGATAATAAAAGAATAAAAAAAAAAAAAAAACTGAACTGCTTGTAAATTTTAAAGCAATTTTCAGAGTGTAAATAAGGAATAAAAAAGTACATTAAAAGTAAAATAAAAATGCAAAACCGATAGCAGAATAGAGAACAGTATAAAACAAAATAGAGAGTATTTTAAGTCTTTCATGAATGCATAAATGCATTCTTCTCATTTTCATAGCGGACTCATATGTAATTTGATATTGCACATCACATTATTACATTGCAATTTACAGGGCAAATTTTGTAGCGTTTGATGTCTTTCTTTCTTTCTTTCTTTTCCTCCTTTTGTTTATTTATTTATTTATTTTTTTCTTCCTATACTACTGCAGTCTTCATTAGACATGAAAAAGGAATACACGGAAGCATGTTGCAACTTTTGTTTCGATTCTTTCAGCACACCAACTGTATTTCATGAACGAATATCGCACATGTCCCGCCTCTCAGAGAAAGCATTAACAATTTTGAAAATACACCTTCCCTAAGTTAACGCAGCACCCATAATGTGTGTAATAAAGGACAAAGAGGGATATTATGGTTTAGTTACATAAAAATGATTATATAATTAAGTCTTGATTACAATAAAGTTTTTTGAATCACAATAAAAATAGAACTCATTCGTGATAAAATAAATTATCGACAGCTTTCGAAGAAACTTTCAAGAATTCCTTTTTTAATTGTAAATCATTACTGTCAAAGTAAACAAGATTTATTAACAATTAAAGAAATTACTATGTACTATAATCACTTTTGAGTGACTATATGATTGAATTTGCTAAAAAAAAAAAAAAAGAATATCATGGAGACTACTTAATAAAATCTATTATAAAAAAATGAAGAAAATATTAAGTATAAAACTTACCGTAATATATTAAAAGTGGATTTAGCTAAAAATAATTCTTTTGGACTTTTACAATAGTCAGGATAGGAAACTCGATATAAGGTCTGAACACGTCCCCACGGGCTAAGCTCATAGCTAGGAGTTAGGACTCGTTGGGGCATATTTTGATTGGGGCATGGGCTATACCTGTTCCATATCCATGTCCACTTATGAGGTCTATCGATCCATCTAGGAACCTACTCGAGATCTGTATCAGTATGCTATAAATATATGTAAATAGGCTACAAGGTAATTTCTCAATATTCTTAGGCTCTCACGCACCCGGTGCGTAAAATATCTTTGATATGGCAAATATAATGTAAATCTAACTAAGCTAATTAACTTATTATCCACTGATTCAGATTAACTCTATCAAATACCTAAATCTTTATCGCATTTCCAATTTAAGTTGATTCCCGGTTTATGCATATTGTATTGTGCTATTATTTTGTGTTATTTTATTGAAATTCAACTTGTTTTCCTTCCTTGTTGCTTACATTTAAAGCTGCATTCCCTCTCAATTTTGAGTATCATGATTTTGACAACAAATGATTATACTATCTTAAACAAAAAATAAAATAAAAAGAAGGAAAAAAGTTATAGGTTTCACGTCATGCTCTTGGACTTAAAAATTTTATAAAATATAAATAAGATGTCACAATTTAAATTATATTTTCAAATAATCAAACTTATAATTTAGTCAGTTAGACTTGGTTATCTATAAAAGTTGTAATATCGGACCCATAGATACTATGAGAAATTTTTACAGATGGCATGTTTATTTAATCAATTTATAAGGATAAAAGAAGAATTGTTATTCCTCATCTCCAAAACTTTTGGTTCATGAAATTATAACTTTGTGGAATTACTATTATTGTGAAATAAGGAATTACAATTCTAATATAAGATTAAAAAAAAAAAAAGTTAGCTATTTTTCAATCATTTCTAATATATTTTCAAATCTATCAATGTCTATATTTCATAATATAAAAATTAAAATTTTATTCCTATTTTATTCCATTCAATAAATCATACGTGTCACTAAAGAAATATGAATAAAATTCATATCCAATATCTACATTATTAATAATAAAAAGAATAGCTGTTTCTAATTCCAAATATTTTTTACTTTTACTTTTCTATAGATACATTTTAATATTTAGGCGTAAAATAGTTACATAAAAGAAGCAAGAACAGAACTCTTAACTGAAACCCGAAAGCTTAAATCGTATATATATATCTATATATATATATATATTGCCATAATTGCTTTATTTATTGTAACAAAACTTATGATTTAACTCAACAAAAAACAAACGTCAGTTTTACACGCAGTTTTTTAACTCATAAGCACCTGGTGTGTATAATTATTTGTTATTATAGAATAATTGTACATAAAAATTTAATTTCACTAATTGGAATTAAACAAGAATCTCCTATATGTAAGGAAAATGCGGGTAAAATAAATGTTTATTGACCTCTAAAAAAATTATATAATTAAAAATTATAAAAAATATATTACCAAAATATTATTATATCTTATATCGCATCAGTATACTAATAGTAATATCGCATCTTAAGATATGACATATATATAAATGCATTAATTTCACATCTCGTATTTATATATATATATATATATCATATCTCAGATGCAACACTTCTACGTAAGTTTGCTAATGTCGCTTCTTTGATATCGATAGTAATATCTTAATAATATTTTTTTATACATTTATAATTATGTAATTTTTATTAATTATGATGAAAAATGTGTAAATTTCTCAAAAAATGTTAATGCACGAAACTTATTAAAAGACTTAACAAAAATTTATTCATTTTTCTATATATATAATATATAATTAGTATTGAAAGACATCAAACATTTTCTTTTTATAAGATGTTAACGAGTGCCGTGATAGGAAAAACCAAACTTCAATTTAGAAATAATAGGGAGAAGCCGTTACATAGGAAATCCAAAAGATGATCAGTTAAAAGAAGAGAAGAGAAAAGTAGAAGGAAGTTACAACTTCCCACAATAACGTATGTTCTTATTTCCCTCTCTCTCATCAAATCATAACTCCCACAGCAATGCAAATTGCGAACATCAGTAGCAACAACAACAACAACGTATGCATGCACGCTCCCATTAAAAAAAACTAAACACTAACAACAACAACACCAACAACAAAAAGAGAAAATAAGTATTGTGTGTGTGTGTTAAAACTTGTGGTTGGTTATGTCCTGTTGCGGTTTTACAGTTCATGCCAACAACCCCCCTCCCCTTCCTCTCCCTCTCTTTGAAACGGTTATCTTAACAACACCGCACCTATAACCAATAAATAAACGACCTTAAAAATTACAAAAACCATTGAAAACTCCACTTCTCAATGAAATTACAATCGAGAGTTTTAATTTTTTTAAGTTCGGATTGAGATTTTTTTTTTTTTTTTTCCTAATGAAAGTCGTTACTGTCGACGGTGTGGATCGAGTGAAGGGCTCCTGGAGCCCACAGGAGGATGCCACCCTCATCAAGTTGGTGGAGCAGCATGGCCCTCGCAACTGGTCCCTCATTAGCACCGGCATCCCCGGCCGCTCCGGAAAGTCCTGCCGCCTCCGCTGGTGCAACCAGCTCAGCCCCTCCGTCCAGCACCGTCCCTTCACACCGGCTGAAGACGCGCTCATCGTCCACGCCCACTGCATCCATGGCAACAGGTGGGCCACCATTGCCCGCCTCCTCCCCGGCCGCACGGACAACGCCATAAAGAACCACTGGAATTCCACTCTCCGCCGCCGGCGCGCCGCCATATTGGACCTCCAAAACCCACTAAACATCCCCGAAGCGCCGCCACGTGATCCTCACGCGTCGCTGCATGATGCGCAGGCGATGCAGTATAATCTCCATGCTCCGCCGCCGCCATCGTCCACCTCGGCCGAGTCCAACTCGGTGAAACGCCCAAACCGGGACGATGATGATGATTCTGAAATGGACTCGAGCCTAAAGAGGCGATGCTGGCGAGTGTCGTCGGAGGAGGAAGAGAACCGGAATTGTCAAGGCGAGGATGGTGTTGAAAAGGACGGGCCCGTTGGGCCCATAAAGACATCGTTGACACTGTCGCTGCCGGGAGAGAGACTGGGTTCGTCTTCTGAGAGCGGGAAGTCAGAGAATCGAACGCTGGTGCATGGAGATGAATGTGATCGGAAGGCTGAGATTGAAGGGGCTCATGAAGGGAAGAATGAAGGAGTAGAGGATAATACGTGCTTGGTGACGATCATGAAGAAAATGATAGCAGAAGAAGTTAGGAGGTATGTTGATAAACTTTGGGCTCAGAATGAACTTGGGCCTGGAGCGCTCAAGCCCGCAGTAGTCAAGGACTCGTGGGAAAAAGTTTAATTTTAATAATTAGTTTGGTCTTAGGTTTTTTTTTTTCAATCTTGTTTTCCTGTGTGCTTTTTCACTTTTTTAGATATATGTTTACAAATTGAGTTAGATATGTAGACATGTTATAAGTTCAACCCTGATATCGTGGTGCATCTCTTATTGTGGACCTTCACATCCAAGAGATTATATATCAAATTTAGTGTCTATCAATGATCGTTCTCTTCGATTTCTGCTTAAAAGTTAGCTTTGAGTAATATAGTCCTTAATTCAAATTGTTAGGCATTGAAATTTCTATCAGTCAAATATAAGGTTTAGGTTGAATTTCATTTGTAGATCACCATATATATATACTGATGCAATTTCATTTAATCAAAAATATAGCTATTATTATATATGGATTTGTGTCCATTTCAAGGTTGGCAAGTTTTTATTAGTTGTGGAGCTTACCAAGTTTGTTTAGAACTCTTAATTGCAAAACTTTTCAGAGACAAGAAAAATTCGAAGAATAGAATGGTCGTTCCTCTTACTCATGTACACTTTATTTGGTAGGAAGACAAATGCTCATTATTCGGAATATCGTGCATTTCATGGAATAAATGTTCCTCGGTTGAGGACAAATGATAACCCATTACCATCGCAAACAATCATGCTAACAACACCGACAATCCATATGTGTACCCATTTTATGGTGGTAGTTGTAATAGTAATCTAATCGGGAAGAATCCAAACAGAATAATATTATCATTTTATTATTTTATTATACAGTTATATACAAATGAATTAAATAAATCAATTCAGTCTTATCGTTTTAACATAACAACCATCCCAGTATAGCCCATTAAATAAATGTGTCAAATTTTCTTCATCCAATGTAGTCACCGATGGATTAGTGGATCATACGAGCATTTTTCACAAATTTTACGTAGGCCCTGATCTTTATAATCGTCTAGATATATTTATTGGAAGAAAAAAACCTTCTGGACATCTTGACCCTAAAATCCCTTCTCCGAAAGGAAACGCTGGAGTTGAAAAAAATCACCTAATCCCTTCAACCGCTAATCTTTCAAATCCTTGTGGTGAAGTCTTTGAGTTCAACTTTTTCTAGTCATAACGAGTATCTCAATTTTGCAATTATAGTATAATGACTATCTCAATTTCGGACTCCATCGTATGCTTTAAATAACATAGAACTTGAAATTAGATTTTTTTTATATAAATGAACTATGAATATACCATTGAGGCCTTGCTCATTGATTGAACTTCATAAATTTGATCTTAACATTTTAAGCAGAACCCTCAAAATGTGTCAACTAACAGAGTGATCAACTAATCGAGCCCTTTAAATAAGTATAAAATTTTCAACCTTCCTATTTAGGTGGGTGAAGACACGCAACTCTACCCTACACCTAGTAGAAAGCTGAGAAGCAACCGTTGCATCGAATTTTGTCATTGCCAACAGGCAGCTAATTGGAAATGTACTTTTTGAGCTTTTTTCGCAATCAGACATTAAATTCAACATGACATCATACTGTCGCGCCCGATCAAACAGGCATATCTTTGGATTAAGCATTAACATAAGTATTCAGACGAAAATTTTCTGGCAATCGATTCTCTTTAATTATATCGACGTAAAGGTAAAGCAAAATCAGAAGAGAAATTCTTACAATGGCCAAGAAAGAAAAGAAGACAGAACATTGTCCCCTGATCTGGATCTAGTGTAAAATTTACGGGGGGCTTCCAACCACGTTTTCTAATCGCAAAAAAAATTCAATCGACTATGGAGTCCCTGCCTTCCAACCCCTTTACTTTTGGTGAAAAAAAACCACAGACGACTGTCGAAGGTCGACTAACGAGGCCTCTGAAACGAGCAAAAACTTGAGGGCAAATGGGCATCAGCCGTACATGCTTTCAAGTTTACGTAAAGTTCTAAAGTCGGCTCAATAATATTCACCATGGCGTCCTTTACAGAAATAAGAATAGAAGCTTAAAAACATGAGAGCAGAAAAGCTTATCCTAACATACATGTGAAAAATCTAAAACTGCATGCTCATTTCCTATACATTACTCAGAAGGGAACCTAAGAAATGGGGAACTTGATCAGTTGAAAGAAAAAGACAAGGGGCAGTACATGCGGGGAAGAGAGGTTAATTGCCAACTTTGTCTCACTTAAAATTCTTAGGTTTCCCCCCAAATTTGGGTGTATAAAACTTTTGGTAGTCACAGGTTCCATATTAGTTAACCTCAATCTACCTAAAATCACGTGTCTTTTGCAAATTCTACAACTAAATCTCGTGCTAAAAAAAAATGAATAAGCATAAACAACATAAAATTTTCCTAAAGGTCAATGGCCAGTGGCTACAATCATCTACTGCTAAATCCAGGACTCAGCCTCATGGGCCGACCATGCAAGACAGTTTATACCTACCGCAAAACAATCACCCACGCTCATGGAAACATAGGCATACATCGAATATAGCGTCGATTGTAACTTCCTCATCCAGTGGAAAAATAAGAATCCTCTATCGAGATGGTACTCGTACTGAGAACCGTGATCAGATAACCACATTCCTACTAACCCGTGTCATTGTACATAGCTACCAGTTTCGCTGTGTGACCACTGATAAACTTTCAATGAGCTACGCACGAGCCCATATTCAACCCAGTTTACTGTAACACGGCAGAGGTAGAAGATACCGAAAACACAATAATACATAGCTTCACGAGGCAATGAGTGATAAGGTAATTTTGTTTAAAACATCAGTATCCAATCTGTAAATGGCACAAAAGAGCCACTGTACATTCACATCCTTTTGACATCCACATACTTCCCAAGAACCTTTTCAACAATATTTGAAATCAAATTTTTAAATTGCCATAGCGCTAAAATTGGAAATCATATTTGCATTTACTAATGTTATTTATTCCATAGTTATAGTCAGAGTCTCAAAAGAGAAGATGATAACCAATCACCAACAAGGGGAGACAAAGGAATATCAAAAGAAAAGCAATTTTGCATAAAGAAAAAAAAAATCACTTATATGGTAAATCCGTTAATATATTCTGTGGTTAAGAACCAGCAACACCAAAGGCAGTTGCAACCAATGTATTCTACCACCACTAAATGTTAAGAGCATTACAAAACAGCTGGAGATTGTTGCACTGATAATAGACAACAACAACGCATCAATCACAATAAAATGTCAAAGAAAAGCAGAAATCTGAAATTAACTTTCAGCACAAAAAAACCCGCTAAAATAATGCAAATACAAATTGGGAGATATTTCCACGACCTGTTAGTCTCTACACCATGAATGTACATTTATAGTAACTAGATCATTATGATACGTTCACACGTCATACATATTCCGATCCATCAAATGATATGCCTCTTCTATGTAGAGAAGAGTTTCTGAAACTGTTGGAAAAATCCCATAATATCCAATGCACATTGAACAGGGCACATGAACATTTCTTGTAAGCAGCATGAAAGTTTCACCAATTTCTTGCAAGCGACATTATAATCGTGTTAGGGTATGCAAGTTTTTCTTGCTCAATCTTAATAAGAACTAGTTTTCCAAGGTCGACATCAACAAGTTTAAGATGTTTTCACCTCTATATCCAACTTACAATGCTTTTTAAGGAAAGGCTAAACAATCGAAGAAAGTTCCTTGGAGTTGAAAACTTGCATTCACATTTACATTCTAATAAAAACGAAGATGACGGCCTCTTTCTTTTGGAGTTACTCTGTTTTTTCTTTCCACAACTACTATACTCCTACATTACTTAGTTGGTGATAATGAAGGAGAGAAGAGTGGTTCAAAAAGAAAGAGGATGTCAGCATCCTTAAAATGCAAAGCTGAAGGCAATTTTCCAACTCCAACAAACCATCAGCTTTTACAAAACTGTGAAAAGATTCTGGGTTTGGATATAATGGAGAAAAGGTAATTAAATTTGTCGATAACATTAACCTCAAATGCTAAACCTTAACAGGATTGAGTGAAAAGCACCTGTATCCCTCGATTATAATGCAGCTTCAAAGGAATTACAAAACATGATGGTATTGGCAAATTTCAATTGCTTTTAATGTGCATTGGATTTCAGAAGATAGACCAACAGATTCAGAAACCATTCAGCTCTTAAAAGGAAATATATCAAACGATCAATCAAAAATATATAAACATGTAAGAACAATCTTAATTAGTATAAATGAAGATTTTCATTCGGGCAACAAAATACAGATTTCTTGGCTAAGGATCTTAATCTTTACCACAAGTTAATTGTATAAAGACCATGACTCATAGTCTTAAAGGGCAGAGACAGGTAAAATATATTGTGCAAAACTAGCACAACTATATCTTGAACAGCATTGTTTAGCCATTAAAAAAAACTAACCAGCTGAAAGACCTAGCCGAGAAAGCTAGTCACACTACAAATAAAACCCCATATTTAGTCAGAAACTTCAAACGCCAAAACCAATACCTCAAAGACAGCATTTAGAACAGAATCGCCAAGTTCAAAAGTGAGTGGAAGGTTTATGGTTGCAGGTTCATGTCAAACCCATGACAAATGTAAAGAAAATCCAATTTTACAATACAAAAGAATTAGCTTTTCTGGTCAGAAACAAAAAATTGGTTCATGTCGAATCCATGATATATGCAAAGAAACTACAGGACTCAATTCTTGCAAAGAATAAATAAATAAATAAAATAAAATAAAATAGTTCATTCTAGTCAGCATCGATACATCTAGTATTTGGATTAATTGTATGGTGCCATTCTGATGTTTTTAGCATAACGTGTTCATGCTGTCCTATCGTCACAACTATTATCAGCCCTGCTCACAACACTAATCCGGAGGCTCAATCAATATTGCATCAATGAAATAAATATGACAACGCCGCACTTAGAAGCACATAAAACATATCTAATACAAAAGCAGAAAAATTATCTTATCAAAACGCCTCTTTATCCAAACACTAATACCCAGAACATGAAATCTAGATCCACAATAATTAAAAATAATCAGCACCAGCACTTCGAAACAAAAGTAGGCATATTTAAAGGAAAAGAACAAAAACACGAAAATGCAAAAACCTAAAAACGACGCAGCGTTTTAACGAAGAGACGAGAAGAAGCTCTACTTAGACCTCTGCCTCATCTTTCTTCTCTTCCTCTTCAGTCTCCTCATGCGCTTCTTCTTCCACTGTAAAATAAAAAAAAAATAAGACAACACAGACAAGAGTTAGTCATACGAACCCTCTCATTAAAATGTAAAATTGGAACGTCGATGTCGATTTTATTGGGCTCTTCTTTTCACCTTAGCTCTCATGGTGGCTGCTGGTGGAGAAAGTGCCTTTTCTTCCTCTTCTTCTTCACGTTCGAAACCCTAACCCTAGGGTGAGAGGTGAATGGCTGCTGTGAATGGATGAAAAATCAGAAAGACAGAGACCGAGATATTTATATGCTAAACCTAAGCTTATTTTTCGCTTTGGGTTCGGGAGTTCGGGCTTGTGTTTTGGGCTCGTGGGCTTGGTTTATGTTACGTAGACGGGCCTTATTGTTTTCCAAGCTCTGGTCGAATTCATAATTTATTTATTTTTAGTGATGATAGTTCAAATAAGATGAACACTGTTACCATAATAAATTGAATATTTTACTTAATCATGTTTAGAATTAAGCTTTGATGAAGGGAATATTTTATCCTTCTTTCTCTTTTTCTCTTTAAGAGACAAAAAAATATTGCAGTTGAAATAAGGATATTGTAAGGAAAATTTATTAATTTGCTGTAAATAAAAAGTTGTTAAAGTGTAATGATTTAATTACACACGACCAGATTTAGGATATATAAATTGCGTATTGGCCAAAGTATATGGGGCTTGGTTTTTTCTAAGCAATGGTTTTATATTTGTAATTCATTTTAAGTGTAAATTTTAATTTTATTCCACATAACGCAAATATAACATCCGATATAAGAATAAATCACATTCAAAGGCAAAATAAATAAAAGAATAAGGATAAGATTGGAAAAAAAAAAAAAAGCAATGAGCAAGAAAGGAAAAAGTGCTATTCATGTTGGTTTAGAGATGAATCAACGAACAGTGAGTTAAAGTATTAAACGTAATAAATTAATATGGCATTTTATGAAATATAGTACTGGCTCTAGTAAACTTTTGGTTTTTTTTTAAATCTAATTTAATATAAAAACTTTTACAACAATTAAATATGCGGCCATTTTTCTTCTTCTTCTTTTTTTATAGGCCATTAAGAAGAGTATAAGGTAAATAGGATGAGGCTATTCTATTCGAATCAAGTCAACTAATCCCAAACGTAATCTATACCTAAAATATGTTACTAGCATTATCATAAAAAAATCTAAAGGAAATTACATAGATCATCTTATCAACAATCTCCTTAATGGACTTACAATTAAATACTTAGCCCATTGAAAGGAGAAAAGATTTTATTGGTAGTATACACTATGTAAAAGTACAGTATAATTATTAATTGGATTTGAGCATATTGATTGATAGTGGAGGATTACTTAAAAAATCTACTATTTATATTGTCTCGTATATAAGTATAATTGATAATTACACACCATGTATATTTACATGTATTGTATACTACTTATTGAATCTTTTTTCTATCGAAAAAGACTAAACAAGCATACAATTGTGAGATCTTACCGCATTCCTATTGCCAATATCTATCCAAATAGCAATATAATCCCATAAAAAAAAAAACAAAAGGAAGAAAAAGATCAATCATATAAAAGAACTATTTATTCTAAGTATTAATAACAAAATTAATGAAAGCTCGATTGCCACAATTTTTAAATTGACTAGATCTATAATATACGATGTCAATAGATTGAGGGTAGTTAGAATGAATGAAAATGGTAGATTGAGAATAATAATGGTGAATTCATGGATTTACAATGGTAAATGAAGAAAAGAGATTTTAAAAAAGGAGCCAATTGCATTTGCATAACTAACTTTATGCTATAGATTTGTAATGAAAAGAAGTTTGAAGAGAGCATAGACTATGTAGATATAGATAGGCATTTTTCTATGATAATGCTATGTTAAGCCTACTTACAAAATTACAATCCAAGCCTATACTCTCTCCTTATCAAAACCTTCATGCCGCTCACATACCATACAATCCAAATACTTCTTATGTAAGTGATCTCTCTCTAATCTTTTATTACTCTCTCTCTCCCTTGTGTTTACTCACTTTTCTAGAGTTAGGGTTTGTATATCAAACTAACTTGATTGTTTGTTGTTTATGATGCAAGGTGAAAGAAGGGATGAAATTGGTGATAAGGCTACTTCAAGTAAGTCGAAACTTCTTATTCTCAGGAAGTCCCTTTCCTTTCTATTTTTCCTTGTATTTATAGTTGTTTCCTACATTTTGTTGCTCTCATAACAACTTCCCTTTAGTTACAATGATTATATAGTGATTACAAACTAATTTGTTACATCTGCTATATTTGTTGACAATCTACAATTATCTAATGTATTACTTCAAATATAGTTTAGATCTGTTACTACTATTTAAATTGTGATATAATCCTTATATCTCTGAGGTACACATATCATTCGTTTACTTGTCATAACAATTTTCCTTTCTTCTTGAAATTCAACCTTACACTCAAGGTCATAATCAAGATAGATTGTCTTGAAAACATCGATGTCCTCCTAAGATGTCTTTTCAGTTAGTAAACCTTACCACTAAATTAGAAATCAGTAGATTTGCTTACCTCCTTTCAAAACAGTTCTCGACCTTAATATAAAAAGAGGCACTACTAATAGATAACTAGACATTGAATTAAGTAGCAAATCCAAACTAAGGTTTTGAGAACTAAAAGCCTATTTAAGTATAGAAACATGAAATATATTATGTATTTTACAGTAACTTTACTTCATAAGCACAATTGCTAATCTTTTTTAATATTCTAAACAGACCATAGAACCTCTTTGAAAGTTTATGATAAGAGTGTTGTGTCAATGATGTTTGTTTGTAGAGTTGAAGTTTAACATAAACCATATCCCTTGGTTGAAATTGAATGAAAGTTCTATGCTTATCAACATAAGATTTCATCTTCTATTAGGCCTGTAAAAGATGATCCTTTAAAGACCGAATAATCTTAGTCCTACTTTGAAGCTCCTCATCGACAACTTCAACATTTGATGTCCCACCTACATAAGGAATGAGAGAGGTTGGTGGTCTACCATATACAGCTTTGAAAGGGGTTAAGTGTACCCTTTCATGATAAGAAGTATTATATGCTAATTCAACCCACAGCAAAAACTTCACCTAATCTCCTAGATGATCCATTACATAAGCCTATAAATTCTGTTATATAGTGCAATTTAAAACCTCAGTTTTCCTATTAGATTAAGGATGATACACATTAGATAAAGCAACTTAGTTCCACTCAATTTAAACAACTCAGTCCAAAACCTACTGACAAAAATTTTATCCTTACCTAATGCAATCGATTTCGAAATACCATATAGCTTAACTATCTCATTCACAAAAACAGTAGCTACCTTAAAGGCATTAAAGTGGGAATTAAGTGGACCTAAGTGACAATACTTAGATAACTAATCCACTACCACAGAAATCACTATAAAACCTTAGGATTTGGGTAATGAGGTTACAAAATCCATGCTTATATCCTCCCAAATCCTCTCCAGAATAGGTAAAGGTGCAAGTTTCTTAGTTGAGGCCCTCAGAACATACTTGACATGTTAGCATTCTAGATACTTGCATACATAATCCTCTATCTAGGTTCTTATCCCTTCCCAAAAATAGTCAACAACAATCTTCTTAAAAGTCTTTAATACTCTAAATTGGCTAACAGTTAGGTAAATTGGCTAACAGTTAGGGGCATTGTACAATTCCCATGGTAAGGAAGGAATTATTGTATAACTAGAAACTAAAAATAGTTTTTGTTTGTAACATAATAAGCCATTCTTCCAGTACAATAGCTACTTTAGTTGTTGGCCTTACTCCAAAGCAATATTAATAGAAATAAATGCTAGCAATGTTCCATACTCTTCTTGGAGCTTGTCTAAGAAATCCATTTGAATGATTGACACACCCTGATAATTTGGTGAATCATATTGTCTAAATAAAAGCATCCGCAACCACATTCTCTGACCTAGATTTATATACAATTATATAACTGTATCTTAATAATTTTGTCAAAAACTTTTGTTGCTCGAGGGTTTGGATTACTTAAGTCAAAAGTTCTTTGATACTGCAATGATCAATTCTAATGATGAAGTGAGAACCTAAAAGATATAACCTCTACTTGCGAACTGCTTTTACCATAACATCGAGTTCACAAACATAAGTTGAGGCTTTACACAGATGAGTGGGCAACTTTTTGCTAAAGAAAGCAATACGCTTAGAATGTTAAGATAAAACAGCTCCAATCCCTGATCCTAATGCATTTGTTTCAACAATAGATTGTAGACTAAAATCTGGTAAAGATAGAACCGATGCATTACTCCACACATGCTTTAGTTACTCAAAAGCGTTGGTAACTTCCTCATTCCACTTAAATTCGTTAATCTTTAGTAAGTCTGTCAGTAGGGTAATTATTTGTTGCATATCCCCTAATAAAACATCTATAGTACCTAGAAAGGCCTAAAAAGGCACGTAATTACTTAACTGAAATTGGAATAGACCAATTCAATATTGCCTTTACTTTAAATGGATCTGGCTGTACTCCATATGATGTCACCATGTAACGCTAGTAATTAATAAAGTCTTTCCCAAATGAACACTTACTCTCTTTCAAATAAAAGGTATTGTCCAATAAAACTTATAAAACCTTGGAGAGGTGTTCAATATAATCAACCAAACTCTTACTATAAACAATGATGTCATCCAAAAAAAAAAAAAACACACAATGGCAAACTTTCTAAAATATGGTCGAAAATTTTGGTTCATTATCACTTAAAATGTGGCAGGTGCATTACTTAAATCAAATGGCATGACAAAAAACTCATAATATCCTTCATGAGTTCTACATGAGGTTTTCCATACATCATATACATGCATTCTTATTTAATGATATCCGAACCTTAAATCCAATTTTGAAAAAAATGCATGCACCATATAATTCATCAATAGTTGGAATTGGAAACTCATCTTTATTTGTAACATTATTCAAAGCATAATAGTTTGTGCAAAATCTCTAAGTACGATCTTTTTTCTTAATTAATAAAATTGGTAAGGAAAATGGACTATTGCTATGTTGAATAATACCTTGTTTAAGCATGTCTTGCACCTATTGCTCTTTCTCACTCTTCTAAAAATGAAGATAGTAATATGGTCATACATTAATAGGTAAAGTCCCTTGTACCAACGAGATTCTGTGTTAAATGTCACGAAGAGGTAGCAATGATGTTGGTGTATGGAAAACGTTAGAAAATCTACCCAATACTTAAGATATCTTAGTATTGTTAGCAATTTTAATGCTAGAATTATTGTGAAAAGCCTCTTGAGCCACCAATTGAAAACAAGAAGCCATTGCTTGCTTAACAAGAAGCCATTGCTTGCTTCTAAATAAGCCTGCATAATTGATTATGAGAAATAGAGATTAACATCATTAAGTGATCTCCATGTAGAGTAACCACTTGACCATCTTTAGTAAAGCTCATAGCAAGCTTGTCATAATCAATAATGATTGGTCCTAACTTCTAAAGTTACTATAGTTCCAAAACTATTTTTGTTCCTTGAATAGGAAGAATGTAAAATGTCTTGGAAAAATGAACACCATGAATACTCAATGAAACATCACTACAATATCCCTCACAGGTCAATTTGTTACTATACTCAACCATAACCTAAAATTGACTCAATAGAAATATAGTTAAACCTAAGTGTTTAACTATATGTTGTTTTACAAAATTATGGGTAGTCTTAGAATCCACCAAAATAGATACAGCTTTATTGTTCATTTTCCTATTAAAACGTAATGTTTTAATGAATGAGTTGCCTAATAAAGTATGATAACTAATTACAGCAAAATCTTCCACAAACTCATCTTGCAACTCTAAGTCACATTCAAGCTCCTCATATATATCTGCTCCTTTGTCATTATCACCCTCTTCATCATATAAAAGAATAAAAAATTGTGTTTTTAATTTACAATTGCAATGAAATTTTTCATTGCAATTATAGTACAATCCTTTTTTATGTCTAGCTTTCATTTCCTGAACAGTAAACTTTTAATTGGAATTGGCTTATGCCTTGCAACATTCTGTGCTGTATTCATAGTACTAGCAACTTATAGTTTAGAAAATTGTAATATGGATGCCTTTCTAGAGGGGCTATTAGAATTCAAAGTATTTATTGTAAAAACAAATTGCTCATTAAACTTAACCTTATACATTCTTGCTAACCAAATAGCTTTTGATAAAGAATCTAGTTTACTAATTTACATTTCTCTTCTAATTAATGGTTTTAACCTATAAATAAAGTACTTAACCAAAGAATCTTGAGAAATGGCCACCATTCTATTCAATCATGCTTTAAATTCATTTTGATGCTTTTGTATTGACCTCTTTTATCGAAGCTTATACAGTGCAACTTTTGGATCATCAAACTCAAAAGGTCCAACATACAAGAGTAAATCTTATAAGAAAATTGACCAAGTAGAAATTAGCCTATTGTTGTGCATCTATTGAAACCACTGCAACATTGCATCCTTTATAGCAAAAGAAGTAATTGTAATACGCTGCTCCTTTGGTATGTTATGAAATTTAAAAAATTGATGAACCTTGAATATCTATCCATATAGATCCACATTATCAAACTTAAGAATTTCCAACTTGATGCCTTTCAATAAATTGACCGAAAGTGAACTATCCATGTCAAAATGAGAAGATGATCAATTCTTGATGTTAATATTTAAATGAATTCCCTCTTAAGAATTCTGATTCTCATGTAATTATAGATTACCTACTCTATCAGTTAAAGTATGTAATTGCTCATTAATTGCTATTAATGTTTCTTCGAACCCTTATTAGCTTTGTTGCATTGTAAGTAACATATTTTTTATTGCTTCCATATCCATACTAATGGTTGATATCAATTCAGGTAGCATTACTTAATGAAAATGAGAGCACCAAATTATTAGGCTTATTTACTAAATTACAGGCTAAGCCCACACTCTCTCCTAACCAAAACCCTCAAGTTGCTTACATACTATACAATCTAAATACTTCTTATGTAAGTGTTCCCTCATCTTTTATTACTCTCTCTCTCTCTCGTGTTTACTCACTTTTCTAAAGTTAAGGTTTGTGTCTCAAACTAACTTGATTGTTTGCTATTTATGATATAAGGTGAAAGAAAGGATGAAGATGGTGATAAGGCTACTTCAAATAAGCCAAGACTCCTTAACGAAACTTGTTCTCAGAAAGTCCCTTTCCTTTCTGTTTTTCTTTGTATGTATAGTTGTTTCCTACATTCTGTTACGTTCGTAACAACTTCCCTTTAGTCATGACGGCTATATAGTGATTGCAAATAAATTTGTTACATTTGCTACGTTGTGTTTACAATTTACAATTGTTTGATGTATCTAGTTTAGATCTGTTATTATTTTTGTTTAAATTATGATATAATCCCTATATCTCAAAGGTGTACGTATCATTTGTTTACTTATCATAATAAGCTAGCAATATAGTATAATTATAAAGCTTGCTAAGGTACGCTATTATAGAACATTAGCAAGTTACTCTTATCTCTCTCCCTTTTCCAAGTAACGTACTATTGATCTGTTATTCAAGTAATAAGTTTACTTATTTTAATAAGATAGATAGTGTAGATTAAGTTTTACTAAATTAATTATTTATATTGGATGGACATTAAGTTTTTCAACAAAAACCCCATTTCCTTTAAGTCCTCATTCATTATTGCCTCCATACTATAAGCTTCCAATGTTAGTTGAAGATCGACACAAGTAGATGTCTATTGATATGAATAATAGGATAAGAATCATTTGCCGTTTGCAAATTTCATCCATGGAAAGTGAGTAATTTAGCTAAATCGAAGCAAACTCTTCATTTTCCTTGAACCTTAATGTGATAACTAAATTCAATTAACTATGAATATGTATGAAGATATCTTAATGCCACGCTTAGAATGAAGGAACGAAACATAATAAAATCGCGATTCTAAGTTTCATTTATTTTTTGTATATTTGAAAGTGCATTTAAAAAATAGAATCGTGATACTATGGGATCGGTAATTTTGATTTTAAAGGGAAACTCGATTCCATCTTTCAAAAGGCAAAACTACAATTCCATTTCTTCTTCATTAATTAAAATTACTTATCCACCGTTCAAACAAATTATGACATCTAATAACCAAACATATTATTTTATTAGTAGTATTTAGACTGATTAGTTCTTTTATGTTTGATATCCTTCTTTTCTATTATGTTTTCATTATAATGTGGAATTATTAAAATATTATTCTTGTCAATTAAGAAGAGTTTACTCTTTTAGAAGAAATGACTATGTCATGTATATATATATATATATAAGGGACTACCAGGAGTTTATATTTAACAATAGAGGTGAATATATTATTGATTTTTGTCTAAAATATATATCATCTAAATAAAACCTATTTCCAAGTAAAGAATAGACCCAAATTATATAAAATAAAAATTCTACTGCGTCTTTGAAATATTGATTATATTCAATTAAATCTTCCTCATTATTATCTTTTGTATTTTGAGACATTCAATTACGATCTAAAATATTTTCAACATTTAATAACCAAAAATATAACTCATGGAATCTTTCAAGAAATGTTATACAATCTATTAGGTAATTATAAAACAATTCTATATCTTGTTCATTTTCACGAAAAGGATTATAATCTACGGACATAAAATTTACAAGATTTTTCTTCTATTAATGATCAAGAATATTGATTACATTAAATGTAAGCCAAAGATAATTCTTATGAAAATGCTCTAGCCAAACTATAACACTAAACAAATATTGTAAAGCTTCAGCTTCTTTTTCCAAATTTTGTAGATTATATTGTTTAGACATTTACATAGCAAAACATATTATTAGTACCATTCACTATTAACTATATTAGTATAATACCATTCAAGAAATTCTATTGTACTATCCAAGTAATTATAACTATGAATATCAATAACAAATTGTGACATAAATATACATGCAAAATATAATTATAACCACCACATGCAATAGTGCCAAGGCTAGTGGGGTTTTATGTAAGTATGAAACCTCCAAAGGTGGTAATACCAACCGATTATAAGGTTTTAATAATTTAAATAAGCAAATATGATCTCGTAGAATTACACCCAAATTGATTGGAGATTCCCTACTCGAGATGTAATATAAAGAGAAGAATAAAAAATTGAAATTTCATTAATTGAAACTGATTTGTACAAAATACAAGGGCATAAACAGATATTGAGAGAAATATTGAAATATTGGGAGGTAAGAGTATTTTACCTTAAGAACAAAAGGAAGAAAACAATTATGGTTCAGAAAATAGGAAGAAGCAAACAATTATGCTTCAAAAAAGTATTTGATTGATTATTGAAAATAAGGTTAGTAGTAATGGAAAGATGTGAAAGGAGAAAGAGATGAGATTTGAGAGAGAAGAAGAGAGGCGAAGAGAGAAGAGATGGAAGTAGAGAGGATGAGAGAAGCAAAATAGGTTATGTGGTTTTTTCAAGGTGTATCCTTTCTACTTCAAGAGGTTTGATTATATAATGAAAGTTCCGACCATTTACTGTTATAAACAGTAGTATTGTAGCAGACAGAAAACTGTGGAAACAGTAGTATTGTGGTAAACAGGGTACTGTGGAAACAATAGTATTGTAGCAAACATATGTCAAATGATTGAGATTGATAATATTGTGTACTGTGGTACATATGTAGAATACCGTATTTCTACTTTATAGTGCAAAAAGCAACATTCATGAATCTCCTAAATCTATTCCATATCAATCATCTTCATTGGTATTTCCGCTGTGGTGAGATGTGGAATCCGAATCTGAACTTGATTCCTGAGTTGATTCATTGATATTTGCTAATGCCCTTTCTAGAATTTGTTTCATTTGGTTTGGAAAAGTTGCACTTGCCAGTGAAGAAATTAGAAACCCTCTATTATGATATTGTGGAGTTACAATTTTAGATGGTGGAGTCGAGGAATTAGTCTTGATCTAATTTAAAATTGAATCTTTTTCACACCTATTCTACACTTTGAAGCTGTCCCACCATTTGACTTTGTACATCCTAACTAAATTGATGGTATTTGACATCCAATTTGGCTTGTAATCAAACCACCAAGTCATGACCCAAGATATTCCAATGTGAACAAAATATAATATTTCTTTTTAAAAAATTTTCTCATGAGATGTAAGATTGTATTCTTTCAGGAAAGCGTTGAATCCATCTCTAACATTCTCATGAATGATTTCAGAAGTTGCACTAAATTGTTCCCACCAGTGTGTAAACCAGTTAAGAATATTTGAAGAAGAACAATTATAAAAAAATATTAACTAAGTATGTGATCTTTTTAGATTCATTTGATAAAACACATTCCACCATACCTGCTTATAATCATAATAATTATAAGCGGCTCGATGACTTGGTTGTGTAGAAAATGATTCTATATTGAGTTTTATTGGAGTGGTTGGATGAGTCCGCCATTGTTTCAGACTAATTACTCTCAATATCCTAGCTATAGAATAGCTGATCATTCCTTCCTTTTCAAAATGTTGGAATTTTATTGATCCAGTTTCAATCAAAATTTTCTCATAAAACTGGATTGTTTTGTAAACATCATATGGTATATAATAAAAGTCTTTTGTAAATATTTTCCTTGCAAATTCAAAGGGATCTTTTTCTGATAAGTCTTCTTCTACAGAGAAAACATATCTAAAAGTGGGTTTTATAAAAAATTTTGATCTTTGATTTACCAGTATAAATCCAGAAGTTACTGGAGTTGATATTTTAGTGAGTTGGAAGTTCTGATTTTTCCTCTGACTTTCTGTTGGTTGAGGGATTTCAGGTAACATTGGGGCTTTATTTTCTGATTGTAAGACTATTGAGATTTCTTTGAGCAAACTAAGGGTTGGATCCATATCAGCTAATTTTGAAAGGACTTCATTGGATTGGATATTAGGAATGGATTGATTATTTGAAGACACTGGTTTCAAGGTCCTAGGAGAGGATTCCTCTTTAATTGTCAATGGGGTGTTAGATGATTTACATTCATCTAACCATGATTTGATATTGGTTAATCCTTTATTAGAAGTTGATGAGATTTTTTCTTTTCCTTTATCCTTCTCTTTTTTGGGAGGATCTCTTTGCAAAAATTCATGAGTAACGAATTCAGGAAGAGAGTTTGAAAATCCATTAATATGCTCTATTTTAAAACCAAATACAAAAAGAATTGATGGCCATCTGGCAAAAATTTGTTTTGATGTAATATTTTTGACATCTTTTAATAAAACATTTTTAGCTGCATTATAATTAATTTGTAAAAGAAATTTCTGATTTAATAAATCTCCTTGAAATTTAGAAATTATTAAAACAATAGCTAAAATTTCCTTTTTAATTGTAGAATAATTACGTTAACAATCATTCTAATTTTTTGACATAAATTGAACAATGTATTCTTTATTATTTTGTTTTTGTTTTAGAATTCCTCTGAATCTTAAATCAGAAGCATCAGTTTCTACTACTTTTAGTAGAGAGGGATCTACTATATGCAAACAAGGAATTTCTTTAATTCTTTGTTTGATTAATTTTATTACATTTATATGTTCATTTGTCCATTGTGGTGGATTTTTCTTTAGTTTTTTATATAATGGTTACATATTATATTAAGATTTAGGAAAAAATCTACAACATAATTTAGGCTTCTTAGAAATCTTTAGAGTTGATTTTTGTCTTTGATTTCATTAGGAAACTTTTCTGTAAATTCTATAGATCTCTGTATAGGAGTTATTGTTCCATTGTGAATATTAAAACGTAAGAATCTAATTTTAGTCCGGAAAAGATTAATCTTAGAAGGTGAAACAACTAAACCATTATTTTTTACTATATTAATAAAAAAAAATTATATGCTTAAAATGTTGATCTATATTGGATGAAAATATTAACACATCATCTATATATATTATTATGAAATTAGTATAATCATTAAAAATTTCATTCATTATTCTTTTAAATTTAGAAAGAGCATTTTTCAATCCAAATGGCATTGCATTCCACTTGAATTGACCAAAAGGAACTGTGAAGGCAGTTTTATACCTATCACTTTCCTCGATCTGGATTTGCTAAAATCCAGATTTCATATCAAATTTTGAAAATATTTTGGCATTATTTAACTTATTAAGTAAATCCTTTTTATTAGGTATTGGATATCTAATCCATTTAAGGGAAAAATTAAGAGGTTTATAATTGATTACTAATCTTGGGATACTTCTTTCTATTTCTGCATTTTTATTGACATAAAAAGCAAAACAGCTCCATGAAGACTTACTTTTTCTGATTAATTTTTTTATTAAGTAAGTCTTTTATTTCACATTTACAATGTTTCAAGATTTTATTGTTCATTTGAGATGACCTAGCTTTTATTGGAATATTATTTTCATTAAAATCATTTTCATATGATAAAATTTATAATATGTGATTTTCGATTCCAAAATGCATTTGGAAGTGTAGAACAAATTGAATTTTTTATTTTTAATTCTAATTGGAAAATTTTCAATTTTAAATTTTTATTGTTAAGTTGATCTTCAATTCTTTTAAATTCTAGGTCATTTTTTAAATACATCAAATGATCTTCTTTGCATTATATTAAACAATTTAATTCATCATTCCTTAATTGGTTTATATATTTGGTTTATGGTTTTGTGACGAATTCGAATACAATTTCTTTTTTCAAATATTGTGTTTTAGTTTCATCTTTATCCACAAGAAATGGTTGGATTTGATTTATAAATGGTGTTCCTAAAATGACATTTTTATTCAAATTTTTCACAAATATAAAAGAAGTTTTATAAGAAGCATTGTTTTTTAATATTTCAACATTGGATAACTTATATTTGATGTATAATTTGTTACTAGATGTAGAACTTAGAGATTGGTTAGTTTTCTTAAAATATTTTGTTGGAATTAAGTCTTTTCTAATGCAATTTAAATCCGTGCTAGTATCAAACAAAGCAAGTGTTTGTAAAAAAAATTCATTATTAATTCTGATTGAGATATTAATTAACCATTTTCTTGTTGTTATTTGAACAAGATGCATTAAATAATTATCATTCCCAATTGTTGGTGAGATTTCTGGATCTTCTTCTTTTGAAGTTTCAAAATTGTTTTCTTGGATTTTTTTTTTGTTTAATTCAAGAAGTTCTTTTTGAAATTTTATTTGCATTAATTTTAATTCTCTTATTTCTTGTTTTTGAATGTTGATTTCATTTTGTAGATCACTAATTGTTATTAATTTCTTATGTTTTCTTTTACCTCTTTCAAAGATTTCATTAAAGTTATATGGCAATTTTGGTGTAAGAATTGTATTGGTTTTAAAGTTAATAATGTATTCAAAATTTTCATTATTATTAGACATTTGATCAATTCTTTTAAGAATCTCTTCTTTATCACTTGTTAACACATTAATTTCACCCTTTTCTTCAGCTGATGAGAATGAAGTAGAGTTCATGTCATTGACTTGGATTCCATCATCACAATCATTTTCTGATAAAGAGGATTTATTTTTACAAAATATTTGCAAGATATTTTCCATTGTTTGTTCATCTAAATTTAATTCATTAAGTTTATTATTTATTCTACAAAAATTTGTTGTATGACCATTTTTTTTTGCATTTATAACATCTTAGTTGTTTATATGATTTTCTTTTATATTTTTTATTTTCAGGTGATTTCTTTTCACTTTCTAATTTTTTAAATGATTTTTTCCTAAAATTTCTTTAAGGTTTTTTATGTGAACATTGAGGTTAATTTGAAGAAGTGTAAGGGAATTTTTTATTATTTTTCAATTTCTTATTGACAAAAGAAGGATCATATTGAGTATAGAAATCACTAAGGCTTTGGTATTTTAAGCGCTATTAATTTTTTAATTGTTTTTGTAATCTTATAGTATTACATAAATTGGTTCTTATTTTATTGACATATGATGCTAATTCCCCATATGACAAATTATCATAAGGAATTTCACCATTTTTTTTTCTCTTAGTAATTTTCTAACTTGTTCACCTATTAATTTTGGTAAACCAGCTAAAAATTTTTCTTTCCAAAAGAGTTGATTGCAATCATTTCTAAGAAAAACTCTTTGAAAGAAAATATCTTTATACTGTCTAAATTCTCCTAGAGATTTACACTTCATATTAAATAATAGATCTAAGAACTTCTTGAATTGATTCATTATTTTCATCTAATATTCTCCTATTGTCTTCATCAATTTTGCATAAAGTGAGGATATTAATTCTTTGTTTTTCAGTGAGATAGTTATCCTACCATCCTTTTAATTGTCCAGTAAAACCGGAGATTAAAATGAGCGCTACTTGATAATCAGTAACGTTTGGAACAGTTTTATTAGTACTTAAGAACATTATCATTTGATTAAGAACATTGAGAATTTTTTGTTTTGAATATCCATCTATATTCCATTCATATATAGATCCTATTGAGTATTTATTTTGGCAATTATTATTTTCCTCTTCAATTAGTATATTAGGAGGCGTTGTTCTCTAATAATACAACTTTTGTGGTTCTTTCTAATTGATTTTATTGACTTCATCATTTGATTCTTTAACATTATCTTTTAAAGAAATGTTGGATATTATTTCATTTATTGATTCAGCATCTGTTTCATCTAAAACATTATTTTTTTCTGAAAGGGTATTATCATTGATAATACCCTTTCAATTAGAGTTGGAGTATCTATATTTAGAAAATTTATTGGTTTTGAAGAGAAAGTTTCTTCTTTTATTGTTTTATTTTTGAGTATCTTTTTCCTATCTTCTAAGGTTTTTAAAAATTCATTTCTGGGATTTTTGGGCATTTTAAAAGGTTTGAATAAAGGTATGTTTTTATTGGTTTTATTTTTTAAGGATTTTTCACTTGTCTTATTAATTTCAATATTAATTGTGTCTTCTATTCTCTTTAATTGTTATCCTATTGTATGCAAATGCTGATTAGTATAATTATTTTGATTTATTATTTTTTTTATTCCTAAACCTTCTTCATCTGTTACATTTTTAAAAGGAGTAAGAGCTATTTGTACATTTTTATGAATAACTTTTATATTACTTAATGGTGGATGGTTTGATTCTATTATTTGTCCATCACTTAGTTTCCACTTGAAGCATCCATTAATTGTATTAATTTCTTTGGGTTTCAGATAATATTCTTCAAGCCATTCAAAGAAATATATTTGAGCTCTAATTTCTTTCATGAAATTATAATATTCATTTTTTATTTCCATTTTGATTTTACTAAATGTTTCAAAGTACCATTTTCTATTTTTTTTTCATTTTCGGGTGAATTGAATTCGTTATTTAAAAGTATTTTATCTGGTTCAAAAGGTTTTTCTATGACATTTAGTTCTGGATTACTTATTTCTGATAATGAAGGTTCTCCATGTTCTAGTTCATTTAGTTAATATACTGGTTAGGTTATACCAAACCTATTGTGAACTATTCTTGAAAGGGATGGATTATCATGAATATTTGATTGCCTATCTTACTGGTTATTAGATTATGTAGAGTATGGAGTGTAAATTATTGGTAGAAGATTTGGAAGGTCTACTGATCTTTTGGAAGAAGATGACATAGATTTTATTTCTAAGGGTCTATTTGGTTGATCAAAAGATCTTCTATTGAGTTGGATGGTGACTTTACAATCTGGATGTTGGATAACATTTAACGGTTCAGTATTGTATATTGGTTTTTTAGGAAGTGGGTTTTTTACTAAAAAGATGTGTCTGTCTCTTCATTTATATTTTTATACTAAAAAATTTTCTTTTTTTAATCCTTTTGTATCAATCAGTTCAATTGATATGATATTATTTCCGTTAAAATTCATCTTTATCATTAGGCTTAAGCAGGAAGATTATAAAGTCGTGTCTAATAACAGGTATGCGATAATGTGTCATAATTGTAAGCCTATTTAGTCTCTTTCGATGAGCTTAGGTATTTAATTATATGTCTACTAAGGAGACCGTTGATAAAAAAATATCTGTGCAATTTCCTTAGTCCTCACCATTCATTATTGCCTCCATACAGTAAGTTGTTAGCTTCCATTCTAGGTGTGAATGGATACAAAGTATATGCCTATTGCTATAAATAATTAGGACAAGATTTATTTGCAAGTTTCAAATTTCATGCATTGAAAGTGAGTAATTTGAGCAACTGAATACCGAAAAGGTCGGTTAGCTTTCAATTTGTAATTCTCATAAGCCTTAGACCTATACAAGAAAATATGAGGTCTTCCATATGAAATATCGCATTTAACAAAAAAAGAGATTCATTAGGTGTTAATACATATAGTGTATAAATATTAATTATAGCATCTAATTTTTACTTTTTAGAGGATTATGGACTATATTTTTATTGATATTTATATGTTACTAATCTATTTATGGATTATATTAATATTGTTATTATTTTTCCTACATAAATTATATTTATGATTGACCCCTAATTAACTTTCTAATTAGTTTTCACTACCTTGATCAAGGACCGAGAAGGCTTGAGTTTTTGTTACAAGTTTATTTTTCTTGAACTTTATTGTGACAACTATGTTTGACCAACCATGAAATACGTATGAACATAGTACTAATTTTTAGTCATGTAGTAACAAATAACAACCACATTAACTATGCTATATTGTAGTGAATTTCACTACCAAATTCCATTAGTGAGTTTATTTTTTAAGTTTTTAATGCATTTTTGTTATTTGTAAAATATGTAATTATTGTTTGTAATATGGTTGTTTCCTTTATGATGAAATAAAATTTATAAAGATGCCTAAAAGAAAAGAAGGGGCAACAACAAGTAATAAAATATTTTGAAGAATGGTAAAAGTTTCTTTAACCTTTTAGTATAAAAAGGGTTGTTAAAGCCCCAAGTTTCATTTTTGTGCTATCATTTTCGTAGATCCTCTAGAAAGACCTTAGGATTGAGACACAAGTAAGGCTATACAAAGTGAGCACTCTCGTTTTGATCACTATTTTAGACTTTACATTAATCGAAAAAGCCGTATTGTTATTATAGAAGCAATTGGATTTTGGGAATGGAGAGGTTGTGAGTGGGAAGAGCGAGTATAACCCTAATTTCGATAAAGTGATTTCATAAAAAAACAATAGATAAGGAATTGAATTGTTTATGATTGTGAATTCGTAGTTTAATTATGTTTTATTCAGATTTGGTGTCCATGGTGTGAATTTTGGATTTCTCCAAGCTATAAGCTTGTGAATAAGGTACATTTTAGCTTATGTTTTTTATTTTGTATACAAGAACAAATCTAAGTGTTTCAACGTTAAGAAATAATTAACTGCTATTGTTGTGGAAAATCAGTAGTGAGGACGTATTGGTTGTGATCAAGAATTGGGTTGTTGGAATTGATTAAATCAAAAGAAAGAGAAGAAAGAGAAAAAAAAAAAAGTAGTAATTGGTAAGAGTACATGACATGCATGAAGATGGGAGTATACAATGTATGCAAAGTACACACATCGTATACATGGGGTTAGAATACACGACATGTATTCTTATGTACATGTCGTGTATTTAGAGTGTAAGACATGTACATAACTAATTATACATCGTATATTTTTTGAAGGATACATGAGTTTGTTGTATATCTTAAGTTTTTATAGTTTCCATTTAATTGTATTTTTATAGATTAATTAATTTTTTTCTATTTTCATTATTTAGATATTATAAAACTATATAGGCAAACAAATCTATTATTACCTTCATAACTAAGCACATTAAAAAGGATAGCTAAAGACTTCTTATATAAACACTAGTTACTGAATTTTAACCTACCTAGTAACCTATCTAACTTATAAGTGTAAAGTAGAAATAGAAATAGAAATATGTAAAATGGAGAGAAGTAATTAAAATTCAAAAGTAGAGTTCTAAGGTTTATTATTTTTTATGATTGTTTCAGGAACATGAGATGATTCTAGAATTATTCATGTCATCACTGAATGAGGTACGAGATACTTATTTGTTGTTTGTGCTACTAAGTTAGTTGCTTAATTGGACTAATTAATTTTTGGACATTAATTAAATATGTGTTGCTTATACTTGGTTAGGCCTAAGGGATCGAAAGGACCGGTGATTTTGGTGTAACACATCGATGATTTTTATGCGACGGTGTCATGAGTGGAGTCTTGTATGGAAATGATTTAGGTAAATTTAGAATATTTCTTAGTTTTTAGGATATTGAGGAAGATTCAGCACCAATACTATATGATATTATATATATTATGTATGTCGAGATCGTGAGTATTTATATGTTGCTTATTGGATTAAAATAAATATAATAAATGAATGGTTGTTGTATTATTACAGTTTGTACTTGTATGTGTATGTTAATGGAAGATTGTATGTTCATGGCGCATGTGTATGCTGTATTTCATAATAAGTTTCAGCTCATTCATATTAATTTTTCAAATGCAAGTTTGAGTTGTAGGTGTATATATGTGTTTTGTCTCACGGTCTAACCCGTTTAACACACTTTTTAAGTGAGTTTGGGTCAAGATTTTTTAGCTCATATAAACTGAACCCCAACCTATTTAACCCGTAGGCTGCAGTAAGTTAGTTTGGATTGGCTTGATTAACACATTTACACCTTTAGTCTGTAAGCTAGTTCGTTTAACCTAATTTTTAAACGAATTAGAGTAAGGTTTTTAGTCCATTTAAAAAGTGAGTCAAATGAATCCTACCCATTTAACCTGTAGGCCAAAGTGAGTTAAGTTGGGTTAGCTCGTTTAACCCATTTGCACACCTTTAGTTTGAATAGGTTTTATAGGGTTGTGGTTTGAGATACAATAATCAAGAATTTCAAGTTGGGGAGAGGTGAATAGAATTTTACTTGCAATGATAATATTTGAATTTGTATAATTGATGTTTTATGATAAGATTTGAAAATACTTATTCATAGATTTATAAAATTTAGTTAGAAGTAATCCTAAATTATTTGAAGAGTTAAATTTTATTTAAATTATTTAGAGTTCTAACAATTCTTTTGAAGATTTTAGTCGATGTTTTCGCCCAATGTATTAATAAATGCTATAGATACATGGTAAGCTATAGCATACTTGGTTATGGGGCATTATAATTAAAGTGGTATCAGAAATTTGGTTATAAATCACTAGAAAATTAAGTAATTGATCTACAAGATGGTGAAATATGAAGAGAGTAGATAGCATAAGAGCTAAGTTCGAAATCATGAGACTAGTAAGAGCTGTTTGGATTAGGTGATATAAATGGTACGAGTAAGATATGCTTATTTTTATTTTTTGAGTATGATTATGCTATTTTATCTTTCTTACTATATTGTTTTATTTCATTTTGGCAAATTTATCTTATTCTTCCATTGTTATTATCTACTTCTTGCTATTTTTCTTCTTCAGTAACGAGCTTAGGATAAGAACCTATAGGATATAAAGTTTTATTGGAGAATATTAAGGGAGATGGTAAACTTGTCCCCTTAGTAAGACTATTATCAATTAAGATATATTTTAACTTAGGATTGAGTATAATTTAGACATAAAAGAACTAGGTGAAAGAAAATAAGAAAAAAAAAAAGAAAGAAGAAAGAGAGACAAGAGACTTAATACAATAACAACATCAAAATAATGACATTTACTCTTTCCCTTACCTATGTCCAATTACATTCAAAATACAATAAATTCATGATTAACGAAATAAAAGTATATATAATAAATTAGTAAATAAATAAAAAGTAATTAAATAACTTCAATTTTTATAAAAAGAAAACTTATAAAATCTATAATTTGAGCTAAATGAGAAAAAAAGAGAACTAAATAGGAAATATAGATCCTACACATGTTAAAAGCAAAAGAATACACCATGTACATTCCAAAAGCGAAAGTACATGCCATGTATATTCAATAAACATATACGCGTCATCATGATTGTCAAAATCTTGATTTTATTGTTCATTTGAATTGATAGAATCATATATAAAATCGTATAAAATTGTATAAAATCGATAAAATTTTATATTTATAGAATCGTATTTCAAAATTCATAAGTTTACCAAAAGTCTAGACATAAATTATTTTACATCTATTTTAACTAAAAAAAATCACAAAATTATAAACTCATAAAATTATATTATTGACTCATGGTTTTGACAACACACCATATACATGTTCAAAACATATAATACATACCATTATTTTCAATGTTGCCAAAACATGTACCATATACTTCCCCTTTTACCAAAACACAACCTATATTTCTTTTTCTCTTATTAAACCACATAATAGTTAGCAATAACATGCCAATAAATAAGAATAATGAACTAAAAAAAAGGCTATATAATAACAATAATACTAAGTAACAAATAATAATTATGATTTGCATCATAAAGAGATACATGACTTAAATAAATAAAGTATACATTGTAGACCATAAGTCATGCAATATACACCATATATAGTGTACTTCAAATAAACATACACCCTGTATATTGAATACATACCATTTACTTTCCCGTTTGCCAAAATACATACTATGTGCTTTTCCTTTTGCTAAACCGTGCATAATAAGTAGAAATATATCAATAAAGTAAAGATGACAAATTCAAAAATTTATACTTTATATAAGTGTCTAACAACAATAATGATACCAATAATAATAATAACTATAATAGTAAAAAAAAATGTAAATCATAATTATATGTGTAATTCAATATATGTACATTTGTAATCGGATTGATAGATTTCCTTTTTTGTATTTAATCTATGTCATAGCCTATCTTGTCAACTTCCATCCATTGCTTAGTAGTATCGTGTTGAGTCCATCTTAAGTCAAGTCAAGTCATCATTTACGTTCGTGTTAGAATCTTGGTTCGCTATCTATTAGCTTTGCTTAAATGTACTTATGATTAGCTATATGAGATATAAAATTCTTATGTAACTAAATGATGATTGAAATAAGAATCACAACCTTCGGCTAAAGTTAAAATTAATAGACAAAAAATAAATAATTATTGAAAATGATGAAAAATGGCGACAATAATTTAGATAAGAGATAAACCTAAAGAAAACTTAGTTAAACGAGATAAAATATACGTATACTATTAAGAGAAAAACAAGTAGTAACAATCAATATGGCTACAACAACATAATTTGTAACATAATAATTGAAGTAATATAATATTTAAATGTAGGAATATGCATGCATAATAATAGCATTGATAACCACATAATAATAGTAATAATTATTAATTTGGATAAATAAGGGAAATGAGTAGCTCAAGAGTGGAGTGCAGTAGTAATACAAGTGTAGGGACACGAAAACTATGGAGTTTATGGTTGATAAGAAGAAATAGCATATATTTTTTAAAAGTAACTTTAAGTTGATTTCAACTCTATTTTTTATTAATTTGATGTTAAATTGTGCTTAATTTGTTTACTTATCACTTTCTGAGGCTTTCAGAGCACTTTATGAAGTTTTGAAGTTCTTTAACTATTTTTGAAGTAATTTAGAGCAAAGTTATTGACCTTAGAATGAAGTGGAGAAAGTCTAGACAAGAATTGAGTAAGAAAAGAAGTTCAGGAAGGACCACGACTAGGGTCTATGGTTGTAGTCCCTATACATGTTTCTTTCGCAAATCTATTTTCTTTAGAATTTAAGTTTTCACTCAAAGAATGAGTACGAAGTTAGCCACTACAACCGTGTAGCTAACGTGTGGTTGTTATATGGTAAGCGAATCTTTTATTTTTGCAACATATCTTCTATTTCAAGACATGTGATATTCAATAAAACTTTTATTTCTGAAGCAAATATTTTATTTTAGGACATGCAATATTCAGTGTATCTTTTATTTTGTGAAGTCTCTCTTTATAAATATAACCCCACATCTATATATATAGATTCTTAGGTTAGTGTTTTCAGATAAAGCCCCATTTAGATAGGATTATAGTCTAAAATATTATTAAGGGTCTCTTAATCTATTTTCTTTTTAAGAGAAAATACAAATAATCTCCCTAAATTTTGACTTATATGTGAATTAACTTTTTGAACTTTCAAAGTGTGGTTTTTGAACTCCTTAACTTTGATAAATTAACAGACAACCCCTATAGATTGAGAATAATCTTTTGATTTTGGTGTGCAAATGCCTCTTAAACTTATCAAAATGTATTTAAAGATCCCCTAAAATTTGACCATAATGTGACTTTTTTTAATTAAAAAAGGAAATGACATTTACCTTGCTAATTTACTAAAGTTTAAAGGGGTAAAAAATCATATTTTGAAAATTCAAAAGGTTAATCCACACCTAAGTTAAAGTTTAAGGAGGTTATTTGCAATTTTTTCTTCTTTTTTTTTTTATGTTGTTTCTCTTTTGATACATTTTTAATGAATATTATTGAAATCTAGTTTTTTGTACAACAATTATTCTTTCTTTCTATGATTTTATTCTTTGATGATTTAACTATACCAAATATAATGTCTTCATTTAGTGTTTACTGTAGTTGTTAATAGGATGTTTGAGTTTATTGTAGAGTTATGAGGCCTACAATAAATAGACAAGTGTAATTAGAAAAGTTTTAATACGTTAAGAGATTAGGTATTTGATCTCTTTGGATTAGGGAAACCTAATAGTAGGATGCATATACTTCATATAATCTTGAGATACTTTATTAAAAAACGATGCAAGTAAAGAGGGTAGAGTTTAGCTAATTCAGAATCCAACTTCTGTAGAAATAGGATTAAAAATCTCTATAATCTAGAGAATAATTGAGATCAAAAGGTTGCATGAACTAAAGAGTAAATAAAAACTATTCACTAAAGATAATACCATTTTTACTTTAAATAATCTACGTTTATTTATGTTTACTTGTTAATTAGTTTAGTTTATTTAGTTTTGTTATTGTTTTTATTTATTTTATCATTCATATGTTATCATTTCTTATTCATATTTCCTAATTAATCACAATCATCTTTATATTAATAAGTTAGGTAATTAGATATTTTAGGAAATTGCTAATAATTAGGTTCTTACATACTAGTTCCCTGTGGGATTGACTCTCACACTTACATCCATTTTAACTATATTATAACTTGATTATGTGTACTTTCTTGACGCCGATTAATAGTTAAAGATGGTAAGTAAGAAAGAGACGAAGAAATGTGTGCTTCCCACCTTGGAGTTGTAGAATCACTTAAGATATCGCAAGAATCAACATAGGGCTTCTATTATTAGTCAAATAGGTTGTTAATCTGTTAAAATGTAACATGGATGATGAGAATGAAGTTTACTAAAAGGGAGTCTACATTATAGTGATGAAACATTGCGATTTGAGATGATGGAGTGAAATGTATTAAGGTTTGGTTGTTAGAGGCTAACAGAATTGTAATTAGGTTGTAAGTGGATAAAAAGTGGAACAAACAAGAATTATGAAGGTGGACATAGGAATACTTTAATATAGTAAAAAGAGAGAGAGTTTTGGGGGTAGGGATTTTGGAGTTATATGCATCAATAGTACTAGGAAGTAATTGCAAACTAGCAAGCAAAGTTGTCACTTATACATGGAAAGAGTTTAGTCTATATATTTAATTTGGAAGGGAAAAAAAAAATGAAAGTGGTGTAGAGAAAAATCTAAGGAGTGTAATGGGAGACATGAAGGCTATATAGTAAAGGAAATTTGGAAGCTCAAATTTTAAATTAGATGGTAACAAAATAAATAGCATGAGGAGAATAAAAGAAAAATTTGTAAATAAAAGTTGTATATAGACAGATTTATAAATCTTATTTTGAAAGATATTAGTTTGGAGACAATAGGAAGATTATCCAAATAAACTTGAATTCTTTGAGTTAAGAGGAGCAAAACGAACAAGGTATAATATGATTCAACTAAGGAAAAGTTATGGGAATTAACAAGACTTAAAAGATTTAATTGGATGTATAAATTCGGAAACTTATGGACAATATTGTGGAAAATACAAAGATATGAATTTTAGACACCTTATGGATTATATGGTGTTATGTAGTAGAACATAGACCAAAGAAAAGGAATGATCTTATAATGAGACAAATTCAAATAGTTGAATAAGAAAGGGTGATCTTAAGTTACAATGAAAGAAATTAAGATCTAGAGAAGTAATTTACATGAAAGTCAAGAAAGACTGTGAAAGTAAGTTTAGAAATTGCTTTAAGGATTAAGCAATTTTCGAGGAGAAAAGTTCTTTGAAGGGGAGAATATGTAATACCCCGTAAAATAAAAATAAATGGAAAAAAAAAGAACAAGAAAAAGAAAAGTCGGGGTTGTAATAAGTAATAAAATGATTTTAAGAGGGGTAAGAGTTTCTTTTTCAACCTTATAGTATAAAAAAGTTTGTTAAAACCCTAGATTTTTGTGTTATCATTCATGCAGATCCTCTAAAGAAACTTTAGGAGTGAGACACAAGTAAAGCTATACAAGGTAAGCACTTAGTTTTTATTACCATTTTAGATGCTGCAATAATTAGAAGGGAGTGTATTGCGATTGCAGAAGTAATTAGATTTTAGGAATGGAGATGTCACAAGTGGGAAGAGTAAGCATATCCTCAAATCCAGTAAGGTAAAATCATGAAAATAAAATTTATGATTGTAAATTCTTGATTTGATCATGTTATATTTAGATTTAGTGTCTATGGTGTGAATTTCAAATTTTTACAAAGGTGTCAAACTCTATTTTGATCTTTTTTTTTAATTTAATCTATATTAAGCCCAGTCCACTTAAATGCTTTTAAAAGAACTTTTGAAAATTAATTTAGAATTGCCAACTAGTAAAAATTGTGAAAAATAAAATTAAGGTTTTGAGTGGAAAAACTCTAATTTAGCTACTAGTCTATGAATTTTCTAAAAATAAATTTTTAGAAAATATTTAACAAGAAAACTGAGCTTAGAGATTAATCTATAAAGACAAAAGTCACCATGTGAAAATTAGAAAAAAAAAAACTAACTAAAGGGCTTTTATTTTTATAATTTTCTAAAAATGCAAAAAAATGAATAAAATGATTTATTATTATTTTTTATCACGAATTTATAAAAAAAATAAAAAGTTTTTCAATTTTTATGGTTACCTTAGAAGTATTTACATCTCCATTAATCAAGATCAAATCAACGTAATTTTGTTGTTTTTATAAAATTTTAGTATGTGGTCACTTTTATTTATAAAAACATGCCTAGTTTATGTTTTTCTTCAGTTTATTTTATAAAAGAAAATCTTAAAAAGGAACCCTAATTTTATTGCTAGATTTTAAAAAATTGTAAAAGAACCTAATTTTTTAAAAACCCAAATTAAGATTTTTTATTTAGAAAAAAAAAACCTTTTCTGTGTGATAAATCTTTTTTCCTAAAGAAAACCTAAAAGACACCTAATTATGTGGATTTTAGAAAATATTAATATTCAAATTCCAAGTATGCACTTTTCATGAGAGTGTACAATTTTTGTGGAAAATATGGATTTTACGGAAAATATGCAAATTTTTAGAAAAGACTTAATTTTGTGGAAAATATGAATTTTATGCAAGATTCATGCAATATATAAAAAAGATATGAAAAAATGCAACTTTTGCAAAACATGTAATTTTTGTGAAAAATATGCAGTTTTAATGGACTTATGAAAAATATGCAATTTTTATGGAATCGTGAAAAATATATGAAAATATGTATTTTACTCTTAATTCTAATCAAATATTGCAAAGCCTACTAGAATTCATTAAAGTAAGGACTAACCACATGAACCCTACAAATAATATTAATACTAACAATATTCGAAGTGACACTAAAGGAAAAGACTAAATGATAAAAGTATTATGGTGACATGCTAAATTAATTAATTTAATCCATATCACTCTATGCATGATGCATCTAAGATAGATAATTCTATGAATGTGAAAATATGAATATGACATGAGTAACACAATAAGGAAAAAAAAAATAGAAATGAAAATAAAAATCTAATTAGTGTGTGAAATCTATAACCATATAAGTCAGTAAACTATTCACTGCAATTATTGTATATTTATCTTTTTGTTTTTTTTAATATTAAGAGAACAAAATAAATAAATAAATAAACAAAAGACTGGAAAGTAACCCACCTCCTTCAACCACATATGGGTTGGGTTTGTCCTTCCCGGGTCACAGGTATAGGTCAAAGATAAGGAGGATATTAGCGGTCGCAACAGTATTGGATACAAAGCAGATGACAATTGATTCAATTATGGTCAGGGCTTTAATTGTGGCTTGTATCCAAGGGATTTAGTGTTTATAAACTTGAGAAGCTAAAAAACCTGAACTTTTAAACTTCAATCTAACTAATGCTTAAAGAAACATGCTCAAAATTGGTGTGTTTGTTTTCTTTATTCGGTCTCTACATGTTATTAGGAGTGTTGTTTTTCTTCGATTTTGTGTGAAATAGAAGAAATACTAGAGAGATAATTTGTATTTTCAAGTGCCAAGCTAGAGAGAAAAAGTGTTTATTATTTTGATTTTAAGAACTTTTTACTTGAAGTGTCCTCTGGTTTAGTGTGTCCTCTTATTTATAAAACACCCATAGACAAGATTTTAGCACTCTAGATTAACTCAAATTGAATCAAAAGTTTCAAGTGATAAAGTATGATATTGTGAATCTTCAAATTTGATCTGATTTATGTAAATCTTTTTAAGATAAATTATATCTATTTGAAATGCAGAAGATTTATATTAATTTTTCATAAAAATTAGTTGAAAAATTAGGTAAGATTTGTCTTAGAAAATTTTGGGATTTTTTTCCTTCATTTCTCCCCTGTTTTAAGCTTTATGGTGCCTATAAAGAAGATGGTGTGTGTATGATTCGTGTACGTTAGATGCCCCACGTACTAGTGTATGGCTTACACATACCGAGTGCAATAATGATGCTTAATCCTTTTTCTTTTCTTTTTCTTTTTCTTATTTCGATAATCCTACCTAACCTATAAATGTATGTGTCAACTAAACAACCTATTAAATCTAATGAACTAATTAAACTAATTGTTCCATTTTTTATATTAACCACTAATCTTAATAAATCAACCAAAAAATAAAATTTAAAAAAATTAAGTCCTAATGCATGCAACTATTAAATTAAACAAACTATTAATCTAATGGACTAACTAATTTAATTATCCTATTTTCTTAACCCCTTGTCCTAATAAACTAACTAACTAAAAAAATGTAATGTAAACTTAGCAAATTAGAACCAAATATATAGTAAAAATGGGGTGTCTACAAAGGGCTTCTGAATAAAGTATGTTTTAGTTTATATTGTTGATTTTGTGTACAAGAACATAATTGAGTGTTTTGATGTTAAGAACTAATTAATAGTTGTTGTGGAGAATTGATAATGAAGGATGAGTGGGTTATGAGCAGGAATTTCATTGTTTGAATTGCTTGAAAGAGAAGAAAGAGAAAAGAAAAAAAAAGGTAACTAGTAGGAGTATATAGCATGAGTACACACCTTGTACAGGAAAAAGGGAGTACGCTGTGTGTATAAGGTACACATGTTGTATACATGGGTTTAGAATACATGACATGTACTCTTCATGTATACATCATGTATTTGAAGTATGGAGCATGTACATAGCTAAGTACACACCATGTATTTTGTGAAGGGTACATAAGTTCACCATGTATTTTAAGTTTTTATATTGTCCTTTAAACTGTATTTTCATATATTAATCAATTTTTGCTATTTTGATTTCACAAATCTAACATTGCCTTAATAACTAAGTACATTAAAAAGGATAGTAAAGACATTTTAGATAAACCCTAGTAACTGACTTTTAACCTAGAAACCTATCTAACTTATAAGTGTAAAGTAAAAATGAGAATATTTAAAATTAAGATTAGTACTTAAAATTCAAAAAATAGGATTTCGAGGCTTATTATGTTGTATGATTACTTCAAGAGTAAGAGCTGATTCAAGAATTGTTCATGTTGTTGCTAAACAATATAGGAGATACTTGTTTATTATTTATGTTGCTATGCTAGTTGCTTAACTAATTAGACTAATTAATTTTCGGACATTAATTAAATCTATGTTGGTAATGTTTAGCTTGGCCCAAGGGACCAAAAGGATTAGTGATCTTAGAGTGGTACTCGATGATTTGGCACAACGGTATCTCAGGTGGAGTGTCACATGGAAATAATTTGGATATATTTAGAATGTTTCTTGATTTCTATGGTACTGGGGAGGATCCGACACTGATATTATCTAGTATGTGTATGTGCGTGCGTGTGAGCGATATATAATGTGTACCAGGGTTGTAAGTAGCTCTATATTGCCTGTTAGATGAAAATAAAGATAATAAATGGATGCTTATTGTATTGTTATATTCTATACTCGTGAGCATGCAATTGCATGATTGTATGTTCATGTATATGTGTATGTTGTATTTCGTACTATGTTTTGATTCATTTCGTATTAATTTTTCATATGTAGTTTGAGTAGATTCTATAGAGCTATGAATTGAAATAAAATAATGAAGAATTCCAAGCTAGAGAAAGGGAGATAAAATTTTACTTGTGAGGATAATATTTGAATTTGGACAATTGGTGTTTCATAATAAGATCTAAAAATTACTTGTTTATAGATCTATAAAATTTACTTAGAAGTAATCTTGAATTATTTGAAGAGTTAAATTTTATTTAAATTATTTGGGGTTTGAATAGTTATTTTTGGAGATTTTAGTAAATGTTTTTCCTCGACGTATCAGTAAATGTTCAGGATACTTAGTGGGTTATAGTATACAAGGTTGTAAGGCATTATACCTTTATGAAATAAAATTTATAAAGTTACCTAAAATATCCTGTAGGAAGTTACAAAAACATAAGTATGCATTATTATATACTTCCAATCAATGGCTTGGACATAGATTAAACTTCCTTATTTCATCTTTCGATATACCTTTTTATGAAATAATATTTGATTTGTCTGGATTGCATAAAATAGTTGGATACTAGTGACCTTAAATTTTGTCAATAGAGATTTTTAGCCTAATAGATTCTTGAAACTAAATTATAATGATTTGCAAAATGGATGATTGAAACCAAGATATAGTGATTTGTAAAACAAATAGAGTGAAAAGAACTATTGTAGGTTACTCGATGGAATTACTTTAATACTTAAATCAGTTCCTGAGTGATGGGAAAGTTAAGTAGAGTTTGGGGATCTAAATACTTGTGTACTTACTTAGTCAAGGAGTGGATTGAGAATATTTATAGGCTAATGACCATCCCGTAATATTAGTAGCTTGCGACCTATCTAATTTGAGATTCTCTTTGGGGATGGTAAGATTTTTCTTTCTTTCTTTCTTTTTTTTTTTTTTTTTTTTTTTACACGACTAAGGATTAAATGGCTTGGATTTTACACTTCTCATTTTGCATTTAATGCATTATGATTGTTGTATAGTTCGACCACTTGTCTATCTAACCCACATTCAATGATTAGAGTAATCATATAACGTGATCACATTGCTTTCAAAGGACCTAGTATTAGTAGGTTAGCCACAGAACAAGAGGGATAAAGTGTCCATAGTTTATCATTTTGAAGCTGAGCTTAAAAGATTGGCCACCTTATAGGTTAGTTGAGCAATATGTCAAGTAAGGTGCTTATAGCTTAAATTGGTGGGCTCGTCCTAGGTTTGGCATTGGGCCTTGACTTTATCAAGCCATAAGACTCAAATTGAAAATTAGCATCAACAGATACTAAATATGATCTTTTTAATTAACAAATTATATTAAAATTTATATTACAAAATGATACAGCATAACTAATTTAGTAAGTTAGACATTAAATGAAAAATAAATTAAATCTGTTTTATAATGCTAGTGAAAATAAGTGATGAGACCTATAAAATAGATTCTTATAGTGAATTTATTAAGAATTTAGCAGTGAACATCAAACACTAGAGGTGAACATATTTATGGGAAAGATTTTTTGAAAAACTGATTGTAGTATGGTTTGTGTAAATCAACTTTCATTTATAGGAGTGATTACAGAAGGAAAACTTAAAAGAATGAACATAAGAAACTTAATAAAAAGGAAGTTAAATCAGAACATTGAAAAGTAGAAAATAGAAACTTCTAGCTACCAATAAAATCGGCCTAACCTACGTCTACAACAAGGTGCCTAGATTTTTGCTAATGATGCCAAAAGTGGCACTCTCAATGGTCAATGCAATAATAATATCTTCAGCTAGCTAGGTGTAGTTCTTCAGCTAGCTAGGTGTAGTTCCACCTTCCTTGATTCTAATTATTGAAATAAACAAGTAAAATAATTTATCGTTCCCAGTACTTGATGCTTATCCATTACAATGATCACACATTAAAAAATAATTCTATTTCTTACACGAAAGATAAAATGATTAAACAACGAAATTTTAAACCCAAGAAAGCTAAAAAATTATTGATTACATGCTTCAATGTTGAAACAATTAGCAGTTGGTTCCAAAACAATTATTTTCAGTTAATTATGTTTCTTGCAGAAATTATAATCATCTAAAATAGAAAATTCAGTTTATCGAAACGCACCCCGCCTGTTTCAAATTTGGTTTTCTTTAGAATATATGAAAATTCCTACTAAAATGTTATGCCCACAAAGCCTCCACTCCACTTAAGTAGGGATTAAAGAATATGTGGCACTAGTTGTATAGTGTATAGATATTCTATCGATTATTTTTTTTTAACATATATATAGAGTAAAATGAGACCTATTGTATGTATTTACATCGTTTTATTTATTGTTTCAATATAAGTACATTCAGTTACTTTTATATAAGAGTTAGAAAATTATTACCGTGTTTAATTTATTGAAAACGAGCGCTGCCAAAAAAAAAAAACAATAATTACCTTTCTATGAAGGAGTAATTATTACCTGATGGTTTATTGACATATTTCCCGTACTTTATTTATCGGACATTATTTTAATAGTCAAGCACAACCATTATAAGAACACATCGCTATTTTTAGATACATAGCTAATATACTGTTAACTTCAAAATATGGTTAAATAAAATAATCATTATTATTATTCATTTATATAAAGAATTACAATTTTATTGTTCTATAAGTGAAAAATTATCATCTTATCCCAAAAGTTAGAGATCCCATAAAAAATATATATATATATTGGACAAAAAAAAAAAGAATAGCATAGTAAAAGTTGTTTTAAATTGGCATATTAATATGAATAAGATGCTAAGAAGGATAGGTATTAATGTTGAAAATATTCAACAAAAATTATCTACTATTAAGATTTGCGAAAAAAAAAAAAAGCTGAAGAAAAAATAGATGGACTTCCTTATTCTTAGTTAATCCATACTCAACCTTTGATGTTAAAAATCTTTGTTAATCGTGCCGGTAACCGATGAAAACCAAATGAATGATTCCACATAACTGTGGACGGATCGATGTCTTCTACCTTCTAGTCATTAAATAGAAAAAAAACTGAAAAATAAAAAGGACCGGTAAGAAACATTAAGAATATATACAAAATTTGGGCAGACCGCTCGACAGTTGCCACTTGCCACTCACTTCAATTATAATCTACAGAAAATAAGTTGACTTTTCTTTTTTAAAAAAATACGGAAAAGGAAAGGAAAAAAAAAAAACACAAAACAAGAAACAACAAACTCCAATTTCTAACCTGTAATTATTAAAAACAAGAAAAGAAAAACTTTCTGGCTACGGATTATGATTGCTATTCAATGAGTCAACTCGGAGTGAAAAGCCAGCCCTACATAGTGGGCATATAGACTGAGTCAAGAGCCACCGATCCACACACTCAGAGTGATAACAATGTCCACACCAAGGCAACACTTTCACTTTCTCACCTTCCTCAATCACTCCAAGGCATATGCTGCACTCTTCAATATTCTCTTTCTCTTTCCTATAAAGCACGATGGGAATTCCGGCTATCGCGGCTGCGTCGAGGCCCTTCTGTCTGGTCGGCGCGTGGGGTAGGTAAGGCGGCGCGTGGGGTGGTGTGTGAGTAGTGAAGGTGATGGGAAGGCGTTGGATGGTGCAGACCCAACGGGCGTAGAGGAGGAGAAGGGTGAGGAGGAGGATGATGGCAAAGAGGACGACCGCGTAGAAGAGCGTGTGGCCGCGGATTTGGAAGTTGTGGTCATCGAGCTCGGAGTACTGCCAATGGAATGGCTGTGACGGTGAGGATTGGGATGCCATGGAGGAAGATATTCAATTTTTTTTCAAGGAAAGGTAGGTGATCGACATAACATGATGAATAATAATATTTGTGGCGGGAGAGCGGTAATGGAAGTTGGGGAAAGAGTGAGAGCAGTACTTATTCCCTAACAATATATAATATCTCTCCCTTCGAAAGAGATTCAGTGGCTAATATAGGTTGCCACGTATGTATATTATATATATATAAAATACAATATGTAACTGTCAGTGACAGATTTTTTTATAAAATTTACCGTATACATATTACTATACGTATATATATACATACATTCAAGCACTTGACACTAAATCATTCGTGATATTTTTGGATGGCTTGGTAATCATGTGAAGGTCACATGTTGAAATTGGCAGTTGGCATGGTGAATGTCCTTTCTATCTCTAATTTCTTCTTTTCCACCCTGTATGGTGTAGTCATGTCCTCTTCAATCAATACACATATTGAGATAAAAGAGGAAAGAAAGAAATGACATTCATATTTATAGTATTTTTTGTTTATAAAGTAGAATAAAATAATAATAAAATTACAAAATTTTCAAGAATAGAATATAAAGCAATAATTATTTCTTATAGTATCGTTTGTTTACACAAATTTTATGAGATTAGACTAAATTTAATAAAAGTTTTTGTCTATTGCTAGGTTTACCATTTTAGCTTGCTTATTAGATAAAAAAAAAGTTTCAAATGAATAAACAAAATACTCAAATTTTCTCCCACAAAAAATATAATATAAAAGTTAAATTAATTAAAAAAAACAAATAATTTGAATCTTCAAGATACTCTTGCACAATCATTTTTTTAATCAAAAAAAGTAACAATTGTTTTTTTTTTCCTTTGCTTCTCTTTGCAACAGCTCTACTCTTGAACCTTATTAAAGAATTACGATTCTTCATGTTTAGTAATAATAATGCTATAAAATAGTCATCTTACTGAACAAACGCAAGATCAGGTCTACAAGTAGCAGGGCACAAAAGGGCCTTAGCCCTCTAAGCGTGAGAAAAAACTAATTATGTAAAAGTATTTTGAACGTAAAAAGTGTGTGTTATATTTATATTTTAGAGTATAAATATTATCCTACAATTTAATATAGTTTACTAATTAAGTTTTTACTTTTACATCCATAACGTATGAGTTAAATTCTCCTTAGAGTATTATTTTATTTCACAAGTTGCATTTATTATCTATTATAAATGGCTTTCATTATATTTTATCTTTTTTATTTTTTAAAATTATTAATAAAATTAAATTCCACTAATAAATAACTCTCTTATAAACAATAATTACATTGTTAATTCTAGAAGTCTTTTGATAAAGTCATTATAAAGAAATTATTAAATACTATTCGTTATATTATGTTCTCCTTTTGCATTATACTGGTAATTTTTTGTATAAATACTTCTTGCAATTTATTTTTTCTTAATAACAAAATTTACACGAGTTTTTTGTGTTGATTTTATTTTTATACAAAATTGATAAGTTTAATTTAATTGATATATATGCTGCAAAGAAAATAATAAAAGGTTATTTTTCTAACCTTTTGCAAAGTAAGTAAAGTACCAATAATCAATTCATAAAATAATTTTAGATTTTTTTATTCATTATTAAATTGTAATGTGAGGTACATTTTTTTATTAACATGCCTTTCGTGTATATAAGATGCTTTGAAATTATAATAATAAATAGATATTTTTTCACATAGAATTCTAATATTAATTTGAATAATGTGAGTCTTCCCCTTTCATACAGTCTCACAACTTTATATCCATTCCTGTTGTGAAGTTAACTCAACGTGCTATTAGGAAAACTTTATCCCTTTGATAGCAAGAAGTAAGTGAAAGTTATTAATATAATTATACCATGTTTAATGTGTAGATATAATACAAGATTTTTATATTGTCTATCGTATATTATGTAATATTACCACATACTAGAATGGTTGAAGTAATTAAATCCACAATAGCTTTGATTAAGATAAGGTTGATTAAGGGTTGAATGGTTAGACTAGTTGAAAGAGGATCATTAAGTTTCATGAATATCATATATATTTTAGTTATATGTACATAAAATATTGAATCTAACTAAATCATCAACTCAAATAAATCAAAACTTGTCTACAACTAAACCAATTTAGATGGAAATAACAGAGATACGATTTGATAGAATATATGTATGAATAAGCTAATTAACTTAGAGTAAAAAATAAATATCAAACACAAATGACTGAAATAGACATTTGGATCAACGGCTTGATCAAATATCACTAACTAAGCATAATTTTTTAATTCCAAGCCTTATGAACGATTCCTTATATATCCAATGGCAGTAATTGAGAAAAGGTAGATGTTTACATATATTTAATAAATATTATTTTATTATCTTACGTAATATGTAACACCATTTTTACTTTTCCTTTTTTCTTTAATATTTTCAAAAAAGAAAAGAAAAGAAAAGCGTGTATTATGACCTATGTAACCTATCTAAGTTGTTAGGTTGTTATAATCTAATGACATAAACAATCATCTCTCAATGGTATATAACAAGTTTGATTCTTTCTTCTCTTAAAATTGTAGTATACAGTAATTGGCAAAAAAAGAAAAGAAAAGATATGGATTATTTATCTAACCATCCTGATTAACTAATTTGGACGATCTCCACCAATACGGTTTCTTGGGATTAATTGATGCTTCTTATGCTAAGGATTACATGTGGACTAGTTAAATGTCAAATTAGGTTTGACCATATTGAGAATGATGGTGTCACAACTTAAGGGTGTGTCAGGACTTGAGGGTGCTAGTCGTGACAAGCACCGTATATTGTATAAAGGACTATAGATTGATTTTCCTTTCAATCAACAACCCTTTATGTGATATACAAAGCTACTATTACAACTAACAACTCAGAGTTATGCAGGCACAAATAATATCGCAACGTAAATATTAGACTTATAATTATTAGATATATATGATACATATATAATACAATATTAAGTCTCATAAGAAACTTTTAATACAGATGATTATTTAATAAGCTTTCAAGTTAAACTATAGTAATAGTATGTAACTCTTGCCTCTAACCTCACACGCATACCTACCAGTAGAGGATTCACTGACCTTAAGCATCCTAGTAAGCTATGGGAGTATAAGCTAACTAGCTTAGTAAGATCTTCCCTCCACCATAGAACAAACAAGTTATACAATAATTAATTTCAAACATATAAATGTATGAATAATTAGTATGTCATACAAATACATGTAGGTGTTCAGGTATTAAATACAACTCAAATTTAACACTCTCTGAAATAAGGGTTGGAGTATACACAGCACCAAAAAGATCCATGTATTATACTAGAACTTATATAACAACGAAACTTTGTGTTTCGTATTAAAAAACACAACGGTATATTCATTTTCAATTTTAATCAAAACTTAGTTTTAAGTATGATTGTGAGTAGGTTCTTACAACCCTAACTCACCCTTAAACGGAGGCCTCTAGACTTGATTCTTAATAAGGCGGTTGGTGCCAGTAAGGCGGTTGGTACCTTTAATGTGTAGTGTTCTCACGGGTCAAGGTAAGGTCATATAGTACGCATATATTGTATTAAAACACTATAATCATAATTAATTAACCCCTGTATGGCCTCTCATTACCTCCGTATGATGTGATGATCGAAATTAGTTATGCAATGCATAATTATGCATGTTTCGATTTAGTTAATTTAAGTCTGATAATGTTAAGTCCCTTTATTAAGTGATCAAATAAAATCGTAGACGGATTAATTCATATAGAATTTACTATAGAGTAAACAGTACATTATCATACTTTAAAGTAATTTCACTATTGACAAACAATATCATATACAAGCATAATCCAGCCTCACATATAATTCAATTATTAATAACAAATAATATTCATTATCTACATACACAAGTATGTATGGAATCATTAGGAATACTCATTTAGTCATTCTTAAAGTCAGGGATCGGAGTAATCTATTAGTAGATCAATATCAATCTCGTGATCACCTAATATTGAGGAAATACGAAAATTAGTAAGTGTTTGAATTAAATAGCTAAATTATTATTATATTCAGTACTATTTACCTAAATTAGCTATTTATTTATATAAAATTATCAATTCGAGTTTTTTCATTAATTGTGTATAACTTTTTCAATTTAATTTGGATTTTTATAAACTTATTGTCTATTTTAATCGTTTTTAGATATACTTTTTCGCAGTAGGATACGTTTTAGACATTATAACTCGCAGTTTGGATCATGATATAAAAATATTATAAAATTTATTATTTTAGCTTAAATAATTATAAAATATTATTTTAAGTTTTTCTTTGTATAATTATAGTTGAATAAATATTCATTTTTAAGTCTATTTTACTATAATTTACTTATTTTTTGTTTCTAATTTGGAGGTTTAAGACTTTTTAAATTCATTTTTACCACTTTATTAATTTTCTAATTAATTAATTATTTTATTATTATTTTTAATTACAAATTTCATTAAGTTTAGTTAAATGTTGACGTAGCAACATAGGGGAACGCTATGTGTCACTTTCGAATTTTTGTACTTTTTTCATCTTTTCTTATTTTTGTATTTTTATGTCATATGCATATATATATGAGAATAATATTTATTATTCTATTTTACTAAATTTTATAAGTTAAATATTTCTTATATTTTTTTAAGGTTATGGTATATATGTATATATTTATATTTTACTAATTTACTTTATTTGTTAAGTTAATATTATAATATATTACATATATACTATTCACATATACCCATATTTCTACATATACCATACTATTCATATACGCATTTCTATATGTATAATATACTTATGTACTATAATAACATACCCTAAATATATTGTATATACTATATGTATGGGTATATATATATATGTAATTGTATTTTTTTATTTTATACATATACATACATATACGATTATATTACTAAAATACTTAATATACATAGTATTATACATAAATACATATGCATATGTATCACGTCCTTATATATATATATATAATCTATGTAATAAAAATACATTATATATATACACTACGACATACATGTATACATACCAAATATATATACACTATTATACTTATAGTATACTATACTAGTATTTTGTATTTTATAATTATATATACATATTTAAGTTATATATATACATTATACATGAATACATATATATATATATGTACATAAACATAGTTCCTTATACTAGTTATTTGTAGAAATTATTATAACATGTATAATATACATATGAATATACTCAAATATCTATACACATATGAACATACATATACGAAGAAATATTAAAATTACACATTAATCCTAAAATACATGTATGTAAAAGAATATACAAAGATGATTATTACAAAATACACATAATATACAAAATAAATACCCTTCTTTTGGAATATTCTTGAATCAAAATCCCCAAGCTTCTTCTTCTTGGTTTTTTTCTTTTGAATAAAGTGAATACTTCACGGTTTACAAGAGAAAGAAACAAGAGGATTTTGTATGTGTGTGTGTGTGTTTTTTTTTTTTTTTTTTGCATTTCTAGATGTTTTACATAAGGACAAGAGCTACTACATTATGAGGATAAAATAAAAAATAATAATAATAATAAGAGAAGGAAAATAAAGGTAAGATATAGTATTAATTTAGATTATACATGATCTTATCTCCTTTTGATTTTTATCTCATCTTTAGTACATGGTAAAATTAATGAAACAACACTTGTCCTAGTGAAAATTTCCAAAAGTTAAGAATGTGGCAAAGAATGGGGATTAAGGAAAAAGAGGGAAAAGTAAAAAGAGGGAAAAGTAAAAAGATTAGATTTTTTCAAATACAAAAATTATAAATTTAGTATTTATAAAATAATATTGAAATTTTACAAAAAATTATTAATTTAATTATTGCTCGTTACGTTTATAATATTTACGAGTTATTCTAACATGTTCGTTAAAAATTTTATACAATTACGTGTTGTGATCAATAATTATAATCGATTAAGGTTTTATGACTAATGAGTTATATTTATTTATTTTATAAGTTTAAAATTATAGTTTTAGGATTTTCGTCAAGTTTAAGTTCGATTTCGGGTATTTATACGTATATTAGATTTAGTGTTTTTGTACGCAATTTAGGTTTTGATTGAATTGGGTTTTTATTGTCGATACTCTATTCGATTTTACAATTTAATAAAATTTTTATCTTACTTAATCTTATTGACTCATATCATTATCTAAAGTACTTGGATCTAATTTAAGGCTTAAACCACTAACTGTATAGGATTTACAGATAATCTTAACAATTATCTTTTCATTATCTTATATATAAGTTACATCTTCACTATACCTTTATCACCAACAGCATTGTGGGAGTCACTATTATGATTACAACACTACCACCATTATATATATATATATATTATATTCGAGATTTTTATACAATCAAATACAGTAGATAAAAATGGGAAAAAAATAGTATAAACAAAAGATGATACTTTAATGACTTTTACCTATTAGTAGAATAATTTTGAAAAACAAAACAAGATACAATAGCTATTAAGTTCAAAACTTCTCCATTTTTCTTTTCCTTTGACTTGCCTAATATAAACTGCTTGACAATAATTAAGGAAATATATTTTCTTCAAAAGATATCGTGAAAAATATTTTGAATTCCTATTAAAAGTGGGGGAAAAAAGTATAAATCAAATGCATGCATCAACTTTGACCAAAATACTAGCTCGATTGGTGACAAAAAATTAGGGACCTGAGCATGTTGAATTTTAAAATTGAATGCTATTGAGTAAAGTTTTTGAAAATAAAAGGACTTATATTTATTTTGAATTTTACTAACAAAATATTTAAAGGAAAATAGAAATGACACATACATTTGTTTTTCTTATTTATAGAAAAATGTTTGCTCTTTAGTTTTTAAGGCTGTTCTATTCTTGGAGGTTTAAGTATTTGTCTTAAGCAATTAAAACATCATGATTTCTTCTTTTAAAATCCCTTTAAAGTGTATATCTTCTTTCTATTTTTTTAGAATTTCTCAATTTTTATGACTTTCTCCCAATTGATTTTTCCTTTTTTGGAACTTGGAAGATATTTTATTTATTAAGAATAACTTTACTAAAAAAAATAAATTTACTTAAAGCTCTAATTTTTATTCTAAAATATCCCATTTTGATTGAAAAGACCCCGTTTCTTCTAGAAAGACCATTTTTTTAATTAAAAACTCTAAGTTTATGCATTAACTCTAATTTTGTTTTCAAAGGCCTTATTTGTCTATAAACCTTAATTTTAATCAAAATTTAATTTTACTTTTTCCTAGAAAAGAATGAGGAAAAACAACTAATTAATTAGTAATTTTACTTTTTGGACTTCTTATTTTTTTTCTTTAAAAATTATTAATTAAATAATCAAAGTTGAAAAAATTGAAGAACACGATGAAGAATAACCCAATTTGCCAAAGGGAAGAGGAACTTTGTTGGGTAGCTTGTAGTGGTTGTTGACACCAATACATTCAATTGATGTGGATGCTTACATGGCCATTTATACATACATACATTAATTAAATCAATTAAAGAAAAAAAAGATAAAAGGAAAAAAAATAAATAAAAAGAAAATTTAGTTAAGATCATTGCTGACCACTTAAGAGTGACAAGTAGCTGATAATCTATTTTTAATGGTTTATGTAAGTCAACTTATTGTGGCTGATGGATACTCATCACTAAGGATATGAAACCTAGATACGATAGATTCGGATATAACATGACATGATTTAAGTAAGTTAGCATATGATAAAATTTGACATGAGATACAAACGGGTCAGATCTATTTAAACACCACTAAATATGTGTCTGGGTTTAAGTCAATCTTTTATACTTGAATACGGGACACATGATATGCCATATGGCTTTCCATATTTTTCATTTTGTTACATCAATTATTTCTTTCAAAGTCAAATATCTTAATTAAAAGTATAATATACTTTTAGCTATATATTTTTCTTATTGCATTGTAATTTAAATGGGGAAAAAAATGAATTCACTGATAGATTTTTTTATTATTTCTCTTTAAAGTTCGATAGGTAATATGAAATTTCAAAATTAACTCAAGTAGTAATATTAATATTCATTTAATTCATGATTTTACTTAATTTAATGATATTATGTAGCTTAAATTTAGTAATATTATGTACTTTTCTTGTTGCATTGTAGTTTAAGCGAGCAAAAAACTACTAACTCATTTATAGATTCCTTAACTGTCTTCCTTGAAAATTTAACAAACAATATGATAAATTTGGAAATTAACATTGGTAGTAATACTAATTTACATTTAATTCATAGTTCTACTTAATTTAGTGATGCTATATAACTTAAATTTTTGGACTTTCTATATTTGGTGAGATTTTACTTTACTAAAACTTTTATTTGAATTGTAATTTTATATTAAATATGTAGATGCTATGTCATTTTTCTTTATAATATTTAAATATTATTTTTTTCCTTTTTGTATCTATAAGTATTTTATAGATTTGATTATAACTTTTTAATTGATAAACAATATTAAATTTAAGATAAACAAGGTATGGCATAATAATACAAATTATCAGCCCTAATATAATAGGTCTAACTTAGACATGAGACATACTAAGTCATGAGTTTAGGTTTTTATACATGATTAATAAATGGGTTATGTCATAAATTTAGGTTTTTTGGATATGAATTTATTAAGATATAGAAACGAGATATGATATGATAATATGAATTGTTAGCTTTACTCACTACCTTATGGGAGTCAGGCAATACCCTTAAAGGTGATGGGTGATCGATTATCAATCTCAAGACTTAAAAAAAAAAAGGAAAGAAAAGAAAAGATAGAAAGCCTCTCAAGCCCTAAGCTTTTAAGTCCCCTCCTTTTGGGTTTTAAGAGTGGTAGCCCACTACCATACTATCACCATGGGTGATCACATTATCTATTTTCAAATATGATTTGCGATCCATAAAAGAAAAAAAGAAAAAAAGGTGATCGTTGCTACCCATAACCTCCTATGATGTGACCATCAACTAGTCTCCATTTGTGGGTGGTCGACGATAGCCTTAAACCTTTTTTTTTTTTTAAATTTTCTTCTTTTTCTTTTTTCTTTTATTTTTTAGTTATTCTTTTTAACTTTAGTTTTATTCATTAATTGAACACATGGATAAATCACCATATAAGCATCGATATTAACTCATTTTCCATATGGCATCTTAGTTAGCAAAACCAAAAAAAGAGGGCTCATGCTTCTTTTAAGAGTGATAAGTGCTGATTTTTGATTAAATTGGCATCTACATAGTTTGCCAAATTATTTTATTTTATTTTTTTGGAGTGATCGCTATAAGTTTTTCATAGAGAAAGAAGAATTTTCTTTTTAATTTTTAATAATAAGGCAAGTTTCCTATTCATATCTAACCGCAAACCATTTTTTTTAAGTTAATTTATTCCCAAAAAGCGAACATAACGTCTGTAACACTCGAGCAAAGTTAGAAAGTAGTGTGATTTCCCCTTTCGGCCATATAGAAAAAACTTGTAAAGATACGAATCAATTGCCACTAAAAGGTTAAATGACAAGGCTTACTGATGACTAATTCCCGTGGTTTCAAGCAATTCCAACCCAAAATAAGCTCATTCGAGACTGAAGAGCCAGATACACAGAATTAGTACTACAGTAAAGGACACTTTACATAATAGTCATCTTTGCATGAGAGTTATAACATATGTGACCTCGTATCTATCAAGAGTAGTTTTACGATATATATATATATATATTGCCATCTTTTATAACATTATAATTTTAATAAAAAAAAATTTGAATTTGATTTATTTTATTAAGAAATTGGTATTTATATTATTAAATTATAATGATTTTAACAGTTTTATGATATTAGAAGGCTATTATATTAAAGCAAATAAATTAATTTTATGGATTTTAATATTTTTAATTTTGTATTTTCAAAATATACCGATTATGCAATGCACTTATCTATCGCAATTCAGAAATACCAGCAATGCCTACGTGTTCTACCCAAAAAAAAAAAAAACACAAAAGGAAAAAAAAAATTGCCTACGTGCCATTTAATTAAAGAATGAGAAATCAAATCAGAATCTGAACTTACTTTTTGTAAAGAAAACGTTCCAACCAATAAATTCAACCTTTTCTTCCATGCCGTCAAGTTTGTTTTTTTCTGCCAAACCCAAGCCGTCGAGTTTGAAATCACATATTCGCTCACAAAGTCTATTACGTTGGGTTTTCTCCGTAGCAGGAGTCGTTTTCGAAATTTTCATAGAATTATTAGATATTTTGAACAAACATTATTTTTTTGTTAATTGATGGGTATTTGCTATCTCTAGAACGTACTTTCAGTTGTGTTTTAGCAATCATAACCACACACTTAAGCATATGATATAAATTGTAATAATTATTGTTTCTATGTTTGATTGTGATTGATTGAAACACAATTGAAACAACATTTTCAAAACAATAAATATCTATCCTTCATGGATGGTTAATAAACATTAAGCAGATACACGTGAAATACACCAATCCAAACTGAATGTGCATCAAGCTTAAACCGAAACACTTTCAAGGTTCATGAACCCAACAAAAACGAAAGTCCCACTAGGGCTTGGGTATGTATTTAGAGTATCCTTTAAAAATTATTATTAAAAAATGGAATTTGAAAAAAATAATTAAACGAGTCAGGTAATGAAAATATTAGATATGTACTTCTAGTGTAATTGTATTGTAGGTCATTCGTGAAAATAGAGGTGGTACATGCTACCAGCATGTTTTTTACAAATATTAATTTGAAAAATAGCAAAGTAAGCATACAGTAGAAGCAAGAATCGCTGAGAAAATCAAAATGTCGTATTTTGCATATTTGCCTTTCTTTTGATTTGTTTTTTAATAATTAATTTTGAAGATCATGCAAAATTTGTATATAGACCGTCCAATTGGCAATTAGACTTCTTGGCATCAGCTCCGGTCCAAGAAAGAGCCAAGCCAAAAGCGAAATGACTCCCTAGTCGACCGTTTCTCCTGATCATGCAATCAAATGACTCAGTATATAATTATGGATTACCCATGCGGTACACGAGACTTATGACGAAAACTATAATATTAGTTAAAATACCACAGATCTTTATTACACTTTATCACTATTTTCCTAAAATAAAAATAATTGAAGTTGAAATGTCATTCCTAAATTCAATCGTTGTACTTAACTACAGACTACATCAAAAACAAAATCTATTATATCAATTTTGCGGATGGGAAAACTCATTAAAAAGTTAATAAATCAAATGTAAAAAGGTAATCTCAAATATTTAAGTGCTTTACATAAAAGAAACTTGCTTTGATTCCAAAGTATTTTCGATTGATTTCCAATTTTATGAAGATATATACGAATATAATTGTACTCTCAAAACCATATAAACAAAATTTGACAAAGGAAAAAACTCTCATTAGCTTAATTTAAAATGTTCTGGTCAATACTTAATGGTTGTATCCACCTTTCGGTTTCCTTGAAATTTCGAGTCATATTCACCAGTCTAAGTTCTTATGTAATTATATACGTACCTCTAGATTTCCGTCCCAACCGAAATGTTTCCCTAAGCATGGCTTAGCTTCACCAAGCAATAGTAACGAAGCCACCAATGCTCCGGAAATAGTGAAAGACTAAGAATCCACAACAACTCCATTCAATGTAATCTCTCTTCCCTAATTTTTCTTTTCTTTTTTTTTTTTTTTTTGGCCGGAACCGATCACTTTCATTGAATAGTCAATTGTTCAAGTATATCAGTGACCTCTGAACAAAAATTGGTAATGTTGGATTGCACTAAATCATAAGCGAGAACATTTTCAAGAGGAAGTGGAATTCTATCCTTCCAATCAGCCAGCCATTTGCATTTTCCTAGTGCAATTTGCAATCCAGTTAGCCGCTTCATTTGTTGTTCGTCAGATTAGGCAGAAAACAGAAAATTGAGGGTTGTTCAAGAGACTCCGAATATGAGAAATGTAGGACCTTAATGACCAGAGAACTTCTCCTTCCTCCCTTAATGTATGGAAAACAACCGCACTATCAGTTTAAAAAATGACAGACTTCCAACCATGCGAGATAGCAAACCTGACTGCATCCAATGCCGAAACTATTTTTGCTTCTTCAGGAGACCCAACTGTGATGCACTTGTTGAAGCCACCATGGAAGATACCTTGGGAATCCGTCGCAATAACGCCAGCAGCACTTATGTTGGACTGCGCTTCATATGATCCGCCGAAGTTAATCTTGATGATTCCTTCAGGAGGGGTTTTCCACCACTAGTTCTCTTTGCCCGAGTAGGGGATAACTTGCTATATGAGAAGTTGCAGAACAATGCTGTCATCAAGGGCTGCTCACTTGCTGACAAAAGCTGGCCAAGAAGCCGTGTGTCGTCGTGGGATCAGAAAAAGTGGGGGCTGCTCGCTGTCGCAGAAAAAGCTGGCCATGAAGCTGTATGCGTTCCTGGAGCTTCTCTCTTGTCTTGAGTTGGTGTACGTAGCTTGTCTGGAAGAGGAGCCAGTTGCACCTGCAACAAAACTTTCTGCAGTAAAGGAAAGGTTTGAGTAAGTTTTTTCCTGCTATGGTCTCCGTTATCTCAACTAAGGCTCTATGACAGGTTATAATGGTGAGACGTACATCAGGATTTCGGGCTCCAAAAACGGCGCTGTACCTTGTCTTCCATATGCACCGGGCAACTGTACATAGTTTAGAAAAAAGGACAGTCGCTTGTTTCTTGCTATTGCCCCCCTTTCTCGCCTGAGTTAAAAGCCACTTGTCTAGCGATCGAACCTCATTTGCATCAACTCGAATACCAAAGGACCTCTCCGAAACCTGCTTCGTCCAAGGACATTGTAACAGAAGGTGCTTGACTGTCTCATATCCAGGGCAGAATTTACACTTCGCAGAATTTAGTATACATCTCTTGGCTAGGTTGGATTGTGTTGGAATGACATTACTGATGGCTCTCCAGACAAAGTGCTTCACCTTGGGTAAACTCGAGCAGTTTCATATGTAAGACTATACCACATTCTCTACCAGATTTGAAGAATTTCCACTTAGACACAAGGGCAAGGGATGTACATCTGATAAAGTTATAAGCTGATTTGACACTACAATTATTGTCTCTCTGAGGGGGCCATATTAGCCGGTCCCTCAAGCTAGAGAGGGGGATTGGGATCTCTAAGATTGCCTTAAGTGTAGCAAATCAAACCACTGATGTAGCAACCGTGTTTTCCAACAATTTGCCTCCTGATCAATCAAATTTGAAACTCTCAATTCCGGCGAGGTTACAGTGTCTTTAACTCTAAGGATGTGTCCTCCAAGTCTTGGAACCCATTTATCTTCTCTAGTCCTAATGGACTCTCCATCTCCAACATGCCAAAGAGTGCCCTTGAGCAAATATTCCTTTTCATGTAGGATACTTGCCCATCCCCTACAAATCTTTAAAACCCCTAGTTACTGGTAAGAAAGAAGTGTGAAGGAAGTAGATACCTTTTAGTACCCTCATAAAAAATGCATCTTCATTGGTGAGAGCCTTTAAGCTAACTTTATTAGGAAAGTCGAATTGAAATTATTGAGGTCTTTGAACCTAGGGTCCCCTTTCAATTTCGGAAAAGTAACTTTCTCCCAACTTTACCAATGGATCTTCCTTTTGTCTTTAGTTTGGCCCTACTAATACTGTGCTATCAAGGAATTAACCTATATGTACCACTTCATGAGAAAATTTAAGCAACTCATAGAATATGGGGGGAATTGTGCCCACAATTGACTTGATAAGGATGTCACGATTTGCATTTAAGAGTAAGCAACTTTTCCAATTCTTAAGCTTAGTTTGGATTTTATCTTTCACATACCTCAAAGCCTCAGTCTTTTTCTTACCCCGGATTGTTGGAAGGTCAAGATATTTCCTCGGATTGGAAGAAACTGAAATCTTTAAAGCTATATAAATCTCGTGGACATGGTCTTTTAATGCATTCTTGCTAAAAAAAAGACTCGAATTTTGCAAATTGATCTTTTATCTTGATGCTTGACAACATTCTTGCAAGATTTGTTTTAGGATTTGAACATTTGAAACATCAACCTATATGAAGAATAAGGAATCATCAACAAAAAGCAAGCGAGACATGGTGGGGCAAGCTCTTCTAATCTTTATTCCATATAGCGTTCTTTCTACTACTGCATTTTCGATATTCCTTCATGGTAGATTGTCAACCTTTGAAGCCTTCACTCATACTTGTCTCCGCGGGCTACAATTTCTTATGAGGAGGATACTCTTACATCAACTTGCTTAGGATGAGCTCTTATATATGCAAATGTTATGGGTGAACTCCTTAAGATCCTAACTCGGGTGTACCTTGCCTTATTCTAACCCTTATCTAATTGCTAACCCCTTAAGTGTCGAGACCAAGGCCATTATACGCCGAGTTCTACTCATTCAGCCTATTGAGTAGCATTGTCCTTTATTTGTCTCGACAACTTTGAGTATCATTTGTTAGCAATAGCCACAACTTTAATACAATGTAATTACTATGCCTTAAGATTCCCCGATACGAACCTATTGATAGGCTGTCATATGTTTGTTACTTTTTTAATATTTGTACTATATTTTTTTTCATCATTTATCATATTTACCCTTTTTTTGGTATATTCTAGGAATCTCCTTCTTTATTATCTTTTATGTAAGTTTTTTTATTTGTATTGTTGCGCTAAAGGACTTATTATAAATAGTCCTTTTACTATAGTCGCAATTATCATCACATACCTTACACTTAATGGATATTTTTGTTCTTGTGAGATACTCTTCTTTGAGTACATTTTCTTTTACAATTTTATTTAATCTTACTGAGTAGCTTGAGATTAGTAGGGGGTTGACCTTAATATTGGCTTGTGAGTCATATTAATTGAAGTGTTGAGTTATATTATATTGATTGGTGTGTCATGTCCTTTAAGCAGCTTCACGTAAGCTACTGTGTTTGCTGACCCTTCCATCTTCGCTTTCTTTAATATCTTGAATGACCCACATGGTTATTACTCTCTACAATAAGCCTTAGTGATTATTGAACTCTTAAGCACATCATATAATCTTGGTATTAGGGCTTGAGGTTATGACCAAAAACTTAGTGTTGAAGTACTTCTTGATAGTGTATGTTCTATTATACTTTGTTTCTCAAGTGGAAAATAGAGTAAGTTCTAAAGTTGTTGTATGAAGTTATATTGTTGTAGTTGTGTGATAATCTTTTGTTGAGTAGTAAACTTTTTGAGGTTTATATTAAGAAATGTTGAATCCTAGTGATCAAGGAGAGATTAATGACATTGGGAGTGATGCTCTTGGTTGTAGCCATGTTACTCAACAGACCTCACGGACTACTGATAAGCAGATATAAGACCTTGTTGCTATTGTGGTTAATCTGGCTATTTTTATATAGAGGGCAGGAGAAGTTAGGTCCCAAGAGAGAGTTGTCAAATAAGGCTGAGAAGACAAGTGAGTGAGCATTGAGTACTTGAATCAATTAATGTGAGCCTAGCTTTACCTCGACATGTTGAAAGGGTTTTGAGGAGGAGGCTAGAGTTGGATGAAGTTGAGGACTATGAGGAGGAAGAACAGTATGATGGGATAGAAGAATGCGAGTTTCATTCTCCCATAGGAGCTAAGCATCTGAAAGTGCAGATTCCAAGCTTTAATGGGTTTGGTAGTGCCAATGACTACTTGGATTAGGAGGAGAAGATTGAAAAGATATTTGACTTTTATGATTACAAAGATGTTTCTTGTATTCAAGTAGTTACGTTAGAATTTTCTGGGTATGCAGTAATGTGGTGGAAAAAGTTATAAAGTGTACAGTAGAGAGCTTGATGAGAAATCCAAATGTGGAAGGAGATTAAGAGAGTTCTGAAAAGTAGGTTTGTCCTATAACACTATGAGTAAGACACCTTTTGATGCCTTCAAGAACTTAAACAAGGTAGTTAACTTGTTGATGAGTACGTTTGAAAGTTTCAATTGCCAATGATCTGTTGTGATGTCAAAGAACCTATGGCGAGAACAATAGTAAGGTTCATTTCTAGGTTGAGGATCAAGATTGGTAACATAGTGGAGGTGCAAAGGCTAGGAAGTCTAGATGAAACCATTTGAGTAGCCTAAAGAGTAGGAAGGTAGAGGAGAAGTCAGCTTAGCTGAGCGTCGAGTAGTTGACCTGGCTTGTTGAGCAGGATTGATATATCGAGTTGAACTAGATATGCCCAAGCTCAATATAATTTCAAGTTGGATTGCTGAGGTTAGATACCGAGTAGACCTGATGATGGTCGAGGTAGGAGTAAGGCCAAGGAGCTTGAGGTCAAGAAGGATGAAGTTTAGAGCTCAAGAAGGAAGACTCGAGGGGTTAAGTGTTCTAAGTGTCTTGGTTTTGAACATGTGGCTAGTTAATACTTGAATTGACATGTCATGACCATCAAGGGAGACAAACCCTAGTTTGAGGTAGAAAATGTTAGTGAAGGCAAGGAGGATGTGGATGTTGATCACTTTTTGAGCGAATTTAAAGGAGGCTTAGTTGTCGTGAACTTACCTAAAATGGAAGCTAAGTACTGTATGGTCATATGACGATCTCTCAATACCTTTCTCTTTAATGAGAATCAGTAGAGGGAGAACCTCTTCCATATAAACTATCAAGTGAATGGCAAGCTGTATGTTTTGATCATTGATGGAGGGAGTTGTTCTAATGTAATAGCTTAAGGAATGGTGAAGGCCTTGAAATTACCAACCTACCCTTACCTTAAACCATATAAGATTCATTGGCTAAATGAGAAATAAGGTTTACCTATTGTTGAGTAAGTTAAAGTACCGATTACTGTTGATGATAGATATAAGGATGAAATGCTTTGTAATATCCTACCCATATGTACCTTACACATATTACTTGGTTGACCATGGCTATTTGATTTGAAAGTATTGCATGATGAATATAGGAACACTTATATGTTCTAGAAGGATGGGAGAAGGTTATGTTAACCCTAATGAGCCCAAGAGAGGTTCAAGAGTTACAAGAGAAGATTTCTAGATTACTATAGAGCAAATCCTTAGTGATTTCTCGAGCCTAATTTTTCAAAGATGTCAAGACGAAAGAGTATGTACTCATATTAGTTAGGAAACTTTTAGAGTTGAGAGAAGTCGGAACCTTACTTATTGAGGTGTAGACATTATTATAGGAGTATGCTGACTTGTTTCCTACCGAGATGTTGAGAGGTTTACTACCTAAAAGAGGTATGAAGCATCGTATTGACCTTCAACCTGGAGCTACTCTACCTAATCAACTTACCAATAGGCTCAACCTTGAGTAAGTTGTCAAGTTAAAGAAACAAGTTGATGGGTTGATTAATTGTAGATATGTACGAGAGAGCCTGAGTTGCTATGCCACTGTCTTGGTGCCGAAAAAGAATGGCTCATGGAGAATGTGTATTGATAGCCAAGTAATCAACAAAATCACTATCAAATACCAATATTTGATCCTACGATTGGATGATATGCTCGATGAGTTGCATGGAGTGTAAGTGTTCTCAAAGATTGATTTAAAGAGTGGCTATTACCAGATTAGAATGAGACCTGCAGATGAATTGGAAACTACTTTTAAAGCAAAAGATGGTCTATTTGAATGGATGGTGATGCCGTTGGTCTTATCAACACGTTGAACACCTTATGTGACTCATGAACCATGTTTTGAGAACATTGATTAGTAAGTGTGTTGTTGTCTACTTTGATTATATTCTAGTACATAGTGCTGACCTCATCTCTCATGTTGTACACTTAAGATCTGTATTTGATATCCTCTGGGTCGAGCACTTATTTAGCAACTTTAAGAAATGTGTATTTTGTTAGAGAGAGGTAGTATTCCTCGGTTATGTTGTTTTTGAGGGAGGTATCAGAGTTGATGATAAGAAAGTTTGAGGTATTCTTGAATGGTCAACCCCTACTAGTATTGCTGAAGTAAGGAGTTTTCATGGTCTAGCTTTATTTTATTGAAGATTCATTTGAAACTTTAGTTCCATCACTACTCTTCTAACCGAGTTGACTTGGAAAAACTCTGAATTCAAATGGCTTGAGAAAGCTCAGAGAAGCTTTGATGAGATTAAGTCCAAGTTGACTTCTACCCTAATACTTGTCCTGTTTGACTTTGACAAAGTTTTTGAGTTAGAACGTGACACATTTAGAGTCGACATTGGAGCTCTTCTTATGCAGGAGTGTTGACCAATTACATACTTTAGCGAGAAACTTAGAGGTGCCATATTGAATTACTCGGCATATGACAATGAGTTCTATGTCCTTATTTGAGTGTTTTAGAACTAGCAATACTACTTACTATATAGAGAGTTTATTATCTACATAGACTATGATTCTCTTAAGCATCATAGAGGGCAACAAAAACTTTCTCAACATCGTGTTAAATGGATTGAGTTCTTGGAAACTTTATATTATTTCATTAGATACAAGAAGGGAAGTACCAACATCGTGGTTGATGCACTCTCTCATTGACATGTTCTTATTACCACTTTATAGGCTAAGATACTTGCGTTTAGTACTCTACCTGATCAATATGAGCATGACCCATATTTGGGACCTTTAGTGGCTAATAGGAGGAGTAATGAATGGGTTAATTTCTAATGAAAGGAAGACAAATTTATGTGCCAAGTGGGTTGCTAAGGAATTACTTATTCGAGAAGCTCATGCTGGAGGCTTAGTCGACTACTTTGGTGAGAAGAGAATGACTGAGTTATTGAAAGAACATTTCTATTGGCTAGGGAAGATGAAGAATGTATGCAAAATTCTTAAGCGCTGTGAGGTGTGCAAACAAGCCAAGGGAAAAAAAGAGCTATATGAAGAGTATATACCTTTGCGACCATGGATTGATCTAAGCATGGATTTCATGTTCGTCCTACGTAGAACACTATAGAGACATGATTTTATTATTGTGGTAGTTAATGAGTTTAGCAAGATAAGCCACTTCGTCCTCTACTATAAAACCAATGATGCTTTATTTGTTTCTAACCTCTTTTTATAGGAGATCGTGCGGTTGCAAGGAGTACCAAGAGTATTGTATTTAATCGTGATTCAAAGTTTATGAGCTTCTTCTGGAGAACCCTATGAGAAGAAGCTTGGCACTAAACTCATATTTTGTACTTCTTGTTACCTATAGACAAACGACTAGATGGAAGTTATGAATAGAATAGTAAGTAAACTCCTTTGAGCTATCGGTGGGAAGAATTTACATGATTGGGATTTAAGCCTGCCCATTATTGAGTTTGCTTACAGTTGCTCCACTCATAGCTTAATGGAAGGTCACCTTTTGAGGTCGTCGATGGACTTAACTCGAACCTACCTTTGGACATGGTTATTAGCCCAATCTCTTAAGGAGAAAGTTAATCAGGCCTACAGTACACCAAGGAGTTTCAAAAATTACATGAGAAGGTTACCAAGCAACTAGCCAAGACTATAGCTTGATAGAGAAAACAGAGAAGCTGAGGTAGATGACAAGTCATTTACAACCCTGGAGACCTTGTTTGGATCCACTTCAGCAAGGAGTAATTTTAGGAAGAGGACAAATAAGTTATCTCCTATGTTGGATGGACCTTTTAAGATCCTTCAGCGTGTTAATGACAATGCTTATGAGCTTCAGTTACCCGAAGGATACGGAGTATCTCTTACTTTCAACATTATCGACCTAATGCCTTATGTGCTTAAAGAAGAAGAAGACTAAGAATTGAGGGCAAATCTTCAACAACCTTGGAGAACCGATGGATTGTTGGCCTTTGGAGCCCTTACTCGTAGTTGTCTTAAAAGCCTATAATCTCTTACACGGGGGATACTTTCATGTCAACCTGCTAAGGATAAGCTCTTGTATATGGAAGTGTTATGGGTGAACTCTTTAAGGTCTTAACTTGAATGTGCCCTACTCTGCTCTGATCATTATCCAGTTGCCAACCCTTTAAGTACCGAAACTAAGGCCACTACACATTGAGCTTTACTCATTTGACCTACTAAACAATATTATCCTTTATTTGTCTCGACAAATCTAAGTACCATTTGTCAACCGTAGCTACAACTTCAATATAGCTTAGTTACTATACCTCAAGATTCCCCAATATGAACCTATTGATAGGCTGCCACCTGTATGTTACTTTTCTAACATTTGTACTGTATTCCTTTTTACTACTTGTCACATTTAGTCTTTTTTTTTTACATACTAGGAATCTCTATCTTCATTGCTTTTATTTAATTTTTCTTATTTATATTGTTGCCTTAAAGGACTTATTATAAATAGTCCTTTTACTATAATCGCAATTATCATCAAATACTTTACACTTAATGAAAATTTTTGTTTTTGTGAGATACTTTCTTCAAGTACACTTTCTCCTACACTCTTACCTAATCTTGTTGAAGAAGGAACAGATAGAGTCTACCATACTTACCTCCACTATATGCCAGTAGCGTTGATAAAAGATCCTTAGGAAACCATCTGGACTAGGCACTTTGAGAGACCTAAGCTAGAAAGCCATTGTCCTTACTTCTTTTACTGAGATTGGCTTGCTTAAGGCTTCATACATCTCATTAGTGACTAGTTGAGGGATTGATTTTAGTACACTACCTTAGTTCCTTTCTCCATCAGATTTGATTAGATTAGTATAAAACTCATGGAATTTCCCTATGATTTCACTCTCTTCCTCTAGCCGTAGTCCATCCTTAGTCTTTAACTTTAGAATTTTATTCCTATGACAATGTGTCAGAGTAGACTAATCGAAGAACTTTGTGTTCCTTTTTCCCTCTTTCAGTTAGTTGATTCTAGATCTTTGGTGCCAATATAGTTTGTCTCTTTTCTACAAAGATTAAAGATTTTGAATTAAAGCCTTTTTCCATACTCTATCCATATTTTTTCCTTCTTATTGAACTTCCCTTAATTCCACTAGAACTTTTCTAATCTTCATTCTACCATTAGGAAATGCTACTTTGCCCCGCTCTTTCAGCTTTACTCGGTATTGCTTTAGTTTGAAACCCAAAGGATGAAGGTGCCTTGAAGGTGGATTCTTTGTCCAAGCTTTCGAGATGGTTTGCTCACAATGTTTCAAGGTTGTCCACATGTTTTCAAACTTGAAACATCTCTTGCCCCTTTATTTGATTAGCAAGAGTCTAGAATTAAAGCTGTATGGTTGAAACCCAACATTTCATTATGTATGACTACTACTCTTAGATATTTGATTACCTATTCATTAGACCCCAAGGCTTTGTCAATTCTTTCTAGGATAATTTTGCTGTTCTCACTCTTATTCGACCAAGTGTAACATTACCCTATAAAGCCAAGGTCATTCAATTTTGAGTTCAAGATCATAGAGCTAATTTGTTCCATAAGTCTATTATATCTCGAATTATCTCCTTCCTTTTCATGGTTGTATAAGATCTCATTGAAATCGCTAATACATAACTAAGGATTAGATAAAGATTTACCAATAGCCTCTAAATCATGCCACAACAGTTGTTTTAAGTTTGGGTTTGGGTCTGCATATATCTAGGATATGTGCATAAAAATTGATCCATCAAGAAGTTGGACTATTGTCTTGATATGATTTTTATTGGCATCATGAATTTCCATATCAACATCTTCAGTCCACCATAATGTTAAACCTTAGGACATACCCAATGGAGGGATATAGAAATCATTACTGAATTTCATTTTTCTCTTGATTCTAGATAGCTTTTTGCTCTTATTCGTTGTTTCCATGAGAAACACTATGTTAGGATTGCGCTTTATTATGAAGTCCTAAAGGTGTTGAATTGTCAAGTGGGCCCCATACCTTAATTGTTCCAACTAATGCAAATCGTAGCTTCCGTGTGGATGATTCTAGCTAGCCATCACAACCATTTGTTATGTTTGTTGAGAGGGAGATTGGCACATTCACCAAGTGTTCTAAGGATAAGTTCATATGATGTAACGGAGAAGATTTTCACTTCAACTTATGTGTTGTTTTTCTGGGTTTCCTACCCTTTAGTGCTTGGTGAGCTCTTTTAGGAGGGAGAAGGCGTTCCTTTTATTGGCTCAAACTTGAGTTGGTTAGGGGGACCTAAAGGTGAGTCATCAGTGGGGCACTTGATGATGAGAGTTTGTAAGTTAGGGATGAGGTGGGATGGTGATGTTTTGATAGTGGATAATGGGTGTAAGGTTGATGGGGAAGACTTTAGCAGCTTAACAATGTATATGTTTTGGAGGTTTATCATGGGAGTGCTCTTGTCAAGTTATATAGGAGGTTTTGGGATGTGTCTAATGAGTGTGGCTGATTAGTAGGGCATTTGAGAGTGAGATGGTTTCTGGTGTGGGTTTGGATTTGCAGGCAAGATGGTGGTATGGGTTCTTGGGGGACTAATGACTTCCTTTTACTTGAGTTGGGTTATAGGGGTATGCAATGGGGATTGTGGATGAGGAGTGGATTGATTAAAGTTCCCTCTAGATGATGAAGTAAAGCTCATAGGGTTGTTGATTTTGTGAAAAGGAGGGATATATGGTGAAATTTTTGTGTTGCCTTGCCTTTTCTAAGTATGGAATATATTTGCTTTACTCCTTTCTTATCCTCGGATTGTTGTACTTAAGAAAATTGGGCTAAAGTCACTTGAGGCAGCATCTCTAGTGATGATTGGGTAGGAGAGGCGTTGTTTGAACCATCATTTTCACTTAGAGATTTGATTAGGGTAACCCTTAACCATGGCCTAAACTTTTGGATGTTAACTTCCATTGAATACCCCGTTGTTGAGTGCTTAAATCTTCCACACTTGAAACATTTATCAAGCAAATGTTCATATTTAAAGTTGACAAAGTATTTTTTAGACTTGTTTCTACTTATTCACATGTAAGCTTTAATTGGTTTGGACTAATCTACTTCTACTCAGACTCTTCGGAATCCCTTTATAGGCTTTCCCTTCAAGTTAATTGGTTTGCATTCAATAACCTTCCCCATAGTAGCTTCAAGCTTGATAGCATTTCCTTCCATCATCTGATCGAGTTTTACATGAACCTGCACCCATAAAGGATAAACATCCAAATTCACATCTTCGATATTCTGATGCGACTCCTAAATATTGAGAGAGCTACTAACTTCCCCATGAAAGCCTATGATCCTTCATTAGTATTTCTTAGTGCTTATTGCTTATCTCCCATAGAGCAAACATAAAGATTAACTTTCATGACTATTATTTCATAATTTCCATACATTTTCCATGACGTCTTTGAGACAGATATTAGTGCAGCCTTATTCTATGTTTTCTCAAATGTAACTTTGCACAGAAGAATGCACTTTGTAGAATAAATCACATTAGGACTTGTTTCCAAGTCAATGGTTGCATGGGGATCATCTTCAGCTTTATTGTCATTGAGGTGAGGTAAGTTGTTATTACTCATCCATCTACAAATAGACCACTAAAGTTGAATTAAGTATAGCTATTAGAATTAAACTAAGGAGTAGACAAGTACCTTGCGGTTGCTACAATAGAAGGAAACTATAACATACGTATGGCTTAGGTATTCATAGTAGGACCCTATTGTAAACATAGAAAGACATAATTCTAAAACAAACAGGCGTTATACTGTTATAGTGCTAAAGAGATGCAGAAGAGCTATTTAATTGAGATAAAGTAAAAGACTTATCTTTTATGAAGTGCCCATTACCCTTCCTTGATACCTTCATAGAGTTAGGGGTTTAGTGGTAAGCATTGGTCATTTGGTGGTCAGTTAGGGTTAGGTATTATGGCTAATGTCTATGGCAGGTGAGGGTTAATTTATCATAGTTTAGGGTTATCTTGGTTGGGCATGGGTTGGACTTGTCATGATTTTGTATATGAATGGTTTTAAGGTATTAGATGATGTAGTTTGAGGTGAGGTGTGACGTATATGGTGGGAAGGCAGGGATTGTCAGCAATGGGGAGAATTTGGGGTTTTAAGGTTGAATATGTGGGAAAGCTAGTCTTGTAGGGGTGTTGAGTTGATGGGTTCTTCTTGGTTTCTGCCTTGATAGTGGTGATAAGCAGCAAGACAGACGATAGAAACCCTTATCAATAGGTTGAAGTTTCTCTATGAAGGAGAAGAGGCTCTATGCTATGGAGAAAACAAGTTCTTTAGATCTGTAATTTTCTCTCTTTCCTAATTATATATGGCAAATTGATCAATTTTGTGCATGGTACATTATCATGTATTCATCCATTTATTCATTCATTTATAAAAGTTAAACTGTTTCTAAAACCATAATTAAAGACTTCTAAATAACTGTTACTTAATCATGTAGCTAGGATATATAATCTCAATGAAGAAAGGATTGAATTATATCTCAACTTGTTACTAGCTCTCAAGTATGTTTTATGTTGTAATCAAAATAGATTTGATAACGGCCCATAGAAGAGCCACACTAATGATATCTCAATATCAATATACTTAAATGGCTTATGCTTAGTCATTAAGATGATGGTGAATAGTGATGATCAGTTAGTTATAACTTGGCCTTGATTTACGAGAAAAGCTTCAATTGTAGTAATGATCTAAGTAAGTAGATTAATAATATACAAATACCAATAAAATTTTAATATATGCAAATATGGATAGCAGTTTTTCTAAAATTACTAATTATCATTGTTGGAGGAATTAGGCTTTCTCATGCTCATGTTTTCTCTAAGCACTAATAGCAATCAAGGGCAATTTAGAGTATGGCATATTTTCCTATGAAGACATCTCGTCCCATCCTTGAAATCACATGTCAAACTCATAAAATTTGTTGTAATTATCTAATTTGAGTTGGATTCTCTCCATTACATCCTTAAAATCAAGTGTAATTATCTAATTTGAGTTGGATTCTCTCCATTAGATCCTTAAAATCGTGTGCCAAACTCACGTAATTTGGAAAATAAAATTAAAATTATTAGTTTTTCAATTAATAAACAACAAAGATTCCTTCATTCATAAATCTTCATAAATACATATGAACACAAGGTTCATGAAGAGATTCTATAATAGAGAGAAAATAACAGAAAGCTACTACAGCACTCCACTTGGTATGATGCCTGTCCTACTGAAACAAAAATCCTCTCTCTAGAGTGCTGGTAAATACTAGCTTATACGTGGGAGGGGAAAAGAATGGTACTGTGAATATAATATATATAGTTATATATACTTATTTTCTCTGATCATGAGCATCGTCAACTATCATGCTTCATTGCCAAAAGACTTGTACATGTGAAGCATATGCATCGTCCCAAACAAGTATTCACAAAATCCTCACAGTCAAAACATGGAATCAGACAATATATTTTAATTTTCAAGTATATTTGCATATATCTCCTTCTTTCAAATATTTTTGATATCTCTTTGTGCTTATCTTTAAAATAAAATTTTAATAATTGACATTATATATAGCACGCGAGGGGAAAAAAGAAAAAAGAAAAATGCATGCGAAACAAATTTAATGTCTTTCTTTTACCTAAACATCTTCAACTTTTTGCGTATACTAAATAATGATGCTTACTGATGGCAGCCCACAACGGGAGACATCTTACACATGATTCCAATTTTAGGATAAACTAGGAAAAAGAAGTAACACTTTCTACATTAAGTTCATTTTTTCAGTGAATGATCCACTAATAGATATGTTTTAGTTGAAATCTGATTTTATCTAATGGTTTTCCACGTCCAGCCTCATGGCATAAAAGAGAGATAATGCAATAAGCAAATCCTGGCACAAACCGACATAATCCAAATTTAATTGCTAAGCAATAATGAAAAGGAGAAGTAATCTTAATAAAGAATAGGTAGAGTTTATCTTCCAGGTTTTGAATTCCTAGTGCATGGAATCATGAGGAAAGATCTTCTAGAGAGAATATAAAATTACTACCTAAATTTTGGGTTTTTTTTTTTTTAAATTTGACATCTAAATTCAAAATTATTAAATATCATACTCAATTAAATTGTTACTTTTCAAATTTTACTACCTTACCCCTAGTAGTTAATAGTTGTACTCTCAGTGAACGAGTGCTTGCATGTCATTTTCTAAAGATGATGAAGATAGTAAATTTGATAAGTAAAAATTTGATTAGATATAATTTTTAGCATCTTCAAACTTGATGTGTAAAATTTACTTAGTAAATGTTTAATTTCGATGTGATATTGAATAATTTCAAACTTCGTATATAAATTGGGAGAAACACTTAAAATTAAGGTAGTTCTTTTTAAGGATAGATAAAAAACCTAGAAAATTCAACTGACCAAACCAAATTGAAAATATGGTTTTCTTTGCAATTTGGTTTAGAAAATTCTTAATCTAAACCAAAATGTTAAATTATGAATATTAACTACATTTGTAAAAGGATATTGATACTTATTATTATTAAATAAGTTTTGTTGTTTTTATATGAGATTCTATGTTATACAAATATATTTTTTTATATTAAAAAATATGTTTTAACTACCGAAATTTTATAATTTGAAAAAATTCTTAAGTTTGGACCGAATGGCTTGGATTAATGTTATAATGTTGTAAGGGAAGAAGAAGAGCTGAGGTTTACCGTTCATTGTGTCGAGAAAGTAGAGAAAAGACAAGTTGAAAGGAGTTTTCGGGAACATGATTTTGACAAAGTTAAGATTAAGGGAGATGTGGGAACTGCTGAAGGGGAATTGGACAGGTCTAAGTGCCCAATACACTGCATTATTTGCATTGTAATGAGCCTATAATAATATATTAGGCCTAGTTTATAGAAACCCTTATCCATTTAGCATTATAAATATATCAGTATATAGAGGGTAGAGTCACATGCTATTATCTGCATGTCATCATTTGCACATGCAATAATATTTTTGGGGAATATTTGTAAATATATGCATCCTGGATGGTGACTAAAAAAATCAGAGAAAAAAAATAAAAGGAAAATGTTGCTCCCCGATGACTCGGATTCCAGTAGCTGCGTGCTTCGCATTCGGAGCCGTAGAATTCTATTGCTTATTTCAGTTGGTCGCAAATTATGGTTTGAAGGAAAAATAGAACTAAACCTATTTGCCCCCACCCTTAGTTTTTTTCCCTTCTTTCTCCCCCCCTCTCTCCCCCGCCCCTTGCTTTCGGTATCTTCCTTACGACTTAGTAGATTGTCCCTAATGAACATAGAAAGTTTCCCTTTCCCTTTCAGTAGTAATGTCATTATCAATCTTGATGTATAATTATGATAAATTATAGTCTCCTAATATACCGTAAAACTTTTAACCTAATTCAATATATATGAACAAAAAGATACTAGTTGTCCATTTCAAAATCGATAATATGACGTCATGTCATTCTTTAGATTACTGAAAAACAATGGTTCCTACATTTAGTTCTTATCAAGTCATTCTGTCGTCTTTAATGTTGACAAAAATTAGTCGTCAATCTTTTGGCGTACCAATAACGCATAAAGTCGATTATTAGTATAATATCTATTTTGCTGAGAGAGGAAAGAACTAACTATGGAGTTGTTTCTTAACATGTCTTCTTGTCAAGAACTAAGAAAAAGTTTTGCTGTTTAGAATCAATAAGATGATGTCTTATCGGCTCTAAAAGAAGCCATAAAATAAATTAATACTTTTTTCATCAGACGTTTCCTGGAAAGCGTAATGTGGAAATGAGCTACTCTAATATGGTAAAATATTTTGCTAGATAACAGTAAATATTGAGATTTATATTAAATTGAGTTTTGTTGGAATGAATGTAAACTCAAGACTTATCATAAAAAGAAGAGAACAACTAAAGCTGGCACCACGTATAAATTTTTTAAAATGGGGAACCAATTCATTTTTCTTCATGGCACACAGGAATCTTTGATGGACCTATCTGTATTACTAATTAATTTACACATGTACCTAATCACATGGCTTATGGAATCTTTAAAGTCACCTGTTTGGTCATTTGAGAGTTTTCTAGTCAACTTAGACAAGTGTTTAGTGGTCGGAAGGAAAAAAGGAAAAAAAAGAAGAAGAAGAAGAAGACGTGTTTAGTGGGACATTGTTATCTTATGTTAAGCCAGTTTGGTAAACATTGGATGCGTTGTTATCGTTAAACACATAACAAAAAATTATTGGTGGATCGTACAATTCTAGCAGGATGGTTAAAGTGTATGGTTAAAAAATGTCTAGGGTGAATCTATGATTTCATAAGTTTATGGAGAGTGTTGCTATAAGTTATCCAATTGAATTAGACTAGTGACTCATGTCATGTGTTCAGTTACAATCTTACACAAGTCTAATAAGGACTGGTCTAATGTGTATGCAAAAATTTTGGGTTGATTTATATTTCAAAACTTTATAGAAGTCGACTATTAAAATTGATTCTCTTGAATTTGTTAATAATTGGTGTAATTGTTTTATAGAAAACATTTTTTAAAATTTTTTCTGTGACTTGATTATTGGTTAAATATATATCATCTTGATATAAAAAAAGTAATGGAAATTAATAGCTTTTAAGATGGTTAAAAATTTGGAATAAAGTGTGAATCAAGTTGAATCATCAATTATTTCTGGAGTGGTTTTCAATTCAAAGAATGATTCAAGTAGCTTAATCGAACAAACTAGTATAGGGATAGATATGAAACTAAATCAAACAATGACCTTGAATCAAAATTTCATATTTTCTTTTCTCTTTTTTTCCCCCTTTTCTTCCTTTTTCAACCGGTTCAAAAGATAGTACAATTTTGAATATGATTTAAGCAAAATAGTTTAGTTTATTGGTATATAATTATGAAAATAAACCAAGATAGATGTAATAACCTCTTGTAAATTTGTAGGGAAAACAAATAAACACTAGTTGAAGCACTAATACAATCAATGACTCCTAAGAATGTATTCATAGCTAGAATGTAAACACCACCAGAAGACATCCATAATCCATGACCTAAATGCTTTAGTGAAATAGATAATATCTCACTAGGTTTTTATCTAAAGAATAATAAAAGTATCATAAAAAGAAACCTTGAGCATGCACTTGTCTCCTTTATTTATAAAAGAGAAGATGCCTTCTAGGAAAGGATACAACTTTTCCTATGTATAATGTATCCTATACAAAAGTTATGTTTCTTTATAATTGTATAGATGTATCTCACCAAACAAGCAATAAGAAGAGTTACCACTCCTTAGAAAATCTAACATTATATCTCATAGGTGACAATTAATATCTCTTACTCACACATGATAGAAGTTATAAAAGATTCTCCATAGCTAAGTTTCAAATATTGTTGGCAAATTGATTGTACAACCTGTAAGCATAACCTTGAATAAGCTATAAGATTTTGGAAGCTTTATGCACCTGTTAGAGATAACATAATAACTATAACCTTAGAATTTATGCTTTGTTGTGCCTTAGATATATTTTTTCTACCTTGGTAAATTCATATCTAGTCCCTCAATGAAATTTAAAGAGCTATCTTTAACTCTTGATCAATTATAACACTGTACATATATCTACAATTAAACTTAATTCCCTAAGGATGACTTAATAGCTTAACTTGTGAATACAAATATTGATCTGGAAGAATATATCTTTCTTTTCAAACAAATATGACTCAATAGTTAAACGTCTACTTTCCTAGACATGTCCCATAGAGCCAAATTATTCACAACTACAGGTCATATACTAAAGGAACAACATGATATAATCATTTTGGAATATTGAGGGTACCGGTTTAAAATAAGAAAAGAGCTAATGTAGTGAATAAGCAGGGATCAATTCACTCACTTCCTCTTGTTTGGTTGTCCATGTGCTATGGTATTCATATTTTCCTTAATAAAATATATACACCATGAATCTTACAAGTTTGATGGATAGCATGTTGTCCTTAGCAGTATTAATAACACACCTACACCTCATCTTAACTCTTTATTAAGGCAATTTAAAATTTGATGTCTTATCATAGCACACTCATAAGTACTAAGGGCAACTACTTGTCAATCATGTCATGTTTTAGATATACTTAATAAATTCATATGTTTTTGCCTCAATAATAATAATATCATTGAATCAACACAAATATGGTGTATTCACTTAGGGGGAATCTCAATTTCATTCCCCCCTTATTTTTTCCTCCCTCTCTATTACCATGTTTACTTCTCCATATTACAATTCTTAGGAAATCATAATTCCTAAAAATTAGGAATTGGAATTCCTTGAGAAAAGTTAAAAATCTCAATTCAAAGTTAAAAAGACCTTACTTCCCCCTTTTCTTCATTCACTACAACCACTATAGCCATCACCATCACCAGTGCCGCCAATACTACTGCTATCACCATTGCTACTGCTACCGCCATTGCTACTGCTACCGCCATTGCTACTAACACACTGCTACCACCATTGCTACTAACATACTGCTACTACAGCTACTGCCATTAACATTGCTGCTACCGCTACCAACATCACTAACGGCGCCATTATTGCCTTCACCATTACTACCATTGGTAGTGAGCATCGCCGTCACTTTTACTACAATCGTCCCCATCACCACCACTATAGTCGATGCTACAACCACTACCATACTACCGCTACTGTCACCACTTTACTTTACTTTACTTTAGGTTAGTTGAATAAGAAGATTAATTGAGGGTAACTTAATCATTAAAGTTTTATTATGTGTATATTCTTAAGTATTTGTTTAATTCAATTAAACAAAATAATAGATATTACACCTATTGTTAGGTGATTTTGGGTTAGAACTTCTATCTTACAAAAGAAGAAAAAAGCTTATGGTATTAAGGCTAGTACAGTGCAGTCACTCTAATGCATAAGTCAATTGATGAATGTTATAAAAGACTAAATAGTAGAGAGTTATTAAATGTCTCTTATATTATTTTTTCTTCCTATTTATAGGTAAATGTTGTGTCTAAAATAGCAATTAATAGAATGATTATTGTGATAAGTGGAGGCCTCTTGATCAAGTACATTCTTGAAAAGTAGGAATAATGGACATTATGTAATATAACCATCTCTAGTGATAACTATTGACCCTACTTTTATTAAATTCAAATTAGATATGGATCTATGTTACTCAGTGTCAACCGAGAATGGAGTTACTCAATATGTTAGTAGCTGAGTAAACAAAATTCGATTATCAACATTTGCCCCCCAACTCTTGTGTTTAAGGATTTGACTAAGGGAGTAGATATTTTAATATTCTCTATGGGGGTTGAGTGGGGAATAATTTCCCAAATGTCTTGTAATGTGGGAAGTTCCTTTGATTTCTATTTAGAAAGAAAGATCACATCTCATCCAAAAGGTTCCAATTTTTTAATTTTCCTACCTATCAGAAGACTAATCGAAAGCATGTACGACATCTATCACACTGGCCATAATTACATCATAGGCACTAATAATTGTTAAAGCCTTGACAATCATTAGATTTCTGTCTCAAAACACATGTCTATAATTCGTGCCATCATCCAAGCAGCGCATCATTTTCATCAGAGACTTGTTATAGTTACGAGGGTAAATTATCCATATTTAAGGAACATTTTAATACTGAAAACAAATTTCTTTAGTTACATCCTTTAGCTTTCGTTTGCTTTCGACATCTCATCTTCTCTTTCAAATTCTGTAACATTCATTATAGTCAATCAAGTATGGTTCACAACGTGATTCGTCGACTTATCCTTTCAGATTCCGAAGCAACTTAGATTGAGGCTACTTTTCCCCTCCAAAACAGGAGTGAGATGGCATGTTCTTCAAGTAGTTTAGCCAACAGTGTAGTAGAGTGGTAGGACAAGCTTACTCAAATTAACTCTCTTGCAACGGATACCTATCCAGATGATAAGGAAGGAAGATTTGTGGCTAGGTATATGTATAATAACATAGTTTACTTCCATGATTTGCCAGACGGAGACACTAGTGCTGTTAATGGAGTTCTTGTTTCAAAATGTAACAAATATTGGCAAGACCTTCTCGGATTGTGGAACCTTAGAAGGCTGAGAAAAGAGGAAAGGGTGTATTTTTCAAGGGAACATGAGTGTCACATCTATTTGAAATATCTTGACTTTGGACTGTGCTTCTCCTTCCCGGCTTTTTTTCAAACAGTTCTTCAATTATTTCCAAGTTGTGCTAAGTATGCTCTTACCAAACAATTATTACCTTTGTGATTTTCAAGATAGTTTGTGAAGAAGTTGAAGTTAAGGCTATGTCTCAACTATTTCAATATTCTTTATGATTAGGAGGTAGCCCAATGGCTAATACTTTGTGAGTGTTAGGTACAGGCGGAAGTTCATGAACAAATCGAAGTCTAAGATCCATAAGTGGTACGACAAGTTCATATCCATCGTTTCAGATGAAGAGTTGGATTTTTGGACCTAATGGACTAAACCAACCTCTACTAAGGATATTGAATTAATGCTGAATGATGCTATTGTGACGAAGAAGATCCAAGAGAGAAGGAAAAATAAGATATTTTTCTAGGATGCCAAGAAGATAATAAGGCGGTATGAGAACAAAAGGCTAATTTTTTCTAAGAAGGAAGGTACGTTATTGAGTAATTGCCATGCTAAGTATAGCTATAAGAGGAAAGCTATTCTCGTGACTTAAGGGAGGAATTGTTGCATTTAAGCCTTGCTCAATATGGGTAATGTAAGTTCTTTATTATTCCTTGCTTTAGTATTAATGCATTTACTTTGTATTATAGATATGGGTATTGGTGAGGTAAACCTTGCTAAGCTGTTGGCTGAAGTGAATGCTAAGAAGTTAAAAGCCGATAAATGTATGGCCTCTATGGTTGCCACTACTTGGCCGAGTACTGTTAAAAAGGCAATAAAAGAAGGTACAACGAAACAAGTGGTGGCCTAAAAGAAGACCTCTCATCCAGCCGTAAAGCAACAAGGGAGTGAGTAACTTGGGATGGTCGAGGTCGCATAGATTGAGACCTTTCCAGCCAAAAATATTCCTTTTAATGCAAAGTTAAGGGAGGGTGGCCAAGAAAGCGAATCCCAAAATGAAGCTGAAGTCACTAATCTAGATGCTGCCGAAGGATCATCACTCTTAATGGAGGTTGTGCTAAGTACCAACAAAAGAAGCGGAAAGAAACTCGTTGGCTAACCTCTTGCAAAAAGGTCTAAGGAATTGGATGAAAGGGCGAAGGAGGCAATGCAGAACAAAGCTCTTGGCATCAATAGTACCAAATTCATCCCTAACATGGGGGTTGATGAGTATTTTGTTCTATGCCGGAGCTACAACATCTTATACACTAACTCGACCTTCAGCGATAGGACAAAATCCTTAGCCTTAATGGAAGGTGTTATTCTTCCCAAGGACAACGAGATTGCAAAGAAGGATGTTGACAGGGTTAGTGGTTGTAATAAGGTATACGTTATGGCTAAGCTGTATGAGATAAGTATTAATTGAATCCTTTCGATTGTTAGGTGTGTTTGATTGCTAACTCTTTTGTTTGTTTACAGATTGGTAGCCACATTCTAACGGCCTTGGATGAAGCCGATAAAGAAATGAAAAAGGTAATAAGCATAATAATCTTTCATGTATTTTGCTAGGTAGTTTGGAGAATTTATCATTCCATACTAATTTGTTGTAGAAAATTGAGGATACATACAACTCCTTAAAAGCTCAAATTGTGGCTGTCGAGAATAAGGGTTGAGATGGAGGCCAGAAAATATTAAGGTGAACTTGCTGTTGAGAAATTGGCATACTCTTTAGCTGCTAATGAAGTCTTAAGCCTTAAGGCCAAGGTTGATGAGTAGTATAAGGAGGCTGAAGATCTAAAGGAAGAGCTGTACAAAAAGAAGGAAGAGTATTAGGGCTTGGGTTGAACACTTAGCTCAATGAGTAATGAGGAAGATAGGCTTAAGATGTAAATAAAGGAACTGGAGACCAACAATTCTCGGCTACAAAGATGTGTTGCCAAATTAGAGGAGGTAGTGAGGAAAGGGCCTTTTGTTAAAGAGGCACTCAAAATCATAACACTGAGTTGGCAACACAAGAGATTATCTAGAAAAAAGTTGTTAGAGGGGGTCCAATTAGCAAGAGAAGAAATCCTCAAGTTTCACCCTGACTATGATCTTTCGTGCTTAGACTCTATTGATGTTGATGATAAAGTTAGCAGTTGTGACGAGAAAGATGAAGAAGATTTAAGTGCTGAGATTAATACGCAAGGTGATAATGAGGCTCATGTGGAGGATCCTAGAGATGACGAAGATTGTCTGTCCAAGGAGATCCCCCATCAACGCAAAGAGAAATTCACCTGTTCCTAAACCCTTAGCACCAGAAAGGAAATATACTCCAATAAGGCTCCATCTTTTGATAAATAGAATGCCTCGGCTCAGTCCGAGAATAAATCATAAGATTGTTTACCTTGTAACTAGTTTATCTTTTGTATGGACTGCATTTGGTCGAGTGGTCGAAAATTTAACGTTGTGTTTAATCTTGTGCACATTTTCTTATGCATAATTTAGTAGTTTTAGGACTTTTTATTTCACGTACTTTACCATTTCCTAACATGTTTTATTTCATATGTTGAATTTTTTTAGCATGTTTTATTTCACATGCAATATATCGGGTGCCTTTTATAAAGATAGTCCATTAGTCATTTGAGACTTAGACTAGTCGCTTATCATGTGTTACAAGATCACCTATTAGAAAATTCTTGTCCTTTAATTCGTCATATGACTAAATTACAAAGTTTGTTAACTATGATAGGTTTGAACCCTTAAAAGAAACGTTAATTTGTTTAGTGTAATTTGAACCTTAAACAATAACTCGTTGATCATAAAAAGATTAGGAAGGGAAACAAATGAAAGTTAGAACTTTGAGCATAGCATGATTGTTTTTTGAAACAACTAAACAAATGAGAATGCTCATAACATTATGGAATTAATTAAAATAAAATTTCAAGTTCTTGGCATTCTAAGTACGAGGGATCATTGTTCCATCTAACCTTTCTAGCCGATAAGCCCCTTTACCAACGACTTCTTAGACCCTAATAGGATCCTCTTATTTTATGCGAAGCTTCTCTAGCTTCCCTTGTATGCATGTTGTCTTTAGTTTATAGCAAACCAAATCTCTAAGCTGAAAAACCTTATGCTTCACCTTCTGATTATAATACTTAGCTGCCTTATGTTGATATGCTACAACTCTTGCTCTTGTGACGTCTCTAATTTCCTTAATAATATCCAAATGTTTCGTTAAGCCGACTCGATTAGTCATTACATTGAAATTTTGCATGTAAGTATTTAGGATGTCCAATTTGATTAGCAAAATTGCTTCCATACCATACGTTAATCTGAAGGGTGTTTCCCTTATTGCGGTTTTGCGGGTAGTTAAGTACCCCCATAAAACATCTTGCAATTTGTTGGCTTACTTTCCTTTGGCTTAATTAACCTTTCTCTTTAAGTTGTATAAGATAATCTTGTTATCAGCTTCCACTTGCCCATTAATTTGAGGGTAAGCTAGGATATATAATCAGGAAGATGCTATATTTCTCATAAAATGCTCAAAATTTGTTATTGTTTAACTATGGTCTATTATAAGTAATTATCATAAATGGGACTCCGAATCTTGATATTATGAAATTGAAGACGAAGGCTTTGACCTTCTATTTAGTTATCCTTACCAATGTTTTGGCCTTTGCCCATTTTGTGAAATAATCCACAGTAACAATGACGAATCATTGTTGGACGATGGACTTTAGAAATGGCTTGAGTATGTATAATCCTTATTGGGCAAAAGGCCAAGGATTGGACAAGCAGCATAATTCAGTAAGAGGCACATGACTCGGCGTCTCATGCTTTTGGTATTATGGACAATGCTGAACAATTATTCTCATGTCATCTTTCATTGTTGGCTAATAATAGCCAAGTTGCAGTACACGGATATACAACATCTGTACTTTCACATGGTTGCTACATACACTGCCATGTAACTTAGATAACATCCGTTGGGCATCTTTTGGAGGAAGGCATTGAAGATAAGGTTGAGATATACAGTGTTTGTACAACTAATCATCTATTAGTGTATAAGTCGTAGCTTGATAAACTAATCTTTAAGCCTCTTTCCTGTCATTAGGGAGGACACCATTAACTAATCTACAAGGGGATCCATCCAGGACTTCTCTCTCTAGTAAAGAGCTAATTTCTAGCTCTGCAGGACAATTGATAAGCTTTTGTGTAGGAGAAACTCTACAAAGAGTTTATCACTCAAATCGATAGATGCTATACTAGCTAACTTTGACAGTTTGTCAGTAGCAATATTTTTACTCCTTAGTATTTTATGAATTGAAAAGAACTAAAATTTTTTTGCTAGCGTTTGTACAATGAACAAGTACTTGCTCATTTCCTTTTCCTTCTCCGTGTAACTTGTAAGCCCTACAACCGGTCATTAAGGTTCTGATCGGCTGAAAGATCTAATCAAACCTAAATTATAAGTAAAGCTAGAAATATTAATATAAATGATTCCGTAAATTCAAATTTAAGAAAATAAGAAATAAAATAAAAGAATATAAAAATTTCAAATTTTAAGTATATAACTCGTTATTTATCGAAAATGCGGAAAATGCATTACGACAATTAACGAATTGCTAGAGATAAATTATATATATACTAAAAATTACAGAATAACCTAAATAATATTTAGGAATATTTATTTATACTATATATGAATTTACATGTAGGTAGAAATATGCGTAATTATTTAAAATATGTGTAATTATTTAAAATAATAATAAAAAATTAAAGAAAATTCATAATTAATTAAGAAAAAAATCAAGAAAAATAAGAAAAAATCCAGAATTGAGGCGTGGCAATTTGGAATTAAAAAAAAAAATTCAACCAATTAAAATGTAACAAATAAAAAGTGGAAAAAAGAAGAGATAAGGTAATTGTCTTGTCTTATTAATGTATAATAATTTTCCTAATACTCTATAAATAGGAAGAAAATTTTAGAAGCTCATTTGGTCAGTTTGGAGAGTGAGAAAAATAAAGAGAGGTGAAATTGAGAGTAAATTATGAATTTAGAAAAAATCACAAGAAATCTGTGCAGTTGGGGCTTCTAAGGCGAACTTAGACCCAATGAATAGCTGAGAGTGGATAGCCACCATCACCACACAATGGTGGTAGCGCCCAGGAGGGCCGATACATGGCCGAAGCCACCCAAATCAGTGAGTTCGATTTCTAGTCTGATTTTGTTTAATTTTGTAAAAATAATAAATATTTTTAGAAAATTATGAATTTTGTTATTTTAGAATATTTTTGTATGTAGTTTTTAGGAAAAATATTATTTTGTTGAAAATATGTCCTGTAATATATGGTCCTTAAGAAATCATGCAAAATTGAGCATGTTTTGGTTTAGAAATAAATGACTTTAGGAGTGTAGTTTTGAGCTTAAATTTTTTGTGTAGACTATTTAGATGATATAGAATAGTGCTATGAAGCCCGTTTCAAAAATTAATATTCAAAATTTTTAGATAATTTTTAGGCCTTAAAATGAGACATAAAATGGGTAATTTAGGCTTAATTAAGTAATTAAATGGGTAATTACTGATTTAGTGAATAATTATATGTTTTAGGATGTTAAAATTTGATAAAGTATGATACTTGTAGCATTTAAGGTGTTAGATATAATTATTAGACTAATTATGTAATAAATAAGTAATAGGGAAAAATAGTACATTTTAAGTTAATTTGGTAATTTAGGGTAATTAGGTGTAAAATCTGATTTAGGATGAATTTAGACATTTTGAAATGATAATTGATGTTGGTTGATGCTCCTTTCCGTTGATTTGGACTAATACAGAGGAAAGTGTTGGGTAATTGATTGACAGGTATAAATATAAATCTTCTCTTAGGACAAGTGTCAAAAGTATTGGAGGTGATGCGAAAAATTCTTTAAGTTTGCTGAATGCCCTCTTGTAATCATTCGTCTACTTGAAATCTTTCAAATTCTTTAGAATTTTAATGAATTTTGCATACCTGTCCGTGCTTCTTGATACGAACTTGTTAAGGGCAATCATTCATCTAATGAGTTCTCGAACCTCGTTGACAATATGATAAAATTTCATTTCTCTAATCACATCAATCTTTCTCGAGTTAGCTTTGATGCTATGCTGAGTGATCATGTACCCTAAAAACTTTCCTAAAGTAGTACCAAAGACATACTTTTACAGATTTGGCTTCATGTTATACCTCCTCAAGGTAGCGAATGTCTCCTTAAGATCAGTGAGATGCTGATCCTTTATTATGCTTTTCAGGATTATGTTGTCAACATACACTTCGAAATTTTGATGTATCTAGGGCTTGAACATCATAGTGATAAGCCGTTGATAAGTTACACCAGCGTTTTTTAGCCTAAAGAGTATCATTATATAACAATATGTTCCGAAATTAGTGACAAATGATGTGTTAACCTTGTCTTCCTTGTCCATTTTAATTTGGTTATAGTTGGAAAAGCATCCATGAAAGAGAGCAGTACATGTCTAGAGGTTGAATCAATTGTCTGATCAATTCTCGATAGGGGAAAGCAATCCTTAAGATAAGCCTTGATAAGATCTGTGAAGTCTGTACACATATACCACTTACCGTTAGACTTCTTGACTAATATACAGTTGGCTAGCCAAGATGGATATGGCTCTTCTCAAACGAATCTTGTCTTTAAGAGTTTCTAAACTTCTTCTTCTATGGTTGCTTGCCTCTCAAGGGCAAAGTGCCTCTTCTTTTGTTGGATTACTTTAGTGCTTGAATTAATCTGAAGCTTGTATACCATGTTGTCTTTGGGGATACCTGGTATATCTGATGGGGACTATGCAAATACATTAGCATTATCCTGCGAGAAGTCGATTAAACTTTGACGGATGTCTACCGGCAAGGGTTTCCCTATCCTAGTCTTCTTTTCAGGATCTCCTCCCAATGAAATTTACTCTGTTTCATTTTTAGCATTGTCTATGTCGACTAACTTTCCTTCTAGACAAGTTTCCACTTGAAAAATTTCTTCACACCTTAAAGCCTTCATATACAAAGACCTTACCAACTGGTGATCCCCTTTAGAAATGTTAACTCCCGTAAGAGTGGGGAATTTAGCTTTGAGATAAGCAATAGAAGGGACGATGCTAAAAAGTATTGATATGACAGTCCCATGATCATATTATATGGGAACTAACATTTGACAATAAGAAAGTCTATTTTATCTTCAGCAACATGCTTGTCATCTTTAATTTAGATTGGTAAAGAGATTACTATTGTTACTAGAACGAGTTGATTGTTGAAGCCATACAAATTAGAGTTGTAAGATCTTAGCTATGCTTTGATCTCTGGTCTTATTTGATCAAAAGTGTGCTGAAAAATAATGTCTACTGAGCTTCTAGTGTTAATGAGAATTTTTTTGACCTCAAAGTTAGCAGTTCTCACATTAACCACAAGTGCATTATCATGTGGCCTTTGGATGCCTTTAAAATCTTCATTTGTGAAAGAAATCATATTATAGATTTTGACTTTCTTGTCTTAGATATTGCAAGCATAATTTATGGCATTAGTAAGATTCAAGGAGCTTGATCGACTTATAGTAGAAGATCCACTGACAATAGTGTTGATTATCCCATTAAGTGCTCTATTGGTATTCTCATCTCTCGTATCTTTCCTGGCAATAGCTAGTCAAGTGATATTCTCTTAGTCTTCTCGTCTCCTTTGAGATAGTCACTTGATATTCTCCGTATCATGTACTAAAAACTTGTGTAAGTGCCTTCATTGAATTGCATCTTCAATTTAGTTCTTAGGTTGGATGCATTTGTTTGTGTTATGGCTTTTGTTGTAGTGGAAATTACAGTATTTGTTGGAATTTCACATTAAGAAGTTTCCTATTATTCTCTCTAGCCACTATAACATGCCTCTTTGCCCATGTACCTCCATTAATATGTCTGAAATTAGATGGTTGATTAGCGTATGAGATAAACCTGTTGGAATTCGAGGTCTCTTTCTCTTAGAATTAAGATTTTGATCATCGTTTATCCTGAGTCGATCTTTTGCACTTCTTCTCTTATCATTTTTACTATCTCTTCTATTTTTGATCGACCTCTTGCCGATCCTTTATATTGTCCTCTTGTTGGATATAAGACGTAGCTTTGGCATTTAACTCGGTAAAAGTTATCGGCTTATTCTTAGCGAGAGACTTGAGAAAGTCTCCATAGGGCTTGACTCCATCAATGATAGCGTTGAGGGGTACACTTATGTCCAATTTGGAATTTGGATCATCCCAGTCATAACCTTGCTAGGTAATCTCTAATAAACTCATGTGATCTCTACTTTATTATGTTAAGGACTAAAGAATCCTTAACAGGAAGCTTACTTGTAAGAAAGCGCTAAAGGAACACTTTTGCTGGTTCTTCGAAATAGGAAATAGTGTTCGACTTTAGGTGTTTGAACTATGTACTTGCCGCATTCCTCAATTTCAAGGCAAAAGCTTGATAGGCCATTGTATCACTCATGTTGCGCAACTTAGCCAAAGTACGGTAGTACTTTAAATGATCTTCAAGATCTTTTATCCCATCATAAGTCTCAAATTGCGGCAACTTGATGTGTCATGGTATAACCTCCTCCAAAATCTTGGGAATGAAAGGGCTCTTTTTAATTTGGAATTTTTTACTTGTTATAGTAGGGGTGCTAACATGCTAAGGTTTAGTATGGTGCACTTATTGTGGTTGCTTACCCTTATCAACTTTCTTGAGTGCAGGAGCCAAAGGTCCCATTGTAACTTTGATTTGCTTTTTTAGCAATTTGAGTGAATAGATTGAGGCATCGCTATTCTCGACGTGGTGATCACTATGCTCTTTTTTTTTTTATTTAGGTAGACACTATTATGAAGGAGATTAAGGATCTCTTCATATTTTTTGTTTAATTCTTGGTTTTCTTTGGCTAAGTTGAGGCAAAGTTATTCTAGCTTAGCCAAACGTTGTTTGTTAGTATGCCTATTTCTCCCTTTAAGGTGATGGGATGAAGTACTAGCACTTGCACTTTTAGTTAACCTTGTTCGAGCCATATGGATGGGTAAGAAAAAAAAAAAAAAAACAGATGGTGCCAAATGTTGTTAGGTGATTTTGGGTTAGAACTTCTATCTTGCAAAAGAAAAAAAAAAACTTTTGGTACAGGGGCCAAACTTTAATGCCTAAGCCAGTCGATGAATGTTGTAAAAGACTAAGTAGTGGAGAGTTATCAGATATTTTTTACAAAGTTTCTTCTTCCTATTTATAGGCAATGTTGTGTTTGAAATGGAAGTTAATGGAGTGATTATTGGGATATGTGTAGGCCTATTGATCGGGTACATTCTTGAAAAGTAGGAATAGTGAGCAGTTATGTAATATAATTGTCATAAGTGATAACTGTTCATGCCACTTTTCTTAAATTCAAATCAGATACAAATCTATATTACTTGGCGTCAGCCGAAAATGGAGTTACTAGGCATGTCAGCAGCCAAGTAGTTGAGTGAACGAAACTCGACTATCAACAACACCTTTATTTCACTGCTTAAAAATTATAATTCCATTTACCCTTATTTCATTTAATGAAATGAATAGGCCAATGATGTTTTTATAATCTATTTAAACCTAAAGATCAAACATGTCCCACATAAACATCTCTAGGTAGGGGTTTTGCAAGAGGATCAACAATCATCTTATTTGTCAATACATACTACAAAGTGACTATTTTTTTGCTATAATGCTCCTTACGATATTGTACTTAATGTCTATGTACTTAGTTTCACAATGGTATATAGGATCCTTTATATAAGTAATCACCACTTGACTATCACATTTGAAAACTATTGGTTCCAACTCTTTTAGAAGAAATCTTACGTGCTACATAAACTGTTTTGAGCCAAACTATTTCTTGGATTGCTGTTAATGATGCCATAAAATCAACTTTAATTGTCAATATGGCTATACGTATTTGCTTCTTGCTACTCTAAGAGATAGCACCATTGTTAAGTAAGAAGAGATAACTAGATGTCAATCTTATTAATCTAAATCTCCTCCTTAATTTGCACTTATATATCCTACAAGGTTTAAATTATCTTCTTAGTAAAATAGATAATAATCTACAGTATCGCCAAGATACATTAATATCCTTTTTATTGCCATCCAATTAATGTGTCTTGGATTTGACTAATATCTACTAATCACTCCCATTACATAACATGTGTAGGGTTTAGTATACATCATTGTATGCATTAAACTACCCATTGCATTAGAATAAAGAACTTTTGTGTTTTATTTTCTTTCTTGTAGTCTTTGGATACATGTTGAGACTTAAACTGTTACCTTTCGCTGTAAGAATGTTTACAGTTTTGTAGTTATGCATGTTGAAACGTTTAAGAATCTTCCATATGTGAGGCTCTTATGGAAAGGTAAGAAGATTTTTTTGGTGATCCTTATAGATTTTAACACCTAATACACAAATTGTTCACCCATATCTTTCATTTGAAAAGTTGAAAACAACTATTTCTTGATGGACATGATAAACTCTAAATCATTTTCGAATAATAAGATCTCATCAACATATAGTGGTAGGATTAAAAACTTACTTATGGATCTCTTAGCATATACACAATGGTCTTCATCAATCATCATGGATTAAATAAAATTATATCTTCATAAAATCTTAAGTACCATTGTTTAGATGATTGATTTAGGCCATATTCAAATCTATTAAGCTTGCAAACTTTATGCTCTTGACCTTCAGCTATGAAGCCTTTTAGTTGTTCTATATAAGATTTCTCATCTAAGTTTCCATTGAGAAATGTTGTCATAACATCCATTTGGTGAAGTTCCAAATCTAATTTTGCAACTATGGCCTAAATGAGACAAATAGAATTGAATTCACTACAGTAGAGAAGGTGTCTATATAATGTATACTCTCCTTTTGATGGTATCCTTTTGCTACAAAGAATGCCTTATACCTCTCCATGATTCCATATATCTTACTCGAATTTTAAGAACCCATTTGTTCTCAATTACTTTACACCATAGCAGGAGATTAATTAAATCCAACATGTGGTTAGATCTCATAGACTTTGTCATGACCTTAAAAGAGGCCTACTAGAAATGCTTAAAATTTTCATATTACATGTGTACCTATGATATGAAAACTACCTTACAAGTTAAAGATTGGAAGACTTTAACTAATTAATCACTAGAGCTTTCATTTTTTAATTTATTAATTTAACATAAACTATAAATAATTATGGATACCTAATATTCCACAATTGATAAGAACCGTAGAGAATTGGTATCCCTTACTAGATAATAATATCGGGTAATAACACTTTAAAATTTATATAACTTATTAAAGCTATAGAATCTAAATAATAGAATGGTCTTTACATTTAAGGTTCTAAATTAACTATACATTCTACCTTTTAATTCTATCTTTCTAATATACATCTCAATACTTGTACTGTATGCTTGGCTCTTCTGCCAATCTTAATTTAAAGTTACTTATAAAAGAAACACTTTAAAATTTATACAACTTACTAAAGCTATAGAATCTAAATAATAGAATGGTCTCTACGTTTAAGGTTCTAAATTAACTATACATTCTACCTTTTAATTCTATCTTTCTAATATACATCTCAATACTTGCACTCTATGCTCGACTCTTATGCCAATCTTAATTTAAAGTTACTTGTAAAAGAAACTATTGAGAGATGAGCAAACCTTATCTTAATGAGTTTGTTCCTTACTGCTATTGTTTAAGTAAGTTATCAAACATTATTATCACATACATAAGTCTATCTATACACAAAATGTATGCATATGTGATGAATGCAAGCAACACATCCATGAGGCTTTGAAACTATTAAAGGTGTAAATTTACATCATTTGCATGTAGATTATTCTTTGTACTTAATTACTTAGGGTACCTTACCTTGCCTACATGAGACTGCCTAGGGACACCATCTCTTCAAATGATACCTGACTATTACACTAGTCGAGAAAAGAAAACTATTCAAATTAGGTAGATTCCAGTTAGGGCCATCTATTATCAATAATCACATATAATGCCTCATAGGTTCACTATCCACAAATCAAATCAATGCTTGCCATAGGCTAAGCTATGTAAGTCCCTCGTTATTAATCAATCATAGATGATTAGCTACCTTTCCTCGTTGATAAAAATATTATTAGTGGCCTTTATGAGCACACGTTAGAGTTGTAATGATCTTTACAATCTGGGAAAAACGTTTGTAAATTACTTTTCTTAATCCATTTTGGAAATTGGCAAAGTTAGTACTTACCATAAATGTACTAATTGAGTCATATATATGCGGTGAATATAACTAGTTATTTTAGTCTAATATTTAGATTTACCAATTTAATGAGGTGATCACATGGATAATAACATCTAAAGCAAAACAACCATTTAACAAATGATTAATAGCTACTAGCAAAATAACAAGCAATTTCAAACATAAGTAGATAACAAATTATTTTAACTCATTCACTTGGGTATTATCGCTCACTTGCGCTAGCCTTAGAATAACCTAAAGATAACCACCAGGTTGCCTAAAGAGATAATAAGATTTAATGAGTATTTTTGGAAACCATGCTATTGGAATAAGTTAGATATCTATCATAATTTACCTAATCCCTAGTTACCACCCATTATTAATATTTTATTTGGATCTTAACAAACTTATATTAGATTTTTCTTTTTACAAACTTGGTGTTAGCATAAAGATGTTGAAGCGTATCTTTTGATCAAGTTTTCTATTTGATATTAATTATTTCATATTTGTTACTATCTTTGAATTCTTATTCAAGCATCGATTTAACTATGTAAGGGCTTAATTTGTTACTTTTCTTTTTTGAACTTATATATCAATAGAGGATTATTACCTTCAATTTTTGCCTTCAATTTTCTTTTGATCTCTCATTATGACTCTTGTGACTACAACATGATCCAATTCAAGAATCAATAGGGTTATGTTATTTAACTTGGTATAAGCATTGAGGTGTCAACCTAATCAAGTGTTTTAGAGTATAACACAAATCCTTATTTCATTTAATTATAACCTCAAAATTAGAGCCAAAAGGGGCTTATTATAAGATCCATTAGATTTGGTTGGTGTATTAGCTTATATAATTTAGTGTTCTTTAGTTTAATATTTTACCATAGGCCTATGAGTATAATGTAAAATATTCACTTAATCTAATCTCTTTGTTAAGATATTAATATTATCCATACCAAAACCAATGTATTGAAATGAAAATTTTACATGGTTCTTCAAGCATTTCTACACATTAAGGCACATATGTGTATATCCCCTATAGTTTCAATTATCAATGATATGTTGTTTTGTTAAAATATGCACAAAATAATTTAATGATAGGTGTAACCTAAGATTATTTCCATATATGTTTGAATATTCCACATATCAATTAATACATATACATCCAACTTAATTTAATTATCTTGATCTCTATTTTATTAAAGAAGGGTAAAAAATATTTTGAAATAAAATTTGTGGACTTAATCTATTAATTAAGATAAAAGATATGCTCTTATTATTTTATGTGTGTATATATGTATGTATGTATATATGTTAATACATGGGTTTTTATACATGGCATTATACATACACATATTAATAAATAATTAATATATGATGATAGTCTTGACATTATTAGTATTCAAATCATTACAAAATATTCGGGATAAAGCCATTAAAGGTACTTAAAATTATATATATTTTTTATTTTAATACCTAAACTTTAAATTTGTTCATTTTAGTATTCTGACTTTTTTTTGTTATAGTGATTGTTATAAAAAATAATTATTTCTTTCATTTTAAAAAGTTGAAGTATCAAAATGAAATAAAAAATAAAGTTTAAGCACTATAATGAAAATAAAATGAAAGATGATGTATTTATGTTATTATTCTACCATTTTATAATAACGATCATCATAATAGAGATATCAATTTATTTTACTAAAAGAGTTAGGATACTAAAATAAACAAGTTTAAAGTTTAGGTATTAAAATGAAAAAAATATGAAAGCTTAAGTACTTGTATTGGCTTTATCCCTAAAGGATTCTTTTAACATACAATCTATATTAACGTTCTACAAACATATATCATGCCAATATATGATAGATGTATATAATACATATTATTGATAATGTAATGATATATATATATTATATCATAAATATACTACATGTTACTGTAATATCGATAATTTAATACTTGTCTCGTCAAATTTATGTATGTATCATATAATCAATATTGAATGTAACTATTATAGACATTGTATACCTTGTCATCATATTATGTGTGACAATATATTTCAATATTAACAATTAATATTGATAAAATCAACATATCATTCTCAATGTCATCAAATGTTAACGACATACATATATATATATATATATATATATATATACCATTATATCTCCCTTTTTGAATTGGTTACCATTATTTATTATCCTAAGTTGATATGTGTAATAAATTATCTAGTTAATATTTGGTTTTAGTATGCATATGCTTATCTTGTAAATTTTCTAAATGCTACTTTATATTTTTAAAACATGCTACTATGAAAGAGGAAAAAAAAAAAAAGCTGCATGATTTGCTCTATCATACCATTCGAATAGTGTAGTTAGCAAAATAAAACCATACCCTATCTTCACGTAAAGGTCAATGGGAAAACCATGCATTTACCAACACATATGCACACATATACATACATATAGTATACTATATTTTCTATACATTTCATTCTTTTTCCTAATGCTACTATTATAATAGCAAACGAGGTACACAAATAAACAAGGATTTCACACACACATATATACACACAATCATTTCTCAAGTCAAATTGATAAGGGAAAGTTGTAAAACTTTCAAATCTAGGCTCTGGATCAAATATCCATATATGTACATATATATATTCCTTAACAACATGTCACTAATACTCAAGCAAAACAACGTATATAACCTCTAGCTTTCTCAATTTTGATTCCTTCTTATTTTATTCATTAAATATATTTTAGGTTTCATTCTTCTATCTGGGTTTTGTCTTGATATGGCTGGGTTTTATATATTTACTTCATTCTTATTTTCCATTTCCTTCTCTAGACCAATTTGTTTCCTTTAGGGATCGAGAAGAAAGCAAGGTCACATATAACTACGTAGATAGCGTCTTACCTTTATACGTATTATCTATAGGTTTCGTTGGTTTGGTCTTTTAGGCGGTATGAAGTTTAGCAAGGACAAAGCTGTCTTGCTTTCCTTTACATGAACAGGGGATGAAAATGGAAAAGGAGAGGAAGAAACGTCAGCTTTTAGGATGTGAAGCATTTTGAGAGCGAACATGTGAAGGAATAAGAAACTTACTTAGTTTGGTCGTAATGAGGGTAGTCGTGTTGCCAAAGTTAGCCGAAGTTTCTTGGCATCACTACGAGTGTTTTGCTTTTGTCTTAAAAAATAAGTGCAACTTAAATGAGAAAAGTGAAGTGAAAAAAAAAAAAAAAAGTGAAGGAGAAGGACATGGTAGGGAATGTTGACATGGACAAAAATGAGGGTCGAGTCGTTTACTCTCACCTAGTCAAGGTTACTGAAATGGAAAGTAGACAGAGAGATTGTGTGCAGTGTCGTGCATGAAACTAAGACCAAACTCTACACATGTGCAATAGGTGAAAGAAAAAGTGGTCGGGCAAGAGAGAATCAGCATGTCATAATTTCAAAACCACCTCTGCACCCATGCTTTACACACGTGAGAGACAAAGACAACTGGATGGGAAAAGGAAATGGAAGGATGAGTGGGTATGTTGGATTGGAAAATGAAAATGCAATCTGCATAGGTGTATAGTGTGTGTTGCAAGTGTCGAATCAAGGAAAAGAAAAAGGAACTCGTGATGTCATCATTTAATATTATTTTTCTTTGTGAAAATATGGTCTTTTACTTTATGTTTAGGTTTGGAACGTGGGGAGGAATTAGAAAGGAATGAATACAAAAGGAAAGAATATGAGAGAAAAAAATTATAAGGGATTTGATTGGAAAATGGATAGGATTGTAATGATTACTAAAAAAATCAAATAGAGTGTCACGTAAGTTACAAATATATTTATGATAAAGGAAGAAGAGAAGATAAATATAAGAGGGGTAAATTTGAAATTACATTTCTAATTTTATTTTCTTAGCCCTTTCTCTCCATTTTGGAAGGGAATGGTGGGCTCTAAGAATTTGATTCTCTCCTCTTTCCTTCTGTCCTTAATTTCTCTCCTAATTGGACAAAAGGATTATACTTTTTTTCCTTCAAATTCTTTCTTTCCCCGTTCTTTCCTCTCTCTTTCTCTCTTTCTCAAACATAGTGTTAGGAGATATTTGTGGATAAAAAGATAAAAAAAAAAAAAAGAGATGCGAAAGAAGGACAATGCGATTGTGTCTTGCGTCATCAGGCAGATGGAAAAGAATGAAAAGAAAAGGTTGAATTACTTTAGGTGGTACTTGGTTAAATATTCAACATATGAAATGCATGGTTTTCCTTATTCGGGGGTTATGTCATTTCTTAAAATGATGCATTAGGATATTGTAGGATTAGGCTAAGATTATGATAGGAAGTGATGTGACTATGGATAAAATTATCTAGTACAACATACATGTAAAATACATAATATATAGTATAAGAGAAGTACATGAATTTAAATTAGTATAAGAAACCAATTAGTATATATATATATATATATATATATATATATATACACTTTACATACATGTGTTGATACAATTAGGTATATAAGGGCTATATCATAGTTTTATCAATTTTTTATTTTCACTAGTTTAATTGAATAAACTACTATTATTTATAAGCATCTTTAATCCTTTGTTAGCAATTTTATATGATTCCATGTAATAGGCCATAAAACTTTTCAAATTATACCATACATTACATCATATGTGATTAAAATAATTTAGCATGTATATACACATCATGCCACTTATAGTCATTTAGGGGTGTCTTAGTAATTTCCTTCATTTATTATTTTATCAGACTTAATTTAATTAGTTATTGTTATTTAGAAGTATCTTGAATTGTTAGTTAATGAATTTATGCAATTTTACATAAATAGTGATAAATTCTTTGAAATTATGGTTTTACATCCTAAGGTTTAGGTTTTTATTAAATTTGGAATTTTGATTTGTGGTTATACATGTTTAGAGTTTAGGGTTCTCTTACACAATTAAAGTTTTTAAACTACTTTTTAGGATTTTCGATTTAGTTTTAGAGTTTCACATTTAAAGTTTTATCATCTTAATTCCTCAATTTTGTTTGGCTCCAAGCCTCCAGGGAAATATCTATCGATAGTCAAGCTCCACTCTAACTCTAAGACGCAACATTTATGGGGTTTACAAACTTTATTTCTTCTTTCATTGTAATTGTCCATTTTATTTCTTCTTCCATTGTACTTGTCCATTTTCCCTTAATAATACGTAAAAGAGCTTCTTACAAGCTTCTAGGCTCCTCATTATCATTTGTGAAATCAGAAAAATTCTCTCTTAGTTTGAAAATGTAATATTCGATATTCTTATATTTACTTTTACATAACAGTTTGATCTTATGAAACTAATCTATTAGATAAAACCATGCTCCTACTTAGCATAATACTTTGAAAAGAACTTTGTTCTTCTCTAGTAATATCAACGGAACTAACTCTATTTATAAGATCATTAGTTTCGTGAAAACCGGCACTCTTATTGATGTGAACCTTGCTAAGAAAATCTATATCTAAAATGTGGGATCCCGTAATTTTAATTCAGTTATAGTTCCATCCGTTTTTTCATCTAAAAATATGTAACCTTTTGACTGTTTCAAATATCCGGTAAAAATATATTTCTTTCTCCGTTTAGTCGATAGCTCATCACCTTGTGCTCGACTTCCTAATCACCCTTCTCCATCTTCCTCGGAGTTCCCATCTTTGAATCTTCGTCGCTTTAACTGTCCAGGATCGCATCAAGTCCTTCTCCTTTGGTAACCATTGCGGACACCTTATTTTTACTCCGTACTTTATAATCGTAGGTTTCTTCAATAATAAAGGAAAGGCTTTAATTTGAAAATACCAAAAATGAAAATATTGAAAAAAAAAAACAAAAATAGAAAAATAAGAAAAAAAAAATAAAGAAGTGGAAAAAAAATGTAAAATAAAAAAAATTTAAGAAAATAAGATTTTTAGAAAAATAAGTCCTTGAGTTATTTTAGGGTCATTGGGTCTCATTTTGAGGTCAATTTCCTTTTTTTTTTTTTTTTTGAGTCAAAGGAAGTTAAAGTGTACATATACAATTTAATAGTTTTGAGTTTTATTTGAGAATGTTAAGTTTTTCTGAAAATTTTAAAATTTGAGCCAAATAGTAAAACTTGATTATTTTCTTTTATCATGAAAATGAAGCCAATTTAAGTTAATCTTAGCCTTACACTTTGTCTGGATTGAACTTAAGTTGACTTATTTATAAGAAAATCAATTAATTAGATGAATAGTGAATCTGAGCTCGAAAAAAATTGTTAAATTAGATTTATTTTTATTTTAAACGTGTGTATTGGTCTTGTTCTTTTTAATACCATTGCAATTTCAATTTTTGAGGAACAGGCCTAGTCGGATATCAATTTTGGTTTGACTTGGATTGTGTTTACAAAATCGGTTCAGGTGTTTGGTCTTTTAAATACTACTATGAAGTGAGCAAAGCTTGGCCCAGTTAATTAAGCGCCTGCGCATACATCAGGAGGTCACAAATTCAATTCCATGAAGCAACGATGCGCTAAAATCTCTTTTCCCTCCCATCTCTTATGCCACTTGCTACGTGATGATCCGGCTGGATGGGTACCATGCTTCACTCTTTTCCTCCTGCCCGTTACGAATTAAGCAGAGAGGGCAACTCTTGGGCGTCAATTTCTGGCCATTTTTCATCAAATAGAAGTATGAATGATAGAGGTCTTAGATTAGATTAATTTTGACTCGTCAACCGATTGAAATAACAATGGAGAGTAGGTTAAACTGGAGCTAAAAGTTCGCAACAAAAAAATAAGAAAAAACTCGAACGTTCCCATTATGGCCAGTCAAGAATTCTTCAATTTGGACATGTTTTGATGCAAATCGACGCAAGGAATTGATACATTCTGGCAATTGAGGGGTGGGAAACTCATTGGATTCAACAATTTCAAAGGAACATTTTGAAATCATGATTGAACATATCAATCAAATCCAATTCCTTTGAAGAAAGAGCTATTGACACAAAGCTTCAATTTTTACTGAAATGATTGTTCTCCGTAAGAGATTGGTTATGGAAATCCATAAATTGGGCGTTAGGGAACTTGTTTGGAGAGGGATTCTTACTCATAATCACCTGTACAAAACTCTAACTCACCTTCTCTATTTGACTCGGCCCCTCATTCTCTCTCTAAAAGGCTTGCATTTTTGCAAATTTTTGGGAGCTAATCAACACCGCCACTAGCATTCTCGAGCTGAAAACCCTCAGAAAATATTCTTTGCTCTCTTCAAAACACCCGTAGCCACACCAACCACCGCCTCAAATTTATTCATCGCTACTGCCCTCCACAAAACACCACATAAATCACCTTCTTTTTGCAAAAATAACATCACCAACATGTTTCCCACTCTTGAAAACCTTAGGATAGTCATCTAAACCCAAAACCGCCTTTAAAACCCTTGGATTAGACCCTTTGCAGTCGCTCCTTCCTCTTGTGCCTAGATCCGCTACCCACTTTGACTCGAACCACACACCCAACTCTTGAGTGTTGAGTCTTGACCCAGGTGTCCATTTCCCATTTCTTTGGGTTATTGTGGGATAAACATTGTCTCGGGAAGATTGGGTCTTTTTATTTAAGAAAAAATAAAAATATTTTGTTTTTGTATTTGCAAATAAGAAAAATAAAATGTTTTCTTTTTAGAATAATAAATCATTAGGGTCTTTCCTTAAAAGAATGAATGAAAAGTTTTTGTCACTTAGAAAAAAAGTTTTCAATAATAAATATTAATAAAATCTTTTCAAAAATTATAAAAAGTAGTTTTTTTTTTTTTAAATTACATACAAATAGAGATGGATCCTTTCCCTTAGGATTTTTCAAAATAAATTGAACCAATTAACGATGTAACATAATTTAAAATTAAAGTTAATCAAATTAGTAAAGTTTTAGAACAAAGGAATTATGGTAGCCTAGCTCTAACTAATGGATATGAGGCTCTTATGTGGAACCATAAAAGAAATAAAAAATATATTTTTTCAAATAATAAAAGAAAAATAAAATAATAAACAAAATGGGGAAATGGTAAGGAACAAAAAAGAAAGGGTAACTTAAGAACTAAAATTTAAATTTAGAAGGTTAAGGTAGTAACTATTAAGTCTCTGTAGGTTAGCCCCAAACCCATATCTCTAGTTTTTCGAAAATCTTTCAAAAAAATGATTATTTTTATTTTTTTCATGAACCAGTTGCTAAGTAAGGATTACTCCACCCATTCAATTCTCACTTACCCTTTTTTTCTCGAATTTTGTTAGAAGGAAACTCTAAACTTAGTAGACTAGCTAGGTTTTCCTTAATTCTTAATCTAAGGTTATTATTAAATGAGCTAGGATTTAATACTAATTAGATTAAGGAGAATAAAATCGAAAATTGAGCTCAATAGTTTGACTACTTTACTACGAACTGCCAAGTGAGCTAGCTATCTAAACTTTCTAAAATTATAATTTAGTTCTCTAAATGTCCATAATACATTAATTTTTTTTTTTGTTGTGTAAATATTTTTTTTCCTAACTTCTAAATAATTGTGCTAACATTTTTACTTAGTTGATGTAGGATAATTTCAGTGGACCTTAGGGTAGTAGAAACATTCCGGTCTCGATTCGAGACATCACTTTCATTATCTTAGTTAACAGCTTGAACACTTAGTTGATTGTTTTTCTCTATTGGATTCAAAATTCTCTAAACAAGGATATAACAACATCATAACTCAATAGCTACCTACAATAATCTAAAAATAACCATAATTAGCACTATCTATTAGAGGAATGCACCGATTGAAAAAAAAAAAATGGTTTGGGGAAAAAAAATATGTACAAGGGTATAAAGGCGACTTTTGGAAAGGAGCCATTCGTTTTTACAAAATTAACGTAGAAGGCGCCTTTCCACAAGGCACCTTTTTGTTTTTAAGTAAAGAAGAAGATGCCTTTTGAATAGGTGTCTTTACTTATGATCTTAATATAAATGGAGATGCCTTTCCAAAAGGTACTTTTCTTGTTACAAAAACCAAAAATGCATGAACAAAATCCGTTCATGCTCTTTCTCAAACACCCAAACTCAATCTCTCTCTCAACCAAGTTGCAATCCCTTTTTAGAATCCATCCTTTCCACCATTTTTTCTTACAAAATCTTGAGGCAAAATCAAATGTAATAATCTCATAACATCAATCTGTTATAGTTACATGAATTTTTTCATGAATATTGCATGATTCAAGAATTTTCCCAATTGGAACCATAGAGTTGCATGAGTTGAAATTTGATTGTTTTTGCTTGATTAAACGTTGTTTTTGTATGTGAATGTGTACTATGTATAACATAGTTACGCTATATATCGATGATATATATATATATTGGCATATAGATTTATCGTAGTGGAATTGAAATATTAATGTTTTAAACTTTACACTCCAATTGTTTGGTGAAATGCTTGTTAGGGAGTCATTTAGTATAGGTTATGGGAAAGAGATGTAGTTGTGTTGATTGGTATACAATGAATTATGTGCTAACTAATACAATACTTGTAATGTAAATAGTCAAAATTGGTGGGCATTGTCAAATTTATACTTTTCACTCATGGAAACATTGTGAGGGGAAATTGGAGATAGTTTTGATAAGATTAGAGTTGATTAAAATATGTATAGTTGGTACATAAACAATTTATGTAGAAAATATTTATATGATAGGATTATATATATAACATACTATTTCTTATAAATTATTAATTTGTTTTACCTTATCTTAATATTTGGTAGAAGATACCGATTTTTTGTAGTTTTGGTGGATTGTAAAATATTGGATATCTATAATCACTTTTATTTTATAGTGAGTAATTAATTAAAAATTGAAAACCTTAATGACTAATCATTCAAAGTTTTGTAATCTTTGACTTATAAGGCAGTTTTCGTATCACGGGTGCTTATATAATATACAAATTTTAAGCCATCCTATTAGGCCTCTCTTAGGGTCCTGACAAGTTCATTTGAAAACCATTGTGGAGTGGTGGTTTTAGAGTGAGAAGTTGAAACTATTGAGTTAGAGAGAGAAAGCTCAAATTCAAGCTTATATGGAGTGTTTTTTATTGAGTTTCTTGTCCCAAACAAATTCCCATCCTCTTATTTATGCTCGTGCATACTCGATTTCATTTGGAAACACATTAAATTGCCCAAAATCAAAGTTTTGTGTTAATGGGATTTTAAGTTTTTTTTTTTCCAATTTTCGAACTAATTTTGACTCCTTTAATGTATGAATGTGGACAAGATTTTATACTTAATATGAAGTCTCCTAAGTGATCTTTGAATTTCTACATTTAATTTGATGAAATTTGGCCAAAAATCAGCTTAATCAGATTGAGAAGTGAAGGGATTGTACAGTTTTTTAATTACATTAATCTATAGATTGTATTGAGGAAGGGGGAAGGGTATAGGTTATGTACTAGGCACATGCTACGTGCCTTCATGTGTGTGTTGCAAATTTAATGAGCACGCATAGCAAGCCCTTGTCCCCACTTGATTCTTTTTTTTTTCTGTCTTTTTTTTTTGCTTTGTTTGTTTTTTATTTTTATCTCGTCTTTTTTTTATTATTGTTTATTATTAAATAAAAAACAATAAAAGGCACTTTTGTGCTCAAATGGAATTGAACCTATGACTTTTAGTTCAAGTGCAATGCTAAACTTAAGTGCTTATCTGTTAGGCTATTGGCTTGTGCCTTATTCATATGTATACTAGACTAGGTCAATTTGAGCTAGATTTAAATCTAAGTTTATGCCCAACTATTCTCCTCTTATTTTGTTTAAATTAAAAATTTTATTCTAATAAACTATCTAAAAAATTATTATTTTCTAAATTCCTTGAATCCTCCATTTTTTCAATTTTTTTTATTTATATATATAAATTTATTTATTTTTTCTAAATTTAATTTTTTTTTTGTGCTTTTTCCAAATTTAGGACCCTTTACTTTATCTTCAAAATTTTGAAAAATAAAAGGGATAAAAATGGGGTGTTTATACACTTCCTTAAATTTATTTTACTTAATGCACTCTGGAGAAAAACGAATTTTCAATTGATATTTGACAGAAAACTTTAATAAAAATAATCACACATCTTACCTTAATCCTCTTCTACTTTGATCTTGTTGAAATGTGTTGATTTCCTTCTCTTGATTCAAGGCTCGTGTAGAAACTTTAACCTACAATAGCCATGCATGGGAAAGGTGTCAAAAAGGGTTTCTATAATGCATAGTTCCACTTATATACTTAGGTTTTGTGGACTTTATGCTATACCCAAACTACCCTTGATACATAAAAATAATATCATTCATGTCTTTAATGAAAAAAAAAAACATTTATCTATGTATTTTCTTTTATTCTTTTTTTTTTCCATTTTGTTGGGGTTTTACGTTTCTCTCCCCTTACAAAAACATTCGTCCTCAAAAGTTTGCCTCAATTACTGAAATGAAATTCTCTTAATACTTCTTTTTTTTATCTCTTCTTGTAGCTACTAAGTATCTCATTATTTCGCTTGATTTCTCTACCATTTCTCTATATATTTGCTCACTTATGATCCTTCAAAATTGCCTTTTTATTTTTGTGTTGATCTCCCATTACAAGATTAAATTCTCAAATCCCTTATTAGTCTATTACATCAAGTAATTTTGAGATTCTCTATGAGGGCCCCCATTCAATCATAAACTCTATCAATCTCTAATATAAAGAATTCTATCTCTTTTGTCACTTAGTCCACTTTGATTTGAGATACTCAAGTATGGGTTACTTCCTAATTCTACTCAGTTTTAACTAGTATCTCCCATAATAATATTTGTAGAATCATGTTCATGTAACTTTTATCTACAAAACTTTCTTGTTCTCTCAATTTCTCTTGTTTTATAATCCTTCAATTAAAATTACATATCCATATGTCCTTATCTATACAAACTTAGACTTCTTATTACGATCTTTGGATTTCTCGCCTTTATAACTGCTTCTTATTTATCTAGATAGTAGAATTCCTTCTTTCCATCATATGATTTTCATAATCATTCCAACATATTAATAGCTAGGTCTTCTCAATTCACTTTAAGCTTCCTAGCCTATGATTTGCATGCAACTTTCCTTCACTATTTTTGTCCTTTAGACTTTTCAAAACTAGATTATTCTTACCCTTGAAATTTGCTTTCATGCACTTAAACATTTATCCTATTATAAGATTGGGTTACTAGGTCCCCATTAGTCTCTTAAATTAAATTTTTTCAAGTTTTCTAGAAACTCTTCATTTTAATTGTAAAATTCTACTAATATCCAAAATTAAAATTATTGCTACATCGATTCTTTAGTCTACTTTGACTTTAGTAATGAAGTTTAGGTTTTTATCCAAATACCATCAGATTATAACTAAATCTCCCAAAATAATAAAGTTTTCTCCAAGTAACCTTGATTTATAAAAATTTCCTTCATTCTCTTCATTTTATTCGTTTGCAATCTTTTGTTTGAAGTTCGATCTCCAAATTTCCTTTACCATATAGTCTTAAGATCTCTAATTATGATCCTTGAATTTTTCTTCACGCTACTTCCAAAAATTTTCCCTCATAACTAAATACCCAAAAGTAAACTCCTATATATACATACTTAGGTGACAAATCTACTCACTAGTCTGCAAACACTTCCATTGTAATTACTTTTTAGTTTTATCAATCCATATGACTCTACCTCTTTCTCTTTACTGCATTAAGTGCTCCTAGACACATTTGCAAAATTCTTATTTATTCCATTTCCCATCCATTTGCAACTGATTACAGCACTATCAACCTCTATTGTACCATCCAAAAGTCAGTACACTTCACTCCATTGCCTTAAGTTTCAACCTCTCATCATTATAGTGTGGCAACAAACTAACAACAGCATCCTCCTAGTCACTTCCTCTCCATCACCAGTCTTTCATCGTATCATGTTTCTCTATTAAAGGAAAACTATTTATTGCGTTTGGAAAGTTCTAAAGTGACTCTTGGACTCTAAGATGGAGAATACACACTCCTTCCTTATTTGCTAAATAATCATCACCAACAACAACATTGTTAAGATTACTCTGCTGCATATCTTCTTTACTCATCCCAAGCTCATTATTATTTGCAAGTCATTATTGTGATCCTTATATACTTATTCTCATAGCTACGTTAATTGTTTTAATTTGTTCGTCAAACTTAGGGGTTCTATTGTAGTTATGACATCTATCATCAGTGTAATTTGGCATTTACTAAAAGCTTATATACTCTTTGTATAGTTTAATAGATTTTATTAAGTTCAACATTATCTTATTATATTTCAACAATTTTATTATTCCTCGTCATTAATAATTTTAATTCTTGAAGGGCATATGACTTAATTGAATTCATATTTGTTCAACCTTTGCCTATTATTTGTTAAAGGATGTTTTTCAATTTCATTGTCTTTAACTAGTGTTGGAAAGTTCATATCTTTTATAGCTCGACAGAAGTACGCATTTAAACAAGGTTGATGAATATCAACATGATCCTAAATATACTCGACATAACTATATTGATGCTTGGACTTTATGCAAGTTGATAGAATAACCAGACTTGTACAGACTTAATGAAATTAACATGACATGCCATGGTATTAAAAGGAAGAAATATTCATCAACTTTGGTATAAGCATACATACGCTAAGTTTCCATAATTTTTTTATTCAACACTTTATGCAAATTGATAGAATAACCAGACTTGTACAGACTTAATGAAATTAACATGACATGCACAAGCACACGCACATGCATACGCGCACACACGCACGCACGCACACACACACGCACGCACGCGCACACGCACGCACACGCACACACACATGTACAAGCACACGTACACGCACACACACATTCACACGCACGCATACACGCACGCACGCACATACACGCACACGCACATGCACACGCGTATGGACGCACGCACACGCACACGCACACGCACGCACACGCGCAAGCAGGCACGCACGCACACACACACACACGCACACACACACGTACATGTACACGCACACGCACACGCACGCACACGCGCAAGCAGGCACGCACGCACACACACACACACGCACACACACACGTACATGTACACGCACACGCACACATACACACACTCACACGCACGCATATAGGCACGCACGTATACACACACACACACACACACACACACACACACACACACACACACACACACACACACACACACACACACACACACACACACACACACACACAATAATAAAGCAAAGAAATACGAAAGGAAGATATAGAAATCAAATCATGTATGTAAGGTAAATTAAGCTAAAGTAACTATTTACTTTGGCTTTACACACACACCACCTCCACCCCCCATCTATTAGGACCCTAAAGAGAGCCTACTGGGATTACCTAAATTTCCATAATATGTGTGCACTCACGCTATAAAAACTGCCTTGCAAGTTAGAAATTATAGGACTCTAAATAATAAAACACTAAGATTACTGATTTTTAAGTAATTAATTTATTATAATATAACATAACATAACATATAAATATAAATAACTATAGATATTCGATATTGCACAATTCTTCAGAACCGTAGAGAATTGGTATTCCTTACCAAATAATAAGATAGGATATACCAACATTAGAAAACTACAAGAAAAAATAAATTATATTAAATTTTAACATATAAATATTTTCTACAAAGGATGTTTATGTATCACCTATAAAGATCTCAACTAATTCTAATACTAATATGCATATCTTCATCTCACACTCGGTACTTGAGACTTATCCCAATCCCATCGTAAGTAAACTTACAAAAGAAACTAAGGAGGAATGAGCATGAAACAGCTTAGTAAGTTCGTCCTTCACCACTATCGTTCAGGTAAGTTATCACACATTATTATTACACATACAAGCAAGTTATCTACATACAAAATGAATGCAGGCGTGATGAATGCAGGCGTGATGAATGCAAGCAACTCATCTATAGGAGTCTGGAACTATGGAAGGTGAATCCCAAATTAGGACTATCCACTATCCAAGGCCCTTCGGACATAAATATGCGAGTCCTCTCGCAACCAAAATTATCCAAGGCTTTATAAGCACAATAAAGCGAGTCCTTTTGCTATCAATTGGAGATCTCATGCTAGCTTTATCTTAACTATAAAATATTATTTATGACTCTATGAGCCCTTATAAAGATCATACAAAAATATGTTTAAGAGTAAAAAGGCTTTTTCTAAAAACAATTTTCTTAAGATTTTTACAAAGCTAGCATTCTCCATTCATACTTTTATCGAGTCATAGACATGCGACTAGTATAATTAGTTATTTTGGTCTAATACTTATATTTATCAATTTAAAAAGGTGATCATACAGATGATAGCAAACAAGCAAAGCAGTCATTCAAACATACAAGTAACAATAAGTAGCAAAACCTCATACATGTAACATACACTAGTAAGTACTAGGTCAGTAGAACTCCCTTACCTGAATTATTGCTCGTTCTCCAAGCTTTAAGGTTTCCAAAACTTGATATTGAATGCCTAAAAAAATAATAAAACTTATAAGTATTCTGAGAAGTTAGACTCCTTAGTTAACTAAAAGTCTATTGTAGTTTGTCTAATTTCCTTAATATAACCAAAGTATAATTAGTATAGGGTTTACCATACTCAGTGGGATTAATAACTAAAAGTCTATTGTAGTTTGTCTAATTTCCTTAATATAACCAAAGTATAATTAGTATAGGGTTTACCATACTCAGTGGGATTAATAGTAACTATTTTCTTATATTTGTAAGTTATGAGACTTCCTTTATGTATTTAGTAACTTTCCATTCTAATTCCAATATTTGTGAATTTATAGTTGTTTTTCATCGTTTTAGGACGCACATTTATATGGTGATGTCTGTTTTGGACGTTAAAACTCGTATTTTACGATATGGGCTAAACTTATTGAAATTTTAACTTACTGAAATTTTAACTTATTGAAGTTTAATTATTCTTATTTCTTATGTTTATATCCTATTTTAGTACTTAATGATTTAATTAGCCATTAGATTCTTACACTTAGGGAATATTATATTGGTATTACTAATTCACATACTTAATTAAGTTTAATTCAATTTAGGAAGTTTATTAGGGTTTAAAGGATCTTCAACTCTTAAGTACATGTATACATATATATGTTATATTCTTATGTAATCTTATAATTTATTATTTTACAAGCTTATGCTTATGTCATTACTTCCATCATCAATCGCTTGTGTCATCGCTTATGTTATCATTTGCTTATGTCATTTTTTAATTGTATCATTGCTTACATCATCATTTGATTGCATAAGCCCTTACCTCATCCTTAAGTCATACTTAAGTGTCTTATGTACACTTTACATATGTTAACTATATATCTATATCTTTGCTATACTTATATGTATACTAGTATACTTATACATATACTTATATATATATATCGTATTTATACTTGTACATATACCCAATATACATACAGTCACATACGTATTTTTATATGTATTTTCGTATGCTTAAAATTTTTCTTAAGAAAGCTTTTCTAATTTCATTCTTTTTATGTTTTAAGAGTGTATTTAGCATGGTATAGGTATGTATGGTTAGTATATGTCTTAGCTTAGATTATATACATAATGAATACTTATGTAGAAAGGTCTTTATACTTGTATTTCTCTAGTATACCCTTATGTACACATTCTTAAAGACATATACACATGCATCTTCTTCCATTTTATAAAGATTCCTACTCTTCTACACATGTATATGGAGCTTCCACTTCTAACATCATATATACACATATCATAACAACTTTCTATACTAACTTAGCTTACATAACTAACTGCTACATAAAACAGATAATCAAATGATAACATACCTCTTTCTCCTTGATTTATGTTAGTAGAAATGTGAAAGTATGTGAGAAAATCTTCAGAATTTTGGAAGCAAATGGAATCACGGTTGGGAAGAGGAAGAAAAGAAATTGGTTTTGTGTTTTGAAAATGAAAACAAATGGGGTCTAAAGTAGAGAAGTTGAGGATGACAAAGAAATAGGGAAAATGAAGAAAAATCTGAAAGAAAAGAAAAGAGAAGAAATCATTAGAAGGAAAAGATATTTTCTAAAGTGAAAGTGACATTTTGTTGACTTTTCTACATATTGACTTAGTCAACCTTTTGACCTTAGTCAACATGTATTGACTTGATCAACTTTCTAAAAGCATATGCCATTTAGTATATATAATGTAGTAATTAAGGAAAATAAAGAGAAATATTAAGGAAATGAGACATTTGGTGAATAGATTAGTAAAAATAGATGATGAGATCTTACTTTAGGTATTTATATCCTATATACATTATTTAGTAGGTTATTTAGTATAATTAGTATGAAAAATATCAATTAGGGTATTAAGGTTTACTACATGTAACCTAAACATCAACTAAACCCTTAATTTTATGTAATACTATCCTAATTATATACTTAGAAGATGAATGTAATCTATGATGCAATATCTTAGTTTCTAAAGGATTACTTTAGTGTTATAAATATTTGTGAATGATTGAAGGTTATTTTTAATCTTTTACTATTGATTTAGTATAATATTAAGGTTATATTATCAATTAAGGTTTTAGGGTAAATTATGGTGAATTAGTGCTTTTATATCCTTAAAGTTATAGTTTTAAGGTTTTTATTACTTTAGGACACAATATCTAGTGTCTTTACACATTTAGGGTTTAATATATTCATACACAATTAAGTCTTCGATTGTTATTTTAAGGTTTTGATGAGGTTCAAGGTTAGCTTTTGTAGTTACATATATTTGAGGTTTTAGGGTCTTCGTATGCGATTAGAGGTTTAATTAATAATTTAAGGTTTTTCATATTCACTTTAGGTTTTGAATTGAGATTTTAATTGGTTTTAAATCTCACTGGCTCTATTGACTTTAAGAAATCATCTACAGTTTGGGAGTTTAATTCTATACTTAGAAAGCTAGATTTGTGGGGTTTACACCACCTACCTATCCTATTTTACCTACTCTTGCCATCTCACCATTCTAGAGATTATTTCCCAAAGATTCATAACTTACACTCTTTTATGATGGATCAACCTAAGTTGTAATGTAATTCACTAGCCCTAACTTTTCTATGATCCATAACCCAAGCTCTTACACTACTTTAATTGTAACGTCTCAAAAACTAAAATGCTATAGCCCACCATGTGTCCCTAACTTCCATAGTTACGTTATACGTCATAAAACAACCTGCTAACTTCTTTATATAGATATCAACCGTCAATAACCTCTAATACTCCAATAAATTTTCATGAATGTTCTCAGCATCCATAATCAATAAAAAAATTTAGTAAAAGGTTACCCTTTGAATAACTTATCTAAAGTAAAATAGTAACAGATTCTTATTTGATAAATCTATTGCAATGAAATTAAATAACAAAGTTTTAGATTCTTATACTCGCCATAGCCAATTGGTATCAATAGCCAACATGCTTTGATTAGAGAAGTCTCAAGTGAATTCTACTGACAAAAAATACAAAATAGAAATAAATAACTAAAAGACTAATAACAATTAAGCTAATTCTACAATCCTACATCAAACTATCTGGAGTCATTTCCAATGATCATAATAATATTGATAGTAATCTACTACATTACCATAATAATCAAAGTCACGGTAATAATCCCCATCCATTACCTGTACCTCCACCTAAAAATTAAAGACGGGGTAAGTAGAAGCTTAGTATGGAATATTGCAAACATATACACATGGACAAAGTACCACAAATCACATACATTATAAGTATCCAACATGTACCATGTACTAGACAACAAGTTAATATCTTTGTTTTAGTAGTCATACAGCATAGGGGTACTGATGACCCCAGTATACATATATATAGTTTACCATATAGTATTGATATTGGGTCCTCCCCACTACCTTAGGAATCAAGAAACAACCTAAAATCTATCCAGATCATTTCTAAGTGACATTCATCTCAGGACAATGTTGCATAAGGCTTAAGCACATACATCATAATACAATTAATGTCGAGCAATTATTTAATATGATTTTTATCATTTAGCCTAGCAACCACAACAAACAAGTAAGTATCCCATACTTAGTTCAATGGCAACTATGGAATCTAGTTTTATCACACTCCTAGAGCTTAACATAACATAACACCATCTCTTACTCCTAACGGATTACTTAGATTGAATGCGGCCACGTCATAACCTAAACAAATGAAAATAAAACACTTTTACTTACTCTATAAGCTCGTCTAACATTGCCCTTAAACTTAACTACTCAGCTGTTACTCACTAGCTCCTATATCACTTAAAGAACCTAGGATCAATAAGTAGATAGTTGGTTTATAAAGTGTTTTGGGTGAAGACTGCTATTTAGAAAACATTTAAAATGGTTTAAGAATAAAAAGAAACATCCGAAAAGCAACAATAAATGAAGGGCTAACGTCGATACACATGTTAGGGAACTTGGCGTCTAGATGCTACTTTACATAGTGTCCAGACACTATGACTTTGGGGAATATTTCCTCCTGGGTGTCTAGGCAGTAGGTTGTAATCTACAGTTTTCTACAAACTATAGCAACATATAACCCTTAAAGAACAACTCCAACACCATCATTTTCAAAAACCACCATTCTTAGCATGTTTTCCTAACATCAACATAACCTTGCTCCTCTCTAAACACCTTCTAAACATCATACTACATCCAAAGCTCAAGTCGAACTCTCACATCCATATCAATATTTTCATAAAACAAAGCATATATGGCATAAGTAATGAATCTTGCATTTAAGGATCCAAATTTTTACTTCCACCACCAAGATCTAGTAGAACATCAACTTAAATTTGTTTTACTCATTACCTTACAGAGAAAAACAAATTTTCAATTAGTATTTGATTGAAAACCTTAATAAAAATGATCCCGATTTTTCAATTTGTATTTAACTAAAAACTTTAATCCCATATCTTGCCTTAATCCTCTTCTACTCTAATCTTGTCGAAGTGCATTGATTTCCTTGTCTTCATTCAAGGCTCATGTAGAAACCTTAATCTATAAGAGCTACTTATGGGAAGGGTGTGAAAAAGGGTTTATGTAATGCATAAGCCCACCTATATACTAGGGTTTCATAGATTTTATGCTATACCCAGATGGCCTTTGAAACATAAAAACATTATCATTCGCATTCTTAATGAAAAATACCATTTCTCTACTTATTTTCTTTTATTCTTTCCTTTTTCCATTTTGTTGGGATTTTACAGAAAATAACTTATAGTCTAGAGAAAACCTAAACATTGAGAAATTCATTAAAAATAGAAAGAAAGAAGAAGAAGAAAACATATCTCCTTAATGCCAATACAGTAGTAATGGGAAATGAATTGAGATATTTTGTATATGAAGAGACAATTTTATCCCTTCATGTATGCATGGTTTTCATTTGCAAAATCACATAAGGTTTTTCACTTATTTATCGGTGGTAAAAATTGAGGATTCTGGTGCGTAGATAATTAATTGCATGCTTCCAATCAAGAGTGATCGATAAGTATTTATTATATGAAGTTCTCTATTTATTATGGATGTTGTTCATGGGAAACTAAGATGAAATCATCATTTTTTAAGGAGAGGTCATTCTTTTATAATTGCATTTGCATTGTAAACTAGCTATGTCAAATGGGTTTTACTTTTTTTTTTTTTTTTTACCCTTGTTTAAATTGAAGGAGAATTTACTTGTAATGTTGGAAAGTGAAGGATTTTGGTTAGGATTAAAATTTTTTTTCAAATTTTTCTTTTTAGTTAAAATACATATTGATTAGGAAGTTCAATTTGTAGCAAGATAAATGAACCTGGTTTCAACAATTGGTTGTTAATATGTCCTTATAAAAAAATTTAAAAAAATCAACAATTTACTAAAGGAAGGTTTGATGGAGATAGGGGAATATAACTAAAGGAGGAAGTTGTGAAGAAGGATTTGATCTTGTGAAGGTTATACCTTTATAGGGTTATAAGAGTCATTCAAATTAACAACAGTTGATTTTAAGAATGATTAGGTTCGAGTTCATTTTAGAATATCACCTTAAGCTGTATGATTTTAGCTTGGCTAAACTTAGGTTAATAGGCGATAGTTCCCATGTTTTAACTTAGGTTAAGGGAACATATGTTTATTATTGCCATATGGGTCCAAGAGCATCCTATAATGCATCCAATCATAGAAGACGTTGTCATTGCTTTGTCTTATCTTACTTCCTAACAATATGACCTTATAAACCTTCTAACTCAAAATGCCTATCTAGCCTTAAATATACCTCCTATTATAAAGAAAGAGGCTAACAAGAAGCATAATGGTAGCAAGTCTTTTGGAAGAGAAACAACTAAGAAGAACCAGTAAGACTTGCACTTATAGATGTATGTTTATCAACTTTACTCATGAACATTCACTAATGTGTATCCTTACTTATTAGTATACGATTGTAATTCACTATCCATTAGATTTATGCCAATTAGGCACACAACATTTGATTCACTCCTATATTCTTGAAAGTAATGTCGACATTGAAAGGGTCATTAACTTTGCTAAATTTTAATGATAAGCGATTGATAATTTATTCTCCATGGTAAGATAGCAAATGTTGCTTCTTATGTACTAAGTGAAGGGATATATCTAACAAAATCATACAACTCAAATGTTATATTTTATGTTTTATACAATTTAACAAGTTTTTCAATTATTGGACTCATTTCAGTACTAAGAGATATAATGTATAGAAGTTTATGGGGTTGATCCAACATCTAAAGTTTGATTCATACCTTTATTGGTTTAGTAAGATAGATAAAGATACTAAAGTGCACAAGTCATGAATTATAATCATTTTATGAAAAAAGGTAAAGTTATGGGAAGTGTACATGAACTTCTATCATGGAACAAGCTTTAAATAAATCATAATCCTTTAGACCTTTGTAATATGCTACGATTTGGGATTAATACAAGACTTATGTATAGTTAAGTAGATAAATTTTTGATAATTTTTGGTAACGAATCATTTCTCCTCTACTCTCTACATCTCTTAATACAAGACCTTTATATTGAATGTACATGCAAACAAGCTTGAATTGTTTAGCGGTTTTATCATTATGCCTTTTTTTTCTTCTATTACTGTTTTTCTTTTTTCTTTTTAGCCTTATTTTATTATCCTCTATATCTAGTTAAGAATGAAAAAAGATGGTATGATGTAGATGCTTCTAATATATTTATCCTAATACAAGAACATTAATGTTGTCATGCTACCTAGAACTCTATCAATATTACCAATTTATTCCAATGTAATTAAAGCACTATATTATAAAGTTTATAAGGTATATTTAGTTGTACAAATGTAATTGATAATGTTTTTGAATGGATGGATATGTTTTGTGAAGATGAAGGAAACTAAATTACTTGCAAAGAAAATGAAGACACAAATGCAAGCAAAGAATCCACAATTAAGGTAGAAACAAAATTTGATTGGTAGATCTATAGTTTGGTTGATACATACAAGTTCCCTAAAAAAGACTAGTTTTATGAGGTAGTGATATCTGTTAAAAAGAGACCCTTTTTCTAAGAAATGAAGAAAGATGTTACAAAGTTATCAACCTAGGTCATATTAAAAAAAAAAAAAGAGCAATAGCGAGATAATTTCATGGAAATAAGGAAAAATTAACAAATAATGCAGCTTTAGAAGACAGTGATTGAGACCAAAATCCTTAAGATGAGGAATCCTTGTGTTGAATCTGAAGGTGATGAGAAGAGAATGAAAATTTGGAGGAAATGATTGTTTGAGAAGAATGTGAAAGTGAAAGTGATGATGACGATGTAAATGGAGTTGAAGTTGCAAATGGAGGTAGAAGTTTGTATTTATAATTTTATTTACTTATTCTCACATAATTACACACATAATTAGCTTTACAAATATTTTATAGTAATTTTTTTAATATATAGTTACAAATTTGTTTTAGGTTCTTTTAGGAAAAATACAAGTGGGTCGTCCATATACAAACATATACATGCTTGACGACTTAAATAATGTGATAACATAACTATTAACGGCAAAGGGTAGTCAGTTGGAGATCACAAAATATGTAATGAATTAAATTGTTCTTTGGATTGATAGCCTATGACTTAAACTTTATTCTACTTATAATTGAAAATTGGGCTAAAATTACATAAAAGAAAAAAAGATAGATTGTGGAAATATGTGAATTAATGTTTGTGTTCATATTTTCTCTTATATACTTAAAATGATCATTATTCGCTTACTAATTCATTATATTAAATGGTGCTAAGAAATGGTTATTAAATACTATTGCAACTTCATAGAGACTATATAAATCAAGAGTTCAGAAGAAGTTCCTCATCAAGTACAAAAACTTTGTAAAATGAGTACAGAATTAACCCAGTATTATCTCTTTGGCCCATTTCACAAAACTAATTCGATATTTGGAGAAGGAAGAAGTTAACATACGATTTTCATATATAGTGAAATATAATTAGCTTAATTTAGCAAGCATCCATTTTGAACTTTTGCTCAAACTATAAAAATTAAGTAGAAAAAACAAGGAAAAGAGTAAGAAGCTGAGAAATGCATATTAAGTTGGTCCCTAAAGTTTTGCACGTGTTAGAGAGGAATTAATAAGATTTTTTTATTGATGTGATAAGTTTACATTAAATTGTATGTTTTAATATTATATCCTTAATAGTGTATATTTTCGATACATTTTGAAACTTTGGTTTTATGAAATAATGTGGCTTAATGTTCTTTTCTTTACACTCTATTTCTTCTCTTATATATTTAAATGGAGTTCAATTTATATCTTAATTTAATTTTTTTTCTTGATTTTTTAGATGGTTAAGAAGGAGAAAAGAGAGGTACCATTTACAATTGAGATGTTCCTTGAGATTGAAGAATAAGAGGAGAAGTATAACTTGATAAAGTACTATCAATCTTTTAGTTTGTTTTAGACACACCATTTAACTCTTGCGTTTTAAGAATATACATTAATTTTTTTCAAATGTAGTCACGCTTTTATAAAAATATATTTGAAAACCTAAGAAAGTCTTGAGCACGTGAAAGGGTTTGTAGAAATAATAGGTGAGAAAAGAGCGACAAGAATGCATTTTTGTGGGAGGGGTGTTACACAAAAGTGTTTGAAAGACTGATCAATAAGTGATAACAAAATGATTCCATAAGGAAATGATATGAATATGCTAGAAAATTTTGAATATAAGCTTTGGAGGTTTCAATCTGCATTTATTCTTCTATTGCAAAGTATTCTAGACTTTATTGTTTCTCAAGAATTGTAAACCTTTTCACCCTCCTAGTCAACAAAGAAGCCTCATAAGAAACAAAAATCATGAATCTGAGTAGGTGCTTTTTAGAAGCTTTTATTTATTTATTTATTTACTTTTAGTTTAAGGTACATGCATATTAACTAAACTATTCAAATGGTGATTTGCAATAATTATATTACGCTAAATGAAATAAGACTTGATTGTTTGTTATTTCTCTTGTTATTATGATCTTATATCAAAATAAGTAAGACTTTAGATTTCAAGTAGTTGACAAGTTGTGAAATGAAGGAAGAAAATAAAAGGTGCTCGTTTTTTATTGTAGAGTGTTCCTTTTTGCTATTACATAAATACAATTCTAATGAATTTAGTAGTTTTCCCTTGAATTAGTCTTCTTTGTACGATAATATCTCGATTCTATTGCATTTAACTAAATATCCTCAGAGATCTTTAAGGCCTTTCACTTCATGCATATCTATTTCTTGGTGGAGAACATTCTTTGGATAATGTAGTTACTAATAGTTGGTAGCATGAATTTTTATTGTAAGCAATTGGTAATTTAAGGTACATAATAAATTTGTTGCCTTATTTGTTTATTTGTACTTTTTCTAGAAAAGAAAACGAAAAATACATAATATTCAAGGCTCAAAAATGGTTTTTAGGTCAAAAAGAAAATATATTTTCCCCTTTAGGCTGGAATATAGCATTAGTCTTTACTTAGTAACAAATGGCTAGTCTTCCTTTTGAGAAAATATTCAAATAGTTTACATTTTATTTAAATTGAAATCTTTTCCATTGCATTTCCTAATTTTCTCTCTTTGCAATTAATGTGTTTCCATAATTGTCAAAGCAACCTTTATTTAGCGTACATGGCATATAGACAACTTATTGCTAATATGACTCATCTATGAGAATATTGGAGCACCAACAATTTATTACCATTTTGGCACAAAAGTGATAATATATTTAAGATTAAAAACAGAAGAAAGAAAAAAGATGTTTTATTCTCATTAATAGACATGAAATATTTTAAAGGTTCATAAATTGTATGATTACACATAGAATAAATTATGATAGTCTTACTTTACAATCTAATGTTATGTTGGAGGCTTTGTATGATTGGTGTTGTTCATATGCACATTTTATCTACTTATTTTTTGTATTTATACTGGAATTCTAGGGTCATGATAGAGTTTAATGGCTCATCCCAATTATAGATTAAGATTCAATTAGTATTGTTACTCTAGCTTAGAATGATGGAGATATATTATTGCACTCTATTAGTTAACAACTAATATTCATAGATTTCTTTTACTATGTACTTAGTTTTCACCTAAGATTTGTGTAAAGGACTTATGTTTATGGATATTACATTTTCTTTGTTCTTGTTTCATAATTTCATATATAATGGTAGTTTGGTATGAATCATACCAATACATCATGTATAATGGATTTTAAAAGAATAAAAAAAGTACTTAGTTTCTTTATACATATTATTACACACATACACGCTTATGTGTTTGGTAAACTAATAATAAAACTAATTATATTCACCCTTTTCAATTAAACAATCGCTATGTATAATTTCCATTGAAAGCTATTATAGTATAGTTTTTTTTTTTCCCTATAATCTTTGTGTTGATGTTTATGTTAATGCTTCTATTAAGTTTGTTAAAAGTCATGTTGAATCGGGCATATTCCCATAGGTTTATGTTTATGGGGTTTTGGGATTTAATTCCTTTATTTTGTGTTTATTTTCATTTTGTGCTCACTTGCAACTAACTAGTTGCTCAATGTTTAGGTCTTGTATGAAGTTTGTTGTTGTAGGTGGTTATTCTTACAAATGAATGAAGCTAAGTTACAACGAAAAGAGTATTATGATTTAGTTACTTTTCATTTGATGTAATTATTTTGGTTATTTAATAAGTCTTATCTATCCTACTTAATGTAATAATGAATATGTTCATGCAAATGGTTTATATAGGGGTAATATTGAAATGAAGAAAAAAGTTTATTTCCATAATTAAATATTGCATCAAGAAAAATATTGTTGCTTATACTATCAAAACTAATGCTTAATAGTTATGTTGTAATTGATATGGCCTGTAATAAATTGATGCAAAAAGAATAAATTGTGTTTCATATAGTTTTAATGAGTCATTGTGCAATTTCAAATAATGTTATCTTTATTTAATTAGGGTGTTGCTTTAATAGTACAATATTGTTACCCTTTGATAAAAATTCTTTGCTTAATACAACAATTCTATAAATCCAATTTAGTCGGGCAACAACCATATGGTATTGCATTAAGTAAAATATTCTATGCCTATTATTTTAAACAATAGACACTTAGTGTAGCAGTGGAAATTTTGTTATACATGTTTGTAGGCAACAAATTTAAAGGCAAAAAGCAACTAATTTTATTGATGCCTTAACCTATTTTGGTGTAATATTTTATATGAGTGTGGACCTACTATCTATATCTTATTAGTATTGTTAAACCTAAATTAACTTTTATGGCTCATCATAGTGTAACCTAATTTGGCCATAAAGTCAATCAACTCTAACCCTAATCTTACCTTGATTAAATTGTAGTTGAATCTAGTTCCACCTCTCTAGCTTTTAATCCTTTCATAAATTCGAATCGACTACCTCCATCGAATTTAATAAGATTGTTTCTAATACATATACAAGTTAAAAATGAATTACCTTCCCACTAAGTAATGCTTGCACATAAATATATACACTAGAGGACACGAAAATAGAAATGAATGCTCTTACTTTTTATCTTCTCAATTTCCCTCATATTTTTTAAAAGTTGAATAACCTTGTATCATTTATCTACTTCCTCATAATCCCAACCATTACTTATACATAGCAATCAATGTTTATACAGTTCATGTGGCTCCCTAAACTAAAGCATCCCATATTGCACCGTCCTATCTCTCTTCAAGAAAAAAGATTTAATGGGAATGAGTATTATCCACCACATATAGGTACACTTAGTGAAAAACTATATATTAATATATATCCAATTATGTGGTAATATAGATAGTAGTTTTTTTTTTCTCCATTTGTGGTAATATAGACAGATTTTTATTTTTTATTTTTTTTTAAAGACAACTACTGACTGTTATTACTACTACGTATTTGATTGTAATCGATAGCAACCTTATGCCTACATATACACATGGCTCTCTCTCTCTCCCTCTCTCAGGGTTATGCTCCATCAGTGGTTGTCACTTTTTGCTTTAAGCTTTTGATGGTTGGTGGTGGTTCAAGCCTAGCCCACCAATGTCGTTTTCGGTATGCTTTGGGTGGATCATCATGGAACGGTTCATAAGCGATAATTTTCAGTGGTGAGTCCTTTATGGTTTATGGGCTCGATTGGCTGCAGTAGTGGCTGATAAGAAGATGCAAGATGCAACTCCAATTTTGAAAATTTGGAATAAACAAGGAATGCTCATTTTTCAGTCCCAACTCTTAATCTGGAAATAAGCATCCCAAAAATGTGAGTAAATTTTTCATCAAATAAGTATACATCACCTAAATATATACATGATGTATAACTATCAATTATATTAGTCATATATTAATATGGTAGCAGATTTTTAAATAGCTATAAACTATCACCTTGATTTGTTTGAATCCAATTGAGTATGGTGTGTACTATATATCTAGTCAATCCTTTCTCATGAAATTGGTCTCTACACTGATTAACAATAACAACATTCATTGGAGTAGAATGAGTGAAGAGGAAGGGAATTCCCATTCCACTGATTAAATAGGGGAAAAAAAATTAGAGAGAGAGATAGAACAGAAAGTATATTACACAATCGAGACAGGAAATTGAAGACACTAAATATTGTATTCCTGCAACAAATATCTTAAAAATAGATATATTACCCTTTACTGTTTTTTTTTTTAATTCATTTTAGTTTTATTCTTCCAATTAATTAGTTATGCTTCCTAAATTGTCTACATCAAAAAGGGCTGCATTTTATATCCCTAATTTTCATTGCACAATCGACAACTCCACATAATCATAATAATAAGATGCTTATAAAATATAAAGTCATAAAACAACACACCAAAATGCCATGTTTGAAGTCAAAACAGGCGAAATAATTGAGATTTGAAGCAAATCAGACACAAAATATCTAAATGAAGATAAAATAATAATCCAAAGCCTTTCCAGTCTCCAACGTGTTCAATAATTTCACTTTGGAAGTGCAAATTTTCCTTTAGATTTTCTTGGGTCAAGAGTTAATACTTACCAAAAGAACAAGTTAATAATACATAAAATAAAATGAAGTCATTATCGTAAGTTATCCCTTTCTCCCTACTATTTTCAAAAATTAAGCTGATCAAACTCGGATAACGAATTACCTCAAAAAGTTGAAAAGTTGCTACTTGCTCTTTTTGATACATACAATTTAACGGATTCGGATTTTTTATGGTATTTTAGAGGATTCATTATCCTTTTTAAATTCTTCAGCATAAGACCTCAATGAATTTTTTTTTTTTCTTATAGAAAGGAAAACGATCCATGATGTGCTTGAAGAATGATTTAATAAAAAAAGGATCTTAATTTGATCAACACTGGTCTTTTTAGCATAAGAAAAGAGTTTTTCTATCTATCTTTCGGTAAGATAAAACTGTCAATATCTTTCAATGTTGATCTTCTTTATTATGAATCACTAGATGAGTGTGGATCCACCGTCTATATCTTATACTGACACAAGTAAAAGTTGAAAATGAATTATGTTCCCAACCAGTGATGTTTTCACATAAATATACGTACTGAAGGAGTAGGAAAAGGGAATCAATCTTTTTAATTTTCATCTTGAACAGCCTCATGACGTGTATCTACTTTTTTCTTTTTCTTTTTAATATCAATTATTAATTATTCAAAACGTTATTTTAAGAGGATAAATTAAAAAGAAATTGAAAGAATTAAAATGAAAGCAATCCAAATCCATGGAGAAGTACTTATCAAAATATATAAGCATGAAGTAAACAAGGTTTCCTCTGATTACTAAGATAACCAAACTTATACATTACACCATTTTTTCTTAAGATACATCGTCGAGGAAGAATCCTATTCAAGGTATATATATTCCCTAACTAAAATGAAGAGATCGGAAAATCATGAAGGACGAGACAGACGGGATACAAACTATAAATGGTGAAGATATATATTCTCCACACGTCTTCAAAGGGAAATATTAAACCCAAAACTTAATATTCCCTTAAGCTAACTATTTCTACTATAATTTCCAAAGATAATATTGTCGAAGTTGCTCTATGATCCTCCTAAGTAAGTTAAACATAAGAGAAAGGGGGAAAAAGAAAAAGACTTACCTGAGAGACGAATGGTGGCATTTGAAAATAGACTCTAGAAAAAATCACCAAAGTAAATCTCCATAATTTAAGAAATTAACCATCATCTAAAACGGGTCTTCCAGCCATATACCACTTGAAATGATGAGTCATTTGTAATTTTATTCTGCATATTAAACCATCTAAAAACATCTCCGACATGCCACTTGGAATGATAAGTGTCTCCAAAGTATATCTTTCTCAGCATCCAGCTCAAGAAGAGAGGCCTCTCCTATTTGTTCATGTAATATGTATTTGGAAAACAAATCCATCGTTTTTTAAATATATTTCACTCCTTTTGTTCTAGATCTCCAATATTACCCAAGAAATCTTGAGAAAACCTTGCATGCAATGAAGAAATTTCATCCCTAATGCACCCGCAGAGAGATCCCTTTAGCTGCATCTTGAAGATGAAGAATCATGACCACTAGGGTTTCTCTAAAACCATTGGTGCAACTTAATATATAAACACAAAATTTGAACCGATTTTTTTGAAATCCTCTTTCTAATCTTTCCATCTCGATCTCCCAGATATGCACGCAAAGACGCTGTTATTATTTGTATATATAACTGACTCTCAAAAATCAAACAAGAAGGGGTCTCCATAATCCCAAAACCCGTGAGGATTGTAGTCATCGTCGTTAGGTAGCGGCCACATCATCGATGCTGAACAAGGCGGCGAAATGGGCCCCACCATAGCAGGATCTGTACCCGCAAACGGTGCATCCATACCTTGCGAGACTATCGACAAATTTGCATCGATGGACCCAGCTAACGTGTTTATCTCGTCCCATGACAACTGCTGACGATGATCTTTGTGATTCTGACTCTGATTCTGATTCCGTTCCTGTTCTTGTAGTAACTGTAACGAAGATGACGTCGGACCGTCGCAATTTTGATACGATGATGTTGTGTTGATGTTGGGTTGTGCTTGGACCTCCTCTCCCTTAGGGTACGGATATGCATACGGATGTTGTTGTTGTGCACTCACTACAGGATCTGTACACATAATTATGTTTCCGCACCCGGGAAACCCTACGTTAGGGCCCGGGCCATATGGCCCATATCCTAGAGTATTCGATGCCATTAGTATTGGAGGGGGCATGGAAGAAGACGGAGTATTTGTAGAGATGTCAAACGAGAAGCCAAACCCCGCGGCTGATGGACGGGGGAGAAGTGGCCGGAGAGTGGATGACGACGATGACGATCCGCCTCGGGAGGATGACTGGGAGGAGGAAGAAGAGGAGGAAGCTCCCGAAGGCTGGAGATTGAGCTGTGCCCTAGAACCGTATAAGATGAGAGCTGCACGGTCATATGCCCGCGCGGCGTCCTCTGCCGTGGCAAAGGTGCCGAGCCACTTCCTTGTACGCTTCCGTGGCTCCCGGATCTCCGCCACCCATTTGCCCCAGCTGCGCTGCCTCACTCCACGGTACCGGAACTTGTTATTATCAGGACCACCTTTTCCTTTGCACTTCCTAGTACTAGTACTACTCGAAGAAGTAGTGGTAGCACTAGAAGGTGATGATTTAGGTTTGGAATCGGTGGTGTTGGAAGTGGTGGTGGTGGCTTGGGAGTCAGCGGTGGTGGTTGGTGAAGAGACGGTGGGTGGTTGCGGTTGACTATTATTATTATTATTATTATTATTATTATTATTATTGTCATTAATGGAGGTGGTGTTCATTGAGGGGCTTTATGGAGACCAAAACAATACCTCGTTCAGTGTTCTTTCTTCGTTCGGTTTGAAAAATGGAGGAGTATTTCTGAACATTTGGTTTGAATTGTCACTGCTCTAAATGGTCGAGGAGGGCGGTGCTAATTTATTTATATTACAGAGAGAGAGAGATTGCTGCAGAGTTAAGAAATTGACTGGTCCTAGCTAGTCCTGTGTATGCTGGATTTTTTTGTTTTTGGGAGTTGGGAAGCATGCATGAATTTCGATTGAGCGTCCATTACAATTTCTGGGGCATTAGGGTTTTCGTTGGAAATTTACCTACAAAGAACCACAGCATAAAATGATATAGAAGCAGCAAATATATAATAGTTTACTTGGAAATTAGATAGGGTTGCTACAAATTTTTTATATTTTAATTTTAACTCCATAATCTACACAAGTTTTGAGCAGCAAAACTTTGCCCTGCTTCATCATTTAGATTTTGAGGCGCAATTTTGGAAATAAATGGAAATGTTGCTTGTTTCATTTCATGAGTTTTTAGTGATTTTTCGATGTATTTCAACTCAACTTAAAGGTTAGATATACTTGTTTTTATAAAGAAAAAAGAGATGTTCTCTATTTTAGTAGGAGAATGGTAGTCATCTCATTAAAAATTTGATTTTATTTTTCATACATAGTTTATATGAGATCAAATAGTATTGTTTTATATTAAACAAAGTTACTAATATCAATAATATTTTTCATATGTAGTGTTACGTAACATAAAGTATGATATATGTTTTATGCTGTATAGGGTCAACTGTTTTTATAATGTTATTATATCTATGATATAATATATAGTACAATCTCTAATTTTGTTCCATGGAAATCACTTTCTTTTTTTTTTTAATAGAAATGAATTTTGTACAACATGCACAATCTTTATTATGATAATTGAATGTTAGGTACAATTATAATTATTCATTCATTTATGGTAAGAAGGGGTCATTGGTGGAATAGCAACATTTTCCAATATCCTTTTATATACATCAATAGTAATAATAATAACAATATATATATTTATTTAAAAATAATATTATAATTAAAATTTGTGATGTAATAAAGACGGGTTGGTAAGAAATTTTTAATCTCCAAGTGTTATATTAACTCCTCGATTGATGAATATACAACAGAATTAATGACAGAATATATTTCATGAGGACCATTTTTGGAATAGATTTTGCAATGAAAAAAACCTTTCTTCAAAGCAATTTTGCAATAGATTTTGGGCTGACAAGTCCTAGCATCGGAATCAAAGAATTAGTAGAATATTCAATTAGATTTGCACTTTGCATTAAATAAATTTTCTATTCCTAAAAAAGATAATTCGATCAGGAGAAAACTTTATATGTTTTAGTGATCGACCTTCAGTCACATTTTTTAAATTGCAACAAAACTTTAAGTTTGGTGTCAATGTTTTTGAGTTAGACTTTACATTCTCAATGTACATCACAACCTCTATATTATGTTCACTCAAGAGATTAGGAACATTCTGCATCATTTCTTTTGAAATAGTTATCATTGCTTTTAGTTGAGTAAACCATGCTTAAAATAAAATATATATGAATATGATTTGTTTTATGATATCTTAACCATTTATAAGGAATCCATTCCTTTAGTGTTTGTAACTCATTCCTTTATCAACTCTAAGGAATACCCATTTTTGTCTACAAGGACTTTTTGCACTAAAACATTCCTATAATAATATCATCATGACAAGTTGATTGTCCAGGACTGTTATCACTATTAAATCTATTGTCACCACTATTAAATCTATTGTTACCACATCTGTTATAGCTAAGGATAGGTATGGAGCGATTCGGTGTTTCCTTTGTTGAACCGAACCTAAAAATTAACACTTTGGTTTTTTCAATATTGAATTTAATCATATTGTTTGGTTGGTAGATATTTTGAACATAAAAAAAAAAAAACGGTTTAGTTCGTGGTTCAAACTATTTTTTTAAAAAGATAAATTCATAATCATGTAGAGATACTCTCCTTTTATGGAAAGCATATATCTATTTTTGCAGGATGCAAATATATTCTTTCCCAAGAGTCTCAACTAGAATTCTAACTCTTAGCATATTCTCCATTTAGAGAAAAATAAGAGCTTGCTAATTAGCTTTGGCTTGTAGTTAGGAGCCTTTTTTATACGGCAAGAAATTGCTTTTGGCCTTTTCCATAAGCATTAAATCCCACTACTAAGAAATTGCTTTTGCTTGCCCGTGTAATGTGAAATGGTAAGTGACAACTACCATAATCAACCTGTCGCTTAAGAATATGTGTAGAAACTAGAGATGTACAATAAAAAAGGAAGAAAGACTCATGAAACTAAGAACTAAGAGTAAATAGCATTACAATAAGTACCAAAACTAAGTACTAAGAGGCGAAAGTAAATTACAAAAACTAGAAGTACCAAATGCACTAAAGTTTTTTTAATGTAATTTTAAAAGCTAGTTATGCCATTATTCTACCAAAGACCTATATAACTATTGACTCCATCTTCATAAGAAGAAGAAGAAGAAGAAGAAGAGATGAAGAAAGACTCATGAAACTATGATTCTTCTAGAAAGTAAGCAAGATAATAATCTTGATAAACATTTGTTGTTTGGTGACACTACCAATTGCTTGTCTATTGAAAACAATTTTTTTCATTTATTGCCAAAAGAAAGAGAAATTCAATTTTTTCTTTCCATGAAGAAGCCAATATTTTTAAGAGGAAAAGAGACTTGGCAAGAAAAACATATTAATAAGAAATGTCAAATTAATTGAATGAGCTAAAACTTAAAAAACTCGTAAAAAACACTTACTTCAATCGAGAATAATATGTATAGTAGCTGATTCCACCATTTTACCAACTTCAATATCTAAAGAGATAATGTAGGGGAAAAAATAGTAAGCTAGGATTACACCATAAACATATGTTAAGGAAAAAAAATCAAATAATTTTAATATTTTCACAAATTAAATGAAATTTTGTCCTTGAATTAAGAGCTTCCAATTCTTCAAGATCTTCTTCTATACATAATACTGTACTAGGATTTTTTAACCAATCTTGTGCAAAAATCTAAACTTCTACCATATATAGAGTTAAAAATCTTTTAAAAGGATCAAGTGTATGACCACCCGTACTAATAGTAATCTTAGAAGCTATAATTGACAACGGGATGGCTCAAACATCTCTTGTTATCATAGAAAGAATAAGGAATCTAAAAGAAGATGTTCTCCACCAATCTAGCACATTAAGTTTCTTATTGTCAAAGTCTTCACAATTTTCTCCAATATACCTTTTTAATTCATTTTTTTGCACTTGCTTGTCCCCTCCCTTCTCATGATTGAAAACTGCTCTCTATGGTCTACAGCTTTGCTTTTTTATTTATGGCTATATCTCTTTCACACTACTTTGAGAATTTAGGGTAGCACACTCTTTTTTATGAGCACAGCTAAACTCATACTCATGATAAAATGATGATAGTGCATAGTTGATTTTACTCATGAGTTAATTGGCCTTTAGCATCATAAAATGACTTCAAGAATGGCAATATGCCACATGCATATTCCCAATCCCCTCGGGGGGGGGGGGGGAGGGGAACTCCCTTAATTTTACCCCTTTCAAGTTCATGCTTAAACTTATCATCAAGTAAGTTGACTCAAAGATTAAGTAAGTGGAGTTCCACCTGGTTTCCACATTTAAAGACAACAATGCCTTATTATTGATATTCTCTTCCACCACACAACTTTTGAATTTAGCCAACCTTTATGGAGAATACCTAACATATCTAACTGCTAAACGGATCTTAAAGATTGAATCATCCAAATCTTTCAAACCCTCTTTCACAATCAAACTTAAGATATGAGCACAACTTCTTATGTATAAGTACTCTCCTTTCATTAAATGTGTATCCTAGCATTGAAATTTTCTTTTTAGGTGTTGGATGCAAAGATTATTTGAACTTACATTATCAATAGTGATCATAAGAACCTTAGTAAGACCCCAATACTTCAAACATGTCAAAATAGTGTTTCCTATAGCCTCACCAAAGTGGTTAGGTATTTGACAAAAATTTTTAAGACTTTTTTGTAGCCTCCAATTGTCATCAATATAATGACATCTAAGACACAAATAAGATAAATTCTGACAACATGTCCATGTGTTAGTAGTCAAACAAACCCTATCTCTAAATGTAGAAAAAAAAAATTTTAGCTTTCCCCTTTCATCTTTAAATAACTCTATAATATCACCAATAAATGTCCTACGTGACAGAGTAGAAAATTTCAATTGTAAGACATTGGAATGTATTACAAAAGCCTCATGCTCAACAAGCTTGAATAGAAGTTCAACAACTATAAATGACCTACCAAATGCTTTTCTACATCAACCTTCATCAAACTTATTTAAGTTCATAGAAAGTTGCTTGCTTTTTAGGATAGTAGGATAGTTTTTGTGCTTGCCCTCAAACTTAGACAACTCATCCTTATTAATAAATTACTTGCATCTAGTTAAGTGAATGCATAAAGCCCTTGTCCCATTTCTACTAACATGTGAGTGTAGATGAATTACCAGTAGAAGTCTAACTTCCCTCATCATTTGGTTGCCAATTTTGCTTATCCAGTTGTTCTATGCCAATATCTTCAATATCATTATCTATTAGTTCACTAATGTTTTGTTCTTCAAAAGAAGACATCTAAAAAGTACAAAGGAATAGATCTAATTTATAGATAATCTTTCAATAAGCTACAAACAACCCCATATTCAAATCATTTTTCATTAACTATACTGCAAAGGTAGAGAATACTAGATAATCTATAGCTTTGAGAGGCAATAAGTATGTGATAAGGTAAATTTTTTTTAAAATATCGATATCCAATTTGTGAAAGGTACAAAGAGACACTATACATTCACATGTTTCCTATGGCACAACCATTTTTCAATAAGATTTGTAATCAAATTTTTAAAATTGTTAGTCCTCAAATTAGTGTTTATTTGTGTTAATAAGTTATGGTCGAAGCCTTTGAGGAGAAGATGACAACCAATCACCAATAGGGAACAAGAAAAAGAATACCAACTTGAAAAGCAATTTTGCAACATGTGATCTTTTGTCTTTTGATAGTACATATTAACATTGTGTCATTTGCCTATTTTTAATAAATAATATATGCATTCTTAATGAAAAGGTAATAGGTTTAAAAATAAATAAAATACATAAGCAATTTCAAGTCATGGACATTAGAGAACACAACTAATAGTGGGGTCCCAATGGATTGAGATTAATTACAACATATAATAATACATTAGATTATTTATTGTAGAATTCCAATAAGCAATAGATCATAGACATACACAACACATAATTTCCTCAAAATTAATGCCAATAAATAACTAATTTCATTAAAGAAGCAGTTTTCATTTAGTCACAAGTAGTACTCACTACTAAGTCATCAACGACTAATCTTAAGCTAAACTAGTCCTTTACCACATATGCATCCAGAAATATTATGGAATGAATCGTATGCAAGATCTTTCAAAAAACATCAAGTGTATTTCCTACAATTTACGATAGTAACACACCCATTAAATTTGGTACAAATTTAATTTTTTGTATTTTAAATCAAATTCCAAAACCCTAATAAAAAACAAAAGATACCTCTTACATGTGTCACTCATGTTTACTTATTTAGGATTTACACTAGCTGACGATTGACATACAAAGGATGAGAGGAGTGATGAGAGAGAGACATGAGGTTATTGCCAGTAAAACGAGAGAGACAAGAAGGGGACTTGATTTTTTTTTTTTTTAGGCTTAGGGTTAAGAAGGATAATACGGGATCGAGGGTGCTTGGCTAGCTATTGGCATGCTACATGCACATGCTTCTTTTGGCTTTATTCTTTATTCTTTTTTTTTTATATTTTTTATAAATTCTTGGTACAGTTTGGTTCAAATCTTACAATTGGTTCTGGGGTTCGAGCTAAGCTATGAATCGGTTGGCTACCATCGAATCAAATCGCAAATCGAACCTAATGTAAAAGAAAACCTATTTTCTAGTTTTGTTGCATCTGATTTGCAGTTTACAGTTTTTTTTTTCTCACTCCTAGTTATAGCTATTACCATGATATCCTTCGTTACATCTATTGGTACCACCATCTCCATAATTCCATATGTTGTTGCTATACCACCCAACTACTATCATCAACACCATCACAACAATCCCTACCACCATCTCCTAACACCTTACTAGTGTCAACTACAAAGGGAATTTATGTCGAATAGTAAAGTAAAGAAAGGAAAGGTCTCACTTTCTCATAAACACTTAAAAGGATAGCTAAGAACTTTTAGAAGGAAGCCTTAAGAAATGAAAAACTCCTTTTTATAATAAGGAGGCCCTAAGAGTAGCAGTTGCACTTTTGAAAGAAGCAAGAATCCTAACAAGATAAGGAGGTTATCTAAAACCCCTTATTGGCAATACTCAAAACAAATGGTTGAGATCATTCATATAATTATATTCACTTAGAATGATTACATCTTAATAAGAAAATGACAAGTGCCCCATTGGCTGTGAGAATTTATGCACATTGAACAAATTGGATTATGCCTTTTCATGCATGCAAGGGCAATTACAATGTTAAGACTATTGAATAACAACTATGAAAGGAATCACAACCATTACATTGAGGCATACCTAACATGTCTCCTTATATGGCCTAATCTAAGGAGGGGGTGAAGCTTGGATAAAAAGACCTTAATGGTCAAAAGAAACTCCCTATAATAGCAACTATGGTTGGAGTAACAAAGCAAGACCCAATGTAATAAGCCTAACTACTTAGAGAGATTGCTTGGAACACCACAATAATAATGCTCAAGTTTAGTCTTGCTCTAAAATTCACCGAGCTCATTCTCTTCCCCTTCAAGGATCTCGCTAAGATAGTAGTCATTTGGCTTCAAAAATACCAGAACCTCTAATATTACAATATTCTCATTATTGCTTAGTTAGCGAAGAGTAGGGAGGCAAGTGTTATATATGACATCGTGCTTGGGCTCATGACATTAACATGCCATTACACATCAACATGACATGGTGAAATGACTTCATATAACAATAAATCTCTATTGGACAAAAGGAAATCATAGTTGCCAAGATTCCAGAATCACCTAAGGCATGACGATTTGTATTCAAGTGTTAAGAACTCGACGAGTGATAACACATTTAAGTATACATCAAAGCCTTTCAATAAAGGATCTTTAGCTTCATCATCTTCTTCTCCTTCTCGTTAAATGACTTCTACTTTAGAAATTACTCTCTAGTTGTTGTTCCTTTCATACTAGTTCTGTTATCTCGATTCACTTTATTATATAAGCGTCGAAAGTATCTTTACAAGAGACAATTCCTCTCCCCTTAGCGTATTGTGTTTGTAGGTCACTTTGATCTCAATTCACACACGAAAACCTCTCTACTAGTTGATCTAGAAGTGGGCTAGAATTCAACAACAAAGATGAACCTAAATTTAGCCAAAGTTAAATATATTATTTAGAAAGATACCACTGTTACTATTGCTAACACTTGACTTACCACAGCCATCATATAATTGTCATCATTAGCCACTATAAGTCTTACAACCTCCATGGCAATATAAATAACAAAATTATAAAATGAACCAATATAAATCTTTTTAATCTAAAATAAATAGATATTATATATAAATATAAATATAAATGATATAATAAAAGGAAAATTATATTATTTTATAATTATATTACTATTCTATGTCTTAGTAAGTATAGATGATATTATATCAACTAATCATTAATATAATAAATATAAATAATACATAATACAAATTTACTGAAATTATAAGATTTATGTTATAATACATATCTATTTATAACATAATAATGTTATGAAATATTATATTATATAATTATTTTATATACAATTATGCAATTGAGAACATATGATAAATTTATATATTAATTTTATAAAAATTATAATATTTGTATTATTAGATATAAACTGTATATCTTACTTAAATTTGAATACTACATATTTAATATAAATATCAATATGTATTAAAAATATATATTATGTAACATAAAATAATAAAGTGATTATATAATATTTTGTAATTAAGGAAATATGGCATATGATATCAGTATAAAAATTAATAATTATATATTTAGCTATTCAACTTTTATTCCATTAAATCACTTAGCCAACTAAATAATATAATAGCAATTCAATCTAGTTAGTCGAATGAAATAAACCTCATTATAGCCTTGTTACAAAATTGACTAATAGCTATTTCCATTTAATTTTGCTACGTTTAGTCAAATGAATGTGATTTAAGTCTCCTACTCATCTTGTCAGAAAATTTGTTGAACCATCAAATTCTCAATAGATCTACAACTCCTTAAGTTCCAATAAGAGACACTTGTATGTAAACCATCATGCCTAAAATCAAGGGATGTGAGTAATTCACCATATATTCATACTTAATATACCTAGGGAAGGGTAGTTTTGATTAATCAACACGAAATTGGCTCATTGATTTAGTGAATTGGAACCAACATAATAGTTGTAAGTCTAAACTAGCCTAAGACCTATCGGTTCATGCAAGTCTAAATAGTTTAAGCCTATTAACTTGCCTAAACCCTTTTTTTTTTTAATTTACATATTAGCATATATATTATATTATGTATATTATACATATTAACATATATAGTGTAATATATACATATTTTATGTAGTATATATACATTATGTAATATATATATATATATATATATTACATAATGTGTGTGTACATATATTATATAATATATATATATTAATTAGATATAGGTATAAATTGTAAACTATAAAAAAAAATGACAAGCCAATTCATGGGCTATGAACTAGCCTCGTGAATCGCTAACCTTAATGAACTAAACCTAAGGGAGACCAATCATGTTGAACCATGGCCTAACGGTTTCGGGTTAATTTAGGCCTAACATTAGCTCCATACTTAAGTGTTTTAGTTTTTACAACATTATCTTTTATCTATGTAATTTACTCGGTAGCTATAAATCAACTAAGGAAATTAAGTTACTTAACTCTATAATACCACAACATATATAGTAAATCCTTTTATTATGTTATGTCAAGTTGTTTTTGATAATTAAAATCACACATGATCCTTTATTCATGATTGTATAAGGGGGTGAGCTAAAGCCTACGGATATATTCAGCACATATACATGTACATAATAAGCAAAACATAATATATGTAATCATGACACTAATACAACATACAACTATTTATCATCTCATTTAGGGGTAGTAAACAACAAGTTTTCATGATCTAAGATTTGGAGTATCTTAAGCTCCCAAAATACATAATATGATAAATGTGTACATATATAAGACTACAATCTCAAAGTTCTTCATCTTGAGTTCACTACTATTATCAACCATTAGTGCAACTAGTCTATACAACCATCACCAAATGTGTCCTTTTTCACTAGTGTGATTCTTTTGCTACCTCATTTCAAAGGACCAACTTGTATAACAACAGTTAGCTAATCTATGAACTGCTTACCCTCCATACCAATCATGTCTTCTTCTACTAGTGTGACTTAATTGCCACTTCACTTTAGAGGATTATTAGTTAGTTTATAAACTACTTACCTATAAGTGGCAGCTTAGCACCTAAATTACCATTACTTCACCCCAACCTGCGACTCCATACAATGAAAATATAGGATATATTAAGAATTAATAGATTATGGAATGGTTATATTCATGTTATAAAAATTATAATATTTGTATTATTAGATATAAACTATATATCTTGATTAAATTTGAATACTACATATTTAATATTAATATCAATACATACAAAATATACATAAAATGTAACATAATATGATAGAGTAATTATATAATATTTTGTAATCCAAGAAATATGGCATATGATGTCAGTATAAAAATTATTAATCATATATTTAGCTATTCAACTTTTATTCTATTAAATCATTTAGCCAACTAAACAATATAATAACAATTCAATCTAGTTATTTAAATGAAATAAACCCCATTACAGCCTTGTTACAAAATTTACTAATAGCTATTTCTTTATAATCTTTTTACATTTAGTCAAATGAATGTGATTTAAGTCTCTTCCTCATCCTATCAAAAAATTTTTTTAACTGTCAAATTCTCAAAAACACAATGAATATATATCTCCTTAGGTACCTATAAGAGACTCTTGTATGTAAACCATCATGCCCAAAACTAAGGGATATGAATAGTTTACCATATATTCATACTAGAGTATACCTAAGAAGGGATGGTTTTGAATAACCAACACAAAATTGGCCTATTGATTCAATGAACTAGAATTAGCATAATAGCTGTAGGCCTAAACTAACCTAAGACTTGTTGATTCATGTGAGTTTAAATGGTTTAAGCCCGCTAACTTACTTGAACTATTCTTTTTTTTTTTTTAATTTACATATTAACATATATATTATATTACATATATATCATATTAATATATATAATTATACAAATTATGTATATTATACATATTAACGTATATAGTATATTATATACATATTTTATATTATATATATACATCATGTAATGCTAACTATTAGTGTATCTGCGCTACATGTGCAAATTTTTTTTTTTCTTTTTTGCATCTAATAAAAAAAAGAAACATATATTTATTTCAAACTTATAGTAAAATATTTTGTATTTATCATTATAAATTTCACTTCTAATCTATCTATATAATTTATAATGATTTCTTTCCAAAAATCATAGGAATAAAAGAAATTATGGAAATTGTGAAAAAAGTAACTTTATTAGAAATTATGAAAGGAAAGGAATAAAAAAGCAAGAGAGAGAAAAAAGGTGAAGTACGGTTTTAGAGAGTGAGAGAGAGAAATTAGATGTGTGGATTGTGAGAAAAGATAATTTTATTCGTGATATAAGTTATATATAATTTTATGATACTATTTTAGTATTAGTTTTTATGTTAAATAATATTTAATGTCAATCTAAATAGTAATTTCAATAATGGTGGTTATTTAAGCCTTCAAGGGATTTAATAATATAGATATATCATATATATATATATACATACATAATGGGAATATAAGATATATATAATATGTATATATTACATAATGTATATTATATGGTTTATTATATACTATATTATCTACATACATATATATTACATAATCTATGTGTGCATATATTAAATATATATATATATATATACCTATAAATTGCAAACTATAAAAAAATAAATGACAAGCCAGTTTAAAGGCTATGAATCAACTAGTGAATCGCTAAGCTTGATAAATCAACCCTAATGGGGCCAAACATGTCGAACCATGGCCTAATAGTTCTGGACCGATTCAAGCCTCTATACTTGAGTGTTTTAGTTGTTATAACATTATCTTCTATATACATGATTTACTTGGTAGCTATAAATCAACCAAGGAAATTAAGTTACTTAATTCTATAATAAGACAACATATATGGTAAATCCTTTTATTGTATTATGTCAACTTTGTTTCCGATAATTAATACCATACATGATCTGTTACTCATGATTACATAAGTGGGTAAGCTAGAGTGTAGAGATATATTCACCACATACACATGTACATAATAAGCAAAACATAATACATGTAGTCATGATACTAATACAACATATAACCATTTATCATCTCATTTAGGGATAGCAAACAGCAAAGTATTCGATATCCAAGACTTAGAATATCTTAATCTGCCAAATACATAATATGATAAATGTGTACGTGTATAAGACTACAATCTCAAAGTTCTTCATCCTTAGTTCACTACTATTATCAACCATTAGTGCAACTAGTCCATGATAACAGTCAGCAAATGTGTCTTCTTCTACAAGTGCAACTCTATTGCTACTTCATTTCAAAGGACCAACTTATATCACAACAATTAGCTAATCTACAAACTGCTTACCCTTCATCCTAAATGTGTCATCTTCCAATAGTGTGACTCAATTGCCACTTCCTTTAAATAATCAACTTGTATCAAAGTTATTAGTTAGTTTACAAACTACCTACCTACAAGTGATAACTTAGCATCTAAATTGCCATTGTTTAACCCTAACCTGCTACCCCATATAACTGCCAATTTGCAACCTCCATGCCTACCTTAATCTTAGTCATTCTAACATAGGAGCAAGCATAAACAAAACTCATTTATTTATTTTGATAGTCTTAAGTTCATTTTGTTTCTAATCTTACAAGTACAAATAAACAAGCATGATAACCATCTTTCTAGATATTGTTAGTTAAAATTTGAAAGCTTAAAAAAAATCCAATTTTTAAATAAAATAAAAGAAATAACAAGTCAAAAACTTAATTTACTAAAAATTTGATATTATTAGATTTATCATTGATTTATATTGAAAGGTGTTGTTTAAGGCTTAAATATGTAATGGTTCTTTAGGATTAGCTTGATAGATCTATAAATTAACCAATTTGGGGTTGTAAGGCAGTGTTGATGAAAAGGACTAGTGTGGTTAATTGCTATTGCTTAGGTGGTCTACTAACTACCCATAACAACCCCTATATTGAAAAGAAAAGAAGAAGAAGAAGAAAATTGCAACCCATCGTAAAATCTAACTTTCTCCTATGATCAACCTAGAAATAGGATTAGGCAAAAAAACCACAAACTATGGATTGAAACTATAAATCTTGCAAAGTTTTAGTTTAAACTTTAAATTAGATCTTGAGTATTCTAAATAACTTTATGAGTTGATAAGGCTGAGTAAGATGAAAAATTTTATTATATTATAAATTTAAATATATTATGAATAATAAAAATCTTAAAATCTTGATCGAAACCTAAATCATGTACAAAAACCCTAAACTTATGCACTTGTGAATACTTGAGATTAAACTTGAACTTGATAAAAACCCTAAAACCATAAACCTAGACTTATAAAATGAAAAATTGTACCCTAAAAGTATTAAAACCCTAATAGAACATGATTATTGACTAACATACATAATCACGTAAAATCGTTAATGAATGAGTTGAGATAACTTCTAAATATTATAAATGTAGCGAGTAACAATTTAATTAATAAAATTAAGAATATTAAATCATAATTATTATTAAGTCCAAATTTTACATTTAGAAAGTTTAACCTCATGATTATTGATTTTTCTTTTTTCTTTTTCTTTTTTTTTCCTTTGTCATTTTCTTCTCTCTCTTTTTTTCCCCTTCTCTACATTGTATTTTGGAATCATGTTCGGTTGCTTATGTATGTTTTGTTTTTTTCCATGTGTTTAATTAAGGAGATAAGGACAAGACAATAGATAAGCCACAAATCAAATCAAATTAATACACTTCTTATCTTCTTTTCTTTCTTTCACTTGGATTGGTTTTATCTACTTTTCCTAGGCCGGTTACACAATTCCTTCTCTTTGTCTTGTCCCTTTCTTTTCCAAAAATCAACTCAAAAGAACAAAAGTACAACTCCATCGAAAAATCCTCTTTCTTTTTTCTTTTCTATTCACTTTCTCTCTCAATTTTCTTCTTGTTTCTCAACAATTATAAGAAGGAGAAGAGCACTTAGATTAGCAAGATTTCATGACACCAAAAGAAGGAATTCATTTGTACTCTAATGTATTTATCTTGTTAATTTATATGTACTTTTATTATATATGTATATTTTGTAGAAATACATGTATTTAGGGATTATGTAAAAATATAGTTGATTTTGTAATTCTTTGCTTTGTATTAACGTTATTTGTACATGTAATGAAATTTATAAAAAAAATTGTATTTCTTATGTTTATGTGTTCATATGTGTATATAAATACTTAAGTAAATACTTATGTGTACATATATGTTATAATTGATTAAGTATAAGGTATAAAGAAATTTATGTATATATATATGTGTATATAGTATGTATATTATTTATTTTCATTATATATATGTATATGCATCTAGTTATGTATGTATGCATAAAGTATAAAAATATAAGTATAGTATATGTATATACGTATAGTACATATAGTGTATATAAGGTTATATTGTAAAATTACCCATATATATGTATAAATAAAATAAGGGAATCTAAGTATATAAGTATATATATACGAATAAAAATACGCATATTAGTAGTATGGTATGTGTAAGTATATGAGAATGCTTAAAAAGTATATGTGTAATATACTATAATATTAAATTATTAAATAAGGTAAGATAATATATATATATATATATATGCCCTGAACCTTGAAGAAAAGGAAATGGATTAATTTGCAAATTTAATAAAATATAATAATAGATATATAAATATATAAATATTAAGTAAAGTACAAAATAGGAGAAATTCAAAAATATGAAAAATTTATACAAATGACACGTAGAGCATTTATAAGCCACTAAGCCATCATTTCAGATTTTTAATTAAAATTCGTAATTATTAATAATTAATTAATTAAGAAATTATTAAAGTAATAAAAATAAATTAAATAAGTATTTAACCTTAAAAATAGAAAAATAAGTAAATTGTTACAAAATAGACTTAAAAATAAGAAAATTACAAAAATATAAAATTTAGATATTTATTAAATCATAAATATATAAAGAAAAGCTTAAAATAATAAATTATAATTATTTATGTTAAAATAATAAAATTTGTAATATTTTTAGACTATAATGAAAAATGCGGGATTATAACGTCCAAAACGAGTTTCGTTATAAGAAAGTACCTCAAAAAACAATAAAAATGAATTATAAATTTATAAAAATTAGAATTAGAATAAAAAATTAACGAAAAAGCTCAAATCAAGGAATTTATATAAACAGATAGCTAATTTAGATAGTTAGTACTCTATCTATTAATAGTTTCATTATTTCACTCAAATACTTACTATTTTTTATATTCCCTAAATGTCAAGTGGTCATAAGATCGAGACTAATTTATTAGTAGATTATTATGATCCATGATTTCTATGATGGTTGAGTGAGTACTCCTATTGATTTCATACATATCTATATTTGTAGTTAGTGAATATTAACTGTTATTGATAATTGGATGATACGTAGGGTTGGGTTATGCAAGTGTATGATATTTTTTGATAAGTTATGAAATTACTTTAAAGTATAATAATATATTGTTTGTTGCATAGTGAAGCTAATAAGAATTGATATGTCTGCAATTTTGATTTATCATACAATAATTGGATTTAATGATATCAGACTTGAACTAATTAAATTGAAACATGCATAAACTTACATTGCAAAAGTAATTTCGATTATCACATTACACGAATGTTGTGAGAGGCTATATGGGGAGTTAATAAATTATGATTAGGTACACATGTTCGATATGATCTTATCTTAACCCGTGAGAATACTAGGCGTTAGAGGCACTGACTATATATTTAGAACTTAGTTTTAACTAAAATTGAAAATAGATATATCATTTTATTTTTTTAATATAAAACGTGGAGTTTTGTAGTGGTAATAGTTTAAGTATGATACCTAAATCTGATTGGTGCTGTGTATATTCTAACCCTGACTTTGGAGGATGTTAAATTTGAGTTGTATATAGTACATGGTTACTTACATATATTCGTATGCATTCTGTATGTTCATGTATTCATATGTTTGAAATTAACTATTAAATAACTTGTTTATTATATGTTTGAAGGACAGTTCACTAAACTCTTTAAATTACACTCCTATAGATTGCTTTTGTATGATGACTTTTTTGTCATTTCGAGCCATAGAATGCTTAAGGTCAGTGGAAAGCTTTCTAGTTGGTATGGGTTCGAGTTGTGAGTTAAGAGAGTATTGCTATTAGTATAGTGAGTTCCTGGAAACTTATTATCTAATATTATGTATTATCTAGTATATCTATTAGTTTACCCAATAGTATGTTAAAGACTTAATATAGGTGTTATATGTGTGGTAGATAAAATATGGGATTCATGTTATTATAATTATGTTGAAATAGTACTTGTGCTTGCATAACTTTTGAGTTGTTGTCATAGTAATAACCTTATATATCGTATGAAAGGCTATGGATTGAAAGGATAATTAATTTATTATCTTTTGTACGATATTAGACGTCTACTATGACTTAGTTACACCTCGAGTTGTAATAAAAATGTAAGCTGAATTGAATTGAAAAATTGTTTCTTTTTTTTTTACAAACGATTCATTCATTGTTTGATTCAGTTATATAGAAATGATTCGCAGTTCAACTAAATAATAGAACAAGAACTGAATTGGTTAGTTAAATATAAAAAAAAAATATCATACAATTGTTTTTTAGATCAATTATTATGATTAAGTTGAATGAGTTTCTCATTTAATTAAGTTGGGTTTGTTAAAATCTTATATAAATTTTTACTAAGCATTACTATATATGATAAATATATGAGAAATTAACTGTAAATTTATGAAAATTTAATTGAAAAGAAAATATGTTATTGGTAATTAAAATATTTAGTGAAAACTTTATATAAATGGTTTAAATTGTAGATCAAATTAGATCAAACTGGTTTTAATTATGTTTGAAAAACTTATAAACCAAACTATATAGTTATGTTCAATTAAAAATAATGAACAAATCATAATATTATGTTTTGTTTGATAAATAAGGTAAACCATACTAAATCAAACTGTGTCCACCACTGTTCATTCTTCTTAGTAATCTTGAACATAACATTCATTACTATCCGAACACATTCATCTTAGACACTATCAAATGAGAAACAAATAACATCCATCAATATAATTCTATTTCACACATAATTCCATTCAAAACTTGCAGTTAATGCTTAAAAGTTAAATCACAAAAGAACTCGAACAAAATTTGTTTCTCTTCGCTACATTCTGAACTTTCAAGGATAAGAAGAAAGGGGCTGAAGTTAAATATAATTTGGCCCAAAAAAAAATAATAAATATACTCGATGTAAAAGGAATATCACGTTGTACACCCAAAATATTTCAGTATACATAATATATTAATATCTGACGAAAAACAAGTTATTTTTATAAGATATGTGTACGTGCTTTTTTATTTGATATAAGCAGACGAATATTACAGTCATATGAGAATATCTGTTTTTTAAATCTTTAATAAAACAGAGCAATCAATTTTGTCTTATGTTTCCCGCAGAATTTCTCATTAAGAGACGTCATACACAGGATGTATGCGAAGTTCCAAACACAGCATATGTGCAACTTAAGTACAAACGATAAAATATGCATCTGGTTCGAAGTTGGTTACTATATTCAGTATCCCTCGTGAAGATGGAAGTGGATATGGGCTCAACATTTTTCATTTGGATGCCTTTCCCTATTTGTACATAAAACTACGGCTGGGGGGAAAGCAAATTTTCTGGAACAACTGGAGTGCTCTCAGTAGGGACAATAGTTTAGGTTGTGTAAGACTGTAACAACATAAATTGTTGCATATTTAACGGCTTGAGAAAGATTCAGCCATGAAATGAGGTACATATTCATATATTAATAATTTATAAATATTTTACTCTGTACAAATAATAGACTATCCAGTCCTGTCCTTTATTTTAATTGAACTAATTTTATCATTTATCTTACTATTTATTTTTATTTTTCTTAATCTGAGCCGTTAAATTTACAGTTTTTAATATTCGAAATTTATATTAATATAAATTAAAAGTAAAATGAATATCATAACTGATCTCCAAAAAAAAAATAAGGATGCGAAAGTAGAAACATTTATTTGATAAATGTAAGATTGGGAATTTATCGATGCTATCTTCAAATAATTACAAAGAGAAAGGAAAAAAGAAAAAACAAATCAAAGTCAAGAGCTTTTCAAATTTTTTCTTCCTTCTTCTCTTTTATACAGCAGCACGTGGTTGGTATAATAAGACAGTATAAAGAAATCTGGACTATACAATATAAAAAGGGATAATATAATCCACTTATACTATGTTTTAGTTTACATTGTACTGTATATTTATTTTTGTAATATATCTACTATAACTAATTTATGGTTAAAAAGAGAAACTATTGATAATTTTACGAAAACTGTTGATAGCTTCTAAGGAACTTCTTTTATTGTTAATAAACATTAATTTACTGTGATTCAAGAGATTTTATAACTAATAAGACAAATTAGTTGCTGGTGATATTATATATACATTTTTGTGACTGTATAGTAAAATTCCCCAAGAGAAAGAGATGGATTATGTGGATGATTTCGAACTTTATATAAGTTTATTTTTAAAATTTTAAAAATATATGTTTTTACACTGTGAAATAAATTTTTGTACCATAAAATATAAAGTACAAATTTTTTAATTTTAGTCCAAATAATGCGTTAAATAATTTTGTGTTGCTATGTATAATAAGAAGATATCGAGTGTCGGTTATACCTTTCATATCTCGAATATAGAGGGTTAGTTTTTAAGACGCAAAATCTGTCGTATCTCGTACCTCAAAAAAATAGGAATCGCTAGTTTTCGTATCCAAATTTGCAGTCTCTGGCCACGTATTTTCCGCAATACCCGTCATAGTAATACCGGCAGGAATGGGTTAAAACAAGAAAAGTAATACCGACAGCAGATTGTCGAACTTTGTAAACAATAATAAAATGTAAAGAGAAAAACTTAAGGCAGAAGGTTGGCTGTCAGCAGTGCAGGTACTTTTATTGAAAATCCCTGTGAATTTACCAGGTATAGATTACAGAGCACAGGATCGGAGATGGATAAGTAAAAATAAGAGAAAATGAAACACTAATTTCCCATAAAAAACCCTCAAAGAATCGAGATAAATGACTCAAAGTAATCGAAGACAACACATGTTTTATAAGTGAAACAGCACTGACGGTATGCTTACTGTAGAGTAAAATAATTACTCCTTCTTTATAATATTAATACTATACTTGATTTGTAGAATAATTAATCCATAAAATTTCTTTAAAACAATGTATTGTAATTCTTTTTTAGGATTAAATGAATAGTTATTTCTTGATCATTTTCTTCTATGTTTTTACACTTGACCAATGAAATTACAACATAGTGGGAAGGTTCATCAGTACTTTTTGATTAATTTTTAATATACTATTAATATTATTTTAAGTAGAATAAAATAATTAATTCTTCCTTATAATATCAATACTGTACTTGATTTATAGAATAATTATTCCATAAAATTTTTTTCATTGCAAAACAAAGTATTGTAATTCTTTTTTAGGATTAAATGAATAGTTATTTCTCAATCATTTTCTTGTATGTTTTCACACTTGACCAATGAATAATTTTTTATTTTTTTAATATACTATTAATATTATTTTAAGTGTAATTAAATAAATTAATAGCTATTATTTTTTATTTTTCCTTAAAAATTGCAATTCCTTTCATACCTTTTTCCGTTCCCATTTCTATACTAGCGGAGTTTATCAAAAAGATTACATGTTTTGATGCACTCGTTGCATCGTGAAATTTGTAATAAATGTTATAGGATTGCATATTTTTCTTAATAAATATTTTTAACAAGTGATTATAATAAAATTATTATCTTAGAAGAAAAATAAAGAAAATGTCTGTGGGGGTTCTATTTTCACAGAGATTGAATCGCTAATATTATTAAGCATCCTCATTAAAACTCACAAGGTGGGGGGTGGGGTGGAAGCGACCATAACGGATTAAAGGTAAAAATTTTTCCTAATTCTTTATTTGAATTCAAGGGTGTCAAAGGGATACGAGTTTCCTAAGATTAAAATTGTGGATTCTAAAAGGGCATAGGAGTCACTAGAAGCCGTTTATGTATATACAAAAATTTAATTGAGTCATTTTACATTTATTTATTTCTTTGGCTTTAGAGTCATTTTACTTTAAGTAAATTATTTGAGTACGATGGGTGAATGCTGAGATTCTAACCGAAGTAGTCATGATGTGCATAATGTGTATGTTATGCACCTTAGTGATTTTAGAGAAGCAATGTAAGAAATGATAGTCAAGGAGGATTTGGAAAGGAAGAGGCAAGGAGGAGGCAATCTTGGAGTCCCAAATGCATACAAATGACAAACAAGTAGTTTTAGGGAACATCAAGCATCAACTTTGCAATTTGAACCAATGAGATCGATTATATACCTAAACTGATTATTTGATCTTAGAGAGTTGATTTTTTATAATATAACGTTATTTTTCTATCCTCTTTAAAAGTTGTAAATAAGGAAAAATGATTGAGTATTAATAAATTTTTACAGTGTATTTACTTCACCGAATGTAATAAAGGAGAAATTGAATCCCAAATACAAGGGAATGTAATAAAAAGAGAATAAGTATTACCACTTTTAGTTGAACAAAAAAAATAACTTGGAGTAAACACGTAATAGAAGGTATAGGGCTATTTCATCCTTATCTTTTTTTTTTCTCACTTTCTCTTTCTCTCTCTACACCCTTCTATGCTTCTCTCTCTCTCTATATATATTAAACTCACCATGAAGCTCCAAATCAAACACAAACCCAATGAAATCAACTCAATTTACATTACGCATAGTTATACAGTACACAAAATAGACATAGAGAGAGACAGACGTATAGAAGATGTCAGGATTTTGTTGTAATTGTGTTTAGTGGTGGTCTTTAGAGGTGGTGGGTGTTGTTACTCTTTCTTCTTTCTCCTTTCACTTCCCTTCTATAATCTAAAACCATAGTCTCTTTGAGTCTTTTAACTGCTACCGCTAGTCCACATCGTTCTACATGTTTTTTTCACTTAAAGATCTATAGTTTATACAATTGCAGTTCTAGGGTTTCAAATAGATGAAGGAGTTTATAAGTTCAAGTGAGTAAAAGTAATTGTAAAACGCTAGATCCTCCTTCTTCTATAGATGATACAAGAAAAAAGAAAGTAATTGATGGGATTGGATTTTTTATTGAATTGTTATAGGTGGTGTTTTATTGGGAAGAGGAAAGGGTATGGAAAGTGATTTTCTATGGAATCCCAATGTTTAGTCTCAAATAATGAATTCTCATTCCATTTTTTAAGAATCGTAAGTCTATAGTAACTGTAATTTAATAAAGTAAACACATTAATAAAAATTAAGTAATGAATAAGAGGGGAATGGAATTACCATTTCCTCGAAGTGAATACATCACTATACTCATGATATTATCCATCAAATCATCCTCGTGATCGGATGAAATAGAATCAACTTATTTTTTGTTATTTTGAGTGAGCTTGCTAATGCATGCATAAATTTATAAACTTGCCTTAAAATAGAAAAAAATGGCGGTGGGTGGACTAACCTAATAATCCATATCCAAGCCTACTAAGACAAGAAAAGTTGGACATAGATGGGACGATTCAACGATCTCTTTTTCCAAGCCACCAAACCAACTCTCATTAAGTCATTTTGAATATGGACTGGATTTTCTCAACCTTACCACTAGTTTAAAAAGTCATACTTAAGCAAATAATGGGCTTAATTGAATAAACAATATAGCAATTTTTTAGCCTCCTAAAATTATGCTATACCAAGATATGGGGCTTGCATCAAATTAATCTCCGAAATAGCCATATGAGGGTTTAAAAACGAACATCGAAAGAATTATTGTGGACGTCCTTATTTGATGCTGAATTATAAATGAAAAGGGCGTAAATTGTTTGTATAGAATAATTAATTTAATTTTATGTATAGAGACTTCCGAAGTATTCAGAGTCTATTTGCCAATACGGAAAACCAGCAACAACAGCTGGTATAGAAAGCAAAATCTTTCATTACGCGGGGTCGTCCTCTATTGCTGATCATCTCAAGTCTCAACTTGGGATCATTCCAGATGCAACTCTAATCCTTATCCAATAACATATGTGATCTCCGAAGGGGCCCACTTGAAGAGACAATTATAATATTGGCAGATTTGCAGTGACCAAGATTGTTTGCACACATCGCATCTTAATTCCTAAGAGTGGTATAACTGCACGGCCGGTATTGTATAATTTATCGAGCCGAGTAATAGCCAAAACCTGTCAAAAAGCTTTCTATTGTTAAGTTAATGAATCGCAAAGTAGAAGATCGTCGTCTTCTTCTCCAGAATAATCCATATGGACCTTTGCCCTTTGAAGGACTCAAAGGATGTGTATATCCCCATGCAGAGGTTAAGCGCGTTCTCTAGTACTTCTCTTTGGTTGCATCTTTTTGTCCCAACCGAAACGGTTCTAAATTTCCTAGGAAGATGGCGAGTAAGTCAAAAGCAGCTAGTTTACATTTGCTTAAAAGATTCATAATGGAAGAGTTAGAAGAGAAATCTTCTTATTCCATTACTTTAAGAAGATTAAATCATAATCGCTTAATTGATTTAGACTAATATTTCAACCATTAAAATAGAACATTCGTCTTGAATGGTAGTAAAATTTTCCAGTGAAATAACGTATGGAGAGGGCTTTAGCTCCGGGACGAATAGATGAAATTTAAGTCGCTTTCTTATCGAGACCACCGACTGTGCAGTTTGAAAGAAGACAAAGTTTTCAAAGGAGTTGCGGGGACCTCCGCCGCTTTTTCCTTTAGTCCAGAATTGAACTCTAAATCTTCGCTGAACATTGGCTTCCAAGTTAAGCAACCGTTAGGGTCCAGATTCTATTTACTATTTAACCATGTAAGCTCGAGTTGGTTTCAAGATGGAAATTTTCAAAAACTTATGAACTAGTTATTTTTTATGTTGCAATAGGTGCCTAGGAATGGTTTGAATTGAAATGAAATAAATTATATTGGAATAGAATGAAATTATGAACGAAATAACAAATTTTTTTTGATATTTGGAGATATCAATAGAATAGAATGGAAGAAAATTAAATACATATATATTAATATTTATAAAAAAATACCTTTAATTATTAATATCATAATTAAATTGAATATTAAATAAGAAATGTAATTAATAATAATAAATGAAAAGGAATGGAATCTCTAATTTTGATTTTTAAGTACACTTCTCTGAATTGGAATTTATTCCAATTCATTCCTACATACCAAACATGATGTAATATAATATTTGAAAGTAATTGCAATTCCATTTTTCATTTATTTTTTATCTAAACAATTATTATTGATGTAATAGCTATTACCATTTATAGGTTCTTTCCATAATTATCCATAAAAGACAAATCATAATGCTACAACCACATTACTTCCATCGTTGCATCCACTACTATTGATCCTATCAAACCCATCATACTTACCTAGGGAAAAATTATAGTAAGAGATCAATATTATAATGTAAGTTCAAATAAGAGATCAACACAGTAAGGTAACTAAGATTATACAACTAAGGGGGTTGGATTTACTTTACATAGGTCAATATTAAAATTATTGGTAGGAAAATATTTGCTTATTATCTTAATTATGTTGCATCTTATATATGTAAAAAGATCTTATTAATGTTTAACTTGCAATAGTTCTTAAAACTTAATAGGATAGAAAAATTCACTTAAAAAATGATTAAGAATAATTGATATTACTTCATAAAACTTAATGTTTACCTTTTTTCTTATGCACATATATATTAAATGAAAATTAACTATTAATTTATAAAAAAAATTATATTAATATATAAAATTTGTGTAAATTTTCTTTTTAACTAAAATAGGTCAAAAAAATAATTAAATAAAAAATTACACATAAAGCAAAAGGAGCAACTCGACAAAAATATAAGTATTGTGTTATTTCTTTTCATGACAATTTTGTATGATTGTTATATTAGCAATACTAAAAGAACCAAAAAAATAGCACTTTGAATATAAACTATTAGGTAATCAATTACTCAATAATCCAAAAATATTTTCGTAACATTAATTGTAAAAAATTTACTAAATCAAGTCATATAGTTGGTATTGTTTATTAATGCTTTATGTGATAAGACTAAAATACTTGTTATATGGATAATGATACTATTTTTATAGTATTACTTATAAAAATAGAAATTTAAGAGAATTTATATAGTTGGATATGATTCATAATTAATGGATTTAATATTATTGGTTATTGGAAAAAAAAAAGTTTAATATATACAAAAAGACAAATACCATTCAACTAATAAATGCATCTTAAAAAAGGTAAATGAAAAATATAGGGTTTGAACTTAAGATCTCATGTTTGTAAAACAAATACTTAACCATTATACTATACTTTATTTTATATCAATTTTTGCTCTTTACAATATATATTTAGTATAAATATATGTTTTCTTTTTTAAAAAAATAACTTTTCCTAAATTTAGGGGGGCTAGGGCCCTATCGATCTCCCCTAAACCTGTCCTTAGATTAATATTTAAAAAAATTCAAGTAAGGGATCAAGTTATCATAAGATTATAATTTAATAGCTATTCCATAAAATTGTTTGAATTACTTTGTAAAATATTAATCTATTATTCGAACCTTTTGAAACATTAATATTTTATTTAAACTACTTTGGAAAATGTTGATGGCTTTTTTTGAATTTTACGTAACATTAATCTCTTAATTGAAATTATCTCTAAATGTTAATCCTTTCCATTGTAATTCTCCCTCACCGAAAAAAATATAACTATTAATATAATAAATATTATTGAATATAAATAATTTTTAGTAGAACTATGACATTGCTTGCAAGGGTGAATGTGGTTCAGTTCGGTACAGTTTACTTTCCTTATCAAACAGAACCTAATATAACCAAATCATACAGTTTGATTTATAAATTTTTCGAACTTAATTAAAAGCAATTCGGTTTAGAGTTCGAATCATTTGTATTAAATTTTCACTAAATATTTTTTTTTCTAATAAATGTGAAATTTCAAATGGAGTTTACTTAACTTAATTTTAATAATTGATATAAAATTATGATAAAGAATAACAAAATATGAAAATTTTGATGAAATTTATGAAGATTGATGGAAAAAATATAAAAAAGTACAAAATAATTGCATAATTTTTTTTTTATTTAACTAAATAGTTTGGTTTGGTTCGGTTCGTTTCCTCGAATCAAACCGCGAATTGTTTATACATAATTGAATCAAACCGTAAACCAAACGGTTCGCAAAAAGAATCAATTTTTCGATTCAGTTTGATTTGGTTTACTATTCGATTTGCGGTTTGCGATTTTTTTGCTTAGCCTTAATTGTTTATGTCTGCTATATAAATGCGTTTGCTTGCGTGAACATATATATGTGTGTGTATTTAACGCATGTGTTTGTGAAATGTAACCTTTATAAATATATATTATTAATATATTTATAATACAATAAATAAAAGTACATATCTTAATTAATACATAAATAATATATCGAATTTTCATATAAGATAATAAATATAAAAATATATACAATACAAATTTAACTAAAACAACAATTTTTTTTAATAACTATAGATATATTCATTTATTTCTTTATAGCCTCAAACAACCTGATCTTTCATGAAGCCTAAGGTTTGCTTATGGATGGAAGTTTTATTTAAATGAATGAAAGTTTTGCACTTAGAACGTGATTAAGATCTAAAAACCTATGTATTTTTTGAGGTTAGATAGATAAGAAATAGAAAACTCATACCTTGAGAATCACTACTGCTAGGAGTAAGCTACATATTTCTATTGTAATGTTTACTTCATACAAATTTTTATTGTATAATATATATATTCAAATATTTACTTCACTCATTAATTGAAGCATTAAGTTAGGATATAATCAAAAGTAACTATTTGCCCCATTTTTAGGTGAGTAGTTTCCTCAAATAAAGTTTTTATTGGTAATATGATGGTTAAGCTACTTAGATTTTTATTCTCACTGAAAGGGAAAAAAATCCCACATTTTGTAAGTTATTAATGATTATAAAAAAGGTATGGAGAATAGTTATTCACTTCTCAAAATTCCATTAAATAGGGCAATAATAAAAAGTTAAGAGGGAATAGTTATTATTATATTCCCTCTTTATTGTCTCCAAGTAAATATTTCATAAAAAAATCAATCCATTACAAAAAGGATTAAACCGAAAACTTTTTATAAAAAAATTGTAATTTAAAGTTCCTTATATGTTTTGCCAAATAAATTTGTAGGTTTGTTTTCTTCTCTAAGAATATTTAATGCCAAAGTTTTTAGTTGAATCACAAGAAGTTGAATACTCTTGACAAGGAAAAATGTATCATGCTTTAGAAGAGCCTTTTTATTTAAATTTTAACCACTCTACCATTACATATGAATCGAAGTTCAGTATCTAAATGATGAATATTATATTGAACACACCAATTGAGATCAATTTCCACCACCTTTAAGCATACAACTTCAATGTGATGGGTCGATATTTGTGCTTCAAAAGCAAATAACATACGAACTCAATAATCTCGAAGAATTCTACCACCTACTACTTTTCCTCAGTCAAATTACCATTAGAATTTCATTTACATTTTCTTAACAATGGCAATAATCATCAAATAAGTCTTGGAATCTTTTTAGCAAATCTTGTTGTAGAATGCAAGAATTGAAGCCAAAGAAGTATCAAAACTTAAGGCAAGCTAATGATGAATACAAGTTATTTTTGTCGTCACACTTCAAATGCTGTCATGCTTCATTCTAAGCTTAATTTCCAAATTTTGCAAACAATAATGATGCAAATTGAGTACTATTGTAACTTCATGAGTTGCAATTAAGACCATTAAATCCAAATGAAAATGCCTAAGTTAATCAAATTTAATAAAATAGAATTCTATACATACCCTTTTTAAAACCAATGGTAAACTTGCAAATTTGTTTTAATACTAGGGCACCTTTGTCATTTCCTTTATTCAACTTCCCTACCCTTCTTTTTCTAAAACACATATTCCCTCTTCTTCCCTCTTTTTCTTTCTTTCTTCTTTACCTTTTTGTAATATCTTGAAATTTCCTTCATCTCTTCCTTAATCCAATACAAGAAGTGAAGGATTTTTGTAGAATTAAGGAAGAAAACCAAAAGAAAAACAATCTTAGCCATGTTTTGTATATGTTATAGGGCTTTGAGGAATTTTAGGTTCATTTAGTATAACTATTGATAAAAGTATATTTAGGTTGTGTGTTTTTGTAAATTAATTGTTAAATGCATGTTGTTGAGTGGATTGAGCATCCAAGTAAAATTTTGCATCTAATCTTGTTTTCTTGAATGTTTGAATCTTTGGTAGCAAACTTGAAGTTAAGTTGTGATTTTTGGAGAAGGAATGAGTAGATTGTGTTTTTGTTAGTTGTTGATGTTTTAAAGAGAAGGAAAACATGTTTTCATGTATGTGATATTGAGTCTGGTTAAAGGGGGGACCGAAGGTTGATAAGAGTTGAGGTTGCAAGTCCACAAAAACTGTAGACTTGTTGTTGGCATCCTAACACTAGCTAAAAAGTCCACAAAATGTAGACTTAGCTTAGCATCTAAATGCCATGCTTCTTAGCATCCAGATGATAGCCCTTAAGTTGTAATCTAAGTTTTCCTTTCTTTTTCCTTTTTAATTATGGTTTAATAAAATGTTCTATAAATAAAAATTTTGATTTACTATTTTGTTTTAACATCAAATAACTTCTATTTTCTAAAGTTTACTTTCGTTTCTTAGGTTTGGATAATGTAAGTAAGGACTTATGTTAGAGTGGAGCGGGTTTCAGAATTGAGGTAGAGTTATTATAAGTTGAAAGAGTTGTGTTTAAAAGATTCTTTGTTTAAATGTTAGGTTCTAAGATTGAGATTCTTTCAGGTTTCTATGTAACCTATATTCTAGGTCCTAATAGCTTATGTAGCTATGTGTGTTATGGGAGAATTTGATAAACCTAATTAAAAATTTGACTTTTATAATTGCAAGTTGCATGTACATAACTTTGGCCAATACCCTAAAGGTCCTAATGTGTTGGCAAGGTATTCCAATTGGTTCTTACACAACATTTGTCCTAATTAGATTTAGGTTATTACTTGGTTACTTAGTTATTAGGGTATTAGGAAGTACAACACTATATGATAAATATCTATCTGGCCTGAGCTCATAAGTACCCTTATGTAAACAAAAGATAATCAAACTATGCTTATTGGATTATTTGTTTTTTGTAATGCATGTGATTGTGTCTTATACTCATTTATTTACATATATTTGTGGTACTCCATACTAGGCTTTGGCTTATTATTCAAGGACTTTTACTTTTTACTTACAAATATAGATTTGACTGAGAGTTTGGATACTTGTGAGGATTTGAGTAGAGCATGCATATGATATTGCAGGTAAGGTTGAATACCACTTTACTAATGGTAGTAGGTTCATTAGGATTTTTCCAAGACTTACATTTTAGGAGCTTAGGCTCTTACGGATATGGTTTTTGTTAACTAATTATGTTGAGACTTGTTATTATTGTTGAGAGGCATTTGTGACTCTTATAGATATTGTCTGCTTAGTGATTGTTATAAGAGCTTGAGGACTATAGTGTTATTTTCATGTTCCCATTAAAATCTTTGTTGATTCTTATGTATATCAATGAACCAAGTGGGAGTCATGAGCCATTCTTTTTTGTATATATTATGAAGATTCATTGAGGATTATTAGCAGTAATATATTCAAAATGTGGATCACCTTATCATATCATTACAATAAACGTCTATAAATTAATAATGTTAGGACCATAAAATTTTATCAATTGAGAGAGGTATCAATTAGTCAATAAATTAATTCTTTATTAATTCAAAGAGTACTCTTTCAATTTAATGAATATAAAGTTAATTACATAAAAAATCATTTTATATCACTAATACATGTATCATATTTCATGAATTAATTTAAAAAGAAAATTTATTGTACATATATACATTTATGAAAATAAGTCCTTAAATGGTATTCATTATTCTTAATACTTAAGCAATATTCATCATATTGATAATTAAATAGAGTTCAATATAATTCACTTGCATCTATGGGTTCATTAGATTAGATTTAAATACATTCAATATAAGGTGATAAAGGGAACTACTATATAAACAATATAGAAATTTTTTTTGAAATCATATCCAACAATGGCTTTGCATTTTACATGAATGCAATGAGAAAAGTTAGAGATGAAATCTACTTAGATTTAAATTTTAAGGAAAAAGAAAACAACAATAGATTCATATTTTACCAAATTGTCCTAGTTATATTTCTAATTTTATAGAATTATTAATTTATAATATTAATGGGATTGTAAATTTATATAAAGGTCTTCCTAACAATTATTACCTTATTAATTTATCAAAATTATTAATTTTGCAAACTAACCCAAGTTGGAATCTAAAAAAAATTATGTTAGAGAGGTTATTAATTTACGGAGGTTTAACTTTATTTGGTAACTAACATATAGAATTTAGCATAATATATTGGCATATAATATAATTTAATAATATGAATATTAAAGATAAATTTTTTATCTAATATCAATTTTGATAAAATTAATTGCAAAAAAAAATATTTTTAAGAAATAAAATATGTTATAATTGATTATAATATATTTACTATAATTGATGATTCTAGTATGAAACATAATATAGTATTGTTATTAGTATAGACTTATAACTATAAATTAATTAAATTATTAATATAATTCATGATGTAATAAGAAATAAATATACTTTATTGTAATGTATAATTCACACATCACATTAAATATAATACATGTTATATGTAGAAAATATCACAAGTAGATATTATTTATTGTTAAACAAAATAATTGGTATATTTTCAACATATAATATAGCTTACCTTTATTAAAAGAGACGTAAAAATTTCAATATGTGACTAATATATAATATAATAAACTTCATTGGAGTCTTGCGCTTAGCTATCCAATTGCTAAAGTAAAATGTAGGATTAGTTAATTTTGTCCCAAGAATTGTCCTCGAGTAACAAAGTAAGATTGAGCTTATATGATGTTACTTAACACTTTCAATACCATTGAAAGAGTTTGAAAAAGTATATCTGCTCAAGATGAAACATAAAATTAGTATTTTAATAATATTTTCTATACAATTTGTAATTATATAATTTTAAAAAATGATAAATATGTCTTATACCCAATTTTGATGTGTATATATAACTAGTAAGTAAAATTGTATGATTTGACCATATCTGTTCAATTAATTTTTGGCATTATATACACATTAAGTATAATAGATACGACAAATGTAATTGATATAATTAAATGTAACGTAACATTATAATAAACATATTATAATTAATCTGATATTTAGTTTAATATATATGTGTTTGTCTCGAACAAAAGAGATGTAATCTTCTGTGGCTGGTCCTTATTTGCTTAGTAAGAGCATGCAAGGATTGAATTCTCTGCTCACTAGTCTTTATGTCCGAACCGAAGTCTCTTAATTATTTGAAATGTTTTAAAACTAACTCCACAAAATGAGGGATGATCATTATATATATATATATGTGTATATATATATATATATATAATTGTGCGTGCATTAAAAACGATAGAAATGATGATAATTTAATAATCCATTTTGACCATCCAACTAATTAGGTTTGTGATTTGACGTGCTTGGTTGATGAATAGAAAAGATAGGTTCTAATTTGATTGAATTTTAGGAATTAAAAGAAGGTAAATTGAAATCATTTCCCTTAAAAAATCATATCAATATTTCTTCAAAGTGAGATGGGCTAATAATTTGGCACTTGTACCACAAAAAATCCATGCGATCAATACATTATTGTTTGTTTTTATTAATCATATTCTCCCAAAACCATAGAAAAAGTAATTAATTATATATGTCAAGTATCTGATTGGATGAACGTAAAAATCTAGTTAATATGAACTCAATATATGAACAACTCCGGATAAAAAGAAAAATATCTATATGGACCAAATCTTTTTAAATGTAATTATAGACGTCATGACGTATTACAAATATTAAACACATGATAAAAAATATTAAAAATATTGATACACTTATTACATATCAAATACCTTATAATTTCATCTATACGAATCGGATACTTACCTAAAAGGGTTTTTCATGTCCAGCAGCAGGCAGTAAGCACCCAACCAACCCACAAGTTGCAGATGAGGGGGTTTTGGTCACAGCCCGTGGAAAAGCAAGCATGTGGTCGCCAGCCTGCGCATTGGAACTCACAATGGCAGTCGACCCCACAAACCCCCCACAAACGTCCAGGCCGTAAATCCGATTCTCTCTAAAGTCGAAGGAAGCTTTCGTAGTTGGTGGAATTATTAAGCTGCTCTTGCAATCGATATATCTTTACTACTTCTTTTCTTTATATTTTTCTGAGATGAGAAGGGATTGTCCATCACATTGTGCGTTGTAAATCTTTCACCGAAAGTTAAGGTACGTGCCAATTACCGACCTTCCATTTTGAACCTCTTGATATTTGAAATCAACTAGATGCAATGGAGAAATAGGACCAAAACTCTTCAACGGAGAGAGCTATTAGACTTGAGAATTTGCTAGGCTCCTTACTCCTCGATATCCATAAAAAGCCCCCAATGGAGAAAGTCTACAAGGGCTCTCCGGTGTTCAAGCCAGTAAGAAGGGAAAGATGAGAGTGTGAATCGTGTTGGTATGTAAGGTTATGAGCATGACTCTTTAAGGATGAGAGGTGATGTGCCTTGGAGCTAAATTATTATAAAAGCTTACCATAATGAATCAAATGAGTCCTTAGAAATATTGAAAAAAGAATAAGATGGGTTAGTTTGTAAGTTTCAATAGCTTCATAAAGCTATTCTCTGAACATGACACATTAACGAACACTACATGACTTAACTCTCACTCGATATTATGCATAAGTGAATGCTAAGGTCAACTCGTGATTACTCTCAAGCTACTAATAAGATTAGATAAGAGTGTGAGGATTATAACTTGAAGAGAGTTTCTCATAAGATAGAAGAAAGGAATATTAATTAATAATAATTATGATGATTTTAGCTATAGTGATAAGAGGCTATCTATAGCAAGTTTCTAAGACAACAAGAAAATTATTGAAATTACAAAAATGGGTAATGTAGAAATAAAGATTCCTAGTATAAATTAAAAGGAGTAAGTGTAACACAGGACAAAAGAGAATATAGTATAAATGTCAGAAAAGTTATGACAAATGGCACATTATTATTGCATCCGTATGTAAGGTAGTGAAGTGCAGGAGCTGAGCTGTTCAGATGTGGAAACAAGTTGGTAGAGAAATACTCAAAGGTTAAAATTAAGGATCTTGGCATTAAGCAAGTTAGCCATGTTAAGAGGTAATATGAGCTTGACATTTAGGCTAGTAACAGAGTAGACTAAAGTGTATCCGAGCTAAGCTCATAAAGAGTTCAACAATAGACCTTCGTAATATGGGAGCTTGTCCTAAGCAAGCTGAGAAGACTATATCCTTCTTACTTATAGGCCCTTCAGGCAAGCTTAAATGAGAGGTCTTGAGGTATACAGTCCATCAGGTCCTTGGGGTTTTGAAGATTTGTCCTCAAAGCTTGGTTAGCTTCTTCCTTTGGTACATAGGACATTAGATTGAAGACATTGAAGGTTAACAACACTCCATATCCTTTTGGAAAATCAAGCTCATAGGCGTTGTTGTTGATTAATTGCAAAACCTTAAAAGGACCATCAGATTTAGGTGATAGCTTACTTATTCTCTTCCTTAAGAACCACTCCTTGCTGAGATGAACCTAAATAAGGTCTCTAGGGCTGTAGATGATGCTCTTCTAACCCCTGTTTCTTTGGTCTTATTGTTGGGCTGCTGTTCTGGCTAGTTGCTGGGCGACATTCTTATGTGGTTTCTAGAATTCCTTAGTGTACTATAGGCTCAATTAACTTTCTTCTTTGGAGGTTGGGCTAGCCATCAGGTCCAACAATAAGTTTGGGTTGATTTGTAGACAATCTCAAAATGAAAACTTCCTATAAAGCTATGGGTGGAATGATTATAGGCAAACTTGATTATAGGTAAACACAAATCCCAGTTGCACAGATTCTTTCCAATAGTTGCTCGTAGTAGACTACACCAACCATTCTATTCATTACTTCAAACTGACCATTCGTTTGAAGGTGATAGGAGGTACTAAACATTAACTTAGTGCCTACCTTCTTCCATAGGGTCCACTAAAAGAAGCTTGTGAATTTTAGATCTTAATCTAAGACAATGTTTCTAGGGACTCCATAAAGCTACACGATCTCTTGCAAAAAGAGATTAGTAACATATAAAGCATCATCAATCTTGTGGTAAGAGATGAAGTAGCTCATTTTACCAAACCGATCGACCATCACCATAATGGAGTCATGCTTTTGAGTTGTTCAAGGTAGTTTGAGCATGAAATCCATGCTCAGGTTAGTTTAGGGCCAATTAGATATTAGTAGGGGTGTACATTTCCCATTAGGTTCCTTCCTTCCTTTAGTTTGTTTGCATATTTTACACTGTCCTAAAACCTTATGTACATCATTCACCATCCTTAGCTAATAAAAATGTTCTTCCATCAATTCAAGTGTTCTCTTTTCCCTAAAATGGTTGGACAGGCCTCCTGTATGAGCATCCTAAACTAGTAACTCTTAGGCTGCGCTATTAGGTATACACACATGCTTACCTTTCATCAGAAACCCTTGGTTCAGATAAAACTCATTCACGACACTCCTATAACTGCACTTGACCACTATAGGTCCAAAGGGTGGATTCTGTTTATATTGATCGGTGAAGGTTCCAAATCCTAAGACTTGTGCTTGTAGAGTCGTAACAAGTATATGTCAACGTGATAAGGCATCAACTACATTATTAAAACTCCTTTTACCATACTTGATTACATAGAAAAAGGTTTTTAAGAACTTTACCCATTTGGCATGATGTTGAGAAAGCTTCTATTAACCTCGTAAGTGTTTGAGGGACTTATGGTCCCTATAGATAATGAATTATCAAGGCATTACGTAGTGCTGCTAGTTCTGAAAAGCTCATATAAGAGTATAAAACTCTTTGTCATACACTAAATAGTTCAAAGTAGCCCCACTAAGCTTCCTACTAAAGTACGTGACAAGTTGGCATTCTTACATAAGGATAGCATCAATACCAATTCCTAAGGCATCATACTCCAATCTAAAGACCTTGTGAAAGTTTGGCAAAACAAGTACAAGAGTAGAAGTTAACTTGGACTTTATATCTTCAAAACTTTCTCTAATCAATTAAACATAGAGTTATTTCTTGTTAGCTCAATTAGCAGGATGGCTATAAAACTGAAGTTCCAAATAAAACTTTGATTAAAGGAGACTAAACCATGAAAACTCTTCACGTTGATGGTACTAATAGGTGTTGGCCAATCAAGTATAGCTTAAATTTTCTCATCATCGACTTCGATGCCTCCATCAGACATAACATATCTAAGGAATATAACCTTACTTTGACAGAAAACACATTTCTTCAAGTTGCTGAGCAAGTACTTAGCTTATAGAATATCAAGCATAACTCTCAAGTGGTCAACATGAGATGAGAGATTAGCACTATATACCAAAATGCCATCACAATATACCATAATGCACTTACCAATTAATCATCTCAAGACATGATTCACAAGTCACATAAAAGTGCTTAGTGCATGAGTCGATTCGAAAGGCATTACCAACTACCCAAAAAGGCCATCCTTTGTTTTGAAAGTTGTCTTTCACTTGTCTCCTAGACTCATTCAGATCTAGTGGTAGCTACTCTTCAATCCACCTTTGAAAAGATTTAAACACCATATAGTTCGTTTAACATGTTATTCAATCAAGGTATTAGATACTTGTACTTATGGTGATTTTGTTTATGGCTTGGTTGTCAATGTACATTTGCCAAGAGCCATCCTTCTTTATTTCTTGAGCTTAATTGCTTACTCGAGGTTAAGCCTATAAGCAAGTCAGTATGATAGAGTTGCTTTGGGTTGGAGGTTGATACAATATTTGATACCTCTAAGTGGGGGTAACTCTTTAGGTAGATTATCAAGAAATATGTTCGCATATTCTCGGAGCAAAGCCTGCATGTTGGTTAACAAAGCACCATCCTCCTTTAGTTGGAGTAGTCTTCTTACTAGCAAGACGATGTACTCTTCAATGTTAGCTTCCTTAGAGAATTAAGACTAAGAAATCACCAAGGACTTCTTCTGTAAGGACTTGGAGATCTTAGTTTAGGCTTCTTAAACTTCTTTAGGATTCGTAGGGGTCAATATTACCTTTTGCCATCCTTTTGGAATATGTAAGTGTTTTTATAACCATCATGAAGTACCTTCAAGTCAACAAGGTCGGCCAAATGTGTGAGGCATACATTAGTAGAACGTCGCATAACACCTCATCCTTGCGTCTATCCCCACTAGAGATCAACACTCTTACCTACTTAGTAACTAGGAGTCTACCTTTCTCATTAAGCTAACTTACACGATCAGGGTGAGAATAGGTTGGCAACTTTAGAGCCTTCACCATTCCTTCGGCTACTACATTAGTATAGTTTCCTCCATCTATGATTAAGGCATAGAGGTTGCCATTAACGTAGTAGTTAGTATGGAAGAGATTTTCTCTCTATTCATTCTCATCAGTAATAAGGACATTGAGAGTTCTTCAGACAACCATATAGTATTCCCTAAATTCAAGTTGTGTTAAGGTGTTAGGATCTTCCTGAAACTCCACCAATAAATGCCTAACATCTATCTCTACTTCTCCTTCACTTGTACTTTCCATCTCAATCTATGGGGTCTTACCCATTATAGTCATTGTACATTGGTTCAAACATTGGTAAGTATAGGTCTCATATAAGATATTAAGAGGAGAAGCTCTTAATAACTTAAATGACGTATAAGTAGTTATTTATTGATTGTTAACATAGGCACAAAAAGAATAACATGAATAATAAAATGCAGAAATGTAAATAATAAAGAGATAAAGGAGATGAAGTAATCGATTTAAAGAGTTTCGGCCTTTTGCTTGGTGCTTACTTCTAACTTCACTACTATGAACTCGGTCCTCCTTATCGGTATTATTCCATTAATCAAATATAAGTAAAATCTGTACTTGATTTTTTTTTTTATCTTCATCAATTAAATTGCAATTGATTTTCAAAAATTTTGTGCTAATCTTCAAATAAAATCTGCACTTGAATCTTTTGAATTTCAAAAAAGAACTTACTTAATATAGATTCCTAATGTGATTCTTTCTTCTGATCATGATTTACTAAAAATGATGCAACATGTCCATTCATCTTGATTGTTTTACTATACTTAAAAATAAATCAGACTTGCTAAACTTTACAAAATTGTTAAATTGATGTCTTACCAAAGTGAATTTCTTCAAAATTAATTAAAACACTCATTAAATCTGAATATTGAACATCCTTAAATTAATCTAACTTCAAATCCCCAAGGACTAAGACTAACTTAGTGGAATGGATTTGAGCTTATTTCCCAAATATACCCAATAAAGTAGAGCTAAGTCTTCATTATCAATTAGTCTAACTTAGGTAATTTAAAGATTAGCACAAAAAAACTTTTTGATCTAAATTGTAAATACTGTCAATATGACCTTATTCTTTTGCTAATGTACTTTCTAACTTGGATTTAAAGATTAGCACATAACAACTTTCTGATCCAGATTCTAAATATTGTCAAAATGACCTTGTTCTTTTACTAGTATACTTTTTGACTTACATTCTAATAATGCAATTTTCAAACCTTATCTTCTTTCTTATCCTAACCTTACATTAAATTGTCCTCTACATTCATTATACTTGTTAGATGCATTTAAACCTTTTTGTTATCATTAAAATTATTTAAGAGAGAACTCAATATTTTCTCCCTTTTTTATGATATCAATACATTATTTAAAAACAAAAACATTTACTAAAATCAAAACACATTGTCATCATATTAGAATCACAATTCACTAGCTATATCAAGGATTTCATATTAGTAGCCTATTCTTTTATCTAGATTTTCCAGATGTCTAGTCTAAATTATTCTAGATTTTAATGTTTTTGTTGTCCTAACTACTCCCCTTTTTGTTATCATCCATTTTTTGTGTTTTCTCCCCTTGAAAGATGGATTATTCAAGGAAACATAAGGAAGAAGTAGAGAACAATATGAGAAAGGTGTAATTTGCATTTTATAATTGATACCAAAACATTGGACAAAAGATAGATATTACTATGATAAAAGCTACCATGTCATATATAACAATCTTGAACAAAAATTGAAAATACAGACTAGAACACATAGACCCAAATTAATTAAAAGACCAAAAAAATAGACTTGCAATTGAAATGAACTAAAGATAGACTACACAAGAACATTACTTGTTTTTCCTTAGCTATGTTTTCTTATGAGCAAAAGTTTTAGTTCTCTTGAAGGTAGCAAGAGAACCTCCTTTTATTGAAGTAGATGAAGTAGACTCAATGATAGGAGCTACTTCTTGAGTGGATGGAAGAGGCAGTGATCTTGGTACATAAGGTGTTAGGCTAAGAGATATCTATTGAATAGATTCAGTCATAGGTTTAGTATCAACTTGTTCATTCTTAACAAGTGTTTGCTCTATGAAAGCAAGAGGAAGAACATTAGATTAAGGATTGGGCTAATTGGTAGGAGATGTTTGTATAGGTGATGAGATAAGAGGATTCTCAACAGGTTAAGGCTCAAGATGTAGTGAAGGATTCTTCTCCATAGGTGTTGAGTCAAACTTCCCTTGATCCTCCTGACTTCCCAACTTTCCTTTTAGTATCTTGTCAATGATTTTTTCCAAATCCGATTACTTAAACCAATAAGATCATTAGAAGATTGTCCTACATCTATTGTTACAGTTTCTGAGTCACTCTCTAACTCAGATTATGACTTTGCCTTAGCTTTTCTTTCACCAATGGGGAGGTATGTCCCTATCATTGGTTCATATTGTTTTTTCTGCTTCATTTTAGTCTTGTTAGGTCTCTTTCCTTTTCCTTTAAGCTCTTTAACTAAACTTTCTTATTCACTTTCTGACAGCTTAAAATCATCAAATCTTGGACCTCTTATTGCATTCTCCCTCTCAATCCCATATGCATTAATATCGAATGTTCTTTTCCTATTATGGGGGATGAATGTAATGAGCTAAGTCTTTAATGAACCACAGCTTGTCTTTGACAAAGATTCTCATGTACTTAAAAACTAACTCTCCATTTACTATCTTGGTTTCTTTCCATGTACCTTAGAATCTGACTAGGCATATCCACTTCTTTTTTCAATTATACAGATAGCATTATCAAGGCATCTTTTGTAGACATAATTATAGTCTGCAACTTACAATCAATTTATGTAGTAGCCTTACAGTCAACTTAAAATCAAACATAAAGACATTTCTTTCATTACTAACCCTAACCCCATTATTCAACATGGTGAATAACTCCTTTTCGGATTCTTAGTTAACTTACCATCATCTTTCACATCCTTTAAGCCATAATACTTGATAGAATCTTTTCTAGTTATTTCAACTTTCTTACCCTTAATTTTTTACTTTATAATATCTTTCTCACTAAACTTCAGATTGTTATAAATTTCTACTACTATCTCACAGTTCACAAACTCATCAATGTCACACAATTTCTTACACCATAGAAACTCCACTATCTTATCATAATATATACCATTCTTTGAAAAGTATGGAAAATCAATATAATTCAATTGAATGAGTTTACCTTTGATCTTCTTGACAACTTTCTGACCTACTTTCTAATCTTCATCAGAATCTTTAAATCTCTTCCTCTTTTGACTACGGGAAGACTTCTTCATAGGTTTCTTGGAAGAAACCTTAAAATCAAAACTTTTGGTCGCTTTTGTTACAGATTTCCTCCTTTGTGTAGCTTTCTTTCGTTTTTCTTCCTAAGGGGTTTCAACTTACTCAAACTCTTCTGTTCTTGAAGCCATGCTCTCATAGCTACTAGACTTTTGAGCAATTGTATCAAGGTTTTGATTTTGAGGATCAAGAAGAGGGTTTCAATCATTAGGGCTTGGGTTGCTTTTGTGAGAAGCTTTGTTTGAATTAGAAACTTATTTAGTAAGGTCTATGACACTTTTAGAGGGTTCCTTTGAAGATTTTGAGGGTTTTGCTAGAATTCTAGATGATCTCCTAAGTGGCATTGTGAAGATGAAGAAGAAAGAATGAAGGATGTAAAGATGAAGGATGGCCATGAATTGAGAGATAATACGTAAAGATGGTAACAAAGTACTAGATGTGCTTTAACTTTCTTGGTCACAAAAAGAATGTGCTTTAATTAAGGACATGATCATGTTTAAGAAAGACAATCATGCTTTTAACTGCACATGGGATAAGTTATAAGGAAACTAAATCCAAGAGAGAGAAAGCTAAGATATTTTACAATATGAATTTATGAGTTATTTTACAACAACTTAAATTTTAGTGTACCTTTAAAATAATTTTTTGTATATTTTATTGTATATTAAATTTTAATATACACCTAAAAAAATACAAATTTATTATTTATCTAACAAAAAGGATTATATAACCTTATCTCATTTCTAATATATTCAAAACAAACCTTTTCAAGAGGTTTAGTAGAGATATCTACTAACCGGTTATTAGTTGGCACAAATTCAACTATAACATCTCCATTGTTCATGTGATCTCTTATACAATGATGTCTTATTTCAATGTGCTTTGATCTTGAATGATTGATAGGATTTTTTTGTTAGATTTATGGCACTTGTATTGTCACACTTAATTGGAATATTTTTATATGATAAGCCATAATCAAGCAACTGTTGTTTTAATGATAGAATTTGAGCACAACAGTTACCAATAGAAATAAACTCTGCTTCTACTATAGAGATGATAACATAATTTTGCTTTTTGGAAGACTAAGAAACTGATTTGTCCCTTAAAAACTAATAAGTATTGGAAGTACTTTTCCAATCCATTTTACGACCTACATAATCGGCATCTAAGTATTCAATCAAATCAAAATTTTGATTTTTAGGATACCAAATTCCTAATTTTGCAATACTATAAATATACTTAAAAATTTTCTTTACAGCAGATAGGTATATTTCTTTTAGATCACTTTAGAACCTTGCATAAATATACACACTAAATAGAATATATGATGAGAAGTATTAAGATATAACAAAGAATTAATTAAACTCTGATATAGTTTCTCATTCACTTTCTTACCATTACCCTCTAAGTCTAACTTAGTTGTTGTACTCATTAGGGCTAAGGATCCTTTAGAGTTTTCAAAACCGAACTACTTCAAAATTTGCTTGGTATATTTTTCTTGATGAACAAATATACCATTGTCTATCTACTTGATTTGAAGTCCCAAGAAGAAATTCAATTCTCCCATAAGTGACATCTTAAATTCTACCTATATGAGTTTAGAGAACTCTTGACAATAACTTTCTTTAATAGAACCAAATACTATATCATCAACATATATTTGCACAACTAAAATATCATGATCATAATGTTTCAAAAATAAAGTTGTATTAACCTTACCTCTTGAAAGCCATTGCTTATAAAAAACTTACTTAAACTTTCATACTCTCCCTTGAGTTGCTAGACTACGAGCATGGAATCCAAGTGGATCTTTAGTTTTTCTACCCTAATGTCATTAGAAATCTTTAACCAACGATGAGTGTTTCATATTCAACCTCATTGTTACTTGTTAAGAACCTGAACTTTAAAGTAGATGATCCATCAATACAGAGAGTCTGCATCGGTGTCTCATCTCAATGTCCAACTATGTTTCCTCTTCTGTTGTGTATTCTATAATAAAGTAAGTGAGTATTGGGTTTTGATTGCTTGTCTTGGTTGGAACTACATGATGTAGGTGCTAAACTTGAGGGCATACTTAACCATTCTTCCTAAGGCTTCTGACCTTTGTAGGATGGCTTAGAATGGTTAATCAATGAGCATTGTGATTGGATGGGCCTAAAAATAGGGTCTAAGCTTGTGTGCACTAATGATCACTAGAAGGGGAAACTTCTTGATCTTAGTATATCTTACTTCTAGGCCTTAGAGGATGTAGCTTATGTAGTAGATGGGCTTATGTTCTTATTTATCGGTGAAAATGAGCAACGAGGATAGTGCTCTATCAGTTACGAAGAGGTATAGGTACAACTCTTAAGGAGCTTCTTCAAGTTGTCAAAGGCCTATTAGCGTTGAGTTATACATTTGAACTCAAAGGGGTTCTTTAAGAGTTTAAAAAACTCTAAGCATTTGTCTACGCTTTGTAAGAGGAAACGGTTGAGTTCATGTGAGACGCTGAACTTCCTTGACTATTCTAAGGGCTTTCATGTTACAAACTACTTGTATTTTTTCTAAGTTAGCTTTAATCCCTCATTTAATGACCATAAAGTTAAGAAATTTTCTAGATGCTACCCTCAATTCGCACTTTTATGGGTTGAGTTTTGTTTAGTAGTAGTAGAGGGTGTTCAAGGTTTCTTGGAGGTCATCTATATGACCTTTCCTCTCCTTACTCTTCACAATAATGTCATCTACATATACCTTAACATTCCTGCCAATCTATGGCATGAAGATAGTAGTGATGAGTCTTTGGCATGTTGCTCTGACATTCTTTAGGGCAAAGGGCATGACCTTATAATAGTATGTATTGAAATTAGTAACAAATAAGGTATGGACCTTGTCCTTAGGTGCCACATAGATTTGATTGTAACTAAAGTATTTTTCCATAAAACTAGGAAGGGTATGGCCTGATGTGAAGTCAACATGCTGGTCTATGTAGAGTGGAGGAAAACAATCTTTTGGGTAGGCTTTATTGAGATTGATATAGTCGACACATAAGCACCACTTGTTGTTAGCTTTTTTAATGAGGATTATGTTTGTAAGCTACGTTTGTTACTTTTCTTGTTTGATGAACCCGACTTAAAGTAGCTTTTGAACCTCTTATTTGGTACCGGCCTATTGCTCAGGTACGATGTGTCACTTCTTTCATGTGATTGGTTGAACATTAGAATCATTGTTGAGGTGGTGGGTTGTTTTAGGTATGTTGATTATGTTAAGCAAGTCTTTGGGTACAGATGCAAAGGCATCAGTGTCTCAATTGAGGAAATCGATAATCTTAATCTTTTCATCTTCAGCTAGGACTATTTTGACCCTAGTCATGAGTTTAGGTATACTTTCGAGTTTGATTTCCTCAGTTTCTTCGGCTAGTTCCCCTTAGGAGTTGGATTTTTGTTTTAGGGTAAACTCAATATTCATAACATTTTCCCAGGTTTAGGCTTTCAAATAGAGAGACCTAGACATTTTTTGTCTCCTTGCACTTTCTCGACCCTTATCGATGTTAAGAACTTTGCCTTTAGGGATCTTTGGTTTATGAGCATATTGAATTTTGTTATGCTCGATCTTTTAAGGATAGCACTATATAATGACCAGAGGTTAATAATGATGAAGTTAATCAACTGTGTGGCAATGTATGCACTATTTTCCAATTGGATCGGTATAATGATGAGCCATTTGGCTAGCACAGTTCTACCTCCAAATCTTATGAGGTTGTGTTTATAGGGTTGCAAGTGCTCGTTGTGCTAGTTCTTCATCTGCTCATATGCACTGTAGAAAAGGATGTCCGTTGAAACTTTACTATCAATGAACGTCTTTGGGACATTGAAGTACTTGATTTTGGCATCAATTACTAATGTGTTGCTATGCGAGTAATTGATGTTGTGTTCATCCTCTACAGTAAAGCTAATGGTAGCATTTACTTTAGGTTTCTTGCTTCTAACGATGAATACTTCATGTTCGATCGATGTGGAAGGTATGTCTCCTACAATGTTGAAGCTTCTGAAGATGGTGTTGACTTAGCTTCATTTACATTAACAATTTTGATTGTCAGGGCCGTCTTCTCAAGGTTGGTGTTATTGTTACTATTGTGGCTGTTGTTATGTGTTAACCTGATGATGCTAGGTTGGTCATTAAAGTTGGTTTCTTTCACATGTAATGAGGTGGTTGATGTGGCCTTTGCAAATAAGGCCTTTAGTAGCGTTTTTCAAGTGGCAACATTCATTGGTGTTATGACTGTACACCTAGCGATAGTTGCAATATTTATTGCAGTTAGTTGCTTAGGATGTCTCTTTGACATAAGGTAGTTGTAGGAGTTGTCCCCTTACCTCATACATTACTTCTCCGAAGGGACGATTCAAGGGTATATGAGACGTGTAGTCGATAAATCTCTTCTTTTACCTTTTACGTTTCTCTTTCATAGAGGGTAGTTTAGTGTCTCTTGGTCTTAAGTAGTCTTTTACCAATCCCTATATGCTATTGTCAATCTCCAACCTTTCTTTTATTACATCATCTTGGGCTATGTACTTCTTGACTACTCTCATGAACTTTTCTAATGAGTTTAACCGGTTGAGGGAGATAGCATCAAACAATTTTCTTATAGGTCAATTCTAGTGATTAAGACTTGGGAAGGCTATTCTATTGTCAAGTTTGGAGACCTAGAGCTTTATGCAGTTGAAATGTTCCAAGTATGCTTGTAAAGACTCATTAGGATGCTATCCAATATTATAGATAGTTGACAAGTCCTTGTGAGGGACCTTAGAATTAAGGAAGTATTGTTAGAACTTGCTTGCTAGCTCCTCAAAGGAGGTAATGGAGCTATTGGGTAAATCGTTGCACCATAAGAGGGCAGCTTTTTTAGTAGCGTACTTAGCAAGGCTTTTCACATGATGGCATTTATGAAGTTGTAGAGACTCATCACTATGTGAAAGTGGACTGGATAGTTGTTAAGGTCTCCTATCCTATCATATCTGTTGAGCTGAGGGAGCCTTGCACCTTGGGGTAGTTTTCCTTAAGGAAAACTAGTGCGAATAGGCTCTTCATGGTTGTTGGCCATAATACACGGGCTAAGGATTCGACTTTCTTTTGGTTGTAAACATTGGATTTGGGGCATATATACTCATCTAACTCTCGGACATTCATGTTCTTTAGTGGTTTTTAGGAGCGTCTTATGAATAAATCTCTAATAGGTTTGTTCATTTCAAAGCGTTCACCCTATGTGTGCATTTTACCGTAATTGTGGTTCAATTGATTGCGCAAGTCCTCGAGGACCCATTGATCGTGTTAAACTTGATCGCATGAACGTGCTAGGTGCTTAGTACATGTTTCGTTGTGTTTGCTTGGTCTCATAAACGAGCTAACTATTGCTTCTTTATGGGGATGCTTGTATGATGCGTTTTTGAAGAAAGCTACCTCCCTTTACAACATAGCATTAGACTTTTGAGTCCTTCGATCATGTTTGAAAACTTGTTGAAAAAAGTATCCTAAGCTATTGTAATTTCATAGGCTAGAGTACCTAAAGTTGGGGGAGTTGGTAAATGTTGTGGTAGAGTCGACTTATCAACTTTGACATGATGCGATGCATAAGGGTTATTGTTCTTACTTTTTTCTATTTAAAGTGAATTGGCTAGTATTGGTAGATGTTAAAATATTGATAATGGGAATCAACTAGATACAATGGAGAAAGTAGGCTGAAACTCTTCAAGAGAGAAAGCTATTAAGCTTCAGGAGTTGTTGGGCTTCTTATCCTTCGATACTTGCAAAAAACCCTTAGTGGAAAGGTCTACGAGGACCTTCTAACACTAAAGTTAGCAATTAGGGAAAGGTGAGAAGGTGAACTGTGTTGGCATGTAAAGTTTCATGCATGAATCTTAGGTATGGGAGGAGGAGTGCTCAGCCAGTTAAGTGCTTTGTATTCATGGAGTTGAAACAAAGAGGTTTAGGATTGGAAGGTTTTGATCCTTTACCTTTTGGCTCCTTATGTTGCTTCTTGCGTAAGGGGCTTACCTACGAAGGATGTGTGTCAACCTAGGGTTCATTCGTACAAGCTACCAATAGGAGATATGTATAGCGAGGATAACAGAGTGGCTCTAAGAGCTAGTTAGCCATGAACATGCTAGCAACAACATCCAAAATCTAGGACGCTAACATTGTTAGGGGGGAGGGGGGCGGGGGGGGGGGGGGGGGGTGTTAGGCGTATTGATTATACCACAAATGTTAGACCATAATTAATGAGGAGAAAGAAGGAAAGGGAGCAAAAGCTAAATAGCTCTGAGAAAGGGGAGGAGAGAAAGAGAGCGCTAATAACCTCATGAGTTGTGGGCTAACTTTTTATGGGGTGCTTATAGATGAGGAGGTCTCTTTGAGGCGGCAAAAGCGTAGTTAGAGGTTAAAAAGGACTATATGGCTTGAGTGCGTTTGAGTAAGTGATTGGATGCTTTAAAACATAACATATAGGGAGTAGATCTTCGAGGTGTTCAAAAACAGGTTTAGTACTCAGGGATCATGGAGTGCTTAGGTGTGGTGAAGTGTTAGGTCACCTGAGGACTTATGGGCTTTAGTAGGCCTCTACTCGAATTAAACCTTGAACATGGTCTAAAGTAACTTATCAACAAAACCATTAATAGTTGTACGTAAGTTTTAATTGATTTCACATTTACATATGAGATTTCAATCTTTCATGCTTTCATATATTTGTGTTTTCACTTTTCGTTCTTTGCATACATCTCTTTGGTGTTTTACCTATATATCCCATTGTTAATTAATTTAATAAAATAATATTATTAAACATTATAAAATACATGTATTTGATTCTTATAGCAATATTATGAAGTATATTTAATTAAATAATATTATAAAAATTTGAAAAATGAAAGGTAAAAAAAAAATAAAAAAAGAACTAAGCTATCATTGTAATTGCTAGCTAACATCAAAATGAATGGTAAGCTCATGATCCATAATATAGGTGGGTTATCTAACTCATCTACAATCATGGGTAGCCACTTACTATCTTTAAAATTAGAAAAAAAAAAAATTTGCATAAGGAATTCCATGGTTCCTTCTCCTTCTTTTTCTTGCTCCTCCTCTTGTTTTTTTTTAAGGAAAAAAAAAAGTATAGTGAGTAACAACCTCACCACCACAAGTGAGTTTCAATCAACTAGTTAAATCTAATGACAGCTGCCTATTTAATGTTAGGGAAGAGTATACCACCAACCATCACATTTGGGTACTAGATGACCCCCTAGCTTGATGACTGATAGCACCTTTAGCCTTAGGTGACCAATAATATGCTTAAGGGTTTTTACTTCTTTTTTAGGATTTTTCTTTTTAATAGTTTTAATAATTTTTGTTGTATTATTTAATTATACACATTTAATAATATTGTTATATTAAATTAATTACCATTAACCTATTAAAACTAATACATGTCCATTAATTAAATATGATAAATAAATATTAGCCACAAATATGCAAAAGATGTGGAGTTGTGAGAAATAAAATCAAAGGTATGTGAAGTATTGAAGGGCTAAAACTTATTATACAAAGTGTTAAAGTGTTGAAGGATTAAAACTCAAGTATAGAAAGTAACATATGATTTGACACAGAAAACACAATGGCTTATATAAAAAAAATTGATGTCATTTTTCATATCAAAATGAGTAGTTTAGATTTTTTTATTTTATTTTATTGAAAGCACATGCATCGTAGATGCATATCGTTCTAATTTACTAATATATGTGATGAAATTTATGGTAAATTCCATTTATACTCTTTCAAAACTTTCAAAATTTCATGAACCTTTACTTTTTCAAAAAACTGCACTTAGTGCCCTTAAAAGACACATGGGCCACATATTCTCTATTGATTAAGCTACTAAGTTTTAAACTAATATGGTGCTTATGTAGCGATTTATTCAATTATTTAATTAATAAAGTTAAAAAGTAGTTAAAAATATAAAAATAACTAAAGAAAAGTAAAAAATAAAAAAGAAACTATAATAGTGGAAAAAAAGAAAAGCACGAAACCCAAAAGAAAAAAAACAAAGAAACCACCAAAACTTACCTATTTCTAAACACATTTTTTAACCTTATAGGGTGGTTTCTGCTTTCGATGAGATTACGAATACCTAAATTTTATAAAAAAATCAATTAAAAAAATACGTCATTTTCCTTAAAAATCCAACCCTTTATGTTAAAATTTGCCTTTTTTGTGATTTTTGATTTTTTTTTTATTTTTTTAGAATTTTTCGACCTTTTACATTATGTTTTCTCTTTGTTATTTTTATTTATTTATTTTTTGTATTTCCACATTTGTTATATCATCGATAGTTTATCTAGAGTCTTTTGCATTATTTCTCTCGTTTGGGAGTAGTCTTTTTTGGATCTAGAAAGTTTCTCTACCAAGAACTTAGCACTTTTCGTTTTCTTCTTCCTACTTGATTTTCATCTATTTCATGACCAAAGTTGGTGCCTTTACTTCATTTATTAGTGTCCATATTTTCATTGTGAGTATTTTTATCAGACGTTGGATATCTTGATCAAGTTTGCTCAAACTTCTCTTTTGCTCTATTTCGTGCCTCATATGTAAGGGATTTCATCTTCTTGTCGATCATACAGGGGTTTATTAAGGTTTTTTTTTTTATCATTATTTTCTTTTTTATCTTTATTTTCTATGCTTCTTTATTTTATTTTATGTTTTTTAATTACTTTTTAATATTATTAATTAAATAATTGAATAGATTCCTATATAAACACCATGTCAGGTTACTTTACACCTAGCAGCTTTATCAATAGAGAAAATGGGATCTATTTGTATTTTAGGAGTGCTAATTATGTACTGTTAAAAAAAGTAAGGTTCTATGTAATTTTTAAAGTTTTGAGGAGATGTCAACATAATTTACCCAAACATTTAACATTTGTTGCATGGATAAGGTAGTTACAGTTTATTTTATAACAGTAAAGAAGACATAGCATTTAAGGAGAATTTTATTTAACCAACTCTTATTTTTCAATGAATAGAAGTTAATTTTATCTCTAATATGAGCAAAGAGTTAAAAAAAAAGAAAAAGAAAGAGAAATTGAAAACCATTCGCCAGTCCAATCATTGCGAGAAGGGATGCAAGACTTGTTCTTCTGCTATTTATTTTATTTTTTCAAACTAGATAATTTACATTTTACAAGAAAAGGGCTATCCATCTTATTCTATCATAGTAGGAATGTAGTAATCATGTGAAAAATGCTTCCTTTTGCCAACTCTATATTTTACGGAAATAGAGATTTGACAGAAATCAATAAATGTTTCATCCTAAAATATCAGCATTACAAAATATTTATCTTTATTTTCTTTTCTAATTTTGGGCGGAAAGTAGTCCAAAAAAGATGCTACATGGGCCATTGCCATACGTTCCAATTTGAAAATGAAAAGTAATGGGTATGGGCCTTAGGCCGAAGTGGGAGTTTTCCAGGGCCTATAAAATTCAAAAACAGCCAACAAGTTGATTCTGGTCCGACTACGAAGCGGCACGCAATTTGAGACAAATGATCCTGCGTCTGAATTTTCATGCATGAGTATCTTCATTCTTCACCTTTTGCCATCGCGTTGAACGGAATACTCCTTACATTATCATACCTCCGATCAGTCGATCACATTTTTAACTCCAGCTTCTTTTAGGCCAGCATTTAAATCGGACTTGGTTCAGCTTTGGTGCCTTTATTCACGATGGGAAATATTACCCATTAAGAAGAGACTATCTTCAGTTAATTTCATGTTATACTATCCCATCGAATCCAAATCGTTGTGGAGTTAAAATGAGAGCCCTCGAGTATTTAGATCTTAAAATAAATAAATAAAGGAAAAGAAAAAGGTTTGGTGTGATGATTAACATCACGAACACAGAACGAAGAAAAACACATATGTAATAAAAGTACATACATTCATGCATTTTGATGTACACAAGGATGATTTTCTCACAAATATCAAAGCCTCAAGTTTTCGCACTTCTATTTATTTGTTTTCATTCCTTATGCGTATCATATAGCACAAAGGCCAGCAATTAAGGAATATGATTGTCGGATCCCGCATAGCATAGCATGTAACATCATAAACACTAATCTGTTTATATCTTTTAAGATAATATCACTTATAACAAATGAATGCTATATCATAGTTTAGTTCTAACCCTGCTTATAACAAATGTACAACTACTGCACTTGCAACCTCAAAATACACTTCTCACATAGTGTAGAATAAACCTCAAAATACACTTTTTCTTTGTTTTCTTGACAGATATAGTAGTAGAATAAACTTCTCACGTAATGTACTTTCCTTTCAAAAGGTGACTCCATCTAATGATCTCAAAAGTGTATCTCTATGGTGGGGTAACCTTCTAAATCTTAGTCTCAAATGAGGATAAAACACTTATTCACTTAGTTTACAATAAGTTGAGTAAGAATGGACAACAAAGAACATGAAATATGCATAATTGTCGTATAAATAATACACTAACAAGTAGTTATTCAGTCACATAATTCTACGACCAAGCCAAGTAATTGGCGAAAAGGAATGCATGTTTTACTTATGCACATAACATGCATTGATACTAGTAACCTAACTTTACCTAGCTTCCACTTTCGATTATTCAACATACCTAAGTATTTGAAAGAAATGTCTAAGAAGTTAGATAGCAACCTAACTTTACCTAGCTTTCACTTTCAATTGGTCAACATACCTAAGTATTTGAAAGAAATGTCTAAGAAGTTAGATGGCTATGAGCAACAGCCTAAGACCTTTGAACCTAAATTCCAATTAGTTAAACCACAAGTAGTTGAGTTATTGAGCAATGCAAATCTATATACATTTAAAACTTAGCTTTTCAAATTAACTTTTCTTTTTTATAGAAAAACTCTTTGTTTTGAAACTTTTAACATGCAGGTCATTTTCATGCCATACCATGTATACGATAAGTAAGATATATCCTCACAATATCAAGCATGATTCCTAAGTTTACACCTAGTATGGTTTAGCTAAAACTCAATTCCATGCTTTCATTGGTCATATTCTATGACCTTACTTAGATCTCACTTAAGTAAATCGCCAAAAGGTAGAATTATTCCTAGTTCTTTTTCCTAATCAGTACATGTTTCACAAGTATCATATAATTAATAAACAACACAACTAAAGCAGCCTAATCAAGATTCATAATCAGGCTTAACTAATAAGTACATAAAAGAACACATAAATCTACTCTAAGTACACATAAATATACCCTAAAGACACAAATCTACTTGCTTGGACTTATCAGTAGTCTCGAGTTTATGTTTCATTATGATGTTCCCCTTCACTTATATCACCTACGAAAGATGCATACAGCACTACAATCAATTATATATCAAATACATACTAATTTAGTAGCATATTTATATCTAAGGTGTAAAATTAGAGACCTTTCTTAAAAGAAATATTCATCCCAGATATCCTTTGACTTAATCTTTGAATTATCCTTTAAATTAACTTAATTGTAAAGCTCTTAAACAAGTATCCTTTAATATACACTTTGATTTAGCTAAATTACTATATACCCTATAAAATTTCTAGTCCTTACCTACTTTAAGCTAGGATTAGCAAATTACAAATTTATCATATAAACTAATATATAGTTAAATATTGGGAAATCAAATAATAATTAGTACACATACCCAATCAAATCCTTAAAAAATAGCTTAGACAAAATGACAAGGTATTAAAATAACTCATTTCTAAAAATACTATTTCAAACTCAAATTTACTATAATTTATTTAAAAGTACATAAATAATCATATTTAATGTCAAATATGAAAAGACCACTTTTGATATCATGATTAATTTCTAGAAACCTTTATAAGTTGATTTCATTCACTACTTTGTTCAAAAGCTAGTTATTTTCCTTTAATATGAAAAAAACTTCTAGTAATACCAACATAAATAATAATAAATGGTAAATGTAGAAATTTTCTAAAATTCTTGTTATATAAATTAAATATATATACCAAGTATGTTGTACAAAATTTTCAACTTGAAACAATAACATTTAACATTTTAAAAATTTGATTTAACATTCGTAATAACAGCATCTTAAGCAAGTCAAAATTTTCAAAATTTCAATAAAATAAAACTACTTCATTAAATTACATCTAAAATAATCCCAAAATAAAAATTTCTATAATTAATCTTGAAGATTTAGTATTTTTATAAAATAGGACAACTTATCAGCGGAAAGTAAAGTTGCTATGTTCATCAAACTCTGATTACACTACGACTACCATCCCTTATCAAAAGAGCTTCTCTAACTGCCTCCTTCTAGACCCTAAAGACACTGTTAGGTTCTTATTTGATATGTAAACCCTAAATGCCTTATCCTAAGTTGACTTTGTAAACCCTATTACTTGAGGGATGTAAGCCCCAAAGTTCAGCTAAGTAACTGTAGGATTGAACTTAGAACCCAAGGTTTAGGCCGATCGGCTAAAGGATCCGATTACACCCAAATTATAAACTATTGAGAGAAATATTAATAAAAATGATCCCGTAAACTTAAATTTAAGAAAATAAATAGTAAAATAGGAGACTATAAAATTTTCAAATTTTAAGCATAATAGGTACTAATTATTGAAAATGCGAAAAGTGTAATGAAATAACTAATAAATTACTAGAGATAGATTATATGTATACTAAAAATTTTAGAATGACCAAAATAATAGTTAGGAATGTTCACGTGTACCCCACATGTATTTACGTGTAGATAAAAATACGCGTAATTACCTAAATTAGCCTAAAACTAAGCAAATAATTAAAGAAAAATACAAAATAATTATAGAAAAATCAAAAGAGGATAAGCTGAAACAAGATAAGGTCGTGGTCAGCAAGAAAAAAAAATAACCAATAAGAATTTGACAAATAAAAAGCCAAAAATCATGGAATTGGGGCAAAATCCCATCAAATTAATGCATATTGATTTCTACAATTGTCTATAAATAGGGAAAAAAAATTCCAGAAGTCCTTTGGTCAGTTTAGGATTTGAGAAAAATCAAAACACCGAAAAAATCTAGAGAAAATCCAGAAAAAAAAAGGAAAACTGTGCAGTTAGGGATTTTAAAGGGAACCCACACCAGACGAGGAGCTGGGAGTGGACGACCACCACCACCACACGATGGTGGCAGCACCCAGGCTGGCCGACAAGGCCACGGCAGCCCGCGGTGGCCGGAGCCACCAAAACCAGTGAGTCCAAATTCTAGCCCGATTCTTGTGAAATTTTGTAAAAATAGTAAATATAATTAGAAAATTATGAATTTTGTTATTCTGAGATATTTTTGTATGTAATTTGTAGGAAAAATATTATTTAGATGAAAACATGTCCCGTAATATAGGGTCCTTAAGAAATCATGCAAAACCGAGTACATTTCGGTTTAGAAATAAATGACCTTAGGAGTGTAGTTTGGAGCTCAATTTTTTTCTGTAGGATGCTCATGTGATATATAACATTCCTATGAAGCCATTTTTTTAAATTTAATTTTCGAAATTTTTAAGTTAATTTTTAGCCCTAAAATGATGGAAAAATTGGGTAATTTAGAGTTAATTAGGTAATTAGGATATTAATTACTGATTTAGATAATAATTAGATGTTTAGGGATGTTAATCTCTGATGTGGAAACCTGATCCTAGTGTATGGAGTGTTAAGTATAAGTAATGAAGGCGTTATGTGGTAAATGTAGAAAATTAGGAATATGTAGAATTAAAAATTAATAAATATGGAAAAATTAGGTTTAATTAGATAATAAAATAATAAAAATCAGAACATAACAAATCTGAAACAAAATTCAATTTTAGGTAATTATATGAAAAATGTAAAAATTTCTCACAACATGAGTAAATTCGGTACACTAATACGGATTTAAGTATACCGGATGGAATAAAATGCTGACTAGGGGTAGTAATCGTATTTAGGAGATCGGGAAGTAATGTGATTAATTTCACATTATGGGTTGAAACGGATTTCTAGGGTTGGAATCTAAAACATTACTTAAAAATCGAATTAAAAACCTAATTTAGAAATCGATGCGAAAACCGAACCTGAACCTAACCCCAAACCTAAAATAATTATAAAAGACTTAATACCTAGATAATTAGGTATATTTAACCTTAAACAAAACCTAACAATAAGTGTTATCGGATAAAATGAACTTATAATATTATATGAAATACTGAAATCACGTTCGTGTTATAGGGATGATCGGCGATGGCTTGAGCAAATTGGACCTCGAGTGAATGAGCGAGGAGTTGAGGTAAGTTGGGATTAATACAATGCTGTATTTTGGAGGCTTAAGATTATGCTTGGTTGTGCTTGTTAGATAGAGAATGTGTGCATGTGCTTGATTATGGGTGATGCTATGATTCTGTTTGTTGCTCTGGCACATATTGTATGATTTGTATGAAAGGATTGATCACCCTAAACTGGACTTAATTAAATTCCGACCAGAAATCATAATCGGACATGCATGGCAACCTGTTAGGGGAAATTAGGAATCTTCGGCCAAATACCGACCCATTCGGAAGGGATAGCGCAGGATTGCAAAATGGTCCTTTCTTCATCCTCAGTCGAACTAAGCGACAGGAGAGGAGGTCGTGGCGAGGGTGAAGACAGTGGTTCAAAGGTAGTCACGGGAGGAGCAAGGTCTCCATTACACAAGCCTAGGTTTGGTCATGAGCTGTTGCATTAACGGCAACTCCTCAACCCGGATTAGAGCGGGTGTAATTTCTCTAATTTCACGACGGGCCGGACAACGTCGTGCGATGGCATTTGCTTGCACATGCATTGCACCTAATAAGTGATTGAAGACCTTATTGTGTGTATGGTATAGTTTTAAGTCCTCCGTCCTAACTTACTGAGCTGTGGTTGCTCACATCCCTATAGATGTCGTGCAGGTGCTGGCTAAGAAGCGGTAACAACTACTCTGAAGCTAGCAATTGCTGGATCCTGGGGAGTGAGGAAAAATATTGAAGAATAAACACATATTTTTAAGGTCTAAGTTTTTATTATTTTTTATTTCCGAATGATGTAATGATATAGAAAAGTACTATAGAAAAATATTGTAAACTTTGACTGCAATAATTGAATTATAACATATATATAAGTCCTCACTTTTATAGGTAAATGATTTATTTAAATTACAGACTGTCTACTTCAAAGCGGGTTAGTTGTGGACGCCTTGTGTAGATCAGGTCTAAGATAGCGGTTGTAAGGCCAACTTCTATTTTAGGATGGTTTACACGGCGGACTGTTATGACTCTATCGCTTCGGGGCGTGACAAGGGACATATGATTAACTATGAGTACTTCTCGATTATTCCTAAGAATCAAATAAATTAAGAATTAAAACTTATATTTAGAAAATGAGCCTATTTTTTCAATTCAAAAGTTCATTATCGATAAAAACTCGAACACAAGAATAATAGACTTTAAGTCACCAAAAACCCTAAATCTTAGTATAATTAAGGACTTATGACCCTAAATAAATAATTAAAAATATAATTTGAACATATTTTATTCAACTCTAAAAAAATTATAAAATTTTGTAAGAAGTAAATTTTAGCCTATCAATTAATATAAAAACCAAACTCTAAAAGAATTACATATAAGACAATTCCTTTATTTTCCTTATAAGCTATGTTACATATAGATAGACAAACTAACCAATCACACTAAATAACTTATTATTTGAGAGTTGGAATCACTTATCACTTAATAACTTATCAAAATCTTATGATAAGACCATTTCTTTATCTTATCATAACTTATACTACACATTGATATGTTATCTCATAACTTTATCAATTCAATTTTAAAACATGTGAAGTGATAAGGCTTATACCTTAAAAAGCAACCCTATGGCTGGTTGAAAAGGAAGGATAAGGAAAGCCATATCAATCATCTATCAAACCAATTGTCTTTCATATTTATTATTTATCTTTTAATGCTTACATTATCCAATTATGTCAAAGTATAACTCATGTACTAGCTATTAGATAACAAAAAGGACTTTGTTGGAGCTCATATATGCACATTCCAAACTGGCCACTCTTCAATCCAAATCCTCTCACTTTCACTCTTCTTTCAAACACATTTCACTTGTAAATACAAAAGCAACCCAAGCCTCACTATAGACACCCAATTTTTGCCTCATTTATTTTATTTTATTTCATTCAATAGGATAAGAGTCCTAAATTAGGAAAAATATAAAAAAAAATAGAAAATTAAAGAAAACCCCTAAAATAAAAAATTTAGAAAAAAAATAAGAAGCTTAGAAAAGTACAAAAAATAGAAAAAAACATAAAAAAAAAGAAATCTAGGAAAAATATAAAAAAAAGGAAAAAAACAAAAAAAAAAAGAAATTTAGAAAATACAAAAAAGTGGAAAAATTTAGAAAATCGAAAAAATCACAAAAGATAGAAAAATTGAAAAAGAAAAAAAGAAGATTTAACAAATTTAGAAAATAATAACTTTTAGATAGTTTAAATAAAATAGATTTTTAATTTAAATAAATTTAAGGAAATAACTGTTAGAGTTGGACTTAGATTTGAATCTAGATTAGGTTGACCTTATTCATATGTATAATAATTGCATATATGAATTAGGCACAAGCCAATGGTTTAATGGATAAGTGCTTGGACTTGTATTTAGATTTGGTTTAGAGGTCAAGGGTTCAATTTTCATTAAAGGTAAAGAATGCCTTTTATTTCTTTTTTCCTAAACTCTACGTATTGCCACATGTCAAGGCATTATTAGGCTACGTGTCTGATTATAACACATGGCACTTTGCGATTTGTTGTGACAAAATGTTTTCTCCCCCCCCCCCCCCCCCCCTCTTTTCTTCTCTCCTTTTCCTTTTCTTTCCTGCTCTTTCTCATTTAAAAAAAAAAGAGACCACACACGTGAGTGGAAGGGAGGGCGAGAGGGGTAGGGTATCCACTTTTTGGGAATACATACACTCACAGATCTCTTTCTCCCTTTAGCTCGAGTCTCCCTCTCTTTCACTAAGTCAAAAAACATACATATATAGAGTGGATTCTATCGGCCTAGGCTCTCTCTCATAAGCCAAACACATACGTACATAAGGGGGGTCTACTTTGGAGCACCCCCTTACAAATCTCTCTCTTGGACAACCTCACAAATCTCTCTCTCTTGGACCTTCACTTTACCTCTCTCGAACCTTCTCGCTCTCTATTGTTTCTCTTTCGACTAAGTCCCTCACTTGGACCCTTACTCTTTGGCATCACACAACACACACATACAGACCCACCGACCTCTCTTTCTTTTGGCCATTTATTACATGTACTACACCCCCTCATTCTCTCAACTCTAACCATACTAGTTGAACCACTCATGCATACGACTGTAAGACCTTAACTCGAGATCTCCCCTAATGCTACTGTAACCCACACCACACCAAATATCGAACCTAAAACCATTAGCCTCTTCGCGAACTAACTAACGGACAACAGTAGTAGCAATAAGCAATGGCCACCATATGTGTTAACCACTACTCAAACAAACTCCTACCTTTATTGTCTCGTCCTCCAAACACCTAACCAACATCTACTATTTGTCCGCGCAACCACCATTGCACTGACGTTATGGTTGCAACAGCAACCAGGACCGAATACCCACACACAACCATTGCCTTCTATTTCCATGACCCAATTGAAGCCCCACCGAATAGCATACAAGGAGTACTACACACACATCGAACTATGTTCACTCAACCATCTTCATGCAACTCATATCCTACTAATACTTGCGGCCTACCATCAAAAGTCATCCAAACATCGCTACACTTGAACCAACCCTCCAATCTGCAATAGAGTAGCTATGAAAGTGGCATTTCCCGGTTGTTTTTGCCATTGAAACGGCCTCTGAAACACCTCCTCTAACATGCTACGCGTGACCTGACCCAAACTCGCCATTTAACCCGATAGACCTAAGTTTAACCTATATGCCTAGCTTAGGTCTAAGCTTGATCCAGCTTTGTAGTTTGTTTTGCAATTCGGTTATTATATATTTTTTTTATTGTTATATACTAGTGTAATATGTAATCTTGAATTAAAGAAAAAAGCAAAATCCAAACAAAATGAAGAAAAATAAAAAGGAAAAGAGAAAAGAGAAAAAAAAAGGGAATAAGAAGAAAAAAAGAAAAGAAAATAAGAAGAAGTATTTAATTTTTTTTTTATTTTTTATTTTCACATTTTAAGCAAAAAACCAAAAAAATATAACAATAAAAAAGGAAGAAATAATAATAAAAATAATAATAAAGTTATCTTATCACTTAGAAAATTGACTTTCCGAAAATAAATAAAAATAAATGGATTTTTTCCCCCAAATTAGGGTTACTTTAGAGTTTTCAAAAATAAAGCCTCGATTTAGGATCCTTTAGGAAATTTTCTTTAAATAAAATCAAAATGGGTAAATAATGTAAATACGATCTTCTTTCAAAAATTAAAATCAAATCACCTTTCATGAAATGAACCACAGAAGTTCGATCCTAAATAGCGGATACGTAGGCACTCGTATATAAGTACGAGGTGACTCAATATATGGAAAGTTTTATTTTTTATATCTTTGTAGATATTTGTGTACATTAATCAAATTAGTTACATGTAATATGATTAACAGTTTAGAAATTGAAAAAGGGTATTATTTGAAAAGCAAAGTTAAATTTAGAAAGTAAAAAAAAAAAATGTGGTACTCGTTTAAGGTTTAATAGGATGGCCCTTAGATTCGGATTTCGCATTTTAGAAAACCGTTTCGAAAATTGGTTTTATAGATAGATCAATAGCTAATTATAACCAATCTACTCAATTTGTTATAACTTAACTCTTTTTTTTTTTTTTTTTACTTCGGTCAAGTGGTGACTTCAAGGCATTTTTCAAAATACAAACAAAATCAATTTTCTTTAAACACTAGTTAAGAGTCAATATTAAATTGGTAAGATTTAGTCATGATTGGTTTAAAGAAGACTAATTTAAAAAAAAAAACTAGGAGGAAAAAACCAGGCTCGATACCTACAAACCCTTACTTTATTACGGCACATACACACACATACTCACGGCACAAAAACATACTTTTGTCGCCTTTACTTTGTCCATATCAAAAGCTATTCTAGAAAACTTTAGAGCACCCCAAAACCGACCTTAAACATAAAGGCTTTGGTAACCTATGGAGCTTACAAAAAAGGGAAGGAAAGTAAGGAGCAAAGGAGGAATCTTAGTATACAACTATCTGTATCCTTATTTAGGACAACTAAGTTCTTTTCCTTGTTAAATACTTTAGTATGCCATGCTTAGGAGTTATATTTTCATGAGGATATTGACATGCATATAAGGTGAAAACATAGTTAGTTTACTTAAGGTGAAAACATAGTTATCTCTTATATGAAAGTTGGAATATGAATATACTAAGTTTGGTATTACCTAGGATATATGTTTAGCACTTAGAATAGAAGTTTGTAAGTTGAGAAAATTATGAAATATGTATATGGATGAGGGAATAACATGATGGATGTGTAGTATTTATAGGGTATTTAGGTGTTATTATTATTATTATTATTATTATTTGTTTCTATTGAGTTTCATATGCTTAAATCTAGCTTTAGGTGAAGGAAAATCCATTTCATGATGTTTTATGAGGAAATCAACTTTTTGAGTTATAAACTAAGGCATAGAACTTATGATAAGTACGTGATATATAATTTTTATTTAGTGCATAACCTAAATAATCTTCTTATGAAAGAGAAGTTAAGGTGGAGTTAGAATATAAGTAGTGTAGGTCCTTGATTTATTACCTAAACTTAAGAAATGATGAAATAAGTTGAAAAATCAAGTTTGAGAGCCATGAACCTAACCGAGTAGATCTGAAACCACAAGATAACCCATTTAAAAGTATAATAAAACAAAGTGAAAAGATCAACTAAAGCAAATATAATAAGTGTTATAAGCCTAAAACTTAAAACTAAGCCTAACAACATCTAAAATAAGCTTAGAACTCCAAGTTGGACCATTAAGAAATTCTAACCAGCATCTAAATCAACCAAGAAAAGTTGTTTTAAGGCTCATAAGAAGTCTACATAAAACTACCTAAACCTAACAAAGTCGTTAACTTTATTTTAGACAAAAAACAATCGTATTTGACCACATAAGCCTACTTAAGAGTCCGAGAAAATATTGTTAGCACCAAGGTCATGATAGAAGGATAAAAATCTAACCTTGAAGAGTGTTTTAAGCTTAGAATAAAGTCCTAAACCCAAGGCTAAAAGATTTTCTAAAATAATAAACGACCCAACAACCAAACTAAGCTAAAAGAAGCATCAAGCCTTGAGAACTGTTACTATTCTAACTAGTGGATAGATTTGTGTGCCTTACATCGAAAATTTAACTACACCATGTTGAAGTAACACTTGAGAACAATTGAAATAAACGATAAGATTATAAAAATCAGATTTAAATCTAGAAAGTTTTATGCAATTAAAGTTTTAAGTACAATTGGGAAGAATTTAAGAACTAAGTTAAAAGTTTAACTTAAAAGATTTAAGGAAAGCCTTCTAATTTTATTTCCAATTCTTACAATATCATATTTGCAATAATCAGGGGACCCCACTATTGGAGAAGACTTACCATTGGACTATGACAATTAAGCCATAGTTGAGTGAGTGATTCCTAATAACCTCATACTTGGTTTTACTTGTAGTTTAAATGCACTTAAATTTATATAATGAACTTGAATGTATGTGGGATATGAGAAATGCATGTATATGATATTATGATTGAATGTCATAGCTTGCTAATAAAATAATAATGGGATTTGTTGATAATAGTTATGCATAGTTGTATGAAATGAAATTCTCTGATCACAGTGAAAATTGAATTAATTAAGTATTCAATAAAAAAATTCAACGAGTCATACATTTCTCATAATTACATCATAACTATACCAATTGCCACCTTATATGGACGATGGGAAGGGGCTCACAAGAGTGGGGGGCTCCTGTTGGGATTGGGTAACAATTATGCTATTATTATATATTTGAGTCTCTATCTTAGCTATCGAGCTTACTAGGCGCTAAGGGACGCTAATTGTTAGGGAATGGTTGTATCTTGTGACTTCCGCTTAGGGTGTATGATGTGGATTGCGGAGACTACTATACTACTAGACTTAGGAATTTTGACTTAGAGTTTAGGGTCTTTTTGAAAAGGAAAAATGTATTTTGCATAGAAAAAGTAAAGTTGTTTGTATTATGTATAAATTTGAATTGTTTTGAGCATGTTGGTGCATGTGGAATAAAAACCCAGGTGGTAGAACTTGATTGATGGTTTGTGTCGGTTAATTATCTCCAATCTCAACTATAGGGGGCATAATTTTGAGTTACATACAATTCCTAGGTTGTTGCATGTATTGTTTGGCATTCTGATTATTCATTCATTTATATGTTTGTGCATTTAATGAAATTGTTATGCAATATGACAAGGAGATTAACTCACTAAGCGTAAGCTTACACCTCGATAGATTTCTTTTACTATAGGACCATCTTTTCATCCATCTTGGTCGAGGAATGCCCAAGGTAAGTCTTGTGCAGGAATAGGGCTATGCAATTAAGAGAGCAACAAGAGAAGTTCATGGTTTGGTCAATAGCTGTTAATTTCTTTTAGTTAGCTAAATTGTTGTGTAAATAGATAGATTGATGATAGACTTTTATGAACTTTCAATGTACTATAATATTTTGTCATGGAATTCTAAGTTCTATGCTTTATTTTTGGTAATTTATGAAGTTAGTTAATAGTTTCAAATATTATGCCTAATATTACTCATCTATATACCTACATAAAGTAGAAGGAGTTTTGTGTGTCGTATAGAAAGTCTATGATTAATAAGGAGGTTGATTGCAAATCTTCGTACGGTACACGATGATCTATTATGACAATGATACTATTGGGATTGTGATAGACTTTTTCTTTGTTTCTCCTTAATTTCTTATTTCTTATAAATTGAATTTTTTTGGGAGTGTTTATCTTATTTCACTTTATCAAAATGGCCAAAATTTTACTCCTCATCTTCTTTTATTGGCAACTGATTAGTAGGGGGTTTAAATTAATTATTTTATATACTTTATTTTAAAGAATAAACTTTACTAAGTTAATTTTTTTTATAACTTTTGTAATTTTATACTAAAGTTTGGCACAATTCGGAGAATATTTTTTAGGATCCTTAAATCTATCATTTTCTATTAATTAAAGTCTCACATTCTATGCTCCTTACAAAAAGTTTATCTTAGAAACTTACATGTGCGATAGCAAACGCATACTTATGACTTCTTCCTATTATAGATAACAGCTTAAGAGTAGAATACAAACCTTGTACAAATAACTCAGGATACTGGGCTCTTATATGACCTGAAGATTCCTAAATTGCATCATTCACAATATGCTTATATCAGTTTCTTGACTTTTTTTTTTATCTTGTATCTAAGATTAGAGCTAGTCGCTCGAGGTTTTCTTTCAAATCTATTAGAGGAACATGTAATATCATTGTGGGATCTCTTACAAATTTCTATAGGGTTGAAGCATAAGAGATATTATGAATATTGCAATACCTAAGAATAAAAAAAAGAAAAAGGGGTCATTAAGTAATAAAAGTCATATAATAAAATAAGAGGTAATTAAGTTTTGATCAAGGGATATTAAGGTCTTAAGCATGCTTTAATGAATTGTAATAACGGAATTACAAGTAGACTTTAACTTAGATAGTGCAAAAATTATCACATTCTTTTTCAAAGACTCATTAGACTCCTTGTACACTACAGGATTGGACTCCTTTACTATAAACTCCGGAAATCCTCAAGGTAAGCGAGAATTCCATTGATTTCTTTTTATTAAAGAGAAGAAATTTTGGATTAATGTAAGAATTTTATGGTAGAGTAAGTAGCCCGTATGAAGATGAAAAACACAAAGTTTATGCAAACTTAAAGGACCTTAGTAAGTAAAGATTCGATTTGTGGAATTTGAGATTTCTTTTTTAGACTAAGACCTCTATGTTGATCTCTTAGGGTTGTATGAGTTAGTTAAGGAAAAACAAGAAATTTGATCGCCTTTAATTTAGAGCTTCCGAGTTTTATAATTTATAAACCTATATTCTATCCTTAACTTGGTTTAATAGGAAAGTGTACCTATTGTTTCATAGCACAGATAAGTATAGGGTCATCTTCATTGAGAATAGATACAAACATAAGTACTAATTAACCTTCCTATTATCTAACAACTTAATTTATCGAATGATTAATGACTAAAACTCTAAACTATTAGCTAAACTACACTAATTCACAACTAATGCCAACTAACACAATGGTTATAAAAAAAATTACTAACACCACACTTGACATGAAGACTTACTTCACCACTTAGCATAATATCACTCTTAATTTAATCATAATAATTGTTATCTGCAGGGAATTACAGGTTTGTAAGTATTCCTCTTAGAATTACTTACTCTTTATCCTAATTGTATCCATTAGAATCACTTTTGAATTAATAGCCAACTTGGATTGCATTAATGTCATGCTCATTTATCAATTTCCCTAAGAATGCAATAGCTTTCCTAATAATATCTCTACTACTAGGAGTAAATTGTTCTAATGAATTAGATTTATTCAATAGAATTGTCTCTCGACATATCTTATTGAAATCTATTTGAAGTCAATGTCATGCATTATACTATACTTAGATTCAGTAAGTTCAATTCACTAGATCTAACAATTGTTAGGAACTTACTATTTGATGCACTTGATCATACTAAGCTAATGTAATAAGTCTTAAACGATTACTCATACATGATAAACAATAACAAAAGCTAACAAAAATCACAATTAAAAAGAAATAAAACATGAAATTAGTAGAAAAATAAAACCCCCTTTTTGATTTCACTATAGAAGTCTCACAAATATACGAGCGATAAATTCCTATCAATTTTCTTCAGTAGTTCTAAGAAGATGTATGATATACAATAATCATTATACAGAAGAGAAATGAAAAAAAAAAAAGAAAAACCAAAATTGGTATAAAGATAGATGAATGGATGTATTCTAGGTTGATGATGTGAAATGATATATGATGTATGATGTCTCTTCCTTTATTGTTTGAAAACTTGCAATGTATTTATATTCTTCTCGTCAAAAGGCCCAAATATGCCACTTTAAGATACCCCCTAATGTTAAGACCCATTCCATGCATTAGTTTATGTAAAAAAATTTAAAAAGAACCATTGTGTCTACTCTTATCACACTTATGACTTAAGGCATGATCATCTCGAAAAAGCATATTCTTCACGTATCACACTCGTGATTATGGATATGAACTCCTCATCAAACTTATTCATCTCCTCATGCCTGTGATTAAGGGAGTGATCATCCTTCTAATATATAATCACAACCATGACTTACAGGGGGATCACAATACCTCTCTTATTCACACTTGTGATGGAGGGCATAACTAGTGTTGGATACTCAATTCTTTCATTATCATGCCTATAATTGAATGTATGTTGGTTTTCCTTTCCTTACGACCGTGATTGCCTTAAATTGCATTGTTTTTTTTTTTTTGTAAACTTTATCTCCTTGCTCTTAAATCATTTGAAATTGATATATTACACAATTATGTATCAACAACTTTAGAAATAAACACAATTATAAACAATTTATGCCTAAATATGCTTAGAAAGTGTAGAGCAGTTTATACTTATCAAACTTTCTTATACTTAAGCTTTACTTGTCCTTAAGTATACACTTAAAAATAATCAATGAAACTCGGCAACTTTTCAATTGCATATTTAACAAAGTATTCACAATGGTTTTACTTTGTGTTTACTATTGATAATCAATTTTCATCCACTCAGCTCAATAAGAGTTGATAATTAAAGCTTCACTCATTCGTCCATTAGGTTGCCAACATGATGAGTAATCGACATTCTTAGCAATATGCTGAGTACCATAGATCTATCCTTAGTTCAAATTCAAACTCATGGTGTAAACAGGTATTATTAGCATAGTTATATTACATAAATACCTACTTTCCCTACATTTCAAGGAATGTGTCTAATTAAGAAGGTTCCACATGTCCTAACAGTTACTACAATAATTGTGAGTTCAGACACAACATGTACCTATAAATACGGGAAGAAAACACTGTAAAGAGACATTTGATAACTCTTGATCATTCTCTTTACTCTCTTTACTCTTGCTTACTGACTTAGGCATCGAGGTAGCTGTACTGAACTAGCCTTGATACCAAGTGATTTTCTTTTCTTTGCAGGACATTCCTAATCACCAAAATCTACCAACAACATTTGGCATTATTTGTTTTCCTCAAACATACCAACATGGCTAAAACTCGATTAACTAAAAGCACAGGTACTAGTACTTCCTGCCAACACCTTGATGGGGGGAGTAGGCATACTGACAAGCAACGTCTAGTTAGGCTAGAGCAACTTTGCCTTGACTTGGCCAAAGAAAACCAAGAACTAAACAAAAAATATGAAGAGATCCTTAATCTCCTTCATAACAACGTTCACCTAAATCAAAATAAAGAGCATGGCGATTATGATGCCAAGAATAGTGATGACTCAATTTATTCACCTGAGATGTTAAAAAAGTAAGCCAAGGTTGTGATGGGACCTTTGGCTCTTGCACACAAAAAAATTGACAAAGGCAAGAAACCGCAACATATGCACCATGTTGGACCTTCGCATGTCAATACCCCTATTGCAATGAGCGAGTAGTTCCAAATTAAAAGGAGCCCCATCACTCCTGAGGTTTTAGAGGAGGTGATACCACAGTATGTCATGTTGCTGCAATTTGAAACTTATGATGGGATGAAAGATACTAAAGATCATTTGAAGTAATGCTGCAAGTTGGCTAAGTTGCACTTTTTGAATGATGCAGTAGCCTGTTAAGCCTTTCCCTCAACTTTAAGGAATATGGCTACTATGTGGTTTAAACACTTGAAACAAAACACTATTTCTTGTTTTGATGAACTAGTATAAGTGTTTCTTCAGCACTTCCTTGCAAATAAGCTTTTTGTTAAGGATTCTTCAATCCTTAACACAATCAAATAAAGATGAAATGAGTCAATTAGAGACTACATGGCCAGGTTTATGGCTGAGATGGTTTAAATCCTAGAATTAGATATCAGTGTGACCTTCAACATCGTAATCGATGGAGTTAAGCCTTATAGAGACTTTTTCATATCTCTTGCAAAGAATAAGCCAAGAACTTTCATCGAGTTTAAGGCCAAGGTCACCTCATACATTTGTCAGAAGGATAACATAAAGGCTCAATGAGAAGCCGATTAGAATAGAGGAGATAAGAAAAATGATAAGAGGAGAAGGGCCAAGGATAAACTCGGCACAAAAGATGATCAAAGTTCGAATGCCGATAGAAAGAGACCAAGGATTCTGACATATTTATCCTATATGCTCGTTAATCGTCCAATTTTGGACATACTGATGGAGGTATGTAGGTAGAGAGGTGTTTTACAGTGGCTAGAAAGAATGAGAGGAAATATCTCAAGGAGGAATTCCAATAAGTACTGCAATTTCCACTACGACAAAGGTCATAACACAAATGAGTGCATCCAACACAAGAATGCGATTGAAGATTTGATCCAACATAGGCATTTTTGAAAGTTGTTAGTGCATGATGTCAAGAATATCGAGAGACTGTCTCAGAGGAGATGTGAGGAACAAGAGAATGACACTCAGCTAGCTATTATCTAGAGAGATGCAAGGGATGCAAATTCTAGTAAAGCACCGAATGGAGTGATCAATACTATTTTTGGCAGACCCACTATAACTTAATTAAGCTCTTTAAGCCTAACTAATGCTAAAAATTACGTTTGCAACATCTAAGGCAAGAAGGTTAGAATTGAGAACACAATCTCTTTCGCAAAGGAAGACTTTGGGGGCATCTAGAGGCAGCATGATGATGCACTCATTATCAGTATAAGAGTCACCAATTTCGAGGTTAAGAAAATTCTTATTGACATAGGAAGTTTAGCAGATATCATTTTTCAACATGTTCTCAACTAGATGAAACCCACGATCAAAGTATAGCTAAGATCTTATAATTATGATTTCAATGCCTTCAACAATCAACTTGTCTAAGTAGTTGAAGTAATTTCTTTGCCGACACAAATCAGCGATGATGAGCATGTTGTAGAGGATAAAGTGGACTTCCTTATTATCAAATGTTGGTCCCCATGCAACATGATCATGGGACGGTTGTATTAGCATCTATTTGACACTGTATCTTTAACTGCATATCTTAAAGCCAAATTTTCTACTCCCATGGGTGACAGCATATGCAAAGGGGATTAGCAACTGACAAGGTCCTTATATATGAGGGCCTTAAGACGAGAAGAGTTATTTTAAGTAGAAACCTATTTAGAAGGTAAGTTAGTCGGCATAGAAAATGCCGAGAATGATGTAGAGGAAATTTCTCTTGGAGATGACTCTAGAAAAACAACAAAGATAGGGAAACCCTTATCGGTAAATATTTGGCAAAGTTTGATCAACTTCTTGTGAGCCAATGTCGACATGTTTGCATGGTTCCCTTTAGACATGCTAAGTATCCTAAAGAGGTTATGGTATACAAGCTCTAAATTGATTTGAGTGTGAAGGTGATCCAATAAAAGAAAAGACATTTTGCACCAAAGAGACAAGCAACAATAGAAGAAGAAGTCCATAAGCTATTGAAGGCAGGATTTATTCTAGAAAAGCCTTATCCAAATTGGCTAGCCAATTGTGTGCTAGTCAAGAAGTCTAACGATAAGTGGCGAAAGTGTATAGACTTTACGGATCTCAATAAGGCTTGTCTCGAGGATTGTTTCCTACTACCAAAAATCAATCAGATGGTAGATTTAATCGCTGGACACGCGTTACTTTCTTTTATGGATGCTTTCTCTGGTTACAACCAAATTAAGATGGACAAAGAGGATGAAGTCCATGCATCATTTGTTACCCATTTTGGAACATGCTGTTATGTAGTCATGCCATTTAGGCTGAAAAACACCGATGCAACCTACTAGAGAAGAGTCAAGAAACAATCCGGCTAAATACAAGGAAGGATTGACTACCTTCACTAAGATGATTAAATTAAGTGAGTACAAAATAATAGATTAGCTCACTAAAACTTCAGCATATATATCACTTATGAGTTTGTTGATGGCATTTGAACCAAATAGGGAAGCTCTATTCCAAACTTTGAGGCAGGCTAAGGTCCCTTATGAAATGCCAACTAAAAAGATGGGATTGATTACCCACTTTATCTTCACTTTCGATCAAATTTCTTTCTCCACTGAAGAATTGGGTGAGGAAGGTAATCAATATACTAAGCTGCTCTTCATAATAATAAGGGTAAATAATATAATCATAGCCAAAGTCCTCATTGACAATGGGTATTCACTAAATGTTTGCCCTCTCGCCACCTTAGATCTATTGGGTATTGATGCAATCATGATGAAGCTAAGCTTAACAACAGTAAAGGCTTTTAATGGATCCAGTAGAGAAATTATTTGGGAGATTGAGTTACTAGTAGATATTTGCCCATAGACTTTCAACATCTAGTTCTAGGTTCTAAACATCCTGAAGACCTTCAACCTCCTATTAAGAAGACCTTGGATTCATTTAGCAGGGACCATACCTTTAAGTTTACATTAGAAGGTTAAGTTTATCTCAAATGGCTAAGTTATAATGATTATAGATGACTGAGATTATGAAATATATAAAGAAATAGCCATACCCTACATTGGCATAGAAACTAAGAGGATTTTTAGCTCTAAATGTTTGAAGAAGTATAAATGGTTACCAATTAGAGGAAAGATCAGAGGCTAAAATTCAAAGAAGGGTAGGTTCATACCTATGGGCTTAGTTACATTCTAACTTTAATGGAAGAATTGTAAAACATGTAAGCCAAGGGCAAGAGAGTTGATAGATTGTATTGTACCCTGATGACCTTTCCATCACTGATAGAAACATTCATTCAAGCTGATGTTCAAACCTCAAAACCTACCAAAGAGGACTCCCCTAGCAAGAATGAGATAATGGGCCCATCCCACAAGCTCCAGCACCTAAATAATTGGTTCTTCGTCCCTATGAATAATGATAAGTCTTCTCTAGGGTAAAGGATGAATCAAGATTTATTATTCTATTGATTTTTATAATAATTACCTTAACCTTACTGTACTTAAGAGGATATCTTTTAATTTAATAAAAATCAATCTCCATTCTCTTCACTCTTTCTTTACTTACACTTCTTTCCTTTACATACTTTTGACCCAGACCCAATGCTTCGAATAAAAGCCAAGGATACCTCGTGCAGATAATAGATGAAAATATTGATATCACCTCTGGCCTTACTAGGTTAGTCTTCAAGAGTAATATCAATGACTACGATGAAGTGTAAGAAAGATAGCAAAGATATGAAATGGGTAAACTTTCCATTGATTAACCAACCAAGACAATTAAAATTGGGATGGATGATAACCCTAAGAATTTGAAGATTAAAGGAAATTTGAAAGAGGAATAGAAGGCAGAAATGATTGTACTACTATCTAAGTATCAAGACGTATTTGCATGGTTTTCTGAAGATATGCCTCGGTTAGGTCTATCAATTGTAGTCCATTGTTTACCTATACAAAAGGATATCAAACCTAAGAAGTAGAAATTAAGGAGATTCCGACCAGATATCATGTTGAAAATTAAAGAAGTTAAAAAGTTATTAAAGGTTGGTTTCATTGAAGTATCTAATTATCCTAAATTGGTAGCCAACATTGTGCCAGTGATGAAAAAGAATGAAAATGTTAAAGTGTGAGTAAATTTATAAGACCTTAACCAGGCAACCATTAAAAATAATTTCCCTTTGCCTCACATTGACGTCTTAGTGGATAATACAATTGGGAACCATCTTTTCTCCTTGATGGATGGATTCTCTAGATATAATCAGATCCGTTTGTCTAAAGAAGATAAGGCCTAGATAACTTTCATTACAACTTAGGGTACATTTTGTTATAAGGTAATGCCTTTTGGACTCAAAAACATTGGGGTAAGTTACTAAAGGGCAATGGTTGTAGTATTCCATGACATGATGCACAAAGAAGTTGAAGTATATGTAGATAATATGATTACAAAGTCCAAAGAGGGAGAAAGTCAAGTTGATAACTTGAGGAAATTGTTTGATAGGTTGCGAAAATTCTAATTGAAGCTCAACCTAGAAAAGTGCGCCATCGAAGTAATTTTGAGGAAATTATTAAGTTTCATAATTAGCCAAAGGGCCATAGAAGTGGAACCTAATAAAGTTAAAGGAATAGTTGACTTGCCCCCTCCACACACACTTAAAGAAATTAGAAGCTTATTAGGCTTCTTAAACTACATAACCCGGTTCATATCTCAACTTATAGATAAATCTCATCCCTTGTTTAAGTTGTTGAAAAGAACACTAAGATAAATTGGGATGAAGAATGCAAGCAAGGCTTCATGACAATTAAGGAGTACCTCATGAACCCTCCAATTTTGATAGCTCCTAAACCTAGGAAGCCTTTATTTATATACCTTATAATATTATTAGAATCCATAGGGTGTATGCTCAGTCAGAAGGATGAGAAAGGAAAAGAGTAGGCCATATACCACTTGAGTAATACTGCTTGAGAGAGGAAAGAACGTATTATGCTTTGGTTTGGGTAACGCATTGGCTCAAGCAATACAAGCTCTATTACCAAATAGAATTGCTTACTCAGCATGTTCTCCTGAAGTATTTGGTAGATAAGCTGACCCTAATTGGTAGAATCTCAAAGTGACAAATGTTGTTGTAGGAGTTTGACATCACCTACATAAACCATAATTCAATAAAGGGGTAAGCCCTAAGAGATCAGTTAGCAGAAAATCCCTCTTATGATACCCCTTAAGAGGTGCAAGATAGATTCCCTGATGAAGACATCTTAGTAGCTAAAGGAAGTTTTACTGTAGAAAAGACGATAAACCCCTGAAATGGAAGATATTCTTAGATGGAGTTGCTACTGTGTTCGAATGTAGAATTAGGGCAATATTAGTATCCCTTGAAGGTACATTGTTCACTATAGTTGTAAGACCCATTTTCCCATGTACCAACAATATCACCGAATATGAGGCTTGCATCATGGGACTTAAGATGGCCTTACGTAAGGACATTCAAGAATTAGAAGTGTATGGAGATTCTTTACTCATTATTAGCTAAGCCTAAGGTGAATACAAAACAAAGGATCCTAAACTAGTACCCTATCACCAGTACTTGACTGAATTAATGGAGAAGTTTAAGGAAATCAATTTCACTCACTTGTCAAGGACTTAAAATTAATTTGCTGATGCATTAGCCACTTTAGCATCTATGATCCAGATATTCGGCAAAGTCGAAATTCAGCCCTTACAATTAAAGTTGAAGAAAAGCTTGCCTTATTGAAGGTACATATGACAAAAAGCCTTCGTAACATGATATTAAAATGTTCTTACAATAAGGTATGTACTCGATAAAGCTGAGCAAAAGGATAGAAAGTCAATTAAGAGATTAGCTATACAATTCCTATTAAGCAAATCTACCTTATATCAACAATCATTTGACGGTACGCTTTTAAGGTATGTAAATGGTAAAGAAGCTGAGATTTTGATGAAAGAAATATGCGATGAAATATGTAGTCTTTACATGAACGGTTACATGCTAGCCAAGAAAATTATGAGGCTAGGATATTACTAGTCAACAATGGAAAGCAGTTGCATTAAACATGTCCAGCATGGCCACTTATGCCAATTTTACACAAACAAGATAAATGCCTTGCCTTAAGAATTACACACTCTCTATACCATGGCCATTTTCAACGTGAGGTATAGACATCATTGGCTTAATTACTCTAAAAGCATCCAATGGGCATTGCTTTATAATGGTAACCATCAATTACCTCAATAAGTAGGTTGAGGCTTCATCCTATTCAAGTGTTACTAAAGGAGTAGTGATCAAGTTCATTAAGAGAGATATTTTAGCTTGATATGGGGCTCCAAAAATGATCATCATAGACAATAGCACTAATCTCAACAACAAGCTTATGTTAGAGTTATGCCGACAATTCAGGATCATCCATAAGAATTCCACCCCTTATTAACCCTAAAAGAACAAAGTCGTTGAAGTAGGCAATAAAAATCTCAAAAGAATAATTGAAAAGATAGCTATTACATACAAAAATTGGCATGAAATATTACCATTCGCACTTATGGCCTATCAAACATCTAGAACATCTATAAGGGCAATGCCCTACTCCTTAGTATATGATACTAAGGCAGTATTATCGATGGAAGTTGAGATCCCATCTCTCATAATACTATCTAAAACTCAATTGGATATGGCTAATTGGTAAAAAACGCATCAAGCAGCTGAATTTAATTGATGAGAAAAGATTGATAGCCCTATGTCATAATTAGTGTTACAGACAAAAAATGGTTCAAGCTTTTAATAAAAGGATTCAACCTCAAAACTTCAATGAGGGTAATATAGTGTTAAGAAAGGCTCTCCCCATTGCATAAGACCCCAAAGGAAAATTCGCTCGTAATTATGGAAGCCCTTATATTGTGAAGCGAGTGTTACTAGGAGGGGCTTTAATTTTGTCCCAGATGGATAAAGTTATACTACCTATGAAAATCAATGGAATTTTTACTTAAAATACAAAAATGCCTGTTGTCTTGAATGTTATTATGGTCTAATTTTCATCTTCTATAAGCAAAGTTGGTATCTTTGGCAGTTGTCGGTGTTGGAATCGTCTCCATCCCTTTTCCTACTCCATCAAAAGGTCCAATTCCCTTGCTCAATTTAAATGAAACCATATACCGAAAACACAAAAGGAGATGAAACGGAGACATAAAACATTGGTAATTAACAAAACTCTATAAAATACCTTATTACAGATTGGTCCCCATTAATGGGGAGTTTTATTGTCTATTTTCTAAGGAAAGGTGAGATTTAAATGGGCAAACACCTCATGGCAGATATTTACCAATCAAGGATAAGTGATTCGGATAAAAAAAAAAATTAAAAGGTAATCAATTAATGGTACTCTATATCAGGTTAATTCCCATGACTTCTCTAAAGGGCCAATGAAGTCTTAGGGACTCCATGCCAAGATTAGTTGGGTTGACTACAAGGGGATCAAAAATTGAATTTATTTCAAAGAATGAGTTAGTTAGTTTTGATAAGACTTTTTAAAGAAAGGTTTGACAGTTTAGGTGCTATCTGCAAGACCAGGTAAGTATTTCTATACGATGTTAACATATTGTCTTTTGAACATTGCATTTGCATAGTAACCAATATTTAAGAGTCTTTCTCTTAACAATCCTTTGGGCAGAATTTTTAACCAGCCTACAAGGTACTTACCCTTTGTACCATCTTTCAGGTCTTAGCTAGCCTCTAAAGGCATTGTACTAACTCATTTCCCTTAGGATCTTAGCCATCAAGCAATCCTCCTTTTAGAGTTTATAGCAAGCCCATAGGGTGCTTCCCATCTAGTCTCTCATTCTTAAGATCTTAACAAGCCCATAAGGTGCTTCTCTTCACCAATTTCTTTTAGCGAGCCTGTAGGGCACTTTCCTTTACCAATTTCTCTCAAGTAAGCCTATAGAACACTTCCTTTCATCATCAATTCCTTTTAGTAAGCGTGTAGGGTGCTTCTTCTAAGACAATTTAATGTTACTAGTCCCCTAGAGACATTCTTGCCTAGGCTAATTAGCTTAGAGTAGAACAATAGGGTTTTCCAAATTGATTCCAATATAAGATTGTCAATCCCCTAGAGATCCTCCCGCCTAAGTTAGTTAGCTTATAGTAGCATAACCGGGTTTTCCAAAAACAATTTCAATTTAAGGTTACTAGTCCTTTAGAGACGCTCTTGCCTAGGTTTGTTAGCTCAAAGTAACACAATTAGGTTTTCCAAATCAATTCCAATTTGGGGTTGGTAATCCCCTCAAGATGCTTCCACCTAGGTTAGTTAGTTTATAGTAGCATAACCAGGCTTTCTAAAATCGATTTCAATTTAAGGTTGCTAGTCCTCTAGAGACGCTCTTGCTTAGGTTAGTGTGCTTAAAGTAACACAATCAGGTTTTCCAAATCAATTCCAATTTAGAGTTACCAGTTTCCTAGAGACGTACTCTCTTAGGTTAGTTAGCTTAAATTAACATGGCTAGGTTTTCCAAATCCATTCCAATTTAGGGTTGATAGTCCTTTAGTGACACTCCCGCCTAGGTTAGTTAGCTCATAAAGACATGACCAAGTTTTATTTTAGGATCTTAACCATCTCAAGGAACACTTTGCCTAGATTAGTTGACTCATAGGGGTATAACCGGTCTTCAATTCCTCTTTTAGTTTCTTGGCCAGCTCTTAGAGTGCCTCCTCTCTCTTTCACCTTTTCATCAAATCCTCAATAGACTAAATCTAAGATAGCTAGCTAGCTGTAGTGCTTCTTAGAATAAATTCCACCCTTAGGCAAAAATAATATCTCTTTTCTTTTTGTGACAAAGTTTTACTCGAACTTCACTACAAAGAGGAGCAATTGTATAAATCTTATTTCCGCCTCCCTTCTTTTTAGATTTTTTTTTTTTAGAATATGTTAAAGGCTCTTAATTTAGAAGAAAATATAAAAAATAGAAAATTTAGATAAAAGTATAAAAAGTAAAAAATTTAGAAAAATACAAAAAAATTTAGAAAAAATAGAAAAATCACAAAAAGTAAAAGATTTAGGAAATTTAAATAAGTTTTTAAATAATAAGTTTTTTTTTAGGAAAGGGTTATTGGGCATAAATTCAAATCTAGCCCAGGCAAACCTTGTCCATACGTATAATTTGATTGCACATATAGATAAGGCATAGGACACTGGAACTAGCTTGAAATCTTGGGTTCGAATCTTACTAAAGGAATAACAATGCCATTTTCTTTTTCTCCTTCACAACACACATCGCCACAAGTTAGGAATTTATTGCATCACGTATCCTAACAAATGGTACTTGATGATTGGCCCACAATTGATGTAGCACTATGTAGGTGCTACATTAGCATTGTCATCTACATATCAAGCTATATGGCATGACACATGTCATTCGCCCTTGCCTTATCAGCTGCAATGTGTTACGTCAACGCACGTGGCACCTTATCACTGGTTGACACAGCTAATGTGATTACGTTAGTACCACGTCAATACTTTCCCTTCTCTTTACTTCTTTTTTCCAGCAAATTCCTCCCATTTCCCTAACTGACTCTCTCGAATTTCTAGCTTGGTGGCTCACGTTTAAGCTACCTTTTCATGCATTGCTCACATGATTCCACCAAAAATAAGGGTGGAATTGTGAAATACACATGGCCTACTTTGAATTCAATCCAAAAACTTGCCTAAATTTAAGCATTAAGGTAGTTAAAAATCCACTTGAAATATGGAAAAAACTCATTAAGCTCAAATACGACTAAGCTTAATTCGAGCTTCAAATTGAATATCAAAGCTTCCAGTGCTTCATTCTAGCAAGTTCAATTGTGAATCATGGCTCTTTGACAAAAATTTACACAAATTTGAATTGAAACGAGGAAATCAAGCTCGATTAAATGCTCAATGTTAATTTTTGAATTCATAGTGATTAAAGGTTTGCCATGTTTCTTCCTTGATCAATTAGTATAAGGAGAGATTAGGTAATCATCTTTAACATCAATCTCATAATCCCATACTCATTACAAGCTTCCTCAAGTAATTTCTCTCTCTACCAAATTCGATTCTACTTCGTTCTCTAGGAAATAGCCCAAGTTTGAAGATCTTTAAGCTAAGCAATTGATCTCATGAGCTTCCTTAAGTGACTAGCCTTTAATCTCGGCTACTCCCACATAACATCGTAAGCTTTAACTACTCTACCCATCCCCACCACTAAGAAACCCTCAACCACTGCAACCTTTTTGCTTTAAACCACCACATTAGGTGGTTTTCAGTCCATGTCACCAATACTTATGCACTCACAACATCCCTAAACCCATGACCTAACCTTCTGCTCCCTTCCAATAGCCACCACTAATGCCACACACAACCACTATCGTTGGCTACATTTGATAACCTCCCTAATGACCTCAACTCTCCACGATAGCCTCCTTACCCCTCCCCCCCAAAAATCCAATCCAAAAATCACGAAACCATCCTCACCACTTCATTTTGGCGCTGGAATTGATTGGAGAAACCTCTTGCAACTGCTACTTTCATCTCCTAAGTAAGACTCAAGTTCAACCTGAAAACTCGATTTGGATCCGTATGTCAACTCACCCAAAGCTCGATCCAACCCGTGCAACTAGCTCTAATTGGGTCTGGCCTTCTTTTTGTTTTGATATCTCATTTTATAATTTTTTTATTTTTTTTTAATTATTCAATTATTGTAAATTGGATGTAATTATAAATAAAAAATAAAAAAGAAAAAGTAGAGTAGTTTTTATTTATTTACAAAATAAATAATAATAATAAAAGGACAAAAATTAGGTAAAATAAAATAGAGTAAAACAAAAAAATTGTTTTATAACTTGGAAAAATTTTTTTTCCACATAAATAAAAAAAAAATTAGCTCATTTTACAAAATTAGGACCTTTAAAATTTTCAAAAATCTAATTAATAAAGCTTAGGACCCTTTTTAAAGTTTTCTCAAATAAATTGAATCAAATAAAAAATGTAAACCCAATCATTTTCTTAAAGTAAAATCAACTAACGCACTAAAATTTTATAAAGAAAGAACCATGTACACTTGATCCTAAATAGCGAGTATATAAGCACCTTTAGGGTGACGTAAAAAAACGAAGAAATTAATCTTTCCACTTTAGTCATTCAATTTAGTAGAGACAAAAAATTTTCATTTATTTTGTGTCAATTGTTTAATGGTCGTTTCAAAGAAGTTAAATCTCAATTTAGGAAAGTTGATAGTACTTATAAGGGTTTAAAAAAACCTAACCTCCGGGCTTGATCTTTTAGTTTTCAAAACAATTTAATAAAACTAGTTTTAACAAAAGACTAGTGGCTAAATTATAACCAATTCATCTAATTGGTTATAATTTAAGTTTTTTTCCCAACTCTAGTCTGGTGGTGACTCTAAAACATTTCAAAAATAAAAGAACTAGTTTTCTTTAAACCTTAGTTGAAGATCAGTATTAAATAGGTAAGGTTTAATATTGATTGGTTTAAAGAAGGCTAATTTGCAAAACCAAGAAAATATTAGGCTCAACAGTTTGCCTCTACCTAGGTTTTCAACAATAGCTCACAAGTAGTATCATAATCACCCGAATAAGATCCAAAATGGTGACCAACATTAACAATAATAGCAATACTAGCAACACCAACAAGAAGCAAGGGTTAGACTTTTGGAACAATTAATGAAGAGTATGGGTGACAAAATGGGCTTTTTGATTGACAGTTTTAGTCTTCTACATGCAACTCAACTTGTCTTTATAGAAAACTCCAAAATATATGGAAAAAGGAACTACCATATGCCCATAAGAAGGTGAAGAGACAATATTAATATATTTATAATTAAGAGTAGAACCTAAGGTCAATTTTGAGGGTCTATTGGAGGAATTTAGGGATAAAAAGAAATAGATGGGAATGAAGTTGCTACAACAAATGAATGATAAGATGAAGACTTTCAAAAAGCAAGATCTACCTGAATAAGCAGGTATCACTAACATAGCTGCACAAGATAACTAAGCCTTTTGGGATAAGTTCAAGGTGCCTAATTTTAAGAAGAATGATGGGACTAGCTACCTAAAATTGCACATTTGATTGTATGTTAAGAAAATGAGCAAGTATTACTTAATGGTTCAGACATCCCAAGACAATTTGACCGGCTCAACCTTAACTTATATGATTAACTTAGTCTTAATTAGGTCAATAGTTGGGAAAAAGCTTACTCGAGCCTTTTACAAGAATTATAAGTTCAATATGGAAGTTTCCCCCTCTATTTGGGATTTAGGAAGTCTTCATAAGAAGCTTAACAAGTGTTTTAAAGAATATGCTTAGAGATGGAGAGCACAAGCTGTAACAATATCTACCCTAATCCTTAAAAAGGAGTTGACCTTTACCATTATTAATTTATTAGAAAAGTCCTATTTCACTCATCTCATAGCACTTGCCTTAGATAGCTTTGCTAAAGTGGCAGCAATAGGGTACATAATAGAGAGGGCCATCGCTTCTAAGCAACTATCTGCTTTAGACACCCAAGACAAGAAACCTGCCCTTACCAAGCTTAGTAGTAAAGGAAAAAACCCTTCCATAAGGATGGTGACAATCAACTGAAACTTAACAATTACCCCTTAAACATCCTACCAGATAACTTTAAGCCTAACAATCCCCATAACTAAAGCCCAACTGTATCAACCACCATAAGGCCAACCTAATCAACCTCCCCTAGGAAGATTCACTAGTATCCCAATTCCCTTCAACCAAGTCTTGATCTACTTAAGTGCTGATCTCTTCATTGACTTTGAACTACCTAATGAAAGATATAGACCTAAAAACATTAACTCTAATGGTATATGTGATATCAGCTTAGATAAGTAGGTCATTCTACTGATAAGTGTTAAAGGATAAAAAATAAGATTTAAGACCTAATTGATGTCGGGAGAGTACAGTTAAACTTGGTGGAGACCCTTAATGTCAACAACAACCTGCTCCCAAATCATGCTACCGTGATCAACATGATTAGTGCTAGAGAGCCTAGACTCGTGATGAATCTAAACAAGCTTCCCATCCTAGTTGAACAGGTGGCTTAGCTCCTTAAAGAGAAAGAATATTTACAAGGAATTAATTTCCAAGATAGAACCCGCACCAAACCAACTATCTATTAGTCACTATGGGAAGGTAAGGTAAGAAAGGAAGAAATATAGGAGATGACGATAATCAAACCTCAAAGCCTTACCTATAAGTAGTTAAAGGAACACAAGATAACAAGAGACCCTATGATTGTGTTGCTAAGTCAGACCTTAAGACCCCTATAGAGGCCGAGTCATTGAGTTGCTTAAGAGAGGTAATGACTAATATAGGTTAAGCTAATACCTTAATTTGACTACCCAAGCTAGAGGACTAGACAGAGTGACACAATGGAGACTAGTACTAGACAAGATCAAAGAAGAAGATGAGGAAATAGGTGATGAAGAGGTAGAGCTTTATGAACCCAAGGAGAGAAATGTCCGAGCTCCTAGAGTAGAAGGATTGGGGATGCACATCTTTAGTTTTTCTAGGAGTAGTGATGCTGAGGACTACCTAGATTGGATAGATAAGACTGAGAAGTAGTTTGAGTGTCATGAGGTGTATGAGAATGCTAAAGTCAGACTTACTATACTGGAATTTACTATCTATGTAACCCTGTGGTGGAAGAATCTACAAGCCACTTGTAGAAGAGAAAGAGAATGTGAATAAGGGATTAGGATAAAATGAAGAAAGTCATGAGAATAAGATTTGTTCTAAGCTACTAACTATAGGATGCATTTTAGAGGTTATAGGAGTTGAGGCAAGGCAAATCAAATGTAGAATCATATGTAAAGGAATTTCAAATGTTAATGATCCATTGTGAAGTAATTGAACCTAAGGACAGAACTGTGTCTTGATTTATTAGTAGATTGAAGTATAAGATTGGAGATATTCTAGAGACTACGGACATTGGTACAGCTAAGGAGGCAATTCGAGCTACTTAAGGAATTGAGTGGCACCAAATGAGAAGATTCTAAGCTCCTATAGCCAGTCTACCCCTAGCTGACCTATTCTGACCAAAACTATGTGATCGAAACTAAGTAAAATTGTTGAGACCCAACCTGCTCCAACTACTTGAGTAGAAGAGAAGGATAACTCAAGGAAGTTTGAGAAGGGATAAAGCTTAGGAAGGAAAACAAGGGAGATTAAGTTCTTCAAGTGTCAAGGGTATAGACACATGGCCACCTATTGTGTAAACAAATGAGTAATGGTGATCAAAGGAGAGATACCGACCATTAAGGTTGATAGTTCTGATGAGGAGATTGAAGAGCTAAAAGCATTCGGACACTCCAAATATTCTAAGGAGGAGGAGATCATTTATAGTGAAGAGGGTAATTTTATGCTTATAACCATGGTATTGAAGAGAGTAATGAGTGTGAGTCTTATGCTAGAAGATGAGCAATAGGAGAATCTATTCTATATTGGCTATAAAGTAAATGGGTCATTGTATGCATTAATTGTTGACAGTAGTAGCTACACTAACATAACATCTACATTCATGGTCCAATAACTAAAGTTACTAACTAAGCCCCACCCCATGCCTTATAAACTACACTAGGTTAGTAACAATGGAGCCTTATAAGTGAATAAGCAAGTTACTGTTCTAATTTATATTGGAAACTATGGAGATATAGTGCTTTGTGATGTATTGCTTATGAGTGCATCTCATGTCCTACTTAGTAGACCATAGATGTTTGACAAGAGGGTCATGTACGATGGTAGGAAGAATACATGCTCATTAGAGCATAAAGGGAGGAAGGTAAAGCTAAGCCCTATGACATTCGAGTAGGTTAAGACTATTAAAACTCATTTGAGCCTAGTTCTAAAAAAAAAAGAGGCTTTAGTAATGACTTGAGCTGAGTCGAGGAAAGAGATGAAGCTTAAAGAGCCAATCTATCTACTGATCAAAAGATTACTTGAGACGAGAGGATCAAATGAGGAATTGCTACCTACTGTTACACCTTGAAGTCATAGAGTCGCAATAGTTTCACTGTATAAACCAACCTGTAATAGGAACTGACCTCACAGTACCATCATAGATAGATCTACACAAAGCGTCGATGACTCCTCGCTTTTAAGTAAATAGTTCATTTAAGAATTTAACTAAAATTTACAGCAACGATTAAAACCTTAAGTCAATATATGTAATTACATGCACATTACCGTAGAATTCTTAGGTGACTCTGCATCATATCATAAAAACTAGCTAGTTTACATATTGTACATCAGTTCTTCATCCTAAAGATTCTAACAAGACCTTAAACAAAAACTTGGTCATAGACTGGCTGATTCTTACTCCTTAGAGCTTCAAAAGAAAACTAACCTCTAGATAGTTATAAATTGGCATAATTAATCAGAAGTCAGGACCTACAAAAAAATCTATACGAGTATAAGCGACTATAGCTTAGTAAGTTGAATTGGAGACTCATGAATGTATACAAGCATAATAGAGGTTATTAAGTAATTATTTTCATGAAATGCAACAAATAAGTGGCATCACACAACGTAATACGGTCTATTGTGAAATCAAAGGAATTTCACCTGCTTTAATCCAGGTTAAGGAGTTTTCATGTTATGCAACAGCTCACAACCAAACCCAGGTTTGTGCAATGGAGACACTGCTCCTCCTAAGACTATCCTTTGAACCAATGCCCTTATCCTAAGACTATCTTTTGTGCAATGGAGATACTGCTCCTCCTAAGACTATCCTAAGACATTGTGACTTCCTCTTTTGTCACTTAGTTCTACTAAGGATGAAGAAAAGACTAATTTTCTATCCAACGCTATCTTTTTCGAAGGTGTTAGTGTTGGTTAGAGAATCCTAATGATCTCCTACAGGGTTGCAATGCATGTCTTTTTAGGGTATTTAGGTCAATTAAGATTATATTCGGTTCAGGGTGACCTGATAATTCCATACCACTCCAATCACAACAGTTGTCAAACATAACACAAATTTCAACACGAAATCAAATACACAAGCACATGCATAAGACTACTTACAATCGCAATCATACACAAACCTAAGTCTCCAAGTACTCTAAAATAGTATTCCAAAATACAATGAAGCATTAAACCTAACTTACTTAGAATTCTAAGTTACTCAACCACTTGCTGCAGGTTAACTTGTCTCCATGTGCTCTATAATATAAATACACTCTTTTTAGTACTTATACTTAGATGATACATGTTCTAAGTTAGGATTTAACTCAATTCTCCTTATATACCTATCATTTACTAATGATTCATCTTACGTTAGTTATGGGTTCGGTTTTCAAATCTGATTCCAATTCAGGTTCTAATTCAATTTCAACTACAAGTAATCCTAAAATACGTTTTGAACCCTAATGTGAAATTAATCACATTAAGCTCGAGTAATATCATACTAGGTCTTAATTTAATATTCTAACCCACTCGATACACTCTAATTCTAATTAATGTATTGAATTTACTTTCGATGTGAGAAAATTTTACAATTTTTGTATAATTCCTCAAATTAATTTTTGTATCAAATTTAATATGTATTGATATTATTATTATATTATCTAATTTAACCTTTTATTTTATATTTATTAAAATTCCAATATCACATATTACAAAATTACTCACGTTTACGACATAATTCCTATATTAATTGCAATTAAAAAGGCCAAGATTAGGTTTCCACATTAGAGATTAACATCCTTAAACATCTAATTACCTTCTAAATCAGTAATTAATCATTTAATTACTTAATTAATCCAAAATTACTCATTTTTCTCATCATTTTAGGTCTAAAAAATTACTTTAAAATTTTGAAAATTAATTTTTTAAAAATGGCTTCATAGCATTGTTCTATATCACTTAAGTATTCTAAAAAAAAAATTTAAGCTCCAAACTACACTCCTATGCCTATTTATTTCTAATTATAAACATGTTCGATTCTATCCAATTTCTTAAGAAACTTATATTTATAGACATGATTAAATTTAATCACTATTTCCCCCTAAATCTACATACAATAAAACATTATAATAGCAACTTTTATAATTTTATGGGTAGAATTAATAATTTTAGGAAATTTTGTAAAATTGGATGAAATTTGGGCTCACCTGGTTTTTGAGCTTTTAGCCACCAACATCAATTTCGGCTGTGTTTGCTGGTCTATGCAATTGGTTTGGAGTGGGTGGTGTTGTTGGTTCAGTTCCAAGTGATGGTGACCCGCGGGTTCAGCTTAAATACATAGTTTTGTGAAGAATTTTTCTAAAACCCTAATTTCTTTCTAATTTTCAATTCTCTCAATTTTTTTCGACTCCCAATAGACCAAATGAGCTTAGAGAATTTTCTTGCTATTTATACATCTGTAAAGGAATTTTAGGACATTAATTAGACAAGATTTTTGGCTCATCCTCTTCCATTTTGCCTTTTAAGTGTTTTATTTTCATTGGTCCAATTTTTTTCTTACTTTCATCAATTGCCACGACTTGATCTAAAGCATTCCCCATTTCCTTGATTTTTTTTTCTGATTTTTATTTGTTTTTTTTATAATATTCTTTCATTATTTAGTAAATTTTTAGCTAATTTCAAGCAATTTAGGTAATTTCGCATATTTCTACCTATACGTAAATACATGTAAGGTACAAGTAAAAGCTCCTAATTATTATTTAGATCATTCTATGATTTTTAGTGTACATATAATTTATATCTAGCAATTTGTTAGTTATTAGGATGCATTTTTCGTATTTCTGATAAATAACGAGTAATATACTTAAAATTTGAAAATTTTATATTCTCTTGTTTTATTACTTATTTTCTTAAATTAAAACTTATAAGGTCACTTTTACTAACATTTTTAGATTTAATTTATAATTTAGGTTTGATCGGATCATTTAACCAATGTCTTTAAACTTTGTGTATTAAGTTCGATCTTACGGTTACTTGGCTTATATTTAGAGCTTACACCTACTGAGGTGGAAACCTTAGTGAATGAGTTTGTGAACCTATTCCCAAGTGAATTGCTAGAAGGTTTGCCTCTGATCCAAGGCATTAAACATGAAATAGACTTACAGCTAAGAGCCACACTACTAAAGAAGCATGCCTACATACTGAATCCAGGACAAGCTTCCAAACTATAGAGATAGGTAAACGAACTATTGAAGAGAGGGTATGTACGAAAGTCTCTAAGCCTATGTGTCATACCAGCTCTATTGGTGCCAAAGAAGGATGGCACATAGAGAATGTGTGTGGATAGCCGAGTAATTAATTGCATTACCATCAAGTTTAGATACCCTATGCCAAGACTTGAAGACATTCTTGATGAATTGAACGGAGCAAGAATATTCTCTAAGATTGATTTCAAATCTAGATACTATCATATCTGAATGTGAGAGTGAGATGAATGGAAGACTATGATCAAAAGCTGTAATGGATTATATGAATGACTTGTGATATCCTTCAGAATATCAAACACATAAAGCACATTCATGAAACTGATGAACTATGTACTCCACGAACTAATAAGAAAATTTGTTGTTGTATATTTTCATGACATTATAATCTATAGCCTTGACTTGGAGACATATTGTGAGAGCCTCCAAGTAGTTTTCTCAAAACTTTGAGAAAAGAAGCTTTATGCCAATTTGAAGAAATGTGACTTCAACCAACCCAAAGTAATCTTTTTAAGATTTGTTATGAGTGGTGGTGATATACAAATTGATGATAAGAAGGTGAGAGCAATTACTATTATGACCTAAATAGTACCTTCATCGTCGTAGATCGACATATATTGTACAAAGGCTAACGATTGACCCCCTTGTCAATCATTACCCTTCCATACTATATGCTAGGCTACACCCCTAGTTACAATTGGTCATATCGACAAGTAATATCGTAGCAAAGTAACTACTCTTACCATTAACTAGATAAATCATTAAAATTTAGTCTACAGAACAAGGCATTCCCTAAATAGTAGTATTAATAGTCAAGTAGTCGAAATGACTATACAAAGTCTAACAACATAAGTTAAAGAAATCACAAAGTCTTAATTATAACTAAACAATTCCCTCCTTCATTCCAATCTTCTCATAGTCTTGTCCTAGTTCGAGACATCCTGTGGCCTAGCTTAGTAAAAATGTAGCCTTGTAAGAAAAGGAATCTAGTAAAGTGTAGGCTTATGTTTAACAAACATATGAATGCATATACTAAGCAGCATGCCAAACAAATACTTATAATGGCTTGAGAACCGTATGCAACTTAGAATTTAGCCCTCTATAATTAGGGTTGGAGATTATTAACTGATACAAACCATCAACCGGGTCTTAGCATTAGGGTTTTTATCCATAATTACACTAATATGACACAATTTCGTTTGTATAAATATATATTTATATATATACATACTTTTCTTTGAAAAATTAACGTAAACTTTTAAAACTAAAAAATTTATAAGCTAGCGATGTGATAGCTTTCACAATCAACATCACACATTCTAAGTGGAAGTCACAAGACATGGCCCTTAACTAAACGGTTCGCTTCTCCCAACACCTAGTAAGCCTATAAGCAAGGATAGGGACTCAATAATATGGAATAAATATTCTAAACCTAATTCCTTTAAGAACCCTTGCTCTTGTAGGCCTCTTTCCACCTTTTGCATAAGGTGGCTATAGACACCTAACTTTTTCCCCCTTTTATTTTTCAAATTAGGTTATAGGGTACTAAATTAGAAAAAGTTCTAAAAAAAATAGAAAATTAAAGAAAGCCCTAAAAAAATGAAGAAATATAGAAAAATAGGAATTCTAGAAAAACATAAGAAAATAAAAAAAGGAAAATAAAAAAAAGCACAAAAAATAAGAAATTTAGAAAATACAAAAAAAAGAAATAAGAAATTTTGAAAAAAAAAATAAATAAATAAAAGATTTTAGAAGATAACACTTTGTTAGATTAAATTTAGGTTTAGAAGTTGGGCCATTGAACCTAGGCTAAGATTTAAATACGGCCCAAGCTGACCGTGTCCATATGTGCAACACATATAGACAAGGTACAGGTCAACAGCCTGACGGTTAAGCATATGGACATAGCACTAGCATTAAGCATAAGGTCTTAGGTTCGAAACTTAGCAAAGGTAGAGAGGCCTTTTTCTCATTTTTTGGTTTTCAATCATGTTAGGGACTCTCATGTGTCAAGGTCTAATTATACCACATGTCCTGACACGTGACATCATCGGATTTGTTAGCCCGTTGACGTGGTGCCATGTGGCATCTACATGGCGTGCCACGTCAGCTACCACGTATCACAAAATGACACGTAGCATGCCGGGGTTCGTCGGCACGGCTGATGTGGCGCCACGTTAGCCTACTTTTTCTTCCCCCTTCCTTCCTTTTCCCTTATTTTTCCTCTCTTTTCCTCTCTTTCCTTCTTTTTCCTTCACCTTTCTCTAGGTTTCCAGCACTTTCCACTTCAGACCACCTACTTCAGCATGATTTTTGGACCCTTTCTCGTTATAATTTCACCAAATCAATGGCGAAATTGCGGAATAGACATAACCTAAAAATATGTCTAAATACAGTCAAAGGAGCATTCAATTTGAGCTCCAAAAATTGGAAAAAAGCTATTTTCCTGGGCATTCTTCATTAATCCGATTCTAACTTTTCTTTGTTTTTGGGCTCGATTTGTGTATAAATTGATGATCATGGGACATAAACGAACACACACAACGAACAGAATCAATCCTTACACTCTTGCTATCCATTCCCGATGACTTTCTCTCTCTAACCCACTCTCTCTCTCTTCACTATGACCCGAGCTGAGCCACTACTCTAGGAAGACTACCCACAGCTTAGGCTCTCTAACCCAATTGTTTTCAACCTCCGTCGTAACCCCCAGTTACGCCACCAAGCAACCACCATCAAACTCTAATCGCCTTCTCTCTCTCTCTCTCTTTGAACCACCATCCCCAGCCACCCTCGAGCGAAACTAAGCCAACAACCAAACTCCTTACACTCTGAAAAACCTATCCTAACCCACTAATCATACCCAGCAGCCCCCACACGGCCAAACCACTACCGTCACCTACAGCCAACTTTTGAAAACCACCCAAACAGCTCCAAAACACCAAGGTACTGAAACAAGTTGAATCGTTCCCTGCTGGGGTTGGAGAAGAAGAAGCTAAGATCTGACCTGATCCAACCCGCCCAGGATCAACCCAATCCGACCCTCCCAAGTCCGACCCATGCATTCAAACCCATTTGAAGTTTTTTTTAATATTTTTAATTATTTTTTTCTTTTTTTGTTTGTTTTTTTTTTTATTTTATTTTTTTTTGTTTTGTGTAAATGTAATAAAAAAAAGAGAAAAAAAAGGAAGAAGAAAAGAAAACAGAAGAAAGAGGAAAAAAAAAAGAATAGAAAGTATTTTATGTTATTTTTTTTTTACATTTAAACAAGAAGAACCATAAAAATAATAATAAAAAAAAACAACAATAAATAAATAATAAAAATAATAAAATAGAGTAAAAATAGAAAAGTTATTTTTCACACTTAGAAAATCATTTTTTTAATAAAAATAAAACAAATCTATTCCAAACTAAAACATTTAAGGTTTTTCCAAAAATAAAATTCAGCTTAGGACCCCTTATAATCTTTTTCTCAAATCAACTCAAAATGGGTAAAAACGTAAACCTGGCGATTTTTCCAAAATTAAAATCAATCAACCCGCTATATTTTCGTTAAACGAACTACGGAAGTTTAATCTCGAATATTGGGTACGTAGGTACCTATACACAAGTGCAAGGGACTTAAAATATAGAAAGTTTTATTTTTTCCATTTTTAGATATTTATGTAAATTAATCAATTTAGTTGCATGTATCATAATTAGATGTTTTTTAGAAATTAAAAATGGTATATTTGAAAAGCGAAGTTAAATTCAGAAAGTTAAAGGTGGTACCCGTTTAAGGTTTAATAAATTAGCCCCTAGACCTAAATCTATGGTTTTCAAAAAAGCCGTTTTACAAATTAGTTTTTTAATCGATAGACCGGTAACTAAGTTATAACTAATACACCCAATTGGTTATAACTTAACCCCTTTTCTTGACTCCGGTCGGGTGGCGACTCCAAATTTTTTCAAGTTGGAAAAAAAGATCTTCTTTAAACCTTAGTCGATGGTCAATATTAAACGGATATGGTTTAGTATTGATTGGTTTAGAGAAGACCTAATTTTATAAAAAGAACCGGGAGGGTGAAAAACCAGGCTCAACAACTTGGCAACTCCACTGGGGACGGTCAAGAGGGCTAACCACTTAAAAATATTTCGAAATTAAAATTGCTTTTCAAATTACCCGCATTATTTAGTTATTTATTTATTCTTTTATATATTGATTTGTTTATTTGATTGCTTTGTGTACATGTTTGTTTTAATTGGCATATTTATTTTAGTAAACATGAGATTTATTTTACTGCATCTTGAATGCATGGTAGATACGGTTGAACCCGGGCCGTCATAGGACTTTAAGACGGGGAGCCATTGTGTAAAGTCTTAGATGTAGTGGGGCAACCACCATTCGAGACTAATTAGGCTACCCCACTTAAACTTCGATGTGACCAAAGAACCGTTTCTTTATAAACGTGTGCCGTTATAGAGTTTAAGGATCGTTAGAACCCACCTATCTTGCATTACACTTCATAGGGTCAACAAATAATTAACAAAACAGCAATGTTACAAAGAAAAAAAGAAAAAATGATAAAGATTCTGGAGTTTTTAGTTTTCCTGTATTCTTCTTAGAGTTGATGTACATAGGAGATCTTATATATTAGTCTTTTCCATGTAAGTTATGCTTTCTTTGTAATGTTCCAAAAATGGCTAGCTCATCTAGCGCCAGGGTTCTCGCCAAAGAGATTCATGTTGACAAACCTACAAACCTAAAGCCTATACTCAACCAGTGGTTTCAAACCAATCCGAGAGAGCAACAGTTCATTACCAACTAAATTAGACCCATACTCTCACTAGCCAAAGTAAAAGCTAACATCATGCTAGTAAGGGCCTTAGTCCATTTCTGGGAGCCCAAAGAAGTGGCTTTCCAATTTGGACCACACTTAATCAGCCCAACTTTAGAGGAGTATACCCAACTGCTCCAAGCTCCTCCTTTGGATGAAATATATATCCCGGAACTCAGCTTCAGCCCAACATATATCTTCTCAAGATTCTTAAGGATCCATAAGATTGAGATAAATGAGGCCCTAAACGACTGTAACAAATATGCCCTCAAGATATGGGATCTAGTCCATTGATTTCAGAATGAGCCTAGCTCCAATAATCAATCACTATTTTTTGGGAATTGGAGAGAAAATAGAATCAAGGCCTATGTGCTAGCTGTGTTCGCTACTATCTTGTTCCCAAGTGGGTCTCTTCTTATACACTTTAGGGTAACAGAGTTAGTGGCTCAGTTTTGGGAAGGTAAATCTTACATTTCTTCCCTACTTGCTGAGTAGATAAGGAATCTTAACTTCCTTAAAGAAAGGGGCTACGAAGATCTTAGGTCAAGCATGGCATTATTAATGGTTTGGTTCATTAGTCACATCAAGTGCTTTGGGTTGGATTTAATAAAGGGAGAATTCACAAATAAGGATGACCTTATTGATTCTTTTGTCAATAAGATCAAATTACCAAAAGATATCCCTACCTTTCTTTGGATAGAGGTTTTATAAGATTTTCGAGTAGAAGACATACTATGGACTGCCAAGTGGAGCAATTACACTAAGGTCATTCTAATTTGCAAGAATTACCATACTGTACCACTAATCGAGATGAGCTGGTGTATAGGCTACTATCCAAGCAACATGTTAAGACAATTCGGAAAGATCTGAGACATAGTTCACAAACCTTCATTAGAACCATTCACTCTTAATCTCGAAGAGCCTCACTCCATAGAAAAGGTATCCAAACTTCATAAGATCAAAGCTTGGTGGGACACCCAAACCATAAGCCTAAACATCAATCTGAGTGAATTCATAGGAGAAGTGGATAAACACCGGGTTACCAAAGAGTATTTATACAATCAACTTCACAAGGTAGGCATAATGCAATATTGAGCACCAAAAGTCCTTCAAACCTCCCCTATGCTCCCTAACTCTAAAATGGTGACCTATATGGACCAAATGAAAGTGCGTATGGAGGTCCTCCATGATGAGAAAGATGAATGGGCGAACCTATGCTGAGAATCTAGACAAAGGTCACATGCCCTGGAACACCAGCTGAAGATGGCTCAGAAGAAAATTCAAGAGTTTGAAGAAGCAGCTAAATGTGACCAAAAGAAGAAGAACATGTCATCTGGCCCACAGAAAAGAAGGAAATGAGCATTGATGAATTTATACCTTTTTCTTTCTTTCATGTAATAAGACTCCAGGAATTCAAAAATAATGAATAACTTGCCGTTTTGTTAATTATTTGTCAATCCTCTCCTTTTCATCCGTGTGATTCACTTGTATTTCATTCATTTTCATCCTTTTTCAAAATATCCCTATGTTAACTTATTGAGAAATGGTTCTCATCAGGTCGCTAAGATAGCTCCCAAACGTCAAACCTTCCAACGAAGCCCCATCAAAACTATTTTTCAAACCAGAATGGCTAACCAAGGAAACAACAACAACAATAATAGCAACAGCAACCTCGAGGTTATTGACTCCACAGAGTTGAGATTCCAATCTTTGGAACGAATAATAGGAAAGATGGTAGATCAGCTGAGCTTCCATATTGATAGCATCTCTCTACTTAGGTTTATGGCCCCATCAAATGAAGAACACTCCAAAGCCCAATATAGAAAGAATACTGAGTCCCCACCTCTTGAAACAGAAGAAGCTTTCCCTAAAGGCAATTAGGGCTTTGAATCTTTTGAAACAAAAGGGGTATTTCCAAAGGCTAACCCAACCTTTGAGCCAAATACTTACTCATTCCCAATCAACCCAAAGCCTGAAGTTAACCAAGACAGATTGAAGGAGCTCGAAGAGCGGTTAACTCGATAGATCACCGAAAAGATGAAAACGCTCGAAGGGTATGATGGATTCAAGTACACTAGAATAATAGAATTTTCTGCATACGATTATGGAAGCTTCCTAGAAAAATTCAAAGTACCTGACTTTGAAAAATACAATGGGACTGGATGCCCCAAACTACACACCCGGCTGTATGTATGTGAGATGGGCAAGTATACACAGTATGATCAACTCATGATCTAAACCTTTTAGGACAGCCTGACAGGCCCTGCTTTAACCTAGTATGCCCAATTGAACTTGAATTAGGTAAATACATGGGAGAAGCTGGCTAAAGCATTCTATGAGCAATATATATTTAATGTCGAAGTGGTACCAACAATGATGGATTTGGTTGCCCTAAGGAAAAGGCACAATGAGTCCTTCAAAGAATATGCTCAAAAGTAGAGGTCCTTACCTACAAGGGTATCTACCCCTGTGATTCAAAAAGAGCTAACGGCAACTTTCATTAACACTCTTGAGAGGCCCTACTTTGCTCACCTGATTGGACAAGCCTCTTCTAGCTTTACAGAAATAGTGGGAGCAGGGTACAGAATTGAGAATGCCATTTCCTCTGGCAAGCTACAAGAAACAGTAGATAGACGACCACCCTCTGCTAAACCCACCACCAGTAAGCCGAGGGAAGCTACTGTTAGCATGGTCAACTCGAATGCAAGACCTAACTCCCAAGTTTCTTTTAAGACGAATTCCCTGCTAGCTCAACTACAGTATAGAAACCAACTACAGGTTAACTAAGCCCCATGACAGTTCACCAGAATACCTGTTCCACTTAGTCAGGTGCTCGAGAAGTTAAGAAGAGATAATCTACTACATTATGAGGCTCCTAGTGAAAGGTACAGGCCGAAGTTCTTTGATCCCAATGCAAGATGTCAATATCATCTAGGGCCAATAGGCCATTCAACTGATTCATGCTGGAGGTTGAAAAACAAAATCCAACATTTGATTGATGAAGGTACAATATAACTAGATTTTGTGGAGGCTCCTACCCCAAATGTCAACAACAACCTATTGCCGAGCCATGGACCTATCATCAATATGATATCTGACTACCCAGAATCTGCCATCAACATGATCGGTCGAAACCAAAAACCAAAGGTGTTTAGGTTCCACAAAAAAGAATTCCTACAAACTAAAAGGTACACATTCCACGTACCTGTGGCCCCCAAAAATTATAAAGCTGCCCCCTTTAATTACCAAGCAATAAACTAGGAGCAATCAAGCTCGCCTGTAGAGAGGATCACTCGCTCCGACAAAATCTACAATCCAAAGGAAGACTTAAAGAAGAAGGGCATACAGGAAATGCCAAACACCAAACAAGCTGAACATGAAGAAGGATTAACTACCTTCACCAAAATGATTAAGTCTAGTGAGTACAAGATAATGGATTAGCTCGCTAAGACTTTGGCACAAATATCCCTCATGAGTCTATTGATGGCATCAAACCTACACCTAGAGGCCTTATTTAGAACGCTAAGGGATGTCAAGGTCCCTCGTAAAATCCCACCTGAAAGGATTAGCTCTATCACCAATTCCATCCTCACCATAGATCAAATTTCCTTCTCCACCGAGGGACTAGGCGAAGAAGGTACCCAACATACAAAGCCTCTGTTCATAATAGTAAGGATAAATAACATCACCACAATAAAAGTCCTCATCGACAATGGGCTGTCTCTAAATGTTTGTCCTTTAGCCACCCTGGATCTATTGGGCATCAATACAACCACTATCAAACCTAGTTTAACAACAATAAGAGCTTTTGATGGGTCTAGGAGAGAGATAATAAGGGAGGTGGACTTATCAATTGATATCGGCTCGCAAACGTTCAGCATCCCATTCCAGGTTTTAGACATTCCAAGGACCTTCAATCTATTATTAGGAAGGCTTTGGATACATTCGGCAGGGGCCATACTGTCAACTCTTTACCAGAAAGTTAAGTTCATCTCCAATGGCCAGGTCATCACAATTTTGGGTGACCAAGATTATAAAATCTATAAAGAGACAGCCATACCCTATATCGGTACAGAAGAACAAGAGGACTTTGGACTCCAGATGTTTAATGAGGTATGAATGATCACCAATTAGCAGAAAGAAGAGAGGCTGAAATACAAAGAAGGCCAATTTGGGTCCTATGGGTTAGGTTACATTCCAACCCCAACAAAAGAATTGCAAAGAATGCAAACTAGGGGAAAAAAGGGTAACATATTGTATCATGCTCAGGTGAACTTCCCACCATTGTCAAAGACTTTCATCAAGACCGAAACCCAAAACTCAAAGCCCGTTAAAGAAGGCACTTCCAACAAGAATAAAGGGGCTGGCCTAATCAATAAAGCCCATCACTTGAATAATTGGTTCTCCATCCCTGTAAATAACAATAAGTCTTCCCTAGGGTAAAGGATGAATCATGATTCAGTATTTTATAGAATTTTGTAATAAATTGCCTCTGTTCTCTAAATGCTTATACTCAATAGAGAGTTCCCTAAAATTAAATCAGCTTCTTTTCTCTTTGTTCCTACCTTACTTATACTCTTCCTTTTGTACACTTTCTTTTTCTTTCTAGATCCAACGACTCAAATAAAGGCCGTAGATACCTCGCGAAGATAGGCAATGAGAATATTAATATCACTTTCAGCTTTACTGGGTTAGTTGCCGGGGGTGATGTTGATGACCATAATAACGTACAAGAAAGCTGGCAAAAACATGAAATGAGTAAAATTTCCATTGATGAGCCAACAAAGATGGTTAATGTCGGTACCAACGAAAACTCTAAGGTATTGAAGGTTAGAGGAAATTTGGAAGAAAATCAAAAGATAGAGATGACCACATTGCCATCCGAATACCAAGACGTATTTGCATGGTCTTATGACGATATGCATGGATTAAACCCATCGATCGTGGTCCATCACTTACCTACTCAAGAGGATATCAAGCCTAAAAAGCAAAAGTTGAGATGGTTCTGAACAAATATCTTGTTGAAAATCAAGGAAGAAGGCAAAAAATTATTTCAAGTCGGCTTCATTGAGGTATTTGATTATCCTGAGTAGGTAGCCAACATAGTACCAGTTATGAAGAAGAATGGGAAAGTCAGGGTGTGTGTGGATTTTCAAGACCTCAATCAAACAACTCCTAAAGATAATTTTCCTTTGCCCCATATCGATGTATTGGTCGATAACACAGCCGAAAACCATATTTTCTCTTTCATGGATAGATTTTCCGAGTATAACCAGATTCGAATGGCTGAAGAAGATAAAGCCAAGACCACGTTCATCACAACTTGGGGTACATTTTTCTACAAAGTGATGCCTTTCGGACTCAAAAATGCTAGAGTAACTTACCAAAGGGCCATGGTAGCAATTTTTCATGACATGGTGCATAAAGAACTCAAGGTATATATTGATGATATGATTGCCAAGTCTAAAGAAGGAGAAAATCATATGGAAAATCTAAGGAAATTGTATGATAGGTTGAGAAAATTCCAACTAAAACTCAACCCAAAGAAGTGTACTTTAGGGGCAACTTCAGGGAAGTTGTTAGGATTCATAATCAGCTAAAGGGGCATTGAAGTGGACCCTAATAAAGTTAAAGCGACATTGACTTGCCCCCACCACATACACTTAAAGAAATCAGAGGTTTGTTGGGCCATTTAAACTATATAGCCCGGTTCTTATCCCAACTCATAGATAAGTATTGTCCTTTATTTAAGTTATTAAAAAAGAATGCCAAGATCAACTGGCATGAAGAGTGTGAGCAAGCCTTCACAATAATCAAAGAATACCTCATGAATCCTCTAATTCTAGTAGCTCCAAAACCTGGGAAGCCTTTATTCCTATACTTAACAATATTACTAGAGTCCATGGGGTGGATGCTTGGCTAGAAAGATGAGGAAGGAAAGGAATAGGCTGTATACTACTTAAGAAAAAAATTCAGCAAAGGGGAGCAGAGATATTCAGAAATTGAAAGAACCTGTTATGCGTTGGTTTGGGTAATGTATCGGCTCAAACAATACACACTCTACTACCAGGTGGAATTGCTGACTCAATACGATCCCCTGAAGTACTTGGCAAACAAATCAACCCTAATTGGTAGAATTTCAAAGTAGCAAATGTTGCTATCAGAGTTCGACATTACATATGTGAAGCAAAATTCAATCAAAGGGCAAGCTTTGGCAGATTAATTAGTAGAAAACCCTCTGATAGTACTCCCCAAGAAGTACAAATCAATTTTCCTGATGAAGGTATTTTAGTAGTCGAAGGAAACTCTGATAAAGGAAAGGATGACAAGCCACCAAAATGGAAAATGTTCTTCAATGGTGCAGCCAATGTATCTGGATGTGGAATTAGGGCAATACTAATATCCCCTGAAGGTACTTAGTATCCAGTGGCCATAAGGCTCATTTGTCCATACACTAATAATATTGTTGAATATGAAGCATGCATCTTAGGACTCAAGATGGCCCTAGGGAAAGACATTCAAGAATTAGAAGTGTATGGAGACTCCTTAGTCATTATTGGCCAAGCACGGGGGGAGTACAAAACTAAAGATCCTAAGCTGGTGCCTTATTACTGGCATTTGACAGAGTTAACAGAAAGTTTTACAGAAGTCACTTTCAATCACAAACCAAGGACTCATAATCAATTTGCTGATGCTTTAGCTACGGTAGCATCCATGATCCAGATATCTGGTAGAGTCGAGATTCAGCCCCTTACCATTGAAATTGAAGACAGGCCTACCTTCTTCCTAATGATTGAGGGTATAAATGACCAAAATCCGTGGTATCATGATATTAAGGTGTTCTTACAACAAGGTGCATACCCTGAAAAGGCCATGAAAAATGATAGAATGATGATTAGGAGACTAACCACCCAATTCTTAGTAAGCAAGTCCACCTTATACCGACGCTCATTTAACGGTACACTCTTAAGTTGTGTAGCTGATGAAGAGGTTGAGAATTTAATGAAAGAGGTACATGAAGGAGTATGTGGCCTGTATATGAAGGTTAGGGTATTATTGGTCAACAATGGAAAGTGATTGCATCAAACATGTTAGGTACTGTCATTTATGCCAAGTTTATGCAAATAAGATAAATGCCTCGCCTCATGAATTGCATACCCTCTCAGAAGCATGGTCTTTCTCAATGTCGAGCATAGATATCATCGGCCCTATCACTCCAAGAGTGTCTAATGGGCATTGCTTCATATTAGTCACCATCGATTACTTCAGCAAATGGGTAGAGGCTTCGTCATACTCGAACGTTACTAAAGAGGTCATAGTTAAGTTCATCAAGAAGGACATCTTAGCTCGATATGGGACTCTTGAAACAATCATCATTGATAATGGCACCAACCTTAACAATAAGCTTATGAAAAAATTATGTCGACAATTCCGAATCATTCACAGGAACTCTACTCCTTATTAACCCCAAATGAATGGAGTTGTCAAAGCAGCAAATAAAAACCTCAAAAGAATCATTAAAATAATGGCTGTTACATATAAGGACTGGCATGAGATGTTACCTTTCGTACTCATGGCCTATCGAACTTCCATTAGAACGTTGATTGGGGTAACACCATACTCTTTAATATACGGCACTGAAGCAATATTACCAGTTGAGGTCGAAATCCCATCACTTAGGGTACTATTAGAAATTCATTTGGACAAAACCGATTAGGTAAAGAAACGCGTCGAACAACTAAATCTAATTGATGAAAAGAGATTGACAACCTTGTATCATAATCAATGTTATCAACAAAGAATGGCTCGGGCCTTCAACAAAAGGGTATGACCTCATAACCTCAAAGAAGGAGATTTGGTGTTAAGAAAAGCTCTCCCCAATGCACAAGACTCTAAAGGAAAATTTGCCCCCAATTACAGGGGTCCTTATATTGTGAAGCGAGTATTATCAGGAAGGGCTTTGATTTTGTCCCAAATGGATGGTCCAGATTTGAGAGACCTTATAAATACCGATGCTGTAAAATTGTACTATCCATAAGAAATCAATGGGAATTTTGCTCAAGATACGAAAATGCCAGTCATTTTGAACGTCATCGTGGTCTAATTTTCATTAACTACAAGCAAATTTGGTATCCTTGGCCATTGTCATCATTAGAATAATCACCCTCTCCATGGATAGGTCTAATTCCCTTGATCTCATTTAACCAAACCTATACACTGCAAACATAAGAGGAGTTAAGGAATAAGATTTAAAACATTGGTAATTAAAAAAATTCTTTAAATACTTTATTATGGATTGATCCCCCTCAATGGGGAGTTTTATTGTCTATTTTTTCAGACGAATGTAAAACTCAAGTAAGCAATCACAGTAGATGGGAATGAAGCTTTTGGTTTCATAGAAGTTCTAAAGAAACAAAAATAATGGGTAGTTTTTCTGCATCGGGCTAATCTCTATGATTTCTCCAAAAAGAACCAGCAAAGTCTCGAACGTTATATGTCAAGAACATCTGGGTTGATAACAAGAGACTAAAACAAAAGTCAGTAATTTTCCAATGGGGGTTTTTCAAGAAAGGTTTGACGGATTGGGTGCTATCGACAAAGACCAGGTAAGTATTTCTACACAGTGTTAGTACGCCAATTTTTTCTTGCATTTAGACCACTTTTACTCCCAACAATCTTTTTTAACCAACCTAAAGGCGTTTACTTTCTGCATTTAGTATTTGGCAAACCTATGAAGACACAATCTTAGCTCAGTTCATCCTTCCAGATTTCTTGCAAATAAGCCCCTTCTTTACCAAGTTTTGTAGGGCATTTTCTTTCACCAAGTTTCTCTTAACCGGCTCGTAAAGCAATTACCTTCATCATCCTTTTAACTAGCCTTTCAAGTTTACTCATTCTTTTTAGGGTCTTAGCTAGCTTTAGAAGTGCTTTGCCCGCCTTGGTTAGTCAACTCATCAGGACACGACCAAGTTTACTCATTCCTTTAGGGTCTAAGCCAGCTCTAGGAGCGCTTTGCCCGCCTTGGTTAGTCAGCTCATCAGGGCACGACCAAGTTTACTCATTCCTTTAGGGTCTAAGCCAGCTCTAGGAGCGCTTTGCCCACCTTGGTTAGTCTTGCCCGCCTTGGTTAGTCTTGCCCGCCTTAGAGCATGATTAAGTTTGCTCATTCTTTTTAGGGTCTTAACTAGCTCTAGGAGCGCTTTGCCTACCTTGGTTAGTCAGCTCATTAGGGCATGACTAAGTTTACTCATTCTTTTTAGGGTCTCAGCTAGCTCTAGAAGCACTTTGCCCACCTTAGTTAGTCAGCTTATCAGGGCACGACCAAGTTTGCTCATTCTTTTTAGGGTCTTAGCTAGGAGAGCTTTGCCCAGCTTGGTTAGTCAGCTCATTAGGGCATGACTAAGTTTTCTTAACTTAGTTTAGGGTCTTAGCCAACTCAAGGAGCGCTTAGCCCATTTCACTTTATCAATTCATACGAGCATGTCCAAACTCTAATTCTTCTTTTCGTCTTTCAACCATCTTTTAGAGCTCCACCCTTCTCTTCTCAAAATCCCTAATGGATTAGACTTAGGATAGTAAGCTGACTGTAGTGCTTCCTAGCATAAAAATCATTCTTGGGGCAAAAATAGTGTCTGTTTTATCTTTGTGGCAAAGTTTTGTTCAAACTTTACCACAAAGAGGGGTAGCTGTAGACACTTAATTTTTGTCCCCTTTTATTTTTCAAATTAGGTTGTAAGGTCCTAAATTAGAAAAAGTTCTTTAAAAAATAGAAAATTAAGAAAGCCCCAAAAAAATGAAGAATTTAGAAAAATAGGAATTCTAGAAAAACATAAGAAAATAAAAAAGGAAAAGAACAAAAAATAAGAAATTTAGAAAATAAAAAAAAATAAGAAATAAGAAATTTTGAAAAAAATCACAAAAAATAAATAAATAAACAAAAGATTTTAGAAGATAACATTTTGTTAGATTAAATTTAGGTTTAGAAGTTGGGCCATTGAACCTGGGCTTAGATTTAAATACGGCCCAAGCTGACCGGTCCATATGTGCAATTTAATTACACATATGGACAAGGTACAAGCCAACGGCCTGACAGTTAAGCATATGGAAATAGCACTAGCATTAAACATAAGATCTTGGGTTCGAAACTTGGCAATGGCAGGGAGGCCTTTTTCTCATTTTTTGGTTTTTAATCACATTAGGGACTGTTACGTGTCAGGGTCTAATTGCACCACATGTCCTGACACGTGACATCATTGGATTTGTTGGCCCACTAACGTGGTGCCACATGGCATCTACGTAGCGTGTCACGTTAGCTACCATGTATTACGAAATGACACGTGGCATGTCGGGGTTAGTTAGCAAGGCTGATGTGGTGCCACGTCAGCCCAGTTTTTCTTCCCCCTTCCTTCCTTTTCCCTTCTTTTTCCTCTCTTTTCCTCTCTTTCCTTCTTTTTCCTTCGGCTTTCTCCAGGTTTCCAACACTTTCCACTTCAGCCCACCCACTTTAGCATGATTTTTGGACCCTTTCTCATTGCAATTTCACCAAATCAATGGCGAAATTGCAGAATAGACATAGCCTATTGTGAATCAATACAAAAAACATGTCTAAATACAGTCAAAGGAGCATTCAATTTGAGCTCCAAAAATTGGAAAAAAAAAAAAACTGTTTTCCTAGGCATTCTTCATTAATCTAATTCTAACTTTCCTTTGTTTCTAGGTTCGATTTATGTATAAATTGATGATCATGGGACATAGACGAACACACACAATGAACATAATCAATCCCTACACTCTCTCTATCGATTCCTGATCACTTTCTCTCTCTAACCCACTATCTCTCTCTTCGATTCTCTCTCTTTACTATGACCCGAACTGAGCCACCACTCTAGGAAGACTACCCACAGCTCAAGCTCTCTAGCCCAATTGTTTTCGACCTCCACTGTAACTCCCAGCTGCGCCACCAAGCAACCACCATCGAACCCTAACCGCCTCCTCTCTCTCTTTCTCTTCGAACCACCATCCCTAGCCACCTTTGAGCGAAACTAAGCCGACAACCAAACTCCCGACAATTTGAAAAACCTATCCTAACCCACCCCCTCCCCCCATCTCCAATCCAATACTCATAAAAAGATCGTCACCTGCTCATTTTGGTGGACGAAACAAGCTAAATCATGCCCTGCTGGTGTTGGAGAAGAAGAAGCCAAGATCTAACACGATCTGACCCGCCCAAGTTCGACCCATACATTCGAACCCATCTGAATTTTTTTAAAATATTTTTAATTATTTTTTTCTTTTTTTGTTTGTTTATTTTTTATTTTATTTGTTGTTTTATTTTTGTTTATTTGTTTGTGTAAATGAAATAAAAAAAAGGAAGAAGAAAAGAAAAAAGAAGAAAGAGGGAAAAAAAAAAGAATAGAAAGTATTTTATGTTTTTTTTTTTACATTTAAATAAGAAGAACCATAAAAATAATAAAAAAAATAACAATAAATAAATAATAAAAATAATAAAATAGAGTAAAAATAGAAAATTTATTTTTCACACTTAGAAAATCATTTTTTAATAAAAATAAAACAAATCTATTCCAAACTAGAGCATTTAAGGTTTTTCGAAAAATAAAATTTAACTTAGGACCCTTATAATCTTTTTTCTCAAATAAACTCAAAATGGGTAAAAACGTAAACCTGGCAATTTTTCTAAAATTAAAATCAATCAACCCGCTATATTTTCGTTAAACGAACTACGGAAGTCTAATCCCGAATAGCGGATACGTAGGCACCTGTACGCAAGTGTAAGGCGACTTAAAACATAGAAAGTTTTATTTTTCCATTTTTAGATATTTATGTAAATTAATCAATTTAGTTGTATGTATCATAATTAGATTTTTTTAGAAATTAAAAAGGGTATATTTGAAAAGTGAAGTTAAATTCGGAAAGTTAAAAGTGGTACCCATCTAAGGTTTAATAAATTAGCCCCTGGACCTAAATCTTTAGTTTTCAAAAAAGCCGTTTTACAAATTAATTTTTTAATCGATAGATTGGTAGTTAAGTTATAACCAATCCACCCAATTGGTTATAACTTAATCCCTTTTCCCGACTCCGATCGGGTGGCGACTCCAAATTTTTTTTAAGTTGGAAAAAAATGATCTTCTTTAAACCTTAGTCGAGGGTTAATATTAAACGGATAGGGTTTAGTATTGATCAGTTTAAAAAATACCTAATTTTATAAAAGGAACTGGGAGGGTGAAAAACCAGGCTCGACAATGGCAATTGGTATAATTTATAATGTAATGACATGCCATGCATGACTCATTTTAATTTATAGTTGGATAGTGATCAAGCATTTCTATTCCATATCAACAATCTATTAATCAATCACACAAGCACTTTCGGTTCGTATATCTCCATTAAGTCATTCAACAATCATAAGTCACCAAGCATGCATGCCCCATCCCCCTCATGCAACCATTTAACATGAAATCATATTGGTGTAACTAGTTATAAGCAAAAGAAAGCATGAAGTTATATGGAATTACTCACTCTTCCATACCTACTAATCATAGTAATCTAAAGGTAGATCATCCCCAATATCAATATCCCTTAAACAATAAATGTAGTAAAAGAAGTATTTGTTATTTCATGATGTTGCCTTAAGATTTTACTAAAGTTACATTCTTGGACTTATCCTTATATATTTCCCAGTTAGGTAAAATCCTTAATTGTATATATCCTTTTCATTTTAAATCTTATTCTTGTGATCTTGTAGTCAATTTTTATCGTTTTCATGTGGTATGGTCAAATTTAAGAGGTAGGGCCCACATTTCTGGTTATGGGCTAGAACAATGGCGCATATATTAGTAAGCTTTCTCTTGGGCTTGATTTCATTAGCTGGTTCTACCTGCATTGTGAAATTACTAGGTTTTGGGCTTGGAACCTTTATTTAGGCTGAATTATCTACACATGAACAGTTTTTCATTTAATATTTTTGGTTTTATTACTATCTTATGCTCCTTAAATCTTTAAGTGAATTTTATATTTATAATGAGCTTGGTTCTTCCGTTATTGGTACTCAATGCTTTGGTGGGTTTAAGGGATTTAATGTGGGCCTTTTTTATGGGTCTTTATGTCATTTCCATACTTGCTAGCAATGGGGTTTTCTTTAGCCTAGTTGTAGGTTTTGGGCCCGTTTTAATTCTTTTAGCTCATTTAAGCTTCTTAAGGCATATTGTCTCTATTGAACTTGTATGTTTGGGCTTAAATCTTGACAAATCAAGGTTTTATGTTGTCCTTTTCTTTATTTCCAAGTTTAGCCGATTGGGTTTAGGGCTCTTGAAGTCCATCTTAAACACATTTTCTTTGAGTTTTGACCCAAACACCAACTTAAGGTGCTAATCACTTGTTTTTCCTTTATCATTACTTCTTATATCTTATATTTCTAAAGAAAATATGTATTATTAGCTTATTTACTTCTTCAATTGTGGGTTTCAAGAAACTTCCTTAGGGTTTCGATCACCTCTTTCATGGGTATTCTTACATTACTTATCATAAAGTTATTTGGCTACATTTTCATGCCTAAACAACTTGTGTCATGTTAAGAAATACACTCTTAAAGGCATTTATAGATCACAACTAGCTAAATGTAGGGGTCAACATGGCCTTGTTTCATGCTTTTCTCAAGTTTATAGGGTCTTCCTCATATACTGTTAAGTATACACTTGTTCCTTGCTATGTTACTAGTTGTGGTTAATTAGGATTATCATGTTATAAGACTTTTTCTTAGAGAAACTTAAAAGCGTAGTCCTAAAAATAAAGGATCCTAGAGTTACAAGAAATACTAGAAGAAAGAAGAATTCCTATTACATATATGTTCTAAGATTAAATAAAAGAAAAAGTATAGAACTTCACTATTTACTTGAGTGGTCGTTAGCATTTAAGGATGTGCTTCCTTCACCTCGTCCTAGCTTCCCCCAATGTCCTCTTACTAAACTCTTAGAACCTTTGTTTAGAGTTATAACTTTGCAAAGAAATGGTGCATTGTTGTTCCCTAAGAAAACCAAACTTGAATGGCATTTGAGTAAGGTCTCTTAGGGAGTACATGCAATAAAGATTGAGGGGTTGTAAAGGTATGCAGTTTGGAGCTTCCTTCCATTGCTGTAGGGGTGATATTTAGATCAAAGCTTGAAGTGTTTGGAAGAGTGAAAAGAGCGGAAGTGCAAGTGTTTGAATGAGGTTACATGGCCAGTTGAGAGGGGTTTTATTTGTGTCTCAACCTTGCCTTTAACTTGATAATCCAATGGAGCTCTTAAGGGAATGTTATGACTAGTTTTTGGGGTTCTCTTTAGGAGGTCATTAGGTTAAGTTTTCATTGAGAAGAAAGAGTGAAGTGATGGCTCCTTTAGGCTTCTCCAAACTGGTGGCATAAGAAGGGTAGGGGATGGCATGTTCAATCCATCAACTTCCACTTTTGGCTTAAGGAAAAAATGGCTAAATAGCTTTTTCCATAAATGGCATAAGTTGTTTAGGGATTAGGAGTTGTTTTGTCTAATCATATGGGGATTTGCTAAAGTCAAATATCAACTAGAGATTATATCTTAAATTAGGTTTGTTTCAAATTGGATTGAGAGGGAAAATGGGTAGGGGTGTAACCGGTTATAAGCCCCATGTGTGGCTCTCAAATCTATACCTTAAATTATTAACATTTAATTGTTTTATTTAAGTGACTAAGTTGGAGTCTAGTTCTTGATTTTCCCATTCATCAAGTTGGTTTTAAGATAGGTTATAAGTGTCTTAAGTTCAATTTAAGATTGACAAGGTTTAGTGCTTTTGATATAGGGTTTTTAAGTATTTGGTTCAACAATAAAGTTTTCAATCTTTTGTTTAGGATTTCAATAAGACTTAGAGTTTGTACCATGTTTTGGGGTTTAGGGTTTTAGGTAAATTTTAGGATTGATATTAAGTTTTATAGTTCTCATGTTTGATTGTAATCGAAAAGTCAATTAGTATGATCTCGAATTTTATAATTAGCTTAATTTTTAGTTTGGTTGATCCTCAGGAATATTTAAAGAGTGTTCCCAGTACTTTGATTATTACCTAAAATTTAAAGGGCTTACAATTATTGATTGGCTAGTGCTGACCTGCAAAACCAATATGTGAAGTTTCCATGGCTTAACATCATTCTTCTACCAATTTATAAGAAATTTCAGTACTATTGTGGCCTTACTCACCAAACTGTCGAAGAAAAATGTAGAGTTTAGGTAGGGAGAGAAAGAATAAAGAAGTTTTGAAGAGGTAAAGGAGAAGTTGATTACCACTCCTTTCTTAGCTTTACCAAGCTTTGAAAAAGTATTTGAAGTGGAATGTGATGCATCCAGACTAGGCATAGGAGCCGTATTAATGCAGGAGGGCTAACTTATTGCCTATTTCAATGAGAAGATTAAAGGAGCTATGCTTAACTACTCTATACATGATAAGGAGTTCTACTCCTTAATCTAAGCTTTGACAGACTGGCAACATTATTTATTGCCTAAAGAATTCATGATCTATGTTAATCATAAATCTTTGAGATATTTGAAGAGCCAATCTAAGTTGTCTTAAAGACAAGTTAAGTAGGTTGAGTTTATCAAGGGATTTTCCTATGTCATCAAGTACACGAACAACAGTAGTCGATGCCCTTTCAAGCCAACATTCCCACTTGATTGAGCTGCAAACCAATTACTTAGATTTTCTAAGATTAAGAGTTTATATGCTAAGTATCCATACTTTAGACCCATCTATACAAGATGTGAAGATGGCCTAGCAATTGATTACTATCACAGGGAGGACAAATACTTATTCAAGAAGAGGAGATTATGTATCCCAACCTGTTCTATGCGAGAGCTGCTAATGGGTAAGGTATATGGTAAAGGATTGTTTGGATATTTTGCTAAGCACCGAACTATAAGGTACAAATGATGAGAGATGTTCGAATTGTGTTGGAGAGTTATGCTTCCTATAGAAGGGAAAAAAGCCAAACTGAGTAAGGATCATACCTATCTTTACTAATCCAGACCAAATCATAGTCTCAGCTAAGAGTAGATTTTATGTTAGGTTTGTCGAGGACGTCTTAAGGGAAGGACTCCATCATGGTGGTCATAAACTAATTTAGTAAAATGGTACACTTCGCGTTCTGTTCTAAAACTAATGATACTTTGGCTATCTCTTTTCGTTTCTTGTAGGAGGTCATTAAACTCCATGGAGTACCTAAACCAATCATATTTGATCAGGATTCAAAATTTATAAGCTGCTTCTAGAGAACCTTATTGAAGCAATTGGAGACTAAGCTACTATTCAGCACGTCCTGCTACCCTCAAACTGATAAACAAACTAAGGTTGTCAACAAGACATTAGGAACCCTGCTTAGAGTCGCTGTTGATTAGAACCTAACTGACTGGGATCCATGCTTACCCATAATAAAGTTTCCCTACAACAGGACCATGCATAACATCACAAGAAAATCCCCATTTGAAGTCGCCTATGGATTTAAGCCTAAGCTTTTACTGGACTAAACTTTACTACTGAGCCAGCAAGAAGACTAGTAAGTCGTCAATGAGTCAAAGGTCGTCAAGACAATGTACCAAAAGGTCATAAAGCAACTGAGCTGACTTACTACCAAGCTTGAGAGGCAAGGCTAAGCAAGGAAAGAGTTTCAACCTAGTTATTTGGTTTTCATCTACCTCAGTAAAGAGTGATTCCCAAGTTTAAGGAAAAACAAGTTGTCTCCTATAGCCAATGAACCATTTAAGGTCCTTGAAAAGATCGATTCTAATGCCTATAGGGTTGAATTACCCAAAGATTATGGAGTCTCAAACTCTTTTAATGCTGCTGACCTCCTTTTATATGTTCCCAAAGATAAGCAATAAGAAGCTAAGCCAAATTTGATCCCAAATCTCAAACAGCTCAAAGGGGATGATAAGGATCATGGACCAATCATTCACTCTTAAGCTCAAAGACTTGCCATTATGATTCTTCGAGCTATCCAATAGGCGTTGAACCATGAAGAGCAATGCTTTATCTACCCTAACCTGCCAAGCTATTTTAATTCAGTCTCTCTCTATCATTTTAGAGACACCTAAGGTAGCTAACTTGTGACTAAGCTGACCTATTAATTTTACACTAATTCAAGGCCAAGTGCAAAATTCGCTCGTTGTTAAGCCAACACCCATCTAAAGCTAAACTGTCCCATTTCTAAGCTGACTAGCTATGTTTGACTAGAAGAATGGCTACCTAGTAGATTAGCCTTCCCCAAGCCATGAACAACCAAGCTACTAATAATCTAATCTAACCTATCCTACTCTACTCAAATAGCATTGCTTAGTGAACAACACTCTTTAGGACCACAAAAAAGGTAGCTAACATCGTCTATTTTTTGATATTTGTATTATCCATCATGTACCAGAATATTCCTTTTGTTTGTTTACAAATTTATCCTTGTAATCTATTCCCCATTCCTTCTTCTAGCAAGAATCTTTTTTGTAATTTACATCAACCTAAGACTTGCCCTAATTAGGCCATATACTTATAATATGTAATAGCTGCAAAGCAAGTAAGATTAAATTTGAGACTTCTTCCTCCTTCTTGAGCTTATGTTTCTTTCATTGAGAATTGAGACCTTGAAGAGCTCTTATCTAGACCATTGAGCATAGATTAATGGCGAGTATTCTCATATTATATTTGTGTATCATATCAAGTATAGTTCAAGCTTATGTGAGGTGTTTGTGAGTTTATCCATCATCGGTGCATGAGGACCCATGCTTAACCTTTAACCACCATTTATCCTTCAGATCATCCTGCGGTTCAAACCCATCCTCTTGGCTCACGTAATTTTGATAGTCGTGTATTAACCTTCCCAGCGACCCATATCAAGCTATATAATACCCCTATGACTTTACCACCACTTGAGGAAAGCTTCATTGGACTAGTGCCTAAGATAATGATAGAAAAGGGAGATTAACCTAAAGAGTCAATGGCTCTATAAAATTGGTTAATCCTCCTTGTAATTGATAAAGCTACTCTAGAGTAAGGATTGCAGTAGAGCATAACATCTACTAATTTTTATTTCCTTTTCTTTCGTTCTCATTGTTCGTGATTAAGCCTTAATGCTCCACTAATAAATTTTTCCTTTTCATTTCCACTTGCTTCTTCCCCTATTGCTTATCTATTCATTTTTCTTCCTACCCATATTTTAAGATCTAATGTTCTCGATGATAGTTGGGGATATCTCATACCTATAAAAGATGAAAATATCGATATCATGGCCAACACCTATTAGGTTAGTCGTTAGGGCTTATGAAAATAGTCTAGAGAAATTCAAAAGAGTTCGCGAAAATATAAATAAGGTCATATATCCATTAAGGGGCCCATGGAAGTGATTAATTTAGGTTGAAATGATAGCCCTAAGAACTTGAAGGTTAAGGGCAATTTATCATTAAAATAGAAAGATGAAATGGCTAAGTTATTGGCTGAGTATATTGATGTATTTGTGTGGTCTTATGAAGACATACTAGGCTGGACCCATCAATCATAGTCTATAAACTACCTACTTGGGAAGACAATAAGCCTAAAAGATAGAAGCTTAGATGTTTTCAACTCGAAATCTTGCTAAAAATAGAAGAGGAAGTTAAAAAGTTCTTAAAGGTAAGACTCATTGAGGTATTGGATTACCCTGAATGGGCAGTGAACACGATGCCAATTTTGAAGAAAAATGGAAAAGTACGGATAAGTGTAGATTTTCAAGATTTAAACCAAGTTACTCCCAAAGATAATTTCCTACCACCTTGCATAGATGTTTTGGTAGATAATGTCACTCGAAGCCACTTGTTCTCCTTTATGGATAGCTTTTTAGGATACAATCAAATAAAAATGGCTGAAGAAGACAAAGCCAAAACTACTTTTATCATGACATGGGAGACCTTTTGCTATAAGATGATGCCCTCCAATCTCAAAAATGCTAAGGCAACCTACCAAAGGGCAATGGTGACTCTTATGCATGATTTAATGTGCAAAGAAGTTGAAGTATACGTAGACGACATGATCACCAAATCCCAAGAAAATGAGGATCATGTGAAAGTATACATGTAAGGTCATATTAGGGAAGTTGCTGGGATTCATAATCAGCTAGAATGGCATTAAAGTTGATCTAGATAATGTGAATGCGATTCTAAAGCTGCCTTCTTCATACACACTTAAGGAAGTTAGAGGCTTGCTAAGACAACTAAATTATATCACTCAATACATATCACAACTCATGGTTAAGTGACACCCTTTGTTTAGATTATTAAGGAAGAATGCCCCTTTGAATTGGAATGAAGAATGTAAAGAAGCTTTTCGTAAGATTAAGGAATACCTCATGAATCCTCCCATTCTAGTTACCCCAAAACCATGTTAACCATTGTTTTTATATCTCACTATCCTCTAGGAGTCTATGGGATGTATGTTGGAGCAGAAAGATGAAGAAAGAAGAGAAAGAGTCATTTACTACCTGAGTAATAAATTCGCCGAAGGAGAGCAGAAGTACTCTAACATTGAAAGGACTTATTGTACCTTGGTGTAAGTGATGCACTGACTTAGGCAATATACCTTATACTACATAATAGAGTTGTTTTCTAGACATGATCCCCTCAAGGACTTAGTTGAGAAACCAACACTAATTAGAAGAGTCTCTATTAGCAAATGATGCTATCTAAGTTCAACATAACTTATGTGAACCAATATTCTATCAAAGGGAAAACCTTGGTAGATTAGTAAGCTAACACCCCATAGAAGAGGTGTCTAAGGATAGGGAAGTTCGGAACCTAAATGAAAGTATCCTAGTGACAAAACACAACTGTCACATTCTAGCTTAGCACAGGATATACTACCACATAAGAATACCTATTAGAAACTTAATTCAACTAGTTCATTCATTAAAAGATTACTTTATTTATGTGATAATAGGAGTGATACAATAGAGTTTAGCTAGATATTTAGTTACAACTTATATGTACAGCATAATATTAACGTTAAAACATGAACCATTTGTTCTTTTTAAATAGTAGGGCTTCTGACTTAGTGCAGGTTCCATCCCAAAAGTTGTTGACTCTAAGTAATGCTCTTAGAAAAAACCACTCCTACACATCGCACCTACACCTACCCTACCCCCTTCCCCTCTCTCTCCTCCCAATGTTAGGCCCTTCAAGATCCTACTAACCTGAGAATAAAACATTTTATCCTCTCAGCCACTAAAGTTGAGTGATAGTGGATAACAAATAACATAATATAAATAATATCATAACTTAAACATTTTAATCATAACTTGGAGGTTTAGCATCATACATATGTCAACCTAACCAGGCATTTATTGCTAGCAATGTAGTATGCTATGCTCATGCACATAGCATGCATCAATACTGATATCTTATGCCCTTCCAATATACTCATCCAAGTAGTTGATATACTCGAGCATCTGGATATAACGTCTATGAACCTAAAGGAAACAAGGCAATAAGGAGTTGCTTGGGAGTAAGACCACCAACTTTGTATTTACCAAATCCGATCATAAAGAGTCGCCTGCTTATGCCTAGAGGCAACAAGGAGTTGCTTGGGAGTAAGACCCCCAACTTTGCTTAACTAAATTAAACTACATAGTGTAGTCTACCAATCAAACTACCAAAGTAGTTAGGTTGCTCAAGCAATGAGAATCTATATCCTTCCAAAAATTAAGGTTATAAAGCCATGGTTTTTCATGATCACTTGGAAGTCTTATTTTGAAAATTCTATCCAATAGTCCCTTTTTATGACATGCTATGCAGTAATAACTCAAGTATACCATTCAGCACAATCAGTATTTAAGTTTTATTCAACCTAGCTATCTAAGTTTAGTTTTTGAACTCTCCCTATTGGAAATCTAATATCTCACTTAAGGTTCACATAGGTGAACACCTAGAAGATTGGATTAGTAATCACTAAACTCTCTAAGTTAGTACAATCATTTGCAAACACCACATCAACACCCAACATAGCAATATAATAGTTTAACTAAGATATAATTACTATCATTCAAAATCACCACATCAACATCCATTATATTAGAAGATCAATTAACCTAAGATATAGCCATATTCAATTAATACAACATCAAACAATAAGCAGTGTTATGAATAACAATATATTTATTCCCAACATAGGTTAGATCCACTTACCTAAGCTTAATAGTACTGCAAAATTCTAAACTTCATGACGTGGTCCTTCCTTACTTATCACACCTAGAAAAATATAAACACAGTCTCCAAGTCAACTACAAGTCGCACTCAGACTCTTAAAAACTTTGACTACCTTATTTTTAAACTTCAATTGTGCGTATCTTACTCGTTTCTCTTCTGATTTCAATAAAATTTATATCATCATAATCATTATTTCATGTACTATTAATATATCCTAAAAAGCAAGCCTAGTCAATATGGTTACAAGCTCAAAAATACTCTTTCTCGCTACCGACTCAATTATATATTATCATAACTTCATAATTAACCTAAATAAGCTTTAGTTCTAAACTAAAAACCTAAAAATCATACTTTTCAAACTTAAACAACAGCTATTTTATACCTAAAATACTAATCTTACATTATCTTATCAATCATCATACTAGTACTATTTATTATTTTACATGTTAGGTCAACATATAAGCTTATATTAGGAAAATATGTAATAAATAGCATGTGAACCCAATTACTTGCATGAAAAATCATATAAACTCACAAAAATAGGTAGTTTAATTATTGACCATCAATTACATTAAACTGGCTATTATCTACTTTTACTAAAATAGCGGTTTTAGCTTGAAATTACGGAAAATAAACAAATTTAATTGCTAGATAAAAATCAAGTTCTCTAACCATCATTGTAAACTTTTAGAAGTTAGAATATGCAAGGCTCATTCATTAATTTGTTTCAAAAACTAATTATTCTAAAAAAACACAAAAATTGCCAATTTTAATCAAAATAAATCTAATAAATAGTAAACACAATTAATTTCAAAAATTATTGTGACCAAAATTAAATACATATATCAAGCATTTTATGTACAAAAATTGAGCATGAAACAACATCATCTAATAATTCTAAAAATTAAATTAGAATTCCCCCAATAGGGCATTTTCATATAGACCCTATATTTCCGCTTAATATTTAATTAGAACAAAATTATTAAATTAATATATATTAAAAATAACCCTAGAAAACCAAATTTTATAATTAAATAAGACTATTTGACATTTTTAGAAATTATTGCAAGTTTCAGCTGGAATTTTGGTCTACCTGAACTGACTGCCTCCAACCCCCCTTTAGCCACTACACCCTATCAAAACAACTAGCTGTACCACCCTTTATTAGACCCCCAAGCTGCTCCAAGTTAAGTTGTGGTTTGGTATACAAATTGCCTTAGAATAGCTCCAACCCTATGTTTTGTTCCATTTTTATTTATTTTTTCTAATTTTTATAAAATGTGTTCTTGTATTTTCAGAGTCCCAAAATGTTGCAAATGAGGATTTAGGTCTTATTTATAGGTTTTCAAGTTGATTTGATATAATAAAAATTGGATATGTTTATGCCATGTCATTTTTTTCTATTTTCCTAAGTGCCCCCTAATGCCATGTGTCATCCTCTTGTTATTTAAGTGTTGACTCATTACTCCAAACAATTCTTAGGCTACCACATTATTTGATGACTCACTAAACCATTTTTTAAATTAATTTTCCATTATTTATATTAATTTACCTTAGTTTTATAATTTATTATTATATGTACATATTTAATACATATAATACATATCATGTGTAAACACATCTATATCATATATAATTCAACTTCAGTCATTAATTTTATAAGTTAATAACTTATTTCTAATATTTTGCTATATGTAAAAGCACGAATTTAACATTTTTTATAATCATCTCTTTTATTAATAAATTAATTTTTTAATTAATTCTTTTATAGAGCTTATCTTGAGAAATTGACTTCACTAAGATACTTCTTTTAATTTTTTTTAGCTTTACTGTAAAGTTTGAATTAAAACGGATAATATTGCTCGATGCCCTAAATTTAGGGGCTCGTAATCTAAGGTTATATATTAGGTTGAAATCCTAGGATATTACATCTTACCCCCTTACAAAAAGTTTCATCCTTGAAACTTCCACAATTTAGGACTTTCAAATTCAACCTTATCACTATGCTTCTACTATGTAACTCTGATTCCTACATCACAATCATCAACTATTGTTAAAGGGTGAAATCCTTCAATACCGAATTATATGTCTTGACCTCATGTTTATCAACTCATTAACTTTCTGTTTTGACTTATAGATCTTATTAGTCTCTTCATCTTATGTTTCTAACTTTTACTATATAAGCTTAATATAATTAGTCTTGTTTCACTCCTCCTTTTTATTCAAGTTATCTTTCCAAAGCAATTAGTCCATTACTGTAACTTTGTTAGGTTCTTATCTAAATACCACAACAATCATATTACTATCTATGATTTTATGCCTTACCATTACTCATATCGAACTAGCATGTTCCTATACTATTCCTTTATCACCATCCAAACTAGTATTTCCACTCAATTCTCATTTCATTCCTTCAGTTAGTTTAGACTCTTGTATTACTTAGCCTTATAGAAATTATAGTCATCCCTTGCCTTAATTCAATATCTATCCCACAACTTGTCAACATATCTTTTCACCTCATCCTTATCACCTATGCATTGTCTAAGTCCCAATTTCCACTTAAGATGAACATAATAAATTTAATTTTCTTCACATCTATAGGTTTTATACCACAGTCATTGCTTAATAGTCACAGTTAAGATCTTGGGTACTTCCCTTAGTTAACAGATACATTAGCAAGAATGAGTTTGGCAAATCTGAACTTTCCACCAATGTATACACCAAGAAGGTAAAGAATGGCTTAAACCAAGTGGACTCGACTGGATTTAACATAAATTGACACAACTCTTGACAAAGAAGACTCACAAAGACACTAGACACTTTTCTAGCTAACAATTGATGTGATAGGACTCACAAGGACATGAAATTTTCTCATGCAGGACACAAGAGTCATAACAAACATGAGTTATTTTGACAGAAGAGTCATAAAAGTGATAAATTTGCCATTCTCTTCTTGGTTATCACATACGCTAAGAGGTACACGAAAGGTATGCATCTCATAGTGTTATAATTGTATATCTTATTAACTTCACATACTTTATCTTCATTTAACTCCTTAATCTCATAATTATCTATTACCTCGTGAATCACAATCTCATTCTATTCAAGATCAATCTCTAAATTAGTCTCCAATTATACTTCTAATAAAAAAATTTTGATTTATTCTCAAAACTCACTCCTGATCATCCACCTTCGACATTTCTTATTATTCCACTCATTCTAATAACAACTTTAGCCTGCCTCACTATAGCATGCTTGTCATCCTTAAGATTTGCTCCCAAATGGCTACTTTCAACTCCTCATCTACAAGTTCTTTTTCTTCTGACAACTTCTCTCAACACTTAGGTTTTCTATAAATCTTCTACGATTCCCTTCTCATCAAGCTACTTAAATGCTACTATCATTTCCTCACAATCAACATTTGTTCGATGCTTAACTCTAGTATTACATCAAATTCTTTTATATCTAGGATAACCAACTCTATAATCATCTTGTGGGTATATAGATTCACATTCCCTATCCTTCAATTTATGTTGAACCGCTTATTCTCCTTTAGGAGGGGTTGTAACTATTAACTCATAATCTAAGATCTTTATACAAGGTTTATTTCTATGAATGTACCCTTTTTGAAATACATAAGTGAGTTACCCCAGTATCACATATAGTATGGCCTTAACTATCTCCTATACATACTAGTCCTAAAACAATTTATGATAATTATGTTACTACTTTCATATATTTCTTATTTATAAACTATTAGCTACTAGGTACACATACACTCTAAGTAATCAAGTTCAAAGGTCATACAATCTTGTTTCATTAAACAGCATAAGCGTATACTGTACCTTATTCCTTGGGCTTGGTTCCTCCCCTCTAGTTCATTTAATCCTATTACCTAATCCTAATCTACTAGCTTAGTTTTGTTGCTAAACCAGTCTCTCCTGTTGTTGTCCTACATAATGTCGAGCAATATGCCCTTACTGATGGCATCGATAATATTATATACCTCTTGAATTAGGATTTTCACAATGCTTAGTTATATGCCTAAGTTCACTATGCCTATAACATTTCCCTCTCAATTTTAACCATTCCCAAGCTCAATGCTCACCACTACACTTCCAATAAGGATGTATTTTTTGTAAGGGCCTTCTACTTCCCCTTGCAAATAGAATGAACTTCTTTCCTCTAGTTAAATTACTTTTGCTGCTTGTACCAACATCCATCTTCCTTTTCTTATTCTCAATCTCATCTATGGCCCATCAAAGATTACAAACTTATTCAATCAAACAAGTTACATTGACAACATGAGTATATCTTTCTACCCTACTCCTCTTCAGCTCTACTTAGTAATAAAGATCAAGCTTAGCCTTAAACTATTAACTTTAGGAACACCATTGTTCCATATAGTTTCAAGAGAAAAATTCAATAACCTATCGAATTCCCTCTCATACTCTTTAATTATCCTACCCCACTACTTTAGCTTATAGTATTCTTCATAAATTTGTTCTCTCATACACTTAGGAAAACAGTGTTCTGAAAAAGGATTTCTAAATGTAGCCTAACCAATAGGCTCTAGTAAATTTTGTCTCTTTCCTTACCATCGATTATCTGTACCTCCATCTAATAGAGTAGCAGCTATCCTAACTTTCTTATTTTCCTCAACCCTATGAACTTCAAAGGCTTTCTCCAATAAATCAATCCATTCTTCTACCACCAAAGGGTTAGTGTTGTTTTTGTTAAATGGTTTCACTGTTTGTTGCATGTAAGCTAACTTATTTCCATCTCTATCAACTCTTGCTAATGTAGTTGTAAACTGATGTGTCAATTCCTCCATATGTCATGGTTACTCAATGTTAAGTTGAGGTTATTGTAGTAATTCCTCTCCTTGCTCCTTAAGTATCCAATTCATTAGTGATCTTCTATGTCTCCTATGAATCACTTTTCTAACTAAACATCTCATAAGATTCTATTAATAACTACTATAGCCATTTTACTAAACGATGACTCTTTATTACCTAACTACCCTGCATATCTCCACATACTTAAAGGTTATAGTCCCTAATAGGAATCAACTCCTCTAGCTAATCACACTCAACCGAAATAAAGGACTCTAAAGACTTACATGAAGGATACTAGCTCAAAGTCTCATCTAAGAAGAGGATTCCTATCTCAATCGCCATCTTTCACTTTACTGTTGACTTAAGCACCGAGCTCATATAAGTACTATAGCTTCTAAGTAACTGAGCATACAAGTCGAACTGCCGAGCAGCAATACCATGACCCAAAAAGCATCTAAGTAAACCAACCTCAAATTTTTGTCCCAGTTGAGCTCCCAAACTGACCAACATCTGAACCCAATCCAAATTGAACTATAAGATACCCAACTTGAAGGGAACCTAAACATCCTTAATTGACTAAGCTCCGACTTAAACCAAATTAGATTGACTCTAACTATAGACTCTTTTCTTCATTTCATCAGAATTGTAGTATATTCCAAATCGCCAACCACCATGCAATACGTGTCTTTTAGCTCAACATTCCAAAAAGATTCCTTACTCTATCCATTTATCTTTTTTACCCTTTTATAGTATATTTCATGTAATTCAAATTGTAAATTACCCTTTTTGTCTTTTCCATATATGCTTGTGATCTTAGTAGGGCTAGTATATAAACCCCATTTGTTTATATATAGACATCATTTTATACATTATTAGATTAATACAAGTTTCCATGGGAGTAACCCCAATTCTTATTTTTCATTAACTCTTATCTATTCTCTTTAGCAAGGAGGAGTAGCAAATAACCCTATAGTTTAGACTGATAAGTCACATTTGGTGAATTGTAGGCTAAATAGGCTTGATTAATGTATCATATCCAGTTAGTAGCTGCATAGATTTTTGCTAGTCTTCTTTATTTTCATTCAAACTCTTTCTATTATAGGTTTCTCCATATGTATAACCTCAAAGATGCATCAGTTCCTTATTAATGCTCAGATACCATCTAAAGGATGTTACATCCTAGCTTAGCATAAGACGCACCATCACATAGAATACGTATTAAAAATTTAATTTAACCTAATTATTCATCAAAACACAACTTTATTTATGTGATATAGAGTTCACTTGGATATTTGGTTACAACTTATAAGTACAGCATAATATCTACATCAAAAGATGAACTATTTTTTCTTTTTAAATAGTAAGGCTTCTGACTTAGTGTAGGTTCCATCCCAAAAGTTGTTGACTTTGGCTAATGCTCTCATAATACATCCCTAACCCCCTAGTATTGGGCCCTTCAAGATCCTACCAACTTGGAGATAAAACATTTTATCCTCTCAACTACTAAAACTTAGCGATAGTGGATAACAAACAATATAATATAGATAATATCACAACTTAAACATTTCAATCATAACTAGTAGGGTTAGCTTTACACATATGTTAGCCTAACTAGCCATTTATTGCTAACAATTCAACATACCATGCTCATACACGTAGCATGCATCAATACCGATAGCCAATGCCCTTCCAATATATTTATTTAGTTAGTTAAAATACCCGGGCATCTGGATATAATGTTCAAGAAACTAGAATCAATATGGAGCATCTTAGGAGTAGGAATCTCCAACTTTGTATTTACCAAATCCTACCATAATGAGTCGTCAGCCTATGCCTGAGGCAAGAAGGAGCTACTTAGGAGTAAGACCCTCAACTTTGTTTTTCCAAATTAGACTATATAGTGTAGTCTACCAAACTAGTCAGGTTGCTTGGGTTATGAGAATCTATATGCTTCCAAAAAATTGAGTTCATAAAGCCATGGTTTTTCTTGATCATTTAGAAGCTTCATTTTAAAAATTCTAACCCATAGGTCCCTTTTTATACATGCCATGCCATGCTTGTGAGCCCCTAAACCTATATTTAGGGTAATCATACCTTGATTTAAGGTCTTTAAAAAAACTTAGCCGATTGAGCTATGACTTTATTACTAGAATAGAAAAGTTAATTGAATGACCTAGTAATGTTGGATTATAAAAATAATGACTTAAAATTCCAATTTCAACCTTAGAAATATAGTTATATAATGTAGTGAAAAACTCGTTGGAACCTCTAAAATCGAGTTTAAAATACAACGAGGACTTAGAGATAAATTAATTAACCTACAGAAGGAAATAATATAACATAATATACTATATGAATATAATTATACCTATAAATTAACTTAAAATTATATAATTATATATAATAAGTAGTAAATTCACAAAATTTAATAGAAAATATATATTAAAAATAAAAGAGATTATAGAAACACCACAATATAAGTATGTTTACATATTACAAGCAACAATTACATAAAATATATATCCGTATATAAATAAAATTACCAAATATTATATAATATACATAAAAATAATCACGTTTTACCTAAAACTTCACCAAAACATATCCAAAAGTTTGATGAATTATGGATATCAACCATGTCAACCTATAAACACATTAAATTGATGAATCAAAAAGCAATTGAAGGACCAAAAGCCACCTCATGCTTAGAAATTGAAGAAAAAGTAAAGGAAAAAAAAAGGAAGAAAAATCTAACCACCCCAATTCAGTATAAGTAGGCCTTAGGATGACAAATTAAACACTTTAGAACTTAGGACTTCTAAAGAAAAATTCGTGAAAAAATTTTAGAAAATAGGAAAACAAATAGAAAAACATAGTAACCTACTAAGCTTACACAATTCCCCGGACCAACTAATGACCTGCTGTTAAGCCTTGCCACCATCATGTAGAGCCACCAACATACCACCTTTCCATCAACCCTCCATCAGTCAATGATGGCTAGAGCACCGATGAATAAGTTGGTCAAATTTCTACCCTATTTTTACTTTAATCGCTCAAAATATTAAATTAATTTAGAAAATAATGAGAAAATTTATTTCTAAGTTACTTTAGATATACTTTCATGTTGTAAATTTATTTTTTTTTAAATTATGAAAATTTTATATATTTGATTAACAAAGTTACTATTCATAAGAAATTTCAAATTCAAAATAAATATATTAAATGATGATGTTTTGAGTTAAGAATTTTTCTATACAGTACATATTATACCTAGTTAATTGCTATGTAGCTTGATTTTCAATTCAAGTATGTTTAGTATTTATTGTATTATTTTACCCTAAAAACAGTTAAAAATAAGGAAAATTATCAGCTAAATTGATTTTTGCAAAATTAATTGTTGAAATTGATATCCACTGATTTTGGAAGCTTTATAATAACGTCAAGACATGTTAAAAAAATTTTGTACAGAAATGATAATATTTGTGTAATTAAACATAAGTTAAGGTCAACACGTAATTACGAGTATACAGGTGATAAACCTGGTAGTATGAAAACACTTGCTGACTAAATTCCCTATATTTTTATGAGTTTATAAAAATGTTCATAAAATTATTTAGTTACTTGAGCTATTTATTATGAATTTTAGTGGTAAAATAACTTAATTTACTAACTAGGATATGTTATTTAGTAACATTAGGCTAAATTATGATAAAAATTCGAATGGAACCTATAGATAACTCTATTGGTCAAATTTGGTTAGGGTGAATTCCCATCATATTTTGTGATAATTACATGACCCAAGCTATAATATACACATGTTAAGGTTAGATATTACATATATTATTAAGTTATGCTAGTAAATTATATAAAATATAGCCTATTTATATAATATGAACATAATATGATAAGGCTTGTTATAAGAGCATATAAGTATATTAGAAAATAAAAATAGCCTTTATAAGTCGTCTCTCGAGATTGAACTCGTAGTATGTATTATCAAGTTCGTACGAATCTAATGACAGTACTTTTACTAAAATTAGATAATCCTAGGTAATATAACCAATACTTCTATAATATTATAAAAAAATTTGCGTACTATGATAACCTTATTAGAAATCAAAAAGTAACGTGACTAAGTAAAAATACATTTCGATAAGATCAAAACAATATATTATAAATAATAATATAACTACGTATATTATTAACTCTCACTAACATAATATAATTTATATAATAGAACTATAATAAATATATATTTAAATAAAATTATATCCATCATATAAGAATAATAATATAAATTAAATTTAAATATTTATTTTTGTATATAACTTCATGGTGATATAAAGAGTAAATAAAACTTGTAACTTTTATGAAAACTAAATATGAGTTTTGGTATACATATAGGGTCTCCAAGTGAGCAAAACATCAATGATACAAGCTTATTGTAGTGAGCGTCAATACAGGTAAGTTGGGACTACAGTTTTATCGCTTGTTGATATACTATATCAAAGTATCTTGAGGCTCAAGAGTACTTTTGCTTATGGTTATAAATTTGCTATCTTTGCACTTATCATATGTGTGATTGGTATTATGTTTGTAACAAAAGTTGAACTCCTAAGCATATTGTTCAACATGATTCTATAGTTTTGTATTGAGTGAACTAGTTTGGCTAGCCCTAAATGGAAATAATAGTGATATAACCGCTAACGTAACTGGACGTGCATAGCAATCGTTAGGGGAACAATTAGCAGTATTTGACCAAATACTTACTCCCTTCAATAAAGATAGTTAAAATGGTCATTTCCTCTTCCTTAATTGAACTACGTAATATGGGAGGAAGTCATGGCAAGGGGAAGGGCTATAGTTCGAAGGTAGCCACGGGAGAAGGATACTTTCCATTGCACAAGCCTAGGTTTGGTATAATTTTGAGTCATGGTAAACTCCTCAATTCGAGTTAGAGCACATATAATTTCTTTCACCTCACAATAGAGCAAATAATATTGTTTGATGTTTCAAGTAATTAATTGCATAGCATTGCATTTTATTATAATTAATAACCTTGTTTGTAATTGTATGGTACTCTTTTGACTCTATCCTACTTACTAAGCTAGTTGTTCTTACATCCCTATAGACTCTTTTATAAGTAATGAGTGAAAGTTTAAGTTGTATAGATATCACCACTCCTAGGTTAATGTGTAGTTAGTTGGGAAAGAAAGGAAAGGAGAATCCAATGAATCTGGACTTTTAGACTTTTCTTTTTGGTTTTGAGGAAACTAACTAGGAATCCTTATGATGCCTACTAGTTTCCTATCTTATTGTAAATAGACTTCAAGACCTATGGTTTTATTAAATTCTTGATGTAAATTATAACTCCATGTTTAGAATTACTTATATAAGTACTATTGTATTATCGAACAACAGGTTGCATTAAATAGGTATTTTGAAAAGCTATACCACAAATTTGATTATTGATTGGAGTGAAACTAGATACTTCATGCAAGTTAAATCATATACACCTTGTATAGACTATATCTATGATACCAACTATGAGGTCAGCTTCTATTTTAGATTAATTTATATGATGAGATTGTTACGACTTCTCATGTTTGAGGCATAACAGTTCTGAGTTAATAGTAGAGCATGGTTGTAAAAGAACCAAGCTTTAAAGCATCTAATTAAAATGAGTAGACAATAGACTCACTAAAAGTGGAGTTAATAATGGGATGTAAAGGATTTAGATTTATATGATTATATATATAACTTATGAATGCAAAAAGGTTTATAAATTAACTTCTAACTTGATTTTTTTCAAATATGTAGGAATGGTCTTATACATGTATCGTAGCATTTTGAATGGAAAGGAGATGAAACACCTATTGAATATAGAATTCGATTGCAAAAGTTATTACTAAATATGGCTAATTGGAGGGTGTTTTATACCTTCAATGAATATAGAATTCGATTGCAAAAGTTATTACTAAATATGGCTAATTAGAGGGTGTTTTATATCTTCAATGAGATCATTGCGAATTATAGGAATGGAATGTCTTTTAGTATGCAGGATGATTGGAGGATAATGAAAAATGAATTAGGACCTACATATAATGAGTACACTGCCATAGCTGCTTATTAGAAGAAGTACTTGTAGGAAAAAGGGATTTTATCTACAATGATTTCTATATTACGTTTACTTACTATTGTAGAGGCAAATAAGAATTACCCCCAAGGTTTTGATCAAGTACCTCTAGGTATCCCACATATCCTTAAAAATTATCTCCTTAGTATGGTCGACTGGTTTCCTAGATATCCTATAGTTGAGACTATAGATATAGAAGTACCACTGCAATCTCAAAAACTCGAACCCCCTATGATGTCACTTGGGAATCCACCTTAGAATGCTCTACCAAATGTAAAGTTTGATAATGATGAGGATTTAAAAGAGGAATTTAAGGTAGAGGCTAAAGTAAAAGTTATTCCTAAAGGTGAAGCACAGGATAGTAAGAGTGAAGTGCAAGTAGTAATTATGATAACAGACACCCCTCTAGCATGGTAATAAGTTTAGATTTTGAGGAGGATAGAGAGGATAACTGGTTTCCCCTAGAAGATGAAATAGCTTCGAAAGAATTGAATAATTGAAAGAGTGAGAAGATGGTGACAAGATATGTTTAGGGCTTTTGATATCACCTAACTTAGTTTTTTTAATGTACTTAGGTCCTTTTGTGACATTTGATGTGCTTTTAACCTTTTAAATGTAACTTTTGTACTTTTGATGTTTTGGTTACAAAAAATGTAAATCATGTAAATAGACTCTTGCATAGATGAAAGTAATGTAAATGAATTGATGTAATCTTTTAAATGTAAAGTTCCAGTTGTTCTATGTACTAATGTAAAGGAAATATAATTATGAAAGAGTGCAACATATCTTTATTTCCCAGTATTTGTATGAGGTATAAGTGTGAGTAGTGATGATAGGGAATGGAGCAAAATGATGATATGATATTACAAGTGAAGTCTATATGAGCTCATGATGTATAGGTGTATTTGATCACATTATGTGATGTGTAACAAGTGATGTATGAATATCATTGCTCTATACACAAGGATGAAATATTATAAGTCTTATGTTAATTGAAATCCTTATTGAGGAATTTATAATTTTATATTACATTTATAGAGAATAATTGATCTATATGTGAATGTTAGTTATTTAGATCATATACTAACTTCCATTACACATATTAGAAGTACAGGGTTGATAGTTAGTGATTGTGAATCTAATTATGGTAGAGGAGGCAAATAGAAATGGAAATGGTCGACATGGGGAAGTAGTACCACCTCTTAACCATCCTAATCTACTAGAACCACCTAGAAATGATGTACCATGATCAACTCCAAACACGCTGGACCCAACTCACTTTAGACAAATGTTAGCTAATATGAATGCCATGATCTAACAGTAGGTGGCTTTAATCAACATCTAATCACAAGTGGAAATGTGGTAAACCAAAGGCTACTAGAGGCTAAACCCTTAGGAATTTGACCTCAAGAAGTTAGTCGACTTCCTGAGTTTATGAAGGCAAACTAGTATTTTAAAGGAGAAATGGGTAAGCTTACCTTAACCAATGATTAGGCAGCATAGATTGACCAAAGTTCTGAGGTATTTAAAATTTCAGATAACAAAAAAAGTCTCTTATGGTACTTTTTTGTTAAACATGGGAGCTCGAGTCTAGCAGGACTCAATAGCATGGACAATTACTGGCTCCATTACATGGTAAGTATTTTGAGAGACATTTAAAGGGGATTACTTTCCTGTAGATGTACAAAATCAGATGACTCGGCAGTTGATGGAGACAAAGAAGGGCATCGTGAGTGTAGCTCAATACAAGAGCAAAATTAAATGGGTTGTTGCAATATGCACCTAAGTCATATAAAGATAATTAGATACCGAAGAAGGATCTTTTCCTTAACAGGTTTGATTCAATGATGCAATGTAACTTAACAGATTATGGATTTACCACTTATCATTAGATTGTAGATAAGGCATGTTAACTAGAGAATAATCAACTGACCATGCAAAATGAGTGGAGTAAGAAACTGAAGGCAGTTAATCGATATAGACCTATCTTTAAGAGGACATTCCCAAGTGCCAATAGTAGCTCGGGTCGAAATGGAAAGAAGTTGGCAACTATAACTAGTGGTCCTGCATCAAACAAGATAGGATATAGATTCTATGATGAGGCAAGGAATGTGAGATGCTGGAATTGTGGAGCACAGCATTTTTTCGTAATGTCCTTAGTTCAAAGGCGAATGTTTTCTATATCGTGATCCAAATCATGTGTCGAGAGAATGTATAAATATGAAAGCAATGAGTGTTATAAGTGTGGAATGTCAAGACACTTTGAAGATATTGTGGTTAGGTAGGACAAAAGAATAAGAAATCTAAAGAAGTAAAGACGACTATTGTACCAACTCAAGTATTTGCAATCAAGGGTACAAAAGAGGATACTAAGGATTTTGATAAATGGATAGAGGAATACTTCCATTGCAGCTTGGATGATGAAATGGATATTGATAGAACTAACTAAGGCTTAGTGACAGGTACGTAAACTAACTAGTAACCTTACTAACTCATGAGTTGATTGCAAATATTGTATGTAAGGGAATTGTTAAGAATTATGAAAATACATAACTTAAGTGTAGTATACAAATGGTAGATAACTATAATAACTATAATAGTAATAATTATTTTATGAAACATACTTGTAAATGAGCTAATTGCTTATGCATTATTTGACACTAGAACATCATATTCATTTAGTAGTTAAGAATTTATTGTAGGAAATTAGATTAAGATGGATAAAGTTAAGTCCACTTATAAAATGAGAACATCTACGGGAGAGCAATTGCTAACACGAGAAGTAGTAGATAATGGATAAATTCAAATTTAAGGAAAGGACTTCTTAATAAAATTAATAGTTTAACCAATTAAAGGGTATGATATTATTGTGGGAATAAATTAATTCTCTAAATAAAGAGCCAGAGTAGATTGTCAAAATAAGAATGTAATTTTAGATAAAGGTAAGGTAATATTTCAAGAAAAGACTATAAGTAAAGCCTGAAATTATCAATAATTGAAGTAAGTGAAGAAATGAGTAAGTTTGTTGAAGAATGGCTATTTTCTTGGATATTTGTTGTAGAAGGAAAGTAGGAAACCCCAAAAGTATTGAAAATACCTATAGTAAGTGAATTGCCTAATATCTGCCTAGAAGATTTACTTAGGTTAGCACAACATTAAGAATTATGTTTTACCATGGAGATGGTGCTAGGAATTAAACAGATGTTAAAAGCTTTGTACCGAATGTCATTGATAGATCTTCAAGAGTTAAAGAAACAATTTCGGAGCTATTAGACAAAAGGTTCATTTAACCTAATATGTCTCCTTATGGAACACTAGTGTTATTTGTGAAAAAGAAAGATGGAACCATGATATTGTGTATTAATTATCGGGAGATAAATAAAGTAATGATTAAGAACAAATATCCACTACCTAGAATTGATGATTGTTTGATCAACTAAATGGTGCCATCATATCTCCACAAATTGATTTAAGATCTAAATACCATCAGTTATGAATTAAGATGGAGGATATACCAAAGATGGCTTTTCGATCCAGATACAGGCACTATAAGTTTTTGGTGATATCTTTTGGTCTGATGAATGCACCGGCTGTATTTATGGATTTGATGAATTCGAACTATCAATCTTACTTGGATAAATTTGTAATGGTATTCATTGATGATACTTTAATTTATTCAACAACCGAAAAAGGATCATGTCAATTATTTGCGTTTGGCCTTACAGAAATTGAGAGACAATCAATGGTATGCTAAGTTAAGTAAGTATGATTTCTAACTAGATAAAATCTCATTTTTAGGATGTATATTGTTAGGAAAAGGAATTTCAATAGAACCCAAAAAAGTCAAAGCATTGTTTGAATGGAAATAGCCAACTATGGTAATGGAAGTAAGAGGTTTTCTTGGAATGGCGAGATACTACAAGTGATTTATAAAAGATTTTTATAAAATCAAAGCCTTTAACTCAGCTGATGCAAAAGGATTTTAGATTTGAATTGAGTGATGAATGTGAACAAAGTTTTTAGGAGTCAAAGGATCATTTGATTTCGAAACCAACACTGATTTTATCGTCCTATTATATATATAGTGATACTTCTAGAAACAGATTGAGATGCGTATAGAAGCAAGATAAAAAAGTAGTAGCATATGCATCTAGGAAATTGAGGCCTCACGAGAGGAGATTTAGAGTTGGCAACTATAATATTTGCTTTGAAAATTTAAAGAGATTATCTATATGAACAACATTGCAAGATATATGCAGATCATAATAGTTTGAGGTATTTCTTTACTTAGAAGGAATTGAACTTGAGACAAAGATGTTGGTTAAAATTAATCAAGGATTATGATTTAACTATAAACTATCATCCTAGTAAGGCTAATGTCGTAGCAAATGCATTGAGTTATAAGAACTATGAACAAGTGGCTTCATTACTCATTACTCAACATGAACTAATTAAGGAATTTGAAAAGTTAGAGATTGAATTCAAATGGCATAAGATTAATGTGTAGTTGATGAATTTAGTAGTACAACCAACTCTAATATAGAGAATTCAGCTTCAATAAGATGAGGATCCAAAATTAAAGAAAATTAAGGAAAAGTTGAGTATATGTGATGTACCTAACTTCAAAATTGGTACTAAAAGTGTGTTAAGATATAAGACTAGAGTTTGTATGCGTTGTGACTTAAAGCTGAAGGATTAAATAATGGCTAAAGCACATGACACAAGTTATACATTACATCCTAGTGAAAATAAGATGTACCATGATCTAAAATCAATATTTTTGGTGGAAAGGCATGAAAAAGGATGTAACGTAATTAGCTGGGTGTAAGACATGTCAACAAGTGAGGGTGAAACATTAAAGACCTAGTGGTTTACTACAACCATTAGAAATACCTAAATGAAAGTAGGATCACATTACAATAGATTTTGTAATAGGACTCCCGATGAAAAGATCAGGTCATGATTCAATCTTGGTTATAGTAGACAAGTTAACAAAATGCACTCATTTCTTACCTTATTGGACTAGTGATTCAATGGAGCAGCTAGCACAACTATATATAAGAGAAATTGTTAGATTGCATGGTGTACCAATAAGTATTATATTAGATTAGGATAATCAATTTGTGTTGAAGTTCTAAGAAAGCTTACATCAATCTTTAGGAACTAAGTTGCAATTCAACATAGCCTATCATCCCTAAACAAATGGAAAATTAGAAAGAATTATTCAAATATTTGAAGATATGTTGAGAGGCTATATTTTGGACTTCGATGGTGACTAAGATCAGTATTTACCATTGGTAGAGTTTTCTTATAATAATAGTTATCAAGCAGTGATCTAAATGGCATCATATGAAGCTTTGTGAGGAAGAAAATGTTGATCACCACTATGTTAGGAGAATGATAATACGTGATGATAGGACCTAATATGATCAAACATATGAATGATAAAGTAAAGATAATATGGTAGAGGATAAAAGCAGCACAAGATCAATACAAAGGTAAGGCAGATCTAAAAAGGAAACTTGTATAGTTTGTGATAAAAGATCATGTACATGTTAGGTAAGTCCATTTAAAGATTTAAGTGCTTCGGTACTATGAGAAAACTAAGTCCCCGATACATCAGACCTTTTGAAATCTTAGAAAGAATTGGAAATGTAGCATATCAAATTACTTTACCACAAAGTTTAGCTAGACCATGATATATTCCATGTATCGATGTTATGAAAGTTGTGAAGAACCCAAATGCAATTGTGGAGTTAAAACCAGTAGACTTATAAAAGGATTATACAGTTGAAGAAAATCCAATTACAATCTTAGGGAACTAGATTCAAAAGTTAAGAAATTAGGAAGTTAAATATGTGAAAGTACAATAGGGTAACGATCCAAGAGCAAAACTAACTTGGGAACCAAAGATGGTGAGGAAGAATCGTTACTTGGAGCTCTTCAAAGAAAAAGGTAAGTGATGGTTTTCATCAAAAAATAAGTAGTTATCATGTCTAGAATAAAAGTTTTGAGGACAAAACTTTCTTAAAGGGTAGAAATGTGTGCTCCTAAAATCATATTTAAGGTAACTATACTTGGATTTAGGGTCGTAGGGAAAAACTTAGCCAATTGAGCCCAAATTTTATGATTAGGATAGAAAAGTTAGTTGAAGTGACTTAAGAAAGTTAAATTGTTAAGATATTGACTTAAAATTCTAATTTTAGCCTTAGAAGTATAGTTATATAATATAACAAAAAACATGTCAAAATCTTTAAAATTGAGCTCAAAATGCGACGAAGACTTAGAGATAAGCTAATTAAGCTATAAAAGAAGATAATTTAGCATAATATACTATATGAATATACATGAGTTTTTATGAATATACTTGACATATATAATAATTATACTCATAAATTAACCCAAAATTATATAATCATATATAATAAGTGGTAAATTCACAAAATTTAATAGAAAAATATATATTAAAAATAAAAGACATGATAGAAACATAATTATATGAGTATGTTTACATATTATAAGTATCAATTACATAGGATATATACCTACATAAAAATAAAATTACCAAATATTATATAATATACATAAAAATAATCACATTTTATCTAAAACTTCACTAAAACATTTCCAAATGCTTAAGGAATTCTAGAAATCAACAGTGGCAGCCTACAAACACATCAAATTGATGAATCAAAAAGCAATTAAAGGACCAAAAGCCACCTCGTGCTTGGAAATTGAAGAAAAGGCAAAGGAAAAAAAGAAGAAGAGGAAAAACAGAAGAAAAACCTAATAGACTCTAAAGAAAAATTAACGAAAGAAATTTATAAAATAAGAAAATAAAAAGAAAAATAGAGTAACCTATTGAGTTAGCACGGTTCCTAGACCAACCAATGACCTGTTGTACTACTACATAGAGCCACCAATGCACCATCGTTTCGACAACCCTCTATCTACCAATGGTGACCAAAGCACCAATGAATAATTTGGTCAAATTTTTACCCTATTTTTCCTTTAATTTCTAAAAATATTAACTTAATTTAGAAAATTATAAGAAATTTTATTTCTAGTTTACTTTAGATATGCCTTTTGACTATAATTTTATTTTTGTTAACTCATGAAAATTTTCAAAGTTACCATTCATCCAAAATTTCAAATTGAAAATAAAAATATTAAATGTTCATGTTTTGAGTTGAAAATTTTTTTGTACAATACATGTTGCACCTAGTTAATTACTATGCAGCCCAATTTTGAATTCAAGTATCTTTGGTATTTTATTGTATTTTTTTACCCTAAAAATAGTTAAAAATACGAAAAATTATAAGATAAATTGATTTTCATAAAATTAATTGATGAAATTGATATCTACTGACTTTTAGAGCTTTATAATAATGTACGGACAAGTTAGAAATAATTTTGTATAAAAATGATAAATTTGTTTAATTAAATACAAGTTAGGGGTAAAAACGTAATTATATTTATATAGGTGATGAACTTGATAGCATGAAACCACTTGCTGACTGAATTCTATATATTTTTATGAGTCTATAAAAATTCTTGTGAAATTAATTGGTGACTCGAGCTATTTGTTATGAATTTTAGTGATAGAATAGCTTAATTTACTAACCAAAGTATGTTATTTAGCAATGTTAAGCTAAATTACGAGAAAAATTCGAATGGAACCTATATATAACTATATAGGTTAGATTTAGTAAGGATGAATTTTCATCATATTTTTTTATAGTTACATGCTCGAGCTATGATATATGTATGTTAGGGTTAGATATTACATATATTATTAAGCTATGAGAGTAAATTATATAAAATACAGTCTATTTAAATATATGAATTTAATATGATAAGGCTTGTTATAGGAGCATATAAGTATATTAGAAAATAAAGACAACCTATAGAAGTCATTTCTTAGGATAGAACTCGTAATATGTATCGTCAGGTTTGTATCGTCAAGTTTATATGAACCTATTGACACTACTTTTACTAAAATTGGATAATCTTGAGTAATACAACCAACATTTCTATAATATTATAAAAAATTTACATACTACAATAATCCTATTAAAAATTGAAACATAGTGTAACCAAGTGAAAATATATTTCGATACAATTCAATTGATACATTATAAGTAATAATATAACTACATATTTTATGAATGCTTACTAATTTAATATAATTTATATAATAGAACTATAATAAATGTATATTTAAATAAAATTATATTCCATCATATAACAATAGTAATATAATTTTAATATATATATTTATTTATGTATATAACTTCATGATGATATAAAGAGTAAATAAAACCCTAACATTTTCGTAACTCTTACGAAAACTAGATCTAGGTTTTGGTATACATATAGGGTCTCCAAGTAAGCAAAACGTCGATGGTAGAAGCTTACCATAGTAAGAGTCAATAGAGGTAAGTTGAGATTGTAGCTTTGCTGCTCGTTGAGATACTCTATCATAGTATTTGAAGGCATAAAAGCATTTATGCTTGTAATTGTAAATTAGCTATTTATACGCATACCATGTGTGTGATTGGTATTCTATTTGTAGTAAGAGTTGAACTCCTAGGCATGCTGTTCTACATGATTCTATAATTTTGTATTGTGTAGACTTATCTAGCCATCCCCTAAATGAAACTAATAGTGATCAAACTACTAACATAATTGGACACACATAGCGACCGTTAGTGGAACAATTAGGAGTATCAGACCAAATACTGACTCCCTTCGATGAGGATAGTTGAAATGATCCTTTCCTCATCCTCAATTAAACTACATGTAGGGGAGGAAGTCATGGCAAGGGTAGGGGCTGTAGTTCAAAGATGGTTACAGGAGGAGAATGTTCTCCATTTCATAAGCTTACGTTTTAGTCTGATTTTGAGACATAGTAAACTCCTCAATCTGAGTTAAAGTAAATATAATTTTTTTAACCTTATAATAAACCAAATAACCTTGTGTGATGTTTCAAGTGATTGATTGCATTGTATTGCATTTTATTATAATTAATAACCTTATTTATAATTAAATGGTACTCTTCTGACTTTGTTCCACTTACTAAGCTAATAATTCTCACATCTTTATGGACTCTTTTGTAGATAAAGAGTGAAAGTTCAAGCTGTATAGATATCACCAACCTCAAGTTAGTGTACAATTGGCTAGGAAAGTAAGGAAAGGAGAATATAATGAATCTAAGCTTTGGAACTTTTCTTTTTGGTTTTGAGGAAACTAATTGGGAATCCTTGGGACGCTCACTAGTTTTCTATCTTATTATAAATAGACTTCAAGACCTATGATTTTCGTAAACTCTTAATGTAAATTATAACTCCATGTGTGAAAATATTTTTTTCAGTACTATTGTATTATTAGACAACAGGTTGTCTTGAGTAAGTATTTTGAAAAGCTATACTACAAGTTTGATTATTGATAGGTGTCAAATTAAATACGTCAAGTTGGTTACGTCATATATACCTTGTGTTGATAGTATCTACGATAGCAACTATAAGGATAGCTTATATTTTAGATTAGTTTTACACAGCGAGATTATTACGACTTCTCGTATTCGAAGCATGACAATACTATGCACAAATAACTCAAGTATATCAATCAACACAATTAGTCTTTAAGTTTTATTCAACCTAGCTATCTAAGTTTAGTTTTCGAACACTCTCTAGTGGAAATCTAATATCTCACTTAAGGTTCACTTAACTGAACACCTAAAAGATTTGGTTAGTAATCACTCAACTCTCTAAGTTAGTATAATCATTGATAAACACCACATCAACAACCAAAATAGTAGCATAATAGTTTAATCGAGATATAGTTACCATCATTCAAAATCACTCAATTAGTATCCATTATAGTATCATATTAGTTCATTCAAAATATAGCCATATTTAATCAATAAAGTAATAAATAATACGCAATGTCATATTTATTCTAAGCATGGGTTAGATCCACTTACCTAGGCTCAATAGTAGTGCAAATTCTAAACTTCACGACATGATCCTTCCTCGCTTATCACACCTAGGAAAATATAAACACAACCTCCAAGTCAACTACGGGTCAAACTCAAACTCTTATAAACTTTTACTATCGCATTTTTAAACTTCATTTGTCCATATCTTACTCATCTCTCATTCGATTTTAGTAAACTTTATATTATCACCATCATCATTTCTAATACTATTAATACATCTTAAGAAATAAGATTCATCAATATGGTTACAAGCTCAAAAATACATTTTCTCACTATCAACTCAATAATATGTTACCTTAACTTCGTAATTAACCAGAACAAGCTTCAATTCTAAACTAAAAACCCTAAAAATCATACTTTTTAAACTTAACCACCATCTATTTTATACCTAAAACACTAATCTTACATTATCTTATCAATTATCACAATAGTACTATTTATTATTTTACATATTAGGTCAATATGTAAGCTTATATTAGGAAAATATGTAATAAATAGTATGTGGGCCCAATTAATTTCACAAAAAATTATATAGACTCAAAAAGGTAGGTAGTTTAATTATTGACCATTAATTACACTAAATTGGCTATTATCTATTTTTACTAAAATAGTAGTTTTAGCTCAAAATTATGAAAAATTAGGAAAAATAAACAAATTTAATTACAAGATAAAAATCAAGTACTCCAAACGTCATTATAAACTTTCAAAAGTTAGAATATATAGGGCTCATTCATTGATTTTATCAAAAACTAATTATTCTAACAAAACAGCAAAATTACCAATTTTATTCAAAATAAATATAATAAATAGTAAACATGCTTAATTGCAAAAATTCTTGTTACCACAATTAAATAAATATATTAAGCATATTATTTACAAAAATTGAGCTTGAAACAACATTATCTAATATATCTAAAAATTAAATTAAAATTCACCCAAACAGGGCATTTTCTTAAGGACCCTATATTTCCGCTTAATATTTAATTAAGAAAAAATTAATAAATTGATCTACACTAAAAATAAGCCTAGAAAACCAAATTTCTTATTTTAAATAAGATTATTTAATTTTTTTTAGAAATTAATGTAAGTTTCAACCAGAATTTTGATTCACTTGAACCGGTCGCCTTTAGCCATTGCATCCTATTGAAACAACTAGTCACACCACCTTCTATTAGACCCCTAAGCCGCTCCAAGTCAAGTTGTGGTTTGGTATATAAACCACTCAAGAATAGCTCCAATTGTATTTTTTGTTCAATTTTTATTTTATTTTTTTTCTAATTTTCCTAAATTGTGCTCTTGTAATTTCATAGTCCTAAAATGTTGCAAATGAGGGTTGTGGTCCTATTTATAGGTTTTAAGTTGATTTGATTTAATAAAAATTCGACATATGTATACCATATGTCATTTTTTCCATTTTCCTAAGTGTCCCCTAATGCTATTTGTCATCCTCTTGTTATTTAGGTGTTAACTCATCACTCTAAACAATTCTTAAGCTACCACATCATTTGATGACTCACCAAACCATTTTTTAATTAATTTTTCATTATTTTATATTAATTTACCTTATTTTTATAATTTATTACATGTATATTTTAATACATATAATGCATATCATATGTAAATACATGTATATCATATATAATTCAACTTCAGTTATTAATTTTATAAGTTAAATAACTAATCTGTAATATCTTCTAATAACTACAACTTGAATTCATGTTTTCAATAATTATCGGTTTTATCGGTAAATTGACATTTTTTAAAATTAATTCTTTTATATAACTTATTTTGAGAAACTTTGGTAAGATACTTCTTCTAACTTTTCTAGCCTTATTATAAAGTTTAAACCAAAACAGATAATGTAGCTTGACACCTTAAATTTAAGGGCTCAGAATCTCAATTTATCGTATTAGCTTAAAATCCTAAGGTATAACATCCTACCTGAACCTCCTTAAATGAAAATATATTTTGATGGAGTAGCCAATGTCTAAAGCTGTGGGATGGGGGCAACACTAATATCCCTTAAAGGAAGCTAATTCCCTATAGCAACTAGGCTTACATTTTCCTACACCAACAATATTATAAAGTATAAAGCTTACATCTTAGGTTGTAGGGTAGCTTCAGATATGGGGTTCCATAAGTTGGAGGTGTATTAGGATTCCTCTCTAATCATTCTTTAAACAACTGATGAATACAAAATGAAATATCCAAAATTAGTACCTTACCATTAGTACCTTGCTAAGTTAGAAGAGAAGTTTAAAAACATCTCCTTCACACACATATCAAGAACTCAAAGGCAATTCATGGATGCCCTTACTACACTAGCGTCCATGGTTTAGGTGTTAGGTGGGATGGAAGTACAACTATTTAAAATTAGGGTGGAAGATAAGCCAACTTTTTGCTTGGTAATCGAAGCAACCAAATATAAGAAGCATTGGTTCCATGATATTGAGACTTTTCTTAAAACTGGCACATAACTAGAAGGGGTAAGTAAGAAGGATCAAAAGACATTGAAGGCGTTAGTAGGCCACTTTTTGCTTAGTGGTGCTATGCTATATCGATGATCATTTGACACCATGTTATCAAAATGCGTAGATAAGGAAAAGGTAGATATTCTAATGGAGGTACATGAAGCAACATGTGGTCTGCATATGAATGTGCATATGTTAGCCTGAAAAGTCATGTCAATAGACTATTATTAGTCCACAATGGAATCAAACTGCATCACATACGTAAGATACTACCACTTATGCTAAGTATGTTCCAACTAGGTGAATGCTCTCTCTTAAGAGTTGCATGATTTATCTTCACCATAGCTATTTTCTATGTAGGGAACAGATGTTATTAGCCCAATAACCTAAAGACATCAAATGGCAATAAATTTATCCTAGTAGCCATTGATTATTTTACAAAATGGGTTAAAGCTTCCTCTTATGTGAACATCACTAAGGGAGTAGTAATCAAGTTTTTGAAATGGGATATAATTGCCTAATATAGAGCACTAGAGCTAATCATCACAAATAATGACATGAACCTTAATAACAAACTCATGTTAGAATTATGCTAGTAGTTTGGGATCACTCACAAGAATTCTACACCGTATAGACCATAGATGAATGGGGTAGTGGAGGCCGCTAACAAGAACCCTAAAAGGATTGTCAAGAAGATCACTATGACCTACAATTATTGGCATGAGATGCTACCTTTTGCACTCATAACCTACAAGACTTCATCTTACTCTTTATTATATAGGACTAAGGCAATTTTGCTTGTTGAAGTAGAGATATCCTCCCTTATGGTATTAGCTAAAACTCAACTAGATGATACAGGCCTTCAATAAGATGGTAAGGCCCCAACAATTTACGGAAGGAGACTTATTGTTAAAGAATGTCCTTTCAAATGTATAAGATCTTAGAGGGAAGTTTGCCTCTAGTTATGATGGTCCTTATGTAATGAAAAGGGTATTGTCTGGGGGAGCATTAATTCTTTATCAAATGGATGGCCTAGATTTGAGGGATCATGTAAATATTGATGTAATCAAGACATATTAACCTTAAATATTAATGGAATGATGTTATTTTGTCTCCAATTCTAAATTTGTGAACTGACTTTTTCGTCCTTTGCACGCAAAGTAGATGTCCCAGGCAGTCATTGGCATTAAATCAGTCATTGACCACTTTGTACGACACTAATAAGCTGCTCTCAATCTTCACTCCATACTATACCATGCATCTCTCCTCAAACACACACACTAAAAAAGGAAAAAGAAAATCAATCATGAATGCTGATAAACTTCTAAAACTCCTTGAATGCTATGCTTTGATCTTTCCTTTTCTAGAATTTAGTCTAGATAGATAAAGAAGAAGCAGAATCAACCTTAAAAGAAGCCCAAAAAGAAAGAAGAAGGCTAATTGAGTTTGCAAACTCCTATATCTAATCCTAATGAAGATCAGCTAGTTTATCAAGTTTCTAAGCTTAAGGATGATTATAGGCCTTCGACCCAGGACCTATTGTTGGTGAGTTGATCATAAAAATAGATATGGCACTCACTTAAAGCTTTAAGGTAAGATATCTCATAGGAGTCTTGACTCGTCAAATGCTTGACCATTCCATTTGCTTCAAGACAACCTTAATGCCATCATCTATTCAGATATAATATCTTACTAAAGGGTCTTGTTTGGATAGACCATAAGGAATTCTATCTTTAGGATAGCCTTTTATGTTATTACTCCTTTAGGAAAGGATATCTCGCCAAAGGGTCTCATTTAGATAGACTATAAGGAGCTATTTCTACCCTTTAAGATAGCTTTAGTGCTGTCATCTCTTCAGATGGGATATCTCGCCAAAAGGTTTCGCTAAGATAGACCGTAAGGTACTCTACCCTCAGATAACCCTAAGATTATTGCTTATCTTACCAAAGGGCCTTGTTAAGATAAACCACAAGAAAATATTTCCACCTTCTTGTTTAATAACTCATCAAAAGAGGCCATTTCTATAGGTAGCCAGTTTTACCTCTTAAAAGTCGCCATTAAGAACCTTTTTTAGACTCTCTTCCTAAAGAGCTTAGGAGCTAAGTTATCACTGAGTCTTATTGTAAGAAGTAGTAACAATGGGACCTTCAAGGTATCGAAGAAGTGGAAGTGAAGAGGTCGACAAACACAGTAGCTTCTATAAAGCCACTCTCCAGATATGACCGACCGAGCAATACAATACGACTTAATACTTCACTTGATATGATACACAAGGTAATACCAAGGTCTATTTGCCACTAATCTCAAGCTACTCAATAAGATTAAATAAGAGCATTGACAAAGGTGTACTTAGAGAATAATGTCTTGTAAAAACAAAGAATATTCATTAACAATGATATGTAAGGTGTAAGATAATTCTAGCTATAATAAAAAGGAGTATTTATAGTAAGTCATTTAGTACAACAATACAATAATGGAAAATTACATAAAGGATAATGCATGAAAGAGATTCCTAACATATATGAAAAGGGTAAATATGACAAAAAAACAAAAAGGAATATAGTACAAATGTTAGAAAATAAAAGATGGTCGGTAGATTGTAAATTAAAGCGCATTGTAGGAATCTTAGGGTAGTATGGCTAAATTGAACTGATGTTAGGGTTGTTATTGTTGAGCCATGTTGAAGCTACTAAGGTGACTTAGTGAGGCTACAGCTTAATAAGATAAAAAAGAAGAAATCGACATATAGGGACCTTAGCCTCGACACTCGACAGGTCAACACTTGGCAAGTTAGTACTCAAATGGTTGGCAATTGGATAGGAGTTTGAGTAAAATATGGTATGTTCGAACTGGGGCCTCAGAGAGTTCTTCCATAACTCTTCCATGTATTGGAGCTCGTCCTTAGCCGGTTAAGTAGATACAATCCTTTTGGTAAGAGATTATAAACCTCAAAAGCGAGCTCAAGTGAGGGGTCTAGAGGTCGGCATTCTATTAGCTCCCTAGGGTTGTTGAAGATTTTCCTTCAAATCTTGGTTGTATTCTTCTTTTAGGACATAATGTATTAGGTTAGACAAGTTAAAGGTAAGGGATACGCCATAGCCTTGGGGAAACTCTAGCTCATAGGCGTTGTCATTTATCTTCTATAAGATTTTGAAGGAGGCATCTGATCTGGGGGATTGCTTGTTCGTCCTCCGTCTTAGGAACCATTCTTTGCTAAGGAGAACCTAAACAAGATCTTTAGGATTATAAATGACACTTTTCGTCCTTTATTCCCTCAGTCTAGTTATTGAGCAACCATTTTGGCTAGTTGCTTGGCAATGTTCTAATCTAGTCTCTAAAATTCCTTGATACTATAGAACTGATTAGCTTTCTCCTAAAGAGGTTAAGCCAGCAATCATATTCAGTATCAAGTTTGGGTTAAGCCCGTAGATGACCTCAAAAGGTGATCTCCCTATTGAGCTGTAGGTAAAGCGGTTGTAAGCAAATTCTATGATCAACAAGCACAAATCCCAATCATGTGGATTCTTCCTAACAATAGCTTGAAGCAAGTTGCCTACTATTTTATTAACAAACTCGATTTAGCCATTTGTTTGCAGATGGAAAGAAGTACTGAACATAAGTTTAGTGTCGAGCTTCTTTCATAGTGTTCTCTAGAAGAATCTCGTGAACTTTAAGTCACTATCTAAGATAATACTCCTTAGGACACCATGCAGCCACGTAATCTCCTCTAAGAAGAGGTTAACTATAAACAAAGCATTATTAGTTTTGTGGCAAGAGATGAAGTGGCTCATTTTGCTAAATCGATCTACCACCACCATAATAGAATCATTTTTTCGAGGTGTTCTAAGTGGGTTAAGCATGAAATCTATGCTTAGATTAGTCTATGGAAGCTTAATTATGGGTAGAGGTATATATTCCTCATATGGCTCCTTTCTTCCCTTTTCTCAATTGAACACCTCACAACATTCAAGAATTATGTGCACATCCTTCATAATCCTAGGCTAATAAAAGTGTTCTCTCAATAGCTTGGCAGTGCTCTTTTCGCCAAAATGGATAACTAAGCCCCCAGTACAAGCTTCTTGTACAAGTAATTCTCTTGTAGAGTTACTCAACACAAAATTTTCTCTCCCCTTCATAAAAAATCTCTAGCTCAAGTATAACCCATCCATTATTCCTCCAACATTACACTTGGCCACTAAGGGTTTGAAGTATGGATTATGTTCATATTGGTCAAGTAGAGTACTAAACCCAAGTACTTTAGCTTGCAGAGATGTAACAAGAATATGCCATCAAGAAAGGGCATTGACTACAGTGTTGGCACTTCCTTTCTTGTATTTGGTGTTATAGCAAAAGGTTTCCAAGAACTCAACCCAATTAGCATGATGTTGGGAGAGTTTCTATTGGCCTTGGAGCTGCTTAAGGGATTCATAGTCCATGTAAATAATAAACTCTCTCAGCAACAGTTAATATTGCCAATTCTAAAGATCTTTGATAAAGACATAGAACCCCTTATCATATGTTAAGTAATTTAGAGTGGTACCTTTCAGCTTCTCACTGAGGAGTGCAACAGGTTGGCGTTCCTACATAAGGACAACACCAATACCCACTCTTAAAGCATCACACTCCAATTCAAAGGCTGTCTCGAAGTTTGGCAGCGCAAGTACTAGGGCAAAGGTCAACTTACTCTTAATCTCATCAAAACTGTTTTAATTTTTCTTAGATAATTTGAATTTAGAGTTCCTCCTAATCAACTCAGTCAATGGGGCAGTTAAGGAACTAAAGTTCATAATGAATCTTCGATAAAACAAAGCTAAACCATGAAAACTCCTTACTTCAGTAGCACTAGTCAGCATTGGCCATTTGAGAATAACTTAGATCTTTTCTTCATCAACTCAAATTCCTCCTTTAGAGACAACATATCCAAGGAATACTACCTTACGTTGATAGAATACACATTTCTTCAAATTGCTGAACAATCGTTCAACTTGGAGGATATCGAATATTGATTTCAGGTGCTCAACATGAGAGTTGAGGTTGGTACTATACACTAAAATGTCATCAAAATAAAACACAACTCACTTTTGTATTAAGGATCTCAAAATAAGATTCATAAGTTGCATAAAGGTGCTCGGCACGTTTGTAAGCCTAAGTAGCATCACTATCCACTCAAATAAACTATCCTTCATTTTGAAAGCAATCTTCACTCATCTCTTAGTCTCATTTGGATCTCTGGTGGTAGCCAATATTTAAATTAATCTTAAAAAATATTTGCGTACCATGCAACTTGTCAAGCATATCATCCAATCACGAGATTGGATATTGGTTCTTAATAGTGATCTTGTTGATAGCCCGGCTATCAATGTACATTCACCATAAGCCATCCTTCTTCGGCATTAGGACAGTTGATACGGCACAGGGGCTCATGCTCTCTCAAATATGCCCATGCTTGATCAGCTTGTCAACTTATTTCTTCAACTCGAGTACCTCCTCAAGATTAAGCCTATAGTTAGGTTAGTTAGGTAAGGTAGCTCTAGGCTGAAGGTCGATGCAATGCTCTATACCTTTGATAAGGGATAAGCCTTTCGGTAATTCAGCAAGAAACGATTGCATTTTTTAAAGTAATGTCTACACCTCGACAGGTAATGCTTTAACTTCCTTCAACTCTAGAATTTTTCTAACCAATAAGGGTACAAACTCCTCTTCCTTAAGATCCTTAGAAAACTGTACTCAAGAAATCACTAAGGACTTCTTTTGCAAGGATTTAGAAACCTCGACTTGAGATTCCTAAACTTCTTTAGGGCTCTTAAGAGTCAGCATAATCTTCTTCCCATACTTTTAGAATATGTAAGTGTTCCTATATTCATCATAAAGTACAATGGAGCTTGATTTTTTTTTTTTGGTTTTTTATTTTCTTAACTCGAATAGTATTAAAGCCTAACCTATCTAATACTAACCCTCAACTAAAAGTTAAGAAAAACTTAGCTTTTCTACTTTGAAAAGTTTGAAGTCACCACCCAATCGAAGTAAAAAAAAAAAATGGGTTAGGTTAAAATTAATTAGGTAAATTGATTTTAACCTAAACATTAGATTATATGGAAAACTAATTTTAAAAATGGTTTTTGAAAACCAAAAATTTGCATCGAAGAGCTAATCGATTAAAATTTAATGAGTACCATCTTCAACTTTTTTAATTTAAATTTATCTTTTAAAATACCCGTTTAGCTAATTATACATTCACAAAAACTAATTCTAATTGTACAAAAAATAATAAACTAAAATTATTTACAAAAGAGAAAATAAAAGATTTCCCTATTTTAATTCGCCGCATAGGTACCTACGTATCTTTTAATAAGGATCAAACTGTATGTAGTTCTTTCACAAAACTTTAGGTATGTTAGTCTCTTTTAATTCTAAAAAATAGTTAGGTTTAAGTTCCTTAGCCATCTGATTTCATTTAAAAAACAAAAAGGAAGGGTCTTAATTTTTATTATTTTCTTGAAAATTCTAAAGAAACTCAAATTTTGGAAATAAGTCACTTATTTTTATTTATTTTAGAAAAATTATTTCTCTACATGACAAAATATTTTTTTATATGTTTATTTTTATTTATTTATTTTGACCGAGAAGAAAAAAATGAAGGTAAATAAATAAATAAAACAACAAAGCCTTCCTTTCCTTTTTTTTTTTCTTTTATCCTTTTTTCCTTCTCTTCCTTTTCTTTTTTTCCTTTTTTTGGGATCTTTTTAAGAATTACAATATTTACGTGAAGGGAAAAAAAATAGAATAGTAAGGCAAAACAAAGTAAGAGGAATGGAACTTATCAAGGGATAGTGGACAAATGCTTAAGTCAAGCTAACGGGTTCATGTTGATCACCCGACTCGATCATGTGCTACATGTGTATGGCTTTACAATATAAAAAGAAAGAAGGAGATAGAGAGGGAGAGAGATTGAGAGAGAGAGAGAGAGAGAGAGAGAGAGAGAGAGAGAGAGAGAGAGAGAGAGAGAGAGAGAGAGAGAGAGAGAGAGAGATGGTGGCTAAAGAGGGTAGCTTAAGTAGTTCTTAGTGTCCTTTCAAGTGGGAACTTGCATTTCCATGAGTATTTTATTGGCAATAGTAGGTCTAGTTATGGTACCCCACAATACCGTAGTGGTTGTTAGAGAGTGGTGGCGATGGTGATTATGTGTAACCTCATTTGGTAGTCATTGGAGGCTTAAGTCAAAGTAAGGACAAAGGTTCTTAACAACCATGAGCACAGATGTGGTGGTGGTTTCATATGGGAGTAACTGGTTGTAGAGCTTCAAAGGTGGACGTATGATTATAGTTAGGGTTTTACGATGGAGGCTTGGTAGCACAACTAAGAGGTACAGCTAAGGGAGTGAAGGGTTGGAATTGGAAGCTCTCTTAAGCTAGAGAGAGAGAGAGAATGTTGCAAGTAGAGAGAGAAAGCTTAGGAAACGAGAGAAAGAGGGAAAAACAATGGGAGTTCATGTCAGAAACAAAGAGAGGACCCTTAATTTATACACTAACAAGCTTAGAAAGAAAAATTAATGCTCAATAACCATTGATGTTCGGTCTTGGATATCAAACTGCAAGTGATTTTAATGCTAATTTTGACTTTAAAAAAGATGGATTTAGACAAGAAATCGATACCAATTAGTAGTATCCCAAGTCCTTTTTAAATTTATGCATTTAATTCTACGAGATTTGGCTAAGAAATTAGTTCAATTAAGTCAAAAAGTGAGGGAATCACATAGGGTTTAACATCCATCACCTTGTGAAATCTAGAATTGAAGGAAGGGGGCACCAAGTCATATACAGGGCACATGCCACAAGCCCTAGCCCGCGCGTACATTGCACACGCATGGCTTGAAAAAACAAGCAGGCGCTTTGCACTTTTGGATTTCAATCCTCATTATAGGTCTTCGGCCCTTTTCCAATTTCATGAACCAGGTTTAACCCGGTTCGACCTTTACACCTCCCCTTTAAAAAAAAAAAAAGAGACGAAGAAGAAGAATATAAAATAAAATAATATCAACACTTAACCAAGTTCTAACCTAAAATTAAACCCTTCATGATTGACCCTAAAGTCAAATTGTGCACACACAATTAAAATAAATAAAAATAATTTTGAAATTACACCTAATTTGACGATTTTGCACACTTAGACCCTATTCGATACAGAAAACGAGATGACTCAATCCATGTGACTTTAGAAATGACCTTTGCTATCCTTTTTTTTATTTTTAGTTTTAATATTTTTTTATTTTTCTATATTTTCCATTTTTTAGTTATTTTTTAAATTGGCACCCTTTTTCCTATTTTCAAAAGAATAATTTGAAACTACAGGGAGGAAAAAATAGGGTATCTACAAGCACTTTCAAATCAAATAACTAAGCTCGATAAAGTAGAATGTATGAAGCACACATAGGTAAGACATTACACAACACCTCATCCTTATATCTGTCACTAGTAGTCATCAACACTTTGACTTGCTCGGCAATAAGTAGATCTCCCTTTTCATTTAGCTAATGAATCTTATGGGCTTAGGATGAGTATATGTCGACAACTTTAAAGCCTTTATCATGCCTTAGGCTATCAGATTAGTACGACTCCCTTTGTTAATGATCATAGCACATAAGTTACCATTCACTCAGCAATTCATATGGAAAAACTTCTCTTTTTGTTCATTCTCATCAAAGGTAAAGGTATTGAGAGATCTTCATACAACCATACAATATTGTCCCATTTTAGGTTGGATTTAGGCATCATAATCTTCTTGAAACTCGTCAAATAAGTTATTAACATCCACCTCTTCTTCCTCTCCTTTACTAGCACTTTCCACTTCAAATTGTGGCTTGTCTTCTTTAATGGTCATGACATATTGATTCAGATACTAACTGGCCATGTGTCTAAAACTAAGGTACTTGAAACACTTTATCTCTCTAAGCTTCCTACCAGAGCTCTGACCTTGATCCTTTTTTAACTCAAGCTCTTCGACCTTAATCTTTCCTCAACCATCATTAGGTTTGCCCTAACATATGACCTCGATGGTTAACCTTAGAACTATATTGAGCTCGATCATATCCAGGTTAGCTTGGCTTACCAATTTTTCTTAGCAAGCCAAGTCAACTACTCTATGCTCAGCTGAGCTAATTCTGCCTCTACCTTTTAATCCTTTGTGCCACTCAAATGGTCTCATCTAGATTCCCTAACCTTTGTACTTCCACTATATTACCAATCTTAGTCCATAAAATGAACATGGTTACTGTCTGTGCTTCAAAATCATCAACTTCGTATCAAATCGTTAGCAATTGAAATTCTTAGAGATACTTGTCTACAAAATAGCTACCTTACTTGAGTTCTTAAAGATGTCAGAAAGTGTCCAACTCATAGTATTTAGGAACAAATCTACTTCTCAAAACTCTTTTCATCACATTCTAGGTTCAGATTTCTCGTTAGGGTCACTAATGCCATTTTGCAATTTCTTCCACCATATTACTGTATACCTAGAAAATTCTAAAGCAACTACTCTAATATACACCAAGTCTTCATAATCATAGAAGTCTAATATTTTCTCAGTCTTTCCCTACTCAATCCAAGTAGTCATCAACACTACTACACCCATTAAAGTTTGGAATCTACATCTTGAGGTATTTAGCTCCTTTAATAGCATGGAGCTTATGCTCTTCAAGTCCATCATACTGTTCTTCCTCCTCCCCATGCTCCTCAACTTCATCTAACTCAAGTCTCCTCCTTGTAACCGTCTCAACATGTTGGAGTGGAGCTAGGTTCATATTAACAGCTTCTAGTGCTCTATACTCAACCACTTGTCTTCTCAACCTATCTTTCACATCTCGACCTCATTCATCAACTCTCTCTTGAGGCTTAGTATCTACTTCCCTCTATACTAATATAGTCATGTTGGTTACAATAGCAATAAGGTCTTATAATTGCTCGTTAGTAGTTTACGAAGTTTGTTAGGTGAGACGATCACAACCACGAGCATCACTCTCTACATCATTAATCATCCTTAAACACTAAGGTTTGACATTCTTATAGTAAAGCTTAACAAGTGCTTTTATCAATATAAAAACTAACTTTACTAAACAATATGCAATACAACACTTCTAAAAGTTGCTTTATTTTTGCAATAGGAAAATAAAGTATAACAGAATATGAGAACTAAAACAGTCACTACATTACTTAGTTATAGGTCCTAACCTCAAGCTATAGGAAAATAGAGTATAACAGAATATGAGAATTAAAACAGTCACTACATTACTTAGTTATAGGTCATAACCTCAGGCTTTGATACTAAGATTATATGATATGACCAAGAGTTAAGTTATCACTAGGTCTTGCCGTAAGAAGTAGTAATAGTAGTTACTTCGAGGTATCGAAGAAGAGGAAGTGAAGAGGTAAAAAAACACAGTAGTTTCCTTGAAGCTGCTCTCTAAATATAACTCATTGAGGAACACAACACAACTTAGTACTTCGCTTGACATGACACATAAGCTAATGTCAAGGTTTACTCACCACTAATCTCGAACTACTCAATAAGATTAGATAAGAGCATTGATAAGGATGTTCTCGGAGAATAGTATCTTACAAGAACAAAGAATATTCAATAACAATGATGTGTAAGGTGTAAGATGATTTTGGCTACAGTAAAAAGGAGTATTTATAGTAAGTCCTTTAGGGCAACAATACAATAATGGAATATTACATAAAGGATAATACGTGGAAGAGATTCCTAGTATATACGAGAAAGGAAAATATGACAAGAAACAAAAAGGAATATAGTACAAGTGTTAGAAAATAAAGGACACTTGGCAAACTATCAGTGGGTGTGCATTATGGGAATCTTAGGGCAATGTGGGTGAACTAAGTTAATGTTGGGGTTGATGTTGCTCAGCTATGCTAATGCTACTAAGGTGACTAAGTGAGGCTGCAGCTTGGTAAGATGAAAAAGGAGAACTCGACATATAAGAACCTTAGCCTCGACACTCGACAGGTCGATACTTAGCAAGTGGGTACTTAAAAGGCTAGCAATTGAATAGGAGTTTGAGCAAAGCATGGTATGTTCGAGTTGGGGCCTTAAAGACTTCTTCTACAACTTAAAATAAAAAAAGTTTTTTCAAAGATAATACAAACTAACAAACTAAAGCTTTCTTAAATTGAGAAATGGGCTTGATCTCACTTCGCAGGTACGTAAGGACTTCAAATAACCCAAAAAATAAAATTTTTTGTCTTTTTCCCCTTTAAAAAAATTTCAAATAAAAGCCTAATTTACTTGAAAACCAATTTAAGGCCTATTAAATGATTTCATGAATATCTTTTTTTGAAACCTTTAAGTTTTGATAAGTTATCCTCCAAACCCAAGGTTTTTCTTATTTCTATTTTTGCAAAAGTTTTTTTTAGAAGGGTTCATCCATCTATAGACCATGATTTCACTTTTTTCCCGATTTCAATTAGATGGCAACTCCTTTTTTAATATATATATATATATATATTATAGTATGATTGAGAGATTTATGTTAAGCAGGTCGAGCTTGATATAAGTTAAGCTAAAAAAAGAGAGAAACCAAACTTTCAACTCAACACTTGTCTCCTAAAAGTGTTAACTTAAGTAAACTCAATATAAAGACTTTGGAGATGAAAATGTAAATGAAATAAAGTAAGATCTTAGCTAACAAATAAATGAGTAAGCTTGCATGATATTTGCTTGATAATTGCTTGATATGGCTTGGCTTTCCTTGGAATGTGGTTATTACAGTCATGTCATGACATGAAAATGACCTATAAATTAAGTTGTCCAAAACTGGGATTTTGTTTAGCTAAGCTTTACTTCGAAAACCTAGGTTTTGTTAAGCAAGTAGTTCAATTTTTAAAAGCTTAGTTTTGTAAAGCAAATAGCTTAGTTTGTAAAAACCAGTTTCTAAGCATATAGAAATTGCATGGCTATCACTTAATTTAGTTCTTTTCTAGGTTCTTGGACATAGTATCTAAATGCCTAAAAATGCAACTAACTGGATAGGCTTTAGCTTAGGCTAAGGTTAGGCTAGGATATTAGTGTTAATGCAAGTCACGTACATTCGGTTACTTGTTTGGACTAATGAGTTTGTAATGGAAATGATAACTTTCTTGGTAGTTGTGCTGTGACATTGCTTGTACTGCTATCTATTTATCCATTCCCACTCAACTTATAGTAAGCTGAGGAAATAAGTTGTCTTATCCTTAGGTCATGAAAGAGTTAGATTAGATTGTGAACCATAGAAGTAAGAAGACTTTAATGTGCTTAAGGGGTACGGCTTTCTTTAAGATGAAAATAGTTAGCAACTTAGATTCAAGCTCCAAGAAGGAGCTTTATAAGAAGACTATCAAGTTATGTTACAAAGGCCTCAATAGAAAATTATAAAAGTAATGTGTAGATCTTCTAACTAAACTATATAGTATAAAGATATCTTAGTGGGAACATGTATTGTATAAGAGTTGTATAATTGTGATACTTAAAGTTTAGTTCATATATGTAAAGACTACTACTGTGGTGTTATTATGTGAATAAAGGTGATTTGAAAACTCAATATTATATGAAGTGAATGAAAGGTGGACTATAGGTTTTGGTTTATCCCTAATTTAGGAATAATAATAACAAACCATCTTTAGATACCCAAAAGTTGAGAAAAGTTTTTGAGAAAACACCTAAAAGTTGGGGCGTTATAGAGTAGTATTAGAGCGTGGTTTTTAAAATGGGTTCAAAGAATCATAACTTGTTTATAGATAAGGAGTAGAGGTGTAATGGAATGAAAAGTTGAAGCATTCACGTGAATTTGAAGAATTGAAGTAAGTATGCAATTGAGATTTAAGGCATGTCAAAGAACATGGTTCAAGATTATTAAAAGAAAAAAAATAAAGAGAAAGATAGGAAGTATGAGGAGAGACATGGATTGAAGTAAATTTTGAGCGAAATTCTTAAGGAAGTTGCTTAAGAATTGATGGCTTTGAGTTGATATTGAGAAAGAAATCCAATAAATTTGTAATAAATTTACGTATTAAAGGAACTGAGCAAAAGATTTGTGGAAATAAAATGGAAGGGATTAAGAGAGAAGTGGATCAAGTCATGCTATGAGCTAAAGAAACTTTGTGAAAATGAAAATGCGGTAGTAATAATGTAAGTATAAGGTTGTTTAGAGTAGCTATACTAGCATAAGAAGGCAAAAGAACAATATCTTAGTATAGCAAGAATAGGTTAAGGAATGGGTAGAGAAATTATGCATTCCCACCAATCACTGTTATAAAAAGAAAAATAAATAGATATAGCATGAGATATAATTAAACTAGTACAAAATGGTAGTCTTCATATATGCCATGGCACACATGAGTAAGCTCAAAAGGAAATAACAAATCTATGACTCTTAAGTTTCTTTTGCTTAGTTCTCTTACTGTCATGCCTCTAATGTCTCCCATGTTAAGTTTTTTGTCTTTACTATTGATCAAATCATGTCATGTCAGTTGTAAGGTCAATAATTGGTCAGTTCATTTATGTGTCTTGTTAGTCTAAGAGTTGTGCCAATCTTATTTGATTCATATCAAATCCAAATAGGTTGAGTCATTCTCTATCTCATTTGAGTTTGAGTCAGTTAAAAGTTTAGATTTGTCATGCTCATACTTGATACTAGATGTATGTTAGCTATATGAAGTACTTAAGCTTTTGGCTAAAATGGAGGTATGATACTTGGAGAGTTATGAAAAGTACATATGGGGCAAGGGATTAGTCAAAAATTACATTTGAATGAAAATATTGTTATGACTAGCCTTAAGAAAAGGTAGGAAATGAGATACATATCAAGTAACGAAAACTAAGTTAGAAGGTGTAAGAAGGTGAAATCCCAACTAAATTAAGGATAGGAAGTTAGGTTACAATGTGTCTTGCTACAAAAACTTGAACTTGATATGATTCAATACCTACCTTATGAAGTATTACAGCTTAAAGGTAAGAGAATGTATTAACTCAAACCCAATTCAACAAGTATGGGAGGTAAGGATTGAGTTAGAATGATACAGAAATTCAAAAGCTGGTCAACTTGAAGTAACTTATATAATAACAAATGGATTTGTTGTACTTCCATAACTAAGAACCTTATTAAAGACATTAAGTTTATTATAGGAATTGATAATGTTGAAAATGCGTACGAAGTTATCTTGTTGGGAATTTTAAGGATAATTTCATCAAGAGGATGTGTTCAACTCATAAAGCTATAAGATGGAAAATAAAATAGAGATAGAAGCAATGGCTATTAACTCTAATAGAGATTAATGAGGGATAAAGGAAGTACAAGATATTGCAGAAGTGTAAGCAAGGGATTTTAGAGCTAATTGTATTAAGGTTATGAAATAGAAGTTACATAAAAGTAGGATTGGTTTAACCGTGACAAGCATTGAGGTATAGAGAGTAATACAAATGTAAAATAGTTGTACCTTTGATAACTATGTTAAGTCATGAATGTATAAAAATTGAAGCAAAAGATAAAATTTAGTTCTACAAACTATAAACTTATGGCTTAGAGATTAAGGGAGAAAGTTTTAATAGCACGATAAGTATTAGAAACTTAGTAAAGTGAGTAAAAAATTTAGTTCTACAAACTATAAACTTATGGCTTAGAGATTAAGGGAGAAAGTTTTAATAGCACGATAAGTATTATAAACTTAGTAAAGTGAGTAAAATCAATGATAAGATAAGGTAGTCACTATTCCTACGTAAACCCTACAACACAAAAAGGAGTATGACAAGAAATTATAGACTTCGAAGTGAGGGCTTATGCAATGCAAGAAATGACTAACTAAATACATATGAGAAACTTTAGAAGTGTTATTGCATATAGGTATATTATAGTTACAACCTTAATAAAAGTTGATGATTATAATGTGATCTGAGAATTAGAATTATGCAGCAGAAGTGTAATGATGAGAGTAGAATTCTACCGTTTTAAAGTGTGAAAGTTTTAGGGATGAAACTTTCTATAAGGGGGATGGAATGTGAGACCCTGATCTTTGACTAACTATTGAGGACTCAAAATAGTGGCACATTCCTAATAAACATGGAACTTTAAAAAATATGATCTAGGAAGTGAGAAAATAAAGTGGTCATGAGTAGCATGATTCACGAGTACTATCACATAAAATGATTATAATTGCTCGAAATTAGTAGATATATGATTTGGAAAAATATTCCCATAATCGAATAAAATTTTAATATAGGGTCACAAAAGTTAAAAGAAGAGCCATGAAAAAAGTTTATTTGGAAAAATAAAGTATATAAAATATTTAATTTAACCAAAAGCATAGTTTTAATAGTATTATTTATTTTTATTGAAAATGTACAACTAGAGTTCCAATAATTAACAAGCCCTTAAAGATAAACTATTTGAATAAGGAAGCAAATAAAAAGTCATTAAATAATATCTAGAAAATATGTATATATAATAAATAGACTCGGTGTATAATGTATTTCCCCATAGTTAATGAATACTAAAAAATATATACATAAATACATAAAATGCTACAAACTAACCTAATTAATAAAAAAATTAATAGATATAATATGAGGACAATCTCATAGATATGGCAAATATTGGAAAACTGTGCAGAAACACTACGTTAAGAAAGTGATACCTAATCTAAAGTTTGGAGAAGAGGAAATATAAGGCACACATTTGTCCTACCAAAAGAAGATCTACCGACTCCATCCTTCTTCTCATAGAATCCTAAGTTTACATGTAATATTCATTTTGGAAAATAGTGAGTTAGGGAAACTTAGAGAGAGATTGAGAAGCAATTGAACAAAAAAATTATCAAAATACAATGTAAATATAGGTATATGTGAGATGGGAACAATAAGTGCAATCTAGGAATAACGACCACCACTTCTCAATAGTAAATCTACTGCTTTGATCAGTTGATACGCTTAAGGCAACTGCTGGTGGTTGGAAACACTAACACCAGTAAGTGTCTGTTTTTCTTCCAATTTTCAATAAAATCCTAAAAATAGTAAATATTGTCCAAAAATTATAAAAATGGGTATTTCTAACTATTTTTATGTATAATCTAAATATCGAACCATATTTTTTCGATTCAAAGCTGAAATATGAGGTTCTTAACAAATCAAACCTAAAAAAGAATTGTTCACTAAATTTTAATAATAGTAAATGATATAGTTTCAAACCCAATTTTTGTATATAAGTTCCTAAAAAGGATCTACTTTAATGTTATGTAAAGATTTTCTAAAAACTATGAAGTTAGATTTTAGGTGATTTTGGTTTAACGTGGAATAATGAGGTAGAAGTGCATGAGAGTAATTTTTCTTTAAGTAATGTGATTTTAACATATTATAGCCTAGTTGTAATTAGGTTTTAGAATACTAAACTGGTCTAATGGAGTGTAGAAACAAGGAAGTTAGTGTTGAAGTTGGGTGATTTAATGATTTAAGAAGTATTTTGTATAGGTTAGAATATAAGTCAGAACATGGGTTAGAATATTGCGCAAATAAAAATATGAAATAACTTGATATGCAAAACTTAGGTCAGAAGCTGACGTAGAGGGATGGTTGATTATATATACATATATGTATTTTTGAAATAAATTCTTAAAACTTCTATGTATTTAGCCATATTATTAACTTGGATCATATACTATTAGTACTATAGAAATTAGATGTTTCACAAGTGTTTTATTGTAATTTCTCACTTTGGGATTAAAATGGTGTAATAAAAAATATAAAATATAATAGTGCATAGGTAGTAGTTAGGACAGTAAAAAACTATGTCAAAAGGTACGTTGGAAGAACTTTATATACAAAAGGTAAGTCAAAAACTAGGTCAGAAAATATCTTAGACCAAAGTTGTTTTAAAGAGAATAACTTTAAGACCTAAACCCCAAGGGTAAATAAATTAATAATCTTGCTTTTAATCGACACATAAGTGACTCGAGCGTTGTATGCATTTTGCTTAGGTAAAGTAGATGATGAAGAGTTTCAGATACAAGAGTAAGTTTTTAGGGGGAATTCACTAAGTAGCCCTAATAAGTGGATTTCTTGTGTGCTAGATTAGATTTTATCTACTCATAACTTATCTAACTATGATGAATGTGATTGGTTTAGTATGTAAACAAGACATGTTGCTTGACAAGCTACTAAAATCATTCTTAATCCATTAAATATGTATGTTATGGAGTGACTCATGTTTTGCAAATGCAATATATGGTGCTAATGGGCTATTGATTGATCTATGATGCTTGGTTCTACATTAACATGACAAAGGAATTAGGTACTAACCCTGCCTCCTGAAGGTATTCACTTAAGTGTACTCGATATCAAAGCTTTAGATATGAAAATGTAAATGAAATAAGTAAGAGCTTGGCTAACAAATAAATGAGTAAGATTGCTTGATATTGCTTAGTTTTCATTAGAATGTGGTTATTACATTCATGGCATGCATGAAAGGGAGTTACAGGTTAAGTTTCCTAAAATTAGGATTTTGTTTGGCTAAGCTTTACTTTGAAAACTTAAGTCTTATTAAGTAAGTAATTTAATTTCTGAATGCTTGGTTTTGTAAAGCAATAAATTGGTTTATAAAAACCATTTTTAAGCATATAGAAATTGCATGTCTATCGCTTGGTTAAGTTCCTTTCTAGGTTTTTGGATATAATATCCAAACGCCCAAGAATGTCGACTAATCGAATGGGCTTAGGCTAGGATATTGACCCTAATGCATGTCATGTGCATTAGCATGACATGCATTTGTTATATCTACCTAACTTCGTTAGACTAATGAGTTTGTGACGGAATGATAACTTACTTAGTGATTGTGATGTGGCATCACTTATACTGCTATCTATTTATCCATTCTCACTTAGCTTATAGTAAGCTAAGGGGATAAATTATCTTATCCATAAGTTATGAAGGAGTTAGAAAGGATCACAGACCATGAGAGCAAGAAGACTTTAACAAGCTTAAGAGGTATAGCTTTCTTTAAGAGGCAAATAGTCAAAAAACTTAGATTCAAGTTCTAAGAAGGACCTTTACAAGAAGATTATCAAGTTATGTTGCAAAGGTCTCGATAAGAGATTATAAAAATGATGTGTAGATCTTCTAATGAAACTGTATAATATAAAGATATCTTAGTGGGAATGTGCATTGTATAAGAGTTTTATAGTTATGATACTCAAATTTTGGCTCATACATATAAACACTTTTGTTGTTGTGCTATTATGTGAATAAAGGTGATTTGAAAATTTAATATTAGATGAAGTGAATGGCAGGTGCATTATAAGTTATGCCTAATCCCTAACTTAGGGATGACAATAATGAATTTTCTTTAAACACCCAAAAGTTGAGAAAAATTTTTAAGCAAATGCCTAAAAGGTGAGGCATCACAAAATATAACTTCAAATTATCGACATTACAAAATATAACTTCAAATCACCCTTAAGGCATTGCCCTAAGGATGATCAATCCATCTAACCCCTTAAGTAGAATGGCACCATTGCCAACAATTTCTTACACATAAACTAGGTCTTCCCAATTTGCAACGTGCTTCCCTTAACTATCCTATATTCTTCTTACTTCCATCTTGCAGTATATTAGGTTTTTAGGTTAGAAAACCTTATACTTTACTTCTTCTTCTTTTTTTTTTTTTAATATCATGCTGCCTTATGTTGATATTCCATAATTCAAGCTCTAGCTATGTTTGTATTTCTTTAATTGTCTCTAAATTTACCATTTAGATATTCTAGTTGGCCATAATACCTAGATTTTAGATGCATAAACTTAGAAGCCCAAGTTTTATGGGTACTATCTCTTTACACCTAATGGCTAACTTGAACGAGGTTTCATTTGTAGAGGTTCTATGGGTAGTCTTATATCACCACAAGATAAAAGGAAGCTCATCAGCCTACTTTACTTTAACTTAATCCATTCTCCACTTTAAATTGTAGAGAATCTTTTTATTCATAGCTTCTACCTAGCCATTCGATTTTGGGTGTACGATTGATGTTAATGAAGTTGAATTCCATGTTTCATGCAAAAAGGTCAAAACTTATCATTATCAAACTCTGGGCAATTATCAGTAATGACCATGTAAGGGATTCCAAATCTTGAAATAATAGAATTAAGCACAAAAGAAGCAACTTTCTGCTCAATAATCTTTGTCATCGCTTCTGTTTCTACCCCTTTTGTAAAATAGTCAATTGCGACTAAGAAGTACTATCATTGTTTGTTGGGCTTTTGGAAGGGTCTAAGGATATCCAACATCTACTAAGAAAATAGCCATGGACTAATCAGAGGTTAAAGCTCATTAGATTAAGTCTAATCAATCACTTCATGCTTTTGGCAATCTAAGAAATGTTGTGCTAAATTCTTTGTACCCTCCTTCATGTTTGGCTAATAATATCAAAACCTAAGAGCTAGGATGTATAAAGATGGGACATCACATCGTTGCTATAAACTCTTACATGAAGCTTGGAAAAGACCCATTGTGCCTCTTTAGGAGATATGCAACAAAGATAAGGTTAACTATATCCACGATTCTATAATTGGTCATCAATCAAGATATAATTTGTGGCATGATAGATGCTTCTAGGATTCTTGTCTATCCTCAGGTAAAAGTCCATCCTTTAAGTAATCAAGAATTGGATCCATCCAAGACATCTCTACTATGATTAGTTGAACCTCAAAAAATTGATCAACGAAAGTTTCTAAAGTTTCAACTCATACATCATCAAATGATTTCACTCTTGTTCAACACATTACTAAATAAAGAGCCAGTTGTTCAAACTAGGGAGTGACTTTAAAGCCAACTTGGACAACTTATAAACAGCTACATTTTGCACTCTAGGTATCTTAAAAATATTGAACGAAGAAAAACCTTCTACAAGCACTCGTACTATGGCTAAGTACTTACTTATAATCTCATCTTTTGCTACATATTCACCTTTCACTTGCTAAGCTATCAACTGCGAATTAGCAAAGACCTCTAACTTGTTCGCTTCGACCTCTTTAGCAATCCTTAATCCAGTTATTAAGGCCTCGTACTCCACTTCATTGTTAATAGTTGAAAAGCTAAATTTCAATGCATATCGAACTCTAAGGTTGTAAGATACTTTGGTACAAATCTTACCCTACACCTATCCCATGTGAAAGAATTGTTAAGATATAAAGTCTGTAGAGGCTTTTCTCCTTACTTGATACAACCCTCTTCCCCTATAAACTCTATAATGAAATCTATTAGGACTAATACCTTAAAAGCAATTATAGGTCGATATTGGATGCCATAGGCACTTAGTTCAGGTGCATATTTTTTCATTCATCCAAATGAATCGAGCCTTTGTAAATCTTGATACATTACTGTAATTTGATGCACCTTGAAAAAAAGGTTTTAGCATCTTTGCAACCATAACTAGAATAAGGAAAAACTTCTCCATTTTCATGTATCCAAGCTCTAGCCCCAATAAAGCATGATTAACTTAGTAGATCAATCGGTCCTCTTTCCCTTTAATGTATGCCAAGAGAAAGGAAAGAGCTTAGCAACTCACTGATAAGTAAAGAAGCGATCCCTCACTAGGAATTGGCTTGGTAAAGATGACAACAAATCCTTTGATTCTTTAAACACAACCTCACATTAGTTAGTCCACTTAAACTCGATAGGGTTCCTAAACACTTTGAAGATCTCAACACACCTATCAACACTCTTGGAAATGAACCTATTAAGGGCTACAATCCAACCCGTCAACTTTTGTACCTCCTTCATAGAACTAAGGTACTTCATATCCTTTATTTTCTTGGGATTGACTTTAATTTCTCGTTGAGTTACTATATGGCCTTAAAATTTCCCTAAAGTAGCTTTAGAGACACACTTCTGAGGATTGAACTTCATGCTATACTTTCTTAAAGTGTTGAAGGTCTCTCCTAGGTCGGTAGGATGATGATCCTGCTTCAAACTCTTTACAATTATATCATTGACATAAACATCAACAATTGCAATGAATTTAAGGTTTGAACATTAATCTCACTAACCTTTAATAAGTCGCTCCAATACTCTTTAAACCGAAAGATATAACTATGTAATAGTATGTACAAAAGTTGGTAACAAATGAAGTGTGCACCTTATTTTCCTCTTCCGTTTAATCTAATTATAGCTTGAGAAGGAATCCATAAAGCTCAATAATGCATGTCTAGATGTTGAATCTACAAGTTGATCAATTCTTAGTGAAGGAAAATAGTCTTTCAAGCTTGCTTTATTCAGATCTATGAATTCAATGCACATGCACCACCTGTTGTTTGATTTTTGACTAAAACACAACTAGCCAACTAGGTGGGGTAAGGCTTCTTCCTTATAAATCTTACCCTCAAAATTTTTTGTACTTCTTCTTCAATCATAAAATGTCGTATAGGGGTGAAATATTGTTTTTTCTATTAAACAACCTTAACATTTAGATCTACTTTAAGCTTGTGGTTATATAATATTTGGGAATTCTACGCATGTCTAAGGGAAACCATGCAAACACATCGACATTTACTCTAAGGAACTACATTAACTCTTGCCCCAACTCTAGAGACAAGGACCTGCTAATTCGAGTCATCTTTTTAGAGTCATAGTCAAGCTATATCTCTTCTACTTCCTCATTTGGTTTCATTTTGTCTTCTAGGTTCCAATCTATGCTTACTTCAATATGGAAAACTTCCTCATGTTTAAGGGCTTTTAAATACAAGGACCTTATGAGATGCTGATCTCCTTGACAAACTCCTACTCTAGTAAGAGTTAGAGATTCATACATAAGATGTGTTGTTGATGGAACCATGCTAAACAATTTTTTGTGAGGTCCTCTTATTATAATGTTGTAAGGAGACTAACATCTAACCACCAGGAAAATAACCTTGTCCTCTACTACATGCTCATCATCCCCAATTTGAGTGAGGAGAGAAATTACTCTAGAAACTCCCATCGATTGATTGTTGAAAGCATACAAATCATGATTTTAGGATCTCAACTGAGTTTTGGTCTTAGGGTGCTAGGCTATCCAACATTGTTACTCCAATGGCTAAGTCAATAAAGCTTCATATGTATAAGGTGTTTAAAGCAAAGAGATCCAATAGTAGGAGTATGTAGAGAGTCTTCTAGTTGTACTTACATTTTTATAGGGCTTATTCGATAACTGTATGGGAATAGTTAAACTACCATCACGTGGTGCCTTGCAGATTAAACCATATGATGCATGTGGAGACAAAGGGTAGTTAAGTGTTTATCAATTAGGACAACCGTCAAAGTATCCATGCCTTTATCTAAATGCTTAAATATTTGAATATTTAAACTTAATGGGTTGGACCTTGATGATTTGGCCCTAAGATTCTTAGTTACCAAAGTTACTTCGAGCTATCAAAGCTCTAAGGACAGATTAGCAATCTAGACACCAACCTGTTGCTATCAACTGATTTATAGGTCATCACACAATTGAGTAGAAGTATGGTTATTTGTCTTGAAGTAATTTCAAATCTTGATTAGGTAAGTAATTTGATGATCATTGTAGTAAGAATCTACCATCGACATGCTTTACTCCTTTCATTGGTAATATCTTCAAGAATACCTAGCCACCTACTTGGAACTGTAATGGTTTCCTCCTCGCATCCACATAAATCTTTTGACGAATCTAACCTGTTGATACATACCCTAATTATTTGCACCTTCTCTTTAAGATCTTATATCATCATTGTTTCGATCATCTGTTTGCTCCCTACTTTATCCTAGTAGATCAAGGATCTATACTTGCCTCCATTCAATGCTTCATATGGAGCTACGTAGATGGTGTAGCAATAGCTATTATTATAAGTAAATTTTACTAACAGTAAGTGGTCATCTTAATTACCTCTAAAATTCACTAACGTTCCCTAATTCCTTAGAAGCTATGATTTTGGATTTAAGGAAAAACTTGATTATTCTTTTGAGAGGAAGGAATCAATCCAATTACACCATCATTAATAGAAATTTACAAACAAGCTTTTATATATAATCTATATTTTTTTCATCCATAAATTAATGGCACTTTTGAGAAATAACAATGCAATATGTGAGTGGATTTAGATTTTATATATATTTTTAGAGACAAAAACAAATTTATTATTCCATTTTCTATTGAATCCCATTGCGTTTTGCTTAAACTTTCTTAATAGACACTAATTTTTCAATATATTTCATCAATTAAAGAAATCATGTTTGAAGTATCTTACGGTGTGCTTAAGATTCATAAACCATATAATCCACACCCGATAAAAGACATCCAATTTGATATTTCTAAAATATTATGGCTCAATTAAAAGCATTTATTATTTTTTCTTGGTCTGTGACGACAGAAGTTCTACTTTTTAAGAGGATATCATCATGAGACTTTTAAGGACATATTCATAATTATTTCCCTTCGTCACTCGTGACTAAAATAACGTACAAGTCAAACTACCATGTCATTCCATATCTCTCGTTCTGGACCAACTCCAAAGCCACATTCACATGTAATGCAAATAGACTACATGTTGAGCATTATGTTGATTAAGGAAGATAACAAAACGTAAGTTACATTAATGAAGCCTAGGAACATGGATTTCCAAAATAATATCATACGCTGCCAAAGCAGTCTAATCTTAAACACATGGGGGCTATTTGGTTTCGGTTTTAAAATCTAATTTTGATAATTAATCATCTATCATGTGGTAGTCTATAAACAACTATGCTGAATGCTATTATTTGTTTGACTGATTTAATTCCAATTTTATAATTATAATTAATATTTTTACATTACTTATAAAGTTTCGAAAGAGATTGGAGAGAAAGCTCTATTAGAAAATAGCATTATACAGATTTCGAAAAATAGAATTTCTAATTTATTTTTGTTATCAAAGTTGGATCAAATTCCTAAATAATTGAGACTTACCGATAAGTGGACACATCCACTAGGTAGGATGCTAACCCGTGATATTGCTTTAGGTATACTAAACAATGGGTCACCGGTATTTGTCTTGCCATTAGATTATAAAGTAAAAAGGGTTAAGCCTTGACTAAGTAATATATTCAATGTTTTTTATTTGTTAACTGTATGGGATTAATTGGTCAACAAAAAGATCTCTTGCAATTAATACGCACAATTTTTTCTCGGTAGAAATTAATAGGTAGCATTGATTTCTTTATTTCGCCCTAAAAAACTAAAACTCCAAGAATACCAACACTCTATGTAAATGAATTAATGATATCTAAATATCAATAAAATTTTAATAAATAAAAATATGAAATATAATTTTTAAAATATTATATATTAGTATTTACATGTTGTTTATCTAAATACGTGATATGAATTAATGAAACTTTTTTTTTTTCTAAAAGTTAAAATAAATGTTTGCTATATCTATCTTAAAGTCTTAGTTTCAAATATGTTACCATCAATCATGTACATTTATATAAATAGATGGAGTAAACTTTTATAACTATGTTTTAGTTTTTTATCTCGATATATGATGGATGTGATAGAAACTAACGATTATTTATCTCACGAAGTCATAAATTTCGACATGGATAAATAAGTCCAATATCCAATTTAATCGAGATCTTCGACCAGTCGATAAATTAGTTTGACTTTCCGCCTCGTGCTTTGACTGCGAAACTCGGATAAATAGCCAATAATATTTTCTTTAGTGCTTGCACGAGACATGTTTATAACGATCCAACTGCTTAAATGTTCGTGAAGGTGAATCTTAAAAGCCGAGAAGGCGAAAGGTAATTCTGAAATATCAATATCTCTCATTCTATCGGAAATATACGTAGAAATTATATCAAGATTATAATATTATATTTATAGCAGACATTTCATTTTTCTTCTATATACTAGGATATAACTATGCCAATATAATACTTATAATTAATTTCTATTATGGGTATTTATGTACATACATACATATATATATAATATCTACATCGTTGTATATAATAAATTTGCGACCTATATACTTTACGACTTCAAAGCTATATAGGACTCTTTCGATTAATTTTACGGGATAAAATTCAATGAATGATGAATTCTTGTTAATTTTTCACTGGGATTCGAACAGGATGTTAAGTGTATTGATAATAACAAAAAAAAAAAAATAAAAAAAATGAAGGCCTGCCATCTAATTCTGAAAGTTTGATTATTCTATCTTACCACATATTGAAGTTGTTATTATTTTTAAGCTATGAAGTTATAATATTTTCTGTCAAACCCTTACTTTCGGATTCATATCTATTAATTTATATAAATAGATTAATTAATCAGGAACCGGATTTGAACTGATGACACAAAAATTATCAATCCTCTGCTTGGTCAATTGAATTACCCTTATCATTACTTTTACATTATCCTCATTTATTAGATGACTAAGTGTATATTTAGACGTTGAGTTCACCCAATAAGTTTGTTAGTTATTCGAATAACTCAAAACTCAAATTCAATACATTCAAATAGGGCATATATAAGGCTATGTTTGAGTAGCCTATAATTGAGTTGGTTTAATTTGTTACAACTCTTCCTGAGAGCACCTAAGATTTATCTTGGTTCCAATTTTTTCGTTAAATATATCGTAGAAGTTTGCACAAAATCCTTGTTGCTCAAATGTTTACTATTCAGTGCATAAAACATGTTATAAAGCTGTTTGGCAGTCATTTCGATGGAATCAAACGTGGCTCGATAAAGAGGTCGGCGATACCTATAAAGAAGAGTCAAATTAGCCATGGGGGTGTGGTGTGGCCACCACGTTCCTTACTGGCTCTTTATTTACTTTATTATCGTATTCATTTTTCGATTAAGTTGCCTTCGCATGTACTTTGGCGATACTTCCATTTAAGTTGTTTAAAAATTGAAAAGAAAGTTAATAGTTGTAGCGCTACCCTCTAATATGCGAGAAATTATACTCATATTCCTTTTACATTTATAAGCCACTATACTAATATGAGAATATCTTTGTACAATCTAAACTAAACCTTGGTGGTTGCTAGTGTTTGAGTTGCCATGGCTACATATATCGCCTTTTACATGTAGTACTACAAACTCTTATCGCTACATCTATTACAACTGTTCACTTACCAAAATAAAATAAGTAAGAGGGGAATCGAATTGTAATTTAATAATAATTGAATAAATATGTAATCATTATTAATATCTATTACTTTATTAAGTAGTCACAACAATAAATAATAAATAAGACATAAATAAAAAATAAATTGCATCCTTATTCTTCTTCACTTTTCATAGCCAATATAGACTCAATAGAATTAACCAAGATAGAATACTTATGGCGAATATAACAAATGGACCATTGAATAGCAAATCATAAGCAATTCATAAGTTGGGAAAATATTTGCTATTCAATATTTTTAGCAATAACAATTCATTGGGAATGGTCATTCAATATTTAAAATTCAACTAAATAACATAATAGATATTTTATATAGAATAAAGAAAAAAATGATATAACCATCCCCATCAAATGAATATATAATTAATAATTACTGGGATATCGATTTGCAGTAATGTGCATTAAATTATTAGCAATGAAGACTATTTTTGGGTATTGACGTAAAAATTAAAACTCAAAAGTCCTCTCAAGGACAATGGTTTTCCTTGTCCATACGAAAATAATAATCATGTTCACTCCACATTTGAACTCAGAGTCAACAACTACCAAAAAGATGCGTTATCGTTCCGTGCCAACAATGCAAGACATTTTCTAAATCTACAATGATTGAGAATTACTGTAACAATACAAGTCGCTTTCTATTGGTAGATGATGGTAAATAATAATAATAATAATTGGCAACGGGTGATCGGTTAGTGAATAATAAAAAATAAAAAATTTTAACTTCGCGATAGATTCTCTCTAATCTAATAAAAATGATGAGCATAATAATAATATGAATTTAATACTAAAGGAAAGATGAGCCAAGAGATTGAGAAAGGCTCAACTAGATCTTATATCTCGATATAATGATGAAACTCATACTCCTGCTTTAGATAAATAGCTAACATTTACACATATTTCCTTCTTATTTCACATTAATAGTTCTTTTCCGCACCCAATTAACTTCTATCACCAACCACAATAAGCTTCTATATCTTCTTTATCTCCGTATGCCTAATACTAAAACTTAATAGTCATTCTTATTATCCGCGATTATCACTGTAATATAAAAATTATATTAAAAAGGCGCCTAGACAACGTTTTACTTGAAACAAACGCATCATCGATGAAAAATATTTCCTGACATCCATCCATGCATACCAACTCTTGAATGGCCCCAGCCCACGTATATTTTATATGGACCTAATGAGTAAAATCTACTTAATTCCATGACCACCAATTTTTCGATATATATAGGATAAGTAAGTCCTTATTCAAAGAGTTGCGTACATGTCCATTTATTTGATTTAATGGTTCTCACGTGTTTGGATTCCGCACCAAGTATTCGTACCGATCGACTGCACTCGCGGGAACCGCGACCATCACTTTGACAGCGTCCGTCTGATCAAAAACCGGTAGCAACAAACAGTACCGATCACAACATATGGGTCCCACGTTAACTGGCCTTCCCATTCCAAAGTCAACCTTATCTAATCCGAGCCTTGACCATTGCGACACTATCAAAACACCGCTCGAGTCTATACTCGCTCTCATCTCACTCACCGAGTTTATTACCGTTCTCACGTATTCCGTGTCGACTCGTTCCTTTGCTTCTTTTATCATTCCGCATGCGTAGCCAAACCCCCTTTCCGTCAGGTCCTTGACGCAAGTTTGGGCACAACCCAGCACGAACGCATTGCCGTAGTATCCGCTCGGCAAACTTGGCTTCACTCGGTCTCGGATATTGACGCTGAACAGAAGCTTTAGGATTTGATTTGATGGTAAGTTCATTGCCCTTGCCCAGCTCCTCCATATATGCGCGCATAGTACTTCAAAAGAAGTGTACTGAGTCGACCCACTGAGTCGATTCACCCAGCTTGCGAGCTTCTTCAACTCTCGGATGGAGGTTTTATTGAAAACTAGCGAAGTGGGGACGAGCCTTTCGTTCGTAAACCGCGAAGCAAATCCGCAAAGGTCTGGGACTTGGTTGAACTCGGGGTGAGTCGACGATATCGGGTTAACTTGGGACTGTTTCGCATTAACTTTAGCCAGACCGACACCCTTCGGGTCCATGAGGTGACGATCCCATATAGGCCAAGGTCTGAGCTCGGAACCAAGTCCACGCCGCGCCAACTCCGCGAAGAAGTTGAGAAACTCAGCGCTGCCGATACCATCGCAAATGCAGTGGTTCATACCGACCCCAATTGCGGCGCCACCGTCCTTGAGCCACGTCAGCTGGATAACTAACGGCGGGCCCCCCGTGAGAACATCGAGCACCTGTAAAGACAGGAACTTCCTCCATTGGGTGACAAGGCATGGGACCCGCTCAAAGTCGTTAGTGGTGGCCTGATCAGATATGGCCTCGATGAACACCGCGCCTTGGGCCCGGCACGCTACCTCAAGGCCCAGTCCGTCAGCCCTGACCCTTACACGCCCCGCTAAGGGATAGTAAGGCACCAGGGCTCTTGCCAAGGCAGCCTTGACATGAGCTACTGTGCTAGCGCGTTCGAGCGATGCACATGGAGCATATATAAGGAGGTATTCGATAGTGAAGCGGAGGAAGGTTTGGGAATCGAGGGCGGAGAGCGGGAGTACTCGAGAGGGAGTGGAGTCGACAGGGGTTACGAGAACAGCTTCATTGACATGAACGGATGCGCCCATTGAGGTGTTTTTTTGTGGTTTTGGGTATGAGAATCAGAATGTGAAGGGACGGTTGATTTTTAAGGGTGCTATTAGAAGGAGGTGGAATTTCTTTTTTAAGGCTAGGATTTGATTTTGATTTCTGAATGTTCTCTCTCTTTCTAGCGGAGTAGCCAGAATCAGCAGATATGTCGATATATTTATTAATCAATTACGTTGTTCAGTTTCTCTTTATAGAATTTCATCGGTCGAACCTAGTTTTATACTATGTTTGGACCTATGGAAATAAAAGAGAGGGAAGAAATTGGAGTCCTTTTTGGAGAAATATGGAAAATAGGAAGGAATTTTTATGCATAAATTTTTCCATATATCCCATAAAAGGTTGCTCTTTTCGATTTAGAGAGAATTATAAAAAGAAAATTTTGATTTTAATTAAATTCTCCTTTAATAAAAACACATTTTGAAATTATATAAACATTTTGGTAATTTAACATGTTTAAAAAGTTTGGAAAATAAAAGGTTTAATAAATATATTTTATTAACTTTCTGTCTACCATCATTAATTTCTATATCTTTTTTATCCAAACAACAATTTTTCCTCACTTTTTCTTTGCATCCTATTTCTTTTCTCTCATTTTCTTTTCTTTCAGTTTCTTCCCTTTATCTCAAATATAGTACTAAGGAAAAAGAAAAATGAGAAAGTTATATAACCATTACGTTTATAAAATGTGAAATTTACCCTAAAATAAAAGAAAATAATGAAAAGTAAAATGTTTTGAGAACTCAGAAAAGGAAAAGGAAAAAGAAAAAGAAACGAAAAACCATCAATTACAAGACGATGTGACACCTTTGGTGGTTTTTCTTACTCTTTACCACATCATTATTAATCTTGAATCTCAAAACATGTTCTCTAAAAATTTAACAGTGGTTTACGGATTCATTTTTATAAATTAGGGGTTAAGCGGATATTATGGAAAGATAAAAGGGTTTCTTTCTCGTTTACTCTAGATATTTGACGTGCGCACTTTTATTTATTTGCAGTAAAGATAAAATTGTCTTTTTATTTTTATATGATTATTAATGATTGCTAGAACACAAATGGGACACCATATTGAACGGGAAGATGAAAATTTTACCATAAAAAAATATATCTGCAAAAATGTATAAGAATATTTTATAATATCGCATTCAAAATGAAAAGAATCAAAATTTTTAGGTAAGTTTAAATAAGAAATTAACGTTTTATAAAACGATTTAAATAGATATTAGCATTTTGTAGAGCTTAAATAAGAAATTAACATTTTACAAAATAATTCAAATAATTTTATGTATTAGCTATTATAAATTTCTTATTTGAATCGTTTTTTGAAATGTTGATCTATTATTTAAACTTTTTAAAATATTGATCTCTTAATTAAATTTACTTTTATAAATTAATTCTTTTTATGCAATTCTCCTTATAAAATAGACACTATAAATAACATCATCTTCCATCAACTCTATTGTTCAATAAAGTAACATCATAGGGTTCTTCAAGCATGGTTTTGGAATTTTATGCAATAAAATGTAGCCCTGAAGATGTCGTTATTTCAACTATATGAACGTAGATATGACAGCATTGTTTTTATCTTTCATCTGGAATATTATAGTAATGCTATAGTGTGAGATTAGTTGTCTAGACATATATTTTTTCCTTGTCCAACAATATTAAATTATTAATTGTTAATAATCAATTATATGAAACTTTTTTTTTTCTTTTTCCAATTTCGTATAGAGACTCCACGTGCAGAATCTATAAAGGGCCATGCAGATCTACATATAGGTGACTTTTGCTGGTTTCTATAAAACACGCCTTCTTCTCTATATCTTTCGTTTTGGAATCAATTGAGGCTTTTCATGTAATTGAGAAAAAAAGTTGCCACTCTACATTTTTATTCTATCTTGTATTGCCAACTCTAACTATATACGAATGCATACCAGGGCTGCATAATGCAAGCATATAAAAGTTTGAAATTAAAAACAGAAGTTTATTCTTTAGAATGATTGGAAATATGCCCCTTAAACTATTGTTTAGGCGTAGACACATAGACTTCTAAAATGTAATTTTACATCATGATAACTTTTGAAATATGCAAAATGATTTTGAAAAACATGCTAAAGGACCACAGATAGCAATACTGTCAGGGCTTTAGCAATGCTTTGGAGTTTCACATTTTCAAAAGTCACAGTGATGTAAGGTTATTATTTTAAAAGTTTAAGAGATTTATTTGGGCTTTATCATAATTTAGGGGAAATATTTACACTTTGCTTTAAAATTTATTTTTTATTAACTTTGGAGATAGCTATAAATATGCCTCCTGCAAGTATAAACATCCATTGAGTACGAATAAGAAACATTTTCACACTTTCAAATATGTATAAAAAACTACTAGTAAAATGTAAATGACATCCTAAATTTCTAGGTAGCATTTTCACATCGCCATGACTTTTAAGAATATATACACATCTTCAAAATTTCACTAGACCCGAAAATTCTCATTATTAATGATTCTTTTAGCAACAAATTTGAAGTTTTAACTATAGCTTAAAGTTATATAAATATTTTCAAAAGTAATAGCAAAATGAAGTCACGATTTTAGAGTTTAAGATTCTCTAATAATTTGAGAGTTACATTTGTGACCATTCCCAAAATATATACACGTTGTATGGTGGGTGAAGAAATTAATTATCGGAGATACGTGTATCGATAAAAGTTTTTAAATACGCCTACTTTGACTCAAGTACGGATAAATTTTTTAAACTCTTAAAATATAATTTTGTTTCTCCATATATTATCTTTTAAATATATGTGTATATATAGTTAAGAAGCCTTAAAATGGCCACTGTTGGTAAGTCTTTTTTGTAACAACTTTAGAGTTCTAGTATCTATGGGGTAATTAGCACTTTTACAAATATAATGGGTACATAAGGTATACTTTAAATGTTTAAGAGGTCTTTTCGACCATGCTTAAAGGAATTTGTTGCCAGCTTACCTAGTGCCAACACAGCCTATTTGAGCCAACCTCGTGTACTCCTATACCTTGACTATCTTAGGACCTCGAAGGCTCTTGTCAATGTACTTAAATGCCTGACTTCTCAAGACTTGAGACCTAGAGGATCCCATAGTCCTCGAGGTAGCTAGATCCAAACTAGGACCACCGCATTGCATTGACTTCAGCCCTTGGGCTCATGCCAAGTGCTCGATATACAACTTGATGACCTCAGCACCATGATTGCTTTGCTAATTCCATCTCTCTTTCCTCGTTAAATGCCACCTAATAGTCTATAGTACAACCTAGAGCCTAGTTACCCTAACTGTGACGGGTGCCCATGCTGATGTGACAAACACCTTTCTCTAGAGCCGCCAACCGGCAAAAAGGTATTATCATCTTTCATACTGTGCACGCCTCCCTACACTAACCACATATGAGTTAATCTACGTCTATCACATGTCTTAAGTGGATAAGTTTCATGCCATATAAATAGGTCATGAAGCCACCGATATAAGGATCCTATCTCGAGCTCTCCTTACACATTATTAAATACTCTCTCTTTCTCGTTTTTCTAATTTAAGTATCAAAAAGCCCTTACTAAGACTACAACGAAGGGCTTTCTTGTAGGTCCACCGCTGCACCCTATTACCAAACCATTAAAAAAAAACACCAATAGTGATAACTACATTACCATATATAATATATATTATATATACATACATGTATGAATATGTGTGTCACATATTCGTATATTAATGGTTTTTGAAAAATTGTCATGATTAATTAATGAACAATAGGGCATACCGAAATCTTATGTTTTTGTTCAATTGTTTTCTCTAAATCTTGGATTAGGATAAAATCAGCATGAGTACTTGAATTTTTATATTTTTTTTTCATTTTAATAATTAAATTTTAAACTCATTCATTTTATTATCCTAACTTTTTTTAATAAGACAAATCCATATCTCTATTATAACGGTGATTATTATAAAATAATAGAATAATAATATAAATACATTAATTTCTATTTTAATACTCAAACTTTATCTTTTTATTTTATTTTGGTATTTCAACTTTTTAAAATAAAACAAATAAGTATTTGTTTTTATTAATGGCTGTTATGACAACATTACTAATTTATCTTATTTAAAAAGTTAGCGTACAAAATTGAACAAATTTAAAATTCAAGTACTAAAATAAAAAAAATATAAAAGTTTAGTAATTTTATCCCATCTCACATTCTCAATATCTCACTATATGGATATTTCATGTTTAATCTAGAATGATAAGGGTGATGGACGTGGACAACGATAACTGTCTAGCTAATGTCCTCAAAATCCCCCAAAAGATTTGTACCATTTAATGTATAAGTGATCTTAGACGCAAATCCTGGTTGTTATTATATGATGAAGTGGGCTCCTTCATCAATTTAATTTTGTTTATTTATATTTTTGGCTAGCCAGATCAATTTCAAGACATTACACTCGGTATTTTAGGACATTCCGTGGACCCCAAAATTTGTTGTACCGCTCATTTTCTTGTTTGGTATATTTTCAAAAAATTGTGCACATAGCACTAACCGTGCTATAGCTTTTAAGATAAGACAATTACATCAGAGTGAAAAAGGAAGCATGTCCTTCGGTTGGGTAATCATGTTCCTCTTATTGTGGTCTCTTAACTAAGTTTTGTCGTCGGTCATAATATTACTTGTCCTTAATTTTGGGTCGTCATCGCTTTGTTTGGTCATATCCTAGAAGAATATGAAAGGAAAACATTCATGGATTTATGGGATACACTTCCTCTATAGTCATTTAAGATTAACGGAAGGAAGTTTGTTGCTCTATAGGTTAGTATGATGTGTCAGCTAAACTATCTAATTCAAATGTGAATGCTAGGCTTTTAATTTACTCAAATTAAAAAATTATTACTCATTGTATACTTGGCATATACTACCTTGACTTATATAATATTGTCTCCCTATCTCTACAATCTCTATGTGACTTACAATCTCTATTTTTCACTCTTTAGGGTTTAAGGAATTTGCTATATTTCTTTTTTCTCTCCTCCAAGCACACGTTATCCTTGTTGTGCTACTTTATTATTGGTTGTAGTCCTTAACCCTTTCGATGTACCATTTATTTTGTTTAAAATATCCTAAAAGTTTGCTAAGAGCCATTTCTTATTTAAGTCTCACCCAATGGTACTCCTTGCTCTTGTCAAATTGATCTCCAATTTATGCAAATAATTATTAATCTACAAGTTTCTACCTTAGTTGTCATTGAATTTGTACAACTACTTGTTGGGGCTCTTACCTTGATGACACTTTACCTATCCTTATTTATCACTCCATTCCAAATTCATTATAAGCTACTAGCTTTCACCTATGTTAATACCCAAATTGTGAATCCATTAGTAGCCTTCTACTCTTATACCATCATGATGTCTTAATAAAAAAATAGCGAATAGCCATGTCATATATAACTAATATGCTTTATAATACAGCTAGTCCAAAGTTCCTAGCTAGTATTTATTTGATATTTTCTACCTTAGGGTAATGAACTATCTACCATTGTTCAGGTGCAAATATACCCTATCCTTCTATAAGTGGTTTTGCCTCTAAAACATCATGGGAGAATGAATTTGTCTCCTTATATTGTCACTAAAAATCCACACAATATGTATTAGGAATTTTAGTAGTGATATGGTATGTAAGTGCACGTTTTTTGAAATGTTTGGAGGTAGAATCATGTTTTAAGACTTAGAATTTACATAACTACCAAAGGTTTGAATGAAAATTATAATTTACCTTATATTAACAATATATTAGAAATAAAGGTGCTTATCTTCTCATGCAAAGATTATTGTAGTGTACATTTGATTGTTGTTATGATTCTATATTCCTACTTGTCAAGTATATTCAAATCCTTTTTTTATTTTTTTCGAACTAAGTATATTCAAATTAATCACAAGAGGTTGTAATGACCATAGTCTTAGTAGTAGATGGTGATAAAGATGGTCTCTAATGTCCTTTTTTTTTCATATTTCATTAATCTACTTTGAAATAGTTAACCAAACCATCAGCTATTATCTAGAATTACCATTTAACAATGAGAACTACTAGTATTGGCAATTGCTTATGGATGCTAATATTTTGTAATGTGAGGTCTAAATTAAAAAGAACATCTAAAAGGATAGTTAACAAAAATGTTTCTTACTTTAGAAGGATAGGTTTTTACAATAATCAAATCAAATGATTAGACAAGAAATAATATAGAGAGAGAAATAAACAACATATGGTGGAAACCAATACGAATCTTGGATGAAAAGTTACAAGAGTAGAGTAATGAATTTACTACGTCAAAATAGTGATATTTTTGTTACATGACTAGACTTTCTCATCTTTAAACCCTTATTCAAGTTTACATATAAGCCCCAAATAAAGTTAGGTCTTACACATTCAAAAATGGAAAAATACAAAACATAGTCGGTTAATTCAAACTTCATTGTTCAACTACTAAGAATTGCTGATGGATTGTATGCTTTAACGATCGACTATAGCAAGGGCATTCAACTACCCTTCTCTAGTCAGTCTACCTTGTTCAATTGACCAATCTAATGTAAGCTACCTTGTAAACCTCCAATTGATTAATGGAAACTCACCCTTTCTATCAAATTTGACTTAATGACTTCAAATTTTACAACATCCAATATACATTGTTCCAAGGTGATAGATGCACTACTTTTAGTATGCTATACTTCACTCCACTCAATTTTGTCACTAGCATATTGGGCTAAGACATGAGTGATACCCTAACACAAATGCACTAGTTATTAATAATAGGACAGAATATTTCACATCTTACTTTGTTTTTTACATTCTTGCCTAAGGTAGGCAATTTAGGACACAACATACGAACTTAGACACAACACGATACGATTATGAATGAGTTTGGGTATTGAAAAAAGAGATACGAGACATAAATGATTCAGACTTATTTAAACAAAAGAGAATTCATGTCCAAGTTCAAGTTCAATTGATAGACTTATTTGTGAACCCGTCTATTAGACAACTCTCATAAAATAAGTTTCAAGGAAAAATCATTAACCTATTTAATTTTAAAATAACCAATATTTCGAAAATAAAAATAGCATTATTTGCTCTTTTTTCATGAATATGTGAAAGATAACACGAGTAAAAGTTTAAATATTTGTAACAGTAAATCAGGAGCTTAGAATTCTATTAATGATGAATAGGAAAATGATTTACAAGTAAATTTGCCTTTTACAAGTACGTATAATCGATTTAAATTTATTTCATTTGTTATGATGCTTATAAATTATACTTTATAAAAGAATTTTAATCCTTTAAAGGCATTCAAGCATTTAGAGGTGTTAATATATTTTAATAGCAGTTGTATCTGTACGTGAAGCAGAATATGATGGTTAAATTAGGTATTTTGAGTTAATGGAATATTAATAAACATTGGTATCCTCAAGTAACAAAAATGGCACGGAATATATTAGGTATATTCATATCTATAATAGTTTTAGATTCTACATTTAGTACATAAATGAATTCTCGATCAATGTGGCACCTCGTTCAAGTTAGAAATTGTGGAAGCTCTTTTATATATAAAATGACTGGTTTTGTAGAGAATATAATAACCTAAATTATTTCTATAAATATTTCAAAATTATTTATTTTACATCAATACAATTCATTTATATGTAGATTCTTTGATCATCCCTTATCACTAATAATAATATCCTATTGAGACAAGGTTTAACTTAATATTAGGATGTTATATAGTCAATCAATGTTTGTATTTGCTAGTTTTGATTGGACTTTGCTATATTAAAGTTTTGTTGGGTTGTAATTTCCAATACAAGAATTAAGATTATGCCATTTTTATTTGCAAAATGTCAAACTTACGATCCTCATTTTTCCTACAAATTTATAATTAGATTATAGAAAAGTTATAACCTTTGAATCAATAAATAGGTCCAACCCAAAGATAAATCACGATTACTAAATGAGTTGAGTTACGAGTTTAGGTTTTCATACATGATTAATAAATAAGTTAGGTTTTATGTTGAGATTTTCATGACACAAACCTGTTTAGACATGAACATCAAATAAGACAAATTGACACAAATTGGTAACCTTATTCTTCCCTTTATTTTGAAATAACTAGATGTGACTCAGGAAAAAGAATAATATTTAGAAGCGCTATATAAAATCTTTGAGTTAAATATGAAGCTTCCCATTCAATCACTTTTGCTCCTCTAAAATATAGAAAATAAGAAAAAAAATTAATTCTTAATCTTTTAATATGAATGCATTGTATTTATTAAAGGAATAAATATGCATTAAGTATTTATACTTTCAGTTTTTGATAAGTAAGTCTCTAAAATTTTGTTTTTACAATGTATTTCTAATTTGATTATAAATAGTAACAAAATGTTGAATTACTTACAAAAAAGAATCAATTTGTATTGAAACCAATTGCTTGAATGAGAAGAACTCCATAATTAGATAAGAAGAGCAACTAAAGATAGAGAGATAAAGTTCATCTTCTAAGCATAACAGAAATATCTTAAGTACTTATGCTAATAACAACTCAGCTAACTACTCTAATCAATAAGAAAAAGACATATGGCACTTTCTATTGTGTACACATGTAAAAGTATAAAATAAATATAAATATATATACTCTCTTCATCCCTCCTTTAAGTTCGAGCTAAGGTAAGCACCAATTTAGACTACAAAAATAGCAACTGAGTCTTTGGAAGCGATTTCGTACACAAATGAGCAAGCTGCTACCTTGAAGGAACATATGTAGCTTGAAGAAGTCCATAAAAAATGTATTTTCTAATAAAATATACATTAATATCTATATGTTTAGTATAGACATGATGACAAGGATTAGTTGCAATCGTAAGAGTAGATTTATAGTCACATAATAATCTAAGAGGAAGTTGTATAGGAACACCCAAGTTGTGCAAAATATAAGACATCTAAATGACTTCTTTAGCAATGGTGGTAATGGCAATAAGGCTTCTATACTCTGCCTCACTAAAAGAGGTAGAGACAATGTTTTTTTCTTTGTCTTCCAAAAAACAAGAGTAGGACCAAGCATAATGCAATAGCTACTAATGGATTTCCTATCTAATGTATTAGCTATCCAATCAAAGTTAGAAGAACCATGCAACAACAAATCATTCTTAGCCATATAAAACAATCCCAAAATAAATATGCCTTTATGGTAGTGAACACATGAAGAGTGGCTTGTAAATGAGCATCTGCAAGCTTCGACAAACACTAGCTAAGGGAATGCACAACAAAACTAATGTTAAGCCTAGTTAAGTTGATGAAGGACAACTTACCAATTAATTTGTGGAAAGTAGGATTAGATTAGATAACACCATCAGCAGGATTAGGTTTCAAGCTACTAAGAAGAGGTACTTTAGTAGGCTAAGCAATTGATAACCCCGTCTCCTCAAACAAATCCAAGATAAACTTTAGTTGGCTAACTAAGCAACAATGATCAATTCTACAAATTTCCAAGCCTAGAAATTATTAAGCTAATCTTTGATCCTTAATAGTAAAGGTTGCATCTAAATGTTGCTTTAAAGAAGCAATAAGAAAATCATTAGAACTTGTAATAACCATATCATCAACATATAAGAGAATAGTAACAAAACCAGTAACGACCTATTTGGTAAACAAAGAATGATCATGAGTAGATTCAACACAACCAAGAGAGATCAAACATTGAGATATCTCTAAGTTCCATTGCCTAAATGCCTACTTAAGCCCATTTTAAAGACCTTTAGTCTACAAACTTAACGTGGTTGTGCCAAACTATAACTTTCAAGAGGAACCATATAAATCAATTCATTAAGAAACCCATTAAAAAAAGCATTATTGACATCTATTTCATAAAGTGGCCAAGAATAAGCAACAACAATAGCTAAAAAAATCCTTAATGTATTCAATTTTGCTCTAAGAGAAAAGGTGTCATGAAAGTCTTCTCCTTCTCCTTGTGTATATGCCTTTGCTACTAATCTGGCCTTATACCTTTCAATACTACCATAAGGATTATAGTTCACTTTATATACCCATTTACAACCTATAGCCTTTTTAACCAATGGCAAATTTATAAGCTCCTAAGTTTCATTTTTAATTCTTTTTGCATAGCATCAACTCACTCCTTATGTTTAACTGCTTAAGAGTAATTATTTAGCTCTTTAATAGTGAACACATTTGTAAGAGAAATAAGAAAGTCAGTAGGATAAGAGGCAAAGGAACTAGAATCAAGCAAAGGGTATCCAATATTATGGGAAGAAGGAAACGTGATAATAGAATGTAATGCAAAACCAGGTAATGTAGTGGCATCAGCAAGCATTTTAGATGTGACACTATGTACAAAATCTTGCATCCAATGAGGTAAACATCTCACTTTAGATTGAGTTCAAATAGTAGGATAACTAATAGCAGAAGATGAAGGCTAAAGCACAAAAGTGGAAGGAGAAGAATTATCGGTAGTAGACAAACTTTGATGTTCATCATGCTAATCAAAATGTAGAAAAGAGTATTGTGTATTAGAGACTTCAACCGACGACAAATTTAAAAGAAGTGTACCAACAACAGTAAGAGGATTGTGTGAAACAATAGGAGTTTCAAAGCCAATGAATTTAAAAGGAGTAGAAAGAGTGTGCTTATCATTAGAAGGACCTTGTCGAAAAGGGAAGATATGCTTAAAGAACACCACATCATAACTAACAACAATTTGCTTGGTTGTAAGATCATAAACTATATATCCCTTTTAGCCATTAATATAACCAAGAGTAACATACCAAACACCTTTTGGGTCAAATTTATCATGCTTTGGTGAAAGATGAGAAATATAGCACAAACACCTCATAACTTTAATAGCACTATAATTTAGTAGCTTATGAAATAATATTTCATGTGGGGATTTTGAACCAATAATAGACATGGGCATTTTGGTTATAACATAGGTAGCTGAAAGTATATACTCACCCTAAAACTCTTTAGGAAAATTTGTATGAATTCTTAGTACTTTCGAGGTTTCAAGTAAATGACGATGTTTCCTCCCTACTCGCTAATTTTGTTGTGGTATATAAGGTATAATATATTGATGGACAATTTCATGTCTGTAAAAAGATCTTTACACTCTTTAGCCATAAACTACCCTCCATTTTCTGTTCTTAGAACTCTAGGGATAATAGAGAAATAATTCTTCACATATAAAATGAATTGAGCAAGAAGTGAATAAGTTTGCCACTTATGGTACATTAACTATGTCCATATAGCTCTAGTAAGATCATCCACAAGAGTACGTAAAAGTATCTTGCTTCATTCAAAGAAGTTACATGATAAGGATCCCTACACATCAACATGAAGCAACTCAAAAGCAAAAGAACTTAAATGAGACTAGTAGAAAAATGCAACCAATGAAAGTTTGCTTCTTAGCATGTATCACATAAGAATTTATTAAAATCTAAGCCCTTAGATAAGGAAAGATGCTACAACTTAGATATGGAAGAATGATGTAAATGATTATGAATCAAACAAAGTGAACTAATGTTTGTAACAAAAGCAGTAAAAGTCAAAATAAAAGTATCTAAGCCATCTAAAACATTATTAGAACAAGAACATAATACATAAAGTCCTTTATTTGCTTGAGTTGAAGGTACCTACTTTATTAGACTTTAGGTCTTGAAATTCTCAAAAAGAATTGTCAAAGATAGCCCTCAATGAGTGTTCTTTGACAAATTTTTGTGCTAAAAAAAGACTATAAGTAAATTGAGGCACAAAAAGGACATGAGATAGAGCAAGGTCTCTAATAAGTATAACTTTTGCCAACTAATTCAGCAAGTAATGTGTTTCCATTAGTAGTTTAACTATAATTGGGATAGGTAAGTGGGTAATATCATGGATTAAATGATAAAAAAGGGTCATATGGTCACTTACCTCTACCTCAACTATCTAAAGAGCCAAACTATAACTAACTGTACAAAACCATAAAGAAGAATAAGGAGTACCTACATATGCGACATTGGCTACTACCAAATTCTCATCCTTGTCTTTGAATATTCTAAACATCTCCTAGAAAACAATTTGTATCAGCTCCTTGTCTACTCCTTTTTTTTTTTTTTTACCCAAATTGATCTGTAGCAACATTCATAGCTAAAGTGCTAAAACAAGACTGCTCTTCCAATGAATTATCCAGCACATTCTTCCACATAGTAGTTGAGCTGTGTTGTTTAACCTTAGAAATTGTCCTTTTGCCTTTATACCAATTAAGGTATCCAATCAATTGAAACAAGAATCAATGCTATGACCCTTATTTTTACAATGTTTTCAATACAATCCTTTTCCATCCTTTTCTTATCAACTCCAAACTTGCTATCAGTAGCAATTGACTCATTAGTGTTAAAAGCTAATACTTCAATTTCACCATTGATTGACCTAGTCACTTGTCTTTGTTTTTCAACTTGTTGCACTAAATAAAACGCCTTATTCATTGATGGCAAGGGTTCCATAGATAATATTTGATTTTTAATCCCCTCATAGGCTTCATTCATCCCCATCAAGAATTGAGCCAATTTATTATGAGACTCAAATCCAACAATCTTTTCCTTTAAACCACATGTACAAATGTACAAAAGTCAAATCTTCCCCAATCACAAGTAAGAAAAGCATTTAACTTACCCAACTCATCCCAAAACCTATGCAATTTGTTGAAATATACCCTAACAAATTGATTCCTTATCGTAAATTTGATATTTCCGCTGTATTTGAAAAATGAGTGGTCCATTGGCTACTCCATATTATTCTTTTACTTTACTCCAGAGTTCAAATACGAAAATAGTGTATAGGAAATTCTAAGCTAACTTATTACTCACAAAATTCAAGAGCCAACAACGAACTGTGTAGTTACATCTATTCCATTTGACCAATTCAGATGAATTGCTATCAGGTTTCCAATCGATCCATCTGTGAATCCAATTTTCATCTTTGTAGCTAGGCCTAACTTGGCATATCTACTCCATGATATGTAATTTGTTCCATTAAAGACAATTTTTCCAATTGACATAAAAAGATTGTTCGATCCAGAAATATAAAATGGATTGCTAATTGCTAGATCAATTGTAACAACCATATTCTCTAGTTCGAATTAGAAACCCTCTCTACTAATGAAAACAGCAATCATTGGAACATAATCAAAAGAAATACCTAGATGTGTCACTCTAATCCCATGATAGAGTGTTGAATTACTTATGAAAAAGAATCAATCTGTATTGAAACCAATTACTTGAACAAGAAAAACTCCATAGTCGAATAAGAAGAGTAGCTACGGATTGGGAGATAAAGTTCATCTTCTAATGATAACAAAAACGTCTTAAGTATTTATACTAATAACAACTTAGCTAACTACTATAACGAATAAGAAAAAAAACATATGGCACTTTATACTATATACATGTGTAAAATAAATTCAAATATACAAATATATATGCTCTTCAAATAGTGAAAACTTTGATGTTAAATTGCCAATTAAAATGAAAGTAAAGAGACTAAATTGTAGAAAATTAAAATAAAACTAAACGCTAAATTGTCAAAAATTGAAAATGTAGATACATATGATGCATTTAACCCACTATTTGAATGCCCATATTAATGCATTTTGATATCTTTTTCTTTTTCTACAATTTTATTGTAAAATTTTCAAAACCTGTTAAATTAGCTTTTGAACTTTCATGTTGTTGGTAGACAATTTTCGATTATGGACTCTCAATGCCCATTCCAACCATTACATACCATAGGCCAACTAGCTTCTGCTTATGAATACTTTAAGGAAACCTAAGCCTTGATTAAGGAAGACCAGTCATAAATAAGCCAAACTCAACTGACTATAGGATCTCGACTTGGGTAGGTTAGAAGCTTAACTCTCATACCACAATTAGGCCCGAGGTGTCCACAATACAGATGACCTCGAAACTTGGCAGTCGATCCGATAAGCCTAAACTATGAGCACTAAAAAGCAATGCAACCCCATCACTTCCTTAGTTGGGAACATAACTTTACGAATGATACACTTGCCTAGTTAGACGAGATGTTTCTAAAGAAGATACACCCTAATGAAGCCTGTAAATAAGGGAATACCCAACAAGTAAGATAGTTTTATGCACACAAAGGCCATCTTAGCCTTATTTCTCAATTAATCATACAAATTCGCTAACTTAATGAAACACTCTAGTTAAACTAAAAATAATAATTTAACAGTAAAATTGACTTAGGTGACAACAATATAAAAAGCATCGCTAGTAAGAAGGAAATTTTCAACTTATGAATCTTAAAGTAATTTCAAGCTTATTTGAATTTTGTCATATATAATAGATATTTAAACTAAGGTTCTCGTTAACACTTTTTTAAATAACTCTTATTATATACATTCATACAATAAAATAATTTAATTTCACCAACAATTTATATATTATATTCATCTTACCTCTTCGTATATTTTAATCCCTTTCCTCTTTTCTTATTTTCCCTCATTTCCTTTATTTTCATTTTATTTAGGTTTCTTCTTTATTTTTTTCTCCAACTTTCTTAGAATCCTTAACCTTACCCTAAATTCTAAAAGATTCCCCTTTTTTTTAAACCCTACCCTAAATTTTCTATTTATCAGACCTCTCTCTTTCTCATCATTTTGATTCTCAGGCTACCCTACTCTCAATTCTCTCATTCTCCTCTCATCATATCACCTCACTAGATCCCCTTAATCCCCTTCACTCTCTTAATCTCTCAATTCTCTCGTCCTTCATTTCCCCAAACCCCTAGGACCCTACACCCCCTCTCAAATTCTCTTCTCTAGTCTCTCATTCTCTTACGTCTCTCTATTTCGCATTTCACCAGACCCTACCCTTACTATATCACCCTCATTTGATCTTACCAACTCTCTCACTCCGGTCTTTTCTTCCCACTAGACCCTACTCAATTCTCAAACTTCTCTTACTCTCGTCACTCTCTCTTAACTACACCTCTCTCTCAATTCTTCTCACCATTCCTATACCCTCCCTCACTCATTTCATTCATCGAACCTACCCTTCAGTCTCTAATCTCAATCATCTCCCTCACCGACGACGATTTCCAACTTACATTAAATAATAACTAGCTTCTAGCTTCCTTTCTTCATTTCGAGTTTCGTTTTCGGTAAGTTCTCTATCGCTATTTGTTTTGGTTTCTTTGGTAACTGTAAGCTTTTGTTTTATTGTTTTCTAGTGAGACCACCTTCTCATGACAATTCCATGTTTTATCAGTCACTCTCTTTCTGGCCCATATATCCAACAAGTCAACTCGATTATCTTTTCGGTGTATTGAAATATCATGTATGTATCACATTGTTTTTATTTTCCTCTATTATGTTGATAAATAATTATATTGTTAAAATAAGTTCTTATTATAAATTACATCATATATGGTATTGTATTATTTTATATAGAAATTTTCTATTATAAATTATATCACATATTATATTTGTATTAATATTAATATAGATAGAAGCTTCTATTATAAATTATTTTACACTTCGTATTACATTATTATTATTTATAGAAATGGAGTTGTTTTATTTTCTTTTGTTGGATATGGAATTTATGTTGATACTCATGTCATATATATACTATTTCAATTATTGATTTAGCTTATAGTAATTCCATTCCCTCATGTTATGTCTTTAATTTATTATTCTTGTCATTATTAGTAAAGTATTTCTATTATGATTATTATTATTATGTAGTATTAATAGTGTAGTATGTGGTATTAATAGTGTAGTATGTCTATTTCAGCTTCCATTTACTAATGTACTTTTCTTTCAAGTATTCATATGAACTAAGTATTATCTAATAATATAACATTTTCTTATTATTATTTTAGTTAGTAAACTATATGTTTTAACATCCTCTTTATATGTTTACTTATTATTTCTCTTCCACATACTATACCTTACGATATGAGTAAATAAATAGTATTATATATATATATTAATTAACAATCTACTCGATTATATTATATATTATTATATTATTTCCAAATCTTACCTTAACTAACAAATCAGTTCGATTAATTTTATTCAAAACATTTGAAGTTATAAGTGGATGTAATAATAAATAACAGGAAATAAAAGGTATATGAGTAATATTTAGATAGAAACTTAGTTATTGGTCATTTAAAAGGTAATACATACTTGTTCCTAATAGATTTGTGCTAGTTATCGAATTCCTTCCTTGATGGGTAGTTAGAGGTAATCGATATAGAACTTAAAGTTATGGAGTTTTATTTAACTATGGAGAAGCTATCCCAGGAATGTGGTGCTTGGTTGTTGTTTGTGCATGTTAGGACTTAGTATCAATCTAAGTCATATTCAGCCTTATTAAATTTGGTTGATGATTATGCTTAAGCTACTCACTTTAAGGGCCTATAGTGATAAATCCCTACAAAAGCAACCGTTAATCATATATGAGATTGCCCTAGTAGACTCATATATAGGACGATATAAGTAAAATATTAGGTTTTTAGACTCTGAACGTAAAAAACTTTAAAAAAAACTTATATTATATCTACCTATGTATATGAATAAAAATCATGGTGTGCTAGGGTTATGAAAACCCTTGTGTTATTCACTGGCCTAAATTAAAAATAATTAAACTATTGTTTATTTATATTTGTTTAGAATTGCATTATATGTATGTATATGTTTTGCGCTTGGCATCCATGTGTGTTTGTACACTCGTATTGAGCTTCGGGTTACTCTGTCATTTTTACAACTGCAGATCAATTCAATAAATTTACAAAAAGTATGAAAATTATTATCATCGATTAGGAAAAAGAGGCAGTAAGTTTTATATACTGTAGAAGATTAAGATCTAATTATTTATATATTTATGGTTAAAGTGATTTGTCAGTGAGCCACTCAAATTGATGTATTTAAAGAATTATTATTTTATACTTGATAAGTGACTATTACAAGTGATTTTGAATAATATAATTGGTTTTAAAGTTTTAACGTGTTCTTGGTTAGTAAAGTCACGTAACAGGTCATAGTATCTTTATGTTCCAAGACGTTACACTTAAGTATTGGAATGATCGCATCCAACAACTCTCCTACATCTATTGACTATGTTTTCTTTTGTAGGATCAAGCCCACTTTTCAAACCCAAAGCAAAATCTCTAAGGGAAAATTAAGTGGGAGTACATGTAATACAACAATGTAAAATGGAGATATCGAATTTGATGTTTTAAAGAATTCCGTGTATTATCTTTAAAAAGAAAGAAAGAAAGAGTTCGTGTACTCTTAATTAAATACGACCTTTAAAGTTGATTTCACGTAATACATGCACCAACTGCTTTCATGACCTTTGAAATTCGAATATTAAACTGCAACCTCAAATATTTATTAGAAATTAAATTGTGTAAAAAGTAATAGTAGGGACGAGGTATATAATCATATCTAGTTTTTGTTATTCCGAGCAAAAAGTTCATTTGGGATGACTTTCTTTTATTATTTAACATTTGTACAGTTCCTGCCATGTTTTTAATACAGCATATACCCACAGTTTTGGTGAATATATATTAAAATTTGTCGTTTAAAATTGTTTATAGAACATATGCCCTCATTTCTGAAACATTATCAGTACGTAAAGGGACATCTTTTACGATGATTCATCATGCGAGGTGAGAAAAATAATTGAAGAAATTTCAACACACCAACATTTCATGTACTCCATATTTTGGGGCATTATTTATAATATTTTGCAATCACAAATCCAGGATTTATATATATAAGATTTGAACGAGGAGAATCAAGGAACAACTTTTGCTGAGGCACAAGTCTTGTCGGGAAAATGGGACCCTTTTTTAATCAATAGATGTCATGTTATTAAGAAGGAAGAGAAAAAAAAAAAAAGCATCTTGCTCTGCATACTTTACGTTTTGAGTATGCTTTTCTTTTGGAACGTTTGCATTCCAATTTCCAAGTAATCCATTGGATTACTAGAATACCCTACAGTGCGAAAAAATATTCAATAATACCATCGTACAGTGCTCTAATTAAATACCATATTTAAGGATAACTATGGGACAAGAGGAACCGATGTAGGAATTCGTTCGGACCTATATCGTAATTACGGTAAGAGAAAAATTTTTAATTGGAAAATATAAAAGAGTTATCTATTATCCTATCGTGGACATATGTATCACTTTGGGAATTCCAACAATTTGTTTAATCGATACAAATTGTGACCCAGATCTTGTCAATATTTCGATTATTTTTGGCACCAAAATGAATAGGTTCAATAGATGAGAGAATTGAGGATACCCACTAGGAAGACTAATCCAATCCATAATGATGTACCGAAAAATACAATATTTTTATTACTTGACTAACCATCAGGAGAAGCAAAGACAACAGGTGCACTAATCAATAAGATTGAGGAAATAGCAATTAATGCAAAAACAGCTAATTAAAAAGCAATAGTCATGTTTCGAATCCTCTAAACACCAATAAAAAAAATTATACTATTTGATTCCTCTATCAGCCAATCTGAATTCTTTCTGGTTAAAGAATATCTTTCTAGTTGCTTTGAAAAAATTAGGAAATTCTCTAGAAGAAATACGAGATTCTGCTTCTGGCGGCAACATGCTATGGAGTATACTTTTCTTTTTCTTCTTTCCCTAAAAAAATTTCATTGATGGGGACACTAATCGAATTTTTTTTTATTTATTTTTATAGAAGATACTATTCAAAGTTTTATATAATGCATTTGTTTTAGATCAATATATTATTTTATATCTTTTAAGATTTAATATGCACCTTTTGTTAATAGATCTTTACCAACTTCAATTTTTCTTCTCTTCAGGTAACTTACTCAATTTTCACTTTAAAGACAATGTATTATATTGCATTATAGTGCACCAATGGGCATCGTGAATTTTATGGGACAAAAATGGCGATATCTTTTGCTACCATGAGATAAAAATTGGTGATATACATGAATGTGCTCTGATCCGCCCTAACGATCCCTGATGGTATAACGGTTTCTTTTAAGCAGAATAAAACATATTTTCTTATTCATGACATCATGTAACTGTTGTTTAGACATTAGAGTCTCTGTATTATTGAAACTCCTAGGAATATTTTATTAAGATTATAGCCACTTTTATTGTAACTGCACACGCAATTACTTCACTTCAAATTTGTAATATGACTTCGGGTTAGGGATAAAAAATATCTCTAACATGAGTTGTCCATTTAAAACAATCAACCGATCACGTATAATTGAATTCTCAAAGAAAGAGGGAAAAACTAAAGCACGTAAAATTGTCGAATCTTATCACAGCAATCGCATGATGTTGATATCACTAATGGTTTTTCGTGGTATTTTATACTCCACCCTAATAGCTAACCTTTAAGGGAAATGTCGATAAAAAATTAGGAAAATGATCTCCATATTTGAAAATAAAATCCATTTTACATGGTTACTAACTACCACCTTCAATGAGGGTACCGTCTTCCATAATTACTTACCGTTATATGGCATTAATATCAATAGCCCCTCAAGACTACTATCCAAAATATGTTTTCAATCCTAATAAACATGGAAAAAATAAAATAAAATCCCCACGAAAGAAGCACACCTGAAAATGTAAACTTACTCAAACCTAATAACTTTGCCATTATTTCAGCTTCCTATGCTACTCGAGGCTAAGCTCAGGAGACGACAGAATACGCAACTTTTAATGGATTCCTTTTAGCTTCGTAGGGTGATTCTTTCTGCTATTATATGTATATCCGATTCCATGTTCTTTTTAGGGCACAGCTGGACAACGGACCTAAGGCTAAGAGGCCTCGATCTACCCTTACATCTTGGGAGAAAGAACAGAATTTGAAAAAAAGGAGAGTGAGTGCAAAAAACGAGAGAGAAAGGAAAGTTAAAGGGAAAATATTGATTTTCTTTCTTATTTGGATAAAAAATAAATAAATGAATGGCAAAGTAGATAGTGATATAGAGAAAGTTGTACTATGAATAAAATTGTTGAACGTCTTTCTTTATTATTTACACTTGAAACTTTTTCGGGGTCATAGTAATTTACTTGTATTTTAGAGTATGCAAAATTTATACCATCCCTTCAATTTCAAAAGACTAGAATATCAGATTCGTGATAAATATATGGTTGCAAAATTTATCTTAAAATGCAATGTTAACTAACTTTTCATGTCATTATGTCAACTCATTAAAATCCAATATTAGCTTTCACAAGCAATTTTATAAGGTGCTTGTTCTAAAAACGAAGTTAACAATTAAACCAATTAGTTAGTTTTATGTATAAAATCCTCTAGAGACACATTTGAAAATAAGAGCATAATGGTGATTATACCTTTAGAGTTTCTCTTTATTATACATATTATAACCTCCATTCTTTCCTCTTTAGACTCACATTTACAATAAGAAGAAAATCTTAACCACCACCTTTGTCTCTTCCTCTACTCATCCGTCTCTTTTAGGTGCAAATCCCTAAACTTGTGGATAGTGTATGCATTCTATCTTATTGTAAAGGTAAATTATGTCTAGATCAAGTCTTTGTCCAAAGTTAGTATCAATTATCATAGGAAATCGGTAACTATGGGCTAGCTAGAAACCTTATTAGTGCATGTGAGGCAATAATTATAAGATTCTCCCAAAGGAACAAAAAATAAATGATAGTTAAACCTAAGCATTCATTATTAAGTTGCAATCATGTATCTAGATAGTTATTATATTTCTATGAAAGGAATAGTTCATAAAGTGGTTAAATTGGGATATATTTTTGTGGAAGATTTCCCGTATTATAAGATTTGTGATTAAGGTAAGTAAGCTTAATAAGAGATAATCTAAATCCCAGGATTGATCTTTGATAATGTAAGTATGGATTGATAAGATTAGGTTTTCAAAAAGAATTATGACCAAATATTGATATTTTGGAGTAACCAATATAAATCAGTATATCCAGATGAAGAAATTGATGAATTGGAGATTATACACATAGCACTATAATTCAATATTACAAGAAATATAAAACCCTAAGAAAAGTTGGTTAATAAGGCTTATATAGACTTATATATCATATTTATTAAAGTAATTGATCCTAAAGGACCCTCGAGTTTTGGCTCAATATTTAGGAAGGAGATGAAAGGTTCTTAGCATCTACCAAGTGCCCTTATAATACCTTAATTGACTGACTCCTTTGATGAGGTTAACTACCCCTAGTATCAAGGTTATGGATAGATTCTAGGTACCTGACCATCATTGTTGTTTATGCATGCTTATTGGCTTAGAAATAAAATAGACTAATAACTATTTGACTATTCAATCTCTTATGTAGCTTGCATTTGTATATATTGAGATCCCTAACGGAAACCCCACACTAAGTTTTCGTGGTCTTAAGAATGATGAATTCCTCAAATGATGTTGTAGTTAGTACTTAGGCTATGATTATGGCTGAATCACAATCAATATGAGGATATTTTGACTTACCCAAATTAATAAAGAGGAAGTTGCAACAAGGCAAAATGTTGCTATATGATGCCAATTTGAAGATTGTAGATGGATTATGCTTTGAAAGGCACAATACTGACAATAAACTTAAGATAAGATTATTTTAGGGCCATTGTTGCCAAAGGTGTGGACTCAAATCATTCTTACATGTATTGTGCTAATGTAATATTTGTGTTGTTTTAGGTTTTAACATGTGTGATGGGAAGTCATGAGCTACTCTAAGTCTTCGAACACCAAGATCATAATTTTTTTTATTATATGTATGTGAAATGTGTTATATGACATACATGTGTTTATGATGCAATAACTACGTATTGGACTTCATAACTCACCATTTGGAATTTTATATTTCAAGTAATGGAAGCAATTGACTAGTAGTTAGATTTAGGTTTAGATACATCTTTTATAAAGTCGAGCTACTTTATGGCACAAAATATCTACTCTATCTTGTAAAAGACAAAAACCCTCAAATCGATCAAGTATTCTCTCTCTCTCTCTCTCTCTTAAACTTTTTGTTTCTTATCTCTACAAACTAGGGTTTATAAATCAATTCGTGCAAATCAACCTATATTGCTTTATGATATTAGATCTCGAATCTATGCTCAAATTTATTACACTAATATTCTTATGGTTTATTTATATTTGCAAGGTAACAAGGATAGTGAAAGTTTAAGGTTGTCTAGATTTTAAGTCCCAAATAACTCTTCATAGCACAAGTGTTATTTTTAGGAAAATGTTATGGTATCCTTTCATTCTTTTGCTTTTCTCTTTTATACTCATTAATGTACAATAGAAATTGTAACTACTATCTTGCTTTTCTGTTTAACTATATGTAACTACTTGATATATTTGTTATTAGTTGTAACTAATAGAGAATATAATATCCAAAATACTGCAGCTCCTTAGTCTCTTGTTTGTTTCTCATTGTATGTTGTTTTCCTATCATAACAATTTCCTCCCCAATTGGAAAAATGACCTTATCCGTAAGGTCAAAAGAAGGGAAGTCTCAACAAAATTTTGTAGATTATCTATGTAGAATATTCCAAATTTAGCGACTCCTATTGTACTAATACTTAAGTCGCTTAAGTCCCTCGCTAGTATATGTACCATATATCTAGAATAGCAAGAGGTATCACAGTTAGATGATTTGTGACAACTTCTGCTAGAAGCACTCTAAGCTACTCCTTACTACCCTCAGTAATGCAACTCGGCAATTGGGACATACTGAGGCTGCACCATAATAAGTAGGAAACAAGTGGAGCAAAAGAAACTAGCAAAAACCTAAGAGTTACTAGTTGGATATTATGCACCAATTAATCCTACTCGACCTAATTTATCACCCTAATATTATGCATAAGGTGAAGGTTAGGGTCACTCACTTTTATTCCTAGCTATAGGGAACAAATAAGAGCTAAAAGAGGAGGAAATGCTCTCAAAGGAAAGTTTCTATATTTAATATGTAATAGTGATGATTGTCTGCATATTACAAAGAAGGCCTTATACACTTGGCTTCACTAAGGTTTCACTTCAAAGGAAAAGACAAGAAAGGATAAAAATATTAATGTTGTACAATGAGATTCCTAGTATATATAAAAAAAGCTAAAATGGATAGATATGCAAAAAAAGATTCTATTAAAGAATTTCTTGAATCATGTACTCGATGGACACATATCCCCTTATAAGTAAGTGTTCTGATAAAAGAGAAAAGAAAAGATACTTAGCTATCTTCTAGAGATAAAGGGAGTTCTCGATACTGGGTTGCTCAGAATCTAAGGAAACAAGTTGGAAGGAATAAAAGATATAATGGTTAGATTAGCTAACTAGATCCGGATCAAGTTAGTGTTCGGTACTTTGTGCCACATTTCCATTAAGTCAAGTGGTAGAATAGGTTAACCCGTAGATCAGATCGAAGTTCATCTACTTAAGAGTCTTCACTTAGTGTCAAGGTTAAGGCTTATAGAGTTGATCCATCTAATGCCCTTAGTGCTGCTAGTCTACTCAAGCGTAGGTTGAAGGTCACTCTAATTGTAACTATAACTCGACACTTTGGTATGCTAAAGTATACAAGGCCTTAGATATTAGGGAAATCCTCTTCCTTAATTGACTCTCGAGCTAATATATGTTGAGCTAGTCCTTATAGTCCACTAACTCAACTCAAGATGATTAGGTAACAAGGTTAATCCCTATCATATTCTCAAGGGTTAGAAAGATTTGGCCTCAAATTTATGGTGCCTTGTTCTTCTTGTTCTCTTCTTTGGCTGGTCGATAGGGAATCAAGTGAAACACACTAAAGGTAAACGAGATGCCACAGTTCTCTAGAAGTTCAATTTGGTAAGCATTGCAGTTGATCTTCCTTAGCACCTTGAATGTTTCATCAACCTGAGGAGACAACTTGCTCTTTCTAAGGTGTAAGAATCTTTCTTAGCTAAGATGGATCCATACTAGATTGCTTGGGTTGAAGGAGACAATTCGATGTCCCTGATTACCAATTTCTTATTATCATTCATTGAACTTAGCGATCTAAGTGGCCATATATTGGTATAGCTCATGTAGCTTTTAAGCTTGGTCTACTCCAAATGGGATTTCCTTGAAAGCTACAAGGATACTAACCAGATCAAGTGGAATGGTCACATTAAGGTCATAGATAACCTTAAAGGGGCTCTTCCTAATAGTATTATGGATAGTTCGATTGTAAACGAACTCTATGATAGGTAAGCATAGATCCTAATTCCCTAAGTTCTTATCCACAATGACTTGAAGTAAGATCCCCAGCGTTTCATTCACCACCTTGGTTTGGCCATCAGTCTGAGGATGGCAATTGGAGCAAAACATAAGTTGAGTGCTAAGTCTTTTTCATAAGGTCTTCCAAAAGTAGCATAGAAATTTGGTGTCCCAATCCGATATAAAGGACTTGAGAACTCTATGTAGTCGAATAGTCTCCTACAAAAACAAATCAGCAATATAGAGAATATTGTTGGTTCAGTTGTACAAGATGAAGCATGTCACTTTGCTAAAGTGATCCACAATTACAAGTATTAAGTCTCATCTTATGGATGTCCAAGGCAACCCTAAGATAAAGTCCATGCTACGATCAACTAAAGGTGTAATCAGTGTAAGCAGGGGCAGATACTTTCCATGTGGCTCTCTTCTTCCCTTCGCCCACTTACAGGCATCACAACTTCTAATAATGTTGTAGACCTCCTTAACCATACTAGGCTAATACAAGTTTTCCTTCAGTAGGTTAGCTATCTTAGTTTAACCAAAGCATCCAAATAAACCTCTACTGTGAGTTTCCCTAATCAATAGTTTACATGTGGAGAAACTTGGTATACACAACCTTCTCTCCTAAAATAGATGTCCATCCTTTACATAATATCTTCCAACAACAATTTCTTCTCCACACTACTCAATAATAGAACCAAAGTGCAAGTCCTGAGCATATTGCTCGATGATAAGGTAGAACCCCAATCATTTGGTTTGCAGAGTGATCAATAGAATTTGCTATCCTAATAAGGTGTTAGTTACCACATTCATACTGCTAATCTTATGCTTGATTACATAGAAATAACATTCCATTAATTTGCGCCATTTAACTTTCCTCTTCAAGAGTTTATTTTGACTGCTAAGGTGCTTTAAGGACTCGCAGTCAGAATAGATGATAAACTCTCGAAGGAATAAGTAATGCTATTGCTACCATATGGTAGGATCTCAAAAAAGGGAATAAAGTTCCTTCTCATACATTAAATAGTTTAGGGCAACACTACTAGGCTTCTCACTATGGTAAGTTATAGGTTGTTGTTCTTTCGTCAAGATTGCACTAATGTCGACGCTTGAAGCATTACACTCTAGCTTGAAAGGTTTATCAAAATCAAACAATGCAAAGATAGGTATTGTGGTAAGCTTCTCCTTAATTTCTCTTAAGTTGTTCTCATCTCAATCATTATAATGGAAACCATCACTCTTCTTAGTCAATTCAATCAAGGGAGCTATGATAGCAATGAATTTCCTGAGAACCTTCTATAAAAGAAGCAAGGTCATGGAAACTACAAACTTCAGTAACACTCTTCACTGTAGGTCACTCCAAGACTACTCAGATCTTCTCTTTGTCAGCTCAAATTCCATTTCCTGACACTACATATCCAAGAAAGACAAACTTATGGTGGCAAAATGTACAATTCTTCAAATTTCTATACAATTTCTCAGCAAAATGTATGTCAAAAATAGCCCAGAGAAGTTCTACATGGTTAGCTAAATCTGCATTGTACAAAAGTATGTCATCAAAGTACATAACCATACATATTCCAATCAAAGGGTACATCACTTAGTTCACAAGTCTCATTAATGTGCTTAGAACATTAGTAAGGCCAAATGGCATAACTAATCACTTATAGAGACTATGCCTTGTCTTAAATGCAGTCTTCCACTCATCATCGAGTCTCATATGTATTTGATGGTCACAACTTTGCAAGTCAATCTTTGAGAATACTCTGGTGCCATGAAGCTCATCTAACATATTGTTAAGTCTAGATTTAAGGTACATGTACTTGACAGTAATATAGTTTATAGCTTGGTTGTTAGTACACAAGTGCCATGAACTAATTTTCTTCAAGATAAGTAGGGTAGGCAAAGCATAAGGGCCCGTTATCTCCCTTTCATATCCTTGCTATATGAGCTTACCAACTTACTTCTTTAGTGGTCAAGGTTCATCTTATATACAAGTCTATTCGACAAGGCAGTCTCGGGCTGCAAATTAATACAATGCTTGATGCCTTAAAGTAAGGGTAGTCCTTTAAGCAGTTTTTCAAGAAACAGGTTGGAGAACTCATCTATCAGACTTTGACCTCTTCTAGTACATCAACTAAGTCTCCTAACTTCAAAAGCCTTTGAATCAACAAAAACATGGGCTCATTAGCCTTCTCAACATCATGGAATTCCCTTCGACTCAGCACTGGGGCTTTCTTCTTACTAGCTCAAGCAAGCTAATTGTCAGTCTTATTCACTTGGCTTAGATTCATAGGTTATAGCATAATTTTCTTACTATACTTCGTAAAGGCATAAATGTTCTTATATTCGTCATGTGCAACACGTTAGTCAAACAACCATGATCTTCGCAATAGTAAATGCAAGGTACCCGTAAGGATGACGTCACAAATAATGTCATCTTTATACACATTACCCACTAAGAATGGTACAGTTACTTGCTCAGTTTAAAGCACTCTTATCATGTAGCTAGTGAAACTTATATGGTCAGGGGTGCTTAGAGGTTGATAGATTCAACCTTTACATGAGGGACTAAGCAACCAAATTTGTGTAGCTTCCTCCATCTACAATGATAGTGTATAATTATCCTTTTATTGTATACTAAGTATGGAACAAGTTTTTTTTATTGCCTCTAATTAAAGCTACTAAGTCTTACAATTTAAATACCTATATTTTATCCTTTACTCATTTAAATAGGCAATTACACCTATTGTTTGTTAATATGGATAAGAATAGGGTCGTCTCCGCTGGGAAAAAGATTCAAACATTAATACCAATTATTCTTCCTGTTAAAGGGAGACCGAATGATTTAATGAAGTAATTTAACTGATTTCTACAACTAAACTATACTAATTCTACGATTACACCAAGAAAATACAGCAAGTAAGATTATAATATGAAAACAACGAATTACAAAGCAGGTTTACTCCGTCATATTGACATGGCTTATGAACTATCCATCCTAACAATTACTCATCTACAAGAATTCTCCACTCATGAGTATTCTTCTTAGAATTACTTAATTCTAATCCCGATTGCATTCCTTAGAATCTCTTCTCAAAGAATGGATAAGTTAAGATTACATTAGAAGCTTATGAATCCTTGAATTCCATACACAATGTAGTGAACTTCCTAAAAATATCTCTATTAGCAAGAGTAGTTCATTTTAGTAGCTAAGATCTATTCAATGAAATCGTTTCTCAATGTATTTCGTTGAAATCTACTGCAAGATTGTATCATACACTACACTATCTCAACTGGTATGAAGTTCTAATCACTAGAAATTAGTCATTATTAGGAATAATAACAATGTAAAATACATTCATATTAAAATGACTTCATAAACCCTGATTTATCATCACACGTGATAGAAAAAGAATAAATACAAAGGGATAGGAAAAAGGAATCAAAACACATAAAAGAAGAGAGAAGAATGAAACCCCTTTTTAATTCACTTGAAGGATTCTGATACAATAGTATACAAACATTAAATGCTTCACAATTCTCTCAAAGTTAGTGAAGAATGTTACACAAAACTCTCGTTACAATATCACTACCTAAGAATACAAAAAGAAACTTAATGAATTTTGATGATCTATTGTGTTTCTTAGTGGTGTTCGTTCTAATGTAATTCTTTCTCTGATGGGAATCAGCCTACGACTATCTCCAAGCTAAGGTCGACCTTCCAAAAGTTGACGCCCTATTCTAACCGAAGGCCAAGGCCAAACAACTTTTGCTTAGTCCAAGCTAATAATAGAAGACTAAGGGGAAGAAAAGGGTCCACTAGGTATTAAGTTTGTCATTTGCTGAGAAGACGAGTGACCATATGGTTGAGTACTCGAGATCAAAGAACCATTTAGTACGATACGGAGAGACTAATGCTAACTAACTTTAGTAATCAACAATTATGGGCCAACCTTTTTAGTGTCTCAACCAAGCAATGTGAGATTATAAAGACTCCTCCTCCGATCTGGACATCCAACTGCTAACCCCGCCTAGTTCGGATCCTACTCCTTCCAAGACAGGCTGAGTGACTATAAGCTTAGTAGCTGCATACCGACTTCTATTAAATGTATAGTTTAATATTCTTGTACATGTTTTCTTTATATTATTTATGAGCCTAATTCTTTAGGGTTTTAGGCCTTGTACATTAATTACAATTTTGTCACTAAGGTTTAGGACTTACTAGAAATAGCAACATTTGTAATAACATAAAAGGACAGATAGACGAACGTGATAATCATATTTTATAATGAAACTTTCCTTTTTCAAGTAAAGCTATATTTGAGCTATCAAAGCTTACATTTGTCAGATTATTGAGTACTAAGTAACTCTTTAATCTATCTTGTGTTCTTATTAATCTTAAGCCTAAGATTGTGGTAAACTCTTATTTGAGTTGATTAGTGAGTTGCATCTAGCCCTCATTTGAATCCTGAGCAACATTTAGTATTCATGAGTTGTATTAGGCCTTATTTTGAGCTCAAACCCTTAATTGTATTTATGTCTTAGTGTGTGATATCCACACATTCACACTCAAAACCCTCTATTCTCACCCTCAATTTTCTATTCTCACTCGAACCCAGATTCCATCATCTTCCTTTTGAGTTTCACTTCCCACAATACGTATCACTCTCGATCTAGTGTTCTCTCCCTTCTTGTTTATAAGTCATGGTATATTTATACTTGACTCATCAAAGGACTTGAATTATACCGCTTCAAGACACCGGCTGATGTTAAGACATGTTCCATTTACTAGTTCATGTGAAAAAGTTGAAGAAGAATAGTTGTGTCCACTTCCATCACACCTGTGATTAAGGGTGTGATCACCCTTTTACTATACAATCACGATTGTGATTGATAGGGGGATCATCGGAACTTCCTAAATCACACTCCTAATGGAGGGTGTGATTAGTGCTGTCCATTCCAGTCCTTCATTATCATGCCTATAATTGAGTGAATCTTGGTTCTACTTCAAGGTTTTCTTCTCTTCACGGCTACAATTTTCTTAAAAGTCATTATCCTTGTGTAAATTTCATCCACTTGCTCGTGATTCATCTAAAATTAATACATTATGCAATTAAGTACCAAAAACTTAAGAATTGAATCACAATTATGAACAATTTATGCTTAAATATATCTCGAAAGCATAGAGTAATTTACGCTTTTCAAACCTCCCAATACTTAAACTTTGCTTGTCCTCAAGCAAATACTCAAAATAAACAATTGCATATTTGACAAAGCATTACCAATGGATTAACTTTATGCCTAACACATCGTGTTCTTAGAATACACAAACTAATATTCTAAGACTAATCAAAGTGAAATGCACTTCACCTTTTACTATTTAATGATAGCTTTTAAAGGTACAAAGTTAACACAAAGTCAATTAGATCAAATGAAAATTGGTTATACTTCATCCTCTTCCTTAAGTGTATAAAAAGCCTTTCAATTACTACTTAAGTATAATAATCTAGAAGAAAAGTACATTGCATCCATTTTCTCCTGTATTTCTACTTCTTCTATTGAATCTTTCCAAAGACAACTTACACATTTCATTTTAAATTTAATTTTTTTATTCTCTTTTTCTTTTTCTTTTGTTTTAAGAAGCATAAAGACCAAAGATTAGTAGCGAAGTCAAACTTCGCTCTTTTAAGGAACCAAAGCCTACCCTTACTGTGCTAATCCTTATATATCCTCATTGTAAAGTTATAAAGATAAAAATTAGAAACAGGGTCAGGCTTTGCTTTTTTGAGAGACCAAAGCCTACCCTTGCTAATTCCATCCTTATACATTTTAATTTACTCTATTCTGAAGAGATTCTCAAGAACTATCGACAAGTGAATCATTTCATTTGCCCTTTTCATTCAAGATTAAATGAACTCCCAAAAGTAATTGAAAAATAAATATATTACTTAGTAAGTTTAGAAGCACCACTAATTAACTTTGAACTAAAGACTCTTATTGACTTCTAACCTCTAAATTCATTCATTAAATAGCAAGTAAGTTTGCTTTACTTAGATTTTATCTCACAATATTGATCATGTACACTAAGTCCACAAGAAGTAGTTAAGCACAAAATTAATTGCTACTATGCCAAAAATGACAATCTACTTAGTAAACTCAGAACTTCAAAACAAACGGCTTAAGTGGAAGACTTTTGATAAACAGGGTTTACCCTTCCCCACACTTAGTGAGATACATTGTCCTCAATGTTGGAGGAAAGTAAACATAGAATAAGCATAAAAAAGGAATAACTAGAAAGATGAAAAACAATAAACAATAAGAACTAGACTTCCTAAAATATGAAGTTTGACCAATTCATTGAGTGTTAAACCATCAGATAGTATAACATCCAAACACCATGACAAATTTGAATAACAAAAGAGACACTTGACCATTAAGACAAGACAAAACAAACACATAATATGAAAGTCTCCATTAATTGTACATCAGTGAGTTTAAGCTCTAAACCAGATAATGAGTCTAAAACTAAACAAATAAAACAAAAGAAAGAAACAAGTCAGTCATCAACTTCTATCTCTTTATTTGAGTCATTTTCATCCTTCCTGGATGACTCTTCTTCACTCTCATTCATAGCTCCTTATCTTACTACTTCTTGCTAGGTTCCTTAAGTTTCCTCTTCATCATCACTTTTTTCTTCTTCTAACCCTTCCTCCTCATCACTAGAGTCTTCTTCTTCCAACTCTGCATCTCCTTCTTCTTCCAGTTGAGCACTTACTAATGGGGGAATTGGAGGTTGACTAGGACCCGTATCTTCCTAGGTTTGAGGATGAGAAAAATAAGAAGGAGTGGCCGCTCCCACTTTTGTGGCGATGTTCTTCAAGAGTTCATTAATTCCCTTTTGAGTCTCTTTAATCTCAACCACTTCAATTTCCAACCTCTTCAAATTATCAACTAAGAAGCTTGATGCACCTGGTACGAAATCTAGAGCACTACTGCCCTCAATGTCCAAGTCAGGATCCGAGACTCTTACAATACCCTATTGATTGAAAGGGGTCCTTAGTAGCAATCTTGGATCAGCGCAAGAGTCTCTAGGCCTATCACTAATAGGCCACAACCTCAAATTCTTAAGGATTCTCGTAATCAGTCCTCTAACAAAAATATCCTTGGTCTTGTCAAGCATTTTTTGGTTAAGTCCAAATGTGGCTAGGATTCCCACATTTACCGAAAACCCCTTAAGTATACTGTATAAGGGCAGTAAGTCATGCTTCCCCACTGCCTCGAGCTCTCATGCTTCCCATAATTGTCCTAACAAGAATGTAGTGGAATACTCGAGCACTATTCTTCTTCAAAGCTGAAGCCTTGGACTTACTTATCCTAAAACAACTCTCATTGGAGATTTCTCTCCAAAAATCATTCATAGAAGTTCCCCAAGGAAGACTCATTGCCAAATCTACAAACTCTTCATCCTCTAGCTCAGCCTAAGTATACAATCCCATAACTTATACAAAAGTTAACATATCAAAGATATGAGTTCTTTCAAAGGCAAAGAACTCCACCTCATTGTCCATTTTCTAGCTAATATACTCGTACTTGATCTTGAATAAGGAGAAGAAATCCAATGTTATTTGTTTATAAGTCTTCTCCTAAACTATGAACAACTTCAGCTATAGCCCATTTCCCAGTAATCTTTGCATGGCTATCTTCAAGCCGTACTACCCCAAAACGTCCTTATCTATGACACAGTGTCTCTTGATGGTCTTCTCAGTAGCAAATTCCTTAAATCTCTCTTTATGCTCTACAGTCATACCAGCTAGGAGAGCGACTACCCTGCTTGAACTTACTGCATCGGATTACCTGGGAGGTCGATAAGGAGAACAATCATCCCTTAGTCTCTTGTACTGAGAAGTTGTTGATGATTTCTTGGGTGCCATCTGCAACCACCCGCGTTAGTTTAAGAGAAGCAAACTCATGTATAATTCAGGTACAATTCAAACCAAGCATAGCCATTCTAACTTCCTTCAACTTACAAATATAAAGCATCTTTCAACTAATCATAATCAACCTTAATCTATATTCAAGGACGCATTACACAAGTGAATTCATAATGACTCAACTTGTAACTCGAGCTTCAACTAAGGATTTGTATCTTCCCTCAACTATACAACACTCTACTTCATAACATTAACGCATAAACACAATATGATTTCTAATTGTCTTACGACACTTCAACATATAAAAAAATAACTAGCAACACAATCTTACATAACACTTAGGTACTACAACGAAACTAAATCATCAAATTAAGCCTAATTTGCATAAATCTTAAATTCAATCATTATCAATAGAAATTAGGGTTTAAGCTTAATATTATAAAATCTAGCACAAAATCATACAAATCAAAATCTAATTCCTACACAAATACAACAACGAGTACAATCATAATACATTTACAAATCATAGTAAGCATACATATACAAACCCTAAAGTTACATAAATCAAATCTATGTAAATGTAAAAAAACAAAAGTAAAAGAGGAAAATCATACATTAGAAGTGTGTAATTAGGATGAGAATAATTGTGGAAGCATTAAATGTGGTTAGTATAAGGGTTGGTGTAGAGAAAATGGTAAGGGATTTTCGTAGGAAATCGGTGTGGTGAGAGTATTACAGGGTAGAGTTTTAAAATGTATAAGAAATGAGGAAAGAGAAAGGGAAATTCCTTATATAGTGGGGTGCTAAAGACTTGATCACAGCCGTAACATGGGGTATGATGCCTCTTTTGAGCTTAGTCACAGGCGTAATGACTCTCATGACTAGCACTGGGCTCAAAATTTTTGAACTATCATGGCCTATAGCCTTCTCTAGTCATAAGCATGAGTAAAACTGTGACTAGTATTATAGTAAAAAATTTCACATGTAACTCTTTTATCATGGCCGGATTGAAATGTGACATTTCCTAGGAAAGTGATCACGATCGTGATAGACAAGTGAATTAGCCCTATTAATTTATCACAACCATGACTAATTCTATGATAGATGCTATGCTTGAAAAATTAAATACTTACCTTTTATCATAACCGAGATGCTATTAGCCTTCCATCCTCTATTTACGTCACTACACTTAGTGAAATTCTTCTCTTCCCTCTGAATTTCCATGCCTTCCACTCAATGTTTCCTTTCTTTTTACATCAAACAATAAAAAAAGAGACCTAAAATAACCTAAAAGAAAAATCAATAACAATAATTAAGTAATTTAAACTCAACAAACTTCAAAGTGCTTAAAACAAACAAAATGAAATTGCTAGTCTAATCAAGAATACATGCTTATTTAACGTCTCAAGCTTGATGTCTCTAAAGGCTTTCAACTTCATTCCTTGATTAAAGAAGTCTTAACTCCTCCTTACATTAAAGTTATAGCATGGACTTGTTCTTTCAGGTTTACCTCAGTATTTCTCAAGAGAGATCCTGAAACCCTTTCCGAAAGTGCTTTTGCAATCTACCTAACTTGGTTTTCTAAGTTATTGATCAATGCCCCTTGATTTCTCAAAGTGATTTCAGCAACTTGGTGATGTGCTTCAAAAGTTTTGATGTACTGAGCCAACATCTCCTAAATGGACATTGGCTTATTTTGAGGGGGAGGCACTGATCTCTGAAATCCAAGAGGTTGCATTTGGAGCTTTAACCAATGTTGTTGCTCCATCTGAAATTGGGATGATTTCTCCAACCCAGATTATATATCTTACTGAAAGGATCATTCCTTGGTTTGATCAGGTTCCCCATGTAGTCAGCCTGCTCCACTTGATCAATCTATAATGAACTTGCCAATTTTGAATCTGAAACTACCAAAACTTTGTTCTGACACATTGTAAGACTATCAAGCTTCCTTATCAGCACTTCCACCTTAAGTACTAGAGCGAAAGTGGCATCCAACTCATGTTTTCCCACTTTCTTTCTCTTCCTCTTACAAATGACCATCGATAATGGTTATTGGCTATATCTTCAAATAATTGGATACATTGCTCTAGTAACTTATGGTTTAGGGTTCCTCTAGCAGTTGCATCAATGAGCTACTTACTTATATAGTTCAAACCATTGTAGAAGGTCTAAACTCGGTGCCAATCTAGAAGCCCATGATGTGAGCACTTCCTTAATAAATCCTTCTGTCTTCTCATTCCTCATATAGATTCTTTGAATCCATTTGACTAAAAGAAGAGATATTTGCCCTTAGCTTAGCTGTTTTTAAGGGTAAGAAGTACTTTCTCATGAATAGCTCAACCATCTCTTACTAGGTATTGATGGAATTCCTTGGCATAAAGTTAAGCTACTGCTTGGCATTCGATCTCAATGAAAATAAGAATAGCTTAAGGTGAATAACATCCTATAAAACTCTACCTATCTTAAAGGTATCTCAAATCTCCAAGAATTGTTGCAAATGGTTATTAGGGTCTTCATCGCTGAACCTATCAAACTAGATACACTATTAGATCATCTGAATGATACTCGGCTTGATCTCAAAAGTATTGGCTTAAACTCTAGGCTGAGTGATGCTAGTACTAGCCCTATTTAGGTTAAGCCTACAATAATCCAACATTATCCTTAAAGCCACAAGCAAATTTACTCTTAGCTTATTTCTTGCTTGTACTATATTCCAATTTCCATCAAGAGGTGGGTCCAAATTCAATAGTGGATCTCTTTGGATACCATCTTTCGGATTCAAGAACTGGTTTCCTAATGGTGGCTCGACATTTTGATTCTAATTATTCATTCTAGATGACTCAAATGACTCTATTATGATTCTCAACAGTTCTCATGCTCTTACATCCTTACTACCAAATGCTTGCTTCTCAAAATACTCTCAAACTTTCTTCAAGTTACTTCTACGTATTCTCTTAAGCTTAGGATCAAAGTTAGTTAGATAAGTCATGTTGCTCTAAGTCATAAACTACAACTTAGTAAATAAGCTAATATAAGCACAAGGATTTTAACTAAACTAATAAAAATTATAAAAGAAAACAAATGCTATAAGAAAAGGAATCTTAATTTTCCTAATGATGATGTCATTTTCCTTAACAATGGCGCTAAAAACTTAATCGCCTCTAATTAGATCTACCAAGTCTTACAATTTAAATTCTTATATTTTATCCTTTACTTATCTACAAGAATTCTCTACTCATGAGTATTCTTCTTAGAATTACTCAATTCTAATCTCAATTGCGTTCCTTAGAATCTCTTCTCAAAGAATGAACAAGTCAAGATTACATTAGAAGCTTAAGAATCCTTGAATTCCATACAACATGTAGTGAAATTCCTAAAAATATCTTTATTAGCAGGAGTAGTTCATTCTAGTGATTAAGATCTATTCAATGGAATCGTTTCTCAATGTATTCCATTGAAATCTACTGCAAGATTGTATCGTACACTACACTATCTCAACCGGTATGAAGTTCTAATCACTCGAAATTCATCATTATTAGGAATAATAACAATGCAAAATACATTCATATTAAAATGACTTCATAAACCCTGATTATCATCACACTTGATAGAAATATAATAAATACAAAGGGATAGGAAAAAGGAATCAAAACACATAAAAGAAGAGAGAAGAATGAAACCCCTTTTCAATTCACTTGAAGGGTTCTGATACAATAGTATACAAACACTAGATTCTTCACAATTCTCTTAAAGTTAGTGAAGAATGTTACACAAAACTCTCATTACAATATTACTACCTAAGAACACAAAAAGAAAATTAATGAATTTTGAGGATCTATTATGTTTCTTGGTGGTGTTCATTCTGATGTAATTCTCTCTTGATTTAGTGTTCTCTCCCTTCTTGTATAAAATTTATAGTATATTTATGCTTGACTTGTCAAAGAACTCTAATTATACCACTTCAAGATATCACCTAATGAGAAGACATGTTCCACGTACTAGGTCATGTGAAAAAGTTGAAGAAGAATAGTTATGTTTGCTCTCATCAAAATCGTGACTCGGGGAGTGATAGTCTCGAAAAACAATATTCGACACCAATCACGGTTGTGACAATGAAAGTGAACTCCTCATCGCTTCATTACATCTCATCATGCTTGTGATTGAGAGCATAATAACTCTTTTACTATACAATTACGGCCATAATTGATAGGGAGATCACCAGAACTTCCATAATCACGTTTGTGATAGAGGGCATGATCAGTGCTAGCCAGTCCAATCCTTCATTACCACACTCGTGATTAAGTAAATCTTGGTTCTACTTTAAGGTTTTCTTCTCCTCACAGCCATAATTTCCTTAAAAGTCATTATCCTTATGTAAATTTCATCTCTTTGCTCGTGATTCATCTAAAATTAATACATTACATAATTAAGTACCAAAAAATTAACAATTCAATCAAAATTATTAACAATTTATCTTAACTATATGTTGAAAGTGTAGAGTAATTAATGCTTATCATCTCTTGTTGGTCTTCCTTAGAGCTCAGCACTCTCTTTAATTCTAAAGTCATTACCTCGCCCTACTTAGCATAGACATAGGTCCCTTCCTCACTTTCCACTTAAACTATTCCAATCTCCTCCTCTCTATCAGGTTCACTTTCATCTATGCTATCTACTATATCACCTTATATAACCATAACATGTTGGTTAAGGCACCATGCAGCCCTGTATCCATAACCTAGGCACTTGAAGCATTTAATCTCACTTCTTGTGCAATCGAAGGGCTATCTCTTTTCAAACTTCCTTTCGATTAGCTTATCAATAGCTCAGCCTCTCAGGTCAGGTTGGCTATCAACGAGTCAGTCATCTCCATTCATATGCTTAGGTAGACATTTGATGCTCAAACTAACTAGCTCGACATGGGGGAGTAGCTTGACAAGTGTTCGAATAAGGTTAGAATAGGACATTTCTTCTCTATTCCTTGACCCTTTGAGCAATCTTAATGGCTTCTTCCAATGAGTAGAATCTCTACACCTCTACTACTTTATGTGTGTCATATTTAAGTCCTGAAATGAACAACTGAATGACATTAGTACAAATCATTAACATTTGAAATTCTTTGACATAGTTATCTACAGTGTAGGCTTCTTGATGAATTTCTTACAACATAGCAAATGTATCTTATAAGTATAGCTTAGGATTAAACCTTCCTCATAACAACCTCTTCATGTCCTCCTAAGTTCGTACACCTCATCAACCATCTCTTGCTGGGGCCGTGTTTAGATTTTTCCACTACATGGTAGTGTATCTTAAAAGGTTAAGTGCAAAAAGTCAAACCTTCACTTCCTTGGCATATCCATAACAATCAAACACTTTCTCAACGTTCTCTTCTCACTCTAAATGTTCATCTGAATCCCTACTACCTATAAAGGTTAGAATTTAGACCTTGACGTTGAGGAACTCAGTCTCCTTGCTATTTTACTTCATAATACTCCCCCTCTTCTTCTCTAACCTCCTCATAAACTTCCTTAATGTCATCCATTATGAATGATAGGCCACGCTAAGAGTAAACAAGGTTGGCCATATCGAGGTAAGGTCTAAGCTTGTAGAAATCTCAAAAAAAAAGGAAGGAAAAAGTGCACAAAACAAGGAATGAACAAGCATACTATGGTTAGCTCCAAGGATATTACATACTAGGGAACTACTAAGGACTCATAAAGTAAACTTGATATGACACATAAGCTAACATGATGAGGCTACTCACCACCTAACCTTACTTAAAGGTTAGGATAAGAGTGAAGGGATTGCTCACAGAAAGAGACAATGAAGTATATTCAATGTCAAAGATATGTTGTGACTATATTTACAAGGGTATTTATACCTGAAAAGTTAGAGCATCTTACTTAAGATGAAAAAGACAAAAAAGGGTATTATCCAAAAAAGGTAATGTATAAGGAATAATAAAAGGTACAACTGAAAAATCAAGGAAATTGGTAATTGGTACAGTAGATCCTTTCACATGGTGCTGGCACATGGCGTTTATTCGTTAGGGCACTTCTAGCAGAAAAGGACAAAGTTGTATAGTTAAGTTGGAAGTTATCAAGTAGTTGTGCTGAGCAGACTTAGGGGTTCTTCTAAGGAGACATTAGCTTAGAACCATTCAAGGGCTCTCTACATAAGTATTACTGAGCCAATGGTCAATATTAGCAAAGCAAACAATAGGACTAGCTAAGCAGTTGCGGGAATATGAGTCAGGTCAGTATACAATGGTTGACAGAACCAAAACAACTCGACTCAGCAAGTAACGTTGTTCGGCAGTAAGGATCAACTCAACCCCAGCTGGATTTGGCTAGAAAGATAAAATCCGCTTAATTAGTTCTTCAAGACCTTAAGCATAGGCTCAAGCTAAGCGTCTAAATGTTTGATTCCTATTAGCAAGTTTTCATCAAGCAAGTCTATCCACTCCTCCATTTTTATGAGGTCAAATTGGGTAACTAGCTCAACTATGGTAGTCGTTGCCTTACTTGGGCAGGTTATCTACTTGGTCTCTGTTTGGCTTATCTCGAGATTATTGCTTATTACCACATATGGAAATAACCAAACTCTCAACCAAGTCAGTAAGCTGATCAAGTTTATCATCGGGTATAACTTCCTTGCTGACCTCGACCATGATTAGCTTTACTCTTAAGTGATACTAATGGTACCATGAAGACTGAAATTCAACATTGTCATTACCCAACACTACTTCCTTCATCTAATATTTCTTCAAAACCACACAAAATCTATTTTAGAACCTTACTTTGAACAACTTTACTCAACAATACTACCACCAAAAACACTACCAACACTCTCGAGCACTTCAATGCCCAACATAGTGCTTCATAACATAGATATTACAACTTCCTCTATTTTTACAGTTGAAAACAGGGGAGAATAGAGCATTGCTAATACAACAATAAACTATTACTCCACTACTCACTCCTACCTCACAACAACCGTATAATCATTGACACTACTTCAACCACTAAGCTATAATGGCACCATATGCTCACAAATAGTACTATAGTAGCTAAGGAAGAACACAATAGCTACTAATAGCATCTCACACACACAGAACTTTACTGCAACCTCATACACTTTATTGTCGGAACCATACTATGATACCAACGAAGATGTGCCTTTGGGACTAAGATACATGAAGCAATACCATAACAAGTAGGAAATAGGTCAAGCAAAAGAAACTAGCAAAAACTAGAGAGCTACTAACTGAATATTATGCACTAATTAATCCTACTCTACCTAATATGTCACCCTAATATTAAGCACAAAGTGAAGGTTAAGGTCACTCACTACTATTCCTCACTAAAAGGAATAGATAAGGGCTAGAAGAGGAGAAAATACTCTCGAAGGAAAGTTTCTATATTTAATATACAAAAGTGATCATTGTCTACATGTTACATAGAAGGCCTTATATACTTAATGATATGCCATGCAAAGGATAGATAAAGGCAAAGATATTGGTGGTGAGTCTAAGCTCACAAAAAGCTCGAAATAAAGGGTGAAAAACACTTGAACTAAAAGAAAACAAACAAAACCATAAACAATTATGAGGATATGACACACGAATAGCTTAATCAGGGAACTCACCACCTAACTTTGCTCAAAGAATAGGATAAGAGTAAAAGGAGAACAAGCCGATAGCTCCTAGTAAGAAACTTTGCATAATTCACTGATAGGGACGATCCTTGCAACTACATGTAAGAAAGTATTTATACCCAAAATATTAGAACTATTTCCTATACATGGAAAAGACAAAAAAAAAAGGTATTACCTAAAATAAGCTAAATACAAGAAATAGATAAGGGCATAAAAGAAAATGCAAAAATAGAAACTCCGGGTGGCAGATGCGGTCACATAGAGACTAAGACACATAGCTAGTGGTTATTGGAGAACTTTTAAGGAAACAAACAAAGCAATATGATCAAATTAAGTGGATGCTAAGCTGGGCTATGGGTACACTTGATTAGATCAACTTAGATAGGGCCTTCACAACTTAAAGCAAAGGTAGCCGAGCCAGTGAGTAAGCTTGTCGAGCTAAAAATAGGACAACCTAGAATCCCTTCAGATCAGGGCTTAGTCATTGATAGTGAACAAGGTGGAGTTTGACTTAGTATTGTGAGAGGTCGATAGTAAATAGGAGTTTAGACTCTTCACATGTTACTCGACAAGTGTACTCATGCTCGCACATGGGTTAATGGTCCAGTGGGTTGATTCTTATCATCCCCTCTAGGTTAGTTAGGATTTGGGATCAAACCTGAAAGGTCCTCCTATTGATCTTCTTTTACTTGGTAGGGGCTAAGGTTAATGACATTGAATACGTCAAAAACTCCGAAGTCTTCAGGAAGCGCTATTTGATAAGCGTGTTATTGATCTTCAAGAGTATCTTGAAGGGTCCTTCAACTCAGGCAAATAACTTGGTCTTCCTTTTGCTTACAAGTCTCCCTTTGCTTAGGTGCAGCAAACTAGATAGCTAGATTGAAACTACTTGTTTCTCCTTCCCTAGGCTATTCTCTCCAACATTCTAACAACTTGATCTATTTGTTAAGCAACATTCTAGTAGATCTTCTAAAAGAAATGAGCTCAAGCTTTAGCTTTAGGGTCTTCTTAGTTGGAAATGGGTGCTAAGGTAAGGTTAAGGGGAAGCTCGAGATTGAACCTATAGACAACTTCAAAGGGAGCATGTCTAGTAGTGTCATGTACTATTCGACTATAAGCAAATTCCACTACCGGCAGGCAAACATCTTAATTGGTTATGTTCTTCCCTATTGTAGCTCAGAGTAGTGATCCTAAAGTGCAGTTGACAACCTTCTTCTACCTATTAATTTGGGGATGATAAGACATGAGAAAGAGTAACTTAGTCCCCATTAACACTAAAGAGTCCTCTAAAAATGTCTCAAAAACTTTGATCTTGAATTGATACTATACTCCTTGGAATACCATGGAAGCAAACAATCTCCTACAAAAAGAGAGAGAAGAAATAGCCAAAGTATCATTAGTTTTGGAACATGGCACAATGTGTGCCATCTTGCTAAATCTATCTACGGTAAGCATCATAGAATCTTTCCCTTAAGTAATTCAAGGTAAACCAAGGACAAAATATATGCACATATCAACCCATGGTTTGGTTAAGGCAAGCAAAGGCATTACTTTCCCTTGTTCAACTCAACTCTTTACCTTTTATAGATTATACAGCTCTTGACCACACGATGCACATCTCGTCTCATCTTAGCCCAAAAGAATTGTGCATTCAACAATTTATAAATCCTCTATTCTCCAAAATGCTCGAAAAACCCTCCACTATGCGCTTCTCTCACTAACAATTCCATAATAGAGCAAGTTAGTATGTAGAGCTTGCCACTATGAAACAAGTATCCATCTATGACATGATAGTCATCCACTATCCTTCCTTCTCTACATCGTTCATTTACTAGACCAAAGTGAGGGTCTTAAGGGTATTGTTCTTTGATACTTACAAATCCCAAAAGTTTAGTTTATAGCTTGGTAAGAAGAGTATGCCATCTTGATAAAGCATCAACAACCACATTGGACTTGCCTTATTTATACTTGATCAGAAAATTAAATCCTTTGGAGAACTCTACCCATCAGGCCTATCTCTTTAAAAGCTTAGACTAACTTCATAGGTATCTCAAGGACTCTTAATCGATGTATATTAATGAATTACTTTGATAGGAGATAATGTTACAATACATGAAAAGCTCGAATTAGTGCTAAAAGTTTCTCGTCATATACGAAATAGTTTAATTGTGGTCCCCTTAGCTTCTCACTATGATATGCAATAGGTCATCCTTATTGCATCAATACAACTCTAATGCCAATACCTGATTCATCACATTCAAGCTCAAATACTTTCTCGAAGTTAAGCAAAGCCAAGACTAGTGCAAAAATCAATTTGTCCTTCACTTCGACAAAACTCTGTCCTTATTTTTCTCCCCATCTGAACTCCATATTCTTCTTTGTTAGCTTGGTAAGAGGTGCAACAATTGTATTGAAGCCCTAAACAAAACATTAGTAAAAGGAAGCTAATCCATAGAAGCTACTCACCTCAACGCAAGAAGTTAGAGTTGGCTAATAAACAATTACTCTGATTTTCTCATCATCTACTCGTAGACCTCCTCCACCAACTATATATCCTCGGAAGATTACATCCTCCTAACAAAAATTACACTTCTTCATATTACCAAATAATCTTTCAGCTCAAGGCACATCAAACAGAGCTCGGGCTGGTTTGTGTAACTAAGCTGGTGGGTACTATACATGAGGATGTCATCAAAGTAAACCACAACAAATTTATTGATCAAATATTGCAATACATGGTTTTTTAGCCTCATGAAGGTTCTTTGGGCATTGGATAACCTAAAGGGCATTACTAACTATTCATATAGCTATTGTCGAGCCTGATTTTTTCTCAATTTTTATTAGTTTTCTCTAAACCAATCAAGACTAGACCTTATTGATTTAATACTAATCTTCGACTAAGGTTTAAGGAAAATTAGCTTTTTAAAAGATTTTTATAACCTTTTGAAATTATTACCCAACTAGGGTTAGGAAATAATTTAGGTTAAAACCAAATGGGTAAATTTAGTTTTGATCAAGATACTGATTCGACATAGGGAAAACCAATTTTATAGAAAAAGGTTTTGAAAAACTAGATAAATGAGTTAAGGAGTTAGGTTTTTAAAACCTTTATGAATACCATGAACATTCCCAATTTAGATTTAATTTCTTGAAATCGCCTTTCAAAATTACCTTATAAAATGAAATTCAATCACTAGTTACCAAATTAGACTAAATTGAATAACTTAAACTAAAATGGAAAGATAAGTTTTTTCATTTTTTATGTCATCCTGGAGGTATTTACATACTTACTATTCGAGATCAAACACAAGTAGTTCTTTTTTATAAAACTTTAGGTAAGTAAGTTGATTTTAATTTCTCAAAAAGATCAGGTTTATATTTTTACCTAATTCAATGTATTTTTGAGGAAATTTCCTAAGAGGTCCTCAATTAGATTTTACTCATGGAAAGTTCTAAAAAAGGTCCTAATCTAGAAAAAGGGTCATTTACTTTTATTTATTTTGGAAAATTGATTTTCTAAGTCGTAAAACTATTTTTATTTACTAATCTATTTATTTTATTACTTTTTCATTATATTATATTTTATTATTTATTATTATGTATTTTGTTTTATGTTCTTAACTAGGAAAATAAAAACTAACTTCCCTATGTTGATCCTTCTTCCTTTTTTATTCTTTTTCTTTTCTTTTTTTCTTCTCTTTTTTTTTTTTTGGTTACAATTAGAATGGAATGATTTTTTTTTAAAAAAAAAAAGGCTAAACAAAATAACAAAAGAACAATAGAACAACAACAAAAGAAAGAAAACAAGGGCTAGACCAAATCTTACATGCAGATTGGGTCATCTTGTTCAAGTTGGTCACAGATCTTGGGTCAGGCTTCAACGGTTCAGGTCAAACTAGCTAGCTAGGAAAAGATTAATGCAATGGCTGGAGTAGGGCATCAAAGATCATTTTAGGGTGATTTTTGAGTGAGGAAGGCCACTTTTATGTATTTCTTATTGGACTTAGTAGGTTTAAGAGTGGCATTGTAACCAATAGTAATCGTTTGGGATGTTTCTATAGTTGGGGTGGCAATGGTGGTGGCAAGCATGTGCTTAATGTTGCGTTTTGGGCGTTTAAGTTAAGTGGAGAGAGCAATCAATCATAGGCATTGCTGGGTTACTGGTCGTGATAGGGGCTATCGTTGGGGTTCTATTTAGTCACGGTAAGGCATGGAGTATGATAGTGAAGAAGGTAAGTTAGGTTCATGTTGGGTTCTGTTATGCGTCGATTGTGGAAGGAAGTTTAAGTCGTCTAGGTGAGTATTGATTGCTACTGTACTATATTCGGGATTATTGTGCAACATTGGTCCCAGGTTGCTGCTTAGTTTCGATGGGAGAGAAGTAATCAAATTGAAAGAATGCTTATCATGCTTTGTATTGAGCATGAGGGAGGACCAAAAGGGTCTGATGCCATAAGTAAAGTGTTCAAGTAATTGCTTATAGCATGTTGCTGTTGTGCGTATCGTACGAAGGGGGTTTGAGTGATGTACTATGCACGATTGGTGTTTAGTGTGCCCGCCAATAAGGAGTAGGGATCAAGTTTGACAATGGCTAATGTGGTTTGATCAGAAAAGAGGGAAAGGGCTTGATGTTATCTGTCGTGTTTAGATAATGCAGCTAGGTCATAAGTTATTGCCTGCTAATTGTTGTCATGGATGAAAGGCTCATGGTCTATGTAGGATTATGGAACATGGGTCATGGTGTGAAAGAGAAGGGTTGGGGATCGGTAGTGAAATAAATGATGATTGGTATGTGCTTACTATTGATTAAAGGTTATGGTTGCACTTGGTCTTGGGTTTACATTAAACTAGTGGACATAGAAGAAAAGAAAAAGTCAAATTGTGTTTTTTTACCATCCCCCAGAGTAGTCGTTGGGATTAATCTATATTGATCATAGAAAAAAGAATCAGAGTAAATGCTAATGTTCCTAACTTTCTGGGTTTTTTTTCCTATTTTCATCTATGATTTGAATGCCCAATCGTATGAATTTCGGCATGTTCTTGAGCTCCATTCAAAGCATTCCATGTTAATTTTGTAATGAACTCATTAATTCGGTTGAAATTGCAAAAGAAAACGCCCTAAATCAAGCTCGGAAGCAGACTGTCTCGTGAGGAAAACTGCAAGAATTATGGGGAAAAGAAAGGAAAGAGGAGGAAAAATGAAAGAGAATCAAATGCTTACGTATCAGGCGTCGACATGTGGCTAATGGCTTCTTGCCACGTATACTTTGTTATGAGAAAAAGGAAAAAAAAAAAAGGCATAAAGTGCTTATTTGGAGATTTATACCCAAGACCTGTAATTCTAATGCTAAGTTTAGTCAAAGTGCGGTACCGTTAGGCAGTTGGCCTATGCCTTATCCATATATGTAATCAAATTGCATATATGGACTAGATAGCCTAGGCTAGACTAATTTTTAAGCATAAACCTAACACCTTTTGTGTAACCTAACCTAACCTAAACTATTTAATCTACTTCTCTTTCTTTTATTTATTTATTTATTTCTTATTTACTTACTCTTTTCTTTTTTTCTTTTTTTTTTGGTATTTTCCTTAAATTTTCCTTTTTTCTTAACTTTTCTAAATTTTCTATTTTTTGTATTTTTTTATTTTTAGATTTTCTATCTTTTTTATTTTTTATTTTTGCTTTCATAAATTAGGACCATTTACCCTATTCTAAAGAGATAATTAAAATTAGAGGGGGTGGAGGAAGGGTACGAAGTGCGGTGGGTGTTAGAAAATGGGGTATCTACAGCCATGTTTGGTTTTGAATGCAATCTTCCATTTTTCCTCTAGTCTCATTCTAATTTAATGGTAGCAGAACTTCAAGTCGATCTTGCTGGAAATCCTAACACCATGCAATTCATCTAGCATATCATTCAACCTTAGGATAAGGTATCTATATATGGTCGTTATCTTATTAACAACATTGCTATCCACATAGATACACTAGATACCATCTTTTTGTGGCACAAGTAAGGCTAGTATAGTACATGGACTATGACTTTCATTAACATAACCCTTCTCTAGCAATTCATGGACCTGTCTTTGTAGCTCTATTGCTTACTCAAGATTTGTTCAATTGGCAGACTTATTAGGAAGGGTAGTACTAAGTATTAGGTCTATACAATGCTCAATTCCTTGAAAAGGTGGCAATCCTTCAAGAGTTGCTTTAGAAAAAAGTCGACATAATCATTTAGCAAATCTTACACCACATTAGGCAGCATGGCTTATTCCTTAAATTCCAATAATCTTTGAATCAGCAAGAAGGTTGGTATATTGGACCTAATAGCTTCTTGAAGCTCGAAACGACTGAGAACTAAAGTCTTGTGAGATCCTCAAGCTAACTTAGCTTATAGCTTGCTAACTTGACTAGAGATCATGTGATGTACCTAGGAGTTCACTTAATCATAAGGGCTTATCATAAGAAATAGTAACCAAGTAGATCCTTCGAGATATTGAAGAAAGAGGAAGTTAGTCGACAAACACATAGCTTCCATTGAGCTACTCTCCAAATATGACCCATTGAGAAACACTATACAACTTATTATTTCACTTGATATAATGTACAAGCTAATACTAAGATCCACTAACCATTAATCTCAAGCTACCCGGTAAGATTAGATAAGAGTGTGAAAAAGGATGTACTTGAAGAATGGTGTCTCACAAGAACAAGAAAATTCATTAAAAAAGATGTGCAAGATGATTGCGACTACAATAAAAAGAGCTATTTATAGTAAGTCTTTTAAGGCAATAGTACAATAATGGAAAATTACATAAAGGATAATGTAAGAAGAAGATTCCTAATACAGGTAAAAAGGGTAAATATGACAAAGAACAAAAAGGAATATAGTACAAATATAAAAAAAATAAGGAATAGATGGTGGCCTATCAATAGGTTTATGTTTTGGGATCTTTAGGCATTGTGGCTGAACTGAGTTGATGTTGGGGCTATTATTGCTAAGTTATGCTAAAAGCTGTTAAGGTGATTGGGTGAAGCTATAACTTGGTAGGATGGAAAAGGAGGGCTCAATGTATAAGGACCTCTGACTCTACACTTAATAGGTCAGCCTCAGCACTTGATAGGTCAACAATTAGATAAGAGTCTAAGTAGAGCAAGATGTGTCCAAGCTAGGGCATTAGGGAGTTCTTCTACAGTTCTTCCATGTATTAGAGATTGTCCTTGGTAGGTTGAGAAGACAAGATCCTTCTCATGAGAGATTGTAAGCCTCGAAGGTAAGCTCAACTAAGAGCTTCAAAAGTCAACAATCCATCAGCTCCCCAAGTTTATTGAAGATTTTCCTTCAAATCTTGATCTCCTTCTTCTGATACATAGGGCATTAGATTGGACACATTGAAGGTTGAGGATACCCTTCAAGCAATTCCAGCCTATAAGCATTGTCATTGATCCTCCATAGGATCTTAAAAAGGCCATCTAATCTGGGGGACAACTTACTCGTCCTTCTTATTAAGAATCATTCTTTGCTAAGGTAAATCCAAAAAAAGTCCCTTAAGTTATAAATGACATGCTTTCATCCTTTACTCCTATACTCTCGTTGTTAAGCAACTATTTTAGGTAGCTCCTCAATGCACTACAAACCTAACTAACTTTCTTATTGAGAGGTTAAGCTAGTAATCATGTCCAATGGTAAGTTTAGATTAAGTCCATAGACAACCTCAAAAGGCAACTTTCCTATTGAACTATGGGTAAAGCAATTGTAAGCGAACTCGATGATAGGCAGGCATAGAACTCAATCATATAGATTCTTCCCAATAATAGCTCGAAGGAGGTTGTCTACTATTCTATTCATAACCTCTGTCTGGCCATCTATCTATGAGTGGCAAGAAGTACTAAACATAAGCCTAGTATTGAGCTTCTTCCATAGTGCTCACCAAAAGAAGCTCGTAAACTTTGAATCATGATCTGGGACAATATTTCTCTAAATACCATGCAGTCGTACGATCTCCTACAAAAAGAGATTAGCAACAAATAAAGCATCATTGGTTTTATGGCAAGGGATGAAGTAGCTCATCTTATTGAATCGATCAACCACTACCATATTAAAATCATGCTTTTGAGGTGTTCTAGGTAAGCCGAGTATGAAATCCATGCTTAGATCAATCCATGGCCATTCAGGTACGGCAGGGTATATATTCTCCATATGTTTCCTTTCTTCCTTTAGCTCACTTGCATACCCTATAATGTTTAAGAACCTTACTCATCTTTCATCATCCTAGGCCGATAGAAATGTTCCTTCAATAGCTTGGTAGTTCTCTTCTGTCCAAATGGCTAGCTAAGCCCCCAACATAGGCTTCCCAAACAAGTAATTCCTCAACAAAACTACTCAACACACAGACTTGCTTCACCTTCATCAGAAATCCCTAGCTTTAATAGAACCCATCTACTACTCCTCCAATGTTGCATTTGGCCACTAAAGGTCCAATGTATGGATCATGTTTATATTAATTAGGTAAGGTAGCAAACCTAAGTATTCTAGCTTATGATCTCGTGATAAGAACATGCCAACGAGAAAGAGCGTCGGCTACACTGTTAAAACTTTCCTTTTTGTACTGGATGACATAGCAAAAGGTTTCCATGTACTCGACCCACTTGGCACAACATTGAGAGAGGTTTTGTTGTCCTTTAAGATGTTTAAGAGATTCATAGTCTATGTAGATAATGAACTCTTGTAGTAGTAGTAGGTAATTTTGACAGTTTTGAAGTGTCTAGACAAGGGCATAGAACTCATTTATCATATGCCGAGTAATTTAGTGTGATACCTCTGAGCTTCTCACCGAAATATGCAACTGATTAACGTTCTTGCATGAGAACAGCTCTAATGCTGACTCCAAACGCACCACATTCTATCTTAAAAACCATGCCAAAGTCAAGCAGTACTAGCATTAAGGCAGAAGTTTGCTTGGATTTGATTTCTTCAAAACTCTTCTAAGCTTTCTTAGACCAATTGTATTCAGACTTCTTCTTAGTCAACTCAATCAATAGGGTAGCTATGGAACTAAAGTTCTAAAAGAATCTTAGATAATACGAAGCTAGACCATGAAAACTCTAAACTTCAACAACACTACTCAATGTCGACCATTCAAGAATAGCTCGAACTTTTTCATCATCAACTTTGATTCCTCCTCTAGAGACAACATATCTAAGGAATACCACCTTGCTCTAACAGAACATGAATTTCTCCAAATTGCCGAACAATCATTCAACTCAAAGGATATCAAATACTAACTTCAAGTGCTTGACATGAGAAGTAAGGTCAACACTATATACTAAAATGTTATCAAAATAAACTACAACACACTTTCCTATCAAGGATCTCAAAACATGATTCATAAGTCGCATAAAGGTGCTCAGCAAGTTTGTAAGCCCAAACGACATCACTAACTACTCAAATAAACCGTCCCTTGTTTTAAAAGAAATCCTCCATTCATCTCCCGGCATCATTCAAATCTAGTGGTAGCCATTCTTTAGATCAACCTTCAAAAATATTTGTGCATCATGCAACTCATCAAGCATATCATCCAATGATGGAATTGACTATTGGTACTTGATAGTCATCTTGTTGATAGCTTGGTTACCAATGCACATTCTCCCTGAGCCATCCTTCTACGACACTAAGACAACTAGTATGGCATAGGGGCTCATGTTCCCCTAGACATACCTACATTTGATCAACTCGTCAACTTATTTCTTCACCTCAGCTGCTTGCTTGGGGTTGAGCCTATAGGTAGGTAGGTAAGTTAGGTAGAGCAGCTCTAAGATGGAGGTTGACACAATGCTCTATACCGTTAACAAGAGGTAAATTGGGATATTCTTAGAGTAATTTATGCACCTTAGCAGGTAATGCTCCGACTTCCTTAAGCTCAAGTAATCTTCTAACCAATACAAGTACAAACTCCTCCTCCTTAACATCCTTAGAAAACTACACTTGAGAAAACACTAAGGACTTCTTCTACAAGGAGTTAGAAATCTTGATTTAAGCTTCTTAAACTTCTATCGGGATCATAGGAGTCAATACAACCTTCTTTCCATCCTTTTGCAACATATAAGTATTCCTATATCCATCATGGATCACTTTCAAATCAAATAGCTAAGATCAACTAAGTAGTATGTGTGAAGCATACATAGGTAAGATGTCACACAACACCTCGTCCTTGTATCTATCGCCAATAGTGATTGGCACTCGAACTTGCTTAGAAATAAGCAAAGCTCCCTTCTCATTAAGCCATTGAACCTTCAAAGGCTTAGGGTGAGAATAGGTTGGCAATTTCAAAGCCTTCACCTCGCCTCACACTATTAGATTAGTACAACTTCCTCCATCGTTGATCACATCACATAGGTTATCATTCACTTGGCAATTTATGTGAAAGAGGTTCTCTTTCTATTCATTGTCATCGATAGTAAAGGTACTGAGTTATCATCTCACAACCATACAATAGTCTCCCAATTCAAGTCAAATCTGGGAGTCTGAATCTTGCTAAAACTCATCTTACAAATGATTAAAATCCATCTCTTCTACTTCTCCTTCACTAACACTCTTCACTTCTAATTAGAGCTTCCTTCCCTTAATGGTCATGATGAGTTGATTCGGACATTAACTTACCACATATCCAAAACCAAGGCACTTGAAACACTTTATCTCTCTAGTCTTCTTACTGGATCTCTAACCTTAATCCTTTCTAACCTTAGGTTCCTCGGCCTTAGTCTTTTCTCAACCATCATTAAGTCTACTAAACATCTGACCTTAGCAATCGACCTTAGAACTGTATTAAGCTTTATCATATCTAGGTCAGCTCAGCATATTAATTCTACTCGATAAGCTAGGTTGGTTATTCGATGCTCAACTATGTTGATTTCTCCATCTACCTTTCAAATCTCTAGCCACTTAAGTGGTCTTTTCCAGATTCCTAACCCTTTATACTTCTACTATGTTACCAATCTTAAGGCTCACGACAGAAATAAATCTTGCCACTATTCAAGCTTTCAGTTTGTCATCATAACTAATCATCAGCAATTGGAACTCTCAAACATACTTAACTACAGATCAACTGCCCTACTTGAGTTTTTGAAGACATAGAAAGGTGTCTTGCTCATAATTTTTTGGTACAAATCTACTCCTCATAAATCTCTTCATCTCATTATAGGGTCCAATTTCATATCGAGCTCGCTAAAGTATTAATGCGTCTTCAGGGTCGAACACATAGAGAAAAGCACCACAATGTAGAGATTCAAAATAAAACAAAGAAGTTTAGAAAAATTCAAGTAGCTACCAACTAGATATGACATACCAATCGATCCTACTCAGCCTACAATCCACTGGTTATAACTCACTAATCTAAACTATAAGGTCACTCACTACTATTCCTTGCTACATGGAATATATAAGAGTTAAAAGGATAATGAGAAAACTAAGGTTACTCACAAAAGGGAACTTATACTATATTCTGATAATGAGGTTAATGATTGTATACAAAATGAATGGGGGTTTATATACTAGCCCTACTAAGGTTATAAGCATACATGGAAAAGACAAAAGGGTAAACTAAAATTGGAATACATGAATTATACTAGAAAGAGTAAAAGAGATAAAAAAATATTCTATACGAAAAAGTAAAGAATCTTTCTGGAATGTTGTTTTAGAAGACACATGTCACATGGTAGCTAGCGTACTAAAATATAGTACAGTTCAAATGAAATGACGAAAAGAGGGTCTACAATCAGAGCTGACTTGATCTAGGTTAAGTTGAAGCTGAATCAATCAATCACTAAAGAATGTTCGTCTTGGACTAAGGTTGGTTGCTGTTTAGCTTAGGAGCTCGGCTTAGATAATCACTTGAGGTTAGTTTACTTAGATGCTATCTGGGTTATGGTATTGTTGCTCGACTAGTCATCTTCTGTACTTAGGAATTCACCATGTCTATTCAATTGCTCGAAAACTAAGTTGGCATTCATGTGAGCTGTGTTCAAGTCGGTAGTGGAGTGAAAAATAAAGGTTAGAATAAGAATCCTCGTCTTTAATGGGGCTTCGAGTTAGAATCCTCCATATGAGTCCTTGGAGTCCTCTAGCTCGGCAATGCATAATTGATTTGAGAAGTGGATTCATATCATTTGCTTAGGGCTTAGAAAGATTTGTTCTCAAATCCAAAGTGATATCAAGCTCTTGTTCTTCTTAGGCATCTATGGTATCTTCCTCTTTCGATCAGTGGGGAATCGGATCTAATGTATTAAGGTAAAAGAAATACCATAGTTCTCGAGTAGGTCAATTTAGTAGGTATTGCAATTGATCTTCTTCAAAACCTTGAATAGACCATTTGCTCATGGGGATAGCTTACCTGATCTCAAGTGCGAGAATCGTCTACGGTTGAGGTGAATCCACACCAAGTCTCCTGGCTTGAAGGAAATAGGTCGACGGCCTTGACTACCAATCTCTTGTTGCCTTTGATTGAACTTGGCAATCGTCCTTATCACAGATTGATGTAACTCTTGCAATTCTTGAGTTTAGTTAGCTCCCTATTGACTCTCTTCAATGACTACAGGGGTATTGATCAAATCCAAGGGAATAATAAGGTTTAGGCCATAGACGAACTCAAATGGAGTCTTCCCAATATTGTTGTAGATGATTGGTTGTATGTAAGCTCCACCACTAGTAAACACAAATCCCAATCCTTCCCATGATAGCTATAAGTAAATTGCCTAATATCTTGTTTACCACTTCAGTCTAACCATCAATCTAAGGGTAGCTACTAGAGCTGAATATAAGTTTAGTCCTAAGTCTTCTCTAAAGAGTCTTTCAAAAATAGCTCAAGAATTTGGTATGGCAATCTAAAACAATTGCTTTTAGCACTCCATGTAATCGTACCACTTCCTGCAAAAACAAATCAGCAATATATGTATCGTTAGTTTAATGGCATGAGATGAAGTGTGCCATTTTGCTAAAGTGATCCGCTACTACAAAGAATTAATCTTTTCCTTTCGGTGTCTAGGGCAACCTTAGGATAAAGTCTATGCTAAGGTTAGCCCAAGGTAAGGTCAGTGTAGGTAAGGGTATATACTCACCATTGGGCTATCTTTTCCCCTTAGGACTCTTGCATACTTCACAACTACTAACTACTTATGGACATCCTTAGCTAAACCAAGCTAGTAAAAAATTTCTTTCAACAAGTTAGTTGTTTTGATCTCTCCAAAATGACTAGATAATCTACCATTATGAGCTTCCCTAACCAACAACTCACGCATAGAATAGCTTGGTATACACAGCCTTCTTTCTTTGAATAGATAGCTATCTTTGAGGTAATACCCTCTAACTATAATTCCACCTTTACACTACTCAAGAATAAGACCAAAATGGAGGTCATGAGTATACTGCTTAGTGATAAGTGAAAATCCTAGTAATTTCATCTATAAGGTAATGAATAAGGTTTATCGACATAAAAGGGCATCGGCAACCACGTTGACACTTCCTTTCTTATGTCAGATTACATATGAAAAACCTTCCATAAACCCTAGCCACTTGGCTTGCCTCTTCGAAAGTTTATTCTGAATTCCAAGATGTTTCAATGATTCATAATCAGTGTAAATTACAAACTCTCAAGATAATAAATAGTGTTGCCAGACAGTAAGAGCTCGAAAAAGGGCTCTTTCTCATACATAGAATAATTCAATGCGGCACCAATAAGCTTCCTACTATGATAGGTAATCGGTTGTTGTTCTTACATCAGGGCTACACTAATTCTAATACTTGACGCATTACACTCCAATTCAAATGACTTATCAAAATCTAGTAATGACAGGATAGGGGTAAGGTAAGTTTCTCCTTAATCTCTCTAAAGCTTTACTCAACTCGGTCATTCCATCAGAACCCATCACTATTTTTTGTCAACTCAGTCAAAGGGCCTGCAATGGTATTGAACTTCTTAATGAATTGCCTATAAAAAGCAGTAAGGCCATGAAAACTTTGAACTTCAATGGAATTCTTTAGCATCAACCACTCTAATATAGCTTTGATCTTTTCCTCATACCTAAGAAAAACTGCTTCACCTTGACAAAAGTACACTTCTTCAAGTTCTCATATAGCTTCTCAACTCGTAAAATATCAAAAATAGCTCTAAGATGTTAAACTTGGTTTTCAAATCAACAATGTATACCAATATGTTATTGAAGCACATGACCACACATCATCCAATTAGAGGACGCATCACATGGTTCATCAATCACATAAATGTATTCAGTGCATTTGTAAGCCCAAATGGCATGATCAACCATTCGTAGAGACCATGCCTAGTCTTGAAAGTAGTCTTCCATTAGTCATCTAGTCTAATACGAATTTGGTGGTAACCACTTCATAGATTAATCTTCAAAAATATCTCAACACCATGAAATTCATCTAATATGTCATTGAGCCTTAGTATTGGACACCAATACTTGATAATAATACAGTTGATGTCTCAATTGTCGATGTATATATGCCATGAACCATCCTTCTTTAGGATGAGTAGAGTTAGAACAGTACAAGGACTATTGCTCTCCCTTACATAACCTTGTTCTATAATTTCATCCTTTTGTCTTTTTAGCTCGACAACCTATTCAAGGTTCATTCTATAGGCAGGTTGGTTCGATAGGGTTGCACCTAATTGCAGATCAACATAACGTTCTATGCCTTAGACTATGGGTAATCCCTTGGGCAACTCTTTAGGAAATAAGTTTGAAAACTCATCAATTAGCCTTCAAATCTCTTTAGGTACTACTTCCAGGTCTCTTATCTCTAATAACCTCCTAATCAACAAAAACATAGGCTCATTGGACTTCTTAACAGCTAGGAGCTCTCTTCGGCTCATCACTAAGGCTTTCTTTTTACTCACTTAGGTGAGATGGTTGTGAGCCTCTTTCACTTATGTCGATGTCATAAGTTATAGTACAATCTTCTTCCCATCCTTAACAAAGGCATAGGTGTTCTTTCATCCGTCATAAGTAACACATTGGTCAAACAACCAAGGTTTTCTAAGTAACAGATGTGAAGCTCTCATTGGGACAGCATCCACACTACTTCATCCCTGTACATGCTCCCAACACTAAATGACACAAATACTTATTTAGTCATGTACAGAGCACCCTTATCATGAAGCCAATGTAGCTTGTAAGGTCAAGGGAGCATAAAGGTCAACATACCTAACCTCTACACAAAGGATGATGTAACAATGATGGTCTAACTTCCTCCATCAACAATAATAGTGCACAACTATCCTTTGATGGTACATTCGTATGGAATAGATTCTCTCTCTAATCTTCCTTGAAGTTCGACAAGGAACTCAATATTCACCTCAATAATAAGGTCATCACTTCTCCCTAGTCAATGTAGATACAGGTTTCCTCTTCTTCCTCAACTTGAGATTTCTAGCATTCTTCTCCTCCTCGAGCTCACTCTCGTCGATGCTATCCATTGCATCTCCCCAATGTACCATAACACAACAGTTCAGATACTCAACAACCATATGTCCAAAACCTAAGCATTTAAAGCATTTCACTTCACTTATCTTCCGTTCAGAGGTTTGTCTTCTCTCATATGTCATCAAGGTTAGCATAACCTCAATTCAATTTAGCTAGCCTGGTTAACCCTACTGGCTTACTCAACTATCATCAAGTCGGTTGTTTCTCTCCTCAGCTCAGGAGGGTCTCTTTGGCTTAACATGGAATAGTGACTCAAGAAAATGTCGGCCCAAGTCAAAACGAGCATTTTTTTCTCTATTTTCCGACCCTTTGTGCTACCTTAATTGCCTCTTCCAGAGTAATAAATCTCTATACTTCTACAATATTGTGAATCTAATATTTGAGCCCAAAAATGAACCTCGACATTGTATGAGCCACTAGTTCATCTACGTCGACAAAAATCATGAGTATCTGAAATTCTCTAACATAGTCATCAACAAATCAGCCTTCTTAGCAAAGTTCCTATAGCTTGGCAAAGTTCCTATAGCTTGGCAAAGTTCCTATAGCTTGGCAAAGTTCCTACAACTTGGCAAAGGTGTCCTACAAGTATGTCCTAGGCACAAATCTCCCTCTCAGTAATCTCTTTATCTCTTCCTAAGTTCTCACTCCTCGTCCTCCATCTCTTGCTTTAGCTGCGTCTAAATTCTTTCACCACATAGTAGCATACCCAAAAAATTCAAGTGTAACAAAACGCACTTTAATGACATCGGTATACGCATAACAGTCGAACACTTTCTCCACTTTCTCTTCTTATTACAAATATTCATCTACATCTCTACTTCTTCTAAAGGGTAGGATTTAGACTTTAATATCATTAAGTCTTCGAGGAGCCCGCATCCTCGCTCTTGTGCTTAGTAATAATTAGCCTCTTCTTCTTCTTCTCCTTACTCTTTGACATCTATTTCTTCATCATCTTCCTCAGTCTCCTTCAACTCTAATTTTCATCTAGTAGCTTGGTCTACAAGTCCTCCAACTCGATGGGGTCGAATTAGGCAATTGGCTCGACCACCTTGGCCAAAGCATTTCTCTAGAAAATTCTCGAGTAGGCTATGATGTGGTACACTCTAGGGTTATCGTCTATTAACTTGCATCGCAATAACCAAACTCTCAACAAGATTAGTGATTCTATCAAGCTTATCGTCAACTGACCAAAGAGTATTACTACCATATGACCATATCTAGCTTGAGCACCACTATTCAAGTCACTAATAACACCTAAAACATTCGAATCTGACATATTGTATTACCCTTCTAATAGAATATCAACACGGTATACAATAAACACTTTAACCTCACTACTTAAACTTCTGCTAACACACTCTTAACAGTTTCAACACCCAAAACTCACTCAAATACAATGAAAATGCACTTGCACTATTCTCACAATGAAAGATAGTATATAATAGAGTAATAACAGGAACTACACTTACCATCACTAAGACCTCCACTCTACAGCACACAACTTCACAGCTTACTTCTCGCAAACATATTATAGCAACTATGAAAGGAATACAATAGCCACTAATAGTAAATACAAACCAAAACTTCATTACTACTTCATACACTATCTCTTAGAACCTACTCTGATACTAGTGAAGCTAGTGTGTTGAACACACGAAGAAAAGCACCATAACATATAAAGAGTCAAAAGAAAACAAAGAAGTTTAATAAAATTCGAACAGCTACCAACTGGATATAATACATCAATCGATCCTACTTGACTTACAATCCACTGGATATGACTCATTGGTCTGAACTATAGGTTCTCTCACCACTACTCTTTGTTAAAGAAAATATATAAGAGTTAAAAGGATAATAAAAACTCAAAGGTTACTCACAAAAGGAAACTTGTATTATATTTTAATAATGAGGTTGATGATTGCATACAAAATGAATGGGTATCTATAAACTTGGTATATAGGCCTTAGCCTTAGGCACTTTACCCTTGATATACGATAGGTCGGTAACTAGGTAAGAGTTTAAGCAGAGCAAAGTATGTCCAAGCTTAGGTCCTAAGGAGTTCTTCCACAACTCTTCCACGTATTGGAGTTCATCTTCAACAAGTTAAGAAGACAAAATCCTTCTCGTAAGAGATTGTAAGCCTTTGAGGCAAGCTTAGGTGAAGAGTCTAGAAGTCAGCACTCCATCATCATGAGGTTCAGAGTGACCTTTCTCCCATCCTTCTCAAATGCATATGTTTTCTTAAATCTATCATGTATGACCTTACGATCAAATAACCAAGGTCGTCCTAATAGTACATGAGATATATACATAAGTAGTACATCATAAAAAATCTCATCATAGTAATTTTCGATTAAGATTAGCAACAATACCTGTTGAGTGATTTGCAAGGCTCCCTTCTCATCTAACCAATGCAATTTATACGATCTTGGGTATGATAAGGTTAGTAACTTGAGTTTTAGTACTAAGTCGGAAAACACAACATTGGTGTAACTCCCAATGTCCACAATGAGCGCACATACTTGGTCATTCACCTTACATGTATTATGGAATAGGTTTTCTCATTACTCCTCCTTAATAGATGGCTTGATGTTCAAAGCATGTTAGATAACTAAAGTCAACTTGTTTAGGTCATCAATGAATACATCTACTTCAACAAGCTTTCCATTGCACTATGTAGATACCCTATTTTTGTCCTCCTATAATTTTAGAGTTTTTAGAATAAGTTAAAGGGTGTTAATTTAGAAAAAGCATAAAAAATAGAAAATTTAGAAATGTACAATAATAATAATAATAATAATAATAATAATAATAATAATAATAATAATAATAATATTTTTTTAGATAGTTTAAATAGAGTAGAATTTTTTTTTTTAATGTAGCCTTGGTATTTTTTAAGGCCTTAAATAATTAAAAGAGAAGAGAGATATTAGGCCTAAGCTTAAATTTAAATCTAATCTAAGCTAACCTAATCCATGTATGCAATTTGATTGCACGTATAGACAAGAAAAACCAATGGCTCATCTGGTAAAGCACTTGAACATTAGCATTGCATATGGCTTGAAGATCTTGGATTCAATCCATAGAAGGTGTAAAATGCATCTTTTTTTTTTCTTCTCTCACTTAGACAATTGTTTATCCTTCATTGGTACATACATTTGTCACATCACCATGATATATCATCACCATATCATGCCATTTCACTTACCATGTCATGCCACATCATCACCATGTCACAAGGTACACTCCTAGATGCATTGGACATACTCTGATACACTTATATACATAGCTTTGTATTTAGCATCATATATTGTTCAAGTTCTCCCAACCTAAACATGGAAAAAAATCATATTACATTCAATGTTTTCCATCCTTAACTTGACCATGATACATATAAATAGGGGATTCTATTTTACTACAAACCATCAACTTATCACTCACAATCACTTAAATTCATTCATAACACCATGCACACACCCTCTCTCTACACACCAGCTTTTTCTAGGATTCTCATAAGCTTGAGGTTTTCCAAGCTAGGACAAGTTGTGCTAGAAACTCCCCATGACAACAGCTTTCCAACCCGACCTAACTGCTCTAGCATCCAGCTCTAACCCGTGTGAACTTTAGCTTAATCTAGCTTTATTTTGGTCTTGATTTGTGTTTTGTTCTTTGTATTTTTTATTTTTTTATTTATTTTTATAATATCATACTTTTTCTTTGTTCTTGTTGTTGTTGTTATGATTGTATTCTATTTGCAATTGTAAAAAAAAAAAAAAAGAAGAAGAAGAAGAAGAAGAAGAAGAAAAAGAAAAGAAGGAAAAAGAAAAAAAAAGGGAAAAGGCCAAATTTATTTGGTTTACTTATTTTTATGTTTTAGTAAAAAATATACAATAAAAAATAAAAATAATAAAAAAGTAAAAAAAAATAATGGAAAACAAATATGTCCTCTCACTTTAAAAAATCCTTTTTTTTAATAAAATAAATAAACTCTTTAGGCATCTCTTTCATTACTCGGGCATCTTTTTTATAATTCAAACATCTTTACAATGATTTAAGCTCCTTTTCTATGGTTTAGCCTTCTTACTTATAATTAAATAACTTTTCCATAGTTTAGGTATCTTTTTAATAGTTAAGCATGTTAGTCATGGTAATTGCGTATCTCATGAAAAGTTGTATTTAAGTATTTTAAAATTTTTCTAGAAAGTTTTATCACTTAGAAATTTTATTTCAAATAAATAAAACTAAATAGACCCTTTTTCAAAAATTAGGATATTTAAGAATTTTCCTAAAAAATAAGATCACCAAATTAGGACCATTTTTCTCTTAAGTGTTATTTTTAAAATAAAATGAAATGGTTAAGAGACATAAACTCGACTACTTTGTAAATTTAAAGTCAACCAACCCACTTAAATTTTTTCGGAACGAACAACAGAATTTTGATCTCAAATAGCAAGTACATAGGCACATATACGCAAATACGAGGCAACTTAAAATTTGGAATTTTTTCTTTTTCCATTTTTTGTAACTATTTGTTCAATTTATCATTTTTTTAGATTCAATTTTATTTGCTTATTTGCATGTAAATAAATAATTTTTTAAGGGTATATTGAAAAGTAAATATAAATTTAGAAAGTTAAAAGTGGTAGTTGTTAAGGGTTTAAAAAAGTTAGCCCCTAAACTCAAATCTCTAATTTTTTAAAAAACTTTTTTTTTCTTATATATATATATTTTTTTTACGTAACCCAGTGCTTAGATTAAAATCGATCTACCCAATTGGTTTTAATCTAAACCTTTTCCCAACTTCGGTTTTGTGGCAACTCCGAGTTTTTTCAAAATACGTTTAAAAATCAAGTTTTTCTTAACTCCTAGTCGATTGTTAGTATTAAATAGGTTAAAGTTTAATACTAATTGGGTTACGGAAAATAATAAAAACAAAAAAAAAATCAAGCTCGATACACTCCCCTATATTTTTCTCCCATTTAATCTTTTCCTCAAGCTCCTCATTAGTATTATCCACCTCAATGATTGGAACCACACCTTTAATAACCATTATACATCAGTTCAGGCACTACCCAGCCATGTATCCAAAACCTTAACACTTAAAAAACCTAATTTAGCTGGTCTTCTATCTTAAACCTTGTCCTTTCTTAAACATCATCTTCAATGTTTCATTCATAACAAGGTGGTCTTTTCTTTAGTCAAGACATCAATTCACCTACCTAACTTAATACTATATTGAGCTGGATGGTCGCCTTGAACAAGTCGACTGGATTGAATAGGTCAGCTCAATTGAGGTCGGATTGGCCTGTTCTTCCTTTACCTCTCCACACCTTGAAAAATCCTTATGGCCTCATCTAGCGTGGTGAACTATTGAAGTTTTACTATGTCTTAGACATCGAGTCTCAACCCTATAAGGAATCTAGACAATTGAAAGTTCACTAACTTCACATTAAATCATAAGCACCTAAAACTCACACACATACTCCTCAACAGTTTGGCTACTTTACTTCTTCTCTTGGAGTCAAGCAAATGTATCTTGTAAGTAAGTGTCAAGTACAAATCTTGCTTTAAGAACTCTCTTCATCTCGAACCCAGTACTCACTTCTCTATATCCATCCCTTCTATGCATGATTCGAAAATTCTTCCGCTACATTGCAGCATACCCAAAGAATTCTAGGGAGGCTATTATCACCTTATCATGGTCCTCATACTAATAGCAATAAAAGACTCTTTTTACCTTCTTTTCTCAATCAAAATATTCAACAGCATCTCTAATACTGTTGAAGCTTGAGACTTAGAGCTTTACATGGTCGACAGCTCAAGTTACTCAAGCTCTCTCTTCTACTTTATAATACTCCTCTCCATCTACCTCATCCACATCGCCCAAGTCTATCATCTTCCACACATGTCCTCCTATTCCTCTACTTCAATCTTATCGAGCTGGAAATTGCCTTTAAGCTAGTCAAGCATCATTAGCATCATTCCTAACTTCAAGGGTAACTCGAGGGGTGTTGTAAATAACTTCAACTGGTTAGGTGGCCTAATTGTGAGCTGCTCATGTTAACTCAACTATCATATTAGCTACTTCATCAAATTTTTCATCAAAACTTCCAGGGATGTTTTAAGGTTATCAACCATGGTGGACAACGCTACCATCACTATCTCTAATCTCAACATTCATACTCGAATCGGTCATGTTTCCCAAACTCAGTCTCCATCCTTTTTCAAAAACAAAATAGACACTTACCCCTTCACTTACTACCCAAAACAATATACTCCATTTATTAAAATTCACCCTTCGCGCATATAACTACTTCGAATAGAAACCAAGCCTAAGAACCAATTATGCTCTATGATAGAACTCAATACAACAGTTATCTTCGTCAAACCCAAAACAAAGATACCCAACTAGTACCTTGCTTTATTTCCAAGGCACGAAGTAGAGTGAAACAGAGTATGACATAGCATGTAATCATAAAGAGAACACAGTTACTAATCCTAGCACTTAATAGCATAACCAACACGTATACTAGACACACTTAATCATAACAATGATTAACACAATGCAGTTATAGTATGACACACAAGAGAACTACTTACCTACTATGATACTAAGATGATATGCTGCACCAAGAACAGACAAGGGCGACAATATCGAGTTGGATCTAAGCACATGGAAAGCTCGAAATGAAGGGTGACAAACACTCAAAGTAAGAGAAAACAAGCAAAACCATAAATGATTCCGAAGATATGACATAACAAGGAACCTTCACAAGCTCACAAGCTAGTTGATATGACGTACAAATAGCTCAATGAGGTCACTCATCACCTAACCTTGCTCAAGTGATAAGATAAGAGTAAAAGGAGAACAAGCCAATAGCTCATAGTAAGAAACTTAGTATATTCAATGACAAGGATGATTCTTGCAGCTACATGTAAGAAGGATATTTACACTTGAAATATTAGGCTACTTTCTATACATGGAAAAGACAAAAAAAAGGTATTACCTAAAATAAGCTAAATATAAGAAATAGATAAGGGCATAAAAGAAAATGTAGAAATAAAGCTTTAGGTGGAAGATGCAATCACATAGAGACTAAGATATGTGACTAGTGGCTATTGGGGAACTCTTAAGGAAATGGACAAAGCAATACAGTCAAGTTAAGTGGATGTCAAGCTGGGTTGTAGGTACATTTAAATTAGATCAACTATGATAAGGCATTTGCAGCTTGAAGCAGATATGGCTGGGCTAATGAGTCAGCTTACAAAGCTAAAAGTAAGATAATCTAGAATCCCTTCAAGTTAAGGTTCAATCATGGACAATGAATAGGGTAAGGTTTAACTCAGCAATTGCAAGAGGTTGATAGTAAACAAGAGCTCGGACTCTTTACGTGTTAGTCGGCAAAAGAGGATACGTTTGGCAAGGCTTTCAAGTCCTCACTTTCATGCCTGAGTCAGGGGTCTAGTGGGTTGATTCCTATCGCTTAGCCTCACTATGGTTTCATTCCAAACGAAAAGACAAGAAAGGGTAAAAATATTAATGTTGTTCAATGAGATTCCAAGTATATACAAAAAAAGGGCAAAATGGATAAATATGTTAAAAAAGATTCTATTAAAGAACAATCTAGGATCATGTGCTTAGTGGACATGTGTCGACTTGTAAGTAGGTGCTCTAACAAAAGAGAAAAGAATCGATACTCGACTATCTTTTAGAGATAAAAGAAGTCCTCGGCAATAGGTTGCTTAAAATCTAAGGAAACAACTAGGAAGGAATATGAGAAATAATCATTAAATCAGTTAACTTGATCTAGATTAGGTGGGTGCTCAATACTTGATGCCATGGTTCCATCAAGTCCAATGGTAGAGTAGGTTGGCTTGAGGATTAGATTGGATCTCGTTTGCTTAGGAGTCTTCAACTTGAGGTTCGAGGTTAAGGCTTACAGAGTTGATTCTTTTGATGTCCTTAGTACTGCTGGTCTACCCAAGCTCAAGTCAAGGGTCTCTCTAATCGTGACAATAGTTCGGCACCCCGATTAGCTGAAATGTACAAGGCCCTAGATATTAGGGAAATCCTCTTCCTTGATCAACTCTTGAGCTAATATACATCGAGCTAGCCCTTGTAGTCTTCTAGCTTAGTTCCTAATGATTTGGCAATGGGGTTGATCCCTATCACTCAACTTTCTTTAATATAAAAATTAAGATGTAGCCTAGAGCCTTCTAGTAAATCCTATTTATAAGCAATAGGCCTTACCTTTTCAATAACCAAAAATGGTCCATAATAGCATCAAGAGAGTTTACAAGATAACTTATTAGCAATCATTGTTTGACAATAAGGTTGAAACTTTACATAAGCATAATGCCCAACCCAAAATTATTTATCAAATATCTATTGATCAACTAATGCCTATTGTATATTTTGCCTGAAGTCCCTTAACAATTCATCTATTGTAATCAATTCACAATCTACTACTTCCACAATACAACTCCTAACACATAATGAGATAAATTTAGCGGCTCCCTACTATATAAAGCTTGAAATGGGATCGCTTTTATGCTAGTATTGAAGCAATACTCAACCCATGGTAAATATTATGGCCATTCTTTTGGTTTATCCATCACAATTGCTCTCAAATACTGTTCAATAGATCTATTAAGTACCTTTGTTTGTCCATCTGTTTGAGGATGATAGGATGAGCCCATTTTTAATTATGTCCCACTAAGCTTAAAAAGCTCCTAACAAAAGCGACTTTAAAACACCTTTTCCTTACCTATGTAACTTCACCATAATATCAATAAACCATTTGGCTACTAGAGTAGTTGTATAAGTTTTTGGTAGTAGACCTAAATGACAATACTTTTTCAACCTATCTGCAATAACCAATATCACTGAATATCCCTTAGAAACTTGTAATCCAGTGATGAAATCTTCTAAGATGTCCTGAAAAACTCTTTGAGGTATAGGATATGGTTGAAGCAATCCAGTTGGGCATATTGTTAAGTATTTAATATGTTGACAAAAATGGCATTGCTTCCCTAATTTTTCTACATCTAACCACATACCCTTCCAAACAAGTGATGTACTTAGTCATTTAAAAGTTTTCACGACTCCTACATGTCCTCCCATAGCAGATAAATGATACTCTAAAATAAGTGTAGGAATAAGAGAACGATGTGATGTTATAAAGATTCAAGTACCTAGCATCAAAAGTCCATCCTTTAAGACTACAGGTGGAGATATTGACTATCCCTAATCAAACTTCTATTTCAAAGCTATCCACTCAAAATCCTTCTATAGATCATGTTTCAGCATAGTGATGAAATTAAATGAAGGTAATGATAGTGCTAATAGTTGAAACTGTTCAATAAGTTGCCTAGATATGACATCAGCCACTTTATTTTCTGCCCTAAGTTTATACTCCACGTGATAATTATAGCCCATCAACTTAATCAGGTCCTGTTGTTGTTCAAGAGTTTGTATAATCTGTGTCATGATTTCCTTTAAACTTGTTTGGTCAATTCTAATAATAAAATGCCTCCCTAATGAGTATTAACTCCATTTGCAAATTAAGTCCACAATTGCTATCGATTCCCTCACATAAGCACCTGATTTTGGTAATCTAAGATTGAAGTTTTTTACTAAAAAAATGCAATAGAATTAGCACCTTGGTGTAAGATAGCTCTCAAATCCTTACCTAATGCATCGATCTCAATCATAAATCTTTTGAAAAATTACGTAACCCTAGCATTGGCACCCTCATCAATGCATCCTTCAAAGCATTAAACGTTCGAGTTGCTTTATCATTCCAATTATAAGCATCCTTCTTCAATTATTTAGACAATGAGAAGCTAACTTATTATAATTTCAAACAAAGCCTCTATAATACCTAGTAATACCCAAAAATCCTCCAAGTTGTCTAAAACTGTTAGGTTATAACCATTCTTTAACTAATTTTATCTTCTCTAAATGTGGTTTTAGACCATCAACGGAAACTATATGGTCAAATACCTTATACTTATTTGAGCAAAAGAACATTTACATTTTTTCAAATAAAAATTGTTCTTTCTTAGGCAATATAAAGCATCCTCCAAATCTTCTTAGTGTTCTTCCATACTCTTATTATAAACCAAAACATCATCAAAGAATACAACTACGAACTTCCTCAAGTATGGTTTAACAATATCATTCATTTTTGCTTGAAAAGTTGATGGGGCATTTGATAATCTAAAGGGCATTACGAGAAACTCGTATTAGCCTTCATGCATTCTAAAAGCGATTTTGTAAATGGGGAACTTATCCATGATTGTATGCTTGATAGTCAATACAAAATCTCTAAGACCCATCCTTCTTCTTAACTAAAAATACTGGAGATGAAAAAGCACTAATGCTATGATGAATAACCTTAAAATCCAACATTTCCTGGATAAGTTTCTCTGTTTGTGTCTTTTGAAAGTGTGGATAGTGGTATGGTCAAACATTAATAGCTTATTTCTCATCCTTAAGATCAATGTGATGTTGCACTAATCAAAGTGGTTAAAATGATGATGGAGTTGTGGAAATATCCTCAAATCTAGCTGCTAGTTCATCTAAGGAATTGTTGATAGTGGTACACAAGGATGAGTCACTCTTCTAAGCCACTAATTGAAATAAACAAGTTGTAATGTTTGATTGTGCCTATTTCTATAATCAATTATGTTGAAAATGTTTAACTAGCATGTCTATTTACCCTTGCAACTTAATTTCCATTCCTTACATGACAAAACTCATAGTGGGCAATGTATAACCAAAAGTAACAGGGCCTAATGTTGTAAACCGTTCAATTCATAAGACTAATTTAGCACCTTATATTCCCAGAATATAAAAATATACCAAATACAGAATATTGTTCAACATTAATGTGACTTCCTTACACATACCTAAACACACCAATTTATCCTCATTCCCTATCATGAATGAAAATTGTAGAATCGCAATAATAATCAATTTTAATATTTTAGCTACTTATGATTACATGAAATTGTGGGTGCCACCTAAATCCACTAGAATTGACACTTACTTTCTGTTAATGCTACCATATAATCTCAATATCTTTGGTGCTAATATAATCGATAGTGTATGATAGCTAATTTCTATCATGTCATCATCACATTAAACCATTTGTTATTTTGAATGTTCCATATTATCATCTTCTACAATATTTTTTTCTTGTTCATAATCATTAAGTTGAATGATCATTAAAAATTTTGATGTGTCTCTAGGTTCGTACATACGAAATAGCACCAAAATGTTAACAAACCAAAAAGAAAACAAGAAAGCTATCAAAAGTCTAAACAACTATCAACTGGATATGACACATCGGTCTGAACTATAGGATCATTTGCCACTACTCCTTGCTAAATGGAATAGATAAGAGATAAGGGTAAATGAGAGCACTAGGGTTACTTAAAAGGTAAACTTATATATTTTGATGATAAAGAAGTTGTGTCTACATACAATAAATGGGGTATTTATGCTAGCCCCACTAAGGTTATAGGCATACATGGAAAATATAAAAGGGTAATTTGCAGTTAGGATACATGAATGATACTAAAAAGGGTAAAAAAGACAAAAAATATTTTACGAAAAAGTAAAGAATCCTTCTAGAATGTTATGCTAAAAGCACAGGTCGCATGGTGGCTGGTCGCCAATCACTGGTCGCTGTAAAATATTATACAACTCAGATGAAGTGAGGAAAAAGAGGGTACGCAATTAGAACCCACCTAATCTAAATCAAGTCGGTTCTCAGCCAATCGATCACTAATGAATATTCGCCTCGAACTAAAATTAGATCCTAGTCGTTTCGAGAGCTCGACTTCAAATAGTTGTTAAGGTTGGTAAGCTTGAGTGCTGTCATGATTATGATACGACTACTTGGCAGGTAGGCATGCCTACTTAGAGGGTTGGCACATATGCTCAGCAATTCTAGAGATAATGTTAGTACATAAGAGAACTCTGTACTCAGGTCAGCAGTAGAGTAAATCATGGAGGTCAAAATAGGAATTCTTATCCTAGATGAGGCTATGAGCTATTCTCCTTCTTGTAAGTCCTTAGAGTCCTCTAACTCAGTTACACATGATCGATTCAGAAGGTTAATTCTTATCATATGCTTGGAGGTTAAGAAGATTTGACCTCAAATCTAACGTGGTCTCCAATTCTTGTTCTTTTAGGGCACCAGTAGGGTCTTCTTTTTCTGCTCGATAAGGAATTAGGTCAGACACATTGAAAGCAAAGGAAACACCATAGTCATTGAGCAACTCAATTTGGTAGGCATTGTGCTTAATCTTCTTCAAGATCTTGAATAGACCATCAACTCGTGGAGATCACTTATTCTATATTAAGTGCAGAAATTGTTTTCGGCTAAGGTGAATCTATACTAAGTTTCCTGGCTTGAAAGAAACAATTCGATGGCCTTGACTACCAATCTTTTATTGTCTCTTATTGAACTTGGCAATCTTCCTTATTACATTCTGGTGTAACTCCTTCAATTCTTAGGCTCAGTTGAATCTAAATTGACTTTCTTCAACAATTGCAATGGTACTGATCAAATCTAGGGGGATAATAAGGTTGAGGTAGTAGACAACCTCAAATGGCATCTTTCCAGTAGTATTGTAGACGATTCTACTATATATGAACTCTACAACTAGTAAACACAAATCCCATTCTTTCAAATTCTTTCCCACAACAGCACTAAGTAAATTGCCTAGTGTCCTATACGCCACTTTAGTTTAGCCATCAGTCTAGTAGTGACTATTGGAGGTAAACGCAAGTTTAGTTTCAAGTCTTCTTGAAAGAGTCTTCTAAAAAAAGCTCAAAATTTTGTGTCTCGATTTGAAACAATAGTTTTCAGCACTCCGTATAGTCGAATTACTTCCTATAAAAACATATCAGTCATCTATAAAGCATCATTAGTTTGATGCTACAGGATAAAGTATGTCATTTTACTAAAGCAGTCCATTACTACAAAGACTAAATCTTTTCCCTGGATGTCTGAGACAACCCTATGACAACGTCTATGCTGAGGTCGGCTTAAGGTAAGGTTGGTGTTGGCAGAGACATATACTCTCCATGGAGCTCTTTTTTCCCCTTAGCTCTCTTACACACCTTACAACTTCTTACTACCTTATGAACATCCTTAGCCAAACCAAGCCAATAAAAGCTTTCTTTCAATAAATTGACTATTTTGGTCTCTCCGAAATGATCAAATAATCTACCACTATAAGCTTCCCTCACCAATAGCTCACGCACATAATAGTTTGGCATACATAGCCTTCAGTCCTTAAACAAATAGCCATCCCTAAGATAATATCCTCCAACAACAACTCATTCTCTAAACTGCTCTAAAATAGGACCAAAATGAGGGTCATGAGTATACTGCTCAGTGATAAGTGAAAATCCCTGCAACTTTGTCTGTAATGTGGTCAGTAAGGTTTACCGATGTGACAGAGCATCAATGACCACATTGGTGCTTCCTTTCTTATGTCGAATCATGTAGGAGAACTCTTTCATAAACTCTAGCCACTTAGCTTGCGTCTTTGAGAGCTTATTCTAACTCCTAAGATACTTTAATGACTCATGGTCAATGTAGATCACAAACTATCTAGGCAATAAGTAGTATTACCAAACAATAACAACTTAAAAAAGAGAATACAACTCTTTCTCATACACAAAATAGTTCAATGTGGCACCACTAAGCTTCTTACTATGATAGGCAACCAGTCATCATTCTTACAACAAGACGACACCAATTCCAACACCTGATGCATTGCACTCCAATTCAAATGGTTTGTTAAAATTTGGTAATGATAGGACAGGGTTAAAGGTAAGCTTCTCCTTGATCTCCTTGAAACTCTATTAAGCTTGGTTATTCCATCAGAACCTATCACTCTTTTTTGTCAGCTCGATCAAGAGGGTTGTAATAATATTGAAGTTCTTAATAAATCACCTATAAAAAGAGGTAAGGCCATGAAAACTTCGTACTTTAGTAACATTCTTCGTGTTGGCCACTACAAGACAACTCAGACCTTCTCTTTATTACATCGGATTCCTTCCATTGATACCACATACCCAAGAAAAACCACTTTACCCTGACAGAATGTACAATTATTCAGGTTCCCAAATAACTTCTTAACTTATAAGATTTCAAAAATAGCTCAAAGATGTTGAATATGGTTGTCTAGGTCAATATTGTACAACAATATATCATCAAAGTACACAACTATGCATCGTCCAATTAGAGAGTACATCACATGTTTCATAAGCCTCATAAATATGATCGACGCATTTGTAAGTCCGAGCGGCATAACGAGCCATTCATAGAGACCATGCCTTGTCTTGAAAGCAATTTTCCATTCATCACCTGCTCTTATGTGAATTTAGTGGTAGTTACTTCTCAAATCAATCTTTAAAAATATTTTGGTGCCATGAAGCTCATCTAACATGTAATCGAGCCTTAGTATCGAATATATGTATTTGATAGTAATTCAGTTGATTGCTTAGTTATCGATGTACACGCACCATGAACCATCCTTCTTCGGGACGAGTAAAGTTGGTATAATACAAGGGCTCATGCTCTCCCTCACATATCCTCTCCCTATGAGTTCATCTACTTGTCTTTTCAACGATAGCCTGCTTAAGGTTCATTTTGTAGGCAAGTTAGTTTGGTAAGGTGGTACCTAGCTATAGACCAAAACATTACTCTATGCCTCAACCAGGGCTAGTCCTTGAGGCAACTCTTTAGGAAACAAGTTGGAAAATTCATCTATCAAGCTTCGAATCTCATCAAGAACATCCTTCAAATCTCTCATCTCCAATAATCTTCTAATCAATAGGAACATAGGCTCTTCGACCTTCTCAACAATTCAAAGCTCTCTTCAACTCATTACTAAGGCCTTCTTACTAACTCAGATAAGCTGACTATGGGTATCATTTACTTCGATCAATGTCATGGGTTATAGCACGATCTTCTTTCTATCCTTAACAAAAGCATAAGTGTTATTATAGCCATCGTGAGTAATACATTGGTCAAACAACCATGGTCTTCCAAGCAACAAATGTGAAGCTCCCATGGGGATGACATCGTACACTACTTCATCCCAATACACATTCCCAACACTGAACAGTATAGTTACTTTCTTTATGACGTAAAAAGTACCTTATCATGCCAATATAGTTTGTAAGGTCAGGGGTGCTTCGAGGTTGACAGTCCTAACCTCTGCACAAAGGACTGTACGATGACGTTAGTACAACTTCCTCTATCCACAATGATGGTGTACAGTTGTCCTTTAATGGTACAATTCATATAGAATAGATTCTTTCTCTGCTCTTTCTCGAAGTTCAACAAGGAACTCAATTACTCATCTCAACACTAAGGTCATTACCTCCCCCTAGTCGACATAAACAAATGATATAGAACTAACAGCAGCAAATCTTGAAAACCCAAAATGGGTCGAATAGGTATGATGAACAGGGAGTGAAATGGTTGGTTTCGACAGTGAATGTAAATGGATATCATGCACCAAGACACAAATACTATCAAGGGTTTGAGCTCGAAATAGGGTTCGATGCAATTCACAAACATTAAATGTCGCTTAAGGTTCAAATGAGGGTTACACATAACTCACTAACCGGTTCAAATGAAGAGGTTCACCACAATCTTAGGATCAAGATCAATAGAAATGCGGAAAAGATTAAAGAGTTTGATCTACACTCGATAATCTGGCAATACTAGCTCAAGAGTAGCCTTGATCAAAAAGGGAAAGATTCCAAAAATGCAAGAACATACTTTTCTGTCTATTCATGTCTATCTCTAATGTTTACAGATATTACTATTTATAACAAGTCCTAAACCCTAGTGGCAAAACTGTAAATAATATATAAGGCCTTAAACCCTAAAGATTGGGCCCATAAATAAAATAAAACAAAACATGTATAAGAATACAAAACTATGCATTTTATAGGGGAATTTGACATTCAGTCACTCAGCATGTCCTTGAAGAAGTAGTATCTGAACCGGACGGGATCGATAATTAGATGTACGGGTTTGGGAAGGAGTCCCTAAAGTCTCACATAACTTAGCCGATACACCAAAGAGGTCGGCCCACAATTGCCAAGTTCTAAAGTTAATCGGCACTAGTCTCTCCGTGCCGTACTGAGCGGATCCCACTCTTGGCAACGTGGTCTCTTGGAAACTCGAATCAACAACAAACTTAAGTGGTTATTTTTCTTCCCTTCATCCTTCTGACTTCAGCTCAACCTTGGCAAGCATTAATCGACCTTGGCTTCAAACATGTCTACCTTGGCTTGGATGTAGCCGAAGGTTGACTCTAACTATTACCGTGGGGATTTGAAAGGAAGTCGTCATCGACATTAAGTGTTGAGCATAGGCCAAGATGCTGAATAAACTCCTCTTCTGTCTTCGCTTCACCATAGGTACCGAGTGTCTTTGGATTTCCTCAATGCTCGTAGGAGTTAAGTAATAGCTCTTCTTATCCTCCCAAATAGTGTAAGTGTTAAGGAAGCCATTATGGATCACTTTCTAATCATACTCCCATGGTCAGTCAATAAGTAAATTTATGGTATTCATTAGGACCACATCAAAGTCAGTCCTGTCCTTGTACCGTCTTGCCTTGAATGAAATCTGAGCTTGCTTATGCACATAGACCATACCCTTGTCATTAAACCACTTCAATCAATAAGGTCAAGGGTGCGAGTAGGTCAGTAATTTCATCTTTTCTACTAACTCAATAGAGATGATATTGGTGCAGCTACCTACATTGACAACCAAGGAACAGGTCTTCCCATTCACTAGGCACTGCATATAAAATAAATTTTCCCTTTTTCTAGGATCTACCTTCAGGTCACCTCGTATTGCCATAGCTAAGAGTTTATCTAAGTCCTTAGCATAGACATCTTCTTCTATCAACTAATCTTCCGAACTCTTGTCACTCTAACTCTCAATTTGAGCCTCGGGCCCTTCACCCTTCAAGAGCATAACCCTATTATTCAGGCATTAAGATACAATGTGTCCGTAGCTGAAGCATTTGAAGCATTTCATAACTCAGGCCTTGTTATCGAGTGCCTTTTCTTTCTCAGTAATCTTCTTTTCGACATAGATCGGTCAATTAAGCTCTCCTTTCTCCATCCTCCTCTCTAGCCCTTTTCATTCAACATACCTCTTAGGCTCAAGGCTACCTTATTGAAGTTGGCTACTCAGCCTCTGATGACTTCTTCTTCTCTGTCTCTCTACTCTTAATGCTAAATTGATTAGCTCATCTAGAGAGTTGAACGGATGCAATTCAACTATTTTGGCAATATCATCTCAAAGTCCACTTAAGAACCTAGTAATGGTGTGCTCCTATGGCTTGGCAACCTCACATCTCGTCATCAAGGTCTCAAACTCTTACAAATACTTTTCAACAATATTTCGACCTTATCTCAGGTGCTAGAACGCATGGAGCATTTCTTGCTTGAAATAGGTCGGCACAGAGCACTGATTCATCAATCATTTCATAAGCCTCTAAGTTCTGACTAGCTCCTCTCCTTTAGCATCCCTCTTGGCAACTAACTTATCCCACCAAAGACTCGCATATTCAACAAGGGATAATGAAACCAGTTTAACCTTTTTCAATCATCACACTCATACCACTCAAATAACTTTTTTACTGTAGGAACTCAATCAAGGAATTCTTCAGGTCAGCTACTTCCACTAAAGGTTGGCAACTTAAGTTTTATATTATCAAGTCGTCGGCTAGGTGCTCGAGGTTCATCTCTTGCATTCCGAGCTAGTTGGTTCACCTCAAATCAGCCACTTCTGTTGGAGCTCTACTCGGCCATGTCCCTTCTTAGCCTTGACTATCTTCTTCGAGTTGCTTGGTTCACCTCGAAGTTAATACTCCTATCATTGCTTATCCTCGACTTAGGTAGATTTTCTCTCCTTCTCAGCTCGGCAACTCTTCTCGACTATCACTCATCATTGCCAAGTTCATTGGAACCACTTCTACTGGTGAGTGTTCATTCCCTTCGTTCTCTTCAGCCATCACGTCAACAACCTCTAACGAAGCTAGTAAGTTCTTGGATAGAGTCAATAAGATTCTAAATCTGATATATCAAGTTATCATTATGTCATCTCAAACTTCCATAAGGATCATCACTAGTATTATTAATACTATCATCCGACATTCTTATCCATATAGTAATTTTCCAAAAAATTGAATAAACAAGAAAACACAATTACAATAACCTAGAAACAACCACTACTCGGCTTTTGCAACTACCACTACAGATAAACACTTCCACAACAACTAGAATCAACAACTGAGATTGATGTTACTAAACTCAACTGTAGCACAATACCATAACTATTAAAAACATGAAAAACACACTAACTACAGAACGATGATTATCAAAAATGTTCAAACCATAAATCAACTTTGAAGAACAGTAGCACACGTATCTCTCTAATGCTCTGATACCAATATGATATGGAACTTACGGCAATGGAACTCGAAAACCCATAATGGGTCAAATGGGTATGACGGATAGGAAGTGAAATGGTTGGTTTCAATGGTAAATGTGAATGAATATCATGCACCAAGACACAAACACTATTAGGGGGTTGAGCTCAAAATAGGGTTCGATATAACTCACAAATACTAAATGTCACTCAGGGTTCAAATGAAAGTTAGATGCAACTCACTAACTAATTCAAATGAAGGGGTTCACCATAATCTTAGGGTCAAGATCGATAAGAACACGAGAAAGATTAAAGAGTTCGATCTACACTCAATAATCCAGCAATGCTAGCTCAAGAGTAGCCTTGCTCAAAAAGGGAAATATTCCAAAAACGCAGTAATATGCTTTTCTATCTATTCATGTCTATCTCTAATATTTACAGATGTTGCTATTTATAGTAAGTGCTAAACCGTAGTAGCAAAACTGTAAATAATGTACAAAGCCTTAAATCCTAAAAAATTAGGCTCATAAATAAAATAAAATAAAACAAAACATGTATAAGAATAAAAAACTGTACATTTTACAAGGCAAGTTAGCATGCAGTCATTCGGTATGTCTTGGAAGGAGAAGTATACAAGCCGAATGGGATTAGCAGTTAGATGTACTGGTTCGAGAAAGAGTCCTTGAAGTCTCGCATAGCTTAACAAGACACTAAAGAGGTCAGTCCATAATTACTGAGTTCTAAAATTAGTCAGTACTAGTCTCTTCATGCCATACCGAGTGGATCCTACTCTTAGCAACGTGGTCTCTTAGAAACTCGATCGATGACAAACTTATTGCTGAGTGGTTATTTTTCTTTCTCTCATCCTTCTGGCTTTAGCTCGGCTTCGACTTCGAACAAGTCTACCTTAGCTTAGATGTAGTCAAAGGCTAACTCCCATCATCCACTCTCTCTCGTAAAAGACAAAAACCCTCAAATCGATTGGGTACTCTCTCTCTCTCTATACTCTTCTCTCTCGAATTTTCTATTTCTTATCCCTACAAACTAAGATTTCAAAATCAATTCTCCTAAATCAATCAATATTGCATTCCAATATTAAATCTTCAATTTATGCATGAAGATCTCTTTGGGATACTATTATTCTTATGATTTCTTTGTGTTTGTGAGGTAACAAGGAATGTGAAAGTTTAAGGTTTTCTGGGTTTTGTGTCCCAAACGACTCCTCATAGCACAAAAATTATTTTCAAGAAAATGTTGTAGTATCCTTTCAGTCATTTACTTTTCTCTTTTATTACAAATGTACAATAGTAATTGCAACTACCATCTTGTTTTTTTGTTAAACTATCTGTAACTACTTGCTATATTTGTTAATAGTTGTAACTAATAGTGAACATGGTCTCAGAAATAGTGCGGCTCCTTAGTCTCTCTTTTGTTCCTTGTTGCATGTCGTCTTCCTATCATAACAATTTATTTATCCTTAGGAAGATTTATTTTATGTAATTGTGTTCCCTCGATAGCAAGTTCTAAGCCTTGTAAGTTTTCGTTAAAATAGAAAATATGCAGCTAGTTGAACACGTCTTGTAATTTTAGGACGTAATGATTTACTTGATTAAAAAATATCTAGGTAACTTTGACTTGTTATTGATTTAATACTTTCAAACTTATAAATTTTCCTCAATTTCTATCTTTTTGCCGATGCTTAGTTGCACTCCCCCTTTAATAAGCACATGACATGGCAGTCAAGTCAAGGCCTACCTTTTTTTCCTTTTTGGATATGCAATTCCATTCATTCTTGCTCTTTTTTTCCTAAGAGACCTAGCTATTCTAATAGCTTGCCTAGAAGCTCCTTCATTTCCTGACTTCAATGCCTCATGGCTGACCAAATTTTGTCTTGTTTAGTACCTAAAGTACACATTTATTGGTGTGGAGTTAGTTTTGATACTATTTGTGATGTCCTCATCCTTTCGCATTTTTATTCACTTGTTTTCAAAGTTTTTAGTTGATTGATATTGGTATGCACTATGTTTGGCTTATATATCCTCCTTGTTTTTCATTCCAAATTAATGTGGAATTTGCACACTGCATTATGATATTGAAGGCCTAATAGTTTCTCCACTGTAATTCTTTCGCTATTAGCACAGATAATTGAATATGGATTAGGATCTTCTTAATTATATTTTCGCAATTACCTTTAATTTAGAATTTAATGGTTCGTATTATTTAAATTTTTGAGATACACATGTGATGTCATAATAATATCATCTTCTTTTTGTAATTTCTACCATGTATTACAAATGATAATATCTTAAAGAGAGAGATTGAAGAAAGATCAATAGAGAGGATCAATTTCCTTGAAGCACACTTAAATTTGCTTAATTGACATAAAAACAATGGATAATATCGTCATGACTTATAGAACTATTAGATAAACGTGGATTGATCCCAAAAACTCCTGCGTTTCGCCTCCCTAAAAGCCTATGGAAAAAGAGTAATAGTTGCCATTAGTTATTGCTAAAAGGCTCTCAAAATATAGGAAGCTTTTGAGCTATTTAACAGTGATTTTAATAAATAAAATGCACCTTTTCAAAAGTTTTGAAAATTTACGTTTTGAACATTCGGAGAAATGTATCCCAAACAAGACCAATTATTTTTCATGAAAATTTCCAATTTCCCCCAAGAATAATTATAAGACAAGATTGATTAATTTGCCCCTATACTTTATGATGAATTTTCCTTTGTTAATTTTGCAAGCCCCTAAAAACTGAAAAATATTAACCATAATTTCTGTGTATTCCAGGAATGATAACTAGCCCTTACATACTATTGTCCGATGCATAAATCAAAGCAATATTTTTTAACCAAATAAATTAATTGTAATATTGAATGCCCTATATCTTAAGATGGATACATACATAATGCTCCAGAACCTGGAATGCCATAAACCGCCATATATCCCTAGTTCTCTAATGATACGTTAAGCTTTAAAAACCATAATGAATATTTCAAACTTAACAATTATAACCACCATTATCGGTATATAAAAAAAAAATCTAATTTCATAAAATTCAAACTTCATAGTTCATACTCTACAAGTACCAACAAAATTAAAGAACTCTTTTGTCTTTCACAGTGGAAATAACATATAAAATCAAACAACTAGTATGAATATAAATTAAAAGATAGAACAAGTCTCAACTACGGTTTTCATTTCAATCCTTATTACTACTCCTAAAATTGCTAGCTATCCTCATGATAATAGTTTCCAAAACTGACATCCGGATAGTAATAACTATCATTTCAACCTTCAACTCCAACATTCTCATAACCAGCATATTTTTCACAACTATAATCTTTAAAAACATCATTCTGACCTATAGCTGGGAAAAGGAAATAATATGGTAAGCTGAAGCCCAATACGTAACACATAACCACACACGCGTAATTAAACAATACATATTCACATTGTAGAAATGCAAAATAAATAAATCACACAATTCATTTAATTATCTTTATTTTTAAGTCAAACACAAAACACATGATATTGGTCCTCATGACTTGTTCACATTATAATCGTATCACAACCTACCATTTAGCAATGCCTCTTTAGGCCTCTCTATAACCTCATATTGGGCATACCTCTTTGAGCCTCTCCACAATAACCTAGATCTACCCAAAATCATTTCCAAGCAAGACTTCACTAAAGATAATGCATTATAAGGATCATCGAGGTTGCACCTTAGAAATCTACTACTTTGGGCCCTTAAGACAAACCAAACACAAGTAACAAAAAAATACATAAGCCGAATACACATTTAATTCATTTTAATTTTTGCTATCCTAATACTCACATACAACAAGCATGTGTCGCATACTTTGATATTTGGAATTCGTTACCAACGAATCAAGCCTAGCTTTAAATCCTAGAAATAATAAATACTTATTTAACTTCTTTGAATATTGAATAAATGATGTCTGTTAATTAAAAATCACTTTTAGACCATTTAAATCTCCTTAAATGCACTTAATAATACATTAAAAAGGTTTACTTTAAAGGTAATAAAGGAATAAAACAAAAAGAAGAGGAAAAATTTAAATTAAAATAGCAAAACCTATGACACGGTTAGAGACATAATCATGTCATTTTAGTCATATAACTTTCTGAGTTACACTTCACTATTGTAAGAGATACGATCATATCTTTCGGTCATGTAACTTTCTAGTCTACCAGACCATATTACCTACACAAGCAAAGACATGAACATGTTTTTCGATTGTGTAACTTTTTAGTCTACTAGCCCACATCGCTTACTACAAGGGACACAACTAGGAACACAATCGATTCTTTTAGTTGTGTAACCCACTGTTTAAAAAAAATATTTCCTTTTTGGCCTAAAACCTTTCTAAACCCATTTTATTCTCCAATACCTCAACACATAAATCAAAAACACTCCGTAATTTATAAAAAAACTCAACTCTACAGCATAATCCCATCAACAACACTACTTATCTTTCACATCTTTAACTCTTGTTTCAAATCAACACTATCAAATAAATTCTATCACCGCATTATTTAATTAACAAACATCTCCTAAACTTTTTAAAAGAATAAAGATAATAGAGATTCTACGAAATACAATTTACATACTTTAATTTTAGTGATTCTTTAAGATTTCTTGTATTTCCTTAACGGACTATGCAAAATCCTACAAGATCAACATAAAAATTCTTAACCTCAAAAAAGAAATCTCAAATTCTACAAATTGGATTTTCACTTACTAATGTCCTTTTAGGATTGCATAAGCTTTATATTTCCTTTCTTTACATGGCTACTCTTGCTCTACCATAAAAATAAATCTCATATTAATTCAAAATTTTTCCTCTTTAATAAAAAGAATAATAGCAGAATTTCCCATTACATAGAGGATTTCCGAAGTTTATAGGAGGAGAGACTTATCCTATTATGCACAATGAGTCAATTTGTGCATTAATTAGGTTAAGATTAGATTAAGATCTCCTTGTAATTTCGTTAATACCCTTCATTAAATCATGGCTATCTTAATACCTTTTACTTAAAACTTAATTATCTTTTATTATTTAATTATTCCCCCTTTTTTTTCTGGAGTATTACAATATATGTAGACATATATATATATATCATATTTAACCCCAAAAATATATAAATGAATCGTGCGTATATTTACATGTAATGGGAAATCTTTTAATATATTTGGGAAGATAATGATGTTAATGTTGCACCCCATGCCATTGCTATCGCTGAGCTGACCCTAAATAACATAACGTTATCTTTGGTTTCGCTTTATTCTTGTAGTCCGTCGACGTAGACAGCATTTGATTTGATATGCACGTAGCAACAAGAAGAATCCAGCTAAGCTGGTCCAAATTTAATGACAAAAAGTTGTTTTTGTTCTTTACCATTGATTGGTGATTTCCGGCTATAGTGGCACGCAGATTGAAGAATTAAATGTCTTCGCCTGCGTGTAGGAAAGTATTTTGTATAAATGATTTGGATTCATTAGACCATATCTCTTTTTAATACCTCATATAAAGTTGTATTACGTTTAAATATAGTAGTTCCAAACAGGAAAATCATGCAACTTTGTTTAGATGATGAGGAAGGTAAGAGATTCTGAAACATGAAAAGATTCCTATAGTTGCGCTAGTAGTTCTAAATATTTGGAGCATTAATCTTCAATGATAAATGAAAAATATTCCAACTTGGGAAAGATGCCCCACTCTCTCTCCCCCTTTTGAGTTTATTATTCAAATAAAATTTAGGGGTTTAGTCATTAGATTTTGCTTATCCCTTAATTTATCTCATGCTCCAACCACTACGATAAGAGGTCCACTTAGTTTCAAATTCAGAGATTTTTGTTATCTTTCTTTCCATGAATAATAAAGTGTCTTGTTCTCTTGCCTAGTTTCTAAATTGTGTTTTTTTTTTTTTCTCACTTTGTTGTCCCCTTGTGCGATTTTTTCAATCTAAACTCTAGGGTTTCATCTTTGAATTATACAGAAATTCTTTTTGGCTTGATTATTACGCATTTTTATGTAAAAGCTACATCCATTTTCGAACTGGTCATCCAAATGCCCATATCTATCGGTTTGTTTTGTTATCACCATATATGCCTATATTTCAAGTTGCTTCATCTCATCAAATTCATGTTATCAGGCAAAATGGAAATTTTTCTTCGAGAACACAAGTATCGACCAATTAGTTCAGCAAGAACTTAACACCATTTACATATAATTTGAGAATTTATTTGCATGTGAAAAACTGGAGACCCGAAAATCAGTAATCAAAAATTTTCTTTCCAACATCGACCAAATTTAAGAATTTGCAGTTTCAAGTAATAGATTAGGGTGTCTAAATCATCCCTTTACCTTAAATAACTCATAAAGTGGATTCTTCAATTTGTAATATTTTGTACATCCCACATGACATGACCATGAGTGAGAGAAATAGATGATTTATAAGTTTTAACAGCACTTGTGATTGTTAAAGATTTTGCAGAAAAATATTGAATATATCTTTCATATAACTGATCTGTTTAAAAAAAAAATCTTATGGCAACCATGTACATAGCAACATTATTTTATGTTTTCTTTTTTCCATTCCAAGGTCTAGATTATTAAGTGGGTGTTTTATATGTAATATTCTTCCATTCATATATAATGATTGAAGTGAGCTTCTTTAACTAAAGAAATAAATTATTACAAAACTCAAAAAGGAAAAAATAAAATAAAAAAATAAAAAGACAAAAGGAGCAAGTAAAAAAAAAAAGAATCAAAGAGCTTCAAGCTACTAATTTTGAGAGAACCTTACACATATTTCCATGATAAATGTAGTAAACTGCTATTGGCAAGCTCAAGACGATGTTAGAACTCAAACTCGAGTTGTAACCAAATTGAAGAAAATAATATCTACAATATCCTAATACCTACAATAGCCTATTAATGATATGCAAATCAAGAAAAAGTAAATGTGATATTATTAATATTTTTGTTATAAGATTTGATTATATATATATTTCTTCATTCACGACATGAAATCTTTTATTTTCTAGATTTATTAAAATTTAGTTTCTTAACATATTAGGTCATATTATAGGAAAAACTTGTATTTAATTAAGAGAGTGATTAGATATTAACTAAAATTATTTTTTGAATTGGTGTGATTCCTTTTTTTCTTATTGATGGTATGAGGCCATTAAAATCTCATTGTGTGGTGTGAGAATATACAATTTGCTAATAATGTAAGGTTATTATCTTAATCTAGTGATGTGAAGTTACTAAATATAACTTTTTAGGTTTTATTTTTTATCATAATAAATTTTGTTTAGATTAATTTTTTCACTGATTTCTACACTTTCCTAATTTTTTTATTCTTTTATAATTTTTCACTTCTACTATCCTACATCAAATTTGGTATCAAAGCTGAACAATAGGTTTCTTCTTAGAGACTATTATCTTGTTCTTTTTAAAACTAACTTTAATATCCTTTCTTAGGACCTAAAAAAAAATTACTTTTGTTGATCTTGTATAAGATTTCAAGAGAAGGTGAATGATGAATTGATATCTTTAAACTTTTAAAACTTTTTCGTTGTAAAATAAAATTACCCCTCTTAACAACTTATATTGGTGAACAATAATATTTTAATAATTCAACACACAACAATTAATAAAGTAAATTCAAAAGAGTAAGGAAGAAAAATATTGGGCTGAGGATTTATAAAACTTCAGCTTTTTTCCTACTACTCTCTTCTAGCATTACTGTTGGGGACTCAGTCTACTTAATCAGTGTTATTTTACTTGGTTCACTATAACAAAATCACGAGAAAATTACAAGCAATTGCCATACATAGGCTTTTACAATTCTTTGCTCTACCTATCTAGCTTTTCAACAATCTAGGTTAATACAAATCTATAGAATATAATATAACCTCTCTCAACAAAAAAATTTACATATTACAAGTGAAAACAATAATACAAGTTTTAAATAATTTCATACTAAACAAAATAAACGATTGATGAATAATTCACATCAATGTAACTTTCTAAAGAATTATTTAAGAAACTTTTTGTACCTTTTCAGAAAGTAGAATTTGATCATGACTTTAATGTAAAGAAAACTTTTCTTAGAAATGTATTTGACATTTTGAATCCTTTCTCCTTTTATACTGAAATCTTCCAACAACTAATTTGTTGAAGATTATCCTCACTTTCATGTTTATCCAACAATTATTTGTTGGAGATAATCCTTAAATATTTTGAGAAAATATCAATATTTTGAATTTTAAAAACCACTCTTCTTATCTTGTTTTGATCAGATATACTTTGATCCACAACCTCCAGATAAGCTTCAACTTTGAAATTGATGAAAAGATATGCTTTATTAGCAAATTCCAAATATACCTCATATTTAAAATTGAAATCCACAAAATTCGAGACAACCTTATTCTTATCCATTCTTATATATATTTTAATTTATCTAAAATAAATTTACTCAAAAATAATCCCTATGGATCTTGACTCCATCTTAAGTAAAACAAAATTAAGTGTATTTCCTTAATACACTCAATCTAGTAGAGCTAAGCCTTGTTTAATTTTAATCTAATATGAGTTAATTTTTAACGTTACTTTTTCAAACTAACTCTCTGACTAACCTTCTGAAGAGTATCGGTCTTGTTTTCTTCGAAGTCTCTGAATAAGTTTCTAAAGTGCTATACCACTTCTACTTGTAAAGCTTTTAAAGCACTTTATGAATATTTTCAAACTATTCTCCTTTTCAATCAAATCAGACCTTCTAAATAAGTTTTTGAAGACAACTTAATTTTGCAATTTTAAACTTTTTGAGAACCTTTTTAAATACCTGCATTCTTAATTATTCACTAACATTTATCTCTTTTTGTTATCATCAAAATATATGAAAGATATCTAACATTCTCTCCCTTTTTAATAAAAACAGAAACACTAATATAAATCCAAAAGCAAAAATCAAACTGCATTGATATCTTATAGAACCAAAGGCAAAAATTAAGCTAAATTGATATCTAACAACAGTAAGAAATTTCACAATCACATAATCATCATATCATGCAAGGTGCAAACTACAAATGTTTTTGGTTTTTCTCTCCCGTTTTTTGTTATCATCATTAATTAACATATGGTGAGATCATTAATGAACTCCCCCTTAATTTTTATAAACAAATAGAATGTATAAAATGAAAGGACTTTCATCAAAAATAATAGAAATAACAAAGAACAAGTCTACAAAAGAACTTTTCACCAAAAAACAGAGGAAAGAAAATCATTTCTTAGATCTCTTAGTTTTCTTTCTAACACACAGTTTAAATCTTCTAGATAGGTTGTAAGTGCCTTGCTAGGTGAAGGATTGGCTTCAAAAGATGCCGCCACGAAGGAATTTGGTTCTTTGTCAAATGTAGGGGTGATTTGAGCTAGAGATGGTGCAAAGGCTTCTACGTCGGATGCAATATAAAGAGTTACTATTTTTCCTTTTGGAGGTATCTGTTCTTCGAGATTCAAAACAGGAGTAGCAACTTGAGGTGTTTTGTTAGGAGATTGTGGAGAGATGACAGGAGTTCTCAAAAGCTGGAACACGGGTGGAATCAATTTGTTCGGTTGGATAAGTAAAAATAACAAGGAAATGAGGTTTAGTTAGTGTGAGGGGAATATCTGAAATAGGAACAAATGGTTCAGTGGGAATGAGGTGAGGATCTAAGATAAGAATAGATTATTCAGATGGTTCAGTTAGTTAGGTTTATTCAAGGGATTCAGAAGGAAAAACAGTAAGATGAGCTTAGTCATCAAGATTAGATTCTATAACAATTTCTTTGACTCAAGCTTTAAACAAATCTTTCATTTCTATAATCTGATCCCTAACTGGCTTGCCTACAACTTCCCTGATTCCTTCATAAATTTGTTCAACAAAAGCTGAGCTTTTGTCTTATTTGGAGTGAACAGGTTGTATCTATATACTTTCTGAATCACTATCTGAAGGTAACCCAATTGCTTCCCTGAATTCTATCCTACCTGATCTTCTAATTCCTTTCCTTTTTGGGCCCTTCTCAATAGGTTCCTTTCCTGCTTCCTTTTCTATTCCTTACCCTTCTCTTCAATTATAATTACCCTTCTTCTAAGATTTGAAGGATGAACAAAAATGCATCCATTATGTGAATGCCAAAGCTTGTCACCACATAAATCCCCACCTAGTTAAAATTCTTTATCATAGTTTAATAAGATAAAGAGGACAGCTTACTTCGCCTAGTATTTTCAATTTCTTGAAATTGAAGAGACTTGTCAACAATTCCCATACGGTCAAATATCCAAATGTTGCCATATGTGTCTCATCATAAGTTTCACAACATCTACCTTTCTCTTCCCTAGCATTGCCAAAATAACCAATGCATCTTTACCTGTTACAGAGGTTGCGCTAGCCTTTCTAGGTAACACAAATGAGTTGACAAATTTGTGTAAAATCCTGATTAACAACTCAAATTCAATACTAAAAATATCTCTTCATATTCCCAACTCCACTCCATCATTCAATTCTATGAACAAATTCTCCTTAGTCATCTATACTAAGCTCTCATTTTCTTGTACTTCTTTAATGCCGAAGCATTTCATACATCTTTCTTCGTTATTTCAATTTTTTGGCCTAGTACAACTGACTTCCACACTTCCTGATTTTTGTTATCAAGCTTCCTATAAAACTCATATACCAATTCTGCATACATAATTCCTCTCATATCAACCAAACCATACAGTTTTAACCCATCCAAATACTCTTTCCAATAAAAACCATTCTTGTTAAAAGAATTCTAAATCTAAATCACCTTTTATCGTATATCTTTTCTTGGGTTTGTCTTTTGATTTGGAGGAGAAAATTGAAGTCTTTACTTTCGAAGGCCTTTTCACATTCTTAGAAGATTTCAAAGTCTTCTTTACTAGAGTAGCAACCTTAGATTTTCAAAGAGCCTTCTTTGGTTTTGGTACATGGGGTCATTCAGAAGGATTTCTTTCAGATTTTTCTTCAAATGGTTGGTCTGAAGGATCAAAGCCTTTAGGTTCGGCAAATTTTTTAAGTGAGCTGGAACCTTAAACATGCTAATCAATCTTCTAATTAACTTCCTAAACTAGTTTAGAGTTTACCTCAAAAACACTCATTTGATTCACTTCTTAAGCAACTTCTTCTAATGGTTCATCATAAAGTTCTAAGGTTAAGGTTTTTTCAAATGAATCTTAGTGTGTTTCAATGGGTAGATTGGGTTGAAGATCTGTAGGAATGGTGGTTCTTGTTCATCAAGAACAATGGGATTTTTGGGATCATTTGGTACATTAGATTTAATCCCCTTTGCAGCAATTTAGGTAGATTTTCTATGTGCCATGAATTTTGAGTGAAAGAAAAAACAAGAGAGAGGAATGTGAAGAGTTTAATGAAATGAGAAGAAGAGAAATAATTAGAGGCTTTTATAAGATGGAAAGAATTGAACTGCCAGAAATAATGGTCTTCAACCATAAGAAAGAAAGCTGATTTAATGGACCTACTAAAGAGTAATTTGAGGACCTCCTAACAACAAGCTAAGACCCACTTCTTTTCATGTGTAACAAATGTGACAATAAAGAAAATCTTGCACATGTTCAAAATTATACAAATAAGGGAAACTAATAAAAATGCTCTCTAATATAACAAAAAGGATTACATACATCAATTTCATTACGAATAAATTCAAACCTTGATTTATCCAAAGGCTTTATAAAAATATCAGCAAATTGATATTCAGTTAAAAAAAAAAAAAATCAATCCTCACGTCATTATTTGCTACATGATCACGAATGAAATGGTGCCTTATTTCTATATGTTTTAACCTTGAGTGATGAACTACATTTTTTATTAGATTAATAACACTAGTATTATCACATTTTAAGGGTATATTCTTATAACTTATTCCATAATCATTCAATTGTTATTTTAATCAAAGTATCTATGCACAAAAATTTTCAATAGATACATATTCATCTTCTACAGTTGAAAGAGCAATATAATTTTATTTCTTAGAAGACCAAGAAACTAACTTATCTCCTAAGAACTAAAATGTTCCTAAAGTACTCTTCCTATTCATTATGCAACCTGCATAGTCAACATTTGAATATCATATGAGATCAAAATTTTGACTCTTAGAATACCAAATTCCTAATTTTGCAGTTCTTTTTATGTATTTAAAGATCTTCTAAACTGCAGTTAAGTGTATTTCCTTTGTTAAACTTTGAAATCTAGCACACACAAATATTGAACAGAATATTAGGGCGTAAAGCAATTAGATCAAGTAAATATCTAATTAAACTTTGATATAGTTTTTCATTTTCCTTTTTGCCATTACCTATGATGTCAAGCTTTGTTGAGATACTCATAAGAGTTGAAGAATCCTTAGTATTCTCAAAGCCAAATTTCTATAATATATGTCTAGTGTACTTCTCTTTTCATTTGTCTAATTAAACTTTGATATAGTTTTTCATTTGCCTTTTTGTCATTACCTATGATGTCAAGCTTTGTTGAGATACTCATAAGAGTTGAAGAATCCTTGGTTTTCTCAAAGCCAAATTTCTATAATATCTATCTAGTGTACTTCTCTTTATGAATAAATATTCAATTCTCTAATTGCTTGATTTGTAATCCCAACAAGAAGTTTAATTCTCCCATGAGTGACATCTCAAATTCTATCTGCATCAATCTTGAAAATTCTTAGCAATATTTTTTATTAGTTACACCAAAAACAATATCATCAACATAAATTTGTACAACTAACATATCTTCTCCATGATTTTTCATGAAGAGAGTAATGTCTACTTTTCCCCTTTAAAAGTCATTTTTGATCAAGAATTGACTTAGTCTTTCGTACCAAGCACGAAGAGCCTATTTAAGTCCATACAAAGCCTTTTTTAACTTATACACATAATCTTATTTGAGAAAGGATTTTCAAATCTAGGGGATTGATCAACATATACTTCTTCTTTTATAAAGCCATTGAGAAAATCACTTTTTATATCCATCTAGTATAGCTTAAAATTTTTCAAACATGCAAATGCAAGTAATAATCTTACAGCTTTTAATTTAACAATAAGAGCATAGGTTTCATCGTAGTCTATTCCTTTATCTTGAGAGTAGCCTTTAGCCACTAAACATGCTGTGTTTCTTATTATTTTTCTATGTTCATCTAGCTTGTTCTTAAAAACCCATTTAATTCCAATGATTGACTTATTTTTAGGTTTTGGAACTAAACTCCAAACCTAATTTCTCTAAAATTAACTGAGTACTTCTTTCGTAGCTAAGATCTAGTTATTATCATTTAAGGCGTCATCAATTGAATGAGGTTCAACTTCAAATATCAAAGCAAAATAACTTCTAAAGTTTTGTAAGCTTGATCTTGTTCTTATTCTAGATCTAACATTACTAATTATAAGTTCAGGAGGATGATCAGTTTTAAATTTAAGAGATGATAGTAGATTATTAAAATGTTCAGAACATTCTAACTTACCTTCTAGATATATTTCAATAAACCTAGTATTAGTTTCTAAAGAACCTTCTAATTCAAGTTTTGTTCTGGATACATCAAGCATCCTTAAAGCTTTTATTGTTCCTTCTGAAAGAGGTTCTATCTTTCCTTCTTTTGAATTAGGATGCAATGTGTTCTTTTTATTTAAGAAAATTGGAGTTTCATCATCTGATTCTTCATGACTCGTTTCCTCAATAAATTTGATATTTATTGATTCTTCCACAACTTTTGTTTCTTTATTGTATACTTTTAAGTTCAGAAAATAGCTTAAAAAGATGGCTTCATTGGCTCTCTCTTCAAATTTTCCTAAGACTTTTCTTATTTTCTTAATAAAATACTTGCAACCAAATGTATGAAAATATGAAACAGTAGGTTTTCTTCCTTTGTAAATTTCGTAAGCAGTTTTATTTGTCAAGGGTCTTACATATACTTGATTTATAATGTAACAAGTTGTTGAAGCAACTTCTACACAAAATTGATCAGCCATATTACTTTCAATAAGTAAAGTTCTCGTCATTTCTTGGATGGTCCTATTTTTGTGTTCAACTACTCCATTTTGTTATAAAGTATAAGGTGCGGGAGAAATTATGAGTAATGCCTTTTTCTTCACTAAACAAGATAAAATCTGAGTTTTCAAATTCCTTCCCATGATTAGTTTGAAGATTGATGATAGAGAAGCCTTTTTTCATTTTCAAATCTTTTTTAAAAGATTTCAAAACTTTTAAAAGCATCATTTTCATGACGCAAAAATAATATCCAAGTACATCTAAAGAAATCATCTAAAGAAATCATCTACTATGACAAATCTATACTTATTTCTTCCTAGACTTAGAGTGCAAGTTAGACCAAATAGATCTAAATGCAATAACTCTAATGGTCTTTGAGTGGAAATAACCCTTTTACTCTTATGAGAAGATGAACTCATCTTATTCTTAGACAAGTTCTGCAGTTGTTGAAAGTTCACATGTCCTAGTCTTTTATGCCAAAATATAGCAGTATTATTTATTGAAATGAAACAATTTTCAAATGATACTTCAAATAGTATAATTAGATAAACATTCTTCTTTCTAAATCCTTCAAACAACTTAAATTTATCCTTGTTAAAGCCAATACATTTATCGTGTTCAAAAATCATTCTATATCCTTTATCACACAACTGATTTATGCTTAATAAGTTATGTTTCAATCCTTTAACCAACAATACGTTTTCAATTGAATAAGGTGTCAAACCAATTGAACCTACCACAATTATTTTACCTCTATTATTGTCACTAAATTTCACATAATCATCTTGCTTCCATTCCAGATTCATGAATAACAAAGCATCACCTATTATGTATCTTGAACATCCGCTGTCAAGATATCATGTTCATTTTATCTTAACTTCATAATCCTGCACACATCACAATAAAATTAAGTTTGTTTACAAACCCAGTGAAGCTTGGGTCTATGAAAATTCAAGCTCATCTTTTGAATTGGACCTTGATTATTGTTGAGCTTGTATTTTTTGTAAAAACAATGTTTCCCTATATGATCTAAGTTATTACATTGAAAACAAGCATAAGGTTTCTACTTAGTATACCTGTTATTTACCACTTTCCTTTGATTTAGATTCTTTATGAAATACCCTCGATTCAACCTTCTCTTATACCCTCTGAATGGATACTTGTCGTTGTTTTGAGTGAACTTTTTGTTGTAATTTCTAATAGGTTCAAATGCTTTGTTGTTTTCTCCTCTTTTGATCGTTTCTTGATTTTTATCTTTTGATTTAACAAATACTATTTCTTTCTTTGTTTTATATGTTTCTCTAAATTTGAAACCAAGTCTAGATTTTGAATTATCCATCCTTTAGCGAAAAATCAACATTTTTAGTTTCTTGTCACTTTCATCAAACTTACAAAACATATTTTTTATTGACTTAAACAAATCCTCCACATGATATTTTAAGTTTTTAATTTCTTCTCTTAGAATAAAATTTTCATTGACTAAAGCTTCACGAGCAATATGCAATCCTTCAAAATCATTTTCATTTACTAGCAATTGATTAACTTGACTAAGTGCATGATTTTTGCTTTCTAATGTCTTTACTTCATATTCAAGCTTAAATATCTTGTTACTTGACTTGAAAAGGGCTTTGAAGAGTTTGTTAATTCTAGTACATATATCAGCAGATACTTCTAAATCATAATCAAAATCAGTTTCAGAATCTACCTTAGAGAGTACCATAAGATATAAATTTGCTTCCTTGCATTCTTCTAAACCTTTTGACTTAATTTCTAAATCTTCTAAGTCACTCCATGTAGCCATCAAAGATTTTCCTTTCTTCTTAAATTTCTCCATTTTCTTGATTAACACGGGACATTCATATTTTCTATGTCCAGGTTTTTTGCATTCACAGTAGATAATTTCCTTTTTGAAATTTTTCTCTCCTTTTTGAAATTTTTCTCCTCTTTTTCTTTGATTACCTTTTTTGTATCAATAGATCGATTCTTATTAGTCCTAAATCTTTTAGTAAAAGCTTTCTTACCCTTTTTCTTGAGCCATTTGTTGAACTTTTTAGCTAAAAATATCATGTCCTCATCTTCTTCTTCAAATGGATCTTCTCTTTTAGAACCATCATCTATTTCTTTGGTTTTGAAGGCTACAGCCCTTTTCTTTATACCTTCTAAAGTACTTTCTAATTTGAGAAAATCAGTTTCATATGCCATGAGCTTGCAATACAATTGACTCAGAGTTAATGTTTTTAGGTCGTAAGCTTCTTCAATAGCAATTTTCTTTGCATTTCAAATTTTAGGAAGAATCCTTAGCATCTTGCGTACCATATCTGCATCACTAATTATTTTTCCAAGAGAAGACAATTCATTAGTTATAGTAGTAAACCTACTAAAAGAGTCCTTGATTTCTTCACTAGAAATAATTTGAAATATTTCATATTGTTGAACCAGTGAGTTGATTATTGTGTCTTTGATAGTCTCTATACCTTCATAGGTTTGTACCAAAGTATCTTAAATATCTTTAGCTATAGTACAAGAAACAATTAGATAAAATTCTGATTGTGCAATAGTACTCAACAAAACATTCTCGACCTTTGAATTGAGTTCCACTTTGGTGATATCATCATTTGTTGTGATCACATGGAACTTTGAGATCTCCTACAAAAATAATTTATCAAGCCTGATAATCTGATGCCTTCACATAAGTCTCCATCCTAAATTTCTAATAGGGAATGTTAGTTCTATTAAAAAATGATGCCTTATTAGGCTAAACTGTTAAACTACCACTTAGTTCACCTATGATCTTAAACTCTAAAAGATATTAGAGCGAAACTCTAAAAGATATTAGAATTGTTGGTCCCGTATAAGATATCAAGAAGGGGAGTAAATTGATATCTTTAAACTTTTGAAACTTTTTCGTTGTAAAATAAAATTACCTGTTTATTAGTAAATTGTGATATTTTAATAATTCAGCATACAACAATTAATAAAGTAAATTTAAAAGAGTAAGGAAGGAGAATATCAAGCTAAGGATTTATAAAGTTTCGGCCTTTTGCCTACTGCTCTCTTTTAGCTCCACTACTAGAGATCCGGTTTACTTCACCAATGTCATTCCACTTGATCCACTATAAGAAAATCATAAGAAGATTACAAGCAACTGTCACACATAAGCTTTCACAAAACTCTGCTCTACTTATCTAGCATTTTTATAATCTAGGCTAATACAAATATACAAAATATAATCTAACTTCTCTCAACAACAAAGTTTATAGATTACAAGTGAGAATAAGAATACAAGTCTCAAATAATTTCACACTAAATGGAAATAACAATTGATGAATAATTCACTTCAGTGCAAATTTCTGAATAAGTATCTAAGAAACTTTCTATGCCTTTTCAAAAAGGTAGAATTTGATCACGATTTTTATGTAATGAAAATTTTTCTCATAAACGTATCTGACGTATTGAATCCTTTCTCCTTTTATACTGAAATCTTCTGATAGCTAATTTATTCAAGATTATCTTCACTTTCATTTTTATCCAACAATTATTTATTAGAGATGATCCTTAAGAATATCTCAGTACTTTGAATTTTAAAAACAGCTTTTCTTATCCTGTTTCGGTTAGATATACTTTGATCCATAACCTCCAAATAAGCTTCAAATTTGAAATTAACAAAGAGCTATGCTTTATCAACAAATTCCAAATAAACCTTATATTTAAAATTGAAATCCACAAAATCTAAGATAATCTTATCCTTATCCATTCTTGTATATATCTTGATTTATCCAAAATAAATTTGCTTAAAAATAATCCCCATAGATCTTGACTCCATCTTAAGTGAAACTAGATTAAATGTATTTCCCTTATACACTTAATCTAATGAAGTTAGGTCTTATTCAATTCGAATATAATATGAGTTAATTTTTAACGTTACTTTTCCAAACTAACTTTTTAAATAACCTTTTAAAAAGTATTAGTCTTATTTTCTTCGAAGTCTTTAAACAAGTTTCTAAAGTACTATACCATTTCTACTTATAAAGTTTTTAAAACTCTTTCTGAATATTTTCAAACTATTCTCCTTTTCAATTAAATCAAACCTTCTGAATAAGTTTCAGAAGACAACTTAATTTTACGATCTTAAACATTATGAGAACCCTTATGAATACATGCATTCTTAATTATTCATTAACATATATCCCTTTTTGTTATCATCAAAATATATGAAAAATATCTAACAACTTTCATTACACACTAAAATATTAACAACATAGAATCCACTTTCAATGATTTTTTTGAGTAATTTATGTTAAAGAGTGATAAGGTTATGACTACGTTAAGTAGAATGAGTCGCCAACTCAAATACATTGATCGTAGTTTTAACACCTTAGAAATTCCTAAATTGCCTATTAATCAAGAAAGACATGTCAAAACTCAAGTCCACATATTATCTAAGAAACTAATATAGCGTACAGTTCTTCTAAAATTGAACCATATCGTAAAAATATCTAAGGTAGTGCACCTAAGGAGATAGAGGAACTTTGTGAGTATATTAGTGAGGTTATGCACATTCCATCTACAACTGAGTCAATCATTTTTCAAAACGATAATAATTTTGTAGAGATTGAAAGGAAAATCATTGGTGATGAGCTAGATCAAAAAATATGTGAGTCATTTGATCCTATTCCTGATAAAGCCAGTGAAACTATACTAAATGCTCTTGCATCACAATCTTTAAGTCATGTCAAATAAGTTTTATTCAAACTCATATATGTGTGGAAATAGACAAAAAAAAAATAATTTAAATAATGAATTATATGAGTTTGTTAGAGAAGTCCATTGTAGGAATCTGAAATATTCAAAGGAAGACATGTGGTTGGCATTATCAAAGACTAAAACAACAACATAAGAATAAGCAAACATTATACTTGCAACTATTTATTGAAGTTTGAAAAATTTTGTGCTAAGAAAAGATTATGAGAAGCATGGAGAATTGTTTGATCAAGAATTCAAGATTAGCTTTTGTAGATTATCATTTGATCTAGGAGGACTTAGAGGAAATCCATTAAATTCAAGAACGAATCTTTTTAACAGAGGGGAAATGATACAGATGAAGAAAAAGTTGATATAATAATATTATTAATATCTTTTATTATAAGATTTGGTTAGATAAGTATTTTTTTCTTCAAGATATAAAATCTTTTATTGTCTAGATTTGTTAAGATTTGATTTCTTAAAATATTATGTCATATTATGCCTATAAATAGAAAAAGCCTATAATCAATTAAGAGAGTGATTAAATATTGATTAAAATTATTTTTTGAATTAGTATAATATCTTTTCTTCTCATCAATGGTGTGAAGCTATCGAAATCTCATCTTATGGTGTGAAGCCATATAATTTGCTAGTAGTGTGAGACTACTAAATATATATTTCTAGGTTTTATTTTCTTTTATAGTAAATTTTGTTTAGATTAATTTCTTCTTTTATAATTTTTCGTTTCCACTTCTATTGTTCTACATCATAATGTCTAGTTATGATCATATATATATATATATTAATAGAAATTAAAAACCATGCATTTATGCTTTAGCTAACTATATTATAATTATAAAAAAAAAATTCAAACTTTGATCTATACTCTTAAAAAATCAGCATTTATATCAATCAACTACAATAACCTCAATAGTAAAAAAACTATTCGTGAATTGTTGCAGGGAAGGATTATTATCATTTCCTACGGTTCTTTCAGTCAACATCAAGATTTATGTCATGTCTTATAATATGTCCTTCCCTACCCACCACCATCCCACCCCCAGTAAGATGCGTAACATTTATGGTTTACAGTTTGCTTTCTTGAATTTTATGCATAGCAAGTCCATAAGCAGGCAACGGAACCGGATGTCTTGTTAAAGATAGGTCGTCATTTTGTCTATATTGAACACTAGAAAACTGTACACATTAATTGGGCATACAACATGAGTACAAAGTTCTGGTTGGTCCTCTAGAAATCACAACTACGAAAAATTCCTACATATCGACTCTGGAAGTTTGAAATTTGAGGTAACACGCGCAAAAAGTCTAAGGTGTTTGAATAGTCCGAGATCCCCAATTGAGCAAATAGTCGGTCGGAAAAGCTGTGCATCTTTGTCCTATATATTCGACACATTAATGCTTTTCATATCGTAGCTAATTTACATTTTTGACTGTGCGCAGTCGCAATCATATTTTCATTTCGTTGCTTTCATATAAAGTTTTGTAATACACACCACATATTACATATTATGTACAAATAATATATAAATATTAATATATCTACCGTCTACAAATCGCGTATAATAATTTATGTGAAAGTTATTTTTTTTACTAATATTCATATCAACATATACACCACGAATACATAAACTTGAGACAGGATTGAACACGATTTGAAACAGGTGAGTCTCAAGCCTAAGGACCGGTGAATCATTCAATAGGCCTACCAATTCAGTGATTGGTGATCCATCCTTTTTTTTTATTTTTTTATTTTTTCTCTTTTTCAAGTAGTTTCATTTTTCTCTTTTCCTAACTTATAACTTAAATTTGAATAATATTGTGTCATATATTGAAAAATTATATTATACATGAGATATAATGAGAATACACCTATTATATTTTAAACAACTTAAAAATTAAATTCTTTTCACCATGCTATTTAACGGTTGCGTACATATCCAATACACAACATCACACAATTGTAGTTCCAAAATTATTTTTATACTAAAACTTTTAGTATGTTGCCTAATTTTTATATTAAAAAAAAAACCGTCACATTTACATTATTATTCATTTCAATTTTTTTTTTAAAAAAAGTCATATAGTACAAAGTAATTTTTATTCTAACACTTTTAATTTTCAAAATAATAGCAATATCACTAACTCCTAAATTTTTTAAAAAAAAAAAATAACCCATTAGGGGTTTTCAAAAAAAATTATCTAATCTAAGTGTTAAATACTTAAAATAGATAAGAAAAAAATTATAAGAGCTAATCAAATAAAAATTTTTTTTTCTCACCAAATCTGATCAAATCGGCAAATTAAACCACTAGTTCACCCCAAGCCACTGACGTACTGGTTCAAGCAATTCGATACTTGTGACAAACTTTTAATAGAGGATTTTCAAACCGAAATATTCTTGATTTAAAATTGTATTTCAAATCCATACAATATTGGTCCAATTGACGGATCCAAGTAACACATCAAGGTTCGTGGCTTTCCTCAATATGAGAGGGACTTTCTAGAGCAAGTCGCCAGCTGACAGCTTGATTTTATCTCTAAGTCATTTAATAATAAAACCATATTATCTTCTTGGAAGTGTCTGTATAGAAATTCCAAAAGGCAGTACCTAACGACTTTTCTTTCTTTTGATGTTTTAATAATCATTTTTTTGTGTTATTATTACTAAAAAAATAAACATGTTTTCGAAGACTTGATATTAAGTCACTAATTAACAACTTACCCAATGTATCCTGAGCATTGCATATCGATTTTGGCATATCTGGTTAAATTGTTAAATCCAACATCGTTAAGTTATATACGATTTTATATGGTCTTTTTATTGAAGAAGTCCACATGAATCCATATATCGTTTGAAAGAAACTCATACAGCCTTGTGTATGCTTTTTAATGATTTTCCTTTCATAGAGGATTTTCAAAAGAGTTGGGTAGACCCATCTATATTTACTTACTCTAGAGGGGCTAAACCTGTAACTCCTCTTTTATGCGGATGATATTATTTTCCTAGGCAACAATTGCTAACTTCTTCTTCACTTTATCAATAGTTCACGCATACAAGCCAAAGGACCCGGATTGCATACAAGTAGGCACAAAACGAACTAAGAACCAAGCTATGATTTTGGTAGCATTAGGTTTTTTAGGCATTTTAGATGAAAATAAGTTGATGTGTACGTAATAGATGCTAGATGTCATTCTCTAGTACTAAAAATGAACCAGTTTGTTTATAGATCGGTGTTTCATGTTACTTATAAATATTGGATAGTCACGGTTTGTTAAGGACTTTCAGCATTACATATGAGAAGTTAATAACAGGTAATCAATATTAATTGATAAGAACAGAAAGGAATTAGAAAGGATTAAACAATCACTCCATAACCTCAAACACTCAAGAAAGGTTTCTGATATATGTTTGACATAAGATATAAGCTAACGATGTATTAAAATAACTTCTAAATAATATATGTTGTGATTTTTAGGCCACCATATCAATTAATTTTGTATTATTTGATTATCTAATTGAGTTAAGTAGTTAAGCCTGTTAAATAAAAGTGACAATTTGATAAATTATTACATGAAGGTAGCAACACTCCCTTCGAAGACTATTAGATATTTAAAACTAGTTGTGAGAAACTTTCTTTTGAAATCTACTAAAGATATAAAAAGAATACATTAGATTAGTTGGGATAAGTTAGCCACTTTAAAGGAGTTTAGAGGCCTTGGTATTGCAAATTCACAAACAAAATTAGCGCTTTCTCTATCAAATTTTCTTTTAATCTAAAAGTTGAAAAGTAGTCCAAGTTCAATTGTTGAAAAAGAAGTATAAAAATGTTAGAAGCAATTAGTTAATTGCGAATAAACATAGCTCTTTTTCTAAAAAGAGCTAGTTTCAATTTAGAGTTAGGTGAATGATGATGGTTAATTCTTCTTAAAGATGGTAGCAAAACTATTTTTTGGTATGCTCGTTGGACTTCTATAGAGTCTACCTGGTCTCTTAAACATAAACCTTTATCTTTGTAAGTTGAAAGCCTAATTCTATATGACTTTTGGCTATCTAGATTTGTATGAAATGATGATAAACTACATTTTAAACTTTCATCTATATTAATGAAGTATCACTCATGTTACAAGTAGAGCCTTTTTATGAGCCTAGATCATAGAGTGGATTAGTGGGCCTACAATCCACTTAATGCACCTATGTTCACTTAGTGGGCCTACACAAGGAACATACAACTAAGTAGGCATCGAAAGTTGCTCTAGCATAACTATTCCAATGCTTAAATCAATTCATAAATGACAATAAAGCCTAAAGTTGGGGGGCTAGGGGGGAGGTTAGCCGTCAAAGATAGGGCCAAGTTCAAAGATTAAGAAAACCCCTAATGTATAGGATAGGGTTAGGACATTTAATGAGGAGGGTCAACAAGTGGGAGGCTAAAATTCTATCGTTTTAGGAGTGGTGCCTCTAGATGATGGAACTTCCTAATAAGGGCTTAGACTTAGAGGTAGTTCTAAAGCCTTGTACCTATCTTTTCTTATTTAAGGCTTCCAAGTTACCATATTGTCTTTTGTCCTTAAGGAGCATCGAAAATCATGCAACTAAGCCTATGTCTGGTTTCCCAACTACAATGCTTAATTTTTGCCTAAACACTAGGGAGGTCGATAAACTTACTTACTGTAGGCTTCTCTCTAAGTTAGGCCTACATAGGCTTCTCTCTAAGCTAGGCCTATACCTATGGCTTAAGCTTGAAGGTATACTATTAACACTTACCCCTCACTCTCTTTGTCAGTTGGTCAAGAAAGAGAGTAAGTTGTTTTGGAGGCGAGGTGCAATAGGCTAACAAGGTCAAGCATAGGTAGCTTGTGATGCACTTCCCATACTCATATTTGAGCGAGAAGATACTAATAGAAAGCCTTGGTCGAGTTAATATCCCTTTGTTACTAGTTAAGGTCAACCAAGTGGAGGGGTTTATTAGGAGGTTCGTTATATGTCCCTACTTCATATTCTACCACCCTATCGGCCTAAAGAGTCGATTGGTTACTCAATAGACCATTTTTCCTACTTTACTCTATCAAGAGAGTTACTTATTTTTGGATTAGCATAAGGAGTAATGTTAGTGTAACTTTAATGCATCTTCCTGACCTTCCTATCTCGCTTTCCTCCCACTCTTTATGGAGATAGGTTAGTGAAGAGAGTCAATTTCCTTGAACTATTATGCAGGCTAACATTAAAATTAGAATGATTTACTCCGTTAGGACTAACCCTTCCCTACAATTGGTATGCCTAGCACTAAATCAGGAGTAGGCATGTAATACTAAAGTTATGCTTGGCATGGCCTTTAGGGTGGTACAGCTGTCAACTAGTAGTTACTTTAATTAACATGACCAAGTTTAACGCATTACTTCTGGTGATAATGTGGTGGCTAATGTTAGTCATGACTCCCCAAGTCATACATACGGTTGGGGTTACCTTATCTTGTTAGTTAGGCTACGTATGTAGTAGAGATCATCTAAGGTTGCATCATAACCATAAATCTCCAAAATGGATATATTGGCAGTTAATTAAGATAATTTAATGCTGGTGTTGATCCTAATACTACCTCCCCCTGTTAATAAGGGATTTCTTGATTTGTTGGCCAATCTAGAGTGTTCTATTTTCGTTTTTGCAAGTTTTTCAAAATCAACCTCTTTATTTAATCCACTACATCATTTTATGCTTTCCACAACAGCAAGTTAACAGTTTTGTATCTATTATATCTAACCATTGTTACTTTCATATAAGGCAACAAATACAGTAATAGTAAAGGCAACCTTTACCCAATAGAAGCAATGTTTTAAATTTTTCAAAGGGCAACAATTTCAAAACAAAAAAGCAACGACTTATACTTATTTAGTGCAACAATTTTTATGTAAATATGCAACTATTTTTCCATCTAAATAGGTAATGGTTATATGAGAAAATGCAATGGTTACATAAAAATATTTAACAACAATTACAATTATTAAAGCAACAATATGTTAGGAGTATAACGAAATGGTCTGTGATAAAGGCAACGATTCATGTAAAGTCCTGGCAATAGATAATTAGGTAAAGGTAATGGTTTATAGCATTTTAAGGTAGCCATTTCTTTTCGTATAAGCAACGGTTTGATACATACTAAAAACAATGGTTTCTAAAGTAAAAGGCAACGGTTCAATAATAATTTAAGGCAACAATTTTTCCTTATATGTAATATTTTAAATAATAACAATGGAAAACTTGTAGAAATTATAAATGATAGTATTACAAAAGTAACATAAACAACCACTTGCAATCCACATATAACATTTTAAACTTTCACAATAAAAAAAAACCTATAGATATCATAAATGAAAATATTATAAAGGTAACATCAACATCCACGTGTAAAGCATAAGTTTGCATATAGTTACCATCCAAAAGGTTCATAAGTGTCAATGATCTCAAAATATGCAAATTAACGAACAAAACAACTAAGTTCTAATAAGATGCAAATTGAACAAACAAATACTTTAAAAATAACATAAAAAAAGGCTCAATGATATCATCTAACTCTTCATCTATAAAAGTTCAATAATATCTGAAACATCTTAGTCTTCTTGTATAGACTTTGTCATTTATTCAAGCATCATCACATTTAATGTTTATCCTACAAAGAGAGAACAATAAAATTAGTTATAAGTTTATAGTAAATATAGTTAACATCATTTATAGAAACTCACACATATTATATAAAAATTTATGTCTTATATGATAGAAATTTTATATGGATACCTGAGTAAGAGGACTATGCGTACCTTTTGAAGACTACATATTGCCATATTTAAAACTCCTTCCAGTCCAATAACATACTCATTACTCGTTCTATGACACATCATCCATCATTTGTCTCTTTTTTTCCATGACCAAAAATTTAATAAAATCAAAATAATTGTATATCACTGTTAGCAATAGTATGAAGCATGGATCTAGGCAAGTTTACAATTTTTTGCACTGTTGATGAGCTACTATATCGGGGAGTAACAACTTTGACAAATGGTCGTATTTGTGTAAATGGTCTTAAGGACCACAAGCACTTGTTTTTTAGGTCTACGTTCCTCTCATGATCTAAACTAGTCTTTCATAATAGAGAATCTAACAAATGCAATCATCATGAGGAAGAGTAGCCCTTTAGGTCATTTAAAAACCATACCATCAAGCCATTCCCACCCCATGGGACCAATGAAGGAGCATAAGTAAGCATTTAAAGGGAAGCCTAAGTTATGAATCACATAAAGAGAGTACTTCTCAATTAGCAGATCATAAGAATGTCAATCATCATACTACATGGAGATGGTGTTATCCTATCTTAGCTAAAGAAGAGGCTTCTCAATTAGCAGATCATAAGAATGTCAATCATCATACCACATGGACATGGCATTATCCTTTCCTACCTATAGAGGATACTTCTCAACTAGTTGATCATACAAATGTCAATCATCAGACTACATGGAGGTGGTGTGTTCAATTCCTACCTCCCATCTAAGGAGCTTCATGCTAGTTATCAAACCAAGTAACTTCCACCAAGCCCATGAGCACTTCAAAGGTACTAAACCAACTAGAAGCTTACCTAGCTATACCAAAAGCCACTATTTGAATCCTTCCATAGTTCTAGCATTCAATTGACTCTACCAATGGTATTATTGCTCATGCAAGAAATAAATAACAAGATATTTCATAAAAACAGAACCAAATTAGCTTTGGATATTCAAAATAGAAAAAAAAAAAAGAACACATACACATTATAATTTAGTGAGGAGCACAACCAACAACAGGGTTTTCATAAGAAGCAAAAAAACTAAGCATAAATCCAAAAAAATAAAAAGGAAAAGGATAGGAAATGAAGAAAGCAATTTCACATGCCGAACAAATCTTAATTTATTAATAGATTGCTTGACCTGAACATTAGGGAGAGACAAAAAATTAGAGTTTATGTTTCAATGTGATGAAAAATTGGTGAAGCATGATGTTTGAATAGGAGAGATAGAGCATGTAGTTAGGGATTTGTTTTCAAGGATGGAATGTGAAAACTCAACTTTGTGACAGGGTTTCTACAAGAGACACTCTTTCTTTTCCCCATTTTTTCTAAGAGCCTTTTTTTTTCTTTTTTGGGAAGTATCTTTATTCAAAACATGTAAATGAGTAATGATAAAGAAACAAATCAAAACCGTTACCCTTCTTCTAAATGAAGTAATGATTCCAAATATTTGTTACCTAAGATATATATGGTAATGGTTTTCTCATGAACCATTGCCTAATATAAATATTTGATATAACAAGTTGCAAACTATTACCTTAACCATTACATATTGTCTTTATGACAACAATTTTTTAACTGTTACCTCGTATACTGTTTCCTAAACTATAAAATGATGTAATCATCCCACAAAAGTTGATGAATTGGTCAAGGGTGAAGCCTCCTTAGATTCCCTTGATAGGGGCAAAGGTTCCCTTCCCATATCTTTAGGGGCTTTGGCTTTGCATTTCAAGTTAGGGGTTGTGTCACGTTGTCAGGGCTGGTAGTTAATGTTTAACCAATGAAGCTTTAACTTTCCATTTCACATGGGGTGGTGTTCGTTAGCTTGGTTGCACTTTCTCTTACTACAATGTGGAGCAAGAGTTCACCCTAATTTTCAGAATCTACTCTCAACATTGCTTAGGCTTTGTTGTCTTCTTACTCTCTATAAGGAAGGCAAAGGGATAGGAAGCATGGGGTATAATCCATCTGACTAACAAATGCCCCTTGATGAGCTCTCAATTAACTATATTTAATATAGTTATTTTTATGTTATTTCCTTGAAATTTTGGCTTATTTTTAACAATATGATACTTAATTGAGTAAAATTTTGAACTTTAGGTTTTAGAATGTTCTTCCGAAGAATATGAAGAAATAAATCAAGTTTAACTCAATTTAGAGCTAAAATGAAAAAGTTGTAAAGTCTGGAAGTAACATAAGTAGCAACATGATCATATCAGTGCATAAGAGATTTTAAGCTAAAAGAGGATGATTCATAGAAAGTGACATGACCTATGTGATGCAATCATGTCCCTAATCATGTCAAATGAAGATTTAGAAAAGATTCGAAAAGATTTAAGTGACACAACCAATGATACAATTGTGTTGTTGATCATATCACCCACCAAAAAAAAAAAAAGAGAAAATTTCAAATTCGATATAAATGGCCTTTTGAGGGTGTTTTGATATACTTTTAACACAAATTTTAGAGAAACTCTAAGGACATAAAGGCACAAGAGAGTAATGTACTTCAAGCTTCAAGATTTGGAGTATTTCTTTAATTTTGATAGCTTCTACTTTATTGTTTTTCATTATTTTTTATTCAAAATTGTTCCTTTGCCATGATTAAAGCTTAAATTCACTATATCTTTTTTTGTAGAACCTAACATTGCCATGCGACATTGAGTTTTCTTAGATCTAATGAATTTCTTGATTTCATTGATTCAATTATGCATTCTTTATTGCATTAAATTAATATTTCTAGAGTGTTGATCTAATATTTATATTGTGAAAGAACAACCAAGAGATTACTTGTATGATTAGATCTAAGCATAATTAATGAAAATTATTGCAATCTTAGAGATAAGTTGCATATTTTTTTGGAGCTTGATTATTGTTTTTAGGAGAATTCTTGATCTTTAATATGATCTTTAATTGTGCTATTGAGAAAAAATTCTAATAGGTAATTAAAAAATTAAGGTTAATAGAATCAAGAAAGTTGTTAACTTTGTTAGAGAACTCTCTTAGTTGATGAAATTAGAAATAAAAGTAGGTTATCTTTGTAGAAGTCACATGCTAATTCTATGGGAAGTAAGACCTAGATATTTAATTGCATTCTTGAAGTTAATTTCTGATTTGATAGCTTTCTTGTTTATTTTCTTTAAATTGAGTCTTGATTAGCCATTTAGATCAGTAGTTAGTTGCAATTAAGATTAATTATTGATTTTTGCAATTAAATTATATCGGTTAGATAATAAAGAAATTGTTAGTATTAATATTCATAATCTTCATTGGAATGATATCCATTTTTATTGAACGATACTACAAATCGATAAGTACGCTTGTCTCCTGCCACTCTTCGACCTCATACCCATTTGGTCACACTCCATGGGTATTTGGATCCTTCTAGACTACAACTAAGAATCTAATAGGAAAAATCTAAGTTTTTTTTATCCAAGTCCTTTAGTTATCCGGCTTCTTTCACTTTAACCTACATGCATAGCCCTTTCATATAGAAAGGTACCAATTATGTCTCTAGTAGCTTATGGAGCTCAATGGATGGGTACAACATTACATCAACATGAAGATGGCACCTTAATGATCCAATTTCCTTGGTTAAAGGTATTAAAACACCATTGGTAGTGACTAGGAGTTGGCATCCTTATTTTGCAAGGAATTATCAATTGTTAAGCTACTCTAAGAGATCTATTGGTCCTCTAAGGATACCCTCGTAACATAGGTCCTCTCATTACCATGTCATACTCGAGTTAAGATGCTGACTTAACTGGTTGTAAGCATTAGCTGTAGTTTCATTTAATATTGTAATGTATTAGGCAATCCACCATAGTCTTCTAGGTTCGATGTTGCAACATTTACAGTTGGGATGCCAACCTTTCCGTTGTAAGTGCCACTTGGCTTTTTTTGAAGTAATTTTAATCCTTTGCTTGATTATTCTTTTCTTTCTCCACCTTAGTTGTTGTGTAGATGCCAATTTTCTTACAAGGGTTCACATGACCCATCCATCGAAGGTTTTTATTTTACTACTTACCTCTCAACTTTCCTTAGCACGATGTCGGCAAGGAGAATAATCTTGCCATTAGTGTTTTGATCCCTATGCCAAAGTGCTTCCGACTTAGAGATATACTGATACATGAAGAATGAGCTTTAGAGTTTTGACTTTGCTGGGCTGATAAGTTACATTGCTAAGTCTGAATTGGTTAGCTCAAGGTATAACCTGAATAAGTGTTAACTGAGTTGGAGAGATGTTGCCTTCCTTAAGCTGGGTTTGCATATATCATCATGAGCTGTATAGAAGTGCCTATACTTGAGGTAGATGGATTTTAAGTATATGAGGTACATTTTTTGGTGAACAAATTCAAGCGCAATTAATGTGAGGAGTGCACATCTCTGCGTTTAGTTATTTTAGACTTATCTCAACCATTTAGCAGTTAACATGCAATACGTAGATGGATCTGAGATTAAGCATGTCTTATTGATTCCATTTCCAACCAACTGCCTCTTTAGTTATTTCATCTGGATATTTATATAGACCTTGGTAATTTACTTCTTCGATACTTCACTTTTTGTCTTCTTCATTTTCATTTTTGTACTACTGTTTTGATATTCTTAAGATTATTATTGGAGACTTTAAGCATAGGTTCTCCCTTATGTTCTTCCTCTTCTTATTTTGCATATGCTTCAAGTATGAGGAGAGGTTTTGTTGAGGACTACATGGAGGGGTCTCTATCTCCTTTAGAGATGGTGGTGAAGGGTTTATCTAGTTCTACAACATCAATCAACTAAGACTTAGATGACCATGTGTTGAGTGAGGAAATGAACTGAGCAACTGCTATGATAAATTTTCCTTAAGATGAGTACTCAGATAACAGTTAAGCTGCGAAGCTTACTAAGGATATTTACACTATTGCAATGGAAGATGATAGTGTAATGAGCACCAAAAGTAGCTTGATGAGGCTAACTTTATGTATTGACTTCATCATTAGGAAAAGGTCCCTTGTACAGTGCAAGTTCCTTGTTTAATGGAAAGGGAAATAATGATAAACAAGCGAAAACTCTATATTTATTACAGACAGTACATGCTTAGGCTCTGTTTCCCTTTTCCTCATTTTCAGGAGGAACTTTCCTAGTATCACTAAGTGTGTTCAACTTAGCTTATGCTGAATGCATAGTAGAGCTTATAGCTTTTGAGGCCATATGATGTGTTGGCATTAAGGGTAACTCCTCAACTTTTCTAGTACTTTTATCAATTAAAGTCATCCAACTGTGATGGTATTGTTTAACGTTATGGGAAGCTAAGTGAAGAATTGGAAGGAGAGATTCGTTATGGTTAAGGTAGGAAATTAGTTAAGATTCTAGACCAAATACGTTTAGCCGATTCAAACTAATAGGATTTGGTCACTAAGGGAAAATGACAAGGCCATAGCTAAACATATTGAAATATTTTTAAAAGCTTCCCTAAGGTGCATTTAAAATACTAAGAGCATAGTTAGTCAATATTGTGACAATGGAGTAACATTTTTAGGGGACTTCTTAGAGAGAGTGTCTGTAAGAGTTTTGTTTATGTTAAATATGCCTTTTTGTTTTGGTTGCCATACCAAGTTAGTTTATCGTAGCTTAGGTCTGTATGATGTTTGAGCATGATGTTTCATTTTTCTTTTTACATTTCAGGAAATTTGGGCATAAGGCAGCACTGGCTTTTGAATGGAGAAGGTATTTGAAGGGAAGAAAGCTATACTTCCTAAACATCGAAGGGTTAATAGAGGGGCTTCTCCCATTAGTCATAAGGGGTATCTATGCAATAGACTTTGAATGACAAAGTTGAGAGGAAGCAACTAGGGCTTCGAAGAAGTGACAACATGAGGAAGCCTCTTTTAATCATTCTGAGTTAGGATACGCCAATAACAAATCATCTAATGAGGAGGTTTATCTAATCTATAATAAAGTGTCATAAGTCTGATGCACTTAGGTCAAGGGAGGTAGATCCATCATGGAATGTCCCCTAGGGGGTGGAGCCACCAATGGGCATCCCCCTTACATTTCAAAAGCGATCCCTACTGATATGGCACTAACTCAGTCTATTCAAGTGCAAGTGCAATAGTTAAAAGGGGTAGGTTATTTGTTCCACCTTCAATAGAATGTCTAAGTTGGTCACTTGGTAATTGGTGATGGAGAGATAATTCTAGAGCTAATCATAGTTTATTGAGTCTTAAGGGATGTGATAACCTTTGATGAATGGTTTAAGGGGCTATCTAAGGAGGAGGTCAAGAAGTTATGCTTTACCAAGTTTAATGAGGTAAGTATCTTATACTTCTATAAATTCAATATTGGTTCAGCATTCCCTAAAGAATTCATCTTGGTGTAGGAAAATTTGAATGGTGTTGTGATATTTCAAATTCTGCAAGGAAAAAAGGGAGATGGTAATTGCCCTTTATGGGAGGGTAAATCATCATTCATAAAATCTATAATTTTGCCTATTCTAGGTGCTTTAATGATATTTCTTGCTTTACTGTAGAGAACTTAGGAGTTGGATGGATAACTTTCCGACATTAGCTAAGGGGCTACCGAGGCTATAGGATTGCAAAAGAAGGCTGAAGTAGAGGTTATAGTGCAAACCAGGCCCAAGAATAGATAAGGCCGATCACTAGATGAGTCCAAACTTGTAGAAAACTCGAAAGGAAGTGATGGTAAATGTGCAAAAGGACAAATGCGAATGAAGAGTAAGAAAAACCCATGAACAGCTCCAAATGGATATGATACACCAATGGAACTTTCGAGAACTTACGGCACAATTCGATATAACACATGAATCGGTCCAGTGAGATTACTCACCACCTAGCCTTACTCAAGGGTTAAGATAAGAGTGATGCCGAAAGTAAATAGACAGTACTTATACAGAAAAGGAAATACTTTAGTATATTAATGATAATCTATTGTTTACAACTACAAATACAAAGGGTATTTATATCCAAGAATTTAGGGCAATGTGCCTAAAAGGGAAAAGATGAAAAGGGCATTTCTTAAGAAAGTAATGCATAAGATACAAAAGGGTGAAAATAAATATTTAAGGAAAATAAGCATTGGTGTAACGGGTTCTACACATGATTCTATATACGTAGTGATGCTGTATTAGTGATGCCATTCGAAGATGCGAACAAAAAATACAGTCAACTTGCTTGTCTGAACAAGGGTAGCTTAGTCCATCGAAAGTCTCTCTATCTTAGCTTCTCGATAAAGGAGATGCCGATTCATTGGTTGGTTTGAGCACAAGTGATTACTCTATAACTTAACGTATTATAGAGAGATGGGTAGTCATTCGACTTGGTGTAAAGAGTAACTCAACAAAGAAGTACTCGGCTTCAATAAGAGTTGACTAGAGTAAGAAAATTTCACTTTGCCAGGCCTTCTAATCCTTGAGCTCAGCTACGAATCAAAGGCTCCATATCCTGATTCCTATCATTCCCTCCAGGTTGTTTTAGATTTGGGATCAAATTCAAATGATCTTTGATTAGTTCTCCATCTAGGTAATATGGACTAAGGTTAGCAATATTGAAGGTGTTAGAAACTCCATAGTCCTCGGGCAGCTCTAATCTATAAGCATTATCATAAATCTTCTAGAGGATTCTAAAAGGTCATTCAACTCTTGTAGATAATTTGTTCCTCCTCTTACCCAAGAACTGTTCCTTGATGAGGTGTAGCCATACCAAGTCTCCTTACTAGAATTATTTAGCCATCCTACCCTTAGCCATCTTTCACAATCTTCTAGTAGCTTGGTCGATGTACTGAATGACTTTGTCATAGATGTGCTGAAGGGATTATACTCCGGCTCTTGCGTCTAGGTCTTCTTATGCAGGCACAAATATAAAGGTATAATCAAAGGGCCACTCAGGATTAAAACCACAGACAACCTCAAAGGGGGTTTGTTTAGTGGTGTCATACATTGTTTCGTTATAAGAAAATTCAACCACTAATAAGCAAATGTCCCAATCGGCCATGTTCTTGCCCGCTGTAGCTTAGGGCAATGATCCCAAAGTACAATTAACCACCTCTGTTTGGCCATTAGTTTGGGGGAGGGGGGATAGGAAGTACTGAATGATAGTTTGGTCCCCATCCGATGTCACAAGGTCCTCTAGAAATGGCTCAAGAACTTCAAGTCTTTGTCAGGGATTACACTTCTCAGTATGCCATGTAACTGTTCAATCTCCTACAAGAAAAGAGAAGCAACAGCCAAAGCATCATTAGTTTTAGTACAAGGCACAAAGTGTACCATCTTACTGAACCAATGCACCACAACCATTACAGAATCTTTGCCTTAGGTAGTTTGTGATAATCTAAATACAAACTCCATGCTCAACTCAGTCCATGGTTTCATTAGAATAAGCAAAAGCATTGCTTTCCCTTTTTTATTTCGGCATTTAGCCCTTTTGCACATAGCACAGCTTTCAACAATTCGATGCACATCTTGCCTCATTCTAAGCTAAAAGAATTGACTACTTAGTAATTCATATGTCCTTTTCTCCCCAAAAGGTCCAAACAATCCTCTACCGTAGGCTTCCCTGATCAATAGTTCCCATAATGAATAAGTCGGCACGTACAATTTCCCTCCTCAAAACAAGTATGCTTCCTCCATATGATACTCATCCATTATCCTTCCATCAATACAACGTGTAAGTATGGGTCCAAAGTGTGGATCCTTAGAATACTGCTCCTTAATGTTGGCAAACCTAAACAATCTAGCCTACAATTCAATCAAGAGTGCATGCCTCCTCGAAAGAGCATCAACAACTACATTGCTCTTCCCTTGTTTGTATTTTATTACAAAATTGAATCCCTCAAGGAATTCAACCCATCTCATCTGCTACTTCGATAACTTGGTCTGACTTCAAGGTACCTCAACAATTCATGGTTAGTACATATGACAAATTCTCTTAGTAGTAAATAATGCTACCATACTTGCAATACTCGGATTAGCGCTAAGAGTTATTTGTCATATACAAAGTAATTTAACTAAGGTCCTCTAAGCTTCTCACTGTAGAAGGTAATTGGTCAACCTTCCTGCATTAGGATAGTACCTATTCCAATGCCTGACTCATTGTATTCCAGATCAAATATCTTTTCGAGGTCACGTAGAACTAACACCAGAGCAAAGGTCAATCTCTCCTTTATCTCGAAAAAGCTCCTCTCCTCCCTTTCTCCCTATTGAAAGTTGATGTTCTTCTTCATTAGCTCAGTAAGTGGTGCAGCAAGGGTACTGAAATTCCTGATGAATCGTTTATAAAATAAAGCCAGTCTATGGAAACTTCTTACATCGATCCCACTTGACAATTGCTTGGATCTTCTCATCATTTACCCATAAGCATCCTCTACTTACTACATAGCCCAAGAATACCACTTCTTCCTCGCAAAAGCAACAATTCTTAAGATTATCGAATAATCTCTCGGTACGAAGGATATCTAAAATGGCTTCGAGATGTTCATAATGACTCAGCATATTAGCACTATAAACCAAGATGTTGTCAAAGTACACCATGACACACTTCTCAATCAAATGTATCAGTATATGATTCATTTCTCATAAAGGCACTTGGGGCATTCAACAAGCCAAAAGGCATAACCATCTATTCATATAATCCATATTAAGTCTTGAACGCCGTTTTCCACTTGTTTCCTTACTTCATGCGAATTTAACGGTAGCCAGACTTAAGATTAATTTTGCTAAAAATATTGGCTCCACTAAATTCATCCTACATATCTTCCAACCTCAAGATAGGATACCTATACTTGATTGTAATCTTGTTCACGGCTCGACTGTCTATACACATCTGCTAAGTTTTATCCTATTACGATACTAAAAGTGTTGGTAGAGCACAAGGGCTGAGACTTTCTATGACATATCCTCTCTCAAATAGTTTATTGACTTCACATTGACGCTCAAAAGCCTATTCAGGACTCATTCAATAGGTAGGCTTATTCAATAGTGCGGCGCCTAGTATTAAGTCAATGCAATGTTCTATGCCGTAAATTAGGGGTAACCCCTCGGGTAACTTCTCTAGGAACAAGTCGGCATATTCATCCAATAACTCCTTTATTTCCTTAGGTAGTTTACCCCATTCCTTCATCTCTAATAGGTACCTGACCAATATAAGGGTCAGCGTATCAACTTTAAGGGTCTCTTGGAGCTCAACTCTACTCATCATCAGAGTCTTCTTCGATCCACGAGCAAGTTTTTTCTACAACTTATTAACTTCTCTCAATCGCATCGGGTTCAATGTAATCTTCCAGCCATCCTTTTTTAACACATACGTGTTCTTATACTCGTCGTGGATAACTCTCCTATCAAGCAACCATGGTCGGCCAAACAACATGTGCGAAGCACACATGAGTAGCACATTGCAAAGAATCTTGTTGAAGTAGTTTCCAATTGTGATCGACATCAGTACTTGCCTGATAACATGCAGTGCTCCCTTATCATTCAGCCAATGTAACTTATATGACTTCGAGAATGCAATGGTCAGCAAATTCATTTGTGTGACCATTTTGGCTGATACCACATTAGTATAACTTCCTTTATCCACAATTAATGCTCACACCTGGTCATTCACCTTACAAGTGGTATGAAACAAATCCTCCCTTTGCTCCTCCTCTTGTGAGGGTTCCATGTTCATTACACGTCAAACAACTAGGACCAACTAATCTAAGTCCTCAGCAAATATGTCTTCTTCAATAAGCTCTTTCTCAACCACTTCCTTCTTGACAGTGATCTCCTCCTCCTTGGCTTCCTCATTTGTACTCTTTACCTCTAGGTTCATGACGTCTCCTTTGATCACCATGGTTCTTCGATTTGGGCACTAGGCAGCCATATGTCCTAACCCTCAGCACTAAAAGCACTTGATTTGGCTTGTCTTCCTACCAGACCCTTATCTCTTCTCATAAGTTCGAGTCGGTACATTACTCTCGGGTTGGCCTTTCTAGTCATCTCGGACATCTACCTTTTAAGTCTATTCAGTACTTAACTAAGCTCGATGACTCCCTATTCAAGTCGACTAGTCAACATTCTAGCAAGTACTTAGCTTCTTCTCTGTCTCTCCACTCATTAGGCTATTCGGATGGCTTCATCTATTGTGGTGAATCATTGGAGTTCTATAGCGTCCTAAATATCACCTCTCAATCCCATGATGAACCTAGAGATTGTTCGCAATAGGGGTTCCTCCACTTCTCATCAGATCATGAGCATTTAGAATTCCTGGACATACTCGTCAACTGTTCGGCCTCCTTATCTCAGCTCCTGAAGATGAGTAAGGGTGTCCTACAGATAAGTTTCCGGCATGAACCTGTTTCTGAATATTCTCTTTATCTTGAGCTAAGTATTAATCTCTTGATATCCCTCTCACCTCCTTATAGGTTAGAAATTCATCCACTACATGGTAGCATATCCAGAGAATTCAATAGCAGCAGTTCTCACCTTCTCATAATCTTTGTACTAATAATAGTCGAAAACATACTCTACTTCCTCTTCCCATTCTAGATATTTATTAGGATTCCCAAATCCATTGAAGCTCAAAATCTGAAGCTTCATATGGTAAGATGCTCTGGGGACCCTAGCTCACTCTTCTTTAAAATACTCTTCCTCGTCCTCTTCATCTAATTCCCTTAGGTCTATCCTTCATTTTACCCGTCTATCTACTCCTCCACCTCAAACTGGTCTAGCTAGGTTCTAACTTTTAATAAGTTGAGCAGCTTGTGGGGTGTTTTGTGCAACCTCAATAAGTCAGCAAGCTAACACATGAACAACTTGGGTCAAATCTATCAAGAGGTTAATCACCTCATCAAGTCTCTTGTTAGTGCTCCTAAGAGTTCCCTAAGACTGTCATCCATGGTAAACAACTCCACTATTGTCATCTCCAACACCAACATTTATACTCTGGTTGGTCATTTTCTTCAATGATTCAAAGCTCAAACAAACACTTCCACAAACCAAAAAATCAACAATTAGCAAACACAGCAATAAAGATGAACACAGTAACTTACTCTATTTCACATATGTAAAACAGAGTATAAACAAAATTTCAAAAACCAACTACAATTGAAATATAACCTCTACTCTGATACCAAGATGGTACGGATCAAGACCAAAAACAGACAAAGCCAGTCATTGAATGGGTCCAAGCTTGTAGAAAGCTTGAAAGGAAGTGATGGTGAATATGCGAAAGGACAAATGCGAATGAAGAGTAAGTAAAAACCCATAAACACCTCCAAATAGATATTATACATTAATGAAACTTTCGAGGACTCATGATACAGTTCGATATGACACATAAATTGGTCCAATGAGGTTACTTGCTACCTAGCCATGCTCAAGGGTTAAGATAAGAGTGATGCTAAGAGTAAATAGGCAATGCTTATATAGGGAAGGAAACACTCTAGTGTATTAATGATAATCCATTGTTTATAGCTACAAATATAAAGGGTATTTATACTCAAAAATTTAGGGCAACATACCTAAAAGGGAAAAGACAAAAGAGGCATTTTCTAAGAAAGTAATGCATAATATACAAAAGAGTAAAAATGAATATTCCAGAAAAACAATCATTAGTGTAACGAATTCTACACGTGATTCTATATATGTGGCAATATTGTATTGGTGATGCCATTCGAAGATCTGAACAAAAAGCATGGTCAGATTTCTTGTCTAAACAAAGGTGGCTTAGTCAGCCCAACATCTCTCTATCTCAGCTTCTCAGTAAGAGACGCCGAGTTATTGGTAAGTTCAAACGCAAGTGAGTACTCTACAACTCAGTGTACTATAAAGAGATGGGTAGTCATTCGACTCAGCCTAAAGAGTGGCTCAACAAAGAAGGACTTGGCCTCGGTAGGAGTTGGCTAGAGTAAAAGAATTCACCTTGCTAGGCCTTCCAGTCCTCAGGCTCAACTGCAAGTCAAAGGCTTAGTAGCCTAATTCTTATCAAGTTGCCTCTCTAAGGGCTTAGTAAGAGTTTGAGCAAAAAATAATAAAAAAAAATAAGGCTAACCTTTTTAGTCAAGCGAGAGAGTTAAAGAGACATGATATCAAGTTAAAGAAGTTTTCAACTACTTGGCTGCAATTCTAATGCAATTTAGCATTCAAAACTTGACCCTTGCCAAGCAAAGGGAGAAGAGAGCTTATCTAGAAGCCAAAACAAGAAAGTTAAAAGACAAACTACTTGGAATGGATTCTTGAATTGCCACATTAGAGGCCAAGAAAATCAGTACCTCGAATGCTAGAAAGAAGATCTTCAAGGAGATCATAAGGAGCAAACACTAAGATAGGGCTCAAATGAAGATAGCATTGGAGGCTACTTAAGAAGTGAGGACATTAGTCCAGGGAGTGTATGCCAACATGGATCTTGACTTCCTTTCTTATCTTGATGAACTTAATAGTCAAGACGAGTGTAAGGTACCGCAGGCCAACTCATTAGATGATAGGGGGGTCACATGGAGAAGAGAGGGGACTAAGACTTCCTAAAGAAGAAAGAGTAAAGCTCCCTTCATAAGTAGAATAAAGGGAGGATTCCATCCAATGGGGTGGACAAATAGGTAATGTCCCCTACTGATTAAACAAAGTGGGCCTTATTGGTCTACCTTAATCTAGCTTGTCTGTTGCTACTACGGAGCCGATGTATCCAGACCTCAAAGATACCCTTTAGGTGATCAATGATTAAGGAATTGTTAGATGTCTTCATTAGCTTTTGTATGGTGGTAAGGTTGTTAGCCAAATAACTATAAATAACTTTAAGTAAATGAAATTCCTCATTTTTTTTCCTTTCTCTAAGTTTCTTCTTCTGGTTTCTATTTGATGATTGGAGCACTGTATGGTGATTATAGTTGCTAGGCCCATTGGTTAAAGATTAATTTTAACTACTTTCTCGTAGTGTCCAATGGTGCCTACAAAATCTAGGTATCTTAGAAAAGTTGGACATTTTGCTTATAGCTTTAGGAACAAGGAGTGTTGAAAATTCACTTAGTGGCCTTAGTAGACCTTCTACTTTGTTCGCTATGGAGCAGTGAGCATTAGAGAATTTACTAGGTTGATTGAGAAGGCCTTATGTTTGCTTGCCCTTGGAAGTGAAGAATTAGAAAGTGCATTAAAGGGGGCTAAGGAGGCTTATTACTTTTGCTTGCTTTAAGGTAGCAAATGGCCTAAAAAGGCCTTATGCTCCAGTTGCACTTAGGTGGTAAGGAGCTTAGGAAAGTAACTTTCATAGTCCTTAAGCTTTGGCTACCCTTGGATAGTAAGGAGCTTGAGTGGTGCTTTGCTCACTCTTGGGGATCAAGGAGCTTAGCAAGGTAGCTAATGAAGCCTTAAGGCTCTCTTTCTTTTTAGGCAGTAAAGAGCTTAAAATGGTAGCCAATGAGGCGTATAGGCTTTAGTTGCTCTTGGGTAGTAAGGAGCTCACAGAGGTGGCATATAGGGCCTTGAGCTCTACTCATTCGTAGGCAACATGAAATAAAGAGAAGTGGTAGATAAGGCCTTGAGCTCTACTGGAACTTAAGCAGCAAGAAGCTAAGAGAGGTGGTTAATAGAGTCTTTGAGCTCTACTCGCTTTTAGGTAATAAAGAACTCTAGAAGTAGCTGATAGGGCATTAAAATATGCTCGCTCTTAGGTAATAGGAAGCTTAAAGAGGTAGCCAATAAGGCCTTTAGGCTCTACTTACTATTGGGTAGCAAGAGGGTTAGGGAAGTAGCTAATGGGACCTTAAGCTTTGCTCTATCTTAGGCAGCAAGGAGTTGAAAGAGTTAGCTAATACAGCCTTAAGCTCTATACACTCTTAGGAAGCAAAGAGCTTAGAGAGATAGCTAATAAGGCCTTTAGGATCCTTTAACCTAATAGTAGATGACAATTTGAGGCCTTAGTAAACCCTTGTTCCTCTATAGGAGTTAAAAGTTGATATAAATAAATTTAGCATGCTTGGAATGGGTTGGAGCCTGAGAATTACTAAGGATCTTTAGTTCTTTAGGGACATAAGGGCAACCTATGTTTCTTTTCTTTTAATTTTAGCGTAATCAAAGGCCTTCCATCTTTACAATAGGTCAAGGCCTAAGGCATTCTTAGAGATTTATCTTCCATGAGACTCATATTGTTAAAGGGGAGTTTCCCGCTTAGTGTGTTTAATAATGCTAGCTATCACTTTAGGGAATGCAATATGTAATCATAAGAAGCTATTTCTTGTTAACTTATAAAGGTATGTTACAGAATTATGAGATTGTCTAAAGTATGTTTTGGTAAGCTATTTTTGTTGTTGAAGGACCATTAACCGTGGAAGTGTTCTCGTGATCATAATAGTACAAGCGTTACTATTACTCTCTTATCATTGCGAAAATTTTAATGCGCATCCTAGACACCTTAGGGTCAATGATCCCAAAAGGTGTTTAGACCATATATCTTAAGACTAAAAATGGTGACTTGGTTTCATACAGCAGTCGATGTTGTCTGTTACAAACCGTAACTAAGAACAGAGAAAGCTGGACGCTGGATAGGTCTGAGCTTATAAAAAGCTCGATAAGGATTAATGGGGAAAAGTACAAAAAGGGTAAAATGAAGAATGAAACAATAAGCAAAGCCTACGAATAGCTCCAGAGGATATGACGCACCAATGGAACTTTTGAGGACTTACAACACAATTCAACATGACGTACAAATCAGTCCGATAAGGATACTCGCCACCTAACCTTGCTTAAGGGAAAGGATAAGAGTAATGCCAAGAATAAACAAATAATGTTTACGTAAGGAAGAAAAAGTACTCAAAGACTTTATAAAGAATGATATGATATGAGATATCTCTATAGTTATAAGTACAAAGGTATTTATACTCATAAGTTGGGGTAATATGCCTAAAAAGGAAAAGACAAAAAGGGTATTTCCTAAGAAAGTAATGTACAAGATGCAAAAGAGTAAAAATAAATATATAAGAACAATAATCATTGGTGCAATGGATTCTACACATGATACTGTACACATGACAATGCTACATTAGTAAGGTCATTAGAAGATATAGACAAAAAGTACGGACAAATGGGTTATCCGAGCAAGGATGGCTTAGTCAATTCGGACTCTCTCTCTCGACTTCTCAGCAAGGAAGGTGTTGAATAATTGGTCGGCTTGGCGCTAAAGAGTAATCATCAACTCGACATACTACAGAAAAATGGGCAGTCATACGATACGGCATGAAGGGTAACTCAGTAAGGAAGTACTCTGCCTTAACAAGGGTTAGTTGGAATAGAATGATTCATCATGCCAGCCCTTTTAGTACTCGGGCTTGACTATGAGTCAGAGGTCCAATAGCTTAATTCCCATCATTCCTTTTAGGTTTTTTTGGATTTGGGATCAAATCCGAATGGTCTTCGTTCAGTTCTCCATCATGGTGATATGGACTAAGGCTAGCAATGTTGAAGGTGTTAGAAACCCCATAGTCCTCGAGCAATTCCAACCTGTAGGCACTATTATTGATTTTCTAAAGGATTCTAAAAGGTCCTTCCACTCTTGCAAATAATTTGTTCCTCTTCTTGTTTGGAAACCGTTCCTTGCTGAGGTGTAGCCATACCAAGTCTCCCAGCTGAAATTGTTTGGTTGACCTACCCTTGGTCTTTTCTCGCATTCTTTTAGCAGCTTGGTCGATGTACCAAGTGACCTTGTCATAGATGTATTGAAGGGATTGTGCTCTGGCAAATGTGTCAGGGTCTTCTTGCATGGGTAATGGTATAGGGACATGGTCGAGGGGTAACTCAAGATTGAATCCATAGATCACCTCAAAGGGAGTCTGCTTAATGGTTTCATCTACTGTTCGGTTGTAAGCAAACTCGACCACTAATAAGCAAACATCGCAATCAACTAAGTTCTTGCGTACTACAGCTCGAAGTAGTGATCCTAAAGTGTGATTAACCACTTCTGTTTAGTCGTCAGTTTAGGGGTGACGTGAGGTACTAAAGAGTAATTTGGTTCCTAATCGATGCCACAGGGTTCTCCAAGAATGGTTCACAAACTTTGAGTCTCTATAAGAAACTACACTTATCGATACGCTGTGTATCCACACAATCTCCTATAAGAAAAGAAAAGCAATAGCCAAAGTGTCGTTAATCTTGGTGCAAGGTACGAAGTGTGCCATCTGACTAAACCGATCCATGACAACCGTTACAAAATCTTTACCTCAGATAATTCGTGACAGTCCAAGAATAAAGTCCATGCTCAATTCAATCCACAACCTCATCGAAATAGGTAAGGGCATTACTTTCCTTTACTCGGCTTAGCACTTGGCCTTCTTGTACACAACATAGCTTTCGACAACTTGGTATACATCTTTCCTCATTCTTGGCCAAAAGAATTGGCCAGTTATCAGTTCATAAGTCCTCCTTGCCCAGAGAGACCTTCACTGTAAGCTTCCCTGACTAGTAGCTCCCTTAGTAAACAAGTTAGCACATATAATTTTCCACCTCAGAACAAGTAGCCATCCTTCACATGATATTCATCCACTATCCTCCTGTCGACGCATCGTGAGAGTATGGGTCCAAAGTGTAGATCCTCATAATACTGTTCTTTGATATTTACAAACCCAAACAGCTTGGTCTACAATTTTGATAAAAGCGCATAACTTCTCAAAAAAGCATCTGCAACTATGTTGTTCTTTCTTTGCTTATACTTCATCACAAAATTGAATCTTTTAAGGAATTCAACCCATCTCACTTGCTACTTCAACAACTTGTTCTGACTTTAAAGGTACCTCAATAATTCATAGTCAATATATATGACAAACTCTCTCAGAAATAAATAATGTTACCATACATACATTACTCAAATCAGCGCCAAAAAGTTCCTTGTCATATATACAATAGTTTAGTTGCAGTCCTCGGAGCTTCTCACTATAGAAGGCAATTGGTCAGCCTTCCTATATCAGGACAGCAACTATTTCAATGCCCGATGTGATGCATTCTAGCTCAAAAATTTTGTCAAATTCAAGTAATACCAACACCGAGGTGAAGGTTAACGTTTTTTTTATCTCAGTGAAACTCCTCTCCTCCCTTTCTCCCCATTGAAAGTTGGTGTTCTTCTTTGTTAACTTAGTGAGTAGTGTGGTGAGAGTACTGAAATTCCTGATAAATCTTCCGTAAAATGAAGCTAATCCGTAGAAACTTCTCATGTCGACACAAGTAGTAGGAATCGGCCACTCGACAATTGCTTAAATCTTCTCATCATCAACTCATAAGCCTCTTCTACTGGCTACATAGCCCAAGAATACCATTTCTTCCTAGCAAAAGCAACATTTCTTTAAATTGCCGAATAATCTCTCAATATGGAAGATATCCAGGGTTGCTATAAGATGTTCACACTAACTCGGCATGTTAGCACTGTAGATAAGGATGCCGTCAAAGTACACCACGATGCACTTCCCTATAAGATGTCTTAACACATGATTCATAAGTCTCATAAAAGTGCTCAGGGCATTCGATAAGCCAAAGGGCATAACCATCCATTCGTAAAGTCCATGTCAAGTCTTGAACGCAATCTTCCATTCATCATTTAGTTTCATGTAGATTTGATGGTAACCAAATTTAAGATCAATCTTACTAAAAATCTTGGCTCAACTCAGTTCATCCAACATATCTTCTAGCCTTGGGATCAGATACCTGTATTTGATCATGATTTTGTTCACGACTCAACTGCCTACATACATCCGCCTAGTTCCATCTTTCTTCAGCACTAGAAGTACAGGCACAACAGGCTCTCTCTTATATAGCCTCTCTCCAACAACTCATTGACTTAACATTAGAGCTTAGAAGTCTACTCGGGATTCATCCGATAAGCTGGCTTATTTGGCAATGCAACACTGGGTACTAAGTCAATGTAGTGTTATATACCTCGAGTTGGGGCAATCCCTCAAATAACTGTTCTGGGAACAGGTCAGCATATTCACCTAACAACTCTTTGACCTCTTAGGGTAACTCACCCCGCTCCTTCATTTCCAATAGTCGCCTAACCAACATGAAGGTCGGCTCATTAGCATTAATGGCCTCTCGAAGCTCGACTCTACTCATCACCAAAGTCTTCTTTGATCCGCGAGCAAGTTGTGCCTATAACTTATTAACTTATTAACTTCTCTTAGCGACATCGGATTTAACGTGATCTACTGGTCATCCTTCTCGAACATATAAGTATTCTTATAGCTATCATGTATAACTCTCCTATTAAACAACCATGGTATACCTAACAACACGTGGGAAGCACACATAGGCAGTACAACGCAAAGAATTTGGTCAGAGTAATTCCCTATAGTGATCAGCAGCAGTATTTGCCAAGTGATATGTAATACTCCTTTCTCACTCAACCAATGCAACTTGTACTACCTCGAATGTGAAACAATCGACAACTTCAATTTTGAAACAAGATCAACCGATGCCACATTAATGTAGCTTCCACTATCCACGATGAAGGTACACATTTGATCATTCACCTTACAGGTAATATGAAACAAATTCTCTCTCTACTCCTCCTCTCATAAGGGTTCTATGTTCATAGTGCATCGAACAACCATGAATAACTAATCTAAGTCCTTAAGAAACATGTCCTCCTCAATCAGCACTTTCTTGGCAGGAACCTCCTCATCTTCGGTTCCTCATTCGTACTATCTACTTTGAGCTTTGGGATGCTTCCCTTGATGACCATCGTCCGTCGGTTCAAGCACTAAACAACCATGTATCCAAACCCTTGGTACTTAAAGCACTTAATCTAGCTGGTCTTCTTGCCAGGTCGGCACTTCACCATCAGGTCAGTTTTTTTGCTCAATTCTTACATCAACCTTTCTGCTTGGCTCTATACTCGATTGAGCTTGGTGACTTGCCTATCTGGGTCAGTTAGTCGACATCCTTACTGAAACTCAACTGCTTATTTGCCTCTCTACTTATTGGGTAATCCTAAAAACTTCATCCATTATGTTAAATCGTTGGAGCTCTATAATGTCCCAAATGTCTCCTCTCAACCTAGTAACAAACCTTAAGACTGTCCGAGCTGGTGGTTCCTCCACTTCACAACGTATCATAAGCATTTGAAAGTTTTGAACATACTCATCAATTGTTCAACCCTTTTGTCTCAACTCCTGAAGCTGAGTGAAAGTATCCTAGAGATAGGTTTCCAATACGAATCTGTTTCTGAGTATCCTCTTCATCTCTGGCTAAGTATTAATCCAATACCCCTCTCGTCTTCTCATGGCCTGAAAATTCTTCCTCCAAATGGCGGCATATCCAGAGAACTTAACAGTAGTAGTTCTCACCTTCTCATAATCTTTATACTGATAATAATCAAACGCACGCTCTACCTTCTCTTCCCACTCCAGATATTCATCAGTATTCCTAGATCCATTGAAACTCGGAATCCAAAGCTTCACATGGTCGAATGCTCTAGGGATTATTACACGTACCTCTTCAAAATACTCTTCTTCCTCTTCATCAAGCTGTCTCAGGTCTATCCTTCGCCATACTCCTCCACCAACTCCTCTACCTCGAACAGGTTGAGTTAGGTTCTAACCTCTAGCAAGTTAAGTTGCTTAGGGAGTGTTTTGCACGGCCTCAATGAGTCAATAAGACAACGCATAAACAACTCAGGTCAAATCTACTAAGAGGTTAACTACATCATCAAGCCTTTCGTTAGTACTTCTAGGAGTTCCTTGAGACTATCATCTATGATGGACAACTCCACAGTCATCACCAGTACCAACATTCATACTTGGGTCTATCATTTTTCCCTCACAGATTCAAAGCTCAAACAAATACTTCGGGAAATTAATAGTTAACAACACAATAGTCAATTAAACACAGTAACGTGCTCTATTTCACACACGTAAAACAAAGTATAACAAAAATTTAAGAAGAACTAACTACAGTTCACACAAAACCTCCGCTCTGATACCAAGATGTTATGAACCATATTCGTTGGATGAGTCCAAGCTTATAGAAAGCTCGAAAAGGATTAATGGGAAAAGTGTGAAATGGGAAAAATGAAGAATGAAACAGTAGGCAAAACCCACGAACAGCTTCAAAGGATATAATGTACCAATAGAACTTCTAAGGACTCACGGCACAATTCGACATGATGTACAAATCAGTCGGGTAAGGTTACTTGCCACCTAACCTTGCTTAAGGGAAAAGATAAAAGTAATGCCGAGAGTAAATAAATAGTATTTACATAAAGAAGAAAAAGTACTCAAATAGTTTATTAAGAATGATCTAATATGAGATATCTCCAGAGTTACATGTATAAAAGTATTTATATCCATAAGTTAGGGCAACCTGCCTAAAAAGGAAAAGACAAAAAGAGCATTTCCTAAAGAAGTAATGTACAAGATACAAAAGGGAAAAAATAAATATATAAGAAAAATAATCATTGGTGCAATAGATTCTCCAAATAATATTGTACACATGGCGATACTACATTGGCAAGATCGTTAGAAGATGTAGATAAAAAATACGAAGATGGGCTTGTTAGTGCAAAGATGGCTTAATTAGTCCGGACTCTCTCTCTTAAAAAGGAAGGTGCCGAGTAATTAGTTGGCTCGACGCTAAAGAGTAATCATCAACTCGGCATATTACAAAAAAAATAGGTAGTCATACAGCATGGCATGAAGGATAAATCGGCAATGAAGTACTCGACCTCTACAGAGGTTGGTTGGAACAGAAGGATTTGTCGTACTAGTCCCTCTACTCTTCGAGTTCGGCTGTAGGTCAAAGGCCCAGTAGCTTAATTCACATCATTATCTATAGGTGAACTTTTCTCTAACGGATGTTAGACAACATTTCCTTGTCAAGGGTGCAATAGTGGTTGTGTGTAAGTTATACTTATTAATTTTATGCTAGCAATAACAATGGTAGTGGGGCTCTATTTTGTTTTACTACCAATAGGTATGCATAAGAGCCTTCTTTCACTATACGTATGTCCTTAGGCTAGGTAAGTTCAAGATCTTATAATTGCAACATTTTGTTGGCCTTTCTCAAATGGGCTTAGCTATGTCTTTCATATGTGTGGTTTGCTTCATATAGATACTTTAGGAGAGGTCCAAATGTTTTCTATATGTTGCCATTATTAGAGGTGGATTAGTCTCATGAATGGCGTCAAATGCCACTCTTAGATCACTATTAGTAGTGATATGCCACACCAAGAACCAATAACGGTAGCGATATTAAAGGTAGGTCAAATTCAACTATGGTTCAAATATAAATGGACTAAGTGAAGTTAAGCAACCACGAGCTAACTTTGAATATAACTCTCTACAACCACTCTCAAACTCAAGAGCTAGCTCAATATGACGAATAAGTATCTATGAGGTTCACATGCCATCTAATCTTTCTCAAGGGATAATATGAGAGTAAAGGGAACGAAAATGCACTTAGATAAGTAAACACTAATTACAGAGGAAATATTTGAGTATATTGATGATGAAGATGATTCCAACTAACTATATATGTAAGGTTTTATAGCGCAATTCTTAAGGAAATAACAACTAATGATAATTTAAAAAGGGGGGCATGAAAAAAAAAAAAAAGAAAACACTAAGAATGTACAAGTAACCCAAAGGTATAAAGTAGTAATAAGACAAAAAGGAAGTTCCTACTGAATAGTATGATAAAAATAGTGATTAGAGACACGTATTTGATCATACTTTGTAGTATAACAAACTTACCCAAGCTAAGCTAGTTAGAGTAGCTTAGGTAGTTAGGCTAAGGTCGAGACATTTCACTAATTAAGGTACTAAACAGATTAGATCGAATGCAAACAAGTCAGCAACTTCTAAATAGCCCAGCCTAGGGACCTCGATTGTTAGCTTTAATAAATAATTGCTTGTCATGAAGTGGCAATCCAAAAGACATTAGTCCATGGTTAAAGAGCTTAAACCTTACCTATCATAGCTCAAAATCATATTACTCAAGCTGTTGGACAAATTTGCCAAGAAGCTAAATGGATCACTTAGCTCACCATAAGGTCAACACTCCATGACCATTGTCAGAATGTATGGTTTGAGTGAGGGTAAGTGGTCCAACTGGCCAATTCCTATCATTGTAGAGTCTTTGGATGAGTCTAGATGATAAAGTAGGTACGATCCACCTGGATAAGCTTATACAAAGAACATATGGCTAAGTAGGCACCAAAGGTTACTCCAACATGACCATTTGATACGTAAGTCGATTTATCAGTAACAATAAAGATCAAAGAAAGTGGAAAGAACATTCTAGCCATTAGAGATGAGACCAACTTCAAAGATTAAGAGAGCTTACTATATAGGAAAGAGTTAGGACATTTACAGATGGAGGGCCAAAAAATTAGAGGCTTAAGGTTTGCCATCCTAAGTGTAGTGAATCCAAATGATAGGACTTCCCAACGGGGCCTATGCATGAGGGACCTATCTTTTCTTATTTGAGGTTTGAGGGGTACATGTACAGTCCTTTGTCCTTAAGGAGTATCAAGGTTCATGCTAATAGGACTATGCCTAGTTTCCTAACAACAATGCTTGATTTTTGTCGGAGCACTAGGGAGGTCAATAAACTTTCTTTCTATAGTCGTTAAGTTGGGTCAATGCCCATGTCCTGGACCTAAAGATCTATTATCAACACCAACAATATTGGATTAGTCTTCTTCAGAGCAATTGTTCATTTTCCTATTTAATAAAAGCATATTAGATATAGAACATAGGGATATATATTTATCATAACACTGAAATTTGAAACAAATTAATTTAATTGAGTTTAGTTTTCACCTTTGAGTCCCAAGCTAAAGGTAGTCTTTTGATGAATAATATTAAATGGTCTTTTAAACAATAGCTAACCTTATAATGGATGTGATTTTATTGGGGAAAGTCTAGAACATGCTTTTAGAACCTTCTATTGCTTTCTTATTTTTGCATTTGAAGGTATTATTCAATTGCCATATTTTCGTGATAAAATACAAGATAAATTATTCTGCGTAGTGGTTAAAGTTACTAGACAAAAGAGCCTTAAGTTATTGGAATAAAATTAAAAAATTTATACCATATGTTTGGTAATACAAAAATCTATTTTATAATGTAACATCTTTGAAATTCTAAACTAACACTACTCTAAACTCTCAAATTTACGATACTAATTTTTATTGTAATTTATAATATGAATAATAATTTTGTTAATTTTTCTAATCATAAAAATCCATCCATTGTATTACACATACCTAACATGATGTAAAAAGGTTAAACTGTTTCTACTTATGCTAAACTAATGTTACTTGGGAAGGGGAGAGGTGTAGGGAATGAGTCGAAATTGAAAATAGAAAATGGTGAAAATTTATGTCCAAAATTTTATAAGCCACGGTCATTAACATATGTTTATGATTGTCCTTCATCATAGCTTCCATCTCCCCCTCATATATTTAGGTTTATGATTGTCCTTCATCATAACTTCCATCTCCCCCTCATATATTTAGGTTTTCGGTTCTTCAATGAGCATATTTTCCTACAACTCAAATCTAAACATGCTATTAACATTCCTAACTGCCCTTAAAAAGAAGTGTTATATATCTTTTTAAATTAATATGAAAGCATAGTTGCAACTGGTACCAAGAATATCTTACATTCTTCTATATTTCTGTGATCATGATAATATCACTTGATTATTATAATACAAGCTACTCTAGATTGATGATTCTATTAATGGGTATCCATAAAATACTAATTACAACTATGAAAACAATTTTTAAATTTTTTAGAATTGACTGCTCATCTCATAATGAAGCAAATGTATGAGAATGTATAAAAACTTCTATTTTTTTTTCTTTTTATTATAATAAATACTTAGAAACACTTCCACCATCAATATTTTCATAATAGAGAGAGAGCCTTATTGTATCTAGACTAAAGTTTAAATTTCAAAAGTTATACCATTGTTGCATCATCACTAGCAAACATGACCGTTGAAGAATGAAGATGGGACTCTTTTTTAGGCTGGACAAAGTAGTATTAATGGTGTCAAATTAATGAAATGATTCCTAAAGGTAAGATAAAGATTAAAGATAGATATGAAATGAGATAACAATCACGTGGGTTTTTTATTTTTCCTTTTAGATGGATATGCATGCTTGCATGTGCTTATTTATAATCACTCCAATTTCCCCGCCTTTGTTTTACCCTCATGTTGTACATATATGATAGGACGGGACCCCCATTATGTCTTTTCACAAAAGAGAATCATACATGAAAGCACAGCCGGGACGACAAAATTTTCTAATATCAACCGTATCTATTTTATAAAGTGCTAATGCGCCCAAAATGACAAGATAAAAAGAGGTTTTAGATTAGAAGAATTTTAAAAGTACTATGCGAGCTTTTTCATCTTTTTCTTAATTTTACATTTAAAATTTGCAACTAATATCACAGTTAAATTTTTCTTGTTAGGATTACTACTTTACATCTGATTCTTCACACTTGTGCCCTTAAACCTAATGGGTATTTGTCTCATTATCTCTTTAAATAAGGAGATAGTAGAATTTGCAAATGAAATTTTAATTGGATATGATAATTAGAAAATCCAAACTTTATATGTAAAATTTAACAATTAATATTTCAATTTTTTTCTGATATTTAGTAATTTTAAATTTTAAATGTGAAAATAAAAAGAAAAAAGAAAAAAACTCACATCAAGTAGTGATTTTGAATTTTTTCTTTTTTTGGAGTTAGAAAAATTGTTTGTAAAAAGCATCGTTTGCTATTTTTATCCTTCGGTTTGAATATTAACATGTTTCTTATACTCAAATTTTTTTTTTTTTTTACCTCTAAAATAACCCGAGTATTTTCCCACCACTTTAAATCTGTTTTGAGAACCGTTAGAATCTAATTGCAATTCTCAATTGATATCGCTTATAAATTTTGAACTTTTCTTTCGAGATAAATCCACCGGATTTGAACGCTTGGAGTCATATTAACTAAACAAATTATCAAAGTTTTAGACGTTAAATAAAAGATTGATGTTCTATTTTATGCTCTCAATACGTCATAATTTTTTTTTAGGTGAACCATTATGTTACAAATTGTGAACATCATTATAACATCTCCTTTGTTCTTTATGAATATAGTTTTAGAAGAAAAAAAAAAAGAAAAGAAAAGATAATCATTGAACTTTCCACATAGTATTTGAAATACAATCAAAACCTTCGTCATATGGCCCATGTTATATTACAAACTGTATGACTTCATTTACTCCCAAATTTTCCATTGCATCTCCATCCACGAAAGTTTATGTCTACTCTTAATTTATGGCCCAACATAAATCCACATTAAAATCCCAAAAGTAAAACCCTATACAATGCTAGGCCCACTCTAGAAGCCCATTGATCCTGTAGGCCCAAGACTGAGATACAAGAAGTCTATAAACCCTAAGTTGAATGATACTACAAATAAAGTGAAAATAAATAAAATTCAAGTCACGTTAAGTATTTATCATATACGATAATATGTAATTAATGAAGACATAAATGATAAATACATGATTACCGAAGAAAACCAATACATACAGGGAAAGTTTTATCCATCAATAATTATAGAGAAAAATGCTTATAAACTTGCTTAACGGCAATTATTTTGGTGTGGCCTTCTTGCATGATGTGGATCAATATGTGCTTAAAATGGTCATCTAATAAAAGATAGCATCCTAGCCGAATTAATGGTTATTTCGTCTTTTTCTCAGATTTCATACTCTTACATGATTAAGAAGCTGTGAGGAGTTGGACTTTACAATGTCATTACCAAAGGATTTGGTGACCTAGAACTTCTTAATATCTATTTACTATGCCTGACCTAGAGCTTTAGGATGCCGTGATCAGACGATGACTCCAAAATCTACCGATTTTTATATTAATATAAAATATAGAAAGTCAGGCCAAATCACATCCTGTATACTCAACTATATAAAAGTAAATTGACTTTGCATTTTATTAAACGTAAACTAAAATATGGGACTTCGTTAATACGTAGACTCCCCCAAAATATCCGAAGAGATGAGTCACAGTTAGAGCTTAGCAGGTATAGCAAATATATGGTAGATGAGATATAAAAACTTATCAATATCCTATCCTATCCTATCCCATAACACACAAGATCTCGAATCTCAAAATTAGAACCTAGCATGTAATACTTACAACTACCCTCAAATCTATATCCTTCAAAAACTACAAGGTACAAGATATTCTATAGAACCTTCAAATTTTTCCCTTTTCATGAATTTCAAGTTCATGTGTTATCAAAAGTTTTTTTTATGCAAATTTATAAAATTTATAGTAAAATATGTGAAATTAAAAATAAAAAAATAATTTTCCTATCTTCACAATTTCAAATTTATATAACTTTACTATTTACCAAATAGAAACAAATAAGAGAAAAGAATGAAAAATGTAAAGGTGGAAAGGAAAATTGGGAAGATAAGGAAAATAGTAGAAAATATAAAGTAGAACATATGATAATAGGTTAATCCCTCGAAGCTATTAACTTATGGGTTTGGATTCCTTTTTTGTATTTAGTAAAATATTTATTGGCCAAAATTAGTATTCATTTATTTATATTACTTTTAGGTAGATACAAAAGACCTTTGAACCTATACCTTTTATACCTTATAATACAAATCTTGAAGTAAGGTTAGCAATTTGAGATCCAGACACAATGGACCCAAACACAATACAACATGATTTAAACGGGTTAGTATATAAAAAAATTTGACATGAAATACAAATAGATCAAACATATTTAAATACAGTTAAATTCATGTCCTAATTCGAGTCAACTTTTAAGACCCAAACACAAAATACGAGATATGCTATATATTTTACAGTATTTACATTTTATTACATAAATAATTTATTTCTATGTTAGAAATCTTAAATTAAAAGTATAAGATATTTTTACCTATATATTTTTCTTATAGGGAAAAAATAACGAACTCATGTAGATTCTTCAATTCTCTCCCTTGAAAATCTAATAAATAATGTAATAAAATTCAATAATAATACTAATATCCATTTAAGTTATTTATCTACTTAATTTAATGATGTTATGTAAGTTAAATTTAGTATTGTTATAAACTCTTCTTACTGCATCATACTTTAAATGGACAAAAATTTATAAACTTATATATAAATTTTCTAACTGTCTTCTTTGAAATCGAACAAACACTGTGATAAATTTAAAAATCAACACTCATAGTAATATTAATCCATTTAATCCACGGTTCTACATAATTTAGTAATGTTATATAATTTAAATTTTCAAATTTTCTATATATTGTAAGATTTTGCTTTCTCAAAAACTTTTATTTAAATTGTAATTTTTTTATTAACTATGAAGATTTTATGTCATTTATCTTTATGAAATTTAAATATTATTATCGTTATTTTCCCGTTATATTTATAAATATTTTAGATTTAATCATAACTTTTTAATTGATAAATATTATCAAACCTAAGATAAACAAGATACAAATTGATAGTATAAATTATTAGCTCTAATATAAACGAGTCCAATGCGAACAAGAGACATACCAGGTCATGGTTTAGGTTTTCATACACAATTAATAAACAGATCATGTCACAAGTTTAGGTTTTTCAAATATAAATCTGTTTAGATATGGAAACGAGATATGATACGATAACACAAATTATTAACCCTATCTTGGGGTAGTTTGGGTTAAAAAGACCTCATACTCATACCCTACCATGAGAAAGCTTGTTTTGGAAATTTATATCCAATACCTACTTTGAGACCCTTAATACCTACAGTAGAAACCTACATTATTAAGCAACGTATCGTTAGGTATCCTTTATAATAGGATTATCCACTCACCCTTATTAATAATGTGAAAAGCTAAATCTATTTTTTATTATTATTTTTTCAATTCTATATCTAAAGTTTGAAGTTATTAAACATAGTATTTAATCAAACTTTTTCGCGTTAAGTTATTGCCCCATCTCTTATTGTTTACAACTGTACCTTTAAGCTTGAGTTTTCCTTAAGTAATTTTTTACAAGATGGTAGAGGTAATAAATTTTTCAAGTAAAAATTTAATTAAATACAACATTTACCAATTCCAAAGTTTACATGTAAAATTAAACAAGTTTAATTAAGTGTAATTTTTTTTAGCAACTTTGAATTTCACATGAAAGATAAAATAAAAATATTAAAAATTGAGATAGCTTAGTTAAAATAAAAATATCAAAAATTAAGATAGCTTGTCGTAATATTACCAAAACTAATGATAATGACATGATTGTCTAAGATAAACTTGGCAAGAAGTATAATTTAGCGTGGGTATAATTTAAAACCGACCTAAAATTAGACTTAAACCCACCAAGTTGCAATTCCAAAATCTTGGAGCCAATATCGAATTTTGTAAGCCGATTCATGGGTCAATTCCATGGAACTTGTGATTTATTAGTCCATTCCTAGATTCATGAATCGTAACACCCCTTTTTTTATAAACAATAAAAATAAATTTCAACTTAAAATAAATCAATAAATTTTTAAACTAAAAACAGAAGCTTAAGGACTACATGCCTTTAGTCTATTTACAAAATATAGTCCATTTATAAAGTAATTATTGAGATGTATATCTATTTATACACAACTATATCCAAATTGAGTGTGGTATTAGGAATGTAGGACAAAAAAAAAATTGAGATTACAAAAAAGTTTTTTCTTTTTCTTTGGGCCAAAAGATTACAAAGAAGCTTAAAAGATTAAAAAAAAAAAATAGTCTCATATTGTTAAGAAATGGGATGTTTCTTTTGGTAAAAGTTTATGTATGTGTATATAAGATTAGACATACTTTTAAAATGCATTTATTCCTTGTGTTGTTATTAATAACACATTAAATACAGTGAATAAGAAATTTTTTTTTCTATTTAAATGAAATTAGTTTAAAATTTCAATTTTAATTTTCAATGTTATTTAATATTTTAATTTTAATTTAATTTATACTTTTTTACATTTTTTTGAATAGGTTGGACCCACCAAGTTGAGTAAGTCTAACATAATGACCTACCTAAAACCTACCAAATCAATAGATCCCTTAAGTAGGGTAGAACCATATGGTTGGATTTGTGAGTCACAAGACCAACAATCTGGTTGTGAAGCTTTTTTGCTAGTTGCTGTAAAAAAATACAATCAAAGAACATGAGAATACAAAGCAAGAAAGATGAACCATCTAAATTTACTCAATGTAATAGTATATTGTTATTAGCTAACAAAAAAATAGAATACAACATTTATATTTGCAATACAGCTACTTGAACTAACAAAACTAACTACTAGTATATAACCAATAGAATAAATACACGTGGACTAATTAAGATAAGACATGTGGCAATATATTCTCATAGCCCTCCGGTACCGTACAAAGGCCTAACTTAGACAAAATACGGTAAAGTTGCTAGTGTGAAGGAAGTTTGGTGAAAAGATATGCCAATTGTTAGGAAGATGAAATATAATGCAATTGAATAACTCCTCGAGAAACAAAGTTACGAACAAAATGGTATTTATGTGTTTAATGCGTCTATGTGGACATGGATTAGTAGCAATAAGGATAGAAGACTTGTTATCGTAGTGAAGACGAATAGGAAAAGAGCAAAGAACACACAAATCTCTTAAAATATAGGTCACCCACAAAAGTTCTTGGGAAGTGGTAGCAAGACCATGGTATTCTGCTTCTATGGTGGAAGTGTTAACTATTATCTGTTTCTTAGACTTCTAAGAAATAAGAGTTGAACCAAGAAGTAAATACTAGCCAAAAATAGGCTTTCAATCAAGCATAAAAGATCCCCAATCAGCATTAGAATAAGCAACAAGATCCAAAGAATTGTCGAATGAATAAAACAATCCCAAGTTAATAGTTCCTTTCAAATACTTCAAAATATGAAGAGATTGTTGCATGTGAGAAACTCAAGGATAGGACAAAAACTAGCTAAGCGTGTAGTGTTTAAGTACAAAAGTCTACCAATAAGTAATTTATATGGCTGTAGATCCGCAAGAAACTCACTATGGTCAAAGTGAGCTTCAAAAACAATACTAAAGGGTAAAGTAGCAGGTTTGTAGCCACTTATGCCCCCATCAATCAACAAATCAGTGATGAATTTATGCTGAGATAGAAGAATACCTAAGGAAGTTCGACAAAGCTCAAGGCCAAGGAAAAATATTGCATAGCCAAGATCCTTAATGGTAAAAGCTTTATGAAGTGAATGCTTTAAGGCTGCAAGAGCTAACTCATTTGTGCCAGTGAAAAGCATGTCATCTACATATAATAGAACAACTAGAAAACCATCAACTTGATATTTGGTAAACAAAGAATGATCACTTGATGACTGAATAAATCCTTAAGATAACAGAAAATTTGAAATTTCTCTATTATACTGTCTTGATGCTTGTTGAAGACCATAAAATGACTTCTTAAGTTTGCAAACTTGATTAGAATCAACTTTGGTGTACTCTTGAGGAAAAAGCATGTTGATTTCTTCATCTAATAAACCATGTAAAAAGGCATTGTTGATATCTATTTGGTGCAAAGGCTAATTATATGCAGTAACAAGAGCTAATAAAATCCTAACGATGCCTATTTTAGCAACTAGTGAAAAGGTATCGTAATAATCAATGTCTTCAATTTGGGTATATCTTTTAGCTACTAGTCTAGCTTTATAACACACAATTGTATCATTAGGCCTATACTTAATCTTGTAAAGCCATTTAAAACCAATCGCTTTCTTTCCTTTAAAAAGCTTAGTAACTTCCCAAGCATCATTTAGCTATAATGCATCTATTTCTTTTTCCATGGGACTTACCCATTCTTTGTGCTTACATGCTTGTGAGTAAGATAAAAGGTTCTCAAGTGTTCAGAACGTTTGCTAAAGATATCACATAATCAGATGGAAAATAATAAATGGTTTAGGAAGAAAGAAGAGGATAAGGTATTCATGAAATGGAAGAGGGTACTGATGTATCAGGCAAGTGTACCTAATCAATTTATAATATAGCAGATATGAGTCCGAATGTCGATCCCTCAGGAATGATTAAATTTCAAAAAACTTAAAGAAGTCAATCTAAATTACTATTAAAACTAATTTAAAGATTAACTAAGATGAAATTCAAGAAATAACAAGAAAGTAATTCGATTGGAAATTCATTCAAAATTCCATTGGAAATTAATTTAAGATTCAATGTTATACGTAGATCTTACTTCCTCTAAATCTAACATGTAATTTTCCTAATAATAATCTAATTTATTATGTAATCTTTTTTTACAAAGAAAATTTTCTACTAAAATTAATCACTTTTTCAAGTTAATTAATCCTAACCCTAGAATCACCTATTAGAATCTCTTTTTAATAATATGACCTAAGATTACATTATTAAACAACGAATTCTTTATGCTTTAATTTAAAATTCCAAAAGAATCTTGCAAATTATCTTTAATCTTGCTACAATTCTCATTAACTATGCCTAAATCTAATCTTATAAGAAATCTCTCGATTCTCTTATAAGGTATCAAACTCTAGAATATTTCCTGTAGAAATAATAACTTAAATCGTGAAGTAAACATAGTTGAATCAAGAAAATAACAGAGAACTAAATTAACCAAGCAATAATAATATCACATGAATAGATCTAGGTTCTACAAAACCTAAATATCAAAAATCTACTCATTATACATCAAAAAATAAGAATCTAAAAATAAAGTATAGAAAAAAAATAGGAAGAAGTATCATAAAATCCAAATAAAACTAAATATTAAAATCTTCTCTTCTCTTTACTTTTTTTTATTGTTCTTAACTTCAAAAACTTCCTTAAAATCATGCTAAAATGTTCTTCTTTAATAAACCCTAACAAGAATTTATATATGAAGAGCTAAAAAAAAAAAATAAGTCAGTTAGAAAAGACATGACTAGAGACATAACTATCTTTTGATCGTATCTTTAATTATGCTTTACATTTGTCTTCTTTTTTTTTTTAAAACTAGAAACGACACAACCGACGACATAGTAATGCGTTTTAGTTGTGTCCTAAGCTTAATGGTAGAAAATTAACTCCAATTTTAATTAGAAACGACATAATTATGTCATTCGGCTATGTCAATCTTCAAATCTTTATAATTTGCTCGTTTTAATTCCAATTTGAGCGAAATTTGTTTCTATCTTCTCGTTTTCTCACGTAAATCGTCGCAAAACCTAGAAGAAAAAATTTTACTCAATTAAGTGTTATTATCTAAAAATAAACACAAATATCAAAGAAAATCGTCAAAAATCACCAAATAAAATATGTGTAATTAGAAATTCATCAAGTACAGTTGCTATAATGGAAGAGCAAGAAGAATCATTAGTCTTGTTGCTTATGGTGACTGTTTTTAATAGAGTATACATAATCTTATAGCCATGATAGAGGTTTGTGAGCTCTATTGGAGTATCGAACACTAGTAAATGATTGGTTATCATAAGAAGGACTAGAAGTGGAAACAAGACAAGAAACATCAGTATCAGAACTAACAATGGTAGGAATAATCGTATCAACAATAAGAATAGAAGAAAAAGAATTAGATGTAGCATCAGTAGTAGAAAAATGTAAAGAAGACATATATCATTTGTAGCACATGTAATAGATTGTGGAATTAAAGAAGAAGAAGAAGTTGTTGTGTGAAAGGGAAACACATGTTCATGAAAAACAACATCTCAATTAACAAACATGTTCTTCTCACACAAATCTTAAAGCTTATAAGCCTTTTGACCATGTACATAACCAAGAAAAATGCATCTTTAGGCTTTGGGATCAATTTTATCTCTGTATAGATAAAGAATAGGTATATAGCATAAGCACCCAAAAACTCTCAAGTGTGAATAAGAAGGTCTATGTCTAAACATGAGTTCATAAGGGGTTTTCCATTGCAATTTAGACATGATGTTGATGAGATAAGTGGTTGTAAGTACACATTTTCCCCGCAAAGGCTTAGGTAAAATGGCTTGAAGTCTGAAGGCTCTAGCTGTTTCAATCGAATGCCGATATTTCCTCTCAACCCAACCATTTTGTTGTGGTGTACGAGAAATTTTGATCCATTATCTGATCTTAGAATTTTAGGAACAAAATTAAACTGATTTCGAACAAGTTTGAAGAACTTGTCAAGCACACCAACAACTTGTGACTTATTATTCATAAGATAAGTCCAAGTAGAATGAGTGAAATCATCAAGAATAGTCAAAAAATATCTAACAACAGAGATTGACTCAACTGAATATAGTCCTCAAACATCCACGTGTATCAATTGAAACATGAAAGAAGAATAATAAGAAGATCTAGTAAAAGGAAGACAATGAGCTTTAGCTTGTGATGTACATCACAAACATACTGCTGCACATTTAAGTGTTTATGTGATTGTAAGTGTTGAAGTTCAGTAAAAGATATGTAACCCAACCATTTGTGAATCAAAGAAATTTCTATATCAGTTTTAGAAGAATGATCAACTGATTAAACAAAAGGAGTACACAAAGCTAAAGCGCAAGAACCCAATGTATGAAAAGTTAAAATGTACAACCCATTAAAGGTAGTCGTCGTAGCAATGGAATTACTACTGGTTTGGTCCTAAAAAAAATGAAGGACTTCTGGTCAACTTTAGCAGTTAATTTGTTGTCTTGTAACAATTTATCCATAGATAACAAATTATGTGAAAACTTAAGCACATTAAAAACATTTGTGAGAGTGAGGTGGGAATTAATATGTGTTAAACCTACCAATTTTACAACCTTAGTTGATCCATATAGTAGTAGAGTTGAAATGAGTTGATTTAATGAATGAATATCAATTAAGATAGAATGAAAATGTGTAATATGATCCATAGCTCCTGAATCAACAATCTAAGAACAATGATTCTTACTTAATATATTTAAGCATAAAGATGAGACATTGCTAGAAAAAAGAATCGAGTTGAACAAAGCTTTTGACTTATTCTACATTAGCTTCATCATCTCCAAGCATATAGTTTGCACTAGTTATGCATCCACAACTGTTCATGTAGAAACACTAGTTGAACAACTAGCCATATTGTTAGAAGAACAACTTATATTAACAGTAGATCTTGCTATATCCAAGGTTGAAAAATCCAAAGGAGTACTACAATTGGACTTAGCAGTAACACAAATCATGGCTACCTTTGATTTATCACTATTCATTCTGTTCCCTTTGCACCACTCTGGGTACCCAATCAACTGGAAACAAGAGTCTATGTTGTGACCTTCTAACTTGTGATGCTTGAAATAAAGTTTTCTCCCTGTGTCTTCTGATCACCAACATTTCTATTAACAAAGAAATGTTATGCTCTATTAGTATTGTAGGCCAAAACCTCAAGACCAGTATTAGCAAGACTAGTATTTATTTCTGCCTTTTAACCTGTTACACTAAATAGTAGGCCTTGTTCACACTCGATAATGGATCCATTAAAACTATTTGGTTTCTAACTATCTCATACCCTTCATTAAAACCCATTAGGAATTGAATTAATCAAGTTTCCGATTCAAATTCAATTATTCTTTCTTTCAATTGACATGTACAATAGTCTAGTTGCCTACAACTACATGTAAGATAAGCATGAAGAGCTTGTAATTCATCCTAAAGCCACTTAAGCATGTTAAATTATACCCCTACTAACTGATTTTGTTGCTTGAAACTACTTATCTCAAACTAAATTTGAAAGATTAAGGGCCCATTACACTAACCATACTATTCAAGCACTTCATTCCACAATTCTTGCGCAGATTATGCATAAAAGAAATTTTGAAAATATCACTAAGCATAGAGTTCAACAATTAACATAGTACCATATAATCGCTTCTCCCCCAATGAATCAATCAGGCGAATTAGAATTAGGTTTAGCAATCATACCATCAATGAATCTCAATTTAAGTTTGGCTCCAAGTCCCATTTTAATAGAACAGCTCCAAGCCAAGTAGTTCTTACCATTGAAAATAATATTTTCTATCACTAAGTTACGGTTTTCTATGCTTGACAAAAATAACGAATCAGAAACAATTTGATCTAATGACTTGCCTCTTGTATTCATATTCATGATTGACGAAAGAAATTGCAAATGAAAGCACTTACTTGCTAAGCTCTGATATCATGTGAAGCTTCTACTAGTTGCTTTGGGAAAAAAAAAAAAAGTCGAGAAACACGAGAATACAGAACAAGAAAGATGAACTATCTAAATTTACTCGATTAAATAGTATATTGTTATCAGCTAAAAAGAAATAGAATATAATATTTATGTATACAATACAGCTACTTGAACTAACTAAACTAATTATTAATATACAACCAATAGAATAAATAAACATGGACTAATCAAGATAAGACATGTGACAATATATTCTCACACTGATTTTGGGGTGGGTCATGGTTCTACCCACCTAGATTCAAGTATATTGCCCGTTTACTCCTGCAAAGTTTACGTTGAATCCTCCTGGAACAGCTATTTCGGTGTCAAACCCTACGACTACCTTGAACTATTCATGTTTTTGGTTGGATGGATATACTTTAATCTAAATTGTGGTCAGTCGATCTTTGTTTCGACATTTTTATCTCTTATAATGTGGATTAAATTCGCATAGAGAAGAGAACGTAACGTCTTTGCATCTGTGGTCAAACAAGCTAAATTCAAACAAAAAGTCAACCTTTACGGCTGATTCAATAAATATGGCTAAGCAGCTTCTGTTTTTTTTTTTTTTTTTTACTATTGGTGGTATATTAATTAATAAATACTATATAAACTTTGATTTGTTCAAATTTGAGCTTGCCAACTTTGAAGACACCGCAACTCGAAAGCCTTGTTTATTTTCTTATTTTTATTTTTATTTTGCGTCATTGATTTGGTCTTTTGGGAGTATTTTCACATTTAATAAGGTCCACACGAGTACCATGATTTATTATTCTCATATTAAGATGTTAACATAGTTGATGGACTTGTATTATCCCCACATAATCTCAGCTAATTATTTTGACTTTATATCCGATTTGAGGTATGGTGCTGATTAAAATATAAAGAAATGGGATGAAGAAGATGGAATTTTGGACTGTTTCAGAAGTTGCTTGTGAGCCACCCATAAGATTCCTTTTCAGCTTAAATCATAGAGGTGACTACAACAACAACGAAAAATAAATAAATAAATAATATAATCCAAAATAAATATAAATAAACAATAAGATAATGATATAGCATATTTATATATATGTATTTTTCCACATTTCCACATGAAACACCCTCTAAATATAAAGGTACACTTTCACTTCTCCATAATAATCGCTATTTATGAACCTTTTATTAACGATTTTAGAGTTTTAATAACAGCATGAGGATTATATGTGTGTATATATATATATATATCTAAAAGACACAATGACACAAAAAGGACCGGATTTGTTTAGATAAATTTTTATAAATTGTTTCGGCTAAAAAAAAAATAGAGCTAGAATAAGAATCTAATTCAGATTTGTTTTGCTCTATATACAAAAGTTTTGTGATTAAAAAAAAAAAAAAGAAAAGAAAAGAAACAAAGAAACAAAGAGGAACCAGTTTCCCATAACATAAACCCTAATCAGCAAGCAAAGTCCCCTGCAGAACATTCTTTGGCCGAAAAGTACAAAGCATCAATCGTTAAAAAAAAAAAAAAAAGGGAATATTAATATTCAATCCATTAAATGAGTTTGCCAATATTATTAGATAACACATTCGAAGAAGTTATGACAAAAAGGACAGGTACTTTGCGATTCAAATATACATTTCGGCATAAGATGTCAAGTGGAAGTATGTTACGAATATTTTATATAGTAGGAGCACCCCTACTTCAACGTAGTCCCTAATAAGACACTGTTTAGCACTAAAAATTAAATCAACAAGAACTAGAAGCTAGAAGAAAATGAAAATCGACAACTCAAATGCAAAAATCATTGTAAATATAATATTGGGTTAGAATAAATTTTACCCACCATAGCCGGACTTGCCTCCACATGGCAGCAACCCAGTAGCCCCTATTCTTCCCCCAGTACCTATCTCATTGTCTGTAGTGACAAAATGTACATCCAGAAACAGTCAAGAACATGTTGCATTAATTTAATCATGTAAAACTACGTGTTTTTTCTTCAACTAATATGAGGATGTTTTGATATCTACAACCCATCAGTTTATATTCATATAACTGAGAGACAAATGGATGCTGTTCTTGGTCCTCTAATGGGTTCCACTGGATTTTTGCCAGCAGGGGCTTTGTTAGAGGCATTAATTCATATTTCTAATGAGGTATGTTCCATGGAGAAGTTACCTCCGATACAAGTCAAAAATGTATCAACCATGATAAGAAGGATCAAACTTCTTTCGTCCTTGTTTGAAGAGATTTGGGAAACAAACGGTAGACTCCCTCCATCTTCAATTTTATGTTTCACTGAGCTTTTTTCGGTGATAAAACGCGTAAAATTGGTGATTCAAGGATGCAAAGAAGGAAGCTGTTTGTGGAACATTATGCAGACGGAACATGTTTCCAACCAATTTTACGCATTGGTGAAGGAAACGGGACGGGCTCTTGATATTCTCCCATTGAGCTTGCTTAAATTAACAGTAGATATCAAAGAGCAGGTTGAGCTCCTCCACAAGCAGGCAAGACGGGCTGTGTTGATTGTTGACGATCGCGAACTTCAGAGAAGAGAGGAACTAATCTTGTTGATGAACTCTAATAATGAGAACAGCCGGAACGAGGAAATTGTTGACCTTGTCAAACTGAGAGAGTTCTTTAGCAACATCGGTATGAAAAATGCTACGGATTGTGTTGTAGAGATCTCAAAGCTAGAAGCTGAAGTTCAGAGACAGGCGGGCACTGGAGGACTCATTGTGGTTTCAAATATCAACAACCTTAAATCGCTTGTGTCGTATGCCAAATCCATGTCGTTCAATAAGGAAGAGGCTGAGAAAAATCTCAAAGAGAACTCTAATCAGCTGCCGCCATCTTCGAACAAAGGTTTTGATCTTTTGGCATCCTCGCAAGGAATGGTCCTAAATGTACCCGATGAGTTCCGCTGTCCCATTTCGCTCGATTTGATGAGAGATCCGGTGATAGTATCATCAGGGCATACTTACGATCGCAACTCAATTGCTCAATGGATTAATTCAGGGCATCATAATTGTCCGAAGAGCGGGCAAAGGCTCATCCACATGGCTTTAATACCCAATTACGCACTCAAGAGTCTAATGCATCAGTGGTGCCAGGAGAACAACATTCCACTGACTGAACATCCATTTCCCTCGGAATCAGAGAGAGATGGCAGCACCGGGAACTCATCTAATTCTGCAATAGACCATATCTCTGCTGTAAAAGCAGCTGTTGATGCTGTTAAAATGACTGCAGAGTTCTTGGTCGGGAAGCTGGCAACAGGGTCATTAGAAATTCAAAGGCAGGCAGCATACGAGCTTCGATTACTAGCAAAAACAGGTATGGATAACAGAAGGATAATTGCTGAGGCCGGGGCAATCCCTTTTTTGGTCACATTACTAAACTCTCCTGACTCAAGAATTCAGGAAAATGCAGTTACAGCCCTGCTCAACCTCTCAATATTTGACAACAATAAGATCTTAATAATTGCTGCTGGAGCAGTTGAAAACATTGTTGATGTCCTTGAATCTGGTACAACAATGGAGGCGAGAGAGAATGCAGCTGCAGCAATCTTTAGTCTGTCAATTATAGATGACTGCAAAGTAACCATAGGAGCACATCCCAAAGCCATTCCAGCATTAGTGGGGCTTTTGAGGGAAGGGACCACACCTGGGAAAAGAGATGCTTCGACTGCGTTGCTAAATCTCGCACTTTATAACCCTAACAAGGAAACTGTAGTGGTTGCTAGAGCAGTACCTCTTCTCATTGACTTATTGATGGATGACAAGGCTGGAATCACAGATGATGCCCTTGCACTGCTTGTTCTTCTTATAGGATGCCCCAAAGGCTTGGAGGAAACAAGAACAAGCAGAGTTCTAGTGCCTCTTCTCGTTGACCTCCTGAGATTTGGATCTCCAAAAGGAAAGGAAAACGCCATTAGCATACTCTTGGGTTTGTGCAAAGATGGAGGAGGAGAAATCGCTGGGAGACTCTTAATGAATCCCAGGAGCATACCATCGCTTCGGAGCTTGGCTGCAGAAGGATCATTGAAAGCCAGAAGGAAAGCAGATGCACTGCTCAGATTACTTAATAGATGCTGCTCCCAATCTCGCAATCCTGTTGGATAACTGAGATATATTTGGAAAACACAAATGTAAATGTGTGGATAATACAAGGAAAGAAGTAATTTCATTGTTAGTTGTAATACAATGTTTCCAGTCTTCATGACAAAATGGATGGCAAGCCATCCAAAGCCCTCATAATCTAGCAGCCTTAATATTAGTTTTTCAATAAAATGGACTAAATTTAAATCTCCCTTTTCAAAAGTTGTAAAGTTAAAAGGAAATTATATTAAAAATAAAAGAAGAAGAAATGAACAAGAGCAAGAACAAAGAGCTGGACAAGTAAAGGTGAAATCATCCTAAAACATCTACAAAATTTAGAAAATCTTATCCGGAACAAAATGCAAATACGTTAAACAAGGAGCCTTTTTTTTTTAAGTTAATGTCAGTATTTCATTTCATATATAAGAGAGAATGTATAAAAGATACCTAAACATACAATCCAAGACCAAGAACAAAAGGGTGATTGGAGTGTATCTTAGCTAGCTATATAGCACTATACAAAGATAGTCAAACCTCTTAACTAGAAGAATATCCTAAGTAAAACAAAATTTTCCTAACTAGAACCAAGGATGAAGAGAGGACACCTCCTACCCTAACACAATTTCTCTCTGTCCAATGAAAATAACAAACAACTGAGGAGATCATCCTTTTACATAAATCAACAAAACTACAAAAGCTCATCACAATATCTTTAATTGATATAGTTGCAAAAAATCTCGTAGTGGAGAAGAGGTAATATCTTCAAATTTCTAGCCATACAAACGTAGCCATCGATCATTTGGCAAATAAATGCAAGTGGGATTCCTCTTCATTATTGTACAAAAAACAGCGATTCCTTGTAATGATTCCCCAACTTAACAATTTATCTTAGGTATACAATCTTTCTTGTGTAGTTAACAATAGAATGAAGGAATGTTGTGATATATTTGACTTGTTCCAAACAATCTTCACCTACTGTACCTTCTCATGCTGTTATTTAATATTGTTATATGTAGTTTGGATAAAGAAATTTTTTTCTAGTTTCTATTGCCAAACCAATGTGTCTATGTCATTAGCTCTAGGAATACATGAAGTCAAGAGATAAGATCTAATTTGTTGCCAAATATCCATCGGTGGCCAACTCCATCCTCTATTGCTAATGATTGAATCAACTTTTGGCCAACCCAATTTATATATTGTTCTCTCTCCTAACCACAACACCAAAGGGCCTTAAGGATGCCACTTATCATACCATAGAGATATCCTTTTTCCCTTCCCTACTTTCCATTGAAGAAGAGGACCTGTCTAACTTCTAGCTTATAAGAGATTGATCCAAGTCCAAGAACCTTAAGTTGGTTTCTTCATAGCCTAGAAACTTTTATTCTTTAATAGTTCATGCCTAACCTATCTTGGCCACAAGGAGCCATCCTTGTCCAAACACAAATTCCAGATGTGCTTTGTCTGGGCAACTTTATTCCATAAGGAAAGGTCTAAGATCCCTAAACCTCCTTCTTCCTGTAGCTAACAAACATCTTCCCAAGCAATTTTAGCTCTAGCTTTAGCCTCATTTGAACCATTCCACAAAAACCTCTTTATTTTAATTACTATATCCTTAAGAATGCTTTTTGGAAAAGAAAAGAAGAAGACCCGTAAACTTATAAGGAGAAAAGGATGCTCTTGATAAGTTGGAGTTGTCCTTCATAAGAAATAGTGTTAGTTATCCAATGGTTAATGCGACTTGCATATTAGTTCACTAAGATTTTGCACTCATTCTTAGATAGCCTTGACGAGATGAGAGGAACTCCTAAGTACTTAACCAGTAAGGAAACTTGTGTAAATCCCAAACGATTGATGATAAAATATTTATCCTCATTTGAAACTCTACTAAAGAACATAGAGCTTTTAGTGGGACTACATTTTAACCCCAATAGGTTAAAGAACTCGTCAAGACACTCCTTTATGAGATTGATAGAAGATCGGTTTCCTTTTGAAAAAATCATTAGATCATCTACAAAGCACAAGTCAAAAAGTTTGTTTTTCTTGCATATCTAATGATACTTGAAACCAAGCTTAGTTTCAAGGCCTCTAAAGAGACAAGATAAAAGCACCAAAACTAAGACAAAATGGTATGGAGAGAGAGAGAGTCACCTTACTTAAGGCTACGAGAGCTAGAGAAGTAGCCTACCAATTCACCCTCCACACTAATAGAGAATTTTGGAGTTGATACATACTCCACAATCCATATAACAAACTAAAAAAGGAACCCTATGGTCAATAAGGTTTGCTTAAGAAAAGTTCATTTGACATGATCATATACCTTCATAATGTCAACCTTAATAGTACATCTAAAACCATGTGAATTCCTATGATAACCATTCAGAAGTTCCTAGGCTATAAGGATGTTATCAACAATTTGCCTACCTTTGATAAAAGCAAATTACTCCCTTCCCACTGGGCTTGCAATAACTATTTTGAGCTGATCAACTAATATCTTATAAATGCATTTATACAAAGTGTTACAATAGGTAATCGGTCTAAAATCAAAGAAAGACTTAAGAGTATCTATCAAGACTTTAAAGGGGGTCTAATAGGATTACTTAAAATTTCCATATCACGTGTATACCCATAATATGAAAACTGCCTTACAAGTTAGAAATTACAAAACTCTAAATGATTAACCACTAAAGTTGCTAATTTATAAATAATTAATTTATCGTAAAATATAAATAATTATGGATGCTCGATATCCTACAATTCCTTAGAACCGTAGAGAATCGATATCCCCTACCAAATAATAAGATAAGATATACCAACTTTATAAAATTACAAGAAATATGAAATCAATTGAATTCTAACATACAAATATTTCTTACAAAGGATGTTTTTGTATCACCTATAAAAGTCTCAACTAATTCTAATACTATCATACTTATCTTCACCTTGCACTCGGTATTCGAGACTTATTCCAATCCCAAAGCAAGTAAACCTACAAAAGAAACTAAAAGGGAATAAGTATAAAACAACTTAATGAGTTCGTCCCTCACCACTACCATTCAAGTAAGTTATCAAACATTATTAGTATATATGTAAACTATCGACATATAGAATGAATGCAAGTGCGATGAATACAAACAATACATTTAAGGAAGTTATCAAACATTATTAGTATATATGTAAACTATCGACATATAGAATGAATGCAAGTGCGATGAATACAAACAATACATTCATAGGAGTCCAGAACTATAGACGGTATAGAATTACGTCATCTACACTTCAATTATCGCCTATACTTACCTGCACATGATACCTCAATTTATCTACATGAGCCTACCTTGGGGCACCACCCCTCTTAGTGACACTCGACTATTACCCTAGTTGAGAAAAGAATTCCAATTCAAATAAGTGGACCCCAAACTAAAGCTATCCACCATCTAAGGCCCCTGAAGCACAAATATTCGAGTTCTCTCGTAATCAAAATCTATCCAAGGTCTCATGGGTACAATAAAGCAAGTCCTCCAGCTATCAATTGGAGATCGCATACTAGCTTTGCCTAAACGATAAAATATCATTTATGGTACCATGAACCTTATAAAAATTATACAAAAATATGTTTAAGAATAGAAAAGCTTTTTTCAAAAATACTTTTCTCAAAATTTTGCAAAACTAACTCTCTCCATCTATACATTTACTAAGTCATAGACATGCAACGAATATAATCGGTTATTTTGATCAGATATTTATATTTGTTGGTTTAAAAAAGTGATCATACAAATGATATCAAACAAGCAAAATAATCATTCAAATATACAAGCAGCAACATATTATATAAGTAATACGCATAAGTAGGTAACAGGTTATTAGAACTTTCTCGCTTGGATTATTACTCATTCTCCAAGCCTTTTGAGGTTTCCAAAACTCGATACATAAATACCTAAAAGATAATAAAACTTATAAGTATTATGAGTAACTAGACTCTTCAATTAACTAAAAGTCTATTGTAGATGTCTATTTTTCCTAATATAACCTAAATGTGGCATGTACAATGTTTACCCTATTTAATGGAATTGATAGTAACTATATTTGTATACTTGTAAGTTATGATACTTTATGTATTTAGTTATTTATTTCTCCTCATTATCAGTTTACAGGGTCAATTAACTTAATTATCCTACTTATTCTTTTCTGTTGATCTTAAATCTTTAGTCGCGTATAACTTTTTCATCCTAATTCCAATTTTTATGATCTTATAATTAATTTTCCTCATTTTCGGATATACGTTCGCATAGTGGGGTCCATTTTGGACATTAAGACCCGCATTTTATGATATGGGTTTAACTTATTATAATCGTAATTAATGTGACTCGAATATTCTTATTTGCTATCTTCATATCTTATTTTATTACTTTATGATCTAATTATTTATTTATTTCTTATGTTTTTATAATTTAGCATTGTTATTACTATTATGTGTACTTATTTAAGTTAATATAAGCTAGTATGTGTATTATCAGTCCATTGTAGTTTCGGCCCATACATATACATATATGTATACATTATATATTATTACTTTGTTATATTATATTATAGTATATTAAATACTTACGTTATAATTTACACATGTACTAACTTTAAACTTATGTACTTATACATCATATATGTATGTATACTTTTAATATACTTGTATATATACCTGTATATTTACGGTTATATACATATTTTTATACATATTTTCATATGCCCATAATGCACTTTTAAGAAATCTTCATATAATTCATATATATATATATATATATGTTATATGTATATATACTTAGTATTTACATTATTTTTATTATATATATCAAGAATACTCTTGTATAAGAATACTCAATCATATGTACATATGTTCTCTCTACACTTATTTATATATATATATATATATTTATATTTATACTATGTATTTCACTAAAATCCATACATGAATTCTTCACATATAGCCATATATCATATATACATATGTATTTCTACTTATATACTTAAATATTTCTACACTTATATATATGAGTATAGAGTTTCCTATTTGTAATAACACATATGTACATATCACATAGAGATTCTAATACTACCATACTATAAGCAATTATTCAAATGTTAAACTAAGAGATGTAATGGAAATATGTACCTCTTTTGCTTTTAAAAGTGGATGGAGGTTTATGATTCTTAAGATAAAAATCTTTAGGTTAATTGTAAGAGGAAGATGGAGGATGAAAGTAAAAAAGTTAGAAAGGGAAAAGGAAGGGGGAGTTATAGTTGGGGAAAAGAAAAAGGAAAGTGGATTTTGTGATGTTTAAATATGTGAAAGTGAAGTGTAAAGAGAACTCTAGAAAGAGGGGTGAAGGGGGCAAGAAGGGATGAGGATAAAAAAAATCATGTGAAGAATTGGGAGATTTTCTTAGAAAATGGAGGAAAATTTTAGATTGAAAATGACACATGTTGACTTTAGTCAATACTTTGACTTGGTCAACATTTGACTTAATCAACTTTCTTAAATTATATGTAATTAATGTACATAATAATGAAATTAAAAATAATTAGGAGAAAAATTAAAAGGAAAGAAAGGGAAATATGGAATTAAATGAAATAATTGGTCAAAAGAATTATTGAAATCTTTTTCTAAGTATTTCTTTCCTATATATCATATTTAGCACTATACTTAATATAATTATCATGAAAAGTACAATTTATAATATTAACATTGACTATATATAACTTAAATATTAACTAAACACTTAAACTTATATAACACTAACTTATTTGTATAATCGTAAGTTTAATATTATCTATGATGTAATATTATAGTTTCTACTAAATTAACTTAGTATGTATCTATTTATGAACAATTGGAAGTTCTCTTTGATCATTTGTTAATGATTTTATATGATTTAGTATATTATTAAACATTTATATTCTATTTGGATTTTATCATGGAATTATAACAAATTAGTACATTTATATACTTAAAGTTATAATTTTAAGGTTTTTACCATTTTCAAGTGCAATCTTTAGTGCTTACATACATTTAGAGTCTAAAAATTTTATACACGATTGAATCTTCAATTGTCATCTTAGGGTTTTCATCTTAATTAGCCTTATTGCCTCTTAGGATTTTTTAGTACACTTGAATCCACTTCAAATGTCAAGTTAGAGGTTTATAGTATCTACCTTTGAAACTAAGCCCAAGTAAGTAGAGTTAATGGATTTTAGGATTTTACCTATTGCAAAAAAATCTTTAATGAGCAAGCTTACATCCTTATCCATTATATCCCACATATATCTAAAGAAGTTCACATTGTACTAATCCGAACTTGGTAACTTATCTTTAGCCAAAGACTATATAGCAACCTTAATTTCCTCATCTGAAACTAGTCTTATAAGACTCCTGACTTGTAAGGGATCAACTTTGTTTCTGATAAGGGAAGGGAGAGTATCCAACCGAAGGGTATCTTCATGAGGAGTGGACAAAAGGTTCCTAAAATACTGCACTATTGCTTCTTGTATGAACTTTCTCCCTAATATACTAAAGCCATCAACCTCTCGCAAGGAATGGATGCCATTTTTTATCAACTTTTGTTTAAGGGACCTAAAGAAATAAGGCTAAATTCCGATCTCCAAGTTTAAGCCAAATATCCTTAGATTTTTGTCGCAAGAAAAATTCATTGGTTGCTCTAATCAAGTAATAATTCTCAAATAACTTCTTCTCACCCTTCCAATCTATATTTTCCAAATTTTGTCTATTGGTAAGTTGCTTTTCCTCCAACATCTTCTTTGTTGCTAACACTTTCCCAAAAATATCAAATAATAATTCCCCAATTCAACTTCCTTAGCTCTTGTTTTAAAAGTTTTAGTTTTGTCACTACTTAAAACATTAGAGTACCTTCAACTTAGTTCTTCCATACTTTTTCAACTATAAGAATAAAATTTGAGCTTGTCTTCCAAAAATCAAAAAATTTGGAAGGCACATTCCTCAAAGAATCACTACTATTCAAATAGACAACTAAAGGGCAATGATCTAACACTCTTAGAGGTTCAATACGGATGTCCATAGCTAGAAAGTATTGGAACCATGCAAGATTAATGAGAGCTTAGTCAAGTCTTCTTGAAAAAAGGTTTGACAAGCATTTGTCTATCCATGTGTGTAAGGGGCCATTAGTTCTCGCTTCTTCTACTTCGACTTTATAGCAAAAATCATTGAAATCTTCCATACACAAGGAAAAGGATTTGTTTCTAAACACTTTCTCCTCTACTATTCTACATTTATTGAAGTCTCCAAGTATCATCCAAGACCTATCAATGGAGTTCTTTAAGAGAGAAAGATCATTCCAAAATAAGTTCTCTCACTAACCAAATTAGCAGTATAAACAAATATTACCCGACACCATTTGCCTTCACTTAACAAATGATATTTGTAGTGAATATATTGCCTTTAAAAGCTAATGATGTTAACTGATCATAATAAGGGGTTCCATATCAGCCACACCGTTCTACTTGAATGTTGTTCTTTTGTCATGATGGTAATATTCTAAACCATACAACAGAAACTTTTTGTTGTTTCACTTTAGTTTCAACAATCCTTACCAAAAGACCTTGTAATAAAAAAAAAAAAAAAGAAAAAATTCTCTAACAACCTTAGCTTTTAATGGGTCAGTAAGATCTCTAATGTTCCATGATGCTAACATAATATATACAAGAGAAAGGAGATACCAAAACCAGAAACAATAGGGACGATCCCTCACACTTAGGAGTGGTTAGATTCATCTCTAGCCAAAACTATTGACTCCTTTTTCTTTCTAGTTTTCATTTTTTTCTTCACCTTGTTCCAATCAGTTTTATTCACACCGTCCTCCTGACCTTTTGACGGCATAGCCTCCAAAGAGTCAAGAATGAAGGATTCACAAGAGTCATCCAACTCACCTGAAGAATGATTACTTACTTTGCCACCTCGACCATGGCATTTAATGTTGATTCACTTGTTGAGTTGGAATAGGGCTCGAAAGGGGAATTTTTGTCAAACAGCTTTATCTTTCTTTGATTCGAAAATGGAGGCTAAAGGAGGAAATCCTCCTGACCCACTGGTAGCGCATCAGAACAGGGTCCTAGAGACCCTTGACCGGTCACATCAACTTTTGGCACATTGGATGGTGCACCAAAACCAAACTTACCCAACTCCAAACCATAAACTACTTTTGGCGCATCATCTAGCTTAGCTTTTGAAGAATTCCAACCTGTCTTAAAGCCTACATCGAGGTCCTCATCCGCGCGATGGTCGAGAAGCTGGATTTCTTCTTCTTACCTTGACTTGGATAGGTTGACGTATTCTTTGCCAAAGCTTTGGCCACCAAGGCTTCAAAAGAGACTAACTTATTCCACCTAACAAAAGTCGTCATAGAGGCAGAAGGAGAACAGAACCAATCATTAAAATAAAGAAAGCCCGAAGAAAAGCTAAACAAGGTCAGGAGAGGGGGGAAGGGATAGAAAAAAAGGGGGAGCGCGACAAGGTAAGGAAAAGGGTTCGCAAGGTAGGAAAAGGGACGAGAAACGAGGATAGGGGGTGGGGGTGGTTTGGTTGGGGTGGTGGGGATGTTGCGGGGGAGGGTGGGTTGTAAGAGAGAGAGAGACGGAAGAGGAGAGGGGGAGAAATTAACAGGAGAAAGGGAAAAGCTAGAGAGGTTTTTCTCTCTAAAGAGTGTGCATTGATATTTTGTAGTTGAACATGGAACCTTGTCAGAATCAGTTCACCATATTCAATTGAACCCATAGCTGTCAATAAATTTTGTACACGAGTTTCCCAATAACATTTATAATTTATTTAAATAAATAAAAAGACGCAAGTTACATGGAATTTGCTCAGGAGCTATAAAATTTACACATAGCGCACCCCCTTCCACCCTCCTGTATCTCTCACTCTCTATCTCTCTCTCTCTCTCTCTCTCTCTAGATACATATATATATATATATATATATCCCTATGATCATTTTATCGGTAATTATAAGGATTTACAAAAATGCTCAAATTAAAAAATTGATACTATAGGAAGGAAGCCAAAGGTTCAACTTTTGTTCAACCTATCAGAATCAATGGATAAGAGTGCCAAAGTGAACCATGATTCACATAAGGGCAAGCTGAACAGTCCATTCCCTTTCTACAACTCTACCAATTGCAGCTGAATGTGTGAACCATTAATCTTGTAATCCCAGTACCAGCTACCAGTATCAATCATAGCTGCTGCTATTGGATGCAAGTGCACTGAAAAACCTGCATCACACTAGTGATTAGTGAACATGTTGACCCAGAACCAAGGTTGAAATTAAAAAAAAAAAAAAGTGACAGTATGGTAGGGGAACTTCTGCTTATATTCTTAACTAACCGTAATCCAGAAGCGGATGCCAAGGTGGAAAAAGAAAAGAACGATATTGTGGATTAAGTACAAAGATATTTACAGACTCAGACCTTACAAAGTGTATCTGTGTGGTTTTACATGATGGATGTGATATTTTGTGACATCAACCAGTTCAGAAAACATTGAGGAATAGTGTTCACAAGCTTTTGACAGCAAGTACCTGAGATTCCTGGCACAATTGTCAACTTGTGACCATCTGGAACTTCAAATACGTGATTTCCCTGAAAATCAAGAGGAAAAATTAACCATTTTTACTGTTATATCATCGAAATCTTACTTATTCTTCTTCCCCGTAATCCATCAGGATATAGAAAAAATGTCATCAATTCCCTTAATGACAGTTAATTTATCCTAACTTTGGCCAGCAAAATCTCAATTTTTCTTGTTTTTCCAATAAAGCAGCATTGCAAAGTGAGCCTACTCTGACTGGACCTAGTGCCCAAGTGATATGGTCAATAGTGGGCCTATAAGCACAGAAGGGGGATGTGGGTAGCAGAGGCAAATAAAGCTACAAAACATTAGAAATCTCTGGCTAGTCTTCTAATTATATGTTCACAGCAAGTAAAAATAACCGTAGACCTACAGTAATAGGTGACTGGAAATTGGGGAAGATTGTACCTTGATAATGCTTTCAAGAAGTAAACAAGTTTAAAAAACAAGAAGTCTACCACGCATGTCCAAAGCTGAAGGGAGCAGTTATTGACACTGGTGCATATAATACATTGCATAGCAAGTAATCACGAAATATACCTGAATAGTGACGTCAGTTGCCTCAAATTCAGCATTTCCATTAAGGATAATCTTTAGTGACTCAGACCGCTGTATATCGTATTTCCAATAAACATTGCCACCAAATTTCCAATCGATTCCATCATTAAGAACCTTGACATTCTGTAATTTACACCTTCCACACCTGGAGAAGTAATTTTCTCGAGGCTGAAGGATCCAAGTCAGGGGGCAAAAGATAATTAGAAAAATAGTAAGAAATAAGACCTGTAACCATATCGCAGTATAGGTTCACCACTCTCATCCAGTGTAGTTGAGCCCATAACATTTTCAGCTTCAATTATCAGGCTTCCATCAAGCTGGAACACAAACCAATTTGCTTAGAAAATAAGTACAGTTAAACTAAGTACACCAAAAGTTCACCGTCTTCACCTGAACATCCCTCCACAAGAATTCTGCAACTTCCACTTTCAATTCAGAGCCTTCAGTTATGGAACCACCAGAAAACTATTAAAGAAAAAAGCAAAAAAATAAAATATCACTGTAAATCAAGCCATGTATTTGGAATTTTTCAGCAAAAAATGTGCTTTGCAGCCATTTGCACTTGGAAGAAGCAGCATCTCAAGTAAATAAAGAGGACTCTAAATGTATGCCCAAAAAGGCACGACATAAGCAAAAAGAAATGATAACAAAAACAGATGAGGACTCTAAATGTATGCCCAAAAAGGCACAACATAAGCAAAAAGAAATGATGATAAAAACAGATTGCTTCATTATATGTCTCAGACAACAAAGCCATATGTGAGAACAATCTTGATTCATTAAAGCCTGAATAATCAGAATTCTCTCTGCCTCATAAAAAAATGTGACATGCATATTAACGAAGCCAAACTCTAAGTCCTTAATTACAGCACTTGCAATGCTTCTAGAAGAATGTTCATACGACAGGAAAATATATATATTTAGGATGCACATACTTACTTTTTGGCGTGAGACCTCCCAAAGGGGGCCTAAGCCCGGGTGTAAAAGAATAAGAAAGGGTGGTGCACTGTTCACATATTTCACGTTTCCCTCAAGCTGCCAGACAATTATGATACAGCAAAAACATTACAACCAGTGAAATTTAAAATAAATAATGAAAAATTTTTCAGATACACCCTAGTGGTGAGACCAAAAAATCAAAAGGCAAAATGTGATTGACATGGAGTGCATGGAAATAATTAATTATAAAGGAACAATTTGATTGTAGACAGTTATTAAGAAGCAAAGCTTTTTTTGCTATATTAGGGAAAAGAAAAGAAAAAAAATTATGGACATGATCATGCAACTTACCTTAGGCAAATTGATATTACATTGTGAGAGAAGGTCTCGGGCATTTCTCAATGTATCCAGCAATGCACCATCAGGAGTCTGCAAGAGAAGTTATACATGTTCATAACTAAAATATGGAAGTAGTTTTTAATTGTATCAAATGTCACACTATGCCAAGCTATCCCAAAAAATTTGCATTATTCAAGTATTCTGAATTTTTAACAGAAAGTGACTGAGTTAAACCGTATTCCCACAGGAGGATGACTGAAGTGAGATAAATCAGCTAGCCCAAGAATTTACTAACTCGATGGAGTTGTTAACAGAAGGCAAGCCTGATGATGTCCAAAAGTCCAAATCTACTTCTAACCACTAGACACAGGTAAGGTATGCATTCTAAATGGATCACTTTTCTTTCAAAGGGAAAGAGTATAAACTCTGTTTATTCAGTCCAGATAAAAGCAACATTAGCAGCAAGCAATCACAGTCAGTGAGAAAAAGGAATCAGAAACCTTTTTTCCAAAGTACTATTTCCAAATTGAAATCCACTTAATTTGACAGTGATGTATCTTTGAAATGACTGTCTCTATTTAAAGCAGCTTTATAAACAATTCAGTTGGACCTATTAGAGCCCAGCCAAAGAGTGCAATCTGAGGTTAAACTAAATAAAGTTGTCACAGAAAATGAAGCGACTCAGTTTTCCTAATTTTGGCATCTCTATAAGATGATGGAAGGCAGCACAGTGCAATCTTGAGGATAGTTGCAAGATAGAGGGTAATCCAGTACAAGCTACCTATGATGTTGGCATTCCATTCATTTAAGAGCAATCCAGCATAAAATTAATTAGGGATTAATTAAAATTAGAAATAAGACTCCATAAAGCAGGTTTCGTTGCCTTTAGTGGCAACAGTTATGTGACGTGCAAAGATGCAAAAACTTTGGATTCTCAAAGACAAAAACTGCATCAATCATTAGTAACTTCAACTGCATCAAAACTAAATCATTTTAAAAAAAATTGCAACTGGATTATTTAATTTAAAGAGGGAGATGGGTTTTTGGGGTGGGGGGGTGAGAAAAGAAAACAATTTGACAACGGTTCTAGCCCATTTCTGTCACTTGCATAAACTAGACTGATTTAATGAAATAAACTCACAAGGTGTTTCAGATGATGAAATAACAAGGGCCAATGCTTGAGTAAAAATTTTTTAACAAATTAAGGCAAAGAAAGACACATATGCAACAAAGATTCTGGATTATATTTACTACACACGATGTGCATCTGCTAAAAGTTGCATTCAGAATCTGACAGCTAAAGAAATATTAACCTGGTGCAATGACTGGTCTGTGTTTTTCCTTTTCTTCTTTGCAGATGATGTAACCCTTCTTCGTTCATTTGAAACAAGGAATGTGTCCAGCTTATCTGCTAATCGAGTATCAAGCTTGTTTAATGTAACCAAGGACTCACAAGGCAAGAATGACATCCCAAAATTAAGTTCATAAAACTCAAAAATAGCACCACCTTCAATTCCCTTGTAACATCGAGATGAAAAGGCATTAAAGAAATTGTCAGCAATATTTTGCATTGTGCATTCCAACCTGCCACCTTTTACACTGTCACAAATTGAAAGTATGGGTCAGTCTTGTATCTTCAAGAGGTGTTATATGTAAGCTTTTAATACAAATCCTTAAGGGGAAAAGAGGAAAATAAAATTCGGATGAGAGAGTTACCTAAGCCTATTTCCCAAGTAGTCCATGTAAACAATCGGCTTTTTAATGTTTAACACCATCCCTGGCAGACTGCTCTCATCTTTGCATGATGCAATTGACTCGGCAGACTTCAAGTCCACATAAAGTATGTTTGTATTGGCCAGCAGATCAGACTGCAAGCTTAAATGTAGCAAGAAAAGCTTTTACGTCCTCAATCAGTTGATTTGTGAAACTAAGGAAATATAAGGAAAACATACACCAACACCAACTGTGGTGATACCAACAAATTATAATTTTATTTTGTATAGAGAGAGCATCACTCTTTTCTTAGCCATCAGAGAAAGCATTGAATTAACAAAAAAGGAAGTGAACTAAAGCATCATTCATGATGGAAAAGATTCCTGAGGATGTAAACAAGACTAAACAACATGTTGATGAATTTATTTTCCTCCCATTTACCTCTAGCTCAAAAAAGGCAACACCTCAATGCAACCATCATAGTAATCACCAATATGAACAAACACTGGATAAAAGTTCTAGAACCAAGTGTCCACAGTTGCAGTCTTTTTGTTTTACTTTGAACAACAATATTCAAAAATATTCATGTTAAACATTTAATCAGAAGGTCCCAAGCTATCAAACTAAATGCTGAAAACAATAACCTCCCAGACCAGCAGGTTACTCCACAGCACATCACCCATGTATATAGCTCTTGCCAACTTCAAGCTCTCAAATTTAAAAATACATGGCCTTGGAAAAAAGAAAAAAAGAAAGAAAAAGGAAAAAAGGTTCTGTAAATGTTGCCAATGCAGGTTTGGCACCTATCACCTGATGCCAGATTCAACTTATATGATAAAAATCGCATTAATGGAATTGAATATGTTACAGAGAACATGCATGAACATCCAACTCCTGTTGAGTCCTCTTTCTATTATTTATTGTTTTCTTTCTTTCTAGCCTTCCATTTAATACTTTCCATTCTTTTTTGGATAATGAATTATTTTCCATTCTTGTTCATATTTAATTTGTACATTAAACACATCTCAATGCAATAAAAGTTATTTACACATCAAAGCATGAGCTTGCATTACTCTTCAAGTGAGCCACTCCACTAGTTGACGAGTTAATCTATAATTTTATCTCCAATTAAACCTACAGAAGAATGACTATATTTAATTTCACAAAGAATATATTGTCACAGCATCACACAAAAGAGCCAAAGCATCAACAAACCGTTGCTATATAAAGCTAAGAACATCACATATTGAAGCATAGCTTTATTTTTATTTTTATTATTTTCTTTTTGGTAGTACAACATACCACCCAAGGAAGAAAATTGGGAATCGTCTGAAAGTTTTACCTAGAAGGAGAGACCGGTCTCTCATTTATTCCAAACTTATCAAACTCAGTGTACTCTATACAGGATATACCATAAGCCCACTTTCCATCAAGATTCTTCTTTTCAATAAGAACATTAACTCCTTCAGTAGCCCCTGAGTTCCGCTTACATGATGCAAATCCCAGTTTCTGTTCATAACAAGCACATGGATTACAAGGCAAGTAAATTGCAAGAATATTACAAGAAGTTGATTAAAACAGTTATTGATTATTTTAAAAATAATAAATGATCTAACTCCATTAGAAGAAAAATACACACACATATATATATAACTAGGTATATGCCATGATGATTCTATATGAAATAACATTACCCATCCCATTATTGCACGTAGCCATAACTGTCCACCATCCATCCACGTCCCATAAGAAGAAATCCCAATAATCAATGAAATTGAATATAATGTATATTTTAAACCCCCAGTTTATTATTGCTGGAGGTGCAGTTTTCCTATCTTAAAAGAATGATAAGATTTTATCTTTGTGAATTCACATCAAAGGAAAAGATAACACCTTCTCACTAGAGATATGAAGCAAAACCCAAAGCCATATGTAAATGTCTAACGCTGGTAGACTCATGTGACAAATTGCTTTGAGGTCGCCATTTGATTAAATAGACTTATAGCTAGTTCGTCCACAGAGGAAATTTTCTGATTTGTGGGCCAAACACACAGTCCAACTTTAATGATTTGAAAAGTGGCGCCAGGATCATATAAAGCCAAAGACATAATAACCAACCAAAACATTTGCAAATAAGTAGATAGTATTTCATCTTTAGTAAAACTTTGCAACTTCTATTTTACTTTTCTTTTGCAGGAGACATCACCAGTAGATCAAATATTAATTGGAACCTAGAACTCTTGAAGTTCATCAGGATGTCAATGACAGGATTTGAAAAATTTCACATAAAGCATGACATTAGAGTTGATTTTTATTTTACTAATAAAAGAAAAGGCAAAAGATTATATAGTACATCAAGGAAAGAAATTATTTCTGGAACACTGGCCAATAAATAAAGAAGATCGCTGACTCAGGGCTGATTGAACTCAAGTAATTACACTGGAAAAACATTGTAGATTTTTGAAGGAAGTTTACCTTCCCTTGGCGTAAACCGATCCCAGACAAAGCCAAGAGTGTCAGGTCAGTAGCGGCAACAACATTGCTGCCAGAGAAAACAAAATTATAAATACCGAATTTGTCCCCCACAGTGCACTCAAATAGAGCACCTAGTTTATTAAAAAGGATCAGAAGAAAGAAAAGAAAAAAGATCAACAAAGGGTAACCTGACTTGTCTCACTGTTGCGCCCTTTCTCCTGTGATCATAAAACCAACTAAAGACACCTTTGTCATAAGCAAGTTTCCATATAACACCATGACCACCAGGCTTGCATACAGGTGCATATGGTCCAGTGGTCACCCATTGCCCATCTTCAGCACTAATAGCTGGAACAAGAGGCTGCAGAGCATATACAGCACTTCATTTTAGCTTTTTCAACATAAGTAGGCTGTTGCGAAATTCCTCTAGATATGACAGGAAATGGAGACATAAGCAAGACATCCACATGATACCTGTTCAAAAAGTCGGAATCTCGATTGACCTCTTCCAAACCATCTATGTTTCTCACAAAGCAATGTAATGCGCTCGTGATTGTTCTTTGCCGAGCTGGTCATAATTGCGACAGGGGTAATACATTGCCTGCCATACAGCTTGAAGTACAAGAATTCTCTGGCCTGTCCATTACAGGGGAATAATGCACAGGTAATTATTGCACAAAAATTTGTATGGTCAATACTACTAATCTAATACCAATGCAGTGCACATCAAAGGAATATCTTCTATGTTAGATGTAAGAAGTTCTCATACCTGGAGATCTGTAATGAGACCTTCTAACAGTGTCCGCCCGCAGAAAGGAAGCATTGCAGCTGGGAGGCATTCACCTGTTTCAGCATCAACCAAACCAAGCCGGTCTGCTGAACCTCCAAGAGGGTAGATTTCGCCAAGGTCTGGCAAACCCTAAAAGAATAATACCTTAAAATTCAAAAGATCTAAAGCATGAATTATATACAAAAGTTCAGTCGTGCTTCTGGCAAGATACTGACCTCAATACCCCATAAAGCAGCTTGAGTTGCATATTCTGTATTTCCAGAAAGATCAAACCCAGTTGGAGGATGAATTTCCACATAGTGAGTCCCTGGTTCCTGGATACTTTCAGACCGACTATCCTTTGATGATCCAGAAAGCAGCTCAAGCACCATTATCTGATAGCTATGGAAGGTAATATGATTTAAGCATAGAGAACATAAATTTCCCAGTCGTAGAATTTCTTCAATTAAAATATAGCAAATGCTATTTCCAGCCATACTGCCGCCAAATGCAGATGAAAATGATATGATATCAATGGGGGAACATCAAGGAAAGAAATAATGAGTTTGCAACTACCAAAAGCCCATGAAACAGTCTTTGCTAGGGAAGAAATAAAAAATTATGACGCTGGAAGATAACTATTTACTTCTAAAACTGATACCTTAAGGGGGGAAAAGAAAAGATTAAACCATAAATGCATGTTAGACACCTGGCAACCCATCCATCACCATAATAATTTGAAAACTCCTTTTAAATTATTCTGTCTAGCGATAGAAAGTTGGAGAGATTTGTGATTATGCCAATACACTACACACACACAAACACACAAAAAAAGGAAAAAGAAATACACTAGGCAATTGGATAATATTCCCATGACAGGCAATTTAGCGGAACCACAAATCACATTAGTTCCCTATTGAATATTGTATTATATTGAAATGGTGGCAAGAATTTTCACCTACCCCATAAGACTACCGATGTAGCATAATTTCCCATGTTCCTTTCTGCATCAGTAGAGAGTTATATATATATGTAGACACTCAATAGCTGCATTCAAAATAAAGTAAGAACTTATATTACCTATGCCTATACATCACTAAAATTGAATACTCTGTTATCTGTCCAAATTCAAATTCCAAACAGCTGCATTATACATTTCCCGTCATTGAGCACAACACAGTCACTATACTGCTATAAGTCATGATTCAAGTTTCTAATAACCATATTTCAATGTGATGATCATGTGCAAAAATTTATTTACATTGTATGTCATTGTCCGATAATCGGCACTGGTGTAACAACTTCTAAAAACAGCATAGAAATATTACTCAAAACATTATTCAACGGGACGGATTCCTGCAACTACTTCTACGACTGCCATATAACTAATCACCAAATTATTTGATTGGAAGCAATACAGTAACTATTTCTATAATTACCATAAAAATAATTACTGAAATAATTTATAAGAGGCAATGGGCATTATTTAACTACTTCTATGTAACTACTTTCATGAAACCAAGACCACAAAGCATAAAACTATAGGCCAAGAACTCACCCAATAATCCCTCCAATGCAATCATAAAACTGCTCCATCTCATCAAGAACCTTCAACAACTTATCCAACTCCTCATCTCTCTCATACTCGAAATGGACTCTCTCCTTCCCATTCCCATCCAATCTCTCGATCATTTCCACCAGAGCAAACAACGCACTCTTCATCGAACTCCTGGCCGACTCCACTGCTTCCCTCTCCATCACCTGCCGCGGAACACACAGCACGTGCTCTTGCCCCGCTGCAACCAAACATTTCAACAAAAACACTTCATACAAACTCAGACCCCTCAAATCCAAATGAGAATTGAAAAGCTTCCTAACTCTAGGCTCCGAACCAATCACCCTGAGCTTTTTCTCAATGGAACCAGCTTTCGACAGACGAGAGCGGAGATTCTTCAAGCGCGTGAGCTCTTTGTGGAAGTCGAAGTCGGGAGGAGGCGGCGCGTACTCGAGAGGCGCGGTAGATACGCGCGCGGCAGTGGAGGAGGAAGAGCGAGAGTACCGTGAAGATAGGGAAGGATTTGGGGGTAGGGTTAGGGTTAGAGCGAGGGAGAAAGAGAGGAGAGGTTTAGTGGAAGTGAGAGAAGCTTGGGGTTTAAAGAGCGACTGAGGAAGAGAGAGAATGGCCGTTGAGGCAGTTGGGGCGGTTATGTTGCGGTTGAGGGAGTGGTGGTTATGAGGAGGAAGTGACATTGTTGATCATGGAGAGAGGGTATGAGAGAGAGTGGAATCTCTAACAAACGAAAGGAAGGTATTTGAAAAAAGAGGAGAGAGAAAGAGAGATGGAGGGGATAAGAAGAGATGCGCGAGGATATACCGAGGGAACAGAAAGCATATGAAATGGCGCTAAAACACGGAACCCCAATTTCCACGGGTGTCTCTTTCTCTGTGGAAGGAAACGGCTCAAGAGGTTGTCTCTGTCTTCATCTCTGATTTTTCCTCTTTGGATTGGATGCAACGGTAATACTTGATCGGGATTTTAGATGTTGTCGCTCCCCAAAAATATTAACGAGTAAGTGTACATTTGATTGCATAATTTTTATGATATTAAATTAAATAAAAAATTTATTTTATATTTAATTTATAAATTTAAAATAAAAATTAGATTAATAAATTAAATAAAATATTTAAATTTTATCACATTTAAACCATGATATAAAAATAAAATTCATATTATTAAATTATAATGATCTTTAACAACTAGGACTATGTTTTGATTTTATTTGATTTATCTTTTTCTAATCTTATTAGTATCTACTCGAATTTTGTGTTTAGTATAAATAAGATACTAAAATGATAGAAATAAAATTTAATATATACCTCTATTCTAAATTAAATATCGAATGAATTTCAACAAAATTGAATTTATCTACCCCTTATTTTATCCATATTTACAAAAATACCAATTAAAAAATCATCTCCAATACATTGATTCCTTAGAAAGCAAAGTTTCTTCCCGCAATCAACTTGAAAATTAAAATTATATGGATCAATCTTAGTCCTTCAAAAAAGTGAGATTCTTTCCTATTATCAATAAAATTATGCTTAATTAAAAGGAATTAAATTTGACTAAATATCATCCCAACGAAAAATATATAATAAGGGAACAAAAAGAGGATAAGCTGATATAACATGCATTTAGTCTATATTTTGTAAAAAAAATAATATAAGGAAGATTTCTCTCCTCTTACGTTAAAGTATCGAAATTCTTATATCATTTTCTTAAGGATAAAGCAATTAGAAATACTCGAATTTTCATATTTTTTGCATTCTAATACCTAAACTTTAAACTTGTTAACTTTAGTACTTAACTTTTCAAACGAGATATATTAGTATTTTTGTTATAACGATCATTATAAAAAATACTTATCTATTTCATTTTAAAAAGTTAAAGTACCAAAGCAATAAAAAATAAAATTCAAGCACTAAAATGAAAATAAAATGACAGTTAATATACTTATATTATAATTTTATCATTTTATAATAACGGTCATTACAACGAAAATATGAATTTATCTCATTTAAAAAATTAGGATACTAAAATTAATAAGTTTAAAATTTCAGCATTAAAATGAAAAAAATATGAAAGTTCAAATACTTGTGCTGGTTTTATCTCCTTTTTCTTAATCTGTTAATGTTTGTTTTGATCTCTAGTATAGTTTCTATTTAAGTGATAAAACTAACTTTAAATTATTTAGAATCATTGTTGAAATGTAATAGTTCTTTAGTATTATTATCTAAGTACTCTGTAAGCATTAGAAAGTAAGGAGAAGGGTGATTTTAAGGAATTGGAATTTCATTCCCTCGTTATTCCTTATTACAACGTTCACTTAATTTTTTGTCACGAAATCATAATTTCATAAGAATTTATATTACTTAAAATCAAGTAATAGAGATTTCTTAATTCAACTAAAGAATCATGATTCCTTATCATTATTACCACTATCATTATCGATGTCGCCACCGCCGCCGCAGCCACCATCGTCGTTGCCGCCATTACCACCACTATTACCGCCGCCATCACCACCACCATCATAGTCATCATTACTTACTTTAAAATTAGTTGAAAAAAATGGACAAAAAATAATTTAGTCATTAAAGTAATATTACATGTCTCTTATTAAATTGCTTATAAATTTAACTAAACAAAGTAATATGTATTACACCTTATTCCATTCCTTACGGAATTTCAATTATATTCTCTCTCATTTTATTCCATAAAGTGAACAATCCCTCAAAGAAATGATGAAGTTCTTTGATTTGATAATTTACTTTTCTAAGTTATAAAAGAATGGTTAATCTTATCTTAGTTATATTTTGATCGTTTTGCATAAGGATGAGTAAAAATTTAAATGTGGAGGAATTTGATAACACTCATTTAGCAAACATATTTTAACATAATTCTATATGATTTTGTCAATTAACAGTGTTAATTATTAATGATTATGAGCTTAATCAGCTATTATTTCATTTACAGTTGTTTTGAAACTTCTGACAATTTTTTGGGTAATTTTAGGAAGTTTTGAAGCTTCGTTAAGGAATTGTATTGACTGAGCCATTCAACGAAATATGGTCCACACAAAATTAGTGTTTGAAGAAGAACACATATGTGAACATGGCCATGTACCCTAGACATATAGCTATCGTCAAGAATTTTCATTGAAAATTACAAATTATATGTCAAGAAGAAGAACATGCTCAAGCATGAACATATTTTGATGGCATGAACTTACTATGATTTGCAAATCTCCTATTTTTAGAGGTCTTCTTTTGTAACATTCAATCCTAATCTTATAAATATAGAGTTTTAGGTTTATTGTAAAGGGAAAGAAGCCTTAAAGAAGAACATCATAAGGTGAGGTACAAGGGTCTCTCTCATGTCTCTTAACTTCTTCTATTTTATGTTTATGTCATAATTTAATCATCTTAATGAATCTTTTATTGAACCCTATCTCAATGTAATAATTGTTTTATTTTCAATCCATGATGTAATCTAATTGTAATGCTTGTATTGTCTTTAATTCAATATAGTTGACTAGTGAACTAATGTTTGAATGAATGGTAGAGTTCGTGAGATCCTATAATAAATGAATTAGTGCAATTAGAAGTAATTGAATAGATTAAGCAACAATTTTTTTTTTTTTTGCCAAATAATAAACTAAGTGATTGGGTATTCAATTTCTCTAGATTATAGTAACCTAATAAAGGATTTAAGATCTTAATGTGATCTTAAGGTACTTCATTGCAAAAGCAATTTGGATAGAGTATCATAAGATTAGAAATTAATTAAGGGATGCTTATCTGATTAATTCATCTTAGTAACCTCCATGGCTCCAAAGAACAATTAAGATTGAAAGTCGTATAAAATTAAGTAGTAAATAATAGATTTACTAAAAATTATGCTATCACAATTTAATTGTTTTTGTTTATTTAATTTCATTGTTTATTTTCTTGTTTATTATCTCGTTATCTTGTTATGTTTATCTTATCATAACTATTTGATTAAATTAATAAGTTAGATAATCGGTAATTTTATAGATAATTACTAATAATCCATGGTTTCTCGATATTCATGGTTCCCTACGAGATCAACAACTTGAACTCAAATTCATGTTTATATTAGAACTTAATTAGATGCACCTACTTAGGGATGGTATTTGTCCCATACCACTAGAGCCCACAATTATGTTTTCCTTTGAAATTGTTGAACCGGCTTACCCAAAGTAGATTCGAGCGATCGATTGTCATAGTTTCTCCAAATTAAGGTCTCTTTACTTTTATGTTATAATAGTTCTTTTATTTTTGTTATGTTAGATTAGATTAGGTTAGTTGGTTTAATTTACATCTAATAGTTTAACGCTCAGTGCATAATTCATCTTAGTAACCTCCATGGCTCCAAAGAACAATTAAGATTGAAAGTCGTATAAAATTAAGTAGTAAATAATAGATTTACTAAAAATTATGCTATCACAATTTAATTGTTTTTGTTTATTTAATTTCATTGTTTATTTTCTTGTTTATTATCTCGTTATCTTGTTATGTTTATCTTATCATAACTATTTGATTAAATTAATAAGTTAGATAATCGGTAATTTTATAGATAATTACTAATAATCCATGGTTTCTCGATATTCATGGTTCCCTACGAGATCAACAACTTGAACTCAAATTCATGTTTATATTAGAACTTAATTAGATGCACCTACTTAGGGATGGTATTTGTCCCATACCACTAGAGCCCACAATTATGTTTTCCTTTGAAATTGTTGAACCGGCTTACCCAAAGTAGATTCGAGCGATCGATTGTCATAGTTTCTCCAAATTAAGGTCTCTTTACTTTTATGTTATAATAGTTCTTTTATTTTTGTTATGTTAGATTAGATTAGGTTAGTTGGTTTAATTTACATCTAATAGTTTAACGCTCAGTGCATAATTGTTAACATTAATGGGAAGTATTAATATTTCAATAATTAATCCTTGAGGGATCAACACTTGACTCAAGTTTACTATATTATTAAAACTAATAGATGCACTTATTTACTAATTAAGTTTTTGGCGCTATTACTAGGATAATAAATTTTGAATATTAGGAAAACTCTTTGACTTATTAATCTAACAATTATTTTATCCCCTCCTTACTTTTTATTACTTGAATTGTTTCTATTGTTGTCATTTTCTTTTTTAGGTCATGACTAGGAGTAGCATATGGCTTCTTAGACTACTTGGAAAGATAAGTAGACAAAGGAGAACTTTAAATTGGCGATTGGTTAAGTTAACGTAAAAAAGAATCCTAAAAATACCAAGTACCGCAAAAACAAAGCCCAAACCTGTGGGATCAAGAAGGAATTAAAAGTTAAGGAGAGACATGTCAAATTGATGATATTATTCTACTTACATTATAATTTTTTGAATTTGGTAGCTTGAATTGAATTTTTTATGTATTATTTAAAAAAGTTAAAACTATTTTTTTTTTCGGAAGCAAAAGAGAATTCATGTAAAGTCCAATCAACATAGAAGCAAAGAGAATCACATGTAAGAATTACACCTGTGAACTAAGGAATAATCTCCACTGGATGTCAGGTAAAAGAAGTCCAAGAGAATCATGGCCTCACCTTAATCCATGCGCAAGAACATTTTCGTATTCTAGAATCACAACTGCGATCTTCCTTACATAAAACGCACATGTGATCCCTTTTACATTGGTGTTATGCATTTCTTCTTACTTTTCATCACAAGTAAGATATGTACTCTTTGATCTTTACTAGCTATTTAATTTTCCTTGTTAAGTTTATCCTTATAATGCAAGTTCCTTTGAATTATGGTGATTCAAGCTAGTACTCTACGACTTCTCTTTCTTACTTTCTCTCTTGTTTTTCTTATCATATCTATTCTTCAATGCATGTGTACATCATTGTTATTTTGCCCTCTTTTCGCTCATATTTAGATTTTACAATTAAGAAAATAGATTTACCCTTTAGCATCATGGATATATGATTTTGTTTTGATTTTTTTAATTCATCCATGAACACAAATGGTTTATTATTTTTTTAGACATAGAGTAGCTGATTCATGAACTTTAACATGGCATAGCATAGCATAGCATACAAGTTATGTGTTTTCATAGTCTTAAAAATTCATGTCGAGCCTGATTTTTTTTATTTCTTATTTAAAATTAATTTTCCCTTCCGATTAATACTAAATCCTAACCCATTTAATATTAATCCTTGACTAAAGAAATTGAGAAATTCTGGTTTTTTATTGAAAATAATTTTTGGAATCGCCACCCAACCGGAGTTAGGAAAAAGGAAAGAAACTGTAATCAATTGGGTGAATTGATTACGACTTGGCTACCGGTATTTCAATTTGAATAAAGAACCAAAGAGTTCCGAGTTCGGAGGCTAATCTATTAAACCCTAACTAATATCACTATCTTATTTACCGAAATTAGAATTATTCTTCTAATTATAATATTTTTAAAGAATAAATAAATAAATAAAATCAAAAGAAAAAAAACCCTAAGTTTTTACAAATTTTATCGTCACCCCGAAAGTCTCTACATACCCGCTAGTCGAGATTAGACAATCGTAGTTTTTTTCTGAAAACTTTAATTGTTGGTTCTTTTTATAAAAAAAATAATTGGTTGAATTTTGCTTTTATTAACCATTTTATTTTTATTAAGAAAAATCCCTAGAAACCTAATTTTTATTCCTATATATAAAAAAAAACCTAAAAACCTAATTTTTGAAAAGTTCCAAATTAATATTTTTATTTAAAAACAACTAAGTGATAATTTTTTTTTATTTTCAAGAAAAACCCTAAAGATTTTATGAAATATGCAAGTTTTTATAAAATATACAATGTTCTACATGATAAATTTTTTATATAGAAAAGATGCTTAAAACATAAAAAAAAGAAAAAAAATTTCCTAATCATAGAAAAAATATCTAAATCATAAAAAAAATGCCTAATCATAAAAAAGATATCTAAATGATAGAAAAGGAAATCTAAATGATAGAAAAGGAAATCTAAATGATAGAAAAGATGTCTAAATCATAAAAAAGAAACCTAAATAATGGAAAAGATATATAAACTATAGCCCAAATTATGGAAAAGATTTTTAACCATAGTAAAGATGTCTAAACCATAAAAAAGATATTCAAACTATATAAAAGAAACCTAATCTATGGAAAAGATGTCTCACAGTAAAAAATAAGTCAATTAAAGATTTTTTTTTATTTTATGAACATCAAAATGATTTTTTTTTCTAGAAAACCCTAATATACCTAATGCAATTTTTCTAAATTAATATAATATGCAAAGAACGAGATTTTGTAAAATATGAGATTTTGTAAAAATGTCATTTTAAAAATATGAAATCTAAAAAAAAAAATAAAATTTAACTTAACATATGTTCACTAAACACTAATGCTATAATTAATTACTAGTAATTAAAGACATGATAAAAATAAAAATAAATTAGTACAAGTTTTAAAAATAACTGCACATATATTAAGTAAGATAAAAATAAATAAATAAGACAAGTTATAAACAATAATTAAAAACCACTATTATGTACCTGCAAGGCAAAGTACGCAAAATTGATGAAAGGGAACAGATTAGGCTGATCAAAGGGAACAGATTGGGCTGATCAAATGGAATAGATTGGATCCCTAGTCCTATCACTGGTACAACTATAGAATTAGTTTAAGGAATGAGTTCGAGCATTTTTTTCAACAAATGTGTAATCGTTCTTTCTGGCTTGTACCATGTAACCTATATTTATAAAACTTGAAAACAAATCTATTGAATCGAATCGAATCTAAATTGATAAAGATCCAAAATAGATTTAAATTTTATAAATCTTGATTTAATTAAATTTAACGTCATCGTATCAGATTTGCTTTTTTTTCGACAAATATTTAGTCAAGATTTCATCAAATTAATTTTTTCGAATTTTTTTATTTTTTTTGTCATTTTTATCATTTTCAATATTTTTATTATTTTCTAAATTATGACCCTTTTTGTAAAATAAAAAATTAGGACTACAGAGGGGCAAAAATTAAGTGTCTACATTTTATATAAATTTTTGCACTCTTTAAGTGTTCTTTCATATATTTTTATGATGTTCTTATTAATTTGCTAACTAATCGAGCTTATATTATTTTGATATTGAGACTATGAAATTAAATATTAGTTAGCTACTTATTTTGATTTTGTGCTTAATCGGTTAATTGATTAGTCTTTAATTGTACTTCACAAGATGGTATGTTCTAAGTTTCATTTTACTCTCCATAACTAATGAGTTTCTTATATATTATTGCAAGTTATGTAGTAGAGATGTCCTTAAAAATATGAGCTCGTGTTTTTCCTTTTTTTTTTTTTTTTAGGAAACATATCAAGAGATAAGACAGAGAAAAAAAATTAAATAAGATGACGTACTCTCAAGAGATTTTATTTGTTAACGTGGTTTTTCTATTTAATTTGATGAATCTTGTAGTTAGGAAAGATATTAGCCCCATTATTGTCTATTGCTATTTGAATTCCATTCATGATTACAGATTAAGTAGTTTTAGTTTTAGGTTTTAGTTTTTAGTTTTATTGATTTTATTTTGGTTCTCTTTCTATTTTATAAGGCTTATATGAACTCAATTCAAAAGCTGGAATCTAGTATAGCAACTTCAAGATTTAGTATCGAAATTTGAATTGGGGAAGTTTCAATTCCCTTTATCTTTTTCTTTTATTTTTCCCTCTTAATTTTGTACTTTTGTTGTTATATTTTGTACATTGAGGAATAAAGTGATATGATACTAGAAATTTTTTTTATAAAATCATTTGAATTAAATTTATTTATTTTCACATGTAAGAGTTTTGCAAAAATCTTTTTGGATATAGAATCAATTAGTTTAATGTTGCATGTCTATTAACCATTAATTATTCAATTCCATTAAAGAAACAATTTTTTGGGATAATTTTTTTTATTCTTTTCCAACCATTATGACCTTTTATACTTTGCTAGAGTTGAATAATGAAATATTTGTAGAGTAAAATTATCAATTATTTAAGCTTAGAATGAGACTTAGAATTAGTTTGGATATTAACCGATTAGAGGTTAGTTATTTATATTTTTAAGTCAACTTCAAAGTATGTGTTCCCCTTTGATATTTCTTAGAACATTTTATTTAAACTGAATGAACAAATAAGACTTATCTCTTGAGAATTTCCTTAAAAAAAATCAAAATAGTTAGAGGAACTATAAATTAAATGATTGAACTGATTTGAATTAAAAATTTAACTATGGGCTCATTTACTCATGTAATTAAGCATATGGGGTACTTTATTTATGTAGAACAACACGTTTAAACTTTGGTGAAGAGCTTAGTATTGGTAGCTAAAAGCTCACTATATGAGTCAAGAAAAAAGTCCACATAAAGGTCGAATTTAAATAAAAAGAAAAAAAAAAGAGATTAATTAAATAAATGGAATAATGGATAGTTCAAAGGGGGGTTTTGACTCACAATAGCTTAAGGTCATCTAACTTAAGACTTACAAACCGATAAAATTGTTTCAATAAAATAAAATAAATAGAATTGAAATTTTCCTCTAAGGAAAATCAAAACTAAGGAGATAATCAAGGAATGAGTTGATATGACATGCATTAGCTTTAAGTTTTTTGTGCTTGATAAGATTAAAGAGAAAAATATATACCATTTAGTTATAGTGGTTAAAATGTCTATAAATCACTCTTAGTTTGTTAATACTCACTCTAATTTTAAGTTTAGCCTTTATTTAATGATGTGACTAACATTGTTTTACATTGATTAATTGTTTAAGTCTAGTGTAGTTTTATTACTCAATATAATATTTGCACTTTAATGTTTTGAGAGCATGGAAATATGATTAAGTGAAACTATATAAAACAAAAGTTGTCAAGCTTTGGATTTGATGATAAAAGGGTCAAATTTAATAAAAGAATATGTGCTCTTATTTCTGAATAAACTGTGTACGATATTAAAATTGATTTTGCAATTTATAGTATTTAATGATATTTTTGTCCTTAAGAGTTTTCTTGATTTTTTTTTTTTTTTACTTTAAGATAAGTAAAAGCTCAAGCGTATGGGTATTTGATAGTACTTAATTATATCTATTTTTATGGCTTGTTTTTATAATATTTGTATGTGTTTTTGGTGTATTTTTTAGTGATTTTTATGCTTATTTGGTTTATATTTTTATTTTAGATTTCATGTGATAAATTTTGAATGATTTGAAGATGATTTTTACAAGTTTTGAAGCTTAGAAAATGATTACACCCAAGAATATAGACCATAAACTAAGATCATGCCTAAAAGAGTATTTTGGGAGATGTACATAGAAAGTAAAGCAATGAATAGGATTACCATCAAGTATAAGTATCCCATCCTTAAACGAAATGATATGTTGGACGAGCTATATGGAGGAAGTATATTTTCATAGATTGATCTGAAACTCAGATATCACTAGATTCAAATGAGGGAAGACAATGAGTGTAAAACAGCCTTCAAGATGAGACATAGTCTATATGAATAGCTTGTTATGCCATTTAGGTCATCCAATGCCTTAAGTACTTTCATAAGACTGATGAACCATATATTGAGAAACTTAATAAGAAAATTTTTAATACTGTATTTTGATGACATTCTTATGTATAGTCCTAATCTATCTAGTCATGTGAGTCATCTTCGAGTTGTATTTGAGGTTCTTCGAACTAAACAACTATATGGTAATTTAAAAGAAGTGTTGTTTTTACTTAGAAGAGGTTGTATTCTTAGGATATGCCATCAGCAAAAGAGGCTTTAGAGTAGATGAAGAGAAGATACGGGCAATTGTCAAGTGCTATACACTAAATTCTTATACTAATATTAAGAGTTTTTACGAGTTAACATCTTTTTACCAAAAGTTTATTCCAAACTTCAGTTTTGTCGCAACATTACTTACAGAGCTAACCAAAAAGAACATCAAGTTTCGATAGGGAGATAAAGAAGAAAATAACTTTGCCAAGTTGAAGAAATAGTTGACTTTAGCCTTTGTACTTACATTACCAAATTTTAGCAAAGTTTTTTAGTTAGAATGTGACGCATTAAACATAGGGATTAGAGTAGTTCTCGTGCAAGACTGCCGACTTATTGGTTATTTCAATGAGAAGCTTAAAGGACTAATGTTGAACGACTTTATGTATGACGAGGAATTATATGAGTTGATCTATGCTATGTAGATGTGGCAACGTGATTTGTTACCGAAGGAGTTCGTAATGTATTTTAACGTTGAAATACTTGAGGAACCAATTGAAGCTTTCAAAGTAGCAAATTAGATGGGTTGAATTCTTGGAAGGATTCTCATTTATGATCAAGTATAAGCATGGAAAAGCTAATGTGGTCATAGATGCTTTGTCTTGAAAACATATGTTGATATTCGAGCTTCAAACAAGGTTGTTAAGGTTTATGAGTTTGAAGGAATGGTACATTCAGACCCTCATTTCAAACCTATTTTTGTCCAGTGCTAAGAAGGAAGGGCGTTAGATGATTACTTTTTGGAAGAAAGATGTCTCTTCCAATTTGGAAAATTACGTGCGCCGATTTGTTCAGTATGTGATCTACTTGTTAGAGGAGCCCATAGTAGAGGATTATCTTGTCACTTTGGTGAGAAGAGGATGTTTAAGTTGTTGAAGTCAAGATTCTATTAGCTAAGAATCATGAGGGATGTACACTAATTTGTAAAGAAATGCACAACTTATAAGGAAGCTAAGAGCTAAAATGAATAAGGGTAAGCTATGCTACTACCCATACTAACTGACCATGGACCGATGTGAATGTAGACTTTATGCTTGATTTGCTAAGGACGGTAAAAGGGAGGGATTCAGTTATGGTCATAGTAGATTGGTTTAGCAAGATAGTACTCTATGCCCTGCAACAAAACTAACGACACCTTAGCTATATCTTTTTTGTTTTTGCAAGAGATCATGAGGATGCATAGAGTTCTAAGGAGTATCATGTTTGATTGAGATCTTAAATTTCTAAGCCAATTTTGGAAGACTCTATGGATCCAATTAAGAACAAAGCTGCTATTTAGTACATCTTACTACCCCCAAGCTGACAAATAATTAGGGGTCGTCAACCATATCATAGGATTTCTTCTCCAAGCTACAGTTGGACACAACTAAACTAACTGGGATTCCTGCCTACCAATAGTGGAGTTTGCCTATAATCGTTCCATCTAGAGCATCACAAAGAAGACTCCCTTTGAAGCAGTGTATGGATTGAATCCTAAGTTCTCATTAGATCAAACACCAGCCCCAAAGAACACTCAAGAAAACCAAAAAGCCATAGATCAAGCACGAACCTTTCAACAGATTTACTAACTAGTGATAGATCGATTGACTTAAGCTACTAAAAAACTAGAATAAGGAAGTCAAGGAAGGAGATGATAGATACAGTTCCAACTAAAAGAATTAGTATGGCTACATTTTAGTAAGGATGGTTCCTGACCAAGAGAAAGAGCAAGCTATCTTTTCGAGCTGAGGTACCCTTTTAAGTACTCCAAAGGATCAACAAGAACACCTATAAACTCAAGCTTCCATTAAGGAGTCTCTAACATCTTTAGTATCGCTAACTTCTGTAAACCCTAGGAAAAACAGTAGTTAAACCTTAACTCGAGTCCAAGTGTTCTAAACGATACAATAAGTCGATAAGGCTAATAATAATAAAAGAAAATGAAGTTTAATAAATCAAATATAACACCGATAACAAAACCTTCGAAATTTATCAAAACCCTAAATCGCTTACTAAAACCTTAAAAACTAGTCTATGCATCATTAATCGAAATCAAGCTCAAAATTGCTTGAGACCCTAAAATCATAAACGTAAACCTATAAAATAGTTAAATATTACAAAATAGCAATAAAATTATAGTCGAAGGTAAGTTTCGACTAAATCTCCTATTTATACAACATTGTAATGAAATTACCATAATAACTTGTAAAAATTATAATTGTAACGGGTACCAATTAAATTGATAAAATTTCACAAAATTTTGAAAACTAATTTACGAGGAGATTCGTTATAATTTATATGATTTGAAAAATTATAGATATTTATTACTAATGTTCATTTTCCCTCTCTTTTAATTTCAATTTATCTCATTTCTTTCTTTCTTTTCTTAAGTTTAACGTCCAGAACTCTTCTCACTTTTCTTTCTTTAATTTGGACTTCCCTTTACGCAGCCACGTAGTGTTATTTTATTTTGTCTTATTTACTTTAATACAAAGTGAACATTAGCTTAAAAATTAAGCCACCATCACATGAGCAAAAGCAACTCTATAAATATGGAAAAGAGAGAAAATTCAGCACAAATACACACACAATTTGCAAACCGTAAGGAAAAAGGAGAGAAAAAGAAAGAAAGAAAAGAGAAAAAAAAGAAGGAAAAGAGGAAGAAAAATCCAATTTAATTGGTAAGTCATTTATTTTAAGAAATATATATGTATATGATAGCATACATGTGTAGAGCTATAGTACTTTTATGGTATTTTTATGGTATTTTATGGTCTTTGTTTTATGGTATTTGTCCATCTTATACTAATAGCATATGTTTATATGTATAAATACCTAAATTTACTTATATGTATAAATATAAGATTAAGTATATCTACATGTATGTACCGAGGTATATAGTATAGATTATGTATTTTTTTCTTATATATCTCTAATAAAGATATATGTATGTATACCGTAACTTTATATATATATATATATATATATATGGGTCTACATATATGATTATATATATATGTGTGTGTAATTGTATATAGTAGAGTAGTATTTTTGTAAGTATGTATAAATATATAATAGTATATGGTATATTATGTATGACATGTATAGTATATATATTTATAGGTATGTATGCCGAACATATATGTATGTCATTTTAAGTATATATATACATGTAAGACGTATCAATAAATAAATACATATACATATATTATACGTATATATATAAATATATGAATATGAGTATGTTTTAAATAAATACATATACATATACCATACGTGTAATACATATGTGTAATATATATAGTATATATGCATATATATAATACCGTAATTCATGATTTGAAAATAACATAAACCATAAACTATATATTATAAGGATTGGAATATATATATATATATGTATAATCGTAAGGTACATAATAAAATAAATAAATAAATAAGAAAAGGAGAAAAATAGGAAAATATACCCAAAATAATAAAAATAACAAATATATGAATTAAATAATTATTAACTTATAAATATGTTAAGAAAAAGCGAAAATCAATAATTTATAAATTTTAAATTTAAATAATAATTTTTGTGATATTTTTGTATCACAATTTAAATTACGAGTCACAACGTCCAAAACAGACCTCGTTACAGGAAAATACGCTCGAAAACGATCAAAATAGACTATAAGTTCATAACGATCCGAGCTAAAACGAAAAAGTAACACGCGATTCAATAAAAAGCTCGAATCGACAGTTTCACGTAGCTAAGTAAAATAAACTTTATACATTATAACTCTAGTTAGTTTTAAATTCCCTATCTTACACATTTTCCTTATTCTCAAGTGATCTCGATATCGACATTGAGCTGCCCACCGACTATTACAATCCCTGAACTAGCCATGGCCGAGTGAGTTTTTCCTTATGATTCCATACTTGTTTGTGCTTGTAAGTAGTGAATCTAAATTATGATGTATAAATGAATGTGTATGGGGTTGGGTTATGCTTGTGCATGATAATTGTTGTGAATTGTGAATCTACTTTAAAGTTCAATAATATAATGTTTGATGCATAGTAGATTCAACAGATTGTTTGTTTGTGACTTGGAATGATCACTGATTAAATATGACATAACTTTTATTCGACTAGAAAAGTTAACTTGGATCATTCATAAATCATGCACTGCATAACTATTTCCGGGCAGTCACATTACACGGAGGTAACGAGAGGCCATACTTGGGTTGATTATTGAATGTTAGTGATTTCGTACGGTACACACGTACGATATGACCTTACCCTTGCCCGCGGGATGACTAGGCATTGGAGGCGCCAACCGCCTGGCTATAGGTCAAGTCCAGAGGCCTTCGTTTAGGGGTGAGTGAGGGTTGCGTGAACCTACTCACAATCATATGTAGAACTCGTTTTGATAAAGCTGGTAATGGATGTACCATTACATTTTAAATACGAAACGCGGAGTTTTGTTATGAAATAAGTTCTAATATGATACCCGGATCTGACTATACCGATGAATATTTAACCCTGACTTCGGAGGGCGTTAAATCTGAGTTACATGTAGTACCTAGTCACCTGCATGTATTTGTTTGGCATACTGCTTGTTCATGCATTCATTTGGTTGAACTTAACTGTGATATAACTTGATTGCTGTATGGTTGAGGGAAAATATCTCACTAAGCTAGTAAGCTTATACCCTTGTAGACTCCTTTTGCAGGCCGACTTATTCATGAAGTCATGCCGTTGTATGCCCGAGGTTAGCTTTCTCTACGAGATCAATGTGGGAGCTGTTTTGAGGACAGAGAGTACATTTGACTAAAATGTAGAGTTGAATATGTAATTTTTATATTAGTCTGACTTTAGACATGTTTCAAACTCTATATCTGTAAACTTTTATACACATAAATTATGTGATATGTTTTCTATATTATTATTTGTCATGAAATGCTATTGCTTAAGGTTGCGCACTCTTGGTAGTTAGTAGTAGTTGTAGCCTTGTGTTTCTTATAAAAGGGTCGTCGATTGTAAGGGAACTCAATCTATAATCCTTTGTATGGTATACGGCGACTGCCACGACTAGCCCCCTCAGATCGCGACAACTTCAATCCCTACATTCTGGACAAAGACAATCATAAAGAGCATTTTGAGGATTTGACCACAAATCCTAAACAACCTAGAGGAGATGATGGAAATCAAGCATTTGGACCCTTAACCTAATTAAGAGAATGAGGTCTGATGGACTTAGCTATTCAAGTACTCGATTATTGACCTGACTCCAACCCTTCCAACTTAACAGGGATCAAGAACCAATCACTCACTCCCGAGCCAAAGGGCTCTCTCACATTGCTCACCGAGTTGTCTAAAGAGAGTTAAACTCCGAGGAGCAGTGTTTTTCCCAATCCAATCTACTGAGCTACTTTGCTCTCCATACCATCTATGAAGCTACCGAGATAATTAGCCCATACTTAGAGCCGACCCCTCCCCGTACCCCAATCCAAGCTCTAAACCAAGAAAACAACCACCTCCAGAGTATCGAAGCGGAGCTGATAACTATGAAGGGCCGACCATCTGAAGCCGACCTGAATGCGAGTTGCCCCTGATCTATCCCCCTACCCAACCCTAGCCATCAAGGCACCAAAATTGCCAATGCCAAATAGATTTGATCAAAAGACTTCCCTTGTTCGGCTCACAACATTGTCAAGATCGTAGTATGAAAATGTGCAAACGTGCACGCAATGTCCTTTCTGACAACCTACTGTCCTTTTTGACATAAGACATTCACCATGCACAATTTCATGCTTTCCTGTACATTATTCTTCTTTTAGTTAGCAAATAGGAATTCTTTTGTCATTTTCTATAACATAGAATTTACCTTAATAAGGCACTATAAATAGACACATAATGTAATGGCCGCAACATCAACATATACAAAAGAATACATTGAACTTTAGTTCACCCTCTCTTAAGCTAAGTGTCCATTTTTTTCTTACTCTTGAGCTACTTTTATCTAGTCCATTTGAGCATAGATTAGTGGTGAGTGACTTCTGACCACACTTGTACGTCATAAAAAGTGCGACCTGAGCTCTTGTGAAGCGTTGGTGCATCATATCCATTGTTAGTGCATTGGAACCCTTGCTTAACCTTCGGCTATCATTTACTTTTTAGGCTTACCTGCAGCTTGGACCTACCCCCTTTGGTTGCACGTGATATTAGGTTTATGTGTTCATCCATGAGTTCGTATTATCTTAGTATTAGAGCTTAGCTACGTTCGAAGCTAGATTTTGATACCTTATTCTTTTAATAGTTTGTCACTGCTCTCGTGTGATAGTGATTCTATTGTTAGCTTTAAAGTTTAGTAGTGACAAGTGTTTTGTACTTTATCTTCCCCTGTTTTCGTTATGTAAAAATAGAATGTGGTTGACTGTTTCTTTGTTATGTAATTGTCATTGTGAAGTAATCAACAATGTCAAACTCAAGTGTTCAAGGAACTTTGAGAAACCAAGAAAGTGGTACTCGACATGGCCAAGGGCAAGAAGGAAGCTTCTCACCTCAGTCAGTAGGTGACCATTTAGATAGGCTTACCAATTTGGCAGCTAGTTTGGTGACTGTTATATAGAAGACAAACAACGAGCTAGAAATAACCCCCATTAAGGAATGTGAGCAATAACAAAGAGGTAATGGTCCATTTGGCCAAGCTAATACCTCAACTCGACTACCCTGGGCTGAAGGAGTTGGTAAGAATGCTAGACGTAGGTTAGCACTTGAAGAGATTGAGGAAGAAGTAGAAGGAGATGATGATGCAAAAGAGTATTATGAAGCTAAAGAAAGAAATGTGCGGACCCTTAGAGTCGAAGGACTCAAGATGCGTATCCCAAGTTTTTCTAGAAGTGGTGATGCCAAAGACTACTTAGATTGGGTAGACAAGATTGAAAAGCAGTTTGAATGCTACGAAGTTCTTGAAAATGCAAAGGTTAGGCTAGTTGTGTTGGAGTTCACTGGTTATGCCACCATGTGGTGGAAGAACTTGCAAGCCACCAGAAGAAGGGGAGGATAACAAGAGATTAGGATTTAGGATGATATGAAGAGAGTTATGTGGAGAAGGTTTGTACTGAGCTATTATTTGTAATATGCCTTTAAGAGATTGCAAGAATTAAGACAAAGAGCATCGAGTGTAGATGCTTACGCTAAAGAATTCTAGATGCTAATGATCTGATGTGAAGTGGTAAAACCCGAAGACCGAACTGTGTCTTGATTCATTAATGGATTGAAGTATGAGATTAAGGATGTCTTGGAAACCCTGGATATTAGAACACTTGATGATGCAATCCAAGTCGTCCAAAGGACAGAAAGGCACCGATCAAGAAGATTTAGACCCCCTGTTAGCCTTCCAAGAAGTAGTCGAACTGTTTCGAGTAGACCTATGTGAATAGAACTGAGTAATGTTGTTGAGACCCGACTCATTCTGACCACTTGAGTTGAGGAGAAGGAACCCTCGAGGAAGTTTGAAAAGGGCCAAAGTTCAGGGAAGAAGACAAGTGAGATCAAGTGTTTCAAATGCTAAGAATTTGGATATATGGCCGCTTAGTGTTCGAACATATGTCACTACGGGTCGAACTAACACAAAATACTTTTTTTTTTTAATATGTAGCGAACAATGGTAATCAAAGGCAAAGCATCGACCGTTGAGGTCGATAGTACTGATGAGGAAGTAGAGGAGTTAAAGGAAGATGGACAAACCGAGTTATCTAAGGAAGAAGTTATCTATAGTGAGGAAGGGAACTTCATGTCGACTGCTTTAGTGTTGAGGAGAACAATGAGTGTCAGTCATGTACCTGCTGACAAGTAAAGAGATAATCTCTTCCATATTGGGTATAAGGTTAATGAATCACTATGCGCTTATTGTTGACAGTGGGAGCTGCACCAATGTAGCCTCTGCATTTATGGTCCAGCAGCTAAAATTGCCGCCATGCCCCACCCGAAACCTTACAAGCTTCATTGGCTCAGTGATAAGAGAGCTCTACAAGTGAACAAACAAGTGTCTGTATTGATCTGTATAGGCAATTATCGAGATGAAGTGTTTTGTGATGTGCTGCCTATGAGTGCATCTCACCTTCTACTTAGACGATCATGAATGTTTGACCAAGCAATAATATATGACGACAGGAGGAACACATGTTTTATGGAGCATGAAGGGAGAAGGTTAAAATTAAGTCCTATAACTGCTGAGTAGGTAAAGATCATACAGTCCCAGATTAGCCAAACCCTAAAGAAGGAGGCTTTACTATTAACTAGAACCGAACTGAAGAGAGAAATATAGCTGGAGGGATTAACTTATTTGCTTGTCAAGAGGCTTCTGGAGATGAGACCCAAGGAGGAAGAGTTGTCGATCGAGGTAAAAACCCTACTTGAGGACTTTACCGACTTGTTTCCAAAGGAGCTACTAGAAGGTCAACCCCCAATCCGAGGTGTCAAGCATGCAATTGACCTGCAGCTAAGAGCTGCCCTGTCGAACAAGCCCACTTATAGGATAAACCCTAAAAAGGCTACCGAATTGCAAAGGCAAGTAAATGACCTTATGAAGAAAGGGTATGTGTGTGAGTCCCTGAGCCCTTGTGCTATGCCAACCTTGTTAGTGCTAAAGAAGGATGGTTCTTAGAGGATGTATATGAATAGCCGAGCCATCAATCGAATCACCATCACGTATAGATATCTCATACCCCAAGCTTAATAATATGCTAGACAAGTTAAGTAGAGCAAGAGCGTTTTCTAAGATCGATCTCAAATTTGGATACCATCAAATTTAAATGTGTGAAGGTAATGAGTGAAAGACTGTATTGAAAAAGTGACATGGTTCTTATAATGTTATATGGACTATCCAACGTGCCGAGCACATTTATGTGACTTATGAATCATGTGCTCCAAGAATTACTGGGAAGGTTTGTCGTAGTTTATTTTGATGAAATTCTAATATGCAGTCTCAACCTGGAGACTCACCGAGAGCATCTCCAACAAGTGCTTGCAAAACTCCGAGCTGAACGACTTTACGCCAATCTAAAGAAGTGCAACTTTTGCCATTCTGAGGTGATCTTCTTAGGTTTTGTTGTGAGTAGAGGTGGCATCTAAGTTGATGAAGAGAAGATAAGAGCGATCATAGAATAGTCTGAGTCGACCTGCTCTATCGATGTGAGAAGTTTCCACGGCTTGGCATTGTTATATAGTCGATTCATTAGGAACTTCAGTGTAATTGTAGCTTTACTTACCGAACTCTCAAAGAAGAATGTTGAATTTAGATAGGGTGAGAAAGAGAAGAGGAGTTTTGAGGATGTGAAGGAAAAGCTAACTACAGCCCCCATCTTAGCTTTATCGAGCTTCAATAAGGTATTTGAAGTAGAGTGTGATGCGTCCAAACTAGGCATAGGTGTTGTGCTAATGCAGGAAGGCCCACTTATTGCTAACTTTAGTGAGAAACTTCGAGGAGCCACACCCAACTACTCCATCTACGACAAGGAGTTTTACTCCTTAATCTAAGCCCTAACGTTGTGGTAATACTATTTACTACCCAAGGAATTGGTGATCTACACCGACCATGAATCCTTAAGATATCTAAAGAGCCAACCGAAGTTGTTATGAAGACAAGCCAAGCGGGTTGAGTTTATGGAGGGTTTTTCTTATGTCATAAAATATAAGAATGGAAACAACAATGTAGTGGCTGACACCCTATCAAGACAACATACCTTCTTGACCAAACTATAGATAAGGCTACTTGGTTTTTCAACCATCAAGAATTTGTATGCCGAGGACCTACACTTTGGTCCTATCTATGTCCGTTGTGAGGAAGGACGAATGTTAGACGACCATCATAAGGAGGACGGATACTTATTCAAGAAGAGGAGGCTATGTATCACGACTTGTTCTACACGAGAACTGCTAGTGCATGAGGTACATGGAGGGGGATTGACAGGGCACTCTGACCAATGCTGAACTTATGAGGTATTATCATCCAGGTTCTTTTAGCTTAGGATGAAGAGAGATGTCCAATCCATGCTGGAAAGATGTGGAAAGATGTGCGACCTGGCTAAAAGTAAAGAGTCGAGCCGAGTAAAGATATTACCAACCGTTGTCGATCCCATCCAAACCATGGTCCAAACTGAGTATGGACTTCATGTTGGGATTACCGGGGATGTCCCAAGGGAAGGACTCTATCATGATGGTTATAGATCAATTTAGTAAGATAGCATATCTCGTGCCCTGTTTCAAAACTAACGATGGTTTAACTATCTCTTTTCTTTTCTTTACGGCGTACCCTAAACCATAGTCTCAGCTCATCACCCAAAATTCATGAGTTACTTTTGGAGGACACTTTGGAGGTAACTAAGAACCGAGTTACTGTACAGCATGTCCTGCCATCTACAAATCGATAGGCAAACTGAAGTTGTCAACCAAATTGTATGGACTTTGTTACGGGTTGCTGTTAGATGAAACATGGCCGATTGGGACCTGCATCAGCTAATCATTGAATTTGCCTAAAATCAAACCACCCATAGCATCATAAGCATGTCTCCATTTGAAGTCACCTATGGGTTTAACCCCGAGCTCCTGTTAAACCAAATACCCCAACCAAGAACTGATGATGATGATTGGCTAACTATGGAAAGAGTCGAGACCATCAGAGCAATGTACCAAAATTTTATGGGGCAATTGAGTTGGGCTAAAGCTAAGCTTAAGAGGCGAAGCCAAGGATGGAGAAAGAAAGAATTTCACCCAGGTGAATTGTTCTGGATACATCTTAGCAAGGATCAGTTCCTAAACTTAAGGATGAGCAAGTTTTTTTCTTAGGCCAACTAACCATTCCAAGTGCTTGAAAAGATCAATCCTAATGCCTATAGGATTGAATTACCCGAAGGATATGGAGTCTCGAACTCCTTCAATACTGCTGATCTCCAACCTTATACTCTCGAGGATAAGCAACCTAAAACCGAACCAGATTTGATCCTAAATCTCAAATAACCTAGAGGGAATGATAAGAATCAAGGACCGATCACTCGTTCCCGAGCCAAAGGGCTCTCTCACATGGTTCGCTGAGCTATCTGAGAAGAGTTAAACTCCAAGGAGCAATGTTTTTCCCAGTCTGATTTACCTAGTTACTTTGTTCTTCACACTATCTATGAAGTTATCGAGGTTATTAGCCCATACTTGGAGCTGACCCCTCCCCATACCCCAGTCCAAGCACTAAACTAGGAAAACAGCCGCCTTTAGAGTACTGAGGCCAAGCTAATAATTGTGAAGGGCTAACTATCCGAAGCCAACCTGAATGCGAGCTGCCCTTGATTCATCCCCCTACCTAGCCTCAACCCTTAAGGCACCAAAACTGCTGATGCTAAACAGACTTGATCAGAGGACTACCCTCGCTCGGCTCACAACATTGTTAAGATCATAGAATAAAAACGCGCAAACATGAGCGCAATGTCCTTTCTAACAACCTACTATCCTTTCCGATAGAAGACCTTCACCGCGCATAATTTCACACTTTCCTGTACATTATTCTTCTTTTAGTTAACAAATAGGAATTCCTTTGTCATTTTCTATAACATAGAATTTGCCTTAACAAGGCACTATAAATAGACACATAATGTAACAGCTGCAAAATCAACATATACAGAAGAATACACTAAACTTGAGTTCACCCTCTCTTAAGCTAAGTATCATTTTTTTGCTTACTCTTGAACTACTCTTATCTAACCCATTTTAGCTTGGACTAGTAGTGAGTGACCTCCGGCCACACTTATATATCATATCAAGTGCGACCTAAGCTCATGTGAGGTGTTGGTATATCATATCCATCGTTGGTGTACCGGAACCTTTACTCAACCTTCGACTATCATTTACTTTTCAGGCCATCTCGTGGCTTGGACCCATCCCCCTTTGGTTACGCATGATATTGGGTTCGTGTGTTCATCCATGAGCCCGCATCATAACCTACAAAATAGTGCCCTTAAGGATGACCTCCAAGCTTCTTAACCTGTTTAAAGTGTTAAGTCTCGACTTATATGAAGAACCCAATCTGATGGAAGGTCTTCGACATGCTGACCTCATCATCACCTGTCAAAGTTCGTAGTTTGCAGGCATTCCCTCCACTTCAACAATGATACATGTCCTTCCTCCTACCCACAACAACTGACACTTGGCATGTTCTATTTTTAGTAGAATTATGGAATTTTCCTTCTTCGATTGTAATTTGATTTGTAAATTCTTCTTACAAATTTTAGTAAATTAGTTAGTATAAGTAACCTCAATAGAACTCAGTATAAATAATCTCTTTATATTTTTGTTGTAATAAAATTTTTAACTCATTAGTGAAAATTACCCATTTCATATTTGCTTCTCATCATTGAGAGTTTACTAAACCCAGCTCATAGCCCCTTAAGTAAGGTTGTGCTAGTGAGCAACTCATTATATCGAACTAGTGAGTCACATCTGGCGATATAGTGGTTCGCGAGTGCTTAAACAATGTGTTACATTTGCAAGCAACTTGTGAGGCTTGAAATTATTTTCTTTTTGCATTTTGATTCCATCTAAGCCCATAATGTTCCTTTGTCTAGTAGCTTTTTCTGGAAGTCCCATCTAAGCTACAATAAGCCCTCTTTAAAGGCACATCAAACAGCTATAGTTGTTTGACCATTGTGTTATGCATGATGGATGTAAGAACACTTATGCCCTTATCAAGGATAGAAGGAAGATTTTGTTGTAACCCATGACCCTTAATTAGGTGAGTGAAATACATAATCAACTCACTTAAGCTACCAAGAACAAGACCTTGGTGTTGTCCCATAAAGAATTATGATCTATTAAGAAGGTTGAAGAGCCTATGTATTTTATAATATGCAAATTATTAGAGCTTAGTGACTTAGACAATGTGCCAAAAGAGTTTAGGAGTTCAATTGACAAGTTATCCAACTTATTCCCTAAAGAGCTACTCGAGTAACTACATCCAGTTTTGGGATTAAGCATTGCATTAACTTATAGGTCGGCGCTGCCCTACCAAACCGTCTTGCATACATGATGAATCCGAAGCAGGCTACTAAGCTAAAGAAGCAAGTCGATAAGCTCATTGAGCATGGCTATGTAAGAGAGAGTATGAGCTTATGTACTATAACTACTCTACTTGCACTTAAGAAACATAATTTATAGCACATGTACATTGATAGCTGAGCCATTAATGGCATCATCGTAAAGTATGTATATCTAATACTGAAGCTAAATGACTTGTTGGATAATCTCCATAGCGCTCAAGTATTTTCTAAGATTGATCCAAGGAGTAGCTATTACTAAATCTATATGAGACTAGGAGATAAATAAAAGACAGCTTTCAAAACGCAACATGGTCTCTACGAATGGCCAATCATGCCTTTTCGGTTAACAAATTCCCCAAGCACATTTATGAGTTTCATGAACTATGTGATGAGGGCCCTAATCGGATGGTGTACAGTAATGTACTTTGATGATATCCTAATGTATAGTACTAATTTAGCGACCCACGTTAAACACCTTTGAGCTATCTTTGATATACTCTATGTTGGGAAACTATTTAGAAATTTGAAGAAGTGCACATTTTGTTAGTATGAACTTATCTTCTTATGATATGTAGTATCTAATTACAAAATCCAAGCTGATAAGGAAAAGATCTAAGCTGTCTTGGAGTAGCCAACCTCAAAGAGTGTTATTGAAGTTAAAAGTTTTCATGGACTTGCTTCCCTCTATAAATGGTTCATTAAGGATTTTAGCACCATAGCAACCCCTTTGATTGAGCTTACAAAGAAGGGAAACAGATTCTAATAGACTAAGTAAGCTGGGAAAACAAAGTTATTCGGTTTTTCCCTCATTACTAAGTAGTATGCTCAAGACCTTTAGTTCCTTCCTATCATTGAAAAGTGTAGGGAAGTATTAGTAGTTAGAGGATATTACATGAAGGATGGATACCTATTTAAAGACCAAAAATTGCGTGTTCCAAACTTTTCCACTTGCTAGCTATTGGTGTAAGAGGCTTATAGTGGAGGCTTGTTAGGACACTTTAGTGAAACTAAAACTGCCGACCTTCTTAAAGAGAATTTCTATTAGCTTAGTATGGCAAGGGATGTTTATAAGGTAGTCAATAGTTGTGAGATTTGCAACAGGACTAAGGGAAAAGGGAAAAGGGAACTACCTGGAGAATATAAGTCCCTACTTACGCCAACCTTACCTTGGACTAACCTTAGCATGGATTTTGTTCCAAGGTTGCCCCTAACATCTTAAGGACAGGATTTAGCCGTAGTAGTTGTGAACCATTTTAGTAAAATAGCACACTTCAAACCACACCACCAAACTAACAATGCTCTGTATATTGTTGATTTGTTTTTACAAAAGCAATCACACTACATGGAGTTTCTAAGTCCATCATCTTAAGTTAAGATATTAAGTTCTTGAGTTATTTTTATAAGGCAATGTAGATAAGTGATGGGTAGGCAAGTGTATCTAGTTAAGTTATAGTATAGTAAATGGATTGAGTTTGAGTATTGATCCTTTAAGGACTGCTTCTTACAATAATTGCAAATACTAGTAATTACCCTTTTCCTAATATTTAACCTAACAAACAAATTTAATTAATTAAAAACAACCAGTAAAATAAAATAAAGAATAAAGAATAAAATAACATATTTAGAAAATTTAATTAATTAATGATACCAAAACTAAATTATTCTAATGAAATAAAGAACAAATAACAAATAAAGTATAAGATAATTAAAATTAACTATGAACACGTAAACTTAATATTCAACTAGTGATCCCTCTATAATAACTATGTTAGTTATAGATCTCATTCTTATCTATTAGACTATAGAGGTGCCTAATATGAATTAACCAGATTCACGTCTTTAGTTAATTCCTAACCTTGAGATTGCTCTACTCAAATTGCTTCTACAATAAAGCATCTCAAGATTACATTAAGATCTTCGATCCTGCTATTAGATTGTCCTAATCTGAAGAAATTGAACACTTGATCGTTTAGTCTATTCAATTACTTCTAATTACACTTGTCTATTTACTATAGGATCTCGCGAACTTTACAACAAACTCAAACATCAAATTAATAATCCAAGTAAATACTAATTCAATGGCAATATGCATGGTGCAACTAGATTACAATAATAAGAAATCATAGATTGATAATAAGAAAAAATTAATTCAATAGCAAACTAGAGTTCACAATAATTAAATACTAAAACTAAATTAAAACATTAAGAAAAATAAATAGAGATATGAAATGTTGGAGTCTCTAATCTATAAATTTTCTATAAAATCTCCCCTATGATCTTTAATGTATGAGGCTTATATCTTATTTATAGTACAAAAAGAATCTTCGAATGTATGTTCAATGTATCTCTAATATATCTCCAATATGTCTTGAATGTCTTGAATATCTTCAATATTTCTTGAGATATTTCCTTACACATTTCTTTAATTCAGTTTATAAATTTGGTTCATATAATTATATAATGGAAGTATGGCGTCTTTAACTTCAAATCTTTCCAAAAATAAAAAATTTACAATTCATAGAATCACCATGCCCTAAGATCATGGCCATGGAGTTGGGGCACAATCTTGCATTTACTTTGAAATCTTCTAATTTCAATGGAAATTGATTACTAGGGCTCTACAATCAGGAATCAAAACCATGGTTTCCACCTATGGTTTTCTTTAGACCTTATTCCTTGAAATTTTTTTCGATCCAATTCCTTGATCAATAATTTTCTTTAAATGAGCTCCAAAACTTGATAAAACTCCTCAAAAATTCATCAAATACTTCCGAAGTCCTTGAAAATGAATTTTAAATAACTGAAGCTTTAAATTGCTATAAAATTAACTTAATTAATATATGAAATTGCAAAAAATGACCTTAAAATATGTATGCTAATTAAGTGTTATCAAATTCCCTACATTTAAGTTTTACTTATCTTCAAGTAAAATAATCAAAATATCAAAATAAAAGCATCTTAAGGACAAGATCATAAAAAATTTTCTTTAGAAGGTGCACTCTCAGATTAAGAAGTTTTGCAAAAAAAAATTCAGAATTACATTTTGTCCTTAACATAATATTGCCCTTAGAACACTTAAATAATGACACTTTAAGAATAATTGAATTTCAACAATCAAGCTTGATAATTTAAAGTTAGCCTTATCACTTAAACAAAAATTAAACTAGATTAAAAAAAATATTAACAAATTAAGAAAAAGTTATAGGAATTTCACTATTCTAACTCAAGAAGAGATAAATCCTCCCTTAACTAGTTTTATTATAAAAACTTAAGCCGAATGCACGTTATATCAACTCATCTTCTAATTGTCTCTATACTTCGTTCAATTTTCATTAAGAGGTTTTTTTTATTCAATTTAATTCCTTTACCAAAGCTTATTAGTATTGAAAAAGAACATCACTCTTTTGGTAAACCAAGGTCAATCTTTACTAATTTAGCCCTTTTATGTTTTTTTAGAACTGTCAATAGGAAAACACACCGCTCTTTTGAGGTATTAGGGCTAATCATTGGCAATTTTTAATTTAACTTCCTTTTTGCAATTGGAAGCGGGAAAGAATCTTGGTCTCTCTTGCTCTTTTGAGGGACCTTGAGAGACCAAGATTGATCCTTACAAATTTTTAGCAATTCTTTTCTTATTTCATTTCTACCTTCGATTACACTGATTTTTCTAAAGACTTTCAAAGGACAAGTCTCCTTTATTCATCTAATCATTTTTTTTTTTAAAAAAAGATAGATAGATAACTATTCTCTAAAATTAAGCTTACAAATAAACATAACCAGTACTTAACCCATCATACCTATTCTAATCTTAAATTTAATTCTAAGCTTAAGTAACAGGGAACTCTAAATCATAGGGATTTAATTATTCAAATTCAACAAAGTGTACCAAAATCATAATGGATTATGGGCAAATTCAACAAAGAACTTACTTGCCTATATATATAAGTGTGTAAATTTCTAAAATTTATATTTCAAAATTCAAAAGTTTAAGTATTTATATTTCAATTAATTAATTAACATATATATCCTATCTTTTTTTTTTCCTATACTTAAGTTATATATTGTCCTCAATGTACAAAATATAGTAATAACAAAACACAATTTAAGAGGGAAAAATAAAAGAGAAAGGATAAGGGAATTGAAATTTACTTGGTTTAAACTTTAATACCAAATTTTGAAGTTGCCATGCCACAAAATTCCTTTTCAAACTTAAATCTATATAAGCTATGTAAAACAAAAGAAAAACACTAAACAACGAAAATTAAAAGTAATAAAAATAAAATTAAAAACCTAAAACTAAAACTGCTCCACTTACAAGCCAAATATATATATATATATATATATATATTAGAAAGTAGAATAAAATTAACAAGACTATATATTTTGCTATATGTAAAATATATCAAAAACAAAGAAAACTAAGTTAGTAAATAAATCATTACAGCGCATCTCATAATTTCTCTCTATGTCTTATATCTTGACTTGCTTCCTAAAACATAGGAAAAACACGAGTTTATAACTTATGAACATCTTCTACTCGCACTTAATTTGTGACGATGCATAAGACAATGTATAAATGTAAAGAGTAGGGATGGACTCAGGATGATATGATTGGGAGGGCTAAATTTATCTTAATTAAATCAATATTAAAATCATCAATAGAAAAATGTCTTATTATTATCGTCATAATATTGCATCTTATATATGTTATAGGATTTTGTTAATGATTTGTAAAACTTAATAAGATAGAAAAATTCTTTTTAAAAATGATTAACAATGATAGATACATTTCATAAGAAGTTAAAAGAATAAATTTTTGACCTTTTTATTATGCATATAGACTAAATAAAATTTAACTATTAATTTATGAAAAAATTACATCAATATATAAAAACTTATGTAAGTTTTTCTTTTAGCAAAAATAGATCAAAAATGACATTTGAGTAGGAAATTACTAGTACAATAGAAAAAGCATTTAGAAATATCATGACCAAACTTTCCACGGTTACTACACAGTAAGACATTCTTCCTTTTAAAACAACATTTCATTTTATACGTCATCATCTAGTTCTTCATGGATATATAACACATGATTCTTAACACTAGTTTTATTACTTGAAATATTCTGAAATAGTCATATATCCCTGTTTTTGTTTCTAACAACTTGACAAAAGACACTATCATTTCTTAATACTTTCTACAATGGTATATTGAATACATTGAGTTATCATCTTTTGGGTCATTCACTTCTAAGCATAGGAGGTAAAGATATATCCATGATCTTGACAATTATAACATGCCTTACTCTTCATTAGGCACTATTGAATCCTATGTTATCCTTTCTTCTCATAAATGAAACTCTTATTTTGCAATTGCATGCAATTCTTTAGGTAATGTCGTCCATACTTCTAACATTTTACTTCAGCTATCTCTTTCATTTCTAGCTTAATTTTAGATGACATCGATTTTCCAATTAGCCTCTTTCTTTTTCCATTTTAATCATATTCGTTTTGAAATTCTTTTCTGAATACATTGTAGGTGATAGGAGGGGATAAGATCCTTCCTTTAAGGTTCTACTAGAATCTGGCATCATCTTTTAACATAAAAGTCCTACATGTTAGTTTTAGGTCTTCATGAATTTCATAAGCTTCAAATAATAGCTCCATTCAGGTAAACCAATATTTTACTTCCAATGGGTTATTCTTCTTGCCTATAAAGAAATTATTTACTTTGACAAAATCGAGAAATGTCTTCTTTTGCAACTCCGATTCCCTAGGGTTGTTCTCTGAATGACTTAGATTACTTTAGTCTCTTAAGGTTAGACGTGTGTCGTGATCCTTTTTACCATCTATAATCCTACCAAGGAAATATTTACCCACATCAATATTACTTAATAACCTATGTACTCAGATCTTTAATCATCACTTTTAAATACTATCGTACGAATCATCACTTTCACTTTTTTAATTATTTCAATTCTTTCATCAAAAATAGACTTCCTAATTCACAAATTCTCAAACTCACTTTCATCAAACATCTTATTCAATCATCCTTACATCATAATAATTTTTCATTTTCTAGATATAATCGCCTTTCGGTCACCATTTGATTCTTACATATCATGTTCAATCCTACTTTCCTTCTTATTGTATTATGTTTAAAATCTATGTGATATCATTCACAATTCATTCATTATAATTTATTCAATCAACAATTCGAATTCATAATTCTACTATCACAATATTTCTCTAAATTCGTACTTATACAATTTGATTTCTCCAATTGAATTGTTATTACCATTTTCGAGGATTAAAATCTCTAACCCATCAGTCAACTATTATCTTAAGGCCTATCTATTATATTAAGCTTACTTCAATCATATATCTTACACATAAATGTTGTGCATTATTCCTTAAGATCTCAGTCAGTCAACCTCTTTATATTACGATCATCCAACATAATAGGAAAAATTCACTTCCTGTTAATGTCACTTCACATTTCAAACTCATCAAGCTATTTAATCACCGAATTGAATTTACAATCAACTACTGTAACATTGTTTTTAAATTTCTCTTTTGCTATGAAATTCCTAATTTTAAACATTATTGGAACCACTAAAACTGGTAAACCTCTAATCAATACATTTTGAGCTTTTAACATGAACTTAAGGTATCCTTGCACTCCTGATCCTCGAAACAAATATTTCTTCTCAATTTAACACGATCAAGGATATCTCCTTTTGTTCCCTTTCAAACACTTGTTCCTTACATCTTTGGTTTAATACTTCTAACTTACAATCGTAAGCTTTCTAAGAGTAATAACACCAACTTCATCTAAGTTAGGGAGAAGCTCAACAGTTAGCAGGTAAATGTACATATAACATAGACATAAGACATATAATTAATACTAAATATGGTATATGATCTAAAAATCTAAGTCTTTTAATTGTTTACTCCTAATTTTACCCAGGTTCTACCCCATCTCACTATTTAATAGGTTTCTCCTATCTTTGACAATCTATTACTTATATCGTGACTTTATAGAGGGCTTAGTAGGACTGTTTAGAATTTTCATATCATGTATGCATCTATGATACAAAAATTACCTTATAAGTCAAAGATTGTAAGACTCTAAATAATTAATCACTAAAGTTTCCAATTTTAAACTTATTAACTCATTGTAAAATATAAATAACTATGGATATCCAATATTCCACAGTTTTTTAGAACTGCAGAAAATTGGTATCCCTTACCAAATGATAAGATCAAGTAGTATAGATTTAAAATTTAAATTTACTAAAGTTACAAATTCTAAGTATAAAATTAATAAATTCAGGTAATATTTCAAACGAGTTATACAGTCTATCTTCAGATTCTAACTTCTAAGCATCTCAATGCTTGTACTCATTACTTAGCTCTTAACTCATGCCTGATTATTTATCATCCTCCAAGAGAAAATTATTGGGAGTAAGATACATACAAGTAGTATGCCAAACAATATATACAGTTGACCAGTGTTGCATACAATATTGGATTTAACGCCTTTCAAAGTAAGGGTTGGAAATTTATCGGCACTAATCACAACAAGTTCTAGCATTTAGGTTTTAAGCCATAAATTTTAATTCCATATTTCACAAAATACATTTTCATTTCAAAGAAATGTAGCAGTACAAAAGATCCTAAGTCTAGTAGTAAGGTGGCCTTCATAATCCATACTTATATCTTATAGTGGTGGTCTCTAGACTCGATCTCTAGCCACCTACGATTAGCGTCTCTAGTGTCAAGTAAACCCGTGAGCTAAATGTAAGGTCTTGTTGTACCGGTGCTCTTGCACTGTACTAATCAAATAATGTAAAAATTTTATCCTTATAAGGCCTTTCATTACCATCTACATGAGGTGATGGCCGGAACATTACATGCAACGTTCATGCTTATGTATGATCCATTTAATTTAAGCTCAGTTGAAAATGATCAAGTCAATTTATTAGGTGATCAACCAATATCAATAAACTATACAAATCATGTAAAGATCAATCATATAATCAATTCTTTAATTACTATAATTAAATAAAATTTCACAACAAGTAAGTAATATTCAATCACATGCATATTCTGGAACCCCAAACATCAATTTATTAATATATAAAATTTAGGTGCACTAACTACAAGTACAAAACAAGTATAGAGTAATTAGGAGTACTCACCTGACTAAGGTCGATATGGATCTTAGCAATCAATAAGCAACTTGCCTTCCTGATCAATATCTCTTGATAAATAAAAAGAAGAGAAATCTAATAGTATCTAAATGTAATGCTAGACGGCCTAATTAACTTACTATCTATCTTATGATTCCCATTTTCATTTAAATTTTAAATCATGTATAACTTTTTCTTTTTATCTTTTATCTTTATATTTTTATAGTAAATTCTTATTGAGTTCAAGTGTGCTTCTTTAGTGATAAAGTTTGATTAAAAATTTGCCATCTCATTTCACACTACTTAAGTTATTTGTTATGATGATTAAGAAATATTATTTTATCATATAAGTAATAATATGCAACTTAATAAATATTATACGTTCGGATTTTCTTACTTTTCATAAGTTTTATATTATTATATTGTTATATCACAATTTGATTGTAATTCCTACATATAGCGGGATGAATAATAGTATGCTGAAATAAGTTAAATAAAGTAATAAGACTAAGTGGAAATATTGAAACCGTATATATAAATAACTAATAACTTTAGCTCTGTTATATTTTAGTGTTATTTTAGATTATATTATGTATTTTAACCGTTTAAGGAACTTTGTGTCTTATAATTATGTCTTATCTATATTTTATAGTATGTGTTTATTAATTTTCTTTCATGAAAAGTATATATGTACACTTGTAATTTTTTGTATTTGGGTAGCTCTTTATTTGGTTGGTGTTTAAAATCCTATCACTTGAATATTATATTAATTCATTTATATCTCTTGTTTTTTTCTAAATCTTAAATCGTATATAACTTTTTCATTTTAACTCCGACACTTATGAATTTATAGTTAATTTTTATTATTTTCGGATGTATGTTCAAGTAATAAAGTATGTTTTGGATGTTAAAACCCACTTTTTTTTTATATGGGCCTAAATTGTTATGAATTTGATTAGTTTGACCTGAAAAATTTTATTTATTGATTTTGAGCTTTTCCATATTGTTTTATAATTTAATTAATTTCTAAATTTTATATTTTCATAATATTTTATTTTTAAGTCCAATTATGTATATTTCATTATTTCTTCAGATTTAATTAATTATTGAAAATTTTCCTAATTAATTAATTATTATTATTTTCTAATTATTTAAATTTTTTTATTTAATTAATTATTCTAAGTATATTGCTGACATAGCATATTTCTATTTGTCCACGTGGCAATTTGAAAAATTTTCCTTTATTTTTTATATTTCTAAATTTTTTATTATTATGTATATTATATGTTATCATAATTAATTAATTAATGTTTTATAGGCCTTAATTATTCTTTATGGGTTTAAGCCCAACCCATATTCATATATATATATATGTATGCATATATATACTTATTATGCTATGCTAAATAAATATATCATATGCATATACATATGTACATGTATGTTCCTAGTTATTTTATTATACTTAATATATTATTATATATGTACTTATATACATACATGTAGGTATGCTTATATCATACTAACATAATACATATATACTTGTATTTATATTTCTAGTAAGATTGAATATATGTATTTTAATGATTATTTTGATTTTGAATAATTCATTTTGATTAGTTTCTTCTGAAATATATGTCATATAGATAAAATCTTTCTTCTAAGATATTATATGCTCAAAATATATATTCTAGAAATTTTAAGTATTTTCTAAATAACATAAAAATTCTACAAAATCATTTCCATAATTATCTTTGACTCTTTTAGACATTAGAAATAACGAACTCTTGATTTTTTTTATGATAATATTTTTAAATTATACATAATAAAAGTAACGAATTAACAAAGATAAGTTTGATAAACAAGTAATAAAAACTTACAATATTATTAAGAGAATCCTTTGATACAAAGTAGAAAAATAATGAGAAAGGAAAGGTTACACTAGAATCTAAAAATACATAATAGGAAAACACTTGGAATATTATAAGAGGGATTTTTTTATAACTTTTTTTCTCAGATGATTTCTCTCACCTACTTCTGTCTCTACTTATACAAGTATGTAAGCGCTTACATTTTATTTTAAATTATTATACTGCCTTCTTTTATCTTGAATAGTTGTTTGTTGGCCATTTTGATGAATAGTTGATATGATGTATTGTTTTCATTAAATAATTGATGTCCTTTGAACTCTTTTGTCAAAAAGTAAATAATGAATGATGGCTTCTTTTCCTTCTTTTGAGTATTTTGTCTACCATAGTAAAGAATATTTAATGGTAACCTTTTAATTTGAATATTTCTTTTGTTGTGATTTTGGAAAGTCAAAAGTTGCATAGTGTTTTATCTTGTCTTCATTTGACATGAATTGACTGCTAATGTTTATTATTGATGTCCTACTTTTCAAATAGTGATTAGTGGCTCCTTTTATCTTTTTTTGAACATGTTCTCCGAGTTTGAATGCTTCTTTTAGTGCCTTTAGTCTCCATGCATTTGTCCTGTTGAACAAAATATCCTAAAATTTTCCAATATTGAACATATATATTTTTTATTGAACAAATCACACAATACACTCGTCACATATTAAAGAAAATTTATTATTGAACAATTTAATCATATTGAGAAAGATTAATTCTATAACAATCATCCTCATTTTGATTAGGATGATCGCTATCAAAATTATTCTCCTCTGATAATCTTGAAGCAATTTAAAATATTTTTCTTTTGTATTCATAAGAATCTGAAATGCCTACTAGATCAATTTGAATTTGAATTTTTTCTTGTAAAAATTTGCTTGTATGAGTAATACCTTTTTTGTTTTGATCAAAATATGCTTAAATAGTTTTTGCATCTGCCATATTGATATTAAACTTTTCCCACTACTTAACCTGTAGGTTCTTGAAATGTAAGGTTGACCTATTCTTCTTCGCTAATAATGTAAGTCCACATTGCTATCCATCCAATATTGAATTTTGTTGCAAAATGGATTGATCAATATACTTGTAATATATCTTTATTCCTTAAATATTTCTGTTGGGAGAATTTTTCTCTGATGAACCAAAATATTTGAATCAATTTGCAAACCATGCTGGAAAGTTTTTGAGTAGTCTTGAATTGAATGAATCATGAATAGGAATAATTTTTGACATAAAATATATTTTCCCAAGCTTCAATATAGTCATAATAATCATATCTTAGTGAATCAAATAATTGAGAAAACATTTTCGTATTTCAGGAAGATAATCTCCATTACTTCAAATGAATAGCCTTTTTTATCTTGCATTTTCAATAAATAATATCCTTATCTTCATTTTAATGGAACAATTCAATAATATCAATATCTGCTAAAACAAACTCATAGAATTTTCTATTTTTCTTTGGATGAGTTAGTTGAAAATGAAAGTTTTTTGGAAAGTATTTTTGAACAATTTCAAGGGAGATTTTTCATAAAATCCTTTTGATATTTTTGGTTCTATTGGAAATAGTATTTTAGTATTTTTCTTTTGAAAATAACCTTTGTTTTGAATATGAATTGGTTTGGCTTAATAACTAGGATTGAGAATTTGAAAACGATTTTGAGTAGGAAAATCTACTAAAAATGATGATGATGATGATATGATAGCTTTTGCATAAGTGGAAGGAATGGGTGGTATTTAACTAGATTTTGATGGAGTTAAAAGAGATAATTTGAGTGCATAACCAGCTTTTATGTTGGGTTTTGACATTTTTACCTTGAAGAAAATTTCTAGACAGGAAATCTAGAAGCGAATTGGATTCTTCTTTAATAAATTTTATATCAAAACCAAAAGCAAATAAAATCTTGTCATCTTGCAAAAATTTGTTTTGAAAGTAAATTTTTAACATCTTTGAATAAAATTTCTTTTACAAATATGCAATTGACTCTTATAAAAAAAATTTTCCTAAAAAGATTATCTTGAAATTTAGAAATACAAAGAATAATAGACAAAATTTCTTTTTTGACTATTGAATAATTTATTTGAGCATTTTGCCATATACTTGACTAATAACTTACTATTTATTCTTGATCGTTAATTAATTGTTTTAATATTTCATCGTATCATATATTTGAAGCATCAATTTTCACTATTAACTTTGAGTTTGGATTGATAACACTTATACAAGGTAAATGTTTTACTTTTTTCTTAATTTCTTAAACGACTTTAGTCATTTCATTATTCCACATAGAGGTTTCGTCTTTAGTCTTTGAAATAATGGCTTATATTTAATTCTTAAGTTTTGAATAAAGTCAGATATATAATTGAGACAACCTAAAAATCTTTGAAGTTGCTTTTTGTCATTTATTTCATCAGGAAATTTTTGAGCAAATTCAATTAATCTATCTATTAGTTTTATGGTACCTTGATTTATATCATGTTCTAAGAATGTTATTTTCATTTAAAATAATTTGATCTTTTTAGTTTATACTACCAAACCATTTCTTTTAATAATGTTAAAAAAGATATTTAAATGTTTAAAATGTTCGTCTATATTTTTTGAGAATATTAGAACATCATCAATATATACTATTGAAAAATTTATATATCAAGTAGAAATTTCATTCATGATATTTTGAAATTCTGAAGGAGTATTTTTTAAACTAAATGACATTACATTTCACTTGTAACGTCTGAATGAAACTGTAAATGCAGTTTTATATCTTTCAGATTCATCTATTTGATTTGCTAAAACCTTGATTTCATATCAAATTTTGGGAAAATTTTTGTTTCTAACAACCTATTGAGTATTGTTGATAACTCTGATTTTAAACATATTTCATAAGGTGATTTTATAGTATTTTCCTCACATTTTTTGTTTTCTTTAAAGAAATTGATACTTAATTGAGTAAAATTTTGATTTTTAGGTTTGAACGCATTTTAGGATTGAAAACGAAGAAAAGGAATCAAATTTCACTCAATTCGGAGTTCAAACGAAGAAGTTATGAAGTTACACAGTCCATGCAGAAAAAATTGGCGAGGGGCAGAAAGTTACACGACCTGGGGACACGGTCATGTCCCAAGTCGTGTCTAGTAAAGAAAACGAAAACCTTTTGATACACTATAAAAGGACATATTAAGGTTTCACAAAAAATAAGAGACATTAGAGAAGACAAGAGACTTGAGGAGAAGGAGAAGGAGAAGGAGAAGGAGAAGGCGAGAACAACACCGACTTCAAGATCGGAGAGATTTTTCATCAATCAAAGGGGTTTTCCATGTTTTATTTTACATTTTTTATGGAACTCGTTTTTAGATTCAGTATGATAGCTTAGAATTCGTGTATTTAGGATTATGGAACCTAGGGTTTCATGTGATTCTTGGATTGATTTAGAATTTTCAATAAAGTTTCTATCTTTGCTTGATTCAATTATGTCGTTTAATTGTCGATTGATATTTCTAGAATATCAATATATGATATTATGCATGTTGATTGAGAAATTGCATGTATAATTAGATCTTTATATAATTGGAGAGAATTACATGTATACTTAGAGATAAAATATATGTTTCTTCCGGAAAATTAATTATTGGTATGGGAATTCATTATACATTAATGAGATTCTAAATTATATTACTAAGTGAAGAGATTCCGGTAAATAATTTAGGATTAGGGTTAATATGCTTGAGAAAGGTATTAATTTTAGTTGTCAATCCCTCCAGTTAAGAATAATAGAAACTGAATTGAATATATTTTAAGCGATCACATGATTAACTCTAGGGGAAATAATTCCTAAATACGTTATTACTTTCTTGAAGTCGTTTTTAATTTTATCGCTTTTTCAATTGCTTAATCAAGTCTTATAAATAAGCTAGTTTGTTAATTTTAGTATTTTTAATTAATTCAAACTTTCATAATTTTCCGGTTAGATAATAAAGCTAAGGTTAATATTAGTACTCGAAGTCTCTGAGGGATCGACTCGGACTCATATCCGCTATATTAAAACTGATAGGTGCACTTGCCTGATATCAACTGTCTATAGAGTTTTATAATTGATAATTAATCTAGGAGCATCTTGCTCTATTTCAACTTGATTTTGAACATAAAAAGCGAAGCATGACCATAGAGACCTAGACTTTCTAATTAACATTTTATCTAGAAGATCTTGAATTTTTTTTTTTTTTTTACAAAACTCTAATAATTCATTATTCATTTGAATTAACCTAGCCTTAATAGGAATTTTTTCTTCTTTAAAACCTTCAATATATAGTAGTTTGACTATATACTTTTTTCCTTGACTAAAAAGCATTTTGGAACATTTGAACAATTTTCTTTTTTTTTTAAATTTTCTTGTAAATTTCTTATTTTTTCTTTAGTTTCTAGTTTTTCTAATTAATTTGAAATTTTCTTTTCTTCTAACTCCTCTTTGAGAAAATTAATTTGTTTTAACTTTTTCTCTATTTGACCAATCATATTATCTTTTAATAAATTAACTTCTTTTTCTTTCATTAGACTAATGAATTTAAACACTACTTCTTTATTCTTAACTTGAGTTTTTAAACCTTGAGCAATTATTTGGAATGGATATAGCGTAGTAAGAAACAGAGTACCTAAAATCATTACATTATTTATATTTTTTACTAAAATAAAGGATGTTTTAAAATTAATTTCATCTTAAATAATTTTAGCTATGGGAATTTTATAATTAACAACTAGCCTTAAACCACTAGTTGAAACTAATCTTTCTGAATTTTTTTCTTAAAATTTCATAGGAATTAATCTTTCTTGAATATAGTTTTAATCAGCACCGAAATCTAAATGAGCAATTACTTCTATTTTGAAATTATTTTGAATAGATAACAATACTTTAGCATACATTTTTTGAATATTTATCCTATTAATTAAATTAGCATATTCTTTGCTTTCTTTTATTGATTCTAGAATTTCTTTTTCTTCTTCTTCTTTTTCTAGTTCTGAACTCTCATTTTTATATCTTTCAACCTTTTCTTCTTGATTATTATATTTTATTTTTAATTCATCGATTTCTCCTTTTATTTTATCGATTTCCTTTTGAAGAGTGTTTACAGTTATTAGACATTTTTCTTTTAAAAATCTATTATAAATTTATTCTGAAGAATAGATTTCTTCAGTATTGGAATTATCTCTTTTGTTCATTAATATTTCTTTAATTTTAAGTAAATATTCTCTTTGTTTTTCTGGATTTTTAATTTGATAAGCTACTTCTAAAAGAATTTTTTTTTTCTATCGGTAATAACATTTAGTTGTTTATATAAACAAATATCTTCTTAACAATATTCCGAACCAGATTCTTCTATAGTAGTATCGGAATTATTTTTTTAATTTTTAACACAATCAGAATTTTTATAACTTTAATCACTATCTTCTGTACTTTCTTCATTGATAATTTTGAATAATTCTTTTTTAACTTTAACTTCTAAATCTAATTTATTAATCTTTTTATTTTTTGAACATTTTGGTGCTATATGTGCTTTTATTCCACACTTATAGCATTTAACTTCTTTTTTTGAATGATTTTCTTTTAGATCTATATTTCTTATACCTCCTATAATCTTTTTTCTCATATGATTTATTGAATTTATGTTTTTTATAATTCCTTTTTACTTTTGAAGATGGAGCTTGAATCTTTTTGAAACCATATTGATAACAAAATCTCCTAATTCCCTTCTAAGACTTCATTTTTCTTTTTGAATCTTTGACTTAAGCTTTAAATCATTGCATAAACTTAATCTTGCATAAACCATTTCACCGAAAGTAATACTTGAATAATCTAAAATAAGATTATAGTTTTGATAAATTCTTTCTCTCACTTTATTTGCAAATAGTTTTGGAAGATCGAATATAAACCGTTCTTTCCAGAAACTATTGTTAAAATCTTCTCTTGAAAATACTTTAGCGAAGAGAATGTCTTTACACCATCTAAAATTATTAAGAGTTTGACACCTAAGATTTTGAAGAATTTTACTATTTCTTTCTCTAAGTTAAATAAGATTTCTAGTAAAATGTTTAGTTATAGCATATATTAATGTAGGAATACTATCTTCTGTTTGATATAAAACATGATCTCTTATTACTTCTTTCTTTACATGTAAAATAAATTGGCATTGGTGATCATTAAGATAATTTTTCCATTAACCTTTGAGTATACCAGTAAATCTTATTACTAAAACTTTTGCAATCTTTTAATCAGTGTTTCCATATTGTTTATAAGAGTTTAACGCTATTGTCATTTAGTTTAAAATATCTAAAATTTGATGTTCAGTTTAACTATTTATATTTTACTCATATATTCCTTAACTAGAAAATTTGCTTAGATCTATATAGGGTTTTTCTTCATATATAGTGTTTTGAATACCATCACCTTTGATTTGAAGTGACTCTTATTTTTTGTTTTATTTTATTAATGCCTAACTTTTGAGAAAATGACTTGTCAAATCTTTGATGTCTTCATCAATTGTATTGATATTTTCTTTTCTTCTTAATTCTAATTTAATTAATTTGTTTGAAATTTCTTCTAACAAATTGTCACTTTTGCTAAAATTTTGAATTACTTAAAATTTTGAATATTTGGAATAAATCTTGGTGGATAAATAGGTTTTACAATCATAGATTTTGATAAACTTGATTCTTTTTTTGAATTTATTAATAGAGTATTTTCCTTATTGGGTCTTTCTACTAACATGTTTTCTATCTTATCAATTTATTGACCAATTTTATGTAGAATCGATTTCAAAAGGTTCCTTTACACTTATTGTATTTAACTCATTGATTTGAGAATAAGTAAGAGAATTTGGTTGAGGTTAATAAATTGGATCTGGAATAAGTGGTTGAAAATCTACACCTTTTAGTCTTATTGACCAAGTTAGGGTTTCTGACTGAGTATTATCTCTTTCATTGTCTTCTTTGGGTGTTTAATCATCTTAACTAGTTATTGAAAAAGAAATGTTCGTCTTATTGAAATAATCTTCTATGTTTAGAGCTGTTGGCCTTAGTTATCCTAGGAAATTGAATTCTAATGTTACTATTATCAAATCTTTAAGCAAGAGTGGGTTTAGTTTGATAAATACCTAGTCTTGCTGGAAGGATTTCTTCTAAAGTTTATCCTCTCGCAATTAAACTTCATTCTAACTTAATGACTTTGGAGTAAACACTAAAGATTTTACAGTATTTGCTTCTAAAAGAATAGTTTATCCTTTAGGAGATAACCTTTTAGCTTTTGAATTAATTTGAGAACTTATAACTTTATAGTAAATTCTAAAGATAAGTGCCCTAACTTTAGTTCCTTTTATAAAATTATGATTTTGAATCATCTAAACCTATTAAAAAAAATGAGGAAAACATTGAGTATACCAAGGTTCTTTATGAAGATTAGTTTGAAATAATGACAAAGTGGTTTCATTAAAATCTGTATTTTTAGCATCTTTTAACCAAACTAAAATAGGATGATTTATGCCTTTTCTATAAAAAGGTTTAATTGAAATTTGAATAAGTCTAATATGTAAATATTTATACTTTTATTTGTGTTTTTAAATAAATACTTTTGTAAGTAATTTGATAGTTTCACGTTTTCCTAATAATAGTTTTTTCAACTGTTTTGATCACATAATCATGTTTTATATTGAAACTTCCGATTTCATAAATCTCTTTAGGTTTTTCTTAATAAATTGACCAATTATATAAACTTTGTTTAATTTGAGAAATCTTAATTTTGGAAGAGTTATAAATATTTTAGTTTGAATCACTAGATCTTACGTCTATAGAAGAAAAGTTTTGTCTAAATCTTTAACTGGAAGAAGAGGAAGATCTTCTTAATAAATTCATTTTTATTTAACAAAGACTTAATATTTTGCAAAGCAAATTTGTATTAATCTATTCACTTGCAGGAATATACTACTGACCAACGATCTTACTGCTTCTCTTAAGACTTACTGTCAGGACCACAGTTCTAGCTTACTAACTTAAGAAAGAGAATTACTACAAACTACTAAATAAGATATTTAATCTTCATAAACTCAAATAAAATTTATTAATCCTATCTCCTTCTCCCCTTGAAAAATTTTTAGAGGTCTAGCTTTGATACCAATCTGTAGCAAAATCCTAAGTGGTGGATAGGATCGAATATATACATTTTAATGATTATTTTGATTTTGATTTTAAAATTGACAATATCTTTGAATTTGAAAATTCCTTTGTTTTATTCTTCTAATTCTACTTCCTAATGATGCAATTTAAGCATCATCTAATTCATGTAAATTTTATCTAAAGACAATGATTAATAATGAATAAAATCTATCTCTAATTGTAAATTTTTCAATGAAAATATTTTTTTTCCTTCTTCTCGAATATTTCTTCTTAATGCTTGAATATTTCTATGTTGTTCTATTACTAAATATAAAATATATTTAATGACAGGTCTTATATTTTCTAAAGTTAAACTTTATATAGAATTGATAAATTCATTCATTTTGAGACATTATTTTAACAACAAACTCTTGATATTTTTCCATGATAATGTTTTTCTAATCTCTTGCTAACAAGTAATCTTTTTTGTTTTCTTCAACTAAGTCTTGATAATATTTCAAACATGTTTTTAAATATTTATCTTGAGCTTCTTCTTTATTGAGATTTTCTATAATATTTATAAATAATCAATTTGATATTGTATGCACTTTTTTTTATCTTACAGCTTACAATTTGATTTTTGTAATAGTTGATATAATTTTTTAAATTGTACATAATAAAAGTAAAAATAACAGTAATGAAATAGTAAAGATAATTTTCATAAACAAGTAATAAAAACTTACAATATTATTGAGAAAGTCCTTTAATACAAGGTAGGAAGATGATGAGAAAGGAAATATTACATTGGAATTGAAAAATACATATTAGAAAAACACTTAGAATATTATAGGAGGGATTTTTTTATAGTTTTTTTCCTCGAATGATTTCCCTTGCCTACTTCTATCTCTATTTATCTAAGGTAAGCGCTTATGTTTTATTTTAATTATTGTACTATTTTCTTTTATCTTAAACATTTACTTATTGGCTATTTTGATGAACAATTGATATTGTGTACTGTTTTTATTGAATAATTTATGTCTTTTGAATAGTGATTACTTTTGTCTTGTTCTTTAAAAGTAGTTGAATAGTTATTTGTCTATCATGAAAGTCTTCAGTTGCCAACTTTGTCAAAAAGGTGAACGGTAATTTGTCGTCCTTTGAACTTTTTGTCAAAAAGTAAACAATGAATGACCGCTTTTTTTTTTCTTCTTTTGAGTACTTAGTCTGCCATAGTAAAGAATAGTTGATAGTGACCATTTAATTTGAATATTTCTTTTGTTGTGACTTGGAGCAATTCTTGTACCTAACTCCTTTTGATCAAAATATCTTAAAATTTTTTAATATTAAACAAATATGTTTTTGATTAAACAAATCGCACAATACACTCATCACATATTGAATAAAATTAATTATTTAGCCATTTAATCATATTAAGAAAAATTAATTCCATAATAATCATCTTCATTTTAATTAGGATATTACTATTAGAACTATCTTCCTTTGATAATCTTGAAGTGATTTAAAATATATATTTTTTGTGTATATAGAGGGATCTAAAGTCCTTATCAGATCAACTTGAACTTGACTTTTTTTCTTTTAAAAATTCACTTGTATGGGTAACTCCTTTTTTGTGTGGAACAAAGTATACTTAAACAGTTCTTGCATCTACCATATTGGTATTAAACTTTTCTCACCATTTAAGGTTGACTATATTCTTGTTTACTTATAATGTAAGTCCATATTGCTATCAAACCTATATTGAATTTTGTTGCAAACTTAAGAAAATTAAAAAAAAAATTGGATTGATTGGTATTCTTGCAATATATCTTTAGTCCTTAAAATATTTCTACTAAGAGAATTTTCTTTGATGGACTAAAATATTTGATCCAATTTGTGAACCATATTGGAAAGTTTTCTTAACTAGTCTTCAATTGAATGGACCATGAATGGGAATAATTTTTGACATAAAATATATTTTCCTAAGTTTTGATGTAATTACAGTAATCATATATTAGAGGATATATGATTGAGAAAACTTTTTGGTATTCCATGGAGCTAAACCCTATTGCTTTAAATGAATAACTCTTTTAATCTTGTATTTTGAATAAGTAATATCCTTATCTTCATTTTGTGGAACAATTTGATCTTATTAGTATCTATTAAAACGAACTCATAGAATCTTCTATTTTTCTTTAGATGAGTTGATTGACAATGAAAGTTTTTTGGAAAATACTTTTGAACAATTTCAAATAGAGATTTTCATAATTTTTTTCTTTATATTTTTTGTTTTATAGGGAATAATATTTGAGTATTTTTCTTTTAAAAATATTCTTTAGCTTAAACATGAACTGGCTTAACTTAATAACTAGGATTGAAAACTTGAAAAAGATTTTGAATTGGAAAATCTACTAAAGATGATGATGATGATGGCATAACAGCTTTTGCATAAGTGGAAGAAATAAGTGGGTTTTTATTGACTTTTAATAGAGTTGAAGAAGATAATTTGAGAGCACAATCGACTTTTGTCTTGCGTTTTAATATCTTTACCTTGAAGAAATTTTTTAAATAGGAAGTTTGGAAGTGAATTGGATTCTCCTTTGATAAATTTAATATCAAAATCAAAAGCAAATAAAATAGCTTGTCATGAAGAAAAACTTTTAATAATTTACTTTCAACATATAGCAGTTTGAACATATACCTTTTTCTTAACCAAAAAGTATTTAGAATATTTAAATAAATTTCTTTCTCAAAACTTTGTTGTAAATTTTTTATCTTTTCTTTAGTTTTTGGTTTTTCTAATTGATTTAAAATTCTCTTTTCTTCTAACTCTCCTTTGAGAAAATTAACTTGTTTTAACTTTTTCTCTATTTGATTAATCATATTATCTTTTAATAAATTAACTTCTTTTTCTTTCATTAGACTAATGAATTTGAACACTACTTATTTATTCTTAACTTGAGTCTTTAAATGTTGAGCAATTATTTGGAATGAATATAGGATAGTAAGAAACGAAGTACCTAAAATCATTGTATTATTTATATTTTTTACTAAAATAAAGGATGTTTTAAAATTAATTTCATCTTGAATAATTTTAGCTATGGGAATTTTATAATTAACACTTAGTCTTGAACCACTAATTGAAACTAATCTTTCTGAATTTTTTTCATAAGATTTCATAGGAATTAATCTTTCTTGAATATAGTTTTAATTAGCACCAGAATCTAAAAGAGAAATTACTTCTACTTTAAAATTATTTTGCATAGATATTAATACTTTGACATATCATTTTTGAATATTTATCCTATTAATTAAATTAACATATTATTTACTTTCTTCTCTTGATTCTAGAATTTCTTCTTCTTTTTCTGATTCTATACTCTCATTTTCATATCTTTCCACCTTTTCTTCTAGATTATTATATTTTATCTTTAATTCCTTGATTTCTCTTTTTATTTTATTGATTTCCTCTTGAAGAGTGTTTACAATTATTAGATATTTTTCTTTTGAAAATCTATTATAAATTTTTTCGAAAGAATAAATTTCTTCATTACTAAAATCATCTATTTTGCTCATTAATATTCTTCATTGGTAATAACATTTAGTTGTTTACATAAACAAATACCTTCTTGACAATATTTTGAATCAGATTCTTCTACAGTAGTATCAAAATTATTTTCTAAATTTTAAGCATAATTAGAATTTTCATAACTTGAATCACTTTCATTTGTACTTTCTTCATTGATAATTTTGCATAATTCTTTTTTAACTTTATCTTATAAATCTAATTCATTAATTTTCTTATTTTTTTTAACATTTTGGAGTGATATGTCCTTTAATACCACATTTATAACATTTTACTTCTTTTTTGAAAGATTTTCTCTTAAGTTTATATTTTTTATATCTTTTGTATTCATTTTTCTTATGGAGTTTATTAAACTTGTCTTTTTATTTTTAAAGATGGAGCTTATATTTTTTCGAAATCATATTGATAACAAAAATCTCTTAATTCCCTTCTAAGACTTCCTTTTTCTTTTTGAATCTTTAACTTAAGTTTTAAATTATTGCATAAACTTAATCCTTCTAAATTGACCATATTAACTATTTCATTGAAAGTAATACTTGAATAATTTGAAGTAAGTTGTAACTTTGATAAATTCTTTTTTTTTTTTTACTTTATTTGCAAATGGCTTTGGAAGACCATATATAAAACGTCCTTTCTAGAAACTATTGTTACAATCTTCTCTTAAAAATAATTTAGCGAAGAAAACATCTTTATACCATCTAAAATCATTAAAAGTTAGACACCTAAGATTTTGAAGAATTTAACCATTTCTTTCTCTAAATTTAATAGGATTTCTAACAAAATGTTTAGTAATAGTATATATTAATGTAAGAACAGCATCTTATATTTGATATAAAACATTATCTCTCATTACTTCTTTCTTTGCATGTAAAATAAATTGGCGTTGGTAATCATCAAGATAATTTTCCCACAAACCTTTGAGCATACTAGTAAATCCTATTACTAAAATTTTTATAATCTTTTTATTAGTGTTTTCATATTGTGTATAAGAGTTTGATACTATTATCATTAATGTTCAACTTGACCATCTATATTCTACTCATATATTCTTTTACTAGAAAATTTGCTTAAATCTATATAAAGTTTTTCGTTACATAGTGTCTAAAGGTAAGGGTATTGAATATTATGATCTTTGATTTAATGTGACTCTCATTTTTTATCGTATTTTGTTAATGTTTAACTTTTGAGAAAATTGACTTGTCAAATCTGCAATGTTTTCATCAATTGTATTGATCGTTTCATTTCTTCTTAATTATAATTTACTTAATTTGTTTGAAATTTCTTCCTTAATTATTCTTTGTAGGTTTCAACTCAACTCATATTCATATGTATGTATGTATGTATGCTTATAATGCTATACTAAATAAATATATCATATGTATATACTTATATACATATACATATGTACATGCATGTTCTTAATTATTTTATTATTCTTAATTTATTATTATATATGTACTTATATTCGTAAATGTAGGTATGCTTATATTGTACTAATATAATACATATATCTATACATGTATACATACATATATACTTGTATTTATACTTCTAGTATACTATTGGTATATGTATTTGTATACATGTACATATATAAATACACAAATACGTATTTACACATATTTTATACATACTTTTATATACACACATATACATATATTTATATTTTCTTAATATTTTTCTAAGCAATTTTAGTATAATACTTATTTTATACTTATATACCCTTCGATTTTCATATATATATATATATATATAAATACTTAATATTCCTTACATGTATGTTTATGTACATATTGTAATATATATGTATATAAACCATAAGTATAGTTGGATTTATGTACATATACCCTATTAAACTTATAGTTTATTCGTACATATAAGTATGTATCTATATGTATAATAGCATATATACACATATAACATAATTTCTAAAAGAATAAGATTATGTATGCAACTTCTATTACATATACATGGAACTTCTAATATAATATGCTAAAATATATATTAAATACAAGTCAATACACTAAGTGTAAAGATACACAAAAATATACAAAGAAAATACGTAAGATATACTTTACATAAAAGAACTAATACTAACATGATACGAACAAATATAATTACTTATTCTTACATATAAGTATGTGCTAATTTTTGCATGTGTTTTAAGTGAATTAGAATTAATCAGAGAGCATTCTAGAGGGAGGACATGTGTTATGGTATGGAGGGAAAGAAAAGAGGGGAAAAAAAGAAAAAGAAAATAAAAGATAAAAATAAATTAAATGCATTAAAGAGGACATATTGACTTTTGGTCCAAATTTGAAATGATAATATAATCATAATATTGTGTAAATGTAACAATTATAATTTGCAAAGGAAAAACAAGGAAGGAAGGAAAAATTAAGGGAAATAAATAAATAAAATAAAATTTTAAATTTTCTTTGAATATATATAATACTATAAATAATATTAATAATATATAGTATAATTATAAAGAAAATTATAAGGTATAAAATTTATTCTAACTTTATAACACATAAACAACAACTAAATAACAAAATTAGATTCAATTAATTAAATTCATACAACATAAATTTATATATATATAATTATTCATGATTATAGAATAATATTATCAATTTTATAAATTAATTTAATACTCTTACGTTTATTAGTTTTTAAAGGTTATCTCTAATCGTTCATTAATAATTTATGCAAGAAAGCATATCAATCGATAATTGTATCCTATTAGGGTTTTTGTTATAATAAAAGTAAATTTGTACGATTTTAAGTTTAAAGTTTTAGTTTTAGGGTTTTGATCATGTTCGGGGTCAATCTCTTATAATTACACACATTTAAGGTTTATAGTTTTCGTACATGGTTAGAGTTTTAATTAATCAATTAGGGTTTTCTTTTTCATATTCATTTTAGATTTCAAATTTAAAATTTTAATTGATTTTAGATTTATCAGCTCTATTGACTTAAAAAAATCATCTACAGTACATAAGTTTAATTATATACTCAAAAAGTTAGATTTATGAGATTTACATGTAAGGTAGCATAGGATGCCTCATTACATAGGTAAACCTATTAAATATAAGTTCAATTTTAACAAAATAACACTTCATTATATATTTGGTGCTTAAAAGAATTCAGTTGTAACCTTTTGGTTACAAATATTTACATCATTTACAAAATTCAAAGACTTGAACACTAAATTAAAGTTAAACTTTTACATCTTCATTGTACTTGTTTAGTGACATTTTCACTTCCAAATTAGCCGACTTTATCTAACACTCTCCAAAAGTCCACCCCTATTGCTGGTGACGCCCTAAAAGTTGCATCTTAACTTGAGAATGAGAGAAAACCCATCCCCTCAACTACTGTTGAGCTGAGTGAGAGTGGAAAACAAGCAATAATACACCAAAACACATAACACAAGTACTTAAGTCTCGCATTTAGTTGATATCCATTTGACAAATAAGATAATGCAAATTGTATGTCATGTTAATGCGTGTGACATACACTGTTACAGATATCTTAGCCAACCTAGCAACTAATTTGGTTTGGTCAACTACAAATTTGGGCATTTAGAGAATATATTCAGGAACTTAGCAAAACATCTCAACCTAGCAAAAATCCACGGAGTATGGTTAAGGTCTCAGTCAATGCAAAAATATATGCACGAAACCTAATTTTGTAAACTTATCATAGTAAAACCATAAGTTTTAAGAAAAATAACCTGTTAGTCTTTTTCATACCATGCCATGAATGCATCAACCAATTCTTATCAACATCAATTATATCAACAAGGCTTATCATGTTCTTTTTGTTTTAAATTTGCTTTTGGAATAGCTTCTGACTCATTATAACATAAATCTTCATATGTTTTACTCACGATCAAGTTTAGAGTTTATCACATAAAACATTGCCAGCATTATAAAAATACAACACCACCAAATACCAACATCGTGAATCCAGGCAATATTCAAATAACCACTCCATTCAAAAACCAAAAAATTTACGATTCACTAAGCAAGAGTAAATTACGTTCTTTACACAACAATTTCAAGCATTGTTCAGACAAACACTACAATCATGTGCAAAGATAGTTAGATGTAAATCTATACCTTATACATGTAATTCCACTTACCTAACTATTGGTACGATCCCGATTCACTCATTAGTAGGAACTTCCTCCTCCACAACTTCACCTAGCAAGAGGAAATGCTTTTATAGTCAATTACAGGTGAGTATATATACTTATACTAATTAAATACTCACTTATTAGTAATTAGTTCTTTATAACCTAGTTCTGATTTAGTTGCTAAGTTTAATTCTTGGTTATCTTTGAATCTGGTTATGGAACCTTCTAAACAAACTTGGAATTAACTCATTTTTCTAACAAACCAACCTTTTGAAGAATTGTCTGAACAGGGTCATTTTATAAGTTTACTTGAAATGACTTATCCAACATCATATTCTAGATTATAAACATGTTCAATCATGTTTATCTTTCAAGTTTATCATACCAAGCAATGCCATAGTACTAAATTCTTCAAAGTCGCAAGCTTACCTATTAATGCCTTAAACCCTAGTTCACTAACTTGCCCATATCTCATCTCCCATTCAAACCACATAACTCCAGATTATTTTTTACAGTGAAATGTAATCCAAATAAACCTTAGAACCTAATACCAAAGGTTTCATTAAGCTTCATACACTAAATCCTCAAGAAAATGACATTTTTTTATCCAATTTAAAGACTTAAAAATCCCTAAAAATTATGGAAACCTTTTTATCCCAAAATTCTTCATATAACATTCACATGCAATATAAGTATTCTCTAGAAAAAGTTTGGCTTAGAAACTATATTAATAAGGTTATTCAAATTGATTACAAAAATTGATCGGTTTCACTCAATTTCTTAAGAAAGTACTATACTCACTTAAAAATTTTTTAGTATGGTAATTTTCCCTAAAAATATATACAAAAATATGTAAAAATAATTCTTTTTTCATACCTTTCAGAGTTGATTTAGTATTTTTACAATTTCAAGTAAAATTGAGTACAAAATTGACTCACCAAAATGGTAGTCATTCGGCAACCAACAACCACTTCTTAGTTGTTGGCCAAGTTAGGCGTGGCCACCACTGTCAAGTAGTAGTGGTGGTTTATGCTCGGGTGCTCCTCAAACTGGTGTTCACAAATCTAACTCAATTTGCGTAATACTTATTCTAATTTTTCATAGAATTTTCTCATCCTTTGTTTTCCTATTCTTGTAATTTTCTTAGAATCCTAAGAAGTTAAACTACATTCTGGAGAGAATTGGTGAAAATTCCTAAGTTGTAGAATGAAATATGACATTTTCTCTCCAAGGGTTTTATACCCTCAAATCTATGTTACTTGGTGTCTTAAAGGTAATTTGTTTCATCAACAGCTAGCTTAGGAGTTGTCTACGCCTCACACAAGACGAATCCAGCTGGTTTATTACTTTTTTAGAAATTTTTATGATTTTTCCCAAATTATTTGATTAATTATGAGTAGTTTAGTGTATTTGAAAGCATTTTCGAGTATATTAATTAGTTTCAGTTATAAGTATATATATAAATTGCATATGACACATATGTATATATTCCATATGTTATTTATTTACACATATAATTTATCTCTAATAGCTTGTTACGTTTCGAGACTCAAACGTCAAGTTTACGGTAATTAACAAACGTACTGATAAAAATACACTTTATTAAAATTAAATATTATATATACACTATTTTGAGAAATTAATCCTATTACATTCTTCGTCTAACTTTTATGACTTTATATTCAAATTTGGCTCAACTCGGACCAAATTGTTAGAAGGTCCCAAATTGTTCCAAACGCCCTAAATGTCTTAACTTATATTAGTTAGTTTAGCGACTAGGGTGCTTAATTAACATAGGTCTCATAATATAACCTTAGGAAACACCCATGTTGTTTGTAAAGAAGAAAGACAGGTCTATGAGACTATGTATAGATTACTGAGACTTAAACAAGGTAACTATGAAGAATGAGTATCCCCTACTATGGATAGATGACTTGTTTGATTAGCTAAAGGCTGCTAAAGTCTTTTCTTAAATTGATTTGAGATCCGAATATCACCAGTTAAGGATCAATCCAGAAGATGTTTCTAAGATGGCATTTAGGACAAGGTACGAGCATTATGAGTTCCAAGTGATGCCTTTCGAGTTGACTAATGCACTAGTTACCTTCATGAACTTGATCAACCGTATATTTCGGGCATTATAGGACAAATGTGTGATCATCTTCATTGATAACATTCTTGTGTATTTTTCCTCACTTGACCTATATAAAGAACACTTGAAGATGGTGTTGTAGATTTTAAGGGAACACAAACTATACGCCAAACTGGCTAAGTGCGACTTTTAGCTGAAGGAGATCTCTTTTCTCAGACACATAATATTAGGCGATGGGATAATAGTAGCCCCTAATAAGGGAAAGGCCATAGTCATATGGAAAAGGTTGGAAACAATCATTGAAGTATGTAGTTTCCTTGGATTAGTAGGGTACTATAGGAAATTTATCAAAGATTTCTCTACTTTAGCTTGGCTGCTCACTTAATTAACACAAAAGAATATGAAATATGAATAGACTGACAAGAGAGAGCAAAGCTTTCAAGAGTTAAAGAGCAAACTAGTATTTGCATCAATCTTAGTCTTGCCTAATTCTAATGAACCTTTTATGGTATATACTAATGCTTCAAGGAATGGATTAGGTTGTATGTTGATGTAACGTGGGAAGGTCATAGCCTATACTTCATGACAATTAAGGTCGTAAGAACAAAATTATCCTAGACATAACTTGGAGTTAGCTATAATGGTTCTTGCCCTCAACATCTAGAGGCACTAATTCTATGGTCAAAGATGTAAGATTTACATAGACCATAAGAGCCTTAAGTATATTTTCACCTAGAAAGAGTTGAACATGAGACAAAGATGATGGCTCTAATTAATCAAGGATTATGATCTTGGAATCAATTATTGCCCAGGACAAGTAAATGTTATTGTGGATGCTCTGAGCTAAAAGAATCATGTAGAAGTTGCTTCACACCTCAACAAATAGCAAGAGTTGATCAAGGAATTTGAAAGACTTAATATTGACTCCACTTAGGCTGAAGGAAAGGTTGAATTATCAAACCTGGTCATTGAACCTATAATGATAGAAAGGATTTGAGATGCCCAATAATTTGATCTAGCTTTAATGAAGTTAAGGGGGGAGATAGCAAATGGAAAGTACCCCGATTTTGGTATCGACGAGAAGGGAACTATGTGCTTGAAAGACAGATTATGTGTATCAGAAGATGCTTCCCTTAGGAAAGAAATCATGAGTAAAGCTCACCACTTAGGTTATTTAGTACACCTTGGAGGAATAAAAATAAACCAAGATCTCAAGAAGAATTTCTAGTGGAATGGCGTGAAGTAGGATATTGCTAATTACGAACAGAAATACAAGACATACCTAAGGGTTGAAGTAAAACATCATAGGCCAGGAGGGTTGTTACAACCATTACTAATTCCTGAATGGAAGTTGGAACAGATCACCATGGACTTCATGAGTGGATTACCCCAAACCCACGCCGGACTTAATGCCATATAAGTAATTGTGGACAAACTTACTAAATCAGCACATTTCCTCCCCATCAACATAACTTATTCATTGGAGAAGTTAGTATGGATCTATGTAAAGGAAATTGTGAAGCTTCATGGTGTATTTATAAACATAGTTTCTGATTGAGATCTATGGTTTGTATCAAAGTTTTGGGAAAGTCTACAAAAGCACTTATGCACTTAATTAAGCTTCAGTACTGCTTATCACCTTCAGTCGGATGGACAATTTGAAAGAACCATACTAACTCTAGAGGTCATGTTGAGAGCCTGTACCATAGAGTTCAAAAGAAGCTTGGACGTACATTTACCCTTGTCAAATTTGCATATAACAATAGCTTCCATTCGAGCATTCAAATGCCACCTTATGAAGCTTTGTATAAACGAAAGTGCAAATCCCCCTTATTTTGGGATGACATAAAAAAGTTATCCCTTGGACCTAACTTGATACAAGAGGCTACAGAAAAAGTGGTTATCATTAGACAGAAAAATGAAGGAAGCTCAGGATCACCAAAAAAGTTGGGCATATTTAAAGAGATGTGAAGTATAATTCCAAGTGGGTGATCATGTATACCTTAAGGTAAAGTCGATAAAAAGTGTGTACAGGGAAAGGACATAAGGAAAACTAAGCCTCCAATACATTGGACCTTTTGAAATATTGGATTGAGTTAGAAGTCTGGCCTACTGATTAACCTTCCTGGAAAACTTATCGGGACTACATAATATCTTCCATTTGTCACTGTTACGCAAGCACATTCTAAATCCAGATAGAGAAGTAGAGTTCAAGCTGATGCAGTTGAAGGAAAACCTCACTTATGAAGAGTACCCAGTCCACATCCTCTACAGTAAGACTTAGAAATTCAGGACCAAAGAGATTAAGTATGTCAAGGTACTATGGAGGAATCATGAAAAAGAAGAAGAAGCTACCTAAGAGGCTAAAGAGGAGGTAAAGCGCAAATACCTAGAGTTGTTTAAGACTATAAGTAAGTCTTCCCAATGTTTTTAGGATAAAACTTATTTTAAGGGAAGGAAGGATGTAAACCCTACAAGATTTCAGTAACCTAAAATCGAAGTTGGATGGAAAAGTCTTTGGCGTATCCCTAGAACAACCCAAAATTAATAATAAAACCCTAATTGAAAGAATTGAACCCTAAATGTTAAACTAAACGCTAAAGGAAGCAAAGCCCTAAAACCATAGTTAAGCGAGCAAAACCCTTGAAACCCTAATACTCAAAAAACCTTAGAATAATAATTGAATCTTAAAGAGATTGCTAAGCCTTAATTAAATTATCAAATATCTTAAGATGGTAAGTAAACACTAATAGTAAGGTTAAATCCATCAACAAAAGTGATCAATATCACTAAATAACTAAAATCCTAACTTTGAGCTCGTACGCTAATTAAGTTACCATAAACGAATGTCAAACCCTAAATAAACCCTAGTCACATTTGAAAGCTGCTTAAATCAACTAAAGTGTATTATCAAAAACCTAACAAAACCCTAAACACACCCTAATTACACGTAACTAAGCTAATTGTGTTTAATTATCATCAATTACCTTAATCCTTAACCAACCTTTATTACATCTTCATTTACTACTAGTAATGACTTATTCTAGTTTTGTATGACTTTTATTAGGGTAAGACCTTATAATCACCCTCTCCTCCCCTCTCCTACTTATGTTTGTGTTTGTTTAAATGGATGACGTGATTTTATATTATGTGCTTGATTATTACTTGATGCTCATTACTAGGAGGAAGTTGAAGTTGTGAAATGCCTTATGCAGTATGCCAAAATCCCCTGATCAAGGATGGTGCTTGATCTCGGATCTTCTCTTATTACATGGCGGTACTACTATAACTTGACCCCCATTTGGATTGCGACACGCTCCATCTCAAATTCTATTTCTCTTGCAAAAGACTCATAGTCAGAAAATAAAAAGGGCTTAAAAACATTTAATTCCAGTTATGGGTTAACCTCTTGAATTTTCTCTTGAAGGGTTAAGAAATCTACACTTTCTTCAATTTTTGTAAGAAGCTTATCTAAATTGACAAGACCATAAATTATATCAACTTTCTCTTCTATTACCTATTTCTCCAAATTTAATTCTACTTCCATATTTTAGCTGTGAAGATCCCATCATGCCCCAAAGCAATAGAGTTGTAACAGTCTCATTGTGTAAACCGTTTTAGGATAAAAGCTAATATTTTAGCCACTATGTTAATCTTAATTTACATAAGGCGTCCATGACTAACTTGCTTTGAAGTAAATAATTTACAAATTAAACATGTTATTTATCTATCAAAATATGAAAAATACATACTAGAATCTAAGTATCTCAAGTAATGCTTATAAGATGCAGTATCCTAATCTTACTTCACTTAAGTAATATGCATATTAATATTAAGAGATTTAACGATAACACCTAAACTTCCAGAGTGTAACTGATTCTTTAGTATTATATCCTCACTCCCTAGGATCCAGCAATTGCTAGCTTCAAAATAATTAATAAGCTACTTTTTAGCTAGCACTTACAATAACATCTATATGGATGTGAGCAACCCATTACTCAGTAAGTTGGGATGGAGACTTAAAACTATACATCAAACATAAATAAGGTTATAAAATTAATTAGATGTAATGCATGTATAAACAAATGCCATCATACAATGTTATCCTTTTTGTCGCGAGATTAGAGAAATTACACCTGCTTTAATTAGGGCTGACGAGTTTAGTGTACATTTCAACAGCTCACGACTAAACCTAGACTTGTGCAATGGAGACACCACTCTTCTTACGACAACCTTCAAACCATTGACTTCACCCTTACTGTGACTTCCTCTTCTATCACTTAGTTCGACTAAAGATGAAGAAGGGACTCATTATGCTATCTAATGCTATCTTTTTCCAAGGAGTCGATATTTGGCTGGAAAACCCTAAACATTTTCCCTAGTAGGTTGTTATGCAAGTATATTTTAAACTTACAAGTCATATATTTAATTAGATCCAGTTTAAGGTGTTAGAGCATTTCATACAAATTATACAATTTTTAATCCATAACATCAAACTAAATACAAATAATCAAATCTTAAAACATGCATACACAGGCATTTATCTAACAAACATAATCAAGTATAATCCCAAGTGTTTAAGTACTATAAAACAGTATTCCAAAATGCAGTAAGGTATCGTATCAGCTTACCTAGACTTCCCACTTGCTTACTTAAGGTGCAATTCGCATAGGCCATCGTCGATAATTTCTATAATACAAATGTTGTTTTAGTACTCATATAACTATTTTATATAAGTTTTATTCTGTAATTCTTTATGTTATCTTCAGTTTAGGTTTTTATTATACCTAATTATTCAGGTTTTTAAATCTTTTACAATTCTTCTTAGTTTAGGCTAAGTTTTAATTCAGTTTTCGAATTGATTTCTAAATTAGGTTCTAATTTAGTTTCCGATTACAGGTTTTATACATGAACCCTATGAACTCATTCCAAACCATTATGTGAAATTAATCACATTAAATTTGAATATCCTAAATCTCGTATTTAATCTCTAACTAGTATCTACTACGTACGGTACGCCCAATTCTTAATTTAACTACCGAATTAACTCACAATGTGAAAAAAATTTATATTTTTCATATAATTACCTAAATTTATATTTCATATATGCTTTATTGTATATTATTATTATTATAAATTTTGACCTTTTATTTTCTACTCATTAATTTCCTATAGATACATATAATGTGTTAACAAATAATTCACATCTAAATTACTTATCTAACATTTCTAATATTATAAATATCATCTTTAATCACCAAATAATATATCTAATTGTCTAATTATTTCCTAAATCAGAATTTATACCTATTTAGTCTCCAAATCACAAAATTAGCTTAATTATATACTTTTACGCATTATTCATTTATTATTATTGCCAAATAAGCATAATATACATAATTAACATTCAAACTGTACAAATACGATCATACATCAACAAATTACATCTCAAGATTCCTAATTACATGCTAAATCATTATTTATATCAACTTATTATTAATTTATCACAATAAGCCTAAAATCATTCTGTTATATATCATTTTAAGGCTTAAAAATTATCTAAAATTTTCAAAAATTAATTTTTGAAAATTTCTTCATAGCATTGTTATAAACACTTTAAATAGTCTATACAAAAATTTTGGGCTCAAAACTACATTATTAAGGTCATTTATTTTTAAATAAAAAATACGCCCGAGTTTAAGGGTTTCTTAAGTACTATACATTACAGGACCTAATTTTATCAAACTTATATTTTTCTTAAAAACTAAATGCAAAAATATCTCAAAATACTAAATTTCATAATTATTTAATAAATAAAGCAAAATTGAAAAGAAAATTGGACTCATTAGCGTTACTCACTCCGGTTACCGTAACTTTATCAACTAGTTTGGGTACTGCCCCATCATCTAGTAGTGGTAATGGGAATTAAGTTACAGGACCTTTTACTCCCAATTGAGCCCGAGGAATAAAGAGGATGGTATAGCTAATCTTTCTGTTCCAACCAACCTTTACTGAAGCCAAGTACTCCCTTGCCGCGCTACCTTTAATGCCGTATCGTATGATCACCCATTATTTATGGTATGCCGAGTTGATGATTACTCTTTAATGCCTCAACCAATCACTCGATATCATCTTTACTGAGAAGCCGAGAGATAGATGATCCAGACCGACTAAACCATCCCTATTCAGATAAGCTTATCTACCCATACTTTTTGTCCATATCTCTTAACAACCTCACCAATGTAGCGTCGCTACGTGTACAGTATCAAATATAGAATCTGTTGATAATCAATTTTCACTCAACTTACACTCGTCCTTTCGTCGGCTGAAACATTGAGTAATCGACTCTCTTGGTATTCGCCCTCTATAGAAGATACACGGCACTTATGTCGTGTACAAGAAACACTCCTAGTTTGAATTCAAATCTATGGTATGACCAGTTATCATAAGTACGGTTATATTTTACAATTGTTTACTATCTCTACATATTAGGGGAGATGTCAAGTCAAGAGGTCTCCACGTATTTTAACAGTTACCTCAACAACTGCTTTAGATACAACAACCATCTATAAATACCGAAAAGAAACTCTGTAAGAGCTTTCTAACACTTCTTATTCATATTTTTACTATACTAAATCACCATTCTAACTTAGGCATTAGAGTGGCCGCACCAAACTGGCCCTGGTACCAAGCATCTTACTCTCTTTTGCAGGACTATTTCCTCACCCCAAAATTTACCAACAATATTTAGCGCGATTTGTTTTTCTTTAAACACGACTATATGGCTAGAACTAGGATGACACGAAGTGCAGGTGTTGGTACTTCCTCCCAACACCTCAAAGGAGGGAGTCGGTAAGCTGATGAACAACGTTTAGCTCGACTTAAGCAACTTTGTCTCGATTTAGCTAAAGAAAATTCCAAGCTGAATAAAAAACATAAACAAATCCTTGACCTTCTCTATAAAAGTTTCACTCGAATTAGGAAAAAGGGTGTGGTGATGATGATGCTAACAGTACTAATAATTCCATTTATTCACCTGAATTACCAAAAAAGTAAGCTGAGGTTCTAGCACAACCTATAGCTCTTACTTTCAAAAAGATTGATAAGGGCAAGCAACCACAATAAATGCATCATGCGGGACCCTCACATGTCAGTACACCTATTTCAGCGACCAAACAGTTCCAAATCAAGAAAAGTCCTTTTGTCCCAAAGATTTTAGAAGAAGTAATACCTCGGCACATTAAGCTACCTCAATTGGAAACATATGATGGGATGAAGGACCCCTAATACCACTTAGAGTACTATTGAACACTAGCCAAGTTACATGGTTTAAGCGATACGGTGACCTATCAAACATTTCCTTCAACCTTAAGGAATGCAGCCAGTATATGGTTCAAACACCTAAAGCCAAATACCATTTCATGTTTTGATGAATTAGCAGAAGTGTTTCTTTAACACTTCCTTGCTAGCAAACATCTTGTTAAGGATTCTTTAATCCTCAATACAATCAAACAAAGGTCTAATGAGTCAATCAAGGACTATTTGGCCAGATTTATAGCCGAGAGGGTACAAATCCCAGAATTGGATATAAGTGTGGCCTTCAATGTCGTAATTGACGGAATCAAGCCTCATAGAGACTTTTTTAAGTCTTTCATAAAGAATAAGTTAAAAACTTTTGCTAAGTTTAAGGCTAAAGCCACCTCATACATTCGACAAGAAGACAACATAAAGGAATGACAAGAGGTTGATCAAAGTAGAGGAGATGGAAAGAAAGAAAAACGGAAAAATGCTAAGGATAGACTTGGCATGGATAATGACAACAGTTCAAATGCTAAGAGGAAGAGATCGAGGATCCCGACATTCTCATCCTACATGCCTGCCAACCGTCCAATCTTAGATATTTTGATGCAGGTCCGTAAGGAGAGAGGTGTCCTCCAATGGCTAGAAAGGATGCGAGGGAATCCCTCCAGAAGAAATTCGAACAAGTACTGCGACTTCCATCGTGACAAGGGTCATAATACGGATGAGTGCATTCAACTCAAAAATGCAATTGAAGATGCAATATAATGTAAGCACCTGCAAAAATTTCTAGCGCATGATGGTAAAAGAATTGAAAGACCGTCTCAGAGGAAAAGAGAAAAACATGAGGATGACACTCGGCTAGCAATGGCCATGAGAGATGCAAGGGATGTTAATCTCAACAGAGCATCGAATAGAGTAATTAATACAATTGTCAATGGATCTAATATAGGCTAATTGAGTTCTTCGAACTCGGTTAATGCTAGGAATTACATTTTCAATATTCACGGAAAGAAGGTTAGGATTGACAATACAATATCTTCTAGGGAAGAGGATTTTAAGGGCATACAGAGGCCGCACAATAATGCACTTGTCATCAATGTAAGAGTCGTCAACTTTGAAATCAAGAAGATTCTTGTTGACATAGGAAGTTTGGTCGATATTATTTTTTAGCATGCCTTCAATCAAATGAGGCCCAAGATCAAAGCGCAGCTGTGGTCTTATAAGTATGATCTCTATGCTTTCAATATTCAACCTATCCAAGTAGTTGGAGTTATTTCTTTGCTGATACAAATCGGTGATGACGAGCGTGTTGTAGAGGACAAAGTGGATTTTCTCATCGTCAAATGTTGGTCCCCTTACAACATGATAATGGGATAGCCATGCTAACATGTATTCGCCATCGTCCCTTCAACGGTACATCTAAAAGCTAAGTTTTCCACTCCTATGGGGGTCAGTGTGTGTAAAGGGGATCAACAATTGGCACGTTCCTTATATATAAGGGCTTTGAGGTGAGAAGAAGTGTTTCAGGTCAAGATCTACCTAAAAGGTAAGTCAGTTGGCATAAAGAACGCCAAGAATGATATAGAGGAGATTCTTTTAGGAGATGATCTCGAGAAGACAACAAGGATAGAAAAACCCATGTCAGTAAAAGTCCAACAAAGTCTAATGGACTTCCTATAAGCCAATGCTGATGTATTCTCATGGTCATCATCAGACATGCTGGGCATTCTGAAAGACGTTACTGTACACAAGCTCCAAATTGACCTAAATGTAAAGGTGGTCCAACAGAAAAAGAGACATTTTACACCACAGAGAAAAGTAGCAATAGAAGAAGAGGTCCAGAAATTATTGAAGGCAAAATTCATTCGGGAAGAGCCTTATCGAACTTGGCTAGCAAATTATGTGCTAGTCAAGAAGTCTAATGGTAAGTGGTGAATGTGCATAGACTTCACGGATCTCAATAAGGCTTATCCTAAGGATTGTTTCTTGTTGCTAAAAACAGATAAGATGGTAGATGCAACCGTAGGACATGTGTTGGTTTCTTTTTGGACGTTTTCTCTAGTTACAATCAAATCAGATGAAGTCCATACATCTTTCATTACCAATTTTGAAACATAATGTTATACGGTGATGCCCTTTGGGCTGACGAGCACTAGTGCCATATACCAGAGATTAGTAACGAAGATGTTCAAATCTCAAATCTATAGGAATGTTGAAGTATATGTGGATGATATGATTGTGAACAGCATGAAAGAAGATCAGCATCTCGCAGATCTAGAGGAGACGTTTGCCACATTGCGGAGATATTACATGAAACTCAACCCACAGAAGTGCGTCTTTAGTGCAACATTAAGAAAATTTCTTGGGTATATGGTCATACAACACGGCATTAAGGCCAATCTAAGAAAGATTGAAGCCATAAGGAATATGAAATCATCTCACATGGTCAAAGAGGTACAGGAACTTACCGAGTGAATTACCGCCCTCAATAGATTCGTATCGAGAAGTGTGCAGCATTCTTTAAAATTTTGAAGAATCCAAAGGAATTCAATTGGACTGAAGATTGTGAAAGAGCTTTTAACGTGCTCAAGGAATTTCTTGTGTCACCCTCAATACTCTTGACACTCATTTCAAGAGAAAATTTATACTTGTATCTACCAGTTAGCTATCCATCACTTTCCTCTGTACTGGTTTGAATTGATGGCAAAGAGCATCGACCTGTTTATTATGTGAGTCATGTTTTGCAAGGACCAGAGCTTCAGTACACAAAGATAGAAAAATTTGTATTAGTTATGGTTCTCTTGGCAAGAAAGTTGAAGCTGTACTTTGAATCTCACCAGATTATTATCCTCATTGATCAACCACTGCGATAAGCATTGCAGTGGCCCGACTCCTTGGGGAGGATGATGAAATACGCCTTAGAGCTCAATACCCATGGTGTATAATATAAACCCACAATGGCACTAAGGGCCTAAGTATTGATGGATTTTGTAGCTGAATTTACTAGAGATGAAGACTATGTAGGGATTGCCAAAAAACCTATCTAGTTTCTTTATGTCAATGGTTCTTCAACACGAGAAGGAAGTGGTGTAGGCCTAGTTCTTTAAGGCCCTTATAATGTCAAAGTTCATTACGCTCTGAAATTTGGATTCCCGACCAATAACAATGAAGTAGAGTACAAAGCTTTAATCGCTAAACTAAAATTGGCAAAAGAAATAAGTGCCGAAAAACTCGAAGTGTTCTCTGATTCCTAACTGGTGGTAAATCAGGTCACCAGAAGTTATGTGGCAAGAGAAGAAGAGATGGGCAAGTACCTATTGGTGGTACAAACGCTCACAAAAGAATTCTTATCTTTTTCTATTCACAAAATTCCAAGAAGTAAGAATATCGCTACTGACAAGTTATTGAAGTTGGATAGTATGGCATTCCCTGAACTGAACAAGAAAATTTTCGTTGAATTTCTCCTGCATAGAAGCTTATCTATTCTCTCGCAGAGCTGTAAGTTAGCTCCTTGCCCAAAAGAAGAATCATAGATAGATTCCCTAATGAATTATTTAAAATAAGGTACTATGCTTGATGACAAAAAGGAGGAGCAAAGATTGGCTTACTAAGCTATGAACTATACGCTGATTGATGGTCAATTGTACAAGCATAGCATATCTTAACCCCACGTTCAATGCCTTTCCCTAAGGGATGCCCAGAGGGTATTATCTGAACTTCATAGTAGCATATGTAGCAATCATGTGAAGGCATAAATACTATATATTCGAGCATTGTAACTCGATTATTATTAGTCGACTATGAAAGAAGATGAGAAGGACGTTGTCTAGTAGTATCTTTGATGCTCGAAGCACGAGTTGTCGAGTAAAGCACCCACAAGTAAATTATGAGCCTAACCAGCCTTTGGCCTTTTACCTAGTGGGGGCTAAATATTCTCAGACTCTTTCCCAAGTCTACCACCTAGCAACAATTCATCATTGTCGCTGTAGACTACTTTACCAAATGGGCCAAGGTTGAGGCTGTAGCCAAAATCATGAAGCAAAAAGTGGAAGCTTTCATCTTCAATGCCATCATATCAAGATTTGGAGTACCCTACATGATAATTACAGATAACGGCCCACAGTTTAACAACAATAAGTTTCGAACATTTTGCGAAAGGTACAGCATTTGGCTTAACTATACGTTCGTAGTGCACCCTCAGATAAGTAGACAAGTCAAAGCCATAAACAAGATCATATTGAATAGTCTGAAACGGAAAGTGGATCAAGTTAGGGGGAAGTGGGTCGATGAACTACCGAACGTCCAATGAGGATACAGATCACTCACAGAATAGCAATGGGAGAGACACCATTTAAGTTAGCATACAACACTGAAGCTATGTCATCGATTGAGTTAGACTTACCTAATCTACGTATACATAATTTTGACGTTATGCTTAATTAAGTCGGATTGACAACGAATCTGGATACTATTGAGGAAATTCGAGACGTCACAAAAGCCAGGGTCGCGGCATACCAGCATAGCAATAAGATACTACAATCAGAAAGTTAAGCATAATGTTTTCCAACTTGGAGATCTGGTTTGCCGTGAGATGGAAGCAATAGGCATACGAGCAAATCAGGGAAAATTCGGCACAAATTGGGAGGATCTTGTTAGGATCCAGGAATTCGTTGGCGAGGGGGCCTATCAACTAGAAAGGTTGGATGGATTTATCATCTCTTGAGCTTGGAACGCTGGTAATCTGAAATTTTATTTCAATTAATGTTGGATGACTTCTGTCGTTACTGTTTTGGCAACAGCTAACATGCTTGTAATACTTATTTATGACAATTATATATTTAAAGTCTCATTGTGTTTTGGTTATAATTATCGAATGAGCGAGTTTTAGGCTGCATAATAAACAAGCTGATCTAACTTCTAGCCTAATACGGTAAAAGAACTGTACAAATTATCTATACGGCTGAGTAATGCAGCTAGTCCATACCTCAAACAGTTAACAGAGAGTATAAAATAATGGGCATATGAAATAAAACATACCAATAAATGTGGGTGTGTGAAATAAAACATGCTGAGAAACAATGGGCGTGTAAATTAACTCATGGCAAGAAACAAATGAGCGTATGAAATAAAAGGTGCTTAGAAATGATAGGTGTGTGAAATAAAACATGCTTAGAAACGATAGGCTTATGAAATGAAACAGGCTAAAAGTTAATAGGGTATGTAAACATACCTAGAAGTGATGAGCTTGTGAAATGAAACAGGTTGAAAGATAGCAGGGCATGTGAAATAAAACATGCCGAGACACAAATGGAGTGAATTAAAGCATGCCAACAAATGAGAGCGCGAAGCAACATGCATAAACTATACAAATCGTAGAAGCGCAGTTACATAAAAATGTCATAAGAACTCAGCATTGCCTTAATTATATTCCAATTATTAATTACACAAGAATGCAATATGCCAATACAATAAGTCCTATGGCCTATTCTCAGATTCAGCAGAAGTGATTCTTAAATCTTTGGCTAGGGTTTCCTCGGCAGCTAGGTTCTTAGAGCAGACAACTTATTCAGCTTGAGCTTCATTGCCACTTTGATCGATATTCTCGGCACCCGTCTCATTGTCTTCATCTTTGTCGCCACTACTAACTTTGTCATCGATGTCAGCAAAGTTGAGATACGAAAGATCATAATAGGGATGAAGCTTCAAGAGCTCTTCTCTTACCACTTGAACTCCCTCAAACAACTTTTTGCATAGAAGCTTCTCGTATTGCCGACTTGGAGTGACTATATCGAGAGCCTCTTCAACAGATGGCCCCTTCCTCATAGTCTCCTTTAACTCAACAACACGGCTCTGCAAGTTTGAGTTCTTGGTCTCCAACTCCTTTATCTACATCTTGAGCTTGTCGTCATCATCACTCATTGTGCAAATAGTTTTGCCCAAGCCTTAGTACTCTTCCTTTTTCTTCCGCAGCTCCTCTTTCAGGCTTTCGGACTCTTTGTATTATTCTTCCATTTTAGCCTTCAAGTTAGAGATTTCATCTACGGTGAGGTCTTATGTTAATTTCTCGGCAGTAAGTTCATCCTTAAGCTTTCTCGCATCCATCTCAACCCTAATCCTTACATTCTTGGCCACAATAGTTTGGGCCTTTGATGCATTGTACACATCCTCAAATTTCTACAGAAAATTCAGTCATTACAATCAAGAATGATTATATATTACACAAATATCACAGAAGATATTACCTTCTTTGCCTCCTTGTCGGCCTCATCCAAAGCTGTAAGAATGTAGTTGCTTATCTAGAAAAAGAAAATGTGTTAATTATCCAGATGAGCTTGATAATTAAAAACAATGTTTATGGATACTCACGTCATACAATTTAGCCATGACATGAGCCTTATTGCAACCGCCAACCCTGTCAACATCCTTCTTAGTGATATCCTTGTCTTTCGGAAGAATGACCCCTTCCATTAAAGCCAATGATTTCATCCTATCTCCTAAGGCCGAATCAGTATCCAAAATCTGATGGCTCCAGCAAGGAATGAAGTACTTACCGACCTCTTTGTTTGGCGAGAATTTGGTGTTAGTGATGCCAAGAGCTTTAGAACGCATTGCCTCCTTCACCCTTTCGTCCAAGCCTTCGGACTTCTTGATTGGCCAGTAAGTTCCTTCCTTGGTCTTTTTTCACTACTTAGAGTCATCACAATCACCTGTGATGAGCTTTTTATGGCAATGGCATTTTCATCCTCCTCGTCGGGATATGTCTCTCGATGGTCGCTATTCCTCGGCTCAATGGAAGTTTGAATAATCAGGATCGGAGGCTCCTCAAAACGAACCTTAGTTGGCTATATATTCTCATTCTCCTTTACTTTCTCGGTAGGACGAGAGATCTGCATAGCTGTATGCTTTGCTGTAACTTCCTTTGCTAGTCTTTTTGCGACAGCAGGTCATGTAGTAGTTGTAAAGGTGGTGCCCCTCCTATTAGCCTTAGACTTCTTAACCTTGGCTTAAGCAAGTGGCTTGGCAAGATCCACCACTCCAGTACCCATATCTACAAGACGAGTAAATCAATTAATATAAACAGGAGAAAATTATGAATTTACATTTTCTGTGCCGAGCAAGACTCAAAGGCCACTATTCTCCCTTAAAGTCTTGAGAATGGCTTTCTTCGTGGCTATATTTGGTACGATAGCAATGCATCAATGTACCTTCTTTTTTAGAAAATATTGGTTTGCCATTTTCATAACGCCGTATAATTCTCTTGGCATCCTGGAAAAACATTTTGTTTCTCCTCCTCTCCTAAATCTTCTTCATTGCTACTACATCATTCAGCATTAGATCTACATCCTTTGTATGTATTGACTCAGTCCATTTGGTCTAGAAGTCCATGTCCTCATCAAACTCTATTGACACGAACTTATCATGCCACTTTTGAATCTTAGATTTTAACCCGTCCATGAACTTATACCCATACCTTACAGTAGCGAAGGACCACTCATCAGGCTACCTACGGATAATGAAGAAAAATCTAAGCAGCTGAGGCATAGCCCTAACCTCAACTTCTTCACATACTATCTCAAAAGCTATCAAAAGCCGATATGTATTAGGTGAGAATATACTCGGCGTGACTCTGAAGTAATTGAAGAAGCCCCGAATAAAAGCCGAGAAAGGGAAGTGTAGCCCAAAATCCAAATACTTCAGGTATATATGGAACTCACGCTCTCATAGAAAGCATACTCTCTCCCAATCTCTCGGCCTGCTTAAGTTTCATGTTCTAGGAAGATCTTACCAATACTAATTGTACTTTGTGACAAGAACTCTATCGACGGAACTGGCGGTCCCATCAAAAGAATCGCGAAAGTAGGCTATTGTGTTATACAAATATTTTGCTAAAAACCTTCCTTCCTTATCTTCAGGATAATTATCCATAAGAATCTCGTTAATTTGAGCAAGTTTGTCTCACCTTGCATCCATACTATCAGCCGAACCACCCGAAGAACACGCCGCCTTGCTCCTATTTTAGGGGAGAGGAGTGGTCTCAGTTTCCGTTGCCTCTAAATCGAATAAAACAAGTCAACGTACAACTTTGCGAACCATGCCTGGACGGTTATATGAAATGAAATAACAAAAGTCAACGAATGAGATTTTGAAGATTGGAAAACGAACAAAAATCTTAGGTAGAACCAGAGAAGTGAAATTTGATTATGAACAGTACCTTATATATGGACGATCCATTCTCATAACTACAAATCTTCTTTTGACATTATTGATGCGCTAATATGACAATCCTATGGATTGTTGATGCACGTCTCGTAATAGAAATCTAATGGTTGAAAACTTTCTAACAGCTATTAGGCTTGCAACAAAATGATGACTTAGGTAGCAAATGTCATGCCTATAACTTTTTGGTTTCCTAAACGGGTGAGAGTTTTGAAATGGCAACGTTTCGATCGGGATGTGATCCATCCTGCTTCCCATGTTACTCGGCACGTATCCAAAGGATCTCTCCCCACTCGGCTTCTACTACAATATATATATATATATATAACTCCCTTTGTTGACTATTCAAACACAGGAGTTGGGGGGTAAATGTTGATAGTCAGTTTTGCTCAACTTATACTCGTCCTTTCGTTGACCAAAATGCTAGGTAATCAACTCTCTCGGCATTCTTTGTAGAAGACACATAGCACTTAGACTGTATATAAGAAACGCTCCTGGTTTAAATTCAAATCTATAGCGCAACCAGTTATCATAAGTACGGTTATGTTTTACAATTGCTTGCTATCCCTACATTTTAGGGGAGATGTCAAGTCAAAAGGTCTCTATGTGTCTTAACAGTTACCTCAACATCTATAAATACTGAAAAAAACCTCTGTAAGAGCTCTCTAATACTTCTTATTCACATTTTTACCATACTAAATTACCATTCTAACTTAAGCATTGGAGTGACCGTACTAGACTAGCTTTGGTACCAAGTATCTTATTCTCTTTTGCAAGACTATTTACTTACCCCAAAACTCACTAACAATAGAATCTGTAGTGCTAATAATTGTTTTCCTTATATATTCATTTTTACCTTTTTGTATCATGTACATTGCTTCTTTAGGAAATGTCCTTATTGTCTTTTCCCTTTTAGGCAAGTTGCCTTAACTTACAAGTATAAATACCCTTTTACTTATAGTTGTAATGAATCAAATTACCTTTAATACAATTGAGTACCTTCTTCCTTACGTAAACATTGTTTGTTTACTTTCTATGTTACTCTTATCATTTCCTTTAAGTAAGGTTAGGTGGCGAGTAACCTCGTTGGACCAATTCATATGTCATATTGAATTGTACCATAAGTCCTCAGAAGTTCCATATCACGCCCTGAAGCGGCAAAGTTGTAACAGTCCTATTGTATAAGCCATTCTAAGATAGAAGTTGGCCTTATAACGGCTATCCTAGACTTGATCTACACAAGGCATCCACAACTAATCCGCTTTGAAGTAAATAGTTCATAATTTCAATAAGTCATTTACCTAAGAGAGTAAGAAAATATCTATATACATTAGAATTTAGTTATTACAATTAACGATTACAATGTCTCACGGTAATCTATTTCCTAGTTAATACATTATTCAGAAATAAAAAGTTCTAAAATAAGAGTTTAGACCTTAAAAATATATGTCCGTTCTTTAAATGTTTTTTCTTACTCTCTAGGATCTAGCAATTGCTAGCTTTAGGATAGTTGTAAGTTGCTTTTTAGCTATTACCTACAACAACGTTTATAGGAATGTAAGCAACCACAACTTCGTAAGTCAAGACGGAGGACTTAAAACTATACTACAACCACAAATAAGGTTATCAACCAACTTATCAGGTGTAGTACATGTTCAAGCAAATACCATCGCACAACATTGTCTGGCTCGTCGTGAGATTAGAGAAATTATGCCCACTCTAATTCGGGTTAAGGAGTTACCATTAATGCAACAGCTCAAGAGTAAACCTAGGCTTGTGCAATGGAGACATCGCTCCTCTCATGACTACCTTCAAATCATTGACTTCACCCTTACTGTGACCTCTTTACTTATCACTTAGTTCAACTAAGGATAAAGAAGGGATCAATTATGCTATCTAGCTTTATCCCTTTCGAAGGGGTCGATATTTGGCTGGAGAATCTTAGGTTTCCCCTAATAGGTTGCTATGTAGGTCTTATTTATGTTTACACGTCGTATATTTGATTAGGTCTAGTTTAGGGTATCAATCATTTCATACAAATCATATAATACAAGCCAAGCAGTAAGTCAAAAATCTGATCATTAGTTCAGAACAAGCACAATCGAGTATAATTTTAAGCCTTCAAAATACAACATGGTATTAATCTTAACTTACTTGGACTCCTCGCTCACTCACTCGAGGTCTGACTCGCTCAAGCCATCGCCGATCATCTCTATAACACAAATATGGTTTTAGTTTTTCATATAACTATTATAGGTTGGTTTTATCATAAAAGCTTATTATTATCTTTTGTTTAGAATTTAATATACCTAATTATCTAGGTTTGTTTTTTTTAAGTCTTTTACAATTCTTCTTGAATCATGTTAAGTTCTGTTTCAGTTTTCGCATCGATTTCTAAATTAGGTTTTTAACTTAGTTTGTTAGAGATTTATATGTACACCTTAAGAAATCATTCCATTCCATAATGTGAAATTAACCGCATTAGCTTTGGATATCCTAAATATCATTTTTAATCTCTAACTAGTGTTTTAATCCGTGCGGTATACCCGAATCCTAATTTAACTAACGAATTTACTTCCGATATGAGAAAATCTTACATTTTTCATATAATTACCCTAATTTAAGTTTCCTACTAGATTTTATATATATTCCTATTATTAGTATAATATCAATTTTTATTTTAATATCTTCTATTTATTAAATTTCCAATAATTGTATATTATGTGTTGTCATCTATTATGTACATAATACACATCTAATATTTCTATGATTCGCGGAAAAATAGCTCGACGCCAAGATGATAAAAAGCTTAACACCTCTCATTCTTATTACTACTTTTTGAAAAAGAAAAAAAAAATGAAAAGGTCGTTTTATTCAAAACCCCAATTATGAAATCCCTTCTCTCCCACTTCACACCTCGGAACGCACCGTTATTATAAAGAGAAAGGCGCTTTCACATCTTCTTAACCCGAAATGGCTGGGGAGAGGAAAGGTTCCTTTTTTTTTTAGGGTACTCCCGGGAACAGATCCAGTGGAGACGGGGCGGGGCCTGTAGCTCAGAGGATTAGAGCACGTGGCTACGAACCACGTTGCCATCTCCCAATATTAATTAACATTTCAAAATGTTTAAATTTATCCTAAATCAAATTTTATACCTAGTTACCCTAATTTACAAATTAACTTAAAATTTATTATATTTCCCAATTACTTATTTACTACATAATTATCCTATCAATTACATCTAATACTCCAAATGTTACAAATAGCATACTCCATCAGATTTCAACATCCTAAAATATATAATTGTGCATCAAATAAGTAATTAGCCATTTAATTAATTAATTTATCCTAAATTACTCATTTTATGCATCATTTTAAGGCCTAAAAATTTTGAAAATTAATTTTTAAAAAAGGGCTTTATAGTACTGTTAAGGCAATTTATTTCTAAACCGAAACATGCTCAATTTGCATGATTTCTTAAGGACTATATATCACGGGATATATTTTCATCAAAATAATATTTTTCCTAAAAACTAAATACAAATATATTCCAAAATAATAAGTTTCATAATTTTCCAACTAATTTTGATAATTTTAACAATTTAAGAAAAATCAAGTAGAAATTGGAACTCACCAGAATTGGTGGCTCCGACCATCGTTAGTGGCAATGGGTGTATCAGCCCATTTGGGCGCTCTCACCATTGTGTGGTGGTGATGGCCGTCTACTCTTAGCTGCTCGTCAAGTCTAGGTTCTCCTTAGAAGCCCTAACTACACAATTTTTTTGTAATTTTTTTATAAAACCCTAATTTCCTCTCAATTTCGTCTCTCTCTAATTTTATAAAATTTCAAATATCCAAAATGAGCTTCTAAAAAATTTGGGATATTTATAGAGGCTTTGGGGAATTATTGTGAATTAAATTTATTTGACAATTGCCTTATCCCTTCTTTTTCTTACTTTCTATTTGTTGTAATTTGATTAGTTGCTTTTATTTCTTCAATTCCAGATTGCCATGCCTCAATTCTAGATTTTTCCTCATTTTTCTTTAATTAATTATGAATTTTATTTAATTATTTAGTATTATTTTAGCACATTTCGCTTATTTTAAGTAATTACGCGTATTTTTACTTATATGTAATCATATATAGTATAAATAAATATTCCCAAATATTATTTAGGTTATTTTATAATTTTTAGTATGTATATCATTTATCTATAGTAATTCATTAACTATCAGAATGCATTTTTTGCATTTTCGATAAATAACAAGTAATATACTTAAAATTTAAAAAATTTATATTATTTTATTTTATTACTTATTTTCTTAAATTCAAACTTATGGGATCTCTTTTACTAATATTTCTAACATTATTTGATAATTTAGGCTCGATCGAATCTTTTAGCCAATCGCCCTTAATTCTACGAACTAAACTCCGAGTATCTAATTGTGGGTCTTACATTCCATTAGTGCGTTATATCCTTTAGAGCCGTTCAATAGTTTTTGTTTAATGTTTTATTTATCTTTGTCACTCTTTTCATACCTTTTCCCATTAACTATTTTCAAGCTTTCTACAAGCTTAAACCTATCTAACAACCGGCTTTATCTATTCTTGGTCACGGTTCATAACAGGTAGTGACCATCCTCTCCTGGGTGAACGTTGGTTATAAGTTCCCTTGATAATCCCTAATTACATACTAATTTTGTAATTTTGCTAAAATGGGCTTCTTTCTACTTTTTGTCGAGTCCAGTTTTAGTTTTCCTTAATTCAATCTATACTAAGCTCAGCCTCTTAATATAAATTACTCAACATAAAATTAAGAAAAAATATTTTTCTTAAAAAATATTTTAAAAAATAATTTAGAGTCGTTAACTAGTTAAATTAGTAAAAAAGTCAAATTAAGGTTTTCTGATAAGAAAACTATAATTTAGCCACTAGTTTATAAATTTTCTAAAAAAATTTAATTTTTTAGAAAGTTTAACTAGGAAATCGAGATTTGGGGACTAACTTATTAAAACAAAAGTTACCATGTAAAGAATGAAAAAAAAAACTAATGGGTTTTTATTATTTATAATGTTTCTAAAAAAGCCAAAATATGTAACAGTATAAAAAAATGCAATTAAAATGATTTTTTTAACAATCTTTATTATGAATTAAAAAAAAAACAAAAAAAAATTTATATTTTTTTTAGTTGCTTCTAAGGTGTCTACATATCAGTTAGCCAGGATCAACCCAATGTAGTTTTGTTTTTTTAAAAAAAGATTTAGTGGGTTGATTCTTTTTAATTAAAAAAATTGATCTAGATTTACGTTATTTAACAATTTATTATTTAAAAAAAAAACCTAAAATATCTAATTGCATAAGTCTATTTTAAAAAACCCTAATTAACTAAATTTTTTGAAAACTCCAATTGAGATTTTTTATTTTTATTAAAAAAATCACTATGCATCAAAAATTAATTTTTTTAAGCCCTAAATGCAAGATTTATGCAAATCTTTGAAGATATGTAATTTTAAGTACATATCTTCACCAAAGATATGAATCTTGGAAAAGATATGTAACTATATCTAAAAATACAATTTTTTTTTCAAAAGATGCAACTTTTATAAAAATGTGACTTATCTAAAAAATATGATTTTATCTAAACAATGCGATTTAGTCCATAGATGCAATTTTATTTAAAAGGATGCAATTTCTTTGAAAATGCAATTTATTTTTAAATAATGAATTATTTAAGAAAATGCAAATCTATTTATGAAGATGCACAACATAAAGTTTTTGTTCTAATTATTCTAAAAAGAAACAACTAAACCAACAAGCAGTATTAAGAAAAACAAAGTTAGTAAAATATAACTATTAAAAAAAAAGAAAATAAAATAAAAAAACTATTAACTAAAAACAAAAAAAGAGAAAATAAACTAATAAAACTATTATGAAAAAACTAGCTTACCTAATGGTTGGATCTAAAGAGAATAATTACGTGGATCGAATCGAATCGTATAGATGTTAGTCGTGTGCTATAGCGTGTGGGTGATTCATGCGTTGAATGTATTGGAATTGATCGTGGACTAGACGTAATTGAAGTGCTAGACTCAGACTGCGTTGCAGCGTGCGTAGACTCATGTAGCATAGAATTAAACTGTACAACATGGATGGTGGAGGTGTGTAGTTGCCGTTTGTATATGGCATTAGATTGCGTGATGTGATTCATAAGTGTGTACTATGTTCCGTGAGTCTGTACAAGATAGTGTCATGAGAGTGTAAGTAGGAGTATAGGGTATGTATGATGTAGGTGAGGGCTGTATGTAGCGTGACGAGAAGTATGTGGGTTTGTGTTCTACCAAATGTCCTATAGGAAGTATGTGAGGTCTATATGTGATTGCATAAGTGAGTCCAACGTGTATATGTGAAGTACAGGTCGCATGTTGGACATATGGAGTAATGGTTAGGGATGTAACCGGGAGAGTCATAATAAGGTACCCGACCCATTCGACCCATTAAAAGCCCTATAAGATTTACGGTCAAGTTATGGAAAGTGATTTAGAACCCAATAGTGATTAAGGTTAGGTTATAAGATTTAAAAAAAACTCGATGGAAAACTCGTCTTAGGAAAAATAAATTAAAAAACAATAAAAATATTGATTTGATTATTATTGCTTAAAAAAACAAGAATGTCTTATGTCATGTGTCTACTATGTCTAGTCTTTGTTGAATTGTTCCAACTTTCACGTAAATTAAATTTTTATTTAAAAAAAAATTGTGCTACCCATTCAATTGTTTAGAGAGTCATTAGTCATGACTCATGAGTCAATTGACTGCACTCCTAAAATTGGAGTGTGTTGGATTTTTTCTTTTAACAAAATTTCTTTTTAATTTTTTGAATTTTTGTTAATTTACTTTTGTATATAATTATATTATTAAAAAAACTAACTCCTTAAATTAATCAAAGGTTGTTACATAGCAAATAGTAAGAGAAATTGTGATGGTATTAGTAAAAGCTTCGTTTACAAAAGCTTGTGGTTGATAATCGAATAGGAAAAAAATAAAGAAAGAGAACTAAAAATTAATCTATTTATTCTGTTAAATAGGGTTGGGTCAAGTTCGAGTTGGCTATTTTTTAATAGGGTCGAGTTACGGGTTGCTTCTTAAAAACCCTATAAGGTTTTTTACGAGTTTGGAAAACCATTAATGCAATCAGGGTAGGTTCAGGTTTTATTGAACCCATTCCGAACCCACCCCAGTTGCATCACTAGTGATGATGTTTTGGACAGTGCAGTGTAGTGATCAGTATGTGTGCTATGCTAAGTGTCTATGCTATGTCAAATGTAAGATAGTGAAGTGCTATAATCTATTCATGTGATTTGTATTGTAGAAATATGAACTTCGAAAACGTGTAGGAGATGTGTATAGTTTATGAATTGTGAAAACATGTATTTTTCACAGCCCAATGTTTATTATTTATAGACCATGGATTTTGAATCTTTTGGATCTTTTAATGAGGATAATTCAATCTTAATAAATTCAATATTGATAGAATACGATAATATTTGATTTGAATTGATTAAATTCATTGAAGATTTAATCCAATTTTAGAAACCCCATACTTATTTCAGTTTTCAATCTTGGACCTGTTTCAATCCATTTTAATTTAGCTCAAAATGCACGCTAATTCATTTAATAAATCCTAAATCTATTTAACGTAATATAAATTAAATAAAAAAATCCACTTTATATTGGACTAGACTAAAAATATTTTTTAATGAAGCCCGACTATTTAAAACTTAAAATTTATTAAATTAAATGTACATCTTCAACCATTATTCAATCTACCCTAAACAACTCGACTCAACTTAACTTTTTAAAATTTTATTTTTTCAAGATTTTTACCATTTTTTAATTTTAAATTATTTATTTTTTATTTTTTTAAAACTTAGCTCAAAAGTAGTAAAAAAAAAAACTGAAATTAAAATAAAGGTTGCAAAAATGGGGTATCTACAGCTGTTCTTCTTTATAGTGAAATTTATAAAAACTTTGCTATAAAGATAAAAAAACATACTCATTTTTGCTAAGTCCTGACTTGACTTGACTTGGCAAGGTAAAGACTTTGAATGTTAGACAAATAGGATCCCGACTTGAAAGGTCAAGTATCCTTAAGAGAATAGATCTCTTTCAGGATTTGTTACTTGAAAGGATTGATCCTTCGAAGGCAAGGTAAGATGATACTTTTTTAAAGACAAAATAAGACATCACTCTTATGAGCAGGCGATTTGATAAAACATAGGATGGCGGTCTTATGAGCAAACGATTGACCTAAGGATAAGATAATGCTCCTTTGAGCAAGCAATTTTAAAAAAGATTAAATGGCGCTCTAACGAGCAAGCGATCTAATTAAGGATAGGATAGTGCTCTTTTAAGCAAGCAATCCTAGAAAGGACTCGACGGCGCTCCACTGAGCAAGTAGTCCAACTAAGGATAAGATGGTACTCCATTGAGTAAGTGGTCCTTGAATGAATTGGATGGCACTTCAATGAGCAGGCGACCCAATATTACTTTAAGAAATACAAAGGATAGGATAACGTATCTATGAGTAGGTAATCCTAGAACAGACTAAATAGGACAACACTCCTTTGAGCAAAGGATCTTAAAAGGACTAGATGACATTCTACTGAGCAAATGATCCAACAAAGGATATGATGGTACTCCTATGAGTAAGCAATCCTAGAAAGGATTAGATGGTGCTCCACTGAGCAAGCTACCTAACTAAAGATAAGATAGTGCTCTTTTAGGTAAGCAATCTAACTAAGGATAAGACAACACTCCTTTGAGCAAGTGATTCAACTAAGGGTAAGATAGCACTCCTTTAAGTAAGCAAAATGATTGGATAGCGCTCTACTAAGCAAGTGACCTAACTAACGATAGGATAACGCTCCTTTGAGCAAGTGAAGGATAGGACGACTCTTCTTTAAGCAAGCGATTTTATAAAGGACTAGATGGCGCTCCACTAAGCAAGTAATCCAACAAGAAATTGCGCTCCTAGAAAGGATTGGATAGCGCTCCAATGAGCAAGCGATCTAAGATTACTTTATGAAATTGATAGCGCATTAAAGAGTAAATGATCCATAAATTTCAAGGATTTTGATAAGTTTTGACAAAATGATCTAAGATTTAAGCTTGAGAGATTTTGATGATTCTTTAAAAAATTTTACTTTTTCTTTTTATGAAGTCTCTCTTGACAATTTTTAAAAAAGGTTTTGTTTCTCTTTTGAAAACTCTTTTCTTTTTTCTTTTTTTTTTTCTTTTTTTTAAGAAATTCAAAAAATCACTCTTTGATAGAAAATTGTGTTGTTAACAAGTAAAAAAGTCTCAAAGACTCTAAAGATCACAAATAAGGGGTTGACTTACCCTTTTGCCTATTGATTATTCTTTCAATCTTATTTCCTAGAGTATAATTCATGGTCTCGAAACTTTTTAGAAGCATTGATTTCAAACTTGAGGTTATAACCATTCGTGTTTTTGAGAAAGCATCTAACTGTTCTTTAATTTTCCGCTAAGGAGATAGATATTATTACTTGAAATGTTTAGTCAAATATGACTTCCTTGCACTCTCATAAGTTTGTTTTCACTCTTAGCATCAATTCTAAAAATTTTAGCCTATTTTGTAAATGGATATCAATGTACATTGGGCAATTTAAAAAAAAAATCATATACAATTTGTCTCGGGTTTACAAGCCAAGAACCTATGAGAAACTAAATATGGCCTTGCCATAGTTTCGTAAGCAAGTTTTGCTTAAGATAAGTTCATTTCTTTAGTCAAAAGAGTTTCATAAAGGGTGGTATAATGAATGTGATCATAAAATGAAGGCTTTACTTTTAGGCTTGGGAATTTAAAGTGTTTAGCCTTTGTATATCTCTCATAAGGTGATCTTTGAAGGTGATCACCTTGCTCATTTTCAATTTTTTTCTTTTTTTTCTTTTCTTTCTTCTTCTTCTTCTTCTTTTTTTTTTTTTTGATCAAGGTGGTCATCTTCCATTGTTGAGTTTTCACTTAATAGGATTCAAAGCCCTAAAACCATGGGTTCAAAGCATATAAGCTTGGGAGAATTGTATATGGCTTTGGAGTGTTTAGGAAAATTCCGTGGGTTTGAGTTAATACATGGGCCTAAGTAAGGAATATACGACTGAAGCTCTTTCTTCATTATAAAGAAATTGAATTATTTATAATAAAATTTGCTCATGAATCGACACAACTAAGTCAAGCATAAGTTAGTCTACTCCTTTTTCTAGATTAATGACCCTAAACTCCTAATTACCTCAATATAGGGTGGTTCTTGACAGAGTTAATTTTAAGAAAGATCCTTAAAAACCTCAAGTGGGTTTGTTCGAGATAATTGTGTTTAGGGTAGTAAAATGAGTGCCTAACATCACTTTGATACGTATATCAAGTTCAAGATGGGCCTCCTTTAAGGAGTGAGCCCAATACTCACTTTGTACCACTCCTTTCTCATGTGTGTTTATGATATGGTTTGCCTCTTTTCATTCGAACCTTTCAAGTAATGTGTTACATCTCCTTAAATAGAAAATTTTAAGTTCTAAGTTCACATTTTATCCATTTTCACCTACCCTAAATTTTGCATTAAGTAGTTCCTTTAGTGAGAGGCCAATAACTTGCTCTTGTTGAGCTAAGCTAGCTTTAAAGACAAACATGCACATGAAAACTATTTTATTTAGATAACTCGTATCCATTACAAACTCCAAAGTGAAAGATTATTCTAAAAAAAAAAAGATGCAGGAACTTAAATTCTTTTCCACTTCTTGACCCTATTTTTGTCACTCCTTTAAACTTGACCCATTAAGTTGAATCGATCTCTTGGACATATGCCCAATTGCTTCAAATGGTGAGCTACCCTATAAGATGGTAGTAATAGGCCTTCAATGTCTAATGCTGGAGTTTGTCTATTTGATGCTTCTTTAAGATTTAGGGAAAGGATATCACTACCAACTAACCTATTAGCTTCTAGAAAGTTTGGTTGGATAATTTTTGCATCAATCAAATCTTGCACCTTATGCTTCACTTTCCATTAGTTTTCGATGGTATGCATCATTTGGCCCATATGATATTCATACCATTTGTTAGGATCATGCTCCTTTAGCTTGTATTTTTTTGCCATGATTTCACATGTTAGCAACCTTACTTCTCTCAATTGCTTGAATACTTAGGCCATTGGAATCTTGAACTATATAAGTTACCTCCTCTTGTTATGGATGGGCTTGTCTTGATCTTAGGCTTTCTTACTTAGCACATCCATTCCTGACTTCTCTTTCTTTGTATCATCCTTAAGCTTAGGTTGTGATGGCCCATCTATACTAAGATCTAAGTTTTCAAGCTGCTTGAGCACATAACCCATTGATATTTCTGTGCTGGTGAGTCTTTCTTCTAACTTTTCTTTTTGAGTTATAACCTTTTTTTGTAGACCTTGATAGTGATATGCCCCTCGAGCTTGACCAGTCAAATTTGTTTCTAGCAATTTTTTCAAACTTTATATCATATTGATAGTGGGCTTTATGTGGCAATTGTGCGTTAGATGCCAGGACTCGATAGGGGGGCTAATAGGATTGCCTACAATTTTCATATCATGTGTACGCTCATAATACGAAAATCGACTTGCAAGTCAAAGATTGCAAGACTCTAAATAATTCATTACTAAGGTTTTGAATTGTTAATTAATTAAAATATTATAAAATATAAATAACTACGGATATCCAATATTCTACAGTTCCTCAGAATCGTAGAGAATCGGTATCCCCTACCAAATGATAAAATTAAGTAGTATAAACTTAAAATTCAAACTTATCGAAGTTACTAAATCTAAATCTATAAGTGGTAGTTACATTTAAATACTTATACTTAACGCTCGGCTCTTAACTCATATTGGATTGTTTATCAAACTGTAAAAGAAAAACTATTAAAAAGTAACCTAAAAGAGCTTAGTAAGTTATCCCTCATACTATACTGATAAGCAAGTTATTAAATAAATTATTACAACCATATAAATGTATGTACACGTAGTATGCCAAACAGTATATGCAGTTGACTGGTGTTACATATAACATTAGATTTTAACGCCCTTCGAGGTAAGGGTTGGTGATATATCAACACTAATCACAATTAAGCTTTAGCACCTGGGTTTTCAATCATAAATTTAAATTTCATATTTCCTTAAATACATTTCCATTTCTAAGAAATCTAGTATTACACAAAATCCTAAGTTTAGTAGTAAGGTGGCCCCTGCAGTCCATACTCACACCCTACAACGGAGGTTTCTATACTCAACCCTCAGCCAAATAGCTAACGTCTTTAGCTCCTAATAAGCTCGTGGATTAAGGTAAGGTTATGTTGTATGAGTACATCATATTAAAACACTTTAAATCAATATATAGAAACAACCCCCGCATGGCCTCTCTTTACCTCCGCGTAAAATAATGGCCGGAATAAGAAATGCAATGCATTGTTGATATATGACGCTTTTTAATTTAAGATAAGCCAAATCTAATTAAGGCAAATTATGTGGTGATCAATCAATATCAGCAAACCATCCAACTCATGTAACAATCAATCATATAATCAAATCTTCAATTATCGTGTTTAATAATATTTTTCACAATAATCTATCAATATCAAGCACATGCATATCTCTAACCTCCATGCATCACGTTATTAATATTCAATTTAAGTACACTAACTACAAGTACAAAACAAGTATAGAGTTTTAAGAGTACTCACTTGGCCAAAGTCGATATAAATCCTAATAATCATCAGGCAACTTGCCTTCTTGATTGATATTTCCTAATAAATAGAAATGAAGTAACCTAATAAGTATCTAGACATAATGTTAGACAACCTATCTAGCTTACTATCTATCTTATGATTTTCATTCTACTTAAGTATTATATTACTTGTAAACTTTTTCATTTTAACTTGTATTTTTACATTCTTATAATAGATTCTTATTAAGTTCAAATATGCTCCTTTAGTGATAAAATTTGATTAATTTTTTTAACGTTATTTTACATTACATAACTTATTTTCTGTGATATCTAGGAAACATTATTTTTCATATATGTAATAATATCCAATTTAATCATATAAGTAATAATATTTAAATCGATAACATTATACGAGCTCGGGTTTTCCCTAAATCCTACATCATATATAGCTTTTTCGTTCTAACTATGATATTTATAAACTTTTAGTCGATTTTTATTGTTTTTGAACATATATTCATGTAGTGGGGTCTTTTTTGGATGTTAAGACCCACATTTTATGATATGAATTTAAATCATTATAAATTTAGTATTTTAACTTAAATAGTTTTATTTATTAATTTTGTGTTTTCTTTTTGTCGATTTAGGAGCAAATAAATTTTTAAATTATTATGTTCTTATAATTTGAACTATTATTATTATTATTATTATTATTATTATTATTATTATTATTATTATTATTCACATAAGGTTAATATTAATTGATATATGTATTATGGGTCTATCATGGTTTTGGCCCATACATATATATTTATGTACATTATATATTATTACTTTATTATATTATATTATAGTACGTTATAAGTTATGTTATAATTCACATATGTACTAGCCTTATACTTAGATACTTATACTTATATATATATATATATATATACTTATACATATGCTCATATACACATATATAGTTATATACATATTTTCATATTTCCCTAGTATACCTTTAAGAAATATTCGTATAATTCACATATTTGCATGTTATAGGTTTGGCAAGTATGCTACATGTATATACACTTAGCATTTTCATTATTTTCAGTTATGTACACTAAGAATACTCATGTATAGAATACTCAAGTATATGTACATGTGTTCTTCATATTCTTATCTATTTATACATATATTTATCCTATGTATGTTACTAAAATCCATACATAAACACTTCACATATATTCACATGTCATATGTGTTTCTACTCATGCACACAAGTATTTTTACACTTATATGTATGCATATAAGGATTCCTATTTGTACTAACATATATATATATATATATATTACATAAAGATTTTAAAGCTAATATAATATAAACAACTAATCACTTATTTAAAATAAAAAATCACACAAAAATATATCTTTTTCCCCTTTGTAATATGTAAGAGGAAACCAAGTATATAGTATAGTAGTATGTGGGTGAGTTGTTGAAAATATGGGAGTGAAATTGAAAAATTAAAGGAAGGGAAAGGAGAAGAGGGGTCACGGTTTTGGGTAGAAAAGAAAAGAAGGTTTTGTTGTATCTTAAATATAATTTATAAAAGAAAAAAATGAAGTCTAGAAGGGGGGATGATGTAGACGGCCAAGAGAGGATAAGAATGAAAAAAAAATCATGTGAAAAATGAGAAGAAATCTATAGAAAATGGAAGAGAATTCTAAGTGAAAAAGACATGCGTTGACTTAGTTAATATTTTGACTTTAGTCAAATGTTGACTTGGTCAACTTTTGGAAATTTACATGTAATTAGTGTACATAATAATGGAATCAAGGATAATTAGGAAAAAAATTAAGGAAATAGAAGGAAATATGAAATTAAATAAAATAATTAGTAAAAACAATTATTAGAACCTTTCTTTAAGTATTTATATCCCTATATAAGGTTTAATATCATACTTAATATAATTAGCATGAAAAGTACAATGTGTAATACTAACATTGACTATATGTAGTTTAAATATTAACTAAACGCTTAAATTTATATAATACTAACTTAGTTATATAATTAAGAGATTAATATGTTCTATGATGCAATATTATAGTTTCTAATAAATCAACTTAGTATTGTACACATTTATGAATGATTGAAAGTTATCTTTGATCATTGGTTGATAATTTTATATCATTTAGCATATTATTAAGTACTGACATTCAATTCAGGTTTTATTGTTTTTGTAGCAAATTTGTACATCTATAAGCTTGAAGTTTTGGTATTAAGATTTTGATCAAGTTCGGGTTCAATTATTCATATATATATATATATATATATTATATACAGATAGAATTTAGAGTTTTTATCTTGTTCAGGGTCAATCTCTTAGAGTTACATATATTTAGGGCTTAAAGTCTTCGTATACGATTAGAGTTTCGATTAATAAGTTAAGGTTTTTTTTCATATTCATTTTAAGTTTCACATTTAAAATTGTACTCCATTCTAACTTTAGCAACTCTGTTAAATTAGAGAAATTATCTACAGTACATGAGTTTAATTCTATACTCAAAATGTTAGATTTGCGGGATTTACATTAGATCTTTAACGAAGTCCAACTGGACCAATTTTTCATCAATCAAATCTTGGACTTTATTCTTTAACTCCCAGCAATGGTCAATAGCTTGCCCCTATTGACCCATGTGGTACTCACATTACGTATTGGGATCATATTGCTGAGGTTTATACCCTAATGTTGGAGTCTTATGATACAGCAAACCCTCTTCTTTTAGGCGGCGATAGAACTAAGACATAAGAATCGAGATATGAATGAACCTTATTCTAAGTGATTTCTGGCTTAGCTTATTTTCCATAAGCTCTAGACTAGTGCTTAGGGCATTAGGCTAGCGTATTATTAGATAGGACATTGTAGTGTTTACAATGGTTTCTGAATCTAACGAGACTAATCCCTTCCCTATCAATCTGCCCACTCTAATGGCATCTTCAATGCGACTACCGACTGTGACTATGTTTGCAAATGTGGAAGCGATATGACTTAAGATGTGATTGTAATAAGGTTCACCTAATGTGCGAATGAATATGTTAATCAATTCATTTTCTAGCTATTATACTATGGCTTGAGTAGCTGTAGATCTCTATCTTTGGGAATATTCCTTAAAGGACTCAATCAGCTTCATTTTCATGTTATTTATATCAGGGAAGGAGCCACTTCTTCATTGAACTTATACTATTGATAAAAGGCTTGAGCTAGTTTATCCTAAGTATCACGCTCAACCAAGTCTAATTAGGCATACCATGCTAATGCTGGCCTAGTTAAGCGATTTTGGAAAGTTTGAATCATCAACTACTCGTGTTTGGAGAATTAAGACATCTTACGAATATAAAGCCTAAAGTAGAGCTTAGGGCAACTTGTTCCATCATACTTTTCGAAATTTAGCACCTTAAACTTCTTGGGTAACTCATAGTCTTCAAAAGTAAAAACATTGTTTAGGTCCAAATCACTCTGCATATTGTAATCCTTTAGAGCTCTCATTTTCTTTTCAATTTTCTAAAAGATTTCTTCTTCCATCTTCAACAATTCCTGTTCTAATTCCTTCATCAGGCCTTTGTTGCTATTGTTAAGCTCATGAACTGGCAACTCTTTAGACTTGTCTACCTCAAATAGTAGGTCAATAGGCCCCTAGGCTTGAGTACCATAGTCTTGACTTGTTTTGTATGCTTACTCAAAACCCCTTTTGCTATAGCTATTCTCTATTTAAGAGCTTCAGACATCTTGTTTTTTACAACAAGTGATTATTGGCTTCAAGTTGGGCTAAATCACTTTAAAAGGTAATATTTTAAATCCTATAAGAATCCCTTTTGTTAGCAACACTGCGTTCCCTCTCTTTAAAAAAAAAATCAAGTTTTTAATTTTAAAAACCTTTCTTCTTCTTCTTCTTCTTTTTTTTCTGAAACTTTTATTGAAAAAATCAATGCTGATTTTATGTTATAGAAAACCTAATTTTGATATTGACGAATCTAAACTAATTATATAAACAAAAGGTTATAAAAAAAAACATTCAAACTGATAACTGAGGACATAGGATAACAATTATATTACAAAGATGATACAAAGAAGTAGATTGGATTTTTTTTTTTTAACAATGAGAAATTTATTAAAATATGACACAAGGGTGATGACTCATTGAGAAAACTCTATTAGAACCGTGACAACTTAATGGACAAACTTGAAGAACGAAAACTTAGACATTTATAAGATTGATGACTTTGAGGTGAGAAAGAATTTATAATGGGAATCTAATGTTTAAATTTTTTTTTTTAATATTTTGTTAGTTCCTAACAATATGTTATATGTAGGGCATTACAATAGAATTCAACTGAGTAAATAAAATTATCATAAAACTAGTTATTTTATCATAAAATATCTTTTTGAAATATGTTTTTTTTTAAATGTTGGAAAGCCTTAAAAAATGATAATTTCATAATAATTTTTATAACGGTTAATTTCCATAGCTATGCCTAAAAAAAATTAAAGTTAATACTGAAGTTTTTTTTTTTTTTAATGTTAGCACATTACAATATAGACCGAATATTAATGATTTTATGCCTTCTATATGAAATGTTATGTTACATAATTAATTACTCATGAAATAAAACAAAATTTAAAAAACTCATATATATTACACAAGTTAGCATATACAGATAAATGTGAAAATTAAAAATATAAAATAAATAAGATGCAATATACTACACATGCAATAGGGGCTAGTAATTAATAAATTATAGGATTATTATAAACCTACGATTAAAAAATACACTTATATATAAGTGGATCGAAACAAAAAATAAAACTCATGGGCACCTGCATAAGGGTACTAATTCTTTTAGCTTCCTTTTTTTTTTAAATAAAAGCCCAACCAACTGTAGATAATAATAATTAATTTTTTTTCTATAATTTAAAAATGACTATCCTTTTTTTAAAAAAAAATGATGCAAAAGGGTAGGGTTTACGAGTTTCAAGCTCTGTAGCCTCAAGCATTTTCGAAGGAAAAACCTAGTAAGTTATATCAAAGCATGAGTGAGCTCACATATCATTACCAGGCGAATGACAGCTCATCCTAAGTTCTTAAAGTGGCCTAAGTCCAACTACATATAAGTACACAAATGATAAAAAAATAAAATTTCTCTCCCAAATTCCCCAAGATAAGGTCCATTAGGTCGACTTCTTTTTAATAAGCCTATATCATTAAAACCCAGTTAATACAACTATATTACAATATTAAATAAAAAAGTAAGCTCATAAACTAATTTTTATATTTTTACATAACTAGCCCACCAAGTGTTCATAGTGGAGTTGGCAATTCTATCAAGTCTTCTTTTGATTTTTCTTAAATCAATCTATACTAAGCCTAGCCCACTTCATATAAATTAATTGAGATAAAATTAAGAAAAAACATTTTTCTTAAAAAATATTTAAACAATAATTTGGAGTCACCAACCAATTACACTGGTAAAAAAATCAAATTAGGGTTTTTGAGTAAGAAAACCCTAATTTAGCCACTAATTTACAAATTTAAAAAAAATTAATTTTTTAAAAAATTTAACCAGGAATTCAAGATCTGAAGACTAACTTATTAAGAAAAAAGTCACTAAGTAAAAAATTAAAAAAAAAAACTAATACGTTTTTATTTTTTATAATTTTTCTAAAGATGCCAAAATATGCAACAATATACAAAAATACAATTACAATGAATATTTTAACAATCTTTATTACGAATTTAAAAATAAAAAAATAAGAAAATTTTTTTATATTTTTTATAGTTGCCCCAAAGGTACTTACATACTCACTAATTGAGATCAAATCAACGTAGTTCTATTTTTTTTTTTTAAAAGATTTAGTGGGTTGATTTTTTTAATTAAAAAATTTGATCCATATTTACATTATTTAATAATTTATTATTTAAAAAAAACTTAATAGATCTAACTACATCAATCTATTTTAAAAAACCCTAACTAACTAAATCTTTTGAAAACTCTAATTAAGATTTCTTATTTTTAATAAAAAATCACTACGTGTCAAAAATTAATTTTTTAAACCCTAAATGCAACATTTATGCCAATCTACAGAGATATATAATTTTATATACATATATTTACCAAAAATATGAATCTCGAAAAAGATATGTAACTACATCTAAAAATGCAATTTTTATGAAAAAAGTTGCGATTTAGTCTAAAAGATATGATTTTATCTAAAAGGATGCAATTTCTATGAAAATTCAATTTATTTTTAAAAAATAAATATTTTAAGAAAATGCAAATCTATCTATGAAGGTGCACGACATATAATTTTTGCTCGGATTATTCTAAAAAGAAATAACTAAACCAACAAGCTAAACTAAGAAAAACAAAGTTAGTAATTTATAACCATCAAAAAAACAAAAAGAAAATAAACTAATAAAACTATTAACTAAAATAAAAAGAAAAAGAGAAAATAAACTAATAAATCTATTATTAAAAAACTAGCTTACCTAATGGTCGGATCTAAGGAAAATAATCACGTAGATCGAATTGAATCGTGTAGATGTTTGTCGTATGCTATAGTGTATAGGTGATTCTTGCGTTGAATGCGTTAGAATTGATTGTGGATTGGACTTGATTGAAGCGTTGGACTTGAACTAGGTTGCGATGTGTGTGGACTTAGACTTGGATTACGATGTACGTGGACTCATGCAACGTAAAATTAAACTGTGTAGTGTAGATGGGTGTACAGTTGTTGTTTGTGTATGGTGTTAGATCACATGATGTGATTCGTAAGTGTATGCTATGTTCCATAAGTCTGTACAAGATAGTGTCGTATGAGTATAAGTGGGAGTGTAGGTGTGTATGACGTAGGTCAGGGCTATATGTGGTACGATGAGAAGTGTGTGGGTCTATGTTTTGCTGTATGTGCTATGGGATGTGTGTAAGTGTATGTGAGGTATGTATGTGATCGTGTAAGTGAGTCCAGTGTATGCGTATGAAGTAAAGGTAATGTGTTGGACGTGTGGAGTGATGGTGTATGTTTGGACAATGCAGGATGTGATGGATAGTGCAATGTAGTGATTGGTATGTATCCTATGTTGAGTGTACATACTGTGCTAAGTGTAGGATAGTGAAGTGCTATAATATGTGCATGTGATTTGTATTGTGGAAATATGAACTTTGAAAATGTGTAAGAGATGTGTGTAGTTTGTGAATTGTGAAAACATGTGTCAACCTACTGTCCACTATTTATAGAACATGGATTTTGAATCTTTAGAATCTTTTAATGAGGAAAATTCAATCTTAATAAATCCAATATTGATAAGATACGATAATACCTCGATTTGGATTTATTAAACTCATTGAAAATTTAATCCAGTTTCTAGAAACCCCACATTTATTTGGGCTTTCTATCTTGGGCCCAATTCAGTCTATCTTAATTTAGCCCAAAATACATGCTAACTTATTTAATAAATCTTAAGTCTATTTAGCCCAATATAAATTAGATAAAAAGATTCACTTTATATTGGATTAGACTAAAAATATTATTTAGTGAAGCTCAACTATTTAAGACTAAGAATTTATTAAATTAAATGTACATCTTCAACTACTATTCAATCCAATCCTAAATGACTTGACTTGACATTTTTTAAATTTTATTTTCTCAATTTTTTAATTATTTTTTATTCAATTTTTAAATTTTTTCTTTGAAACTTGGCTTAAAAGTAAAAAAAAAAATGAAATTAAAATAAGGGTAGCCAAAAAAAAGTGTCTACACTCTCTAATTTTTTTAGCTCTACAACTGACTAAAATGAGGATTGAAGGTGAGTTTCTCAATTTATAATGTTGATTTAGGGTTTTCTTTTCATTTCTACTAGCTACATGTCCTTTATCTATTCTTTTTTTTTTTTTTACTTTTTAATTGTCTTAATACCATTGGTTGATTTCTTTCTTTAATTTTCAACTTGCCACGACCCATTTTTAGATAATTCCACATATTTTTATAATTTTCTTGATTTTCCCTTAATATTTATGAATCTCTTTTAATTAATTAGTATTATTTTAGCATATTTCAAGTATTTTAAGTAATTTTATGTATTTTTATTTATACGTAAATACATATATGGTACAAATAAATACTCTTAAATATTATTTAAGTTATTTTATGATTTTTAATGTATATATAATTTATATTTATCTATTCGTTAATTATTGGAACTCGTTGTTTCCGATAAATAACGAGTAATATGCATATAATTTAATATTATATTTCTAACTTATTTATTTAATTTTTTTTCCTAAATCCAGAATTACAGGATCACATTTACTAATATTTCTAACTTTGTCATAAAATTTGGGATCGATTAGATAATTTACCTGACCATTCTAAATTTTACGGATCGAACCTTGAACACCTAATTATAAGGCTTATAGATCCTCTTTAACTCTTAGCTCATTTTCTTTTTCTACCACCAGCTCACTTTCTTCATTATTAAAAAATCCATCCATATATTCGAAATAGTTATTCTTTGCATAGAAATTAGAGAGGATATATAAAGTAAAGTGTGGCTTAAAGGGAAAAACTATTAAGATCAAACGTATCATACCTCTTTCGATGCTCATTAGCCAACTCCACTATAGTCTTACCATTCGAGTGCAAATTTTCCTTTTTACGTAGTGGGTATGACGAAGTGATTGGAGTATTCGTTGAACATATGTCCAAGAGATCTGAGAGAACTTTCTAGAAATCATTAGGATACTATACTTTCAAAGATTTTATAAGTATTAAGTTAGTACATTCACAAGAAAAACAACTCACGTGATAATTCATGGGTATGGGATCTACATAACTTTTACTACTATGTACATTTTAGTAGTTGTCTCCTTGGTTTCTCCAACTGTACCGTATTTTAATTTGACCACCAATATCTTTCAAGTCAATAATCTGCAAAAATCTCAACCCTAAAATTCAAACACAATGAAATAAACTACATAGATGCAAAGAAATAAAATAAACTAAGATACAAAAACAAATAATTATTATAGATAAATAAAAATTCTAATTTTTTTATTATTTTTCGAATTTTTTTTTTTTTCAAATTCTAAGAGCAATTAGAGTACTAGATTTAAGGCATTCCTAATATCACAGCTGTAGTGCTCTACAATGGTACTAAAAACTTGATCGATAGGTAAGTACACCTAATAAGTTATAGTATAGCAAACGAATTGAGTCAAAGTGTCAATCTCTCAAGGATTATGTATAATTGCAAATACCAGTACTTCCTTTTTTTAATATCTAACCTAACAAACAAATTCAATTAATGAAAGACAACTATTAAAATAAAACAAAGAATAAAAATAAAATAACATAACAAGTAAATTTAATTAATTAAAGATACCAAAACTAAATTATTCTAATAAAATAAAGCACAAATAACAGATAAAGTATAAGATAATTAAAATTAACTACAAACATGTAAACTTAATATTCAATTAATGATCCCCTAGAATAGTTATGCAAGTTATCAACCTCATTCTTATTTCTTAGATCATGGAGATGCCTAACATGAATTATGTAAACTTGCGTCTTTAGTTCATTCTTAACCCTGAGATTACTCTACTTGAATTGTTTCTACATTAAAGTATCTTAAGATTGTAATAAGATATTAGATACCACTATTAGGTTGCCTTAATCTGGAGAAATTGAATAACTAATCACTTTGTCTATTTAATTACTTTTAATTGCACAGGTCTGTTTGTTGTAAGATCTTGTGAACTCTACAACAAACTCAAAAATCAAATTAATAACTCGGATAAATAGTAATTCAATGGCAATATGCATAGTGTAATTAGATCACAATAATAAGGAATCATAGATTGATAATAAAAGAAAATTAATTACATAGCAAGCTAGAGTTCACAATAATTAAATACTGTCACACCCTAAATCAAGGAGTCGAAACAGTCTCACAGTGTAAACCAATCTGAGTTAGAAGTTAGCTACTTTAGTCGCTAACATAAGTATGGTTTACACCAGGCCTTTACTACTCCATAGTTTTGAGTCATCCAATTTAATACCCGTTTGGTATTAACCTATAGTGTAATTTTCTAAAGTAGCTTTTGAAAAGATTCTATAGTGTAAAAGCTTGAAAAGAAAACAAGTTTTATAGATAACTATGGAAAAATGATATAATAAGGATTTATAAAATTCCACAGGTTTACAGTACATAGCACATATAACAATAATTGCAAACTAGAGGGTTACTAAGAGAGTCCCTATTAGTTTTCCTATAGGTTAGCTAAGTTAATAAACAAAATAGAAATCTAATCAATTGGTCTTATATCTCACTCCTCAACCCTATTCTCTACATTTTTAGGACTTGGAGCAGTATTGATATATCTATTGGGAAACCTGCAAAATAACTATAAGGAAATAAGCAACAACTTATTCAATAAGTGAAATGAAGATGATAGCACATATCTAACGTCAAGTAACCAAGGTTTTCAAGCAAAGTTAATTAGATGTAATGTATGTTTAAGCAAATGTCATCGTATGATGTTGACAAGTCATCATGAGATCAGAGAAATTACACTTGCTCTAATCTAGGTTTCGAGAAGTTTAACGCTGCGCACTTCATGAATCGAAACCAAACCAGGGCTTATCAATGGAGAAACATGCTTCACCCGAGATTACCTTTAAACCATGGTCTTCAACCTTACTATGACTTCCTTTCCTATCACTTAGTTCGACTAAGGATGGGGAAAGGACTATTTATGCCATCCTCATTAAAGGATCTATGTTTGGCCTAAGAAACCTAATCGTTTTCCCCTAGTAGGTTGTGTTGAAAATTCGGTTAGTAGTTAAGTTGAGTTTAAGTTATATTGCTTTTAGGATGACTAAGCAATTTCAAACGGTTTAATATAGCAATATCATAGTGTAACCAATACATAAAATCTAGTACTCTAAATAGCAAAACATTATTTAAGCACATACATTGCATATATACAGACAACTATCTTACCACCACAACTAAGACATACACTAGGGTTTCCAAGTATCATTAAGTAATATTTCAAAGTATGGTGAAGCACTAATCCCACTTGGTTGGACATGTGACACTCAACGGTCCTGATAGTTGATCTCGTCCACTTTCATTATTCTCCCTAAAATAATCAATATAATCATTTTAGTTTTACTAAATATTAAGTTAATAAGTTCATTTTAATAATTTAAGTGTGGTTTTAACTTATCTCTAGCGAGTGGTATAAGCTTTGTATTGAGTTCCAACTTGTTATTAAAGTCTCTGAACAAGGTTCTGAAAGCTTGCTTAATTCCAAGTCTTGACCCTAGAACCTTCTAACAAGGTCGTTAAGATTATCTCAATTATACCCTTATTCTAATTAACCTTTTGAATAAGACTCTAAAGTTATTTCCACTAAGCATTTCACACTAACCAACCCTTGAATCAAGTACCTAAGTTATTCCAACTACATTTCTATTACCAAATACTTCCCAAATAAGCCTATGATGGGGGTATAGTTAAGTCCCTTTTACTATTCAACTTTCTAATCAACTCTTTAAACTGGAGAATAGGTCCCTTCTTTATAAACCAACCCTTTGAAGATGTCTCTGAAGTGATCTCATCTAAGCCTTCTAAATTAGCTAATCTTCTAGTCAAGTCTCTGAACTCAATGTAATCACTCTTATTTTGCTAAACGTCTCCTTAAATGAAGCTCTAGTATATTTGGAATTAAAGTCCTTTCATTTACCAACCTTCTGAACATATTTCTAAAGTCATCACAATTACGCCTCTTATACTAAATAGCTTCTCAAACAAGGCCCTGATAGGGTTATGATCACAATCCTTTAACATTTATTATCTAATCAATTATCTAAACCAAGAATTAAGTCCTCTTTTTACCAATTCAACCGTCTGAAGAATTCTTTGAACATAATCAATTTATACATTTACTCCTAGCAACTTGCCCCAACATCCTATTTTAGTTTATAAGCATGATATAGCATGATCATATAATAGATTCTTCATACCCATAAGTATCATATCACGCCTAACTTCCAAAACTTCTAAATCCTCCTATCCTTATTTTAATACATGTATACCATAACTAGTGATTTGCACTTATCTCAAATCCCATTCAATTCAACAAACTCCAAATCTTTCTGTACGGTGATATATTATATAAACAAACTCCAAAACAATTGCATGTTGTTTTTCACATAACTAATTGCACAAAAAACTCCAAAATATGGCATTTTTCATCAATTTAAAGGCTTTGAAAATTATAGAAAATATTTTTGGCTGAAATCTTTTCATAGAATATTTACATGTAATATAAGGACTTTTCAAAAAAAATTTGGTGTTGAAACTATGTCAATAGGGTCATTCAAATTGGTTTTGAAAATTAATCAATTTTGCTTAATTTCTTAACGAAGTACTAAATCTATTTAAAAATTTTACAAACTGATATTTTTCTTGAAAAATATATGTAAAAATACTATAAAATAATTTTTCTCATAATTTTTTTAATTAATTTGATATTCTTATAAAATTTAATAAAATTAGGTTAATTTTTTGACTCACCAGAACTTAGCCATCTGGCCATCACCTTCCACCACCATTATGTCAACACTACTAGGCACCACTTCCATTATCACTTCATGGTGGCGGCTTACATCTAGCAATACTTTGGACTCGTGTTCTCAAAGGTAGTTTGATTTGTGCAATATTGTTTCTAAATTTTCCTAGAATTTTTCCTTGAAGTTTCTTCCTACTTCCTTAATTTTCTTAGAATCCTAAGAGACCTAGTGATGCTTTAGAGAGAAATGAGTGATGTTTCCTAAATGCAAAGTACAAAATGGCTGTTTTTCTCTCTCCTATAAGCTTAAATACCCTAATTTTTGTTTTACTAAGTGTCCTAATACCAACCTAATCCCCTAACAACTATCTTTCTAGTATATCACACCTAATCCAAGATGATTTTGGTAGTTTAGCTTTTGTTTGTTATTTTTTATTATTTTTCTCCTAAAGTTTTAGGTAATTATACATATTTTAGGGTATTTTTAAGCATTTTTTGGTATATAATTTTATAAAATAATTATACCCGAGGTATACGTACTATATTTATATATTAGTTTAAGTCACTTTATAATTTTTATATCAAAATAATTTATCTTTAAAGTTTGGTTACTTTCCATTACTTAATTTATATTTTTATAGCAAATAAATTACAATATAATATAATTTAGAAATATTATCTATTTTAGTTATAATAATATTATTTTATTATATTTCTATATTTCGAGATTTACAACGTGTCATCATCTAACTCCTAGGATTCATACGTAAAATATCGTCTCAATTGGCTTACTTTCGCATACATCATAAATTACTAGCTCGAAATAATTATGTGAAGCTACATGGCTCACAAAAACTAAAACTAAACTAAAATATTAAAAAAAAAATAAACAAAGAAAGGAAATGGAGGAGTCTCTAATCTATAAATTATCTATCATGTCTATCTTATGATCTCTAATGAACAAGGCTAATATCATATTTATAGTATATAAGGAATCTTGGAATGTATTTTCAATGTACCTCCAATATATCTTCAAAATGTCTTGCTCTTGCATATCTTCAATATTTCTTGAAATATCTCCTTGCTATCTCTTTAATTCACTTTCCAAATTTGGTTCATAATATAAAATATAATGAAAGCATGGCATCTTAAACATCAAATCTTTTCAAAATAAGAAGATTTACAATCAATGGGATCATAATGTCTTAGGATTACAACCATGTTAAGGTGTGGTCTTACTATACAATCTTGAAATTTTGATGGAAATTGATTACAAGGGGTCGATGGACAGACCAAGGTGGCAAACAAAACCCTCAATGCACTATTATGAGTTGTTGTAGGGAAAAATCTTTTAAGGGATTAGGACTTATGTTTACCAATTGCAAAGTTTGTATACAACCGAAATGTGCATGGTATCAAAGGAAAGACTCTCTTAGAGGTCGTCTATGCCTTAACCCATTCATGCCACTTGACTTGGTCAGTACCTTAGTAACTCTCGAGGAAAGCCAGTCTAGAGTCGATTAAGCATAAGAAGTACACAATCTACATCAGCATGTGGCTAAGCATATTGTCAAATTCAATGAAAGGTGGCACCAAATCGATAGCCATGGCTATCGGCTACTAAGCTATCGATTCTGATTCAGGTGACCATTTGCATCCATCTCAACTAATAAAAATTTCCACATCTTAGAAAGAATAAGTTATCACCTCAAGCTGATGGACCATTTTAGAGTCTTGGAGAAGGTTAACTGTAAAATTGACCAGATTAAGCTGCCTAAAGACTAGGGTGCTTCCTTAACTTTCAACATGTCTAGCTTGATTCCCCAACATCTAGCAAAAGAAGAAGAAAGGCACCCAAGAGAGTTGGGAGAAGAACGATACCTTATAAATTTGAGGGCAAACCTCCCAAGCTCTCGAGAAGATAATAGGAATCAATACCCCAGACCTTTAACTAGAAGTTAAGCAAGAGAATTTCAAGGCCTAACTTGACATGTCTTAGCTCAAGAGCCACTAAGGGACAAAGACTCCTTCTATGATCAAGGTCTATTACACTTCATCTGATTTGAATACTGAATACTAGTCATGGTCAGGATACCTACCAGCTTACCCCATGATAAGACAATGGACATTAGGATACCATACGACCCAAACTCAAAAGTGTTAAGCACCAAGCTGGCTTATCTGACCTCCTGACATGACTCGGATTAGGTTAGCCAACTATCCATGCTTGGTTCTTTACCAAGCTATCCAACTTAGTTGTTGAATTGCTCGAGATCCCAAAGTCACTAGTCACTTGGAGCCAGGCGAGCATCTTCTCTTACCTTTTTTGTTAGAGCTTCTAACTTAGAGTCAACACTTTCCCCCCTGCTCGTGATCCCATGATAGTTCTATGATAAATTCTTTTATTCATTTTACCCTTTTTATAATATATACAAGGAATCATTTGTAAATTATCTTGTAATTTGCCCTTTTTATCTTTTCCATTCTTGTTATAACCCTAGAAGGCTAAATATAAAAAGCCCCTTCTGTAGTAGCAAACAACAACTTTCAATATTGAATATACCTTGTATTTTTTAGTTTATTTCTCCTTCCCTTTAACTCTTATCTAGCTCATTTAATAAGAATTGGTGGCGAATGACTCTAGAAAATGACTTGTGCTTAATATCAACTGTTCATTAGATCGCATAGATCAATTGGTGCATCATATCCACTCGATTACACCTTAGTTTTGCTAACTTTTCTTTTGTTCTTAGTTTCATCATGGCGTGCTCCTGTATGTTAGATCCCAAGATGCATCACCATATCTCTATTCACAATATTTCCATGAGCATAACAAATCAATTTAACCTCATCCATTTTCACCTATTGATTTTTTATTTAATAAATGTGGAATAATTGGGTTTTGAGTGTAGAATATTAATATTATAAATAATGGCAAGTTAGAAAATCCTTGAAAACCCAATGCCAAGATGGTACCCTCTTAAAACTAGTTATATTATTTTAGTTTATTTGAAAAGTCATGTTATCTTTTTCAAAAGATATCTTCCCTTTTCCTTTCTCTCTCTTTCCTTTGCTAAACGTATTCTTTCTTTTCCATAATAGTTCTTGCTTTTCTTTTTACAAGTAGAACTAAAGATCGAAGGTTATAGAGGTTTAGACATGTTTTTCTTGTCATACTTATGGGTTTGATCACCCCTTAATGTAAATCTTGATAGAACATTAGAGTTTTCTACTTTAGTAAAAGAAGAACAATAACAAAGAGAGTTTAAGAGGAAGTTTAGATTGGTAAGAGTTAGATAATGTAATCTTGTGGGTTTAAATGATTTTTTTCATGTGCTTTCATATTTCTTAAAGGAAAGAAAACATAAAAGTGATTGGAATCTTGCATTATTACAAGAGAACTTAAGAATTTGAAGTTTTAAGTCTCTTTAATCCACACTTGTTGATTGAATTGAAGTTCAATGTGATTGGGTATTGGTGAAGAATTAATATTTCGATATATCTTTTTTCTTGGAATTGGGAAGTGGTTTTGATATCGTAGAAGTTAAGACATATATGTTGTTTTTATTCTTTTTCAAAGAGGAAGAATCTATTAGTTCTCAAAGAAGTACAAAACCTATAATGCCTTGGAACCCGAGAAGCCATAGCCCTGCAATGTGTCAGCCCTAAAATCTAACAAGTTAAGGCATCTAATAACCTACCACCTGTCTATTAATCATAAATAAATGAACAACCACCAATTCACATTGAATGTTTCATCAACATTAAATAAGCATAGTGCGATTTAGTTGTTATCTCCAAATACATACTACTTGTAACCATCTTAATCAAATTCATAAACATCTATAACATATTCAATTTATTAAACCTCAAGACTTTGAAGGAGTCTCTTACTTTAACGATAAATACAATCAAAAGGGAGTCAGGCAACCCTTACATAACCTAGAAAATAAAACTCATACTCAAATGACTGTTTAAAAACTCTCCAACAGTATCTAATAAATCAAATTTAATTATTAGGCAAAACCCATCCCTCATCAAAGTAATAATAATCTATCTCATCTTCAAAGTAATAATAATCATAATCTGCTTCCTCATAAGACTCAATAGTCTCCATAGTACCTATATTTGCAAGTAGAAAATCATAAGTCCCCGAAGGGTAAGTTATGCTCAGTATGGAACACCAAAAATACATGCGGAGTCAAATCCCAAAGGTTACGTGTTAAGCATAAGGTTGAGTTGCATGAGTAAGCGATGCCATTGAATTCGTTGGAATAATAACCGCTCTCATTTGCGGGAGGGCTTTTTTGATTGATAGCTGGGAAACCTAAATAGAAATGTGGCCACAAGCCAAGAAGAATCGAATCATCGCCCGGGATTCCTTCTTCTTTCTTTACTTCTTAATAAGGCACAGGAAAGAGGGAAGACTGGAAAAGAAGTTTCTTCGCTAGCCTACTCGCGCTCCTTGGCCGGGTGAGAAGCGAGAGTCGATTTTTTCACAAATAGAGATTAGCGTATATAAAAATAGGAACTGATATTGAATCAGCAGCAGCAGAAGGAGAGATCGAGATTTGGAACTATTTTCTCCTAGCCAAGATGTTTTCTTAGCAATCTTTTCTCATCCTGAAGTTGGAATTTCGATTCAATGTGGGAATAACTAGTCCTTATACTTTCATAGATGCATGGAATAATAGAGTTATTAGCTTCTAGACTTCTACTTTAGTATAGCAAGAAGTACAGAAAGGACTACAGCCTCTAAGACTTGTTGTAAGGAACTCTCTTGGCAAAGGGGGTTAATTTACTAAGTCTTCCCAGTACCATCCTACTCGATGAATGGGATTTTTGGACACTTCAAAGGAAGAATTTAATTGCCAAACCAAATACATAAAAATAAATAAATAAAAGGAAGCAAGGAGAAAACTACGTAACCTTACTCATGAAAAAAGGTAAAGATTCATCCCTATTTTTGTTTGAAAATCTACAGCATATGAACATAAGTAAAAAAGGGAACCGATTGACAACATTGAGGCCTAACCAATCTTTAAGTTAAGGCCCAAACCAAATGCCATACCATTGATTGGAGTAGTAAAAAAAATCAAGTGCTTGGAGCCTTTCCTTACTTACCTGTAGGCTTTGCAAATGTTTGATGGCATAGAATATAGAATACAGAGAATAGGCTCTAAGTACGGTAGATGCTAACCTTTGAAAGGCAATGGAAAGGCAAGAGGTGCGTAGTGCTTTTAATTTTAACAAGAATACTTGAATTTAAGGAGCACCTGTAGAAAGCTATTTAATGACCTTTCCCAGGACTGAAAGCTACTAGAAACTAGATTAAGAGAATATCATAAGGCTAAGTAAACTAAAGGAAAATATGTGAGGTGACCCCATTAAAGACAACATTCAAGGAGACATCGAGTCTCTTAGATTTCATGTTATAACATTTATACCCAGACTAAACATATCCAAGAAAGACACAAGAGGTTACTTTGTGGACAATTTTTCTCTTAACTGTACAGGAATATGAACAAAACACATGCATCCAAACACTCAAAAATGCCTATAGGTGCTACTCTAGTAAGAAGGTCATGAGGTGTCGTTGCAACTTAATCTCTTCCCCCCTAAAAGAGGGAGAAAGATGTCATATCCTTTCTTTATGCACATCCATATACATAGCAAAACACAAAGGTATACAATCTGGTAAAAATCTACAGTTCTTGTTGTTTATCCACTATAGTTTCTCTTACTTGCTCTAATTGCTAGCAAAGGCCAATTGAGAGGGGAGAACGAATGGCTTTGGAATCAACCAATTCCAAGCGAACTTATGGAGCTATTGCTTGGATTATCATAGAATAAGAGTAACTATCTTCGAAAATGACTTAACTTAAAAGACATGTGCCACCATTGTGAGGCGAAGGAGTAACTTATCTAGTCTTGTAGAGTAAAGGTAAAAGAATTTTCTAAGTTCTTCTATATTTGACTACTAAGATGTAACAGGTGCTTAATCATCTTATTAATTAGCCAACAAACAATACAGTCCCAATGTTCTCAAACTTGGAGTGACTTATGACTCCTATGCAGACAATATATATATATACACATAATAGTATAGGTGTAGGTCTTATCTATCACCTAAGTAATTCTTCCTAAAATCTATTTGGGTCGTCTTAATAAGGAACTCCCAAAAGGTAAGTCGTCTATGATCACCAAGTCCCTCATTAACCTAATTTGACCCTACTAGAGAGAAGTTGAAGCTAGGCATATGTAGCAATACATTACTAAATTCAAGCTTACATTAATACCAATTACATATTACAACTACAACCTACACAAACATAATAAGCAAGTAAGTATCCATACTTATCTCAAGTGACTCATCACAAACTAAAATTATATCATTACAAGTTAACAAATCAATAAAAATTAACATTGGTTTAGTTTTCAAATTCTTCTTAGAGTGAAGTCTTACCTATTTTAAGCACTCACTTTTAACTTGTACATAGATTATTATAAGAGACAGAGAGAAATGCTTAAGGAAAAGGAGTCGCTTGGAATTTGTTTTGATGTGTAGAGTTGATGGAAAACATGTTAGAGACGTTAGAATTGAATATTGGGTAAGAAAATAGGTTGGGAACTAAACCGTGTAGCCCTATAAGATGGTGTTTAGATGCCCCAAAAGGACTTACACAAGGTGGGCATAGGGAGCTAGCATTCGAACGTTAATCATGATGGCATCCGAATGCTAACACTATATATTGCAATTCAAGATCCTTTGCAACCCTCATCTCGAATTCGATCCTCACCACAAAACACCACTTCTAAATACCCTTCTATAAATGACACTCTATCAATAACCAGCCAAACTCTCCTCAAACACTAAAACCCAAACATCCATAGCTCCTTTTTGTCATCAAACTCAACTTTACTTTATCTATTCTTCCCAAGACAAAATCAAGAAATTAGGAATACTTACTTGTTTTTCTAATAGAGTAGCACTTAAGACTTGAATCACCACCTTCCTTATGTTATAAAACATGAATCCATTAAGGTTTTTCATCCCTTGTTGAAGAAAGACGAATTTTCCATTATCATACATGGAAAACTTACCTATAAATCATATTCTCTTTGCGAATCCAGTACTCTCTTATAATATTTGGCACATAAAGCTCAAGAATCCGAATTTTAGACTTGAGGTTTAATGGTGACTATAGAGTTTTGTTTGGTTAAGTAAGGAGATAATAGGATATTATGAATAAAATGATCTTCAACTCTCTCATTAAAGGGGAGGGAATCTAATTTTCTATTGACCAAAATGTCATCATAGGCATTAGTCAAATACATGTTATGCCAACCTTATCCTATAATTTTATTTTGTTTTATTGATCTATTTTATATGTTTTTTTTTTTATATTTTTGGGCTTTACACAACCACTAACATGATGGTGTTGATAGGTTTGTTGATTAACATGAACTTAATATAACCAAATGGAGTGGGAAATAAGGAGCAAAGATATACATGGCCACAAACATGAGCTTATTGATGGGCATATTGACCAATACAACCTCAATGTAACTGTATTAAGTGAAAGAATAGAAGGATAAAGGACCATCAACATAGGCATCTTGGTGTATATGAGCTTAATATGACCATGTTTAGTAAGAAAAAGAGGCTTCTTCCACTAGAACTTCTTGATCATAAATTAGAGCTTATTAAGGGTTAACCAAGCTAACCATACAAGGTGCATATATACCTGTATCTATTGCTTGTGCTTATATAAGCTAGTAAAGTAATGAACCTCATCATATTCAGCTTATTAGTTGGTATGCTATGCCACATAGCTAGGCTTAAAAGACTAGGAGTACCAGGAACCATGGGGTAGCATCTTAATTCCTTATGTAACAGTGTTCTAAGTAGAATTGCACCTAATAATAACTGATTGTTTAAATATTGGATATAAGTGTGATGCATGTGAGTTTGATTCGATGTGTGGTTACATACGTGTGCTTGTGTTATTACCATGTACCAGGCATTCCACTCACCTTTTAAAGAATTTGACTTTTCAAATGTAAGTACTTTAGAAAATATCGACACTTATGATAATCTAGGCTTGGACTTGGTGTATGACCCAAGAGACAACATGGACTATACGTACTACAAGGAGTAGATGATATTAGATCTAGTAGTATGTGTGTCAATGGTGGTTATGAGTTTGAAACTATAGTTAGTGATTAGGCTTTTGTATGGATCATATTAGACTTAACAAACCAATGCTTGGTACTATTGTTAGTTACTTGTTGTTGTAAGAGTTGGAGTGGACTCCATTACTTAGTTTGTATTTATGAATGTTGTATAACGAGACTTTGTAGAGCCACTGTGTTGCATACTCAAGAGATCTTATTTAGTATGTTATGTGTAATTTAATATATTAATCATGATACTTAGAAAAGTTCTAACCTTTTGCATATAAGTATGCCTTATCTACACGTGGTGGGTTGTATTGTTCCAAGGTGTTACAATATGAAAGTACAAGACGAAATTAACCAAAATTGCTAAGCTGTGTTGAAATCTAAGAGGCTAGTATTATCTAATTTGTTTAATTGTTGAATAACCATAGACTTCATGACTATTATGCAATAATTACAAGATAATTCACCATGTTACATGGTCATCCTATTACAAATAATCATTTTTCACTATAAACTTTAGTAAATTATTCTAAAACATTATGATTAAGTATTTTCTTAAGTAAATTAACCTAAATCTAATGGTGGCCTATGCATTCATCAATTTCATTAATCATTCTTTGTTTTGAATTTTCTTTTGTTGCCTCTCACTCATGTAATTTCCAATTAAAATTAATGTTATTTAATATCCATTTCTATATGTGTTGCTTTAATTGGAGCATCTCGTGTGAACATAATATGGTATTAGCCAAAAGTTAATTTAATTTTAATGTTATTAATTTATAATACCAATGTTTTGGAGCATAGGAAAACCTTCACTTCTACAATTTTGAGGAGAATAAAGATTTAAAACATACTAATTTAAATTCTAGGATAATGAGGGCAAAGGTTAGACTCCTTTTTGCCTTCATAATAACATTAGCATTAAAGTAGAGTTAGCATAAACCTATTTAGACTTTTTATCAAATGATTTGATGTTCCTATTCTATAAATAGAACTTTTATTCAACAAGCAGGCTTTACCATGTTACATTTGTAATTTAGCATTTCTACAACAATTATACATAGCAAATAACTCAAAAAATTGAGAAGAAGATGAAAAAGGAATTACTTTTACTGTAATAAAAATTAAGGATTTGAGAGATACCACAAAATTGAAGAAAACTGCGTGAAATAAAGTTCCTAACACATTAATAATGAGACTAGGTGAGTGAACTAGGCTGATTTTGGTATATAAATGTTTTTTTATTTGAAAAGAAAGGAACCCAGACTAGGGTTTTGTATTGTAAGAAGGACTTGCTAATATTAAATAAGGAAGAAGAGGGGTTTTGATAATTATAATGTCATAAAACTGTATAAAATCTTTTGTTGAACACAATTTTAAATCGGGTGCTTAAAATTGTCTTTTAAATATATAATCTTAAGATCTAAAATTATGACTCAAAGATATGATTTTAATTGGTGGTATTCTTAAAATTATTTTGAGAAATGCTTATTTTTGAGATTTTTTAAATAAAATTATAATGTTTATTTCCTTTTCCTATAATATTGCACTCCATAAATTTAAGGGTCTCAATTTTTATAGAAAAGGATTAATAGTTACATAAAATTATAATATATAATATATATTTATATAACCAAATAATGATATTGATACAATATTTATGGGAAAAGGGGGAAAAAAAAGTCCCATAAGTATAACATTTGAAATTGTATCTACGATTTTATTCTAATATCTCAAAAGGCAACTGTAAAGTATTTTTTACATAACATAAGTTCACAACCTAGGAAACAAACACTCCAAGGTCTATATTTCTATTCGGATTCAACATACTCTTAAGTAGAGAAAAATAACCTCAGGCCCTCCACTGCTTGCTTTTGTACTCAATTGAATATATTCCCCTTCTTATACTCAATACACTAAGCTTAGCCCCTCCAATTTCATTTGGATACAACATGTAAAATACTTTTGTGTCACAACTGCCAACCACGCACTGGATCTTCACTCTCATGTACAGCAACTCCCCTTCATATGTGCCACCTTTCTTACCGTCAGCTTACTATTCTAAAAATATGCTAATCAACTTTGTGCATGTGCACACTTTTTACCATTACATACATAGTTTACATGGGTTCTTAGAGTAGTTTTTTGGGTCGTTTGTTCTATTGTTCTCTAGATTATCTTCTTTTTAGTCTAGAATTCGTCTCATTAATTAGACCTCTTAGGCATATGGTTCATATAAGAGATCCAAACTTTGTCATTATTTTTTACTTAGAAAATTCATCTTTGGGATCTGTAACTCTAGAATCTATTATTTTGTTGGTGTTTTTGTTTGCGTTTGTTTAGAATTATTTCCTCTGCTTTTTCCATAAAGTTTTTTTTTTCTGTTGGTTTGTCATAGTTCAAAAAGGGGTTTAGGTAATCATTTTTCCATCACAGGTTGATCCAGTGCTTTTTTTTCCTAGTGTTCCTTGCGCTTTTCTCTCCTATGGCATCTACAGGTGAGATCGAGGAAGGTGATACACATGTATTTTCTTTTTTTCTACTCTTTCGACCAAAGAAAGTGATAAAACATATGTTTTCCTACTCATATGTCTCTCGATTGATTAGCTACCATAGAAACCGTGAGTTGAAATTGTGACTTCAATCTAAAATCACGATTTTTTATAATTTGAAATCGCTACTTCAACATACTATTTTAAGCACCATTGTTTTAGTATTACTCTTTTAACAACCATATTTTAATGCTATGTTTGGTAAATTCTTAAAGAAGAGAAACTAGTGGATATGAATATAGTTCAAAAGAAAGGAAAGGAAAATAAAGAAAATCAAATTTTCATTTTGTGTTTGGATATTTAAAAAAGAAATTGAATGAATTAGAAGGAAACTTTTCCATTTTTATTGTTTAGTTTATGTTATATAAAGGAAATCAAAGAACAAAATTTGTTTTAACAAACTCATATTTCAAGGTTATTTTTGTAATTTTGAATAGTTTTTCGTCCATTTCCTTTGCTTTCCTCCCATATTTGGGGAGAAAGTAATTGGCTTCAAAAGTGGAAAGCTTTCCATTGGTTTTACTTCTTTTTTCTTTTTTTTTTAGATTTCTACTTTTCTTCTTAATTACCAAATAGAATACTTCTCCTCTTTTCTATTTATTTCTACTGATTGCTACCGATCCAAACATAATGTAAGAAATTTTTTTTTACATACATTTTTTTTTTCTTTTCCCTCATACTTTTAACTAATTATAAATATATATCATCTATGTGTTAGTTAAGATAATTTCTTAATAAAATTATGGCAAGTTATACTTTGAGTACCTATGCTTTTATGCTTTTTTTATTTTGAATACCCGAGTAACAGTGTTTTCATTTTTTAAATTTTATAGTTAGGGTACTCGTGTTTTGCCAAATTAGGGGGGAAAAGAAAAATCTAAACATCCGTTTTCATCTTTCAAATCAACCCGATAAGGTGACCTTACCATGCAGCATTGTTCATAGTTCCATAACAAGTTCCATGTATGAGAAACTTTAATCCATGCATTTCTAGTAGTTGAATCTTATCTAAAAAGAAATCTATTAGAGAACCAACCCAAGCTTATATATCTCTATATGTTTGCTAATCATCAACATAAGAGCATGTTTGCTAGTAAGTTGCCTCCCACATAGCAATACTGATGTTGCGCATGTATACAGCCTTTGAGCAGTCCGAATTCAAACGAACTAATAACTAAAACGAAGCAATATGCACAACTCTATTAAATGTGTCAAGTCAGTAAGCAAATCTCAATAATGAAATCGACTTTGCTGGTTTTTTAAAAAGCAAAATGAGAAATCCTATACGTATTACATTTAAGCTGTAGAGACACATATGTCATGATAGCGAAATCCATTGCATTTAATTCATTTTATTTTTATAAGTTTTGTTTTTGAAATGGTTGATTGAGCTGGCAAACTCTTAATTCAGTACATTAAAGTCATAATTAGACATGCACATCAAATTTACATATTGAAATTTGTTGAATTTTCTAACTCATGGTGAAAAAAATAACATTAGAAATGTCATTTCTTAATATAAATCAAATGTGAAAATTTCTAATGCTACTTTGCAAAAGTAAAGCTTTGACATTTTGCTAAAAAAATTTTAATTTTCTAACTGGTGGTGAAAAAAAAAATAACATTAGAAACGGTAGATCTAAATATAAATCAAATGTGAAAATTTCTAATGCTACTTTGCAAAGGTAAAGCTTTGGCATTTTGATAGTACTGCTTCTCTCTGGATGTTATTTTATATATACTTTAATAAAGATATTTTTATTTAGACAACGGCGGAAAAATTGCTTTCCAGGAACCATCAATTGTCATGACGTTCTATGCATAATATGGTAACTTAAAATTCACCATCCAATATGTTATTACTTTCTCTAAACTGTTAAACAGGTTGCAAGTAATTAGTTTTTTAAAATAGCAACCGTTCAAATTTTATAACCATAAATAAATGGTCCAGTGCGGTCATTTTTTAATGATAGGAGGGTAGAAAACTAACCTGAAACTCCTCCTTTCAATATCCTTAAAAGAAAAAGAAAAAAAAAAAAAGGAAAAAACATGACAATAACATGGAGCCCGTCCTACTTCCATATCACGGTACGATCAGTACAAAAAAAACTATATATATATATAGAAAGACACATTGATCGACACCACTTCCACCTACCAGATGATATTCTATCACCAACTATCTATATTTATATTATTAAAATCTATTAGAGTTTAAATAGTTGTGGCTCTTAAAATCATCTATTTACTTTGTATTTAATATTATTTAATAAAAAAATTAATACTAAAATAATAATTTAAATTTATATACAACTTATATCATTGATAAATTTATAAACTTATTTAATTTCTTTTTTTTAACAATTTCTTCTCTCTCTCTTTCTTAGCTTTATCTCTTCCTCACCCCGAATGCCATAAATCTCTTCATTCTTAGATAGCATTTAGTTACGCAATTTTTATGGTATTTAACTGAATAAAAAATTTTATCCCATATTTAGTTTATAAATTTATTTAGTAATTGGATAAAATTAAGTTGATGGATTATATCATGATATAAAAATAAAACTCACTAGAAAAAATAAAAAATTATTTTACATTTTCAAAAATACCTCTCTATGTTATAGTATTAAGTTAATGACTATTATTTTTATTAAATATTACAAAAAATTATTTATTTTATAATATAAATAATTTTTTTTAAGATAAATTTTATATTTAATACTATACAAATTAAATATAGATAAAAAACTTGTACTATCAAGTTCTCTTTATATTTGTACTATCAAGTTCTCTTTATACTTGTACTGTCAAGTTCTTACAACCAAACGCTACCTAACCCATATTCGCAGAAGTTACTTTCACATTACCATTATTATCTCATCTTCTTTTATATGAAATAAGTCAAATCATTTATTTAGTTTTGTATTAATTTGTTATTATTATTATTTTAATTGTTATATATTGATTGCTAACTTGATTTTGTACAAATTTTTCTCTTTTCATTTCTTTTCAAAACAACATATTTTTATATTTTTCTTTTTATATTGATAAATATAATTTCACAATTGTACCTTTTTTCTTCTTTATGCATTTTTAAAGTCATTCATGCAATTTTTTTGCTATAATCATCTATTTTTAATATAGTTTAATTTAAAATTTATTTTATTTTTAAAATTTTATTATAATGTACGCAACATGAGTATTATATCTACTAATAGATTACTAGAAGACGATGAGCCTACTTAAAAGTTTTGAGAATACTTGATTTGAATTGAAACAACATAGGAAAAAAAAAAGGAACATAAACAATAAAATAAATGCTAAATCTCTCAACTGAATTATTCCCAGAAAAGTTGATAATTAGGATGGGGTTCGTGATGTAGGTTATTGATAAGGTAAAGAGAAATGGAGTTTTATATGAATACAGGCCTTTTTCCAGAAAATATTACGGAAAAGTGTCTCTTTTGAAAAAAAAAATACCAATATAACATACTGAAGGCACGTGCTACTCATGTTTTTTAATTACATACGCCTTCAGTGTAATTATACTACCAATATAAACCCCAATCCGTACGGCTAGACTTCATTCTTACTCATATTAATTTCTAAAATTTCTAAAACACAGAGAAAACGTAAGGAAACCCATAGTTGAAGTACCGAACCATTTTTTTAATGCCAGTGTATATCTTAAGCAAGTAATAATTCATAATTTATAGCTACAATTTTTTTTTATCTTAGTAATCTTTGACATTATGTAAATTTTTTCTTAGAAAAAAATTGTTACTTAATTACGTATATTTCATAATCATAGATTTACGATAAGATTTATAAATTATTGATATTTCATAAAAATTTATTATATATTGTCTAAATTAAGGCATTTTTTGTATTATGGTAGATAAGTTATACAAATATAGGTATAAAAAATCTTGAAATGTAAGTAGAAATTGTCGTGTATATATATTTTTGGGCATTTGTATTGTGTTGGGTCAAATTAATTAGTTAAAGTGAGGTAGTACACGACGTAGCTTAACGAGATGACTAACTACATTTTGTAAAGTTGTTGCTCAGTATGTAAATGAAGTTTTTAATGTCATCTAAATATTCGATTCATTGTGACATTACTATGATGAAAATGGAAGATTATGTAAAAGTTATTGATTATACAAACGGAAATATTGTAATGGGTAACTTGAGGTCGGAGTATGACATGGAACCCGTTAAGAAGTTGAAAAATAAGAAGGATTCAAACTTTTTTCATTTCAGTCGGAGATTTTTTGATGCGTCGGAGTTGACCTTAGTGGTGTTGAACTCAAGCACAAGTATCTCTTTTTCCATGATGCTGGAGTTGCTTATAAATTGATGGCCATTAGAGATAATGAGAATGTTGAGAATTTTATTGATATGGCAAAGTCTTTTAGGGAATGGAGTACTCAAGAAGTATACATAAGATACATTGGGAAATTGAGTGCTTGAAACGACCATGAAATATGAGCCAAACAATTCAACCCCTCTGATCCCAATGTGCATTCAACAATGACTAGTGCGGAGCAAACAAATATAAATCAATTAAATGAACTGTACATGGATTTCTCTAAGTACGAGGACGTGAATATTATAGAAGAGTGGCTTAATGAAGCATTGGCTCCCAATATCGAACATAAAGAGTCTTATGATCCGTTTGTAGAGAGAATGCATATGGACATAAATGTCAACAATGATAGGGAGGATGAGGCAGATGTAGATGGTGATGAGGATCATGTTAACCTCGAAGATGACCACGTTGAGGATTTAGGAGAGGCCTAGGTGAGACCATATGTTATCGAGAGCAGTATGCCAATCCAGCCATTTCGCGGAGACGGCCTAAGCAAGCCCCATTGTTGTACTGGTGAAGTATTGTCCAATAGGCAATTTCAGGACTTTTCACCAATAAATGAACCAGTGAATAAGCTTATGAGAAATCCTACCTCATTTTACAACAGCTGATACGATGGCAATGGCTAGGTAACATTTAAGAGAGATGTTAATGAAATGTGCAACAATATCAGCAATTTCGATGAATTGAGTGTCGATATGCGTTTCAATACGAAGAAAGATATCTTAGATGCAGTAAAGTCATTCTACTTAAGGAACCATTGTGATTTTCATGTAGACATTTCGAAACCAATTGTATACGCGATTTGTTGTGATAAGAAAGAACAGGGTTATAAGTGGAGGCTATGGGTTTGTTTGAAAAAAGTAGAGAGTTTTTTCAAAATAGCAATTGTAGAGGATTCGCACACTTATGAGAACCCGATGATAAACCAGGATCATCCTCAACTCGACAGCAACATAATGGGTAAGCTATTCATCAATAGTATACGGAACAACCTTAATATTTAGATACCCAATCTTGCAGCTAACGTGTAAACTGTATACGAACACACCAAACAATAAAAGGGTTTTCAAGGCCAAGCGAAAGGCTATTGAGATGGTATACGGTAACTGGAAGAAGTCGTATAATGAGTTACCAAGACTACTAAATGCAATAAAGTTGAGTAATTCAGGGATATAAGAGGATTGGAGCTAGAGTAGTTCGCCAAAGCAAGGTTAGTCCCAGTTTAAGTAGGTTTTCTAAATATTCGAGCCGTGTGTAGAAGCCTTCAAATACTGTTAACCCATTATATGTGTCAATAGCACATTCTTATATGGAAAGTATGGGCATAAGTTGATGGTACCTTGTAGCATGAATAGGGATAATTCAATAGTTCCATCGGCATTTGCTCTTGTTGACATAGAATCGGTAGAAACTTAGGGGTAGTTCCTACGGAAGCTTAAAGTGCGTGTAGTTGGTCAAAAGGAGGAAACCTCATGTCTTACATCCGATAGGGTATCTGGTATTGATTCCGCGTACAAGGAACTATCAGTAGGCTGGTAACCACTGTTTGCAGTTTAGAGATACTGTTTGTGGCATGTTGCTAGTAACTTTAACACGGTCCACAAAAACCAATTGTACAAGACACTTGTATAATTTGCAGGTGTTCAGGTACAAGAAAGGAAATTCAAATGTTTCATGGAGAAGTTGGCATAGGCTAAGGAGGATGCTCCTGTGTAGCTCAACAATATTGATTTGGATAAGTGGACTCTTGCATTTAATGGATGTTACCATTTTAGATACATGACATCAAACATTATCGAGAGTTATAACTCCATTTTGAAATCAGCGTGTGGATTACCCATCACTGCATTAGTGAAAAAGATATTTTACAACAGTGTTACTTATTGGAAGAAGAGGCATAAGAACGCAAAGGAGACAATTGATTCTGGCAAGATCTATACCGATTACACTCTAAACATGTATGAAACTTAGAGGGCTCAGGAAAGTACACATAAAGTCATTTCATTTAGCTTTCAGAATGGTATTTTCAAGGTTTTAATGAGTAGTCGAATGACAAGGATAGGATTGAAGGGAGGAAGGACACATACAGTTGACTTCACGGGTTGCATATGCACTTGTTAGAAGTGGCAAATATATAGGATCCCTTGTTCCCATGCATATGCTACTGCAATGAGTATGAGGGTAGACAATAAATTGGCAATAGGGCTATGGTATAAATGGGTAAACAAGATAGATTGTTACTAAGCTCATTTCTACCCGATTGGTGACAAGCTGAACTGGCCCCGATTTAGCTTCCCTTATCTCCTCTCGAACATTGACTTATTACGAAAGAAAGATAAACCTAAGCGTAAGCGATATCACATGGAGATGGATGTTCGAGAGCGGTTGGACAAAACTAGATACATTGAATGTGGGCGAGAAGGACATAAGAAGAGGAGGTATTCAGAGATTAATAAGGTTGGTACACATTCCCTTTATATCTAAGCATTACATTATAATACATGCATAAGTATAATGAGATGTACGTTTTTTTTTTTGTCTACTAAACATATTTATATGTTGATGCGAACCGTAACCAAGAATAGATAAGGTCGGTCGCTGAATAGGTCCGAGCTTACAGAATGCTTAAAAAGGATCAATGGGAAAAAGGTATGAAAGGAGTGAAAGTAAAGAATTAAAACAATAAGCAAAACCCACGAACAACACCAAAGAATATGATGCACAAATGGAACTTTCGAGGACTTATGGTATAATTCAATATGATGCACGAATTGGGCCAATGAGATTACTCGCCACTTAACCTTACTTAAGGGAAAGGATAAGAGTGATGCCGAGAGTAAACAAACAGTGTTTACACAAGGAAAAAAGTACTCAAAAGTATATTAAAGATTATCTAATTTAATACAACTACAAGTATAAGGGTATTTATACCCACAAACTAGGGCAACTTGCTCAAAAGGGAAAAGATAAAAAGGATATTTCCTAAAGGGGGTAATGTACATGTTATAAAGGGGTAAAAATGAATATACAAGAAAAATAATCATTGATGCTACAAATTCTACATGTGATACTATACATATAGCAATGCAACATTGGCGAGGTTGTTAGGAGATGTAGACAAAAAGTACAGACAGGTAGGCTTATCCAAGCAAAGATGGCTTAATCAATTTGGATTCTCTCTCTTAGCTTCTCGATAAGGATAGTATCGAGTAATTAGTCAACTCGGCATAGGGAGTAATCGTTAACTTGGCATACCATTGAATAAAGAGCGGTCATACGATACGGCATTAGAGGTGACTCGGCAAATAAATATTCAGCTTCGGCAGGGGTTGGTTGGAACATAAGGATTCACCATGCCAACCTCTTTAGTCTTCGAGCTTAGTTGCGGGTCAAAAGTCCTGTAGCTTGATTCCCGTCATTTCCCCTGGGTTGTTTTGGATTTGGGATCAAATCCGAATGGTGTTCGCTCAGTCTTCCGTCAAGGTGATATGGATTGAGATCGGCAATGTTGAAAATGTCAGAAACCCCAAAGTCCTAAGGTAGCTCCAACTTATAGGTATTGTCACTAATTTTCCAGAGGATTCTAAAAGGTCCTTCTACTCTTGTAGATAATTTATTCTTCCTTTTGTTTAGGAACCGCTCCTTGTTAAGGTGTAGTCGTACCAAGTCTCCCGGCTAAAATTGTCTAGCCGACCGACCCTTGGTCTTTTCATGCATTCTTCTGGCAACCTGGTCGATACACCGAGTGACCTTATCATAGATGTGCTGAAGATATCGTATTTTGGCCGAAGCATCGGGGTCCTCTTACGTGGGTACAGGTATAGGGGCATGGTCAAAGGGTAACTCAGGATTAAATCCATAGACCACTTTGAAGGAGGTCTGCTTGGTGGTGTCGTGTACGGTTTGGTTATAAGCAAACTTAACCATTGGTAGGCAGACATCCTAATCAGCCAAGTTCTTACCTACTGTAACTCAAAGCAGTGAACCTAAAGTACGATTAACCACCTCTGTTTGGCAGTCAGTTTGGGGGTGACAAGAGGTACCGAAGAGTAATTTGGTTTCCAACAAATACCACAAGGTTCTCCAAAAATAGCTTAAGAACTTCGGGTCTCTGTCGGAGACTACACTTCTCAGTACACCATGTATCCACACAACCTCCTGTAAGAAAGTAGAAGTAATAGCCGAAGCATCGTTAGTTTTGGTGCAAGGCACGAAGTGTGCCATCTTACTGAACCGATCTACAACGACCATTACAAAATCTCTTCCTTGGGCAATTCTCGACAGTCCGAGAATAAAGTTCATACTTAGCTCAATCCATGGTTTCGTTGGAGCAGGTAGAGGCATTGTTTTCCCTTGTTCAGCTTAGCACTTGGCCTTTTTGTACACAGCATAGCCTTCAACTACTCGGTGCACATCCCTTTGCATTTTCAACCAAAAGAATCGGCCATTTAAAAGTTTACAGGTTCTCCATTCTCTAGACTGTTCGGAGAATCCAATGCTGTGAGCTTCTCTGATTAATAATTCTCATAGGGAACAAGTTAGTATGTACAGTTTCCCACTTCAAAACAGATAGCCATCCTCCATATAATATTTGTCCACTATCCTCTCATCTAGGCATCACAAAATTATTGGTCCAAAGTGTGGATCCTTGGGGTACTGTTCTTTAATACTTACAAAACCAAAGAGTCTGGTCTGCAATTCTGACAAAAGCGCATGCCTCCTTGAAAGAACATCTGAAACCACATTACTTTTCCCTTGCTTATATTTGATTGCAAAATTAAATCCCTCAAGGAATTCAACCCATTTCGCCTGTCGTTTGGATAGTTTAGTCTGACTTCGGAGGTATTACGGTGACTCATGATCAGTATATATTACAAATTCTCTCAGTAATAGATAGTACTGCCATACTTGCAGTGCTCAGATTAGTGCCAAGAGTTCTTTGTTATATATGGAGTAATTTAACTGGGGTCCTTGGAGCTTTTCACTGTATAAGGTAATGAGTTGGCCTTCCTACATCAAGACAACGCTTATTCCAATGCCTAACACGTCGCACTCTAACTCAAAAATTTGGTCGAAGCCAAGGAGCACTAACACTGGGGCAAAGGTCAACTTCTTCTTTATCTTAGTGAAACTCCTCTCTTCCCTTTCTCCTCATCGGAAGTCGGTGTTTTTCTTCGTTAATTTAATAAGTGGTGTAGCGAGGGTACTGAAGTTCCCGATGAACCTTCGATAAAATAAAGCCAATCTATGCAAGCTTCTTACATTGGTACAAGTAGTAAGGGTCAGCCATTCAACAATTGATTAGATCTTCTCATCATTGACTCGCAAGCCTCCTCCATCAACTACATAGCTCAAGAATACCACTTCATTTTAGAAAAAACAACATTTCTTTAGATTGCTGAATAGCCTCTTAGCACAAATAATATCCAAGATTGCTCTGATGTGTTTACAGTAAGTTGGCATGTCGGCACTGTAAATCGGGATGTCGTCAAAGTACACCATGACACACTTGCCAATGAGATGTCTCAACACATGGTTCATAAGCCTCATGAAGGTGCTCGGGGCATTCGACAAGCTAAAGGGTATAACTATCCACTCATAAAGTCCATGTCGAGTTTTGAACACATTCTTTCACTCGTCTCCTAGCATCATGTGGATTTGATCACAACACTTGAAATCAATCTTGTTGAAAATTTTGGATCCACTCAATTCATCCAACATGTCTTCTAACTTCAGGATTGGATACCTGTATTTAATCATGATTTTGTTCATAGTTCGGCTGTCAACACATATCCGCCAGGTTTCGTCCTTTTTCGGCACTAGAAGTGCAGGCATAATATAAAGGCTGAGACTCTCTCTTACATATCTTCTTTCCAGCAACTCATTGACTTAACATTGAAGCTCAAAAACCTACTTAGGATTCATGCGATAAGTTGGCTTGTTCGGTAGTACAGCACTAGGTACTAAGTCAATGTAGTGTTTTATGCCTCGAGTCGGGGGCAACCCTTCAGGTAACTGTTCTAGGAACAAGTCGGTGTATTCGTCTAATAGTTCCTTCACCTCCTGGGGTAATTAATCCCGCCCCTTCATTTCTAGTAGTCACCTGACCAAAAGGAGGGTTAGTTCATCGGCAATAATGGCTTTTCAGAGCTCAGCTCTACTTATCACCAGAACCTTCTATAATCCGTAAGCAAGTTTCTTCTGTAATTTGTGAACCTCTCTCAGTGGTATTAGATTTAGCGTGATCTTCTAATCATCCTTCTCGAACATATAGGTATTCCTATAGCCGTTGTAGATGACTCTCTTATCAAACAGCCATGGTCTTCATAGCAATACGTGGGAAGTGCACATGGGCAATATGTCGTAGAGAATTTGGTCGGCAGTAGTACTTACTGAGTGACGTGTAATGTTTGCTTGTCACTCAACCAGTACAACTTGTATGGCTTAAAATGTTTAATAGTCGGTAACCTTAGTTTTGAGATGAGGTTGATTGATACCACATTAGTGTAACTTCCATTATCTACGATGAGGGTGAACGTTTGTTCATTTATCTTGCAAGTGATATGAAATAAGTTTTCTCTTTGCTCCTCCTCTCACAAGGGTTCCACACTCATATTGCAATGGATAACCATAAGTAGTTGGTCCAAGTCTTCGGCATACATATCTTCCTCAATCAATTCTTTCTCGGCATTCTCATTCTTGGTACGAATCCCTTCCTCCTCGCAATCCTCATCCATACTCTCTACATCTAACCACAGGATGTCTCCCGTAATGACTATTGTCCTTCAATTCGGGCACTGAGCATCCATATGTCCAAACTTCTGGCACTTGAAGCATTTGATTTGGCTAGTCTTCTTACCAAACCCTTACCCCTTCTCATACATTCAAGTCGGTACTACATCTTTAGGTTGGCTTTTCTACTCAACTCTGACATCAACCATTCTGCTCAACTTTGTACTTGGTAGAGTTCGGTGACTAGTCTATTCGGGTTGGTTAGTCGATATTTGGGTTGTTGCTCGACTTCTTCTTTGCCTCTCCACATGCTAGGCAATCCTAACAGCTTCATCCATCCTGTCGAATCATTAGAGTTCCACAATGTCTCGGATGTCTCCTCTTAACCTGGTAACAAATCTTGATACTTTTTGGGTTGCTGGTTCCTCCACTTCGCATCAAATCATCAGCATTTAGAATTCCTACACATACTCATCAATAGTTCAGCTTACTTATCTCAGCTCCTGAAGCTGTGTGAAAGTATTATAGAGGTATGTTTTCGGCATGAATTTGTTTATGAGCACCCTCTTCATCTCGAGCCAAGTATTAATCTCTCGATATCCCTCTCTCCTTCTTATAGTCTGAAAATTCTTCCATCACATAATAGCATATCTAGAAAATTCAACAACAGCAATCCTCACTTTCTCGTAATCCTCATACTAGTAATAATCAAATACATACTCTACCTTCTCTTCCCAATCTAGATACTCATCAACATTCCTAAATCCATTGAAACTCAAAATCTAAAGCTTCACATGGTCGGATGCTCTGGGGACTCGTATATGCTCCTCTTCAAAATACTCTTCTTCCTCCTCATCAAGCTCTCTCAGGTTTATTTTTGCCTTGCTCGTCCGGCAACTCCTCCACCTCAAAATGGTCGAGCTGGGTTTAACCTCTAACAGGTTGAGTAGCTTATGGAGTGTTTTGTGTGGCCTCAGTGAGCCGGTAAGATAGTGTATGAACAGTTTAGGTTAGATTTAACAAGAGGTTAGCTACCTCATTGAGTTTCTCGTCAATACTTCTAAGAGTTCCCTAAAACTGACACCCATGGTGGACAACTCCAGTATCATCACCGATACCAACATTCATATTTGGGTTTGTCATTTTTTTTTTCTTTTCTCACAGATTCAGAATTTAAACAGACACTTCAGAAAGTGAACAATTAATAACACTGCAGTCAAACGAACTCAATAATTGACTCTGTTTCTACAGGTAAAATAAAGCACAACAGAAATCCAAGAAGAGTTAATTATAGTTAACATAAAACCTCTGCTCTAATACCAAGATAATGCGAACCATAACCAAGAACAGACAAGGCCGGTTACTGAATTAGTTCGGACTTACAAAATGTTCGAAAAGGATCAATGGGAAAAAGGTATAAAAGGGGTGAAAGTAAAGAATTAAAATAGTAACCCAAACCTACGAATAGCTCCAAAGGATATGATGCACTAATGGAATTTCCAAGGACTTACAATAGAATTCGATATAATGCACGAATTGAGCTAATGAGGTTACTTACCGTTTAACCTTACTTAAGGGAAAGGATAAGAGTAATGCCGAGAGTAAACAAATAATGTTTACATAAGGAAAAAAGTACTCAAAAGTGTATTAAAGATTATCTGATCCGATGCAACTACAAGTATAGGGGTATTTATATCTGCAAACTAGGACAACTTGCCGAAAAGGGAAAAGACAAAAAGGACATTTCCTAAAGGAGGCAATTTACATGTTATAAAAGGACAAAAATGAATATACGAGGAAAATAATCATTAGTGCTATAAATTCTACATGTGATACTGCATATGTGGCGATGTAGTATTGACGAGGTCATTAGGAGATGCGGAGAAAAAGTATAGACAGGTGGGCTTGTCTGAGTAAAGATGGCTTAATCAATTCGGATTCTCTCTCTCGGCTTCTCGGTAAGGATGATGTCGAGTGATTGGTCGGCTCAGCATAAGGAATAGTCGTCAACTCGGTATACCATAGAATAAAGGGCAGTCATACGGTACGGCATTAGAGGTGACTCAGCAAGTAGGTATTCGGCATAGGCAGGGGTTAATTGGAATATAAACATTCGTTGTGCCAGCCCCTTTAGTCCTTGAGCTTAGCTGCAGGTCAAGGGTCTTGTAGCTTGATTCCCATTATATGTGTTCGCAAGATAGATGGAGCCAGGACCTATTAATCTACATGTACTTACAAAGCAGGCCAATCACCGTTTACAGGCTGTTTAGGAAGGTAAGGTGAGTAATATCATTATTACTTACAATCAAGTCTTTTAATAAAGATGTGTTACTTGCTAACTTCACTAAATGTTTGTATAGGAGGCTGCCTATGCACTATGAGTGTGGAGCAGCGAAATGTCATTACATATGGATGAGTGGGATATTCTTATACATTTGGGGTGGAGCTTTACATGTCGAAGGTTGGGTTCTAGGTAGTTGCATAGCTTATACTTAGTATATTGGATTGGCATCTGATTACGACACTTGTCAAGAAATGGAGGCCTGAGACACATACATTCTACCTACCTACTGTCACGCCCCGAAGCGGTAGAGTTGTAACAGCCTCGCCTTGTAAACCATCCTAAGATAGAAGTTGGCCTTATAACCGCTATCTTAGACCTAATCTACACAAGGCATCCACGACTAACCGGCTTTGAAGTAAACAGTTTGTAATTTAAATAAATCATTTATCTAAGAAAGTGAGAAAATATATATATACACTATAATTCAGTTATTGCAATTAAAGTTTATAGTATTTCTCCGTAATATATGTCCTAAAATAAAAACTTAGACCTTAAAAATATGTGTTTATTCTTTAATGTTTTTCCTCACTCCCCAGGATCCAACAATTGCTAGCTTCAGAGTAGTTATTTGCCGATTATTAGCTAACACCGGCACGATGTCTATAGGGATGTGAGCAACCACAGCTTAGTAAATTAGGATGGAGGACTTAAAATTATACTACAAACACAACAACGTTATTAATCAACTTATTAGGTGCAATGCATGTTCAAGCAAATGCCATCCCACGACGTTGTTCGGCCCATCATGAGATTAGAGAAATTGCGATCGCTCTAATCCGGGTTAAGGAGTTGCCATTAATGCAATAGCTCATGACCAAACCCAGGCTTGTGCAATGGAGACCTCGCTCCTCCCACGACTACCTTCAAACCATTGACTTCACCCTTACCACGACCTCCTCTCCTGTCACTTAGTTCTACTGAGGATGAAGAAGGGACCAATTGCAATCCTGCGCTATCCCTTTCGAAGGGGTCGGTATTTGGTCGAAGAGTCCTAAGTTCCCTTAATGGGTTGCCATGTAGGTTCGATTATGATTATAGGTTGTAGATTTGATTAGGTCTAGTTTAGGGTAATCAATCATTTCATACAAACCATACAATACAAGCTAGGACAGCAGACAGAATCATAGCATCACTCATAATCAAGCACATGTACACATCCACCTATCTAACAAGCACAACCAAGCATAATCTTAAGCCTCCAAAATACAGCATTGTATTAATCCCAACTTACCTCGAATCCTCGCTCACTTATTGAGGTTCAATTTATTCAGGTCATCGCTGATCATCCCTATAACACAAACGTAGTTTCAGTTTTTTATATAACTATTATAGGTTCATTTTATCCTATAACGCTTATTGTTATGTTTTGTTTAGGGTTTAATATGCCTAATTATCTAGGTCTTAAGTCTTTTACAATTATTCTAGGTTTGGGGTTAGCTTCGGGTTCGGTTTCCGTATCGATTTCTAAATTAGGTTCTAATTCGATTTTTAAGTATTGTTTTATACTCGGATCCTAAAAATTCGTTTCAACTCATAACGTGAAATTAATCATATTACTTCCCGATCTTCTAAATATTATCATTACCCCTAGTCAGTATTTTATTTCACCCGGTACACTTAAATTCGTATTAGTATACCGAATTTACTCCTGATGTGAGAAATTTTTTTCATTTTTCATATAATTACATAAATTCAAGTTTCCTATCAGATTTATTGTATATTTTTATTCTTATCATAATATCAATTTTTATTCTAATATTTTCTAGTTTATTATATTTATAATAATTATGTATTATGTATTATCACCTATTATGTATATAATATACATCTAATATTTTTATTACTCTAATTACTATCTCCCAACATCAATTATCATTTCAAAATATCTAAATTCATCCTAAATCAGATTTTATACCTAATTACTCTAATTTACAAAATTAACTTAAAATGTACTATTTTTCCATATTACTTATTTACTACATAATTAACCTAATAATTAAATCTAACACCCTAAATGCTACAAGTATCATACTCCATCAGATTTCAACATCCTAAAACACATACTTGTTCGCTAAATCAGTAATTAACCATTTAATTACTTAATTAACCCTAAATTACTCATTTTATGCCTCATTTTAGGACCTAAAAATTATCTAAAATTTTCAAAAATTAATTTTTGAAAATGGGCTTCATATTACTGTTCTATATCATCTAAGTAATCTACAAAAAAATTTTGGGTTCAAAATTACACTCCTAAGGTTATTTATTTCTAAATCGAAACATGCTCGGTTTTGCACAATTTGTTAAGGACCCTATATCACGAGACATATTTTCATTAAAATAATATTTTTCCTAAAAAAAATATATAAAAATACTATAGAATAACAAAATTCATAATTTTATAATAATATTTACTAATTTTATAATAATATTTACTATTTTTACAAAATTACACAAAATCGAGCTAGAAATCGAACTCACCGATTTGAGTGGCTCCGGCCACTGGGTGTGTCGGCCCACCTGGCCATTGCCACCACTGTGTGGTGGTAGTGGCCGTCCACTCCTAGTTGCTCGTCAGGTCTAGGTTTCCCTTTATGAGCCTAACTGCACAGTTTTCCTTTTTTTTTCTTTGGTTTTTCTCTTAATTTTTGCCTCTCCATAATTTTCTCTGATTTCTAACTGTCCAAATAAGCTTCTGAATTTCTTTTACTATTTATAGGGCTTTGTGGTAATTAATATGCATTAATTAGACATGATATTGCCCCATTTCCTTAATTTTTGGCTTTTTTGTTGCTTAATTCTAATTGGAAAATTTTTCTTTTTCAGATTCTAACCTGCCACAACCATATTTGCATTAATCCACACCCTTCTAATTTTTTTCTGATTTTTCTTAATTAATTTAATAATTTTCTTTAATTATTTACTAAGTTTTTTGCCAATTTAAGTAATTTCGCGTATTTTTATTTACACGTAAATACATGTGAGATACATGTAAACATTCCTAATTATTATTTAGGTCATTCTATGATTTTTTGTATACATATCATCTATCTCTAGTAATTTATTAGTTATTACATTACATTTTTCGCCTTTTTGATGATTAACAAGTATTATACTTAAAATTTAAAAATTTTGTAGTCTCCTATTTTATTACTTATTCTCTTAAATTCAAGTTTACGAGGTTATTTTTACTAATATTTCTAACTTTACTTTATAATTTAGGCTCGATCGGGTCTTTTAACTAATTGAAATCTCGAATTGCTAGTTTTGGAGCTTACACCTACTATAAAGCAATCATCACACTACAAGATGTTAAGGTCTAGCTTGGACTTATAGTTGAAGGATTCACGGTAGCAGATTAGACAGAGACGAACGATGAGGAGAGCTAGGCTAACATATGGGAGAGACTATTGGGCATGAGGCTTGCTTGGATGATAGGTTTTCGTTTATCTCTAATATGATTATAGGAGCACTTCTAGGTACTTCCTTATGGGGCAGACGACGAGACAGTCTGACAATACGTGCGTGCATACATACTCAATCTGATGGGAGGATTCATATTTGCGAATAAATCTTTCAGTCTTATTCACCTGATGTTCTTGCCATTGTTAGAGGACTTCTCAGTAGCTGGGCAATTTAGTTGGGACAGCACTTGCTTAGCATAACTGTACCGATAGCTATGCTCTACCTCGTCATTTGACACTCGTGAGCATAGAGGGGGCGCGATTCTACTTCAGGTCTAGGCTTGGCATAGATTCCCATATGTCGCCACCCCCTCAGTCGATATGGGTTTATCATCAACAGGGATAGGCCATTAGCAGCTAGACAAAGTGTAGTGTGGGATACGACTCAGAATCTGATGCATATAGTAGATGTGTACCGCATAACGTTTGACATGCAGATGACATAGCAGGTATGATATGATAAGTTATCCTCTTTACTGTCCTTTTTGTCAGCTGCAAGTGATAACCCTTGTTGTTTCATTGATTGTTTATTTTATTTTATTTTTGTGTTCACTATGTTGTTTAGGATTCTTATACGAAGGCGTTGTTGCCTTACTTCTGCATTATCGGGTGATACATTTGGATTACTCAGGTATCACTCATGTGTTTTCACATCATTGAGTGGTGTTTTCCAAACCGTGTAATCTGGCAGTTTAGTAGATACCAATAGCCCCAATAGGAGGTCAATACCTCTAAGTAGCTTTACCAGCTGGATATCTAAGGTAGGATGGATGTTAATAGGATCAGTACACACTTTGCCTACATCCAGGCTTGAGGACAAAGACATAGATTTTTAGTATACTTCTAAGGTCCTTGAGAGGTCGATGAGAGTAATTGTCATCAGTCGATTGGTAAGTATATCTAAAATCGTCTATTTGTTTTTTGCACTCGTACATACTTACTATCACATATATTGACAATTGTAGACTTGCTTAGGAGTATGAGACTGGCATCTAACTATTTTACAACACTAGGTATTGCTGATAGGGTACTTTATTTTGTTAAGTAGTACAGTGACCTTATCTTCTACCCACAGAAGGAGAACATACATGAGCTGATGGGAATCAAGCTATGGGACCTATGACTTGCAATCGAGTCTAAGGACTAGAGGAGCTGGCATAATGAATCTTTATATTCTAACCAACCCCTGTCAAAGCTGAGTACTTCCTTATCGAGTCACCTTTAATGTTGTGTCATATGACCACCCATTATTCTATGGTATACCGAGTTGATGATTACTCTCTATTGCTGATCTGACTAATCATTTGGCATCATCCTTATTAAGAAGCCAAGAGATGGAGATAGAGAGTTCGAACTGATTAAGTCATCCTTGCTTAAACAAGCCCATATGTCTGTACTTTTTGTCCACATCTCCTAACAACCTTGCTAATGTAGCAATGCTACGTATACAGTATCATATGTAGAATCTATAGCACCATTTATTGTTTTCATTGTATATTCATTTTTACCTCTTTGTAATCATCTACATTACTTCTTTAGGAAATATCCTTATTATTTTTTCCCTTTTGGGCAAGTTGTCTTAACTTACAAGTATAAATACCCTTATTCTTGTAGCTATAAAGAGCAGATTATTTTAAATACACTTTTTGAGTACTTTCTCTCTTACGTAAATACTGTTGTTTACTCTCAGCATCACTCTTATCATTTCCTTTAAGTAAGGTCAGGTGGTGAGTAACCTCATTGGACCAATTTGTGTGTTTTATCAAATTGTACCGTGAATCCTCAAAAGTTCTATTGGTGCATCATATCCTCTGGAGCTGTTCGTGGTTTTTTGCTTACTATTTCATTCGTCATTGTTACTTTGTTTGTATCTTTCCCCATTAATCCTTTTTTAAGCTTTTTGCAAGCTCAAACCCATTCAACGACCAACCTTGTCTATTATTGGTCACGGTTCACAACATGTTGGTACAAGAGCGGAGGCTTTGTGTGAACTGTAGTTAGTTTTTGAAGTTTTGTTGTACTTTGTTTTTGTATGTATGAAACATAGTTAGTTATTGTATTAATTTGACTACTGTTTTATTAGTTGTTCACTTTTTTTTTTGAAGTGTTTGTTTGAATTTTAAATCTAAGGAAAAATGACAGACCCAAGTATGAATGTTAGTATCGGTGATGACAATAGAGTTGTCTACCATGGACAATAATCTTAGGGAACTCCTAGAAGCACTGATAAGAAACCTGATGAGGTAGTTGACTTCTTAGTAAATTTGACTCAAGTTGTTCATGTATAATCTTGCCAACCCACTGAAACCGCGTAAAACACTCCACAAACTGCTCAACCTATTAAAAGTTAGAACCCAACTTGACTTGTTTGAGGTAGAGGAGTTGGTGGATGAGTAAGACGAAAGATAAACCTGAAAGAGCTTGATGAGGAAGAAGAAGAGTATTTTAAAGAAGAGCGTATACGAGTCCCCAAAGCATCCAACCATGTGAAGCTTCAGATTCTGAGTTTCAATGGATCTAGGAATGCTGATGAATATCTGGATTGGGAAGAGAAGGTAGAGTGTATGTTTGATTATTATCAATATAAGGATTATGAGAAAGTGAGGATTGCTGTTGTTGAGTTCTATGGGTATGTCACCATGTAATGGAAGAACTTTCAAACCATAAGAAGAAGAGAGGGGTACCAAGAGATTAACACCTAGCTAGAGATGAAGAGAGTACTTAGAAACAGATTCGTATCGGAAACATACCTCCAGGATACTTTCACTTGGTTTTAGGAGCTGAGACAAGGAGGTCGAACTGTTGATGAGTATGTTCAAGACTTTCAAACGCTGATGATACGTTGCGAAGTAGAGGAGCCACCAGCTCGAATAGTCTCACGATTTGTTACTGGGTTGAGAGGAGACATCCGAGACATTGTAAAGCTCCAACGATTTGACACAATAGATGAAATTATTAGGATTACCTAGTGAGTAGAGAGGTAAAGAAGGAGTCGAGTATTGACCAAAATGACGACTAGTCGACCGGGTCAAGCAAGTCACTGAGCTCAATTAAGTACCGAGCCAAATAGAAGAGTTGATGTCAAAGCCAGGCAGAAAGGCTAATCTGAAGATGTAGTGCTAACCCGAACTTATGAGAAGGGGTAAGGGTCTAGTAAGAAGACGGGCTAGATCAAGTATTTTAAGTGCTAGGGGTTCGGATATATGGCTGCTCAGTGCTTGAACTAAAGGACGATAGTCATTAAGGGAGACATCTCGAAATTAGACGTAGAGAGTACGGATGAGGAACCCAAGGAGGAGGAGGTTCCTACTAAGAATGAGAATGTTGAGCAAGAGTTGATTGAGGAAGACGTGTATAACAAGGACTTAGACTAGCTACTCATGGTTGTCTGATGCACTATGAGCTTGGAACCCTCATGAGAGAAGGAGCAAAGAGAGAACTTATTTCATATCATTTATAAGGTAAATGATCAGATATGCGCTTTCATCCTAGATCGCAGGAGTTGTACCAATGTGGCATTAGCCGACCTTGTTTTAAAACTGAGGTTATCGACTATTGCACATTCGAAGCTATATAAGTTGCATTGGTTGAGTGGGAAAGGAGCATTATACGTTACTCAGCAAATATTGCTGCTGATCACTATTAGCAATTACTTCAACCAAATTGTCTGCGACATACTGCCTATGTACGCTTCTTACATGTTGCTTGGTAGACCGTGATTGTTTGATAGGAGAGTCATCCACGACAGTTATAGGAATACTTACATGTTCGAGAAGGATGATTGGAAGATTATGCTAAATTCGATGCCGCTGAGAGAAGTTCACAAGTTACAGACGAAACTTGCTTGCAAATCAAATAAGGCTTTGGTGATGAGTAGAGCCAAGCTTCGAGAGGCCATTAATGCCAATAAGCTGACCCTTCTATTGGTCAGGTGACTACTGGAAATGAAGGAGCGGGATGATTTACCTCAAGAGGTCAAGGAACTATTGGATGAATATACCGACCTGTTCCTAGAACAGTTACCTAAAAGGTTGCCCCTGACTTGAGGCATAGAGCACTGCATTAACCTAATACCCGGTGCTGCACTACTAAATAAGCTAGCTTATCAGATGAATCTTGATCAAGCTTTTAAGCTTTAACGTTAAGTTCATGAGTTATTGGAAAGATGATGCGTGAGAGAGAGTCTTAGCCCTTATGCTGTACCTGCACTTCTAGTGCTGAAGAAGGATATAACCTAGTAGATATGTGTTGACAATCGAGCTTGGACAAAATTACGATCAAATACAGGTATCCAATCCCAAAGTTAGAAGACATGTTGGATGAAATAAGTGAAGCCAAAATTTTTAGCAAGATTGATCTCAAATCTGGTTACCATCAAATTCACATGAGGCTAGGAGATGAGTGGAAGACTATGTTCAAGACTTAACATAGACTTTACGAATGGATGGTCATGCCCTTCGGCTTGTCGAATGCCTTGAGTACCTTCATGAGACTTATGAACCATGTGCTAAGACATCTCACTGGGAAGTGGGTCGTAGTGTACTTTAATAACATCCTGATTTACAGTGCTGACATGCTAAGTCATTGTAAACACATAAGAGTAGTCTTGGATATTCTCTGTGCCGAGAGATTATTTAGCAACTTAAAGAAATGTTGCTTTTGGCAGAAGGATGTGGTATTCTTGGGCTATGTAGTCAGTGGAAAAGGCTTACGAGTTGATGATGAGAAGATCCGAGCAATTGTTGAGTGGTCGACCTTTACTACTTGTGTCGACGTAAAAAGTTTCCATAGATTGGCTTCATTTTACTGAAGGTTCATCAAGGACTTTAGTACTCTCACTGCACCACTTATTGAATTAATGAAGAAAAACACCGACTTTTGATGGGGAGAAAGGGAAGAGAGGAGCTTTGCTAAGATAAAGAAGAGGTTGACCTTTGGCCCGGTATTAGTGCTACCTAACTTCGATAAAATTTTTAAGTTAAAGTACAACGTATCAGGCATTGGAATAGGCGCTGTTCTGATGCAGGAAGGCTAACCAATTACCTTCCATAGTAAGAAGCTTCGAAGACCCCAGTTAAATTACTTTGTGTATGACAAAGAGCTCTTAGCACTAATCTGAGCACTGCAAGTATGGCAGTACTATCTGCTACCGAGAGAATTTGTCATATATACTGATCACGAGTCACTACGGTACCTCCGAAGTTAGACCAAGCTATTGAAGCGGCAGACGAGATGGGTTAAATTCCTTAAGGGATTCAATTTTATAATTAAATACAAGTAGGGAAAGAGCAATGTAGTTACAAATGCTCTTTCGAGGAGACATGCGCTTTTATTAGAGCTGTAGACTAAGCTATTTGGTTTTACTAGTATCAAAGAACAATACTTTGAGGATTTACACTTTGGACCAATAATTTCACGATGCACGAGTGGGAGGCCAGTAGAAAAGTATTATGTAGAGGATGGCTACCTGTTTCGAAGGAGAAAGCCGTGGATGCCGAATTGTTCCTTATGGGAATTATTGATCAAGGAAGCCCACAACAGAGGACTCTCGGGACACTTTGGAGAGAGGAGGATTTGCAAACTATTGAATGGTCGATTTTTTTGGCTGAAAATGTGAAGAGATGTGCATAGAGTGGTTGAAAGCTGTGCTGTGTGCAAAAAGGCCAAGTGCCGAGCCAAACAAAGGAAAGCAATACCTTTACTTGTTCCAACGAGGTTGTAGACTGAAATAAGCATATACTTTGTTCTTGAACTATTGAAACTGCCCGAGGAAAAGATTCTGTAATGGTCATCGTAGATCAGCTCAGTAAGATGGCATACTTTGTGCCCTGTACCAAAACTAACGATGCTTTGGCTATTGCTTCTCTTTTTTTACAGGAGGTTATGCAGATACACAGTATGTTAAGAAGTGTAGTCTCTGACAAAGACTCGAAGTTCTTAAGCCATTTCTGGAGAACCCTATGGCATTGACTAGGAACCAAATTACCTTTCATACCTCTTGTCACCCCCAAATTGATGGCCAAACAGAGGTGGTTAATCATACTTTGAGTTCACTATTTCGAGCTGCAGTAGGTAAGAACTTAGCTAATTGTGACGTCTGCCTGCCAGTAGTCGAGTTCACTCATAACCAAACTGTATATGATACCACTAAGCAAACTTCCTTTGAAGTGGTCTATAAATTCAATCCTGAGTTGCCCCTCAACCATGCCCCTCTGCTCGCACCTACGTAAGAAGACCCTGACGCTTCGGCCAGAGCATAATCTCTTTAGTATATCTATGATAAGGTCACTCGGCACATTGACTAAGCTGCTAGGAGAATGCTAGAAAAGGCCAATGATAGGTCAACCAAACAATTTCAGCTAAGAGATTTGGTATGGCTACACCTCAGTAAGGAATGATTTTCAAACAAAAGGAAGAATAAATTATCTGTAAGAGTGGAAGGACCTTTCAGAATCCTCTAGAAAATCAACAATAATAATAACGCCTACAAGTTGGAATTGCCTGAGGACTATAGGGTTTTTGATGCCTTTAACATCGCCAACTTCAATCCATATCACCTTGACGGAGAATTAAGTGAACACCATTCAGATTTGATTTCAAATCCAAAATAACCCGAAGGGAATAATGGGAATCAAGTTACGGGACCTATGACTAGTAGTCGAACCCAACCACTAGAGGGGTTGGCATAACAAATCTTTATGTTCCAACTAACCCCTATCGAGACTGAATACTTTCTTGTTGAATCACCTTTAATGCCGTATCGTATGACCACCCATTATTCCAGTGGTATGCTGAGTTGATGATTACCCTCTATTGCTGAGTCGACCAATCACTTAACATCATCCTTGTCAAGAAATTGAGAGATAGAAAATCTAGATTGATTAAGTCATTCTTGCTTAGACAAGCTTATCTGTCTGTACTTTTTGTCTGTATCTCCTAACAACTTTGCCAATGCATCATTGCCACGTATATAGTATCATATGTAGAATTTGTAGCATTAATGATTGTTTTCATTATATATTCATTTTTGTCCCTTTGTAATCATGTAAATTGCTTTTTAAGGAAATGTCTTTATTATCTTTTCCCTTTTGGGTAAGTTGCCTTAACTTACGGGTATAAATACCCTTGTACTTGTAGCTGTAAAGAGCAGATTATCTTCAATACACTTTTTGAATACTTTCTTCCTTACATAAACACTGTTGTATATTTTCGGCATCACTTTTATCCTTTTCCTTAAGTAAGGTGAGATAGCGAGTAACCTTATTGGACCAATTCATGCTTTATATCGAATTGTGCCTTAAGTCTTTGTAAGTTCCATTGGTACGTTATATCCTTTAGAGCTGTTCGTAGTTTTTTGCTTACTGTTTCATTCGCCATTGTCACTCTTGTCGTACTTTCCTCCATTAACTCTTTTCGTACCTTTTCCCATTAACCCTTTTCGAGCTTTCTGCAAACTTGGACCCATCCAGCAACCGGTCTTGTTTGTTCTTGGTCACGGTTTTTAACATGAGTTACCTCATGTAAATCACAGTGGGGAGCAAGGACTACCTGTTGACGAGGATATGCTAGTTCCTCATGCACCAACTAGGGATAGAGCCAAAGTTTGAGGAAGTAGGGCTCTTGCAAGATATCGTCGGGCAGACCTTAATGATGATATCTTATTATATGGGTATCATTCTGTTAACTTAGGGCATATTAGTGGGGGATACAACATATACCCTGTGTCAGGTGTTGCCTCCACATATAGTCATCCATGGGTGAGGGTATCACTCATTTGCATCCGATCCCTCTACCTAATCCAGTTCCTCCTATAGAACTTGATCTTGACGATCCACCACCTTAACTTACGCAATTATAGGATAGATGGGGGCGTTCACTTCTTTCTCATGCCGTGAGAACCTTTATATGGCGTAGGTGTCAGTAGATATGTCTTATCTAATCTTTTGTTTCATCCTTTTTTAGCTATTGTATTGATGTGAACATTGAGTCATGGCAAATTTTGTGTATATACTAATTATTCGAAATACAATCTACTTTTCATTAGATATTGTAGTTCAATGCATTGTTTATTTACCTCAGTATTACAATTTGCAATTATTTTTTCTTGTAATCGACTCATATGGTTACTAGATGATCATCTCATTTGTCAATTTCTTCCCCACTTGCTATCTTTGTTGAGACATTCTGCCAATTGTGATTTTATGTAATCGATTACTGTATTAAACTTTTCATTCAATTTGTAGTTTATGATTGAAAGAACATTAGTAAATTGTGTAGGATTGTGCGAAATTGGGAAATTACTATGTTTACTAATAATTATTTTTATTTACAAATTGTGATTGAAAATTTTATATTGAAGGCACATGTAGTAGATACGTTTTCAATTTAATTAGGTTATTGAAAACGCATTTACTATATGCGTTTTCAATATAAATATTTATATTGAAGATGCATATAATATATAGACCTTTAATATAAATATTTACACTGAAAGCACATCTACTAAAGGTGAATTTAATACATGTACCTTTGATTGAACTCCTAACTTGATGGACTATTAAAGCTATATTTACTAGATGTATATATAGTGTAAAAACTAGCTAGACATGCGCCTTTAGTATATTATATTGGTATTTCTTTTCAAAAGGAATCCTTTTTCATAATATTTTTTGAAAAAAGACCTGTACTTCAAAGGAACGAAGAGCAACCTTTTCTATGGTCATCTTTGGTTGGGGTTTGTTATAAGACTAATAAGCTAATGAATCTTTAAATTTTCAATTTAGCAAAACATGAATTCCTAATTATAATAAATGAAAATATAAGTGCTTAAAATAAAAAAAAAGCATAAAAACACAATTGCCCAAATTGTAATTCAACCAAAAAATATTTTTTTTTCATAGATAATTTAAGGAAAGTAGTTTAAAATAAAATCTTCGAACACTTTTTATTACAAATTGTCCAGAATATACATAAACTTTCTCTATATTCCTCAAAAGGCGTAATACATGCATATTAATTTAAAAAAAATTATAAAAGTATTAATACTTTATTTTTAAAATATACCATTAGTAGCAATAATTTTTTATTTTATTAAAATAAAAAAAATTAAGGAAGAAAGAATATAAAAAAAAATTATGAATTCCCTAGCTTGGTTGATTACGAAGGGGAAAAAAGAAAATGCGAAGTTTTTTTATTTTATTAAAATACTATATGAAAGTTACTGTACCTTAGTTGGAGGATTTAACTTTTATGGCCTGATTGATGGTTTTCTTCTCCGTCACTTCCTTCTTTCCTTCCTTAGGGAAAACACCGTCCACCCCTTCCACTGCTTCCTTCATCACCGACCACCATCTCCCCGTCTCCGACTCAGACTCAGACACCGAAACCATGTAGACCTCTCAAACTCTATCTTCAAATCCTATTTCCACTTCACCTCCACAAGTCCGCAAACTCCAACTCCTTGATACCTCTCCAAGATCCAATCTTTCATCACTTCGTCTTCCTTCAGAGCTCTCTCTTGCCCCATCTGTCTCGAACGCATTTACACTGTTTTTGGATGGGTGTTGATCGGTGGAATCCAAAGGAAACTGGCGGTATGTGTTTGGTATATTTTTGTAGGGTGTGGAAAACGGATGAATTGGATTGGAACAAAAAGCAACAAAGAACAGATTCTTACGCGTCTTATTATAATAAAAAAAAAAAATAGAAAGGAGAAGATGAAGATGAATGCCTTTGAAGATGAACAGTGTTTTCCGCAATTCCTACCGTAGATCCTTAGTCGCCCGTGTCAAAGCTTCCCCACAACAAGAAGATGAAAGTTTTCCGCACTTTCTGATAAATAGGTCCAACAAAGAACAGATTTTTACCCGCCTGTGCCACAACCGTGACTCACAAATCCCAGTTGCTTCAATTTCTGATCAGTTTCTTGTTCTCCATCTCCATATCTGCAAATCACGAATCATTAGCAGATCGGTAAAAAGAAGGGTAATTTACTTAATATCATTTTGTTTCTTGTTGTTACATTTGCTTTGTGTTAACCAAATATGAAGAAAGGGACTCATTTCTTTTTTATTTCCTTTCCTTTATTTTATTTCCCACAGCTTTCCTTCCGTCCCCTTTTATCTTTGAAGCAGTCAGACACAGTGTTGCCCTACGAGCGCACTTGGTCCTGAGATGATCTTTCTGCAGAGCAAGGAATAATAGCTCTTGCACTTGGTAAGTTATTTTTTATGTTTGATGTGCAAAGGCCACATCTTCGGAGCCTTCTGACTGAGATGTATTTCTCTTTTCTTGTCTTAGTTTATACAAAGTTGTTCCAACCGGATAAACCAGTTACCAAAGCCCAAGCAGCTATTGCCTTCGCGACTGGTGAAGCTGCAGATGTAGTTAAGGAGGAACTAGCACGCCTAGAAGCAGAATCAACGGCAGAAAATGCTGTTGCTGCTCATAATGCCTTGGTAGCTCAAGTCGAGAAGGACATCAACGAGAGTTTTGAAAAGGTGCTTTCGAAAGAAAGAGAAAAGATTGATGCAGTTGAGAAAACGGCTGAAGAAGCAAGATCTGAACTGGAAAAATTAAGAGCCAAAAGGGTGGAAGAGAATATTTACTTGATGAGGGAACCTGCTGCAGTTGAATCAGAAATGGAACTCCATTCAAGGCTAAGGCCAGAAGTCGAAGAGCAATTGGAAACCCTTCTAAGTAATAAGGTAGAAATATGATGCGAGAAGGAAAGGGTTAACAAACTTCGGAAGGAAGCAGAAAAGGAAAACCAAGAAATTGCTCGCTTGCAATATGAGCCAGAGGTTGAGCGAAAAGCTCTCTAGGTAAGTGCATTTTTCAAAGATGACTTGTGGGATGCACGTGCCATGAGAGGTGTCACTGAGGACTGTATTGAGACGTGGAATTGTTGTTTTCAATTCTTGCAGATGTGGGAGCCTGAAGAAAGAGTAAGAATGTACATTTTTTCTTGATGGTTCTTGGTTATGGGAAGGTTTAATTTGAAATAGCTAACTCTAGAATCGGTTCCATGATATCATGATTTGTTGTGTGATAGGGAGTGTTTAAGAATGTGAGATTGCGGGTGTCATGCATGCAGGCACAATGCGAGATTGTGGGCTTCATGCTTGCAAGTGTGCTGCTGTGATGGGGACTGTCCTCCATGCTCTGAGGTTTGTGTATGTGGTTCTGTTATGTTCTTTTGTTCATGTTACCTTTACAGTTGATAGATAATTGTATGTACTCCCTTTTTGAATTTCAACAGGAAGCTTAGATATGAAAACCACAAATGTCCTTCACCAGGTCACAGGTATGTGATCTCTAAGTCATTAAGGTGATCTCCACATTGAATACTTGCTGGTAAGCTTGACGAGTTGAGTTATCATGTGAAGCCATATTGTTCATGAAGAATGATACTTGAGTGCAAAAGCTTGGTATCCTCGCTTGTCAAGTTCATTCTGATGGTTATTTGGTTTCCTTATTCCAGAGGTTCCTGTGCTCGCTGTCTTGTGATGGTGACAGTTTCTTGTGCATGTGGCGAGATGCACTATGAGGTGAGGCAGGTTGTTCTTTGTATGAAATGCATCAGTTTAGAAGTTTTTCTTCTCCTTCTTCTTGCTATTATAGCAATTGATCAGGACCCTTTTGGATGGAATCTTCAGTTGTTTGCTTTTTTGGGGTGAAATTGAGTTGTATACTTATGCATTCACATTCATTTCAGTTTTTGGTAGGCACCGACAGATATTGTTTATGGGATTTGGCATCCTTACATGAAGGTCAAAACTGACCTTTAATGAAATGATAATAGTTGTTAAGATTCATTAAGCTCTGGATTTTGAAAGATACATTGCATGGTTGAGCTTGATATACTCCCTTTAGTATACTACTGTAGCATTTGCAAATGACACTTCCAATTCATTAACTGTAATGTGACGTATGTTTGCTGATGTCAATTCATTTCTATCCTAATAACATCCAAATAAGTAGAAAATCCTTGGGTTTTAACACAATTTTCTGTGGATGCTTTCTATTCTAAGATTTTGGATAGAGGGCAGCCTATAGATGATTTAATTTTCTCAAAGACTAAAAGGATTCTTTGTCAAGGAATCAAGAAGCAGTTTTTCTTTCCCCACTTCTCCCTTATCTCCATCTACTTTTGTTCCTCTCCGTTCCAAGGATTCCTTCCCCCAATTTTGGTCTTGCAGCTTTTGAGTGTATTATGAAGTCCTTTGTGGTTGTTTCCCCTGATGGACCCACATTTTCTTTTTCTGGCCAGACAAATGCCACCATGGTGCATGTCATGTAAGTTGGCATGTGATGAAGAATATCCTCGTGGTTGTAAGTGCAAACTAAGGTTTCAACTCCTTTTTTTCCCTGAAGAGTATGAATCCTGCCAGATTTGAGCTCACATGTCCATTTTCATGTGACTTTCTTCCTCTCTCTGTGTCTTCCTTTTTTTGATGGCTTTTCAGATGTCATGGCCCTAGACCTCCTCTTAATCCCAAATTTGTAGTAAAATCAGAAAAGAAAAAGTCTAATCACAAAAAAGCAAAGCTACTCTGGGGACCCCATGCCATCCGTATCCAGAGCTTGTTTGGAGATCATGCATTGATGAGCATATGGGGGTTGAAAGAAAGGTGAGTTTTACTCCTTATGTTATTTCATTTTGCCTGATTTTATACTTGTTTTGCATGGATGGATCCTTTTTCATTCTTTTGTTGCTTACTGTATGTATATCTTTACACAGATGGTCTGTTCAGATACAACCAAGTTTTCATGTGATAATTTATGTGGCAATCCTTTACCTTGTGGAAACCATTTCTGCACTAAAACCTTGCCATTCTTTGAAGAGTTCATCTTTCATGACAGCGCAGATTAGAGGTGATGAATCTTGTAAAGAATGTACTCTTCCATGCTGAAAGGTGTGCCCTTTGGAATTCCTTCCATTTTGTATACATCACATTCCATGTTTCCAATTTTTTAGAGAGACGATATTCTCTGACCTTGAAATTCATATCCGCCGGTTGAAAGAATTGCTATCCTTATTTTATTATTATTATTTTTTCCAGCTTTATTTCTCTTATTGACTAATTGTTAGCGATAGAAAATTGTCAACAATTTGTTCCTTTTGAAAATCTATTCAGGAGAGGAACCTTCAATGTCTTCACCCCTGTCCACTTCCTTGCCATCCTGGAGAATGCCCTCCTTGCACAGTGCTTGTGAAAGATCTTGTCACTGTGGCTCAATGGTCTATGTTTTTGAGTCCACCTGTTACAACAGCTTGTCTGAGAAGGAGCAGATGGCCATGAGATCATGCCATGGTCTGTGCTACAGGTAATTTTGGAACTCAAGTAAGACACTGCAATTTACTTTTTGACACTACTGTGTTGCTCGTTTTCTACCTTCATGATGTTGAGCAGAAAGTTGCCCTTCTGCACACATCTGTGTCCTGAGACATGTCATCCTGGTCATTACCCTTCACCAGACAAGTGCTCCAAGGAGGTATTATCTTACATCTTTTAAGATTATGATAATTATATGTGAGGCCGAACATATGAATGCCTCCAGCATGTCTTTTTCTGACATGTGAATTGTTTTGTACTTGGAGAGAGAATTATTTTCAACGTTGGATCTTGTTCGTGAAGGTCACTGTCCGTTGTGCATGCCAGACATTGAGGAAGGAGTGGCTACAACAAGATGTTCTAGCGGCATACCATGCTGCTGGTAGTGATCCTAAAGTTGTCGAGGTGCTCTTTGGAAACACAAGGTAACTTTTCTTTTCCTTCACAAGAATCCGAAAGACAATGCGCAGTGGCATTTAATTTTGAATCACTGTTAAAAGTGAATTATTCGAATGGAACCTTGTAGATTCTGTAACACTATATAGATCATTGAGAAAAATTATTTGAATTTTAAGGTCATGTTAAAAATCAATGCATGAAATGTGAAAATTTCTTTTTATAATCTCCTAATAAATGGACTTGATAATAATTTCTATTTTGATATATGAAACTTGCTTAATGTAGGTTAGTCAATATGATTGCTATTTATTCGTTTCAGCTTCAATTACCATAAATATCAACAAAAAATAAAAAAAAATGTAAAATAAAAAATTCGATGGCTATAGATGTAAACGACAAAGTTCGATCTTAAAAGCAGATGTATTATGGAAGATAAGATCAATCCTCTGAACAGTAAAAATAATAAAAACGAATATATCAAATTTCTCCTATCTATTAATTTCTCCAATAGCCTATCCTGATGATATCCATATGCACTTGTATTTTCACGGATTGTGTTGTCATACTTCCAAATATGAAAAAAGAAAAATTTATTCTTTTGAGCCTCGTAGCGTACCTATTAACGAAGTATCCCAAAACAAAAAATTCCAAGGAAAATGAAATATCGAGACAAATTAATCTCTTGGTGAGATTGCACCGCTTGATGTGCTGCCATAGCTATCACCGAAAAGAGACAATGCTCTTTCCAAGGTAACAACAATATCATTCATGGGAGGCCTATTTTCCCCTTCCCGATTCACACAATGCATAGCAGTATCGGCAACCACCTTGACTGCCTCGGCTTCATTCAACTCTGCCGGCCCAACCCTCTGATCCAAAACTTTCTCCCACTCACCAGCCATGAGTATAGGCACTGCGAATTCCACCAGACTTACCGAGGTGGTACTGTCTTCGCCATTGTTAAATATTGCCTTTTTTCCTGTCAACACCTCCAAGAGCACCACTCCAAACCCATACACATCACTCTTTGTAGTGAGTACATTTAAGCCAAAGTAATCAGGAGCAATGTATCCAAGCGTACCCGCTGGCTTTAGTGAATACTCGGGGTTGAGCTTGGGGTTATCCAGTAATGACAAACCAAAATCGGATACCCTAGCAGTCCAATTTGCATCAAGCAATATGTTTGACGACTTGATATCTCTGTGAATTATTGGCGGCACAGCATAATTGTGCAAGTAATCAATTCCTCTAGCATCATCTAATGCGATTTTGATCCTAACTTTCCACGAATTCACTAAGCTACTGGCTTTGTCGACATTCTCCTCACCGTGAAGATGATCATGTAGTGTTCCATTTTTCATGTACTCGTAAACTAAAAGCTTCTCATCATTCTCTTCACAATGACCAATGAGCCTCACCAAGTGTTTGTGATGAATCCGGGACAAAAGTGCCAATTCCGAATCAAAAGCACTTTTCTTCTCTTCAAACCTTTTGGTTTTTATGCCAGTATCGCCTCTCTTGATAGCCACTTCCTGTCCATCGGGCAGTTTGCCTCGGTAAACAACACCGAAGCCTCCAGCACCAAGTTTGTTTTCAATAGAGAAATTGCTAGTGGCAACTGCAAGCTCTACAAGCGAAAATTCCTCTGCCATACCATCCTGTTTCGAAGTTCCACTTCTCTGACGTCTAATTGCTCCGGAGCTTTGGTGCTTAAGAGTTGGGGATCCTGATAATGGGCCTCTATTCGAGTTACCACCATTGATTGAATTGCCCCTAGTAATTGTTGGTTGTACTGGATTATGCATTTCATTATGCCTGAAAATTGTCCAACAGCAGTGAACAAGGCTGCATAATGCCATAGCAACCCCAACAGGTGCTAAAATGACTAAAGCCAACAGTATACCACTCAAGCCTTGAGAACCTGAAGTTCGACTAGAATTAGAAGCTGGTGGGGGTGGAGACAGCAATGGTGGTGTGGGTAGCAATGGTGGGGATGGGACAAAACCTGGAAATGGACTCTCACAGTTCTTACAAATAACCCCAGAACCATAACAAAACCTTTGAGACCCAACATAAACACCACAACTACAAGATACAGAAGTTTTAACACAAGGACCTGGAATCATTCCACTCAAAGGAAGAACAGGATCAACACTCGTCCAACCCGGTCCCCAACACACAACCGAAAAATTACTAGTCACTAAACCGCAAGTAAAGTTCACCCCCGCAACGATCACTTCAAATGAAACACGCTCAATCCGAGCATCCTCAGAATACGTTCCCGCACCACCCCAACAAACTACTGTCCCATTGAGTCTTCTAATTCCACAACTATGACTCTCACCTAGTGACAATAGAGAGTATGTACCAGGTGAATTGAAAGGAACATTCAATTGGCCAAGTTTATTATTGCCTTTACAAATTACATGTCCGGTTGTGTCGATTCCACAAACATGGGACCCACCAGCTACAATACTTGACATGTTAAAATTTCTTAGTTCAGATTCAATAGAGATTGATATTTTATCACTACCCCAACATTGAACTTTACTGCTATTTTCCATGATCCCGCACGAAAATCCGTATCCGGATGAAATAGATACGAATTTATGAGACTCATGTGGGATATATTTTGAATCACTAAACCTCCAGCATTTTATGGAGCTTGTGTTTGAAGATATAGCACAAATGTGAGTCCTACCGAGAGAGAGAGAGGCGGGCTTTAATGGAGCAGTGGTGCTGTGATAAATTCTTTTGGGGGGAGGGTTTATTTGGGGGAAATTGCCGTTGATGTTGTCCCAGCAAAGGAAGGTGGTTCCGCCATCACGGAGGGCGCAAAGCGTGGTGGAGCCGGCGGATAGAGAGGAGAAGGATCTAAAAGGGAGGAGGTGGAAGAGTAGTTGGGTGTGGAGATGGTAGCATTGAATAGACGGAGAGAAGGTGGACGTTGAGAGGCCACATACGGTGGAGGAGGTGGCGGCAAGTGAGGCGGAGGAACCGAGGGAGTTGGTCGATGGTAGGAAACACAGAGTGGTGGAGGTGAAGAGGAGGAGCTTGAGGAAGAAACTCATGTATGTGGTTAAGCAAGAGAGCTCGAAGCTCGAAATTTATTACGGGAAGTATAATGAAGGGATATTGTTTTTGGAATGCATAGTTTACGGTGAAAATGTTTGTTTTTACAATTTAACGATAAAAGTGATTTTCAAGAATTTTTTACCGCTCAATGTTGCGTGGTCATCAAGTATATGTGTTTATATATATATAATCATATTCTTTTTCAATATATATATATATATACCCCGTATTCTTATTCAATTTTTTCTAGATTTTTACAGTAGGAAACCATTCGCCACAACAATAATGGAAAATTGTTTTCTTTAATACACTTTTGAAAGCATTAGTCATACTTAATTTTCCTACTGAATACACCTTTCGCATTACACTGACTTATTAGTGCGTCTTTCTCTAAATTACACAAATAGCTACGTAATCTAGTAATAAATGAGAACAGAGCATAAAATAATTGGATGACTCCTGGTACACCTTCAAACTATTGCTACTAAATCAATCCCTGATAGAATCATAAATTGTAATAATTCTGGTGCTTTAGTGACGTTAACTTACAGAGAAATGACAACTTATTTGATTAATAGTCTCTCTGCAAATTCTCCTATAACATTTAATCGAAGAAAGAGTAAACTCGGGTTTGGAAGATTATCAAGATTAAACATACATTGTTTCAAATTTTATTTTATCAACTATAATCAAGTCAATGTCTTGAAAATGCACAAATTTGATATTAATGAATCAAGGATCAAAATAGCATAAAGCATGCAGTACGGAGAACAAAAAGAACGGAGGCAAGAGAAGGAAAAGGGGAGGAGGGAAAGAAAAAAAATAAAAAAGAAAGGAAGGAATAGGATGTTTCCTTTACTACAAGAATATTTTAGAAATAAGGAGTCCAGCTGTGGAAATCGTTCGTTCATATTTCATCGTCCAAGCGTTTGACACGCATGGTTGTATATGTCAAAGTCCACTTGTCTTACTCATGTTCAGTCCATGTAAAAGGTCATGTGTAGTTAAATCGTGACTTCAAAGCCACACCAGCCAATTCGAAGCCTCATTCACGTCCAAGCATCCAATGACTCAACCTTGTTGACAATCACGTGAAAGGCCCATCACCATGCCAGATAGAGGTCCAAATAATTTCCGAAGAACAACTAGCCCACGTGCCATTGTAACTCTTATATCCACTTGTGGATGGGTCCAGCCATGTATGCAATCAACTGAGGCCCAATTAGGTTTAGTAGGAGACTAGGAAGTTCATGAAGAGTTTTGGCCACGGACGATCGTTGAGATTAGAAGATAGTAGCTGAAACATGTTGTCCTTTCCTTTAATTTGGTAGAGTAGCTTTATTCCTTTTGGTACTTCTTAATACGGCATCGACTTCGACACCGTTCGCCTGTGGTTTTGTAATTTATGCAAAAATCAAAAGATTGGGATTTTAGAATTTTTTGATAATGACTAAGTTGTCTCTTTCCTATTTATTATTTCTATTCATGGATTGCGTATATTTTCTTGTGATTCATGTGTTAATTTCAATCCCGAATTACACATTCATTTCGGGTGTTAGATTGGTGGATTTATGATACAATTCTATTAAATATATGAATAATAATACTCTTGATATTTTTGTTAACGAGCATATGTTTTATAATTTATGAAATACATATTTGATTGGGTTGAAATCTAAAGAGTAAAATTGATCCAATCAATCTTATGGTAAATTGACAATGGATTATAAGTAAGACATAACAGTCAATGCATTGTAATTAAGTTAGGGTTTACAATATAAAATGGATAATTAATTGAATAATCCTTTCTAAAAATAGAAGAATTTAATTAATTAGTGTAATTTCTGCTATGAAAGAGAGTGTTTTTTTTTTTTATGCTTTATTACTTTGATAACTCAAAAGAAAAATAAAAGGAAATAATCTAAATGGGTCAAGGGTTTAATAGCCAAATAAGATATGTTTTAATATCATGGTGGTTTAACATCAACCTAAGATTCCAATTTGCTAGTTCATTGATTTTATTAATTGAGGTGTTGGTTTCCCACAATTTAGATTAATTATGGGTAGTTTTAGAATTTTATTCTTTAATAAATTTACATTTCTATTTATTTTACTAGTTTTAATTTGCTTAGATATAATTAGAATTAATATAGCTAGGAGCTAATCCTAATTCTAATTCCCTTGAGTTCAACCTGGTCTCATCAATACTATATACATAATCTAGTGCACTTGCTAGTATAAAATAAGCTTTTGTTCCATAAGTTAGTAGTTAAGCGTATCAACAAACAATTAAAAGAGTCTCATAATGTGATCTTATTTGTCAATAATTTTAATTAATTTATTTATTTTTCAATAGAAACATAGCTAGCAATATAAATCAACTAAATTTTTTTATGGTTTTGTCAGTAAAATTATATAATTGAAAGATAGATTTTATATAAAACCAAACTCATAAAATCTCAAATCTCAAACAACTTTTGCATCACCCACATATACTTATATAACTACATTTAAAGAAAATTACATAAGAGGGGGTTAATGTTTGGAATAAGTTCAAATAAGATATAAGCGTTTCAATATTTTCGTTTCAATTTTTTCATTTCAATTTCTATTTTTCTTTATTTTTTAGTAATTATAAATATATATATTTTTTCTATTAATTCATATTTAAATACCCATGTATGCTCCATGTGAGTGCCACACGGCACATTATTTTAGGTTAACAATATTATAATGACGATTTCTTATTTTAATACTTACTGAAATATTTATCCATTTCTTGAAAATTTTGAAATATTGATCTTCTATTTAAACTTATTTGTAAATATTTATCTCCTCTGATATAATTTTTCCCTACTTTAAAATAACTTCAAGTAAAGCTTTATAATTCCATCACAATCTATGAAAACTACTAACTAAAAAAAATGACTATTTGGAATCTCCCTAAAGAACAGGGACATTGGAGGCCCTTACAAACTCGTTTGTTCTCAATCCTACTGTTTTGGAATTAACAGAGTTAAACTATAGTATATAAATTGTTCTTTGCACTAAATAAAATAAGTTTTTTTTTCTTTTTTCTCATGAAATTGCACATTAAATGAAATGTCACCTATATGGGCAAAGTCAAATATTGAATACATATAAACAAATAAATGAATTAATAAGCATAAAACGAATTTATTGTATTTTAACCTTCAAAATTCAACTGTTTCCTAGGTAAAGAACGATAGATTAAATAAATAAATCTAATAATTAACATTTGATACCTTCTTAGATGCAATAACAACAATCCGAACTGCATTCCTCAAACTTAACATTTATTATAACTGTACTATCGCTGAGGAATTATTAAATGGTGAATCCGTGCCAATCCAACACATTAAGGAAGACCATCCATGTGCTTAAAGTTTTAGAAGTATTTGATAGGGGAGAGATAAAAGCTGTCTCCTAAAGATTAATAAGTCCCCATCGAGTAATGATCTATAAAAATTCAAAAACCTGACTTTACATCCACGATTCAGGTTTACTTTCTTCTTTGGCTAATGTATCTCCTTTAAGCTTCTTTTGTCACGATTACTCTATCAAACTACTCTCTAAAACACATCAATAAACTGTGAAATTACCAATTTTCATAATTTTTTTTTTTTTCTGATAACAGATGTATATTTTCATAAGTTTCACTAAAAGAAAACATATCGTTTTAAATTTTAAGCAATTAAACATATGTCAAAAAACTTATCCAATTATGTTGAATTTTTTAAACGGATTTTTTTTTTTAAAGTAGTGAAATTAATTTAGGAGGTCCCATTTATATTAATTCAAAGCACATTAATCCACAAACAACATAAAAGCGGTTTTAATGTAAATGAGAAAGAAACATAATAATTATATGCGCTACGTATTTGTTCCCTAATGTAGGATACTGGTATAGTTCATATAAAAATATATTGTGCTAACTAATCAAATATAAAATATAATTTTTGTAAGCATAACGTAAAAGAAGTAACAGCAAGAAAAAAGAAACACTAATATTTCAAAATTAAAGTTAATTGAACACGACCATTAAGAAGAAGGAATATGGAGAGCATGAATCCATGAGGATATCCCCTCTAATAAGGGCTATAAAAGAGTTAAGTTGATACAAATCAGTGCAATGCTGAGATCAAACCTAGGCTTGACTTGAAATCCCAAAGATTAAGACTGACTTGAAATGGCATTCAATAGGTCGCTTGAACATGACTTGTTTAAGCTTATTTATTGATTTATCTTCAAATATATTTTTTTTCTCCTTTTAATAATATTAATATTAAAACTTTACTCAGCTAGATTAATATTTATACATAATTGGAGGTTGATGAGGCTCGGGACTAGTAAAGCTAAGCATTATGGAGTTCGATCTTGACTCGATTATTATTCGAATAGCTTGAACTCTAAGTTTACTATAGTTTGAGCTTAACTTGACTTTTTTGGGGTTAAACTTAAGTAAAAACCGGGTTGAATTTGAATAGTATATGAGTAGTTTGAATTGTTTATGCCCTTACTTTTCACCATAATTTCGATAATTGAAGATTTCTCATAAACTCCTTAAGTTTAATAAATCTAGAAGACAATTGAAAGAAAAAAAGTCAAATACTTTCTGTTGTCTCATGATATTTATTGGTAGTGATTGGGTTTTGCACGTAGTAAGCCTATAAAATAAAACATTGTGAGGAAATATCGGGGAGTTGTCCGATGCGACCATTCCAATACTTAAATCAGTGATGAATTTTTAGAAAATAGAAGATATTTTAGAGTAATAGGCAAGTTTAGTGTATAAAGTATAGAGAGATTTACTGTTAGGTAATGACAAAGTATTTATATAGGAGTGCTGCTAAAAGTTAGAGGACAGCTAGTGGGAAAAATCCTCTCCTGTAAATACGGGAGAGTGGAGTCGTGGTGTCTAACGTGTTCCAATTATATCGGAGATGGCTATTTGACTTGGTGTCTTATTTTTATCTTATGCATTCTAACCGTTGAAAAATTTCTTAGCTTGGTTAATGCAAGCCCAAGACTTGAGCTCAAAAGGGTAAGCCCCAAGTGACAAAGTGTGCCAGATTTGGACGAGTTTGAGTCGCCATGTTTAAAGAGCTTTGTCAACACTTTCGTATATGTGTCCAAGATAAAAACGTCTAAAAAGAATAATAATGTTGACACATGACCATCAATGATAACAACAAAGGAAGAACATTTTAATGGATCATGCCTTTGTCATCATAGAAATTGGTGATTCAAACCTAAGATATTATGAGCGCCTTGTTAGTTGACATGCACTTCATCGTGGAGGAGTAATTATCTATTTGTAATTTATGTGACCACAAATTGTGGAGAAACTGTTTTGGTAACTGAAAACTCGCTCATATTTGGTAAATAAAAATGGCAACCACTCACTAAAAGTAAGATTGACTACTCTAAGAAATACATAGTTATATCTTATAAGTTTGCTGAAACGTAAACGTTGCTAAATATATCACCATCTTTTTCATTATATCCATATGATGAAGCTTATTTTCCCAAAAGTTCCGTATTTAGTTTAAGTCAAGAGGGTATCTTTGTAATTTCATCATATTTAAAAATCCTAGGTCAACTTCCCTTCCTTTCAAACATAATGGTTTGGGTTTCTACTCCCTCCATTGCCCATCAATCCTTACAAGGTAACTCCAAGACTCATCAAACTTATTGTACTCAATGCGACTTCGTTTTCCTTAATCATTCTTGAGAAATTCCTTAATTTCGTATTTAATTCCTTATGGACAAGGGCAATTTTGCAATTGTGTTCGTGAGCATTCTTCAATGGGGTAAAATTCTTTTTCCTGGCATTGTTACATGCATGTGGGGTACGGTTTATTGATGTTGGAATGTCTTAAACAAGATAGTGTAGTCTTGGTGAATGCTTGGAAGTGCTTTCAGCTGTTGGACAAGGCAATATCAAGGAAGCAAACAAGTTCTTAAGGTATTCTTATTTTCTTTCTAAAAATACGAAGGATTTATGTTAAGAAAGGAGTTTGGTGGGAATGTAATCAAATGGCAAATGGAACGTTCATTTTGTTGGTAAATGCACTCTTGCAGCAACAAGTTTAAACCTTTTCAGAAAGGTTCGGAGTATCCCTTCCCAAGAAGGAGCACATATTATTTTGAGAACAGATTCTAAACAAATACTTTGGAGCTTTCATTGAGAAAAAAGTTCATAGAATAATCAAGGAATGAATCCTGGAAAAATGCTGCGAAGCATTCACAAAAAGTTTGAAGCATTTGTTTAAGAAAAGTTCACAAAATGTTCACTGCATGGTTTTTCAAAAAAAAAAAAAAAAAAAAAAATGTTTGTATTCTTTGAAGGAAGTCCAAAGTCGTTGCTGGGTGCATCCTTTGATTCTTTTCCTTCTAAATGATTCAAACCATTTTAAAATGATTCGGACTCTGTATACATAAAATTCCTATTTTACTTATTTTAATGATTAATTAACTCTCATTTCACCCTTAAGCCTTCCTTTCAGTTTCATAAGTAATATTAGAGTATAAACACTTATCAAGCATATTTTGTACAAAATATTATTATAATTTTCTATCTCTTTGGAACAACAATAACCTATTGCATAATTGAAGAAGAACGGGGCAAAACCTAGCAACTTTGCTCAATTCCTTTGATTATTAGCACTCACATAATGCTTCAAATATAATTCCAATAAGAAATTTTTCCTTTTGGTTTGCCCGTTGGTTTGTGGGTGTAAACTGATGGAGAAATTTTAAGTTTAAGTCCATCAACTTGAATAGCTCAGTCCCAAATCTCCCTGTGAAATGCCCATCTCGATCACTAATAATTGAAGAGGGTATTCTCCAATACTTCGCTATATGTTTCATAAACATTTGAGCAACTTCCTCACCTAAACATTCATTTGTAGTTCGTATAAAAGTTACATACTTAGAAAATCGGTAGATTACCACCAATATAGTCTTATATTAATCGAACTTTGGAATTTTCACAATGAAATCTGTGGAAATACTCTCTCAAGATTTCTCAAGGATGGAAAGAGGTTGTAGAAAACCTGTTGGTGTCCGGTTCCCTACTTTATCTTATTGACATACAAGGCATGTCTTTACATACACCTTTACATCATCTTTCATATTAGGCTAATAGCATTTGTCCTCAATCAAGACCAAAAGTTATTTGAATACCTAGGTGTTCTATCTATGGTGGGTCATGACATTCCTTTAGGATTTCCTTTCTAAGCCCCATATGTAAGGGAAAGTGTAGTCTAGGCCTCTTCGTGTATTATAACCTATTTTCCTCTTAAAACCTTTAAGTCTTTTCCTTTAAGGCGCTCTGAACTAAGGTCTTTGCCTAATGGTCATGTTTTAGTCATCATATAATTTTTTCAAGCATGTCTCTTATTGGATGTAATGGGAATTAGACCTAAGAATTAGGGGTATTCATGGTTTAGTCTAATTTAAATCCTTAATGAATGGAACTATTTTTAACAATTCGAGGTTCTAACTAAACTGCTTCAAATGCGGTTTGATTTGAATCGCTTTTAAAAGCACTTTGTTATATTTGATAATACAAATAGTTATTGAAAATTTTAATTAAACATTGGTGTTTAAAATGAGGAACATTATGCGAGAATTAAAGCAAAATAGTGTTATGTTACAGTGAAAGAGATATGAAAAATGACATTAAAAGAGGAGTAGACAGTAAAAGTTAAGTGTAAAAAGAGAGACAATAAAGTAAAATATAAATAAGGTTAACATGAAATATTAATATGGTTTAAAAGTAAGAAATGTCACTTATAAGCAGCTCGATTTAGATTGAAGCGATTCAATTTGGATTTAAGCAATTTTGTTTGGTTTGACCTCCTAAACTAAACTGCAAACCATTTGAACCTTCTCTAAATCGAATTGTAAACTGAACTGAAATATAAAAGAACCACGTTTTGCGTTTGGTTCAATTCGATTTGATGTGATGAACAGCACTACTAGGAACCCGTCACTAGCTCTGGACTAAAAGACTTGTGAATATGGTATAATGGATTCTTTCTCATCACTTAAGTCCAAAGGTGTCTACCTTAATTTATTGAGTTGATCTGATTTTGTACCTGAGCTATAACAAGCTGAGTGCTATGCTAATATAGGAGCAAAGTTAAATTGATCTATCCATCAATTTGCCTAGAGCCTTGTCTAAGATATCTAACCTGATCCAAAGCCCCCAACTTTCACTACTGACCTACATCGAAGATCCTTTGACTTTGCAAGACTAGAGTTGCTAAGCTAAGTATCTTGAGTTATTCAAAGTCCCATTTCCAACCTACCTTATCTAGACAAATCAGAGGTTGTCATGCGACATATCTTTAAATCTCTCTTTGAGCGATGTGTGTCTTACCACATGATCTTTGCTACTCTTGATGCCAAGATATTCTTTGCAAGATGATTACATATTTGCCCCTTCCTTTACGTGACACATTTGGATGTATTAATTTTATTCTTTTACTCTTTTTAGTAAATTCCACTAATATAAGGTTACTTAAGCAAGGTGGGTATAAATATCTCATTTTGTAATCCCTGTAATCATCATCGTCTTCTTCAATGAACTATTAATTATACTTTTCTTCAGTATTTTCCCTTGTAAAACCTCAATTATCTTAGCTCTCATCAATTCTTATAGTAAAGATTGTGGCGAACGTCCTGATGTTGCATGCACGGGTTTAGGTGGACAAGTGCACCTAGTTAAGCTATAATATAATTAAAACAGATTGTGAGTCTGAGTGTTAATCCCATGATATGGGAGTAGTATTTAATTTTTTTGGAGTTGTATTCCTAAATTATTCCAATTACTTAACTTTTACCATATAAAATTTAATCGAATAATTAAAGATGGAAAATTAAAGATTACAATAATTGGATAATTTAAATAATAAAAACATAAACTTAAATAGGAATAAAAAAAATAATGAAAATAACAACAAGAACTATAATTAAAACAATTTAATTAAGAACAATTAAAATAAAAGAGAAATCATGTTTTTTAGTAAATTTTTAGTGTTATTTACTACTTAGTTCTTAATGACTTCTTCGGTCTCAATTGCAATGTTGGACCGTAGGGATTTTTATTACAAACTAGCTAAGCTTGCTCTCTTGGCCAATTCCTAATCCTAAAACTCTCTATACCCCGAATCGCTTTTGAATAGAGTATCGTAAAATCACATGATACTCTTGAATCTTACGATTCGGTTTCCTTAATTTGGAAAATCAAACTACTAAATTTTAGTTAGCCAGTTTTGCTTAATTGTATCAGTCAGTTGTATTACATGCTCTTATAAACATTATAGTATACTTTAACAGCAATTCAATCATTGGTATATTGAATTAAAGACAACAATAAACAAAATATCATTAATCATAATATACAAAATCATATATTGAATTTCATTAACAATAATAAAAGGTCATCATGAAACATAGGGTCCAATAACGATTTACTAAGAAATTAAAGCAATAACATATTAAAACACAGTAAAAGAAAAGAATAGAATAGCCCTTTGTAATTCTTTACCCCTATTGACTCTTGCATAAAGGGATCTGTTTGCAAACTTAGGCCTATACATCTATTTATAATGAATGGACCTAATTTTCAAAGAAAAGTTAACACCAATAAAAGATTTGAAAAATTATTGCATGTCCACGAGCTAGGTATACTATTGTGGTGTTTAGGCATATACTTGCACTTCACTTAAAATCTTCAAAATTTAATGAAAATTGATGTTGAGGGGAACACGAGCATGGACTATGACTATGGTCTTCAACCGTGTTCTTCACTGAACTTTATTTCCTACTCGAAATTCTTTCGCTTTAATCCTTGATCTACGCTTTTATTCTAAAACTTGATAATAAGTCTTCAAAACTTCATTAAATGCTTCGAAATCCCTGAAAATGAAATTTAAACGAATTAAAATACTATGAAATTAATAGATTAATATATGTAAGACTCGTAATCTAGTAAATAAGACCCTAGAATTTCGATAACTGTGACCCTAGATATCGCAAGAACTTAGAAGTAATTTAAACAAATAATGAAATGAACAAATGAAATGAATAATAATAATAATAATAATAATAATAATAATAATAATAATAATAGGATCCAGTTAATAGTAATAATCTTCCCCTTTTTGATATTAATAGAACACCGTTTAAAAAAAAAAAACGTGTAGCATAGCATGTAACATACTCAAGAGTATAGTAACGATAACTCAAGAACTAAAGTGTCGAGCCCAATTTTGATTTTTCTTAATTTAACATATACTAAGCTTAGCCCGTTTAATATAAATTACTCGCTATAAAATTAATGAAAAATACTTTCCTTTAAAAATGTTAAAAAATATTTTGGAAAAATCAATTGGAGTCACCAATTAATGAAAACTGGTAAAAGATAGATTAAGATTTCATGGGTGAAAGAAGCTCTAATAAGATCACTAGCCTACTGATTTTTGTAAAAAATATATTTTTTATAAAAAAAAAATTAAACTAAAGAATCGGGTCTAGAGGTTAACTTATTAACATACTATCTTCATGTAAAAAATGAGAAAGGTAATTAACGGGCTTTTATATTTTTAGAATTTTTCTAAAAAATGTGAAAATATGCATAAATGTGAAAATGCATGAAAATAAATTTTTTTGTGACTTTTTATTACGAATTTTCTCTAAAAAAATTTTAAAAAAAGAAAAAAATTTCCTAAATTTTGTAGTTGCCCTAAAGATACTTACATATCCACTAATTGAAATTAAACTGATTGTAGTTCTCATGTTTTTAGGCAAAGCTTTAGTGGATTAGTTCTTTTTATTTAAAAAAATCGAGTCGGATTTAATTTTTTTATTAATTTTTAAAAGAAAAACCCTAAAAAATCTAGCTTTGTTCCTAAATTTTTTTAAAGAAAACCCTAAAACACTAATTTTTGAAATAAACACCAATTAATATTTCATTTTTTATTAAAGAAAAAGAACAACTGTTTGATAAAATTTTATTTTTCATGGAAAACCCTAAAAAAAAAAAATGCAATTTTTGTGAAAAATTTAACAAAATATGCAATTTTCATGTAACATATGTAGAGATTGGAAAAACTTGACATTTTTAAAACATTCAATATGCAAGATGCAAAAATATGCATTTTTAATTTAAAATATTTTTAATGATGACATGCCTAATTAATGCAAAAAAAAAAAAAAAATCGAGTTAGTACTGATGAACTACCCTAATTATGCAATAAAATTAATACTGTATACTAAGAAGACATAAAGAAATAAGGAAATGGACAATAAAAAAATTTAAAAATAAACATCTGCATTAAAAGAAAGATAAATTAGTAAAAATGAATTAATAGAAAAAGCTAACAATATTAATTAAAATAACCAACTAAATTAATAAATAAATAAAAGAAACCATATCCGCCTAACTACACATGGGTCAGATCTCATGCGCCAAATCTTGCGGGTGATTGCACTTTTATGAGGAAGTGATTGTCAAAATTGAATTTGGCACAAATGCTACAGTGTTTGGTTGCCGTTTGAGGTGATTCAAGTCAGCGTGGGGTTAGGTTGGTCGTAGTAGAAGAAGGTACGGCGGTCGGAGTTGGTGGTTGGTCGGTGGTGTTCGGTCAGTTGCGCAAAGTAGGTGCTATGGTGATTGGGGGTCAAGTAGGTGTAGTGTAAGCGGTGTTACATGGGTCGCAGTGGATTCTTGTGTTTGGTTAGGAGTGGGTTAGATCGCAACCAAGGTTTGGGCTCGATCGTAGTGGACGTCGGGCTGCTGTGTTGAATTGGGATCGGTTTGGTGTCGTTGTCATACGTGTAAGGATGGGGGTGGTGGTGTATCTGGTGTCAGGTTGGGGTTGTTGGTTGTGACGGGTATGGCTGAGCAATTGGTTGCAGGCGATTGGTGGGTGCGAACGATTCTCGAATTGGGACAGTCGAGAGGGTCTAGGTCGCGTGGGGCTGTGATGTCAATATGTGGGTGTATCCTGTGTTGCAATTATGTTAGGGTGTGCGTGTTGAGTTTGGGTTATGATCGGGAGTTCAGTGAGTGTGTGTTTGTATGGGGATGGCGAATGGTAGTGTGTTGCGTCTATGTACTTGGGTTAAGAGAGATGGTAGTCGACGGGGTTTGGGTCCTACGTGCGAGTGGCTTGATGATCACACAATGGTGGTTGTGCGAAGGTTGACTAGGAGCAACTGTCAGTGGGTGACTCGAGTGCGGAGAGAGGAGTCAGGGTTGATGCGATTGGGGGTGGCACTTGTATCGGCCCTGGATGTTGAAGAAGAAGGAAGGAGTCAACGTTGAGTTTCACAGCGCAATTCCATATTAGTATTAGTATTGTGCTGTTGTGTGTGATCTTTTTTTTTTTTTTTTTTCGTTTTTTTCAAGTGTCATTTGAGTTTTTTTTTTTTATATATTATGATTCGAATCTTGTTACGAAACTTTAGATGTGATCAAATCATCCATGACCAAGTAAAAGATAATTTTCAACTTAGTTTAATTTCATTACAAAGCCATTATTTTCCTTCTCTTTCCTAAGTATTCTTGGCTAAGAAAAGGAAAGGGAAAAAGATAAAGTATTCTTGCCTTTTAAGAGGAATCAAACCCATAACTTTTGTATTATTGTCTTAAGTGTACGTGCCTATCCAACTTAACTAGCCTTTTCCTCATTTTTATTTGTATAAATTAAACTTAAGCTTTACTTATTGGCCCAACTTTAAGACTCGAGCCCAATCCATTCCCAATTCCCAATTATTTTAAAATGACCAAAACATGCTAAAATAACCCTAAATCCACATGCTAAATATTTTCAACATAGATTTTAATTTAATAAATCTTGAGTCTTTATTATTCAAATTTTAAATCGAATAGAAACCCATTTGCATGAGTTAGACCTTTTTTAAAATTATTTTTCTTATGAAGCTCAAATTTTTAAAGACTTTAAATTTATCAAATTGCATGTATATTTTTTAACTTTACTTGACTCGACTCTGAACGATTGACTAATTTGACTTTGATACTTATGACACTTTGTATTTTTTAATTTTAATTGATTTTTGTATTTTTTTTAATTTTTAAATTTTTTTGTAATTTTTTGTAAACCTGGCCTAAAATAAATAAAAAAAATAAGTGAGTAAAAAGGGAATGTCTACGTGAAGTTAAAAATAACTATCACAACAGCTGTTTATTACTAGTTTGAAACAGATTTTAAATAGATTCTATTGAGTTTCTTTATGAATATCATAATGTTTTTGTTTTCCTCATTACTCCTCCTTTTTGTTATCATTTTGCAATTGTATTTTTTCCCCTTCAGTACGAGACATAAAAGATAGACACATTGATGATAAATGGATGAAGGAAAACGATAAATTGCATTAATTCAAACTACAACAACAGGTTACATGACCGACTTATTGATGGATATAGTCCATAACATAACTTGACATAGCAAAGGAAATTGGATTGACTAAATAAAGATCAAACATGAAAAGAACAAACTTGACTTGATAAAATAAGTCATAGACTCAACTGAACTAACTGGCTCTAATTGAAATAACATAAACTAAACAAGAAATTGAAATTTATTTCTTCTTCTTTGGCTTTGTCTTTTTGTAAGCCACAAATTTTGTTCTTTTGGTCTTGGTAGCTAGACTTTCTTGTGCTATTGATGAAGTTGGAGCTGTTCCGGTAGGAAGATTTGCTACCAGGATGGATGAAAGAATTGATGATCTTGGTACATATGGTACCGGATCAAGTAAGGGACCTTGAACTGATTTAGTAGTTTGCTTAAGGACATCGGGATAATCTTTAGGAATTATTTACTCAATAAGAGCAGGAGGAATAACAACAACTTCAAGATTTGGCTGAGTTGGAGAAGAAGGTTGGATAGTTGGTGGAGAATGATGTACAGGTGAAGTCATGTGAAGGGTATCAGAAGGTTATGTATCCAAATTTGGAGAAGGACCTTTCTTTATAGGTGCTGAATTGGGTTCTTCTTGAGGTTTCTATTATCTTAGCCTCTCTTCCACCATCTTAGTAATGAGTTTGTCAAGGCCTAATCTATTTAACCCAAGAGGATCGGTAGATGTTTATCCCTTGTCTACTTCTATAGGTTCTGAGTTACTTTCTGACTCAATTTCTATTGCTAACCTAGTCTTTCCCTTTTCAATATTAAAATCTCCCCCAGTCATTGGTACATATTGCTTCTTTTGCTTCTTCTTAGGCTTGACAGGTTTCTTCCTTTTTCTTTTAAGATACTCATCAAAGTTTTTGACTCACTTTCTGAAATCTCAAAGTCATCAAATCTAGGCCCACGAATTGCATCCTCCCCTTCAATTCCATATGCATTGAAATCTAAAGTCCTTTTTCTGTTTTTTAAATGAATGTAATGGGCCAAATCCTTAATGAACCATAACTAGTCTCTTACAAAAATCCCAATATGCTTGAACACTAACTCATTAATTTTCTTGCTTAAGATAGGCATTTTAGAATCATCAGGCACTTTTATCCCTTTAAACTTAAGTAACTTCATCAGAACTGCTCCATAAGTTTCGCTATCTCTATTTCTTTTCATATGCCTCAAAATTTGACTAGTAATTGTAGATACCCTATTTTTACCCTTTTTTAAATTTATTATTAGAATATGATAAAGCGTTTTAATTTATAAAAAATACAAAAAAATAGAAAATTAAAGAAATAAAAAAAGGAAAAAATTAGAAATTTAGAAAAAATAAGAAATTTTAGAAAAATAGGAACAACACAAAAAAAATTCAAAAAATGAAAAAATCTAGAAAAATATATAAAAAATTGAAAAGTCACAAAAAATAGAAAAAATAGAGGATTTACAGAATTTAGAAAATAATAATTTTTAATTTAGATAGAATAAGAAGAAGATCATTGGGCCTGAGCTTAAATTTGAATTTAGCCCATGTTGACCTTGTCTTGATTACATATATGAATAAGGCATAAGCCGATGACCTAACGAATAAGCATTTGGTTTAGCATTTACATTAAGTTAGATGTCTTGGGTTCGAATCCTATCAAAGGCATAGAAGGCCTTTTTATTTATTTTTCTTAGAAAACACACTACCACATTGTTTACAAACGGCATTGCCACCTGTCAGGGTTTACTATGCCATGTGCCCTGATATGTTGCACCATTGGATTGGGTCACGATTGACATGTTGCTATGTAGTATACTACATCAGCTGCCCTTATTGTGTCAACTGCTACCTGTCACATGAGGATACGTAGCACACTGTGATTGGACAACATGACTGACGTGACGCCACGTCACGTCAGCCGCCTTTCTCTGCCTTTCCTTAAATTTCCTCCACTTTCTCAACATAAAAACAACTTACACCCCTCATTTTGGATCCATTTTCTACGCAAATTCCACACACACGCACACATGATTTTTTGGTCTAATCTTATTCTAGACATGGCCTTTTTTGAATCAAATACAAGAGCAAGATTGGATACATTCCTTTCGATGCTCAAATCGGCTCTCAAAAATGAAAAAAAAAAACTTAAAATCATGAACGCCTACTGATAACTCTGATTTTAAACATATTTCACATAGTGATTTTATAGTATTTCCTTTACATTTTTTGTTTTCTTTAAAGAAATTGATACTTAATTGAGTAAAATTTTGATTTCAAGGTTTGAACGCATTCTTGGATTGAAAACGAAAAAAATGAATCAAGTTTCACTCAATTCGGAGTTCAAATGAAGAAGTTATGAAGTTTTGAAGTTACACAGTCTGGGACATGACCATGTCCCCAATTATGTCCATGCAGGGAAATTGGCTAGGGGCAGAAAGTTACACGACCTGGGGATACGGTCATGTCCCAGGTTATATATGGTAAAGAGAACGAAAACCTTTTGATACACTATAAAGGGACATATTAGGTTTTCACAAGACATAGGAGACATTAGAGAAGAGAAGAGATTTGAGGAGAAGGAGAAGAAAAAGGCGAAAGCAACACCAACTTCAAGATCGGAGAGATTTTTCATTAATCAAAGGGGTTTTTCATGTTTTATTTTATGTTTTTTATGGAACTCGTTTTTAGTTTCATTATGATAGCTTAGAATTCGTGTAGTTATGATTATGGAACCTAGGGTTTCATGTGACTCTTGAGTTGATTTAGAATTCTCAATAAAGTTTCTATCTTTACTTGATTCAATTATGTCGTTTAATTGTTAATTGATATTTCTAGAATATCAATATATGATATTATGCATGTTGATTGAGAAATTACATGTATAATTAGATCTTTACATAATTGCAGAGAATTACATGTATACTTAGAGATAAGATACATGTTTCTTCCGGAAAGTTAATTATTTGTGTGGGAATTCATTATACATTAATGCAATTCTAAGTTATATTATTAAGTGAAGAGATTCCGGTAAATAATTTAAGATTAGGGTTAATATGCTTGAGAAAGGTATTAACTTTAATTGTGAATCCTTCCGGTCAAGAATAATAGAAATTGAATTGAATATATTTTAAGTGGTCACATGTTAAACACTAGGGGAAATAATTCCTAAATACGTTATTGCATACTTGAAGTCGTTCTTAGTTTTATTGATTTCTAATTTACTTAATCAAGTCCCATAATTAGTTTAGTTTGTTAATTTCAATATTTTTTATTCATTCAACTCATCATAATTTTCCGGTTAGATAATAAAGCTAAGGTTAAATTAGTACTCGAAGTCTCTGAGGGATTGACTCGGACTTACATCCGCTATATTAAAACTGATAGGTGCACTTGCCTGATATCACCTACATTCGTGGCTGGATCGGCTAGTAATGGTCTTTTCCTTCATTATTTGAGCTCAAAGTTGTATAAATGGACCTTTCCAGTACTTGTTCGATCATCAACAAGTCCTCAAACACGTCCAAACCAAACACCCAAACCCCTTTCTTGCTCTATTGTAAGTGTCACTCTCTCTCTAGCTTTTCTTTTTCTCCTCTCACTTCCGAGGCTTGAAATTGCCACAATTAGCATCCTCACGGCACCAACTTTTGAACCCAATCAGCCTTATGCTCAATTGTAGCCTCTAATGTCTCAGCCACTAAGGGTTTTCATAAAACCCTAAATATCGTGCTACCCCACTCAAAACAACCGTATCTAATCACTCCTACTACAAACCAACTACACAACTAAGTTCTCTACCATAAAAAACACTTAACCCAATCAACCACTTACCTCTAGCAACTGTGTTAGACACTAACCAACACTACCATCCATCGCCTAAACGCGAACCAACACTAAACCACCATAATTCATTGTGACACCTTTGTCATACCCACTATTGTCAATACAAAACACATGAAAAACCTTTTTCCCCTTAAAAAAATCCAATTGAAACCACCTCAAAAGAGCTCCTAAGCGGCGGCTGCTCCTTCCTCTTTGTATAACCCTGATTCGACCCATTGGAGCCCTGCAATCCAATCCAAAGTTCGCTCCAGTACTTAATCGACTGGACTTGCACGCCTTTTCCTTAATCTAACTCTCCTCAATTTGGATTTTTTTTTAATCTTATTTATTTGTTTATTTTATAATGTAAATGTAAACAAAAAAAGAAGAAAAAAGGGAAAAAGAACAAGAAAAAAGGAAGAAAAGAAAAAAAAAAGAATAAAAAAGAAAAGAGTAGTCTATATATATATATTTTATTTATTTACTTATTTTTTTAGTTTAGTAAAAATAGATAAAATAGAATAAGTAATAAATAAATAAGACAATATAATAAAAATAAAAATAAATAAATGGGTTAGTGAATAAAAATTGTTTTGACACTTAGAACAATTAAGTTTTCCAAAAATAAATAAAAATAAATGGACCTTTTCTAAATTAAGATTCTTTTTAGAATTTCAAAAAATAAACTCCGATTAAGACTTTTTAGAATAATTTCCATAAATAAACTTAAAACGAGTAAAAAACGTAAATCTGACCGTTTTTTAAGAAAAGTTAAAATAAATCAACTCGCCAGTATTTTTAGAAAAGAACTACGTATGTCTAATCCCGAATAGAAGGTACGTAGATACCTACAGAGCAATAGTAAAAAAAAAAAAAACCTATTTTTTCCATTTATAATTTAGATCACTTAAATTATTTGGTTCACTTAACCAATAACTGAGTTTCACTTTATAAAACAGTCAATTGAAAGGTGATTTTTAAGATTAAGATTAAAATTAGATAGTTAAATGGTATTCGTAAGGGTTTAAAAATTCTAACCCCTGGACCCTTTTTCTCTAGTTTTAAAACCATTTTGGAAATTGATTTTTATTGAAAGACTAGTAGCTAAATCGTAACCAATCTATACAATTATTTATAATTTAACTCTTTTTTTCCCAACTCCAGTCAAGTGATGACTCCAAAGCGTTTTCAAGTTGATTTTTCTTTAAACCCCAGTCGAGGATCAATATTAAACGGGTAGAGTTTAATACTGATCGGTTTAAAAAAAATAATTTATATAAAACTGAGAGGAAAAAAACAGGTTTGATAGCTTGGCGACTTCACTAGAGACGTCAAAAAGGTTAGCCATTCAACTTTCTAAAATTGAAAGTAATCTCTAAAAATCACCTTATCGAGTGTAATTTATTTACTTATTCATTTGTTAATTCGTTCTTATTTGTAACATAATTGTATTAACGTTTTTGTAGGTCTAGTTTTAATTATTTAAGGAGGGATTTATTTTATGTACTACGAATGCATGATAGACATGGTCGAACACGGATCATCTTAGGACTTTAGAATGGAGAGCCATTAGGTAAGTTTCAAGTGTAGTGGGGCAACCACTGCTTGAGGTCGATTAGGCTACCCTACTTAAACTTTAATGTGACCTAAGAACCATTTTTTAGAAACACGTAAGATCACAAAGTTTAAGGATCTCTAGAACTCACACTTCTTGCATTCATTTTTCAGGGTCAACGAATAACTAACAAGGCAGCATTGTTATAAAAGAGAAGAAAAAAGAAAAACGACAAATCTGAAGTTTCTTTCCCTGTATTTTTCTTAGAATGCATGTACATAGAAAATCTTTTGTAGTTTCTTTTGATGTAAATAGTCTTTCCTTTGTAATTTATGTTTTCCTTGTAATCTTTCAGAAATGGCCAGTTCATCCAATGCCACAAGCCTACAAACCTAAAGCCTATACTCAATCAATGGTTTCAAACCTGCAACTCAAGAGAACAAGAGTTCATTACCAATAAAATTAGGCCCATACTCTCACTATCCAAGGTAAATGTTAACATCACATTAGTGAGGGCCTTAGTCCATTTCTAAGAGCCCAAAGAAGTCGCATTCTATTTCGGGCCATACCTAATCAGCCTAACTCTAGAAGAATACACCCAATTGCTTCAAGCCTCTCCCTTGGATGAAATATATGTTCCAGAACTCAACTTTAATCCAACCTACATTTTTTCAAAATTCTTGACAATCCATAAGACTGAAATAAATGAGGCCCTAAATGATTGCAACAAACATGCTATCAAGATATGAGTTCTAATCCATTGGTTCAAGAATGAACCTAATTGCAACAAATGAGTCGTGTTTCTTGGTAATTAGAGGGAAAATCGAATCAAGGCCTATATATTAATAGTATTTGCCACCATGTTATTTTCAAATGGATCTTTTCTTATAAACTTTAGGGTGGTAGAATTAGTGGCTCAATTTTAGGAAGGGAAGTCTTATATTCCTACCACACTTGTTGAACAAATAAAGAACCTTAATTTCCTTAAGAAAAGAGGTTGTGAAGATCTCAGGTCAAGCATGATACTGTTAATAGTATGGTTCTTTAGTTACATCAAACGCTTTGGGTTAGACTTGATAAGGGGTACATTTTCCAATAAAATTGATCTTATTGACTCTTTTGTTGATAAGATCAAATTACTAAAAGATATCCTTGCTCCTCTGGATAGAAGTTCTATAAGATTTCCGAGTTGAAGACATACTGTGGACCGCTAGATGGAGTAATTACACTAAGGTTATACTGGTTTGTAAAGATTATCACATCGTAACATTGATTGGAATAAGTTGGTGTATAGGCTACTATCCAAATAACATGGTGAGGCAATTTTGGGGGATCCAAGACATAGTTCATAGGGCTTCATTGGAGCTATTCACCCTTAACCTCAAAGAGCTTCACTTCATAGAAATGGTATTTAAGCTTTGCAAGATCAAAGTTTAGTGGGATATCAGGACCATAAGCCTTAACACCAATTTAAGCGAATTCATAGGAGAAGTAAACAAACACCAGGTTACTAAAGAGTACTTAGACGATCAACTTCACAAAGTAGGCATAATGTAGTATTGGGCACTAGAAGTCCTTTAACCTTCCCTCGTGAATCCTAGCTCTGAAATGGTGACCTACATGGACCAGGTAAAAGCTCATATGGAAGTCCTCTATGATGGAAAAGAAAAGTGAGAAAACCTCTTTCAGGAGTCTAGGCAAAGATCGCGTGCCTTGGAACACCGGTTGAAGATGGCCTAGAAGAAAATCCAAGAGTTTGAGGAAGCAACTGAGCATAGGCAAGAGCAGGGTAAAGTAGTGGCTGTTAAACCTAGCAACTAGGATAAGAAAATGTCATCCGACCCCCAGAAGAAAAGAACATTAGTCTAGATGAATTTGTATTTTTGTTTTCTTTTATGTAATAAAACTTTGAGAATTGAAGAATAATAAATAACTTGCCGTTTTGTTAGTTAATCACCGATCCCCTCCTTTTCATCCGTATGGCACACTTACATTTCATTAATTTATTTTAGTTTTATATTTTCAAAAATTAAAATATTCATATGCTAACTTGTTGAGAAGTTATCCTAAACCAGGTCGTTAAGTTAGCTCCCAAGCATCAAACCTCTCAGAGAAGTCCTATTCGAACCCGCTCTCAAACTAGAATGGCTAGCCTAGGAAACGACAATACCAACACTAATAACAGCAGTGTCAACTCGAAAGTTATTGATGAAGGTATAGTCCAATTGGACTTCGTAAAGGCTCTAGTTCCAAACATCAACAACAACCCCTTGCTTAACCATGTTCCCATCATCAATATGACATTTGATAACTTAGATCTCGCCATCAACATAATCGATTCTAATCGAGAGCCCATGGTCTATAGATTCTACAAACAAGAGGAGAAGCAAATTCTATATACCAAAAGGTATACCTTCCATATGCCTATAACCCTTGAAAATTATAAAATTGCCTCTCTCAACTATTAGGCAGTAAATCAAGGGCAATCGAGCTCACTTTTAGGAGGGATTACCTACTCTGGTAGAATTTATGATCTAAAGGAAGACCTGAAAAAGAAAGCCGTACTGGAAAGGCCAAACAATGAATCAGTTGAACATGAAGAAGGATTGTCTACCTTCACCAAAATAATCAAGTCTAGTGAATATAAAGTAATGGATCAGTTCGCTAAGACTCTAGCACAAATATCCCTTATGAGTTTATTGATGGTGTCAGAACCACATCAGGAAGCTTTGTTCAAAACATTGAGGGAAGTTAAAGTCCCTCGTGAAATACGGGTTGAAAGAATAGGGTCTATTACTAACTCTATCTTCACTATGGATCAGGTTTCTTTATTCGCCGAAGAATTAAGCAAAGAAGGTAACCAACACACCAAGCCTCTATTCATAATAGTGAGGGTAAACAACATCATCACAACAAGAGTTCTCATTGACAATGTATCATCCTTAGATGTCTGCCCTCTATCCACCCAGGATCTATTAGGCATTGATACGATCGTTATCAGGCTAAGTTCGACAACAGGAAAGGCTTTTGACTGATCTAAAAGAGAAATTATATGGGAGATAAACTTACTGGTTGATATTGGCCTACAGACGTTCAATATCCAATTCCATGTTTTGGACATCCTAAGGACCTTCAACCTATTATTGGGAAGACCTTGGATACATTCAGCAAAGGCCATACCTTCAAGTCTTCATCAAAAGGTTAAGTTCATCTCTAATAGCTAAGTCATAACAATTCTGAGTAACCAGGATTACGAAATATATAAAGAAACAAAGTTATCCTATATTAGCACTGAGGAGAAAGAGGACTTTGGGCTCCAAATGTTTGAAGAGGTATGCATGATTATTGATTAGGACAAAGATGAGAGGCCGAAATTCAAAGAAAGCTAGTTTGGTACCTATGGGCTAAGCTACATCCCAACTCCAATGAAAGAGTTGTAAAAAATGCAAGATAAGGGCAGAAGAGGTGATAGGTTATATTACACCCTGATGACCTTCCCACTGTTGTCAGAAACTTTCATCTGGGCCAATGTCTAGAATTTAGAGCTTGCCAAAGAGGACACCTTCAGCAAAAATAAATTAGCTAGCCCATCCAATAAGTCTCAACACTTGAATAATTGGTTCTCTATCCCTATGAATAGCAACAAGTCTTCTCTAGGGTAAAGGATGAATCACGGTTTAGTATTTTATAGAGTTTTGTAATAATTACCTTTATTTTATAGTATTGTACTCAAAAGAATTTCTTCCAAATAAGAATTAGTTTCCTTTCTCTTCATTTCTTCCTTAATTACACTCTTTCCTTTACATACTTCTCTTTTTCCTAGATCTAATGCTCCGAATGAAGGCTATGAATACCTCGTGTAGATAGGTGATGAAAATATTGATATCACCTCTAGCCTTATTGGGTTAGTCGTCAGCAGTGATGTCAATGTCCTTAGTGACGTACAAGAAAGCTAGCAAAACCATGAAATTTCTATTGATAAGCCAATCGAGATGATTAGTATTGGGACTGATGACAACACCAAAACATTGAAAATTGGAGGGAATTTGAAAGAAGAACAAAAGGATGAAATGACCACACTATTATTTGAATACCAAGATGTGTTTGTATGGTTTTATGAAGATATGCTTGGATTAAATCCATCAATCTTAGTCCATCGCTTACTCACACGAAAGAATATCAAACCTAAAAAGCAAAAGCTAAGAAGGTTCCAACTGGATGTTTTGTTGAAATTAAGGAAGAAGTCAGAAAATTATTGGAGGTCGATTTTATCAAGGTATCTGATTATCCTAAGTAGGTAGCTAATATTGTGTCGGTAATGAAGAATAACGGAAAAGTTAGAGTGTACGTAGATTTTTGAGACCTTAACCAAGTAACCCCTAAAGATAATTTTCCCTTACCCCATATTGACGTTTTGGTCGATAACACAACCATAAGCCATCTTTTCTCATTCATAGATGGTTCTCCAGATACAATTAGATTCGAATGTTTGAAGAAGATAAAACCAATACAATATTTATTACAACTTTGGACACATTTTGCTATGAAGTAATGCCTTTTGGACTAAAAAATACCAGGATAACTTATCAAAGAGCCATGGTTGCAATCTTTCATGACATGATGCACAAAGAAGTTGAATTAGATGTTGATGATATGATTACAAAGTCTAAGAAAGGAGAAAAACATTTGGATAATATGAGGAGATTGTTTGATAAGTTGAGAAAATTCCAGTTGAAGCTCAACCTAGAGAAGTGTACCTTCGGAGTGACTTTAAGGAAATTGTTAGGTTTTATAATTAGCCAAAGGGACATCGAAGTGGACCTTGATAAAGTCAAAGCAATAGTTGACTTGCCCCTTCCATGCACACTTAAAGAAATCAAAGGCTTGTTGGGCCATTTAAACTACATACCCTGGTTCATATCTTAGCTCACAGACAAGTGTCGTCCTTTTCTTAAGTTGTTGAAAAAGAATGCCAAGATCAATTGGGATGCAGATTGCGAGTAAGCCTTTACAATGATCAAAGAATACCTCATGAACCCTCTAATTTTGTTAGCTCCAAGACCTAGGAAGCCTTTATTTCTATACCTGACAATATTATTAGAATGCACGGGGTGTATGCTCAGCTAGAAGGATAAGGAAGGGAAGGAATGAGCCATATATTACTTGAGCAAGAAATTTACTGAAGGGGAACAAAAATATTCGAAAGTTGAAAGAACTTGCTATGCTTTGGTCTAAGTAATGCATCGACTCAGATAGTACACGCTCTATTACCAGGTTGAATTGTTAACTTAGTATGATCCCTTGAAATACTTACTAGACACACCAACCCTAATTGGTAGAATCTCAAAGTGGCAAATGTTATTTTCAAAGTTTGACATTACATGTGTAACCTGAAATTCAGTTAAGGGGTAAGCTCTAATAGATCAATTAGTAGAGGACCCCTCTAATGATAGCCCTCAAGAGGTATAAGTTAAATTCCCCGACAAAAACATCTTAGCAATTGAAGGAAGCTTTGATAAAGGAGAAGATGATGAACCACAGAAATGGAACATGTTCTTTGATGGGGAAGCTAATGTGTCTGGGTGTGGAATTAGGGCAATATTGATATCCCCTGAAGGTAATCAATGCCCTGTGGCTGTAAGGTTCGTTTTCCCACACACCAATAATATCGCTAAATACGAAGCATGCATCATAGAGCTCAAAATGGCCTTAGATAAAGATATCCAAGAATTAGAAGTGTATAGGGACTCTTCACTCATTATTAGCTAAGCTCGGGGAGAATACAAGATAAGGGATCCTAAACTAGTACCTTATCATCGGTACTTAACTAAATTGATGGAGAAATTCAAAGAAATCACCTTCAATCATGTATCGAGGACTCATAATCAATTTGTCGATGCTTTAGCCACTTTAGCATCTATTATATATATATATATCCCATGAAGTCGAGATTCAACCCCTCACTATTGAAATTGAGGACAAGCCTACCTTTTGTCTAGCAATCAAGGTTACTAATGACCAAAAGCCGTGGTACCATAATATTAAAATGTTCCTACAACAAGGTGCATACCCTGAAGAGGCCGAGAAGAAGGATAAAAGGATGATCGAGAGATTGGCCACTCAATTCTTAATAAGTGAATCCACCTTATACCGACACTCTTTTGATGGTATACTTTTAAAGTGGGTGGACGACAAGGAGGCTGAGATGTTAATGAAAGAAGTATACGAAAGAGTATGTAGCCTTCACATGAATGGTTATATGTTGGCTAAGAAAATTATGAGGTTAGGGTACTACTAGTCAACAATGGAAAGCGATTGCATCAAACATGTTAGGCATTGTCACTTATGCCAAGTTTATGTAAATAAGATAAATGCCTTACCTCAAGAATTACACACTCTCGGTACCGTGGCATTTTTTAATGTGGGAAATAGATTTCATTGACCCAATTACTCTAAAAGCATCCAATAGGTATCGCTTTATATTGGTCACAATCGATTACTTCAGCAAATGGGATGAGGCCTCATCTTACTTAAGCGTTACTAAAGGGATCATAGTTAAGTTCATTAAGAAAGATATCTTAGCTCAATACAGGGCTCTAGAAATGATCATTACTTACAATGGCACCAATATCAACAACAAGCTTATGTCAGAGTTGTGTCGACAGTTCAAGATCATTTATAGGAACTCTACTTCTTATCGACCCCAAATGAATGGAGCCATTGAAGTAGCTGATAAAAACCTCAAATGAATCATTGAAAAAATGGCTATTACATATAAAGATTGGCATGAGATGTTGCCATTCGCACTTATGGCCTATTGGACTTCCATCAGAATGTCAATTAGGATAACACCTTACTCTTTAGTATATGACACTAAAGTAGTGTTACTAGTAGAGGTTGAGATCCTGTCACTCAGAGTACTATCAAAAACCAATTTGGACAAAGTTGATTGTGTAAAGAAGCACATCAAGCAGTTGAATCTGATTTACTAAAGGAGATTGACAGCCTTATGTCATAATCGGTGTTATCAACAAAGAATGGCTTGAGCTTTCAATAAAAAGGTACAACCTCGAAACTTCAAAGAGGGTAATATAGTGTTGAGAAAGGCTCTCCCTAATGCACAAGACTCTAGGGGGGAATTTTCTCCCAATTACGAAGGCCCTTACGTCGTGAAGTGAGTATTACCATAAGGGGCTTTAATTTTGTCTTAAATGGGTGGTCTAAAATTGAGAGACCTTGTAAATGTTAACATTGTAAAGTTGTACTACCCATAAGAAGTCAATGGAAAATTTTGCTCAAAATACGAAAATGCCAGTCTTTTTTAATGTTATTGTGGTTTAATTTTCATTATCTGCAAGCAAAGTTGGTATCCTTAGCAATTGTCGACATTAGAATAATCACACTCTCTATTGAAAGGTCTGGCTGCCCTTACTCTATGTAATTGAACCCATACACTGAAAATACGAGAGAAGTTGAGAAGTGAGATCTAGGACATTGGTAATTGACAAAACTCTTCAAAATACTTTATTATGGATTGATCCCCCTCGATGGGGAGTTTTATTGTCTATTTTTCAGGGAAATGTGAAATCCAAATAAGCAATCACCTCACAATGGATATTTATTTGTTGGGAATGAGGGCTTCAATTCATAAAAGTCCTAGAAAGACAAAACAGTGGGTGTCATTCTATATTGGGTTAATTTCCGTGGAAGTGCTGGCGAAGTCTTAGCGGCCCTGTATCAAGATCAATCGGGCTAATGACAAAGGATTAAAGAATGAGTTGTTTGATTTTGGCAAGACTTTTCAAGAAAAGGTTTGATAGTTTGGGTGCTATCAATAAGACCAAGTAAGTATTTCCATGTGATGTTAGTGCATTGGTTTTTGAACATTGCATTTGCATTTGCATTTAGACTATATGACCAATATTTTACGACTTTATCCACAATAGTCTTTTAAGCTAGCTCATAAGGTACTTACCTTCTGCATTATCTTTTGGTGTTTAGCTAGCTTCTGAAGGCACTATCTTAACTCAGTTCAATTCCTCTTAGCGAACCCTTAGGGTGCTTCCCTCCATTAATTCTAGCTTAAGGTTACTAGTCCTTGAGAGATGCTCTCGTCTAGGTTAGTAGAAGAGCACGACTAGGTTTTCCAAATCAATTTTATCTTAGGGTTGCTAGTCTCTGAGAGATGCTCCCACTTAGGTTGATGAACCTAGAAGGGCACAACTAGGTTTTCCAGATTGATTCTAGCTTAGGGTTGCTAGATCCTTAAAGATATGCCCGCCTAGGTTAGTGAGCCTAGAGGGGTAGATTAGGTTTTCCAAACCAATTCTAACTTAAGGTTGGTAGTCCCTTAGAGACGCATTTGCCTAGATTAGTAAGCCCAGAAGGGTACAACCAGGTTTTTCAGATCGTTCTAGCTTAGGGTTGTTAGTCCCGTAGAGATACACCCACCTAAGTTAATAAGCCTAGAAGGGCACGGTCAGGTTTTTCAGATCGATTTCAACTTAGGATTGTAGTCCCATAGAGACACACTTGCCTTGGTTAGTGAGCTTAGAAGCGCACGGCCGAGTTTTTCATATCAATTCCGGCTTAGAGTTATTAGTCCCATAAAGACGCGCTTGCTTAGGTTAGTGAGCCTAGAAGGGTACGATCGGGTTTTTCAGCTTAAGGTTACTAGTCTCATAGAAATGCAATCGCCTAGGTAAGTGAGCCCAGAAGTGTACGACCAGGTTTTTTAGATTAATTTTAGCTTAAGGTTACTAGTCTCACAGAGATGCACTCTCCTAGGTAAGTGAGCCTAGAAGGGCATGACCAGGTTTTCCAAATTGATTCTAACTTAGGGTCGCTAGTCCCCTAGAGATGCTCCCACCTAAGTTAATGAGCCTAAAAGGGCATAACCAGGCTTAATTTTTTTCTTTTTCAGCCCTTAGTACACTTCTTCTCTCTTTAACCTTTTCACCAAATCCTTAGTAGACTAAACCGAGGATAGCTAGCTAAGGCACTATTTAGGATAATTTCCACCTTTGGAGCAAAAATAGTATCTATTTTGTTTTTGTGGTAAAGTTTGTTGCTCAAACTTTATCATAAAGAGCGGTAGTTATAGATACCCAATTTTTGTCATCTTTTTTTTTATTATTATTAGAACAGGATAAAGGGTCTAATTTAAAAAAAGATAAAAAAATAGAAAATTAAAGAAAGCCTAAAAAAAAATTAAAAAATTTGAAATTTAGAAAAAATAAGAAATTTTAGAAATATAGGAAAAGCATAAAAAATACAAAAAATGAAAAAATTTAAAAAATATATAGAAAATTGAAAAGTCATAAAAAATAGGAAAAAATTGAAAAAATAGAGGATTTAGGGAGTTTATAAAATAATAATTTTTAATTTAGATAGAACAAGAAGAGAGTAATTGGGCCTGAGCTTAGATTTGAATTTAGTCCAGGCTGATCTTATCCATATATACAATTTGATTGCACATATGAACAGGGTGTAGGCTAACGGCCTAACGAATAAGCACTTGGTTTAGCATTTACATTAAGTTTGAGGTCTTAGGTTCGAATCCTATCAAAAGCATGGAAGGCTTTCTTATTTTTTTTCTCAAAAAACACACTACCACATCATCCATAAATGGCATTGCTATGTGTCAGGGGTTCGCTGTGCTATGTTCCCTAACACGTGGCACCATTGGATTGGGACAAGGTTGACGTGGTGCCATGTAGCAAGCCACATGGCATGCTACGTCAGTTGCCCTTATCTTGTCAACTGGTACGTATCATGTGAGGATACATGGTACATTGTGATTGGATGATACAGTTGACATGGCATCATGTCAACTACCTTTCTCTGCCTTTCCCTTCTTTTCCCCTTAATTTCCTCCACTTTCTCAACACAAAACAACTTATATCCCTTACTTTGGATCCATTTTCTACGAAAATTCCACACACACATACGCATGATTTCTTAGTCTGATCTTATTCTAAACATGGCCTTTTTTGAATCACATACAAGAGCAAAACTAGATTTATTTTCGATGCTCAAATCGGCTCTCAAAAATGGAAAAAAACCCAAAATCACGGATGCGTACATTCATGGCTGGATCGGCTAGTAATGGTCTTTTCCTTCTTTATTTGAGCTCGAAATTATATAAATAGACCTTTTCAGTACTTATCCGATCATTAACAAGCTCTCAAACACGTCTAGAGCAAACACCTAAACCCCTTGCTCGCTTTAGTGCAAGAGCTATACTCTCTTTAGCTTTTTTTTTTTTCACCTCTCACTTTCGAAGCTTGAAAATGGCATAATTAGCATCCACATCGCACTAGCTTTTGAACCCAATCAACCCTATGCTCAACTGTAGCCTCTAATGTCTCGGCTACCAAAGGTTTTTGTGAATCCCTAACCACCGTACTGCCCCACTCAAAACCACTGTGTTTAGCTACTCCCACTACAAACCAACCACATGACCAAGTTCTCCACCATAAAAAACACCTAACCTAGTCAACCACTCACCTCTAGTAATCGTGTTAGACACCAACCAACATTACTACCCATCGCCTAAACGCGAACCACCACTAAACCACCATAATTCATTGTGATACCTTCATCATACCCCTTATTGTCAATACAAAACACATGAAAAACCTTTTTCCCCTTAAAAAATCTTATTGAAATTACCTCCAAAGAGCTCCTAGGCAACGGCTACTCCTTCCTCTTTGCGTAACCCTGATTCAACCCACTAGAGCCCCGCAATCCGATTTGAAGTCCGCTCTAACGCCCGATCAACTCAACGCGCGTACCTTTTCCATGGTTCGACTCTCCTCAATTTGGATTGTTTTCTTTTCTTTTTTTTATCTTATTTATTTATTTTATAATGTAAATGTAAACAAAAAAAGGAGTAAAAAGGGAAAAATAAAAACAAAAAAAAGGAATAAAAGAAAAAAAGAAAAGAGTAGTCTATATATATATTATTTACTTATTTTTTTAGTTTAATAAAAATAGATAAAATAGAATAAGTAATAAATAAATAAGATAATATGATAAAAACAAAAATAAATAAATAGATCTGTGAATAAAAATCGTTTTGACACTAAAAATTGGGTCTTTCAAAAATAAATAAAAATAAATGGACCCTTTCCAAATTAAGATTCTATTTAGAATTTCAAAAAATAAACTTCGATTAGGACCTTTTAGAATAATTTCCTTAAATAAACTTAAAACAGATAAAAAATCTAAATCTAACCTTTTTTAAAAAAAAATTTAAAATAAATCAACCTGTCGATATTATCGGAAAAGAACTACTTAAGTCTGATACCGAATAACAGGTATATAGGCACATATGAGGCAATGGTAAAAACCTATTTTTTCCATTTATAGTTTAGATCACTTAAATTATTCGGTTCACTTAACCAATAACCGAGTTTCACTTTATAGAATAGTCTATTGAAAGGTGATTTTTAAGATTAAAATTAGAAAGTTAAATGGTATCCGTAAGAGTTTAAAAATTCTTGCCTTTGGACCCTTTTTCTTTAGTTTTAAAATTGTTTTAAAAATTGGTTTTTATCAAAAAACCATTAGCTAAATTGTAACCAATCCATCCAATTAGTCATAATTTAACTTTTTTTCCTTACTCCTGTCGGATGGCAACTCCAAAGCGTTTTTAAGCCAGTTTTTCTTTAAACCCCAATCGAGGGTCAATATTAAACGGGTAGGAGTTAATACTAATCGGTTTAAAGAAAACTAATTTATATAAAACCAAGCGGAAAAAAAAAACACAAACTCGATAATAATATTTTCATTCTTTTTTAGTTTCACAACCAATGTTGTCAAAGCATCCTTTGCAGTAACTATTGTAATATTGCCTTTCTTATGTAGTATACAACTGACAATTAACTTGTGTAGTAACTGCATTATTAGTTCAAAACTAAATACAAAAACATTCCTTTCATCACTAACAGACACCTCATCATTCAATATATTAAACAGTTCCTTTTTTGACATGTTACCCAATTCGACTATCATCTTCCACATCCTTCAAATCAAAGCATTTTACTAAGTCTTTTCAAGTAATTTCAATCCTCTTCCCTCTAATTTCTAACCCAACAACTTTCTTCTCACTTAACTTCAAGTTCTTATAAAAGTCAACCACCATTTCACCATTCATAATTTCATCAATTTCACAAATTTTCTTGCATTTAAGAAATTCCACCATATTGTCATGAAATCAACCATTCTTCAAAAAATAGAGAAAATAAAAATATTTTGATTGAATATGCTTACCCTTAATTTTTCGAACTACTTTCTGGCCCTTTTTTTGATCCTTATTAGTTATCATTTCCTCTTTTGGCCACAAGTAAAGACCCTCTTGAATTTCTTTGGTGAGATTTGAAAACTAAAGTTTTTGGTTGCTTTGGTCGTGGATTTTCTTCTTTGAGAAGCCTTCTTTTCTTTTCCTCAAAGGGGGTTTCAATTTTCTCTGATCCTCATTCTTTGTCGCCACACTCTCATAAGTGCTACTTTCTTGATTCACATTGTCAAGGTTTTGATTAAAAACAAGGTTTTGATCATTAGGGTTTGGATTGTTCTCAGTATTGTTGTTGTGAGAAGCTTCATTGGACTTAAAAGCCTAAGCAATAAGATCCATGACGATCTTAAAGCGTTTCTTTGTGGATTTTGGAGGGTTTGCTTAAAGTCAAGAAGACCTTTTGAGTCTCATTATGAGAAGAAGAAGAAGAAGAAGAAGAAGAAGAAGAAGAAGAAGAAGAAGAAGAAAGAATGAAGAAATTTAAAGACTGGAGAAAGACTGCAAAACAAGAAGAGAACGTGTGGAGACTATAACTGTAATTAGACATAACTTGAACTCCCTGTGAACGTATTGTTTATGGACATGGACATGATTAAAAAAATCATGCTTCTAACTGTACACTTGAAAAGATACGGAGAGGATTTATTTTAAGAAAGAGAAAAATTGTATCATTATTATTATTATTAAAATATTTTACATGGTTAATTTGTTATATTAAATATCTTACATATTGATTAGTTTATCGTAGCTTAGTTTATAGTATATCTTCAATAGATTATTTTATATACTTTATTATATTTTAATCTACACTTATTGTTACAATTTTATTTATACAATAATTTATAAACAAAGAGGATTACATACTCTTATCTCATTTCTAATATATTCAAAATGAATCTTTTCAAGGGATTTAGTAAATATATCTACTAATTGGTGATCAGTTGGTACAAATTCTACTATAATACCTCTATTGTTTACATGGTTTCTTATAAAGTGATATCTTATTTCAATTTGCTTAGATCTCGAATGATGAATTAGATTTTTTGTTAAGTTTATGGTGCTTGTATTATCACACTTAATAGGTATAGTTTTATATAACAAACCATAATCAAGCAATTGTTATTTTAACCATAAAATTTGTGCATAGTAGTTACCAATAGAAACATACTTTACTTCTAATGTAGAGAGGGTAGTAGAACTTTGTTTCTTAGATGACCAAAAACTAATTCGTTCCCTAAAAACTGACATATACTAGAAGTACTTTTTCGGTTCACTTTACAACCCGCATAATCAGTATCTAAGCATCCAATTAAATCAAAATTGTGATTCTTAGATACCAAATTCCTAATTTTGCAATACTGTAGATATACTTAAAAATTCTCTTTATAACAAACACATTTATTTCTCTTTGGATCACTTCGAAATCTTGCACAAATATAAATGCTAAATAGTATATCAGGGCAAGAAGTAGTAAGATATAACAAAGAACCAAATAAATTGCGATGCGGTTTCTCATTCACTTTCTTATCGTTGCCTTTAAGTCTAACATGGTTGATGTACTCATTGGGGTTGAAGATCCTTTAGAGTTTTCAAAACTGAGCTTCTTCGAAATTTATTTGGTATATTTTTCTTGATGAACAAATATACCAGTACTTATTTGCTTGATTTGAAGTCCGAAGAAGAAATTCAGTTTTCCCATGAGTGATATCTCAAATTCTCCCTACATGAGCTTAAAGAACTCTTGACAATAACTTTAATTAGTAGAACCAAATACTATGTCTTCCACATATATTTGCATAACCAAGATGACAAGATCATAGTGTTTCCATAATAGAGTTGTATCCGCTTTAACTCTTTGAAAGCCATTTTTTATCAGAAATTCACTTAACCTTTTATACCAAGCATAGGGTGCTTGTTTTAGACCATATAGTGCTTTCTTGAGTTTATAAACATAATTAGACTTAAATGGATCTTCAAATAGTAGGGGTTGCTCTACATATACTTTTTCTTTTATATATTCATTTAAGAAAATAATTTTCACATCTATTTAGAAAAACTTAAAATTTTTTAAACTAGCAAATTCAAGCAACAATCTGATAGCCTTTAACCTTGCTACAGGTGCATATGTATTATTGAAACATATTCCCTCCTCTTGTAAATATCCTTTCGCTACCAACCTAGCTTTATTTCTTACCATTTTACCATTTTCATCTAACTTATTCTTGAACGCTCACTTAATATGATAATGGAATTATCCTTAGGTCTTGGTACTAAACTCCATACTTGATTCCTTTGAAATAGGTTAAGTTTTTCTTACATGGCATTAATCCAGTTATTATCATTTAATGCCTCTTCAATGGAACTAGGTTCAATTTCAGATAGCATTGCTAAATAATTTTCTACATTCTTAAGACTTGATCTAGTTTTAACCTTCAAAACATTTTGACTTACTTTCTAAGTGACTTTTTTTATCACGGTTCTAACTTACCGATAACATCATATCTAGCGTAAGCCTTTGTTGAACCATCAAAGTCACTTTTTGGTTTATTGGTAGCATTAGGAACAGTAATGTTCCTAGAAGTAATTTCTAGCATAAATTCTGACTTAGGTTCTAACCCACCTCCAACACTTTGTTGAGTTTGATCTTTCTCAACAATCAAGGGTTTTTCATCATGAAAGTCTTTCTTACTTAGTTCCTTACTAAAATTGATGTTAATGGATTCTTCAACTGCTTTAGTTGCCTTATTATACACCCGGAAGGCTTTTGAGTTCAAGGAGTATTTAAGAAACACTGTGTCATTTGCTCATTCTTCAAAATTTCCCAGAATTTTACTTGTTTTCTTCACAAAACACTTATAACCAAACACATTAAAGTATGAAACTATAGGCTTCTTAATCCTACCTTTAAAGATTTCATAGGAGGTTTTATTTGTAAGGGGCCTTATATAAACACAATTAATTATATAACATGCTATAGATGCAACTTTAGCCTAAAAATATTTAACCATGCCACTTTCATTTAATATGGTTCATGTCATTTCTTGAATGATCTTATTTTTACTCTCAACCAGCCCATGTCATTGTGGAGTGTACGGTGCAAAGAAGTTATGAATTATATCATTATTTTCATGGAATGTTATGAAGTCTAAATTATCAAATTCTTTTCATGATACGTCCTAAGACTGGTTATTGAAGCCCGTTTTTCATTTTGAACTTGTTTAACAAACACTTGATGAAGAAATAAAACTTAAGTAAATCTCGAGAAATCATCAATAATTACTAAATCATATTTGTTCCCTCCTAAGCTTAAGATTCAGTTTAGACCAAACAAATCCATATACAACAATTCTAAAGGTTTTTTTTTATAGATATGACACTCTTTCTCATGTAAGAAATAGGCTCATTTTATTTTTCATACAACCAGCACATTGAATATCATCTTAAACATTCAACTTTGGTAATCCATTCACTAAGTTCTCTTTAGATAATTTTTCCAGCTGATAAAAATTTATGTCCCAATTTTTGATGTCATAAAGTAATATTATCTTATACGGATAGAAAACGTCTTTTTGAATTAACTTCTGCAACTTTAATAAGATAGATTTTTTTCTTTCTAAAACCTTAAAAAGGCTTAGTACCATTGTTATCAAAACCAATGCATCTGTTATCTTCAAAAGTTATCTTGTATCCTTTATGATAAAGTTGGCTTATACTTAACAAATTATGTCTTAATCCTTTTACAAGAGACACATTTTCAATTGTATGGGGAGGAATACCAATTATACCAATTGCAACTATCTTACTTCTACCATTATCTCCAAATTTTACATAGCCATCTTCTTTCCAAACTAAACTCGTAAACCACGAAGCATCACTAGTCATATGCCTCAATCAACCACTATCGAGGTACCAAGTTTCTTTCAATTTGGCTTTGTGTTCCTACATACATCACAAATAAATCAATTTTGTTTACAAATCCACCAAAGCTTAGGTCCGTTAAAATTAAAGCTTGTATATTGATTTTTTACTTGATAATTTCTAAGCTTAGAATTTCTATAAAAGCAATGCTTTTCAATATATCCTAGCTTGTTAAAAAAGAAGCAAGCATAGGGATTTTAAGTCTTGTACCTATTACTTACCATACTTCTTTGACTTGAATTTTGATACTTTCTAACATACTTTCTGTTCATGTTTTTGAAGTATCTATTTATAGGTAGATACTTTTGATTCTAATTAGAAGAGTTTTTGCTAAACTTTCTGACCTAGTTAACAGCCTTACCTTTTTCATTATTATCAATTGCTTCTTTATTATTTGCTACTCTAAGTCTTATAGATACTATTTGAAATGAATCGAGACTAAGAATAGATAAGGTCGATCACAGGCGTAGGTTTAAGCTTGTCCAAAGCTTGAAGAATGAAATGGAAAGTAGTGCAACAAATGGAAAAAGTAAATAAGTAAACCCACAAATGGACCTACGAATGGCTCCACAAGATATGACACATCAATGGAACATTAAAGAACTCACAGCATAACTCGATATGATGTACGAGAAGGTCCGGTGAGGTTACTCACCACCTAGCCTTATTTAAGAGTTAGGATAAGAGTAAAGTAAGTAAATAAGATAATGAAACAATGTCTACGAAGAAGTATATTCAGTATATTGAAGATGATGATTGGTATCTTGTGGCTACATGTATCATGGATATATATACCTGAGAAATTAGGGTAACCTATCTAAAATGGAAAAGACAGAAAAGGGTAATGTCCAAAAGAAGAAATGTACAAGGAATACAAAAGGGTAAAAATGAAAATTTATAGAAAAATAATGATTAATGCAGTATTTTTCTTTACGTAGGACTTGGGATGCATAACAATGGCCTATTAGGGATGTTTTTGGTAGAAATAGACAAAATAGTACTGTTATGATAAAGGACTGAGCAAGGTTTCTAGTCAAACCTGAACTTATTTGAGAAGATATGGCTGTAGATAAATGCTGAAGCTCTTGGCTTCTCAACACTAAGGTTTTTGAGATGGTGGTAGGCTCAGTCATAGCTGAGTAGGTGTGGGTAAGGGGCCAGGTTGTCAGTAAGGTATTCGTTCAGTCGGCTCATGACTTTTGAGAGCTATGTAGTTACTTGACTTAGTATAAGAAGTTGGTCAACAACAAAGATTAACTTAGCTTCGATAGGAGTTGGTTAGAATAAGAGGATTTTCCTTGCTAGTCCTTCTAAGCCTCAAGCATGACTATGGGTCAAAGGTCTAATAGTTCGATTCTTATCATTCCCTCTTGGTTGATTCGGATTTGGGATCAAATTTAGCTGGTCTTTGTACAGTTCTTCCTCAGGGTGATAGGGATTGAAGTCAGCAATGTTGAAAGTGTTAGAAACTCAAAAATCTTTAAGTAGCTCTTATTTATAGGCATTGTCGTTGATCTTCTGGAGGATTCTAAAATGGCCTTCAACTCAGGTAAACAACTTGTTCTTTCTCTTACTCGAGAACCTTTCCTTGCTCAAGTGTAACAATACTAGGTCTTCAGGCTAAAACTGTACTAATTTCCTTCCCTTGACACTTTCTCACATTTTCTTGGCAACTTAGTCAATTTGCTAAGTAACCTTCTCATAGATATATTGTAGAGATTGACTCTTACACTAGGCTCTTCTTGCTCGGACATGAGCATAAGGATATGATTAAGGGGCAGCTTGAGATTAAAGCCATAAATGACTTCGGAGGGGTTTTCTTGGCGGTGTCATACATTGTTTGGTTGTAAGCGAATTCTACCATAGGCAAATAGGCATCCCAGTCGGTTAAGTTCTTTCCTATTATAGCTTGGAGTAGCTATCCCAAAGTACGGTTAACCACTTCTTTTTGGACATCAATTTAGGGATGATAGGAAACGCTAAATAGCAACTTAGTCCCCATCCGATGCCATAGAGTTCTCCAGAAATGGTTCGGGAACTTTGGATCCTGGTTTGAGACTACACTCTGCAATATGCCGTATAGCCGAACAATTTCTTGCAAAAAGAGAGAAGAAATAGGTGAAGCATCGTTAGTTCTAGAGCAAGGCACAAAATGTGTTATCTTGTCGAATCTATCCACGGCAACCATTACAAAGTCTTTGCCTTGGGTAGTTTTTGGTAATTTGAGAACAAAGTCCATGCTCAACTCAGTTTAAGGTCGGGTCGGGATAGGTAATAGCATTACCTTCCCTTGTTTAGCTCAACATTTGGCCCTCTTGCAGGTAGCATAGCTTTAATAACTAGGTGCACATCTCGTCTCATTCTCGGCCAAAATAATTGATCATTCAATAGTTCATATGTCCTCTTCTCCCTAAAGTGGTCGGAGAGTCCTCCACTTTAGGCTTCTCTCACTAGAAGCTTTTTTATTGAATAGGACAGTGCACATGACTTTCTACTTCTGAACAAATAGCCATCCTCTACATGGTATTCGCCTACTGTTCTTCCATTGGTACATTGCCCCCAATAATAGGACCAAAGTGGGGGTATCTAAGATATTGATCTTTGATGCTCGCAAACCCTAATAACTTAGTCTGAAGTTTAGTGAGGAGAATATGCCTTCTCGACAGAGCATTAGCACCTCCATTGCTTTTTCCTTGTTTGTATTTGATTACAAAGCTGAATCCTTTTAGGAATTTAACTCATTGTGCTTGCCTCTTCGATAGCTTAGTTTGACTTCTAAGGTGTTGTAGGGATTCATGATCCGTGTAAACGACAAACTCTCTTGGCAATAGATAGTGCTACCACACTTGCAGTGCTTGGATAAGGGATAGGAGTTTTCTATCATACACTAAGTAGTTCAATTGTAGTCCACTGTACTTCTTACTATGATAGGCGATTGGTTGGCCTTCTTGCATTAAGATAGCACCTATACCAATGCCTAATGCATTACATTCTACCTTAAATATCTTCTTGAAGTCAGGCAAGGCTAATATAGGTGTGGAAATTAATCTAGACTTTACTTCACCAAAACTCCTCTCCTCTCTCTCCCCTCATTGGAATTCCATGTTCTTCTTCATCAACTCAGTAAGGGGTATAACAATGGTACTGAAATTTCTTATGAATCTTTAATAAAAGGATACCAGTCTATGGAAACTTCACACCTTGGCATAAGTGGTCAGAGTCGACTACTCGATAATAGCTTGAATCTTCTCATCATCGATTCACAAATTGCCTCTGCCAACTACATAACCCAGAAATACAACTTCCTCCTAGCAAAAGAGATACTTCTTTAAGTTGTCGATTAACCTATGGGCTCTAAGCACATCTAGTATGGTACGGATATGTTCACAGTGACTTGACCTGTTGGTATCGTACATAAGGATGTCGTCAAAATACACAACGACAGACTTTTCAATCAGATTTCTCAATACACAGTTCATTAATCGCATGGAAGTGCTCAAAGCATTTGATAAGCCAAAAGGTACAACCATCCACTCATAAAGTCCATGCTAAGTTTTGAAAGCAGTTTTCCATTCATCTCCTTATCTCATTCGGATTTGGTGGTGCCTTGACTTCAGATCTATCTTACTAAATATTCTTGCACTACTTAGATCATCCAACATATCATCCAGTCGTGGGATGGGGTATCTGTATTTGATCATAATCGTATTGACAGCTCTACTATCTACACACATACACCAAGTCCCATCCTTCTTCGGTACTAGGAGCGCCACGCGGACATGCCATAAGAGTTGAGACTTTTCCTTACATAACCCTTTTCCAAAAGTTCATTGACTAGTCTTTGGAGCTGAGAAGCCTACTGGGGATTCATACAATAAGCTATCTTGTTCGACAGGGCAGCGTTAGGTATTAAGTCAATGCAATATTTAATACTTCAAAGAGGGGGTAGTCCCTCTAGCAACTACTTAGGAAACAAGTCAGCATATTCTTTCAATAGTTCCATGACTTCTCGAGGTAGTTTACCCCACTCCTTCAATTTTAGTAGTCATTTGATTAATGGGAAGGTCGATACATCGACCTTGATGGCTTTTCGGAGTTTAGCTCTACTCAACACTAGAGCCTTCTTCGATTCTCAAGCAAGTTTAGCTTACAGTTTGTTAACTTGGTTTGGCGACATAGGGTTTAACATAACCTTCTTTTCATCCTTCTCAAACAGACATGTGTTCTTATAACTGTCATGAATAACTCTTCAGTAAAAAATTTAAGGTCGGACTAGTAGAACATGAGATGCATACATGGATAATACGTTACAAAGAGTATTATGAAGATAATTTCTAATAAAGATCGGCAGTAGGACTTGCTGAGTACCATGTAGTGCTCCTTTCTCATTCAACCAATGCAACTTATATGGATTTAGAAGTGAGATAATCAGAAGCTTCAGTTTCTTAACCAGGTTGGCAGATACCACATTGGTATAGCTTCCACTATCTACTATGAGTGCACACAATTGATCCTTCACTTTGTAAGTGACGTGGAATATCTCTACTTCTCCTCGGTAAAGGGTTCCAAACTCATTGCACATCGGACAACTAGAGTTAACTTATGCAAGTCGTTAGTGAGCACTTCCTCTTCAATTGGGTTTGCATTAATATCAACCTCATCTCCCACTTCTTTCTCTTCTTCGGGTTCCTCATTTATGCTATCTACATTAATCTTCAAGGCATCTCCCTTGACAATCATGTTCCTTTGATTTAGACATTGGGCTGCCATGTGCCCAAACCTTAGGCACTTAAATCACTTGATTTGGCTAGTCTTCTTTCCATATCCTGGCCCCTTCTCATATGTTTAGGTCGGTATGTCACCATCAGGTCAGCCCTTCTATTCAACCCTAACATCTATTCGTTTGGTTGGGTCAGTACTTGGTTGAGCTCGATAACTTCCTTGAACAGGTTGGCTTGACTAACTAAGTCAACTCATCGGGGGTCGGGTTGATAGCTTACTCCTTCTTTATCTTTCCATTCGTTGGTCTATTCATATAACATCATCCATTGTAGTAAATTGCTGAAGTTTCACAATGTCTCGAATATCACTTCTTAATCTAGTGAGGAATCTAGACATTGTTTGGGTTGACAGCTCTTCTACTTAATGTGTTTCTGGGGTTGGACACATAGAGAAACATCACAACAAAGTGTCCCCTTTTACCATATTTCTGACGTCCAACCACTAATCAACACGTACCTTCTGGCACAATATTTTAGAAAGATTCTTACTTTTTCAGTACTAAATATTCTTTATCTCATTTACTCTTTTTAATATATATTATGTAACCTAGTTGTAAGAATACTCTTTTGTATTTTCATACATGTAAGGTAACCCTAGTGGATGGGTATATAAACCTCCACTTAATTGTACGTAGTCAATCAATCATCAATATCAACATATTATTCAAGTATCCTTTGGGCAACCCTAGTATTCTCATTATCTTTTAACTCTTATCTATTCCCTTTAGCAAGAAGTAGTGGTGAGTGACTCTTCAGTTTAGATCAGTGAGTCATATTTAGTGGATTGTAGGCCGAGTAAGATCAATTGGTGTCTCATATTTAGTTGGTAGCTACTTGGAATTTGTTAGCTTTTCTTTTGTTTCTTTTTGGTTTGCTTCGTTGTAGTGTTTCTTCGTGTATCCGACCCTAAAGATGCATTAGCTTCGTTAGTAGTAAAGAACGATTTTAGGAGAGAGTGTATCAAGTTACAGTAAAGTTTAGTTTGCTTTGCTGTTAATGGTTACCGTGTTCCTTCCATAGTTGCTACAATGTGTTCATGTTGAGTAAGTTTAGTCTTGTGAACTGGGTAGTGAACATTTGTGTGTTGGTAAGTGTAGTTTCATTGTTACTCTATTCTTACTCTGATTTTCACCACAAAAGCAGAGCAAGTTCATTTTTTTTTTGTTCGAGTGATTATTTGGTATTAAAGTTATTAGTGTATTAGTCAAAGTTTTGGGTAGTACAATAGCATTGTTTTCCCATGTATTCTATTGTTAATCTATTTGAAAGTATTAAATGATGTTAGACTCCAGTGTTCAAGGTGTTATTAGAGACTAGAGTAGTGGCACTAAACCTAGTTGCAGTCATAACAGAAATAACACTCCTAGGTCAGTTGATGATAAACTTGACAGACTCACTAATTTTGTTGAAAGTCTGGTCATCACGATGTAAGTTAATAAGAAACAACCCTAAGGTATGTCGTAGTGCAACCTACCCAAAAATGTTCTAGAGAGAGGTTATGGCTAGGGTAATTGAGCCAATCACCCAATTCAACTCCCTTCCTTGAGTTGGAGGAGTTGCAGACTAAGCTACCAAACAAAGACCGAAGTGGGAAGAGATTGAAGAAGATGATGAGGAGATAAATGCTAAGGAGTATGGAGAGGAAGAAGAAGAGGTTAGTTATTACCGAGTACAAGAGCTAGGACACCAAGCTCCTCAAGGACTAAACAATGTCAAATCCCACCCTTCAGTAGAAGTGGAGATGCAAATGAATACTGGGAGAAGGAAGAGAAGGTCAAAAAGGTGTTTGACTGTTATGGTTATTGACATGTTGTTAAGGTTTGACTTACTACATTGGAGTTTACGGGGTATGCCATCATGTGGTGGAAAAATTTGAATACAGTTAGAGCCAAGGATAGAAGACAAAGAGTAAAGACTTGGGATGAGATAAAAAGGTTGTTAAGCGGTAGATTCGTGCTCGAAACTTACTTACAATATACATTTGCAAAGCTACAGGGACATCGCCAAGGAGGCCAATTTATTGATGACTATGTGAGAGAGTTCTAAATGCTTATGATCCAAGCCAACATGGAAGAATTAGAGGCCTGTATAGTATCAAGGTTCATTTTTGGGCTCAAATATGAGATTCACAATATTGTAAAAGTATAGAGGTTTTATACCTTAGAAGAGGTGATTAAGATAGCATAAAGGTTAAAAAAGTAGAGGAGAAGTGCATTAAGCCGACCTGGGCCAACATTCTCTAAAACCCCCATTCCGTACTAACCTGTTCAAACCGAGTCGAGGAAAGGAATAACCGGCTTGACGATAACCGAACAAGTCAGTAGGGTCTAGCAGGCCATCCAAGTTGAAGTGAGACTAGGCTAGCCCCAAGAACAAACAAGAGGTAACAGACCTCCGGACGGAAGGGCGGCGAGGTGAAGTGCTTTAAATGCTTAGGCTTTAGATACATGGCTATTGAGTGTTTGAACCAACGTGTCATGGTACTTCAAGGAGATGTAGTGGATGGTATCGACAAGAGTGAGCCCGAAGAAGAGAAGGATGTTGGAAAAGCCGAAGTCAAAGAGGAAGAAGAGACCTATGCTTATGCTGACTAGGGAGAAATGATGATCTTAGTCCTAAGATCAGTACTGAGTTCCCTGCTAAACTCTCAGGAAAACTAAAGCAAAAATTTATTCCATACTAGGTGTACCACCAGGGGTCAATTGTACACCATTATAGTGGACGGAGAAAGCTGTACTAATGTGGTTGCACAGTCTTTCGTGCAGAGGCTAGGTTTGTTGACCTTAAAGCATCTCAAGCTTTATAAGTTACATTGACTTCATAATAAGAGTGCTTTGCATGTGACTAAACAAGTAACTATACCATTCAATGTTGGAAATGTATACAGGGATGAGGTAGTGTACGATGTCGTCACTATGGGAGCTTCACATTTGTTACTTAGATGACCTTTGTTATTCAATCAACATGTTACTCACGATGGGTATAAGAACACTTATGCCTTTATTAAGGATGTAAAGAAGATTATCTTATAACCTATGACCCCATCCCAAGTAAATGAGACCCATAATAAACTTATCCAAGTTAGTAAAAAGAAGGCTTTAGTGATGAGCTGAAGAGAGCTCCAAGTTGCCAAGAAGGCCAAAGAGCCTATGTTTCTATTGATTAAAAAATTGCTGGAGATGAGAGGTCTGAAGAATGTTCCAAATGAAATCTAAATGCTGATTGATGAGTTTACCAACCTATTTCTTGAGGAATTACCTAAGGGATTGCCTCTAGTTTCAGGCATAGAGCACTGTATTGATCTACAACTAGGTGCCGCCTTATCAAACAGAACTACATATAGAATGAACCTTGAGTAGCCTGCTAAGCTAAAAAGATAGGTGGATGTACTCATAGAGCAAGGATATGTGAGGGAGAGCATGAGCCCTTGTGCAATACCAGCTTTGCTCGTTCCAAAGAAGGATGGTTCATAATGCATGTATATCGACAACAAAGCAATTAACCCTAATTACTGTCAAGTACATATATTTGATACCAAGGCTTGATGATATGTAAGATGAGCTCCATGGTGTGAAAATATTTTCGAAGATTGATTTGTGAAGTGGCTACCCCCAAATTCACATGAGACTAGGTGATGAGTGGAAGACTGCCTTTAAGACTAGGCATAGTCTCTACAAATGGTTAGTTATGCCATTCAAACTTACTATTGTACTGCGCACATTCATGAGGTTAATGAATCATGTGATGCGCCCCCTAATCTGACGATGTGTGGTCATGTAGTTTAATGACATATTAGTATATAGTGCCGACCTGAACAACCATATTCAACATCTTCAAGCAATATTTGACATTTCTCAAATTGAGAAGCTATATGAGAATTTGAAGAAATCTACATTTTGCCAAGATAAAGTCACTTTTCTTGGGTTTGTAGTACCAGGGAAAGGAATCCGAGCAGATAAAGAGAAGATATGAGCTATCTTCGAATGGTCAACACCGAAAAATGTCATTGAATAGTTCAAGGCTTGAAAAAGAGAGTATAACTCTTTCGTGTATATAGAATAGTTCATGGTAACACTACTAAGCTTCTCACTATGGTAGGCGACGGGTTGTCATTCTTGCATCAAGATGGCGCTAATTCCAATGCTTAACGCATTACATTCTAATTCAAAGGGTTAGCCAAAATTTGGTAGTGATAGGGCAAGGACGGAGGTAAGCTTCTCCTTGATCTCCCTAAAGCCCTGTTCAGCTCGATTGTTCCATCTGAACTCATTGCTCTTCTTTATGACATTTATCTACATCGACCATTCTAAGACAACTTAGATCTTCTCTTCATCTACTTGGATTCCCTCCCCTGACACTACAAACCCAAGAAAAATCACTTCATCCTAGTAGAACGTAGACTTCTTCAAATTCCCATATAACTTCTCGGTTCGCAAAATGTCAAATATTGCTTAGAGATGTTGAACATGGTTGTTCAGGTCGACATTGTATACTAATATGTCATCAAAGTACATGACCACATATCTTTCAATCAGAGGGCACATCACATAGTTCATTAACCTCATGAATGTGCTTCACACATTAATAAGTCCGAATGGCATAACTAACCATTCGTAGGGATCATGCTTAGTCTTGAAGGCAGTCTTCCACTCATCACCAGGTCTTATGCAAATTTGGTGGTAACTACTTCACAGATCAATTTTGAAAATATTTTCGTACCATGGAGCTAATCCTACATGTCATCGAGCCTTAGTATCAGATATCTGTACTTGACAGTAATTCGATTGATTGCTCGACTGTCGATGTACATGCGCTATGAACCATCATTCTTTAGAACGAGTAGAGTTGGTACTGCATAAGGGCTCATGCTTTCCCTCACATATCCTCGCTCTATGAGTTCATCTACCCTGTCTTTTCAGCTTAGCAGCCTGCTCAGGGTTCATTCTGTATGCAGGTCGGTTCAGTAAGGCGGTGCCTAGCTGTAGATTAATACAATACTTTATGCCTTGGACTAGAGGCAATCCCTTAGGCAGCTCCTTAGGAAGCAGGCTGGTAAACTCATCAATCATCCTTTGGATTTCATCCGGAACATCCTTCAAATATCTTATTTCCAGCAATCTTCTAATTAGTAGAAACATTGGCTCTTTGGCCTTCTCAGCAGCTCGAAACTCTCTTCGACTCATAACTAAGGCCTTCTTTTTACTAGCTCAAGTGAGCTGATTATGGGTCTCATTTACTTAAGATGGGCTCATAGGTTGCAACACAATCTTCATTCCATCTTTAACAAAGGTATAAGTATTCTTATACCTATCATAAGTAATAAGTCAGTCGAACAATCAAAGTCATTTAAGTAACAGATGTGAAGGTCTTATTGGGACAATATCACATACTACCTCATCCTTATACACATTTCCAGCACCGAATACTATTATTTGTTTAGTCACGTGCAAAGCACCCTTATCATGAAGCCAATATAGGTTATAAAGCTAGGGATGCTTTGAGGTCAACAGACCTAGCCTCTGTACGAAAGACTATGTAACTACGTTACTATAACTTCCTTTGTCTACTATGCCTTTGATGGTACACTTGGGATGAAGACCTAGCCTATGTACGAAGGACTATGTAACTACGTTACTATAACTTCCTTCGTCTACTATGATAGTGCAAGATTATCCCTTGATGGTATACTTGGAATGAAATAAATTTTCCTTCTGGCCTTCTTCGAAGTTCCGTAAGGAACTTAGTACTCGTCGATCCTATCCACTACTTCTCCTTGAAGCACCATGACACGTCAATTCAGACACTTAGCAACCATATGTCTAAGACCTAAGTATTTAAAGCACTTCATTTTGTTGGTCTTTGATCTAGAGGTATGTCCTCTCTCATGTGTTCTCGAGGTCAGCCTTGTCTTACCTAGATTTGACTAGCTTACTCAGCTATCATCAAGTCAGTCATTCCTTTCCTCGACTTGATATGGCCTCCTTGGCTCGACTTGAACAAGTCAACATAGAACAAAGGTTTGGGAAAATGTTCGCTCAGGTTAGCTTAGGGCACTTCTCTTCTGCTTTTTCACCCTCTGCGCTATCTTAATCTCCTCTTCGAAGGTGTAAAACCTCTACACCTCCACAATGTTGCAAATCTCATATTTGAGCCAAGAAATGAACCTAGATACTGTACGGGCCTTTGGTTCCTCTACGTTGGCTAAGATTATAAGCATTTGGAACTCTCTCATGTAGTCACCAACAGATTGGCCTCCTTAGCAAAGTTCTTACAACTTTGTAAATGTATCTTATAAGTAAGTCTTGGGCACAAATCTATCCCTTAACAACATTTTCATCTCATCTTATGTCCTTACTCTTGGTCTTTTATCCCTTGCTCTAGCTATATTTAGATTTTTCCACCACATTACGACATACCCCATAAACTCCAGTATAGTAAGTTAAACCACAACAACGTCTACATGACCACAATAGTCAAATACCTTTACAACGTTCTCTTCCTACTCCAAGTATTCATTAGCATCTCTACTTCCATTGAAGGGTAGGATTTAGACCTTAACATTGTCTAGTCATTAAGGAGCTCAACGTCCTAGCTCTTATGCTCAATAATAATCAGCCTCTTCTTCTTCCTCTCCATACTCCTTGGCATCTATCTCCTCATCATCTTCTTCAATCTTCTCCAACTCCAGTCTTTGTCTAGCAGTTTGATTTGCAACTCCTCTAGCTTGAAGGGGTCAGACTAGGCGATTAACTCGATTGCCTTAGCCATAACCTCTCTTTAGAACATTTTCAAGTAGGTTATGCTGTAGCGTACCTTAGGGTTGTTGCCTATTAACTTGCATTGCAGTGATCAGACTCTCAACAAGATTAGTTAGTCTGTCAAGTTTGTCATCAACTGACCCTTCGGTGTTACTACCATTATAACTACGACCAGGTTGAGTACTACTACTCTGGTCACCGATAACGCCTTTAATACTCAAATCTAACATGATATGATATTTCTCAAGCAAATTAACAATACGCTATACGTAAAATACTATTACCATACTATGTAAAACTTCAGTTATCGTACTTTAACAACTTTACACTAAATAATTGCTCGAATAATATAGAATTTGAGCTTACTCTATTATCATGGTGAAAATAGAGTAAGAATAAAGTAACAATGGAACCATACTTACCAACACACAAATCTTCACTATACAATTCACAACACCAAACTTACTCCACACGAATAAGCTAAAATAGCTACGAAAGGTACATAGTAGCGACAAACAACAAACGTGAACCAAAACTTCACTGCAGCTTTGCATACACCCTCTTAGAACCGTACTCTGATACTAGTGAAGCTGATACATCCCTAGGGTTGAACATGTGAAGAAATGCCACAATGAAGCGAATCGAAAAGAAACAAAAGAAAAGTAAGCAAGTCTGGGTAGCTATCAACTGGATATAATACACCATTTGATCATACTCGACCTACAATCTGCCGGATATGACTCATTAGTCCGAATTCAAGAGTCACTCGCCACTACTCCTTACTAAAGAGAATAGATAAGAGTTGAAAGATAATGAGAACACTAGGGTTGCTCAAAGGAAACTTGAATAATATTATGATATTGATGATTGATTGATTACGTACAATTAAGTAGAGGTTTATATATATATATATATCTACGAAGGTTACCTTATATGTATGAAAAGATAAAAAGGTATTCTTACAATTAGGTTACATATTGCATACTAAAAAGAGTAAAAGAGACAAAGAATATTCAATTCGAAAAAAAATACAAAAAAGTAATAATCCTTCTAGAATATCGTACCAAAAGACACGTATTGATCAGCGACTAGATGTTAGAAATATGGTACAAGGGGACGAGAGAAAATCTTTAGTCAAGGGCTGACCTAATCTGGATCAGGTCAGAGCTTGGTCAATAATTCATTGAAAGGTAATTAACTTGAGTTGGGGGTTGGACTTTTGTGGTTGTCTTAAGAGCTCAACTCGAATAGTCTTGGGCTATGTTTGGCAAGCCTAACATAGGTGACGACTCGGTAGTCAAGTTGGCAGAGAAGGGAAATACAAAGGTCAGGATAGGAATTTCCATTTGAAGTAGACTTCGAACTAGTATTCTCTGAGTGAGTCCTTGGAATCCTCTAGCTCGGCTATATGTGATCGGTCCATGAGGCTAATTCCTATCACTACTTCACAACGAATCATGAATATTTAAAACTCTTTAATATACTCATCAACAATTCAGCTTCTTTACCTCAACTCTTAAAGGTAAGCAAAAGTATCTTGCAAATAAGTATCTGGTACAAACCATTTTCTGGGTATCCTCTTCATCTGAGGTGTAGTATTGACCTCTCCATATCCTTCTCGTCTTCTCATGATCTGAAAGATCTTCTACTGCACGACGACATATCTTGAGAACTTAATAGCAGCTGTCCTTAACTTCTCTTGATCCTCATACTAGTAATAATAAAAAACACATTCAACCTGCTCTTCCTAATCCGAATAATCATTTGCACTCTCAAAATTACTAAAGCTCAAAATTTGAAGCTTCACATGATTGGTAGCTCGGGTTGCTCTAACTCGCGCTTCTTCTTCATTATACTCCTCTTCTTTATCATCATCCATACTCCTAAGTCAATCCTTCATCTTGCTTATCCTCTTACTCCTCTACCTCGAACTTGTTGAGCTAGGTTTTTCCTTCTAGCAAGTCAAGCAACTTATGGGGTGTTCTACATGGTCTCAATAGGTCGATAGGCCATTACATCAACAACTTTAGTCAAATTGATTAAGAAGTTAGCCACTTCATCAAGTTGTTCATTTGTACCCTTAGGGGTACTCTGAGTTTGTCATCTATAATGGACAACTCCACTATCATCGTCTCTAATACTGATGTTAACACTGTGATCTATCATCTTGATAAAACTCATTAAATAAACTTCAAATCTAAGGTATAATAGTTACTAATCCAACATGCACAAATCTCTAACGAATTCGTGAACACAACAACTACACCAATGAATAATAAACTTAACCGAAACTTACTCTGGTTTTGTATGCTTGAAATAAGGTAAAATAGAGTATATACAAAAACAAACTCCTACCGTGAACACTAGTTCATAAAGATCTAAGTATAGCTTACCCAAATGAAATCTCTACTCTGATACCAAGATGATGCGGATCGAGACCAGAACAGATAAGGTTGGTCATAAAGGTGGGTCCAAGCTTGCCAAAAGCTTGAAGAACGAGATAGAAAGTAGTGCAACAACTAAAAAAGGTAAATAAGTAAACCCACAAACAACTCCATAAGATATGACATAACAATGGAACTTTCGAGGACTCACGGCATAACTCGATATGACGCATGAGATGATCCGTGAGGTTACTCGTCACCTAGCCTTGCTTAAGGATTAAAACAAGAGTAACGTAAGTAAATAAGCTAATGAAGCAATGTTCATGAAGAAATATATTCAGTATATTAAAGATGATTATTGGTATCTTTTGGCTACATGTACAATGGGTACTTATACCTAAGAAATTAGGGCAACTTGCTTAAAATAGAAAAAAAACAAAAAGGTTAATATCCAAAAGAAGTAACGTACAAGGAATACAAAAGAGTAAAAATAAAAATTTATAGAAAAATAGTGATTAGTGCAATAGATTCCTTTTACGTAGGACTTAGGATGTGTGACAATATCCTATTGGGGATGCTATTAGTAGAAACAAACAAAATAGTATGGTTACGATAGAGGGCCAAGTAGGGGTACCGAGTAGAGGTGAGAGTCAAACTTGGACTCATTTGAGAAGAAATGGCTATGAATAAGTGTTAAAGCTCTTAGCTTCTTGACACTAAGATTTCTAAGATGGTGGTCAACTCAATCATAGCCAAGCAAGTATGGGTGAGGGGCTGGGCTATCAACAGGGTATTTGTACAATCAACTCACGACTTCCAAGAGCTACGTAGTTACTCGGTTCAGTATAAGAACTTAGTCGACAACAAAGATCAGCTTAGTCTTGGTAGAAGTCAATTGGAATAGGAAGATTCGCCTTGTTAGTCCTTTTAGGCCTTGGGCATGGCTGCGAGTCAAAGGTCTAGTAGTACAATTCCTATCACTATCTCTCTTTTAGTATGTAATGATTCACCATTTTTAATTCCCAAACCAGTTTTAGATTGATCGACACGTTCACAAGAAATGAGCATTTGGAGTTTTTTATCGCTCATCAAATTTTTTAAATATATTTTAAATTGAACTGAATAGATCATTTACATGACCTTTTAAGCTTCCCTCGCAACATGCAAACCTTCAACATCATTCTTTAAGATGTAATTTTCATTTGCTAAGAGTTTGTTTGTTTGAATAAGTGCAGTCTTTTCTTCTTTTAATAACTTACTTTCACTATCAACTCTTATATTCTTATCATTAGCCTTTGAAAGACTTTTAGCAATTTACTTATTTCAGTACATATATCATTAGAAATCTCATCATCAAAGTCACTGTTAGATTTAGAGCTTACCTTAGAAAGCACCATTAAACACAATTTTACTTCCTTAGTTTCATCATCTGTAATTTATCCTTTAATTTCTAACTCATGTAAGTCACTCCATGTGGCCATTAATGATTTGCATTTTTTCTTATACTTGTCCATTTTCTTGATCAACATTGGACATTCATACTTAATATGTCTAAGTTTCTTGCATTCATAACATGTAAGCTTTTTTTTTTTCTTTCACTTTCTTCTCTTCTTTCTTTTTGAATCCTTTTTCTACATCATTCTCACTTTTGTTAGAAGAAAATCTTTTTGAATTATAAGTTTTCTTACCTTTCTTTTTGAGCAAGCGATTTAATCACTTTGCTAATATTGAAACATCTTCTTCCACTTCTTCAGAAGACTCATCACTTTCTGAATCAATTTTTGCATTGCTAGTTTTGAAGGTTGTAGACTTTTTCTTTGGATCTTCTAGTATACTTTCTACTTTGAGGAAGTCAGTTTCATAAGCCATCAACTTCCTACATAACCGACTTAGACTGAGTTTTGTCATGTCACATGCTTCCACAATAGCTGTCTTCTTTGCGTTCTAAACCTTATGAAGGATCCTTAGTATTTTCCTAACAAGATTTGCATCATTCATTTTCTTTTCAAGAGATGACAACTCGTTAGTTGTAATAGTAAAGCGATTAAAAGAATCCTTAACCTCTTCACTAGGAAGGATACAGAATGTTTCATATTGTTACATCAAGGAATTAATCCTTGTTTCCTTTATGGTGCCCTTCCCTTCATAAGTTCGAACCAACGTGTCCCCGATCTCCTTAGTTGTACTACAAGATGAGATTAAATAGAACTCAAAAGTTGCAATATAGATAGAAGAAGATTCTTATCCTTTGAGTTCAATTTAGCCTTTGTTATTTCATCTAATGTAAGTGCAGTTTCTAAGACTTTGATATCTCCATTGGAAATGATCTTCCAAGCCTAGTAATTAGTAGCCTTTATGTAAGTCTCCATCTTGAATTTCCAATAAGGGAAGTTGATACCATAAAAAAATGGAGCTTTGCCAGGTTAAATAGTCAATGAAACACTACTTTCTACCATTGATCTTAACTCTATATGATATTAAAGCTAGGATCTGATACCAATTGTAGGTTTTGTGTAAGATACCAAGAAGGGGTGGAGGGTGTGAATTGATATCTTTGGTAAAAATAAAAACTTTTTGGTTTTTCAAATAAAATCCCCTCTTAATAACTTAAATGGCATATAAGTAGTAGTAGATTGAATGTTAACTTTTGGTATAGAATAAGCAATACAAACAATAAAGTGTAGCAAAGTAAATAGGGTTAGAGAGAGAAGATTAGGCAAGCAATTTTAAGAGTTTTGGTCTTGTGCCTATTGCTCTCTTTTACCTCCACCGCTAGGCACCCAGTCTTCCTTACTGGTGTTATTCTGTTAGTCCAATACTTTAATAATTGAAAACTCAAGGTTGCAAGGAAAACAATCTCCCTTTGCCTTGTCTCACTAGCCTCTTCCTAAGCCAAATACATGCCTGTAGAGAACTCCCTAACCTTACACTCACTCAATTACAACTTCTTAACAATGATTACAAAAATACGATATAGACAATAAAAGAATCTATCTAAGACTTTCACACAAATGCAGAAACAATTAAGTAAAAATTTTGTTTAGCATAGTTTCTAATAGAGTTTCTAACGGTTTACACTTGCATACGAGAAATAGCTAAGTGTTTTGTTTAGTTCTAAATGTCTCTTGTTTCTTCTACAGCTTGACTTATATTGTGTTGTTCCTTAGAGTAATAGCTAGAAATAGCCAGTTCCTTATATTTCTTGAAAAAATCTTCCTCAATCTTATCTTCTTTACCTATGGGAGAAAAGATCCTAAGAAAATAGGAATTTTTGAATGTTTGAAAAATTTGAAACCAAGAGTTGTTATCTCCTGATGTAGTTTACACATAGCTTGATCCCTCTTTTTTATTGTTGCTGCTTATAATATTTTATCTAAATGCTTCAAGAATTCTATTTAAGATTTGAAATCTAAATATCCTGCAATAAAGATAAGCTTGATAGGTCATATATAATCTTATTTGGTTGGATCTTAAATTTGTGTGCAACATCGTTCAATTTTTTATTATTTTTTTAAAAAACTAACCTCTTTCACATCTAGTTAAAAAAATATTCTTCAAAATCTATACATGTCAATCAAAACTCCCATGGTTAATCCTTAAAGCATATTAGATTTGATTTAAAAAACTAATTCATCTTAATCTTATCATGCTACAAATAAAATCTAAAGATATTAAACCTTATCTTTATAAAATTGCAACTTTGGTCTTGTTAAATTTGACAAACAGCATCCCTTATCTAATCTTAAAATTTAACTGTCCTAAAATATCTTAGTTGATCCAAAAATATCATTTAACAAGATCTCATATCAGTAAGCCTCCCTTACTTTAACCCCTTCTTAAGCTTTGAATTTTAAACTTCCTATCACAAATGTGCTTGCTTGATATTTCTAGTAGCTCAGCATCATGTCAATTTGAGAATCCTTCATAATTATTCAATCTAACCCTTCAAGTCCGATTTTTGAAGTGTTCTAAGAAAAATCTAAGTAAATGCAAATCCTCCTTAAAATCCCCGTAGACATGAACCAACTTAGTGGAACGAAACTGAGCATATTTCCCTAATATACTCCATAAAAGTGCAGCTAGGCCTCCATTAAAAACTTATCCCACTTAGTTAATCTAAATCATTCAAAGATTGGCTCAGGACAACTTTTTGATCATGATTCTGAATTCTGTCAACATGGTTTTGGTCTTTTGTTGATATACATTCTGACCAAGCAGTTTGCAAATCTCATTTTCTTTCTCAAATTGATTTCATTCTAAATTGACCTATACATTTGTTATACTTGTTAAACTCATTTTAATCTTCTTATTATCATCAAAATTTGTTAAGAGATAACTTAACAAATAATAATAATAACAATAATAAGATCCAGTTAGTAATTTTAGGCGATAGAAGCTTTAAAAGAAGGCTCTATATAAAGCTAATAACTAATACAAGAATTAAAATATAATTAAAGATGCTTAGTTGATTAATGAATAAATATAAAACCAAGGGAGCACATGGTTTTTATCAAAATCATGGATTTAAGCAAATGGTTTCACCAAAACCATATATGAAGACCATGATTTCTGAAAACAAGATGACACTTGGTATTAAGATCACTAAGATCCATTTACATCTGTCATGCATTCCATCTAATTAATCTTATACCTAAGGCCTATAAATACCTATTTCCTTCATTATTTTGGACTCTTTAGATCTTATCAAACTTAGGAAAATTCATATAGTAATTTTAGAAGTTTTTAGTGAAAATTTGGAAAAATTAGAAAATTGGGCAACAATCTGCAAATATAGAGTTCTCTATGATGATGGCAACTTAAAACCAAGTGACCACCACCACTTGAGAGAGGAAACCATGCCATTTCTTGCCGAAATAGCTCATCCACCCCTAGCCACCAAAGATTCCAATGCTAGTGAGTTCGATTTTGAACTCGATTTTCAAAAATTTGTTGAAAGTATCAAATTTTATCCAAAACTTCTAGAAAAATTTATTCTTGTATAATTTTAAGTATATTTACATGAAAAATTATTATTTTTGTAAAATAAATTTAAGTATATTTAATTTTTGCAAAAAATATTATTTAAGTAGTGAATTTAAAGATTTTAGCTATTGTATACGATGAATTTTCCCACTAAAAACCATTATTTTTTGACATAATATATGTATTTTAGCTATATGAGTTAATTAGTTGCGTTTAACACCTTTTTGGTTGAATTTTAGGATTTTGCATATTGATGTGGATGAGTTCCGAGGCATGTGAGTTGATATTGGTGAAGTTTTAACTAAGGTGAATTTGAATAATGTGAAGGGAAGAGTGAAACATGACCATTTTAGTGAAATTGGGCCAATCTAGTAGTTGTAGAAGCTTCTCTAGAAGTTTTAGATGAGTTGGTGAAGGGATTGGTAACTTTAGAAGGTTTTGTAGAAGCTTTTGTAGATGCTGGTGCAAACTGTTGACTAATAAAAGGTATCATAGAAGCTTTCCTAGTCGAGTTAACTATAAGTTGTAGTTGTAGAAACTTTACTAAAAGGTTTCCCGATATAGAAACTATACATAAAATTCTTATAGAACGTTGTGTAGATGGTCTGTTTGATAAGAAACATAAGTCAAGATGCTAGTAGATGATTATATAGAAGGTTCCATATCTAATAATATGAGTTAAAACACTAGTAAAAACTTGAATAGAATGTCTAATAGGTAAAGAATAACTAAGGTCCCTCGTAGAAACTGGAATAGAAGGTGCCATACACCTAGTATACCATAGCAGAAGGTATTGTAGAATGCACTAGAAACCTTAGAAAGCTAATAAAAGGTTGAGTGAAATGTTTCAATAACATACATAGAAGTAATAACCCTTAATGCCCATAACCAAGACCTACATAAATACTAAAAAAATATTTAGCCTAAATAAAAGTACATTTGTCAAACACTCTTACATCAATAATTGTATTGAAACTAAAATATGATTTGCAATATAGGGACTATTGATGACAAAAGGACCGAGGCATCTAAGTTATAAGAACAAATGGGAATCCAAGTAAGTAGGATCAATGCTTAATAACATTTTAGAGTATTATATAAAAGTACTTAGAGGCTGATACATACACATATTTGTAGTTATAAAGTAGTTGACTATACACATGTAATGTATGTGCTTGGAGATTAATTGCTATGTTTTGATTGTTATACTATATGTGCAAATACTTTGTTGTGTTTTGCTCCTTGATTTGAGTGTTTGCAATTGATTGGTCACCCTTAAAACAGACTTTGTTAAACTTGGACTTAAAGACTTTTCAATCATGCATTCCAATCCATTAGAGGGAACGAGTAGGATCACCAAGCAAATACTAATCCTTTAATAAGGTAGAGAAAATTAGCTTTCCCCTACCTTTAAGGCCAAACTAAGTGATAGGAGAGGTCATGATGATGTTAAGGCCATTAGTTTGAAGAGGTCTCAAAAGGAGCAAACTCCATTCCATAAGCTTAGGTTTAGTAGAGATTTGCTTGAAGATAAGCTTCAATCTCATTGAAACACCTCAACTCAAGTTAGAGTAGGTGCAATTTCTCTAACTTTACAACAAATTAAACAACTTTGTATGGGTAGCATATGCTTATTGCGTTGCATTGCATCTAACTAATTAATTGAGAAGCCTGCTTTATTGTTGTGTTGTGTATGCTTCTGTCTCCATCCCCTTACTGAATGATGGGTGCTCATATCCCCACAGTTCTTTTGCAGGTCTTAGAAATAGATACTAAGATCAACTTACCCCTGGACATATATTAGGCGAGCAATGAGTCTAGACTAAGGAGTAAATGGACTTAGAACATTCTTTTTACCTTCATTTTGTAGTTAATTGGGCCATGAGTATGACCTAAACTAACTTGTATTATTGTATTTATTGGAAACACGATTTTGGTATTATTTTATAAATTTTCTTATATAAAAATTTCATGTAAATTTTCTTTTATAAACATATGAATTAAATTTCTATTTTTTAAAAGAATTATATGAATCAAATGTCTCTATTTTACTTTAGATGTTGAATTGAAGATGCTCTTGAGTTATTTACTCGTATGTGCCTTGTGTATACCAAGTCTATGATAGCGACTATGTAGCCAACTTCTGTTATAGGTTGGTATATACAATAGGATTGTTACGACTTTACTACTCTCGAGGCGTGACAATATAGAAAGTGGCATAAAATAACTATAGAATATGTATGCTAATTTTACGTTATGAAATACCTTCACATTTAATCTTTTGCTTGGCCATAAGCAAAATAATCAAAACAAAAACAAAAACATCTTAAGCACAAGGTAATTAAAAATTATCTTTTAGAAAAGTACACTATCGAATCTAAGTCGCTTGGCAAAAATTTCTCCAAATCACCCCTTTTCCCTAAACTTAATAATATTTTTAAAACAATTTAAACAATAATTCCTTAAAAACTACTTAATTTCAATAATAAATTTTAATAATTCAAAGTCATCCATATTGCTTAAACAAGAACTAAACTAGAGATTAAAATAAACATTAATCAAGCTAAGAAAAAGTAATAGAAAATTTATTACTCCAACTCAAGAGGAGGAGAATCTTCCCTTACTATTTTTAAATTGAAAACTTAGATTGGATGCATGTTATATCAAGTCATCCTTTGATTGTATTTTTATTTCTTTTAATTTTCATTATGGGGATTTTTAACTTTAATTTAATTCCTTTATTGAAGCTGATTAGTATTAGGAAAGAATCTTACTCTTCTAATGGATCAAGGTCAATCCTTACGGATTCATCCATTTTATTTATTTATTTGTTTTGGCGCTCCTTTTCTTCTCTATTTTAGCCAAATTATCTATTTATAAAGATTGGACTTACATTTACAAAGAAAAACTTGCTAAACATAGAAGATTCATAAATCATAGCATCACTACACCCTAAAATAATGGTAATGGTAGCTAGGATTGATCTTATGCAGTTTCTTCAATTTCGATGGAAATTCTTAACGAGAGGTACATGCCTAATAACACGACCATAGTGGCTACACATGGTCATCTTTGGACTTCAATTGTTTAGTGAATTGCGTTATTTCAATTGCATCGTCAATGTACTTCTTCAATTTAGCTCCAAATTTCCATAAAATCACCTAAAGATGCGTTGAAAGCTTCTAAAACTCCTACGAATGAAATATTAACCACTTAAGCTCCAAATCATTATAAAACTAACACCATTAATAGAAAAAATCATAGAAAACTACCCTTAAATACATATGCTCAATAAGTGGTATCATTTTCCTTATTATTTCTCTTGTATCCTAAATAAATATTGTTAATGGGATACTTAGTTTATCAATAATGAATCTTGTTTGTTAAAGTCTTGAATTCCCTAATCACTAAAACATATAGGAAATTAAAATCTCAAGAATGCAATTTGTAATATAGGTACAAGTATATATGTGATGCCCTTATTTGTAGCGTGGAAACTAAGATTAGGGGATGCAATCAGAAGAACTAAGATGATGATTCAATTGGCCAATCATTGCTTTAGAAGACCTAAAGTGGTGATTGAGAATGTACTCTCAAAAATGGATAAACTTACATTTCCGATAGACTTTATAATCTTGAATATCAAGTAAGATCTAGAAATTCCTATCATCTTTAAACATCCACTTTTGGCTACAACTAGAGTTGTAATCAATGTGAAAAACAGTAAAATGGTATTAACAATTGGAAAAAAATGGTATTGAGAGTCTGAAAAAAATGAGCTACATGTGAATATTATAAAGCTATAGAAAAAGAGTGACCCTTAGGCCACTAAATCACATATAACTTTAGGCATTCCATTCGGGATAGTATTTAAATCTAATGATAATTGGGAAGCTCTAACAAATAAAAAAGGAATTGCTAAAAAAAGTGCCTCAAGGATTTGAACCATCTTAACAAAGGAAGAACTAAGAACTGTTAAGCCAACGGCATTAAAAAAAGCTTATTAGGAGGCAACCCAAGTCTTCTATAATTTCTCTGCATCCTTTGTTTTATTTTAGTTGATTACTCCACTTGCAATATTTTCATGAGCAGCTCATACAAAAATTTTGAGCTTTTCATTATTTTATCTTTTCATGGTTTGTGTGGTGTTTTATTGTATAAATTGTAGGATTTAAGTAGGGAAAATTTGGTTAAGGAAAGATCAAAGAATTAAAGACAAGCTAAAGATCCAAGAGGATCACAAGTAGGAAGCATGCCTATGATCTAGGGCGTGTTACTCTTAGGTGAGTGAATTAATAAATACATAGCATGTATATTGAATACTTAACCATTTATATGTCGTGTACCCTTAGATTTTATATACAGTACAGACAATTTCCAACATGTCGTATGCAATCTAGTTTTCTTGATTAAAAGAAAAATGAAGTCACATATACAACATGCATAAGGATTACGTGTTGTATACCCTTTTAATGCCAACACATGGTATGTGTTGTCTTACATTTTATCCTACAACTCAACATACATGTATGTATCCATTTTAGGCTTACTTGACATTATTTCACAAATCATACCACATTCTTCTTTTTCTTCTGCTTTTCACTTTCTATGCCACACTTGCACACACTCACAGAAGAACACTTACATCTCTTACAAACCCATCTACATCTAGTGAGAAATTATCAAGGTATGTTTTTCAACTCTCTCTCTCTATCTTATTTATTTCTACATGCATGTGTATTTTCTTTGTTTGTCTCTTACTTTTTATTCCATGCTTAGGGTTTAAAATCCAAGATTTTAGAAGGATCTTGGTGTTTTTTGAGTGTTAGATCTTTGTACTACTTGTGACATGTTGAATGTAGTCATTGTCACAAATATATATATATATATATATATATATTTCCATAGATATTACCTTTGAAATTCATGGACGAAGCGTAGCATATATTTGTAGATTTTCATAGTCTTTATTATTTATATGAGTTTTACACTCTTTTGAGTGTTCCTTTACATAAAAATTTATCTTTTTGCAATTTAAGGTTAGTTAAGATGTAATCTACTATTCAATAAATTAATTAACTACACTTATGTTGTTTTGATCCTTAGGCTATGAAAATGAGAAACTAATTGATATTTAATTTTTGTTTTTGTGCTTCTTAACATTAGTTACTATGTATGCTTCATCAAATGCTATGTTCAGATGTGCATTCTATTTTTCTATATTGTTGAGTTTTTGCATCATATCACATAATAAGTATAGGGAATTTAAGGATATGAGTCCTTGTTTTCATAGATTTTAGAAGAATGCCAAGAGGAAGGAGAAGAAAGGCAACCCCAGAGCTTGATATCCTTTAGGTAAACTATCTTATGCTTCGCTTCCATTGTGATGATCAATTGCAATAATTTGCTAATATTTGGAGAAAGAGATTTGTAGACATATGTTGGATCGATTGGAAAGTATTTAGGAGTGTTGGGTTAGAAGAATAGGTGAGAGGTTTAACTTCTTTTGGTGGTTGAGATAAATTATTTGAGACTATGGAGCCTATTTATAGGAGCTTATTATGAGTTCCTTACAACTTTTAAGCTACAAAAGGATGATATTACTCATGGGGTGGATCATGAAATATACTTCAAAGTGAATAGCCAGCCTTACATGATGAATTTGACTCATATTTTTTGTGGTGATCATAATACTTTAGGAGTAATGAGTTTAGGGAGTTGCCTGTTTGTAAGCCTCTAGGGCTTGATGAGAGAGGATATTAGAGCACAATTAGTAACTCTCTTAGATATGATCCTTCAAGATCCAATGCCTCTACTTTGAGAGTATTGGCTTATCGGTATATCCACTAGTTTTTGACTCACAAAATGGCTAGTATAGGAGATAGTAATGGCATTGCAAGCACCTATGGTGGGTTTTACCTACACATTATCATTAAGAGGAGGCCAATGCATTTGGGAGTGATCTTAGCATTTTTTATCCATTGTTAAGAAACTGACTTAAGAATTAGCAATACTTTCGTTGGACCATACATCACAAAATTGGTAAAAAGAATGAGATGTTTTAAGGGTATTGAAAATTTGTGTTATCAAGAGCACCAGATGAAGCCAATCAAACTTACTTTTATGAGGACTATAGGATCGGTGCTCGTAGGTCTAAGCTAATATGTTAATGTCGATGAAGAGATGGATGAAGATGCAAAAGACAAACCATAGGAGCCATAGCTAGTTTTATTAACTAATGTAAGAGTTGATGACGCTTCTAGTTCCAGTAGACACCTATATGCTAGAATGGATATGTTACAGGGTTAGATGGCTAGGATGATCAAAAAGTAGGATAGGTTGTCTAAACGGCATTCTCGCTACTATAATAGGTTAAGCCATTACTTGGAACTTTTTACAACTCAATTACACCTTCCTTCTCCACTAGCACTATCTAATGAGTTAGAGGACTCAGAAGAGGAGTAAGATTAGCAGAATGCATACTTATGATATATTTGCTAACTTGTTATTTTTTTTTTATTTGATTTCTTTTGTAATTAATAAGAGATTAGCACTGCTAGTTTTAATGCTGTTTTTTGATGGACTTTAATGAATGCAAGAGGAGTCATGGTAAGATGTATTTTTAGTTTAGTTTTATATTTTTTTTAGATACTTTTATTTTTTTTCCTTCTTTTGTTTTTTTTTCTTTCTCTTTTATAAGGCTTGTATGAACTTCAAATGGTATAAGGAATCCTGCAGCATAGCAAGTTCATATTTAGTATCAAAGCTTAAGCCGGGAATGTTTTAGTTTCCCTTAAGAAAGAGGCTGAAGGGGCGTGGTTAGGTTTTGTAGCAGAAAATCTATAAAAACAATTGATTTGACTTGGCCTCACAGTTAAAATTTTGCAAAAATTTTTTTTTAAAGAAATATAGAACCAATTTGTTTGATATTGCATATTTATTTATCATTATTTTTCATCTAAAGAAGAAGTAACTTTTTGGTAAAATTTTTTTCAATTTTTGCATGAATTTTCTCAATCATTGTGACCTTTTTATACAATACTAGAATTGAATGATACAATCTATGTGATGTATAGAGTTCCTATTATCTAAGTTTAGATTTAGACTTGGAATTGTGATAAATATTACATATTAGGAATTTGTTGTCTGTTTCTAACTTTAGTGTATACTCATTCCTTTAAAGCCTTCAAAGCCCTCTAATTTCTAACAAATGAATAAATGATTCTTATCTCATGTAAGTTTCTTAAAAAATCAAAATAGTTGGAGGTGATTGAGAAAAATAAAATAAAATAAAATAATAATAATAATATAAGTTAGTAAGGATTAACCTTGGTCTGTTAGAAGAGTAAAGTTCTTATTTGCAACTAATATAAAATGGTTTGCTTTGGTTTGATAAGCGATTTGAACTGCTATCACAATGTGAATTGTGAATGACAACTATTTCATTTGCATGCATTTCCCTTTTTTCTTTTCTAAGAACAAATTACAAGAAAGAAGATATAAAGAGGAAATATAATTTAGTTATTTTGTGTCTTTTTTTCTTAGCTTTGACCTTCCATTAATCGATTTTTTTTTTTTTTTTACCTACATAGTGAGGTCAACAAAACAATACTTGCTCCTCCATGTATTTCTTGACTAACAAATCATAATGGAACAAAAACATATGTGGATGTACATTGTATGCAGAATATCATGTATATATGTTAATATATCTACCACAAAAAATAAAATAAAGGGTAAAGGGTAAGTAATTCACTACGCTATATATATAGATACATATTTGGTTTGTGGGTTGGGGGGGGGGGGGGGGGGGGGGTAACGTGATGTGTTGGTGTGATGGTGGTGGTGGTGGGCATAGGGTGGTAGGGTATAGTGGGGTTAGTGATGGGGTGGGGGTACGTAAGAGGTGTTGATATTTTTTCGATGATTTCAAGCTATTAACTATTGTAGATGCAAGCACTTCCTTATTAAAGAGTACAAATACAAAATTAATTGTAGTAACTACAAGTCCTCAAGAAAATAACAAGCAAGGAGCTGCCAGCCATATTACTGAAATAGCCTATAAGTTACTAATTCTCGGGAGAATGGCGAGTGCACTTCTTTGGATAGTTGATGGACAACTCATTATTAGTTAAGCTTTCCAACTAAAAAATAAAATTAAATACTCATTATCCAGATAGGAAAGTTCACACAAAATGTTCATGCCCGATACATTACAGAAACAGCATTGTAAGTGAAAAATAGAAAGATCTATTTAAAGTTCTAACAAAAACCAAAATAATGGGTATTGTTTGAACAAGAATTAACACCATATAATATATAGATATAATATGTTCAAATAATTCTCCATCAATGGTTGCCAACAAAATGCAAGATTTTCTTTTTTTAGTTGTGTTTATAACTTAGCTAGATTTGTTTTGTAAGATCTTAGATTTTGAGTGGTTAGCATGTGCTCAATTTTGAATTTTGTAAGAAGGCTATAAAAATTGGTCAAGTGATTCAAAAAGTTGAGACTTCATAAAATGAAGAATAAAATAAAAATATAGCTAAAAAGCAAATTTTATATATCTTAACCGTTATTCATCGAAAATATGCGGATCAAGTTCTAATAATTAATGAACCTTTTAGAGATAAATTACTTGGGCAATAGAGTAATTAAAAAACATAACGTAAAACCTAGAAATATCATAGTGTGATAAAAATACTAGGAGTGTAACATGTGTAACCATAATTAAACTCATAATGTGTATGTATGTATACATGATTGTTAAAACGTGATTTTTTTTTTATCATTTTGAACATATATAATTGGTAAAATTGTATAGAATCATACAAAATTGATAAAATTGTAAACTTATATAATTGTACATCAAAATTCATATTTTTACCAAAAATCCGTACCTAAATGATGTTAGAATCTTACCCATTCACATGAATAAGAAAAACATAATCGTTTTTAGTTCAAGTCAGAGACAATCTTCTAAAAAATTGAGAGAAAATGAGAGAGAACTTAAAAACAATAGTTTTTGAATTTGGTTATGAATGAAACAATGATCTTTTTTGTTTCTAGAAGTACTATTTATAACATTTTCTATAGTAACTAATTTCCTAACAAACTTTACTAATTACAACTATTTAGTATCTTGCTTAACTAACTAATCTTAATAATTAGAACTATTCACTAAGTTGCTTAACTAAATCTAAATTCATAACAAATGATTTTACATCTATTTTAACTAAAAAAAAAATCATAAAACCATAAACTCATATGATCATTGATTTAACCTACGATTTTAATAATTATATATATTATATTAATGTAATAGAGTAAGATTCATAGGAAATTAATAAAAAATTAACATAACAACACTTGGGACAACTTCATTGAGAAGTTGTATGTGTGCTTAAAATGGAAAAAAAGACAAGGAAGTGAATTCTAAGCTTGAGATGCATAATTAGTAAGCAATTAAAGGAAACTAACACATGTTTTGCTAGAAAATACCAAGTCCCTATTGGCCTTGGTTGCTTTATATAAATCCATAACCTACCTTTTGGACACTCTTTAGGTAGTTTTAGACTATAGAAAATTAGAGAAGGCTAAGAAAGAGTAAGTCTAGTGAAATTGTAGGTTTATGCATGATCAAGGGTACGAAGGCAATTCGGAAACATGATACCACCACTAAGTGACAGGCATCACTACATCCAGGTCGTCAAACATGCCTCCCTCCACCGGTGCCAGAATAGTGTCCGTCGATGAGTCCTTAAAATTATTTTGATTTTCACTTAAATTCTAAAAATAGCAAATGTTATCTAAAAATTATGAAACTTGGTTTCTTTAGTAATTTTGCATGTGGAATCCAAAAAATGAAACTAGATTTATGAAATTCAAAGTAGTTATATGGGTTCCTTAAGAAATCACACCTAAAGAACAAATTTTGAATCAACATTTCAACAGGCTAAATGATGTCGTTTTGGCTCCAATATTTTGATACATATTCTTGAGAGAGTATATCTTGATGCTACATAAAGAGTTTGGGAAGAATAGAGGAATTAGATTTTATGTAATTCATTTACAACACGAAACAATGAGTTTTATGTGCTTGTTTGTGTTGTTTTCCTAAGGAACTCTATATGCATGTATTATATTATGGTTGTAATTGGGATTTGACAGATGAATTAATTTAGTTGAGTATGTAAATGGTGGAGTTGGTGTTGAAGATGAGCAATTTAGTGATCTAGAAAGGCAAATGGTGAGTCAAAAGATAAGTCAAAACCTTTGCTAGTTGGAAATCTATACTTAAGAGTTGGTCAAAGGATGACTCAAAGTTTATGTTGTTTATATATTTTAAAGTAACTTCCTATAAACTACATATATATATATATATATATGAGCTAGATGGCTAATTAAGGATATGAATCAGCAATACAACCATAAAATGGACGTTAAGCAAGTATTTTGGTGGTCTTTCATTTTAGAACCACCTTGAAGTGGTGAGCAAGTTGGATTTTGTAACACTTATGGCATAATGAGCTGGTCAAAGGTTAAGATGGAAGGTGTATTAGGAGATTCCTATACAGAGGGGGTGAGTTAGAGACTAGGTTAGAGGTTATCTAGAACTAAAGCCACTATAAAGAAAGACTCCACACCCCAAACCTTAGACATAAGTAAGTTATTAATTTAGTTTGTATACAACATATAATTGACTTGGGTATTATATACATTGTTTAGGTGAAGTGGGGGAGAAGGAGCTTCTAGAAAAAACATAGAGCTTAGGAATTACTAAGTTGGTTCTTGTAAGTGGATTTTTCATGTGTTAGAGTAGCTACTCATATGGCCTTCTAACTTACTTGACTATGGCTGATTTGATTGAGTTTGTGCATAAGTATAACTTGTTGATTGATGAGCTATGAAATGATTCATGGTCTCTTTTATATATGCTATCGGATGATTTATGCTTGATTATTGATTTTGATGGTTACAGTTGTGTTGTTGACCAGTTATGATTGTTGGTTGAGATTTTTATTAACTTAGGTAAGAAGTTAGGTGCTAATTTCACCTCCTAAGGTGTTTACTTAAGTGAACCTATGACAAGGTCTTAGAGATGAAAATGTAAATGAAATAAAGTAAAGACTTAGCTAAAAAGGAAATGAGTAAGCTTGCTTGGTAATTACTTGGTATGTGATTGATGCATTCATGGCATGGTATGAAAGGGACATGTAGGTCCAGTTTTCTAAAAGTAAGACTTTATTAGGTCAAGTTTTATTTAAAAAGCTAGGTTTTATTAAGCAAAGAATTTGATTTCTAAAAGCTAGATTTATCAAGAAAATAACTTGATTTATAAAATCTGGTTTCAAACAGATAGTAATTGTATTGTCTTCTACTAGGCTAAGTTCTTGCTAGATTCCTAGGTAACCTATCTAGATGCTTAAGAATTTTTACTAATGGGATGGACTAGGGCTAAGGATATGTTAAGATATCAATAGCATGGCATACACTATCTTCATGACTTCTTAGATAAGGTATAAAATATTATTATTTGAATAACAACCCATGGATGTAATTGTATTTCTGGATTATGTTTGCATTTATCGTTTATGTATTCACTCTCACCTAACTTACAATAAGCCTAAGGGATAAGTTATCTTATCCTTAGGTCAATAAGGAATATAGACAAGATATCACCATAAGGGAGATGAAAGGGCTTTAAGAGCATAAGTTGAAGTCCGATTACACTAGGAAGAGTGAATAGCCATAGAGTACATTATCAAGTTAAAGGATGTTGTTAGAGGAGTGTATCTTTGTGTTATGTTGTAATGATCCCACATAGAAGTTATGTTTGTAAAAGTATAAGCTTTTAGTTGAATCATGTATTATAAAGGAAAGTATATCATGATACTTAGGGGTATGACCCACATTTGTAAAAGTTCAGTTGTGATTTCTAATGTGAATTGAGAGAAGATTTAGATGTGTTGAAGGTTGTGGAGGTTAAGTTGATAGGTGAATCACAAATTAGCCTTATCCTTAATTTAGGGATGGCAAAACGAACCATCTTTTAGGCACCAAAGTTTAAGAAAACATTTCAAGTAAACATCTGGAAAGCAAAGTGTTACATGTTCTCTTCATATGATGGGGATTTATGAGTTGAATTCTCAACAATCGATCATTATACCATTACTGATCATTATGCTAACAAGATGCAAATTGGTAGTATGTTAAATGTTTAGGTATTAGTTTGCCATTTCGTAATACTCTAAGTTAAAAGTAATTAATAACCAACACAACAAACACTAAAAGGTCATCTTTAACCACATGGCCTAAAAGTTTCTACCTAGTAGTAACATAATATTCACTACATTAGCCTTATAAACCAATACACGTCCTCTTCCACAATTTATGTATGACAACAATCATAGAAAATATCATAATCCCCCTCCTCCCCCTTACCCTCCACAACCCTCTCCCCCTCCCCCACCCCACCCCCCCACTCGTAGGCCCCTACCCCTACCCATACCCCTCCAAAAAATAATATGCAACATCCTCGTCGCGAAATATTATGATTAGGTTAAGATCTTCTCCCTTTTTTATCATCCTTATATGAGACACCTATTAGTAGGGGGTTGGTTCTGATGCAATTTGTAATGCCCAATACCAAAAGTCATTGATAATTGTCACACCTTAAGTGCCAATATTATAACAATCCTGCTGTACATGCCAATAGTCGATGATAGTATAAGGCCCATAGTTACCATTACACTATTAATATACACAAGGCTTCACATCCATGCTAGTAACATTTAATGGAAGCAAAGCATGCCCACCAATAATCTTGAAGAGCAATGCTTCTATGACCTTAAAGTTCCTATTTTAATTGCCTAGCAAATTTGTTAGTTGGCTTTAATTGATTGAACCTCACTCGGTACTCCCATCCCAAGCTTTATATAGAGTTAACCTGCGAAAGAATAATTATAAGAGTATGAGCGAAATGACGTAATTAGTAAATGGTAAGAGATAAGCATTATATATAAAAAAGCAAGGCAAGTAAGTCCTTTTAGGGTGTAATGAATGCAACAGTCAAAGTGTTATCCGTATGATGTTGATCAATACATCACAAACTAGAGAAAATAGCTCCACTCTTTGTCAAGCCTAATTTCGATTTTCCTTAATTATTTCATACCAAGCTTAACCAACTCAATATAAAATACTCGACATTAAATTAAGAAAAAATTATTTTCTTTTAAAAAATGTTTAAAAAAATATTTTGAAAATGTTTTAGAATTTGCCAATAAGTCAAACTAAAAAAGATAAATTAGGGTTTTTTCTATGGAAGAAACTTTAATCAAGTCATTAGCTTGCTAATTTTCTAAAAAATATTGTTTAGAAACTTTAATCAAAGGACTGGGTCTGGAGGCTAACTTATTAAAACATTGTTCCCATGTAAAAATTAAGAAAAACAATTAATGGGCCTTTACTTTTTGGATTTTTCTAAAAGTGTGAAAAAGCATGCAAGAATGCAAGATTAGAGAAAATAGCTCCACTCTTTATTGAGCCTAATTTTGATTTTCCTTAATTATTTCATATCAAGCTCAACCAACTCAATATAAAATACTCGAAGAAAAAATATTTTTCTTTTAAAAAATGTTTAAAAAAATATTTTCAAAATGTTTTAGAAGTTGCCAACAAGTCAAACTAATAAAAGATAAATTAAGGTTTCTTCAATGGAAGAAACTTTAATCAGGTCATTAACTTGCTAATTTTCTAAAAAATATTGTTTAGAAACTTTAATCAAAGAACTGGGTCGGAGGTTAACTTATTAAAACATTGTTCCCATGTAAGAATTAAGAAAAACAATTAATGGGCCTTTACTTTTTGGATTTTTCTAAAAGTATGAAAAAACATGCAAGAATGTAGAAATGCACAAAAATGAATCTTTTTTTTTTAATTTTCTTATTATGAAGTTTCCTTAAGAAAACAAAAAGAAAAAGAAAATTTACATACTCATTAATTGGGATCAAACTTACCATAGTTTTTAATTGTTTAGAAAAGCTTTAGTTCGTCGATTCCTTTTACTAAAAAAAACTTAGCCAAATTTACATTTTTAACAATTTTATTTTTTATTTTGAAAAACTCTAAAAGACCTAATTTTATTCCCAAATTTAAAAAAAAAAAACCTAAAAAACCTAATTTTTGAAAAGAATCAAATTAAGATTTTTATTTTTAGAAAAAAAAAAAACTTCTTCATAATTTTTTTTTTTATTTTTGAAGAGAATCTTAAAAACCTAAAAATGCAATTTTTATGAAAACTTGTTAAAATGTACAATTTTCATGCAAAACATGCAAGTATTAATAAAAATGTGAATTTTCGTAAAAATGCAATATTTATGCAAAAAAAATATACAAAGTATATATATTTTTTATTTTTTTTTTCAAAAATATGATGATATGCCCAAAAAGAAATACAACTAACGAAAATTAACACCAAGGCCTATAAAACAAAAACTTGTGTTAGTAAAACTTCCATGCAAGAATCATAATTATATAACCAATATATAGACACCGCTAATGGTAGTAAAATAAACAATTAAAAATCTATAATTAACAATAAAGCTAAGGACTTGCATAGAAAAGAAACAAAGTGACTTTCACCTGTCATAGGCACTCCAGGCACCAAATTAGATGGGAAATTCAATTTTCGTGACAAAACTGTTGATAAAGCTTGTGTTAGTGATGGTGTTTTGGGTTTTAGCAGTGATTTGGGCGACTTTGTGATTTGGGCAGCTGTAGACGGTGCAGCGGGGATCTGTGGGTCATGGCCGTGGGTCGTTGCTTGCTAACCGCGGGTTCTACAGTGTAGGAGTAGTGCAACTGTGGGGGGTCTGACGAAGGGTCTTAGCCGCGTGTGTGGCTGGGAGGGGGTCGTGTTGATGTAGGGACGAGAGAGAGTCAGTTGGTGAGGGAGTTTCTTTGGTGTTGGGTTTGGTCTGTGGTGCGGACGGTGGTTGATGTCGAGTGTGGGACGAAGGAAAGGGTCGGAGCTTACGTGGAAGGGGGTTGTCGAGCAGTAATGGCATGCTGGGTTCGATTGTCACGACGTGGGGGATAGTGTGCTGCTGCGTTGTGGTCACGAAGGTGAATGTTGCTGTCATGTTGTGCTTGACCGTGGGTTGTCGATGGGGGTTGTCGATGTTTGCTGTAACTGTATGTAGTGAATGAATGTGATCGTCCTGGGTGGCAAAGAAGATTATCTCCTTTATAATATAAACAAATCAAAATCTTTAACTTAGCTTCAAATCAACTTCAATTCACCATTCATGAGATTTGAAACACCAACAATCTTATCAAATCTTGATTTAATCGTTATTGAACTAAATCATTATAAGATTCAAAGCTTTTACTAATGATTTACTAAAAATTCTTCTAAATCTAATAAAAAAAAAGTGAAGATTTCATGAGATTTAGTTGTTAAATTGGTTTTAACAAGTTTATCCATTTTCCTTGCTTTTCCGTTTGTTTTTTTTTGGGAAAGTTCTGGAAAAAAGTGAAAGTTAAGGAAGTCGAACCCCTAAACCTCACGTGTCCAAGCTTCTATGCCCATGCCTATGCACCTAGCCAACTTAGTTAAGTGACCTTCTTATCATTTTATATAATTCATTTATACTTAAAACTCTAAAATCGGAGCCTAACTTTGTTTTTTACTTTCAAACCTAGGCCTAACTTGACCCAATTTATTTAAAATGACTTTAGTTTATCAAAATAGTCCAAAATATACATGCTAAGTATTTTTTTTATTATCTCCACTTTGAATTTAATAAATATAGAGTTCTTATTTTAATTAGTCTAGTTAAAATATTTTTTAAATTAGATAGAAATGAATTCAAATATTTTACTAAACTATTTTTTTAAAAAAAAATTCCTAATAAAGCCTAAAAATTTTAAGACTCTAAATTTATTAAATTGCATGTATATTTTTAATTTTTCAAATTTTTTTCTACTTTTTAAGAATAAATCTAGCCTAGAAAAGAACCTAAAAATGATGACAAAAACAAGGTGTCTATAACTATCCCTCTTTGTAAGGAAGTATGATTTAAACTTCGTTTCAAAGACAAGAGACATGTCCATTTTTACCTAATCCCAACTTAAATTGACAAGGTAAAAACTATTGACTTGAATGATCAAGTAAGAAGGAAACTAACTCGAGAGGTCAACTAAAAGATACTATTTTGAAAAATCAACTAATTAATGTCTCGACTTGACAGGTTGAGGTAAAAGAGATAAGATCCTGACTTAACGGGGTCGAGATAGAGGGATAAGATCTTAACTTGACAAGTCAAGATAAAAGGCATAAGATCTCGACTCAACTTGACAAGTCAGAGTCAAAAGAGCAAAATCTCAACTTGACAGGTCAAGGTAAAAAGGTTAACAAATCGACTTGACAAGTTGGGGTAAAAAAGATAAGGCATTAATTTGACGAGTTGAGGTAAAAAGGATAAAGTCTTGGCTTAACAGGTCTAGGTAAAAGGATAAAGTCCCAACTTGACAATTCAGGATAAAAGCACTTAAGATTGATCTTAAAAAGATTCTTAAAATTGATCCCAACTCGAATGGTTAGGGTGAAAAGACTTCTACGTTGAACGATTGGGGTAAATGATTCTTGAATCAAGGTCTCTATTTAAAAGGTTGGTTAACCCATCTTAAATTGGTAGGCATCCTAAAGAGGATAAATCTCTTCAAAGGTCTAAAAGCTTTCTTAAAGCATTTCATTTGAACATTTCCGTAGAGATTTTAGGATTTTCTCAAGATTGTTTTACCTGGACAAGAAGATTTCTCATATAACAGCCAATTGACATACTTCAGATTGATTCTTGATATTCAATCATTCGGACATCAGAATGCTACCACAATGCTTATTAGTAGTCTTTTGCAATGGTTTTCACTCCTTGAAATAAGGTGTTCCTTATGTGCGGGATTCAAACTAGATTTTTATCTATAGTAGAATGTGGTTGAAGCTTTTATTTGTATCTTTTAGCTATACCATGCTCATGATTTAATTCAACATTCATTGTAACCGACTTTTAGTTTCTAAACCCTGCAATTACGTCAAGCCTAAAGAACAAACCACTTTTTGAAAAACATTATTAGATCGCAAAGAGCATTGAACCTCTTTATTATATGGTGATTTAGGTTTGGTGACTAGATAATCATTTAGTCTCTAAGTGTTTAAGGCTAGAGACAAAGAAAGACTTATCAATGAAGTGTTTGTTGGTCAATGACTATCTGAGATCAACGACCATCATGGATATCAACTTTGCTTTGCAAACAATGAAAGGTTAACCACAAACAAATTTTTCAAGAAGAATTGGAATCTTTATTAAACTCAACATTTCATAGATAATACAACTTAACAACATCTGAATTTATAGAGTCCCTTAGATCTGAACTATCAATCTCTACTAATGTTGATGTACCTCTTGACAATACCTTTTTCACAACATAAGGCCCTTCATAATTTAAAGAAAATTTTCCTCTAGTGTCTTTCACATTTGGCAACACCTTCTTCAACACCAAATCTCCTTCTTTGAAATGTCTCAAGTGTACTTTCTTGTTAAAAGCACTGATTGTCCTTTACTGGTAACATTGACTATAACACATTGCTGTCAGCCTCCTTTCATTGAGGAGATTCAAATGTTCCATTCACTTTCTTACCCACTTTACTTCATCTAGCCGAGTCTCCACCAACACTCAAAACAAGGGCATTTCTACTTCTACCAATAATACTACTTCGGTTCTATACACCAATGGATAAAATACTACTTCGGTTCTATACACCAATGGATAAAATACTACTTCTGTTCTATACACCAATGGATAAAGGGTTACTCCTATAGAGGTCCTAACTGAGGTTCTATAAGCCATGAGAGTGAAGGGAAGCATCTCATGCCAATCTCTATAAGTGATTGCCATCTTCTCTATGATTCTTTTGATATTTTTATTAGTGGCTTCAACTATCCCATTCATTCATCTACGGTCTATATGGAGTCAAATTTTTGTGATCGATCTTAAATTGGCTACACACTTCAGTCATCAACTTATTATTTAGATTTGACTTGTTGTTTGTAATAATAGACTCAAGCATATCGTATCTGGCAATAACGTCTCTTTTTAGAAATTTGACCACCATTCCTTTAGTTACTGTAGCATATGACACTACTTCTACCCATTTAATGAATAGTTGATTGCAACTAAGATGAACCTATGTCTGTTTGAAGCTGTCAGTAAGATTAGACCAATCATACCTATTCCCTACATTGAGAAAGGCCAAGTAGCTAACAACACATTCAACTTCTAAGGAGAGGCATTGATTTTGTTGGCATACACCTGACATAAATGACAATGCCTTACGTGCTTAATACACTCCAACTATATTATCATCTAGAAATATCCCATTCTCATGATCTTTCTAGCTAACATACACCCATTCATATGAGGACCACATACTCCTTTATGCATTTCCTTCATCAATTTCTCAACTTCTTCTTCATTTACACATCTGAATGGTATTGTATCAAATGATCTTTTGTCTAAAGTGGCTTCACACATTAGGAAATAGGCAGCTAGTCTCTTCAGTGCTTTCTTATATTTTCTATCAACCTCCTAAGGAAATCACCCATTTGGAGGAATCTTTTGATAACGTAATACCAGGGTTTCTTTTGTTCTTTCTCTTCAGCGGCCAATCAAAAGGCCTATTTTTCCTGTACTTCAATTTTTAAGAGCTAAATCTCTATCCCACCAGTGACCTTCACCATTGATGCTAGTGTTGCCAATGCATTAACGAATTGATTTTAGGCACTTGGAATGTAAGTGAATGAGACTTCCTAGAATCGTTCGATCGACTTCCCCAAGTGTTCATGATACGATATTAACTTACTATCCTTTGTCTTATATTCTCCTCGGATTTGGAGAATTATAAGTCACGAATCTCTATACACTTTAAGCCTTTGTATTCCCATGTCTTAAGCCATTTTGATCCCCTAGATACCAACCTTATATTCTATTATGTTGTTTGTATATGGGAATGCTAACCTAGCCGCTACAGGGATATGATTACCCTTTAGTTATACCTGTACTGCCCTAATTCCGCATCCAAACACATTGGCCATTCTGTCGAAATACATGTTCCATTCCATTTTTTCAATACTTAGTTCACTTGCCACCATCACACCTTTGTTAGGAAATTAGGCTTCAAAATTATTGTTGCTATCTTTATGTGGATATTCTGCTAACCGATCTACTACATCTTACCCCTTAATTGAGCTCTGTCTTACATATTTGATTTCAAACACAAAGAGCAACATTTGCCACTTAGATATTCTCCTTATCAAAGTCGGATTCTCTACCAAATACCTTAAAGGGTCATGCTTTGTCAATAGCTCCATTAGGTAATAGAGGGTATATTGCCTAAGTCTATGCATTACCCATACTAAGGTACAACATATTCTTTCCACTTCTAAGTATTTTTGCTTGCTATCTGTAAACTTCTTACTTAAATAGTATGCAAGATACTCCTTTCTACCTATCTCGTCTCTTTGCCCCAACATACATCCCATCGATTTAGGGAGAATTGTCTAGTAGAATATTAGTGGTCCTCCCAATATAGGAGTGACTAGTACTGGTGGATTCATGCAATCTTCATTGATTTTGTCAAATGCTTGGTCATACTCTTCATCCCATTTTACTGTTGTATTCTTCCTTAAGAGCTTAAATAATGGCTTTCATTTATTAGTAAGCCGTAATATAAACCGAGTAACGTAATTTAATCTCCTTAGTAGCCCTCTGACTTCTTTTAGGGTCTTTGGTGCAAGCATATCTATGATCACCTTCACTTTATCTAAGTTCGCTTCGATCCCTTTTCTACTAGCCACGAAGCCCAATAACCTTCCTAATGTCACCTTAAAGGTACATTTCTCTAGATTCCACTTCAACTAATACTTTCTCAGTCTTTCAAACTTTTATATAACGTTGACATGATTATCGTCCTCTTTAGACTTGGTGACCATATCATCCACATATGCTTCAATTTCTTGGTGTATTATGTCATGAAACAACGTAACCCTAGCGCACTAATAAGTTGCCCTAGTGTTCTTTAAAAGGAATTACTTAGTAACAAAACATTCTCGATGTAGTAATGAAAGTAGTCTTGGTTTTATCTTCCTTCGACATTTTAATTTGATTATATCTCAATAAACAATCCATAAATGAGAAAAGATGATTTTCAGCCATATTATCTACCAAGAAGTTAATGTGGCAAGGGGAAATTGTCTTTAAGTGTAGCTTGATTCAAGTTATGGAAGTTTACACGTACCTTGACTTTCCCATTTTTCTTAAGTACTGACACCACATTAACTACCTATTCAGGATAATTTGATACTTCTATGAATCTAACCTTCAATAGTTTCATTACTTCTTCTTTTATTTTAAGTATTATGTCAAGCCTAAACTGCCTAAGCTTTTACCTTTTAGGTTTAACATCCTCTCTCGTGGGCAACTTTGTAGACTACTATTGACAAGTCTAACCTAAGCATGTCCTCATAAGACCAAGCGAATATGTCTAAGTACTTTAATAATAAGTGTGACAATTCTTGCTTTTAGTCATCTGTTAGATTACCCTCAATTTTTAAGTTTCATGAATTTTCTTCCATTCCTAAATTAATTACTACTATTGGTTCATCAATGTCCACTTTGCCTTGTTCAAATCGATATCAACTCTCTTATATTTCATTTAGAGTCTCGATATTATCTTCAATGTTTGATCCATCAAAGCCAAAGGTGATTTGGTACTTTCATCTTTTACTGGCACGAGATATCCATGATTTTTATCATTTTTATTGGATTTGAAGAGTAAAGAAGGGTAGAAAAGTAACTAATAAATGGCAAGAAAGGAGAAGTTAAAGGAAAGGAAGGAAATAACTTTATTGAATGACATCGAATGTCTGAAAGAAAAGGCCCAACTAATCGAACTAAACATGAAATTAAATGATCCTAATTGATTTAAGCTGCTTTTCTAAAGAGACCTATTAACAGGAACTAAAAACCAATTGCATAAGGAAGCAAGGGTATCAATGTCTTTCTCCTCATCTGGACTACTATTGCATTGTTAAGCCAAAGCCTTAGCTAAATCGCTTACTTCTAGTTCTTGAATGTATGTATGTGCCAAAAAAGTCTGGCGAATGTCTAGAAAATCCAAGTGAGCATAGTATAGCTGATCTCTTCTTTTTCCTCTAATCTTGGCCTAGACCAAATATTCCAATATGTTGCTTTGATTGTTCTAAATGACCCGTACCCCTTATCCTTGCACTTCAACCATTTTGACCTCGTAAAAAATCAGCGACCTTGGCTCTTCTAACTCCTCACTTTTGATGTATGGAATAGCTGTCGCCGTATAAACATCATAGTCTTCCTCCCCAAGAATAGTAACTAGTTGCCTACTGGCTATGAATTTCGATTTTGATGTAAACTTGATAGAATTGCCCCTATCAAGTGGATCCAGGGCCTACCTAATAAGAGATTGAAAGTCTGTGGTATATCCAAGACCTAAAATGGAATAGTGAAAACCTGTACGTCAATCTCAACCTGCAGCTTGATTTCCCCAAGTATATTTCTCTTCAATCCATCAAAAGCCTATGTTGCAATTAAGTTAGGCTTTATCTCGGTTGGATCCACTATAAGCAGATTTAGTGTTGCAACGAACACATATTCAATGAAGAGCCATTATCAATCAATACGCAGGCCATTATTCTCCCTTTACTCTTTACCATTATGAAGAGGGGTTTCGTAAGCTGATTTCCCTCCTCACGCAACTCTTCTAGCAAAAATGAGATCTAATCCATTACAAACACTAAGTTGACTATTAGTCCCATCTTTTCAGTAAAAATCTCCTCAAGCACCTTAACATCCTTTAGAATATTGATTAAGGCTTCCTAGTGAGTATCAAACGACTATAATAAGCCCAACGGTGTTTTAACAGCCTTTATGATCTTATTTAGCAAGAAGCCTCTTCTAGAGTAGCCTTTCTCTTAGCCTCTTCATTTTGATTATGTACTCGCCCTAAGCAAGTAAGCCCTCCAAACATAGGTAGCAAGTATTTAGCTATGTGATTCGCCGTCTAATAGTTTAAAGGGGCCGCTTTGTAATTCTCCGGGACTAGCAAAACATTAAAGACACTTTTTTTAGGTTTACCCAATCCTTTAATCATCTCATCTTTCTTAAGGTACTCAAAAACCAAAGGCTTAGGCCCGTCTCTATTTATACCAGCTCCTTTCTTAGCTTTCGCAATGAGCCTGTCTTCTTCCTTAAATTTAAGACCCCATTTAGTGGATGGTGCATCAACATATATTCTTTGTAAACATGAATAGTCGACCAAGTACTCAAATTTGCCTGACTATTCTCCTAGAGTATCAATTGGCAAATCTCTAGCTTCATACCTCTTTTCGAGTTCCCTTTCCATAGCTTCCGAACTAGCATGGCCATAATATTAGCTCTTTACCTTACCATCTTTCAGTAATTGATAAATTACTAGCCTGGTTCAGGTTCTATCCTTGAGGTTCATATTTTGCAAATGCCCAGCTTTCCTCAAATTCCATGCTACTTCTTTAATAGTAATAGGGAGACTATCTAGATCAATTTGTGGTTTGGTGCCTTAACTATGATCATATTGATTATGTGTGAGTGATTCAGTAAAGGATTGTTACCCACATTCAGCCTAAGGGGGATGAATAAATTCCCATTGTACCAACTTAGCATCAATAAGGTCCTGGATCTTGTGCTTGAGTTTCTACGATTGTTTTGTAGAGTAGCTTACCTACCTTAAATGATAGTTACAACAAAGCTCTAGGTTATAGTCCTTCAACTTTTGACCTTCCTTCAATATTTCAAATGTCAAGAGTTTCCCTTCCCTTAACCATGCAAGGACCTAGCTTAAGGGGAGAGATATCTTAGTAAACTACCTCATTGGTGGGTGATTGGTCGAGTCTAAATTAGATGCAAGACTTTGGCCTTCCAATATAGTTATTGGGGATGTAAGCTTAGCAAAGGTATTGGTGTTGACAACACTTACAATGGCTTCCTTAGCTTTATCAGCGAACTTTATAGGAGGCGTGTTCTTCCCTATTGCTTCTGGATTAGGGAGCTCCCCTATAGTGATGGCTTCTACAATTTGGCACCCCACAGCTATAATTTGAACAAAGTTGGAGGCTGTGTAACCTACTAGGTGCTGATAGTTTAGGTTGTTGAGAGTATTGACAAAAGCGAAAGTTAGGTCCTTTTTTAACAAGGGAGGGGTTACTCTAGCTACCATGCACCTCCACCTCTAGGCATACTCCTTGAAACTAAGGAAACCTTTAGGAATACTACACCTCAGGGCATGTTATTTAGACTCTAAATAGATGGGGCAACCTCGATATTGAACTTACATTAGTTGTATAACTTATCCCAAGTATTGATCTCGTTAAGGTTAAGTTGGGCATACCATGTTAGGGCTAGCCTAGTTAGATTATCTTGGAGGGTCTACACTATCACCTTATCATACTTCGTGTACTTGCCCATTTTGTTTTATATATAGCCTAGTGTGAAACTTTAGGCAACCAATCCCATCATATTTTTTAAACTCTAAAACCTTAAAATTTTCTTGAAAGGCATTGTCTTCATATGCTAGCAAGTTGATCATTCTTATCTATTCAAGCTTGTTTATCACTTCTAAGGCTTGCATCTTCTCGATCAACTTCTACATGAACTTCCTTTCCATCTCCTTTTGTTTTTCCTTAAACTCTTTCCTCCATGACTTAACATTAAGAACTGATTCTACATCTTCCAATTTAAGGGGAGGGATCATATCCAAATTCCTATTTAAGTTTACTTAAGACGTATGGCGATCATTGAGAATCTTAATAGCATGAGTGAGAACTTAAATCTGTTCAGTCATCTTGATCATGTTATGCTCCAAGGCTATAATTCTTGGGTCAAGCTCGACGTTGTTGCCACCATTGTTGACTTAACTAATTTTTTTGTTCCTGTAAGTTGACATTGTTGTCATGGGTTAACATTCTTGCTTCGAAACAAGTGAATATTGGGCTTTTAATAAAGTTTGCTTGTTTTGGCGTTATCTTTAAAATCCTACAAAAGCCTTAGTTTATTAATTAGAACCTTTATTAATCAAAACTTTCTCTTTTTTTTTTTTGTTTTATTAGGCTTTTTTTTTTCTTCGAGATACATCTATCAAAGAGCAAAATAGGAGATATAAAAGAATGAGTAAAAGATTGTGCAACCAATAAAGACTTTATTCAAAGGAGTTGCAAATTTATTAATATTCGAAACATTGAGTCTAGATAATGGACTAATAGAATAAAATGTCTAACAAATCTTCTTAATAATTGAAAAAGAAAGAGTAGTAAAAAAAAAAAAAAAACAAACAATCCTTATGTCTATAAAAGCCTATGGATCTAGAAGGGGTGAGCTTTATTAACTTCTCTCATAAGCCTTCAGACAATAACATCCCTTTCTTAGATCTTTCCCTTAAGGAACCGATTCTCTTCCAACAACCTCTCATTCTCTTGTTTCAATGCTTCAATGATCCTCTTGCCTTCTTGGAACTATACCTCAACCTTGACCCATTTGGTATTCCAATAAGCTTGCTCAATAGGTGAAAGGTGTCTTGGCTTCATACTGCATCTTCCTGATCTTCTTTAGTTGATCACAAATGAATTGCTTAGCAGCCTAGTATTCTCTGACTTTCCCCCTCAACGTCCTCGCATTTATTACCTTTTTTACTTCTCTTCTTTCCCATAGCTTTACCAACTTTGCTAATTGTTCAATCAAGGTAGCTGAGGACAGGCAAGGGTCTTCATAATTCAAAGTTACATCCTCTAATGAATCCCTGCATGCTATCTCTTGAAGCATTAAGATGTTTGGTGATACAAGCTAGGAAATACCTTATATAACCCATAATGTTGATAAGGGGGACCCCTGCATAATAAGCATGCCCTAAGATAGCTCTAATGCAGTTGCTCCACTTGGCTATCCACATAAAATCCTCTAGCTGCATCATATTTATCATAGCCACCTATCCTTCTAGCTGAGCCTCTTCTAGTGCTTTAAGGTGACGGGTAAAATCATTGATTAGGTTTATACACTCAATCAAAGATGTTCGAAGTAGGTTCCCACTATAACCCTATGTGATTGAGAAACCAGACAATAAGGATTGTAGGGTTAGCCTTGAAATACCTATGCCCTTGCTTCCTTAGATGGTTTAGTGTCCTAAATTGTTCTGTCAATAGTATTGTTCTATAAGACTTACTGGCTAAGAATTGGGTTACTAACTTGATTATATGGAAGTAGACATGACCATACCTATAAAGAAATAGAACTATACTGAATACTGCTACAATGAAAGCATTTACTCACTTTTCGACCCAAGACTCGTATCCATCAGAAAAAATCTGATGGTGCTTCTGGTAAGCATTTGGGCTTAAAAACCATTCCACTAGCCTCAAGATATGGATATACGTCTTACCCATAGCTGATAAGAAAGGGGCTAAGATTGCCTTTTTAATTCCCAACAACGTATGAAGGCTTTATTAGGCTAGATTATGAGATTTGGAATTGTTATTCCCACTTCAAGAGAAGGATCACTAAGTAGTTGAGAATACTCTTCTAAGGTAGGTGTTAGCATGTGTGGGCCAAACTTAGAGGTCGAGGATTCTAGATCCCAAAAGTAGATCAAGGCTTAGATTAGGGGCCAATAGAGCTGGATTTCCATAAGGGAAATGACTAACCCAATCTTCTTGTGGATATGGTCTTGCTTAATGGGTGAGAGTCGATTTAACTACTCTTCTAAGATGTCCTTGGGGAAAGAATACTTTTCAAGCTGGACCTTGTAGATGGGCTCAAGATTGACACTACCTTGGTTTTTTATGTCTACATTACATAAAGTACAAAATTACATGATTAACTATTACAAGGAAAAAGAAATAAAACAAAATTTACAATAAGGCTACATATAATATTAATAATTTTGCAGCTCCCTTAGTTTAAGTCTTTACATTACATAACCTTTTAGTCATAAAAAGATGATCTAGGGTACATAAGATATATTTTTTAGAATATAATGTAAACGACAACATATATAGTATGCCACATATAAAAACAAATATACGTACATATAAAAACAATAAATCTAAATTAAAATAAAAAAATTGATAAAGTATGCCACATAAGCATGTAATGCAAAAAGGATTAGTAATTAATAACTTATAGGAGTAGAATTATCATAAACCCGGGGTTTCAACATTCCCAATACTTAGATATATATAAATATATATATGAATTTATAAAATAATTTTTTTTGAAAATAAAGCTTGGAAACCCTTATATATATAAGTGTGTAAATTTATTTAATTTTTAAAAATAGAAACCTAATAGGGTGTAAGTTATAATGGTTTTTTTTTAATTCTTATAATTTAAAAATCACTAACCCCTTTTATTGAGAATGATTAGGGAAATTGAGGTCTATAGGTCCTAAGCTTATAGCCTCAAGCATTCTTAAAAAAATGCTTAGTAGGCTACATCAAAACATAAGTGAACTTGCCTATCATCGCTAGATAGAAGTAAAGACCCCTATGACTTGAGAATTATACAATAGTAGCTCATCCTAGGTTACAAGGTTGCCTAGGTCAAACCAAATCTAACTACATATATGACATTTTTCCTTAGAAAAAAAAAAAAAGCCCCACATATATTCCCTAAAATAAGCCCAATGGGCCGAGCTTTTCCTAGCAGGCTTGCACCACTAAGACCTATTAGTACAACTATATATATGTTAAAAGAGAGAGAGAGAGAGAGAGAAATAAGAAAAATAGAGGCCCATTACTTAATTTTCACATGGCTAACCCACTCGATCCTTAATGGATCCGCCAATCTATCTAGTCTAATTTTGATTTTCCTTAATTTATTTCATACTAAATCCGACCCTCTTAATATAAAATACTTAACATTAAATTAAGAAAAAACATTTTTATTTAAAAAATGTTTAGAAGTCATCAACTAGTCAAACTAGTAAAAGATAGATTAAGGTTTCTTAAGTGAAAGAAACCCTAATCAAGTCACTAGCCCATTAATGTATTTTTTAGAAACTTTAACTAAAGAATTAAGTTTAGGGGCTAACTTACTAAGACATTATCCCCATGTAAAAATTAAGAAAAACAATTAATGAGCCTTTATTTTTTGGATTTTTCTAAAGGTGTGAAAAAAAATGTAAACATGTAGAAATGCATAAAAATGAATCTTTTATTATTTTTCATTACAAATTTTCTCTTAAAAAAAAAGAAAGTAAAAATTTTACAAAGTTTACAGTTGTCTCGAAATTGCCTACATACTCACTAATTGAAATCAAATCTACTGTAGTTCTTAACTTTTCAAAAAAGTTATAGTAGGTTAATTATTTTTTATTAAAAAAAGGCTAAACCTAAGATTTTAATCATTTTATTTTTTATGCTGAAAAACCTAAAAAGACCTAATTTTATTCTCAAATTAAAAAAAAACCCTAGAAAACCTAATTTTTGAAAAAACTCAAATTAAGATTTTTAATTTTAGGGCAAAAAAAAAACTTTATGATAAAATCTTTTTAGTTAATCTTAATCTTTTAATTGAGATCAAATCTACTATAGTTCTTAACTTTTCAAAAATGCTTTAGTAGATTAATTCTTTTTTCTTAAGAAAAGGCTAAACCTAAGTTTTTAATCATTTTATTTTTTTATGCTGAAAAATCACAAAAGACCTAATTTTATTCTCAAATTTAAAAAAAAAAAACCCTAAAAACCTAATTTTTAAATAGACTCAAATTAAGATTTTTATTTTTAGCTAAAAAAATTAGTGATAAAATCTTGTTATTTTTCAAGAGAACCCTAAAAATGCAATTTTTATGAAAAATTACTAAAATATGCAATTTTATTGCAAAACATGAAAATATTAATAAAAATGTGAGTTTCCTAAAAGTGCAACAGTTATGCAAAAAATATGCAAAGTGTATATATTTTTTATTTTTTTTCAAAAATATGATGACATGTAAAAAAAAAAACAACAAAAATTAGCACCATGACCTGCAAAAAAAAAAAAAAAAAACCATGTTAGTAAAATTTCCATGCAAGAATTGTAATTATGTAACCTCAATGTAGACACCAATAATGATAGTAAAATAAACAATTAAAAATCTACAATTAAAAATAAAGCTAAGGACCCATATAGAAAAGAAACAAACTAGTTATTACGGGAACTTTTAATAATACTTTAAGAAAATTAAAGCAAATAAAACTAATAAGTAAAAACTAAAAAAATAAAATTAAAAAAACAAACAAACAAACACAGCCTACCTTTCACTACGTGGGTTGGATAGTCTAGATTAAAGTGGGCTCTAATCGGGAAAGGTCACGTCACCAGGGCAAAACAAATAATAGCAACTTTGACGATCGGTAGAGCACTTCGAGCACCCAATCGGATGGGAAATTCAATTTTCATGACTAAACTATTGATAAAAGTTGGGTTGGTGATGGTGTTTTTAGTGGTGGTGACTTAGGTGATTTTGTGATTTAGGCAGCGAAAGACTGTACTTGGTGTTGCACCAGAGAGAGGGATCAATTGTCTGTGTTATTAGGATTGTTACTATAAGGGTTTGTAGGTAATGGCTGTGAGTGGTTGTTTACTAGCTACGGGGGTACTGAAATGTAGGAGTCGTGAAACAGTGGTAGGTTTGACAAAGGGTGTTGGCTGCATGCGTAGTTGGGAGGAGGTCTTATTGATGCAAGGACGAAAGAGAGTCAGTTAGTAAGGGAGCATATTTGGTGTTGGGTTTGGTCTATGGTGTGGATGGTAGTTGATGTCGAGTATAGGACGAAGGAAAGGGTCAGGTTTTGTATGGAAGGGGGCTATCTAGCAACAATGGGGTACTGGGTTTGGTAGTCCCGGCGTGGGGGGTAATGTACAGCTACGTTGTGGTCATGAAGGTAAATGTTGCTACCATGTTGTGTTCAATAGTGGGTTATCGATGGAGGTTGCTGAGGTTTACTGTGACTATGTGTAGTGAATGAATGTGATCGCCTTGGGTGCAAAGAAGATGATCTCTTTTATAATGTAAACGAATCAAGATCTTTATCAAATCTTGATTTAATTGTTATTAACTTAAATCATTGTAAGATTCAAAGCTTTTTCTTTTACTAATGATTAACTAAAAATTCTTCTAAATCCAATAAAAAAAATAAAGATTTCATAAAACTTAGTTATTAAATTGGTTTCAACAAGTTTATCCATTCTTCCTCTTTTCTATTTGTTTCTTGAGAAAGTTCTAGAAAAAGAAAAAACCAGTAACATGATATGCTCATGTTTTTTAATCTCTACTTTTGAATTTAATAAATCTAAAGTTTTTATTTTAATTAGCCTAGTTAAAGTATTTTTAAAATTGGATAGAAATAAATTTAAATATTTTACTAGACTATTTTTAAAAAAAATATTTTTTCCAATAAAGCGCAAAAATTTTAGAACTCTAAATTTATTAAATTATACATATATTTTATACTATTGCATAATTTGAACTTGGAAGACTAACTCACTTGACTTAGACACCTTTGACACTTTCCATGTCTTTAATATTTTAATTTTTTTGCATTTTTTAAATAAACTTAGCTCATAAAAGAATCTAAAAAGGATGACAAAAATAGGGTCTCTACACTCTAACCTGAGTTTTGAGGAGTTTTCCGCTTTATGAGACCAACTTCCTACTGATCCGATGATGTTCAATAGACTTGCATTTGTCCTCTCTATACCCATTCCAAACTGTCTCCTAATACCTCCTCTCCTATCACTTAGTTTCGTAAAATTGAAAAGAAGGGAACCTCACTATTTTCTCACCGTATAGGTGGTGTTGATGGGAAGAGTGCAAAATGTGTAAATTCAATGCATATACCGATTTAAGGGCCAGACATTACATTAGTTCAGTTAGTTAGGAGATCAAATAGTAAATCAGTACCATATCATAATATTTAATATGCAAGCCAAGCAGCACAAACCAGTAGCCACAATCCTTACTCCACATTCGCTGCATGCGTACAAATAGCTAATTATAAGCACAAGTAATATAACAACTTGTTACCCTTTATTAACACAATAAGAACTGCGTGAGGCACGCTACTTACTTAGTTTGTAATTGCCTAATACCCTCCTAAAAGCTGTGTTGAAATTTTAGAAAAAGTTAATTATTAGTTGTACTTTAGAGTTTAGTTATATTATACCATGGTGTCAATAAATTAGTAAACTTTTACTTTTAATTGTTTTATAGATTCTATTATTTTAATACATACCTATGAAAGAAGCAATAATAAATATTCACTAAAAGAAATTTTTACTTTTATAAAAGATTGTACTTACTATATATAGTCTATATATGCAAACTATGAGTTCAGAACATAGTTTTAGAATCATTAGTATAAAAGGATTAAGGTAAGATATTATTACTATTGTATAGCTCCTATAAATAGTATAATAAATTTCAAGAAAAATTAAAATATATGATAATTAATAATGGCTATTACTTAGGAGTATTTATATATTATATATTTTATTATATATTCAATATTATAAGTGAAAATTAGGCCAAAATTCCAAAAAAAGTTAGAAAATAATTTAATAATTATCAAGGATGGAACCAAAATGCCGTATTAGATATAAGAAAGCATGAGAAAAAGTTTGGGGATTTTAGAAAGTTAATAGATAAGGTTTTATGATTTTTGTTTAAAACAAAAATTTTTTTAACAAAATGAGTAGAATCTTGAAAAAATATAAAAAATGCCAAACATGAAAAATTAATTCTAGAAATATTACTATAAGAATATAGGGTATAGAGTACTTATAGGTAAAAGGAATCATTGAAACAACATGAATTGAAAGCTCCAAAATTATTAAAGCTAAAACAACCAAAACGGCCAAAACCACTATTAAGGGGTGGTCAACCTTGTTTAACCTCTTAGAAAGAACATGAAAAAGCTCCATAAATTTCCCTCCTAATTTTAGAGGCTTGGTTTGAGTAGTCTATGGAATTTTGAAATTAAGATAAGAGTAGTTATATTTTTCAGAAATTAATATTAAATTTTATGCGTATCTAAAAATTATGGAAAATTGGTCACATGTTTCACATTAAAATTTCACAATCCTTGGACAAGTGTACAAATTTTGGTAAATTTGTAGAGAAGTTACCTAATATTTTATTAAGTTTCTAGTAAGTGTAACTTCATGAAAAAAATTGCCACGTGTCCTTAACCTTAAGATATGTATCCAAATAAATTTTGAACATTTTTCACCATTTGTATAATTTTTGGTGAATTCTTAAAAAAGTTATCAACATATTTTAATAATTTTTAATATTTTTGAATTTTATAAATTTTTGTTTACTTCCGTTACAAGTTGTTGCATATTTTTATGACATGTCATTAGTTGCTTAACATTTGTAGAGTTGTTTTGATATTTCTTGCATATTTTATAGAGTACTTTTATCATACTTTAGCATTTTACCCAATTATTTTATTATTTAATTTCCACTTTTCAAATATATTTTTTACTTTTGTTTGAGAACATGCCATGATGATGTCTTATATGTAAGAGACATCGATCGTTATCATGTTTTTTTTTTTTTTACCCTTATTTATTATTTATTTATTTTACTTTACTTTATTACTAGTTTACTATTTACTATTCTATTTTTACTTTTTATTACCTACTTTTACTTCTAGGGGCAAAGTGGTCTTTTTCTCACTTTTTATCATCTTTACTCACTGGTAGATGCTTTATAATTAATGTCTTAACTTTTATTTTATAATAACTAATCAGTTTTGCTACTTGTTAATAATTTATACTTTATATAGCTTATAATATATAAATAGGGTTACAATATTCATTTTAACTTTCTTTACTAAGTAATTGTTTCCCTTAAGTTTCTTTCTTTTGTTAATCAAATTTTTATTATTGGTTTTAGTGCTTTCTATTATTGACAACTTTGTAGACTCTAATTCTATTGATGGATCCGGATTTTTAGTCAATTTTTATATTCTAGAGTTATTTAGGGCTATGGGGTTGACAATTGAATTCGTCTTAAATCCTTAAGAACTTAGGGTTTGGAATTTATATCCTTATGTTTGCTTAAACAAGTTAACGAGTCTTATAATAATTAAGCCAACAAATACTAAAATGCTTCTATTTTAACCACATAGTCAAAAAGTTTCTAACCAGTGTTATCATGGTTAGCCTTATAAAGCAACACATATCCTCTTTCACAATCCACATGAGTCTAGAATCACATAGGATATCACGCCTTTACTCCTTTTGTCATGCAACAGGATATGCTTTTTTATTTTTAATTTTCAATAAATCAACTAATTTAGTTTAGTTTGAACTGATTGTTTGGTTTGCTTTCCTAAATTAAACCACAAACCAACTATACATGATGAACCAAATTGCTAATCAGACCTTTTAGAAAAGATTGAATCTTTTATTTTGGTCTAGTTCAGTTTGGTTTGTGGTTTATTGGTTTTTTTTGCCTAATCATGTGAAACTTCATCACTAACTAAGCCACAACTTTGCTTGCACTTCAACAGTCTTTCTTACAAGTTACTTGAAAGTGGGATAAATTGAGATATATGTATGAAGGGTGCTCCTATTCAAAGTCTCATAGATATGCTTAGTCTGATAGCAAGATAATTAACTCAATTGTGAAACAAAAGGTTTACAATTGAGTAAAATACTATACTACGAAAATGTTTCTCTAGTGTCATTATTTGGTGGGGGGTTGCAACTCTTTAGGGTCACAAGAGCCTAAGCATTATGAAATAAGCACTTTTAATTGTTTTAACTAAGTGAAAATGAATAAACGAATGATTTAACGGAATCTCATAAACTTTGGCACAAAAGGTGGTTGTCATGTAATGGATGCATACATTAGGTGATAGCTTATAGTAATCTTGCTACCAAGCCTTATTTTGGTGCATGACAAGATGAGCATTGAGAATATGCTCAAGGAAAAGAAAAACCATATCAATGAAGACCTGAAGCTTTAGAGATATTTATTCAAATAAATTATAACTTTATCAGGATTAAGTATCTCTAAAGGGTTCCATTATTGCAATATGGTATTTTGATGAGCTGAACTAGATGCCAACATCAAATTTATCGTTAGTGAGGCTTCATTTAAACAAAGTCAATACTTCATTCGAATAAAGTACTTACTTTATTCGAATGAAGTTTTAGAACCCTTATCAGGATTTTTTTAATGTTTTACTCTAAAAAACCTAATCCTCTAAGCTCTTATAAACTTGACAATTCCAGAAAGTTGTACCTTAATTCCTATTTAGAAGAAGGAGTAGAGATTAATGTTCCTTAGAGGATTGTTAGCTGTCACAAATTGTTGCAATTAATTGTTTAAGATAATATTAGATTGGTAATATAGTAAAAAGGAGAAACTAAGGCAAGTCAAGGAAAAGTAAAGGGAAAGTAGAGAATAGAGGAAGTGAAGGGGGTTATTTTTCTTTTTATATTGGTTGATAAGATTGGAAAGTGGAAGGAAGTAAAATTATTACTCTAAATTATCCTTACTTATAGTGTATTTTGCCTTTAAACATACTCATGTAATCTTATAAAGTTTCCTCCTCACCTTACATTAGAGAGAGATATGGAAATATAAAGAAGAAAATTAATTCCTAACTTCACCCTTTTCTCATAATCAAACACATATTTTCCCTTCAATTCTTTCCCTCATTTTTGTCCATTTCTTCTTATCCAACACTCTCCGTGCTCTCATGGAATAAACTTTTTTTTTTTTTCCCCAAACATAACCAACTCTGGACCTTAATAAAAAATGTTCATGCAGAGTTAGGATGTGAGTATCGCTAAGCCAAGAGAAATGGTTCGTTTTGGCAAGTCATCTCTTGAGGCTATAGCATTGTTGCATTCTTTCTACTAGAGATTGTGCCTCCCAATCGATCTTTATGTGTCGGCATATATAAAACAAGTAGTATTCAATTTAAAAGATTTTAGAAGAGGGTATCGTAGCCCAATAGATTCCAGAGTTTGCCTCTGAAAAAAATCGCAATGAGACAGCTCTAGCTCCTCTACCAAATGGTGTTCTACATTCTGCAGTTGCTTTACTCAATCCTTCTTTTGAGCTATTAAGGCAATACACAAGCCGGGGTTCTATATGCTTTAGGATAATTACTAATTTAATCCGTAATCCATTGGTTAATAGAGTAGAATATTACATTCCCATAACATTTGAAAATATACAAATAATCCATAAATATAGTGAATGACTTCCTAAAACCATGGTTAAAAGTACCCTAATTGCATGGTTTTGAGACTTACAGTGATAGTTTGATTTGAAAAAATTGATGCACAATCTAAAAATAATTGAGAAATAAAGTTACACTGAAAATTTAGGATTCTATTCACATCTAAACTAAAGTTTTAGTGGATGTATTTTACAATTTATTCAAAGGGTTTAAACTCTATAAACTACTTGATAATATTATCATTATTTAGGAAATACTCGAGGTTGCCGTAATATAGGACTAGGGAGGAGTGATCCATGAAAGGGTCTCCGAGATTATTATTGCTTGCTTTCGAATTGATTCTCTAAAGATATTGACGAAATCGTTTACAATGAGCACAACCATTCTTTCAAGGTTTTGTATGATCAAAATAAGGGTGATACATCAATTGATGAGCACGACAATTCCACCAAGTATCGACCTTATAAAGAAAAAAGGACCTTCGAATGATAATTAAAAAAAAAAAAATTAACTTTTTATAAAATTCAGGAAGATGTTATAAATCGTCTGAAAAAGATTGTTGTTGTCAAATCAGTATTTAGCTATCAACCCTTATTATTTTCTTCACTTCAATTAACTAAACGGACTAAACTCATAGTAATTCCCTTCTAGTTGACCAAAGAATAAATAGTAGTTCCGGCCGCTTTTTAGCTGTCATGCTATGTTAGTTTTTGTGTGAAATAGTTAATCTCTCCTTTTCCTTAATAAACTAGTGCGTCAACTTAAAAAAAAAAAAAAAAAGGTTCCAATGAAATATGATATAGTTTGCACAAAATAAAAACTCGAGTTTGCATTGTGAGTTAACATTTGTTGAAACTCAAGGATATTGAGAAAGAGGCAATGGCAATTTACTTTTAGGAGTCAGAAAGAATAGTAATTAGATAAAATCTATAATATAAGATGTAACTATGCAATAAGTACCTATTACTAGCTAATTTTTACGCAATTTATATCGGAACCCTAACATTATTGGCTTGCCCCGCACCCACCTCCACCCCCCACCCCCTTTTTGTTTTTTGTTTTTTGTTTTTTTTTTTTTTCTTTCTCTCCCTTATCTAGAGAGGGACATATTGAAAATAATATAAGAAAAATAAAACAATGATGCAGTTGTTCCTCTGACACACTTTGCAGGGAATAATATAACATAACATAAGAGATCCATCTCCGATTTATGTCCTTTTTTATCTTTCCAAGATCCGAGTCCATGAAGCAGTTTCTATTATATCATATATTTGCAAGTACATTTGTCTTTTGGAAAATTCCCTAATCTTTATACTAGCTTGTCATCTCTCTAATTTTTCTCCCAAACTATTTTTATTGCTCACTTATCTTCAAATTACCCTTATTTTTTACCAATCATTTATATTTAATAAATTTATTTATTAAGAAAAGCAAAATCTAGTAGTAGAGAAGATTTAACAGTTGAAGCACATTTCACCAAAATCATGCCAAAAAAAAAAAAGAAAAGAAAAGAAAAGAAAAAGTATATTTTAATTCTTATGGAGTGAATCTTGTAAGATTGTATTGTCTTGTATAATTTATATTCACCAATAATACAATTAGAATTCTTAGGCTACGCAATAATCTATACACTTGAAAAATCATATCAATGTTTTGCATAACTTAATGAAAATTCATCACGAACTTTTTTTTAATGTAATAGTTATTTTTGTTGTTACTATTTATTTCTAATAATAACCCAATAGTTACTAGTATATAAATTTTATATAGATACTATATAAACTAGTTGGCGTGAACATTGTTCTTCCATAAAATTAGAACACGGGTTCAAAGTCTCCTCTTATCCATTCCCTAGTAAATTGAGTAGATGGAAGAAAAAATTTCACCATTTGTGTTAATAACAATCAATAAACAATTAATTAACAGATGATGACAATCTCAACTTTTGGACATGGCTAGCTAGGACATAAAAATGTCTGCAATAAAATGTATTAGTTGTTCTCTTGTACACGTGGTTATGAGCAAGTACCTGATCAAGATCTCACTCAGAAATTGTCCCATTCACAAAGTCAGATCTAGGGTACTTCCCTTTTTTGCTTGCTTCTGCTTCACATTCCTAAAACCATCTTCATCACGATCTTCCTTCAACCTACTAAGCTTCAAAATCGAAGACGATGGTGAGCACAACGAAAGGGACAATCTACTATCGACTTCATTATTATTAGAAATTTCCGGTGCAGTAGCCGGTTTATTCTCCACTCTTGGTTCAATTCGAAGGGATAAATTTAAATCCATTGCATCATCTGTCGAATCGACATCCTTTTCTTTCGAGGGATTTTTGCTTGGATCATCTCGAAATGATAATTTCAGGAAATTCGATGATTCCGGCATCGTCGAAAAGCTCGAAGTCCCGGTTTGATGTTGATTTTGGGAGAATATAGGGAAAGGATGGAAATCTTCTTGATGATGAATATTTCTTCTGGAGACTTGACCTTTGAATAAAGATGATGTGCCAATTAGAGAGTGATGATCATTGTTGTTGAAATACTTGAGATTATTGCTCCCAAATCGATTCTCGAACGATGAATATTGATGAAATTGCTCCATTCTTGCTCTTTCATGTTTGGTGCAATCAAAGTAAGGGTGGTACAAGTGATGATGAGAGTGACCTCGCCACGACGTATCAACATATGATCTTATAGGGAGAAGATAAAAAAAAAAAAAAAAATAGATATAATATAGTCAAATTAATTATAAAAATTTACATATCTTAAGCATGAATAAATTGCATAATCACTTGTGAATCTGTAAAATATACCTAGGATAAGGCCCTTGGTTCAAACTTTGTAACATAGGGAGCTGGCTAAGGTTGTAGATATTGCGATGATCGCTTCCTTCAGTGTATAGACCATGGTCCTTGAAAGCTTTAATTTGGAAGAAAAGCAAATCGAAATTTTAAAAAATAAATAAACAAAATTAGTTCTAATTAAATTAAAAGGGTTGTTGGGTAATTAAGGTAAGCGAAGAAACCCTAGCAAATAATTTCGGAGACTACTTATATGATCTTGATGAATAAAATTGAAGTTACCTTGATTTGGGTCATCGATCTTCTTGCTTCTGTACATCTACAGAAAGTAAAACAATAAAAAAATTCTCATAAAACATCGATTAGGTTAAATTAAATTATTTCATCAAAAAATTGCTTCGACAATGAAATTTTATGATTTTTTTTTCCCTCCTTTTTCGTAAGTTGGATATTATTATACCTGAAGATGACTTTTGACATGAGCGATGCTAAGACCCTTGATATTCATCAACTGGAGGACTAACTTTGGGGTTGCTCCTAAAAGATTAATACAAAATCGATTCAAAACAAGTCCAATTCCAGCATCAAATGACTACAATAAACTTAGGAACTCTGTCTAATTTTCATAAATTTTCATTCGGACCCAGATATATAACTCAAAAAAAAAAAAAAAAAAAAAAAGCCCTGACATGTATAGATGTTTTGTACTTACTATCATGTCCACCTAGTCTTTCAACAGCATGAACAAAGCAAAGATGAAGATCAGGAGTCCACCGCAACCTCGGCATCTTTGACCGGATATATTTCCGCACCGACCCGCATGGGGCAGATGCCGCCTTCTTTTCGGTCTCTTCTACCGTACTTGTGCTTGAGCTCCGCCCATTTCTTGGCTCACTCTTCGTGTCGGCTTCCTCTTCATCAATCTCATATTCTTCGGCCTGATCTTCTATTTCCTTAGAAGAACTCATAGTGGAGAGTCACTTCTTTTTTGTGATTTGATTTCCTCAAAACTAAACTAAATTTTGGTTTTTAGAAAAACAAAAGAAAAGGATTAGTTGGTGATGATGAAATTACAGAGGAAAAAAATTAGATGGGTTGAGAAATTGAACTGACTATGATCTATGTGTTTAAATAAGAGAGAAATGATTTGTCATGTGTCCTCATCACTTAGCTAGAAGGAGGAACAAGACATTCTTTACTTAGAATAGAGAAGAATATTGAGAGAATTTGCAGAAATAGCTAGGAGGAATATGTGACAAATGATGCCCTAGTCTTTGACATATGAAGAGAAATCTCTTTCCTCTCTCTCTCTCTCTCTCGCTCTCTCTCTCTCTCTCACTCTCATACACTCACGTAAATATTATTTTATATTATTTGGGGTGACTTGTGCTGCATGCATGATGTATGTCATACGTATATATATGAGTATATATGTTGTATGTATGGCTATGTAGGGTTCAATTAATGCACAATGTTGACATTTACTATGGGGTGAGTGGACGGGTGAAGATAAAGAAGACCTTCGATGTCATTTTGGTTGAGTCTGCAATGATAAAACAATAATACATGTCGCAACGCATGAAAAAGAAGTTAATATTCACATGTCACACGACGACCTGTGTGCACAGCCACAAAAATTAAAGATACACGATGTCCGTCAATAGGACCGTTTAATATATCATCATAATTATGAAAGTTAATATAATAAAATACTTAATTATTAAATTATGGATTGAATCAATTCCGTAAAAATTAAAAAAAAAAAGTTAGATAGAATCATAGGATTCCTCTTAATTTTAACATATTATTATTTTTTTGATTAAAAATAAAAATATCCCCATACACATGCAAGAGCAATTTTTCAAAATAATTCTTACGAGAGCCACTAATTTCCCAAATAAAACGAATAAGAAAAAAGTGATAGTAAAAACCCTCATGATTGATATAATAGGCTGGAATACAATAAGTTCGATTCTTCTCTCTTGTCCTTGTAAAACATATAATTGGTTAAAGAAATATATATATATATATATATATATATGTATGTATCTACTATCTACACACTATACGCATGCTAAATAAAAATATTTAAACTACTCAATATTAGATAGAAAATAATTATAGAAATGAATATATAATGATCATTTCATATTATTTACATCATAGGGGAAAGAAAGCACCACTACGTTTTATTAGTCCATCCATATTTAACTATATATATTATATGGTAAGAAATTAAATGGAGTGTTTGAACTTAATAATAGCAAAAATAATACTCATAGTTGACAGGTTTGATTTGAATTTTAAAAAGTATATTAGAATCTAGAGAGCCCTTAGAATTAAATGGTATTGGAAAATTGGAATTTAGGTTTTAGAATTTATAGAAAAAATGGTGGAGTGTAAAATGGGACAGTAGTGTAACGGGTTAAGAAAATTGTATTACTTTCTAAATTAATTTTTCAAGAATATTATAATTTTTTCAGACCTATATAAGACGTTAAAGTAGTACTTGGGAGGTTAATATAATAGATATAGTAATACATATCCAAATAAAATTCTTTATTGCTTCTTTTTGCAGTGATAACTGCTAAATTAAATTAGTCGATTTCACTATCACACATGAAGATGATTCAATACTCTGTAAGCAATTGTCATTATTAAGTAAAAACGTTATTAAAGGATTATAAAAAAAATTTAAACTTTTAAATTAATTAACGGTCTTATCAAATACTAATTAAGATGGCATTGACAAGGCATGAAATGCAATCAAAGTCAAGTTTCGAAATTCTTAGATTAGTTGGTCTGGTATTGAAATTCAATATAATTATCAACCTCAACATCCAAATTGCGAGTGATCTGTAAACACTACCTAAAACATAAATCAAAAGGCTCGGTAGTACGTGAAAGGGTACAATCAGTGACCTATTTATTTTAAGAATTTCGTCAGATTCTCTTTTTTTGGAGTTTGGGCAGGTCCAACAATTTGGACCTTTTTGTTCTTAGTGCATCAAAATAAAAAATCTCTCCTAATTTATTGAGTCAACGAAGTCTGTGTATGATCTAGTTTATCTCTTGCATAATTGCTTTAATTTTTGCGCTAGGTGAAAATTTTCAGTATAATAAACTTTATTTAAAAGTAGGTTGCGATCCGATTATTTACCATAAAGTATTATAGCTTATTTCATAAGTAAGTACTAGACTGGACAGAGTACTATTGTTGGTTCTTAGCAACCGAACCACATGTTTTTTACAATGAGTGACGAACTTTTTAATATTAACCTGTAAATTTCACTTGCATAACAGCACTTATTATGTGTGTCTGAAGAAATCAAAAGCATAGGATCTCATCTTACCGACTGCGGCTCTCTGTGTCTAGGGTTAGGTTTTGTCAGTTCGCACGATTTGTATGTAGAGAAAAAGAGAGGAAACTGACAGCCTGCGAATATGGTGAGAAAGAAAATGCATTCCCGTCGAGAATCACGGAATTGTCTTACTTGGGACTCGTTTCCAGTTTTACCTATTTACGTTGTTTTTTCCCTCAAATTCCATAGTTGACCCGACCCATGAAGGATCAAGAATAAACAGCCGCACTTCACCCCGGTTTATAAGCAACTATAAAATTTACCGCAAAGGGCTTCACTAGAGTAGTACGTTATGCAGTTTACCTAATGATAGATAAGAATAAATAAAATTTTAATAGATGTTATATATGTCAAATTCTTATTTAATCTTACATAATATTAGGCTTTATACATAGCATCTCACTTTTAATGAATCTTTTTATCAATGTTTAGACTTTTGTTTGGAATATTACGACGAATGAAATTTATCACGGACTAACTTATCGCTATATTAGTTAATATAATCCTTGGTATGGTAATGCAGGCATGGGACAAAAATAGGACATGACTCCCACTCTCTTAAATTAATGTGATTCTTCAGCTTGCACTAGTAATTAAGTATACAAGGAAATATGAGCTATGAAATTATACCCTTTTTTCTTCACCATGTATCCTAACCATCTCTCTAATTAAAATCTATATTCTAGAGAAACCGACATCGGGTCCCTTTAAATTTTAGGTACGAAAATATCAACGGATGTAAAATAAATATGTGAAATAATACAACAGGGCTGTGCGTGTGTTTTTTATTTTTATTTTTTTAATTTATTGATATACACTATTATGTGTATTGAAATCCCATGACTAGTTTATCGGAACCGATTTTCGGAGATTATATGAAAATCTTAAAATATTTGTACTATTAGTTACACTATAATGGTTTTTCATAGTTCTTTTACCGCTACTCCTTTCACGACGGTCTTCCACGTAAATATTATGCATCTCTTTCTATCATTTTATATCCATATCTGATCTTAATAATAGCCATAGCCATAGCCATAGATATGTTACATGAGAATAATTCGAGTATTAAATCATATGCCCGTGAAAAATGGCGGATGAGAGAGATCGCAATGGGACTGACATTAATTTATTCTTTGGGGTTTTCTTTTTCTCCGTGCTAAAATGCCCATTTTATGTCAATAGCTGTGGACCCTTGTCCCGTCCATTGCGGGTACCATATATTATCGGCAATTACGAAAACTCAAAGCAAGAAGGCATCTTATTGAGTTTGACCGATGTCTCTGTTCAATAAATTCTTATCTATTCATTTTTCACTTGTTACAGCTTAATTTTAGCCAGTAACAGACCACATAGGTGTTGAGTGTAATTTAGATTTAGATAAGGGAGGGGGGGGGGGTGTGGTTAGTTAGTTACTTGAGTGGTTAAGTGGTTGGTTAGTTAGTGTAACTGCATATAAAAGGAGATGTGAGTGAGTTGAAAAAGTGAAGAGTGTGTGTGTAATTCATTCTATGAACATCAAAGTGAATAAAATGACAAGCATAAGAGTGTGAAGAATTTCAAGAATTCATATTCTTCTGTTTCTTTTAGCATATTCATAATTCGTACGAGTAAGTTTTTGAGTGTGATAATACGTAAACTTAGTTTTTGAAAATGTATCGGTAAGTGTGATCCAATGATAAGATTGGAACTTCAAACATATATATATATATATGCACTATCCTATAAAAGTATAATTGTACAACAATATATGTTATGCTGCATGATTTTCAAGAAGTTCTGTCGAGGACATAATATTCTACTATTACGCCTAGCACTACCAATTGAACTTTAAACTTATTCCTAGGTCTACATAAGAATAAATGTCCGTTGACATTGTCAAACTATGGAAAAATGCAAAAACATATTTAAATTTTCGATGTAGTTTATTTTGCACTTGATCTTAATATGGTAATGGGGCATGGATCATTAATGAAAAGCCTTGACGCTATTATTTAACTCTTCATTATTGAATGTTTTGTGATAAATTTTAGTGACCCGCGTGTCAAAATCTAAGCCACTTGTAAGAGGAAGAGTCAAATATACATTATGAGTTTCCATTTTCCAAATTACTATTCATTAGATTATAACGGTGGGAGAGGGGGAAATCAAACTCAGTCGTTCCTTTTGAAATACTAGTGTTCATATTACTAAATTTCAATGTTCTTAATAAATATATTTTATTAGTTTAAATTTTTAAATAAGTTTGCTCGTGAGCATGAATTAGTACTGTACATTAATATAAAAATAAATGAAAATAAACATAATCAAAAGTTTAATTACCTTGAGGTACTCCCAGTTTAATCTTTTAATGAAACGATTGGCGAACTGTTATCCTAAATCTATAAGCTAATGTTTAATGTTGTTTCTAGTGTTTCAAAGATTCAAATATTCCATCATAAAGCTTATAAAAACCTGTCAATTCATCTTATTTTGCATCGTGCTTCTCTCTAAGTATGAAGAACGTGACGCACGCTATACATTTACATAATGGACTAAATCGCCAGTTTTATTAGATAAAAGTTTAGGTCCTAATTAAATCTTGGAGAAGTTTTCGGACTATTATTAGTCAAAAGTTTAAAATTAACTAGGCCTTTGGACCTTCTTTGGTAATTGGACAAGCCATATAAAAATATCTTGTTATTAACTAATTACTCAAGCAATAACGACCTTGCCGAATGTCATCAATTTTTCTTTCTTTTTTTTTTTTCCCGTAAATACCATTACAATAACTATCAAAAAGATGTATTGAATCAAGTTCATTCCATTAAAAAACCAATGTTTATACCATTTGACTATATAAGATGTGATAACAAATGTGATCGATTTGCTAATTGAACTTTTTTTCTAGAAGTATATATATAAATATATATATATATATATATATTGTACTTTTGAAGATCAAAAGACTAAATCAGAATATTGCATTGGATGTATAGTGGACAACATAAATAGAAAGTTCAGTTATATCATGTACTTATATTTCTTTCCTTGTAGATTATTTCAGTGTTGTGAAGGTGTAATTGCAATTATATCTCTTATAATATTGATTAATATGAATAGATCCCATAAACTTTGAGAACGTGACTTTGTAATTCTATAGCTTTTCAAAATATACAAATAATTGTCAAATGGTCATTATATTTTCGTAAATGTTGCTAAAAGAATATAGAATGAAGGTCTTAAAGTTTTACGATGGTTTAGAATGTATATGTTTATGTTCAAAAGTAATAGGAAGGTAAAATCCTATGTGATATTAATTTTGCTGAATTGTTGCTCCCCAAAGAAATTGGAAATAACTAAATGCACTATTTAAACTATTGACAAGTTAGGTGTAGATAAAATCGTAAAAATTTAAAAGATATAATTTCATCTTCCGATAACTTTTGAAAGTATACAAATAATACTGAAACTATTAATAGAATTCAAAATTTTCATGAAAAAGACCATAAGTAAGAAGAATTTAGGATGTACATAAACATTATGTAGGATAGTTATAAAGAGATGAAGTCACACTTTTTTTTCCATAAGTACAATAGTAAGAGGGAATTAGACTATAAACTTTAATAATAAAATCATATTTTAAGAGTTTAGAAAGTCTATCTATTTGCATACAATATTTGGTAGAGTTGGGAAAAAAACCGCGAATCACAAATAGAACTGTGAATCAAACCAAACTAAAAAATATGTCAAATCATTCGGTTCGCAATTCAATTCGGTTATATATAAACAGTACGCGATTGTTTTGTAATTTTAAATCAAACTGAACCATCTAGTTAAACAAAAATCCATGCAATTGTTTTGTAATTTATTTTTTTAGTCAATCTTCATGAATTACATCAAATTTTTCACATCGTATTCTTCTTTGTCATACTTTTAGATCAATTATTAAGATTAAATTAAATGAATTTCTTTTAAAACTTCACATTTAGAAATTTTCCGTTTCTAAATTGTCTTTTTCTTGTATGTTTTCAAATCAAGAGTTTGATATTGGTGTTTTGAAGGTATCTCTAATTTCTTTTTCAATTTTTAATGTGTCTCTTTTGTCATTTTCATATAACTTTTCAACGGATAGTTCAACTTCTCACTTCTTATTGTTGTTCATTAGAATAGTCTCTTATTCTCATCCAATCAAATTAGTTTTGTTAAAATCTTATGCAACTTTTTGTTAAGTATCATTATATTTGATAGATATATAAGAAATTAACTGAAAATATATAAAAGTTTAATGGAAAGAAAAATATGTTACTAAAGATAAAAATGTTTAATGAAAATTTAATATAAACGATTCAAATAATGAATCAAAACATACCAAACCAATTTTAATTATATTTAAATAATTTACGAACCGAACTATAAGATTAAGTTTAATAAAATGAAAACAAAAAAGAAAATCGAACCATTAATATAAGATTTGCTCGTTAAAGAGTACCAAACTATGCTGCTGCTGCCTTTAGTATTCGGACGATGTATCTGAAAATTTCCTGAAAGCGTTTTTATGCAATTTACGAGTATGAACCTTTGTGCACTTGAGTAAATGAAAAGACAGCCGTCCGTGTAAACTTTTGAGGTGTCGAAATGGGGGGCTAACAATGCCATTTATTTTTGCATGAATTGAAAAAGAAAAGTCCACAAAAACCATATATAAATTCCTTCTCCGTGTGTGCAAGCTTCACTACCTTAATTTCACGGGTTACCACAGCGCACACACACACACACCACAACGGTTTACAGGTGAAATCTGAAAAGAGAAAACTTTGCACCACGGGCTTCTTGAGACCAATTAATCTCCATCCTCCTTTTCCCCACACCACATAATCTCGTGATTAATTTGACAATAACCTAAGCAAAATATCCAAAATAGCAAGCCCTTGCTATTGTTTTGTTTCTATTCTGATTCTTTTATTAATTTATGTATAAACTATAGATATATATATATATTTCCAAAATTTAAATCCAAGACCTCATATAATCGTCACATTCAATATATTAACCGTGGTCAAGCCACTATCCATATCTCCTATAAATATCATTTTTCTACGGAAAATAAAATAGGTTCGGTTTCTCTATTCACCCCGTATAAAATATAGAGTTTGGGAAAAAAAATGTCCATTATTTCCGTGGGAATTAAATTGACCGTCATGAAGAAAAAGAGCAAACCGCTTTATCAGGTGCCAGATATGACCATATTAACAAAATCCTTAGGGTAAAATTTTTTTTTTTTTTATAAAAAAGGGTAATTTCTTGATATATATCGCATCAAGAAATTTATCCATGATATTCATCACGAGATGCAATTTGTTTTGAATTAGTAATCACATTTGAATAACGTATTTATGCTATTTATTTACCCAAATAATTAAATACATTGCTAGTCGCATTCGGTTATAAAGTATTGTGCACATTATTAATACTAAAGCAGAAGTATATAATAATATTGACATTGTGTATTCATGTCTGAAATACTAGGGGAGATGTAATTTGGCATGAGCTTATTTATTGGATGGCTGTTATTGCATCTAAAATATTGGATGATTTCCACATTCGGTAAACTGTAGATACACCCCTTTTATATCTATCCCATATATGTTTAGCCTCCCATTTGAAAAATAAAATTATTTTTCTTTGGTAGAAATAACAAAAATAAAAACAAAAAGAAATAGAAAATAACATTATTTATGTGTAGTAAGATATTGAAAACTAAGACATGAAAAGTGGCAGTGGTCTCTTTTTATTATTTCATGTGATATTTCTGTACTTTAGTAAATTTTTTTTGTTACACAAGGGTAAAACTAGTAAAGCGAAAGTTTGAAAGCATACTTTTAAAAATTTAGAATTTAAATGGGTAGTTTAAGCCCAAATGAAACAAATATAAAGAAATAGAAATTGTGAGCACGCCCTCACAAACTATATGTACCATATAATTAAGTTGAGAAGGTTTTTATATTAAAAGCCAAAACGATCGTTTTTATTGAACTAACATGTAGCTAGGTTTAAAACAAAAAAAATTTAATAGTAGTGTCGAAATTTATTTCATAAGTTACTGTTTTTTATTGACTCCTGATCATACTCTGCTGTTAATTAATCCTATAGTAAGCCGATCTTCTCGTTAATGCATATTTTATCATTCTCCATTTGTCTGCTATCAAGCACTTTGACCAGTCTGATCTATGATCCTTCTTGTTGTTACAGGTACCTAAAAACGAAGATCTAGGTCATATTAATATAAGCAGAATAATATCTATCTTTTCAATGGGTCAAGTTATAAATTAATGATTAAACTTATCTAATTTTTTTTTTAATATCTTGTGACATTATATATTATGATATCATTTTTTTTTATATAATTTCTACTATTCACTACACTTAACCGCATCTTAAAATGTTTGGCCAGGAAAAAAAAAAAAAAAAAAAAGAAAATATATCTTCAAAATGGAATCAACAGCCGATCCAAATTTTCCTAAATGTAGAGAAGCTCTCGCTAGAAAATGTCTGGTAAAATAAGGAACCATATATACATTAAAATAACAAAGTCAGGCGGTTTAACAGCAGCCTAAGTACTCCAGATTAACGGATCTCGACTTTGCGGTCTTAAAGAGTTCTTGTCTCCTTGAAATTACAAAAAATAGCTCTGATCTTGTCTTGGTAAAATTCACAGTGAAGAACAATAGTGTGTATCTTTTCAACAAGATTTTGTAATTTTACAAAAAAAAAAATTGAAGATAGTGATCCAGATTTTCGTAGTTTCAATGGCTTTCAAACCTAGAGTTTTTGTGTATAAAAATGTCCACACACACAAGCAACGACAGCAGGACGCTTACCTTCATAATATTGTCTATTGATGGAAGCCGATGAATTTATATTACGTTAAACCTTCACAAAAACATTGAAGTAATTTAAGACGAGTAATATCTATGTCTTTTCAATAATTGCATAATTATGTAAGGATGTAACTACAATGAAACGAAATTTTTGTCGTTTGTGATTTTTTAAGGATAGTACTCGTTTAAAAGGTTGCACATACTAATGACTCCTTAGATTATACCAGCAAGTCATGATGAAAGACGATCATAGGAGAATACCATTAGTACTGGTGGTTAGCATATACTAATAAAAAATATTAATGAAAAATGAGGAAATGATTCTCATCTTTTAAAAATAAAGATCATTGTTATAAATAAATTCTACCACTAATCATCAGTTATGGCTTATACCTCTCACTGTTAGTTACTTTTGAACATAACCAATGGCCATAAACTCTTGAGATTGTTACTACAGGTTGTAATCAAAATTGTAAAACATGTACGTGTAATATTAGAACACTATAAGATAATTAATAGAAAACTTACTTAATTGTGTAGATATGGTTTGTAGTAGATGGAACTTTAAATCTAAACTATAAAAGCTAGTCTTTCTCTCTGCTCTTCCTTTGCTTTGGTAGCTCTCAATGGATAGATTCACTAGATAATGGTGATGAGGGGACTTAACCATATATTTATAAAAAAAAAAACCCTAATAAAACACCTTATCAAAATTCTTCCTAGACTAGGTCTACACAGTTGCCTTACTACAATGACCCACGAGATATACATAACTTATATTACATGATCACATTTATTTTGAACTTATCATGCACATTTTTATATTGAGACTAAATAATCAACCAGTTTTATTAAATCAAAAAATTCTCCACTTAATATTAGCCTACAATAAGAAAATTCCAATATTCTCCCACTTAGGCAATATTAAATAGTTTGTCTTAGTTTTGAAAAACATATTTTTAAAATGACTCTAAGTTGATAAACTATTCTTAATGTGGCCACAATTTAGAAAGAACAAAGAAAAAAATCATTTAGTCCTAGAATCATCATCTCTACGATCTCATTCAATGTAACCATCTAATACCGAATCACAGCAATCTTTACGTCATTTATCAACACAAGACCAATCTATGGTTACAAATATTAGTACCCATACCAACAATAATGGATCCCAATGTAGCTACGTTGTAAGAAAATAATACTTTTTCATGATCGATATGTTATTTTCATTATCAATCCTTTATCGATTTCTTCCAAACCTTATGAGAAATCTATATGGCATTAAGATGCCCATATGTCCCATACTTATCCATAAGATCAACTTGTGGTAACGTCTAATGTTATCAAGACATACACATGACATAAATGTCATAATTGTACATATATTGCTGTAAACATAATGTAACAATACAAATCAAATGTAGATAAATTAAGATCATCAATATTATATAATAAACATCTTCAAAAGAAAATATCTCAAAATAACAATTATAAGAAAAATATAAATGAGAGTTCAAAGGTATTGTAGACTCTTACTAAAACAATACATCAAAAGACTCTACAATACCAATGTTTTTAACATGTACACTAAATACAATAGGTCTTAACCCCTTAGTTAAAGGATCAATAAGCATATCATCAATGTCAATATGCTTAACAACAATATTGCCATTTTTCACCATATCCCTAACCGTAAGATACTTAATCTCCATGTGCTTAGACCTACTACTAGTCTTGTTGTTCTTAGTAAACAACACAGTAAACCTATTATCACAATAGATCTTTAGTGATTTGGAGATAAAATCTATAATGCGAAGACCTGAAATAAGGTTCTTAAGCCATATGCCCTATGAAGTAGCTCCATAACAAGCAATAAATTCAACTTACATTGTCAAGAAAGCCAAAAGTGTTTGCTTGACACTTTTCCAAGATACAACTCCTCCAACTAACACATATATGTACCTTGAAATAGACTTCAAACTATCTTGACAACAAACAAAATTAGAATCTGTATACCCAACAATCTTAAGATGATCCACTTTCTTGTACATTAACACGTGACTCTTAGTCTTCTGCAAATACCTCATCACTTTCTTAGCAGCAACCCAATGATCCATCCCAGGATTTGACAAGTATCTACTATGAACACCAACTACAAAAGCAATGTCTAGGCTAGTGTACACCAATACATATATGAGATTGTCAACTGTACTAGAATAAGGTATTGCCTTCATAGATTTTCTATACAAGTCATTCTTAAGGCACTAACTGAGATTAAATTTGTCATCTTTAGCAATAGGTGCATCCCTATCTTTGCAACTCTATATATTGAACCTACTAAGCACATGCTCAATATAAGCCTTTTGAGAAAGCCCCAAGAGGTTTCGAGATCTATCCTTGTAAATCTCAATTCCAAGAACAAAAGATGCATCCCTAAGATCCTTTATATCAAAAGTCTTGGATAACAGTTGTTTAGTTTCATTAACGATCCGATATCATTACATGCTAACAAAATATCATCAACATAAAATACTAGAGATATATACTTGCTCCAATTGATCTTGCGGTATATACGCTGATAAACTTTGTTCTCTTCACAACCCAAAGAAGTGATCACCTTATCAAATTTCAAGTATTATTTCCTAGATGCTTGCTTAAGGTCATAAATAAATTTCTTAAGTCAACACACTAAGTGTTCTTTTCCCATTTCTTGAAAACCTTCAAGTTGCACCTTATAAACCTTTTTTTTTCAAGATCACCATTCAAGAAAGCCATTTTCATATCCATCTAATAAAGCTCTAAGTCAAAGTATGCTACTAAAGCCATAATGATTCTAAAGGAATCCTTAGAAGAAAATAGTGAGAAAGTTTCATTAAAATCAATACTCTCCCCTTGACCTTGAGGGTCCTCTATACGAATAGGAATAGGATTTGTGAGTTCTGTATTCTACTCCTCATGATTCACTCTATCAACAACTATGGGAACAGGATTATTTTGCAGGTTAAGCAAAGGCATAGAAAACTGTCTGCTAAGCTTTGCTGAGTCATCAACTAAATCACTAACAACCTCATTAGTAATATCTAATTCAAGGAACTTAGCAACCTGTGATTCTACAATTTTGGTTCTACATGTAAGGCAAAAGAACCTATATCCCTTGGAACGAGCTAAATACCCCATAAAGTAGTAATGAGTAATCTTAGGTTCAATTTTTCTCTTTAAAGGGTTATAAATTCTAGCCTCAGTAAGACATCCCTAAACTCAAAAGTGGCTCATACTTAGTTTCCAACAGGCCCATAATCAAAAGGTATCTTGGGAACTAACTTACTAGGTACTTTATTAAGGATATATAAGACAATTTTAATGGCTTCACCCCAAAGAGACTTAAGGAATTTAATCCTACTCATCATGCTCTTCATCATATCCTTAAGGGTATGATTCCACCTTTCGAAAACACAATCTTGTTTAAAACTACTAGGCATAATGTATTGTGCAAAAATTTCACACTCCTACAAATATTTGGCAAATGGCCTTATATGCTACCTAATTACACCATGTTTGCCATAATACTCACCTCATATGTCACACGTGACAATTTTTATGATTTTCCCTAATTGTTTTTCTACTTTAGTTTTAAAGACTTTAAACTTTTCAAGAGCATCATATTATTCTTTAATTAAGTAGAGATAACCAAAACATGAAAAGTCATCAATGAATGCAATAAAATAGGTTTCACCAAACAAGGTATATGTAAGAGGTCTACTAATATCTGTATGTACAATCTCTAAAAGTTTAGAACTACAAGTTACCCCTTTACTTTTAGTTTTAATCATTTTACATCTAATGAAATCTACACAAGTGTTCAAGCCTTCAAAATCAAGAGTAGGTAAAATTCCATCTTTTATAAATTTATTAACTCTCTCATTAAAGATGTGACCCAATCTTTTATGCCCTAACAAGAAAGATTTTTCTTTAATATGACATCTTCTAGAAACATTATTCTCACTATTCATGTATATTTCCTCATTATTAAGAGCCAAAGACAAACTATATAAATTATCAAGAAGCTTAAAAGTACTAATCAATTAAGAGTTTGAAAATAAGTTGACCCTTTTATTACCTATCACAAAATTGTAACCAATCTTATCCAAAATAAAAATTGAAATCAAATTTCAACTAAAAGATGGTACATAGAAAACATTTTCCAAAATAAGTTCAAATCCTAACTCTAAAAGCAACCTAACAAAACCTATGAGGTCAACTTCTACTTCAACATCATTTCTTACTTTAAGCTTAAACTCCCTCTCATTTGGATTCAAATAGGAATCAACCTGCGACTATCTCCTAACCAAGGTCAATCAACTTTTGCTAAGGTTAAGCTAATAACAAAAGATCGAGGGGAATAAAAGGAGACATTTGGCATCAAGTTTATCGTCTACCGAGAAGATGAGAGATTAAACAATTGAGGACTCGAGACCAAAAAACTATTCGGTAAGACATTGAGAGATTAGTGTCAACTAATTCTAAAACTCAGCAATTATGTGTCGACCTTTCTAGTGTCTTGGCTAAGCACTGCGAGACTTCAAAGACTCCTCCTCAGACCTAGACATCCAACTGCTACCCCCATTCAACTCAAATCTGCTCCTTCCAAGACAAGCTGAGTGATTACATACCAACTTCTTCTATTAAACACATAGTTTTGTATTCTTATACATGTTTTCTTTATTTTATTTATAGGCTCATTCTTTAGGGTTTAAGGCCTTTTACATTATTTACAGTTTTACCATTAGAGTTTAAGACTTACTATAAATAGCAACAGTTGTAATTAGCAAACATCATGATACATTATTAGACATAAGAATATTTCTCTTTAAAGCAAACGTTATACTTAAGCTCTTAGAGCTTGCATTGCCAAATTATTAAGTGCTGAGTAACTCCTTAATCTTTCTTGTATTCTTATCAATCTTAACCTTAAGATTGTGGTGAACCCTCATTTGAGCCTATTAGTGAGTTACATCTAACCCTTATTTGAATCCTTAATGACATTTAGTATTTGTGAGTTGAACCCATCAAGCTTAAACCCCTTATTGTGTTTGTGTCTTAGTGCGTAATATCCATACATATTCACTGTCAAACCTACCCATTTTACCTCCTACTCATCATACCCACTTCAACCTCGATTGCCTTCATTCTTGGTTCGAGACCCGCTGCTGTATCATCTTGGTATCAGAGCTTTGGGGAGATACGCATACAGTGTTCTTCAAAGATTGCTTCGTCATTTAAACATCTGTTAGTTGTCATTCTTTAGTGTAAAGTATTGTTTATGTTTTTTAGTAATCGTATTTGTTAGTCGTAGGAAGCTACAAAAACCAAGTAGCAGTTGTTTTTGGGTTACTACAGTTATTTTTTGCTATAAATCATGTTTATTCAATTTCAACTGGAAATTACTGTACGGTCAAGAAAGTTTAAAGATAATGTCCACAACAGTGGTGATAGCCTTCGTAGAAGATTAAGGAGACACATTGAAAACTTTGAATATCAAATTCAGAATCTCACCGATTCCATCTAGGAGCTTACTAGGTTAGTTAGATGTCGCAAACGTAATGGCTAAGGTGAAAGAAGGGAACAAACACCCACCAGTAGAAGTGGTTCCAATGAACTAGATAATGATAAGCAACAGCCAAGAAGAAGAAATAAAAGAAGTGTTGACTCCAAAGCAAATCAAGGAGCCCGAAGAAGAGAGCCAATGCCAGGAATGGATACGGCCTAGTAGAGTTCCAACAAAAGTGGCCAATCTGAGGTGAACCGACAAACTCATAATGCAAGGGATGAACTTCGAGCACCTAGTTAAGGAGTTGATAATATCAAACTAAGCCACTGACTTTCAGTGGTAGCTGCTGACCTGAAGAGTTCCTTAACTGGGTTTCCTAAGTCAAGAAGTTGAAGTTGTTTGAGTACTATGAGTGTAATGACCGAACAAAGATTAAGTTGGCTTCGTTAACCTTTATTGAATATGTAAGTCTTTAATAGGATAAGTTGGTTGCCAAACGAGATGCTGAAGGAGAAAAGCTAGTTAAGACTTGGAGGCTTATGAAATGGCTAATGAATCAGCACTTTATCTTGACTTACTTCAAGCAAGAGATGCTCCATGCTTTCCAGCACCTTAGACAAGGTCAAAACACTATCAAGGAGTACTTGCAAGAGTTCAAAACTAATAGGAATCGGGTTACTTGGCCATTGACCACAGTCGAGCCCAAGGATTAAAGGGACTAACAAGACGAATCCTCTTACTCCAGCTAACTCTTACCGAAGCCGAGTATCTCCTTGCTGACCCGTCCTACCTACCAAGCCATATGACTGTCTATTTCTAACAAATAGTGTGCCAAGAATCGAAAGGCCGAGACAATAGTTGATCCTCATTCTCACATGTATAGCCAATCACTTACTCGGCATCTCCTTTACCAGGATGACGAGAGATAGACTTTGGACTAACTAAGCCACACCCTCTCGGACAAGTTAGTAGACCATACCTTTTGTCCGCATCTTCCAACGACCTCGCCAATATATCGTCACCACGTATATAGAACCACGTGTAGAATCTTCTACACTAATCATTACTCTTCTTAAATATTCATTTTTACCCTTATACATTACTTCTCTAGGGTAATAACCCTTTTGGTCTTTTCCTTTTAGGCATGTTACCCTAAATTCTCAAGTATAAATACCTCTGTACTTATAGTTGTAATAGGCAAATTACCATTAATATACTGGATATTCTTCCTTTGTGTAAACATTGAGCTTGTTTACTCTCATCTCACTCTTATCCTATCTCTTAAGTAAAGTTAGGTAACGAGTAACCTCACCAGACCAACTCGTGCATCATATCGAGTTGTGCCACAAGTTCTCAGAAGTTCCCTTACTATGTTACATCCATTGGAGTGGTTCATAGGTTTTGCTTACTTTTTCATTTTTCATTTGCTCTTTCTCACCAGTCCCTATCAACTCTTTCGAGCATTCTACAAGCTTGGACCCATTCAGTAACTAGCCTTATCTATTCTTGGCCATGATTCGCATCATCTTGGTCTTAGAGCTAGGTTTTATGCGATCTGTAGTTTGTTTTTTGAAGTTCTGTTATACTCTGTTTTGCGTTTGTGAAACAGAGTAAGTTGTTGTATTCATCTTAGCTACTATAATTGCTGACTGTTTATTTTTTGGTTTAGAAAAATGACTAACCCAAGTGTAAACATTGGTGCTAAAGATGACAACAGTGAAGTTGTCTACCATAGATGACGGTCTCAAGGAACCCTAAGAAGCACTAATGAAAGACTTGATGAGGTAGCTAACCTTTTGGTAAATTTGACTAGAGCTGTTCATGTATTGGCTTGCTGACCTACTGAGGCCATGCAAAATACCTCACAAACTGCTTAACTTGTTAGAGGTCAAAATCCAGCTCGACAAGTTCGAGGTAGAGGAGAAGATGGACGAGTAAGGCAAAGGATAGACCTAAGGGAACTGGATGAAGAGGATGAAGAAGAGTATTTTGAAGAAGAGCGAGCTAGAGTCCCTAGAGCATCTGACCATGTAAAACTTCGGATTCCAAGTTTCAATGGATCTGGGAATGCTAATGAATATTTAGAATAAAAAGAAAAGGTGGAGCGAGTTTTTTGCTACTATCAGTATGAGGATTATGAGAAAGTGAGAACTATTGTTGTTGAGTTTTTCGAATATGCTGCCATGTGGTAAAAGAATTTCCAGGCTATTAGGAGGTAAGAAGGATACTGAGAGATTAATACGTGGCCTTAGATGAAGAGAATATTGAGGAACAGGGTTGTGCTTGATAGTTATCTATAGGACACTTTCACTCAGCTACAGAAGCTGAGATAAGGAGGCCAAACAATTGACAAGTATGTTTAGGAATTCCAGATGCTCGTGATCCGATGTGAAGTAGAGGAACCACTAGCGTAAACAATCTCTAGGTTCCTTATGAGGTTGCGTAGTGACATTTGAGACATTGTAAAGCTCCAATGATTCACCATAATGAATGAAGCCATTAGAATATCCTAATGAGTAGAGAGACAGAGAAGAAGCCAAGTACCGCCTATATTGCCGACTAGCCGACTAGGGTAGGGACGCCTTCAAGCTTAGTCGAATGTTGAGTAGTTCTGAAAGATAGATGTCCAAGCTGAGCAGAAAGGCTGACCCAATGGAGATGTACCAACCCAAACTTATGAGAAAGGGTAAGACTCTAGTAAGAAGACAAGCCAGATCAAGTACTTCAAATGCCAAAGGTTCGAACATATGGCTGCTCAATACCCAAACCAACAAAGAATGGTAATCAATGAAGATATCCCGAAGCTAAAGGTAAACAGCACTGACCAGGAACCTGAGGAGAAGGAGAACCATGCTAAGAAAGAAAATGCTAAGAAACAACTGATTAAAGAAGATGTGCTCACCAAAGACTTAAACCAACTGGCCTTAGTTATCTGATGCACAATTAACATCAAACTTTCGCGAGTGGAGGAGTAGAGAGAGAATTTGTTTCATACCACCTATAGAGTGAATAATCAGGTGAGTGCACTAATCATTGATAATGGAAGTTGTACTAATGTAACATCAACCGATCTAGTCACAAGGTTGAAATTTCCAACTATTGCACACCTGAAGCCGTATAAACTACATTGGCTAAGTGAGAAGAGAGCACTATATGTCACTTAGCAAGTACTACTGCTAATTACCATTGGACATTAATTCGACGAGATTCTATGTAACGTATTGCCCATGTGTGCTTCATACATACTGCTTGGCCGACAATGACTATTTAATAGGAAGGTTATCCATAACGAGTACAAGAATACATATATGTTTGAGACGGATGGCCAAAAGATTACATTAAACCCGATGCTGCTGATAGAAGTTAACAAACTACTAATTAAAATTGTTCACGGATTGAAAAAGGCTCCAGTGATGAGTAAAGCCAAACTCCAAGAAGCCATCAACATTGATGAGTTGACCTTAATGTTGGTCAGGCGCCTGGAAGAGATGAGGGTTCAGGGTGAACTACCCTAGGAAGTAAGAGCACTACTAGATAAACATGCCAATTTATTCCTAAAAAAGTTACTCAAAGGGTTGCCCCCACTGTAAGGCATAGAAGACTACATTGACTTAATGCCTGGCACCACCCTACTGAATAAGCCTACTTGCCAAATGAATCTCGAATAAGCTTCTGAACTTCAACGAAAAGTTAATGAACTACTAGAGAAAGGTTGTGTTAAGGAAATTCTCATCCATTGTTGGAAGATATGCTGGATAAATTAGGTAGAGTCAAGATTTTCAACAAAATTAATCTTATGTCTGGCTACCATCAAATTTGCATGAAGCCAAAAGACGAATAGAAAACGGTGTTCAAGACTCGACATGGATTATATGAATGAATGGTCATGCCTTTTTGCTTGTCAAATGCCCAAAGCACCTTCATGAGACTAACGAATCATGTGTTAAGACATCTGATCGGGAAGTGTATCGTGGTGTACTTTGACGATATCTTAGTCTACAGTACCAACATGCCGAGTCACTATGAACATCTTCAAGCCGTTCTGGAAATCCTCCATACCAAGAGATTATTCGGCAATCTCAAGAAATGTTGCTTTTTCTAGGAGGAAGTGATATTCTTGGGTTATGTAGTTAGTGGAGAAGGCTTACGAGTGGATGACGAAAAGATCCAAGCTATTGCCAAGTGATCGACTCCCACTAACTTTACCGATGTGAGAAGTTTCCATGGAATGGCTCAATTCTATAGAATATTCATCAAGAATTTCAGCACCCTCATTGTATTACTTACTAAGCTAACGAAGAAAAACACCAACTTTCGATGGGGAGAAAAGGAGGAGAGGAGCTTTGCCGAGATAATAGAAAGATTGACCTCCGCCTTGATGTTAGTTATACTTACCTTCAAGAAAATATTTAAGCTAGAATATGACGCATTAAGTATTGGAATAGTTACTATCCTAATGTAGTAAAGCCGACCAATTGCCTTCCATTGTGAGAAGCTTAGAGAACCTTAGTTAAATTACTCTGTATATAACAAAGAACTATTAGCATTGATCTAAGCATTGCAAGTATGGCAGTATTATCTATTGCCAAGAGAGTTTGTCATCTACACCAACCATCAGTCTTTAAAGTATCTTCGAAGCTAGAAGAAGTTGTCTAAGCGGCAAGTGAGATGGATTGAATTCCTTGAAGGATTCAATTTTGTAATAAAATATAAACAAGGAAAGAGTAATGTAGTTGCTAATGATCTTTCAAATAGACATGCACTTCTGAATGAATTGCAGACTAAATTGTTTGGGTTTACAAATATCAAGGAACAGTATTCTAAGGATTCATACTTTGGACCCATAGTTGCATAATGTAACGATGGAAAAACAATGGACGACTATCATGTGGAAAACGGCTACTAGTTTTGAGGAAAAAAATTATGTGCAATGACTTGTTCACTACGGGAGCTACCGATCAAGAAAGCCCATAGTGGAGGACTATCTGGATATTTCGGGGGAAAAAAGACGTATGCATTACTGAGTAGTCGATTATTTTAGCCAAAAATTAGACGAGATGTGCACCGAATTGTTGAAAGCTATGCTGTACGCAAAAGGGCTAAGTGCCAAGCCGAAAAGGGGAAAGGAATGCCTTTGCCTGTTCTGATGAAACTGTGAACTGAGTTAAGCAAGGACTTTTGTCACGAGCTGAGGATGGTCTAGTCGTCGTATACTATATGAAGAACTCCTGATTAGTTACCCTTCCAATCATGAACTTTTCACACAATATATAAGGCTCTACAACTACTAACTTCCCAAGAGCATACAAATCAACAGGATATCATCACATAAACATATTTATATAAAATTCAAACTATAAAGATTACATTAAACCGTAATCTAGTATATCTATATCTACAATACTATCAAAATGAAAAGTATACATATAAAATTCTACACATTTAAGTCCTCTAAACGATCTATATAGCCCACCCATGCCCAAGTTCCAATGCTAACCTCTGGCATCCTACGGCTAACGTCAACAAAAAGGTTGCCTTGCATCAAAAGCCTAAGAGGATGTAAGCTAACGCTTAGTGAGTAAAACCCTCAGTCACACCAACAAGCAAATTATACATACATTATATTTAAGCATATGAATAAATGAACAAACAGCATGCCAAACAATACGTACAGTTAACTAGTGTCACGCCTCGAAACAGCAGAGTCGTAACAGCCTCACTGTGTAAACCATTCTAAAATAGAAGTTGGCCTTACAACCACTATCTTAGACCTGACCTACACAAGGCGTCCATGACTAACCCGCTTTGAAGTAAACAATTGTAATTTAAATAAATCATTTACCTAAGAAAGTGAGAAAATATATATATACACTATAATTCTATTATTACATTATTCAAAAAATGAAAAAAATATAAAATAAAAACTTAGACCTTAAGAATATATGTTTGTTCTTCAAATATTTTTCTTCATTCCCCAGGATCCAGCAGTTGCTAACTTCAGAATAGTTGTATGCCGCTTCTTAGCCGACACCTACACGACGTCTATAAAGATGTGAGTAACCACAGCTCAGTAAGTTAGGATGGAGGACTTAAAACTATACCATAAATACAATAAGGTTATCAATCAACTTATTAGGTGTAATGCATGCTCAAGCAAATGCCATCGCACGACGTTGTCCGGCTCGTCATGAGATTAGAGAAGTTTCGCCCACTCTAATCCGGGTTGAGGAGTTACCATTAATGCAACAGCTTACGACCAAACCCAAGCTTGTGCAATGAAGACCTCGCTCCTCCCGCAACTACCTTCGAACCATTGACTTCACCCTCGCCGCGACCTCCTCTCCTATCACTTAGTTCGACTAAGGATGAAGAAGGGATCATTATGCAATCCTACGCTATCTCTTTCGAAGGGGTCGATATTTGGCCGGAGAGCCCTAAGTTCCCTTAATGGGTTGCCATGTAGGTCTGATCATGATTATAGGTTATATATTTGATTAGGTCCAGTTTAAGGTGATCAATCATTTCATATAAACCATATAATACAAGCCAGAACAACAGACAGAATCATAGCATCATTCGTAATCAAGCACATGCACACTATAGACTATCTAACAAGCACAACCAAGCATAATCTCAAGCCGCTAAAATACGGCATCGTATTAATCCCAATTTACCTAGACTCCTCGCTCACTCATTCGAGGTCCAACTCGCTTAGGCCATGCCGATTATCCTTATAACACAAACGTGATTTCAGTATTGCATATAACTATTATATGTTTTTTTTATCCTATAATGCTTATTGTTATGATTTGTTTAGGGTTTAATATACCTAAGTATCTAAATCTTAAGTCTTTTACAATTATTTTAGGTTTGGGGTTAAGTTCGGATTCGGTTTCCGCATCGATTTCTACATTAGGTTCTAGTTCGATTTCTACATTAGGTTCTAATTCGATTTCTAAATATTGTTTTATACTCGGACCCTAGAAATTCGTTCCTACTCATAATGTAAAATTAATCACATTACTTCCCGATCTCCTAAATACCATCATTACCTCTAATTAGTATTTTATTCCACCCAGTACACTTAAATCCTTATTAATGTACTGAATTTACTCTTGATATGAGAAATTTTTACATTTTTTTCTCTAATTACATAAATTCAAGTTTCCTATCATATTTATTGTACATTTTTATTATTATCATAATATCAATTTTTTATTATAATATTTTCTATTTATTATATTTCTAATAATTGTGTATTATGTACTATTACTTATTATGTACATAATATACATCTAATATTTCTATTACTCTAATTACCATCTCTTAACATCAATTATCATTTCAAAATGTCTAAATTCATCCTAAATCAGATTTTACACCTAATTACCCTAATTTACAAAATTAACTTAAAATTTACTATTTTTCCTTATTACTCATTTACTACATAATTAACCTAATAATTACATCTAACACCCTAAATGCTACAAGTATCATACTTCATCAGATTTCAACATCCTAAAATATATAATTATTCACTAAATCAGTAACCCTAAATTACCCATTTTATGCCTCATTTTAAGGCCTAAAAATTATCTAAAATTTTTTAAAATGGGCTTCATAGCACTATTCTATATCATCTAAGTAGTCTACACAAAAATTTTGGGTTCAAAACTACACTTCTAAAGTCATTTATTTATAATCTTAATCATGCTTAGTTTTGCATGATTTCTTAAGGAACATATATCACGGGACATATTTTCATCAAAATAATATTTTTCCTAACAACTATATACAAAAATATTCCAGAATAACAAGTTTCATAATTTTCTAAGAATATTTACTATTTTTACAAAATTATACAAAATCGGACTGGAAATCGGACTCATCGGTCTGGGTGGCTCCGACCACTGCCAACCGCTGTGGCCTTATCGGCCGGTCTAGGCACTGCCACCACCTTATGGTGGTGGTAGCCGTCCACTCCCAACTGCTCCTCTAATGTCGATTCCCCTTTATGGCCCTAACTGCATAATTTTCCTTCTTTTTTTTTTTGGTTTTTTTCTTGAATTTCTGAAGCTCTCTATTTTTCTTACTCTCCAAACTGCCCAAATGAGCTTCTGAAAAATTTGGAGTATTTATAGAGCTTTGTGATCATTAATGTATATTAAATTAGACAAGACATTGTCCAAATCCCTTAAATTTTTGCTTTTGTGTTGCTCTAATTTAATTGGCTGATTTTTTTCTTATTTTCCCCAGCTGCCACGACCTAATTCTGGATCATTTCTTTTTTTCTGATTTTTCTTTATTTTTCCTTAATTAATTATGAATTTTTTTTAATTATTTAGTATTATTTTAGCACATTCCGCGTATTTTAAGTAATTACGCATATTTTTACATACATGTAAATTCATATATAGTACAAATAAATATTTTTAAATATTATTTAGGTCATTTTATAATTTTTAGTATACATATAATTTATCTCTAGCGATTCATTAATTATCAGAATGCATTTTACTCATTTTCGATAAATAACGAGTTATATACTTAAAATTTGAAATTTTTATATTCTTTTATTTTATTGCTTATTTTCTTAAATTCAAACTTATGGAATCATTTTACTAATATTTCTAACTTTACTTATAAGTTAGGTTCGATCAGATCTTTCAACCGAATAATGCCCTAAGTGACTGGTTTTGGGACTTACAACTAGTCATGTCCCTAGGTCGTGTAACTTTCTGATCTTGGCATATTTCCCTAGATGGACACAGCCTGGGGATACAGTTGTGTCCTAAACTGTGTAACTTCAAAACTTCATAACTTATTCTTTTGAACTCCAAATTGAGTGAAACTTGATTCCTTTTCTTCGTTTTCAATCCAAGAATGCATTCAAACTTTGAAATCAAAATTTTACTCAATTAAGTATCAATTTCTTTAAAGAAAACCAAAGATGTAAGGAGAATACTATAAAATCACCATGTGAAATGTATTTAAAATAAAAGTTATCAATCTTACATCGTTATTACTAATTTATGTGCTTAAATAAGGACAATTAAATTTAATATGGGTATTAGAGGCTTATAATAATTTCAGCCCATATTTGTATATGTATACTTATATAAGTATATCATCTTATATTTTATTATTTTGTATACTTATGTCATCGTTTATGTCATACGTACGTCATCATTTACATACATATACTTATCCTTATGTACTTTATATATGTTATGTATATACTTATACTTCTAATATACCAGTATGTATACTTGTATACTTATACATATACTAATACATATATATGTATATACATACAATTACATACGTATTTTTATATATATTTTCGTATTCCTGGCATACCCTCTTAAGAAAGCTTCTCCAAATCCATACTTTTGCACTTTATGAGTTTATTTAGCAAGGTATATGTATGTATAGTTAATATACTCTTCCTTTTTGTCTATGTACATAAAGAGTATTCATATATAAGAGTATCCATACATGTATTCATCAAGTGTATTTTTGTATACACATACTTAAACATATGTATATATGCTCCTTTTTCATTTATCTAAGTATTTCCTACACTTATACTAAAGATTTCACCAAAACCCCCATATGTACACTTCACATGTACTCACTTGTTGTATGTACATAAGTATTTCTATATGTATACCTAAGTATTTATACACTCCTAAATATAAGTATGGAACTTTCTACCATCAACAACATATATGTATGTATTACTTAAACTTTCTACACTAACATAAGGTTGATACTAACTAACTATTAAACTAGAAAATCAAATGAAATTATACCTTTTTCTCCTTATAATATGAAATAGGAGTTTATGTATATAAAGTAATGATTTGGAAGTTATTGATGAATGAAAAAAAAGGTAAAAACAAGAGTTTGAAGGGGGATAAGAAGAAAGGAGAAGTAACTGTTTAGAAATGGGGAAGAAAAAGGTTTTGTTTGTATCTAAATTTGTGTTTTTGTGAAAGAAACGAATGGGGTCTATAATGTTCCCTTATTGGATGGCAAAGGGGATAAGGAAAAGAAAAAGACATGTGAAAAATGAAATAATTCTTTAGAAAAGAGTAAAGAATTTTAAAGTGAAAATGATCCATCAACATGTTGACTTAGTTAACCCTTTGAAATTAAATGTAATTTGTGTGTACATAATGATAAGATTAAGAATAATTGGGAGAAAAATTAAGGAAATGTAGAGTTTATTGAGATGATTAATAAAAGTAGTTAATAAGATATTTCTCTAAGTATTTATATCCTATATATATTATTTAGTATGCTACTTAATATAATTATCATGAAAAGTATCATTTATGATACTAATACTTAGTATATGTAGTATAATCATCAACTAAGCTCTTAACTATATATAATACTAATCTAATTATATAATTAAAAGATGGATGCGATCTATAATGTAATATCTTAATTTCTACTGGATTACTTTAATATTATATGCATTTATGAATGATTGAAAGTTATATTTAATCATTTACTAATGATTTGATAAAATATAAGGAATATATTGTGAATTAGCGTTTCAGAGTAAGTTATGGTGAACTAGTACTCTTATATTCTTAAAGTTATAGTTTTAGGGTTTTATCGCTTTTAGATATAATCTCTAGTGTTTATATACATTTAAGGTATAAAAGTTTTATACACGATTAAATCTTCAATTATTATCTTAGGATTTTTATTTTAACTAAACTTATCGACTTATAGGAATATATAACACACTTGAGTCTATTTCAAATATTAGGTTAAAAAATTTAAGGGTTTACAACTTTGTCCTTGGATTACACAAATTGCCCAAAGCAAAGATTCTATAATTGTAAACCTTACGAATTTAGCTATTTAAGAGTAAAATTGAACTCTAGTACTATAAATAATTTCATAAGTCGATAAAGTCAAGTAAGATAAAAAAAATATAAAATCATAAATTTGAATATATTATACGTAATAAAAACCCTAGAAATATAATCGAAACCTTAATTACATACAAAAAAACCCTAAATCCTATGTACACGTAAATACCTAAAACTAAACTCAAACTTGCTAAAAACCCTAAAACTACAACTTTAAGCTTATAAAATGAATAAATATAACTTAATAATAATAAAACCCTAAATTAATACAATTATCGATTAATGCGCATAATCGCATAAAATTATTAATGAACGCATCGAGATAATTTTTAAATATTATAAACATAACAGGTAACGATTTAATTAATAAATTTCAAATATTATTTATTAATTATGATTTTATAATTTATATTTGGAAATTCCTATTTTTTCCTTTTCTTTTTTTCTTCTCCAATTTTCTTTTCTCTCTACGTCTCACTTGTAGAATTATGCAAATGAACACATGTAAGATGTGTAGTTAGCATATGATTATAATGAGTATAAAACAAAAGCACTGGATATCCCTTAGTCAAATCATAACATCTTTATCTTAATTTTTCCTCCTACCTTTCTCTCCCCTTTACCTTACATTTTTTCTTTCATCCTTGTTGGTGGTATCTAGTAGAGCAAGAAAGTAAACACACATACAATTTCTAGATTGAAAAAAAAAAAAAAAGAAAAGAAAAACCATGAAACATCCCCTTCCTTTTCCAATTTTCCCTTTGATTTCAAGATAACAATTAAAGCACAAGGGGAAGGAGTTTTCCAATTCATTACTCATCAAATTATTAAAAGAAATAGATAAGTAGTATGTAGATTATAATTATTTTGTAATAATCATTTATATGTATTCTTTTCTATACATGTATTTTGTAGAATTTTTATGTATTATAAAGTTATGTAATAGGTTTATATATAAAATTACTATTTCCTTATGATATATGTCCATATATGTATAAATACTTAAGTATATTTATGTATACATACATGTTATATTTGGTTATACCAATGTTTAGTATAAAAGGATTTAGCTACATGTATATATATCCATATATAATAGTATATATATTATGTATTTTCAATAGATATACATATATAGATGTAGCTGTATATGTATGTATGTATGTATAAATTATAAAAAAGTATAAGTATATATATATATACATATATATAGGTATTGTATATGTGTGTAGATACGTATGGCATATGTAGTATATTTAGGCTATATTATTTAATTACATAATTATGTATACGTATAAAATGCGCATATTAATAGTATAGTATAAATCAATATACGAGTATACTTAGATAATACATGTATAATAAATCATAATAATAAATTAATAAATAAAGTAAGGTAATATATATATATATATATATACACATACATGAACAAATGCCGTGAGTTTCAAAAATAAAATAGAATAATTAATTTGTAAAATTTAATAAAATATAATAATAAATATAATTATATACATATTACGTAAAAATACAAAATAGGAAAAAGAATTGAAAAATATACAAATTTAAGAAATAACACGTGGCACCTATCCATGTTTCCACGTTAGCATATAAATAATTTTAATTAAAATCATAATTAAAAATAATAATAAAATAATTAATTAATTAGGAAATTATTAAAATAGCCAAAAATGAAATAAACCAATGTTAACCCTTAAAAATGGAAAAATACGTAAATCGTGGTAAAATGAAAGCAAAAATAAGAAAATTATAAAATATAAAAATTAGATATTTATTAAAACATAAATATGTAAAGAAAAAGGCTTAAAATAATATATTATAATTATTTAAGTCAAAATAATAAAATTTGTAATATTTTTACATCGTAATGGAAAATGCAAGTTACAACGTCCAAAATTGACCCTGCTACACGAAATTACGTTCGAAAATGATAAAGATCAACTATAAGTTCACAAAAATCGAAGTTCAAACGAAAAAGTTACATGCGATTGTAAATTTAAGATAAACCAAAAAAATAAGTAAAAAATTTAAACTATGTTTATACCATACTTAGGTTATAGTAAAAACTAGGCAAATAATAATAGATATTTATTTAATCGATAAACCTAGTTTTTCAAAATACTTATAGATTTATTTATCTTTTAGGTACGTAATTATCAAGAACTGGAAATCCCAAAGGATTGAAAGGTGAGCACTAACCCAGGTGAGCACTAACCCACGTGAGGAAGTTCTTATGATCTACTATCTGCTTACTATTTGTTATTTGTATGTTGTTTATTGATTGTTACTAATTGTTTGATTGAATAACTGATTGCTTTGTGTGTAAGCATCCGTGTAATCACTTTCTTAAATTGTTAAATATAACTATTCGACTAAACTAACTAGTTATATCCATTGCATGTCTATGACCCAATTGGTATACTGATAGAGAGTGTTAGCTTCGTAGGTTTTCTAGAAAAGTATTTTTGATAAACGTTTTTCCAATCTTAAACATATTTTATATGATTTCTATGAGGACTTATAGTGCCCGTGAATGATATTTTATAGTTAAAGCAAAACTAACATAATATCTCCAATTAATTGTGAGATGACTCACAAATTTATTCTCATAAGGCCTTAGATATATTTGATAACGAGAGTATTGGTTTCGTATAAGATATTGAGAGGGGTAGGGGAGTGAATTGATATCTTTAATTTTTTGAACTTTTTTGATATAAAATAAAATTTACCCTTCTTAACAACTTATAATGGTGAATGGTGATAATTTAATAATCCAACATACACCAATTAATAAAGGAAATTAAAAGAGTACGGAAGGAGAATATCAGGCAGAGATTTTATAAAGCTTCAACCTCCTGCCTACTGCTCTCTTTTAGCTCCACTACTAGGGACCCAGTCCACTTCACAGGTGCCGTTCCACTTGATCCACTAAATCAAATCATAAAAAGATTACAAGCACCTATCACACATGGACTTTACAACCCTCTACTCTTCCTATCTAACCTCTCGACAATCTAGGCTAATACAGATTTACAGAGTACAAACGTACTTGTTTCAATGCTTAAACAACAAATAAGAATTACATATTACACATGAGAACAAAAGTATAAATCTTAAATAATTTCGCTCAACAGAGAAATGAGTAATGTTGAACGATTTGCTTCAATGAAAGTTTCTAAAGTAGTGTCTGAAGTTATTTCTGTAACTTTTCAAAAGATATAATCTTATCTCGATATTTTGTTTTTCGTGAGATTTTTCCAAAGTTATTCTCGAACGTTTTGAATCATTTCTCTTTTATATAGAAATCTTCCAACAGCTAAAAACTAAAGATTTTCTTCACTTCTATAATTATCTAAACCTTAGATTGCAAAAGATAATCCTTGAATATTTTTTAGAGAAGATCTCGGAATTTTGAATTTAAATATCTATTCTCCTTGATTTGTTCAAGTCAGATATACTTAAAATCATAACCACCAGATAGATTTCTTAAACTTAACGAAGAGATAATCCTTATCAAATATTTATGGATAAAGTTCATTTTAAATTTCCACAAAATCGACTCAACTTTATCCTTATCCATATTTGTGTCTATCTTGATTTTTCAAAAATTAAATCGCTCAAAAATAATCCCCATGGATCTTAACTCCATCTTAAGTGAAACAGGATTAAGTATATTTTCCTCATACACCCAACTTAGTGGAGCTAGGCCTTGAATAATTCAAATCTAATTTAAAGCTATTTTCAACGTCATACTTCTGAACAACTTTCTGAAAAATATCAGCCTTTCGTTTATGAAGTTTCTAAATAAACTTTTGAAGTGTTATACCAATTCTTCTTATAAAAGATTCTGCAATACTTTCTAAAGAATTTCCAGACTATTTTATTTTCAATCAATTCAAAGCTTCTGAATACACCTCAATTTGCAATTTTAAACTTTCTGAAGAACTTTCTAAATAGATGTACACTTGTTAATTCATTATTGTTCTTCTCTTTTTGTTATCATTAAAATCCATGAGAGATATCTAACAGAGAGGACTCGCTTTGTATGCCCGATGAGCCTTTAATATGTTTGGTAGATAACCCTAGTTGAGGTCCACCTATATAGATTGTTGTTTCTTGGCTAAGGCAATAGTCGAGTGTCGTCTAGTGGGACGTTAGCCCAAGCAATCTCACGCAGTTAAAGTGAAGTAATCCATGCAAGTAAGTACAAAGAATAATCAACGTGTTCCAAACTCTTATGGATGTGTTGCTTGCATTCATTTCGTATGTAAATAACTTGTATATGTACTAACTTGCTTAAAAGGTAGTAGTAAAGAACGAAATCACTGAATCATGATTTGCTCATTCTCCTATAATTTCTTTTGTAAGTTCATTTAAGTAAGGATTGGGGAATATCTTAAGAGCAAAGTATCAATCGGAAATAGGTTTGATAATGTTAGAGTTGATTGAGATATGTATAGTTGATATAGAAATAATTGATGTAGAAAATATTTACATAAGATTATATACAATATAAGATTTCTTGTAAATTATTAATTATTAAGTTTAACCTTATTTTAGCATTAGGTAAGGGATACCGATTCTCTATAGTTATGTACAATATAGGATTTCTTGTAAATTATTAAGATGTTTGACCTTATTTTAGTATTTGGTAAGGGATATCGATTCTCTGCGGTTCTAGTGAATTATGAAATATCGGATATCCATAGTCATTTATATTTTATAGTAAGTTAATTAATTAAAACTCGAAAACCTTAATGACTAATTGTTTTAGAGTTTTACAATCTCTAACTTACAAAGCAGTTTTTATATCATGAGTACACACATGATATGAAAATTTTAAGCCATCCTACTAAACCCTCCTTAAGGTCATGACAATAATGGTTATGGTAGATTGGTTCAGCAAGATAGTGCATTTTGTACCTTACACCAAAACTAACGATGCTTCAACTATTGCTTCTCTTTTCTTGTAGGAGATTATACGGTTACATGGTGTGCTAAGAAGTGTAGTCTCCATTTTTGGAGGACCTTATAGGATTGGATAGGTACCAAACTACTCTTCAATACTTCCTATCTCCTCCAGATTGACCGCCAAACAAAGGAGGTTAATTGCACTTTAGGATCACTACTTTAAGCTACGGTAGGCAAGAACTTAGCTGATTGGGACGTTTGCTTACCGATAGTCAAGTTTGCTTACAATTGAACAATGCATGATATTACCAAGCAGACCCCCTTTAAGGTTTTCTATAGTTTCAATCCCAAGTTACCCCTCGATCACAACCCTGTACCTATACTCGCACAAGAAGACCTAGACGCAAAAGCCATAGCATAATCCCTTCAACACATCTACGACAAAGTTACTTAGCACATCAACCAAGCTGTTAGAAGAATGCGAGAGAAAACCAAGAGTAGGGCGGCTAAGCAATTCCAACAAAGAGACTTGGTATGGTTACACCTCAATAAGGAACGGTTTCCAAGTAAGAGGAGAAACAAATCGTCTACAAGAGCCGAAGGACCTTTTATAATCTTCTAGAAGATTAATGATAATGCCTACAGATTAGAACTACCCGAAGACTATGGGGTTTTTGACACCTTCAACATTACTAACTTCAGTCCATATCACCCTAATGAAGAGCTAATCAAAAACCATTCAGATTTGATCTCAAATCCAAATCAACTCGAAAGGAAGATAAGAATCAGGCTACTAGGCCATTAACCCACAGTCAAGCCTGAGGACTAGAGGGACTAGCAAGACGAATCCTCCTACTCCAATTGACTCCTGTCGAAGCCGAGCATCTCCTTACTAACCCGTCCTGTATACCAAGCCGTATGACTGCCTATTTCTCACAGATAGTATGTCAAGAATCAAAAGGCCAAGACAACAGCTGATCCTCATTCTCACATGCACGGCCAATCACTTACTTGATATCTCCTTTGCTGAAATGACGAGAGATATACTCTAGATTGACTAAGCTGCCTTTGCTTAGACAAGTAAGTAGACTATACTTTTTGTCCACATCTTCCAACATCCTCACTATTGTACCACTGCCAGATGTACAAAACCACGTGTAAAATCTTCAACACTAATCATTAATCTTCCACACTAATCATTACTCTTCTTAAATATTCATTTTTACCCTCATACATTACCTTTCTAGGGTAATACCCTTTTGGTCTTTTCCTTTTTACACATGTTGCCCTAAATTCTCAGGTATAAATACCCTTATATTTATAGTTATAATAGGTAAATTACCATTAATATACTAGATATTCTTCCTTTATGTAAACACTGTTCTTATTTACTCTCATTTCACTCTTATCCTATCCCTTAAGTAAGGTTAGATGGCTAGTAACCTTACCAAACCAACTCAAGCGTCATACCAAGCTATGGCATAAGTCCTCAAAAGTTCCATTGGTACGTCACATCCATTAGAGCGATTCGTGGGTTTTGCTTACTTTATCATTCATCATTTGTTGTTTCATTTCATTCCCCATCAACTCTTTCAAGCTTTCGGCAAGCTTAGACTCATTTAGTAATCGACCTTGTCTATTCTTAGCTACGGTTCGCATCAGAAACTCTAATGACGAGATGCAAGATTACCGAACCACAGGATTGCACCATTGTTAAATTCCTAAGTAAACTCCAAGACGACATTGCCAACATAGTTAAATTGCAGTCGTTCAACTCTTTAAACAAATTGATTAATATGGCACTAAGGGTAGAGAGATAGAAAAGGAGGAGGCATTAGAGGCCGACTAACCGACCTCGACTAATCATCCTTGAACCTAAGAAATATGCCAAGAGAAGGCCAGAGAAGAAGATGGAGAGAGGCGAGTCTAACCAACCTGATCATGCTGAGACAAAGAGGGCCAAGAAAGAAAAAGCACCCGGCAACAAAGCCCGAGTTGTGAAGTGCTTCAAATGCTTAGGCTATGGACATATTATGTCCCAATGCCCGAATAAAAGGGTCACAGTCTTCAAGGGCAAAAAACCGGAGGCTCAAGTAGAGAGTCAAAGTAACAAGAGTTCAGAAGACGAATTGATAAAAGAACATATCTATGCCGAAAACCTGGATGAACTCATAGCCATGATGAACAAGCGAGCCGACCTAAAAGAAAATCCCAAACAAAGAGAAAATTTATTCTACATGCGAGGTCTAGTAAATGGGAAGACCCGTTCCCTAATTGTCGATGGAGGTAGCTGTACCAACATTGTTTCTACCAAATTAGTGGAAAAGATAAAATTGCTGACCTACCCACACCCTCAACCTTATGGATTGAAGTGATTTAATGACAAGAGTATGGTCTATGTACATAAAAGAGCACGGATAACATTCAAGGCAGGACAGTACGAAGACAAAATTGACTTCGATGTGGTTCATGTGAATGCAACAAATTTACTTCTTGGTCGACCTTGGGAAAGTGACCGAAAAGTGATTCATGATGGCTTCCTCAACATTTAAGAACTATTGCTTGACCCCTACGAGCATTGAGGAAATCTAGAGACACTCAGCACCCATGGTGAAGCGAAAAGAGAAGAGAAGCTTATTCAGCATCCTAGCCTGTGCTCAATGTTTAACATCAAAGACGACTTCCTTTCGAACCCGTGATAATGATAGGAATTAGCCTACGACTATCTCCAAGCCAAGGCCAATCAGCTTTTGCCGAGGCCAAGCTAATAACAGAAGACCGAGGGGAAGAAAAGGAGACACTCAGCATCAAGTCTGTCGTTTGCCGAGAAGACAAGAGACCACATGGCTAAGGATTTGAGACCAAAGAACTACTCAGCACGACACCAAGAAATTAGTGCCAACTAATTCTAGAACTCGGTAATTATGAGTCAACTTTGCTGGTGTCTTAACCAAGCATTGCGAGACTTCAAAGACTCCTCCTCGGACCCACACATTCAACTGCTGCCCCCATCCAGCTTAGATCCTGGTCCTTCCAAGACAAGCTAGGAGACTGCATGTCGACTTCTTCTATTAAACACATAATTTTGTGTTTTTGTACATGTTTTCTTTATTTTATTTATGGGCCCATTCTTTAAGGTTTAAGACTTTCTATAAATAGTAATAGTTGTAATTAGCAGACATCATGATACATAATTAGATAAAAGAATATTTCTCTTTGGAGTAAAGGTTATACTTAAGCTCTTAGAACTTGTATTGACGGATTATTGAATGTTAAGTAACTCCTTAATCTTTCTTGTGTTCTTATCAATATTAACCCTAAGATTGTGGTGAACCCTCATTTGAGCCAGTTAGTAAGTTACATCTAATCCTCATTTGAATCCCAAGTGATATTTAATGTTTGTTCGAGCTCAAACTCCTTATTGTGTTTGTATCTTGGTGCGTAATATCCATACACATTCACCATCGAACCTACCCATTTTACCCCATGTTCGTCGTACCCACTTGAACCCCAATTGCCTTCATTCTTAGTTTGAGACCTGCTGCCATATCAAATTCTACCTATTTATGAACCCTTGTAATGTAACAGCTACATGAACAATTACACCACTATCAAGCCACCATGAGTTAGCAGGAGCACTAACAAAACAAGATTCAAAACAAACTAAGACAAGTGAATTACCTTCTTGATTAATGCGTTTCTCTATATTTAACTTGAATTTATGGCAATTACGTTTCATATGACCACTTTTCTTATAGTAATAGCACTTAATTTCTTTCTTAAAGGTAGCTTTAGGACCTCCTATTCCTTTGGTCTGACCACTATCCTATTCCTTATGGATCTAAACCTTCTTTGGAGTATAAGACTTAACCTTCCCAAGTTTCCCATGAGATTTGTGGTACCTTTATTTGAAATGAGTAGTTAATAGGATATTTTATCTTAATATTTAATATATATATGTATATATATATATTCGTATTGCAAAACATATCCTTTTGAAATTTTATATACATATATATATATATTATCATCAATAATGGAGATTGCGAAACCATAAGCAACGATAGAATCAAAACATTGAATATCCAATACAAAGTATGTAAAAACACAAAAGAATAGATAACCTATTACGATTCTCCATTATTTCAATCAATTTTCATCTAGTGCATTTAGACATGAAAAGAAAAAAAATAAGTATTGGATTACATTTTCTTTATTCAATTCTTGAATCCTTTTTTATATATATATATATCTTGTAATTAATAAAGAACATGCTGACAATGATCGTGATGGTTCTATTGTATCATCATACGAATTAAAGTATAAAATTGGCAATTTCACCTGAATATGTATTTACGGAGGAACCCAATTCTAAGAGATTAGATCATCGAATCCCCTTTCACATGTCATCTCCCCCTTCTTTTTTTTTTCTTTTTTTTTTCTTAACACAATCGAATAGTATAACATCATAGATAAAGGAATTGAAGTTGATCTTTCTTATTGGCAATAATCAAGGCATAGACAACAAATTTCTTATAAAATAACAAAAGAAAAACAATTTTTGGTGAGCCAATCTTTCTCTTTTTAAATCGTAAGGATGGGGCACATCGTCGTATTTTCAAAACAACGAAGAAAAACAATTCTTGGTGACAACATCATCGTATGTTTTTATTTTTATTTTTTTATTTTTTTTTGTTTCCACAAAGTTTTGAAATCTCATATGACAAGATTTATATACCAATCATGAATATAGTAGAAGAATGGATTAAGGTAGAAATAGAAAATAATTCGTGTATGTTTCAATAAAAATAATTCAAGAGATTAAATTAAATTAATCTACCGGGTTCTAATATCACACAAAATCCTAGCTCTTATACTATATGTAATCAAAATTGTAAAATATATATGTGTAATATTAGAATATCATAAGATAATTAATAAAAAGCTTACTTGATTGTGTAAACATGGTTTGCAAAAAGTTAGTTTTCCTCTTCGCTCTTCCTTTACTTTGGCAACTCTTAATTGATAGATTCATTAGATAAAAGTAAAGAAAAGATTTAACCACATATTTATAAAAAAACCTCTAATAAAACCTCCCGTCAAGATTCTTATTAGGTTAGGTCTACACAGCCAATTTATCAGACTGGCTTACAAAATGTGAATAACTTATATTATATAATCACAATTATTTTGAACTTATCATGCATATTTTTATAACGGGACTAAATAATCAACCCGTTTTATCAAATCAAAAAAATTCTTCAATTATAGAAAAATTCCAACATTGACCTCTAATGATCCTAAGTAGTTAATAAGCTAAAACGTCTTTGCTAAAGATACACATCCTAAATCTAGTAAATTTTTATCAAGAAAATGTTCAAGCACGCCAATAAGGAGGCATTACAGAAAAATGGTAGGCTGGCATCTGCTGCGACTTAACCTTACTAAAACATAGAAGGAAAATAAATAAATAAATAAAAAGGAGGAGAGAGAGAGAGGTTGTGTTCTAAAAGATTCACATCAAGAAAACAGACTGTAAAGTCAACTTCTAGCAGTACCTGCGTTTTTCTTCGATTTGGTTTTTTGTTAATAAGACTTGGTTGAATATTTTAATGTGCATGAAATTACGTGAAACCTATTAATGCGGATCCGAATCCTTTTGAGTTTTGAGGATGTCTGTCGTCTCTACATATGCACCTAACCTCACTCATCATGCATGCATATGGATACATCACATACGCCATGTCATTGCATGAATGCCGTGCCATGCCAGCCATGCAAACCCAATAGTCCACATCATGCAAGTTCTCTCTCTCTCTCTCTCTCCTATTTCTTTACTTCTTCTCCTCTTCCAATTTGACCATTTCAGAGACTAAAATGAAGCTGCAAACTGACAATTGCTCTGAGTGTAAAATATTCTATTTCTTGTAGGTCCTTAAGATCATAAAGTGGGATTTTCTCTGCAATTTTTATTACTATTCTTTTTAAATGAAAAAGTTGGAAGCGTCATCCATCAACAGAAATTCTTAAAATCTTAAATCAAGAAATTTTTTACTTTATAATATATTTATTTTCTCATGAAACGTGTAATTGATATTAGAAGACATCAAAAAGGTTTCTTTTCGAGCGATAACTGCTACTCGGATATCCATTAATGAAACCAAAAAATTCTATATCGTGCTTAAGAAAAAAAATAGTTTCTAGCATTAATCATTACGTGCCAATATCAAACTATTATTTGTCATCGAAACATGTAAAAAATTCTAGTAGATTAGCTCCATATAGATCATGCAAATGCAAAATATAAGTACCTTATATATAATTAGGCTGACATTACATTTTATATCTCGATTTTACCACTTTTTTGTAATTAAACACGTAATTTTTTTATTTATCTAATTATATACCCAATTGAAGATTTAATTATTTTTATGTATACCTTAATTAACTTCAATTTACATTATTGGTCTAATCAACACGATCAACTAATGAAGTGATTGCCCACAGCCTTATAAAGCTCATGCAACCCTCGATAAATGACCACTACCTTACCTCTATAAAATAATGAGTCTTGATCCAGTTTAAAAATATGGATCACAAGATTTATTGACAATCGTAGGTGAACACTTATAACACTAGAGTGGTTAAACACTCTTCTAAGGCTATAGGTAGTTACTCATTAGTTAATCGTTTTAACCGAATTAATTGTGTGAATTAAAACTTATTAAGATGCAGCGAATGACGACAAAACTTTTAATTGAATATATAATTAGATACATCGATACTTCAAATATATAATTACAAAAAGTGATTAAATTGAGATGTAAATAATGATATTACCTCATATATAATTAGGTTATATCCAATACTTTACATGATCTACAAAGATCAAAGTCCACAGAAAAATTATTCGTTAAACATGTAACATGTAGGAAATAAGGGTTTAGTATAACTATTTGCGCCAATAGCATACGTAGGGACAACCCATTAGTTGAGGGGAATCTAATTTACATTGACAGAAAATTTTAAATATCAAGTTGCTCGGAGTATAATTTGACACTTTTTCAAAGTATTTCGTATGTCCCATGAGACTGACTAATAACCCACCATCTAAAAAAAATGTATTAGCTGACAAATCATGTGACTACTTACAAATAAGGAAATTTGCTTTCACTATCCAATAAAAAAATATTTGCCGGCACTCTAAGAAGAATCGTTAAAAATTTATCAAGAAAAACTCATTTTCTTTTGCATTTGATTACGGTATGTAATTAATACCAGAATACGTAATATATTTATTTTTTAACCCTTAATGGATGTCCTTAAAGCACTTACTGACGATAGATCAAACTTACAAATAAATTTAATTCATCGTTGAGAAATGTAACATCACTGGAACCTTCATTTCATCTTTAATCCGTTTAAACCTTTTTGGAAGAATTACAAGGAAATTTCTAGTTTACCAAACCAAGAAGAAACTAGAAGAGGATAATGTGAAGTATTCCTTAATGAAGTGATCTGATTGCAACACCTCTCTTCTCTCTAATTAGAAGGAAGTGCATAATGAATGTGATTCCAAATTTCTAAGCGAATACCACCCCCAAGTAGACATTATTTTATTAGATGGACCCAGCAAATGATATTTTCTTAAAACTGCTACGTCAAGTATTAAATATTAATAACACCGCTGGAAGCGACCATGGGGACAAACTTAGCAACTTCATTTCAAAGATTTAAATAAATATATAGTCTAATGGTGTATTACAATCTCCTTAAAATACTTGCACCCGTATGAATCAAGATATAGATTTATTGTCTACGAAATAACAAATTGCCTTGTATAATTTTAGTATAACTAGGGTCTGATTCTCGTATATTTCTCTCTTATTTATGTCTTATTATTTTTTTGTTTTTTTAATTGTACGTGTGATTTTCAGGCGTTATTTGCTTCTTTCTAAGAATGTCTTATCCTTCTCCGCAATTTATCAGTATTAGTCATGACTCGTTTGTATTTATATGGGTTTTCCTAGTTTGTGTATTACTCTTATTTGCATCAAACACTCATACTATGTTGAAAAAGAGAAAGAATTAAGAAGAAAAATGGGGGGAAAAATTATAAAGGAAAGAAAACGAGGAAAAATTATAGACTCGGATTTAGATAAAGAGGCACAAGGTTGGTAATATAATTTCTTATGTTAAGGATAAGATGACAATTTCATTTCAATTCCCATCCAAATTCTCTCCAAATTTAAAGAAAAAGGATTTCTGGGACCCATGGAAAAGCTCTACCTCTACATCTATTCCTATTTCAAACATGACAATGACATGGTAAAATTTCTCTTCAAATTCCCACCTTAAAAAGTGTTAAAACGGTGAAAAAAGATGAAAATAAATCAAAACAACGGGAAAAAAAAAAATGGGTTGCGTGTCCTTCACAACAGGACATATATCAAGGAAAGGAAAGACAGACGTCAAAATTTGGATAAAATTGAAAAAAGAAAAAATGTTCCCATGCATGAGACAACAGAATCCAAGAATGGTCCACCTAGAGAATGAATCGTTCCATGTGTTTATGTGCCTTGAAATGCGCTCCCTAACTTCGGCGACAACAGAGAAAACTGACATATAAATCAAAAGAACGACATGGTTTTTCGTTCCTTTGGACGCGTCTTTGTTTTAGTTGTCACAAATTCCTTTTGGGCTACGTCTGGAATCGCCACCAATCTGCTAACCTGGTTGTAAATACACAATCAAGCCAGTTGTCTTTCACATTCGTAACTTTTGGCGAAAATTCCCCTAGTTTCTCGATGCAAAGATCACACATTGTCACATACATCAGAAGATGATAAAGCAAAAGGCAAAAAGCAAAAACTCCATTTCGTACTCAAAAACATAAAACAGAAAAAAGTACAAATGCAAACATCGGCAGGCATGCATATTCAATCCTGACACCTGCTGTCTCAACATAAGTCTGCAATGGTGAATGAAAGAACCTCGACGGTTGAAAGCTATGCCTTTACACACGGTCCATATGAATATGATGATCATTTGTGCCTGTTACGACTAAAGCATAGGGCAGGCTTGTTCACACAGCCACAGCACATGATTATCCATTATCCAGTCAACCGAGAGGAAGAATCAATTCCACAGAAAAACCCCTCCTCTTTGATAAGAAAGGAATTGAAAAAGTAGATTAGGTCTGTGTTCATTCTAACTACCGGAACTCTCTTCCTCCACCTATCAACATCAAAGTTCAACTCACTATACAAAAATCGTTATCCACAATTAACATGGACAGAACAATGAAGTTTTCCCTCGTAAGAGCAAACTGTCAAGAGCCAACAGCAGCTTCGGATGTTTCACCAAAAAACAACCCTCAAGACATTGTGCAATGTGGTCGTGCTGGTCACTTAAGTATTACTCCTATCATCATTAATTGCTATTTTTCTCAGCTGACTCGAGGCAACAAAATAAAAATATTAAACACATTTTCAGAGCAGAGTATAGCACAAACTGATATTAACAACAAAAAGCTAGTATTAGAATCATTTTTTTCAAAGTTCTACACGTCACAACATCTCACACCAAAAGCACAAAATTCGGAAGCAACTTACTGATTGTGGAAAATATTTGTTGTCTTTATTGATATGGATGTGGCTACAACTGAGGAAAATACTTAACGAAAAAGGGACTGAGGAACTTTATGACTCACTTTAGATGTTCTACAGTTCTGAATTCAATTGTCAACATGTATTCAGCAAGCAACATATCATCCATTGCAAGAAATTCGACTTATTTGTTCAATGAGAGCCCCCATAAACTCCATGCTCCCGAAGCCTCAGTTTCAATTGTTGATACCAAAAAAATGGAGAACAATGTCTAGAACTGCTACACTAGAAAAGCAGCAGAGATTTCCTCAAAAGAAAAGGGAAAACAATTCAATTACCTGACATGTTCAGAACTCTCCCTTTGTTCATCCACATCTAAATATAAACAATAAGAAAACATCACACCAATTATGCAGAAGAGAAGCTAACACGTAACCCAGCCTTCCCTCGATCATAATCATATTGCTTCAACACATAGCAGTAATTCACCTGTCCACAGGGAACAAACGTTTATCGGAAAAGATCCAGACCCCAAAGGTGTTTAACGACAATCAGAGAAAGTAATTCCCGTGTAAGGGAAGCCCACACGTGAAGCTTCAATTATAATATTCTCAGCATGTCGAGAGACAGCACGTTCAGAAAATTACATGTTCAATATCAACCATAAATCATGAAGTGTCAACTTAGATTCCTTACCTCTACTCGGACGATATTTGTAGGTACAACCACCCCAACTCCAACAGAACTTCGATATGATTTCAAGAAATTCTGGAAGGAAAAGTTTCGAAAACAATTCTGCGTTAATCTATCGACATTCCCAGCACATGCAAACAAATGACCATAGATCCCACTCTTTTTGCTCCACTTGAATGGAAGGTCAAAAGAGAGGTCAGCAAACGCAGAAAGGGCAATGTCCCCACCAACAAAATCCCTCTCTGAAGCATCGTCACCAGTTTGTCTCCTAGGTTCAGAGGGGCCAAGGCCCCTTGCCCTAAAACCTAACAATGAAGTTGGGCCTCCTAGGGTGCAAAATGGAGATGAATTACCACCCAAGAAGAATCTCTCTGGCAGTGATGATGGCTTTTCCAAAAATCCAGTTCCCCATGGAAAAACAAGACCGCCTGAGATTCCCAAGTTGATTGCAGTGTTATAAAATCCAAGAGGGATAGCATAACGAAGATCAACCTCCTGCACATGTAAAAGGAGGTGCATGAATTGCTTCGGTATAATTAATACAGTCAGCAACTGAAAGTTTGACAGGTAGTATATACAGCACTCGAGCCTTAATACCATTAAGGTTTCAAGAATACATATGAAGGAGATAAAATGACATATAATTATAACAGCAGCAACAGCAATGAAATAATGCAATGCACCAATCGTGTATCAACAATACCAAGCATCACTTGCTTGCATGACTTGTAATGCTCAATGAATTATCACTGATCATTCAATACAATAAATTAACTAATGCAATCTATTGCTGGCTATCGATAGGAGAAAATATGTAGTTATAATTGTAACTAGAAGCACTCACTGCAAATGCACAAGCCAACCCTCATATCAAAGAACTTGCATTCTTCACAACCACTAACCATTATAGCAGCCATTACTTAGGACTTAGATCTGGCCAAGGAATATCTTACTCTCAAAATTTTGAAAATAACACCACATGATGACAAAGCATTTTTCTTTCACTTTCAACACATAATCATACAAGACAGAGGATACGTCTGAATATCTGAATTTGGTATCTTACAAGCAACTATATATCATGCAATGTTCTCATTGGTAATTCAACACATACAAAGGTATGTTGCTTAAAAAACATATGCAACATTCTTCCTAAATCCCATTTTAACAGTCCCCTCAGTTTTGCATGATATTTAAAATGGGTGAAATCTCAAGAAGAAGATGATGAGTCATCTCTGAGTGTGGTGAAGAAGAAAAAATAGCAAAGAAGAAGAGAAAGAAGGAAGGTGCTGGTCATCAGACTAGCAAGGGGGGGCTGCTGAAGAGAGTTTCCCACCCACCACAACACCCCCACCACCCCCCACCGTACACCCCCATCCCCACCTATCTCTTTCCTTCTTTCTGAACCTTTGGTAAATATCTTATATTAGCTAGTTGCAATGTGAGGGTCTAATGACCGAGTAAAAGCACAAAAATTTGTGATGTTTGTTTAGAAAACAAAGTGTCCTAAGGATGCATACAAGGAGAGAGTTTGCCAGAGGTTTGTTTCTTGCTGTACCCATGAAACATGCCCTAGGGGATATTTGTGGGTAGTGTGAGATCCCAATTTTTGGAGTGTGAACCTCATCCTTCCCAAAGGACCAACAATCCACTGCAGGTGTGTCCTCTGGAAAAAGAATCTACAGTTGTAACTTTTGTGTATGGACACAATCAAGTGACCAGTAGGCAACCTTGCATGAACTTGAAGCTTTGAGTCAGCAAATAAATGAACCATGGTTAATTTTAGGAGATTCCAGTGGATGTCAAAGTTTGGAAGACAAAAGTGAGGAAAATTAATCTTTCTCATCAGGCATGAATGACTTCAATGACCGATGCTTTTTCGTGAATGTTGATGACCTTCATGGGATTGGTATATTCCACACTTGGACTTCACCAAATGATGACAACCCAATCTTAAGAAAAATTGATAGGTCTCTTGTAAATAATGTTTTATAGGCAGCTTTCCCACATCCTGAAGCTCATTATTTCCTTTTCTGATCAATCACAAGTTGTGGTCACCTTGCACTTATCCTCTCCTTTAAAGAAAACTCCTTTCAGGCTTTCAATTTCTGTGTGACCATCCCAAGTTCAAAGGCCTAGTTAAGGAGGTTTGGAGTCGAATGTGGAGGGATCAGCACTGTTTTGGGTGCTCTCTAATCTGAAGTTGCTTGAGATCGAGTTGAAGGAAATTAAATTAAACTTCAGATATTAGCAAGAAAGCATCTCGAGCGAAAGAAAAGTTAGATTCCGTAGATACATGATAGAAGGTCAGGTGTTCTAGCAGATTGGGAGGAGGAAAGATTAGCAAGGAGTCCTTATTACTATCTAAGTGCAGCAGAAGAAAGTTTTCTTAAGCAAAAAGTGAGAATTTAATGGCTTACTCTTGGTGATAGGAATTCCTCCTTTTTTTTCAATCTTTGAAACAACAAGGAAAAAGGAACTCTATATGAATGCTTGTCAATGAGGAGAGACCAACAATAACCAATATTGCTGATTTGAAGAACCTAGTGAATTTTTTTTAATAAGGTAGTTGAAGAAGACAAAAGCTTTTGTTGACTGCATGGACTTCCTAAGAGCCACAATCAGTGGGAAGGTGCATGAGGACGGTTAGACTTAAAGGTAGTCTTTGTTGAGCTACTAGCTACAGAAAGCACCAATATCTCGGTGCAATTTACTCGAGCATAAATTATACTGCCTTAACTCCTGTCATGCAAATCCTCACTATCTTTCAAAGTTTCAACCAATATCTTTCTACAACGCCATTTATAAGTGTATCTCTAAGATTTTGGTCCAAGGACTAAAAATGCTTCTTCTTTCTTTAGTTGGGAAAGAACAAACGAGTTTTATAAAAGGAAAAAGAATAATCAATTACGTTCTTATGGCTCAAGAGCTTGTCAAGAGCTATCACTCATTCTCTTCCAACCCCAGGTGTGTCATAAAAGTTGACACTATGAAAGCATATGGCATACGCAATTGGAAATTTTTTTCCCCCAATTACTTCAAATCCTTTATTTTCCACCTCTGTTCATAAACTGGATTTCCCCAATGTATTACCTCTCCCAAATATTCCATAAACCTAAATAGGGAAGGTTTTTTCCAAGTTCCAAAAGTCTTAAGACATAGTGAGACTCTTTAACCTTATTCTTTTGTCGTTCATGGAGATCTCTTTTTTGCTCAAGACAAAAGCCTCAAACAAAAACTTCAAGAATCATCAGCGACATAAATGTGGGATACTAACTCATCTTTACTTTACTGATAACCTTCTATTTTTGCACAAGGTGAGGTTGAGACCATTAAGCTAGTAAAAGAAGCCCTACACCAATTTCAAAATCTCTCTAGACTTAAAGCAAATAACTCTTATGAGCCAAATCTTCTTGAGTGGTATGTCTCCACCAATCAAAAGATTAAATTGCATCTAGCTTAAGTTTTTTGGTGGGATCCTTGCCCATAAAATACTTAAGTTTTCCTCTTACTTCTGTAAAACCTTCTAGAACCACTTGTCTTGAGTTGGCGAATAGAGTGAGCATGCAAAAACAAACATTGTACTTCCAAGTTCCTTTCCTTCATTAGATACAATTAACAAAAGGTGTTTTATCCCCCATCCAAGTATATTGCTCGCTTATCTTGCTCTTACCTAAAGGGTTATTAGAGGAAATAAGAGTGAAAAATGAATAGATTTTTATGGAACAGAAATGATAAACTAAGACCTAGAGCAAGTGTCTTGGAAGGATGTATGCAAGCCAAATGTGAGGGAGGACAGGGTATTATTGATGGAGTTGCATGGATTGAAGCAGCTCAGCTAAAGCATAGATGGCATCTTCACAAAGTAGGAGTAGATTCTTTATGGCCAAATTGGGTCAAAAGTAAACTCTTTAAAGGAAAAAATTTATGGAGAGTACACGACCCTTCAAGTGTATCTTGGAGTTGGAGAAAAAACCTCCATGTGAGGGATAAAACAAAGCAGCTTCAAATATGGAAAGTTGGAGATGGACAAACCATATCCTTGTGGTATGATGATTGGCACCCAAAATGCCCCCTTTCAAATTGGATTAGTGAACATGAGATATTTGAATCTAATTGGCCCAAAGAAACTTGCCTTTGTCCTTTATCCAAGGCTTGGATTGGTTTTGGGGCCTTTATAGAGGGCCATAACATGTGATTTAGAAGCCTTCATGAAATCGGACCTTAATGACAGGTTGATGTGGAGAGACGATCCTTCCAGATCTCAAAGAGTGAAGGAAGCTTATATTCTACTAAGCTGCCAACATAAACCTGAAGAGGCATGGAAGGCTTTCATTTGGCACAAAGGAGAAATACCTAGACATAGCTTCATTTTCTGGCTGGTGGGTTAGGAGAAACTTTTCACTCTTAATAAACTGTTCTTATGGAAAGTAGTGAACAGGAAGTTATGCCACTTTTGTCAAACTGTCAGGGTAGTGATAAAACACACGATCACCTCTTTTTCAAGTGTGATTTTGGAAGGAAGTGATGGAAAGAGAAAGCCGATTTTTTGGGGTGGATGGCCACTACTTGCAATAGAACAAAGGACTTCATTTCTTTCCAACAGCCCTATCCTGCAATAGGGGAAACGGGTACGCAGGCAAAGCAGCAGTAGTCTATTAAATATGGCTGCAGAGGAATTCAAGTTGCTTGGGCTTACAAGGAGAACCGTGGAGGGCATTATTACAAAAGTGCAAAACCTTTTAAACCTTTGAACTTGAGTTTTCTGAATTTTTAATCATCCATGTCCTCTAGAAGTGTGTGCTGATTGGTAACTTTTATAGGTTTTCTACTAGGTGTTGGATGTTGTACTGTGATTAACAGTCTTTTTTAGTCTATTTTAGGTTTTGTACAGGGGACTATACTTTCTACATGCAATTTTTCAAGGAATACTGCTAAGCTTACCTTAAGAATAAGTTTATGGCAAGGAAGATTGCAGCATCAGTGGATTCTATCTGTGGTCCTTAATTTTTCTTTTATCAGTCTTAATGATTGGATCTTGCATGAATCCTTCATTTGAGTTTGTTAGTATCCTTCGTAAGGGCATCAATCTATGCTAACACTTAGTTGCATGGTACAATATCAATTACACATTTTTCCCATAACTCTCTTTATACATATCTAATCTTATCAATGCAATTACTTACTTGCCAATACGAAAAAGGTTATAAAAGGAGCATAAATCAATGTACATATCATTTGGCATAACTACTTTTTAGTTCGGAAATTGTGGCCGTCGAGATTCAATCTACTCTTGGCAATAACGTTCAAATGCAAGATGCTAAGATCTATAGAGTCACTATTATACATAACATGCAAGAGCAGATATTAATTTTCCTATTAATATAGGAGACTGATTATAGAAGATGAACACAATCTATAAAAACCTTGTACCATGAAAACATGCTTAGAGAAAGAGGAATGTCAAGGAACAGGAGACACATCACGAAACATGCCACAAGGAGGATCCCATTTTTATAACGTACTTGTAATAATAGGAGTCTATTCTTTTGTATATATTGTCGCATCGAAGGGAACTTTTTTTTATCTTAGCTAGGGTCATACTATTATTGAAAATTTCTATTTTCAAAAAGTAATAGCTTTTTACCAGTTTTAATGTCTCCTTTTACCAAGCTCAAAAATACTCATTAAACTCTTTACGAGGATGTGAGTATTCTTTTAAATTAAAACTCTTACTTACCATATTAATTAATCACAATTGACAGCACTTGTTATATATACATAACCCCAATACACACACATTATAACTTTATAATACCGTCAAAATTAATAAAAATATATCACTCATTTGACAATTCTTACTCGTGTCCCTTATATTTACTGTTAATTTTCTATCTTATTCCTATTGCTTACAATTTTAAGTCTTGTTAGCTAGCATTGTATATGAATTAGATTTGCTTACTACTACAAAGGCAAGACAATAAGCAATGCACAGTCCATTTATGTACTAAAAAAGGCCATAGATCATGACAAGAAGCATGAAAGTTGATGGCATAAACCAGGTGAAAACTTAATGACATGGAAGCATTGATAAAGTACAAAAAGGACAACCCATTGATAAAATATGAAATGCAAGAGAGTAGAAAAGCGTGGAAGCAATGGATGCATACAACAATAATAAATCATTTTAAAACTTTGCACAACAACAATAGGATTATTGCAAGAAATTAATTTATTGGGGCAGAAAAAAATAATAATAATAATAATTTCTTGAAATCTCTTTTAAAATAAAAACCTTCTATGATCATTTTTGAGAGTCATATGTTACAACTTTTTTGATAACTATAAGTTGGACAAATGGTTTTTTCACATTATAAGAAAATGTATTCCATTCTTTATTAACATGATTTTTTACATTGAATGAAGCCAAAAGACCCGTTTCTGTAAATAATTTACTAGGCAATAAGCCCCCTTTGCCGGATTATTACCAATGTAATCATAAAAAGCTAATTTTTCTGGAATTTTAGACCAAGCTTATGATAAACTTCAATTTTTGGTTTGGTGGATACTACAACCAAATTGTTGTTACGTAGCTCCCACCTGCTTATTGGCCCCCATTATATATAGCATAAAGATGTCTGATGCTATACACCGGGTACATAAAACCCTATAAAGGTATAGCAGGACAATTTTTTTTAACCAATATCTGCATACCTTCACATCTGCAGTCCACAATTAATGCTTTGTCAAAAATAGAGGCTCCTTGATATCATCCTATTGATCTACTATGGATGTAGATATACAGCAAATCAGAACCCTTTTTATTTGATTCACTTAAAACAATGATGGCTTATCTGAACATTATTCTAAACATTTATGACCTCTAATGAATTAATCTTTTTGATGGGTTTTCCACATAACAAAAGGAAAAGGAACTATTGACATTATTAAGCTCCCAATGATCAAGTCACAAAGAAAATAGGATCCCCAAGCATTTTTCCAAATAATCTGAGACCTAATCATCAAGTCACGAATAAAATAGACCTATTGACAAAATTACCCCAATCATCTTTCACCGAAGCATGCTTAGTGGATTGAATGGAGAAGATAATTGGTGCATCTTAAGGAATGCAACAACATCAAATATTTTAAAAAACCTCACAGGAGGACGTGAGTCCAAATGTCCAATTAGAATGAAATGTAAGTTCTAAAATCATAGTGATCTTGACCAAATGTTTATAGAGGCAAGTACAGTACGATATGAACTAAAGATTAACAATAGAAAACTAAAGATTTTTATTGATTTTTCCTAGTAAAAATTGATTACAAGAACCCTAATTTCTCACAGGTTGAAAGCCATTAGCTAAAAGCTCGCAAACCAACATAAGCAAGATGCTCACAAAATCTAACTCTCAATGATTACCAAATATCTGCTAATCTCTTTCTAACCAATTATACCTATTTATACAAAATAACACTAACTAATAGTATCTAATAGTATTTGCCACATCAACACACCTCCTCATAAACCTATACATGCTAAACACATACTACTAAACTCAACAGGTCATATCGATTGCCTCCTCATCCTCAAGGACCGAATAGAGAAACAATCACAGCTAGTCAACTCCAACAGCATCAAGCACCACCAAATACAAACAAGAAATAACAACAGTCATAAGAACTCTCCAAAACAAAACAGCTTCGGTATCCACAATGATGAATGGTTGCAGCAAAACATCAAACCAATCAACAATAGCTAACTTTGTTATGGCCACTGCCTTGATACATTGTGCAATAAAATTAGCCTTCAACAACAAAGAAAAACCCTGGCTGAGGAGCAACGGATGAAGGTCACTATCTACATGGATTATTTGGCCACTCTTCCAGACATGCAAGGATCATCAAATTTCTCCTTCGAAGTTTGTTTTTCCAAAGATGAAAACCTGAAGCTGTGCATCAGCAACTCCTATTTGTCCAGGCTTCATTCAGCGCTACTGAAGCAGCTCAAGTTGTCAGTCACCCATTCCTTGTAACCACCATCTTCGGCCACTTTCTCTGGTCATCAATTACAAATCCCAATAGTAATTACCTACTGACTTCCTCAACTGATTGCCACTTGTGTTCGACCTCTCGGGATCAGAGAAATCCTTCTTCTCCACTCAGTGGCCAAAGCATCCCAGATCGGGATCAGAAAAATCTGATTGTGGCCAACATTTACAAATTGCCAATCACTATCCTTTGATCGATCCACTTTCTCCACTTGCCGATCACTAATCTACTTTGATGGACATTCATCTCCTTCTATCAATGTCCAAAGACCAATCATCAACTTCAGATCTAGGGTTTCCTATTGATCACCATGCAACATCTCCGATCCACACATCATCGATTCCAGCACACCTTCAATTCCTACATGCATCTTAAGGTTCTCTATCATTTCCTTTAATAGATTCACACATCGATTTTCCTGCACCCATGGAATTAATCCACTCACTGCTTTAAACTGTCCATGCCCATCTTCAATCTCCACTAATAATGGAGATGTCTCCTTCAATTTGTCATCCTCCTAGGTGGTCGATTGCTTGAGGAAGGAAGAAAACCCCAAGTATTGTTCTACGATGGATTCTTGTCCCTGGTGTGGTGCCTTCCTCACTAGCTACAACTCCTCTTGCATTGAATGGATTGAGTTCATACTCTATTGAATTTTCCAGTTGCTTTCATGAATACTTTGAAAGTTCAAAAACATACATTTTTTACTTCCAACAATACTTTGACAGTGAATAGAAATAGATGTGCAAACTTATGCCACGGTTGTGATCAAAACAGCAAGAGATGATTACAAGTTCAATTCTAAAAGACAGCACCAATTGATATGAACTAAAAGATTAACAATAGGAAACAAAAGATTTTTATTGATATTTTTTCTAATAAAAATTAATTACAAGAACCCTAATCTCTCCCAAGTTGAGAACCATGAGCTAAAAGCTGGCAAACTAACAAACATGAACAAGATGTTTACAAGAACAAACTCTCAATGATTAACAAAATATCTACTAATCTCTATCTAGCCAATTGTACTTGTTATAGATCATAATAGAAATAGAAATAGAAAGTAGCAAATAAGATCATAATAGAATTAAAAAATACTAAAATAGTTATTCTATGAATTTATTTACTTTCCTAGATAATCTAGATTTGTAAATATAAATATATCATGTTTCTCAAAGTAATGAATATAAAATTTGATTCCTCTCACAAGTAATATGGTATCAAAGCGAGATATAGTGTAGAAAAAAAAATCATAATAAACAGTGAAACCTTAGATTAGTTAAGTCAAAACTCTCTTCTAAGGTTAGATTATTTTCTCACCGCCACCATGAGAGCATAGATCATCTTAGGATCAACTGGCCACAAGACTCCGAAGACCATCTGACTAGCACATGAAGTTCACATGCTGCTTGAAGCGCACCCAAAATTCAAAAGGGCTTCTGATTCACACCTTGCAACCATCCAATCGACGTATATCTTTCCGCTTAAGATCCATGCATCAATCTGAGAGCATTAAGGTTACCCATCATCCTATCGAGTAGTTTGTTCATCAACGGCAGTTGATTTGAGTATTTTTTTAGTGATGTTTTTCCTCTAATATGGTTTGTTACATCAATTTGAATCAAGTTTTCCATATCTTCTTAATTTCATTAGTCTAGGCATATCACCTTATTATCATTAAAAGTATTTTACTACAAATTAGCTTATTTGGTTGATGCAATTCTTGGGTTGAGATCCAATTTCTATGTGATGTGATATTTCTTGGCTTAGTTATCATGGCTGAAGAGCAAAAAGCTGTAATTATATTTGATGTGATTCCTGTAATGTCAAAAATCACGGAACATAGATTTAACGGATCCAATTACTTAGATTGGAGTAAGACCGTTAAGATTTATCTACGAAGTATTGACAAGGATGATCATCTAACTAAAGACCCACCTAGCAATGATTCAAGGCAAACGTGGTTAAGGGAGGATGCTTGGTTTTTCTTACAGATAAGAAATTCCATTGATAATAAGGTGATTAGTTTAATCAATCATTGTGAATATGTAAAGGAATTAATGGACTCGCATTCAGGGAAAAGGAATGCTTCTCGCGTTTATGAGATATGTAAGGCTTTTTGTTGTGCAGAGAAACAGAATAAACCACTTACAAGCTACTTCATGGATTTCAAGAAAACTTATGAAGAGATCGACACATTATTGCTCTTCAGTCCTGATGTAAAGGTTCAACAAGCTCAAAGAGAACAAATGACTATTGTGAGTTTTCTAGCCGATTTTTCTTCTGAATTTGAAACGACTAAATCACATATTCTCTTTGGTTCTGAAATCTCTTCCTTGCAAGATACATCTAGTTGAATACTTCATGTAAAGAATTCCCAATCCATCTAACATGGCAATGCTTTTGTGAGTGGGTATAATGACTCTAAAATTGGAAAACAACAATACAGAAGTGGTGGTAGAGGAGTTAACACTTGGAGACAAAGTTCTAGAGTTGTAGTGTGCCCTTATTATCATAAACCAGGACCCATGAAGCGTAATTACAAGAAATTACAAAAGTGGAATCAAGGAATTTGATTAAGAGCATCATCACATATTACCCCCTCTAGAGATGCATCTAAAAAATCCACTACGATACTTACAGTTGAATATGTAAAATTCTCCAACTATTAAGAATCATTAGTGTCTTCATCCACTCCAGTATCTGCTATTGCTGAGTCAGATAAACCAAACAAGTCTTGTTTCTTCATCTTCCAATGAGCGATTGATTCTAGTGCTACAGAACATATGACAAATAATTCCAATCTATTTTCTACTTATCAATCACATCAATCTTTTTCTCCCGTTACATTAGCTAATGGATCGAAATCTTGTGTTCTTGGATCTATGACTGTTAATCTAACTCACTAATTCATTTGTCATCTATCTTATGTTTACTTGATTTGTCTTTTAATTTAATATCCGTTAGCAAACTTACCCGTTCACTTAACTGCTGTACCATGTTCTTTCCTAATCAATGTTTGTTTCATGATCTTAAGACAAAGCAGATTATTGGTAAAGAACATGAATCTAGAGGTCTCCACATCCTAGACACAGAGATGTCAAAGTTTATTGCTTCACCTGGAATTATTTGCCCCTTTGAAGCACATTGTCGACTGGGTCACCCATCCCTTCCTTTGTTTAAGAAAATGCGCGCTGAATTTCGTAACATAAATTTGTTAAATTATGAGTCCTGTCAATAAGCCCAACATCATCACATTAGTTTGAGTCCTCGAGTCAGTAAGCGAGCACATGCTCCTTTTCAGTTAGTTCATTCAAATATATAGAGTCCTTATTCGGTTATCTCTAAACCTAGATTCAAATATTTTGTCTCTTTTGTTGATGATTACTCTCGAATGACTTGATTGTATTTTATGAAGAGTCAATTTGAATTATTCTCTCATTTTTGTGCTTTTTGTGCTGAAGTTAAAACTCAATTTAATGTTTCGATACAAATTTTGCAAAGTAATAATACCAAAAAGCACTTTTCTGAATTCTTCCAATCTTAGATGGTTAAAATTAGTATTATTCACCAAACCTCTTATGTTGATACACCATCCCAAAATGGGGTTGCTAAGAGAAAAAATAAACATTTATTTAAGAATGCTAGAGCATTATCATTTCAAATGTATGTTCCTAAACACTTTTAGACTAATGCGATGTCCACAACTTGGTTTCTGATTAATCGAATGCCTTCATTCATTCTTAATAGTGAAACTCCTTATCATATACTTTTTCCTAATAACCCTTTATTTCTTATTAAACCAAAAAAATTTTGTTGTACTTGTTTTGTTTAGGATCTTCGCCCTCATGTTACCAAACTTGATCCAAAATCATTTAAATGCATTTTTCTTAGACATTCTCATGTTTAAAGCTATTATCCCCATATCTTGTATCTGTTGATGTCACTTTTCTTGATAATACACCATTCTCTCTATCTTCCACAAATGTATGTCAAGGGGAGGATGATGAATTACTAATTTAAACTATTACATCTCTTGTTTTTGCACCTAATACTCCCTTTGAAGTTTATTCTCATTAACAACATACCTCTACTCCAACTCCTGATGAATGTCTTGAACCAGTTTCTTCGTCATCAAACGATGATCTTGATCTTCTTATTGCCCTTCGCAAAGGTAACCTTCAGTATACATACTCTATCTCTTCTTTTGTGTCTCATAGTCGATTGTTAGCTTCTTCTTTTTCTTTTATAGTGTCTCTTGACCCTATCTCTATCTCTAAAACTGTTCGTGAAGCATTAACCCATCCTAGATGGCATAATGCAATGATAGAGAAGATGAATGCTTTAGAAGACAATGGTACTTAGGATTTGGTAAATTTATCTACAGGAAAGAAAGCTATTGGGTGTAAATGAGTTTTTACAATCAAGGTAAACAATGATGGGCCCATTGCTTGATTGAAAACTCATCTTGTTGTCAAAGGATATGCCTAGACTTATGGAATAGATTGTTCTAACATGTTTTCTCCTATTTCTAAGTTAACATTCGTTAAGTTATTTATTTCCATAGCAACTATTCATAATTCGCTTCTGCATCAATTAGATATCAAGAATATCTTTTTGCATGGCAATCTTCAAGAAAAAGTTTATATGAAGCAACCCCTAAGATTTGTTGCTCAAGGGGAGTCTAAAATAGTTTATCATCTTCATAAATTTTTGTATGGCTTAAAGTAAAACCCTTGAGCTTAGATTGGAAAGTTTAGCCAAGCAATTAAGAGCTTCAAAATGCAAAAAAGCAAATTTGATCATTCTATCTTTTACAAATACTATGAGGTTAGAATTATTCTACTAGTAGTATATGTGGATGACATTGTCATTATTGGCAATGATACTACAAGTATTTCAACCTTTAAATTCTTTCTTCAAAGTCAATTTCAAACAAAGGATTTATGAATGTTAAAATACTTTGCAGATGTTGAGGTTATGAGAAGTAAGAGAGGAATTTTTCTTTCTCAAAGGAAATATGTACGTGAGTTATTATCTGAAACAAGTAAACTAGAAGCTAAACAATGTAATACTCCAATGATTCCTAATTTGTAACTTATGAAAAACAGTGAATTGTTTGAAGATCCAAAGAGATATAAGAGATTGGTTAGAAAGCTGAATTATCTTACAATTACTCATCCAAATATTGGATATTCAATCAGTGTTGTCTATCAATACATGTCTTTCCCAACAGTTGATCATCGGGCAACTATACAACAAATCTTATGCTATCTAAAAGGAGCTCCTGAACAAAGTATTCTAGATAAGAATCATGCTTATAATAGCATTGAGTACTTTTTAAATGCTGATCGAGCAGGATTTAAGAAAGACACAAGATCTACCTCTAGATATTGTGTTTTTGTTGGAGGAAATCTAATTTCATGAAAAAGTAGTAAGCAAAATGATATATCACAATCGAGTGTTAAATTAGAGTATAGAGAGCTATGGCACAATCAATATGTGAAGTAATATGGATACATCAACTTTTAACTAAAATAGGCTTGAAAACCTCACCACTTGCAAAATTATAGTACGATAACTAAGCTGCCCTTCACATTGCATCGAATCTAGTATTTCATTAATAAACGAAACACGTTGAAATAGATTGCTATACTAAGCATGATTAACATCTATACTCTAGCTTGAGAGAGAGTGTTATAAATCATAATAGAAATAAAAATAGAAAGTATCAAATAAATCATAATAGAATTAGAAAGTATTAAAATAGTTATTCTATGTAGTTTACTTTCATATTTTAGATTGTCTAAACTTGTATATATACATGTATTATGTTTCTCAAAGTAATGAATATAGAATTCAATTCCTCTTACAAGTAACAGTACCTATATATAGAGATAACACTAGTTAATAGTATCTAATAATATTTACCACATCAGCACACCTCTACATACATCTATACATACTAAACACATACTACCAAACACAATTGGTCATATCACAATGCAATAAAGAAACCTCTTTCATATCCTTCAAATACAATGTTAGCCATTATCACCTATCTTTGAAAGAGTTGAATCTAAAGCAATTTTTAGAAGCTAATTATCAAAGGCCTTCTTTGAAAATTTTAATATCCAAGCTAATATAGCCCAAGGAGTCAAATGTCGAACTATGTGTAATAGTAGTAAAGTGGGTGTATGTGTAATACCAATGATGTATAAGGGTAGAATAGTACATGTAAATGTATCAATAAAATATAAATAGTGAGGAGGGAAAAGTAGTTAGTATTTTCTCATTTTGTTAACTTTGTTGAGAGAAGTAGAGGGAAGGTTGTACCTTACTTAGAGTGTATTGCAACCTCATTGGAGAGTACCAATTGTGGTGTATTGCTTTCCAATTGCCCATTTGTTTCCTTAGTTTGATTGTTCATTTGACCTTTGAAATCCTAGTCATTACAATCGATGCCATCTATGGGAAATGTTGAGGATGACTAAGATGGAATCAACGATCGAAGCATCAAATAAGAATGTGCAAGAACTAGGCTAAGAGTTGCAAAGGAGTTTAACTGAAGCTCAACATTAGATTTCTTCAATGGAAAAAAATTCTAGTTTAAGCCTTTCTACGACAAATAAAATAATGGCCACCTTAGAGATGATGTTGCATGATATGTAGAGTAATCAGTACAAAGAATTATGCATGAAAGAAAAAGCATCTAGCTCGAAAGGTTATGGAATTCGCAATAACAATGAAGATAAAACTTCCTTGAGTTGAAATGAAAGTTGAGACCTTGAAGATATGATGAATGATGAAGATTTTAAAGGATAAGACAATGTGTATGAAGAATCTATCTATGACAATTTAAAGGGCAAGACTCAACACATTGGATTATGACTACTATGCAATACTTTGAGATCCACTGTTGGCAACAATGCTTATGAAGGGAAGAACCATTTACTACTTTAAAATGTTGAAATGCAAAATTTTGAATTTGGATCGTAAAAATATGAACAACAATTGATGATAAGATATGGAGACCAATTATCGAACAATCCATTTGAAAGCTCATCTACACTTCACCAAATTTCTTCAGTGACAAGTTATGTGGAGGAATTTGAAACCCTTATTTCACAAGCACCTGGAATGATAGAGGTTCAGTTTTTAGGGTATTTTCTTGGGGGTTTAAGAGATGAAATAAGAGTAAGGGTTCATACTTTGAGGCCGATTAATGTTTCAGAGGTTGTAGAAATTGGCCTTAAGTGTATAACAAGAGTTCACCTATGGAATAGTAGTTGTGCAACCTGATCTAAGGGAAGAGATGATGAAGTCAGATCATGCTGATAATAGGTTGACAGAGGTTCGTTCTTGTCCACTTTTGTCTAGTTTTACTCCTTATTACATGGGCAATATAGTTTCTTGTGCAAATATTCAATCTTCTTCAACATGGAAACCAAGAACAACTGTAAATGCTGGGTTGAATATGCAAAATGTGAATGTTTGTGGAGCTAACATAGGTTGTGCAACATCTAGACAATGGACAATTCAGTGGCAATTACTCGTGCTAATAATAAGATTCATCATTGTGGTAAAGGATCTAGATAATTGACCCATCAAGAGTATGCAAACAAATGTAATAAAGGATTGTGTTTCCAATGTAACCAACCTTTTAACACGAGTCACAAATGCCCAAACAAATCTTTGCAAGTTATGTTACTAGAAGACAGCCCAAAGTTTCAAGAGAATGAATAGGTTGACATTGAGGACCAATTACATGATCACGGTTGAAGTTATCTAGTTGAATGTTCTTTTTGTTGTCCTTGAGGTTAAGGACAATGTTATGGGGGGACAGATTGATACAGCCAAACAAGTTAAGTACCAAAATATGTGTAATAGTAGTGGAGCAGGAGTATGTGTAATACTAGTGATGTATAAGGGTGGAATAGTAAATCTAAATATATCAATAGAGTATAAAGAGTGAGGAGGGAAAGTAGTTAGCAGATAGTCCTTTTGTTACTTTTGTTGATAGAAGTTAAGGGAGGGTTACTTCTAGTTAGAGAGTGTATTCCAAACTAATGGAGAGTACCATTCGTGTTGCGTTCCAATTGCCCATCTATGTCCATTTGCTTCTTTAGTTTGATCGGTCATTTGACCTTTGAAATTCTAGTAATTGCGCAAACCCCCAATTAGGAGATTGGGGAGCAGTGTTCCTATTAACTTGATGAAGTTTATCCTCATCACTAAGGCCACTCCACAAAAAGTATCTTTGCAATGTCTCAACTCTCCTCACAACAAAACTGAAAAGGAAAAGGGGACATGATAGGTTGACAAACTAATAGGACACTACACTATTAATCAAAGTAAAACAACCTCATTTTGAAAAATAGCCACCTTTCCATCTATTGAACCTTTTCTTTTTCTCCAAAACTCCATTCCAAATTGCAAGAACATTTGCTTGTGCACCAAGAACTAGTCCAATGTATTTATTGGGGAGAGATTGACAGGTTTCATGTCAACAATAAAATTATTACTCTCACGACAATTGGCATGAGGTCTCAAGTTCAAGCCCCACCAAGGACACATTTTTAGGTCACTACATAGTGTAAGCTATTATTAACCAATGCATAAGTCCTGTAGTATGGTTCATTTGCCCGAAAATAGCTGGTCAAATATTGAAAATGCCCCTCCATTGGCAGAAAAATAAAATTATTAGCTACTCCACTGGTTTGAGGAAAGAGAGTGACAAGTCTCCTATCAGGCAATAAATTCAATAATGCAAACATGTTTTGAGAGAAACTATTTATAAGAAAACATTTCCAATAGAAAGGAACAAGATTAAAATCCCTACGATAAGTCTTCTGTCAGCATTAAAATCAATAATGCGAATATGTCTTGAGATAAACTATGATAAGAAAACCTCTCCAATACAAAAGGGATAAGATTAAAAACGCCACCAGCACACTTCACCAATCAATCTGTCCTAACCTGATGCAACTTGTAAAGAAAAAATGTTCCTGTAAGCAGTCCACAGGTCCATTCATTGCCATTAAACACCATTAAAATAATTGTCAATGATATTGAAGATTGGACTTCCTCACAATGCCCTGTTTAATAACGTCTTAGATATTTTTCCACACATCATCCCTCCAACTCCCTTTCTTCTCCTCTTCTATTGTTTACTTCTCTTAAGTTACTGCCTAGATATTCCTATCTGCAATGAATTTTACCTACTCATAATTAATCTTCTGTTCACTAAGCCCCACCATAGTACAATGTTACACTTTTTTAGTCTCCTCCATCATATGTTGCTTTGACAACGTCAGGTGTAGATTCGACATTTTCATGATAACTAAAAATTGATGATTTATTTTCCAAAAAGAAAGGGAAAAAAAAAAGATTTAATAGATCAATTGAAATTATATAACAAATATGCATTGACACTGGGTCCGGGCACTAGAAGATCTTCAAGGAAGTTCTCCAAAAGAATGGACAGCTTAAAAGAAACTCTAACCTGGCGCACAAAACGTAAGCTTCGAGAATCAGGCATAAGACCACCAACTTGAGTAGAAGAAACAAAAGCATATCCACGAGTTGGCCTTACAGGTGAATTTCTTCTGTCAAACCTGAAGATGTACTTCAAAGACGAGATTAAAGCATGTCCTAGTTGTCTTCTAACTGATGCAGAAGACATTTGTGAAGGATCAGTTAAGGTACGCCATGCAAGATTGTAGGACAAATCATGGTGCCTCGACGAAATCAGGCCAAGGGAAAGGCCTAACGACTGCTCAGTATACGAAGAATATTTCAACCAATCTTGGGATACCAGAAACACTCGAGCAGTCAAAGGAGTTAACAAGCTTTTGAACCTAGGTAGAAACATGCCAGCACTTAGCTCAGATGTTTGGTTCCAACCATACGCAAAAGAAGCATCCCAAAGATCACCATAACCTAGTAAGTTTTTGAACTTCAGTACTCCTTCAAGTGTTGAAGATCTTGCCTGAAATATAAAATAAATAAAATAAGAATGAGATAGCAGATAGCAAACATCTTATTAACATTTTACTTAGGAAAAAATGGAAATTTTGTTGATTGTATTTATATTTTATAGACCCATGTAAAACATTATTTTGCATTTGAAATCTTAGCCCATTTTCCAAAGCAAGAGCTTGAGTCACCATAGAAAGCAGAACATGACCTTTTAAACGCAAGCTTGTTCCATTAGTATAATACTAGTGGACTGGATTCTTCTTCTCGTAAAATTATCAGGAATAACAATTATCGTCATACTACCTGTAACAAAAAACTCAGCACAATCTATGCCTAACTACTGCAGTTGATCATTTGGCCACTAAATCTTCTTAATAGAGCATGTGCTCTTGTCCAAATCACCTAAAACCAGCAAATACTAGGCAATCATAGGAAACTAACTTGACAACCTCTTTGCATGGAAAGCGTTGGTCAACTAGAAATACTTCAGAAATTCTAACAATCAAAGACATTTTTCTTTGGGAAAGTTAAACATTTGGGGCTTAAGCAGATATCCACACAGATATTCTCGGCTTCTAAAACCATATAGCTATAAAAAACTGTCATCTCTCAATTGACACTAGCGTTGCTAGACCAGCAAGAAATGTTCACTGCAATTTCTCTTTTTTGAGTACGGTTTTGAATATTAGCTCCCGGTAAAAGAAGGCACGGAAAATTTTGCAGAAAGTGCCACTCTGAGCTCAAATTGTCACAGAAACTCAGTCTTCTTTTCCTCATTTTTTGGTGATTATGACTTGCACAATTGATGCAAAGGACACTTGTATGTCTCACTACCAGATACTTAACGTAGGAATTAAAATACAAATAAAACTGAGCGCCTTAGTCAAAGCCAAATTAAGCAAATGCCAAAATTGATCCCTATTCTAACCCCTCAGCCTAGTGGAAAAGGCCCATACTTAACCGGTGCATGGATTTTATAGAGTGGTTTATGTGGCTGAGTAGCTTGTCAAACTATGTTGGACCTTCCCTTAACAAAAAGTTAATCCCATTGCCATTCTCCTCTCATCCACTTCCACATACACTAAGCTCCAAGAATCTCTTTCAAAGCTCAAAATCCAGCGGGAACGGTTTTCATCATTTTAGGTAACAAGTGCATTTTCCTTCCATTAAAATATCTATCACCCCTGTCAAGTTCACCTAAGATAACTGAAAATCCAGTCACACACCTCCGATCCAACCAAAAGATTAGCAAATCTTAACCCATTAAAAGTACCCGCAATTCCTAGTAGTAACCTAAACCGTTTATCACCAATAATAGAAAGCTAACGCCACCACTGCAACATGTATAATGCAATGAATCAATATTTCATATGTATCACATCACTCATAAATTCACCAACAAGGAAATTATAATGAAGTCAAATGTATAAATGTACCACTGATCTACACTGAACTTCATGTACACATTATATCATTCTTTTGATTTCAATGAACGCAAACTTCACCTCGGGCTTAGTATAATATCCGATCTCACCCGAAATTGGATTACTCGCTTCAACCACATTAATAACCACATTGGCAGTCCCGGGCAACTCCTTTGGCCCAGAATCGAGCACGATATTGACCGAATGAAAAATCCCCAACTGCTGCAACCGAAAATTCACAACACTCGCTGCTTGTAACAGCTCTTGTAACGACTTAACATTCCTCAACTCCTCCAATTCAGCTTCAATCACCCAGTCTTTCGTCTTCGTATTGCCTTTGATCAATATGTCGTGGACGCGAAGAGGAAGTTCTTCCGATTGGAGCTTGCGAGATAAGTTTACGAGCCTTGTCTTGTGTAATCGTAACTGCTCCTCCTGTGAGAGAGGTCGCGGTTTAGTTCTATGGTTAGGATTAGCATTTAGCGTATCGTAATCTTCTTCGGCGTTTTCATTTTCTTCGATCTCGTCGTCTTCGTCTTCTTCTTCAATTTCTTCTTCTCCGATTCGGCGTTTGCGGGTTGGTTCGGGACTAGGGTTTTGAGGCGATTCGTGGTTTTCCATTGTGAGATGGAGAAGGGAAATGTCAGGGTTTAGGGTTTGATGGGAAGAGTGCTTTGTTATTGAGGGTTGAGTACTGCCATTGTGCAGAGCAGAGAGAGAGAGAGAGAGAGAGAGAGAGAGGAAAGGAAAATGTAAGGAGAGAACAAAATTGAAGAAAATAAAATAACTAAGTCTTGTAAAACATCAAAACATGCAATGAGACCCAGATATACGGATTCATCATACAGAGGAATTTAGTATGAACAAGGAGTTCTTTTCCAAAGAAAATTACAAAAAAGCATACGATTGAAAAAATAATACAAAAATGGGGGACCAAAAAAGCGTACGAATGTAAAAAAATTAAAAAGAAAAAAATATAGAAGAAAGAATGTGAGAAGTATGTGCCTTTAATATAAAAGAAAAAAACCTAAAAATGTATGTTTTAAATGCATCTTTTTTTATGACAAACATGTACCAAACAATTAAAATTAGTAAACAAAATCAAACCATAATACCTATAAATATTCATAAATTTATATAACTCTAGGTATATAAACGACAAAATACAAACTTCAACCACCCTTTATCACAAACTCCCATCCCTAAATAATGAGCACATGAACAAACTCCACTCGTTAAAACAAACCAATACAAAGTCAATACCCCTAACAACAATCTAGGATTAAATCAAAAGTTTATGTAAAAAACTTGACTAATGCAATATGAAGAGAGAAAACGTGCATGACATATTAAAATTCGCTAAAAGCTTAAGAAATGTTTTTAGAAAAGTATATGTACCACAAATCTCTTAGTTTTGACTTATAAAATTAAGAACATATATGTCTATCTTAAATCTTCTCACGCTGCCAAAATGCTTTGCTAAACCAAGATAAGATGGAATGCTTCTCTCTCAATAGAGACTGTGAAGACTCTACAAATGTATCCTTAAGCTCTCTAAGAGGCACAAAGTCAACTTGGAAGATAAATGCAACCATACTATACCTTCCCCCATAAACAACAACTATAAGTAGCCAAAATGAGCTTCTAAGGAGCAGACAAAGTCAAGAGAGATTTCATCTGATGTTAAAACTATTAAGTCATGTAAGAATTAGAATCAACTTTGAAGTTAGAAACCGTATCACCCAAGTTAATGGAACGGCATGACATAGACAACATGTCTTAATCTTAGTCACCACCGTTATGCATCTATGATACACCTCCTCCTTAAACTTTGACTCTACCTTTAGGTGGAAGGCAAAGAGGTAGAATGAGGTTAAGGTTAGGTACATCCTCATCCTCATGTAATGCCTCTTAGTTGTGTTATAGCTCCTATACATCTTGAAGAAATGAAAAATAAGTCTGCTGTACGGCTTAACAAACTATAAAGCTCCATCTACAATAGCGACTGTAAATGGATAGTCTCCTATAAACCATACATCATAAAGTAAATAAACTTAAATTGAAAAAAGAAAGTAGAGTAAGTTAATATCATTTATTAATATAATGTAAGACAAATGTAGTAGGTACTTAACAAGCGTCCAACAACAACTCCTTGATGGGTGACATTACAATAACCTTCTACCAAGGCCAGTAGCTAAAATCGACTCCAAACTGCATCTAAACTTATACCAAATAAAGTTGGCAATCAACCCATATGCGTATGTAATGTTTTTGCACCTGCATTCAATCCAATTAGTCCTCCCTTACAGGTTGATTTGTTGGAAGTGATCATTAGAATCGATATCTTGTGGAGGCAGCTAATAACCATCGAATTGATAAATAATATGGTAAGGAAAGCACCACTCAACTATGTGGAAGTATATTAGTAGAACCCAATCTATCCATATCTGCCACTTGGCATTGCAAAACAGGAGTAAGAGCTTAATCAACTCTTTAGAATATGGCTCCAAAACCACCTAGCAAGCACCACATTGCAACATAGAGAATATAAGATTTCAATGTACAAAAGTAAATGTAAAGAGGGAGTATATCATACCTGACGTCCGATCTATAAGTCAAACACAATCCAATAGGCACTACAACATGGGTGATATGCTGTATAGTGTCACACTAATCGGGCTACTAAGGGTCTCCTATCTATAATGGTGTAGCCATATTAACTAAGAGGAGCAATGTCAAGGAATCTTTCCCATACCTAAACCTTTAATAAGATAGTGGCTCCTCCTATCTCATAAGCGTCAAAATATTCAGTGTGATGGAGTTGTCTTTATAGCTATGCCAAACATGTCAAGCCTCAATAGTACTATCGACAATGATAATGTCCTCCGATGATGGCAAAAACATAAGGTGGATAAGGTTAAGGAATTTATCCACATAGATAAATCTCTTATCAATTGAAAATGCATGCATGCACTTATCGATTGACCGTCTCCTCATCCACTTTGCAAGGTAACAACTTGAAATTATCTCTTAAGTATGTTAGGTACAAACATCCTCATTTGATTTTGTTTGATCTCAAACCCATTAATCTCTCACACTTGTTAAACTAAAGGTAGACGGTCTTCGCAACTACTACATTATTCTCTAAAGAGAGGCCAAACTACAACTCTACATCTTAAAGAGTGATGGTGGACTTTCCACCAGGCACGTGAAAGATGTATGTCTTTAGCCTCAATCTCTTTAATGTTATGATGAGGTATCGGTCTAGCATAAAGAGAGGCAGTTGAGACTTGCCTTAAAACTTCACTTCTTGTAGATATGGCTCAATGCAATGAAGTCTTGAAAATCCTCCTCATCTCCACATAACAAAAACTTGCCATATCATACTCCTAATACATACATAGCCTCCTGTAAACATAAAGTACATACATAGCTCTCCTAAACAGCTAGCAAATGATGACTTGCCTATCTCTTCAACATATGAGGATTAATGGGTTGAGCTCCATTTAACTTGCAAAATAAAACACAAGAAGGTTATCAAAATGGTAAAGAACAATGAGATTAAGTACTGTCAACCAAAATGCATGCATAAAATAATATATTTATTTGTCCAAGTTGTATTAACCATACCTATTGATCTTTAGACATCTTATCCTGTTGTACCCTCTCCATCCACAAGTGCTACATCTAATCCTCTCAAAAGGCTCCCTAATATTCTTATTCATGTGATACGTATTCCTTTTTAGTATGTTCAATAGGAGGAAATGACAATTCTATCCCCTCCTCCTTATTCCCTATAAGCCCTTAATTCCCTCATTTAGTTAGCTTTAGGCTCTATGTAATTGGAATTATGGTGAATCCTTATTCCCTATAAACAAATGGGGAATCCTAACTTATGTCCTTAAATCCTTATTCCTTATCCATTTCGCTTTTTTTTTTTCATTCCAAAACTAATCTTGTTAAAAATCAAAATTTACAACTTCTACACTCACATAAAAACATCAATCAAGCTATAACACCCTCACTCACACCTAATCGAGCTAAGGTTCCTATTCTCTATCATTGATGTTACACTTGCATCTCATCAAACCTTAATAAAAAATTCATCACATCTAATCGTAGAAAAACCCTAATCTCCCCCTCTTTAGTCACACCTAATTAAGTTAAGGTTTGTAGTGCCTAACCCAAATCTGTCATCATCATTTACTCACATTCAAAGACTAACAATAGAAAAGTATGCAATGTTATGTTCCCTATTCTCTGTATTAAGCATGTCTTCTACTAGTTTGTTTTATATAAACACAATCGCCTTTGCTACAATTTCAAAACAAATGCAATTATTTGTACTAGTAAGCTTACTCAATTACTATTGTTGTATATCACGGGGGTTAATGGTTTTGTATTATTAATATTGGTATTACTCTAAAATTGGATTATGTGGATCTAGGTTACATGTTGCTTTAAAGGTCTAGTTGTTTAGTTATGATAGATTTGATTAGCAAATTTCAAGCAAGTTGCTAGTATGAACATATTAAAGGTTATTGATGATCTCATTAATGTTTTGCTTGATTTTTTCTTTTTTGTTTTCGAGGGTAATTGTTTTTGCTTGATGATGATGATAAAGAAAAAGAGTTTTCACTTAGTCAACCTAGTGAGAAGCTTACCATTGCATTCATGCTTATCAACATGGATCAGCATACACCAATTCATATTATTAAGAATCTCTAAATCTATTTTAATTCTTACACATTCCTAAATCAGTTTTAAAGATGTATGGTAGGGAAATTATCATAGGAGATAGTAATAGGTTCCATTTTTAAGACAAGTATAATGTTCCCGTTGTGATTTTTGGTAACATAATGTATATTGATTAGCTTATGGAAGTGCTTCATTAAATTGATAGAGGTAGATAAAAAGGTATACTTTGCTTATGATATATTGATTTTTCTTAATATTAATCTGTGGTGTTTATTAAGATTACTAAATATGAATTTTTTACTAATTACATTAAATTTATATAAGAAATTTCTTAATCGGTTTCAAAGATGTATAGAGGGGAAATTATCATAAGAGATAATTGGTATTATGATGTATATTGATTTCTTATCCCTTGGGAAACACTTCTTTGTGACTCTTTTCTATATCTTTTATGCAGTGGTAGTATTATGTACAAACACACAATTAAATAATCAAATCAATATGTAGATAAAAAAAAAAAAAGGAAACATGAAAAAAGAAGATTAGATGTAAGATTTAAAATAAGTCTTATTAGACATAAGATTTATAATAAGTTAGCACCTAATGATTGCAAAAAGCAACTTCTTGGATTTGTTAAAAGAAAAGCTTGAAGTAAGTGTGATAGGAATTAAGTTACAAGTCCTCTTACTTGAGCCCGACTACATGGACTCGAGAGCTCAATAAGGCACATTCTCCTTTCTCAACCAATGCTAAAGGAATTCAAGTTGTTTCTGATCGCCAACTTGTTACCAATTCCAAGTTGAGCTCCCCTATTCTTATCAATGATCTTTAGATGCTAACTTGAGGAATGCTCAAAAAACAGTTTGGCTCACTTCCCCAGCAGCTTAGCTAACCTCATTTCAAACTGCATAAATAATGCTCAAGTTGAGCCTACCATAGAAGAGCTTGTAGGTTAGCTTAGCACAGCCAGAATGTTTGTATGCCAACATCTGTTTCCACCTACAACTTGCCAATATCTGCCAGCTACTTGTCTAAGCCTCCCACTTGATGAAATTTGCTTCACAAATCACTTATTTTCTGATTTCTCTTTTGTACCCATTGACATTCCTTATACTTTACCTCTTTCAAACAATGCCCTTTTAGTCTTTTCCACTTTTAGTAAAGGATGCCTTAGATTTTCAAGTATGAATACCCCTTTTTATGTAACCCCAAGATCATCATCTTGAATCATTAAATATACAGAATTTTCTTTCTTCTTGTGAGCTATTTCTATTTACTTATCTAACTCTTACCGTAACCCTTGAGTAAGGTCAAGTGGTAACTAACCTCATTGAACTAACTCGTATGTCATATCGAACTAGTTTATGATTTTACATAGTTCCTTGATATGTCATATCCTTAGATTCATTCATTAGTTTTTGCTTGTTTTTTGCACATTCCACTCTTCATTTTGACCTTTCCATGAGCTTGGACCCATCCCTTTGGTACAGTTGTCCTCTTCTACCCTTGGGGTAATGTATCATCTTAGTATCAAAGTCAAGGTTTGCATTAAGTAAATCACTATTGAATTGTCTCTTTTCTTTGGTGCATTGGTTGTTATTCGTGTTCAAAATGTGTAAAGTAGTGTGGTAATCATTAGGGTCATATGCGAGTAATTGTAGGTCTTAAGTGAGCAATGGAAGTGGTAATTTTGTTTTATTGTAGTGGTTGTTGTGTAACACTCTATTATACTCTATCTTAAGTCGTCAAAAACAGAGCAAGTAGTAACTATTTATTTCTACGAGAGGATCAACCTAGTTAGTTGTGGTGTTAAATCTCTATGGTGAGGTGCATTGGTTTTTATTCAAAAAGAAGCTTAGCGTAATTTGTGTAGTTAGTGTATTAACTAATTAGAGGCTATGAATGTGTTGTTTTATGGGTAATACAAATGTTGTCTATTTATTGTAAACATGAGATTGAGTGAAGAATGATTGATTTAAGTGTTAATGTTGGTATTAAGATGACAATGGTAAGGTTATTCACCATGGTTGACAAAACACCTTTAGAAGCTCTAATGAATGAATTGATGAAGTAATAATACAATAGCAAAGTTAACGCGAGCTATTCATGTGTTCATTTCCTGACCCATTGAGAACAATCAAAATACTCCTTAAGCTGCTCTTAAAGTTGGAGGTATCCTATCTGGTGCCTGACTTACAAATAAGCAATACCTAGCTTGGTAAGAATAAGGTGGAGGATTAAGAGGATACATATGAAAAAGAATAGATTTAGGTGAAGTAGGCAAGGTAAAAAGAGATGATTATTATGAAGCAAAGGATAAAGCTCATGTAGTACAAGCTACTAACCATATAAAACTCTAAGTTTCGAGCTTCAATACCAATGGAAATTCTAACAATTATCTATACTAGGAAGAGAAGGTAAAGTGAGTTTTCAAATACGATTAGCACGAGGATTATGATTAGGTTCAAATTGCTATTATTGAATTCCTAAGCTATGATGCAATGTAGTCAAGAAACTTTTAAGCCATGAGAAGGCAAGATGAATATAGAGAGGTTAGTACTTAACCTGAAATGAAGCGAATCTTTGGAGTCAGATTTATATTAGACACTTACTTATAAGATACTTTTGTTCGGCTCTAAGAACTCAATAAGGACATCGCACTGTCGATTAGTATGTATGAAAGTTTTGAGTACTTGTGATTCGATGTGAGGTTAATGAACCTTAAGCCTGAACATTATCCAAATTCTTAATTGGGTTAAGGATAGATATCAGGGATGTAATTGAACTACAATAGTTTATTACTTTAGATGAAACTACAAGAATTGCTCAGCGTATGGATAGGCAAAGAAGAAATAGTCCAACTTGACCTCAATTGAGTTGACTTGTTCAAAATAGTTGACCTGTCCAAGGTACCAACCGAATTTAATACAATACTGAGCCTAATTGAAGGATTGATGTCTTGACTGAGAAAAAGAGCCACCCTATTGACCAAGAAGTATTGAAGAGAATGCTTAAGAAAGGTCAAGGATTAGGATGAAAGACAAACCAAATTAAGTGTTTGAAGTGCTAAGGTTTTGGTCGCATGGCCACTTAGTACCCCAACCGACGTACTATAGTCATTAACAAAGTCCTTAACATTAAGGTAGAAAGCATTGATGAAGAACCTAAAGAGAAGACTGAATTAGGGGAGGAAGTCAAGGTATGTAGCAGGGAACTTATCGAAGAGAATGTATACGCAAATGATATAGATAAGCTAACTTAAGTCATCCGAAGAGCTTTGAGCATTGAACCAATTTCTAATGAGGAGTAATGAGAAAACTTATTTCGTATCACATGTAAGGTAAATGATCAAGTGTGTACACTCTTCATAAATAGTGGGATTTGCATTAACATAACATTTGATTACCTAGTTCAAAAGCTCAAGTTACTGACTTTATCACATCTAAGATTGTACAAGCTACATTGGCTAAATAAGAAGGGAGTACATGTCACTCAACAACTAATACCATCGATCTCAATTAGAAATTATTCTAATGAAATTCTCTATGATGTATTGTGTCACGCCCCGAAACGGTAGAGTCGTAACAGCCCCACCGTATAAACCATCCTAAGATAGAAGTTGGCCTTACAACCGCTATCTTAGACCTGATCTACACAAGGCGTCCACGACTAACCCGCTTTAAAGTAAACAATTTATAATTTAGATAAAGCATTTACCTAAGAAAGTGAGAAAATCTATATATATATACTATAATTCAATTATTACATCATTCAAAAATGAATAAAATAATTCTAAGATAAAAACTTAGACCTTAAGAATATATATTTGTTCTTCAAGTATTTTTCCTCACACCCCAGGATCCAGCAGTTGCTAGCTTCAGAGTAGTGATTTGCCGCTTCTTAGTCAGCACCTGCACGACGTCTATAGGGATGTGAGCAACCACAGCTCAGTAAGTTAGGATGGAGGACTTAAAACTATACCATACACACAACAAGGTTTTCAATCACTTATTAGGTGCAATGCATATGCAAGCAAATGCCATCGTACGACGTTGTCCGGCCCGTCATGAGATTAGAGAAATTGCGCCCGCTCTAATCCGGGTTGAGGAGTTGCCGTTAATGCAACAGCTTACGACCAAACCCAAGCTTGTGTAATAGAAACCTTGCTCCTCTCGCAACTACCTTTGAACCACTATCTTCACCCTCACCGCGACCTCCTTTCCTGTCACTTAGTTCGACTGAGGATAAAGAAGGGACCATTTTGCAATCCTACGCTATCACTTTCGAAGGGGTCGGTATTTGGCCAGAGAGTCCTAAGTTCTCCTAACGGGTTGCTATGCATGCCCGATTATGATTACTGGTCATATATATTTGCTTAAGTCCAGTTTAGGGTGTTCAATCATTTCATACAAATCATATAATACATGTTAGAGCAACAAACAGAATCATAGCATCACCCATAATCAAGCACATGCACACATCCAACTATCTAATAAGCACAACCAAGCATAATCTTAAGTCTCCAAAATACAGCATCATATTAATCCCAACTTACCTCTTCTCCTCGCTTACTTACTCGAGGTCCGACTTGCTCAGGCCATTGTCGATTATCCCTATAATACAAACGTGGTTTCAGCTTTTCATATAACTATTATAGGTTTGTTTTATCCTATAACACTTACTGTTAGGTTTTTTTTAAGGTTTAATATGCCTGATTATCTAGGTATTAAGTCTTTTATAATTATTCTAGGTTTGGGGTTAGGTTCAGGTTCGGTTTTCGCATCGATTTCTAAATTAGGTTTTTAGTTCGATTTCTAAATAATGTTTTATATTCCAACCCTAGAAATTCGTTTCAACCCATAATGTGAAATTAATCACATTATTTCCCGATCTCCTAAATACCATTATTACTCCTAGTTAGTATTTTATTTCACCCGGTACACTTATATCCTTATTAGTGTAACGAATTCACTGTTAATATGAAAAATTTTTACGTTTTTCATACAATTACATAAATTCAAATTTCCTATCAGATTTATTGTACATTTTTATTATTATCACAATATCAATTTTTATTATCAGATTTCTTATTTATTATATTTCCAATAATTACCTATTATGTATATATTACACTTCTAATATTTATATCACTCTAATTATCATCTCTAAACATCAATTATCATTTCAAAATGTCTAAATTCATCCTAAATCAGATTTTACTCCTAATTACCCTAATTTTACAAAATTAACTTAAAATGTACTATTTTTCCATATTACTTATTTACTACATAATTAACCTAATAATTACATCTAATACCCTAAATGCTACAAGTATCATTCTCCATCAGATTTCAACATCCCTAAACATCTACTTATTCACTAAGTCAGTAATTAATAATTTAATTACTTAATTAATCTTAAATTACCCATTTTATGCCTCATTTTAATGCCTAAAAATTATCTAAAAATTTTGAAAATTAATTTTTGAAAACGGGCTTCATAGTACTGTTCTATATCATCTAAGTAATCTACACAAAAATTTTGGGCTTGAAACTATACTCCTAAGGTCATTTATTTCTAAACCGAAACATGCTAGGTTTTGCATGATTTCTTAGGGATCATATATTACGGGGCATGTGTTCATCAACATAATATTTTTCCTACAAACTGCATACAAAAATATCCTAGAATAACAAAATTCATAATTTGCTAATAATATTTACTATTTTTATAAAATTACACAAGAATCGGGCTGGAAATCGAACTCACCGATCCGGGTGGCTCCGGCCACCACCAGCCGTCGTGGCCTTGTCGGATGGCATGGGCGCTGCCACTACCGTGTAGTGGTGGTGGCCGTTCACTTCCAGCTGCTCGTCTGGTGGGGGTTCCCTTTAAAAGCCCTAACTGCACAGTTTTTCTTAATTTTTTTTCTAACTCAAATTTTTCATTTAATTTTTGCCTTTCCCAAATTTTCTCTGATTTTTAACTGTCCAAATGAGCTTTTGAATTTTTGTTGCTATTTATAGACAATTTTTTTAATTATTATGCATTAATTTGACAAGACTTTGCCCATTATCCTTCATTTTTGGCTTTTATGTTGTCAAATTTTTATTGGTTTATTTTTCTTTTGTAGATTTGGACCTGCCACGACCTGATCTTGATTCATCTTATCCTATTATGATTTTTTCTGATTTTTCCATAATTAATTTATAATTTTCTTTAATTATTTACTGAGTTTTTGGCCAATTTAGGTAATTTCGTGTATTTTTATCTACACGTAAATACATGTGGGGTATACGTGAACATTCCTAATTATTATTTTAGTCATTCTAAAATTTTTAGTATATATATAATCTATCTTTAGTAATTTATTAGTTATTTGATTACATTTTTTGCATTTTCAATAATTAGTATTTATTATGCTTAAAATTTGAAAATTTTATAATCTCCTATTTTATTACTTATTTTCTTAAATTCAAGTTTACGGGGTCAGTTTTACTAATATTTCTCTTGTTAGTTTATAATTTGGGGTTTGATTGGATTCCTTAACCGATCGTCCAAAACCTTATGTTCTAAGATCATTCCTATAGTCAATTAACTTAACTTTGGGGCTTACATATTGCCTATGTACGCATTACATGTGTTGTCAGGCTAACCTTAGTTATTTGATCGAAGGGTCGTATATGATGGGTTTAAGAATTCGTATACATTTGAAAAGGATGGAAGAAGATCACCTTAAACCCTATGACACAAAGTCAAGTGAGTAAATTATAGGTTAAGTTAGCTCGATGATTAAAGAAGACATTGATTCTAAGTAGACTTAAGCTTCGAGAAGCCATTAAATTTGATGTGCCGACATTTTTGTTGATTAGAAGATCATTGGAATTGAATGAGTAAGTTATGCTACCTAAAGAGATTAAAGAATTGTTGGAAGAGTATGCTGACATGTTTCCCAAGCAGTTGCCTAAAGGACTGCCCCCTCTCCGAGGGATTGAATACCATATTGACTTAATACTTGGTGTTGCCTACCGAACAAGTCTACTATCAAATGAATCCCAAGCAAGTTGTCAAGCTTTAGAGACAAGTTAATGAGTTGTTGGATAAATGATATGTAAGAGGAAGCCTTAACCCTTAAGCGTTACTTGTGCCAAAGAAGGATGGTAGTTGGTGTATGTATATAGATAGTAGAGTTGTCAATAAAATCACAATTAAGTATAAGTATCCTATTCCAAGATTAGATGATATGTTTGATTAACTAAATAGTGCTAAAATCTTTAATAAGATCGACCTAAAGTTTACTTATCATCAGATTTACATAAGGCCATGGCATGAGTAGAAAACTACATTTGAGACTTGACATGGTCTATATAAGTGAATGGTGATGCTCTTTGAGTTATCAAATGCCCTAAGCACTTTCATGAGGTCGATGAATCATGTACAGTGAGATTTGATCAGAAAATTTGTCGTGGTTTATTGTAATGACATCTTTATGTACAATGCTAACCTATCGAGTCATATTGACCATCTTTGAATTATGTTCGATGTACTCTAAGATGAAAAGATCTTTGAGAATTTGAATAAGTGTTATTTCTATCAAGAAGAAGTGGTCTTCATTGGATATGTTGTAAGTGGCGGAGGCCTATGTGTTATTGCTAAAAAGATCCGAGCTATTGTTAAATGGCTGATCCCAACCACTTGTATTAAAGTGAGAAGCTTCTAAAGGTTAGTTTCCTTTTACAGCCATTTTATTCAAGGTTTTAGTACCATTGTTGCACCCCTCACCTAGTTGATAAGTAAAGATGTTGAGTTCAAATAGGGAGAATGAGAAGAAAGGAGTTTTGCTCAGGTGAAGGGGAGGTTAACCTTTGCAATTGTGTTGGCTTTGCTTAACTTTAAGAAGATATTTGAGCTAGAATGTGATGTATCGAGTGTTGGCATAGGAGCTTTACTGATGCAAGAAGGCTAAACTGTTGCAAGAAGGCTAAACTGTTGCATATCATAGTGAAAAGTTGAGAGGATCACAATTGAATTACTTTATATATGATAAAGGACTCCTTACACTTATTCGAGCTCTTTAAGTGTAGCAACATTACCTTTTACTAAGGGAATTTATCATATACACAGATCACGAGTCCTTAAAGTACCTATAAAGTCAAACAAAACTTTCTAAGAGATAAGCCTGAAGAATAGAATTTTTGAAGGGATTCAACTTTATAGTAAAGTATAAGCAAGGCAAGACCAATGCAGTTGTTGATACCCTATCAAGAAGACATATTCTTCTTATTGAGCTATAGACCTAACTATTAGGATTTGCAAGCATCAAAGAGCAGTATCCTCAAGACCTTCACTTTGGTCCCATATATGGATGCTATGAAGAAGGAAGGATAGTAGATGAATACCATATAGAGGACAGATATATATTCCGAAGTGGCAAGTTATGTGTGCCGACTAGTTCCTTAAGAGAGTTATTAGTAAGAAAGGCTCATTTTGGTGGACTTTCTAGACATTTTAGGGGAAAGAAGGACATACAAATTGTTGAATGCAAGGTTCTTTTGGTCTAAGATGAGGTACGATGTACACCATGTGGTTGAGAGTTGTATAATCTGCAAAAGAGCAAAAAGGAGAGCTAAGTAAGATGCATTTGCCTATCCTGACTATACCTAAGCTGATTTAGGTATGGACTTTATCCTCGATTGAGCCCGAACTACCCGAAACAGAGATTATGTGATGGTCATTGTGGACAAATTCAGCAAGATGACACACTTTGTGCCCTGTATAAAGACTAATGATGCTTTGACTATTATTTTTCCTTTTTACAAGAGATCGTTCGTTTGCACGAAGTGCCAAGAGTATGTTGTCAGATAAAGACCTAAAATTCTTAAGCCATTTCTAAAGAACTCTCTAACATCGGATGGGAACCAAACTACTTTTTAACACTTCCTATCACCCTCAAACTAATAGTTAACTACACTTTGAGTTCATTGCTTTGAGTTGCATTGCTTACGGTAAAATTTGCTTACAACAGAATAGTACATGACACCACTAGGTACACCCCATTTAAGGCTGTCTATGGCTTCAATCTTAAGCTTCCTTTTGATTATGCCCCTATGCCATCATCTAATCAAGAAGACCCTGAACTAAGAATTAGAGCTAAATCCTTCTAACAAATATACCAAAAAATTGCCTAATAAATCAATCGATCCATTAAGAAGGTGGAGGAGAAAGGAAGAAGAAGAAAGGCAAAGCAATTTCAGCCTGGCAATTTGGTATGGCGACATTTAAGTAAAAAAATATTCCTAAGTAAAATGAAGAACAAGTTGTCCATCCAAGCTAAAGGACCATTCAAGATACTCTAGAAGATCAACGAAAATGCATATTAGGTGGAACTACCTAAAAACTTTAGAGTTTCTAATGTGTTCAATGTTACCTACTTCAGCCCATGCTGCCTTGAAGAATCTAAACAGGAAGTCCAGCTAAATTTGGATTTAGATTTGGTACTAAATCCTAAATCAACTAAGAGGGAATAATAAAAATTAAGCAAGCCCAAGCATGAAGACTCGAGAGCTTAGTAAGGTGCATTCTCCTTTCCAAACCTATGCTTAAGGAATCTAAGTTGTTTCTAACCGTTGACTTATTACCATTTTTTAGCCAAGTTTCCCCATGCCTATTAATGATCTTTAGATGTCGATATGAGGAATGTTTAGGAAACAGTTTGGTTCCCTTACCCATTAACTTGACCAACCTCGTTCTAAGCTGCCCACACAATGCCCAAGCTAAGCTCACCATAGAACAACCTATATGTTAGCTTGGCATCAACCAGAATGTTTGTACGGCAATGTTTGTTTTTGCTTGCAACTTACCAATATATGCCAACCATGTGTCCAAGCCTCCCACGTGATGGAATCTGCTATACAAATCACATATTTTCTAATTTCTCATTTGTACCTTTTTACATTCATTATACTTTATCTCTTTTAGATAGTGTGATATTAGGCAAGTGCATCTATCAGTTTTACCTATCAGTTTTAATATAGTGGATGTAAGTCCGAGTCGATCCCTCAGAGACTTTGAGTACTAATATTAACCTTAACTTTATTATCTAACAAAAAAATTATAAAAGTTTGAATTAATTAAAAATACTAAAATTAACAAACTTAATTATAAGACTTGATTAAGCAATTTAGAAAGCGATAAAACTAAGAACGACTTCAAGAAAGTAATAACGTATTTAGGAATTATTTCTCCTAGTGTTTAACATGTGACCCCTTAAAATATATTTAATTCGGTTTCTATTTTTCTTGATCGAAGGGATTCACAACTAAAATTAATACCTTTCTCAAGCATATTAACCCTAATCCTAAATTATTTACCGGAATCTCTTCACTTAGTAATATAACTTAGAATTGCATTAATATATAATGAATTCCCACACAAATAATTAACTTTCTGGAAAAAACATGTATCTTATCTCTAAGTGTACATGTAATTCTCTCCAATTATATAAAGATCTAATTATATATGCAATTTCTCAATCAACATACATAATATCATATATTGATATTCTAGAAATATCAATTAACAATTAAACGACATAATTGAATCAAGCAAAGATAGAAACTTTATTGAGAATTCTAAATCAACCCAAGAGTCATATAAAACCCTAGGTTCCATAATCCTAAATACACGAATTCTAAGCTATCATATTGAAACTAAAAACGAATTCCATCAATAACATAAAATAAAACATGAAAAACTCCTTTGATTGATGAAAAATCTCTCCGATCTTGAAGTCGGTGTTGTTCTCGCCTTCCCCTTCTCCTTCTCCTCAAGTCTCTTCTCTTCTCTAATGTCTCTTATGTCTTGTAAAAACCTAATCTGTCCTTTTATAGTGTATCAAAAGCTTTTCATTTTCTTTACCAGATACGACCTAGGACATGACCATATTCCTAGGTCGTATAACTTTCTACCCCTGGCCAATTTCCCTACATGAACACAGCCTGGGACATGGTCATGTCCCAGACTGTATAACTTCAAAACTTCATAACTTCTTCGTTTGAACTCCGAATTGAGTGAAATTTGATTCCTTTTCTTCGTTTTCAATCCTAGAATGCGTTCAAACCTATAAATCAAAATTTTACTCAATTAAGTATCAATTTCTTTAAAGAAAACAAAAAATGTGAGGAAAATACTATAAAATCACCACATGAAATATGTTTAAAATCAGAGTTATCATAGTGCCATTTTAGTCTTTTCTACTTTTAGTAAAGGATGCCCTATATTTTCAAGTATAAATGCCCCTTTTTATGTAGCCACAAGATCATCATATTAAATCATTAAATATATAAAATCTTCTTTCTTCTTGTGAGTTTTTTTTTGCTTACTTATCTAACTTTTATTTTAACCCTAAGAAAGGCTGGTGGTGAGTGACCTTGTTGAACTAACTTATGCATCACATCAAGCTAGTTCGTCAGTCCATAAAGTTCCTTGGTATATCATATCTTTAGATTCATTCATGGGTTTTTGCTTGTTTTCACACATTTTACCTTTCGTTTTAAGCTTTTCGTAAGCTTGGACCCATCCTCTTAGTATAGTCATCATTATTTACCCTTGGTATGACATATTAAAGTGTCAAAACTTTAAAGTAGTTGAAGTGGTACATTGTCAGTTTAGGAATATTATTACATATGCAATTCTTTCATATTATTATCAATTATCTCACTCTCCTGTTTGTCTTTTGTATACAAAATAAAGTAAAACTAATTTTATTTCACAACTAACCTCTTCTAGTTTTAACCACATTAGATTGCTTCATCTAATTGCTTAAATATCCCATGTATCTAGACTCTAGTACTAAGAAATTTGAATAATTGGGTTGAGGTTTAGTCATTATACAATTTTTCTTAGGATTTCTATGAGAACTTATGGTGAGAAGAGAAGAATAATAGGAAGTTAGAGCTTAAAAGAAAAGACAGCTACCTTTCCGAAATTTAATAGCTTTTTGCTTACCTTCTTTTATTACATTCATCTTTTTAAACAATAATGATAGGCTATTATTTAATGTAATATATACCTATAGGGATTTTACTACGTATATTATAGGACATAATTAAAAGACAATATTTAACAACATAGTCTTGATACGATATTAGTTAGGTTATCTATGCCAGTGGTATGTATATGGTTATATATTGAATTTCTCTTTTGCTTTTTGCCCTTTATTGATATGTAAGCATATTTTAACATATTTCAGTAGTAGATCAAATAACTTTTCATGAGAGTGGATTGTGAAGGAAAAAAAAAAAGCTTACATGCTTTATGTTAGCTTTATGGCTAAAGTATTGTGAAGTCGCAGATCGTCTTATGCTCTAATTATGTGTTTTGGCCTTACATTCCTACCATCCTCGAGTCCGATTGTATGAATTGAATTTCTACCAGCATCGTGAATACATTTGGAAGCTAGTTCACGGTGATGACATCACATATATCAAGTGACTAAGACTAGATAAGTGTTCATGTTTTAAACTATGAGAAATGTTAGAAAGTATAGGAAAGTTGAAGGTTGGTAAACATTTGCCTGTAGATGAGTAAGTGGCTATATTCTTGCACATACTTGTTCATCATGTAAAAAATGGGAACATGAAGCACAATTTGTAACAGTCAACCGATACTTCCATAGCATCTTAAATGCAACTCTTTGCCTAAGTAATCGCTTGCTCAAGAAGCTTAAACCCATTATCAATACTGTTAAATAGTCTATGGAAGTGTTTCTACATATATTCTAACCTTCTTACATTGATATAGAATACTTTTATTTTTTATACATGAATTAAAAAATGCAGGAATCTAATTGTCTACTTCTCATATAGAATTGTTTGGGTACTTTAGATTGGATTCATGTCTTCATTTTAGTGCTTATAAAGGATAAATCAAGATATAGAATTCGAAAAAATAACATTGCAACTAATATACTGCGTGTTTATATCCCAAGCATGCACTTTGTGTACGTATTGTCGGGATGGGAGGGATTTGCAGCAAATAGTAAGGTTCTTTAGAATGCAATAACTAGGTGGAACGGTTTTCAAGTTCCATAAGACAATATTTCTTGATTTGTCCAAGTTTGCTTTCTATTTATTAGAAAATGTTTCAAACAATATAACCTTATTTTCATCCTTCAAATAAGCTATTATTACCTAGTGAATGGAGGTTACTCAAATTGTGAAGGATTCCTTACACCACTTAAGGGTCAATAGTATCACTTAAGTGAATGGCATTGTAGTCATAATTGTAAGCCCAAAAGCCAAGTCAAGCCAAGTAACCGTAGGATTGAACTTAGAATCCAAGATTTAGGGCGATCGATTAAAGGATCCGATCAAACCCAAATTAGAAACTATTGAGAGGAATATTAGTAAAATTGACCCTGTAAAATTGAATTTAAGAAAATAAGTAATAAAATAGGAGACTATAAAATTTTCAAATTTTAAGTATAATAGGTATTAATTACCGAAAATGCGAAAAGTGTCATGAAATAACTAATAAATTACTAAAGATAGATTATATGTATACTAAAAATTTTAGAATGACCAAAATAATAATTAGGAATGTTCACGTGTACACCACATGTATTTACGTGTAGATAAAAATACGCGTAATTACCTAAATTGGCCAAAAACTAAACAAATAATTAAAGAAAATTATAAAATAATTATAAAAAAATTAGAAAAAAACCAGAATAGGATAAGATGAAGTAAGATCAGGTCGTGGCAACTTCAAATCGGAAAAAGAAAAATTAACCAATCAAATTTGGACAACGTAAAAGCCAAAAACTTAGGAAAATGAGCAAAATCTCATCAAATTAATGCATATTAAATTCTACAATTGTCTATAAATAGGGGAAAAAAATTCCATAAGTCCTTTGGTCAGTTTAAGATCTGAAAAAAATCAAAACATCGAAAAAATCGAGAGAAAATCCAGAAAAATAAAAAAAAGGGAAAACTGTGCAAATTAGGCAAGTAAGCTAAACCCACCACTCACCACCACCTGGGACCGAACCACCACCACCACCCTACAGTAGACCTACCGCCTGGACCGGCCGACAACATTGGACCGGGTTTGGACAGCCCAAAAGCTTCGGACCGGTTAGTCATTTATTCACCCAATTTTTGTATAATTTTGTAAAATTATTTATTTTACTCAGAAAATTATGAAACTTGTTATTATGAGGTTTTATTGTATGTAGATTTAGGGAAAAATATTGATTTAGTTTAATTATGTTTGAAAATATAAGGTCCCTAACAAATTGTTCAAAACCGAGCATTAGTAAACCGGAAAATAAATAGATTTAGGGATGTAGTTTGGAGTTCAAAATTTTTCTGTAGGATGCTCATATGATGTATAACAGTTCTATGAAGCCATTTTTTTAAAATTAATTTTTGAAATTTTTAAGTTAATTTTTAGCCCTAAAATGATGGTAAAATTGGTGATTTAAGGTTAATTAAGTGATTAGGATGTTAATTACTGATTTGGATCTTAATTAGAGGTTTAGGGAAGTTAATCTCTACAGTGGAACCTTAATCCTAGCCTTTAGGTACTAAGTATGGTTAATTAGGGCAATTAGGTAAGTAATATAATAAATTAGTAATATGTGAAAATGTAAATTAATAAATCTAAAAAAAAATAAGGTTATTAGATAATATTATAATAGAAATAAAAAATAATAATAAATCTGAAATGACATTTAATTTTAAGTAAATATCTCAAAATGTAAGATTTTTACACATCGGGAATAAATCCGATATCTTAATTAGGGTTAGCGTATATCGAATAGTTTAAAATACAAAAATTACGACCCAATAGGATATTTGAATACCCGAGCATGATGTGATTAATATCACATTGGGATTCGAGCTTAATTACGAATTAGGAATTAAAACTAGAATCTAGTTTAGGAGCCGAACCCCGAAATAGAACACAACGAATCATTAATACGTTATAGGTATACAAGAGGAAAATGAGTTATATTATGAATTAGAATAAGAATCCATAAAATATAAGAACCTATTTGTATTATAAGACACCTAGAAACAAATCAGCTCGCAACTAGAGGATCGAGCAAATTCAAGTAAGTTGGGTTATTGTTTATTGTAATAGAGTACTAGTTTCGTAGTACTCGGAGACTTAGGCTTGTATATGATTGTGATTATAAATAGTTTGCGCATGTACTTGATGTATCTGAATTTGTGCTAGAATTTGTACTGTGAATGACTTTGTGACTGATTGAATTGGTATGAACTTGTTGAACACCCTAACCGGCATTTAATCTTAGTCGACCCTAATAACCGAAAACGTCATGCATTGCAACTCGTTAGGGGATCATAAGACTCTCTAACCAAATACCGACCCCTTCGAAAGGGATAGAGCAGGATTACAAAATGGTCCCTTTTTCATCCTCAGTCGAACTAAGTGACAGGAGAGGAGGTCGCGGCGGGGGTGAAGTCAATGGTTCGAAGGTAGTCACGGGAGGAGCGAGGTCTCCATTGCACAAGCCTGGGTTTGGTTGTGAGCTGCTGCATAACATGGAACTCCTCAACCCGGATTGGAGCGGGTGAAATTTCTCTGATTTCACAACGGACCGGACTACGTTGTGCGATGACACTTGATTGTTGCATTGGATGAAAATAATTGTTTGATAACCCTGTTTGTGCTTGTATGCATTCATGAGTCTCCAATTCAACTTACTGGGCTTTAGTTGCTCATACCCTTATAGATCCTTTTGCAGGTTCTGATTTGTGAACACTTCAAGTACTATGCCGCCCTACAATTACCCAGAGGTTAGTCCGTTTGAAGCCAGGGGTGTGAGGATCAAGTTACTTAATATAATGTGTGACTAGAATGACCATGTAATTAGGAAGGAAAGACTAATAGTTATTATGTAATCTAGTGAACTGTCGTGTTTGTGTAAAACTTCCTGGAAAGCTCTGTGGACTTATTTATAATTATCTATGTTTTATAGAACTTTGTGATAATTATCATAACTGTAGTATAATTATTAATCGAACTGTTTACTTCAAAGCGAGGAGTCGTCGACGCCTTGTGTAGATTATCTCTATGGTAGGCACTGTGAGGCCAGTTATTATCATAGAATGGTTTACACGGCGGGACTGTTGCGACTTTGCGACTTCGGGGCGTAACAATAATCATTAGCTAAGAACCCCAAAAGAACTATTCAATTTAAGACACGTACACATCTGCTCATATTGTGATAGAAGTTTTTTTTTTCTTTTTTTACCTAGTAAGGATCCACAACCATATCATTCTTCTATATTATTTATTGCATAGCTTTATAAGAACAAAGATGACTTCTAAGCCCCCTGAGGACTACATATATGATATAAAGGACAATAACGTGGACATTGGTGATGATTTGATTATGATGTTAGGAAACAACAATGTATGGTCCACCTGGAGGATGCAATTAGTGAATGAGATGTTCCATGAGTAGAGATCTTTACGAAATAGAAACAATTAAGTTTCCCATATATTGTAAAGAATTATAATGGCTATAATGGTAATCTCATGAAATTAGATTATATATTTTTTTCCTTTTATGCAAGTGTATGGTGGTGACTTTCGACTACTATATATCGGAGCAATATTTGTTTTGACTATTCTTATTATGCTATCATAACTGGTTTCTTCCATCTTACTTATATTCTTTAATATGTTTTCTATATCAGGCAAGTGCACCTATTAGTTTTAATATAGCTGATATGAGTCCAAGTTGATCCCTCAGAGACTTCGAGTACTAATATTAACCTTAACTTTATTATCTAACCGGAAAATTATGAAAGTTTGAATTAATTAAAAATACTAAAATTAACAAACTAACTTATTTATAAGACTTGATTAAACAATTGAAAAAGCGATAAAACTAAGAACGACTTCAAGAAAGTAATAACGTATTTAGGAATTATTTCCCCTAGTGTTTAACATGTGACCGCTTAAAATATATTCAATTCAATTTCTATTATTCATGACCGGAGGGATTCACAATTAAAGTTAATACCTTTCTCAAGCATATTAACCCTAATCCTAAATTATTTACTGGAATCTCTTAACTTAGTAATATAACTTAAAATTGCATTAATGTATAATGAATTCCTACACAAATAATTAACATTCCAGAAGAAACATGTATCTTATCTCTAAGTATACATGTAATTCTCTCCAATTATGTAAAGATCTAATTATACATGTAATTTCTCAATTAACATGCATAATATCATATATTGATATTCTAGAAACATCAATCAACAATTAAACGACATAATTGAATCAAGTAAAGATAGAAACTTTATTAAAATTTATAAATCAACCCAAGAGTCACATGAAACCTTAGGTTCCATAATCCTAAATACACGAATTCTAAGCTATCATAATAAGACTAAAAACGAGTTCCATCAAAAATTTAAAATAAAACATGAAAAACCCCTTTGATTGATGAAAAATCTCTTCGATCTTGAAGTCGATGTTGTTCTCGCCTTTTTCTTCTCCTTCTCCTCAAGTCCCTTCTATTCTCCAATGTCTCTTATGGCTTTTGAAACCCTAATATGTCATTTTATAGCGTATAAAAACGTTTTCGTTTTCTTTATCAGACATGACCTGGGACGTGACCGTGTCCCCAGGTCATGTAACTTTCTACCCCTAACCAATTTCCTTGCGTGGACACAGCCTGGGGACATGATCATGTCCCAGATTGTGTAACTTCAAAACTTCATAACTTCTTCGTTTGAACTTCTAATTGAGTGAAACTTGATTCCTTTTCTTCGTTTTCGATCCTAGAACGCGTTCAAATCTTAAAATCAAAATTTTACTTAATTAAGTATCAATTTCTTTAAAGAAAACCAAAAATATGAGGAAAATACTATAAAATCACCATGTGAAATATGTTTAAAATCCGAGTTATCAAATTTTTCTACTATGGTTGTACATAATTTAATCATGACAAATCATCTACCTTTGTTTTCTTTTTAGTTATATGTTTTAGCTTATGCTAACTACATTACTTTTGTCATACACTGTTTGTTTGTTTCTTTTTCTTTTTTTTTTTTTTTTAATTCTTGACTCTGGGAAAATGTACATGGAGGAGGTATAGTCAACATAAAAGGGATACGAAGGTCGATAAACAAACTAAGAGGAAGTAAAATGTTCTAGAGGACAATGCATTAGTTGTAGCTATAGTTGACTTGTACAATAGTATGACACATATTATTGATTGTGGCTTTTAACAAAGGTACTTGAATGAGTTGGAGAACAAGTGTGAGTTAAACTAGTTGTAGGTTGAAGGCCAAGCAAAAAAACATAGAGTCATGAAAGATTGATGCATTGTCTACGACATGATATATGAGAAATCCACTAGTGAGTTCAAATGGGAGGACGATAGGAAAATGGTCACGATGGAGAAACATGTATGTGACATATATCTAGAGGTATGCGGTAAATGCACAAAAGGAAAACTTGATAATTTTAAGGTGCTAATACTTTTCCCTTTTTTTTTTAAACTTTTTGGTTACCGCAACTGCACTCATTGTAATTATAGAATGATAATTGTATAAAATTATTAAGGGAGAAGTTTGAAAAAAATATAGCTTTAGAGTTGGAGAAGAAATTTCAAATGGTCTTTTTATATAACTAAATGAATAAGTATAGCTTTATTGAATTTTTCACATATCTAATTTTATATATATCCTAAGCTTGACTTAATAAGCTGATTTGAGCTCCATTTAGTTCAACTCAATAGGATATTTGTATATCTAGCACTTCAAATACAGTTGAATTAAACATGCTTAGTTTGGTCATAACATATGAAAGGAAATGATAGCTTTTTGAATGATATGTAAATATGAGTAAAGCATAGAACATAGAGTAAAGAAAAAGGAAGTAGAAGCAAATGAAATTTGGATCTTTGTAGTTTACTTTCATAAGTGGAATATGGAATGACAGTATTGTCAATTATCAAGAATTAATCTATTAGGGGTTACATAAACTTGATTATTAATAGTTATTACTTTCACTTGAAAATGGTGTAATAAGACACATCTTTTGTTGTAATCGTATGAGTAGGTAATAATTTAAAAAGAGAAAATGATTTATTATGAATTCAAAACTTTCTTTGTTGACTATATAAGGTCACTAATCATGTAGGAATGAAGCAGGTTACCAAAAAAGACAACTAATAATGGTAAATGCTAAACTAAAAAGGCTTATTTGGGATTTTAACAAGTACCAAAACATTTGTTACAATTTGTTACATATCACATTTCAACTATTAGCACTTAGGTTTGATCTATTTCCTTTCCCAAAGTTTCTGTTGGCTACTACAATATTACTTATGAGTGTAGTCTTTTTGTTTATCGATTGTTGTCAAAGAACTTATGGAGTTTCAAGTTAACTTAAAATTTTCCTTATTAACTTGTTAACTTGGAATACTTTTAGCTTTTGTTGTTCACTATTTTCCTTTTTTGTTGTATCAATAGATTACTATTGATTTCTCTTATAGTTCCACTCCAGTTCTATATATCAATTATTGGTACGCATTTTTTTATAATTACTATGTTAGCTTATATTAGTGAGCCCAATATCTAAGCGCAATCCAATGACATGATCATTGATTCATTATAAATACTAGGCAAGACCCTTAAGTAAGGGAACCCACTTCTCTATTCTCTCATTCTCATAACCATTCAACAACTTGACCGTCATGACAAGATGGCTAATTTAGGCTGTCGGAGTGGCTGTGTTGAAATACCCTCCGGTTTTATTCCCATGATTCCCAATGTTATTCTGAAATTGTGTAATGAAGATATTCTTCTTTGGATGGATTCTTTTAAATCCGGTTTGTTATATTCATAGTTGGTCGATCATATTTAATCTATTTGGATTTTCTTTCCTTCTTGGCTTTGAAATTTAGTATCAGTGTTCTACTCTCTCACATCTTCATGATCACTAAGGATGAGTTGGTTTGGATTCGTAGTTTTCGTAAATACACAATTATTCTCATAATGAAGGTTGGAAACTGCCATGTAACTGCTCTTCGGTCCCTATTGAAATTCATTCATGTTACAAAAATTTGAGAATGACTATGTAACCGCCACCTTTGTTTGAATTTACTGTTTTATGGAGACCGTAGGTTGGGCTATGAGGGGTTTCATGAAAATATGGAACCATACTTGAAAGGATTCAGACGTCAACACCTATTTTGGCCACACGAAGGGGTTAGAGAATTGGCTCTACGGTACAACAAGGGAATAATTGGACTTGGGGTTCGCATGATTGTGGAAGTTGTTTCTAAGCGGTTATCTTGTTCCTCAAATATGTTCGTGCCGTAGAGATTCAAAAAAAAAAAAAAAACTCTCGAGTTCTCCTTTTAAGTAATTATGCCGTGTACAAAAGACCAAGCATCTACTGGATCGCATCTACTGGATTGGATAAGTCCAAGTGTAGAATCCGAGCTTTTGTAATATTTGTTGCAAACCAAGCTCTTGCAGATAACGACACTTGGAGCTTTACCGTACTGAATAGAGCTATTATTATGTCGAGTACAAAAGATGACTGCAAGTCCAACCAGGGCAAATTTATTGGGATTTTCCCAAAAATCATGCTAAGTTGCTCCTGAAGCGATACTTAATAACATTGCCTAACTACTGCAGCCGAGCTACACTTTGATCAAGGTATCCGTGACCAAGCCATTCATGGATGCACACTTGAAGGGGGATGACAACTCAACAATTAAATGACTAGCCCTAAGATATAAGGTCTTCTTAGGCTGTCCAATGCGAGTTGTTCTCGCGAGTTGCCGAGAAACCAAGTGTACAAGCATGCTTGAACAAAACATGATTGCCAACTTCCGAGCGATAAATCGAGTCGCGGGCTGTACTTCATTCCCGCGTTCCTATCTGTACACATTGTTGCCGAGTGGTTTGCAACAATTGCTGAGAAGATTTTTTTTCTGCTATCAACGTAAGCTCCATACCGAGTGGCCAAGGAGCCACTAATGGAACTGACGCCAAGCTTTTCTATCAGCCTACAAACAGCCGAGATGCCACGATTATACAAATGCAATCCCCGAATGTCATGTCGACTGGTCGAGGAATTGTTACAAACTTGAGGTGCCGTACAAATCACCGTCGAACAAATGAAGTTCCATACCGAGTCAAAGGTCAATGCCGAGCAATTGTCCATCATGCCGAGAAATTGTCCAGTTACTTGCCCAAAAGCATTGCATGGCTAGTCGAGGAATCATCACAACTGGACATCCAAGAAGCAAGGACTTGATGTAGACAAAAGTTTTATTAAGTGGCAAGCTGCTCACTTCAACTAACATTCGGAGCTAATTTAGAATTTATTGCCATGCCGTCCAATTTCTAATGTTGTCGAGTTGTCGATTCACTTTCTCCACTGTACACTCCAAGCCAGACAATACTACTGACCTCCAGTAAGCTTATGCCGAGCTATCCTCATACATAATCGCAACAACTGAGAAAGAACTCTGACCTGAGCTGGAGAACGTATCAGCTCCTCCCAAGTCCTGCAATTGCGACAAGATAACTTTACCAAGCTATCTACTCCAATGCCGATTCGCTTTCAATGGCCGCGTGGCTCAAGATCTCCTTAATTGAGCTGCACTGTAATTTAAAAGAGTACAAGAAAACCGAGTAACAAGTCCAAGCAATTCACATGCCATGTCGACTTTATTTAAATTGCTGCTATTTGTATAGTGGAACCAAGCACGTGGAGAACCAACCTACTTCTTATAAGAAAAGTTCTTACACAATGGTCGAGTTCCAAGCAAATTGACCCGTCGTTCATATTCGAGCTCTGATTAGCTTTTCTTTTTTACTAAACTCCCGTCCACATGCATCAAACCAAACCGACTAAATCCAAACATGAATTAAAGTCAAGTTCTTCATATCCGAACTTAAGAATAACTCCAAGCCGAGCTCTCCTCAAACTCAGCAAGCATTTGGCTAAGTATTTGGCTTGTTGATAAGCAGCCGAAGTTTCCTGTGGCCAAGCTGCTCACTTCGATGAACATTCGAACTCCAAGCCTCGTGTTGAGTTGCCGAGGAGTTGCTTAAGAAATCGATGCCGAGAAGCTCTAACCAAGCTATTGAGACCACCAAACTAATAACCTGATGTCTAAGGCTGTATGGATGAGAAGTTGCCGAGTCGAACACCTTAGCGGCTCTGATTGCTGAAGTTGAATTGACTATGATCTGTCGAGAAGTAATGAATGCTGAATGAACGATAGTGCCGAATAACATTCTGTCGGCTTGCAAGTTGTCGAGAAGCCTAGTTGTCCAAAAGTCACCTTAAGCTCCTTAGATGATCACACTTCTCCAAAATTGAGCCCTAACTAAATGCAAATAGCAACGAGTTTGGAACAACAACTGAACAATCTTAAGCTAAGTTGTCCAAATACTATCTTAAGCTCCAAATGACTTAATTGTGGCCAAGACATTGCGCAACATGTAAGCCTTTTATTTTTCCACTTTCAATCGATAGAGACACAACTTACTACTTGGACACCGGTATGCATGTTTTCAACTTAGAATAGCTATAATACTGGCTTCACGAATCATACATGCTGGTCCTCATTGATCAAAGATAAGTAAATCTCATCCCTAGTTATTCTTGGTTTCTTAACCATTCAACATTTGTAGTGATTTATCTAAATTTGAACACCTTCTCTCAAGATGAGAACGAGAGTTCAAAATAAATTAAGGCTAAACAAATACCCCCCATTTTAGCCTACACAAAGTACAATTTGCTAATGGACTACTCTTGAATAGCTCTAAGCCCTACATACTATGGGTGACGAGCAAACCATAAGCACTAATTCCTAGGTCCTATACATTAACAAACCGAAGGTCAACTATTCTATCTTCTGATTCTACTTAGCACAGGTCATGCCCAATTTGGACAACCTACATGCTCCCTTAGCCTTTTCAACCATTTTTGCCTTTTTTAGGCCTTTGCTTCTTTAGGCACTCCAGCTACTTTAGGCACTCCAGCTACTTTAGGCACTTTTGCCTCTTCAAGTGTTTCGCCTTTTTTAGGCCTTCATCTCTTCAGGTACTTTAGCCTCTTTAGACCTTCGCCTCTTTAGGTACCCTTGCTTTTTTAGGCACATTGCTTCTTTAGGCCATCACTTCTTCAAATGCTTTCGCCTCTTCAAGCGCTTCCCCTTTTTAAGCCATCGCCTCTTTGGGTGCTCTCTCCTCTTTAAGCATATTGGCCTCTTTAGGCCTTCGTTTCTTCAAGCTTTAGGCCCTTGCTTCTTTAAGCGTTTTAGCCTCTTTAGACTAAGATTATAGACCTCTTTAGAAATCCTATGAAATCAACCTCCTTAAATACTCTCTTTTCTTACTTCGTCACCAAATAGAGTGGGGGGCAAGTGTTAATAGGCATTTTTTGATAATTATTATGTTCGCTTATATTATTGGGCCTAATAGTTAAGCCTAGTCCGACGACCCAGTCTACTCCATTGACTCATTATAAATACTAAGAAAGACCTCTAAGTAAGGGGACCTTTTTCTCCATTCTCTCATTCTCATAACCATTCAACAACTTGACTCTCATAACAAGAAGGCTAACTTAGACATTGAAGTGGTCGCGCCGGAGTACCTTTCAGTACCTCCTGTAGTTGTTTTCTCGTGTTGCAGGTGTTCGTGTACCAGAATAAGAATTACCCATTAACATCAATTCACAAAATTTAGTTAGTTTTGTTGCTATTTATATAATTAGTTTCATTTAAACTAATGATTTATCTTATTGTGTGCTTTATCTTCATTCTTTTTTTACAAAGCCACCCTACTACTCTTTATTTATGATTAAGAGCTTCTTGCACTTGATCAAGTTTTCTATGATATATGGGAAAGACTGTTCCACAAGCAAAGATGCATAAACAACCGAGGATATCATTAAGGAGATAAATAAGGAGCAAGCGCAAATATAAGACATCGAAGATGATACATTACTAAGAGTGGAAGTAGATAATTCATCCATCCACCAAAATGCAACTTGCCTTAGTTCAAAGAGAAAGAAATCTATGCATGGAGATGAGAGAATGGTTAAAATAATTAGAAACTTTGAGGAAGGAATGAAGGATTTGAAGAGCTCCATTTACAAATTGGTGCACACATGAACAACAAACAAGACAACAACAAAGATGGAGATATTGAGAAGCTTTCTTCATAGCATTGAAGGTCTAACTTAAGTTGAAATTTATGAGGCATTGCACAAACTTCCCAATAAGCCATATAGTGCTATTATACTCTAACCCGCCATCCAAGGAGCACTTGGATTATGTCTAAATGATTTTGTAGCATACATCAACTTAAGAGGATGCTTATGTTGTGAAGATAGTTGGTGACTTACCCTTTTGCATGTTGGTGATGTTTATGTTAATGTATTTAAGTTGTTGATGACTTAAGAATTGTATGTTTATTGAAAGTAAATTTTTTGTTTTGATGTTAGTAAGTCCATGATTGTTCAGCAAAAAAAAAAAAAAAAAAAAGTTTATGATTTTTTGTTTTGTTTTTTATGTTAGTAAGGATTTTGTATTTAAGTCCATGCTAACCTAAGGATTCTCTATTTAAGTATGAGTGCTTTTGATGTTTATGTTAGCGTAAGGATAGTTGTCGGCTTACTTTTATGATGTTTAATCTTTCTTGAATAGAGATGAGCTTGGAGGTAGTGGTGGTGGATGTGCTAACAAGGAAGAGTTTCAATTGGGAAAACTTTTAGTTTGCACTTTTTTGCTTGACACATAACTGGAATGACTTCTTAGCACCTCTTACGTTACTCCTATGTGGTCTTTGCTTATAGATATCTTCTTTGACCTAAACAAACATCAGGTTTGGTTTAAGGATATCAACTTATCCTAAGTTGGTTTTACAAGTTTGTTATGCTATTAGGAATATGTTGATGCCTAAGTTTCTTCTAAAGAGCATCTTCCTATAGTACAATAATGTTAGAACCACAACAACATAAAGTAGGGGAATCCCAATATGACAATTGCCAAATGCAAAATTCACCAACTTTTGAGAGAAGTATTGAAAGAGATAAAATCTAAAGTGAAACTATTTTCTAGATGAAGGAGGAGTTTAATTACTTAACCATATGTAGTATGTTGACTAGAGAACACATGAGAACGTAATGGTAAATTGTCTTTTAATAGATTTGCAGAGGTGATAATTTTATAAAGATTCACCATCATATTCATGAATTACCGAAGACATGTCACATTCTCTTTGACTTCACAAAATATATTGTTGTACAATGAGATTAACATACAGGCATTGAGTTAGCTGAAAAGAAAATGGCACATTAGTATTATTAAAATCTTATATTTTGTCAACATAATAGATAACAATAAGAAAATTCGAAAGACAATAACGGGTTTAATATATTTTACGAAAAAGAGAGATTTTTAAGTAACTATAGTTGAAAACTTGTAAGAAAATCAAAAGATAGATTAAGACCTATGATGACATCTATCCAACCACTTTTACACTAGATATTAACTCTTATCATTGAGAAATTTGATTTCATGGTTTTATTAATAGCCACATAGAAGTGGAAAACATGCATGTGCACTATATTTCCATAACTTGTGCTCCATGTCAATTAATGTAGAGGTCTTACTTAGTAAAAGAATAAGACAAAGGATGAAAGTAAGCAAGCATCACTATTAATCTCACCACCATGTGAGTAGTTAGAATAGTAGGAATGGTTTCATAACTCTTTTGAGTAAAGATTCTTTCAACAAGATAAGTTTTAAAATAAATTCTAAAAATATTCTATGTATTTCTCTATTTGAAAGTAAATTATAAATATACCACTTATATGTTAATGTGAATGATTTTACTCTTAATAAAAAGTAAATAAAAAAAATCAAATTTGTAGAATAGTAAATTAAATTCACTTCCAATGTCATTGACCTAAACCTGTACTTCAATTAACAATGACAACAAAGTGCAAATTTAGCAATCATGTGTATTGCTCATTATTTTTCTTGAAATATGCCATCTTGGAAATTATCTGGTATAAAAATAAAAAAATTGAATGTTTATACTTCATGATCATATATGCTACTACATTGATAGGGAGGATCCCCTAAAGAATGTTATAATGAGACTTGTATGATTACACTTACTACAAAGTTGATAGAAAGGAACCCTTAAATACTAGTTACTGTGTTAACAATTTATCTTGGTCAATTTCCTAATTTTTTTGTATGTATATTAAAGAAATAGCAAATAAATTTCCCATTTCTTATCAGTAGTAAGAAAACTATATGGAGAAGGTATGAAAACACAATAAACTTTCATAATCTATGCAAAATCCAATCCAACATTCACATATTACTACCTACTACATCTAAACACACAAGTATCCTTAGGTTACACTATTTGACAATGTTCATCGCACCATATAATGCCTTAGAACCTAAATGTCATAGACCGTCACGTATTCTTAGCCCTCTATCGATACATTAGGCTTTAAAATCCGCAATGAATATTTCAAACTTAACATTAATAACCATCAACATCAGTATTGGTAAGCCCTACAACTAGCTATTCAAGGTTCTGATTGGTTGAAAGATCTGATTGAGCCTAAATTATAAAGTAAAACTAAAAATATTAGTAAAATGATCCCGTAAGTTCAAATTTAAGGAAATAAGCAATAAAATAAAAGAATATGAAATTTTAAAATTTTAAGTATATAACTTGTTATTTATCGAAAATGCATAAAATGTATTCCGATAATTAACGAATCACTAGAGATAAATTATATGTATATTAAAAATCATAGAATAACCTAAATAATATTTATGAATATTTATTTTTACTATATATGAATTTACATATATGTAGAAATACACGTAATTACCTAAAATACGCGAAATGTGCTAAAATAATAATAAATAATTAAATAAAATTCATAATTAATTGAGGAAAAATCCAGAATTGAGGTGTGGCAATTTAGAATTGAAGAAAAAAAATCAACCAACTAAAATGCAACAAATAAAAAGTGGAAAAAGAAGAGACAAGGCAATTGTCTTGTCTAATTAATACACAATAATTCTCTAACAACTCTATAAATAGCAAGAAAATTTTAGAAGCTCATTTGGTCAGTTTGGAGAGTGAGAAAAATAGAGAGGGCCAAAATAGTGAGTGTTTGAATTTATTTCAAAAAAATTTCTCAAATCTGTGCAATTAGGGCCTTAGAGGAGAACCAACACCTGACGAGCAATTGAGAGTGGATGGCCACCCCCACCACACGGTGGTGGCAGCGCTTAGGCGGGCCGATACACCCATGGCCACCGACGGTGATCAGAGCCACTCAAATCGATGAGTTCGATTTTCAACCTGATTTTGTTTAATTTTGTAAAAATATTAAATATTCTTATAAAATTATGAAACTTATTATTCTAGAATATTTTTGTATGTAGTTTTTTAAAAAAAATACTATTTTGACAAAAATATGTCCCTTGATATATAGTCCTTAAGAAATCATGCAAAACCAAGCATGTTTCGGTTTAGAAATAAATGACCTTAGGAGTGTAGTTTTAAGCCCAAAATTTTTATGTAGACTACTTAGATGATATAAAATAGTGCTATGAAGCCCATTTTCAAAAATTAATTCTTAAAATTTTTAGATAATTTTTAAGCCTTAAAATTAGGCATAAAATGAGTAATTTAGAGTTAATTAAGTAATTAAATAGTTAATTACTGATTTAGTGAATAATTATATGCTTTAGGGTGTTGAAATTTGATAAAGTATGATACTTGTAGTATTTAAGGTATTAGATGTAATTATTAGGCTAATTAAGTAATAAATAAGTAATAAGGAAAAATAGTATATTTTAAGTTAATAAGGAAAAATAGTATATTTTAAGTTAATTTAGGATAATTAGATGTAAAATCTGTTTAGGATGAATTTAGATATTTTGAAATGATAATTGATGTTGAGAGATGACAATTAGAGTGATAGAAATATTATATGTGTATTATATACATAATAGATGATAATACATAATATGTAATTATTGGAAATATAATAAATAGAAAATATTAGAATAAAATTTGATATTATATAAATAATAGGGATATATAATAAATCTGATAGAAATCTTGAATTTATGTAATTATATAAAAAATGTAAAAATTTCTCACATTAGGAATAAATTTGGTATACTAATAAGGATTTAAGTGTACCAGGTAGAATAAAATATTAACTAGGGGTAATTATGGTATTTAGGATATTTGGAAGTAATGTGATTAATTTCACATTATAAGTTGAAACGAGTTTCTAGAGTTCGGGTATAAAATAGTACTTAGAAATTGAACTAGAACCTAATTTAAAAAAAATTGATGCGGAAACTTAACTTGAACCTGGCCCCAAACCCAAAATAATTGTAAAAGATTTGAAAACCTAGATAATTGGACGTATTAAACCCTAAACAAAATATTAAAATAAGTGTTATAGGATAAAATCAACCTATAATAGTTATATAAAAAACTAAAACCACGTTTGTATTATAGGGAAATCGACGATGGCCCGAGCGAATCGAACCTCGAGTAAGTGAGCGAGGAGTCAAGATAAGTTGGGATTAATACGTTGATGTATTTTAAAGGCTTAAGATTATACTTGGTTGTACTTGTTAGATAGTTGGTTGTGTGCATGTACTTGATTATGAGTGATGCTATGATTCTGTTTGTTATTCTAGTTTGCATTGTATGAAGTGATCGATTACCATAAACTAAATTTAACAAAGATATAACTTATAAACATAAATCGAACCTGCATAGCAACCCATTAGGGGAAACCTAGGATTCTTCGGTCAAATACCGACCTTTCGAAAGGGATAATGCTGGATGGCATAATAGGTTTCTTCTTCATCCTTCGTCGAACTAAGTGACAAGTGAGGAGGTTGTGGTAAGGGTGAAGTCAATGGTTTGAAAGTAGTCGCGAGAAGAGTAGTGTTTTCATTGTACAAGCCCTAGTTTGGTCGTGAGTTGTTGTATTAACAACAACTTCTCAACCCAGATTAGCACATAATGCCTTCATTACTTATACTTAATACTTCAAAGGCCAAGATTATATTTCCACATTAGAGATTAACATCCTTAAACATCTAATTACTATCTAAATTAGTAATTAGTGTCTTAATTATCTAATTAACTCAAAATTACCCAATTTTCCCATCATTTTAGGGCTAAAAATTAACTTAAAAATTTTGAAAATTAATTTTAAAAAATGGCTTCATAGCACTGTTCTATATCCCTTAAGTATTCTACAGAAAAATTTTGAGCTCTAAACTACACTCTTAAGCCTATTTATTTCTAATTCTAATCATTCTTGGTTTTGCTCAATTTGGTAAGAACCCTATATTTTCGAACGTGATTAAACTAAATCACTATTTTTTCCTAAATCTACATACAATAATACCGCAAAATAACAAGTTTCATAATTTTTTGGGCAAAATAACTAATTTTAAGAAATTATACAAAATCAGAACAAATTAGAGATTCACCCTGTCCAATGGCTTTTGGCCTTCCAACATCGGTCCAGGTATGTCGACCGGTCCAGGCGGTGGGTCTGCCGTGGGGTGGTGGTGATGGCTCGATTCTAGATGGTGGTGGTGTGTGAGTTTGGTTCACTAGTCTTAATTGCACAGCTTTTCTTTTCTTTTCTTTTTTCTAGTTTTTCTCTTGAATTTTCGAGTCTTTCTATTTTTCTCAAATCCCTAACTATCCAAAGGAGTTCTTTGAATTTTTTTTCCTATTTATAGACGTTTTTGGTAATTAATATGCATTAATTAGACATGATATTGCCCCATTTTCTTGATTTTTGGCTTTTGTGTTGCTTAATTCTAATTGGATAATTTTTCTTCTTTTGTTCCTGACTTGTTATGATCAGATTTGCATCATTTCATACATTTCTGATTTTTCTTAATTAATTTAATAATTTTCTTTAATTATTTACTAAGTTTTTTGTCAATTTAAGAAATTTCGCATATTTTTACCTACACATAAATACATGTGGGGTACATGTGAACATTCCTAATTATTATTTAGGTCATTCTATGATTTTTAGTATACATATAATCTATCTCTAGTAATTTATTAGTTATTAGATTACACTTTTCGCCTTTTCGATGATTAATAATTATTATACTTAAAATTTGAAAATTTTGTAGTCTCCTATTTTATTACTTATTTTCTTAAATTCAAGTTTACGGAGTCATTTTTACTAATATTTCTCTCTATAGTTTATAATTTGGGTTTAATCGGATCCTTTAATCGATCGCCCTAAACCTTGTGTTCTAAGTTTAATCCTACGGTCTCGTGGCTTAACTTTAGGGCTTACAGCAACTGTTGAATCTTGGGGAGTGAGGAAAAACATTTGAAGAACAACCATATATTTTTAAGATCTAAGCTTTTATTTTAGAATTTTTCATTTCTGAATAATGTAATAACTAGGAAATATATTATGGCGAAACGTTGTAAACGTTAATTGTAATAATCGAATTCTAGTGTATATATATATTTTCCCACTTTATTAGGTAAATAACTTATTTAAATTATAAACTGTTTACTTTAAAGCGGGTTAGTCGTTGACGCCTTGTGTAGATTAGGTCTAGCATAGTGGTTTAAGGCCAACTTCTATCGTAGAATTGTTTATACGGCGGGATTGTTACGATTCTGCCATTTCGAAGCGTGATAGTATTCTCATAAAACTCTCATTTCGTAATATTTAAATTCCTCGATAAATACTCCATAAGTACCAATAAAATTAAATAACTCTTTATTATCTCTTATAGTGGAAAAAATGAGAATGAAAATTAAATGACTAGTTCTAATAGAAATTGCAAAATAAATAAGTCTCAACAACAATTCCTATTTCAATCTTTATTATTATCCTTAATACTGTTGGCTATCATTATAAAAAAAGTTTCCAAAACCGACATTTGGATAGTAATTAATTAATAAAAGTCATAATAAAATAAAAGGTAATTAAGTTTTGAGGGAAAGGGTATTAAGGTCTTAAGCAATGGTTTAATGAAAAGTGATATTAGAAATTCAAGAAAAGAGTTCAAATAAAACCCTAACCTAACCAGTGTACAATTATACTCTTTGCATACCATAAGTTTAGATTTCTCTCCTGTAATTATCGAAAGCTCTCAAAAATAAGAGTAGTCTATATGAAGAATATAACCCTCGGAGACCTTGGTTGCAAGTAATTGGTTAAGGAAAAGCAAGAAATTCTAAAGGATTGTCGAGATTAAGGATTTAAAACTAAGCTTGATTTGTTGTTAATAAATTCCAAATATCAAAGTACGTGACACTTGCTTATTATATGTGAGTATTAGGATAGGAAAAATCAAAGTGAATTAAATGTATATCTTGTTTATGTATCGTTTTGTTGTTTGTGTTTGGCTTGTCCTAGGGCCTGTAGTGGCAAGTCCTAGGGCCCCGTAGTGGCAAATCCTTAGGGGGCAACCTGAATGATCTATGTAACGTGTTATCCTTTATGTAGTCTCGTGTGGAAATGATCTAGGATAAATCTAGGTTATTGTAGAGGGGCATGAACAGGCTTACCTAATGTTAGGTTATAGAAGGGCTTGTAAAGGCACGCCTAAACACTAGGTTGTGATATAAGTTGTAATGTGATTAGGTCATGAGGACCATTATTATGTGTTATGTGTTTGACTTAAAAATAAAGATAATTAAATGAATTGTGTAATTTACTTGTTTTGTATTTCTACGCATGTGAATATGCATCGTTTAATCATGTGCATGTGGTTATGTGTAACGTATTGGGCTACGACTCATCATATTATTTCTTTTTCCTAGCTACAAATTAGAATGATATTTATGAAGATTATAGTTATGGAGAATATGTTGGTTATGAGAATGTTGGAGTTGAAGATTAGAATGATAGTTATTACTATTAGAATGATAGTTATTACTATCCGAATGTTAGTCTTTGAGACTATTATTATAAAGATAGCCAACAGTTTTAGGAGTTGTAATGAGGATTGAAATGAAAACTGTGGTTGGTCATTGTTCTCTCTTTTAATTTCTATTCATACTAGTTGTTTGATTTCATTTATGTTATTTCTGCTGTGAAAGACAAAAGAGTTCTTTAATTTTCCTGGTACTTATGAAGTATGAACAATGGAGTTTGAATTTTATGAAATAGGAGTTTTTTTTTATACCAATGTTGGTGGTTATAAATATCAAGTTTGAAATATTCATTGTGGGTTTTAAAGCCTGATGTGTTATTGGAGGATTAGGGACACGTGGTGGTTTGTGGCGTTCTTAGTTTTAGGGTGTTATAGACACATTAAGCTTTAAAATCGACAATGAATATTTCAAACTTAACATTAATAACCACTAACATCAGTATTCTCATAAAACTTCCATTTCGTAATATTCAAATTCCTCGATAAATACTCTACAAGTACCAATAAAATTAAATAACTCTCTCTTGTCTCTCATAGCAGAAATAATGCAAATGAAATTTAAACGATTAGTTCTAATAGAAATTGTAAAATAAACAAGTCTCAACAATAGTTCCTATTTCAATCCTTATTATTATCCTTAATATTGTTAGTTATTATCATAATAATAGTCTTAAAAATCGACATCTAGATAGTAATAACTGTCATTCCAATCTTCAATTCTTGTACTCTCATAAGTGGCGAAATATTTGTAACTATAATTTTCATAAACATCATTTTAACTTGTAGTTGGGGAAAAAGAAATGATAAGGTGAACCGAAGCCTAGTACGTAACATAACTACATGCACATAATCAAACAATATATATTCACATGCTTAGAAATGCAAAACAAGTAATCCACAGAATTCATTTAATTATCTTTACTTTTAAGTTAGTCACATAATACACAATGATTGTCCTCATGTTTCGTTCATATTACAAATGCATCACAACCTAGCATTTAGGCATGCCTCTTTGAGCCTCTTTACAACCTAACATTAGGAATGTCTCTTCGAGCCCCTCTACAACACCTAGATCTACCCTAGATTATTTCCATATGAGACTTTACAAAAGATAACACGTTACATGGATCATAAGGGTTACCCCCTAGGGATTTGCTACTACGAATCCTTAGGACTAGCCAAACACAAGCAATAAAGAGATACTTAAGCTGGATACACATTTAATTCATTTTAATTTTTTTTTGCTATCCTAACACTTATATACAACAAGTATGTGTCACGTATCTAGATATTTAAATTCCATTATCAATAATCCATACCTAGCTTTACCTAGAAACAATAGATACTTATTAAATTTTCTTAAATATTCAATAAGCAATTTCTCCTTAGTTAAAACTCACTTTTAGACAATTTAATTTTCCTTAAATTCACTAAATGAAACACTAAAGAGGTTTACTTTTGATGTAACAAAGGAATAAAACAAAAAGAGGAGAAAAAACATAGCTTGTTGGAACATGGCCTACTATATGGTTTGTGATATAGTCGTATCAATTAGACTACATCACTGACTGTTACACTCTTGCCTTTGCAAGTGACACGACTAGGGACATGGTTGTATCGAATAGTTGTGTAACTTACTATGATCTACCAAAAAAAATGCCCTCACTAGTGATATGACTAAGGATATGGTTGTGTCAAATGATCGTATCACTCACTGTTCTTGAAAAAAAAAATCCACTTTTATTCACTTAATCCTTCCTAAATCCAATCTATCCTCTAAAACTTCAACACATGTTTGAAAACATCCTCAACTTATAGAAAAACTCAACTCCACATCAAAATTTCATTAACTGTACCTCTTAACTTCGATGTGTCAAACTCTTGTTTTAAATCAACACTACCCAATAAATTCTATTATTGCATTGTTTAACTAACAATCATTTTCAAAACTTATTAAAAGAATAAGGATGATAGAAATTCTACGGAATTTAAGATACTTACCTTAATTCTAGTGGTCTTTTAGGGTTTCTTGTTTTTCCTTAACCAATTACGCATAACCTTAAAAGATTAACATAAACATCTTAGTCTTAAAAAGAAATCTTAAATTTTGCAAATTGAATCTTCCCTCACCAAGGTCCTTTAAGGTTGTGTAAACTTTATGTTTTCCTTCTTCACATGGACTACTATTGCTTTACCATAAAAAATTCTCACATTAGTCCAAAATTTCTCCTCTTTAATAAAAAAGAAACAATGGAATCCTGCTTACCTTGAAGGTTTCCGGAGTTTACAAGAAAGCAGTCCAATCTTATAGTGCATAAGAATTCTAATGAGTCCTTAAAAAAGAACGTTCACATGGACTACTATTGCTCTACCATAAAAAATTCTCACATTAGTCCAAAATTTCTCTTCTTTAATAAAAAAGAAACAATGGAATTCCTGCTTACCTTGAAGGTTTCCGGAGTTCGCAAGAAAGGAGTCCAATCTTATAGTGCATTAGAAGTCTAATAAGTCTTTGAAAAAAAACATGATATTTTGTTCACTAGCTAGGTTTAGACTTCCTTGAAATTTTGTTATTACTTTTCATTAAACCATGACTTAAGACCCTAATACTCCTCGTTCAAAACTTAATTACCAGTGATTTTATTATATGGTTTTTATTATTTACTATATATGTACAAAAAATATATACCCATAGTCTTTTATACTACATATAACATGTATGTATTCATGAACATACTTTAGTATTTATATATTTATGAACATTTATACATAAGGAAATACAAATCTTACATATATTTCTAATATCTAACCTTATGTTACATATGTATATGAACACACAAAAAAAAAAAATTAATACAAAATAAATATGATATACATATTAAAGACTTCTCTTTGAAGTATCTTGAATTAGTAAATCCTCAAGCTTTTCTTCTTCTTAATTGTTATCTTTTGACTTCACAAGAAAATTGAGAAAAAAAGGAAGGATGTTCATGGTTTGAAAGGAAAAAGAAAATAATAGAAATTGTATGTTTTGCTGTTTGTTTTTAGACGTGGCTATGCAAGAAGAACATCAACCATTTATGTGGATAAAACAAAAAGAAAGAAAATCAAGGTAAGATATGCTATTAAATGAGATAAGACATGATCTTATCTAAACTTTGTTTTATCCTTATTATTTATACATGGTAAAAATAGTGGAGTAACACTTGTCTATTGAAATATTCTGGAAATTGCAGGATGCAGCAAGCAAAAAGGAAAGAAAAAAAAATTGGGGGAGAAAGGAAAAAGAGAAAAGAAAAGAAAGGGAAAAGGAAAAATAGAAATAAAAATATTAGATTTCTCTAAATACAAAAATTATTAATTTAGTATTTATAAAATAATATTGAAATTTAAAAAAAATTTGTTAATTTAATTGTTATCCGTTACGTTTATAATATTTAAAAGTTATTTTAACGTGTTCGTTAATAATTTTTACATGATTACGCGTATTGATTGATAGTTATATTCGTTTAGGTTTTATTATTATTAGGATAAATTTATTTATTTTATACATTTAAAGTTGTAGTTTTAGGGTTGTTGTCAAATTCGAACTTGATTTCTAGTATTTACACATACATAAGATTTAAGTTTTTTGTATGTGATTTAAGTTTTAATAGAATTTCTAGGGTTTTTATTACCGATACTATATTCGATTTTATAATTTAATAAAATTTTTATCTTGGTTAGCTTTATTGACTCATGACATTATTTAGAGCATTTGAATCTAATTTAGGGCTTAAATTAATAATTACATAGGGTTTACAGCACGGGTATGGTTATTAGTGTGCTATTGCGATTGTATGATGTATACGTAGCTGTAGATGTGTAGGAAGAATGTCTTGATTGTGAAGTATTATGGGTTTAGACGTAAATATGTGTTTATGTATGTTAGGGATTCTAAAAACGTCTCCAAACTTCACTGTCGAATTTTTATTTATAAGCCACTTAATGTGAATCTTTTGAATCTTCTTAGATATAGATTCAATCTCAACCAATCCCAGATACAAAAGATACAATTTAGATTCTTTGAAGATTAAACTTAGTTTCTAGAAACTTTATTTTGTTTTGGCTTTCTATTTTTCAGGCCTGACTCAATCCAACTTGATTTAACTCAATAACTTACTTAATAAATCCTAAGTCTATTTTAACTTAATATAAATTAGATAAAAATTCACTTTATATTGAACTGAAATAAAAAGTATTTTAATAAAGCCCGATCCTTTAACGACTTAAAATTCATTAAATTGAGCACACACCATTATCTAATTCGACCTCAAATGACTTGTTTTGACTTAACTCAACTCATATAACCTGACACTTTATTTTTATTTATTTAATTTTCATTTTTTTTCCATTTTTTCTTTTTCTTTTTCTTTTTCTTTAACCTATCTCAACAAAAATACTAAAATAAAATAGTAAAAATAAGGTGTCTATAATAGAGAGTATTGGCTTTACAAATTTTTGAAAAAAGTATTTTTGGAAAATGTTTTCTAATCTTAAATATATTTTGTATGATTTTTGTAAGGGCGTATACTGTTCGTGATTGATGTTTTTATCGTTAAGTCAAAGCTAACATAGTATCTATAATTAATTGCGAGAAGATTCATATATTTGTACCTGTGGGGCCTTAAATATATTTTGATAGTAAGAGGATTCACTTCGTGTGCTCGAGAGGCCTTGGATATGTTTGATGGATGACTCTTGTTGAGGTCTATCTATATTGATTGCTGTTTTTCAACTAGGATAATAATCGAGTGTTGTCTGGAGGGATAATACTCTTAAGTAGTCTTATGCAGTTAAGGTAAGGCGTTCTGTATGCTTAAGTACGAAGGAAAAATCGATATGTAGATGACGTAAATCTATACTTTCCATAGTTCTGAACTCCTATAAATGTGTTACTTGCATTCACTGTGTATGTATTCATTTTGCTTATAGATAAATTGCATGTGTGTTAATAATGTTTAATAACTCGCTTGAAAAGTAGCAGTGAGAAATGAACTTACTAAGTTATGATTTGCTCATTTATTTATAATTTCTTTTATAGGTTTCTTTAAGTAGGGATTAAAAAAAATATTAAGAGTAGAGTACAAACCGGAAATAAGTTTGAAAATGTTAAAGTTAATTGAAATGTGTATAGTTAGTATAGAAACAATTTATGTAGAAAATACTTATATGATATGATTATGTATAATATTGTATTTCTTATAAATTATTAAGTTGTCTTACTTTATCTCAGTATTTGATAGGAAATACCGATTCTTTGCGGTTTTGATGAACCGTGGAATATCGAATATCCATAATTACTTATATTTTATAATAAGTTAATTAATTAAAAATAAAAAACCTTAGCGACTAATTATTTAAAATTTTACAATCTTTAACTTGTAAATCGATTTTTATATTATGAGTTTACATATGATATGAAAATTTTATACAATTCTATTAGACTTTTTTAGGATCATAACAATTATTACGAGTTTACGCAACCTACAATTGCAAAAAGGTTGCTTGCCAACTATATATGATTGACAAGTGGTTTATAACCTTGTTTTTTCTTTCTCTCTCTCTTTTTTTTTCTCCTCTATTTTCATTTCATTTAAGTATTTTTAGCTCTTTTTCAATTATATTATTACTTTAAATTATTAATAATAGAATCAACCACTCATTGATTGCTACATGTCCCTTATGTGTGATTAATATAAGATTTAAAAACAATGTGTTTGTAAAAAAATCACATGTTACCTATTTATAAACATAGATAATGCACATCGACTTTTGAAAGAAATGTTTTCGATTGAGTTTCTGGATTTCCAAAAAGTGATCCATATAAACTTGTCTACGCAGTATAACTTGATTTTACTGTAATTGGTCCATGTTTATTATGGGTAAAATGGTTCTATTATAGTTTTCTTTCTAGTTGTCCTCGTCCATGTCCGATGAAACAAAAAATTTTCAATAGAGAAAACCTAATTGAAAAAAAAAAAATTTGCTATTGGCTAATGAAAACCTCAAGTCACGTGTCATGCAGGTGACATCCTCTTCCGTTTTGGAGCCACCCCAAATTCAAAATCAAGTCGAGACTCTCTCTTCCTTCAACCTCTGCCATCTCCAAAACCGCATACCCGCTGACAGCAGAGCGCTTTCCATGGCCCAAAACCCTTACCCTAACACTAACGATCTTTTCACTTCCTTAATTTCAGACATCAAATCCTACTCCGGAAAAGACCCTCTTCTTCCTTGGCTCAGGTAACACCCATGTATATGTATATAAACTGTTTATATAATGTAGTATTTATGTATTATGCCTTGTATCGATTAGTTTGAACTGCTTGATGTTTAATTGGCAGAGGAATAAAAAGGATGAGAGAGTGTCTTCCTCCTCATATATTGAAAGAGAAGCTTCCTCGTTTCCTCCAGAGATGCACTCAGACTTTCGAGTCCGATCGGCGTTACCGGGATGACTTGCGGTACATTCGGGTGTGGCTGCACTTGGTAATTTCTGAATCTTAAAAGTACCATCTTTTTTTTTGGGTTAAAATCAACGCATCTTCGTGTATTTCTAATTATAATGAAAGTAGTTGGAGTACAGTAATTGATAACTAGGTTTGTTGATGATGATTAGGTTGGTTTTGTTTGGGAAAAGTGAATTTAGTTAAACTAGTTTCGTGGGAATATGTGTGAAGTTTGCTTGTTTTATTTTTCGCTTGTTTTGCTTGCAACGACGTTGGTGAATTTTTGTTTTTTATTATTCAAGCGTTGGTAGTCCTTAATAATTGTTCGGTGTTGTGATTTTTAGGTCCTTCTTTGACATAGTTTACCTTTCTTCATTCAGTGTCTTGGTCCATTTCTCAAAACATCACTAACTGCCATATGTGAGAAATGTTCAACATTTGCTCCGTCTTTTACTTTTTCATTCATTCCTACATAAGAGTTTGAGATTGGCTGGTACATGGAGGGATATACTATACCGGGGTAGGGAGATTTTATCTAAGATGTTAGCAATTAACTATAAAAGTTTAAAGGGAAGATGCTTGTTTGGTCATTTTATCCCTTTTGGTTTAGCTTGAGAAATAACTGCAGTAGGAGAGGATAGGTGAAGTTTATGGTGTAAACGTAGATTAGGCATTCTCTTTTTAAATTTGTTTGTGAGGCCTTGCATTATGAAGTACCCATTTCTTAAATTTAAGCATTCAAGTGGGTTTTTTTTTTGGTTGTTGTACTGAGCACTTGTTTTTGATTTGCTTGCTAGATGGACTATGTTGATGATCCCAAATTACTTTTACAAACGATGGAGATGAATCAGATAGGGATGAAGCGATCGTTGTTCTATCAAGCATATGCTCTCTACTATGAGAAAATAAAAAAGTTTGAGGAGGCCGAAAAAATGTACCGTTTGGGTGTGCAAAAGTAAGCTACTTAGATTCAATATTTTTCTGGAATACCAAGGTGGTTGCTATTGTCATCACTACATCTCTATAGTCCAAATATTTTGTATTATGATAGCCTTTAAGCTGTTTTAGATTATGCAGCATGGTAACATATCGCATATAGTACTAAAACCCATGAAATTTGGATGTAGAATCCATGTTTTGCATGTGGGGGTTTTTTGATTAGCCATGTCCATGCAGCTGCTGTTTCTCATCTATACAAACTTATTTGCATGTCTTCTCTTAAGTTTACCTTAGTAGCTGATGCCTTTTGTTATGTACTAATACCATGAGAAATTTTGTTTTGTCTACTGAATGGAGTGAGTCCTTTCAATGCCATGCTTGGTAATTGATTCGAAGGCACATCATCTGGTTCTGCTGGCAGATGCAATAGGGTGCTTAATTTGTTTGATGTGTGAATCTTGTTGCTTATTGTCAAATTAGACATGGTCAATAGATATTGGTTCGCAGCGCAAACACAGCTAGTCTTTTTGTTTGTAATAGTGTGGAAAAACTTATACTGAGGTGATATAATTCCTAGAGCGCAAGCCCCAATAGTCAATGTATATAAGAGAAGGAAGACAGGAGTGGAGGGTAACCCTGGTGGTGTTTAACCACCATTTGTATATTTTAAAATAAAAGATCCTTGGTGTGTGTGTATGTGAGGGTGTCTGAGTGGGCATGTGTGTGTGCAGCCGAATTATTTTGGGTGTGGCGAGTGGGCTGCATGGAATAAGGGGTTAGGGACTAGTGTGCCTAAATAAATAAAATGAAATGAAATAAAGTTGCTGAGCTGGCGCTGTTATTTTGGGCAGTTAGAGGATTGGGGGCTGAGATTAAAAGTTGCGATCCAAGGATGCCAAGTGGCTAGATGTGGGGTACTGATAGAAGGCCAAGTTTGTTAAAAGGAATAATGAGAATTTCCCCCCTTTGCCTGGTTGATTGGATATAGACTGAGCTACTACCTCAGCTTCCTTTCGTCCATTGCTGAGCTTCTAGCTCGGGTATTCACTTTTTTTTTTTTCCTTAATCTCTTCTCCATCCTGATATTCTGCTTAAATTGCTTGTAATATTTTATATTGCTTAAAAAGAATGAACTGAGGTGTGGAGCTTCATAACCTATGGCTGATTGTTGAACAGTCTTGCAGAGCCTGTTGAGTTGCAGAAATCCTATGAACAGTTCTTGCAGCGAATAGAGAGACACAAGAACAAGAAAACCCAGGTAGGAATATCTTGTCAGTCTGGTGAAGACCTCTGTTCATACCTTTTCAGGGTCGTGAGCATTTATTTAATTGTATTTGATATCTTGTAGAGTGAAGGCATGGCTGCTATGAGGCATCAATCTTCTGGGACCCTTCCATTACGTTGCCATAATGCAGAAGAAAATAACGAGAATATCCACAGAGTCAAGGGAAGCCAAAAGGGGAAATCCTTGTGTGCAGACGAAGAAAAAAGTAGGAAAATTTTGGAGGAGAAATCTTTAAATGAGATGCTGCCGAGAGATTTGAGCAATAAGAGACATTTGTTGCAATCTAATGATGTTGAACTGGGGGTCAATTTGTCAATAAAAGAGGAACTTAGTGGAATGGTGGTACCTCAAAACCTATCAAAGCAGGGGGTGACTAAAGTAGAAAATTCTTTTAAATCTGGATTATCTGTTGGCAATGATACGGTTGTGATGAACTTTGTAGATACTGTGATTATCAAGAAGCCTGAAGCTGAAGATGCCTGCCATCATGGACTGGTGGAGCCAACGATAAACATGAAGGAGGCCATAAATGCCATAAACGGCATGTTTCGAGAGCCCATTGAGACAGTGCACATCGGTAGGAGATCAAATAGAAGTAGAGAAAAGGAAAGACTGGTTTCTACTAGTGGATTCAAAGTCTATGTGGATGATAATTTGGATGAGGCAAAGCATTTAGAAAATCAACAGACTGAAAAGGTGATGGAAACCGTTGTACAGCAAAGGCAAGCTGAAACTAGCCAAACTGAACAAAAAGGATTTGAAATATTTGTTGATGATGAAGAGAATGATGAATCTTCTAATGGAAGAGAGAATGCAGTCTTGGATCGGGATCATTTGCAGCAGATAATGGACCGTTCTGATTCATCCTCTTCCGATCTAAATGCTTTTGTCTTTCCTTGTCCACAAGATGCTCCTTCTGACAGTCCTGATGAGCAAACTTATGGAAAATTTTCTCGAAGAAAGCTCAGAGAAGATACAGTTGTACGTAGGTTTGTTGGTTTTGCCATATCAGATGAGCCAGCAGTGGAAAATGTTTGTCACCATGGCTTAGTAGACCCCACAATCAACTTGAGGGAGGCTATGGAAGACATATATAACATGTTTGGAAAGCCGATAGACTTTGTGCGGAAGAAGAGATCTAGGAAGCCAGACAGATCCCCAGAAGAAAGGAGGGGTCTCAATGGATTTCTAATACTCCCTGATGATGATGTGGAAGGTAAACAAGAACAGTTGCCATCAAACTTATCAAGCAAATCTCTCCAGAGGGAAGAAAATGTTGCCAGTTTTTCAATTCTTCCTGACGATGACAATGATGATGTAAAAGAATCAAAAGTCCAGCTGCCTCCGCAAGCATCAGGCAAATCAAGAGAGCATGACTTATTTGAGCCAACCGTATTTACTAAGGCAGCCATGGATGATATAAACAAGATGTTTGGAATGCCATTAGATTTCTAGAAGACATTACTTATGCTATGGATCTGTATCTGTAGTTTTAAGCCAAATCATTTTGAGTTATGTTTCTCTTAGGGGTCTCCATATTGTATATCTCTGAGGGAAGTTGTCCAAGCTGCTGGTTTGCTGGCCTATTTTTTATGCAACTACTTAAGATGTATGGCTTGTACCGAATTGATCATTCAAAGGAATGAAAGTAACCATCTATTTTTTCATATATCTTGTACCAGTAAACTTGCTTTACTTCTTTTTGCTTTACATGTTCCGGTCGAAGAGATACTTGAAGCTTACTCATAACCAATTGCATGTAAATTGAGGGGAAGCTCAATATGACTAACAGAAACATAAAATTTTGGCAGCTCTTTATACTTTGGGACAATTCAATATGTGTACCAAAAAGCATTTATCTCTGCTTCTGGTGCATTTTGGAGTGAAAAAGTATAGAGGTTTAGTAAGGTGCGGCCATAATTGGCAAAAAGAAAAGGAAAAAAAGGAAAAATAAGGTTATGAGCTTTCTTTCCATGACTGTTTGATTTTTATAATCTCATTGATAAGCGTGCTTTTGCTGAATGGCTTGGAAAATTGTGTATGTGGCATTCTTAGCAATCGTGGTACTTGCAATTGCATGGCTATTCTATATAGGGGAATGCACTCTTTAGCAGGGAGAAAAAGATTGGAAACGTTGATGTGCTGCTCAACTTTAAAGGATTTGCTGCATTGGCCATTTCTTGTCAATCCCTTTCTTTTGCATTTGCTTTCCAATGTAATACTCCCAAGTGAGCAAATCATCTTATGTATAGCAATTTAGAGAAATAGGTGTGTTTGCTTCTTTGAGACAAAATATTTCCTAAAAAATAGTTGTATTGAAAATAATTTATGAAATGCAGTCGTTAAATCGCATTTTAAGATGCGATTTAGATTTTTAGCTATAAATAGCCTTGCGGCATAAGAAAAATGTGAAACAAGAAAGAACTTGTGGGTGGAAAATGCGATTTACTATCCCTTCTTGCACAACATTGTTTCGTCGGAGAGAGGAGTTGCAGAAGACAGTAAATCGCATTTTGATATTGCAATTTTAAAATCGAGTTCTTTGTTGTTTTACTTGTACTCATATCACGTAACTGTTCATAGGCAAAAAGTTAAAGATGCGATTTAGCAAAGGAATTTTACAAATTACTTTCATTCCCACCATATTTTAGGAAATAGTTTGCCCCAAAATGGCAAATACACCTATTACTCTAGCAATTTACTTGCCATATACTGTGTGCCTGCTTCTTAAAAAATACTTGAGTTTATCCATGCTTTGGAATGCTTGAGTGCTTCTCTTTTCGCTTTACAGCATAAAAGCTTTATCCCTGTGACTATACATTCTATCTTTGTCCTGCACAAATGGCCTGTCAGGTTGTGAAGGTGGTTTTCCAATAAGAGGCTGCTCTATGATGACAACAAAATTGAAGTCAAGGACACTAATTCTCAGCATGTTGAACTATATATTGCCCTGGCTCGGCATTTACTATTCACTTTTCACAAATGGCAAGTTTTATGTTCTGTTTTTCTACTTGAAAGAAGCAATGTTCTTAAGTTCTGTGGATTTAAGGTATTTACTTCAACTTGAAGTAATGGTGAATAATGTCTCCTCACTTGCTCCATTTTAGGGCTCTACATGATTGGATTGACATTAATATAGCTTCTCTATTATAAAATCTTGTGATTGCATATTCTTGGAAATGGAGATTGTCTGGTTTATATGGTATTTGGAGCTATAATAGCTTGATTAATTGTACTAGGTATCACGCAAGATTATACTATAATGGGGACAGCTAATGACATTTTTTCTTTTGCCTTCTAAGTTAAAATATAATCATGTGTACACCTGTTTTTCAACTTATATTCAGGAAGGCTAACAATTAGAAATTATTTGCATATACATGGAACTAGGATAAAAATATTATTAAAATAGAGATGAACGTATTAAAAAAATGCTAAGAACAACATGAACCTTTTCTCAAAATGTGTATGGAACTAGGATAAAAATATTACCAGAACAGGGGTGAACATATAAAAAAACACTTAGAACAATGTGAACTTTTTTCTTTTCTAATTCCTTTTTTTCCTTATGATTTTCCCGTTTCTTCTAGTTCACATCTTATTCCTTATTCCCTTACTCTTATGCTAAAGATAGAATAAATGCTAAATTCAAAGTAATTCACCAATATTAGTATTAAATCACCCGTACTAATTTCATAAGAACAACTGCCTTTATTGCTAATGATGTTCTACTCCTTTATATGTGTGCAAGTTATATCAGCAGAATATGCTCATTCATTATGTTAGAGCTTAACCTATTGTTGTCTTAAAAGTCTGATTAGTTGTATCACAGGAGACCAGACTGTTCTGGGGATAATAAATGGCATCTTATATTGCTTTTTTTAGTTAACATGGTCATGAGTACAGTCAAATTTCAGCTTATATTCTGAGAAAATTTTGGACCTCTTTTGGTTTCCCCTTTCTTCTAATGTAATAGCCATTTGCGTTTTATTCGATATTCCCTTAAGCTCTTCTGCTAAAAGAAAAGGATCGATTAAGGTTATTATGTTAAGTATAGAAGCTAAGAAAATGGGACATACAGATCAATGGAGGTTAAATCTGACCTCACTCGAGGGGCAAAAAAGAGGAAAAGAGATCAATGAAGGTTCTGGAATGGAGCACAATCTCCAGTGAAGTAAAAGTCACTGACAATTCTAAAATCCTTATTTGGACCCATGCATGGGGTGCATCCAAAGTTAACTTAAACAATCATGACACCAAGGTCAACAATCTTATGACAAATCGAACCAGATTTTATCAAGGATTGGACCCCACAAGAAATTTTCAAAAAAATCATCTCCATAACACCGTGAAGGTGTTAAATGACTTGGGTGGCATGTTTCTTTCATTTTATGTTTCTACAACTGCCGTTCATAAATTAGGCATTAAATAGTTGCTTTTACCTTCTGGACAAGGAGAGCACAGTTTTGTCATGTTTTCCTTTTGGAAGCATTCGTTTAAAAACAGAAGCATGCTAAAAGTCAAAGTGAAACTTGTCAAAGTCATTTTCATTTCAATAGGCTGTTCTTGAACTGCCCACTTGAGCAGGTAGGATTTTGTTGGACCTTAGTCTTCCTCTGCCCACTTGATATTTTTATTTCAGGCAGAAATATGATCTTGAAGAGCCATATCTGTCAGAAATTGTTTCATTTGAGATTGTCATCAATGTATCTGCAGTTGATTTTCTATATGAAATGTTCTGCCCATCGAATTACAAATGCTGAGGACCTATTTAAAAAATTATGATTTTCATAAATCAAACCGTGATTTTGTCGTGTAGATCATTCAAATAGTCATGTTGCATACGACGATGGTCGAATCTTGTCTGTAATATCCAGATTGCCCGAGGATAAGGTCATGAATTGCTTAACCATGCCGCATGTTATGTATTATAAGAGGCTGTGTGGGCAATTTTTTTCTTACATGAAAACCTGGAGACTTATTCAAGCTCGTCTACTTTTCCTGCATGGCAGGTTGATGTGACTAAAACTCTCATGCACTTAAGAGCAAAAATATCATTAATTGATTGAAAATATCTCGTTTGTGGACTTTTCAACCACTTTTTTCAAGTGCACTTTTTATTCAATTGCATTTCGTATGAATTCAAAAGAATTTTAACCTCTTTACTCATGGCTTAGTTTAGTTTTTAAGCAGGCCTTGGGATTTGAGTGACATTTTTTTTTTTAAATTATTATATCCAGTAAAGAGTTAGAACCAAAATTCCTAATTTTATGAATGATTAAATTTTTAAACAAAAAAAAAAAATCTTTTTTCATTCTTAACTTGGATAAAAATTCCTCTATGATAATATCTGCTTAGGGCAAAAAAAAAAAAGGGCTGAATGAACTGAATACTCATTTTAATTGGTACAACAATCTATACACTAACTCGCCTTCAGTACAATATAACTAGGATCGTTGCCATAAGATGTTAAGATAGCTTACATCAAATTCCTATGGATATGTTGGTGACATGTCAATTACTGAATGTAAACTGAATTTGAACATGAGCTTGCATTATTTATTTATGGATATATAGTCTAGACAAGATTTGCACAAGATGACGAAGGTAATTCTAGAACTCATCATAGCATTATTTTTATCTAGCTGAAAACCTACAAGCTGAATTCATCTACCATAACCTAATGACCCTGTGGAAATCACTCCGTATGATGATGTGTAGCAATATGTTGATGAACTCTTAGAATAAGTATCTGACATAACATTTGAAACATCAATGTCAGGAAGTGGATCCATCAGACTAAGATACCGTGTAACTCTTAGCATACTTGGCCGTGCCTCAGGTGCATTGTGGGAACACAACAACCCAAGCTTCAAGACCAATTCCATCTCCTTCTTGTCATACATATTCTCCAACTTTGGATCAGCGACATCGATGAGATTACCCCTTCGGTGGCATTCGGCAACCCAGTCCTGCAAATTGGGTGGTTGCCCTGGTTGGACTATCAGTTCCAAGGGTCTCCTACCACATGCCACTTCAAGCAAAAGTGCCCCAAATGCATAAACATCACAACTTGTTGTAGCCTTTCCTGTGAGGGAAAGCTCTGGGGCCATGTACCCAACCGTTCCAACAACATGAGTTGTGGTAGGATCTTTACCATGTTCATACAGTTTTGCCAGCCCAAAATCGCCCAATCTAGCGGTCATATTGAAATCCAGCAAAACATTGTTGGCCTTCACATCTCTGTGCACAACCACTTCTTCCCATTCTTCATGCAAATAAAGAAGCCCGGAAGCTACTTCTTTAACAATCCTAAACCTATCTACCCAAGCAAGGCTTTTATCTTCAAAGAGGAATCTATCAAGACTTCCATTTGACATGTAATCATAAACAAGGAAAAGGCCATTTTTTTTCTTGCACCACCCTAGAAGTTGCACTAAATTTCGATGCCTCAGCTTTCCCAAACTTGCAACTTCAGCCACGAATTCCTTAAGTCCTTGTCTTGAATTGTGGGAGATTCTTTTCACCGCGATTTCTTCTTTAGTCTGCGGCAGGACTCCCCGGTACACAGACCCAAATCCGCCGACGCCAACAATCCTGCTCTCCTTGAACCCTTTAGTGGCAATATAAAGGTCTTTGTACCTGAACCTATGAGGAAACTGAAGTTCCCATTCCTCAAGAGAATCTGCTAATTTAAACTTCCTTAATATGAGCAGAAAAACCAATACTACACCCAGAAATAGGACTAAAGTGGCAGCTGCTGAAATTGCTCCGATCTCGACTCCTCGTTTTCTAAAACTTGGAGAGACTCTTTTGGGGGTTTCCGGAATTTGCTTAAGATTAAGTGGTTTGGGTATTGTGGTCCCTCCTTCAAAACTCCAACCTAGGATGTAATGAGCGCTTGCTAGCTTATGAGTTGCAGCAGAGAAACCAACATACATGGTCTCCTTTATCACCATCGATAAATCAATAGTCTTAGACAAAAGTGGCTGGCCGGGTTTTGGGATGAAAATTGGAGCAATCGTGACATTAACAATTTTCTCATTTCCATCATACTCTATCCAAGCTTGGATCTGTTCATCGCTCTCTAGTTCTAGATCCTTCCAAGATCTTGTAACACTGTCATAGTAAGATGCAGCCTTAGAAGCATTAGACTTCACGCTATTGATGTCAATGCCAACATGGTTGTCATTGATGTCGTTACTGATCTTCAAGACTTGAACCGTGTCGAACTCGATGGCGAAAACGTGGTTGGATGAATTGCCATCATTATTTGCGTTAAACAGGCCTAGGTAGTTTCCATTTGCCGCTGCATGGAACTCTGTTGATGGTGCTATTGTGAAGGCAAAACCATGGCCTCCTGTGCCGCCTTTGAGAGCTGTGATAATTGAGAAAACAAAAGTTGTCGCAAAAGAGTAAGCTCTAGGATTGGTATTGCCGTTTTTGTCAAGTAATTTGAATGGTTTGTAGTAAAAAGCATGGCCAGTTAAATTTTGAGTGAAGTTTGTGATTTGAAGAGCTCCATGTGGTGTAATCACAGAAGATCCAGAGAGGGTAAGGTTGGTCAAAGCATTCTTGAACCCATTGAAGACAAATCCATGAGAAGCAGGGATGGCTAGTAGAAGAAATAAGACAGAGAGAAGACTAAGCACAAGGGACTTTGCCATTGTTCTTAAGGAATTAGCAACAAATGGTCTTCTTAATAAATTTGTAACAACTGGTATATATAAATGTATGAGTGAGAGAGAGAGAGAGATTGTAAAAAACTGCTCTTTAGCCATAGCTAAGAAGATATTTTATTTCCAAATAGTTTTAAAGAAGGAGACACAATCAATTGTATTTATTTATAGAAGCATCTTTCATTATCTTGTAAATACATTAGATTTGGTACCATTATGGAAAAATGGGCTCATTCTTCTTAATGTCAAAAAAAAAAAAAATAAGATATACCTATTTTTGTGTACTACTTCTTACCATTTTTTTGGAATCATATATCATTAATATTCTTTTTCTTTCTTTCAGACATCCATTTATCTACATATTTTTTATACAAAAAATTAGATTGGTTTTTCTGTTGTTTATGTAAAAAAGATTTCAGCTGCTACAATAATATGTCCAATGAATATATTATATCTTGACTATTTTTTTTTATCCAGATAATGTGAATTGATGAGTTGTTTATTCGTTTCATAACTATTAGTTGATAGTAAGCTTCACTCCATTTTTTTTTAATCTTATCCTTTAAAAATAACCAACAGGTACTTTCTATACCAAAAATTAGATTGGTTTTTCTGTTGTTTATGCAAAAAATATTTCAATTGCTATAATGATATATCTAATAAATGTATTATATCTTGACCAATATTTTTGTATCTAGATAATATGAATCAATGAGTTAGTTATTTGTTTTATAGCTATTAGTTGATAGTAGGCTTCGATTCATTTTTTTTTTCATTTCCTATCCTCTAAAAAAAGCAATAAGTCGCACACTAAGCATAGCAATTAAATTTTAGAAAATTATCAATTAAATTATTATTTAACCCTATAAAATTAGAATTGCTCATTTTTTTTATTTAAAGGAAAAAGAATGAAAGAAAAGAATTTGTTTAATTTTTTATTCTATTTTTTTAATGGATACAATAGTAAATTTTCTTATTCTTTTTCTTTAAATATCTAAATTTTGATGCTTAATACCCCATAAATAGTTCGGATTGGATAGGAACAATAATCAATTTTAGCTTGAATGGTTTATAGAGGAACCTTACCCTCTTTGATTCATTCAACACATGCAATTTCTTTTCTCCATTCAACACATGCAATTTCTTTTCCATTAATATGCCCTGCAATTTGTACTTGAATTCCTTTTATATCTGCTTGCTCTGTTAATTCAATAGCCTTTTTCATTGCTTTGTGAAATGAGACTCGATTTTTTAATTGTCTGGCTATAAATTCAACAAGAATATTAGGGTTTGCATAAGGGTTTGGGATTCTTGTAATAGCAATGTTGAGTTTTTAGTTCACACAATTAAGTTTTTCTTTGTATATTCAGCTGTAATTTCTCGATTCTTTGGGTTCTGCCTTCTACTAATAGCTCTGGGAATCCTATATAGATTGTGACTTGAATCGGATCAATTTGTTTTTGAATCTGTATGTATGCAACTCCCTCGACCCCATAGGATATTTTCATATTTTTTTGGATGTAATTCTTGTTACAATCTCTTATTTTTTGATCTTCTTGTAGACCCTCAGAATAATTTTTTGGTTGTGAAAACCAAATAGCATGATGATCTTAAGTTGTACCAAGTTTGAAGCTAAGTGGATTTATTTTTTTATCCCATAATCCTCTACTATTATACATATCATGATGTGTTTTATCTTTGTACTTATTCTTATTGTTTTTAACCTATTCGACTTTTTTAAAACACAAGAATAGATGGTCATATCTGTTTATGTGATAGAAAGTTGTATCTTTCACTACAATCTTTATATGGCAGCTAGGTCTTTCTATTGCATAACTCCGTCCTCTAGCTCGAGGTTTTAATCTTTTCAAGGTATGATTCGTATTGACTTTAGCTTCACTAATAACTAAACTTCCTTCCTCGAAACCCAGATTGTGATGAGTATTTGTTGCTGCAGAATAAACTAATTTTACAATAGAATAACATGCTCGATAAGGCATTAGTTCAACTAGCATAAGTGTTTCCTCATGGAAACGTCCATAAATCTTATCAATCACTCTTCGTACTTTGTGAGCAGACATAAATATATGTTGACTTAACGCATACACTTTTCCCTCTGTTTTGTTCCTTTTCAACAAATGTTTTTTTAGTTATGCATTTGCTATGCCCAAGTGCTTAAAATGTTGTGGACCTGTTCCTAATATGTTCTTTTTCATAAAATTTACCTCTTAGTAATGATCAATAAAATAAGCATCTATATCTATTTTAGTAATTATTAATGACGGAATTTATTATCATTTTTCGCATGTGTAGCGTATTTCATAATAGGTACAAACTCTTCTAATTTATGGCTTACTATACAATCTTTTATAAAAATAGGCCAATGCTCCTGTCCAGTATGTATAGAGATAGTTTGTCCGATCATTGTAGGTATAATGGTAGATGCCCGAGACCAAGTTCTTATTATTTCTTTTTCGCCCTTTGTGTTAAGCTTTTCAATTGTTCTTAATAAATGATTCACTACAAAAGGATTTTTTTTAGTGAAATATCACAGTTAATTAATCTCCTTTTTTTTTTTTTTGTAAAGATAAAGAAAGAAATTAGATTTTCTCCCCTATTGAGTACTTACTACGGCAACGAAGAATCAAATTATCACTATATTTATTCATTTTTCTACTTCTTCTTCTAAGTACAGGATAACCTTAAGGGGTTGTGAGTTTTCTTCTATCAATTGGGGCCTTCCCTTCACCACCCCCATGGGGATGGTCTATAGGATTCATAACTACTCCTCTTATTACCGGACGCTTACTTAGCTAACATTTCGATCCTGCTCTACCCAAACTTTTCTAGTTCACACCAACATTCTCCACTTGTCTAACTGTTGCTAAGTAGCATTTGGATATCAAATAGATCTCTCCGGAAGGTAATGTTAATGTGGCTGATTTCCCCTCTTTTGCAATTAGTTTTGCTACAACACTTGTTGTTCTAGCTAATTGTCTACCATTTCCAAGTGTGATTTCTATGTTATGTATGCCCATGCCTAAGGGCATATCAGTTGAAGTAGATTCTACTTTTTGATCAATCAAAACCCTTTCTCAAATTGTATAAGCTTCTTCCAAAGCAAATGACTTTCTTGATGTAAATGATGATATCTATATAAAAGGATCTTATTTATATGATATAATGAAGTACTACATGAAAGGATATAAAAGAATCTAAATCTGCTGAATCACTCATGTTATGATCTTCTACATCCTAAGTCTTCTCGTTTTGTCATCTAGCTTATGTTCTTCATGCAGCATTTAGATCGAATGACTCTTTCAAAGTACGTCGATACTTCCACATATTACAGGTAATGTAGGAGACATCTCTATTTTTCCTTTGGGAATCTTTCGAATTACCATTGCTTAGCTTTCAATTTGCCTCCGACCATCAAATGAAATGTGAATAACCTGTCCTCCTCTATTTGAAATAAGGGGCTTTTGGTTTTATTGGTGCTTAAAACAATTTTGTCTTCTTTATATTACTATATCTCTAGATTCAATAATTTTCTATGAGAAACTACTGAACTCAATCACTTGCTGCCGTTACCTTTCAGTTTTCTGTTGAGGCCTATCTTATAGAGGTACTCAAATTGGATCATTGATTGATTTTTAGGTTTTGTCATAAACCTAATTGGTTACTTTTAATTATATAAATCAATAATTCAAATTGCACTCAAAGGTAAGGATTTTCCCATTTTTATAGGAACTTCTAATGTACTGGAAGTAATGGTATCTCCAATTATAGCCCTTCTAGGATGTAAAATATATCTCTTCTCACCATCCCCATAATGTATGAGATAAATGTATGTGTTTCGATTAGGGTCGTATTCTATACTTATGATTCTACCATATATGTCTTTTTCATTCCGTTGAAAATCAATTTTACGGTATACATGCTTATGACCTCCCCTTCTATGCCTTGCTGTAATGATTCCTCTAGCATTATGACATTTACTACAATGATGCTGTACATAGATCAAATTATTTCGGGTATTGGATTTTACTTGACTATTTACGGCTCCATTGCGTGTGTTCGGAGTAGATGTTTTGTATAAATGTATTGGTATGCTATTAAGTATTTTGATTTAAGTTCTTTCTCAGAGGTGGAATAGAATAACCTTGTTGAAGTGTAATGATCATATGTTTGTAATGCATTGTATGTCCCATAATAGGTCCCATTCTTCTACCCTTTCCTGAGAGTTGATGACTATTCATAGCTTTTACCTTGACACTAAAGAAGAGTTTGACCTGGTGCTTTATTTTTGTCCTAGTAGATCTTGATTCAACATTAGAAGTATATTAATTTTTCCCCAATAACCGAATACCTTTGTTGGTAAATACTGCATATTTGATTCTATTCATGAGTTTCTTTTCTTCCTAATAAGTCCTAGTATTAATAAGTAAAAATGCTAATTTTTACTGTTCATATGTTATGATATGAATATACCACATCAATTCATTACATATAGATGATGGGGTTCCATTGATATAGAGCCAATTCTGAAAGACTTGTTGGAGGGTCCCATTGGCGTGCATCTAATAAGAAATGAACCTACCAATTCGCCAATTATGAGTTGGGTACTTTAACCATTCAACCATGGATGCTTAGTAGGAATCTTCATATATGGTGAATAACCAAATTCCAATTAAAGCGAAACCTTTAGGATAAATCAATCCAATTCCATGAAAGGACATCGACTCAAATCCTGGATTTTCGAATTGAGAGAGATTAAGAATTCTCACTATTTCTTAGATTCATGGACCTAAATCAATTCAGTGGTACCTTTTATTCACTTTTTTTTCCCATTAAGAACGTTTTATAAAACTCTTGGACCTTTGAATTTGGAGTATCCTACTTTTACGCAATTCATAGGGTTCAAGAAGCAATCAATATTTCATGATCAAAGGTGTAGTACTATTTCTAGTAGTAGTCTTTCTATATTGCAAGAAAAATTGAAATAAGGTCAAAAGAAAAAATCTCTATTTGTTAAGGCTTCTTCTTATACCTATGAATTCCATTGGACCTAGAAATGATACGTTGAAAGAATCTTTTGGGTCTTCTAATATCAATAGGTTGATTGCTTCACATATGAGAAATTCTTCTTTGTGTTCCTTATTTTTTCCCCCTCCTAAAATAATGTACTTAGTGGAGGCTACCTAGGAATATTGGAAGCTATATATAAATTAAAAATATAAAAAAGTATTTAATTGGAAAATATAGGTAAAAACTTGAATTAAAAGAATGGATAAGGAAAAAGAAAAACTTTTTAGTGAATTATGGTTATCCACATTTATTTGATTGTGCTAAACATTCTAAAGCAAGTACTATGGACTTATCCAGACAGATGTGAACTGGCAGTATCACTTGCCAATAATTTTCTTAACTTTTAGTTTTCTTGAGCAAAGACCTTTTGTTGACTTTACATATTAAAAATTCAATGATTGTTGTCACGATCCTAAAAGGGATCTAATATAATTGTTTAAAATTTTCATATCATGTATACATTTATGATATGAAAAATGCTTTACAAGTCAGATTTTGTAAGACTTTAAATAATTAAATACTAAAGTTTTCAATTTTAAAATAATTAATCTACTATAAAATATAAATAATTATGGATAACCAATATTCTATGGTTTCTCAGAATTACAAAAAATCGGTATTCTCTATCAAATGATAGGATCATGCAGTAAGGATCTAGGACCTAAACTTATGAAAATTATAAAATCTAAATATAGTATTAATAATTATATGTAATATTTTAAACCAATTATACGGTCTATTTTCAATTTCTAACTTTTATGCATCTTAACACTGGTACTTAATACTTAGCTCTTAATCAATGCTCGATTATCTAGCAACTTACAAGAGAAAACTGTTAGGGAATAAGCTCCACGAGTTTAGTAAGATATCTCTCATACTATACTAGCAAGTAGGTTATCAAACAATTTATCAACAAATATATGAATGCATGAATAAGCAGTATATCAAACAATATATATGTAGCTGATTGGTACTGCATACAACATTGGATTTAATGCCCTCCGTAGTAAGGGTTGGAGATACATCAGCAGCAATTACAACCGGGTTCTAATATTTGGGTTTTTAACCATATATATATATATATACACATATATAAAAATTCCATATTTCACGAAATAGGTTTCTATTTCTAATAGTCCAGTAATACATAAATTCCTAAGTTTAGCGATGAGGTGACCCTTATAGTCTACGCTTACGCCTTATAGCGGTGGTCTCTAGACTTGACCCCGGCCACCCACGGTTAGCATCTTCGGTACTAAGTAAACCCACAAGCCAAAAGTAAGGTTTTGTTGTACCAATACTCCTGCACTGTATTAATTAAATCATGTGGAATTCATTCCTCCAAGACTCTTCATTACCAACTGTATGAGGTAATGATCGGAACATTATATGCAATGTTTGTGCTTATACATGATCCATTTAATTTAAGTAGAATATGATTAAATCAATTTATGAGGTGAACAACAAATATCAACAAACCATTCGATTATGCAGTAATAAATCAAGCAGCCAGTTATTTAGCTATTACGTTTCACAACATTTTATATAATACACAACCAACATTTAAGCACATACATAACTCGAACCCCTAAGTATCAAGTTATTAATATTTACTTTAGGTATACTAATTATAAGCACAAAACAAGTATAGAGTTATTAGAAATATTCACTTGGTCATTGAGTCTATCAACGATTGTAATAGTTCATTTGATAAGTTAATATCTGTATCGGAATTACCTGATATTTATGGAATATGAAAGATAATGAGTATTTAAGTGAAATAACTAAGTTATTTACATACTTGGTAATAATTACCTAAATTAGATGTTGATTCAAATGAAATCCTTGGTTTGACCATTTTTGTTAATTGTATATAACTTTTTCGTTTTAATTTTAATTTTTTTGAATTTATAGTCGATTTTTATCGTTTTTGGATATACTTTTATGTAGTGAGATTTGTTTTAGGTGTTGTGACTAGCAATTTTTTTATGGTCTAAAAATATTATAAATTTTATTATTTTGACTTAAATAATTATAATCTATTATTTTAAGCCTTTCTTTATCAGTTTATGATTTAATAAATATTTAAATTTTATATATTTGTAATTTTATTATTTTTAAGTCTATTTTGTAACAATTTACTTATTTTGCTATTTTATGGTTAAATACTTATTTAATTTACTTTTTCTACTTTAATAATTTTATTATTATTAATAATTACGAGTTTTATTTAAAAATCTAAAATGATGACATGGAAGCTTATAATTGCTTCATGTGTCATTTTTATGATTTTCTTTCCTATTTTCCAATTTCTCTTATTTTATACTTTACTTAATATGTATATATTTATGTTTATCATTATATTTTATTAAATTTTGCAAATTAATCCATTTTGTTTTCCTACATCTCATGGCACATATAGTTATATATACTATCTTACTTTATTTAATAATTTAATATTATTATATATTACACATACTTTTTAAGTCTACTCATATACTTATACATACTATACTTCTAATATACGTATTTTTATACATATATATACTTATATACTTAGGTTTCCTTAATTTATTTATACATACATCCATACATACATACATACATATTATATTTGCATATATATATATACATATATCTCTTTATACCTAATACTTGTATAATCAATTATAACATATATGTACATATAATTGTACTTAAGTATTTATATACATATACGAACGCATGTACATAAGGAAATGCTAGTTTTACATACTTTTAAAAACAAATACATAAACTTTTCTTACAAAAATAATAAAATGCATGTAAATTTCATTACATATTCCTATGATACATAAAATTTCTACAAAAATGCATCTATAGAAAGAGTACATATAAATGATTTGTACAAAATAAATATAATATATATACTACTTATTTACTTCTCTTGGTAACTTGATATTTAAGAGCTCCTTTCTTTTCTTGAATTGTTGAAATGGGTAGAAGAAAATTGAAGATGAAAGTGAAATGGGAAAGGAAACTCTCGGTTTGGGAAAGAAAAATATATGTGAATGGTTTTGTCTTTGTGTTTTGCAGTAAAAGTGGAAAAAAGAAAAACTAGTGAAGGATATGTGTGTTGTGTTTACAGCTGACGTTAAGATTAAGAGGAAAAGAGAGAGAAATAAAATGATTAAAAGAAAAGAAAAAGGAAAAAAAAAAAAACAAGATGAAGTGATAAGGTGATTTGACAAAACCCTTATCTAATATTTTTGTCTTACTCTCATAATTATCATATGGGTAAAATAAACACACAAGTGGCAACCAAAACACATTTTGGAAGATCAACGTGGAAGCAGGGCAAAAATGAAAGGAGAAAAAGGAGAAAAGGAAAAGAAGAAAAAGAAAAATTAAGAATCAAAATTTCAAATGTAAAATTATAAAATTATATGTTTAATAATAATTATAAAATAATATTTGAAATTTTATAAAATTTATTAATTAAATTGTTATATGTCATGTTTATAATATTTGGTAGTTATCTCAACTTATTCATTAACGATTTTACGTGATTACATGTGTTAGTTAATAATTGCATTCAATTAGTATTTTATTACCATTAGGGTAAATTTATTCATTTTATAAGCTTAAAGTTATAATTTTAGAGTTTTTATTAAGTTTGACTTTAATCTCAAATATTTACGACTTATTTGTTAACGACTTTACGTGCTTATGCATGTTAGTCAATAATTGCAATCAATTAGGATTTTATACCATTAAAGTAAATTTATTTATTTTACAAGCTTAAAATTATAATTTTAAGGTTTTTTATTAAGTTTGACTTTAATCTCAAATATTTACGTGTATATAAGGTTTAAGGTTTTTATATATGATTAAGGTTTTAATCAAGATTTTAGGGTTTTTCACCCCAATTGTTGCATGGAGGATGGATTGTCTTGGATTCAAAGTCATGCTAACAATATCTACATCAATTGGTATTAATACTATTTCCCCGTATGGATAAAATGGATTGGTTGACCTCCCTCTATCCCTTGCAATACATAAAAAAGTCTAAAAAACATTTCGACCAAAAGTGGCTACAATCGAATTATTCTCTCCTCCTCATTCCTATAAATTATATAATTAAAAAAAAAACCCTCTTCCACATTGGATTCTTACATCTAAGTATATATATATATATATATTATGTGAACAGGTACAAGCCACATTATAATCTGAAAACGAAGGGAAGTTAATGGCATAAAGTACAATACTATTTTGTCACTAGTGGGTATTTTAGGTTTGGTCGATATTTTCTTCTTTTGATATTTTAGTTATTTTAGGATTCTTATTTAACATATAAGATATTTTAAGATGACAAAGATATTAATCCTGGCTTGATCGATCAATGCTTAATTTGTCAAGATGCTTCCATCTATTCGCATCAGTTGGTAAGAAAGCCATGCTCCGATCGAAATCGTTCAGTGGAAGAACAACTTTTGTCAGGGAGAAGTCGTGTCAGAGCTAGAGTACACGGTCTTATAATGAAACCATGACCGCAAGCAATCACGAGAAACTGGTAGGAGATGAGGATTGAGGATTGTCCAGCATTTGACTAGCATGGATCTATGTCCAGCTTGATAAACATGTTGGAGACCTCAACAACGTCTGATTTCAGCCGAACTGAATGGCAGATAGTTGACCGAATTGTAGGAACGTCAAACTAAGAATTAAGAAGAACCAATTAATCTAGCTTCTAAAGCTCAGCATCAAGCTAAAGTTTATTTCAAACTAAGTGAACCGAAGATCTTTAACCCAAGGTCAAAGTGAGGGCAAAGGAAATTCGCAAATGTTGACAGAAATCCTCACGAGGAGATCCCTTGCATTTTGATGCTTTTATTACGAAGATTGCAAAAAATCACAACCCTTGGGAAATTTTCTTCTTCCGTCACTGTCACATAGATTTAGCTCTAGTGCATGAGCTTATGCCCAATGGAGCCTGGATGTGTAGTTGCATCTTCACTAAAAATTTTATAATAAAGCTCAAGCCTTCTTCAGAGGTTCAATATAGTCAGTGCTCATTGGATTGTCTTCAATAATTTTGTGAAATGCAAGTGCTCGTTGTGATCACAAGCCCAGTAATGTCTTGCTTGACACTGGCCATCTTGGCAACTTTGGTCTATTAAAGACCGACGAGATGAGTTCCATTGGCATAAGAGGAACTTTGGTTATAGTGCTCAAGTTAACAGCACTACCAACCGATGACAAGTTAAAACGCAGCTTCAACCAACTCCAATTTGTCAGGTAAGCCTTGCCTGAGAAACTGGAAAAAATCGTTGATCCAACAATTCTTTCTGCAGTTGTGGAAGATTTGTATTTGAAGTACTCTCCAAGTCAAACGAAGCTGGCAAACTCCAGATTTTGCAGGTACTTAGGTTGTTATATTTGAAACTGGAGTTGCTTGCTTTTCGGAACTTCCAATGGGAAAGGAAAAACATACCTGATGCCTCACCCGTGCTGCATTGAATAGAGATAAACTTCTCATTAGTGGATGAGACGATAAATGTGCTGCCTTAAAACTGTTACGCCACATAGAAACTCCATCCACATACAAATTAAAACAAGCTGATGGATTGCTCTTGTTGTAATTGAAGTTGTTTGCTGTGGGGAATTGCTAAAAGAATGGAAAACCATATCTGATGCTTTAATTGAGTTGCTTTCTATTAGAGAAAAACTTCTCATCTTTGCATAAAACAACTGCTTGGCCTTAAAGCTATTACACTATAAGCACCCGATGTACGGTTTATATAGTTCTGTATTGCTGCCTCTCCATTTGAACTTACATGCCTGGGTTACGTGTTGAGATATGACCACAAATCCTCACTTAATATTGCATAGATATTTTGGTTTTCTACCTTGGACTTTTCATATTAGCTTACTTTCGTTCTCCGATATCTCTTTCTTTCCATTCAAGAGCATGAAATGGTAGAATATCAAGGGACTTCTTTGAAATAATGGGCACGAGAAAAATCTACTAGGTGAGTGCAAAAGCTTGAATGAATGCGATAAGTGACCATTTTAGTGGTTCTCTTGCAATACAAATTATAGAATATCTTGAGAAAATTCTTAAGATGAATGTCATATCATGAAAGTTCAAGGAGTCTTAGCAGCTTTGAATGTAAGAATTATAAGATCTTAATCCTATAAACTAAAATCACCAAGAACGACATGTGCAAAATTATGGCACAATCATGTACAAAAAAACAAAGTGTGAAAACATACCTAAATTCATATTGGAGGACTTTTGAATATTGATAATCTATTGATCTTCAAAGTCTATCACACAAATCCTTAAGATGTAGTCTCTTATCCTTTCTATTGATGGGAGAGAATATAATAGTGTATCTGACTTAGGGATCGTGACCACATATATATATATATATATATATATAATCCTAAGTTAACTATCTGTTAACCTTTTATTATTTTTTCTAATTTGGTCAATCATCAAACTGGAGGTAATATTTTGGTCTCTACTCATATTATTCCATATTTAATTTAAATATATTAAAGTTCATAATTATATTAGACCACTTTAATTTGGACTTCATATTATATGATAACCTTAGTTCACAATTATTATTAATAACACATATAAGCCCATATATTATTAAAATAATCCAAACAATCTCCCAATTAGGCTATATGTGTATCCTTATAATTGTACACAAACCTTATGAGTATGAAAAAAAAAAAATTGTTATCATTCCTAAGTGCATTTCCAAATAATTCGGTCTATTAATCATTTTAACATAGGACCAAAGTGGGTTCTGCTACATATATTGTAATTGACTCTTTAATGATCATGTGCATTGACACAATCGAATGACATTGATTAAGTATAGATGTATAGCATGGAAATTATATGTAATGTGGTCTAAGATGTCCATCTCCAATTGGTCTAACCTTATACCTTAGTGAGTGAGTTCAAAAGTAAATTTCATTAAGATATCTCATTGCTGAAGATAACATTAGAATTGAAATTAACTCTAACCATAATTTTGCCATAATCTGTATTAAAATAACAATATAACATGTCTCAACAATAAGCACTAACATAGAGTGCAAACTCCTATCAAAACTATATATCTTGAAAATATATAACACTTATATGAGTGTCATGCTCGTGAAAGACTTTGGGTGGAAGTCCTATAGTAGGCAAATCCGTAACTATGTAATTTGTCCTAATGTGCTCTATAGACAACTATTGATTCTGAAATCTTTCCTTCAAACTTAATGTCTATGCGTTTTAACTTTGTTGAGCTCCTGTTGGAGTATAATACTGATAATCTATTGTCACAGTATGTATCCTAAGTAGTCTTTCAATGCTTTCTACAATGCGTTGCCTAGTAACAAGATTCTATAGCATATATGATTTGATGCCTTGTAACATGTAATAAACTTTGTTGTCATAGTGGAAGAAGTTATGAGTGTCTTTTGAAGAACATTAGGCTAAACTTAAGAGGGTTTGTTGGGGGAGGGGGTGTGGTGTGGCAGTGGTGTGGGGATGAATTGAGTTCTAAGACAATATGCAATTCTTTTCAATATAACCAAATAGATGAAATAATAAGAGTAGTCAAAACAATAATAAGTACATAAATTAAAGGAGATAGGGATAGAGAAATTTAAACCCGAATATAATGTAGAGTTCGGACTGCTTCCTAGTCTCCACGGACTCACAGTGCCTCCAACCAAGGACTTTACTTCACTTTATTAATTTCATAACTTAATGCTCCAAGAGTTACACAAGCTTACACAATCTTTTTTACATACAATTAACTCAAATATATCACTTTCTTTGCTTAAGATTACAAATGTGAGGACTTTCAAGGATTACAACTATGTCTCTTTTTATTTGATAGCAAATAAGTGTACAAGAGAGTAAAGAGAAGTAAATGAGCTTAAGAATGAAAGGAAAATGTTTTTTAATTACAGTAGACTATTAGATCTTAATTGCCTTTGGTCGGGTTGTTGAGCTTTTATGTCAACTTATTGAATTCTTCCCGTTATTGGGTATTAAATGCTTCAATGGCTACTTGGATCAAACTTACTGGCATATCGATACCTTATATTATTGGCAAGCCGATAACAAAATACTTTTCCGGCATGATAACTGGTAAGTGAATTGGAAAGCCGGTTCCTTGTCCAAAAGCAAATTTATCTCCTTATTTAGGCCACTTCACCTTTAAGCCGGTAGTGTTCTAGAACCGTAAACTCGGTAGGCAAAAAATCTCCTGAAAAATACTTTTAATAACCAACAAATAACTATATTTTGCAATCTAATTTCAATATCATTTGATCACAACTCAAGGGATTAAATTTCTTATAAAGATAATTGATATAATTAAATCTTGATCAAATTAATCGATCTTATTCAATTATCTTAATATGATCAAAGAGGACTTAGTTTAATCATTTACTTTTATTGTTCTCATCAAAATCAATTAATGGGCCATTGGTTCAACAATCTCCCCCTTTTTGATGAGGAGAAAACTATTAAATGTCTAAGTGCTCCCCCTTCAATCCAATACTCCTCCTCGCTTTATCATGAGAATTCAAGATGACCAATAATTGAATAATATTAAGCAAGAAGGTGAGAATTGATCTTTTTCATGATAACTTGATACAATGGATTTGAAAATGTTATAATATATGTGCACTTATGATCAGAAAATCTCCTTGCAAGTCAGAGATTGCAAGATTCTAAACAATTAATCACTAAAGTTTCGATTCTCAATTTAATTAACTTACTACAGTATATATGTAACTATGGATATCTGATAAGCCACAGTTCATCAGAATCGGTATTTCCTACCAAACGATAAGACTAGACCGTAAAGATTTAGAACTTACACTTACATAAGTCATAGAATCTAAATGTAGTATTAATAACCATATATATATATATATAATAATTCAAACCAACTGTACAGTCTGTCTTCAGATTCTAACTTCTATGTATCTTGATGTTGGCACTCAGTACTTGGCTCTTAACCCATGCTTGATTATTTGTCAACCTACAAAAGAAAACTATTGGAGAGTAAGCTACAGGAACTTAGTAAGTTATTCTTTATACTATATTAACAAGCGGATTATCAAATAGTTGATTAACAAACATATGAATGCATGAAGAAGCAGTATGCCAAATAATATATATGTAGTTGACTGGTGCTGCATACGACATCTGATATAATGCCCTTAGAAGTAAAGGTTGGAGATACATCAACACCAACTATAACCGCGCTCTAGCACCTGGGTTTTAACCATATTATATATACAGAAATTCTATGTTTCACGAAACAGGTTTCTATTCCTAATAGTCAATAGTATACAAATATCCAGGTCTAATGGTGAGGTGGCCCTTGCAATCTACACTCACATTGTTAGGACCCTAAAAGGCGCCTAGTAGGATTACCTAAAATTTCCATAACATGTGTGTACCCATGATATGAAAACCACCTTATAAGTCAGAGGTAGCAAGACTCTAAATGATTAATTACTAAGGATGTTGAATTGTTAATTAATTAACATATTATAGGGTATAAATAACTATGCATATCTAATATTCCATAGTTCCTTAAAACCGTAGAGAATTGGTATCCTCTACTAAATGATAAGATCGAATAGAATAAACTTAAGATTCAAACTTATTGAAGTTATTAAATCTAAATATATAAGTACATTTAAAATCTCAAATGAGCTATGCAATCTTTCTCTAATTTTGCCCTCTAAAACATATCAATACATGTACACAATGTTCAACTCTTAACCAATACCCTAATATTTAGCACTTGCAAAAGAAAAACTATTGGGACTACACTGGAAAACAAGTTATTAAACAAATTGCTACAATCATATGAATGCATGCACAAGCAGTATGCCAAACAATGTATGCAGTTGACCAGTATTGCATATAATATTGGATTTTAACGCCCTTCAAGATAAGGGTTGGAGATACATTAGTACTAATCACGACTGGGCTCGAGCACCTAAGTTTTTTTAACCATAACTTTGAATTCCGTATTTCACAAAATATAATTTCATTTCTGAAAATCTAGTAGTACATAAAATCTCAGGCTTAGTGGTGAGACGGCCTCCGCAGTCTACACTCATACCCTACAGTGAAGATCTCTAGACTTGACCCTCAGCTATACGGTTGGCGTCTCCATCGCCTAGTAAGCTCGTAGGTTTGAGTAAGGTCATGTTATACAAGTGCATTGTTACGCCCCGAAGTCGCAAAGTCGCAACAGTCCCGCCGTGTAAACCATTCTATGATAGTAACTGGCCTCACAGTACCTACCATAGAGATAATCTATACAAGGCGTCGACGACTCCTCGCTTTGAGGTAACAGTTCGAGTAATAATTATACTACAATTATGATAATTATCACAAAGTCCTATAAAACATAGATAATTATAAATAAGTCCACAGAGTTTTCCAGGAAGTTTTACATAATAACTACAGTTTACTAATTTACAGAATAACTAACAGTCTTCAACCTTTAACTACAAGGTCAGTCTAGTTATACATTTGCGAAATAACTTGATTCTCACACCCCTGGCTTCAAAAAGACTAACCTCTGGATAATTATAGGGCGGCATAGTACTTGAAGTGTTCACAAATCAGAACCTGCAAAAGGATCTATAAGGGTATGAGCAACTAAAGCCCAGTAAGTTGAATTGGAGACTCATGAATGCATACAAGCACAAACAGAGTTATCAAACAATTATTTTCATGCAATGCAACAATCAAGTGTCATCGCACAACGTAGTCCGGTCCGTCGTGAAATTAGAGAAATTTCACCCGCTCCAATCCGGGTTGAGGAGTTCCATGTTATGCAGCAGCTCACAACCAAACCCAGGCTTGTGCAATGGAGACCTCGCTCCTCTCGCGACTACCTTCGAACCATTGACTCCATCCCCGCCGCGACCTCCTCTCCTGTCACTTAGTTCGACTGAGGATGAAGAAGGGACCGTTTTGCAATCCTGCGCTATCCCTTTCGAAGGGGTCGGTATTTGGTTGGAGAGTCCTATGATCCCCTAACGGGTTGCAATGCATGACATTTTCGGTTATTAGGGTCGACTGAGATTAAATGCCGGTTAGGGTGTTCGACAAGTTCATACCAATTCAATCAGTCACAAAGTCATTCACAGTACAAATTCCAGCACGAATTCAGATACATCAAGCACATGCGCAAACTATTTACAATCACAATCATATACAAGCCTAAGTCTCCGAGTACTACGAAACTAGTACTCTATTACATTAAGCAATAACCCAACTTACTTGAATTTGCTCAATCGCTCGATCCTCTAGTTGCGAGTTGATTTGTTCCTGAGTGTCCTATAATACAAATAGGTTCTTTTAGTACTTATATTTTATGGATTCTTATTCTAATTTATAATGTAACTCATTTTCCTCATGTATACCTACAACGTATTAATAATTCGTTGTATTTTATTTCGGGGTTCGGTTCCTAAACTAGATTCTAGTTTTAATTCCTAAGTCGTAATTAGGCTTGAATCCCAATGTGACATTAATCACATTATGTTTGGGTATTCAAATATTCTATTAGGTCGAAATTTTGGTATTCTAACTATTCGGTACACGCTAACCCTAATTGAGGTATCGGATTTATTCCCGATGTGTAAAAATCTTACATTTTAAGATATTTACTTAAAATTAAATATTATTTCAGATTTATTATTTTTCTGATTTCAATTATAATATTATCTAATAACCTTATTTTTTTTAGATTTATTAATTTAATTTTCACATATTACTAATTTATTATATTATTTACCTAATTGGCCTAATTAACCATACTTAGTACCTAAAGGCTAGGATTAAGGTTCCACTGCAGAGATTAACTTCCCTAAACCTCTAATTAAGATCCAAATCAGTAATTAACATCCTAATAACTTAATTAACTCTTAATCACCCAATTTTACCATCATTTTAGGGCTAAAAATTAACTTAAAAATTTCGAAAATTAATTTAAAAAAAATGGCTTCATAGCACTGTTATACATCAAATGAGCATCCTACAGAAAAATTTTGAACTCCAAACTACATCCCTAAGCCTATTTATTTTCCGGTTTACTAATGCTCGGTTTTGAACAATTTGTTAGGGACCCTATATTTTCAGATCTAATTAAACTAAACCAATATTTTTCCTTAAATATACATACAATAAAACCTCAGAATAACAAGTTTCATAATTTTCTGGACAAAATAACTAATTTTACAAAATTATACAAAAATCGGGGTGAATAAATGACTAACCGGTTCGAAGCTTTCTGGCCATCCAAACTCGATCCAAGGCTGTCGGCCGGTCCAGGCGGTGGGTCTAGTGTAGGGTGGTGGTGGTGGTGGTTCGGTTCCAGGTGGTGGTGGGTGGTGGTTCTAGTTCACCTTGCTAATCTGCACAGGTTTTTTTTTTTTTATTTTTCTAGAATTTCTCTCGATTTTTGTTGTGTTTCGATTTTTCTCAGATCACAAACTAGCCAAATGACTTCTGATAATTTTTTCCTTATTTATAGACAAATGTGGTAATTAATGTGCATTAATTTGATGGGATTTTTGCCTCATTTCCTTGATTTTAGGCTTTTAGTTTGTCAAATTCTTATTGGTTAATTTTTTCTTTTCAGTCCACGACTTGACCTTGTTGCAGTTATCTTATCTTAATTTTTTCTGATTTTTTTATAATTATTTTGTATTTTTCTTTAATTATTTACTTAGTTTTCGGCCTATTTTAGCAATTACGCGTATTTTTATCTACACGTAAATACATGTAGGGTACACGTGAACATTCCTAAATATTATTTTGGTCATTCTAAAATTTTTAGTACACATATAATTTATCTTTAGTAATTTCTTAGTTATTTCATGACACTTTTCACCTTTTCGGTAATTAGCAGTTATTATGCTTAAAATTTGAAAATTTTATAGTCTCCTATTTTACTACTTACTTTCTTAAATTTAAGTTTACAGGGTCATTTTTACTAATATTCCTCTCAATAGTTTCTAATTTGGGTTTGATCGGATCCTTTAACCGATCGCCCTAAACCTTGGGTTCTAGGTTCAATCCTACGGTTACTTGGCTTGGCTTTAGGGCTTACATGCATCATATAGAAACACTTTAATTTATATAAACAACCACCGCAAAGCCTCTCTTTACCTCCGTATGAAGTGACGGCTGGAATAACTAATGCAATGCATGAATAATGCATGACCCTTTTATTTAAAATAAGCCAAATATAATTAAGTCAAATTATGAGACGATTAATCAATATCAGCAAACCATCTAAATCATATAACAATCAATCATACAATTAAATCCTCAATTATTATATTAAACAATATTTTTCATAGTAAGCAATCAGTATCAAGCATATGCATACCCTGAATCCCCACGCATCAAGTTATTACTATTTAATTTAAGTACACTAACTACAAACACAAAATAAGTATAGAGTCATCGGGAGTACTCACTTGATTATGACGACTCGCTCTAATCGTAATAATCTATTAGAAAATCTTCGCCCTCATTGGGATTACCCGATCATTATGAGATAACAAGAATAATAAGTAATTGAATTAACTAACGATTCTAGATATCTATCTACCTAATTCTACTTAAATTACTATCAGTTTTTATTCGATCAAACCTAATTGCTAATCGTATGTAACTTTTTCATTCTATTTCCGATATTTACTAATTTATAGTTGTTTTTCATCGTTTTCTATCGTTTTCGGACGCATGTTCACATGGTGATGTTCGTTTTAGACGTTAAGACCCGTGTTTTGCGATATAGACTAAATTTATTGAAATTTTAACTACTGAAGCTTAAATATTCTTATTGGCTAGTTTTATATTTTATTTTAGTAGTTAATGATTTTATTAGCCATTAATTTTTATACTTAGATGATTTTATGGTTTATTATTTTAGAGGCTTATGTCATTTCTTATGTCATCAATTGCTTATGTCATGACTTATGTTATCATTTGATTAAGTCATTGCTTACATCATCATTTACTTATATTATCCATTACATATATATACTTATCTTTATGTATTTATATATTTTACACATATGTTATGTATATATTTATACTTCTAACATTTTAGTATGTACACTTGTGTACTTATACATATACTAATACACATATCCATATGTACATATGGTGACATATTTATTTTTATACGTATTTTCGTATGTTTAGAGTACTTTTTTAAGAAAGCTTTACAAATTTCATATTTTTACATTTTAAGGGTGTATTTAGCAAGGTATATTATGTATAGTTAGTATATATCTCATTTTAGGTTATATACATAATTAGTATTTATGTACAGGAGTACTCATACATGTATCCCTTAAGTATATTCTTGTATTCCCATGCTTAAGTATATGTATATGTGTTCTTCTTTCGATTTAGCTAAGGATTTATACACTTATATTATAATTTTCACCAAGACCCTAACATGTACACTCCATATATACTCACTTAATGTATGTACATGGGTATTTCTACATATATAACCAAGTATTTCTATACTCTAAACATAAATATGGGGCCTTCTACTACCAACAGCACATATACACATATCACATAAGCTTACTACACTAACTTAGCCTATTCATCTAACTATTAAATAAGTTAAGGAATTATACAACAACATACCTTTCTCTTACTTGTTATATGAAAAAGGAAAGCTAATATATATGTGTTATTGGTTTGTGTTAATAGGTAAAGTTGTGAAAGTGAAATTGGAAAAGTTAAAAAGGACAAAGTAAAAGGGGATGCTTACGGTTTTGAGGAGAAAGAAAGAACTTTATTTTGTTTTGTTTTTGTGTTTAAAAAGATGAAAACAAGTAGGTTTAAAGGATGGGGAAGTGGACGGCACAAGTGGGGGCAAAATTGGACAAAAAAATGTGTAGAAAGTTAAAAAGAAAGGAAGAAGGCTCTAGATGACAATGACATATTTGTTGACTTAGTCAACATTCGACTTGGTCAACATTCGACTTGGTCAACATTCGACTTGGTCAACATTCGACTTGGTCAACTCTTTGAAATTAAGTGAAATTTGTGTGTACATAATGGGGTAATTAAGGAAAATTGGGAAGAAAATTAAGGAAATGAAAGGAAATATGGGGTTTAGTAAAATGATTAGTAAGGATAGGTAATGAGATCTTCCTTTAGGTATTTATATTCTATATACATTATTTAGTACAGTACTTAGTGTAACTATCATGAAATTTGTCATTTAGTATGTTAATATTAACTACATAGAGTATAAACATCAATTGCACACTTAACTTTATAAAATACTAACCTAGTTATATGATTAGAAGTATATGTGATCTATAATACAATATCTTAGTTTCTAATGAATTACTTTAGTATTATATGTATTTATGAATAATTGAAAATTATCTTTGATCTTTTACTAATGATTTAGTATAATACTAAGGATATATTGTCAATTAGGCATTTAGAGTAAAGTATAGTGAATTAGTACTTTTATATCTTCAAAGTTATAATTTTAGGGTTTTATCACTTTCGAGTGCAATCTCTAGTGTTTATATACATTTAGGGTATAAAAGTTTTCTACATGATTAAATTTTCAGTTGTTATCTTAGGGTTTTGAAGAAGTTTGAGGTTAACTTTTGCGGTTACATATACTTAAGGTTTTAAGGTCTTCGTATGCGATTAGAGGTTCAACTGATAACTTAAGGTTTTTCATCTTCGCTTTAATCAGTTTTAAATTGAGATTTTAATCGGTTTTAAATCTCACTGGCTCTATTAACTCCAAGAAATCATTTACAGTTTAGGGGTTTGATTCTATACTTAGAAGGTTAGATTTACGGGGTTTACACACATCTATAGTAGTGGTCTCTAGATGCGATGCCTAGTCACTACACGCGACCTCCAGTCACCTATGGTTAGTGTCTCTGGCTCCAAGTAAACCCGCAAACCAAGGGTAGGGTCTTGTTGTACCAATACTCCTGCATTGTACTAATCAAATCATGTGGGAATCCATCCCTTCATTACCAACTGCGTGAGGTGATGGCTGGAACATTATATGCAATGTTCGTGCTTTATGTGTAATTCATTTAATTTTAGTTAATTCAAATATGATTAAGTCGACTTATGAGGTGATCAACAAATATCAACAAACCATTTAATTTGCAGTAATAAATCAAGTAATCAATTATTCAGCTATTATGTTTCACAATTTTTTACACAATACACAACCAGTATTCAGACACATGCATAACCCATAACCCCATGCATCAAATTATTAATATTTACTTTATGTGCACTAATTATAAGTACAAAACAAGTATAAAGTCATCGGGAGTACTCACTTGATTATTGAGTCTATTAACGGTCGTAATAATCCACTTGGTAAGTTAGTATCTGTATCAGGATCACTTGACATTTAGGGAATATGAAAAGTAATAAGTTTGGGATTGAAATAACTAAACTAGAATGCTAAGTCGTATTGTTTACTTAACTCAGCTATTGATTTGCATGAAATCATCGATTCGAGTTTTTTTTTATTGAATTGCGTATAACTTTTCCGATTTAGCTCAGATCTTTATGAACTTATAGTCCATTTCGATCATTTTCGAGTGTACTTTCTTGTATTAAGGTTTATTTTAGACGTTATAACTCGCAATTTCGACTGTGATATAAAAATATCACATGGTTCATTGTTTTAACTTAAAAAGTTATAAAATATTAATTTAGGTTTTTCTTAGTGTATTTATGATTTAATAATTACTTAGATTGTATAATTTGGAAATTTTTTTATTTTAAGCCTATTTTACTATAATTACTTATTTTTACCTATTTTTGAGATTCTAGAATTATTAATTCCATTTTTTCTACTTAATTAATTAATTAATTACGAAAATTAATTAATTTATAACAAATGGTGACGTGGCAACACGTGAGAGTGTCATATGTCAAGTTTACACATTTTCCAGATTTTTTCATTTTATTATATATAATCTTACTTTATTTATTAAATTATTATTGTAGTATTCTGTATATACTATTTAATTATACTTGCATTTTTACGTATATGTCACCATTCATATAAGTACGTATATGATACGTTATATATTAAATTATTTTAGCCTTATTTATACATTATGTACAACTATATTATATACTTATTTATGCTTTACATATTTATGTACATATGCGATCATACTGTATACATATATATATATATACTAAAATACAAATATTATTAATAATATGTATATATATACCTATACGTCAGCAACATATATACATAATTATATAAAATTTCGTATACTTGAAAATTATTAAGTATATATACATATTATTATACGCATACATGTATATACTTCATATATGAAAATTAATGAGTACATACATATACATAAATTTTATAAATTAAACATACTAAGTATAAATATACATATGTATACTTATTATTATACACATGCACATACACACACACATGCATACATATATAGAAAATATGAAATAGATATATATATATAAATATGTACACACATATATATGGAATCATATAATGCTTGTATGTACATATTACAAAATAAAATAAATATTATGTATATATACACCTTTATATACCCACGCATAAATATACATAATTAATTAAGTAAAATACTAAATATATATACATATATATAAAGAAAATATTTGGTATATATACATATATTATACGTGTATTTCTACATATGTCATATACAAGATACTAATTAGACATACATATATAATACACACACATACATATGTACAAGAATAAATATGTAGAAAAATATACATACTATACTACTATTTATATCTATATACGTATATCGTATATTAGATATATATACTCACTCCTAAATACATATGTACATACATAAATAAAGATACATACCAAATACATATGTATATACACAAATAAGTAAAATACATAATACATATGTATATATCTATTCATGCATATATATATGTACATGTAAATAAACAAATCAATAAAATACTTAGTATATATATAGTATAGAATACATATATGTACAAAATAAATAATTAACTTACCTAAATTGTTATTGTTTTTGTTTTTCATCTTCTTCTTCTTCCAATTACTTAGTTTTTCCTCTTTCTTTTTGGTTTTGGTTTTGTTGTATGTATGATTTGTTGTTGTTGTTGTTGTTTTTTTTTTTTTCTGGTTTGAAAGTTCTAGATTGAATGAGATATGGATTAAAAATAAAAGAAAAAAAAAACCTAACTTAAATCTCCTTATTAAATTGGATGAGACACTTACTTTGATTAACTTATCCTTTATTCCATAAATTTGTGACACTTGTTACTTACAAGTTAGTACATGGGTTGTTGAAAAATCAACTAGAAAATCATGTGGAAGAGGGGAAAAAATTGGAAGAAGAAAAAGGAAGAAAAGGGAAGAAAAAAGAAAAATAAAAATAAATATATGTAATTTTTCCAATCATAAAAATAATAAAAATAACATTTATAAATTAGTTTTGGGATTTTATAAAAATTTATTAATTTAATTGGTACCTGTTATGATTATAATTTTTACGAGTTATTTTAACGTTTTCCTTAAAAGTTTTACACGATTACACGATTTATTTGATAATTGTGATTGACTATGATTATATCACTATTAAGTAATATTTATTCATTTTATAAGCTTAAAATTATAGTTTTAGAGTTTCAATTAAGTTCAGGTTTGATTTCGAGTATTTTCGCCTACATCGGATTTAGAGCTTTTGTACATGATTTAGGTTTCGATCAATTTTCTAGGATTTTTATTACTTATAATATATTTGAATTTATAATTTATTAAATTTTTATCTTGCTTAGTTTTAATAACTCATGAAGTCATTTACAGTATTAAGGTTCAATTCTAGTATTAAATAGCTAAATTTGCGGGGTTTACAATGTGAACTGAATGTAAAATAGCTTATTAACCAATGAAGTATACCGGTGGTTAGGTGGACTAGTATGCCGGTTTATCGAGTATAACCAAAAAGATTTGAAAATCTAAGGCAGTATACCAATAAGCCAATATGTAGGAAAGCTAGCATGTTGGTTAAGTGAACAGAAACCGGTAAGCCAGTGGATTGGGTAACTGGCATACCGGTTTTCTGTAATTTTGTAGAAAAACAGCAGAGTCCTCTTTATTAACCAAAGTTTTCAATTTAAATTTGACTTGTAGTGATTCAATGAACATTCTAACACTTCAAATATGTTTATTTGGGTCTATTAAGGCTTGAAAAAGCAAAATTTAAGCTAGATTTAAAAAATTTAGCCAAATCAAACTCTAAAATCCTATGATTTATTTAATGAGAGAAGAGTGCGTATATAAGTAAGGCATGTGAATAGTCATTGAGTTTTGGCATGCTAATACTTTAAGCAATTTCAAATACATATTTGAGAATTGTGAGAGCAAATTATAGCCTTAAGGCTCTATAAATCACAAAATCACTGCATGAGTTCCTTAGGATCAACGCTAATCATATGAATAAATAGTGAACAAGTAGACATCCTTCTACAATTTCAAGATAAGTTCATTCTCTAAGTATGGAGGAAGTTATAATGAAGCACAATGACTCATGCTTAAACTAAATAGCATTCACATTGACTAAAATATATAAGAAAAGCTCCTTATAGCATTTTAGTATCTAATATAGGTCTACAGAGGTCAATTATGCATGAAATTCAGTTTATGCTTGTTTGACCACTTAAGCATGATTTATAAATAAAAATAGACATATAAGCCCTGGTTTTAGGCACGAAACTCGATGTATGACAAATTTGTGCATGTGTGAACTTGTATGCTACATAAATGGCTTCAGTTGCGCCCAAAACACGTTAAATGTAATATTTAATGCATAAAGATCATATGATCATGATTCTTATACCTCATAGCGTGACATTTTCCGATCAACTTAATTAGTAAGTTAATTTTATTCAAAATTCTATGTTGGTTCTTATGTGTCTAGCACTCATCTTGCATAATCATTCCCAATTCTCTTCTTAGAGTGCAAAATTTTTGCTCACTTAAGGGTTTAGTGAAGATATTGGCTATTTAATTACTGATATTGGCTATTTGATTGCTAATATCAATAAATTCTAAGCAAATGTCATTGTTTTGCACATGATCACGAATAAAGTAATGCCTTATTTCTATATGCTTAGTCCTAGATTGTTGAATTGGATTTTTGGTTAAGTTAATAGCACTTGTATTATCACATTTTATTTGGATATTGGTGAATTCTAAACCATAGGCAAGCAAAGTTTGCTTCATCCATAGTACTTGGGTAAAATAACTACCGGCTGCTACATATTCAGCCTCAGCAGTAAAGAGTACTATTGAGTTTTGTTTCTTTGAATACCATGATATTAGTGAGTTACCAAGGAAATGACATGTACTGCTTGTGCTTTTCCAATCAACTTTGCAACTAGTGAAGTCGACATTGAAATATCTAATAAGATCAAATGAGGTTAACTTAGGACACCACAAATCGATTTCAATAGTACCCATAAGATACTTGAAAATGCGTTTGACAGCATTCAAGTGAGATTCTTTAGGACAAGATTGAAATCGTGCATACAGACACACAACAAACACGATATCGGGTTTGGATGCAGTTAGGTATTGAAGACTTCCTATCATGCCCCTATACAACCTTTGACAAATGTTCTTTCCACTCTTGTCTTTATCCAGTGTTAGAGTGGTGCTCATTGGAGTTGGCTTAGTCTTATAATTTTCCACTTTGAATCTTTTTAAGAGCTCTCTAGTGTATTTATCTTGGTTGATGAATGTTTCATCTTTGCTTTGCTTAACTTGAAGGCCTAAGAAATAGTTGAGTTTACCTATCATACTCATTTCAAATTCATTTTTCATGCTTTGGACAAACTCATCAATTAAGTCCATGTAAGCAGCACCAAACACAATATCATCTACATAGATTTAGAGAACTAGTATATGATCATTGTGGTGCTTAATGAAAATTGTTGTGTCAAGTTTCCCTTTAGTGAACTTATTCTTTATCAAAAAGCTACTTAATCTTTCGTACCAAGCTCTAAGGGCTTGCTTAAGTCCATAAAAAGCTTTATTGAGCTTATATACCTGCTCTGGGAATTCATTATCCTCAAATCTCGGTGGTTGTTCTACATATATCTCTTCTTTGATGTAGCCATTTAGAAAAGAATTTTTAACATTTATTTGATATAGTTTAAAGTCCATATATGTAGCAAATTCTAAAAGCATTCTAATGGCTTCTAATCTACAACATTCCAACAATATGTGCAATATCTAGATGCAAACATACCTGAGCATATATTAAACGTCTTATGACTGAAGCATAAGAGACCTTTTTCCATTTCTTTACTTTTAAGGTCATTCTTAGGGTATTGACTTAGACAAAACTTATCTCCTTTTGCAATGGAGGTATCACCTAATTTATAATCTTGCATGCCAAACCTTTTGAGTGACTTCTCAATATAACGTTTTTGTGACAATCCAAGAATAACAATTTCGATGTATTTGAATTCCTAATATAAATAGGCTTCTCTAAGATCTTTCATTTCAAAATTTTGTGATAGAAATCTCTTGGTCTCATGCAACATCCAATGTCATTTATGCTAAGCAGTATGTCATCTACGTACAAAACCAGGAAAACAAACTTACTCCTACTAATCTTATGGTATATACAGTCATCAATGATATTTACCTCAAAATCATATGAGATAACAACTTGATGAAATTTTGTGATACCATTAGCGAGATGTTCATTTGAGTCCATATATTGATTTCTTTAGTTTGCACATCATTTTCTTTACATCTCTAGAAACAAAGTCCTTTGATTGTACCATATTGCAAGCCCATAGAATTCAATTGCATAAAAAGAGAAACTTATGTTAATTCATCCTTAGGAAAAGCCCATAGGCTAAAATGATTTAATTAAGACAAATGGTCCAGTAGCAGTTACTAGCCAGTGTTTAGAAGAAAGTGCTGCTCTTTCATTCCGAGTACGACTATTTATTTCTATTGATATAGTATTGTGCTGGCTAGGTAAAAAGGATTAAGGGATTTAGGTCTAGGCTATTGCAAGTATCTTTTACCATAAAGTTTGAGTTTGATTCCAGCCGTTGAGATATGAATGTCACCATTGAGTGACACAATCTTTACATCTATCTAATGTAATTAAAGATTATAATGAGCTATTAGTACCATTATAACCCTTAAAGAGTCTTTTGATGAAATCATAAAGAAAATCTCTTTATTATTAATGTCTTCCTTTTTGTGCCAAGTCCTTAACAACTAGATGTGCCTTGTACCTTTCTATATTACCTTTCGAATCCCTCTTGGTTTTAAATATCCATTTATTTGCTCATTTAGGCAATGGAATAAGGTCCCATACATTATTATCTTTCATAGACTTTATTTCCTCATTCATGACATCTATCCACTTTTGAGAATCAAAACTTTTTATGACTTGACGAAAGTTGATTGGATTATCTTCCATCATCCCAATGCCATTCTCATGGTCTTAGAGAAATATAACATAATCATCTAGAATTGCACTTTTTCTCTTTCTAGTAGATCCTCTTAATGGTACAAGTTTTTGAGGTTGTAGAGTTTGTTGATCTAAAATAACTTCTTGAACTGGAATGGTAGGTACAAAGACATTATTTTGATTTGGAGTTGCCTCTTGAACAATGTTAGGTATAAGTTTGATCTTGAAAATCATCAATGGTAATTTGAGGAATATCAATATGCTCCTTCTCAAAGATAAAGTCCTTATCCTTATCTCCCTTATAAACTTAACATCCTCAAAGAACCTAGTAATAATTGTCTCAAACACAACTTTAGTTGTGGGATTATAAAAGTTGTAACCCATAGACCTTTCAAAGTAACCAATAAAGTAGCAACTAACAATCTTAGAATCTAGTTTGTTTTTGTGTAGCCTTTAAGGCTTGACTTCAGTTATACATCCCCAAAAATGTAAGTGCTTTAAACTAGGCTTCTTGCCTATCCAAAGCTCATAAGAGGTTTTATTAGTTGCTTAGTAGGTACTTTGTTAAGTAAATATGCTGCAGCTTTCAATGCTTCACCTTAGAGTGATTCTAGTTAAGTAAAATGACTAATTATATTCCTTACCATGTTCATAGGCATTCTATTTTGTCTTTGAGTAACACCATTCATGGCAGGTGAACCTAACATAGTGTACTGTAGGATGATATGCTTTCTTTTAGGAATTTAGCAAATGGTCTTAAACGTTGTTCACTTGATCCATCATATCTATCATAGTATTCATGACTACGGTCAAATATGATGCTTTTAATTCTTCAGTTAAGTTGATTTTTAACTTCAGCTTTATAATTTTTGAACACATCTAGTGATTATGATTTTTCATAAATTAGATATAGGTAGCCATATCATGAGAAGTCATCTATGAATGTTATAAAATATTGCTAACGATTCCAAAAGTTGTAGGGAATGGTCCATAGATATCCATATGAATGATTTCTAAGACTTTTATAGCCCTATTGATGCCTAATCTCTTGACATTTGTTTGTTTCCTCTTTGTAAAGTTAACACATATATCAAAATCTATGAAATTAAGGGGATTGAGAATAGCTTTAGACACAAGTCTTTCCATTCTATTTTTAGAGATGTGACTTAATCTCTTATTCCATAATGTAGCCGAATTCTAGTCAGTTAATTTATGCTTTCATGTATTAATATGCAGAGATTCATTAAAAGAGGAAATTATATCAAGCAAGTAAAGATTATCACTATAAGATAAGGAATCGATACCGACTAATTTTGAACTACAAAAGAGACTAAACTTACTATTACCAAATGAATAAGTATAACTAGATTTGTCCAAAGTGATAACAAAAATCAAATTCTATCCAAAAGACAGTACAACAAATGTCTCATTTAAATCCAAACAATAACTAGTCTTTAGTAATAATCTAAAGTTCCCTATTGCCTTGACTTTAATTGTCTTGCCATCACTAACATAGATGTATCTTTCACCATCTCTGAACTTTCGGCAACTTAGGCAACCTCACATGGACATACTTATGTGAATTGTTGTACTTGAATCTATACAACATGTATGCTTGGGTACTGAAGCCAAATTAACCTTAAAACAAACAAAATTAAGAAGTGTACCTTTCTTTGCATGCCAAATGTAATAGTTGATACATTGCTTCTTGTTATGTCCTTTAGTATGGCAAAAGAAACCAACATCCTTAGTTTGCTCCTTGTGTTTTTTCTTTTGAAGTGTTTGTACTACAACGTCTTTACCCTTCTTTCTTTTCTTGATCCTTTTGTATTTCGATGTGTTCACTAAGTGAACACTTTCAACCCTTTCACGGTTTAGTCTTTCTTTTTCTTGCACATAGTCTGAGATGAACTCATTAAGAGACCAGGAGTTCTACAATTGTCACTCACCTTGAACTAGCTAAATTGTGCCGTAATAGAAATCAAAACCAACCTTAGACAAATCTAGTTTCAATGCCTTGAGTTTTGAAGTAATATAAGACATTTCTGTGATGTATTCCCTTACGTTCCCTTTTCCTTTATACCTAATTGAGATAAATTTTGCTAAGAGTTTACTTGTTTCAACCTTTTTCATTCTCGGTAAACCTCTTCTCAAGGTCTTGAAGGAACTCCTTAGTTGTCACAATCTTATTAGACATAGTACCCTCGAATGCTTTTGGAATGACATACTTCATGACCATTAGACTTATGCAATTTGGTTGCTCTCACTTTTCCATATCTCTCTCTTTTTAGCAGAGGCACTTAATGTAAAGTTCAGGTCCATGACTTTAAGAACGATCATTATGTTTTCTTACCATGTTTTAAAATTAGTGCCATTCTGTATAGGAATCAAATTAGTGTTGGCATAGATATTTGCAGTAGAACCAGTAAAGAACAAAATAAACATAACTAAATCAAACTCACATATATATATATATATACACACACTAAAATATGCAAATAATAATTCAAATAATGTAGGGCTCATTACAAGTTACCTAGTACAACATTAATCTAGTCTTGAACATAAATATCAACTTATAAGTGGTACTCTTGGTGTAATGATCAAATATTGATAATAATTTTTTGCGAAATAGTTAAGTCTTCATTTAAGTCGACTAACTATTTACAAGGAAAACCGAATAGTTATCACATATTTATCATCAGAGGTGCATATGTAAATCAACCAAGTATTAACTTTCCTTTTGGCCGATCAATATCAACATGATTAAGATGTACACAACTCTTTCAACTTATTCAAAATGAATGGCTTCCATAAGAGAGGCTAATCTAGTAATAGACCATTTCAATTATCCACTTGAATAATAGATGTAAAGATTGCTAAAATTTGAATCAAATTGTCCAAATTTATAATATATTTTCTTTATTAAGCCTAAAATATAAATATGACTAAAGTAAAATAATTTATTAATAAATAAAATAATCATTTTTATCTCAAATCTTTAGCTTGGTATTTGAGATATATGCATGAAGGAAGAATAAAATAAGTCATTACGGTTTTGAATCCATGGACAAATCCAATTGGAAAAAAAAAAAAGAATAATATGACAACAAAAGTAAGGCACCATAATGAAGAATTCTCTAGTACTGCTAAACCTTTTCATGTTTCTATTTAACATCAACTGTGGGATGTTCCAAAACGAAGTTGATTATCCTCAAATACTAATGTTATGTTTAGTATACGAGAATAAATCGAAATGAAATTACTATTTCAAGCTTTATTCTTATTTTTCATATTTGGAAGTACATTATGAAGTCATAATCGTGATTTCATGGAATCGAGGACTTTGATTAGAAGGAGAATTGCGATTTTGCTCTTTTAAAAGTAGAATTGCGATTCCATTCTCACTTCATTAATTATAATTAATTAAAAATATTTTTTTAACATTGAAAAAACTATAATATATAATAATTAAGTAAATTTTCTATAAATAATTATATTTAGCATCTAATATTATTTCATTTCATTTTATTTTGTGACCATCTTCAAATATAAGAAATGATTTTTTATTCTGATTCTTAATCTATTTCATTTAATTTTAATTTGTTCTATTATATTTCATTTTGGACCATTTCTTCATATCAAACGTGACATAATAATAAGAAAAAAAAAAAATCAGTCCGTATGGCATCTTGTTGGAATCATGTAAGCCATATAAATCCATGATATGTTTTTCATAGTTGCCTTATAGCATGTCAGGATAACATTTTATTATAAGTTATGATGGTATAGAAGAACTCATCATCCACGCATGTGGAGAAGAAATAAATCTGTAATATAAAGTAAACCATCGACACAAATTTCATCTTCGGAAATCAATGCCGTTGCGGGAATGAATGACGTCAGTGTCAAAGAAACTATTTATCATAGGAATTTCATCACAAGAAGCCGATACTGCTTGGAACCCTAACTCTCAAAATTAGGGAAAAGTAACAGCTTATACAAATTATCTTGAATCTTAACAATCTTTTATTAAAGTAGGCTCTAATTTTACATATGAAGGCTATTGTACTACTTGTAAGGAATAAAAGATCTTAATCCTATAAACTAAAACCACCAAAAACAACACATGTACAAAATTAAGGTACAACCATGTACATAAAATAGAGTATGGAAAGGTAAAGCCGAATCAATACTGGAAGATTTGTAAATATCGATGATCCATTGGTTTTTCCAGTCTATTATATAAATCCTTCAGATGTTGTTTCTTCTCCTTTTTGCTAATGGGAATACAAAGAGAATAGAATGGTGTGTGTGAAATGGGGATCATGGCCGTATATTTACATATATATATATATATATATATATATATAACCTTTTATCATTATTATTATTATAAGCTTATATATTATTAAAATAATCCCATCATCGAAATCTTGTAGACCTTAAAATCCACGCGAAGTTCTTTTAAGGGGCTATACAACCACAGGAGACCAAGAAATGAATGCTTTGTCGCAGTGAATTATCCTGGAAAAATACCAGAAGCTTTTTCCAGATAACTTTCAATGGAGAATTCTAGATCTTTCTTTCACGAATCTTGCAAGCTTAGTGCCAGAAACCAGAATTCCAACATGAGAAAAATCAGCATTCTGTCGTGAAATCCGTATCCCATGTTGGATTGGGACAGTCGGTAAAACAGAACCTCAAAACATTGTCAATAAATACAATCACTAACGTCCGTAAACGTAAATCCAGAAGACTTCGACTTGGCTAACTAGCTCTATAGATTAAGATGCTGTGCAAGATTGTAGAATACACCAACTGATTTTTCATGGAACTAAAATATAATTACACGTATTACCTTTGACCTGCCCCTTAGTTTCAGTTTTCCGTGGCATACAGCGTCTAATATGCACTATTTCACGGATATTGTTAAACCCATGTAAATATCTTTGGAGAAGCAGTGATGTTATAACAATATAATTTTCTTCAAGAGTGGTTATACATATTATATGCATAAATCTGCAACATATTCGAGGTAGAGTATACTCAAGTTCCAATACCGTATTTTTCATGTCATCAGCATCTTCCACATGGTGTAAGTTCATTAGTTGCTTATACCATGTCTATAAGCTTAAACTTTAAATTTGCTAGTTGTGGTATTAACCTTAACATGATTCAATAATTAATTAGGACTTCCAGCCTTAAGGTAGCAAGTAAGTCTCCTGTCCTGTTTTTACTTGTTAAGCAAGGAAGTCAAGGGAGATGTGAAGTTGAAATTTTCATACTCCACGTACTCATGTTTAGATAAAACAAGGAGACTTAGTCAGTTATTTCATATATGTACGAAGAAGGATGCCACATGATGATGTGAGTTCGGACAAGGTCAAACAGTAGACGACAATGAAGAAAACTTCATTAACGTAAACAATAACCAAGTAACGATGTAAGATTGGCTTAATTTAAGTTAGGGTCCATATCAACGCACTGGCCTAACAAGGTTTCTGCGGGTGGAGTTGACAAAGTTGCTCCGTGTTCTTCCTGGCATTGATACCAAAATCACCTATTGGAGGCAAATAAATTACTAAAAGATAATAATAAGAAAACCAGCACTATAAAGTAGTAATCACGTCTTCTTTTTCTTCCCCATAACAAATCCTAGTTTCGCAAATATAGACTAAAAGCTTTAGACCTTTGTGTAGCTTTATATTCATGGCCATTTTTCCTTTAAACAAAGCATTAGCTTTCTTGATCATCCATACTACTTTTCTTTCTATTGCCTTTGCTTATTCGAAAAATGAGACAACAGATATCCATGCTCTTCTTGACTTTAAGTCCAAAATAACAAGTAATCCTCTCCACGTTATGGAATCGTGGAATGAGTCTACACCTCTTTGCCAATGGTATGGAGTTACATGTGGAACTCGGCACAAGAGAGTTGTGGCACTATATCTTAATTCTACGAAAATTACAGGTACTATCTCTCCATATGTGGGTAATTTGAGTTTTCTAAGGGAGTTGATTCTTGAAAATAACAACTTTGTCGGTAATATCCCTCCTGAGATAGGCCGACTAAAAAGATTGAGGTTTTTGCGGTTGCGTAATAACTCATTGACCGGTACGATCCCCTCCAATATGTCCAATTGCTACAACCTCAAACAAATGGATCTTTATGGCAATCATCTTGAAGGTGAGATTCCTGCAGATCTCAGCTCCTTGACAAATCTAATTTACCTTTCACTACGCAAAAACAACTTACATGGACGAATCCCTCCTTCTTTTGGTAACTTGTCATATCTAGAGGTTTTAAGTCTAGTTGAGAACAAATTTGCTGGTGTCCTTCCCAATACACTTGGACAGCTTAATAGACTTGCATGGTTTGGAGCAGGAGCAAATAGATTTTCAGGCTCTATTCCTCCCTCAATATATAACCTTTCCTCTTTGTCAACGTTTGAGGTTGCCGATAACTTGATTCACGGAAGCCTTCCTCCGGATCTATTCAATACCCTTCCATACATCCAGAGTTTTCGCATTTGGAAGAATCGAATGGTAGGAAGTATTCCTATTTCATTGTCCAATGCCTCAAGTTTGGGAAATTTTGAAGCTAGTCAGAATAATTTTACTGGTAATGTGCCTTCTTTGGAAAACCTACACAGCCTAATGTCATTTTTGATCAATGACAATCATCATGGAAAAAGAGCTATTGACGACTTAGATTTTTTGTGCTCTTTGACAAATAACACTAACATAGAGGTATTGTCTATAGCATACAACAATTTTGGAGGAACATTACCTAAGTGCGTTGGCAACTTGTCATCCGTTCGAAAGCTAGGTGTGGGAGGCAACGGTATATCCGGACCAATTCCTATAGAGATAGGAAATCTCATCAACTTAGAGCAAATGGGAATGGAAGAAAATCAATTGTCAGGTGAAATTCCCTCAAGTATTGGAAAACTTGAGAAGTTAGGATATTTATATATACATGGAAACAAGTTGATAGGGAATATCCCATCTTCTCTTGAAAATTTGAAGGAGCTGATTTGGCTAACATTAGATAATAACAAGCTTCAAGGAAAAATACCTTATACCCTGGGCAAGTGCAAAAGTTTAAATTATTTGTATCTTGGTGCAAATGATCTAATTGGGAGCATACCCCCAGAAATTTTCCATATCTCATCGTTGCTAGAGATGAACGTGTCATATAACCATCTTCTTGGTCCTCTCCCTGAATTAGCAAAAAATTTTGAGAATCTCAACATACTAGATGTTTCTGAAAACATGTTGTCTCAAACAATTCCAAGTAGCCTAGGGAAATGTGTTCAATTGCAAGAATTACATATGCAAGGGAACTTTTTTGAAGGTGTGATTCCTCCATCTTTGGGTTCTTTACGAGGCATTGGTACGATGGATCTTTCTCGGAATAATTTATCTAGCCAAATTCCAGGATCTTTGGCTAACTTGATGTTTTTAGAGAATTTAAATCTATCATATAACAACCTCGAAGGGCCAGTGCCACAAGATGGAGTTTTCAAAAATGCTAGCAGATTCTCAATCATTGGAAACAAAAAACTGTGTGGTGGTATTCCCGAGTTAACATTGCCGGGATGTAATTTAGATTCACATAAGAAAGCTTCCCATATTGCTATTAAAATTGTACTTACTGTGTCGGGTGGCCTTGGAATATTGTTTTTGTTTTGCATCTTGCTTTCTTATTGGTTAAGAAAGAAGAGAGATGCATTTTCAGAAAACTTTTCTGGCGATCCTTTGTTGAGGTTGTCATACCAGAGTATTCTAAAAGCTACTAATGGTTTCTCGTCAACCAACAAGCTTGGAAGTGGTAGCTTTGGTTCAGTTTATAAAGCCATTCTAGAAACAAACACAAGAATCGTAGCAATAAAGGTGTTTGACCTTCAAAGGCATGGTGCTTCGAGAAGTTTCTTGGCTGAATGCGAGGTGCTAAAGAGAATTAGACACCGCAACCTTGTCAAAATACTTACAGCTTGTTCTAGTATTGATTTTTCTGGAAATGAGTTCAAAGCTCTAGTATATGAATTTATGGCCAATGGAAGCCTTGAAGGTTGGTTACATCCAATCCCTACACGAGAAGGTACGGGCCAAACACAAAAGCATTTAGGACTCATTCAAAGGTTGAATATTGCCATTGATGTAGCAAGTGCACTAGATTATCTCCATTATCAATGTGAAGTCTCCATCGTTCATCGAGATATCAAACCAAGTAATGTTCTTCTCAATGATGATATGATTGGCCATGTTGGCGATTTTGGTCTCTCGAAAATCCTTTCGAATGTCTCAAATAACAGTACGATTAGTCCGACAAGCTCAAATGCTGTTAATGGAACCATTGGCTATATTGCTCCAGGTAATAGCAGTTAACAAATTCTTGTCACAAAATGATATAAACCTCATTTTTCTTGTTCTTATCTTACTCTGCATTAAAAACCGTAATCACATAGTGTTTTATCTATACCAAAGGCATGACTTTCTTGTTTCAATTATAGAGTATGGAATAGGCAATTCTGTGTCAACACAAGGAGATGTATACAGTTACGGCATCTTGCTGCTAGAAATGTTCACAGGAAAGAGACCAAATGATGTTATTTTCCATGGCAGCATAAATGTAAATTATTTTGTCAAGACTGCTCTACCTGATAAAGTTGTAGAAATATTGGATCCAACATTACATGATGAAATGGAAGAGCTGTCTTATGCGAGAAAAACAGTTCTGGAGTGTTTAATTGCTCTATTTGAGATTGGAGTTTCCTGCTCTGCAGATCTACCAGAGGAGAGGAAAAGTATGAGAGATGTTGTTGGAGAATTGAATTCCGTTAGAGAAAAGATTCTTGAACATTTATCTTATTGATCCAAATGAACACCTTAAACATATCCCATTCATCGAGTAAGTAATTTTCCTTCAAATTTATCTATATAACAAACTCATAATTCCTATCATCTTACCTTTCTTCCCCTCTTTTGCAGATCGAGACGAAACTTAAGAAGTATGGCCATTTTATGACGTCGAGTGAATGGACTTCTACGTTGAATTAAGAGGATTATGTCTGCATTTATTTGTGTTTTAGTCATGTATGGAATTTTCATTTGGTCAGCCCTCTGATATGTTTTCCCTTCCTTGTTTTGTTGTGTTGTGAAGTTCATATTCCTGCTATCCAAGAATATGCAAAATCTAGTTGAGTACATGTGCGTTTTCTATTTGTATGTAAATGCTGAGAATGAGAATCTTAGTAAAGCGTATGCGATCCAAAAAAAACAAAGGGTTCAAGCATCCTTAGCAGTTTTTATAAACGTTACTTCTAAGTCGAAACAAAGCCAATGGATTCTGGAAGAAGGATGTCTTGGTCGCTTGAAACCGGAGTTGCATGCTACGCTGAATTCTGAGGGGAATGTAAAGCTGAGAGATGAGACGAGTATTTAATATTTGGCCTTAAAATAGTTACACTAGGTAATATGTACGATTGGAGCTAGTTGCCCCTAAAAAACAATCTCAAATTCAACATTATCAATATTATTTAAGTGAAAGGGGCGGCTTTTCGTATCTTTTTCCCTTGGCCAAAATCGCTAATATTTCATATAATTTAGTATTTACAATCATATAGCACATATCTTCCATGTTAGTTCAACGAGGTTGAAAACGTCCATTGATAACTTACATCAACTTCTATACTAAAAATAACTACTTTCATATATAGCATTTTTACATTTGTCACATTATTGTTATATTTGCTATACAATCAAAATATAATAAATATTGTTAGATATTTCTTATATATTTTAATGATAATAAAAAGAGAGAAATGTTAATGTACTAACAAGTATGTAGGTATTCAAAAAGTTTAAAATTACAAATTGAGATACATTTAGAAACTTATTCAGAAGGTTTGAACTGATTGAAAAAGAAACTAGTTTGAAAATCTTCAGAGAGCTTTTGAGAAGTATTTATAAAAAGAATCGGTATAGTATTTTAGAAACTTATTCAGAGACTTCAGAAAAAATAAAACTGTTACTCTTCAAAAAGTTATTCAGAAAGTTGGTTTGGAAAAGTAATATTAAAAATTAACTCATATCAGATTCGAATTGAACAAAGCCTAATTCCACTAGATTGGGTGTATTAAAGAAATATACTTAATCTTATTTTACTCAAGATGGAATTATGATCCTTAGGGATTACTTTTGAGCGAATTTATTTTTGATTAATCAATATGTGCACAAATATGAATAAGGATAAGGTCGATTCGAATTTTGTGGAATTTCAAAATTTGAACATGAGGCTTATCCAGAAGTTGCAGATAAAATATATCTCTTCATCAAATTCAAATCAAAAGCTTATTTAGTGGTTATGGATTAAAGTATATCTAATCAAAATAAGATAAGAAGAGTTGTTTTTTGAATTTCAAAATATCGAGATCCTCTAAAAAAATTTAAGGATTATCTTTAATAAATAATGATTGGATAAATAGGAAAGTAAAGATAATCTTCAATAAATTAGTCATTGGAATATTTCAATATAAAAAGAGAAACGATTCAAAACGTCATTTTTACAACTTTGGAAAAAGTTTTTACTGCACAAAAAAGTTGTGATCAGATTTTACCTTTTGAAAGTTACAGAAAGTCTTTCAGATATTTCTTCAAAAAGTTACAGTGAAGCAAATTATATAACAATCGTTATTTTTCTTTATAGCGAAATTAATTGAGATTTATATTTTTGTTCTTACTTGGAATTTATAACTTTTATTTGTTGTTTGAATGTTGAGATAAGTACATTTATATTCTGTAGATTTGTAATTAGTTTATATTATAAAAATGCTAGATACACAGAACAGAGTGTTGTGAAGTTTATGTATAACGAATGCTTGTAATCTATTAGTGATTTTGATTTAGTAGATCAAGTGGAATAGCACCGGTGAATTAGATCGGGTCCCTAGTAGTGAAGTTGGAAGAAAGTAGTAGGTAGAAGATCAAAACTCTATAAATTCTCAGTCTGATATTCTTTTTCTTTACTCTTTTAATTTGCTTTATTAATTGTTATGTATTGAATTATTAAAATATCACTATTTACTAATATAAGTTGTTAAAGAGGGGTGACTTTATTTTTTTTTATATTGAAAAAGTTTTAAAAAACTTTAAAGATATTAATTCAACACCTCTTTTCATATCTCTATGAGACCAACAAATATACATTAATATATGATCCTTAAAATGTTGGCGAAGCAATTAAATCCTCCAAGTTACTCCCCACGAGGTTTTTTAAAATAGCAGTTTATCACTTTTCGCGTACACTTCTCAGTGCAGTTTTTTCTTTTCTTTTCTTTTCTTTTTTACGGCAATTATGGTGAGCAACAACTGCTACATGGTTCTTCTTTTTAGCCTTTTTTTTTTTTAAATTTTTTCTTTGATCATCATTTTTTTTTTGTCATGCCATGAGCAAGTTAATTTCCGTTGAATCTGAAATTTTATAACAACATACACATAACATTCCATTTGGTTTGCCTTGGATACACAATAAACAATTATATGCATCGGATAAAAATATGAATATCATATAAAAATTTTTCTTTGCAGATTTTTGTGATATAAGAAAAAGAAATTCATCTGAAACTGAAGATCTAAAGAGTACTGCACCATTGATTCAATAATGACTAAGCATTCAATTTTGAATTTATTTCCTTTTTTGTGTGTTCTTTTTTAGATTTTTCATAATGTTTAAGGTCATTCATTAGTTCTTTTTCAGCAATCTTCTTGGTGTTAACTCATAAGATGCTGTGGCTTTATTGAGATCTTTTTAAGAATAGTTCATTCAACGAACAAAGAACATTACAGGACTACAACACCATTATTTTGGAGATGAGTGTGGGTTTTCTTTTTTATTTCAGTTAATTCCTTATGTTTCTTTTTTTTTTTTTCATTTTAAAAGTTCCTCAAAATTATTATGTGTGCATATGATATGCTAAATTAACATTAAAGACGAATTTTTTTGTACCATGTCACCCACCAAACTAAAATAGTCAAATTGGGTTTTAATGGAGAAAGACAAAAAAAAAAAAAAGAAGTTAATTGCATGGACACCCGCAAGAAACTTTAAAAATTACATGAAACCTCCCTTTTTTAAATAAGTTGGAACTTGGCACCCCTGAAAAAAGCATAGCTCTATTTCCTTTGTTGAACAAATTGCCATATATAAAGTGAGTTGATATAGATGAAGACTTCGCAATTTGTTTATATATATTATTGATTAAATTAAACAAAATTAAAATAATTAAACTAAATAAAGCAAAAGGGAAAATAAAATTAGAAGATTAAAAAAATGGCAGAAAACATTCTTTTTTAGACTAAAAATGAGGAAAACATTAAAAAAAGAAAAGGCAGAAAATTAAAAAAGAAAAAGAAAAAGAACATGCCTATTTTAAATGGAAAATGAACAGGATCGAGTTGGAAAATTTTTAAATGATAGAAAATGTTCTCGTACACTCAATTTAATATTCTTTAAATAGATTTGTTTGATTAGATCCATTCAACTTAATATTCCTGTTTGATTAGTTTTGCTTTCACCATAGTAGTCTTGATTTCTATCGCATTCATGTCCGATGAAAAAAGAGCAAAAGGTAAGGTACAAATGAATTATTTATTCCACACAATAGTATGTGATTGAAAAGACATAAATGAGTGATCAAGTAAATATAAGAAAAGTTTATCATGTAGTCGTGATTTTTTTTTTCTTTCGATCATGCTTGTTAACCATACGGTTTGATTGGTCTAATAAATAGTTGTAAATCGGAAATTCAATAAACTATTAGAATAGGTTATTTTAAATTCTGCCGATAAATTGTGTCGATCCACTTGGATTTTCCATTTTTTTCTTTTTAGTTATTCTTTAATTTTAATTAATTTAATCAATAATATATATAAATAAATTGTGAAGTCATCATTTATATTAGCTAACTTTATACGTGGTAATTAAGTTAGTAAAGGAAATGAGACCAACACTTGTTTTAAGGATGCTAAGAGGGATGTAATTGGATAGGTTGTTATAAGGTACTCAAGTCGTTCAACATGATAAAAACTTTATAGGATTTAGGAACGGGTTTTGAGACATGATTACAAACCTTATGAGGTTTAGGGTTGTGTTTTGGAATTATAAAAAAATCCAATTATAAGTCTAACCTAATAAGAAATAATATTATTTTATTCAATTTATCTTATATTTTATTAATAAGATTAATAATTATATTAAGCATTTGTTTATAAAAATATTTTAAGAGTATACTAATAATAGTTTAAAAAATCAGAATTAAAATAAAATTTTTTATGTAATTAGGGTGGAATGGCTTTGCATTGGGTTTATGATGACTTTAAGCACAAATTTGAATAATAAGAGGAAAGTCCCTATGGGGATTTGGAAAACTCAAAACTTTATAGGTGCGAGTTTTGGTAATGTAAAAATTGAAAAAAAAAAAAAAGGAGTACATAAAATAAAGTAATAAAAGTGTAAAATAATGATGTTGATACGACATATTATTTATAAGGTCAGTTAGGGGCATATTTGTTTACAAGGATTTTAAACTTCCCACTAACCCCCATAAAAAAAAGAACAACTTATCTTTACACCCATTTCTCTCTCTTATAAAAAATATTATGTTGATTCGTATTATTAAAGAAGAAATTCAATAAGAATTAATCTTTCACCTATTTCCAAGCAAGTTTTCTTTTGTTTTTTTTTTTTATTTTTTAAAATTTATATTTTTTAGTGTTTTTTCTTTTTAGTTGAGAGAAGGTATTGTTATTATTGATGTGGTGGTGGTGGTGGTGATGGATAATTACTATGTGATCGAGTTATGAACGTGTTGTATCATTATAGGTCATTCATTTTACTGAATGAAATGAGAAAGAAATATAATTGGAATTCTTAAGGAATGTAATAAGGATGTAATACTTATTTTTTTGTTTAGTTGGATTAATAAATAACTTAAGAATAGATATGTAATAAAACTTTAATGACTAAAATACTTTTAATTTTTTTCAAGTAATTTTAAAGTAATAGGTGGTAATGGTGGAAATCAACTGCGGAGGTGAAAGCGGTGATTGATGGTGGTGGCGGTAGTTAGGGTAGTGGCTTGGAGGGGGGGTGGGGATAGTTGCGGCAATAGTGAAGATAGCAGTGGTAATGATGACAATGGTGGTCAGAGGTGGTAGTAATGGTGACAGTAATAGTAGTAGTGGTAACAGTGTGATGATAACGGTATTAGTAGCAATGACGGTAGTGATGGTGGTAGTTGGTGGTGACAGTAGTGATTAGTGGCGGTGGTGATAATAGTAGTGATTAGTGGTCGGTAGTGATGATGACAATAGTAGTGATAATCATCGTTAAATTGATATGAGGTTATTTTTAAAAAAAATATGAAATTTTGTGAGAAATCGTCATTTTTTGATTGTATCACTATCTCTTTTCTTTCTCCAACTTTCTCACAACTTCTAATTTCTCTCTCTCTCTCTTTCTCTTTCTCTTCCCTACAACACTTCCATTACCCCCTCTACACCTCTCTTCATGACTCCCATCTTTTTCTTCCTCATCTATTAATATCTTCTATTAATATTATAATATATTTGATTATATTGTATAACTTTATTCATTTTATGTATAGATCATATAGGTGTGTTATCTACTAGTATATATATTTACTTATAAATATTTTTATTTCTAAATTTATATGCATCTATTATGTATATATATTTTATTTCTAAATTTTTATTTATTTATTTATTTTTCTCAGTATTTAAAATATTTCTATTAATTTTTTAGTTTTATTACATTATGTATTTTATATAATGAAATGGAACAATGAAATTTCACACGTGCCGATCCCTAATGAAAAACCTAATACTGTTTGTTAAAATGACCCATTTGCAAATTTTGTAAACGCTAAAGGATCGAGTGCCACAAGATGAACGTTTAGACTTGAAAAAGAACAACAGTAAAATATTAAGAACTAAATTTATATTTTTCCCATTTGAAAACAAAAATTACTCAAAATCACTAAAGGCGCCAAACTATCCCAAGCACTTTAATAATATATAGATATTCATAAATATAACAAGTGTCTTGACTGCACAAATTACAAAACTTTTATTGAAATTGCAGACGGCAGACCACAAACTTGAATTTCGGATTCTTCCCTTCACACACTGCTCCTGATGAAAACGTATGGAGTATGGAGGAGAAGGATGTTGTTCTACAAGAGAAACTGACTCTATTCTTAATTAGGATTTCAACTTGGGGTGAAATTTTCATAAATAACCTATTATAACATATTAATTACTTAATTATATAATACTTAATTATAAGGGAAAGTAAGTTAAATTTAGGATATTTTAGGAAAACTCTCGAAATCTTTCCGGAATAAATCTCAATGGAGGATTTCATATATGTTGTAATAAATATAATTCTTGCAAGCTTAGTCCTTGACAATAATTTGCAAGAGTAATATCGCGAAAACCAAAATTGCACATAGGAAAAGTTATCATGTTCTGACCAAATAAACTTGTTTCTATTACGTCTTTTCTTTACTTTTCACGATCTTTCATCGGTAAAACTAACGGTAACTTCCGAAAACCCATCTTGTATGTTAATAGAATGACTGGTAAAGAGAGACTTGACTTGGCCGCCAAGCCACTGGTAGAATAGTCTCCATTCAATTAGAAAAGTGTGTCCGATAAAGACCAACTCTGGTACACATTGGAGTGGACTGACCTAGGTGGATCCATGTCGATGCATTGGCCTGACAATGTTGACAAAGTAGCTAATGGTAGAATTGACAAAGTTATACCGTGGTGTTCAATGCATTAAACATATGTTCAATGTTTCTAAAAATAAGGAAAGTTTTGCGATCAGTGTATCTTTATCTCATAAGAAGTCTGAAAATTCTTTATATTACCATATCAGCATTTTGAAAATTTTGCATTTCAAAGACTCTACATTTTATCTCTAAAATCTTTTCTTAAACACCTTACCACTTTGATTATATTTTTGTGAGCCCATAAAATAACTTTTTAATCACAACTTTTTTGTAAATACAATTTTAGAATCAACAAATGTAATTTTGCATAATATTATTTATTAATAATAATATTAATTAATATTACATTTTTACAGTTTAATAAAATTAAGGGACAAAGTTTAATGTGTTATAATATTAGTATTAATTAATATTATAATAATAATTAATTGATATTATATCAATAATATTGATTAATATTAACAATCAACAAATCTTTTATCAACTTAGAAAAAAAAAATTAAGGGACAATGTTTAACGGACAAGGAACCGGAGAAAGTTCCTTCGGCCGGCTAAGGCACGCGCAATAAAGAAGGTCTCAGGGACAGTATAGTTTCACAATCCACAATAGCCGATATTTGAATTGAAAGCCATTACAGCTAAATAGAGCTGAACAAATAATCTTGATGTCCAAATAAACTGAATTTTGAGCTTATGCAAAGACCATAATAAAGCTTAGAGAGAATTTGGTGAAAGTTTTCTTTTGTTGTTTACCTTCCTTTCTCCTGAAGTACAGATAGATCCCTTAGCTGAAAGTGGATATGAATAGATGAGGTCTAACGAGATCTCCAACCCATATAAACCACACGGTCCATTGCAATAAATTACAAGCGTTCATCAACATTGTTTGTGTCAGTTTATGATTTGATATTTTTATTGAAAACATAATCTAAAAGCCTTCATTTACTAATCTAAGCATCAATTGCTATTTCTAGCCTGGTTTTCTTGATTAAGATAACAAGTCGAAAATGTTGATAGAAAACCGTATTTCCTTTTATCACCACCGCTCATAATGCAGAAACTGATATAAGCTCCAAAGTTTTGATTAAGAGATGCATGCAATCTGCACAGGATGTTCCAAGGCTTGCTCTGTGGTAATCAAGCAATATCATGCTTCTCTTCCTTTTTTTCAGTCTGTCAGAAAGAAGAAATATATGATTCCACCAATTTCTCTGTAGTAATTAATCAAGCAATATCATGTTTTTAGCAATATCTGTTTTGACGTTATGAAACAAGATTACTTTTTTCATCATCTTTCTTCACTTGACAAATGGTAGCATCCGAAATTAATGCATCTCTAGCGTAAATATAAAGCCAAAGACTTAGACTTGGCTGAATAGCTATTCTGTATACATATTGGAATTGACTAAGTTGGAGGGGTCTATATCACTGCGTTGGAAATAAATAAAAATAAATCCATAAGGCTTGACTTAGAGAGACAGAGCCAAATATCCTAAACCCACTACACTACAATGGAATTATTTTCTCAAATCAAAGGCCCTCTTGTTTTTTCCTTTTAATTATGAGGGAACTAGATTATTTGAACCAAGACTCTTGTGACTTAATGGTATGGATGTTAGTCTTTCAATGAGATGGATAACGCCTAAATTCCCTTCTCATTATCATAAAAAAGGAAGAAAGAAAAATGATTGACTTCATAAACTTTTTCCGTGCTCTAGATGGCACTGGTTCCAAAATCTATTCACGAAATTCTTGGAGGCCTATAAATCACTGAAAGCTACAAAGAAAAATACCAGCACTATTAACTATTAGTTTACTCCTCTGTCTTCCCATAGCACCTTCTAGTATAACAAATACAATCCAAGCCACTTATACACCTCTGTGAAACTTTCTTTCCATGGCCATCTTTCCTTTATTAAGAGTGTTGGCTTTTCTTATAACCTATGCTACTTTATTTTCTATTGTTTTTGCCTATTCAAGAAATGAGACAACAGAGAGCCAGGCTCTTCTTGCATTTAAGTCCAAAATAACAAGTGATCCTCTCCATGTTATGGAATCATGGAATGACTCAACACCTCTCTGCCGATGGTATGGAGTTACATGTGGAAGTCGACATAAGAGAGTTAAGGCGCTGTATTTAAATTCTTCAAAAATTACCGGTACAATCTCTCCATACGTGGGCAATTTGAGTTTCATAAGGGAATTGAATCTTGAAAACAATAGCTTCATCGGTAAGATACCTCATGAAATAGGCCATCTTCAAAGATTGAGGTCTATAAAGTTACGCAATAACTCACTGACCGGTACCATTCCCTATAATATTTCCAATTGTCATAACCTAGAAAAAATGGATTTTATGGGAAATAATCTTGAAGGTGAGATTCCTGCAGAGCTTGGCTCCTTTCCAAAACTCATTTTTCTTTCTTTACGCAGAAACAACTTATATGGACATATTCCTCCATCACTTGGTAACTTGTCATCTTTGGAGACATTAGACCTTGGCGAGAACAAATTAACTGGTGTCCTTCCCGGAACACTTGGAGAGCTTATTAGACTTAAATGGTTTGGAGTACGAGCAAATAGATTTTCTGGCTCTATTCCTTTTTCAATGTATAACCTTTCCTCTTTGTCGACATTCATTGTTGCAGATAACCTAATTCATGGAAGTCTTCCTCCAGAGCTATTCAACACCCTCTCAAATCTCCAGTACTTCCTCATCACAAACAATCAAATAACAGGAAGTATTCCTATTTCATTGTCCAATGCCTCAAATTTGGTATGGTTTGGAACTTCTGAAAATAAATTTACTGGCAAAATTCCCTCGTTGGAAAAACTACACAAGCTCATATCATTTGCTATCTTCCAGAACCATCATGGAAATAAAGTTATTGATGATTTGGATTTTTTATGCTCTTTAACCAATAGCACTAGCATAGTGGATTTGTCAATAGCACACAACAATTTTGGAGGAATATTACCTAAGTGCATTGGTAACTTGTCATCTCTTTTTCACTTGTTTATGGGAGGCAATAGTATATCTGGACCAATTCCTATTGAGATAGGAAATCTCATCAACTTAGAGACTTTGATGTTCTATGAAAATCAATTGTCAGGCGAAATTCCCTCAAGTATTGGAAATCTTGAAAAGTTAGCAAAATTGAATTTAGGTGATAACAAGTTGACAGGAAATATTCCTTCTTCTCTTGGAAACTTAAAGCAGCTAATTGCACTATCACTGGCGAATAACAAGCTTCAAGGCATAATACCTCATACTCTGAGCAAGTGCAAAAGTTTGAATTTATTGTATCTTGATGCAAATGATCTGGTTGGAAGTATACCCTTAGAAATTTTCCAAATCACATCATTGCTTGATATGACCATGTCGCGAAATCTTCTTCTTGGTCCTCTTCCTGAACTTATAAAAAATTTAGAGAATCTCAACTTGCTAGATGTTTCTGAAAACATGTTGTCCGAACCAATTCCAAGTAGCCTTGGGAAATGTATTAAATTGCAAGAATTATATATGCAAGGGAACTCTTTTAAAGGGAAGATTCCACCATCTTTGGGTTCTTTGCGAGGTATTGAAGTGATAGATCTTTCTCGGAATAATTTATCGAGCCAAATTCCAAGGTCCTTGGTTGGCATGATGTTCTTACGAAATTTAAATCTGTCATTCAACAATCTTGAAGGGCCAGTGCCAGAAGATGGAGTATTTAAGAATACTAGTAGATTCTCTATCATTGAAAATGAAAAATTGTGTGGTGGTATTCCTGAATTGGCATTGCCAAAATGCAATATAGGAATTTCACACAAGGAATTTTCCCATATTATTGTCACAGTTATACTTAGTCTCTCAGTTGGCCTTCTTGGAACGTCTTTGATATGTCTTTGGCTTTTTTTTCGATTTGGAAAGAAGAGAAATGTAGGGTCACAAAACTCTTCCGACGATACTTTTCTGAGGTTAACGTACCGGAATCTTTTAAAAGCTACTAATGGTTTCTCATCGACTAATAAGCTTGGAAGCGGTAGCTTTGGTTCAGTTTATAAAGCCATTCTAGATGTGAGTGAAACGGTTGTAGCCGTAAAGGTGTTTGACCTTCAGAGACATGGTGCTTCGAGAAGTTTCTTAGTTGAATGTGAGGTATTGAAGAGAACTAGGCACCGCAACCTTGTCAAAATACTCACAGCTTATACAGGTATTGATTTTTCTGGAAATGAGTTCAAGGCTCTAGTTTATGAATACATGGCTAATGGAAGCTTAGAAGATTGGTTACATCCATTACCTATAAGAGAAGGCACAAGTCAGACACAAAAGCATTTAGGACTCATTCAAAGGTTGAATATTGCCATTGATACTGCTTGTGCACTAGATTATCTTCATCATCAATGTGAAGTCCCTATCATCCATCGCGATATTAAACCGAGCAATGTTCTCCTTGACAATGAAATGATTGCCCATGTTGGTGATTATGGCCTTTCAAAAATCCTTTTGGATGACTCAAATAACATGATAGCCAGTCAAATGAGTTCAACTGGTCCCAATGGAACCATTGGCTATATTGCTCCAGGTAACAATATTTAACAAATTAAGCATGATAAATAAAATTTTGTTAAGGTGATGTCTCCAGTATGTTTCACTTTTCTCTTTACTCACTTTACTTTAAAGCTAGCGTCAAATTGTGTTTATCTTTACCAAAAGAATGGCTTGTTTTTTTGATTATAGAGTATGGAATGGGAAGTTCTGCATCAATACAAGGAGACGTGTATAGTTATGGTGTCCTATTGCTAGAAATGTTCACTGCGAAGAGACCAAATGGTGATATTTTCCATGAAAGCACAAATATAAACTGTTTTGTCAAGACTTCTTTGCCCGATAAAGTTGTAGAAATAGTGGATCCAACATTACATGCTGAAATAGAAGAATGCTCCAATACAAGAAACTCAATTTTGAAGTATTTGATTGTGATATTGGAGATTGGTGTTTCTTGCTCTGCTACTTTACCAAGGGAAAGAAAAAGCATGAGAGATGTTGTTGCTGAGCTGCAATCTGTTAGGAAGAAAATTCTTGCAAATCAACCTCATAGATCTACATGAACATAAATAAAAATTCCAATTACTGATGTAAGTTGTTTTCTCCCTCAAATTGATCTAACATGGCAATCTCATCGACCCTATGATTTTCTCGCTCTTTTCCCCTTTTGCAGATTCATAGAGAAGTCAAAGGTATGGCCATTGCATGATCTCCCAGTACGCATGGAATCAGTAACTGAATTGTGGAAATTTTAGCATTTTCAAATAGTGTGTTCTTTTAACATATGTAGCACTGGTTTCGGGTTTCCCAGTGTTGTCTTTTCTTTCCTTGTTTTATCTTACAATCTACAAAACGACATGTAAAATCATGAGTACAAGTGTTTGGCCTAGTGCATTCCCTATGTACATAGAGGTTCCCTATATTACTTCAGCAACCCGCAAATAAATGCCGAGGATGGGCATGTTGGATAATGATTAGTGTTTGTTTATGTGACTAGCATGTACCTATTTATTTATCTGGTATATATAGATGACTCGTTGTGCTATAAAAGCTCATACCTAGTGTTTCGTAAGTTTTCAGATAATTAAAGAGTGATGTCAGGATAATTTGAAAAGAGGGGGTGTACTAGATGATGCGATCCTACCCGAGTTATGTTATAGTCATTGCAGACCTTGCTGAATTTCCCAATTCCTAAAATTTATGCTAAAGCCGTTTTAATATTGCTTATAAATTTCAAATGCATTGTGATCATAAATTTAAAAAATTACGTCCGATAGAACTAAAAAAAAAAAAACCTAAACGCTTGTCGAATTTCACGGCCCGATATAAAACTTGATGAATGTTCGAACTTTTGATAATTTTGCTTGAGTCGCATTAATATTGTTCATAAATTTCAAATGCATTGTTGTTTTGAAGCTAAATTGTTGCATTGAGAACAATGACAAAAAGGCCGTATTTTAAATGTTATGAGCCATTTTAAGACCCCTAAGTTTGACCCATGAGAAAAACATTGAAATATTTCATAAAGCTTAAACCGTTGACTAGACCGTTTGTTACTAGCAAATATGTAACGATTGAATTATGGGGATTTAGGTTTACATGTATGTATTGCAAGGAAAGGGGGAGAGGGGAGAAGGAATAAAGAAATATATATATGCATGCAAAGAATGGGGAACGGAGGAGAGAGAAGAATAAAGGAAAAAGGGTGATGGGGAGTATAGTAATTGGATGATGGTTTGACTTTTCAGATGAAAATTGCAGCAGTACAGCATTGTTTATCTAATCTTCTGGATGTGTATAAAAGGAGAAGGAAGCACTTATTGATAGATCTTGGAGTTGATTCTTTGCTGTTGGATGAATCCATAAATCAATGGACAAGATAAGCCTTCAATGACACATGCTAATCTGTTTTGTAATCAATGGATGAGATGCATCAATTATTAACGTATATGTGATTCCCTTTTTGAGCTTTAATATACATGCAAGTCCTTATTGGGCTTCTTGGGGACCAAACTCATTAGAAAGTCAATAAACGTGCAAGCCTTTTAAGAACATGAACTGACACATGATAACTGAATCATCGTGAATATTGCAGCTATTTGCCCCTCATAATAGTTTCCTATAATAATTTATACTGCCAACTGCTACTTATTAGTGATTTGTTATTCTGACTTCTTTGTCATTGTTAATCTGGAAATAGCTCAACGATTAAGATGAAAAAATTGCCTCTGTTATAACTGGAAAATCGATCTTCATTATCCGTTACATATGAAATATTTAGTGGCTTCAAATCTTTGACTAGGAGGTAATACAAGTCATTTTACACGGTTATTTTGTGAATCCAAGAGAACATCTAAATCACAAGCACATTCAGACTTCGATATATAAATATTTTATTATGTGGGGATGCTTTATCTGTAGTCAGTAGATCGTTACCCGCTAGTCAATACCTGCAAGAAAAAAAACCCAATGTTAACGCTGTAAGTGCGGTGGAGCATTTGAACTATAAGAAAACCAAAAAAAAGAAAATAGAGAGAGAAAATTATACCGCGAGACAACTATATTAATGGGATGAATATTCTTAGAAAATTGTGACGATTACTGTTTCGAGTATGCGAAGCTAAAACTTTATAAGAAATTCCTAAATAAATAAGCTTGACTCCCTATATTCTACTGCTAGTCCAAACGATGTGTGTGTAACATAACTCTGGTCCATGAAATGACATATTTTCCTATAAAATAAATAATATTTGCCTCAAAAAAGATTTTCTGCAATTTTAATTAATGAATATTAAATTAAGGTTGTTTCTAAATTTTATGAATCAATATCTATTGTCTGTAAAATCCGGGTGATAGAGTAACGAGGAGGATTGGGCTTTGCGCTTGATTTTTAACATGCAAAAAAGAACATAATGAGGAGTGCTAAGGTATTGTCAGGCGTGACTATTTTGATGCTTAAGTTAGTTTTGATAGTTGAAGGAGTATGAATGCTAAAAGTACAGAGAGTAGGCTTAGTGTATAAAGTGATCGAGTAGTTTATCGGTAAGAGATTGGCCATCCTTTATAGAGGAGAGCTACTAAAAGTTAAGGGACTGTTAGTGGACAAGTGGCATGTACTCCAACGTAGTCCTGATTTGTAGGAGGTGGTTGTTGACCCAGTCTTTAAGCTTTATCTACTGTCTTCTAGCCATTGTAGGTTGTAGTAGTTGGATAGGTTGTGCAAAGGGTCTAGGCTGAGCTTAGTTAGGTAGATAGGGAGGCTGGATCCAAAGAGAGGTATGTTAGGCCACAAGTCTAGGCAAGTCGACATAGGCCGGAGGGGCCTAAGCCCAAAATATCCTATCAACACTTCCCCATCCAACCCCTTCCTCCTCCTTAAGCATCTCATTGCCATTGAGAAAGCAAGGAGAGATGAAGAATGGGTCCATCAAACGTATGATCAAGTTGGACTTAGAGTTCTTGTGTCAACATAGCGATCTAAAGGGTAAACTATTGTATTAGCCCCTTTGGAGAAGTGACTAATGTGGCATATCTTGGGTTCGAGATGAGAGGATGCTTGATGGATTAGTCTGAGTTGAACACACCTTGGGCGGAGTTAGGTAAGTTGATCCAAGTTGCCTGTTTCTTAGGCCGAGTTGGGTACTCAAGTACCGAGGTGAAGATTGGGAAGACTGACCTCTTTATACTATAGGGAGTTTTGAGTAGAGGAGGCGATCTTACAGAAGAGCTCATGTTATCAGGGTAGGTAGGGTCGAGCTGGCAATGGTAGGGCCAAGCTGGCAATGGTAGGGCCAAGCTGGGTCGATACATTTGTATTAGAGTGCGATGCTACTGAAGTGTTGTGGTAGATGTAGAAGCCGAAGGGGCCTTAGTAAAACTTCTTACATTCGTATTAGAGTGCGACGCTACTGAAGTGCCGTCGTAGATGTGGAATTCGAAGGGGCCTTAGTAAAACTTCTTGGAGGAGTTAGCCTTTTAAATTCTTATCTTAGTGTAGGTTTTCATGGTATAGTTAATGTAACATGACAATAATCATGTCTATGAGTTGTATGTGCGTTTATAGTTGTCTTATCATTTGAATGAGACTGTTTGATCAAAACCGTCACTACGTGTCTGCATTGTAATGTGCTAGGGGATTTGTGTTTATATGGATCCCTCTAATCACCGATTTGCTTTCTTAAGCTTTTAGCTTATAAATACCATCAATCTTATGCAGAGAATTCTTTTGCAACTTCTCAAAGCTTACGTGCTTGCTATGACTTCAAAGATTCCTTTCTTCTTTTACTCTTTCCTTCATTGATAAGGTTCTACCTTTTCTGCTTTTTATCATCATGTCAAATGTCTTAAGAACAAACCCTAGTGAAATGGCTTCACCTTTGTGCAACTTAACATCTTTAGACTCCAAGGCAATAAGGAGTGCTACCTAAACCACCACACCCCCCTCCTTGAGGCACAAAGGGGCTTCATCATCTACACTGTCACAAAGTGGATAAGGGACAAGGAGGAGGTTGGAGGCATTTAGTAGGGTAGACATTATAAGGGTTAATGTGGACTGCAGCTAAGAATAGATAAGGCCAGTTGTAAAGATGGGTTCAAGCTTGCTGAAAGTTTGAATAGGGTGATGGGGAAATGCGTGGAAGAATGGAAATGAAGATAAAAAGTAAGTAAAACCCATGAACAGCTCCAAATGATATGACGCACAAGTGGAACTTCTAAGGACTCATGGCACAGCTCGATATGACACATGAGTTAGTCTGGCGAGGTTACTCGTCACTTAACTATGCTTAAGGGTTAAGATAAGAGTGAGATGAGAGTAACAAACAATATTTACATAGGAAATATCTAGTGTATTAATGATAATCTGCTTATTTGCAACTACATGTACAAGAGGTATTTATATCTAAGAATTTAGGGCAACTTACCTAAAAAGGAAAAGACAAAAAGGGTATTATCTTAAAGTAGTAATGTACAAAGGGTTAAAATGAATATTCACTAGAAAAGTAATGCTTGGTGTAGTAGATTTTACGTGTGGTCCTAGATACGTGGCAGCAATGCATTGGTGATACCGTTGGAGGATGTAGATAAAACAGTATGATTTGGTTATGTGGTTGAGTTAGAGTACCGAACAGGCTTGGACTCATCCGAATAGGAGTGGTTGAGGTTTAGTATAGGATAGCTCTCTCGACCTCCTGGTAGTAATGATGCTGAGAAAGTAGTTGGCTTGGTTATGATTGAGTAGGTGTGCATGGATTAGTTGTTGCTAAGGCATTCTTCTAGTTGGTACACAATTTTTAAGAGATGGATGGTCATTTGGTACGGCATTAGTAGTCGATAAGTTGCAAGAAGTAACTCAGCCTCGATAGGAGTCGGTTAAAGCAAGAGGATTTGCCTCTCCAATCTCTCTAATCTTTGGGCTCGGTTGCCGATTAAAGGCCCAGTAGCCTGGTTCCTATTATTCCTTTTGAGTTGATTTAGATTTGGGATCAAATTCAACTGGTTTTTGTTTAGTTCTCTGTTAGGGTGATACAGATTGGGGTCAGCAATGTTAAAGGTGTTTGAAACCCCATAATCTTTGGGCAACTCCAATCTATAGGTGTTGATGTTGATCTTTTAGAGGATTTTGAAAGGTCCTTTAGCCCATGCAAACATTTTGTTCTTCCTCTTGCTTGGAAACCTCTCCTTGCTTAGGTGCAGCCATACCAAGTCTTTAGGTTGAAACTCTTTCATCATCCAACCCTTGGCCTTCTCTTGTATTCTTCGGGCAGCTTGGTCGATTTGCCGAGTAACTTTGTCATAGATTTGCTGTAGGTGCTGTGCTCGGGTTTTCACATCAAGGTCTTCTTGCTCAGATACAGGTACAGGAGTGTGATCGAGGGACAACTCAGGATTAAAACCATAGACAATTTCAAAGGGGTTTGCTTAGCGGTGTTATGTACTGTGTGATTGTAAGCAAATTTGACCACGGGCAAACAAACATCTTAATTAGCAAAGTTCTTGCCCACTGTAGCTTAGAGTAGTGATCCTAAAGTGCAGTTGACTACCTCTGTTTGGCCGTTCGTTTGGAGGTGACAGGAAGTGCTGAATAGTAGTAGTCCCCATTCATCGCTATAGGGTTATCCAGAAATGGCTTAAGAACTTTGGGCCCTAATTTGATACTATACTTCTTGATGCGCCATGTAACTGAACAATCTCCTACAAGAAAAGAGAAGCAATAGCGGAAGCATCATTAGTCTTAGAGCAAGACACAAGGTGCACTATCTTACTAAATTTATCTATGATGACCATGGATTGAAGGTAAAGGCATTACTTTCCCATGCATAGCTTGGAACTTGGTGCTCTTACACATGGTATGGCCTTCAACAACTCAATGCACACTTGGTCGCATTCTCGGCCAAAAGAATCGTCCACTCAGCAACTCGTATGTTCTTCTCTCTCTAAAATGTTCGGATAGTCCTCTACTATGGGCTTCCTGGATGAGTACTTCTCTTAGTGAACAAGTCAGCATACACAGTTTCCTTCCTCGGAATAATTATCCATCCTCCATATGATACTTGTCCACTATCCTTCCATCGACACAATGCCTTAGTATGAGTCCAAGGTGTGGATCATCAGAATATTGCTCCTTGATACTTGTAAATCCAAATAATTTGGTCTGCAGTTTGGTTAAAAGCACATGTCTTCTAGAAAGAGCATTAGCAACCACATTGCTGTTGCCTTGTTTGTATTTTATTACGAAATTGAATCCTTTAAGAAATTCAACCTATTTAGCCTGCTGCTTCAATAACTTGGTCTAACTTTAGAGGTACCTTAGAGACTCATGATTAGTATAGATGACAAATTCTCTCAGCAGTAGATAATGTTTCTATACTTGGAGTGCTTGAATGAGTGATAGGAGTTCTTTATCATACACAGAGTAGTTCAATTGAGGTCCTCTGAGCTTCTCTCTGTGGTAGGCGATTGGTCGGCCTTCTTGTACTAGGATATTGCCTATTCTAATGCTTGACGTGTCACATTATAGCTCAAATATTTTCTTGAAGTTAAGTAAAGTAAGTACGGGTGTAGAAGTTAGTCTTTCCTTCACTTCAGTGAAACTTCTCTTCCCCTTTTCTCCCCATCTAAAGTTGGTATTCTCCTTCATCAGCTTGGTGAAGGATGCAGCTTGGTAAAGGATGCAGCTAGGGTGCTGAAATTCCTTATAAACCTTCTATAAAAGAATGCTAGTCCATAGAAACTTCTCACCTTGACACAAGTAGTTGGAGTTGGTCATTCGACGATTGCTGTAATCTTCTCTTCATCCACTTGTAAGCCTCCTTCATTAACTACATAGCCTAAGAATACCACTTCCTCTTGGTAAAAGCAACATTTCTTTAGATTGCTGAATAACCTCTTGGCTCGAAGTATATTTAATATGGCATGAAGATGTTCAATGTGACTCGGCATATCGGCATTATATACTAGGATGTTGTTAAAGTACACTATGATACACTTATTGGATTTCTCAATGCATGGTTCATTAGTTGCATGAAAGTGCTCAGGGCATTCAACAAGCCAAATGGTATTACCATTTACTTGTAGGGTCTATGTTGAGTTTTGAAAGCAGTCTTCCACTCATCTCCTAACTTCATGTGAATTTGATAGTAGCTAGACTTCAGATCAATCTTTGTAAAGATCTTAGCTCCACTCAACTCATATAGCATGTTGTCTAACCTAGGGATAGGATACTAGTATTTGATCATGATCTTGTTTACGGCTTGACTGTCAATACACATCCGTCAGGTACCATCCTTTTTCGGCATTAGGAGTGTCCGAACTGTTACGCCCCGAAGTCGTAGAGTCGCAACAGTCCCGTCGTGTAAACCATTTTATGATAGTAACTGGCCTCACAGTGCCTACCATAGACATAATCTACATAATGCGTCGACGACTCCTCGCTTTGAAGTAAACAGTCCGATTAACAATTATACTACAATCATGATAAATATCACAATTTCTAATAAATATAGATAATTATAAGTAAATCCACAGAGATTCCCAGGAAGTTTTACATAATCACTACAGTTTACTAATTTACAGAATAACTATCGGTCTTTAACCTTTAACTACAAGGTCAATCTAGTTACACATTATACTAAATAACTTGATCCTCATACCCCTGGCTTCAAAAGGACTAACCTTTGGGTAATTATAGGGTGGCATAGTACTTGAAGTGATCACAAATCAGAACCTGCAAAAGGATCTATAAGGGTATGAGCAACTATAGCTCAACAAGTTGAATTGGAGACTCATGAATGCATACAAGCACAAACAGAGTTATCAAACAATTGTTTTCATGCAATGCAACAATCAAGTGTCATCGCACAACGTAGTCCGGTCTGTTGTGAAATTAGAGAAATTTCACCCGCTCCAATCCGGGTTGAGGAGTTCCATGTTATGCAGCAGCTCATAACCAAATCCAGGCTTGTGCAATGGAGACCTCGCTCCTCCTGCGACTACATTCGAACCATTGACTTCACCCCCGCCGCGACCTCCTCTCCTACCACTTAGTTCGATGAGGATGAAGAAGGGACCATTTTGCAATCCTGCGCTATCCCTTTCGAAGGGGTTGGTATTTGGTTGGAGAATCCTATGATCTCCTAACGGGTTGCAATGCATGACATTTTTGGTTATTAGGGTCAACTAAGATTATATTCCGTTTAGGGTGTTCAAACAATTTCATACCAATTCAATCAGTCACAAATCACTCACAAAGCAAGTTTCAGCACGAATTCAGATACATCAAACACATGCATAAACTACTTACAATCACAAGCATATACAAGCCTAAGTCTCCAAGCACTACAAAACTAGTACTCTATTACAATAAGCAATAACCCAATTTACTTGAATTTGCTTGATCGCTCGATTCCTTAATTGCAAGCTGATTTGTCTCTGGGTGTCCTATAATACAAATAGGTCTCTTTAGTACTTATAATTTATGGTTTCATATTCTAAGTTATATTTTAACTCATTTTTTTGTATATACCCATTACGTCCTAATGATTCGTTGTACTCTATTTCGGTGTTCGAATCCTAAACGAGATTTTAAATTTTGATTTCTAAGCCTTAAATATGCTTGAATCCTAATGTGAAATTAATTACATTAAGCTCGAGTGTCCGAATATCCTATTAGGTTGTAATTTGGTATTCTAAACTATTCGGTACACGCTAACCCTAATTGAGGTATCGGACTTATTCCCGATGTGTGAAAATCTTACATTTTGAGATATTTACTTAAAATTTAATGTTATTTCAGATTTATTATTTTTCTGATTTCTATTATAATATTACCTAAATAAGTCTAATTTTGTAGATTTATTAATTTACAATTTTACTTATTACTAATTTCTTACATTACTTATCTAATTTTCCTAATTAATCATACTTAATACTCTAAAGGCTAGGATTAAGGTTCTACTTCAGAGATTAACATCCTTAAACATCTAATTAAGATCTAAATCAGTAATTAACATCCTAATCACCTAATTAACCCTAAATCACCTAATTTTTCCATCATTTTAGGGCTAAAAATTAACCTAAAAATTTCAAAAATTAATTTTAAAAAAATGGTTTCATAGCACTGTTCTACATCATATGGGCATCCTATAGAAAAATTTTGAGTTCCAAACTACACTCCTAAGCCTATGTAGTTTTCGGTTTAATCATGCTCGGTTTTGAACAATTTGTTAAGGACCCTATATTTTCAGACATAATTAAACTAAATAAATATTTTTTCCTAAATCTACATACAATAAAACCTTAGAATAACAAGTTTCATAATTTTCTGGGCAAAATAACTAATTTTACAAAATTATTCAAAAATCGAGGTGAATAAATGACTAACCGGTTCGAAGCTTTCTGGCCGTCCAAACCCGATCCAAGGTTGTCGGTCGGTCCAGGCGGTGGTTCTAGTGTAGGGTGGTGGTGGTGGTTCGGTCCCAGGTGGTGGTGAGTGGTGGTTTTAGTTCACTTGCCTAATCTGCACAGTTTTCTTTTCTTTTTTTATTTTCTGGATTTTCTCTCGATTTTTTCAATGTTCTAATTTTTCTCAGATTCTAAATTGACCAAATGACTTCTGGAAAATTTTCCCTTATTTATAGACAATCGTAGTAATTAATATGCATTAATTTAACAAGACTTGGCTCATTTTCCTTGATTTTTGGCTTTTAGGTTGTTCAAATTTTATTGGTTGATTTTTCTTTTTCTGATCTAAACCTGCCACGACCTAATCTTGATTCAGTTTATCCTCTTCTGATTTTTTCTGATTTTTCCATAATTATTTTATAATTTTCTTTAATTATTTGCTTAGTTTTTGGCCAATTTGGATAATTACGCGTATTTTTATCTACACGTAAATACATGTGGGGTACACGTGAACATTCCTAATTATTATTTTGGTCATTCTAAAATTTTTAGTATACATATAATCTATCTCTAGTAATTTATTAGTTATTATATTACACTTTTCGCCTTTTTGGTAATTAGCAATTATTATGCTTAAAATTTAAAAATTTTATAGTCTCCTATTTTACTATTTATTTTATTAAATTTAAGTTTACGGGGTCATTTTTACTAATATTTCTCTCAATAGTTTATAATTTGGGTTTGATCGGATCTTTTAACCGATCGCCCTAAACCTTGGGTTCTAAGTTCAATCCTACAGTTGTTTGGCTTGGCTTTAGGGTTTACACGAACTGTACAAAGGTTGAGGCTCTCCCTTATGTACCCTTGTTTTAGTAGTTCATTGACTTGCTTCTAAAGCTTAGTAGCTTGTTCGAGATTCATTTGATAAGCTGGTTTGTTCGGTAATGCAGTACCAGGTATCAAGTCAATGCAATGTTCAATGCCTTTGAAGGGCAACAAGCTTTTTGGTAACTATTTTGAAAACAGATCGGCATATTCATTTAGCAAAGCCCTCACTTGCATGGATAATTCACCCTACTCCCTTAACTCTAATAGTCGCTCGACCAACATGAAGGTCGTTGCATTAGCTTGAATGGCCTCTCGGAGCTTAGCTCTACTCATCACAGAATCTTCTTTGATCTTCGAACAAGTTTTGCCTATAGTTTGTTAACTTGACTTGGCGATATTGAGTTCAATGTGATCTTCCTCCCATCCTTCTCAAACAGTAGGTTTTCCCGTATCCATCATGGATAACTCCTCTATCATAAAGCCATGGTCGTCCAAGTAATGTGCGTGATGTGTACATGGGTAGCACATTGCAAAGAATCCTGTCGGAGTAATTTCCAATTGAGACTGACAGTAGTACTTGCTGAGTGACGTGTAGTGCTCCCTTTTCATTTAGCCAATGTAACTTGTATGGCTTCGAATGTGCGATAGTCAGCAATTTCAACTTTGTAATTGGATTGGCTGACACCACATTAGTACAACTACCATTATCCACAATGAAAGTGCACACCTAGTCATTCACTTTGCAGGTGATATGAAACAGTTTCTCCCTTTGCTTTTCCTCATGTGAGGGTTCTAAGCTCATTGTATGTTAAACAACTAGGATTAATTGATCTAATCTTTGGCAAACACATCCTCTTCAATCAATTCATTCTCTTGAAAAGTCTCTTTTTTGACAATCCCTTCTTCCTCAAGTTCCTCATCTGTACCATCTACTTCAAGCTTTGGGGTGTCTCCCTTGATGACCATAGTTCTTCGGTTAGGACATTGGGCGACCATTTGTCCAAACCTTTGGCACTTGAAATACTTAATCTGGCTTGTCTTTCTTCCAGATCCTTGCCCTTTCTCATACGTTTGGGTCAGTACGTCACCTTTTGTTCCACCCTTCTAGCCAGTCCTGACATCTGCTCATCTAATTGCCTCGGTACTCGGTTGACCTCGGTAACTTCCTTGAATTGGTACAACTTGACCAAATAAGTTGGCTAGTTGGCATTCTTGTTGGCATTTAGCCCCTTCTTTGTCTTTTTACTCTTTGAGCTATTCATATTGCCTCATCAATTGTGGTAAATTGTTGGAGTTTCAAAATGTCTCGAATATCACTCCTCAAACCAGTAAGGAATCTCGAGACTGTTTGCATTGAGGGACCCTCCACTTCACAGCAAATCATAAGCATTTCGAACTCTTAGACATATTTGCCAACAGTTCAGCCTCCTTGTCTCAACTCTTGAAGCCAAGTAAAAGTGTCTTGTAGATAAGTATTTGGCACAAATCTGTTTCTATGTATTCTCTTCATCTCAGGCTAAGTATCAATCTCTTGGTAACCTTCTTATCTTCTTATGGCTTGAAAATTCTTCTACCACATGGCGGCATATCCGAATAACTCAACAGTAGCAATTCTCACTTTATCATAATTGTTATATTGGTAATAATAAAAAACTCGCTCCACCTTCTCCTCCCAATACAAGTAATCATCTACATTTCTAGACCCCTTGAAGCTCAGAATCTTAAGCTTCACATGGTCGAATGCTTGGGGTGCTTAAGCTCGTTCTTCTTCCTTATATACTTCTTCATCCTCCTCATTTAGTTCCCCCAAGTCAATCCTCCTTCCCACTTGTCCACCTACTCCTCCACCTTGAACTTGTCGAACTAGGTTTTAGCCTCTAGTAGGTTGAGCACCTCGTAGAGTGTTATGTGCGGCTTCAGTTGGTTTATAAGCCAATACATGAACAACTTGAGTTAAATCCACAAGGAGGTTGGTTACCTCATCAAATCTCTTGTCCTTGCTTTTAGGAGTACCTTAAGATTGTCAACCATGGTAGATAACACTACTGTTGTCATCCTTAGCACTAGCATTAACACTCGGGTCTATCATTTTCTCCGAAAGATTTAAACTCCAAACTCCTTAATTTGGTGCTACAGCTGACACTATCTCATAAAATAACACAACGTACTCCCTTCAAACCAAAAGCTTAATAACTAGCAAACACAACAGCTAAAGTGATATAGAAAATTGCTTTGTTGCACTCGCCCAAAAAACATAATATAAAAAGGGAACTTCGAGAACAAACTACTACAATCCGAATGGAACCTTTGCTCTGATACCAAGATGGTGCGAAACGCAGCTAAGAATAGACAAAATTGGTAATAGGGATTGGTCCAAGCTTGTTGAAAGCTTGAATAGGGTAATGGGGAAATGCGTGGAAGAACGGAAATGGAGATGAAAAGTAAGCAAAACTTACGAACAGCTCTAAAGGATATAATGCACTAGTGAAACTTTTGAGGACTCACAACATAGCTCGATATGATGCATAAGTTGGTTTGATGAGGTTACTCGCCACCTAGCCTTGCTTAAGGGTTAGGATAAGAGTGAGATGAGAGTAAACAGACAATGTTTATGTAAGGAAAATATCTAGTGTATTAATGATAATTTGCTTATTTGTAGCTACATGTATAAGGGGTATTTATGCTCGAGAATTTATGGTAACTTGCCTATCCCCAAGGAATTCTAAGAATTCTTGTTGTCCTAAAGAAGTAATGTATAAAGTATACAAAGGGTAAAAGAGAATTTTCACGAGAAAAGCAATGATTAGTGCAGTAGATTCTATGTGTTGTCTTGGACACGTGGCAGTGATGCATTGGTGATGTCGTTGGAGGATGTAGACAAAATAGTACGATCTAGTTGGGTAATTGAGTAGGAGTGCCAAGCAATTGTGGACTCGTTCGAATAGGAGTGGCTGAGGTTTATTGTAGGATAGCTCTCTCGGCCTTTCGGTAGTAATGATGCCGAGAAAGTGATCGACTCGATCATGATCAAGCAGGTACATGTAAATTGGTTGTTGTTAGGGCATTCTACCAGTCAACATACAATTTCTGAGAGATGGGTAGTCATTTAGCATGGCATCGGTAGTCTATTAATTGTAAGAAATAACTCGGCTTTGATAGGAGTCGGTTAGAGCAGGAGGATTCATTTCACTAGTCCTTTTAGTCTTGGGGCTTGGCAGTTAGTTAAAGGCCTAATAGCCCGATTCCTATTAAGGGCCCTCCTGCAAGATACCTATTTGTGTGATGAATTGCCAGAGGCTGTTGATATGTATCAGAGGCCTAAGGTTGGTAAGGGTTTGAGTAGTTAGGTAAGCAAAAGCAAATATATCACTGTAAATTATATTCTTAGTAACTTTACAACGGGTGATTTTCTTGGCTTGGTGGTGTAGTTATTAAGGCAAGATGAGAGGCTAGCCTTTCTGTTAGGGAGGCAGTTTATGATGTAAGAGAAGTCCCTCAAGCATGGGATGCACCTCCCCTTCATGGAATTTAAGAGAGAAAGCTATTTGATTATCATCGATGCTACTTTGCTCAAACACCTTCCAATGGGTGGAGGTTGTTAAAGGCATTCTAGGCCTTGTGAAAATACTTAGTAGTGATGGTTACGCCTGAGCTCTTAAATTATTTTTATTTATGGAAGTCGTTGAATGGGTGGTCATACCTTACCAATCACTAGGGTAGCAAATTGTTTGGAAGCGTGGACTCATTTGTAAAGAACTGTAGGATGAGTTCGTAGTGATAGAGCTACCTAAGATAGCAAACTTCTAGCCTTAATGCACTCTACTGGTCCAGACTAAGGCATAGAAGAAACTTGGCCTAAGTTATGCCTAAGCTATGTTGAGGCTACATGAGAGATGGAGGCCTTTATGGCATCGAAGAATGATGAAGAGATTAATGCTGAGGATACGGTGTAGAGGTACATTAGCCTACCAATCTCTAAGCTCTTCTTAAGCATGGAGAAGACTATCATGAAGAAATGTTTGAAAGGTACAAGTCCGTCCTCAGCATGAATTGTCTTCTTCATCGTATTAGTATGGGCTTTCTTGAAGCTATACTTTGTCTACGGTGTTTCTAAGGAATAGTGAGTCCTCTTTGCCTGTGCTAGTCACGACGGAGCTTGTGATTACCTGTAATGTGTTTGCTTTGTGTTGATATTATTTGCTTTTTTCTTTGTAGGTGAGAAGCTGGCCAAATCTAGAGAGCTGCCACATCCTTTTGGACTAGAGTTGCTGAGGTGATGCCAGAATGAGGCAAAGCTAACCACCAAGACTATTGAGCCTAAGGGCAAGGCTATGGAGCTTACGTTAGGGGTGGGTGAGACTAGTAGGACACAACTACCTGCTTTGCCTTAGGGAATTCCCATAAATGGTATTTTTGTGGAGCCGATGGTTGTTGAACCTTCGAGTACGGTCTCCCCTATAATTGCATCTACTCCTACTTTTAAGCCTATTACCATGGGGGATGATGCTGTCGGTACTGATAAGCTGAATGTGGTGATGTTCCCTTCTTCTTCAAAAGGTAAAGGGAAAGAGGCTGAGGCTAGTGTTACAAAGGAGCTGGTGGGGTTAAAGAGGAAGGCTCCTGACATTGTGGGGGTAAAGGCACCTAAGCTAAAGAGGGCCGGGGGAAAGAATCCCATTAGTTGATCCTATGTGTTCAATTAGCCATTTGATCACCCTTATCGGTGTACTGATGATATTGGGGATGCCTGCAATGAGATGTCGAACACCAATGCTTGCGGATAGTACTATACTCGATTAGGGACGTATTGTATGAGCCCAAGAGTAGCAAGTTGCGTTGGAGGGCACTAAGTCACAGCTTAAGTAGTTAAGGGAAAAGCATTTTAAGTTAAAGTAGGACATTTGAGGCAACTATGTGACGCTGTACCATCGGAAGCTCAACCTTCAAGCTTTGATGGAGTCTTTCGCCCTTAGCAATTGGGCCATCTTAGAAGACTTGTCAAAGGCCTAGCTGGGCTCGCTTCTTAAAATGGAGGGTCACCTAAGCTCCCTTATCCAATAGGTATGCTTTTGTTCCTTTGAGTTGTTCTTCCTGGCAATATGTTTTTGTATTTTCCTTCTAACTAACCATAATTCAGTTATTGGCGCAATACTATGGTGGAGTGCTACTCTGGCTCATGCATCATAGCAGCTTGCTCAACGAGGTAAAGGTCCTTCATCACAAGGTGTTTAGTGCGTAGAAGGGCTGCATGGAGGCAAAGTCCTCTTCTAGACATTTTTACAAAAAAATTTAGTAAGGCTAATTTGCATTTGCATTGCTCTTATGCACAAAAGACCATGTTGACGGCAAAGTTGTAGGGAGAGGAGCATAGGTAAATAGAAGTCGAGGAGGCCAACAAGCTTAAGGCTCAGCTAGAGGAAGAGTAGAAGTCCAAGGCTAAACGCTCTAAAAAATTAGAGGAAAGGAAGGCTAAGGAAGAGCTTAACCAACGCAATGTTGAGTTGAGCACGTTGATTTCAAGGTTACAGACTAAGCTAGTGATGAAGGCAGCTGAATGTAAATCCACCAAGAACACTTTGCTGGAGTTAGCTAGTCGAAAGGTCAAGTGGGAGCGAAGGATCTAAGAGTTCTAGAGGGAGGGTGAGGAGATGAAGAACATCTTTACCCTAGAGAGTGATAAGGTCCTTAACAAGGCTGCTGAGAAGAAGGCAACGGAGAAGTTCTTCATGACTCTATAGTAGATTGATGAGCGTGAGGATATCACCATCATATGTGGTCGAAATCTTTAGAAAGATGTGCTTAACCATCATCTAGGCTTCGACTTGAGCTTTCTAGACTACCTAAATGGTCTAACGCATTGGAAGTAGAGGGTAGCTTAAGAAAGGGAAAGGGTTGCACTAACAGTTGAAGCTATCTAAGATGTCCCTCCTATGGTTGGGGTCATGCAAGACGTTGCTTCATCTACTTCCACCTTGGTAGCTTAGTAGGAGGTCACCTTTGAAGGTACTTCAGAGAAAGATCAAGGTCAGAGTGATCCTCCTGCTAACTAGAGTGAGCAGACTCTTTCTCCTCCTATGTAGCCTAAGACCAAGCATCTTAGATTAGGCATCTCAGATGGATTAGCCCTTTCGGTAGATCGGTGCATTGGACTTCTCAAATCTACCAAAGTTGGCTGATCCAAAGTGATGAGCTATCGTCTTTTTTCTTATTATACTTGTTTGCTTTCTCTTCCTTTGCTGTTCTTAGTTAGATCTTTGTAAAGAAAGTTTCTATAATGGGCTGGTATGCTAGCCTTCCATTCTTGTAAACATTCGAAGGAATCAAATGAAATTCTAAACTTCCAATTTACGTTTTTCTCTTCTTTTTGTATTTTTGATTTGTTGATGCTCATATAACTAAATGTTATACTTGGTGCTTATGTGTTTGTAATAAGTTGTTTAGTTGGGAAGTTAGTTGCTTCTTTAGGATTGCTTGCTCATCAGAGGCTAAGGCTATCCTATTCTTAAGGAGGAGTTGGGGTTGCTTTCCTTAAGGGACCTTAAGCTATTTATAGCTTAAGTCATGTTGCTTAGGGAAGAGCTGGGATTGCTCTTCATAGAGGACCATTTAGCCATTTGTAGCTTAGGTTGTATTAGGGGCTGAGCTAGTGGTGTGTTAGCAAGTAATGTAGGAGTTCCTCAGTTGTGTAATGATTGTTTCTCCTTGTTGAGGTTACCCAATGGGGGTTAGGTCAGTGGTGTTTCAACTTGCCCATGTAATGGGAGTTCCTTAGTTACATAAGGAGTGTTTCCCTTTGTTGAGGTTACTTGATGGGGGTTTAGTCGGTGGTATTTTAACCTACTTATACCTATTGGTGCGTGTAATTCAAGAGTCCTTATGAGGCCTCATAGGCCTGTTCACCTATTTAGGGCTAAGATGAATTGAGTAAGATAGCAAACAAAACGTACATGGATATTAGTGAATGAAACATTTCATTAATAACTTTGATGAATAGTTACGATGGAATTTACATAGTTTCATTCAAAGTAAAGTTGTAGATTGTTGGCCTTCTAAGTGTACGGGATGAGCTTACCCTCCAACCTCTCTAGTTTATATTCCCCATTTCTTAAATTATCCTTGACTCTTATTAGGTCTTCTAATTGGGGGCTAGCTTTCCTTACCCCACTTGTAAACCGGTAGCCTTGAGCTTCTGGTAGACTAGGTCTCTTACCTTAAACTCCTTGTGTTGGACCTTCTTTTCATAGTATTTAGCTACTGATATTGATAGGCGGCTAATAAGAATCAAGCTATTGGGCCTTCTCGCAGTTGAGCCCGAGGACTAGAGGGACTGGCAAGGTGAATCCTGTTACTTCAATTGACTCCAGCCGAGGCCAAGTTACTTCTTACTTCTAATCAACTATTGATGTTGTGTCGAATGACTGCCCATCTCCCAGAAATTATGTGCCAACTAGAAGAATGCCTTGACAACAACTAATCTATGTGCACCTACTCAATCATGACTGAGCCGACCACTTTGTTAGCATCATTACTACTGATAGGCCAAGAGATCTATCTTGTACTAAACCTCAACCACTCTTATTTGGATGAGTCTACACCTACTCAGCACTTCTATTCGGGCACCCAACCAACTTGTACTATTTTGTCTACATCCTCTAACGGCATCACTAATGCATCGCTGCCATTTGTTTAGGACCACACGTAGAATTTGCTACACCAATCATTGTTTTTCTCATGAATATTCATTTTTACCTTTTGTATACTTTATACATTACTTTTTTAGGACAATACCCTTTTGTCTTTTCCTTTTTAAGCAAGTTGCCTAAATTATCGAGTATAAATACTCCTTGTACAGGTAGCTACAAATAAGTAGATTATCATTAATACATTACATACTTTACTTGCATAAACATTGTCTGTTTGCTCTCATTTCACTCTTATTCTAACCTTTAAGCAAGGTTAGGTAGTGAGTAACCTCACCGGACTAACTCGTGCATTATATCAAGATGTACTGTGAGTCCTCGAAGGTTCCACTGGTGCGTCATATCCTTTGTAGCTGTTTGTGGATTTTGCTTACTTTTTATCTCCATTTCTGTTCTTTCGCTCATTTCCCCATAATCTTTTTTAAGCTTTCGACAAGCTTAGATCCATCCCTGCGATCGGCCTTGTCTGTTCTTGGCTGCGTTCTACATTATCTTGGTATTAAAGCAGAGGTTTCATTTGAATTGTAGTAGTTTGTTCTCGAAGTTCCCTGTTTATATTGTATTTCTGGGCATGTGAAATAGAGCAATTTTCTGTGTTACTTTAGCTGCTGTGTTTGTTGGTTATTAAGCTCTTGATTCAAAGGGAGTATGTTGTGTTGTTTTGTGAGATAGTATTAGCTGTAACACCAAATTGAGGAGTATGGAATTTGCATCTTTTAGAGAAAATGATAGACTCGAGCATTAATGCTGGTGTTAGGGATGATAATAGTGGTGTTGTCCACTATGGTCAACAATCTTAAGGTACTCCTAGAAGCATGGATGAGAGACTCGATGAGATGGCTTGCCTCCTTGTAGATTTAACTCAAGCTATTCATGCATTGGCTTATAGACTTGCTGAAGCCATACGTAACACTCCACAAGCTGCTCGACCTACTAGAGGCTAGAACCCAGCTCGACAAGTTCCAGGTGGAGGAGTAGGTGGACAAGTGAGAAGGAGGATTGACTTTAGAGAACTGGATGAGGAGGATAAAGAAGAGTATGAGGAAGAAGACGAACTCGAGCACCTTGAGCATTCGACCATGTGAAGCTTAAGATTCTAAGCTTCAATGGGTTTGGAAATGTGGATGATTACTTGGATTGGGAAGAGTGAGTTTTCGATTATTACCAATATGATGATTATGACAAAGTGAGAACTACTGCTATTGAGTTCTCTGAATATGCTGTCGTGTAGTGAAAGAATTTCTAAGCCATGAGAAGACGAGAAGGTTATTGAGAGATTAATACTTAGCTTGAGATGAAGAGAATACTCAGAAACTAATATATGTCAGATACTAATCTACAAGACACCTTTACTCAGCTTTAAGAGTTGAGACAAGGAGGCCGAACTATTGATAAGTATGTCCAAGAGTTCTAAATGCTTATGATTTGTTGTGAAGTGGAGGAGCCTTCAGTGTGAATAGTCTCGAGATTCCTTATTGGTTTGAGGATTGATATTTGAGACATTGTGGAACTCCAACAATTTACTACAATGGATGAGGCAATACGAATAGCTCAACGAGTAGAAAGATAAAGAAGGGGTTGAATGCCAACTATTTGACCTATTTAGTCAGGTCGACCAATTTTGGGAAGTTACTAAGGTTAGCCGAGTATCGAGGTGACCAGACGAGTAGATGTCAGGATTGACTAGAAGGGCTAAACAAAAGGTGATGTGCCGACCTAAATGTATAAGAAAGGGTAAGCATTTAAAAAGAAGACGAGTTGGATCAAGTGTTTTAAATGCCAAGGGTTTGGACATATGGCCACCCAATGTCCTAACCGAAGAACCATGGTCATCAAGGGAGACGCCCAGAAGCTTGAAGTAGATAGTACAGATGAGGAACTTGAGGAAGAGGGCATTGTCGAGAAAGACACTTCTTAGGAGAATCAATTGATTGAAGAGGATGTGTCTACTGAGGACTTGGATCAACTGATCCTAGTTGTTTGATGCGCAATGAGTTTGGAACCCTTACATGAGGAAGAGTAGAGGGAGAACTTGTTTTATATTACCTGTAAAGTGAATGACAAGGTATGTGCTCTTATTATGGATAGTGGTAGTTATACTAATGTGGTGTTAGCCAATCTGATTATAAAGTTGAAGCTGTCGACTATTGCACATCTAAAGCTGTATAAGTTGTATTGGCTAAATGAGAAGGGAGCACTATACGTCACTCGATAAGTACTGTTGCCGATCTCAATTGGAAATTACTCCAACAAGATTCCTTATGACGTGCTGCTCATGTGTGTATCACATGTGTTGCTTAGACGACTATGGATTTATGATAGAAGAGTTATCCATGATGGATGTAGGAACACCTATGTGTTTGAGAAGGATTGGAGGAAGATCACGTTGAACCTGATGCCGTTGAGTCAAGTTAACAAACTATAGGTGAAACTTGCTCGAGGATCGAAGAAGGCTTTGATAATGAGTAAAGTTAAGCTTTAAAGGCCATTCAAGCTGACGTGTCAACCTTCATGTTGGTCAGATGACTATTAGAGTTAAGGGAATAGGGTAAACTACCCTTAGAAGTGAGGGCATTGCTGAATGAATATGCTGACTTATTTCCATAATAGTTGTTAGAAGGCTTGTTGCCCTTTAGAGGCATCGAACATTGCATTGACTTGATGCCTGATACTGTATTGTTGAATAAACTAGCTTATCGAATGAATCCCAAACAAGCTGTTGAGCATTAGAGGCAAGTCAATGAACTAATGGAACGTTGGTACGTAAGGGAGAACCTTAGCCTTTGTGCTGTTCGGGTACTCCTAGTGCTAAAAAAGGATGGTTTCTACCAGATGTAGGTTGATAGCTAAGTCGTAAACAAGATCACGATCAAATATAGGTATCTTATCCTTAGGTTAGACAACATGTTAGATGAGTTGAGTGGAGCTAAGATTTTCAACGCGATTGATCTAAAGTTTAGCTACCACCAAATTCATATGAGGCTAGGAGATGAGTAGAAGACTGCATTCAAAACTTGGCATAAACTCTACAAGTGGATGGTGATGCCATTTGGCTTGTCGAATGCCTCGAGCACTTTCAAGCGATTGATGAACCATGTGTGAGAAATTTGATAAGGAAGTATGTTGTAGTGTATTTTGACGACATCTTGGTATATAGTGTCGATATGTCGAGTTACATTGAACATCTCTATATCGTATTAGATATACTTTGAGCCGAGAGGTTATTCAACAATTTGAAGAAATGTTGCTTTTGCCAGGAGGAGGTGATATTCCTAGGCTATGTAGTTGGTGGAGGAGGCTTGCGAGTCGATGAAGTGAAGATTAGAGCAATCTTTGAATGGCCAACTCTAGCTACTTGTCCCGATGTGAGAAGTTTCTATAGATTGGCATCCTTTTACAAAAGGTTTATAAGGAATTTCAGCACCCTAGCCGTACCCCTTATCGAGCTGACGAAGAACACCGACTTCAGATGGAGAGAAAAGGTGGAGAGAAGTTTTGCCAAAGTGAAGGAAAGACTAACTTCCGCACCTGTACTTGCTTTTCCTAACTTCAAGAAAATATGTGAGCTAGAACGTGACGCGTCAGGCATTGGAATAAGTGCTGTCTTAATAGAGGAAGGCCGACCAATTGCTTGCCATAGTGAGAAGCTTAGAAGACCTCAACTGAACTACTCTGTATATGACAAAAAACTCCTAGCACTCATCTGAGCACTCCAAGTATGGTAGCATTATCTATTGCTAAGAGAATTTGTCATTCATACTAACCATGAGTCTCTAAGGTACCTCTGAAGTCAAACTAAGTTGTCAAAGTGGTAGGTAAGATGGTTTGAATTACTTGAAGGATTTAATTTTGTGATAAAATACAAACAAAGTAAGAGTAACGTGGTTATTAATGCTCTTTCTAGAACGCATGTGCTCTTAATCGAACTACAGATCGGATTGTTTGGGTTTGCGAGTATCAAGGAGTAGTATTCTGAGGATCCACACTTTGGACCTATACTAACACGTTGTGCCAATGGAAGGACAGTGGATAAGTATCATATGGAGGATGGATACTTATTCTCAGGAGGGAAGCTATACATACTAACATGTTCACTGATAGAGGTACTTATCGAGGAAGCCTACAATGGAGGACTGTCCAGACATTTTAGAGTAAGAAGAACATACGAGTTGCTGAGTGGACGATTCTTTTAGCTAAGAATGTGATGAGATGTGTATCGAGTTGTTGAAGGTTGTGCCATGTGTAAGAGGGCCAAGTGCCGAGCCATGTAAGGGAAAGCAATGTCTTTGCCTATCCTGATGAGACCACAGACTAAATTGAGTATGGACTTTGTCCTTGCATTACCAAGAACAGCTCGAGGCAAAGATTCCGTAATGGTCATCTTAGATAGATTTAGTAAGATAGTACACTTTGTGCCCTGCTCTAAGACTAATGATACTTTGGCTATTACTTCTCTTTTCTTGTAGGAGATTGGTTGGCTATACGATGTACTGAGAAGTGTAGTATCAAATAGAGACCTGAAGTTCTTGAGCCATTTTTAGAGAACCCTATAGTGATAGAAGGGGACTAAACTACAATTTAGCACTTCCTGTCACACCCAAATGGATGGCTAAACAGAGATAGTCAATCGTACTTTGGGATCACTACTTCGAGCTATAGTAGGTAAGAACTTGGTTGATTGGGATGTTTGTTTACCTGTGGTCAAATTCGCTTACAACCACACAGTGTATGATACCACCAAGCAGAACCCCTTCAAAGTTGTCTATGGTTTTAATCCTGAGTTGCCCTTCCATCATACCCCTGTACTTATATTCGAGCAAGAAGACCATGATGGGGGCGCCTGAGCATAGTCCCTACAGCAAATTTATGACAAAGTTACTTAGCAGATCAACCAAGCTGCCCGAAGAATGTAAGAGAAGGCTAAGGGTAGGATGACGAAAGAGTTTTAGCTTAGAGACTTGGTATGGCTATACCTGAGCAAGGAGAGGTTTTCAAGCAAGAGGAGGAATAAGCTGTTTACATAGGCTGAAGGATCCTTTAGAATCCTTTAGAAGATCAACGATAATGCCTATATATTAGAGTTGCCCAAAGATTATGTGGTTTTAGACACTTTAACATTGTCAACCTCAGTTCGTATCATCCTGACGGAGAACTAAACGAAAACTAGTTGGATTCGATCCCAAATCCAAATAAACTCGGGGGGAATGATAGGAATTAGGCTACTCGGCCTTTAACCCACAACCAAGCCCTAGGACTAAAGGGACTATCGAGGTAAATCCTCTTACTCCAATTGACTCCTGTCGAGGCCAAGTTACTTCTTACAGTTGATCGACTACTGATGCCGTATTGAATGACTGCCTATCTCTTAAAAATTGTGTGTTGATTAGAAGAATGGCCTGGCAATAGCCAATCCACGCACACTTGCTCGATCATGATTGAGTAGACCACTTTCTCGGCATCATTACTGCTGAGAGGTCGAGAGAGCTATCTTACACTAAACTTCAGCTACTCCTATTCAGATAAGTCCATACCTACTCAGCACTCCTACTTAGCTACCCAACTAGATTGTACTATTTTGTCTATATCCTCCAACGGCATCACCAATGCATCATTGCCATGTATCTAGGACCACATGTAGAATTTGCTGCACCAATAATTACTTTTCCCATGAAAATTCATTTTTACCCTTTGTATACTTTATATGTTACTTCTTTAAGACAATACCCTTTTTGTCTTTTCTTTTTTAGGCATATTGCCCTAAATTCTTAAGTATAAATACCTCTTATACATGTAGTTGCAAATAAGCAGATTATCATTAATACACTAGATATTTTCCTTGCGTAAACATTGTTTGTTTACTCTAATCTCACTCTTATCCTAATCCTTAAGCAAGGTTAGATGGCGAGTAACCTCATTGGACTAACTCGTATGTCATATCAAGTTGTGCCGGAGTCATTGGAAGTTCTGTTGGTGCATCATATCCCTTGGAGTATTTTGTAGATTTTGCTTACTTTTCATCTCTATTTCCATTCTTTCATATGTTTCTCGATCATTCTTTTCAAGCTTTCGGTAAGCTTGGACCCACCACTACGATTGGCTTTGTTTGTTCTTGGCTGTAGTTTGCATTAATAGCCATTCGAGTTGCTTGAGGTCTCTGATCTCTTTAATTGTATCCATGTTGGCTTGTGATCTCGATGGGGAGGATTGCTTCCGAGTCGAAGGCTAGGTAAAATGGGGTTTCACTTGTGGAAGTGTAGTGGCTAATCTTATATCCCTACAAAATGTTGGGTAACTTGTTGGCCTATTTGCCCTGAGCTCGGTCCAACTTCTTCTTGATGCTTTTGAGGATGAGCTGGTTGATGGCCTTGACCTAGTCGTTGGACTATGGGTGTGGGACCAAGGTGAAATGGGGTATGATGTGATGCTTAGCACAAACCTCCCTAAACTTAGGCTTATCAAACTGCTATTTGTGATCCATGATGAGGGCATAGAGAACCTTCCTAGAGAGGATGCTGTTGTGCATGAAAGACTCCATTCTCCTCTTTGTTATTTTGGTGACGACTTCAGTTTTAACCCACTTGTTGAAGTAGTCAACTTCCATGATGATGAATTGCTGCCCACTCGAGGCCTTTTGGAATGAGCTAAGGATCTTAATACCTCATTGAGTGAAGGGTAGGGGCTTGTTAGGGGCTATAGGTTAGAGCTAGGGGCATGAGAAACTAGGGTATGCTTCTAGCACTAAGGCTACATTTGGGCTAACGCCTTTGCGTCCTATCTTATGGTAGGCTAATAATATCCAAGCCAAAGAGCTCAGATGTAAAAAGCTTGTGACTAGATTTGGTTGCTACACACTCTAGTGTGTAGTTCTTTTATGACATGTAGCCCCTTGTTGGCTTAAAGTCAGAGTGTAGTTGATGGTATGGTACCTTATCATTTGGCAAGGTGCCTTACTCTAAAGAACTTAGATGGGATCCATTTAGCTTGGCTCTGTTGGTGTTGCTCTAAGTTCGAAGACCTCAGCTCTACCTAAAGTGATGCTATTCTTAGGTAGGTATTTAATGAATATCTTCTTGCCCTTCACCATAGGCCTTCATATTCCCATGGAGGCAAGTTTCATAACCCTTAGGGAGGCTTGGTAGGATTATCTTAAAATCATCATATCATGTGTACACCCGTAATATGAAGATTGTCTTGCAAGTCAGAGATTGTAAGAATCTAATTAAATATTCACCTATTATAATACGGATAGTTTCATTTATGCGGAAATTACTATGGAGACCAACGTTTCGTAGTTTACTAGAACCTTAGAGAATTGGAATCCCTTACCCAATAATAAGATTAGGTAGTCAAATTTTGTTGAAATTCATAAGATTAAAACTAAGTTTAATGAAGATAAGAACTTTGATTTAAGAGAGTATACAAGTGTTAAAAATTTCATCTTATAATCAAATGTAAGCTTTAGAAATACTATGCCTAATTCTATCCTTTAGGGTTTTATTGGAGAAATGCTCTTCACTTTGATCTTAATCTATTGCTTGCTTTCAATTGACCTGCAAATAAGAATGTTGGGGTGTAAACTACATTTAGCTTAGTGAGATATCCACTCATATCACCTTTCAAGCAAATTAAGCAACTTTTCAAACATATGCAATGTAATTAATCAATCAAACATATGCAATAATACATGCGACTAATCGATATACAGCTTGTAGTTTAGGGTATATTTCGATATGCGCCTGAGCACAGTCCCTACAGCAAATTTATGACAAAGTTACTTAGTAGATCAACCAAGCTGCCTGAAGAATGCAAGAGAAGGCTAAGGGTAGGATGACAAAAGAGTTTTAGCTTAGAGACTTGGTATGGCTATACCTGAGCAAGGAGAGGTTTTCAAGCAAGAGGAGGAATAAGCTGTTTGCATCGGCTGAAGGATCCTTTAGAATCCTCTAGAAGATCAACGATAATGCCTATAGATTAGAGTTGCCCAAAGATTATGTGGTTTTAGACATTTCAACATTGTCAACCTTAGTTCATATCATCCTGACGAAGAACTAAACGGAAACTAGTTGGATTTGATCCTAAATCCAAATAAACCCGGGGGGAATGATAGGAATTAGGTTACTGGGCCTTTAACCCACAACCAAGCCCTAGGCTTAGAGGGACTATCGAGGTAAATCCTCTTACTCCAATTGACTCCTGTCGAGGCCAAGTTACTTCTTACAGTTGATCGACTACTGATGCCGTATTGAATGACTGCCTATCTCTTAGAAATTGTGTGTTGATTAGAAGAATGGCCTGGCAATAGCCAATCCACGCACACTTGCTCGATCATGATTGAGTAGACCACTTTCTCGGCATCATTACTGCTGAGAGGTCGAGAGAGCTATCTTGCACTAAACTTCAGCTACTCCTATTCAGATAAGTCCATACCTACTCAGCACTCCTACTTAGCTACCCAACCAGATTGTACTGTTTTGTCTATATCCTCCAACGGCATCACCAATGCATCATTGCCATGTATCTAGGACCACATGTAGAATTTGCTGCACCAATAATTACTTTTCCCATGAAAATTCATTTTTACCCTTTGTATACTTTATATGTTACTTCTTTAAGACAATACCCTTTTTGTCTTTTCTTTTTTAGGCATATTACCCTAAATTCTTAAGTATAAATACCTGTTATACATGTAGTTGCAAATAAGCAGATTATCATTAATACACTAGATATTTTCCTTGCGTAAACATTGTTTGTTTACTCTAATCTCACTCTTATCCTAATCCTTAAGTAAGGCTAGATGGCGAGTAACCTCATTGGACTAACTCGTATGTCATATCAAGTTGTGCCGGAGTCATTGGAATTTCTGTTGGTGTATCATATCCCTTGGAGTATTTTGTAGATTTTGCTTACTTTTCATCTCTATTTCCATTCTTTCATACGTTTCCCGATCATTCTTTTCAAGCTTTCGGTAAGCTTGGACCCACCACTACGATTGGCTTTGTTTGTTCTTGGCTGTAGTTTGCATTAATAGCCATTCGAGTTGCTCGAGGTCTCTGATCTCTTTAATTGTATCCATGTTGGCTTGCGATCTCGATGGGGAGGATTGCTTCCGAGTCGAAGGCTAGGTAAAATGGGGTTTCACTTGTGGAAGTGTAGTGGCTAATCTTATATCCCTACAAAATGTTGGGTAACTTGTTGGCCTATTTGCCCTGAGCTCGGTCCAACTTCTTCTTGATGCTTTTAAGGATGAGCTGGTTGATGGCCTTGACCTAGTCGTTGGACTATGGGTGTGGGACCAAGGTGAAATGGGGTATGATGTGATGCTTAGCATAAACCTCCCTAAACTTAGGCTTATCAAACTGCTATTTGTGATCCATAATGAGGGCATAGAGAACCTTCCTGGAGAGGATGCTGTTGCGCATGAAAGACTCCATTCTCCTCTTTATTATTTTTGTGACGACTTCAGTTTTAACCCACTTGTTGAAGTAGTCAACTTCCATGATGATGAATTGCTACCCACTTGAGGCCTTTTGGAATGAGCTAAGGATCTTAATACCTCATTGAGTGAAGGGTAGGGGCTTGTTAAGGGCTATAGGTTAGAGCTAGGGGCATGAGACCAACGTTTTGTAGTTTACCTGAACCTTAGAGAATTGGAATCCCTTACCCAATAATAAGATTAGGTAGTCAAATTTTGTTGAAATTCATAAGATTAAAACTAAGTTTAATGAAGATAAGAACTTTGATTTAAGAGAGTATACAAGTGTTAAAAATTTCATCTTACAATCAAAAGTAAGCTCTACAAATACTATGCCTAATTCTATCCTTTAGGGTTTTATTGGAGAAATGCTCTTCACTTTGATCTTAATCTATTACTTGCTTTCAATTGACCTGCAAATAAGAATGTTGGGGTGTAAACTACATTCATCTTAGTGAGATATCCACTCATATCACCTTTCAAGCAAATTAAGCAACTTTTGAAACATATGCAATAATACATGCGACTAATCGATATCCAGCTTATAGTTTAGGGTATATTTCCCCCCCCACCCTTAACGTTAGGTTAAGGATTCATAGGTCCATCAGTGCCTAAGTATCTAAAGATAGCATATGAAATCTCTTAGCATAACATCCTTGGCCACTATAACAAAATAGTTGTAGAATCGCAATTCTTGACTAAACACTTATGATGTAGGCAAGTGCACCTATCAATTTATAATATAGCAGATTAAGTCTAAGTGTCGATTCCTCAAGGACTTAGACTATTAGTACTTAGTATATCAAGGTATAACGTTGAATCTTGAATTAATTGAACTGCTTCCTTGTTAAAGATTAACTAAGATGTAATTCAAGAATCAACAAGAAAGCAATTCAATTAATTTAAGATTCAACGTTGTACCTAGATCTATAACTTTCTCAAGCCAATTAACCTTAACCTTAACCTTAACCCTAACCCTAGAATCACTTATTGGAATCTCTTCTCAATAGCATGATCTAAGATTGCATTATTGAACAATGAATTCTCTACGCTTTAATTTGAAATCTGGAAGAATCTTGCAAATTATTTCTAATCTTCCAATATTTCTCATCAACTATGCTTAAATCTAATCTTATAAGAAATCTCTTGATTCTCTTATAAGATATTAAACTCTAGATTATTATCCATGGAAATAATAACCTGAATCATGAAGCAAACATAGTCACATGAATAAATCTAGGTTTCACCAAACCTAGATACCAAGATTCTACTCACTATACATCCTAAAATAATAATCTAAAATCAAAGTATAGAAAATAATAGAAAGAATTATCATGAAATCCAAACAAAATTGAATCGTGAAATCTTTGCTTCTCCTTACTTTCTTGGTTGTTCTTAGCTTAAAAAACTTCCTTAAAGTCATGCCAAAAAGTTCTCTTAAATAAACTCTAACAAGACTTCATATATAAAGAATTAAAAAAAATATGTCAGTTGGAAAAGACTGGACTGAGGACACAACCGTGTCTTTTGGTCGTGTAACAATATGTGCTTCACAGTTGTCTTCTTCTTCTTCTTCTTCTTTTTTTTTTGAAACCTAGAAAAACATGACTGATAACATGATTGTGTCTTTTGGTTGTGTCTTAGGTTGTAATAGTAGAAAAATAGCTCCAATTTTGCCGAGAAACAACAAAGCTTGTGTCGTTTGATTGTATCGATCTTTAAACCTTCATAACTTGCTCATTTTAGCTTCGATTTAAGTGAAATTTATTTCTATTTTCTCGTTTTCTTGCATAGATCATTTCAAAATCTAGAATACAAAATTTTACTCAATTATGTATTATTATCTAAAAATAAACTCAAATATAAAGGAAAATCATAAAAAATCACCAAATAAAATATGTAAAATTTCGAACACATCAAACTTCCTTATACTTAAGAATTTGCTTATCCTCAAATAAATAAATCAAAGTAAAATAAGGACAAGAATTCTTAGGTTAAAAACCATCACTACTTAAGAAACCGGTCAAAAATTACACTTAACCCGAAAAGATTCAACGTGCAAATCCAATCAATTTTGTTTAAATAACTTCCTTAACTCTTATAATTAATCTTTTTTTCCTAATCTCTAAAGGACGCAAAGTACTAGAGTTTACAAGCTAATCTATGTAAATTAAAGTTTAAGTGAGTCATTTAATCAAGGATTTCGTACTTAAGATTAGATTTAAGATCTCACCAATTTAGAAAGAGTTATACCTACTTAGCTAAAATGTATACAACCCTCTCTTTGTTCATGTTAAGCGCTATAATTCAGAGTAAATGCATATTACATTCACTCATACTGTAATCTTCCCCTTAGTTCATGCTTTAGCTAGAAAGCTTCAAATTTACTGAATTTATGTTATTAACTAAGCACATTATTCAAGGAGAATTGTATTGGCAGCGGGAAAGGATCTCGCTCTTCTGACTGACCAAGTCTAATCTATACCAACTTAGCCCTCATATTGGCAGTGGGAAAGAAACTTGCTCTTCTAAGAGACCAAGGTTGATCCATACCAACTTATTCTTTCAGTTTATTTTGGCATTGGTAGTAGAATTTAACCTCGCTCTTTTGAGAGACTAAGGAGAATTCTTACCAATTTTGCCTTTTTTTTCTTCATTTTTATCACTTTTATTACTTTCTACCTCCAACTATTTCATTTCAAGGGTTTCTCAAAAGACAAATTTCATTTATTTGGTTACTAAGGATTATAAGGCTCTAAAGTTATTTAAGAGGAAAGTATACATTAAAGTAAGCTTTAAAAAGTAGTCATGACCAACTCCTAACCAGTGATGTTGCTTTAATCCTTAGTCTTAAAATCTTAGGTGATAACTCTGATTTTAAACATATTTCATATGGTGATTTTATAGCATTTCCCTCACATTTTTGGTTTTCTTTAAAGAAATTAATACTTAATTGAGTAAAATGTTGATTTCAGGGTTTAAACGCATTTTAGGCTCGAAAACGAAGAAAAGGAATCAAGTTTCACTCAATTCCGAGTTCAAACGAAGAAGTTATGAAATTTTGAAGTTGTGCAGAAATTTTGCCTTTGTGCAAAAAGTTACGCGACCTGGGGACACGGCCATGTCCCAATCCGTGTAATACACATATAAAAGGATATCTTAGGGTTTAAGAGAGAGAGAGACATTACAGAAACAGAGAGACACAAGAAACGAGAGGAGACTTGAGAACAACATCAATCAAGAAGCAAGAACAACATCGATTTCAAGATTAGAGAGATTGTTCATCAAATCAAGAGGGGTTTTCATGCTTTATTTTATATTTTTGAAGAAACTCGTTGTTAGATTCGTTACGATAGCTTAAAATTCAAGTATTTGGGATTATGGAACCTAGGGTTTCATGTAACCCTTGGATTGAATTATAATTTCAAGAAAGTTTCTATCTGTTCTTGATTCAATTATGTCGTTTAGTTATGGATTGATAATTCTAGAGTATCAATATATGATATTATGCATGTTGATTGAGAAATTGCATGTGTAATTAGATCTTAGCATAATTGAAGAGAATTACATGTATACTTAGAGATAAGATACATGTTTCTTTTGGAAAGTTAATTGTTTGTATGGGAATTCATTATACATTAATGCAATTCTAAGTTATATTACTAAGTGAAGAGATTCCGGTAAATAATTTAGAATTAGGGTTAATATGCTTGAGAAAGATATTAGCTTTAATTGTGAATCCCTCCGGTCAAGAATTATAGAAACTAAATTGAATATATTTTAAAAAGGTTACATGTTAAACACTAGGGGAAATAATTCCTAAATACATTATTGCATACTTGAAGTCGTTCGTAGTTTATTGCTTTCTAATTTGTTTAACCAAGTTTCATAATTAGTTTAGTTGGTTAATTTCAATATTTTTAATTCATTCAACTCATCATAATTTTCCGGTTAGATAATAAAGCTAAAGTTAATATTAGTACTCAAAATCTCTGAAGGATCGACTCGGACTCATATCCGCTATATTAAAATTGATAAGTGGCATGATAAGGAGAGAAACTATGGAAGTTCTGCACCAATGAAATGGAATTGGCAAGGTCGATGGCCTAAGGGCAAATTTACACTCGTATGGAGAGTTCGAAAGCGAGATACAGGAAGAGTCCTATCTCCACTTGGATGAAGAATCATGAATGAGAAGACGTATCCCGTCGAGCTATCGACGTTAACTAAAGCGCTTCTTGGGAGGCAACCCATGTCTAACTTTATTTATGCTTTAGTTCTTTAAGTTTTCTTCATTTTATTTTCCGTTCAATCTAACTTTGCTTTGCTTCTTTTCTTTTTATTTCAATTTATCGTCATAGTCTTTTCCCTTTTAGTTTTATTTTTGCTTTTTCTCTTTAGTTTTATTATTTCTAAGTTTCCTTTATCTTTAAATTTAAAAAAAAAAAAGTTACACGGGCAAGGGATACGGTCGTGTCCCAACCCGTGTCCATCCAGACGTTCAAAACTGTCCACTTACAGAAAGTTACATGGGCGTAGGACACGGTTGTGTCCCAGCCCGTGTCCGACCAGTTTTAACACTACCAACACAGGAAGTTACACAGGCGTGGGACATGGTCGTGTCCCAGCCCGTGTCTGCCTAGAACCCATACGATTCAGCACACGCCTTATTTATTTCAACACACATACTCTCTCCCACACTTCCACACATCAACACATATTTCTTTTCTCTTCTCTTCTTCTTTTCCTTACGATTTACTTTTCATCAATACATTTCTTCATCAAATCCAACCCGATTCAATGTTTCTTCTCAGGTTGTCAATGGAAAATCGTGAAAAGTAGATTGTTTGAAGGAGGTCCACCTCTGTTACATCATGTTCTAATCATGAGGGCACTATTGTTGAGCTACTAGCTACTCTTTCTCCACTAGAGTATCTTGTGCTTCAAGGCAGGGAAGTATTGGTTTCTTTTTCAATACATGATTTCCTTTTTCCCTACGATGCTTTTTCTTGTTTGATATCTTGCTATTGTGCTTTCTTAGTGGTACATTGGGGACAATGTACATTTTTAAGTGTGGGGGAAAGGATATATATGAATTTGTTACTATTTAGGATACCAATTATTCACATTTGACCCAATTAATTTTTAAGTTAACTTGCAATAGGTGATTAACTGGTATTGAGCCAAATCAACTATGTCATGTTGATCATTATTGACCTTATGATACTTTACTAGAATTGATTAGTCAAATTTTTGGAAGGCAATGTTACGAGTTATTTAGCTTCGGATTTTAAAACTTGAGATTGGAGCAACATCACTAGTTGAGAGTTAGTCATAGTTATTTTTAAATTTACTTTTGTGTATACCTTTTTCTTAGAAATTTTTAAGAGTCTTATAATTTTTAGTAAACAAACAAATGAAATTCTTCTTTTGAGAAACCCCTGAAATATCATAATGATTGGAGGTCAAAAGTAATAATAAGTGTATGAATAGAAAAAAAAATTGGTAAGGATTCATCTTGGTCCATCAGAAGAGTGAGATTGAGTCCCAATGCCAATTTTAATGAAAAATTGATATGGATCGGCCTTGGTCCGTCAGAAGAGCAAGGTTCTTTCCCGCTATCAATATAAGGAATAAATTGGTATGGATCGGTCTTGGTTCGTCAGAAAATCGAGATTCTTTCCCGCTACCAACATAATTGTGCATTAAATAAAGTATATTCAAAAGACCTCTCAACAAAAGTATGAACTAAGAGGATGATCAGAGGAAGAGTGGATGTAAAATGTGTTTTTTTTTGGATTATGGTGCTTGGTGAGATGGAAGAGAGAATTGTATACATTTTAGTCAAATGGATAAAATTTTTATGACTCTTTCTCAGTTGGCCAGATATTAAATCTAATTTTTAGTTTAAGAATCCTTGGTTAAATGGCTCGGTTAAACTTTGATTTTCATAAATTAACTAGTGAATTCTAGCATTAAGTATTGTTGGAGCATTCGAATATGGTCAGATGAAATTGGTTGACTTTATTATTGCAAGTTAATTGAGAATGATTTTCTTACCTTTAAGTGTATTCGTTCACAGGTTTCCTAAACAGTAATAAATTTTGTTTAGTGTTTCTTGTCCCGAAAGTTTTGTTTTGATTTATTTGCTTGAGGATAAGCAAATGCTCAAGTGTGGGGAAATTTGATAACTCTAATTTTAAACATATTTCATATGGTGATTTTATAGCATTTCCCTCACATTTTTGGTTTTCTTTAAAGAAATTAATACTTAATTGAGTAAAATGTTGATTTCAGGGTTTAAACGCGTTCTAGGCTCGAAAACAAAGAAAAGGAATCAAGTTTCACTCAATTTCGAGTTCAAACGAAGAAGTTATGAAATTTTGAAGTTGTGCAGAAATTTTGCCTTTGTGTAGAAAGTTACACGACTTGGGGACACGGCCATGTCCTAAGCCGTGTCTGGTGACGAAAATAAAATCCGTGTAATACACATATAAAAGGATATCTTAGGGTTTAAAAGAGAGAGAGACATTACAGAAACGGAGAGACACAAGAGACGAGAGGAGACTTGAGAACAACATCAATAAAGAAGCAAGAACAACATCAATCAAGAAGCAAGAACAACATCGATTTCAAGATTAGAGAGATTGTTCATCAAATCAAGAGGGGTTTTCATGCTTTATTTTATATTTTTGATAAAACTCGTTGTTAGATTTGTTATGATAGCTTAAAATTCAAGTATTTCAATCAAGAAGCAAGAACAACATCGATTTCAAGATTAGAGAGATTGTTCATCAAATCAAGAGGGGTTTTCATGCTTTATTTTATATTTTTGATAAAACTCGTTGTTAGATTTGTTATGATAGCTTAAAATTCAAGTATTTGGGATTATGGAACCTAGGGTTTCATGTAACCCTTGGATTGAATTATAATTTCAAGAAAGTTTCTATCTTTTCTTGATTCAATTACGTCGTTTAGTTATGGATTGATAATTCTAGAGTATCAATATATGATATTATGCATGTTGATTGTGAAATTGCATGTGTAATTAGATCTTAGCATAATTGAAGAGAATTACATGTATACTTAGAGATAAGATACATGTATACTTAGAGATAAGATACATGTTTCTTTTGGAAAGTTAATTGTTTGTATGGGAATTCATTATACATTAATGCAATTCTAAGTTATATTACTAAGTGAAGAGATTCCGGTAAATAATTTAGAATTAGGGTTAATATGCTTGAGAAAGATATTAGCTTTAATTGTGAATCCCTCCGGTCAAGAATTATAGAAACTAAATTAAATATATTTTAAAAAGGTTACATGTTAAAAACTAAGGGAAATAATTCCTAAATACATTATTGCATACTTGAAGTCGTTCGTAGTTTATTGCTTTCTAATTTGTTTAACCAAGTTTCATAATTAGTTTAGTTGGTTAATTTCAGTATTTTTAATTCATTCAACTCATCATAATTTTCCGGTTAGATAATAAAGCTAAAATTAATATTAGTACTCAAAATCTCTAAGGGATTGACTCGAACTTATATCTGCTATATTAAAATTGATAGGTGCGCTTGCCTCATATCATTAGGCTAAATAATCCTTAACTTTATTCTATAAAGATTTTACCTATCAACTCTGGCATCGTGTAAATTAAACATCAAAGATCAAGTATTCATTCATATTCAATTCAACTTACTGGAAGTTATCAATTTCCAATTAATGCAAGTCAATAAAACAATAAAATTGGGTTAAATGCAAAAAAATTGGTCTCTTAAGTAGCAAAACTTTCTATAAATTTCTATATCCCCTTCCCCACACTTAAAACCGTACATTGTCTCCAATGTATGAATTCCATCACATAATGGGAAATATAACAATCAAAATAGTTATGGGTAAGACAACGGAAAAGTGGGAAAGAAAAACTGATATTCCCTTGAAAATTTGAGTAACATGATTCATCAATGTAAGAAGTTAGAAGTTTGTAGTAGTCTAAATCAAACACAATCTCTAACATGATTCCAAGGCCTTGACCTCATAATCCTCTTGATCGAAAGCATCGTCCATGGAATTATCTACATCCTCTTCATATTCTTCGTCCTCCTCCTCCTCATCATTGACATCTTGAGCCAAACTCTCCTACTAAACTCTTTCCTCTTGACTTGTAATTTAGCTCTTGGTACCATGTTTCTCTACAAAAGGAAACAAGATTTGAGTCAAATTTTCAATACACCAAAGTTTCCTTACACTTAGAATAAAGAAATAAACCAAAAATCATAACTAAGTGTGAAAAATAAACACTATAACTTGTTGAGGAATTTTGTCAAACACTTGGTATGCATGCAAAATGTAGTTGTTTTCTTGAGAAATCCTTCATGCAATCCTCACAACTATTGTTACACAATAGATTCCAAGCATGCTTAAACTCCTAATTCCTCAATAACATGAATCAATAGCACTTGTATGTTGATTAAACACTAAAGCCCTAAGTGTTAAAATGAAGAACAAAGCATATAAAGAAATGAAGTTCATCACTACAACTCAAATATTCAAGAATCGTACACCTATAGGAATGTGTTATAAGTGATATAATTGTTTCACAACCCGTGTCTTTCAAACCCAAAGATTAGCGCCAATTTAAAAATACGGTTGTGTTCATCATGCACATCATTACTGAAATACTAAAACAAACAACATTCATCATAACCTACACTTACTAAACAGAATCATGCAAAAGCCTCAAGAAAAAGTGAAATCCAAATGAGTTCTTTTATGAAAAATTCAAGAAAAAGCAAAGATATCAAGAACTTACCGGAGTAGTTGAAGTGAAGTGCACTTGGAAAAAACGTGAATTGGTACAAGTGATGGGTTGTGAATCAAAGATGAAAAGTGCAGATGTGTTTATTATTGTGTTTGGTGTAAGTGAGAGAGTAGAGAGAAAGAGAGGATTGTGTGTGTGTTTGTATGATGACAAGTGAGAGAAAACTAAAGGGGACAGACACATTTATATTGTGGATGACACGATCCAAGAAATGATCTTATCTCGTGGTTATGTGTCTTTCTGTAGCACGACTAAAATTTGGCCTGGTACTGACATGGTTCGAGACACAACCATGTCTTTAGACCATGTAACCTACTGTAGTGTGGTCATGAAGCATGCTTGCAATTGATACGGTCTAAGACACAATCGTGTCTTTGGACAATGTAGTATATTGTTTTGTGTTTTGTTTTCTTTTAAATTTTATTATTTTTATTTTAATTTATTTATGCCTAGCTTGAATGCATGAATTCAAAAACAAAATAAACTTAAAGAAATAAAATTACTATACTAAAAAATGAACCAAAGAAATCTAATGTAAAAGATTAAACTAAAAGGAAAACTTATTACGTTGCACTTATCAATTTTCAAATTTTGTTTGGCTTCCAAGGTGTTGCGCTAAAAACCCTACAGGGGATGCTATCCCCTTATCCCCTACCCGTTAACTGGCTAGCTAGACCATTGTATGCGTAGCACAACATAAAAGCGAACTTAACCTTAAAATAAAGAATAAAAGTGTTAAAGTACTAAGATAAACAATAAAAAATACTAAAATAACCTATAAGCGAGAAAATAGTGAACATAAATAAATAAATAACTTGGGTTGCCTGTCAAGAGCGCTATGTTTAGCGTTGACAGCTTGACAGAATGCATGGTTTACTTACCTTCATCTGAATGGAGATGGATCTCCATCCTTACATTGCTTCTAAACTCTCCAAACAAGATTAGACTTACTCTTTTATCCATTGGTATAGCAAATTCTCTTGTCTAGTTGCATAACTTCTGTAGAGTTTCTTCTTATCATGCTACTCATCAAACTTGAGTTGCTTGAGCCCTTTCTTTTTATCTACTTTTCTCTTAAATGGAGTGGTTGTCAGTAGCTTTGAGCTCTTTACTATAACGGCATGTTCCAAAAGATCTTCTAAGTGTTTTTGCTCTGAGACTGGTGGTTTAACTCTAGGAGGCTCTAAATTTCCTTCGTTTGGTCTACAAAATGGTTTAATCCCTATCTTCACTACATTGGGTTTATTAACTCCCAACTGAGGTATAACTTTTGATTGATTGAAGGTTTTCAACATTTCTCCATCTCCTGTTTCTAAGCAATTGTTCATAGGTTCTTTGACAAGTGTTTCCTATAAGCATTCAATAGCAACAACATTAGAAGTATCACCAACATAGATTGTACCCTTTGAGTCTAGAGATTTATGCATTGAATCTAGATTTTGGAAAACAATTTCCTTATCCTCAACCTTTAAGATGAGCTTATGCTCACTAATATCAAACATGGCCTTAGTAGTAGCTAGGAAGTGATATAGATTTGCAGATGAACATACGAATATTATGCGTAACCAAATGGGTGGGTTTGAGTTGCAAGATGACTCAAATAGTAAATGATAGTTGAGGGTGAGTAGGGGTTCCCATATACTGGTGATGGATATGATGCACCAATACCTCAATGAGCTCGAGTCATTCTTGATATGATGCACAAGTATGGTCGGAGGTCACTTGCCACTAATCCATGCTTAATGGGCTAGATAAGAGTAGCTCAAGAGTAAGAAAAAAAGACACTTAGGTCAAGAGGGAATAAAAGTTTAGTGTATCTTCTGTATAATGTTGTGGCTGTTACATTGTGCAAGTATTTATAGTACCCCGTTAAGATAAGTTCTAAATTATAGAAAATTACAAAAAATAGATCCTTATTTGCTAAACAAAAGGGAGAATAATTTATAGGGAAAGTAGGTATTTGTGCAAAAGAATATCCTCTATCAGAGAGGACAGTACAGATGTTAGAAAGGATAACGTATGAGCGTTTTGCTCAGTCTGTGGTCCCCGTAACATTGCATGCAAAGTAAGGGTGGGCCTTGATCAGGTTTGGTAGGCATCGGTAGTTAGGCGGCTTTGATTACTGGGGCTAAACAAGGGTTAGCTTAGGGACGGCTCACATTCGGTTCAGCCTCGGGAGGTCGGTTCTTAACAATCGTTGGCTCAACCTTAGCATTGTGGAAATAGCTATTTCCTGATTTGGTGCTCGGATTGGGGTATTGTGGAGGGGTTGATTCCTCTTATCGGTCAATCACTTTGACAGCTTCTTAGATGGTATAGAGAGCGAAGTAGCTTGGCAGATTAGATTAGAGTAAACATTGCTCCTCGATGCTTAACTCACCTCAGACAGCTCAGCAAATCATCTAAGGAAGCTTTCAAGTTTGGGAGAGCATGATTGGTCCTTGATCCCTATTAGGAAGGGTCTACCTAGAATCAATGGTACCTCGAGATCCTCATCTATATTGAGGATAACAAAATCTACAGGGAAAATGAATTTACTAACTCGTACTAGAGCATCCTATATGATGCCTTTAGGGTATGTGGTGGACCTAATAGCTAATTGAATGCATATGCGTGTTGGTTTAGGTTCTCATAACCTTAGCTTCTTAAACAACTTAAATGGCATCAAGTTTATATTGGCTCCTAGATCTACCAAAGCATTATTTATTGATAACTTTCCAAGAACACAAGGTAGAGTAAAACTCTTTAGATCTTGTAATTTCTTTGGTAACTTTTTCTGAAGTAGCATCGAGCATTCTTCGTTCATTGTGACAGTTGAAAGATCCTTTAGCTTCCTCTTGTTTGACAACACGTCTTTCAGGAACTTTGTGTATTTTGACATTTGCAAAAAAACATCAATAAGAGGTAAATTCACTTATAGTTGTTTAAAAAGATTAAGGAATTTATCAAATTACTTGGTTGGATCAAGGTAGTTTTGCTTAAGTCACTATGGATATGGGATGGGTGGCTTATTCTCATTCACTTTTCGTGGCTCTATACTTTCTTTTGATTTCAGTAGCTTTGAACTCTCTTAACCCTTGACCTCAACTTTTTTCTCAACTGCTTCCTTATCCTCCTTCTTCTTAACTTACAACTCTCTACCACCTCTTAGGGTCACTGCATTAACATGTTCCTTAGGGTTCGTTTTAGTGTTCCTAAGCAGTGATCCTTGTTGTCGTTCATTTAGCATCCTTGCATGTTGTCCGATTTGATTTTCCAAGTTATGGATGGAAGCCTCTTGGTTCCTCAAAGAGGCTTCTATCTATTGCATACGTACCTCATTAGATTGAATGTTTTTTTTTAAGAGACTCTCTAACTTATTCTTTGGAGTAGGTAGGGGTGATGCCAGTTGTTGAAACCCTAGGGGAGGCAAATTTGGTGTTTGCTGTAGTTGATTCCTTGCTTACTACTGTTGGCCTTGACCTTGATTTTGACTTTCCCATGACAAGTTTGGGTGGTCTCTCCACCCCGGATTGTAGGTGTTTCTATAAGGATTATACTGGGGTCTTGTAGGTTTCTCCAAAAAATGAACCTGTTCTATCTACTCATAACTTACAATCCCCTATTAGATGAAGTTGTTAGAGTTACATTGTGGTTGTTGTGAACCAGTTGAGAGGGATTCAATTTTCTTACTCAACATCTCTACTCGAGTGGCTAAAGATTGTAATGCATTGAGCTAAAACGTGCTTGTGACTTTTTGCTTCCCCCTTAAGTTCTCTTACTAGTAATTATTTATGGCCATACCTTCTATTAGAGCTTGGACTTCTTCTAGTGTCTTGGTGTTAAGTGTACCTCCAGTTGCTACATCAATCATTTGCCTTGTAGAAGGGTTGAGACCATTGTAGAATATTTGCATTTCCATCCAAAGAGGAAGGTCATGATGTGGATACCACTCTAGCAAGTCCTTAAAGTGCTCCCATGTGTCGTATAAGGTCTTATCCTCTATTTGGGCAAAAGGTAAGATGTTGGCTCTAAGCTTTGCAGTTTTCGCAGGTAGAAAATACTTCTCCAAGAATTTTTCTACCAATTCATTCCAGGTTGTGATTAAATTCTTTACTAAGAAATTTAACCGTTGCTTAGCTCGATCATGCAAAGAAAATGGAAAGAGGCATACCTGGATAGCATCATTAGTTGCCCCATTAATCTTGAAAGTATCACATATTTCTAGCTAGGATCTTTGTCTTGGAGGGCATCAAATTGTTTAAACTGTTGCACCATCTAAATGATGTTCGGCTTGATCTCGGAGTTAATGGCTGCAACAGTTGGTTGGTTGATGTAGGACTGGGTACCAATTAATGACAGTTGGGAGTAGTCCGACATGGTTCAATTATGTTCCCCGTTATTGGCTATGATGTCATCGGGTAAGGTCTCGTGATCAGATTCTTGTTCTATCACTTGATCCTTGACTTCACCCTCTAATAACTCCACTTCGTCTTTCAATCTAATCAGAGATCCTTAGTTTATCACCTCCATTGTTTATTTGATAGATAATTGCCTTAAATTACATAAAGTCATTCTCTTAATCTCAGGATCAATTTTAATCAAATCCCTTAACTAGCTTCTTGTCATGCATTATAGTAAAGAAAATAGAAAATTTAGTTAAAGATCACTCCAAGAAAATAAAAGAATTTGAGAAAAGAAAAAATGGTTAGATTAATAAATCTACTAGTTTTCTTAATATCAAAAGTCCTTGGCAATGGCGCCAAAAACTTAATGTAGGCAAGTGCACCTATCAATTTATAATATAGCAGATTAAGTATAAGTGTCGATTCTTTAGGGACCTTGACTACTACTACTCACTAGATCTTTATTATTTAACTAGAAAATTAAATTTTAAGAAACTTAAAGATGTAAATCTAAATTATTACTAAAGCTAATTTAAAGATTACCTAAGATGCAATTCAAGAATTAACAAGAAAGCAGTTTAATTAATTCAAGATTCACTGTTGTACCTGATCTAACATGTGATTTTCTTAAAGATAATCTAATTTATTCTTTAATTTTTTCTTGACTGGGAGAATTCTTTATTAAAGAATTCTCAAGCCAATTAACCTTAACCCTATAATCACTTATTATAATCTTTTCTCAATAGTATGACTTAAGATTGCATTATTGAACAATGAATTCTTAACGTTTTAATTTGAAATTTGGAAGAATCTTGTGAATTATCTCTAATCTTGTAATAATTCTCATCAACTATGCTTAGATTTAATCTTATGAGAAATCTCTCGATTTTCTTTTAAGATATCAAACTTTAGATTACTACTCATGGAAATAATAACCTAAATTATGAAGCAAACATAGTTAAATCAAGAATAATAAAGAACTAAATTAATCAATACTAATAATGTCACATGAATAAATCTAGGTTTCACAAACCTAGATACCAAGATTCTACTCACTATACATTCTAAAATAATAATCTAAAATCAAAGTATAGAAAATAACAGAAAAAATCATCATGAAATCCAAACAAAATTAAAATTTGAAATCTTCACTTCTCTTCGCTTTCTTGATTGTTCTTGGCTTCAAAAACTCCCTTAAAGTCATGTCAAAATCTTTTTTTAAATAAACCTTAACAAGGCTTTATATATGAAGAATTAAAAAGAAAAATGGGTCGATTGGAAAAGATACGATCGAGGACACAACTATGTCTTTTTGTCGTATAACAATCTATGCTTCACACTTGTCTTCTTCTTCTTCTTCTTCTTCTTCTTTCTTAAACCTGAAATGACATGACTGATGAAATGATTGTGTCTTTTGGTTGTGTCCTAAGTTGTAATAGTAGGAAAATAGCTCTTATTTTGCTTGGAAATGACACAACCTGTGTTGTTTGGTTGTATTGATCTTCAAATTTTCATAACTTACTTATTTTAGCTTCAATTTGAGTGAAATTTATTTCTATCTTCTCATTTTCTTGCGTAGATCATTTCCAAAACCTAGAAAACAAAATTGCTCAATTAAGTATTATTATTTAAAAATAAACTCAAATATCAAGGAAAATCATCAAAAATCACCAAATAAAATATGTGCAATTTGAAACTCATCAACTTACCCATGTCATCATAATAATCAAGAGAAAATGCCTTTGATCGGTCTTGAGAGAACCAAATGGGTAACATTTTCATTAATCCTACGAGAGAACCAATCCCTTGATTGCTTAAGAGAACCAAATGAAACATATTCCTCCTATAACCAACATAACCATAAGAAGATTGATCTTTTGGTTAGCGGAGGGAATCAAATAAAATATTCACTAAGGCCTAAATATAAGTCACAAGAGAAGGATCTTTTTATTAGTCTCAAGAAGGGTCTCTTTATTAGTCCTAAGAAGGAACAAATGAAGTATAATTAAGAAATGAATGCTTTCCCTAACTACTAAATGACCAGGGATTGATCAAATCCCTGATTAGCCTCTAAATGTATGCAAAACCTAAAACAAAATAATAGACATGGCCTCATCTAGTACACGACCATTCTCAAAGTCACTTAGTTTGTAAAAGATGGGGAAGGTTCTCACCTTTTACATTCCTTATGTAACCATTTTAAACTTATGTTGTGATATGCTTAAGATTGATTTATGAGTGATCAACCAAATTATTAGAGACTCGCATAAGCACACCACATCATAATGATCAACTATATTATGTGGAATCACTTATGGCATTTTCACAAGCAATTCATACAAATCAAACACAAGCACTTTCTCGATACCTTAAACACAAACCGGTTGATATATATATATATATTAATTTGCTACTAAAGATAAACATAAGTAAGTGATACTCATCGTAGATACTCACCTGGCCATTCCTATTACATGTTGTAATAGTCTTCGGGTAGCTTAAAGTCACAATTACCTAGAAGAAAACAATAAGAAGTAAATAGTAGATACACATATGAGGTTTTCTTTGTTTGTTATAGTTTTATAGTCATTTCGTTAAGTTATGTCACCTCTTAATCATTCTTGTTTCATGTCTAAAGTCCCATTTGTCCTTATGTTTAGGTTTCTTAGTCCTTGTAATAGGTCCTTGTATTAGGTCCAATCATTATGATCTAAGTGTTACAGTTAAAATAGTCAAGGTAAAGAATATGTCCATATATCCAAGAGTCATCAGGATTTCATAATGATTCGGACATGAAACTTCAATATTATTATTTAGATAAAGATTTATCTACTTGATTCTTATAAGTTTCATATTGGGTTATTTTGAAAAGGAAGCCCAATCTCTTAGTCTTGATATTTTAGAGATGTATTGATATTGGATTCGAGAATGAAATAAGGGACGTTTTGATAAAGATAAAGGTTTCCTTCTTTGTTAAAAAAATATCTTTTAACTCTTTGGAGACTTTTACACTCAAGATTGGTTTTCAAAGGAAGTAAGAGAGATTTTGGTAAAGATGTTGCTTTTTGTGATGTTCTTTCTATAAAAACACATCCTTTAGGTAAGAAAACTTTTGCTTACCATAAGCTTAGTTTTGAAAAAGTAGTTGATAATGATAAGATTGAAACTTCTTTTGAAATAGAGAAGTAGATAAAAAGGTTTTAGCTTGATAAAGACTTGGTTTAGGAATATTTTTAAGAAAAATGGCAAAGATGAAATCAAGTGTGTAAAACTTAGAAGTTTATAAAATAGGTTTAGTAAAACACTTATTAAATCACGTGATTGCTTTAAAAAACTTTTGGGTCATGAAAGCTAAATCAAACTTTTGACTTTAGGAGGGTGTTATTAAATTAAAGGGGAGTTGGTAGAATGTTTTGTTACCTTGTTGATTGGATATGAGAAGAATAAGGGAAATGTTGAGATGTAGACAATAGAAAATTGTAGATAAGGTGTGATTCCAAAATAAAGAAGGGGTCCTATTTATAGAAGTTAGGAAATTAATTAAATATGGGGTAGATGGTTACATAAAGAAATGAAACTCTTGAGTTGATGGGCAATTTGACTTCAAGTTTATCCATATGTCTCTTCCATGCATGCATGTATGGATAAGTTATAGGACAATAATAGAGGAAGTTGAAAATGATATTTGAAAGACAATTGGGAAGCTTCTCCTCTTGCAATTCCTCATGCCACTTGCATGTGTTGGGAGTTCCCTAACTTGTTTTGCATCTGGATCAACAAGTGTTAGATGAAAGTGAGGATATATCTTTAAGAATCTCATTTCATTAGGATTTGATTGTAGTTAGATGTGATATTATCCTGAAATCTTAATTAGTATTTAGTTAGCTTAATTAATCTTCAACTTAAGAGGTCATAAGTTTGGTCTTGGTAATGTAAGTGTCAATTTCATTCATAGCCTCAATTGTTGACCCTCTTTGATTTCTTCTTACGTAATTATCCTTTAATTTTCTAGAGTGAAGTCTAGTGGTTTTCTAAGTAAGATCATGTCCCCTCTTTACATAATTATAGGACAATAATGGGGTTGAAGATCACCTAAAGAAATAAAACTCTTACTTTGACTAGATGTTTTCCTCATGTCGCTTTCATGCTTACTCATATGGATAACTTATGGAGATAAGTGAAAGTGACCTTTATAAGAGGATTGAGTATAGAAGTTTCTTGAAGAAATGAAACTCCAATGATAGTTGTCTATCTAACTAAAACTCTTACTTAGTCCCTTTCATGCATACATATGTAATGATATAAGTGGATAAAATTATTGGGGTAACTTAGTACAATAATGGAAGCTTGTGAAAAGGACATTTGGAAGAGACTAAATGGAGTTCCCCTCTCATGGTTCATACCACCTACCATTATTGGCATTCATTCCATTATTTTGAAATTAAGGTTGCTTGTTGGAATTGGCTTCTAAGTTTTTCGAAAAACATATCTTTTAATGTAGACTTTCCAAAGATTGTTGAAGTTAACCAACTCTTTCCTATTCTTATCTAGTGACTTTTGATGGCTTTTTATGGAAGAATAAGATGATATCTAGCAAAAAATTATAGCTATACTAGCTAAGTCTAACAATATCTCCAAAATCTTTCTCAATAATTTTAGCCTATCTCGAACATATCTCTAACTTTATCTTAGTGTTTTTAAGTCTATACTAAAATTTCTTAGGGTTTATAGCAAGCCAGGATGGCTAATCAGTTGCTAAGTTCTAAGCTTAAGGAATTTTTGTGATATTCCAAGAGGGGAACTTGGCCAAAAGAGTCTTTACCTTGTCTAAGTATTTTGCCATGGTGTTGTCCCTAGCTTCATACTCGTCTTGGACTTGCTAAACTATAAGCATGGAGCTCGAGAAGACCTCAAGCTATTTTATACCATCTCCTTAGCCATCTCAAGATCGGCAATTAAAGCCTCATATTAAGATTTATTGTTGCTTGTGTCAAACGCGAATTTGATGAAGTAGCAAATGGTAGTCCTATGGGGTCTGTCCAGCATTGGACCTACACTTCCTCCTCTAGAGGTGGATGAGCCATCAATGTGGAGAGTCCATATCGGTTTGTCATCTTCAAGCGGTGCTTTCTCCTTTCCTATGTACTTTATGATGAAGACAGCTAGTCTTTATGCTTTATAGCCACTTCATGGTTGGTACTAAATGTTGTACACACTTAGCTTTAGCATGTACTTAACCATCTACTTGGATGCTTTAGGCTTTTGCATTAATGTGTAAAGTAGCCGGTTCATTAGCATAATAATCTGATACACCTAGAAGTAAGGTTTGAGTCGACGTATAGAGATAATGATGGCCAGGGAAAACTTCTCCACCTTAAAGTACCTAACCTCAAGCCTTTGGAGGATGTAGCTGGCATAGTACATAGGCTTGTGCTATCATCCTTCCACCCTGGCTAGTATTGACAAAAGTGTCATGTTACTAACAACCAGGTATAAGTAGAGGTCTTCTTCTAGGATAGGCTTTGAGAGGATTAGTGGTGCTTAAGAAAAACTCTTGTATCTCCTTGAAAGCTACTTCACATTGTAGAGTCCAATCAAAATCCTTAGGGTTTTTAAGGATTTTAAAGAACTTAGCACATTTGTTTGCGCTCCCGAAGATGAACTTGCTTAATGTGGCTACCATGTCTGTAAGCTTCTAGGCAACTTTGACTAAGGAGGGGGGCTTCATGTCCCTTATGGCTTGGGTCTTCTCTAGATTTGCCTCAATTCTGCGCTAAGTGACCATGAAGCTTAGAAATTTACTGGAGTCGACCTAAAAACATACTTCTAGGGATTCAACTTCGTGTCACATTTCCTCATCTAATTGAAGTCTTCCTGTAAGACCTTAATATGGTTGCCAAGCTACTTACTCTTAATAATCATGTTGTCCATGTACACCTCCATGTTCTGACTGGGTTGAGGTTTTAACAATTTGGTTACTGTCTACTGGTATGTTGCCTCGGCAATTTTTGAGGTTGAAGGGCATGATTGTATAGCAGTAGGTGCCCAAGTCAGTGATAAAGGAAGTATGGACTTTATCCTTCAGGTCCATTTTGATTTGGTTGTAACGTAAGAAGGCGTCCATAAAACTGAATAGGGCATGTCCCTATGTAGAGTCGACTGTCCTTGGGAGAGGAAAGCAATCCTTTGGGTAAGCTTTATTTAGGTTGGTGTAATCGATATACATACACTACTTCTTATTCTTCCTTTTGACCAGCACTACATTGGCCAACCAGGTTCGATACTTTTCCTTTCGTATGGAACTTGCCTTTAGTAGCTTTCGTACTTCTTCCACAATAGCAGCCTACTATTCTAGTACAAAATGTCTTTTCTTCTATTTGACAGGCCACTTGTTGTTATCGATATTAAGGTTGTAGGTTGCTAGGTCGGTGGATATTCCAACCATACCTGATGCCGACTAGGCAAACCTATTTAAGTTAGCCTATAGGAGGTTAACTATAGCCTCCTTTACCTCAAGAGGGGTCTTGACCCCAACCTTAGTGGTCTGGTTGGGATTAGCACCAATTTATACCTCTTTAATCTTCTTACTTAGTTCACCTCTCTTAGCCGGCTTCTATGAACTAGTTTCCAAAGTGAAGATGCTATTAATCTTGGTTGCATTCATGTAAAGCTCTTTAAAGAGCTTCTGGTCACATTGGCAAATTCTTACCCCAATAGGGGTCAAGAATTTGGCCTTCAGGTGGAAGGATGATATGATGACCCCAAAGTTATTCAGGCTTGATCGTCTAAGTAGAGCATTATTGGGGGATTGATAATCTACTGCCATGAATTTAATAGGTCATCGGGTGATGTTTTCATCATCATCAAGCTCCATGTTTAGGGTGATAATACCTGTAGCTTGGATCGTTCCCTTGTTGAAGCCAATGAGATTATGGTGGTATTCATCTTAATAAGTAGCATTTTCCTCATCTTCTTGTAAGTGTGCTTGAACATGATGTTTGTAGAGTGCTACTATTCACCATAATTTTGAGGACCTCAAAATTGGCGGTTCTGACCTCAAAATTGGCGGTTCTTACCCCAATCACAAGGGCATCTTGGTAAGGGGTGTCTACTCCCTTAGGGTCCTCATTGGAGAGGGAGATTGAGGTATCTTTCCTTTGTCTCTTCTCCCTTACAATCAGTACCTCTGAAAGGGGTGTTAGCTAAACTGCTAAAGCTTAGTTAACTCTTAGGGTATGGCCCCCTAATGATAATGTTGATGACATCATTGGATGCTTGGTTATTGTGATGGTTGTTGTCTTACTCTTCTTGGGTGTTTTCAGTCTGTCGCCTTCCAAGTGCCCTCTCTTCACTGTCGTTGGTGTAACTGACATTATTGTAGTCAGCACATATTCATGGAAGGCTGAATGGCATATTCTATTGTGCTTTTCAATTGAAAGCTTTCCTCCGTAGTCTGGCCATGGTCATTGTGGAATTGATAGTACTTATCTGAGTTCCTATGATTGGGGTTCCCCTTCATCTAAGAGGCTTCTACAATAGGCCTCTGTACTAAACTTCTATAAAGATTTGAGTGATATGTCGGTTTAAAGGCATATTTAAGTATAGAGTGGTAGGGGTAATGGACTTGAATCGACTTGGCACTTCTTATCGCTGGAGCCCTCCCCATCAGCTTAGCTTGACCCTTTGCCACCAAGGCGGTCCTTTATGGACACTTTATCCTTATCTTTCTTTCCACTTGACCTTTCTAGGTTGGTCTTGTACCTAGCGTGGATATTACCCTCCTAGTCAATATACTTCTAGGCCATATACCAAAATTCATCTAAGGTCGTGGGCTTGCTTTTCGTAATTGATCGGAAGAAATGCTCAAAAGGTTTGATGTTGAACTAAGTGGCATGAATAGTAACATCCTCATTAAGCTGAGGGATCTCGACCATGACATTGTTGAACTAGGCTATGTATTCTTACAGAGTCTCACCCTCTCTTTGCTTAATCAGGTACAAAGATGAGGTATCCTTGGGTGGGGGCTTATTAGCCCTAAAGTGTAGTTTAAAACGATGAGCGAGCTTATTGAAGGAATCGATAGAGTTCTTGAGCAAGTGGTTAAACTACATCCAAGTTGCTTCCCTTAGAGTGCTTGGGAAGGCCTTGCATATGATAACATTCCCTAGACCATCGAGGTTCATGAAAGTGTAAAAATGGAGGAGGTAATAATCAGGATCACTAGTACCATTGTAGTAGTCCAAGGTAAGGAGCTTGCTATTGGGAAGAAGGACCTCATCCTAGACACCCTTAGTAAAGGGGGTATTGTTGCCAGCTATCAGGTTAGCTCCATCTACTTCCTTGCTCTCCACCTTCTTGAAGAGCCTCTTAAGCATTTCATAGAGCTCATTCAGCTCAATAATTTTAGCTTGATGAACTTTCCATGCTGTTGACAGGGTAGTTTCCCCATGGTATTAGCCACTTGTTCATCATTAGTAAGGGTATGATCACAATTAGTCACAGACCACGTCTGCTGCTCTGGCTTTTTGAGGTTGGGCTGTGGTGCCCTATCATTTTGTTATTGTTGTTGCTATAGCTAACATTGGTAGTCATGCTGTCCATCATAGGCATTTGACACTTCAGGTACGCGAGTGTGCTTGCTTTACCATTTGGCTTCATCAAGCCATTCTTGGAGAAGTCGGTTGTGAGCAACAAACTACTCTAGCATTCGCCCCAAACGAGTGAGATGCTGGTTTAGGGTTTCCCCAACTAGGGGATGATTGTTTTGTGCCTAGTTGTTTGGATACAAAATGTAAGACATGGTGGATGTAGGAAGTGAGGAAAGTGTTTGGTGAGTGCTTAATGCGTTTGGGTGTTAGATGAGTTAGGTTCCCATAAACGATGCCAAATATCATCTATAGGATCTAACTAGTAGAGTAATGAGGAGGATTAGGCTTTGCGCTTGATGTTTAACTTGCAAAAAAGAATAGATTGAAAGCTGCTGGGGTGTTGTTTAGTGTGACCACTTTGATACTTAAGTTAGTGTTGTGTAGTCAAAGGAGTATGAATGTTAAGAGTGCAAAGAGTAGGTTAAGTACACAAAGTGATCAAGTGGTTTATTGTTAGGAGGTTGGCTATTATTTATAGAGGAGGACTATTAGAAGTTAAGGGATTGTTAGTAGGCAGGTGGTACATCCATGAGTCATGGGTAGTGGAGTAATGTAGTCCTAATATATAGGATATGGTTGTCGACCCATTTTTCAAGCCTTATCTACTGTCTTCTAATTGTTGTAGGCTGTAATAACTAGATAGGCCGTACAAAGGGCTTAGGCTGAGGTCGGCTAGATGGATAAGGAGGCCGGATCTAAAGAGAGGTATGCTAGGCCACAAGTTTAGGTAGGTTGGCATAGGTTGGAGAGACTCAAGTCGAAAATATTCTATCAACAATATCAAATTAAGTTTTTTTTTAAATAACGATTAGTAATACAAATATTCTGTTTTTAATGAAAATTTTATAAAATAATTAAGAATTAAAGTTTTTGTTTCGTAGAATTTGATTATGGAATATGTTTTTTCCATAAAATTGTTAAGATGATTACAAATTTAGGGTTTTTTAGTAACTATAATTAATAATTAAGAGCATATAGTATTATTAAGAAAATTATTTTTTTTGAAATTTAATAATGATTATATAAATCAATTTTATGGAAAATTTTTCTTCGAAAAAGTAATAGAAACCTTCTTCATAGGAATTGTTGAATATTCTCTTTTAGGTAATAAATCCAAAATAAAAAACAGAAAATAGTTAAGTCAAATTAAAAAGTGGTGATATGGAAGAGCTTTTCTTTTTTTAATGAACTACTACAAGCTTGATGGTTAAAGCATTTATAGTTGAATGGTTAAAGTTCCCAACTCATAATTGGTGAATTCGTGGGTTTAATTCCTACTGAATGCATAGATAAGTTTATTGGAATTGGCTTTGTATCAATGATAAAAAACCAATCGACTTTAACAATTTTTTTATTTCTTTTGTTATTTCTTTTCTTGATGAAGAGTACAATTTTTTTTTTTAAATAAAAGATTATTTCCCCTGATCTAAATTATGTAGGAAGGGCCAAATGTAAATTTAGGTTATGGAAGATACTGTTTTTTTTTTTTTAAATTGGGTTTTGTAGGTTGATGACTCCTTTGGGGACTCTAGTGCACAAGCTAGATAAAATATTCTTTTGGGTTTTATTTAGTTATTTAGGTTGATAATTAAGGTGATCTTTTAAATAATAAAATTTCATAAAATAATTAAGGATTAAAATTCTCTTCTAGAACTTTAATAATGAATTATCTTTTCCTCATGAAAACTATTAAGATAATTACAAATTTAGGGTTTTCTAGGAACTTTAATTAATAATTAAGAACTAACCGTTTTTCTTTAAAAAATAATTTATTACCATAAAAAATATATATATTTTGAAATTCAATATTGATTATATGAATTGATTTTATGGAAACTTTTTCTTGAAAAATCCTAGAAACCTTTTTCATAGGAATTGTTAAATTTCTCTTTGAGGTAATAAATAAAAAATTAAAAATAGAGAATATTAGAGTCAAATTAAAAACTGGTGATACGAAAGAGTTTTTTATTTTTTATTTTTTATTTTTTCATCAGGTTAGAAATTGATACATAGGTATCTTCATGAGGAACCTCAATCAAAGTAAATAAAAATTGAACGTTTTCCCCTTGTGTTTTTGAGTGAATTTTATTTAACGACATTGTGCCTTTTAGAGAATAAACATGCACTAAAGAAAGTTTTGCTTATTAGTGATTTAGCTTAAACTCAAAGTCCCGAATCCGAATACTTTTTTGGTTTTTTCTTCCAAAGGCTAGTGGCTATTATTAAAATTAATCTCCCAATCGACTTTAACAAATTTTTATTTCTTTTGTTGGTGAAGACTGCGAGTTTTTTTTTTTTTTAAATGAAAGATTATTTTCCTTAATATAAATTATGTTGGAGGGGCCTAACGTAAATTTAGGTTAACGAAAATACCATTTGGTTTTTATTTAGTTATTTTAATATTTTTAATCTCTCTTTTTTTTTTTTTTTTTGTGTTTGTGGGGAACTTCTTTTCCATGACTAAATTTTCATCTTGGCAGCCGAGCCCAAGACCCACCCTCTCTCACAACATTGGGCTACCAATATACAGAATGCATATATAAGAAAAATTAGAATTTGAAATAAGGTCCATTAAATGGATTTTCGGGCCACAATTTGCACCGGCTCCGTTTCAAATGGAAATTCATTTTTCTCTGAAGTCTCGTCAATGCCAACTCTAAGGGTGGCTCCAGTAAGAAGTTCGTAAGTGCTACGGCAACCTGCCCTTTAACACTCAAAAGATGAGTCCTAAGAGAAACCCTGCCTAAATAAACTCATGTGTATAACATATAAAAATATATATTGAAAATTTTGAAAAGTGTCCCATTTTTGAGCTATTGCTATCACTACAATGGATTGGACCTTTAGGGACTTATAATTAGGGGCAGTTTTATGTGATGCTCATATTATATATGACATCGTAGTAGTTTTTTTAGTTAAAATAATAAATACATATATTAGTGGCAATTTTTTAAATATGCTGGAAAATGGTGTTCTAGTAATACGAATTATAAAAGGGGAATGGACCTAAAATAAAAATAAGTTGGCCCTTAAATGATTCACCTTTCTCACTCTCCCCCAATCTCTTTTTCTCATTTCTCTCTCTCCCTCTCTCTCCTCGCTCACTCTATTCTCTCGTTGAATTGTCTTGCTAGGAAGCTTCATGGAGCAACTCCTCCATTATCGCTCTCCATCAAACGTATATAATCTACATTTTTCTTACTATTTTCTTCAAGTGGTTAGTAGATTACGTTGTCTGTAATCAGAGATTTTTAGGTTTTTAATTTTTCCAATTCATCGATTTAACTATGTATTTGCAATGTTGTTGATTGTGTTGTCTGTAATTAGTGATTTCCAGGGACAGTTGTAATGCTTTGTTCAATTTGTGAAAAATGTGTTGAAGCTACAGTTATAAGCTCGAATCTAAATTGGACACTAATTCCTTTGATCAGCAGAATCCTTGAATTGTCGTCGCCATTTTATGTAATAAGTAGATTTATGGCATCCCATTTAAGTTAGAAGTTGGACGATTGTTTATTTTTATTTGAAAGTGAAGAGGGTCTGCAGGAATTAATTAGCCCAAATGGCATAACAAAAGGCTGACATATTAGATATGATTGTTTTGAGTGGTTTAAATGCTCAATGGTTTAAGAAAGCTCATACACGTAGTAAGCGTACTCAAAGGTTTCATTATTACCTTTCTACACTACCTAGTTGATATCTTTGGAAGATGATTCTATCACAACATGAAGCGACAGACAGTGGAAATCGGTTTAAGAGTAAATACTCTGCCTAGCATGCTATTTTCTCATATGTCTTTCTAGGCAAAACTTTCTTCCACTACAGGAACATTTCCCTTCCCTCCTTTTACTAGTGAGGGTTCAGGGCCAAATTCAGCAATAACTACGGGCAGTGATAAGGCAAGCAATTGTGGCTTGAATTCAAGGTTCAAGCCTTCTGGTTACTCTATCTCATTCTCCAGTTTTTCTGCTTTAGAAAACTGGGTAATAGCTTTCTTTTCTCGGTTATACACAGATTTTCTGTGATATCCTTAACGATCTGCCTAAATGCTTACATTTGATGACATGTTCCAGATGCTTATTTATTAAGCTCACAATCTCGTCGGTTCCACATTACAAGCATGCCCCAAATGTTTACCATGTCCGCATACTCATTGCTACCACATCCTAGATATGTTCCAGATGCTTGTCCATGCCCACATGCTTGTCCGTTCCATATCATTCTTTCTTTTGCTCTTGTTGTAATGCTCTTTCTATGATACTGAGGTGCTTGTCCATGCCCACATGCTTGTTGGTTCCATATAATTCTTTCTTTAACTCCTGTCCTATTGTAATATTTTTTTTATGATAATGAGGTAACCATGTAGAAGTAACATGGGAGACAATCCTGATATTTGGCTCTCTGATATCAGTTAAGATTTGTAGTCTGTGAACATAATCACAATCAAAATTGGAATCAAGAGTGTTATTGTAGGTTGATGAAATTATCACGCTTTCCATTTCATAATGGGGATGCAGCTTCTCAGTTAATTTGAGAAGTTATTAGTCATAACAAAAGGAACATGGGAGACAAGTCAGTTTTCTCGAATTTAGCTTGTATCGACCAAATTAAACTGACCAAGATCATTAAACGTTGCTGGATTCATTTATATCCACTTTATTCCATCCATTGCAGAAGTTATCAATTAATCAATGCACTTAATCTTCTCCCTTCTCTCTCTCTCTCATCTAATGATTTACAGTTTAAGCATATTGGAATTTACGTTCAAAAGATCAAGTACTGCTGACATTGCTTGTATGGTATTAACCATTTAAGTGGTAGGCCACAATTTAAGAAGTCTACCATTTCAATCATAATGTGCCCTCAAGGACCTGTCATCCTTTCTGCTTCTGGGAATGCGGATGTATATATACTTATGTATAACCATAATAGAGCCTCTCACTAGCCTCCAAAGGACATCAACACAGACCAGCTATAGGTTTTAACCGTTTTGAGAGACCAATAATGGCCTTTCAGATTCATCTGTCTCTTTTCTCATAGATTTCAAGCTTAAATAGGAACAGTGGAATCATAGCTTCAACAAACAATTCTTAAAATATAATTAATTTAACACCTAATAAGGAACAGCTATGTCTGTGTAGCAAGCATTCTATTTTCTTATTACCATTTTTACTCTGTGGAGTTATTTATAGTTTCATTCCCAGTATCAATAAGATGTTAAGTTTTGTTATGTTGTTGGATTTATTTGCCTGGTGGTTCATTGCTATGTTGTCTTTGCTGGTTAGTATAGGAAATATCCTTGGTTGAAGATAGATACCGGAAATGTTTGAGAGAAATTCCATTATCAGCACATTCCTTTCACTACAATCTATGTTGTTTATAGCATTAGTTACTTACAAGATCACATATTGATTTGTTTAAACTATATATATAAAAATAAATCGCGAATACTCCAATAAGTAAACTGAGTGGGAATCAAGTAATATAGAGAAAGTAAGGTTATCGATCCCTCGAGGATTAAGAAATTACTAATCCTATACTAGTTTTTATTAATATTCAGGTAATCAAATTAAATTAATTAACCTAATAATTATTTTAAAGCTATTGAAAAGAAAATAACTATGAAAAATCTAAAATTAAGCAATTAATTAAAAATTGTAGGAAAATAGAATACACCATAGATTACACAAATCAAATTGTTATCATATTATATAAATTAATAGTTATATGATCATTTAAGCGAAATTATTATACCTTAAAACTTAAGGATTTAAATCCCTAATTAATTAGTCAGTTTCCACATTTTTTATTTAACAGTGGACTTAAAATTATAATCATATATCTCCCGATACTATGATTGTCTAATGTCCTAAATTAATTATCTCTAGTGTCTTAGTGAATAATCAATTGCCGAATATTGCATTAATTTTTAGATAATTTTTAATTAATTTAATTAACTCTACTTCCACATTAATTAATCAAATCAACTAAGAATTTCTAACAAAACCTATATCAACTTTCGTATCATTAAGGTTTCTAACAATTATAATTAATTGAATAATTATAATCGAAATTATAGAAATTGCAATAATAAATTATCCATATATCTTTTAATCCTGTAACACGAACACAATCACCATTTTAACTATTTAGGGTTTCATCAATTCCCACAAATAATTTTAGTTAGCCATGGATTTGAAAACAAAAACACAAATATTGATTGGAATTGTAAGGAAATTCATAATTGAAAGTATAAGTAATTCAGAGAATTGCATAAGAATAATTGAAATAGATGTCATCAATTCTGTATTAAAAAGAAATAATCTTCAATTGTAACTTTAATCTTGATCTCTATAGCAAAAGCAAAATCCTCTTAATGATTAAAATGCTTCTTCCGAAGAATTCTTCAAAAATTATCTAAAAATTATTCTACAACTCTCGACGTTTAAGGAAAAAGTATGTCTAAAAATCCCTCAAACAATGAGACACAAGTTATTTATATAAAAAATTAGGGTTGGCTCATGTAAAGTTTTTTTTTTTTTTTTTCATAAAAGGCGGTGGTGTAAGTGCAAGGTCGGTATTTAGGCTAGCGGCGTAGACATCAAAGGCTGGAAATGTCCAAATGAAAATAATTAAGTACCAATTCTTAATAATTTTTATAAAATCTATAATAATTTTATTTTAATTTGTACTTTTAAAACATGAAAAATATTTCTTTATCACATGTCTTTAGATTGTTTATTTGGTACTATTTTGAGTAGATACTCTCATTATAATCGCTAGATACCATTTGTTATTGATTTTCATTTGTTTTATTTTAATTGGAAAGTAAACCCCCGGTTCCCTTTGTGTATATAGGTTCTCCTATTCTCCATTTGAATTTAGTTTCTTATTGCTGCATATATGCCATAGGAAGATTTGTCAAAGTTGCAGGATATCACGATGCCTCAACATGCAAATGAGGATTGGTGCTCTCATTCGGGATGTAAATGTGCTGATTCCTTATGCTAGTTAGTTTTCTACTCTGGGTGCATCTTGTTATATAGATCACCTCTCCATAAAATGTTGGAGAATGATGTATCAAAATTTTATATGCTTGACATATCTTGCTAGGACTTAAGAAGTATTTCAACTCAGTAACTTTATGCTAAATTCATATGTTTATCATTTAGTACTTCGTTCTGGTTCTGCTTGAAAGGATAACTAGGTTTGTGTTTATATTGGCATTTCAAGAGCTTTTATTCTGCAAATTCTGTTTTCATGATTATATATGCATCCAAAGAGATATTTTGCAGTCTAGCTTATGTATTGACTTATGAAATGTTACAGTTAGTTTTGTAGCTTGGGGATTGTGGATCTTGAGAGCAAGGACATAAACAACTAGTTTTTGCTTGTTGGTAAGTAATTTCTCTTCATGACATACCTTCATGAGGCCACTATGAATAGCAGAATCTTTTTTTTTTTTTTTTTTCTCAAGTAATGGGATTTCTCTAATGGAAACAGATTATATAACTAATGAGTTTTTGCTGGAAACGCAGTCGGACTATTGATGGATTTTCAAAAGCAAAGAAAATGCATGAACAGATAATGTTAGGGTTGCTGAATCTGTGAATTTGAATTTTAAAATTCTAGAAGTAGTTTGTCTTCATATGTTTATTTGGGTGTTTGTAACATAATAAATACATTGGCCAAATATTATAATAGTATTAGTGTCTAACACAATCTACCACGAAACGAACACAAAGTGCCACTTTGATTATGAGATTTATTTTGAATATGAACAAAAATTATACTTGCTATGTATTGTATGTGAGTGATTCAGGGGTTTTAATTGGCATGAATCAATTAAAGTTAGGTTTTTTTTTTTTTTTGTGTCAACAAATCTTGGGGTTTAATGCTTACCAGATGAAGGCGTGCTAAAAATTATATATATATATATATATATATATATATATCAGATGTAATGGAAAATAAAAAATCAGCCTTCTCATGGATGGGACAAACCATAGCCATGCAAATAAAAGATGAAAATTCGCGCGCAAACTTGCCACTTCTCCACGAGTCTTTAACTTTTGATTTGTGTGTTGACTTATCGATAAACATTTTCTTAGTCTTTGTTTAAGGTCGTGGAAAACGTGAATAAATAGGAGATTGTTTTCAATTAATAGCACCGTATACGCCACATGTATTGATACATAATAATGGATAAATATCAATCATATTCTAACATGTAAAAACATGAATACATTATTATTCACGTATATATTTGAATATTATTATTATTTGCTTGCTATATTTACTATATTAGAAGTAACATAATAAATGGGTGTTTGTAACATAATAGCTTTGATATAGTGTCCAGTGCATGTACAATAATACCAGTATCCCCTAGGACGAGATTCGATGATAATTTGCATGCGCTTCTAAGTGATTTAAGTTCTAACCAATACTAATTTAGATCAGTAAAGCCATCTTCCTATAAAAGTTCATATCATAATTTAAGTTTGTTGTATTTATTTAATCTTTGTTCAAGCTCTTACCTTGTATGAATATGGTTAGGACATGGGTAAGAAGTGGATGCAATTGAGTAGGTTGAGTAAGGAGTATATGGAATAGGTTAAGTCATTTTTAGATTTTTCTTTGGAAAACTCTTCATCTAAGGGGCTTGTTCCATGTCCATCTGTAAATTGTTGAAATTGCAACTTGTATTCATAGGAAGTAGTTTATGACTATTGGATGTGTAATGGTGTTGATGTGTAATGGTGTCAATGTGAATTATACTTGTTGGTATTTTCACAGAGAGTCTACAACAAGCCATGCTTCTTCTTCTAGTGAGTCTCATCCTCTAATGTATATTTTTAATTAGCATGGTATAGATAGACTACTTGATGAAATGGAAATGGTGCATAATTAAGTGGAAAGTAGAGTTCAAAATGATTTATTAGAGCAACCTTTGAATGCTATTTTTGAGGAGGTGCAATGCGTGGTACGTGAATATTTTTGAAGGTTGATATAAAGAGTGGCTACCACTAGATCTGAATGAAGCCGGAAGATGAGTGGAAGACTATTTTCAAAACGAAGGACGATTTATTCGAGTGGTTGGTGATGCTGTCTAGGCTTACAAATATGCTAAGCATCTTTATGCGACTTATGAATCATGTTTCGAGATCCTTGATAGGAAAGTGTATTGTGGTTTATTTTGACGATATTTTAGTGTATATTGCTGACCTCATCTCTTATGTTGACCACTTGAAGTTCACATTTGATATCCTTTGAGCTAAATAACTATATGACAATTTAAAGAAATGTATGTTTTGTTAAAGTGAGGTTGTATTCCTTGAATATATTGTCTTTGAATGAGGTATCAAAGTTGATGATGAGAAAGTCTGGCCTATTCTTGAATGGCCAATACCAATCAATGCTATCGAAGTTAAGAGGTTTCATGCTTTAGCCTCATTTTATTAAAGATTCATTTGAAACTTTAGTTCCTTAGTTGCCCTACTGATCGAATTGACTAGGAAGAACATTGAATTCAAATGGTTTGAGAAAGCTTAAGAGTTTTGACAAGATCAAGTTCAAGTTGACTTCTGCCCTAGTGCTTGTATTGCTTGAATTTAGCAAGGTTTTTGAGCTAAAATGTGGTACATCTGAAGTCGACTTTAGAGTTGTTCTCATGTAGGAGTGTCAACTAGTTGCATATTTAAGTGAAAAGCTTAGATGTGTCATACTAAATTACTTGGCATATGATAAGGAGTTTTATGCTCTTGTCTGAGCACTTCAGAACTGGCAAGTAACATTACTTACTGTCAAGAGAGTTCATTATCTATATAGATTACAAATCTCATAAGCATCTCAGAGGATAGCAAAAACTCTGTTGATGCCATGCTAAGTGGGTCAAGTACCTGAAAACCTTTTGCTACATTAATAAATACAAGAAGGGAAGTTCTACCACTATGGCCGATACCCTTTCTTGTTGGTATGTTCTTATCATGACATTACATGCTAAAATACTTAGGTTTAGTCTCCTCCATAATCAATATAAATATAATGTGTTGAGCTGTTAAGAGAACATTTTTATTAGCTTCGGATGATGAAAGATGTACATAAGATTCTTGAATGTTGTAATGTGTGGAAGTGAGCTAAAGGAAGAAAAGAATCATATGGAGAATCTACAACTCTACCCATACCTGAACAGCCATAGACTGATCTAAGCATGAATTTCATGCTCTACCTACCTAGAACACCTTAGAAACATGATTTTATTTTGTTAGTGGTCGATTGGTTCAACAAAATGAGCTACTTCATCCCTTGCCACAAAACTAATGATGCTTTATTTATTACTAACCTCTTTTTGTAGGAGATTGTGCTACTACATGGTTTCCCAAGAAGTTTTGTATTAGATCGTGATTCAAAGTTTACGAGCTTCTTCTATCGAACACTATGGAAGAAGCTCAACTATGGAAGAAGCTCAGCATTAAGCTCATGATCAGTACTTCTTACTATTCGTAAGTAGGTGGCCAGATAAAGGTTGTGAACAAAATAGTAGGTAACCTTCTTCGAGCTACTGTTGAGAAGAATTTGTGTGATTAGGTTCTATGCCTGCTTATCATTGAGTTTGCTTACAATCGCTCTATCATAGGTTGACAGGAAGATCGCTTTTTGAGGTTATCTACGGACTTAAGTTAAACTTACGATTAGATATGATTACCATCTTGATCTCTTAAGGAGAAAGTTGGTTAGGTCTGCAGCACACCAAGGAGTTTTAGAAACTGCATTAAAAGGTTGTCAGACAATTAACTAAGGCATTGGCTCGACAAAGAGAGCAGGGAAGCTAAATTATTTACAGCTTAAGAGACCTTATTTGAATTCATCTCAATAAGGAGCAATTTCCCAAAAAAGAGAACAAACAAGTTATGCCCGAGTCAAATGGCCTTTTCAAAATCCTTTGACTCATCAATGACAACGCCTATGATCTAAAACTACTTAAAGGATATGGAGTGTCTCCAACTTTCAACATCTTTGACTTAACACGCTATGTGTTGAAAGAAGTAGAAGATCAAGATTTGAAGGCAAACTTTTATACATATTAGCAAATTATGCACCATGTTATGGGTTTAAAAACAACTACATATGAAATTATTAATAAAAATAATAGATCTATCATGCAAATAGTTAATCTTATATAAATGATAACTATCATATAAAAACCAAATACGTTTTTTGGATAATACTATAGATAATTTATTTACTTAAATATTTAGTATTTTTGAAAATTCATATGCAATGAACCAAACAAATTGGATATATATATATATATATTCATATAAAGTAAGGACTTGAATTAAACTAAGAAATATCTCATCCTAAAATAGGAAATTAACATAAAAACAATTTTAGTGATATGTTAGAATATAAATGTAATGACAACTACCAAAATAGCTAATGTAATAATTGCATGAAAGAAAAAATTTACATAGATATATATAAATTGATAAATATAAAAGGGCATCAAAATAAATAAATGCCAAATAGTAAAACCTAATGGAAATTGTAATTGAGTTCAAAAATCAAACATAGTTAATGGTAAGTGTTGATGTTGTTTAAGAGATTGGTTGTTATTGAAAATAATGGATGAAAAGAGGAAACAAACAACATGATAGTAGAAATAGCGGCCAGTTATGAAATAGTGTATTTATAAATTTGAATAATTCATACATTAAATTAAAATAATAAAATAACTAGATCTTGTAAGACATTAAAACATGTAATGGGACTTAAATATATAGATTCATCATACAGAAGAATTTAGTATGAATAAGGAGCCCTTTTCCAAAAAGAAAAAAAAAATCACAAAAAGGTGCACAATTGAAAAAATAACATGAAAATGGAGGAGTGAAAGAGCATGCAAATGTAAAAACACTAAAAAGAAAAAAAATGTAGAAGAAGATATATTAAATGCATGTGCCTTTAATATAAAAACACTATACTAAAGGTGTATATTCTAAATGCGCCTTTTTTTGTGACAGACCTATACCAAACAATTAAAATTAGTAAACATAATCAAACCATAATACCTACAAATATTCATAAATTTATATAACTTTAGGTATAAAAGTGATAGAATACAAACGTCAGCTACCCGTTACCACAAACTCCCATCCCTAAACAACTAACACATGCTCCGTTCTTCCCGTCCATCAAACAAACTCCATTCGTCAAAACAAACCAATACAAAGTCTACACCCCTAACAATTAACTTAAACTCCAATCTACAACTAAATTAAAAGTTTATGTAAAAGACTTAACTAATGCAATATGAAGAGAGAAAACATGCATTACATATCGACATTTACTAAAAGTTCAAGAAATGTTTTTAGAAAAGTATATGTACAACAAATCTTTGAGTTTTAACTTATAGAACTAAGAACATATATGTCCATCCTAAATCTTCTTGCATTGCTAAAATGCTTTGTTAAACTAGGATAAGATGGAATGCCTTTCTCTCGATGGATACTATAAAGACTTTACAGATGAATCCTTAAGCTCTTTAGGAGGCACTAAAGTCAACTTGGAAGATAGATGTAGCTATGCTACGCCTTCCCCCATAAACAACAATTGTAAGTAGCCAAAATGAGCTTTTAAGGAGCTAACAAAGTCAGGAGAGATTTTATCTGATGTTAGAACTATAAAGTTGTATAGGAATTGGAATCAACTTCAAAGTTGAAACCTACATCGCCTAAGTTGACAGAATGAAATAACATAGATGTCATGTCTTAGCCTTAGCCACCATAGCCATGCATTTATGACACACCTCCTCTTCGAACTCTAACTCTACCTCTTGGTGGAAAGCGAAGAGGCATAATGAGGTTGGGGTTAGGTGCATCCTCATCCTCATGTAATGTCTCCTAGCTGTATTGTGGCTCCTATACATCTTAAGGATATAAAATAAGTCCTCTATGCTCCTCAACAAACTATAAAGCTCCATCTACAATAGCAACTGCAAATGGATAGTCTCCTACTAACCATACATCATGAAGAAAGTCAACTTAAATTGAAAAAAGAAAGTGGAGTAGGTTAATATTTGCTGTTAATATAATGTAAGACAAATGTAGTGGGTACTTAACAAGCGTCCGATGATAGCTCTTTGATGGGTCATATAACGGCGATTGATCTCCCTTTACTAAGGCTAGTAGCTAGGGTCAACTCCAAACCGCATCTAAACTTGCACCAAATAAAGTTGGCGATCAACCCATGTGCATATGTAATGTTTGTGCACTTGCATTCAATCCACATTGGTCCTCCTTTGCAAGTTGATTTATTGTGAGTGATCACTAAAATAGATATCCTGTGGAGGTATCTAATAACCATCGAATTGACAAATGACAAGGTGGGCAAAACACCACTCAACTATGTAGAAGTATATTAGTACAACCTGATTTGTCCATATCTGCTACTCGATAATGTAGAACTGGAGTAGGAGCTAAATCAACTCTTTAGAGTATGGCTCCAAAACCACCTAACAAATACCATATTGCAGCTTAGTGAATATAAGATTTCGTAAAGAGGGAGTATATTATACCTAATGTCTGGTCTATAAGTCAAATGCAGTCTGGTAGACATCTACAACATGGGTGACATGTTGTGTAGTGTCGCACTAGTCTGGCTGCTAAGGGCTTTCCCTTTACAATAATGAAGCCATATTAACTAAGGGGGCAATGTTGAGGAATCTTTCCTATGCCTAAACCTATAGGATGGTGAGCGTTAGACTATTCAGCGTAGCAAAGTTGTTTATATAGCTATGCCAAACATGTCAAGCCTCAATTGTACTACCTGGCAACAGTGAAGTTCTCTAACAATGGCAAAAACATAAGGTTGATAAGGCTAGAGAATTTGTCTACAAAGATAAATCTCCCATTAGTGGAGAATGCATGCATACACTTATCGCTTAACCATTTCGTCATCTACTTCACAAGGTAACAACTTGAAATCATCTCTCAGCTATGTTAGGTACAAATGCCCCCATCTGATTTTATTTGATCTCAAACCCAACAGTCTTTAACATTTGTTGAACTAAAGGTAGTTAGTCTTCCCAGCTACTGCACTACTCTCTATGGCAAGGCTAAACTATAACTTTACGTCTTAAAGAGTGATGATGGTCTCTTTACTAGGCATGTGGAAGGTATGCATCTTTGATCTCCATCTCTCCAATGTTGCGATGAGGCATCGGTCTAACATAGTGAAAGGTAGTCGAGATATGCCTTAAAACCTCACTTCTTGTAGGTATGGCTCAATACAATGAAGTATCAGAAATCCTCCTCATCTTAACATAATGACAACTTGCTACATTGTACTCTCAATACATACATAATATCTTGTAAACACAAATAAGTAGAAGGATAAGTGATGCAATTCATAGGAAATAAATTTAGAACAAAAACTATAAAGTATATACATGGCCCTCCCAACACATGAGGATTAATGGGTTCAAGCTTCATTTAACCTACCAAATGAAACACAAGAAGGTTAACGAAATGGTAAAGAATAATGAGATTAAGTACTACTAATCAAAATGCATGCATAAAACAATGTATTTATTTGTCTAAGTCATATTTACCACACTTGTTGATCTTTAGACATCTTCTCCTATTATATCCTCCTCTTCCACAAGTGTTGCATCTAATCCTCTTAGAAGGCTCCCTAATATTCATTTCCATGTGATACCTATTCCTTTTTGGTACGTTTAGTAGGGGGGAATGGCAATTCTATTTCCCCTTCCTTATTCCTTATAAGCCCACAATTCCCCTGTTTAGTTAGCTTTTGGCTTAAGTAATTGGATTTTTAGTGAATCCCTATTTCCAATAAACAAAGAATGGAGATTCCTAGCTTGTGTCCTTAAATCCCTATTCCTCATCCATTTCCTTTTTTTTTTAATTCCAAAACTAATCCATTTCCTTTTTTTTAATTCCAAAACTAACTCACCTCATTAAAAATCAAAATTTACAACTTTTACCCTCACATAAAAACATCAATCAAGCGATAACCCTCACTTATAGCTAATTGAGCTAGGGTTCCTATCCTCTATCATTGACATTAAACTTACATCTCATCAACCCCTAATCCATCATTCATCCAATCCAATCATAGAAAAACCCTAATCTCCCCCTCTTTAGTCACACTTAATTGAGCTAGGGTTTGAAGTGCCCAACCTGAATCTATCATCATCCTCTACTCGCATTCAAAGACTAACAATAGAAAAGTATGTAATGCTACATTCCCTCTTCTTTGTATAAAAATGTGTCTTCTATTGGTTTGTTTTATATGAATACAGTCACCTTTGCTACAATTTCAAAACAAATGCAATTATTTGTACTAGTATGCTTACTCCATTGCCATTATTATATATCATGGTGGTTGATGGTTTTGTATGATTAATATTGGTATTGCTCTAAAATCAAATAATGTAAATTTAGGTTGCTTGTTGGTTTAAAGATTTAGTTGTTTAGTTATGGTAGATTTGATTAGCAAATTTTAAGCAAGTTCCTAGTATGAACATACTAAAGGTTGTTGATGATTTCATTAATGTTTTGCTTATTTTTTTCTTTTCTTTTAGGTAATTGTTTTTTTTTTCTTGATGATGATGATAAAGAAAACGAGTTTTCACTTAGTTAACATAGTAAGCAGCTTGCCATTGTATTTGTGCTTATCAGTATGGATTGGCGGATACCAATTCATGTTCTTAAGAATCTCTAGATCTGTTTTGATTCTCACACATTTTTAAATCAGTTTTAAAGACGTATAGTAGGGAAATCATCATAAGAGATAATAATAGGTTCCATTTTTAAGACAAGGTCAATGTTCCTATTGTGATTTTTTGGTAACATAATGTATATTGATTAGCTTATGGAAGTGCTTCATTAAATTGATAGAGGTAGATAAAAATGTATACTTTACCTATGATATATTGATTTTTCTTAATATTATTATGTGGTGTTTATTGAGATTACTAGATAAGAACTTTTTGCTAACTATATTAAATTTATATAAGAATTTTCTTAATTAGTTTCAAAGATGTATAGAAGGGAAATCATCATAAGAGATAATTGGTATTATGATATATATTAATTTTCTTATCTTTTGGGAAACACTTCTTCGTGACTCTCTTTTATATCTCTTATGCAATGGTAATATTATATTGAAACATATATTTAAATAATCAAATCAATGTATAGATAAAAAAAAGGGACCATGAAAAAAGAAGATTAGATATAAGATTTAAAATAAGTCTTATTAGACATAAGATTTATAATGAGTTAACACTTGATGATTGCAAAAAAGTGGCTTCTTGGATCTATTAAAAGAAAAGCTTGAAGTAAGAGTGATAGGAATCAAACTATAGGTCCTTTTACTTAAGCCCGAGTACGAGGACTCGAGAACTTAATAAGGTGTATTCTCCTTTCTTGACCTACTCTAGAGGAATCCGAGTTGTTTCTGATCGCTGACCTATTACCATTTCCAAGGCAAGCTCCCCTTTACTTATCAATGATCTTTGGATGTCGACTTAAGGAATGCTTAGAAAACAGTTTGGCTCACTTGCCTATTAGCTTAGCCAACCTTGTTCAAAGCTGCATAAACAATGCCTAAGCTGAGCCCACCATAGAGGAGTCTATAGATCAACTCGACATCAACTAGAATGTTCGTATGACAGCATTTGTTTTCGCCTGCAACCTACCAATACTTGCCAGCCATATGTCGAAGTCTCTTACTTGATGGAATCTGCTTCACAAATCACTTATTTTCTGATTTCTCTATTGTACCCTTTTACATTCCATATACTTTACCTCTTTTAGATAGTACCTTTTTAGTTTGTTCCACTTTTAGTAAAGGATGCCCAAGATTTTCGAATATAAATACCCCTTTTTATGTAGCCTTGAGATCATCATCTTGAATCATTGAATATATAGAAACTTCTTTCTTCTTGTGAGTTATTTTTGCTTGCTTATCTAACTCTTATTCTAACCTTTAAGTAAGGCTAAGTGGCAAATGACCTAATTGAACTAACTTATGCGTCATATCGAGCTAGTTCGTGAGTCCACAAAGTTCCTTGATACACCATATCTTTGGATTTGTTCATGGATTGTTGCTTATTTTCACGCATTTTACCCTTCATTTTGAGCTTTCCATGAGCTTAGACCTATGCCTTTGGTATAGTTGTCCTCAATTGCCCCTTAGCATGATATATCATCTTGGTATCAAAGCCGAGATTCGCATTGAGCAAATCACAGTTGAGTGGTGTCTTTGCTTTATTGTATTGATTGTCATTCATGTTTGAAATGTGTTGAGTAATGTAGTAACCATTAGGGTTGTGTATGAGTAGATGTAAGTGTTAAGTGAGTTGTGGAAGTGGTGATTTTGTTCTATTGTGGTGGTTATTGTATGATACTTTATGCTACTTTATAGAAAATAAAGCAGGTAGTAACTGTATATTTCTATGAGAGGATCGACTTAGTTAGTTGTGGTGTTATATCTCTATAGTGAGGTGCATTGGTTTTTGTTCAAAGAGCAGCTGAGCATGTAAAGTACGATTAGTGTGTTAACTAATTAAAGGGTATGAGTGTTGTTTTTTGGGTAATACGAGTGTTGTTTGTTTGTTGTAGATACAAGATCGAGTGAAGAATGACTGATTTAAGTGTTAATGATGATATTGGAGACGATAATTGATATGAATCAGCCTATGATGATCCTTAGGTTAAGGCTGACTTATCCAAAGATGAGGCCGACATGTCGGGATCTAAGGTTGACCTATTCTGAGTTGAGGTTGACCTGCCCCTGCCAAGGCTAGGCAGATACTAGAAGGTCGAGAGGAGGAAAAGAAACCACTCAGCATTAAGACTATTGTCAGTTGATAAGTGAAGAGAACGAATTGCCGAGGACTCAAGGCCAAAGAACAACTCAGTATGACATGAGAAGACTAGTGCCGACCAATTCTAGAACTCAGTAACTGTGGGTTGACCTTTCAAGCATCTCAGCCAAGCATGGGAAAACTTCAAGGGCTCCTACTAGAACTTGAACATCCAATTGTTGACCCCACCCAGTTCGAATCTTACTCTTACTAGGATAGCTCGAATGATCCCCATACCGACCTACCTGTTAAACGTATAGTTTTGTATACTTATAAATATTTTCCTAAATTTTATTCGTAGGCCTACTTTAGGGTTTAAGGCTTTGTTTTCTATTTACACTTTTGCTACTAAGGTTTTAAGATATACTATAAATAGTAACTTTTGTAAGTAGCTAACAAGAGGTTAACTTTAATCATTATGAGTAATATCTTAGAGAAAATTTCTCTTATGAGCTTGCTTCCAACTTGTCTCCTTTTGCATGATTATTGAGTGTGTTTTACTCCTTAATCTTTCTCATGTTCTTATTAATCTTCGTCTTGAGATTGTAATGAACTGTCATTTGAGCGAGTTAGTGAGTTGAATCTAACCTTCCCATTTGAAACCTGAGTGTTGATTTAGTGTTCGTGAGTTGCTTCGAACCTTATTTTAAGCTCAAACCCGATTATGTTTGTGTCTTAGTGAGTCATACCCATCTACATTCACAGTTAAAACCCTATATTCACTTTCTGTTCCCCATTCTCACTTAAACCCCAATCACCCATTGATGGTTTTAGTCTGCTGCATACATGCCGAGCTATATCAACAATAGTAGGGTTATATACCATGGTTAACAAAACACCCCTAAAAGCTTTGATGAATGAATTGATGAAGTAATAATATGATAGCGTAGTTGAAACGAGCCATTCATATGTTCGTTTCTTAACTTATTGAGAATAATCAAAATACTCCCCAAGTTGCTTCTAAAGTTGGAGGAATCCTACAAGATGCTCGACCTACGCATAGGTAATACCTAGCTCGATAAGAATGAGGTGGAGTTAGAGGAGTAAGACGACATGTGTGAAGAAGAATAGATTTGGGTGAAGTAGGCAAGGTGAAAAGAGATGAGTATTATAAAGGAGAGGATAGAGCTCACGTACCCCAAACTATCAACCATATAAAACTCTAGGTTTCGAGCTTCAATAGCAATGGAAATGTTAGTGGTTATCTACATTAGGAAGAGAAGGTAGAGTGAGTTTTCGAATACTATCAATACAAGGATGATGATAAGGTTCGAACCATTACTATTGAATTCTTAGGCTATGCTGCAATGTGGTTAAAAAACTTTCAAGCTACGAGAAGGTGGGATGGATATAGAGAGGTTAGTACTTGGCCTTAAATGGAGTGAGTCCTCAATGCCAGATTTGTGCTAGACACTTACTTATAACATACTTTTGCTTGGCTCCATGAACTAAGGCAAGGAAATCATATTGTTGATGAGTATGCGAGAGTTTCAACTACTTATGATTTGATATAAGGTCAATGAACCTTCAGCCCGAATAGTATCCAGATTTTTAATTGGGTTAACGGTAGATATCAAAGAAGTAATTGAACTACAATAGTTTATTACTTTGGATAAAGCTATAAAAATTGCTCATCGTATGGAAAGGCAGAGGAGAAATAGTTTGACCTAACCTCAATTGAGCCGACCTACCTAAGGTGGCAATTGAATTCAATACAATACTGAGCCTAGTCGAAGGACTAATGTCTTAATTGAGCAAAAGAGCAGCCTTACTAACCAAGAAGTGTCGAATCAAATGTTTGAGAAAGGTCAGAGATCAAGACGGAAGATGAGCCAAATTAAGTGTTTTAAGTACTAAGGTTTTGTTTACATGGCTACCTAGTGCCCCAACTGACATACCATGGTCATTAAAGGTGAAGTCCTTAACATTGAAGTAGAATGAAGAACTTAATGAGAAGACTAAATTAGGGGAGGAAGTCGAGGTGTATAGTGAGGAGCTTGTCGAAGAGAATGTATATGCATATGATTTGGACAAGCTAACTTTAGTCGTTTAAAGAGCTTTAAGCATTGAACCAATTTTTGAGGAGTAATGAGAAAACTTATTTCATATCACATGTAAGGTAAACAATTAGTTGTGTGCACTAATTGTAGATAGTGGGAGTTGCACTAATGTAGCATTTAACGACATAGTTTGGAAGCTTAAGTTGCCGACTTTATCACATCTAAGGCTGTACAAGCTGCATTCGCTAGATGAGAAAGGAGCACATGTCACTTAGCAAGTACTACTGCTGGTCTCAATTAGGAATTATTCTGGTGAAATTCTCTGTAATGTATTACTCATGTTCGCATCGCATGTGTTGTTAGGCCGACCTTAGTTATTTAATCGAAGAATCATACATGATGGGTTCAAGAATACGTATACATTTGAAAAGGATGGGAAGAAGATGACCTTAAACCCTATGACACTAAGTCAAGTGAGTAAATTGCATGCTAAGTTAGCCAAATGATTAAAGAAGACATTAGGTTTTAGCTGACTTGAGCTCTAAGAAGTCATTAAATCCGATGTGCTGACCTTTCTATTGATTAGAAGATTATTGAAATTGAAAGAGCAAGGTATGTTACCTAAGAGATCAGAGAATTGTTGGAAGAGTATGTTGACCTATTTCTCGAGTAGTTGCCCGAAGGACCTTATTTTCAAGGGATTGAACATTGCATTAACTTGATAACTGATGCCATCTTGTCGAACAAGTCTACTTATTGGATGAATCTTGACTAAGATGCCGAGCTCCAGAGACGAGTCAATGAGCTATTAGAGAAAGGATATGTGAGAGAAAGCCTCAACCTTTATGCTGTGCTAGCATTACTTATGCTAAAGAAAGATGGTATTTTGCATATGAGTATAGGTAGTAAAGTTATCAATAAGATCACGATCAAGTATAGGTATCCTATTCTAAGATTGGATGATACGCTTGATGAACTGAATGGTGCTAGAGTCTTCAATAAGATCAACTTGAAGTTTGGTTAACATCAGATTTGCATGAGGCCGGGAGATGAATAGAAAACTGCATTTAAGACTTGACATGGTCTATATGAGTGGATGGTGATGCTCTTTGGCTTATCAAAAACCCTAAGTACTTTCATGAGGTTGATGAATCATGTGCTGTGAGATTTGATTGGAAAATTTGTCATGGTTTACTTTGATGGCATCTTTGTATATAGTACTAGCTTGTTGAGTCATGTCGACCATCTTCGACTTGTATTTGAAGTACTCTGAGTTGAAAAGCTATTTGGGAATTTGAAGAAGTGTCATTTTTATCAAGAAGAAGTAGTTTTCATTGGATATGTTGTGAGTGGAGGAGGCCTATGTGTTATTACTGAAAGGATCCGAGCTATTGTTGAATGGCCAACCCCAACCACTCATGCTGAAATGAGAAGCTTCTATAGGTTAGCTTCCTTTTACCATCATTTTTTTCGAGGTTTTAGTATCATTATCGTACACCTCACTAAGTTAACGAGGAAGGATGTTGAGTTTAAGTTGGGAGAAAGAAAAGAAAGAAGTTTTGTTGAGGTGGAGGATAGGTTGACCTCTACACTTGTATTGGCTTTGCTTGATTTTAAGAAGATGTTTAAACTAGAATGTGACACATCAAGTGTAGGCATAGGAGCTATATTAATGTAAGAAGGCTAAATTGTTGCATATCATAGTGAGAAGTTAAGAGGACCATGATTACATTACTCCATATATGACAAAGAACTCTTTACACTTATTTGAACTCTTCAAGTGTGGCAATATTACCTTTTACTAATGGAATTTGTCATTTACACTAATCACAAGTCCTTAAAGTACCTATGGAGTTAAACAAAACTTTCTAAGAGACAAACCCGATGGATAGAATTCTTGGGGGGATTCAACTTTATAGTCATGTACAAGCAAGGCAAGACCAACGTGGTTATTGATGCTCTATCAAGAAGACATATTCTTCTTACTAAGCTACAGACCTAAATATTAAGATTTTTAAGCATCAAAGAGTAATATCCTCAAGACTCTCACTTTGGTCCCATATATGGACACTATGAAGAAGGAAGGACAGTAGATGAATACCATGTGAAGGACGGATATTTATTTCGAAGTGGCAAGTTATGTGTGTTGTTTAGTTCCTTGAGAGAGTTACTATTAAGATAAGCTCATTCTAGTGGACTTTTTGGTCATTTTGGGGAGAGAAAGACATACAAACTATTGAATGCAAGGTTCTTTTAGCTTAAGGTGAGGCGCAACGTGCATTGTGTGATTGAGAGTTGCATGATCTATAAAAGAGCAAAAAGTAGAGCTAAGTAAGGGAAAGCTATGCCTCTACTTGTCTTGACTAAAGTGTAGGCCAAATTGAGTATGGACTTTATCCTTGATTTACCTTGAACTGTTAGAGGCAAAGATTCTATGATGGTCATCATGGAAAGATTTAGCAAGATGATACACTTTGTGCCCTATAAAAAGATTAACAATGCTTCGATTATTACTTTCCTCTTTTTATAGATCATTTGTTTGCATGGAGTACTGAGGAGCGTAGTATCAGGTTGAGACCTAAAATTCTTAAGTAATTTCTGGAGAACTCTCTAACATCGGATGAGAACTAAATTACTTTTTAGCACTTCTTGTGACCTCGAGACCAATGGACAAACAGAGGCAATCAATTGCACTTTGGGTTTGCTACTTCGAGTTACAATGGCTAAGAACTTAATCGATTGTATGTTTGTTTGCTTATGATAGAATTTACTTACAATAGAACAATACATGGCACCATTAGGCACACCTCATTTCAGGTCGTCTATAGCTTGAATCCTAAGCTCCCTCTTGATTATACCCCCATACCATCGTTTGACTAAGAAGAACCTGAAGTGAGAACTAAAGCTCAATCCTTCCAACAAATCTACTAGAAAGTTTCCCAGTAGATGAGCTTGAGCTGAAGGAGTATTTAAGACACTCTAAAAGATTAATGAAAATGCATATCGAGTAAAACTACTTGAAGACTTTGGAGTTTCTAATGTGATCAATGTTACCGACCTCAACCCATATCGCTTTGGAGAATCTTAACAAGAAGACCAGTTAGATTTAGTACCAAATTCAAATCAATTGGGAGGGAATGATAGGAATCAAGCTATAGGTCTTCTTACTCGAGCCTGAGCATGAGGATTTGAGAGCTTAGTAAGGTGCATTTTCCTTTCCTAACCTACGCTTCAGGAATCCGAGCTCTTTCTACCCGTCGACCTGTTACCATTTCCAAGTGAGCTCCCCTATGCCTATCAATGATCTTTAGATGCTGATATGAGGAATGCTCAGGAAATAGTTCAACTCACTTGCCCATCAGCTTAGCTAACCTCATTTTGAGATTCCTAAATAATGCTCGAGCTAAGCCCACCACAAAAGAGCCTACAAGTCAGTTCCGCATCAACTAGAATATTCGTAGACCAACATATGTTTCTACCTACAACTTACCAATATCTACTAACCATGTGTCTAAGCCTCCCATGTGATGGAATGTGTTATACGAATCACCCATTTTTTGATTTCTTTTTTGTACCCTTTTACATTCCTTTTACTTTATCTCTTTTAAGCAGTGTTCTTTTAGTCTTTTCCAATTTTGGTAAAGGATGTCCTATATTTTCCAGTATAAATACCCCTTTTTATGTAACCTCAAGATCATCATCTTGAATCATTGAATATATAGAATCTTCTTTCTTCTTGTGAGCTATTTTTGCTATTTATCTAACTCTTATCTTAACACTTGAGAAAGGTTAGGTGGAGCGTGACCTCATTGAACTAACTAGTGTGTTATATTGAGTTGGTTTGTAAGTCCAAGGAGTTCCTTCGTGCGTCATACCTTAGATTCGTTCGTGGGTTTTTGCTTATTTTTGCGCACTCTACCCTTCATTTCGAGCTTTTCGTGAGCTTAGACCTATCTTCTTAGTATGGTCGTCCTTATTTGCCCTTTGTCACGACGTATCAAAGTGTCAAAACTTCAAAGTAATTGAAGTGGTACTTTGTAAGTTTAGGAATATTATTACATATGTAATTATTTCATATTATTATCAATTATCTTACTCTCTTGTTTATCTTTTGTATACGAAACAAAGTAAAAGTAATTTTATTTCACAATTGACCTCTTCTAGTTTTAACTACATTAGATTGCTTCATCTGGTTGGTTAGTATTAATTATTGTGAGAAGAGAAGAAGAATATGAAATTGGAGCTTGAAAGAAGAGACAGCTACCTTTCCCAAATTTAATAGTTTTTCACATACCTTCCTTTATTACATTTAGCCTTTTAAATAATAATGATAGGTTATTATTGATAAGTGTGTGAATCATACACTTATCTAAAAGATTTCTCTAACAATTATATATGATTCGATAGATTTTTGAGAAAAAGTGTATAAATTTTCATTAAAATCACATATAATCACTCAACACAAGTGCAATTTATATATATATATATTTTTTTGTATTTTGATGCTCAAAAGTAATATATATTTAAAGAATTTAAGCTCTTTATGTTTGATCTTGTAGGTCCTAAGGTTGCCATGGTAGCCCTAATTCAAGAAGCTGGAAATGAAGAAAAAAGTAAAAGAAGGAAATTTGGAGTTAGAACTCTTGGCATGATGGTAAGCCCATCTATCGTCAAGATGATAACTTGAACAAAATCGAATCAAGTTACAAAACTAGAAGGATATAGTAGCATGATGATACTTAGTTACCGTTGTGACGATATACTTGACTCCTAAAGCAAAAATGCACCTTTTCAATAAAAAAAAAGGAAGAAAAGTTCCCGAAATGTGTCCACTGTCATGATGGTACCTTTGCTTATTGTCATGTCGATACTTACCTATTATAAAAACCTTTTCTTCTTCATTTTCTACATATTTTTGCTTTGCATTTTCTAAGGTTTAGGGTTCTACTTTTCTATCACTCTCTCTTCTTTAGGCTATTTTAGATTACTTTTAGTATCGTTTTTTGATTTCCATGGAGATTTCTTGTATTTTCATGAATGTAGCGTAAGTTTTTAATGGATTTTAGCTCTTTTCAAGGTTTAGGTTTATGGATTTTCATTGCATCTATGGAGATTGTTGGGAAAATCTTGAGGAACTCCATTATTGAGGTTAAGGAGCTCGGTTTTGTAATGTTTCTCATATTTTTCCATGTTTAATGTAATATTTATTTTTATGTTCATTTGTATTATGTGTTGAATGTTTACTCTCCATGAATGTGATAAATAGAGCTTATTATACTTATAGGTAGTGCGTGAACACGATAAAGTAGTTGTGGTTATTGATGTTTTTGTATTGTGATAGTGTAAATTTGGAATTTTACTTAGTTCTATGGTATAATTAGGTATAACTTGAGTGTTAAATTAATGTTGAGCTTGATAGCGTTTCCTATACATTGAGCCTCCTCCCTAATTGTCCTAATAGGATTTAGATACTGTAATAGGATTCGAAAACCTTGAATAGAACCTAGGATTCCTCATTTGAATGGGTAATTCTTGAGAATTAGGACTTAAATCCTTGTATTCACCTAGAGCTAAAAATTGGTTAAAATGAGAAATCAATTCTAATATAGTTATTTAAGTAGTGACCGGACTTAAATAGCTAGTTGATAGTATAGATGAGATATTGATAATACAATACTCCTGCTACATGATAGAATTTACAAAATGAGAGTTGAATAAATTCTACGAGTGTAAGTAAAATTCATGTTTAAACTATCATAAACACTCTAATAGCATGGTCACAACAATCTTAGACAATTGTTTACTTATTCCTCATACATCTTTTATAAAAAAATCCACATTCCAATACCGAGAAATTACTAAAATTCACACTTAATTCCATTGTAGTTTTTACTTTAATTTAGATAACTTGCATGTTCTTTTCCTTAAAATTGCTCAATTGGTTACCTAAATCAGAGTAGAAATAGTAGAATCCAGTACTTAATTATCTTTCTAAACTTTATTCTTTTCTTCATTGCAAAATATCACCTTGGTGCTCATCATATACTATAAATTGACTGGTATGCTTGTTGTTAGGTTGCGGTTTCCATAAACATTTTTCAAAAGATTGCAAACAAGTTTAATTTATTATATAATGTTTCCACTATTTTTTAAAAGAGGCAAATTTTATATTTGTGTGTGACATTATGGAAGGTAATCGCGACACCAATGATTTCATACCATATATACTTATTTGGATTTTACTATGTATATTATAGGACATAATTAAAAGACATAATATTTAACAATATTTTGTAACATAGTTGTGATACGATATTAGTCAGGTTGTATATGTTAGTGGTATGTATATAGTTGTATACTAAATTTCTCTTTTGTTTTTTTCCCTTTATTGATATGTAAGCATATTTTAATGTATTTTAGTGGTAGATTAATTGATTTTTCATGAGAATAGATTATGAAGGGAAAAAAAAAAACTTGCATGCTTTGTGTTAACTTTATGGTTAGAGTATTGTGAAGTTGCATATGATCTTAAGCTCTAATCGCGTACTTTGGCCATACATTCCTACTATCCTCGAGTCTAATTGTATGAATTGAATTTCTACCAACATCATGAATACATTTGGAAGCTAGCTCATAGTGATGACATCACATGTATTGGGTGAAGATAGGTGTTCATTTTTTAAACTATGTGAAACGCTAGAGGGTATGGGAAAGTTGAAGGCTAGTAAACATTTGCTTGTAGATGAGCAAGTGGTTATGTTCTTGCATATACTTGTTCATCATGCAAAAAATGGGGTTATAAAGCACAATTTCAAGTGGTTTAGGACAACAGTCAACTGATACTTCCATAGTATCCTAAAAATAACTCCTTGCTTAAGAAGCCTAAACCCATTATTAACACTTGTTCAAATAGTCCATGGAACTGTTTCTAGGTATACCTTAACCTTCTTACATTGATATAGAATACTTTTATTTTTTATACATAAATTAAAAAATGTAGGAATCTAATTATCTGATTCTCATGTAAAACTGTTTAGGTGCTCTAGATAGGACTCACACCTCCATTAGAGTGCCTATAAAGGATAAATCAAGATATAAAATTTAAAGGAATGACATAGCAATCGATGTACTGGTTGTTTGTATCTTAAGTATGCACTTTATGAACGTATTGTTAGGATGGGAGGGATCTGTAGTAAATAGTAAGGTTCTTCAAAACGTAATAACTAGGTGGAACGATTTTCAAGTTCCTTAGGGCAATATTTCTTGATTTGTCCAAGTTTACTTTCTATTAGTTAGAAAACGTTTTAAACAATATAACCTTATTACATTCTTCAAATAAGCTATTATTACCTAGTGGATGGAGGTTACTCAAATTGCAAGGGCTTCCTTACACCAATTAGGAGTCAATATTATCATTTAAGTGAATGGCGTCATGGTCATAGTCATTAGCCAAGAATCCTAAAAGAATTATTCAATTTAAGACACAGACATAGTTGCTCATAATGTGATAGAAAGTTGCTTCAAACTTCTAAAATCGAGGTGGAATATTCTTAAAAGTTTGTTTTTCTACCTAGTAAGAATCTACAATCGAAACATTCTTCCATATTATTTGTTGCATGACTTTATAAGAATAAAGATGACCTCTAACCCCTCAAGGACTATGTATATGATATAGAGGACAATAACGTGGACATAGGTGATGGTTTGATTATGACGTTAGGAAATAACAATGGATGGTCCACTTGGAGAATGCAATTAGCCAATGAGATGTTTAATGAGTGGAGAGCTTCACAAAATAGAAACAATTAATTTTCCTATGTATTGTTAAGGATTCTAATGGTTGTGATGGTAGCCTTATGAAAATGGATTATGTACTTATTTCTTTTTATGTTTATGCGAATGTATGGTGACTTTTGACCATCGTATATTGGAGCAATATTTGTTTTGACTATTCTTATTACCTTGTCATAACTGGTTTCTTCCATCTTACTTGTATGCTTTAATATGTTTTCTATTATGGTTGTAGGCAATTTAATCATGATAAATCATCTACCTTTGTTTTATTTTTAGTGATATGTTTTAGCTTATGTTAACTACATTACTTTTGTCATACATTGTTTGTCATTTCATTTTTTTTAAATTCTTCACTCTAGGAACATGTACATGGATGAGGTGTAGTCAACACAAAGGGATACTAGGGTCGATAAACAAACTAAGAGGAAGTGAATTGTTCTAGAGGACAATGCATTAGTTACAACTATAGTTGATTTATACAATAATATGAAACATAATATTGATTGTGGCTTTTGATAAGGGTACTTGAACAAGTTAGAGAACATGTATGAGCTAAACCAATAGTAGGTTAAAGGCTAAGCCAAACATCGAGTCACAGATTAAGACTTTGAGGAAGGATTGGAGCATTGTTTATAACATGGTACATGGGAAATTCACCATTGATTTTGGATGGGATGATGATGGGAAAATGGTTATGGTGAAAAAACGTGTATAGGACACATATCTAGAGGTATGTAGTAAATAAATAAAAGAAACACTTGCTAATTATGTCATACATTCCCTTTTTTATTTTAACTTTTTGGCAACTGCAATTGTGCTCATTCTTTACATATGAGTCTCATTTTTTACTCTTCCCCCTTTACTTTAAAAATCATAGCCGCATAATGCTTATATTTACCAAAGGCATAACAATCTCATTACAATTGTAGGGGTGCTCCTGTGTTAACATAGAGATATGTACAATTACAATGTCTTGCTTTTAGGAATGTTTATAGGGAAGAGACCTAATGATGTTGTTTTCCATGAAAGTATAAATACAAATTGTCTTGTTAAGATTGCTTTGCTTGATAAAGTTATAGAAATAATGGATCCAACATTATATGCTAAAATGCAAGAGTTGTCTAATGCAAGAAAATTGCTTTTGGAGTATTTAATTGCAATATTTGAGATTGGAGTTTCTTGCTTAGATAATTTGCTAAGGGAAAGGAAAAGCACGAGAGATGTTGTTGGAGAGTTGAAATCCACCAGGAAAAATTTTCTTGAATAGTAATCTTATTGATCCAAATGAACATTAAGATTCCATTGACGAAGTAAGTAGTTTTTCTTCAAATTATCTAACATAGATAACATATTGAACTCATAATTCCTATTGTCTTATCACTTTTCCCCTCTTTTGCATATCAAGATGAAACTGAAATGTATATGTAGAGTGAATGGAGTCTTGCATTGAATTAGGATAATCATTTCTATATTTATTTATGTATTTTAGTCCTTCGAAGAATTTTCATTTGGTTGACCCTCTGTTATGGGTGTCTCTCCTTTTTCTTTCTTTCTTTTTTCTCTTTTAAATGAAGTTCATGATCTTTTTATCCAAAAGTATGTAAGATCTGGTTGCATACTTGTGTGTTTTCTAATTGTCTACAGGTATTCAATAACTTGTATGTAAATGCTATGAATGAGAGTCTTAGTGGAATGAATGTTGTTACAAGTGTGTTAAGGTGAAAATTACCTTAGCACAGACAAGTTCAATATTATATATAATCTATTTGAAATTACAAGACTATCCATGAATAATTTTACAGAACCTTAACACTCCACCTTAGGCGGGAGCATATATATCATATGCTCTTAGCTTGTCCCAAATATAATTTACTTGAACCCCTTGAAGTGATTTAGTAAATAAATCAACAAGATGGTTTTTTGATCTCACATAGATTGTATCAATCTCCTCATTCAACAATTTTTTACAAACAAAGTGATAATCAATTTTTGTAAACCTCGCGAATTTAGCTATTCAAGAGTAGAATCGAACTTTAGTATTGTAGATAATCTCGTAAGTTGACAAGGCTAAATAAGATAAAAATTTTATTAAATTATGAAATTGAATATATTATAAATAATAAAAGCCCTAGAATTTTGATTGAAATCTAAATCGTGTACGAAAACCCTAAACACTATGTATAGATAGGTACTCAAAATTGAATACGAACTTAACAAAAACTTTAAAACTATAAACCAAAGCTTATAAAATAAATAATTATACCCTCAAAGTATTAAAAGCCTAATAAAATACGATTATTGGCCAATACATGTAATCACATGAAATTGTTAACGAATACTTAGAAATAACTTTTAAATATTATAAACATAATGGGTAATAATTTAATCAATAAATTTTATGAAATTTTACTATTATTTTTAATTACTAAATTTATAATATTTTATATTTAGAAAAGCCTATTATTTTTATTTTCATTTTTCCTTTTTCTTCTCTTCTCTTTCTTTTTCCTTTTCCTCTTGGCTACCATGTTCCAGCTCCTAGAGGTGATTCACGTCTGCCATTTGTGATCTTTAAATCATCTGTGTGTTATTTATGTTGATAAAACAAAGATAATTGCTATGCTACACATCACATCACTTAAATGCCTTCTTATCTTCTTTTTTCTTTACCTCTATTGTCTTGTTTTTTTTTTTTTTCTTTTCTTCTCCTTGACGTCTCCTCCTTGCCCATTTGCTGTTGTTTTCTTTTCAAAACAAATCAAAAGAACATCAAGAAATTACTTCGCCAAAAATTGCTTTTCATTTCCCTTTTCTACTAATTTTCTTTTCCTCAATTTCCTTCTTGATTTTCAACAAACATAAGAGGAAGAAGAAAAAGAATTTGGGATAACCATACATCAAGACATCAAGAGTAGCAATTTAGTAGCCTTTTAGAGTATGTATTTTATTAAATTTTATATACTTTATGTGTATATGTATTTTGTAGAAATATATGTATTTAGGGATCTTGTAATTATAATGGGTTTTTGTAATTTTTTTGTATTAAGACTAAGTGTACATGAAATAGAATTATATGTTAAATTAGTATTTCTTTATGTTCATATATTCGCATGGGTATAAATGCATAAGTATATTTAAGTGTACATACATATCATATTTGATCTACAAATATTTAGTATAAAGATTTGTGTACATATATATGTATGTGTGTGTGTATATATATATATATATATATATATATATATATATAGAAGTGGCTATCTATGCATAAATATTCATATATGATAGTATATATATATATATATATATATATATATATTAGGAATTTTCAATATGTATATATGTAGTATGGTCGTATATATATATGTATAAATATAAAAATCTAAGTATATATATATATCATATGTGTGTGTATATATGTATAACATATGGAGTATATTTAGGGTCATATTATTATTTGACATAAGCATATATACATATAAGAATATGTATATTAATGGTATAGTAATATACTATAGTACTAAATTAATAAATAAGATAAGATAGTATATATATAAGTATATGTATGCATATAAAAATACATATGTTAAGAGTATAGTATATATTTAAGTATACAGGTACACATAAATATTATAAGTGTACTATACTATAATACTAAAATAAGATAATATATATAAGTAAGCATGTATGCTGTGGGATTCAAGAAAATGGAAAGTAATTAATTAGCAAAATTTAATAAAATAAAATAATAAATATGATTATATGCATTTTACGTAAAAATGCAAAATAAAAGGAATTCAAAATATGCAAAAATTTCGAAAACGACATGTTGCACTTTTCTTTGCTGCCATGTCAATATATAATTAATTTTAACAAAAAAATTGTAATTAAAAATAATAATAAAATAATTAATTAATTAGAAAATTATTAAAATAGTTAAAAATGAAATAAATAATTTTTAAACCTTAAAAATAGTGAAATACAAAAATTATGATAAAATGAACTAAAAAATAAGATAAATTATAAAATATAAGCATTATATATTTATTAACTTATAAATAGGTCAAGAAAAGCCGAAAATAGTAAATTATAATTATTTGAGTCAAAATGGTAAAATTTGTAATATTTTTACATCATAATTGAAAATACAAATTACAACATCCAAAATGAACCTCGCTACAAGAAAGTACATTCGAAAACAATAAAAATAGACTATAAGTACATAAAAATCAAAGTTAAGTTGAAAAAGTTATATTCTATTAAAAATTTAAGATAAACCGAGAAAAGTAAGTAAAAGATTTAAGTTAAACTATGTTTATACTATGCTTAGGTTAGTGGGAAACTAAGTAGATAATAATAGATATTTAGTTAATCGATGAATATAGTTTTTCATAATACTGATAGATTTATTTATCTTTTAAATACTCAATTATCAAGAACTGGAAATCTCAAAAGGATTAGAGAGTAAGTAGTAACCCAAGTGAGAGAGTTCTTGTGATATGCTATCTGCTTGCTGTTTGTTATTTATATGCTGCTTGTTGGTTTATATTGATTGCTTGTTGAATGATTGATTGCTTTGTATGTTATCATTCATATGATCACTTTCTTAAATTGGTAAATATAACTATTCTACTAAAATAATCAATTATATCTATTGCATGTCTGTGACCTAATTGGTATACGGATGGAGAATACTAGCTTTGAGGATTTTTGAGAAAAATATTCCTAGAAAACATTTTTCTAATCTTAAATATATTTTGTATGATTTCTGTGAGGGTTCGTAGTACCCGTGAATGATATTTTTATCGTTAAGGCAAAGTTAGCATAGCATCTTTGATTGTATGCGAGGAGACTCGCATATTTGTGCTTATGGGGTCTTGGATATATTTTGATAGTGAGAGGATTCGCTTTGTGTGCCCAAAAGGCCTTGGATATGTTTGGTAGATGAGCCTGAGTTGGGGTCTACCCATATTGATTGCTGTTCTTGGCTAGAGTAATAGTCAAGTGTTGTCTTGAGGGGTAGTGCCCTTAGGTAGTCTCATGCGGTTAAGGTGAGGTGCTCTATGTGGGTAAGTACAGAGGACAATCGACATGTAGATGGTATAAATTTACACCTTCTATAGTTCTGAGCTCCTATGGATGTTTTGTTTCCATTCATTGCATATGCATTCATTTTGTTTGTAAGTAAATTACATGGGTGTTAATAATATTTGATAACTTGCTTGAAAGGTAGTAATGAGGAATGAACTTATTGAGCCGTGGTTTGCTCATTCCCTTATAGTTTCTTTTGTAGGTTCCTATAAGCAGGGATTGAGGAAAAACATGAGAGCAGAGTACAAATCGAAAATAGGTTTGATAATATAGAGTTGATTGAAATGTGTATAAGTAGTATAGAAACAGTTGATGTAGAAAATATTTATATGATGAGACTATGTATAATATAGTATTTCTTGTGAATTATTAAGTTGTTTTACCTTATCTTAGCATTTGGTAAGGGATACCAATTCATTGCGGTTCTAGTGGACTGTGGAACATCGAATATCTATAGTTACTTGTATTTTATAATAAGTTAATTAAATTAAAAATCGAAAAATTTAGTGATTAATTATTTAGAGTCTTATAATCTTTAACTTATAAGGCGGTTTTTGTATCATGGGTATATACATGATAGAAAAATTTTAGGCTATTCTACTAGGCTCCCTTTAGGGTTGTGACAATTTCAATGTTCTTCGTACATTTATGAAACACTAGATTTGATGCTATGTGTAGAGTAACTTGGTTATCATTTTCATTAGCTGTGATTGTAGAAACTCAAGTTCTTCTAGCAAATGCTTAAACCAAGGAAATTCATAAGTTATGGATGCCATTGCTCTACATTCGGATTTTGGACTTGACCTTACTACCATGGTTTGCTTCTTACTTTTCCATGAGATAAGGTTACTGTTGGTCCTGTATAAGATATCAAGAGTAGGGGTGAATTAATATCTCTAAATTTTTGAAAACTTTTTGCTAAAAATGAAATTACCTCTCTTAACAACTTATAATGGTGAATAGTGATAATTTAATAATTCAATACATAATAATAAAATTGCAAAGTAAAAGAGTAGGGAAGGAGAAAATCAGGCAAAGGTTTTATAGAGTTTCGGCCTTTTATATATTGCTCTCTTTCAGCTCCACTATTAGAGACTTGGTTTACTTCACCGGTGTTGTTCTACTTGATCCACTAAAGTAAATCACAAACAGATTACAAGTATTTGTCACAATGACTTTACAACACTCTACTTTGCCTATCTAGCCTCTTTACAATCTAGGCTAATACAGATCTATAAAGTACAAACTATCTTTTCTCTACAATAAAGTATAGAGATTACAAGTGAAAACAAAAGTACAAGTCTTAAATAAGTTTGTACTTAAAAGAAATAACACTTGTTGTAGAACTTTGATTCGGTGCAACTCTTTGAAGAACTTTCTAAAGCTTTTCAGAAGGTAAAAACTGATCAAGAAATTTTTGTACAATGATAGAATTTTTTCAGAGTTGTATCTATCAACGTTTTGAATCTCTTTTCCTTTTATATTAAGATCATCCAACGACTAAAAAAATTGAAGATTATCTTTTATCCAACCGTTAGTTATTTAAGATAATTCCTTAGATATTTCTGAGAAGATCTCGATTATCTGAATTTCAAAACAACTTTCCTTAATGTGTTTAGATCAGATAAACTTCAATCTGTAATCACTAGATAAGCTTTGATTTGAATTTAAAAAGATCAGCTTTCGTTAGCAACTTATGGATAAGCCTTATGTTCAAAAATTTGAAATCCTATAAAATCTGAATCAACCTTATCCTTATCCATTCTTGTGTGTATCTTGATTTATCCAAATAAATTTTCGTTTAAAAATAATCCCCATGGATTATTATTTCATTTTGAGTGAAACGAGATTAAATTTATTTTCTTAATATACTTACTTTAGTGGAGCTAGGGCTTAAATAATCCTAATTTGATTAAAATTAATATTCCATGTAATTTTTCCAAACTAACGTTCTAAATAAATTTCTAAAGAGTATTAGCCTTCTTTTCTTAGAAGTCTCTAAATAGGCTTTTGAAGAGCTATACAAATTCTTTTTATAAGAGCTTTTATAATACTTTCTAAAGACTTTCCAGAATAGTCTATTTTCAAACAATTTGAAGCTTCTGAATGTGACTTAAATATGCAAAAATATAGATTCTCAAAAACCTTTTGTAAGCTTGTACTCTTAAAGATTCATTAGCTTTTAACCCTTTTTGTTATCATTAAAATGTATGAGAGATATTTAACAGTTACCAACAACAAAAACACAATATCTTGTAATCGATTTCCTATCCAATGGTGAACTTGCCCAATCAACATCTATATATCCAACAACATGTACTTGTCTATGATCTTTATACAAAATTCCTTTACTTGGAGATCCTTTGATCACATCATTCTAATGACTTATATGGGGTGAGCTCATGAATTAGCTCACTATACTAACTACAAATGATATATCAAGAGGGGCCACAGTGAGATAATTGAGTTTATTGACTAACCTTCTATTTCTCTTTAGGTTATCTAGAACCTCTTCCTTAGTAGGCAAGAGCTTAACAATAGGGTCCATCGGTGAATCAATTGGTTTTGCTCCGATTAAACCAATGTCGGACAATGAGTCAAGTACACACTACCGTTGGGAGAGACATATACCTTCCTTAGAGTGAGCAACATCAATTCTAAGAAAATACTTCAAATTGTCCATATCCTTAGTTTGGAATTTTAGCTATAAGAAATCCTTAAGTTCCTTAATACCTTCATGATCATCTCCTAAAATTACAATGATATTGACATATATAATCAATATAATTTTCTTGCCATCATATTGTTTATAAAACATAGAATGATCAGAGTTACATCTATAAAGGCCAAATTCTATTACTATAGAGCTAAATCTTTCAAACCAAGTGCGTAGAGATTGTTTAAGCCCATATAAAGATTTCTTTAAGTAATAAACTAGGTTTATCTATCGTTGAACAACAAAACCTAGTGGCTGTTCCATATATACCTCTTCTTCAAAATCACCATGGAGGAAGGCATTTTTAATGTCTAGTTGATGTAAAGGCCAATGATAAGTAGCAACAAGTGAGATCAGAAGACGAACGGAAGTTATCTAAGTGACTGGTAAAAATGTGACCCAATAATCAATACCATAGATTTGAGTATAACCTTTAGCAACTAGATGTGACTTCAATTGATCAATAGTACCATCAAGTAAGACTTTCATGGAGAATACCTATTGACATCCAATAGTAGATTTACCATAAGGAAGAGACATAGGATCCCATTTGTTATTATCATAAAGTGTAGACATTTCTTCTTTCATGGTAGCAAGCCAACCAGGATGAGCTAATGCTTTTGAAACAAAGTTTGGAACAAAAATAGTAGATAAAGTAGTAGAAACATTATGGTTAATAAGAATTGAATTAGAAGAAGACAATATATAGGGAACATTGTGTATAAGAGGTTCATTCTTATAAGAAGATGGAGTGGAAAAGTATGGAGTTCACTAAAAAAAACATGCATTTGGAGAGTAACACTAATATCCCTTTTGATTACGAAAGTAGCTAAGGAAAATGCAACGGATGGACTAAGGGTTAAGCTTATTTGTTTATGGTGATAACTAATGAACAAAACACAAGCATCCAAAGATATATAAAGGCAAATGAAAAAGAAATTGGTTAGGAAGAACAAGATGCAATAGGACCTTATTATGTATGGTATATGGCATTTTATTGATGAGAAAATATGCAATAAGAATAACATTAGCCTAGTAATGCTTTACATTCATATGAATCAATAATGTCCGGGCAATTTCAATGAGATGTTGGTTTTCATGTTCAGCAACTCTACTCTATTATGGAGTATAAGAACACGAAGTTTGATGAATAATACCATGCTGTTGCATATAGGATAAAAAGGAATTTGACAGGTATTCTTTGTCATTGTCAAAGCGAAAAACATGGATAGAGGATTTAAATTGATTTGGAATTTCACAATTAAATGCACAAAATATATCAAATAACTGAGAACGATTTTTCATTAAATATAACCACGTCATTCTCGAGTAATCACAATAAATAAATGTAACAAAGAATCTAAAACCATGAAGAGAAGTAGAATGGGTATGTAGCAAGCAATAGTGGTAGGTGCTGAATCTATGTAATATAGCCTATGAGTCTTATGCCCTTCACCAATTGTCTTCCTTGCTCTTAAGTTTTCTGTTACAAAAGAAGAAGGAAAGAATGTAATGGAACCATTAAAGAAGTTGTGAGTTTACTAATAGAAAGTAAGCTAAAGGGAAATTTGGGTATGTACAAAACTGATGTTAAGGGAAATGATGGAACGGTTGAGGCATTGCTAATACCACTAATAGGTGAAGTGGATCCATTAGCGAGAGTAACATTTGGCAATGTTGAAGAATAGGTAATGTGTGAGAAGCAAACGAGTGTACTTGAAATATGGTCTGTGGTACCAGACTAGACTAAAGATGAAGAAGACTTGCACGATTGTGACACATTTTGACATTACATGAGTCTTGCATATTCTTCTTGTGATAAAGTAATAGTAGATTACTAAGTTTCTTTATTGTGCAAATCTAGGTTAAGTGTAGATGTAGAATTATCAAATTGAACAACATAAGCCCTAAGGGGACGTTTGTATAAAACCCAACAAGTCTTTTGGATATGACCTTAGCAACGATAGTGATTATGGTACGGACATGATCCACGTCTTTGCCCTCCATGACCTAATCGGCCTTCTCCTTGACTACAAGATCCTACACACCCATTAATAGGTGTTTAACTAACAAGGGTTGATCGATTAGAAGGAGAAATAAGAGAAAGTGTAGACTATGTAGCAATACGACTGATGCAACAATAAACATTGGCTAAAGATGGAAACTTTGACGATCTTAGAATTTGAGATTTCAGTGGCTCCAGCTCCAGTTTAAGGCCATAAAGAAGTTTAACAACTGCAAGTTGATCATGTTGTTTCTACATCTCTCTTATATAGGTACTAAGAGGCATCACATTATTCATTTCCTCAAAACATCATTTAACCTCACCATAATACTCAATAAAATCTTTATCCCCTTGCTGCAATTGAAAGAAATCAGCTAGAACATCATACATGCGTGTATCATTTGAGGCATATAGAAACTTAAAGTAGTCCTACGCTTCTTTACAAGTGCCAAAACTGTTGCACAAATTAAATATTTGAGGTTCCATTGAGTTCCAAAGCAAATGAAGATATTGTTGGTCAGTCTAATCCCATTCTACATATTTACTATCAGTACTCTTAGGAGGTGACTCTATCAAGATGCTTAGACGTCCTTGACCTTGGAAGAAAGCTTGAACCATATGAGCCCATTGAAAATAATTTCTACCATTCAATTTGACAAATGTAAACACTAGAGTAGAAGACGTTGGAAATGTGATGGCTGCTTTAGATTGCATAGTAATTGACTAATGGATTTGTTTTCCAACAAAATACGAAAGATAGATGCACTATGCAAATTGAATGATGGAGACATAAGTACTGACCATCCCTTATCACATTTGTAATAAAATTATCATCATTACTCAAGCTTCATCTTCGTTGAATAGCTCTGAAAGACAAACAACTCACAACTCATAACCCCATTATGAACACAACATGAAATAACCAGTGAACAGCTCTAGACCAAGAATGCAGGAACGATGCCAAGCAATTGATCTATGAACAGAACATAAAATAACCAATCAACAGCTCTAAACCGAGAATGTAGGAACGATGCCAAACAATTGAATCAGATCAGAATGATGCCAAACAGAATTGGAACAGTTCTATTGGGTTGATTGGGTGGTTTAATCAGGTCAGATGCTCAGTCAAGAGTGGTGTATCAGGTTTTCGATTGTGGCTGGTGATGGGTGGGGATTGTAGAGTTAGGGTTTGGGGGTTTTCCTTTGTGGCTGGTGATGGGTTGCGTTTGGAGAGTTAGGGCTTTGAGGGATTCGTTCGTGGCTGGTGGTTGACGTTATGGTGGCCTTGTATGATGTTGGTTGTGTTGTTCTGTAGTAGCGGCTAGGTTTTGGTTAAGGTGGTTTGGGTGGTTACTAGTTACGGTGGTGATGGTGATTTGGGCGGCTGCAAGGGTTAAAGGGTAAGGTGGTTTGGATGGTTGCTAGGGTGGTGGCTATGACGATGATGGTGGTTGTCGTTCAGTGGTGGTGGTGAATTTGGTGGGTATAATGGTGGTGATTCATGATTCATGAGTTGACTCCCTCTGATACCATATTAAGGTGAAAATTACTTTAGCACACATAAGTTTAATATTATATATAATATGTTTGAAATTACAAGACTACCTTTGAATTATTTTACTAAACTCTAACGTATGTCATCTGCAAAAATGTTCATGCAATCTTAGCAGTTACATGAATGCTGCCTTTAAGTCAAAACAAGTTAATTGCTTCTAAAATTCAGGAGATCTTGGTTGCTTGAAATCGGAGTTACTTGCTCCGCTGTATTCCTGAGGGAGTGTAAAATGCATATCCGATGCATTGTTTGAGTTGCATTCAATTACAGTAAAACACATCGGTATGGGTAGTTGAGACAATGCCTATTTGTCCATAAGAAGGTTATACTAAATAATATTTACAGCACTATGGAGCTAGCTGTAAGGAAACAACAAATTGCAAGAGTCAGGGTAGGTAATAACACAGCAAAGTCGCTACTTCTTTCATAGCATTACCATCACTGTTGAAAGACACTCTTGTTGAGCTTGGAATAATATCCATGGTGAGGCATGAAACTGCTGCAGCTAAATGCGTTTATCGGGCCTAGGCTATTACATATAAATCAAGGATACGGAACTTCTAGTGTAGACAACACTGGAAAGGTTGTGTCCTAGAGGGCAGTAGCTAGTTATGAATGTTCGGCAATAGCAGGATTGTGTACTTCTAACACTTGCATACTGCACAATGTGTAGAATAAATTTCAAATGCGTAATGTAGATGTTTTAATGAATTTAGGTGACAATATCTTGCAAATTCAATGATTAAGTCCTCAAGGATTTAGACGAAGAACAACTTTGATTTTATAAATTTTGGAGAATAGAAAGTCATTGTGTAGTGCAACGTTCACAAACTAATGGTGCAGATGAAAAACAATATTCCGTGCATCTCAGCTCCTAGTAAACTCTAAACAGAGGCAGTCTTAATCTCAACTCTCAAGTAACCACATCCTTGTTAGAAGAATAACAGAAACTACAGTGTCCATCGATTAAAGCATGTAAGGAATGCTAACCTCGCCTGGATACCTGAGAAAGGGATGTACTCCATTCTCCACCTAACTGATTTCGGTGCCAGAAAGTGTAACTTCAGACTGAAATCAACTGTAATGTGCATATGTTGTGAAACTCCGTGGGCTAAATTTCTACAGAGGTGCTCAAAATCTGTTGTAGCTTGCGAGCTAATTTAGTGCCGGCAAAAATGAAGTTTTCAGCGAAAGATTTGCTTACTTTTATAAAAATCAAGTTTTTCAATGGTTAGAAAGAAAGGAAATCTACTTGAACGAAATTTCAATTTGACTTTTTTAACAATATTTTTCCAAAAGCTTTCTTACCAAATGATACAGCATACAGGAAAACTTTTCGTGATCATCTTCACTTGACACAGCACCCTGTCTGAAAAGAAAGACTAATAGAATATATCAAAGAATGCATCACTAGTGTAAACATAAAGCCACATACCTGACTCGACGTTTAATTAATTTGAATATCTTCAAGTGGTAGCAATACTGTTCATTCGCAACGCACAGTTGGTTGTACAGATTAGATGAACAAACAGGATTTCATCGAATGAGTTTTCATGCATTTCTAGATCAGGTTTTAGCCTAGTGTGACACAAGTCTTCATTTTCCCACAATCCTTTTCTCCGTTCTTTGTTTTCCTCAGGATTTGTTCTACTTTTGTGGCTATCATATGTCCGGCCAGATCCTTTTATAAATAGGGATTAGTAAGAAAACAATCAAAATTCATGTTAAATTAAATAAACCACTTTAGGATGGTAAGTTTTATGCTCGCAACCTTATAAAGTCATATAATGAGAGGTAGGAGAAGAATTCAGTGAATAAGGAGGTAACTAAGGATGCAAAACCGTCGGCAAGATGAGCTTTTAGTCACGAGTTGAGTCAAATGGAATCCAGGATGGATGTAGAAAAATATGCAAAGATGTCCTACTTCAACTACTGATGGACCATCTAAACGCCATTGGTGAAAGTTCGACAGAAGACATTATGTAATGCTTTGTTCAAAGTCCTATCTAGTTGTTTCAATTATTATATAATAAATATAATAATCTGTAACACATCTATGAGCTTCAATTATTTTTAGTGGTAGTACAACTCATAACATAGTGTCAAAGCAAGAAGTCTAAGTTCAAACTCATGCATTGTTAATTAATCCTAACCTAATTAAGTTGTCTACTTGTTAGGCATCAATCAAAATATAATACCCAAGTGAGAGGAAGTGCCATCAAAATATATAGAATAGTTCCCATTGATCTACAAGTATAAACTTTTAAATAAACCAGTTATAGTATTAATGAATTGTTTGGTTTTGAGAAGTGACACTTTGTTAGAATGTCTAGTGAGATGTTTGGACCTAGCATCCTATTAAGAGTTTTATGACCTTTTAACTTAGGAACAAAACATTTTTTTATTTTCATGATTTCTAATAATTATTGAAATAAAATTTCTAGAGGATAATTTATGAAGGGAATATGAGGCAAGAAATAGACATTTCTTTGATTACCAAGTAGTAGAGACCTACAAGAGCAAATCAAACGGGAAGAAGTGGACCTAAGGTAGATGCATTTATTCAGCTCTGCGGTCTACATACGCTACTCAAAAGCTTTTATATTTGATGTACCTATTTCGTTTCAACAAATCCACATATCAATTGAAATAAAACCCTGAAAAAGACCTACTTTGTGGACATGTTGGAGCTGCACTGATTTAAGATAGGTCCCTATCAATGCATTGGCTTGAAAGAAATATAAAGCCAAAGACTTGAATTAGATAGTTTGCAACTAGTAGTCTCTAGCCTAGAGTTGATGCATGCAACGTTGGAAAATATTCAATAAAAGTTATTAACACGGTAAGATGACAGAAGTACAGACACGACATGATTTCATAATGAATTATGAAACCAAGAAGAAATCTATAATTGATTGGGAATTCATCTTCTACTTTAGAACTGTGAATAGTACTTTTTTTACCTTCTCATATAAATAAAATTATTCGAGATTATCAAATCATGATGTACAGCGCGCATGGATACTACAATTGTTTATGAGCTTAAAGGCCCTTGGCAACTCGTTCTTTGTCCACAAACCTAAGCCTCAAGAATAACGCTACCAATGTGCATCCACTGTACAATTGTTTCTGTGCTTGCAAGATTAATTCCTGTTACCTCAATGCCCTTGGCAACCCTAAGCCTCAAGAACAACATGATAAGTACCTAAGTAAATGTTATTAGGTTGTATTTTCTCATAATTACTTATTCTTCATAAGTAAATATTATACGTTCAATGTTTCTGTAAATATAAGAGAAATCTTAGTGGCTGCATGATCTGGCGGGTCTATAAGCAAACAGGGGAACTTCTTTCAAGTGAGGATACAACTATCACTATCGAGAGACATCTTGGTGCATAAGTTGATCTAGTTTGCAAGCTGAGTGCTAGAAAAATGAAGTCTTCAAGAATAGCATAGCAAAAACGAAAATCACACATAGAAAGAAGCTAGCATATTCGGATTAATATACTTCAAGAGTAGCATAGCAATATGTATCAGTATACATCTCATATAAAGAAAAAAAGTTTGGAAAACATTTTCTTGAAACAAATATACTTTTATTAATACAAAATGCTCTAGTTTATTCATCACGTAAGAAGCAACATCAACTTAACTCATGGTCAAACTTACACATCTTTTTGTAACTAAACGAAATTATAGGAAATTTCTCGGAACCTGTGAAGACCTGAAGGCTTCTCTATTGTAGGTTCCTATTTCTTTGCACTTCAAAAGTCAAAAAGATGTTGCTTTCTTACTATCAACTTTGTTAACATATTGGAGCAGGACTGACTTAGACGGGTCCATATCAATGCGTTGGCCTGAAAGAAATAGAGCCAAAGACTTGACTAGATGATTTGCCGTTTGTAGTCTCTAGACTAGATGTTCATTTCTACAGGATTGGAAAATATCTTAAGAAAATCGTTAACATAGGGTTCGAGAAACACCAAGATCATCCTCGGAGCTCGGATTAGAAGACTATCATGGCTTCATTAATTATTATATGTTTCTTCTTTTCTTCATGTTTAATTTTATATTGATATATATATATTTTTTTACTTTGTGTGTTGCACTTTCAACCATTATGAACTAAATAGTTGCACGGGATTGATATGGTTTGATGCATAAGTTTCATTCTAACTCTTTTATATGTTATTATTTAACTATTTGAATATTTTTATTATTTGATTTTCATTGTTTATAGATATGTTATCAAACTTGTTATGTATTTATAAATGAGAATCTAAAAAACTTGGAAGAGAATAGAGGATTTGTATGAAAATTGAAATAAATTAATTTAATTATGACATGAACACATGTTTATTAGATCAATTCTAGTGTTCACGAACTTAATGCACTTAAAACTAGTTATCTTGACATAGGAATATGCGGGTTAATTGGTTTTAGTTGGAGTACTTGAACTTATGAGAGGAATTCTATTACATAGTTGATAAATATGAACTATCCAACTTCGAAGCGAAGCCAATGTCATAAATAGGATTAGCAAGACTCGAAATGGAAGGATATCTTAGTGAATATAACAAAAACTCAAATGATTAGTCCTAATACAAACAAGAACCATATGTGAATTTCCAAATGATGACCTAGTCAATATGCTAGCAATTTGGTTCATTTATATATTGTCATCTGGATTGTGGATATATTTAATTTTATCAGTTTAGTTTAATCTTTATTATAAATGCTATAGTTCAATTGCCTAGCTAAAAGTCGTGTCTATATAATCGGTACTTAGTATTTAGTCCTCGTGAGATCGACCTGCTCTCACTAGTTTTCATTACTATATATGCAACCAGTATACTTAATGGTAAATTGCGCTTTTAAAGTTTACGGGTAATAACGGTTACTTCTGTTGGTAACTTCTCGACTGCCTTTGTTTCCTTAGGATTAGCATATGTTGAAATTCAAAAGGATCGATGCAAGGCAGTTCAACTACCTTTCCCTTTTAATTTTTAAATAAAGCTCTATAAATATGCAAGGCTAACCACTATGACTCTCTTAACACTTTTATCACTCATGCTCTCTCTCTTGGATGCTTAGGCACTTTGTTTAAATTACTAACTTAAGCATCGAAGTGGTAATGCTAGATAGCCTCAGTACTCTCCATAGCTTTCCATTTTCTCTTTTGCGGATTCTAAATACCAATCCACATTTCACCTACAATATTTTGGCATTGTTTGCGTTCAAATCCCTGTAATGGTGTTCAAAACAAGACCGACGAAGATTGTTGATTGTACAACTACCTCTTGAGTGCCACAAAAGGAGGGTAAGCAACACTAAGTGAAAGATAATCGTCTTGCTAGGTTGGAACAAATCTATGTTGACTTCGTAAGGCAAATCTAGAACTACAAGAAAGAATGATGATATATTGGAATTGGTGCACACTCATGTTCTACCACATCAAATGTAAGAAAGACCTAATGAAGATAGTATTGACAATTATAACAACTCTATCTACTCCCTTGAACGAGTAAGTAGGCAAACTTGAGTAGCAATTGATATTCCAGTTCTTGCTCTCAAGAAAGACGACAAAGACAAAGCACCGTAGTAAGCATAGTATGCTAGTTTGTTACATGTTAATGTTCTTACTTCAACTAGTTAGAAATTTTTCATGAAAAAGAGCCTGTTCATCCTTGCAATTTTGGAAGAGGTGATTCCTTAACACATTAAGTTGCCCCAATTCAAAATTTATGATGGGATACTCTAGCAAAGTTACATGGATTAAGTGATGTGGTAGCGTGCTAAGTGTTCCCATCAATTTTAAGGAATACAACTAGCATATGGTTTAAGCATTTGAAGCACAACATAATCATATGTTTTGATGATCTCCCTAAGGTGTTCTTACAATGCTTCTTACTAAGCTCGTTAACAATCAAGGACTCTTCAATCCTTAATCCAATTAAGTAGGCATTAGATGAGTCCATAAGAAAGTATCTGGCTTGATTTATGGCAGAGATGGTGCAAATCTCAAGGCTTGATATGAGTGTGGCATTGATCGCAGTTATTCATGGGGTAAAGCCCTATGGTGACTTTTTAAAGTCACTAGCCAAAAATAAGCTCAAGATATTTGCTAAATTTAAGGTAAAGGTAAAATCCTACATCAAGGAAGAGAATAATATAAAAGGTCGACGAGAAGTGACTTGAATAGAATAGATTGCAAGAATGAAAATGGTCGAGTTAGTGCTAAAGATTGACTTAGCAATCGAAATTATCATTTTTGGAAATGGCCACAGATTTCGATTTCTCCGCTTATACTCCCATCAATTGTCTTATGTTAGATATCTTGATGGAAGTTTGAAATCAAAGGATTTTGCAATGGCCTAAGAGGATGAGAGGAAATCCCTCTTGAAGAAATTCAAACAAGTATTGTCACTTCCACTGTAAGAGGGGACACAATACTAATAAGTGCATTTAACATAGGAATGCATTGGAAGATGTTGTTCATTGAGGATATTTGAGGAAATTTTTGGCTTAGGATGTTGAGAACATTGAGTGACCAAATCAAAGAAGAAGGAACGACTAAGATCATGCTAAGTGACTTGATCAACTGAGGAGAAACAATAGAGATGATGGTAATAACACTAACAACAAGGCCCCAAATAGTGTAATTAGTACCATCGTTGGCAAACCTTCTAATGTAGGCTAGTCTTGCTCTATGAGCTCAAATAATGCCCTTAATTATGCCTATAATATGTAGGGCAAGAAGTTGAAGGTTGATAATTTAATTTCCTTTTCTAAGAGAGAATTCGAGGGCATCCAAGTACCCCATGATGATGTACTAGTGATCGGTGCAAGAATTGCAAATTTCGAAGTTCTGAAAATTCTTGTAGACACTAGAAGTTTTGAAGACATAATCTTCTAGTATGCTTATTATTAGATGAAGCCTAAGATCAAGACATGGTTAAGGTCTTATAATCATGACTTATACGCTTTCAACAATTAGCTAGTATGAGTTATTGGGGTGATTTCTCTCCCTATCCAGTTCGAGGATGATAATCATATAGTAGAAGACAAAGTGAATTTCCTTGTAGTTAAGTGTCGGTCTCCTTATAACATTACAATAGCCTGACCTAGTTAATACTTGTTTAACATGGTGTCGTCTATAATGCACTTCAAGGCCAAATCCCCAACTCCACTAGAGTAGGGGTTTGTAGAGGAAATTAACAGTTTGCAAGGTCTTTGTATTTAATGGCTCTCAAACTTGAGGAAGTTTTTGAAATTGATGCATATCTAGATCAAAAACCAAAAGAGATAGGGAAACTAGATGAAGGAATTGAAGATATATAACACAGAGTTGATTTAGAGAAGATGGCTCCCATTGAAGCCTTTCTTCCTAAAGTTGCAGTAGGATTTAATACAATTTGTTAGATTGAATATTGATGTGTTTGCATGGTCTCCTTTTGATATGTTGGGCACACTTAAAAAGTACATGATGCACAAGCTTAAGGTGGATTCAAACGCTAAGGTTGTTTAATAGAAGAAAAGACACTTTACCCCAAAGCAACAAGCCATGATTGAGGAAGAAGTACAAAAGCTTTTGAAGGTAGGCTTTATAAGGAAAGAACCCTATTTGACTTTATTAACTAACTGTATGTTGGTCAAAAAGTCAACTACTAAGTCACATACATGCATTGACTTCATGGATTTGAATAAAGCTTACTTGAAGGATTATTTCCTATTGTTGAGGATTAATCATTTGGTGGATTCAACATCAAAAATGTATTGCTAAGCTTTATGGATGTCTTTTCTAGCTATAATAAGATAAAGATGGAAGAGGAACATGAGGTACACACTTCATTTGCTACTAACTTTGGTATGTATTGCTATATAGTTATGCATTTTGGTTTGAAGATGGTGGTGCTACCTATTAAAGGTTAGTAATAAAAATGTTTAAGCCTCAAATTCATTGTAACCTTAAGGTCTATGTGAATGATATGATTGTGAAAAGTAAAGAACAAGGTCATCACCTTGCCAACATTGAAGATACCTTCAATGCCTTGAGGAAATATAGTATGAAGTTGAATCCTTAAAAGTATGTTTTTAAGGCCACTTTAGGAAAGTTTTTAGGTCATATGGTAACTTAACAGGTAATTGAAGGTAACTAGAAAAAGATAAAGGCCATAATAGATATGAAGTCCCCAAGTTATATGAAGGAGATATAGGAGTTGACAGGTTAAATTACAATACTTAATAGATTTGTCTTGAGAAGTGCAATTAGATGCGTTGTTTTCTTTAAAGTGTGAAGAACCCAAGGAATTTAAGTGGACCAACTACTATGAGGTCACATTTGAAGAATTGAAGAGATTTTGTCATCCCCACTTATACTTTCAAAGCCAATTCTAGGAGAGGAATCGTTACTTTATTTATCAATTAGTGGCCAAACTCTTTCCTTTGTTTGATGTAAGTTGAAGGGAAAGAGCATTGACAAATCTATTATATTAGTCATGTTCTGCAAAGGCCAAAGAGCTTAGATTTATAAAGATGGAAATTTTGTTCTTATTGTGGTTATGATTGTAAGGAATTTAAAATCTTATCTTGCAACTCATTAAGTTATGGTTCTCACTAATCAACCATCGTAGCAAGCTATTCAAAAGCCTGATTCATCAAGATGTATGTTGAAGTATGTGCCCGAGTTAAGTGCCTATGGTGTCCAATACTAACTTATAACTGCTTTGAAGGCACAAGTTATAGCAAAATTTACAGTAGAATTTATAGGAGAAGAAGATAGTCCAAACAAGGTGAAAAGCTTCTTTAGAATTTGTATGTGGATGGTTCTTCACAAGAGATGGATAAGGAGCAAGCCTTATATTGAAAGGACCACATAATCTTAAGGTTTGTTATGCATTGAAGTTTAGCTTTTGCTAGCAAAAATGAAGTGGAGTATGAAGCATTGATAGCTAGTTTGAGGCTTTCCAAAGAGGTTAGCTCTAATGGGTTAGAGGTTTTATCTTACTCTTAATTGATAGTTCAATAGGTAAAAGGGGAATTTGCTACAAAGGATGAGGTAATGAGCAAGTATTAGCTATAGTATGAATGATTATGGAAAGTTTTTCTTCTTTCAATATCTCTAATGTACCTGAGGTACAGAATGTGATTGCTCATATGTTGTTTATGTTAGCCTCCATATTGCTTATAGATCTAAATGATTGGTTATTCATCAAGTAGTTGTTTAATAAGAGTTTAGAAGTTTCTACCGATCAATGTTTAGAGGTGCAATCAACCATTATATAGAAGTCTTGAATGGACCCAATTATTGATTTTTTGAAAGATTGAGTTTTTCTAAGTAATAAGAAAGAAGCTCAGAATTTAATCTATCAAGTTACAAATTGCACCTTGATCAACTATCACTTGTACAAGTGCAATTATAGCTAACCTTGTCTTTATTGCCTACTACCTAAAGAAAAACATGATTTCTTTTCAAGCTTCATGCTAGTGTTTATAGAAATCACATGAAATCTATAATTGGCTTACTTTGAAGGAGGATACAAGAAATTTGGCATGACATTACCTAGAATGTTAGAAGCATGGAGTGATTGATAGGACTCCATCATGCAAGATTTAACCTCTGGCTAATCTATGTCCTTTACTTGATGAGGGTTGGATATTCTTGGACCCTTCCCAAAAGCAATGATAGTATATCTAGGTTTCTATTGATTATTTCAAAAGGTGGAAGTTAAGGCTATAGCAAAATTAGTAAGAAAAAAGTGGAATCTTTTGCGCTCAATTTATCATCTCAAGATTTGAAGTTTGTTACATGATCATAAGAAATAATAGTCCACGGTATGATAGTAACAAATTTCAAGCTTTCTTTGAAAAGTATGGAATCTAACTTCACTACACTTTTGTTGCACACCTATAGTTGAATTTTTAGGTTGAAGCTGTGAATAAGACTATTTTGCATTGTCTAAAGAGAATAGTGGATCAAGCAAAAGGGAAGTAGCTAATGAGCTTCTTACTATTATATGGGACTAGAGAACCACCCATAAAACTTCTATAGGAGAGATATTACCTAAACTAACTTTTGGGTTTGAAGTTGTCCCATTAATTAAATTAGAGCTTCTAAGTTTACATACGTAGAGATTTGATATTATGCTCATTAAATCAACCTCATATAGAATTTGGATATGATTGAGGAGATGTGTGATATAGCTAAGGCTAGAATTGAGGTGTGTTAACACAGGTAGGCAGAAATATTATAACTTAAAGGTAAAACATAAGATATTTTTAACCTAGAGATCTAGTGTGCTTTAAGATGGGGGTAATAAGAGTACGAGATAGCTAGGGGAAGCTCGTCATAAATCAGGAGGATTCAATTAGAATTTGAGAGGTTATAGAAGCTCTATTTTAAGTAATTTCCTTTTGTGAATTGTTAATGTTTAATTTAATTGCATTTATCCTTGTTCTTTTTATTATTACCTGTACTATAACTTAGGAGTTGCGTTATTGTGATGATCTAATGAAATTGAATTTTCCATCAAGTGATTGAATTGTTACTTATGCAATTCTTTTGATTTTGTCTCAACTTAATGATGCTTAATGGATTGCGTAATTCATACGAGCTATCAAATAATAAGTTCTAACTAACTTGGCAAACAAACTAAATATTTGGTTCCAGCGTAACACTATTAACGAACTAACACTAAGTCTACAACCCAAGGGTTAATGGATTGATAATAGCCTAGCCTAATCGTAGGAATATAGATATCGTATAGCACAACATCATATAATAAAAAAGTAATTGATTCACATAAAAAATAAAATAAGTCTTATCATATGTAGAAATTGGAAGATAGACATCCCAATCTAAATACATTGTTCAAGCAACAAAAAGAAAGTCAAAATTCAGGTAGTTGTTGGGTTGGTAGCATTGTCATTCACTTGGTTAGTAGGAGGAGCATCTTTTAGAATAATTACTCTTAAGTTTCCTCCTAATTCGTATCTTCCTCCTTGGATTTTTCATGTTCGCTTTCGTCACCATCATCATCTTTGTCATTGTCTTCATCGTCAACATTATCAAAATCTAAGTAAGAAACATCGTAATCAAGATGTACCTTTAGGATCTCTTCCCTAGCCAACTGGACCCCTTGAAGGAGTTTCTAGTGTGGTAGCCTCTCGTAACACTTACTTGACGTTACTATGTTAAGGACTTCCTCCACAAGAATCTCTAGCCTAAGGGTCATCTCTAGCTCAATAACCTGAGCTTGTTGGCAATTGGAGTCTTCCTTTAATCATTTAATTTCTTTATTTAGTGCGGACTCCTCATTGCTGAGGGTAGTGCAGGACTCATTTAAGTAGTGAAATTTCTTATTCTACTTGAGCAATTGATATTTCAAGTCCTTTACCTTTCTATTAAGCTCTTCATTCTAGCTTTTCATGGAAATAAGCTCCTCCATTGCCTTTGGATGTACATTCTTCTCAAAAGTTAGAAGGACTTGAAGCTTTGGGACCTTTACTTGTACCTCTCTTTTAGTCTTCTTGGTAGTAATAGTTTGAGGCCTAGATGCATTCTAAGCCTCCTTAACTCTCAGCCAATATTAATAGAAAAAGTGTAAGAGCAAAATTGATAAGGGTCATAGATCAATCATTCGCTTTTGAACTCGAGGACTCGCCATTCATTCGCTAAGCTATCCTAAGGGAGATGAGCCTTAAAGGTCAATGCCTTCTCTACCCTAACTTGCCAAGTTGTTCCATTTTGATCTCTCTCTATCTCATTGTAGAGTCTTCTAAAGCTATCGACATGTTGCCGAGTCGTTCTCTTAAGGCTGAAAAATGAACCTTCCTGCTACCGAGCTAATAGAAGATCAAGGCCAAGCTGCTCTGCTTTAGAGCCAACCAGCTAATGTTAAGCAGAATTATGACCACTTGCTGAGCCAGCATTTCCCTAACCCTACTATGTGGAGCTGCCAACCTAACTAGCTCTACTCAGCATACAATATCATTTGGACTACTACACTAAGAAGCAAACATATATCCTGTATCTTAACACGTATGCTATCTTAGTAAATTGATATTCCTTTTTATGTTAATTACCAGATTACCCTTGTATACCATGTATTCTTCCTTTTCTAATAGGTATCTTTTGGTCATTTGTAGTAACTTAGGACTTGCCCTAATTGGGTCATATAAATTATTGTAATTTATAGTAACCAAAACATCATTGAATATCATAATACAAAATTTTATCCTTTTTGAGCTAAGTATCCTCTGCTTGCTTACTATCCTTTACTTTTAAATAGACCATTTGAGTGTAGACTAGTGGCGAATAACTTACGGCCATACTTGTACTTCATATTAAGTGTGACTTGAGCTTATGTGAGTCATTGGTATATCATATCCATTGTTAGTATGCGAGAAACCCCTGCTCAACCTTAGACTTTCATTTATCTTTCGAGCCATCTTGTGGTTCGGACTACCCCTAGTTCATGCGATATTGGTAGTTGTATGTCAACCTTTTTAATGACCCGTATCATCTTGGTATCAGAGCTTAGCTACGCTCAAAAAAGTTTTTAGTACTTTGTGCTTTGAGTGACTTGCTATAAATGTGTTGTATGTGAAGTTAGTAGGTAAAGGTTTAGGAAGTGTTAAAGAAGCTGTGTATTGTCATAGTAAGTGTTGGAGAAGCATCATGTGTTGAAGAAGTTTCGTACTCTATTTTTCCCTATTTTGTGTTTGACAAAATAGAGTATATGTATTCAGTTAGTTTATTGTTGTGTTGGGTATTATTGTCATTGTTATAGCAGGTGTTATTGGTGTATAAGTGTTGTGTTGTTGATCGAAGTGAGGTTTAGTTGTTAGTCTATTGAAGTAAATGATAATGCTTGATTCTAGTGTTTAAGGAACCCTGGGTACCCAAGAGAGTGGTGTTCGTAATGGTTATGGTCAACAAGGGAGTTTCTTACCCCAATGTGCAAACAAACAATTAGATAAGCTTATCACCCTAGTGATTAGCTTAGTGACTACCTTATTAATGAGCTAAAAATGACCTATACAGAGGCCGAGCCAACGAACTAGTCGTGAGAGGTAATGGTTGACTTGGCTAAGCTAATTTCCTAATTTGACCATCTCGAACTAGAGGAGTGGACAGAACTGCTCAATGAGAAGACTTACATTAGAGGAGATATTAGAAGAGGGTAAGGAGACAAGTGACGAAGAAGAAGAGTACTATAGGAGAGAAATGTTTGAGCTCTTAGAGTAAAAGGACCAAAGCTATAGATTTCAAGCTTTTCTAGTAGTAGTGATGTTGAGGAATATCTTAACTGAGTTGATAAGATAGAAAAATAGTTTGAGTGTCATGAAGTTCTTGAGAACATCAAAGTGAGGCTTGCTATTTTGGAGTTATAGGTTATGCCACTTTATGGTGGAAAAATTTGTAAGCTATATAAAGAAGAGAAGGAGTGATGGAGATTAGAGATTGGGATGAGATGAAAAGAGTGATGAAAAGGAGGTTTATATCAAGCTACTATTTGTAGGATGCTTTCAAAAGGTTACAAGAGTTGAAGTAAGGAGGATCTAGTGTTGATGCTTATGTGAAGGTGTTCTAAACATTGATGATTCGTTGCAAAGTTGTAGAGTTAGAAGACCAAACTATCTCTAGGTTTATTAGTGGGTTGAAGTATGAAATAGGTGATATCCGTGAGATTAGGGATATTAGATCCTTGGATGAGGCAATTTGAGCTACTTAAAGAATTAAGCAGTGTCGAATGAGCTGATTTTGAGCTTTAATGAGTCGAGCTACCCTTTGTTGACTTGTTCTAAGTAGAATTGTGCGAATGGAATCAAGTAAGCTCAATGATGTTCGACTTGTTTCAGTTACTCAAGTTGAGGAGAACGAACCTCTAAAGAGGTTTGAGAAGGGTAGAGCTCAGAAAGGGAGATTAGTGAGATTAAGTGCTTTAAGTGCCAAAGATTTAGATACATGGTCGCAAAATGTTCGAATAGATGAGTGATGGTGATAAAGGGTGAAATGTTGACTATTGAGGTCGATGGTATTGACGAGGAGGTTGAAGAGCTGAAGGGCTTCAAATGAGCTAATCAATCTAAGGAAGAGATGATTATTTATAGTGAAGAAGGTAATTTCATGTCCGTAACCATGGTGTTGAGATGATTAATGAACGTAAGTCTTGTACCCAAGGATTAACAGCATGAGAACTTGTTCCATATTATATGCAAGGTTAATGGGATGTTGTGTACTCTTATTGTAAATAGTAATAGTTGTACTAATACAACATTTGCTTTCATGGTCTAACGGCTAAAGTTGCTAACCAAACCCTACCCCAAACCTTACAAACTATATTAGCTTTGTGACAAAGGAGCATTGCAAGTGACTAAGTAAGTAATTGTGCTGATCTGTATTGGCAAATACCAGGATGAAGTTCTTTGTGATGTGTTGCCTATGAGAAATTCACATATTCTTTTGAGAAGACCTTGGATGTTTAATTGGCAAGTGATGTATGATGGGATGAGAAACACTTGTTCATTTGAGCATGGGGGAAGAAAGGTAAGATTGAATCCTTTGATTGCCAAACAAGTTAAGAGTACGTAGGGTCAACTTAGCAAAACCCTAAAGAAGGAAACCCTAGTGATGATACATATTGAGTTGTCAAGAGAGGTGGAGCTTGAAGAGCCGACCTTTCTATTGGTTAGAAGGTTGCTTGAAATAAGCAATCTTAATGTTAAACTACCACCTAAGGTGAATGACCAGTTAGAGGAATTCGCTGACTTGTTCCTTAACCAGTTGCCAAAAGGTTTACCTCCAATTAGAGGGATTAAACATGCTATAGATCTATAGCTAAGAGCTACAATACCGAACAAGCTTATATACAGGCTAGACCTTGAATAAGTTGCCAAGTTATAGAAGCTGGTTGATGAACTGATGAAAAGAGGCTATGTTTAAGAATCTTGAAGCCTTTGTACTGTTGTCATGCCTCAAACTAGGGAGTCGTAATGGCCTTGTTGTGTAAACTAACTTAAGCTAGAAGCAAACCACCTAAGCTAGGGTGTTTACCACTCTACTACTTTGAAGCTTCTAATTCAGTATCTAATAGATATTAACATATGTTGTAACTTTTCAAAATAGCTTTTGAAAATAACTTTATGGCTTAAATGTTTAAGAAAAATCAAGTTTTATAAATTATATGAAGAATAGAATCTTGCGTTTAATAAAAAGTTTCAAGAAATACATTGTTACGAAAAGATACGGTGTCTACTAACCTTTAAGAGAAACTAATAAGGTCTCTTCAGGTGACCCTTTGGTTTTCAATTGTTGATACCTATGCTATGTTTTGTAAACTTATGGATTTTAAACACATAATTGTACGCAAAAGCAATAATTCATATCACAAGTATAACTATGCAAATAAAATAAATATGTGTCGAGATAAAAAGAGTAAAGATAAGAAGATCAAGCAGCGATTTATAGAGCTTCCTTAGATTTGTCTTTTAGCACCTAGTGTTAGGGATATTAATCCTCTACACTGGTGTGTTTCACTATAAACTAAATAAGTAATAGTACACAAGATAACTAAATAAACAAACAAGATAATAAAAGTGATAATATAAAATGATAATACATAAAAAAAAGCAGTATCAATGGTTGGTTACCATTAAGGGGGCTTACATGACACCCTAAAAGTAGGGGACAACCACCTATTACTCCTTAGTAGGTCAAACGATTCACTTTTTCAAATAGATCGTAACTCATTGGGTATTTTGTATTTGTGTAAACTACCCTAAGGCTAAGGGATTATTAGGGGCTACTTGAGGGGGTTCTCTTAACTCTTCCCAAGTGGCCATGTTCTACCCCTCTAGCCTTGGGGTAGTCCTTTTTTAAAATTTTTTTCTTTTTTTTTTAATTTTAATTAATTATATCATATTATATATATTTATATTATATGTAGTAATTTTTGTAAGTTTATAATATTATTTAATGTTTTCAAATATTTTTCTATTTTTTTTATATAATTTTATGTGTTTTTAATTTTTTTCTATTTATTTGTTATTAAAATGCTACATAAGTGTTGTGTAAGTGCTACCTAGCACTTAACGGCCATGTAAAACTAATTTGACGATGTTATAACATTGAATTAATGACATTCCTTATTTGTACCATTTATTAAAATATTGATTACTTATTTGAACATTTCACAATGTTAATCATCTATTTAAACTTTAAACTTATGTTAAAATATTATACCCTTTGATGTAATTTTTCATATAGCATAAATACAAATTCCACATGACTGGAAAAGTTGGTTTATTCTTGTCCAACTTTGTTCTTATGCTTGGTATATGGTAGTCAAACAATATGATTCCACTAAAATTCCACATCAAAGAGGTTAGTAGGTTGCCATTAACCTTGTTTGTTGGCTTGATATGTGGCATAGTTTCGTATCACGTCATAAAAGAATATATTCTCACGATCTTCCTTCAATTGACTAATAGTACCTTCCAAAAAGTGCATCGAAATTAGGCCAAAAAAAAAAGAATAAAAATAAAAAACCCGATAAAGAGTGCATTGATTCATTGCTAGCCGTAAACATGAAGCCAAAAGACTAGACTTTGCTGACTAACCATTAGATGTCTCCAATCATATAGAAAAAGTATATTCCGTAATTTGTGGAATTTGTTCATTGAACCAATTAAATACGACTTGCTATTGCTACACTTTCTATACAACATTCGATATTAAGTACTTAATAAAAAAATGTTTAACCAATTTGAAAATCTTGAAGTAGTAGCCATCCCATTTCCTTGCTAGGCCCAATGGTTGTATAGACTAGTTGAACAAACAGGACATCATCAATGGCAAATTATGCATTTCCTCGTCAGGTTTTAGACTGGAGTATCACAAGCCCCAGTTTTCCCATGATCCTATTGCCCATTCTCTGTTTTCCTAAAAGATTGTTCTGCCATTGCAACTATCTTGTATCTAACTTGATCCTTGTATTGTGAAACTAGCAGGATCTATTCAGTACAAGTAATTGAACTTATGAAATTGCAGCAAGAAAGCATCCGATGGAAGAAAATGACGAGAACCAGAGGGTTCCAAAGTAAATGATTTGTTATTTTCTGTTTACTAATTGAGAAGGGTGCAAAATGGTATTTATATACGTTAAGTATATACAAGTATGTTGACACTACCACAACCCCACCCCACCCCACCCCACCCCACCCCGAAGTTTGGAACAACATATCCATAAAAGAGCAGAATTAATAAAGCTTGTCATGAAATCTGCAAGTTGATGAGCATAAGGAATGTAGGAAATGTTAAGAAAGCTGGACTCAATCTGGTCTTTAGGGAAGTGTACATCAATCTCTATATGATTTGTTCATCCAAGGAAACAAGGTAACTGGAAATGGAAGTGAAACATGTAGATCCCTCACGACATAAGACACTCAAAGCAACTCTTTGTAGAAGCAATGCTTCTATATTCAATTTCAGCTGATGTGGTTGAGACAGTCACTTGTTGCTTTATTTTAGAAGAGATCAAAGATGAACCAACAAAAACAAAAAAACCCCACTAATAATTTTCTATTCATTTTACACACTCCCCATTCTACATCAGCATAACCATAGAATTGCAATGTGGAGCAAGAAGGATAAAATAAATTATGATTAATTGTTCCTTTAAGTATTCATAATGCTTGAAATGATGCGCCCAAATGAGGACGGCGTAAATGAAAAACAAACTGAGATAGTTGTTGGATAGCAAAACATAAGTTTAGCTAAGTCAATGTCAAACACAAGAGGTGGCCAACAATTCTTCTAAAAACTAATTGGATTAAAAGAAAATCTCGATTATCAAGGTATACATTAATAGGAAATGAAGCTACAGCTGGTTTAGTAGCTATAAAACCAACATCCTTCGATATATCAAGTGCAAATTTGCTTTGATTCAAGTAAAAACCATCCTTGGTGTGATAAACTTTAAGATCAAGAAAAAACTTTGACCTTTCCATGATCTTTAATGGTAATTTGCTTTTGTATAGCTTCTTTAACATTAACAATATTGTCAAGATCATCATTGACAAGTAGCACATCATCAGCACAAACGTGAACTGTAAGATATCCAATTGCAGTAGTCTTTGTGAATAAAGAATAATCATGCTTTGATTGGATAAACTCTAATGAAGACAGAATATTGGCTTCAAACCATATAAAAACCTCTCTAATTTACAAACATGACTAGGAGAATCGATTGAATACCCCCTAGGAGGAGATATAAATCTTTTCATCATTGAACCCATGAAGAAATGCATTATTTACATCTAGCTAATATACATGCCAATGTCTAATTGAAATAAGAGCAAGAAGAGTATGCACAATAGTTAGCTTTACTACAAGAGAAAACGTACGAGTATTATCAATACCCTTAATCTATCTAAAATCTTTGGCAACAATTGATTTCTTTTCCTATGGTAAGCTAGTTAATTCCTACGTGTGGTTAGATTCTAGAGCCAACAGCTCTTTATCCATGGCTTCTACTCACTTAGGATCTTATTTTGTCCCATGATAATTTTGAGGCCTACATGTCATAAATACATTTGCTAAGGATGCTACATACTCCTTAGAGTAAGTTTTGAATGTATCTTGGGTGAATAAAGGATACTAGGTTATTAGAATATGAACATGTTGCACTAACTGAAGAATCATGTTGGAAATTGTAAATGAAATCTTTCAACCAAATAGGTATTCTATCCTATCTAGTAGAAATATGAATGGCAATGTCATCATTATTTGAATCACTACGATAAGAAGCATTGTGATTAGAATGACTAGTGATTAGATGAGAAAAGGAAGGCAAAATCAATATTAGATTCATGAGACTCAATAGGAAGGCAAGATGTATGTGTAGATGTTAAATAATCAATTAAGATGGATGACTTGAAAGGAAAAATGGACTCAAAGAACATAACATCTTGACTCACAAACAACCAACGAGAATTTCGGTTATATAATTTGTATCCTTTTTGGTCCATATGGATATCATAAAAGTACACATCTTTTATCCTTAGAGTCAAATTTATCTCTTGAATTTTCAATAGTGATAGCATAACAAGCAACCTATACCTCTGAGATCATCATTTGAAGGCAATCTATGGAAAAGAAGGTCATATGGGCTAGTCCAATTCAAAGATTTGGAAAGCATTTTGTTTACACTGTAATGGCTGCTAAAAGGTAGCCTCCCCAAAAATATTTGGAAATATTAGCATGAATACTTTTTACTTTAGCGGTATCTAGGTGTCTACATTTCCTTTCCATAATCCCATTTGTTGAGGAATGTAGATGACACTCCTTTAGTGAATGATTTCAAACTTACTAAACAAGTGTTGGCATATATTTGAAAGAAACTCATAACCATTATTTGATGTACAATCTTGGGAGTTACATCAAAATGATTGTTGATAAATTCAAGAAACCCGGATAAAATAGAAATGATTTAGGATTTGTGTTTTGTAAGAAAGGTTTAGGTAATGATAAGCGAATCTTAACTCTATGGCTAGCCTAGGAAGAGTCTCAATACTAGGATGGCCTTTAGTTGAACTCCTTCATCACTCATTCTTTTCATACTCTCATCCAAGCTATTCATTGCCATTTTACTGATCTCTAACCTACCACCTATTGACCTTACGAAGCTTAACCTCTTGAGGTTCATCCTGGCTCAACCATAGAAGCAAGCCCTAACTTGACTCCAACTGATGGTCAATGTGATTGACTTATCTAACATCCACCTAACTTCCCTTGGCTGAACAAGCTTGAGTTTCTATCTTGCTATGCTACATCTATGCTAGATCATGGTACCTACAAATTTTTGCCATATGTCTCACTTTTCTAACATTTTGTACAATTATTCCTTTGTTTGTTTATCTTTTTACCATTTTAAGCATGTAGTAGGTTAGTTATTAGTCAATTAACTTTTATTGTAATTTCTCCTTTCCTTTGTTGCCTTCATGAGGCTTGCTATAAATAGCCTCATCATTTAACTGCAATCACCATCATTAATTAGAATGTTTAGTAACTTATTCTAACTTGTAAGCTCTCTTTAAGTGTCTTTACAGTTTGTGGCAAGTAGACTTCGGCACCACCTTATGAGTCATATCAAGATTGGTGTTGGGTTATGTTCAGTAAGACGTAGTGTGTCATATCTATAGACTACTACTTTATGGTTACTGTTATTCTCCCATTCTACTTCACATTCTACACTACAATAAAGGAACATTATTCTCTAGTTAAGCCCTAAGTGACTACTAAGATCCTTAGGCATACTACATAAACCTGATATTAGAGCTTAAGGTTACAATCAAGAGTGATTTGTCAAGTTCTACTATATCTGATGAAGTTTCAAAGAAGTGCACTATTTAGGTTGTGAAGTATTGGGATTGAAGTAGTAGTAGCATTGCTTAGAGTGTGAATCAATGTTTATGTTCATTGTGTTTGCTATTGAGTGTATTAGGTAGATGTAGTAGTGGTATAGGTGATGACGTACTAGTGGTGGTACCATAGTGAAGGTGAATCATACTAATATGGTGTTTTTGAGTTACTATTATAGATGTATTTTCTATTGGAGTTGCGTGGGCATTTTTTGTAATGTTGAATCTTAGTGTATATAGTGGTGTTAATCACGTGAAAAGTGATGCACTAGGCTATGGTTGTCATGGATAGTAGATCCCACGATTGATGGATGAATAAATTCAAGATTTGATTACCATGGTGCATAATCTAGTTGTCAATGTTCAATGCTTAATCGATGCCTAACCTTTAAACTACATAACTATGAATGACCATGTTAGTCATGGTTAGCACAAAGTGTAAGCTGCTTGTCTTTGAGCTCATAATGAAGTGGGTGCTCCCTTAGCTTGGGTTAGAATGATAGGATGAAGGATTGAGTTGAATAATGTTGTAGAAGGGGAAGAGAAGGAAGATGATAGTTTTTATAAGTTTGATGAGAGGGATACTTAGGCTTTGAGGAGAATGGAAAATGTCAAGGTGCTATAGAGTTTCATAGGTGTAAGTAGTTGATTCGCTTAAACTATATATATAAAAATAAATCGCGAATACTCCAGCAAGTATACTAGGTTAAAATCAAGTAATATAGAGAAAGCAAGGTTATCGATCCCTCGAGGACTAAGAAATTACTAATCCTATACTAGTTGTTATCAATATTCAGGTAATCAAAATTAAATTAATTAATCTAATAATTACTCTAAAACTATTGAAAAGAAAATAACTATGAAAAATCTAAAATTAAGCAATCAATTGAGAATTGTGAGAAAATAGAATCCACCCTATATTACGCAAATCAAATTGTCATCATATTATATAGATTAATAACTATATGGTCATTCAAGTGAAATTATTATACCTTAAAACTAAAGGATTTAAACCCCTAATTAATTAGTCAGCTTCCTTATCTTCTAATTAACAGTGAACTCTAAATTATAATCATATATCTTCTAATACTATGATTGTCTAATGTCCTAAATGAATTATCCCTAATATCTTAGTGAATAATCAATTGCTGAACATTGCATTAATCTTTAGATAATTTCTAATTAATTCAATTACATCTGTTTCCACATTGATTAATCAAATCAACTAAGAACTTCTAACAAACCCTATATCAACTCCAGTATCATTAGGGTTTCTAACAATTATAATCAATTAAACAATTATAATCGAAATCCTAGAAATTGCAATCATGAATCATCTATATATCTCTTAATCCTATAACATGAACACAATCATCATTTTAATTATCTAGGGTTTCATTAATTCTTACAAATAAATTTAGCCAGCTATGGATTTAGAAACAAAAATACAAATACTAATTGAAATTGTAAGAAAATTCATAATTGAAAGCGTAAGTAATTCACAAAATTGCATAAGAATAATTAAAATAGATGTCACCAATTTTGTATTGGAAAGAAATAATCTTTAATTGCAACTTAAATTTTGGTCTCTATAGTACAAGTAAAATCCTCTCAATGATTAAAGCACTTCTCCCGAAGAATTCTTCAAAAACTATCTAAAAACTATTCTATAACTCTCGACATCTAAGGAAAAAGTATGTCTAAAAGTCTCTCAAATGATGCAACATAAGTTATTTATATGAGAAATTAAGGTTGGCTTGCGTGAAGTTCCTTTTTCATGAAGGTCGGTGGTGTAAGTGCAAGGCCGGCTTTTAGACCGGTGGCATAGTCTCTAATGCCGGTGGCATAGCCATCAAAGGCCGGTGGTGCAAGTTATAAGTTGTAAGCTGGCTGTTAGGCCGACTGCCTTTAATTCTAAATTGTATGTATTGATTCGAACTTCGTTTATTTGCTAAAAATTCCTCTAAATCGTCCATAATTCCACTCTTGAATTCTCTAATTCCTGAAATGTCTAAATGAAAATAATTAAGTACCAATTCTTAATGATTTCTATAAAATCTATAATAATTTTATCTTAATTTGCACTTTAAAACATAAAAAATATGTCTTTATCAGTAGTGTTGATGAATATCTTAATTGTGAAGAGAAGATAGAGGAAATATTTGACCATTATGACTATGAGGATGTAGTGATGATATGGTTAGTCACCTTGGAGTTCATCAATTATGGACAATGTGGTGTAAATAAGTAGTAACTTGCATGTTGCAAGGTCATTATAAAATCTAGATTTAGAATGAAATGGAGCACGTACTGCTAGGTAACTTCATTCCTAAACACTATGAGTATGACACGTTGAAGAGGCTTTAATAACTCATGAAGGGAAATAAGAATGTAAATGAATATGTCCAAGAGCTCCAAATTTCATGCCCTAAATAGGTGAAGTCGTAATAACCCTGTTGTATGAACCATCTTATGAGAGAAGCTAGCCTTACAACTATTATCCTAAACCTGATCTACATAAGGCATACTCAACTCAGTCGAATTAAAGCATCTAGATTAAAAAATGTTTGATATAAAACTTATGGTGTAATATTCTAAAATAAGTCCTCTAACAAACTTGTAATACATTTTTGTAGTGAAAATATATTTATAAGTTTAATTTGAGATAAAAGTATACATATAGATACTTCTACAAACACTTTAACCTAATAGTCAAAAACTACTGGGTCACCCAATGAGACCCAATTAGTTTTCCATAAGGCAAAAACTAGAAAAGATATAAATATAATGATATCTTCATTAGCCTCACTCCCTAGCTCCATTTGCTAGAAATCCAAAATTGGGTAAATTGCTACGTTTGACTCTAAACCTATAAAAGTAACTATAGGAGAATGAGTAATAACTTGCTTAATAAGTGGAATGGAGACAAAAGAACATATCTAACATAGAAAAACCAAGGTTTTCAATGAAGTTAGCTAGATACAATGTACGTATAAGTTTGTGCTATTGCATAACATTGTCCAATTCATTGTGAGATTAGAGAAATTGCACCAACTTTGATATGGGTTGAGGAGTTTGATGTGACACACTCATGAATTGAAGCTAAACTAAGGCTTGTGCATGGAGAATACCATCCACTTGAGACTACCTTCAAACCATTTTCCTCAACCCTATTGTGACCTCCTCTTTTGTTACTTAGTTCAATTAAGAGTAGGGAAATGACCATTTTAGTTATCCTTATTGAAGGGTCCATGTTTAGCATGATAACATTAGTCGTTTCCCTTAGTGGGTTACGATGCATGTTAGGTTAAACGTTATGCTGAGTTCTAGTTAGTTCACTTTTAAGGCGATTGACTAGTCTCAAACAACCCAAGAAGAACAATATATATAGAACAAACATAACATGAAACTCAACTCTCACTACAGCAAATCAAATTTCAAATACATGTACAACACACTTATAAAAAGCTAACTATAATCACAAGTAAAAACATACCAAAGTCTGTAAGTCTTTTGAAATAATACTCTAAAATTCTATAAGGTATTGATCTTACTAACATGACATTCAGTTGCCCATAATTCTTGGTCATCATACTTGTATTCTTCAATTATCCCTATATATTTGTGCAATTGTTTAAGTTTATTCCATATATGAGTCATGGAATAACAACAATTGATTAATTTTTATATGAATGAAGTCGTGTTGGTAGTGAATTTACATGTTATTCATGATTAGATGTTGAGATTCCAATGTTAGTTACAAGTGGTTTCACCTATAATACCTTTGGAGCTTTGTTTTGAGTAAGTATAATTGTGAAGTTCCAACATAAGGAACCTTTTGAGTCTCCCTCTAAGATGTATTTAGGTTAGACCTATACTAATTTTACCATCTATGTCAACTTCTAAGTTTAATCAATTTTAGGTCTCTTAACTGAATGCCCTATAAACTATCATCTGAGTCTAACTCTTCTTAAGTTCTTTAAAAGTATACCCTTTGAATTAGTCTCTATAATTATTCTATTTGTAGTTCCCATAGAAACTTCCTCTGAGTTAGCCTCTAAGTGTATCTAAATATGAAATTTTACTTCAAGAACCCTCTGATCCACCTTCGGAGTCGAATTCCTTACTTTATAACAAACTAACTCACTCCATGCCAACCATTATTTAATTAATTTTACATCAACTTAGATTAGATCATTACTTCAAAGCTCTCATGTCCCTTATCAAGCATAAGTCTAATCCATATTATAGCTATTCCCCTTTAACTATAACAAAAAAAACTACCTTCTTTGGATCACTTAGCATGATAAATTCCACCTTATCACATCAAAATCATCAACTTCAATTCAATGCAAGCTCCAATCAAATAATATCAGCTAGGAATCATGCTTATCAATGCCAATCACATAATCGAATATCCTTATATAGTTAAGATTATGTAGTTTGGACCCAGAGAGTTTGGTTATATGTAAAATCAACTGCTTTTCACTCAAGATTGTTCATTTTTGTTACTATAAATATATCAAAAATCCTTTTTCAACACCTTAACAATAGAATTTACATAACACCTTAATGGGAACCATGACTTTTACCCATTTTATCTCATTATTTTGAGAAACTGAATTGCATAAAACTTAAAATGATTTGCAAAAATCCTTAGTGCTACTTGAAACTAGACATTTCTAAGAGTTTATACAAAGAAAAATTGAGGTCTAAACTACATCGCTTAACCTTTTGAAAATGCATTACAAAATTCATTGGTACACGCATTTCTTAAGGATCACATATAAACTCAACAATTTTTAACAATCTGGTATTTTTTACTAATCTACATGCAAAATTAATCAGGAATACAAATTTTCATAATTTTCTTTAAGATAAGTCTTAGTATTTTGAAAAATTAAAGAAAAATTGAAGGGAAATTGGACACTCACAGGTGTAGCATCTTCCAGCAATCATTGATGATGGTAGTTGTGTTGGAAACACTAGACAAACAATACTCCTTCAAGCTATGATTATGGTTACCTATCAGGTTTTGATTTTCTTAGCAATCCTCCACTTCTTTTCCCTATTTTTCTTCATTTCCTTAATATGTTATTTACTCATCTATTAGCTTCCATTGGATGTTTACAACGTAAAGTTTGAATTTAAATAGGTGGAAGCAATTTATGGAAGATCATTGGTAGTGGAAATTTTCTTGCTTGCTAGCACATGTGTCATTAGCTTTATTAAGTTACACATGTATTAGTGGTGTGTTGCTTTTATTAATAAAATAAAAAATATATAATTCAATATTATGTCTCCTACTTCTACATTTGGAATCTCCAAGTTCTTTACATTTGGTTACCATTGAATAGTTACCTATTAATTATGTAATTAATATAGTTATATTATATGCATATTGAGGGGTTTTATTGATTTTATGTGTATAAATTCTCTATGTGTTAAATATACTTAATGTATATACATATTTCCTATATATTATTTTATAGCATTTTATTGATTATGTTATCTAAGTAATGCGATTTCGATAAATAACAAATAATATCACTGTAGTTAGTACTTTAGTTGTGTTAGTATTTTGTTATTTCCTTTCTTGAAATCTAAGCTTGAGTTACTTTGATTAATTCTTGTAGCCTTGATGGGGATGTTGAGCTTAATTGGGTAATATGAACACTTTAAATTTGATGCTCGAATCGTAGTAGCTATAAGTGCAAGGTTTCACACCAAATGCTAATGATTAGGTGCGACATGGATGGAATTGAGGCTAAGACTATTATCAGATTTATTTTTGGCCTAAGATATGAGAATGAAAACATTGTTGAACTCTAGAGAATTGACTCCTTGGATGATGCCTTTGGAATCATGCAAAGGGTAGAATGGCATCAACATACTTAGCAGAGCTAAGCTCCTGTTAGTTGACTAACACCATTGAGCTAACTTAACGTAAGTTAACCTAAATATAGTTAGGACATGGATAGACATGGACTAACACAAAACCAACTTGATGATAGTTGAGGGAAGGTTAAGGCCCTTGAGGTTAAGGTGAAGAGAAGGATGTGCCAAAGCTTTGGTTAGAAGATTAGGGAAATAAAATGCTTCATGTATCTTGGTTTTAAGCACATGACCAATTAGTGTTTGGATTGACGAGTTATAACCATTAAAGGGTAGGAACTGTAAATTTAGGTAGAAAGTGTTAGTGATGGAGGGAAGGATGAAGAGGTTAAGCATCTAAACATAGGAAATACTTATGCATGATTGTTTGGCACATGCTCACTATAACTGTATTGGAAGAGTAAAAAAAGAGAGAAAATCCTCAATACCAATTGTAGGGTAAAGGGTAGTCTGTATGCTTTGATTATTGATGGGGGTAGCTACACTAATGTTGTTACCTAAAGTGTAATAGATGCATTGATGTTGTTGAGTACATCATACCCTAACCTTAAAAAATAAATTGGCGAAATTAGAAGGGAGCAGTCAATGTGATTAGATAGGTGAAAGTATCGATCTCCATTGGAGATAGGTAAAAGGATGAAAAGTTACATAATGTCTTACTAATGGTGCCTCACACATACTCCTAGACTAACCTTGGCTCTTCAATTTAAGGGTACCTCATGACGAATAGCAAAATAGATATATGTTTTAGAAGGATAGAAGAAGGTCGTACTAACCCCAATGAGTTTGAAGGTGGTTTAGGATGTATAGGTGCAAATCTCTAGGATCCCTAAGAAGAAGGCTTTAGTAATCTCTTGAGCTTAGTTCACTAAGGCTACTAGGAAAAAGTCCATATGTTCTTATTGGTTAGGAGATTGTTGGAACTAAAAGAGTTGTAAACTTACCTACAGGGCCTAAAAGTTATTAAAGGAGTTCGAAGTCCTACTTCCTCATGAAGTGTTGGGAGGCGTACCTCCTATGAGAGGAATTAAGCATTGTATAGATCTCTAACTTAGAGTTGCTTTACCTAATCGACTTGTTTATAGGCTCAATCTTAAGCTTATAGTCAAGCTTAAAAAGTAGGTGAGTGAGCTCATTTACCAAGGGTATTTTCAGGAAAGTATGAGTCCTTGCACTATGCTTGCCATTTTAGTCCCTAAGAAGGATAAGTCTTGGCACATGTGCATAGATAACCAAGCAATCAACAAGATTACAATCAATTAGAAAAGTGGCTATCATTAAATCTGTATGAGGCAAGGTGATGAATGGAAAATGGTCTTTAAGATGAAGGACGGCCTTTATAAATGGTTGGTTATGCCCTTTAGTCTCACTAATGTACCATGTGCTTTTATGTTGCTCATGAATCGTGTACTGAGGTCGTTATAAGGAAATGTATTATTGTCTACTTTGATAACATCTTTGTAAATAATGCTAACCTTTGATCCCATTTCGAGCATTTACGTGCCATATCTGACATTCTTCAAGTTGAGAAAGTGTATTGGAATTTGAAGAATTGCATATTAAGCCAAAATGAAGTAGTGTTTCTTGGGTATGTGGTGTTAGATGGGGATATCCAAGTTGATGAGGAGAAGGTCTGGGCTATTCTCAATTGGCTAACCTTGGCCTATGCAGTAAACATTCAAAGCTTCCATGGTGTAGCATCATTTTATAGATAGTATATCTATAATTTTAGTATGGTGGTGGCATCGTTGATTGAGCTAATCGGGAAGAACACGGAATTCAAGTGGTTGGAGAAAGCCTAAATAAGTTTTAAGGAGATTAAATATAGGTTGTCTTCGACCTTTGTGATGGCATTGCTAGATTTTAATAAGGTGTTTGAACTTAACTAAGCTAACCCCAAAGAACATGGAAATCAAGTGGTCAGAGAAAGCCTAAAGAAGTCTTAAGGAGATTAAGTTTAGGTTGACCTTTGCCCTTATGCTGGCCATGCAAGATTTTAACAAATTATTTGAGCTTGAGTGTAAGTCACTGAGCATAGGCATTAGACCATCTTAATGTAAGAGTGGCAACTAGTTGCCTACTTTAGTGAGAAGCTCAACTGGGCCATTCTAAACTATTCATCATATGATAAGGATTTTATTCCCTTATTTAAGGTCTCTAAGTCTAGCAACACTATCTTCTACCTTGTGAGTTCATCATCCACATGAACCATGAGTCCTTGAAGTATCCTCGAAGTCAGCAGCAATTATCTCAATGTTGTACTAAATGGGTTAAGTTCCTTGAGGCATTCACCTATGTGATTAAGTACTAAAAAGGCAATTCTAATGGTGTAGTTGATGCTCTATCTCACCGACATGTACTTATCATAACTATATAAGCATAGATACTTAGGTTTGGTACATTCCTCGAGTAGTATAAATAAAAGACCTTCTTTAGGCTATTGGTGGCCAAGTATAAGATGGGAATGGCTATGGAAGGGTTCTACTTAAACTAAGGGTTTTTGTTTAAGGGAGGATAGGTATGTGTTCCTAATACCTCAATTAGAGAATTACTAGTTAGAAAGGCTCATGTAGACATGGTTATCAAAATCATGATTCTATTGTTACTTTGAACATACAGAATCAATAGATTCGTATAGAGTTGTACAAAATTGGTAAAATCATAACTTTATAAAATTACTTATCAAATTTCATAATTCTACAAAAAAAAAACTATATATAAATTATTTTACATCTATTTTAAGTGAAAAAACCATTATAAAATTATACACTTATAGAATTATATATTTGACTTACGATTTTGACAACTATACATGTACAAGGCTTGGCCGACCATTTTAGGGAAAAGAAAATGCACAAGCTATTAAATGAGCAATTCTATTAGCTAAAGGTGATGAAGGATATCCATAAGGTGTTCAAAGGTGTAAGCTATGTAAGCAAGCTAAAGGACAGAAAGAGCCATGTAGAGAATATACATCTTTACACATACATGAGCAATAAACCAATCTAAGTATGGATATCATGCTTAGATTACCTAAAACAACTTGGAAGCACAAGTCTATCATGGTGTTAATCAATCAGTTTAGCAAGATGGGCTACTTCATTCCCTACCATAAAAATCGACGATACTTTATTTGTTGCTAACCTCTTTTTGCAAGAAATGGTACCTCTTTATGGAGTTCCTTGGAGTCTAATGTCAGATTTGGACACCGAATTCATAAGTTTCTTTTGGTGGACACTATAGAGGAATCCCGAAAACAAGCTCATGCTTAGCACTTCTCACCATCTCCAAACTAACAGCAAAATTGAGGAGGTTAATAGGACACTGTGAAGCGTACTCTAAGCCACTAAGGGAAAGAACTTGAGTGATTAGGATTCGTATTTGTCAATTATCGAATTTACTTATAATCGCTCAATCCATAACTCAATAGATAAGTCTCCTTTTGAGGTTGTTTATAGAATCAACCCAAGCTTGCCTTTAGAAATGATTATTAGTCCGAACTTAAGTAAAGATAGCTCGCAAAGAGTACAACATGTAGAAGAGTTTTGAAGACTACATACTAAGGCTGCTAAACAGTTAGCAAAGACTGTAGTTAGGTAGTAAGAGAACAGGAAGTCCATGAGACTAAGTTTAGGTCCATTTGAGTAAAGAGAGATTCTCAAGTAGAAGAGTTACTTCACTTTGAGCTAGTGGCCCTTTTAAACAAACTAATGACAACGCCTATGAACTAAAGCTACCTAAGGGGTATGAAGTGTTGCCGACCTTTAACGTCATTGATCTTATGCCCTTTGTTCCTAAAGTAGGAGTTGATCAAGATTTGAAGGAAAATCTTTAAAACCCTTAAGGAGTTGATGAATTGTTAACCTTCCTACAAGGACTGCCAACCTTTGGACTTATTATACGAGCTATACTTTAAGACCTATAAAGGCTAGCTAAGCAAATCTCAACTTTATGATCACCTAAGGACGAGTCTTAGTACCAAGATAAACTTTAACTAAACTCCTTCCCTACTCAATTTATTTACACTTGTTCGAGCTATTAGTGGTCATATTATCTGTCACGCCCCGAAGCGGCAGAGTCGTAACAGCCCCGCTGTGTAAACCATCCTAAGGTAGAAGTTGGCCTTACAACTGTTATCTTAGACCTGATCTACACAAGGCGTCCACGACTAACCCACTTTGAGGTAAACAATTTGTAATTTCAATAAATTATTTACTTAAGAAAGTGAGGAAATATATATATTCACTATAATTCAGTTATTACATTATTCAGAAATGAAAAGTTCTAAAGTAAAAGCTTAGACTTTAAAAATATATGTTTGTTCTTCAAATGCTTTTCCTCACTCCCCAGGATTCAGCAGTTGCTAAATTTGGAGTAGTTATATGCCGCTTCTTAGCCAGCACCTGCATGACGTCTATAGGAATGTGAGCAACCACAGCTCAGTAAGTTAAGATGGAGGACTTAAAACTATACCATAAACATAACAAGGTGTTCAATCAACTTATTAAGTACAATGCATGTGCAAGCAAATGCCATCGCACGACGTTGTCCGGCCTGTCGTGAGATTAGAGAAATTGCTCCCGCTTTAATCTGGGTTGAGGAGTTGCCATTAATGTAACAGCTCACGACCAAACCCAGGCTTGTGCAATGGAGACCTCGCTCCTCCCACGACTACCTTCGAACCACTGACTTCACTCTTACCGCGACCTTCTCTCCTGTCACTTAGTTCAGCTAAGGATGAAGAAGGGAACATTATGCAATCCTGTGCTATCCCTTTCGAAGGGGTCGGTATTTGGCCGGAGAGTCCTAAGTTCCCCTAACGGGTTGCCATATATGTCCGATTATGATTACTGGTCGTATATTTGATTAAGTCCAGTTTAGGATGATCAATCATTTCATATAAATCATACAATATATGCCAAAGCAACAAACAGAATCATAGCATCACCCATAATCAAGCATATGCACACATCCAACTATCTAACAAGCACAACCAAGCATAATCTTAAGCCTCCAAAATACAGCATTGTATTAATCCCAACTTACCTCGATTCCTCGCTCACTCACTCAAGGTCCGACTTACTCAGGCCATCGCCAATCATCCCTATAACACAAACGTGGTTTCAGTTTTTCATATAACTATTATAGGTTCTTTTTATCCTATAACGTTTATTATTATGTTTTGTTTAAGGTTTAATATACCAAATTATCTAGGTCTTAAGTCTTTTACAATATTTTAGGTTTGGGGTTAGGTTCGAGTTCGGTTTTCGCATCGATTTCTAAATTAGGTTTTAGTTCGATTTCTAAGTAGTGTTTTATACTCTAACTCTAGAAATTCATTTCAACCTATAATGTAAAATTCATCACATTACTTCCCGATCTCCTAAATATCATCATTATCCTTAGTTAGTATTTTATTTCACCTGGTACACTTAAATCCTTATTTGTGTATCGAATTTATTCCTAATGTGAGAAATTTTTACATTTTTCATATAATTACATAAATTTAGGTTTCCTATCAGATTTATTGTATATTTTTATTATTATCATAATATCAATTTTTATTCTAATATTTTCTATTTATTATATTTCCAATAATTACATATTATGCATTATTGCCTATTATGTATGTAATGCACTTCTAATATTTTTATCACCCTAATTACCATCTCTAAACATCAATTATCATTTCAAAATATCTAAATTCATCCTAGATCAGGTTTTACATCTAATTATCCTAATTTACAAAATTAACTTACAATTTACTATTTTTCTCTATTACTCATTTACTATATAATTAACCTAATAATTACATCTAACACCCTAAATGCTATAAGTATCATATTCCATCAGATTTCAACATCCTAAAACATATAATTATTCACTAAATCAGTAATTAATCATTTAATTACTTAATTAACCCTAAATTACCCATTTTATGCCTCATTTTAGGGCCTAAAAATTATCTAAAATTTTTGAAAATTTATTTTTGAAAACAGGCTTTATAGCACTATTCTATATCATCTAAGTAGTATACACAAAAATTTTGGGTTCAAAACTACACTCCTAAGGTCATTTATTTCTAAACTGAAACATGTTCGGTTTTGCATGATTTCTTAAGGACCCTATATCATGAGACATATTTTCATCAAAATAATATTTTTCCTAAAAATTACATGCAAAAATATTCTAAAATAACAAAATTCATAATTTTCTAATAATATTTATTATTTATAACAAAATTATATAAAATCGTGCTGGAAATCGGACTCACCGTTTTGGGTGGCTTCGACCACCGCCGGTCCTCGTGGCCTTGTTGACCGGTCTGGACGCTACCACCATCGTGTGGTGGTGGTGGCCATTCACTTCCAACTGCTTGTCTGGCGTGGGTTCCCTTTAAAGGCCCTAATTGCACAGTTTTTTTTTTTCTAACTCGAATTTTCCTCTCAATTTTCGCCTTTCCCTAATTTTCTCTGATTTCTAACTATTCAAATGAGCTTCTGGATTTTTCTTGCTATTTATAGAGCTTTAGGATAATTATTGTGCATTAAATTGGACAAAATAATTGCCTTATCCCTTAATTTTTTACTTTTATGTTGTTTTAATTTAATTGGCTGATTTTTTTCTTATTTTCTCCAATTGTCACGACCCAATTCTAGATCCTTCCTCATTTTTCCTAATTTTTCTTGATTTTTCCTAAATAAATTTTGAATTTTCTTTAATTATTTCTTATTATTTTAGTACATTTTGCGTATTTTAAGTAATTACGCGTATTTCTATATACATGTAGATTCATATATAGTACAAATAAATATTCCTAAATATTATTTAGGTTATTTCATGATTTTTAGCTTACATTTAATTTATCTCTAGCGATTCGTTAATTATCAAAATGCATTTTACGTATTTTTGATAAATGACGAGTTATATACTTAAAATTTGAAATTTTTATATTCTTTTATTTTATTGCTTATTTTCGTAAATTCAAACTTACGAGATCATTTTACTAATATTTCTAATTTTACTTTATAATTTAGGCTTGATCGAATCTTTCAGCCGATCGAAACCTTAAGTGATTGGTTGTAGGGCTTACATTATCGACCTCTGACCTACTACCTACCGACTTCTCGAAGCCTGACCTCTTAAGGTCTATTGAACCTTAGCCATAGAAGTAGGCACCAACTTAACTCTAGTTGATGGTTAGTCTAATCGACCTATCCAACATCCATTTAACTCTTGTTTGCCTAAATAAGGATGAATTTCCATCTTACCATGCCACATCTATATTAGAGTATGAGACTTGTAAATATTTGCTACGTGTCTCGCTTTTATGAAACTTTATGCTATTATTCCTTTGTTTATTTTTCCTTTTTAGCATGTATTAGGTTAGTTCAATTGTAAATATCCCCCTATATCAATTTCCCCTTCCCTTCATTGCCCTAATGAGAGTTGTTATAAATAGCCTTATCATTTACCCTCAAGCATCATCATTAATCAAAATACTCAACAACTTATTCCAACTTCTGAGCTCTCTCCAATTTTCCTTCACATTCTTATCTAGTTGAATTAGTAGCAATAGGTGGTAGCGAGTGAACATTGGTACCACCTTGTGAGCCATATCAAGATTGGCATTAGGTCATGTTGAGTAAGCTATAGTGTGTCATATGTATGGACATTGCTTCATGGTTGCTACTATTCTTCCTTTCTCACCTTCTTTACTCTAATGAAGGACCTATTACTCTTAGTGTAAGCCTTAAGTGATCACTTAGCTCCTTAAGCATACTTCCTAATTTGTAAAGTAACATATCTAAAGGAACTTTATTGTGAATGATAATAGCATGATCACAAGAATGATTTGCACTAGAAATTCTTACATCATAATCAAATTGAGAAGTAAGACAAACACTTAGACTAAACTTTGTCACACATAGATTAGATAATGCTTTAGCCTATGCAACATTTTGTCTCAATTTCAAGTCCTAAAAAGGACAATTTTGTGAGTTAAAATTGATAAGCAAATCATTTGTGAGCAAGTAGCTAATAGATAGAAAATTGAATTAAGACTCTAGGACATGCAAACCACCCTAAGCATAATGTGTTCATTTAATGGGACATCTCCAATAATATCAACCATTTTGGTTCAACCACCAGGTCATTTAAGGTCTAATAAGGTGTATTTATTGTGTAAAATATGTAAAAAAGGAGTCATATAATCTAAAGCTCTTGTATCTACAATCCATTTACTTGAATCTTTATCAACATGTGAGTGTAAAACAAGAGTGTTACCTATAAAGTTAACTAAAACTATGTGCTGAGTTTCTTGAACTTGTGTACTTTCAAAGCTTTGAGTACCTCCTAATAAATCTTATAAACAAGATTAGAAGAATCATCATTAGTTGTTAATCTAGCATTCATCAATCAAAGTATTTATGCTTCTAACACTAATCCCTCATGTTGAATTTAAAGAGCTCTTATAAGGAAATTCTTGTTCTCCTTTGGCCCATTATACCAATCTAGAAAACTAAACATCTCAAAACACATTTCTATTGAATGTTCATTCTTTTTGTGATTTGCACAAAACCTACAGCCTTTTTGAATTTGGTTTTCCTTTTCTTTCTTTTCTATCAAAAAGCTACTGTTTTTGTAAGTTTTTCACCAAGTATGCTATTGGAACTTCTTCATTTCCTCCCAAAGTTTCAAACATTTGCTTTTGCTTATCAATTTGAGGTATCAAGTTGTATGCTTTACTCCTAGTTGGTAATGTATCATAAATAATCTGATTTTGCACGTTTTCATACATTTGATTCAAACCCATAAGCAATTGCATAAGTTTCCCTCCATTCTCAATGTTCTATAGCTTATTCTTCAAATCATAAATACAAAGATCAAATGCAACACAAGTACATTTCGAATTCTCACAAAGACTACCTATTTCATCCAACAATTTTATCATCTCATTAAAATACACTACTACACAAGAACTTCCTTCCTTCATGTTTAAGATTTCATAAACCAAAGGGCCATTAGTCATCTTAAGCCTTTCACAAGGGTCATCTGATAATTCTTTTGTCGATTTTGCATACATGAAGGCTTTTGACAACTTTGTACTCAATGTATTAAGTAACCAACACCTAATTGCATAGTCATTTTTTACCTACTTTTGAGACTCAATAGCATTATCCTTGAGTTTCACATAGCAATTATGTATAAAAACCAATTTAGCTTTCGCTCCTAAGGCTAATTTTATTAAGCAATTCCAACTAAGGAAAATGGAACCACTAAGAATCTAATTTGTGATCATGATTCCCATATGATCAGAGTGAGATATGTAAAAAGGATCACCAATATGCTAAATCTGGCAATGCACTAAAATTTTTAGTCATATTTGAACAACAATTCAACTATCATAGCAGTTTATTCATAGAAAACAATGATGAAAATAAATGATGTAGAAAATGAAAAAAACTAGGACTAAGCTTGCTTTAATACCATTTGAAAATAGAAAGATCTAATTAGTAGAAGGAATTGAACTTACGAAATTTCAATGATAAGCATCTAATAGAAGAAGTTGAAACTAAAGGGATCCACTTCTTAGATTGAATGTTCTATTATGTTATGTTATTTTCCATTAACTAACTAAGCAAGGGTACAAAATGGTATTTATATACAAAGTAAAGTTACTAATTATTGAGCCTAAATTGTCACCATTCCTTTTTAATTTCAATTTTATTACATTTAACTACTATAATACGAACCACTTGGCTAGAAATTAAAAAGTTTTTTTTTAAAAAAAAAATTTAAGAGTCTACAACCAACCAAAGTTGGTAAAAAGAAAGGATTAAAAATTGGTGGCTAGATAGGTTTCAAATAAGGCTAATTGTCTAATTCCAAATCCAAAATCAGGGTTTGAGGACTATAAATTTAAAACTAAAAATGGCAAATGAGATTGATAAATTATAGCATTTTTGAAGAAAATGTGGTTCACTTTTTATTAACCACCCAAAAATGAATTAATCATTAATAATGAACCAAAACGAATCAAGAAAATCAACATGAAAGATTATCTATGATAGCATGATTTATAGTAGCTAATGAAATGTTTACATAAGATCCAATATTACAAAACACTAATTATATGCGTGAGACCCAGTAGAAATTGGTTAGCAAGTTTACAATTGGTTGGTTTAGAATCGATACATAAAATTTGAGGTAATTGCGAAAGTTAATCGATTGTGCCTGAATTTTATGATGAAGTTAGGAATACAAGCAAAAGTGACCTTGTGACTTTGGCTTTTGAAAAATAAATTAATAGAATAATTAAGGAGTGTATTAATAGAATATACACGTATTATTTGTTATTTATTAGAAATGTGTAAAATGGGTTTTGATAATTAATGATTCACTAGAAATCATAAAATAACATGAATAACTTTAAAGAGTGTATAATTGTATTAAATACAATTTTATACATGTATATATATACTCAAAATTACTTAAAATATTCAATTTATGTTAAAATATATTATATAATTAAAGAAAAGTGTATAAAAAACAAAAAAGGCAAGGTGACAACTTAAGAATAATGGTAATAGGTGTTGAGTCTGATTTTTCGACTTCTTATTTTAATTTCATTTTACTTCACTTGATTTAAGCTAAACCTTATAATTATTTAATTTAAACCCTCAACTAAAGTTAAAGGAAACTTGATTTCTCTATTTTTGAAAAATTTTGGAGTTATCACTCGACAAGATTAGGAAAAATAATTGAATTAGAACTGATTAGGTGGATTGAATTTAATTTAGCTACTAGTTTACATTTTGAAAACTTTTTGAAAAGAATTCAAGAAATTAGATTTTTTGAGTTTAGAGGCTATCATATTAAATCCTTACAGGTACTATTATTAATTTTTTTGAAATTAGATTTATCTTTAAAATTCCCCTCTTTTTTTAAAAAAAGCCTAATCACAAGTAAATAAATTAAATTGTATTTATTTTACAAAAATAAGTAATTTAAGCTATGATTTACCAAAAAAGGGAAAACTAAAATTTCTACAAATTTTACGTTATCCTAAAGGTACTTATATACTCGTTAGTCTAGATTAGATGTTCGTAATTCATTCTGAAAAACTTTAGTGTCCTAGTTTTTTTTTTTTTTTTTTTGAAAATCTACATAGTTTACATTTTCAATCCATTTATTTTGACTAAAAAAAGTTTCTAAAATGGCCCTAAGCTAGATTCTTTATTTTTTATTCAAAAAATTTTCTAGAAAAAGGGTCCTAATTTGAAGTTTCATTTATTTTCGAAATTTCCTAAAAGTAAATGCCTAAACTAGAGAGAAAACTTATTAATTTTTTTTTCATCATTTTTTCTAGAAAATGATTTTTCTAAGTGGTAGAAATATTCCATTTTACTCATCATTTACTATCATTAATATATTTTCTAAGTAAATAATTAACAAATAGCTAAACATATAAAATGGATAAAGAAATAAAATAAAAATAAAAAAGATAACGACTTGAAACAATCCAAGTGTGCTAGTCATGAAGTTAGTTGCGGGTAAAGCTAGTGGGCTCGAATCCGGGTGAGCCTTCACTTCCTTTAATAGTAGCTTCAATCCAACTTCAAACGGTGACTTCTAATCCGATTTTTCTATAGGTAATCGCATTTTGATAAGAAAGTGATTGGTAAAAATCACTTTAGAACTGTCACGTCACTATTTGGTGGTAGTTTGAAGTATTTGGAGATTGGAATGGAGGTAAATTGAGTCACATGTAGGTGTTTTTGGCAGTAGCTATTGAAACTTGTTGGGTGATGGCTGGTTAGTAGAGTGGTGCCGAGAGAGAGGTTGACGATTGGTGCTGTTATGTGTAGGCTGCTGTTTCAATGACAAAGAAACTTTTATATGTGTTTGGTTGTCAATTGGGATTTGAAAGGTGAAGAGGTGGCTGGTTTAGTTAGCATTGGGTTTGGCTACTGTTACAGCAGTAGAGTGAAGTTTGTGGATAGTAACATTGCTGCACTTAGGCAATGACAGTAGTAGGTGAGTGGTTCAATGTATGTGTGTGTGTGTGTATTTTATTGATTGTAGAGGATACGATATGGTGATTAGCTTGGGCTGTTAAAGATGGTGGCTGATTGGTATTACTGCAAGGAGGTTGAAGTAGAGCTCGTGTGTCACCATGTTGTGTAAGGATGGAGTGATTTGGTTTATTGAAATGTAAAGGATGAATGTCAAGGATAGCGGCATGGATGATGATTATAACAGTAGGGCTTAGTCGAGTAATAAAGGGTCGAATTTGAGAGGCTAGTTTCTACTGTGTTTGAATGGTTATGGACACAAGTGCACTAGATGGGGCTTGTTTGTTGTTGCGATTGGTTGGTGTAAAGTAGGCAGTTAAGATGGGGGTTGTGTTGTTGGTGGGTAGGACCTCTTTGTCTTAGTGTGGTTATATGTATATCTGTGTGTGTGTATGTGTTTTTTTTTATTATTATTATTATTAAGAAGTCCTCATCTCTTGCTCTTTGATCCCTATTTATATAACTCAAAAACAAATCTCCTAGATAAATTCAAATCTAGATTGATAAAAATCAATCTAGATTTGAATTTTTACAAATCTTCATTTTATTAGATTTAACATTATAATTTTATATTTGATATTTCTAATAATCATTTGGCTATGATTCAATAGCAACTCCAATAGATTTGCTTTCATATTAATATTCTAGAAGACCGGATTTTCTTCTATTGATCTTTTTGAAAATGTTTTCTTTTTTAATATAAACTTAGTTAAAATAAATAAATAAATAACTGAATAAACCTAAACCTAAATTTAAACTTAACCTAAAACTAAAATTAAAATGGATTAAAACCATTAATAAATTAATTTAACCCAAAATGAGGTGCAAAAAAATTCCATGACCCTAAATTAAGTTTCTTAAAAATGATTGATGGCTAAACAAATTTAAACTCTCTTTTTTTCGTTTTTTATTATATTTTATTATTTTTTTTTTCAATTTTATAAAGGATCTTTCCTCTAATTAATAAATAAAAAGCTAAAAGATAAGGGGGCAAAAATGGGATGTTTACAACTATCATTCTTTGTGGTAAAGTTTAAGTAAAACCTTACCACATAGACAAACATGACACCATTTTTGCCTTATGGATGACTTTGTTCTAAGAAGTGCTACAACCAGCTAGTTACCTTAAGCCCGGTTCGCTGGGGATTTGGAGACAAAAAGCTCAAAAGAAAAGTGGTGAAGCTAGTACACTTGTAGGTTAGCAGGAACACTAAAAATACTGAAAGGAGGGTAGCACCCTATGGGCTGGTAAGAACCATAAAAGATACTAAAAGGAGGGTAGCGTCCTATGGATTGGAAAGAACCTTAAAAGGTACTAAAAGAAGGGTAGTGCCATGTGAGTTGCAAGAACCCTAAAAGATACTAAAAGGAGGATAGCACCCTATGGGTTGGCAAGAACCCTAAAAGATACTAAAAGAAGGGTAATATCCCTATAGGCTAGCAAGAACCCTAAAAGATACTAAAAGGAAGGTAGTGACCTTATGGGCAGACAAGAACCCTAAAAGATACTTAATGGAGGGTAATGCCCTTATAGGTTAGCTAACCTAAGTGAATGGGCAAAGTGTCCCTTGAGCTTGCTAAGATCTTAAATTATAACTTGGCCATGCTCCTCTGAGTTAACTAACCTAGGTAAATGGGTAAAGCACTTCTTGACCTAGCTAAGACCCTAAATGAGAACCTAATCGTACTCCTCTGAGCTGACTAACCTAGACAAATAAGCAAAGCACTCATTAAGTTAGTTAAGACCTTAAATAACAACTTAGTTATGCTCTTCTAAGTTGACTAACCTAGGTGAATGGGCAAAGTGTTCCTTAAGCTAGCTAAAACCCTAAAAAACAACCTGGTTGTGCTCCATTAAGCTGACTAACCTAAGAGAAGAGGTAAAGTGCTCCTTGAGCTAGCTAAGTCCCTAAATAATAACATGGTCATAGTCCTTTAAGTTGATTATAAATAACAACCTAGTCATGCTTATATAAGTTGACTAACCTAAGCAAATGGGTAAAGCACTCTTTGAGCTAACTAAGACCCTAAATAACAACCCAGTCATACTCCTCTAAGCTGACTAACCTTGGTGAACAGGTAAAGTACTCCTTGAGCCAACTAAAACCCTAAATAAGAACACAGTTGTGCTCCTATGTGCTGACTTGCCTAGGTGAACGGGTAAAGCACTCCTTGAGCTAGTTAAGAACCTAAATAACAACCCAATCGTGCTCCTTTGAGTTAACTAGCCTAAGTGAATGGGTGAAGTGCTCCTTGAGCTAGCTCAAAACCCTAAATAACAACCTAGTCGTGACAGCATTCTTTGAGCTAGTTAGATTCCTAGAAGAGAAATACGAATCGGGACAATGATCTATGAGCTAGCTAGACCCTTAAAAAAATGTACATTAGGATAGTGCTTTATGATTTGCTAGATCCTAAGGAAATGTAGATTAGGACAGTCCTCTAGGAGTTAGCTAGAGCCCCAAGAAAATGTGCATCGAGATAACACTCTATGAGTTGGCTAAAACCTTAAGAAAACGCACATCGAGACAGTGCTCTATGAGTTGGCTAGAGCCCTAAGAAAATCTGCATCGGGATAGCACTCTATGAGTTGGTTGGAGCCATAAGAAAATGTAGATTGGGACAGTGATCTACGAGCTAGCTAAAACCCTAAAGAAAATGTAGACCGGGAAAGTACTTTAGGAGCTAACTAGAACCTTAAAAGAGAAACTTGAATTGCGACAGCGCTTTATGAGCTGGTTAAATCCCTAAAAGAGGTATGAATTGGGACAACACTCTTTAAGTTGGCTAAATCCCTAAAAGGTGATCAAAGAAGTAAAATTGGGAAATGTAACCAATTTGAAAAACCCCTTGACTTAAGAAATTTATAAACAAGGAATTTTGGTGAAAACCATTTATGATGAAAAAAGCATCAGTGATAAGGTTCCTTGTTTTCAAAAGGAGTTAATCGACATCAAGGAGAATGACTCAGACTATTATGGTTAACTTAAAAGGTATGGCCATATTAAATAGGAAGTAGGTGACATGAATTGAAGGTTTGGCCATTTGGGTAGACATGGACTTAAAAATGGATGGAAAAAACTTGTAACGAGCCCTTACTTTCTCTCTCACTTTTTCCTTTCTTTTTCTTTTTTCCTTGAAAATCTGCTAACGAATACAAATTCTTATTTAATAAGCAAGTACTATAATCATCCCCTTCCTTAGTAACCTTGCAGTGCATCTCATATTCTTCTTAGTTTCTAAAAATGTCTCTTGACCTTGATATTGAGCTTCCTCACCGGGCCCTTATGACTTTAAACATTCCATTCCTAAAGTAACTCATGATTAGTTTAGTCGAAGAGGACCTTGCTTGCTTTTGGTCTAGATTTTACTCTTGACTACTATTCCAAAAATAATATTATAGTTAGCAAGTGATATGTTTTGATCAATCTGTTAGGTCTTTTTTGATTCAATATTGTGAATTCGGCTTTTGATCAGATGTTTGCAAAGGGGATTAATGAGGACGCTTATTTTGAAAGAATTATTTTTATCTAACCCAAGTGTACAAGTCTAAAACCTTAAGAAAAACTAGAATTGTGCTTACCCTAGTGTAGAAAACAATTTTTATTTTAGATAAATTATTTTATAAGATCATAGGAGCTTTTATTGAGAGGGGAGGTCTTTTGTGATTCAAGATGGATAGGAAGGTTTTGTGTTCGTGATTTGGAGTGTGATTCTAAAATGAATATAGGTTTTGTGTTAGTGGTTGGGAATGTGATTTAGGACCTTGTGTTCTTAGAGTAGCTAGGGCTTCTTGGTCTTATTTAGTTAAAGCTTTGCTCAAGCTCGATGTTTAAGAGTTTCTTCCTTTTTCTTTCTTCTAGTTTTTTTCTCTTTCTTTTTCTTTGCTCCATTATTTCTTGCTTTTCTCTCTCAAAAGTAATTATCTCTTTTGTCAAGTCTTTATCTTTAGATGAATCAAGGCTCTAAATCCATGGGTTTTAAGTGTATAGACTTGGGTAAGGTACGTGTGGTCTTAAAGTATTTGGAAAAGTATTGGCTCTTCTTCAAAGGGAATAATTTATTGAAAACAAAAGCTATCCACAAATTGTTTTTACTAAGGTAAGGACAAACTAGTTTTATCCCTCTCTTATAATCAATAGCCTTAACCTTTGAATTGCCCCATTTTAAGGCAATTCTTAATAAGGTTTGCATTTGAAAGCACTCCAAATTAGTTTAATAGGGTTAATAAAGGATAATTGTGCTTGGGATTTAAAAATAAATGCCTAACTTCATTTTGATATATGTATCACATTCAAAATAGACCTCCTTTAAGGAATGAGTCTAAAAATCCCTCACTATGATGTGTCTTATCTCTCAAAGTGTTTAAGGGTTAGTATGTGGGATGCAATTCATCTCTTTTCATTCTAAACTTTCTGTTGAAAATGAGTTACCAATTCCTTATGTAGGGATTGATTTGCCATAGGATGAAGATTAACCTTACCTCCTAGCTCCTCGAAATATGCCTTAGTTATGAAACGATACCTTTCATTTGATTGAGTTCAAAATGAAATTTCAAAGATCAAATACCCCATACCTTTGGTGTTCTTGCTTAAATTGTCCTAGACTTACATATCCTAATGCCCCTTGGCTCCTAAGCATGATTTCAAGCTTGGTTCCTTAGAGTCTAATGGGCTAGCATTGATGCCTTTTAAGGTGGAAGGGACTTTGAATTGCCCTTTTTATTTATACCAAGGATCAAGCTCAAGATGGTATTTCATGGCTTCATGTTTTGACTTGGTTCATGGTTGGACTTAATGGCTAAGGGGTTTTGAGTTGCTTTGACTACCTTGATGAGCTAGGGGTTTGTGTTTGGTTGGCTACCTTAATGGGTCATGTGGTTTGGGTTTGTCATAAGTCCCATAAGGATTTGTAACTATTAGTAACTTCTTTTTTTTTTTCCTTCTTTTCTCCCATCTTTTTTTTTTTTTGAAAGAGAGATATAAGGCTTTATTTTACAGAGATCAAATGATTAAATTATATATGGGGGGATTGCTTTCTTAGGATTCTATACATAAGCCTATGTAATATATTTACATTTTTTTTTATTGATAATAAACAACGGTTTAATGAATACTATTAAAGGACTTATTTATGAATAAGGAATGGAAGAATGATATTCTAAATGGGAAAATGTTATTTTTATTATGAAGGATACAATATATGAACAAGGTAAAGGAGACGAACATTGCACTCAATTATTATTTAATGGAATCAAAGATCATTCCTAAATCCTACTTATTCTGAATGAGGAAGCCTATTTAAGGATAAAAAATGTAAAATGAAGGCACATAGATGCAAGGAATCGGTGATCAAATAGTAATGTGGCAATATTAAGTTTTTAGGATCGTAATTATATCGGAATTCCATTATTATAATAAATTCAAAATTATAGGGAAATATAGACAATACATACAAATATAAAGAAATACAATGTGCAAGGAGACTTACAATTTTACATTAGATTTATTCGTTGATCAAGGTTCGTGTATCCAATTAGGGTGGGTTCTAAAGGTTTTTAAGTTTTATGACCTCACACATTTTTGAAGAAACGATTTCTTGGTCACATCGAAACTTAAGTAGGGTGCTTGATTGGCCTCGAAAGGTAGTTGCCTCATAACATCTAAAACTTATACAATGACTCCCCACCTAAGGTCCTATGATAGCTTAGTTCTAACCGTATTTAATATACATTTACATATATTTATGATGCAATAAACCCTCCTAACATGCCCCGAATGCACCTACATTAAGATCAATACATATATATACAAATAAATAAAATATATTTACAGAAATATAGAAAGGGTACTTAAAAAGTAATTCTAATTTTAGAAGGTCTTTGGTGGTTAGCCCTCTTAACGTTCTTAGTAAAGTCTCTAAGCTATCAAGCCTAATTTTTCAGATTTTTATTTTAATTTCATTTCCCTTAACTTGATTTAGACTAAACCCTATGCCTATTTAGTTTAAACTCTCGACTAAAGTTAAAGGAAACTCGATTTCTTTATTTTTGAAATATTTTGGAGTTGCCACCCAAAAAGATCGAGAAAAATGATTAAATTAGAACTAATTAGGCAGATTGATTCTAATTTAGTTACTAGTCTATATTTTGAAAAGTTTTTGAAAAGAATTCAAGAAACCAAATTTCTTGAGTTTAGGGGTCACCCTCTTAAACCCTAGTAGGTACCAGTATTAATTTTTCGAAATTAGATTTACTTTACAAAATTACCAATTTGTTTTTAAACAAAGCCTAATCACCAGTAAATAAATTAAATTTCATTTATTTTACAAAAATAAGTAATTTAAGCTATAATTACAAAAAAAAAAAGAAAACCAAAATTTTTGCAAATTTTATGTCACGTCGCAAGTACCTACGTACTTGTTAGTCGAGATTAAACATTCGTAGTCCATTCTGAAAAACTTTAGTGTGCTAGTTTGTTTTAATTTTAAAAATCCACCTGGTTTACATTTTTAATTTATTTATTTTGACTAAAAAAATTTTTCTGAAATGGCCTTAAGTTAGATTCTTTTTTTCTTTTCAAAAAAAAAAAATTAGAAAAAGGGTCCTAATTTGAAGTTTTTTTTTTTTCAAAATTTCCTAAAGGAAAACACCTAAATTAGAGAGAAAACTTATTAATTTTTTTAATTTTTTATTAAACAATTTTTCTAAGTGGTAAAAATATTCCATTTTACTCATCACTTACTATCATTATTATCTTTTTTAAATAAATAATTAAAAAATAACTAAACATAAAATGGAAAAAGAAATAAAATAAAAATAAAAAAGACAACAACTTGAAACAATCCAAGTGTGCTGGTTATGAAGTCAAGTGTAGGTCGAGTTGGTAGGTTTAGATCTCATCAGCCTTCACTTCCTTCAACAACGCTTTAATCCAACTTCACACAGTGACTTCTAGTTTGATTTTTTAGTAGGTAATAGCATTTTGTTGAGCAAGTGATTAGTGAAAATCACTTTGAAACTATCACCTTGCCATTTAGTGGTGGTTCTAAGTATTTAGAGGGTGGAGTAGAGGTGAATTGACTCACGCATGAGTGTTTTTGGTAGTAGCTATCGAAATTTGTTGGGTGATGGCTAGTTGGGGGAGTGGTGGCAAGAGAGAGGCCGGGGATTGGTGCTTTTATGTATGGGTTTCTATTTCGGTTATGAAGAAAGTTTTATGTATGTTTAGTTGTCAATTGGGGTTTGAAAGGTGAAGAGGTAACTGGTTTGGTTAGCATTTGGTTTAGCTATTACTATACTAATAAATTGGGTTTTATGGACAGTGGCATTGTTGCACTTAGGTGATGGCAACAGTAGTTGAGTGGTTTAGTGTGTGTATGTGTTTTAATCATCTTTAGGAATGTAATATGGTGATTAGTTAAGGTTATTGAAGATGGTGGTCAATTAGTGTTGCTGCAGGGGGGTTAAAGTAGAGCTTATGTGTCATCGCATTGTGCAAGGATGGAGCAACTGGGTTCATTGAAATGTGAAGGATAAATGTTAAGGATAGTAGCATAGATGGTGATTGTAATAGTGGGGCTTAGTCAAGTGAGAGAGGGTCGGATTTGGGGGGCTAGTTTCTACTATGTTTGAATGGTTATAGATGAGAGTATGTTAGATAAGGTTTGTTTGCTATTGTGGTTGGTTGGTGTAGAGTGGATGTTGAAGAAGAAGGTTGTGCTGTTGGTGAGGAAGTCGCTATACGATGCTAAATGGTGGGTCGATGGCTAGTTGGTTTGGTTAGCGTAGTTGAGTTAGTGTCAGCATGCGATGGATGTTGGCTTTTTGTGGTGTCAGAAGAGAGAGGATGATTTGGTGGGATTGAGTCAGACCTCCTCGTCTTGGTGTGGTTGTGTATGTATATGCATCTTTTTTTTTTTATTAAGAAGTCCTCATCTCCTGCTACTCGATTCCTATTTATATAACTCGAAAACAAAATAAATTCAATTCTAAATTGATAAAGACCAATCTAGATTTGAATTTTTATAAATTTTCATTTTATTGGATTTAACATTATCATTTTAGATTTGTTATTTTTAATAATCATTTGGCTATGATTTAATAACAACTCCAATAGATTTGCTTTCGAATTAATATTCTAGAACATCGAATTTTCTTCTATTGATCTTTTTGAAAATCTTTTTTCTTATATAAAATTAATTAAAATAAATAAATAAATAATTGAATAAACCTAACCCTAAATTTAAACTTAACTTAAAGTTGAAATTAAAATGGACCATAACCTATTAATAAATTAATTTGACCCCAAATGAGGTGCAAAAAAATTCCATGATCTTAAATTAAGTTTCCTAAAAATGATCTATGGCTAAACAAATTTAAACTCTCTTTTTTATTTATTTTATTTCAGTTTTATAAAGGACCTTTTCTCTAGCTAATAAATAAAAAGCTTGAATACAGGAGAGAGAGAGAGAGAGAGGCCATTTGCACATTATAGGAATATAAGAGGCCATTTGAAAATCATTTTAGTATCAATAGAATTTAGGAAAAATAGTTAAAGTTTAGGCTATGTTAAAGAGAAGCTAGGAAAAATCAAATAAAATTTGGGTGGAAAATAGGGGAAATTGAGTTCAAAGGGTTAAAGGAATTTTAGAAGTGAACAACTATGACCATTATGTAAAGGACCATCTGTTTGTTAGGAGCTATCGACAAAGGTAGGCTTGTTGGTGGTGGTTAGAAGTTGATCAACCGGTGAGTTGCTAATTTTGATCTAAATTTCGATATTTTACCAAAAATATTAAATTTTGTCTAAAAATTATGAATTTTGGTTGTTCTAAGTAATTTTGTACATAAATTTCAAAAATCAAACTAACTTTGCAAAATTTTAAGTGCAAATATATGCTTATTAACAAATCACACACTCATATAGATTTTCAATTGCATTTTTAAAAGGGCAGATGGTGTAGTTTTGATCTCAATTTTTGAATATGAGTTACTAAGATAATATATTTTCATGTTATGTAATCAATTTATTGAAATTTTAAAGTTGAATTTTAGAAGAAATTTTGATTTACACAAAATAGTGCATTGTGGATACTTTTGTGAAAGTAACTTAACCAATTGATAAAGTTTCTGTGATAATCAGAATATTAGGAAGTTTTGAAGATATTTATTGAAGGGGAATAGTGTTTCTTAGAAAAAAATGTTATTTCTTCAATTGTTTTAATTCATAGAAGGAATGAGTTGTATATTTTCTCAATTCAATTGGTAGATAATGAAGTTTGAATGTGAAAATAGGGATATGGGATGAAGTTAAGCTTGGTAGTAATACTTGGTTACGAACTTTGACTAAAAGTGGAAATATAAGTTTAAGTTGTGGAAATATTGATTGAAATGTAGAGTACATTCTAATGAAAGGCTAATTCATAGGCTAGATTAGAGACTAGGAGCATGTAATGATCTAGGAAGTTGATTAGAAATTAAATCAAAGACTTAATACATCTAAACTGTAGTTAGTTAAACTGTAGGGGATAGGTCAAAGAGTATTCCTAAGATTGATGAATTAAGCTAGAATTAGAGAATGAATCAGATATTGAATTAGAGATTAGATAAATGTGAGACTAATCACAAGAGGCTTAAAACCTAGATAACTATATATAGTATAATCCTTTGCTAACGATAATAATTTGAGCTACAAAATAAAAGCCTATATATAGTAACTGTATAAACAGTAAAATGATATTTATTTTATAGGGACTGTTGGCAAAGCTACATCAAAAGTTGCATCTTAGTGAATAAGCAGAAAGCTTAGGTAATTTTAAGATTAATACATAACCATACTTTGGAGTAATAATTTATAGTTTTGGAGGTTGAAGATTATACTTAGTTATACTTGTTAGTAGCTTGATTGTGCGTATGTTTGTATGTCTCTAAGCTTATTTATATACTAGTGGCTTATTGTTATGGATTGAAATTATTTGTACTGTAAATTGATCACCTTAAATTGGATTTAATGATATTTGAATTGAAACATTAACTAGACATGAGTAACCCTTTAAGGGACTCATAGGATTCTCTGACCAAATATCAATACTTTCATAAGAAACAATTGAAGTGGTCTTTTCTTCATCCTTAATTGAACTAAGTGATTAGAGAGGAGATCGTGTTAATGATGAAGGTAATGGTTCTAAGGTAGCTACGAGAAGAGGGATGTTAGCTTTTGGTTGTTATCCGAGTATGGTTCTAGTGAACTCACTTTGAAGCATCATAATTAAAAGAAATTAAATTTTATAAGAACATAATGAGAGTGGGTAGTAGTAAATGTAAACCCTGCAAATTCCCTAAAATAGGGGTTATAAATTAATAAGTTCTTCCAAAAGATATCTTTAGTGTTGGTAAGATAACTAATCTTAAACTTGAGAGACTACACTCAAAAACCTTAACGCAAACCCCTAAAACCCTAAATAACAGTCTTAACTCTAGTTTGACCCCTATAATCAAAAGCACTAAAATCCTATAAATAAATACCAATAACTAATGTTAACTCCCAAGGTCAACCTAATCTAACAAAATTAACTGTAAACCCTACAACTAGCCACTCGAGATTTCGATTGGTTAAAAGATCCGATCGAGCCTAAATTATAAAGTAAAGCTAGAAATATTAGTAAAAATGACCCCGTAAACTTAAATTTAAGAAAATAAGTAATAAAATAGGAAACTATAAAATTTTCAAATTTTAAGTATAATAATTGTTAATTATCGAAAAGGCGAAAAGTATAATTTAATAATTAATAAATTACTAGAGATAGATTATATGTATACTAAAAATCATAGAATGACCTAAATAATAATTAGGAATGTTCATATGTACCCCACATGTATTTACGTGTAGATAGAAATATGCGAAATTACTTAAAATATGCGAAATATATTAAAATAATACTAAATAATTAAGGAAAATTCATAATTAATTAAGGAAAAATAAAGAAAAATTAGAAAAAATAAGGAATGATCTAGATTTGGGTCGTGGCAGCTGGGAAAAATAAGAAAAAAATTAGCCAATTAAATTAGAACAATATAAAAGGTAAATTGGAAGAAGATAAGGTAATTATCTAATCAAATTAATGCACAATAATTTCCCTAAAGCTCTATAAATAGCAAGAAAATTTTAGAAGTTCATTTGGTCAGTTTGGACAGTGAGAAAAATAGAGAGAAGCAAAATTGAGAGTGAATTAGGGTTAGAAAAAAAAAAAGAAAACTATTGAATTAGGGCCTTAGAGGGGAACCAACACCAAACGAGCACTTGGGAGTGGATGGCCACTACCATCACATGGTGGTGGCAGTGCCTAGATTGGCCGACAAGGCCACGGCGGCCGGTGGTGGCCGGAGTCACCCAAATCAGTAAGTTCGATTTTTAGCCCAATTTTGTATGATTTTATAAAAATAGTAAATATTGTTAGAAAATTATGAATTTTGTTATTCTAGAATACTTTAGTATGTAGTTTTTAGGAAAAATATTATTTTGATGAAAATATGTCTCGTGATATATAGTTCCTAAGAAATCATACAAAACTAAGCGTGTTTCGGTTTAGAAATAAATGATCTTAGGAGTGTAGTTTTGAGCTCAAAATTTTTGTGTAGACTACTTAGATGATATAGAGTAGTGCTATGAAGCCCGATTTCAAAAATTAATTTTTGAAATTTTTAGATAAATTTTAGGCCTTAAAATGAGGCATAAAATGGGTAATTTAGGGTTAATTAAGTAATTAAATAGTTAATTACTGATTTAGTGAATAATTATATGTTTTAGGATGTTAAAATCTGATGAAGTATGATACTTGTAGCATTTAGGGTGTTAGATGTAATTATTAGGTTAATTATGTAGTAAATAAGTAATAAGGAAAAATAGGGAATTTTAAATTAATTTTGTAAATTAGGGTAATTAGGTGTAAAATTTGATTTAGGATGAATTTAGACATTTTGAAATGATAATTGATGTTGGGAGATGGTAATTAGAGTGATAAAAATATTAGATGTGTATTATATATATGATAAGTGATAGTACATAATATGCAATTATTGGAAATATAATAAATAGAAAATATTAAGATAAAAATTGATATTATATAAATAATAGGGATATATAATAAATCTGATAGAAAACTTAAATTTATGTAATTATATGAAAAATGTAAAAACTTCTCACAATAGGAATAAAATTGGTACACTAATAAGGATTCAAGCGTACCGGGTGGAATAAAATACTGACTAGGGATAATGATGGTATTTAGGATATCTGGAAGTAATGGGATTAATTTTACATTATGAGTTGAACCGAATTTTTAGAGTTCGGGTATAAAACAATACTTAGAAATCAAACTAGAACCTAATTTAGAAATCGTTGCAGAAACTAAACTCGAATCTAACCCCAAACCCAAAATAATTGTAAAAGATTTGAGAACCTAAATAACTGGATATATTAAACCCTAAATAAAACATAATAATAAGCGTTATAAGATAAAACTAACCTATAATAGTTGTATGAAAAACTGAAACCATGTTTGTGTTATAAGGATGATCAGTAATGACCTAAGCGAGTTGGACCTCGAATGAGTGAGCGAGAAGTCTAGGTAAGTTGGGATTAATACGTTGCTGTATTTTGGAGGCTTGAGATTATACTTGGTTGTGCTTGTTAAATAGTTGGTTATGTGCATGTGCTTGATTATGAGTGATGCTATGATTCTGTTTGTTGTTTTAGCTTATATTGTATGATTTGTATGAAATAAATGATCACCCTAAACTGGACCTAATCAAATATACGATCTGTAATCATAATCGGACCTGCATTGTAACCCATTAGGGGAAACCTAGGATTCTCTGGCCAAATACCGACCCCTTCAAAAAGAATAGTGCAGGATTGTATAATGGTCCCTTCTTCATCCTTAGTTGAACTAAGTGACAGGTGAGGAGGTCGCGGCAAGGGTGAAGTCAATGGTTCGAAGGTAGTCGCGGGAGGAGCGGTGTCTCTATTGCATAAGTCTAGGTTTGGTCGTGAGCTGTTGCATTAACAGCAACTCCTCAACCCGGATTAGAGCGAGCACAATTTCTTTAATCTCACGATGGGCCGGATAATATCGTACAATGGCATTTGCTTGAACATGCATTGCACTAAATGATTTGGTTGATAACCTTGTTTGTGTTTGTGGTATAGTTTTAAGTTCTCCATCCTAACTTACTAGGTTATGGTTGCTCACATCCCTATAGACGTCGTGCAGGTGTTGGCTAAAAAGCGGCTTACAACTACTTTAAAACTAGCAACTGTTGGATCTTGGGGAGCGAGGAAAAACATTTAAAGAACAGACATATATTTTTAAGGTCTAAGCTATTATCATAGAATTTTTCATTTCTGAATAATGCATTAACTAGGAAATAAATTACGGTGAAGCGTTGTAAACGTTAATTGTAATAACTGAATTCTAGTGTATCACTTTCTTATTTAAATGATTTATTTAAATTACGAACTGTTTACTTCAAAGCGAGTTAGTCGTGGACGCCTTGTGTAGATTAGGTTTAGGGTAGCGGTTGTAAGGCCAATTTCTATCTTAAAATGGCTTACACTATAGGACTGTTACGACTCTACCATTTCAGGGTGTGACACTAACCCCATACCTTAATGGGAATGAGACTAATAGTCGAAGTCTAGGAGAGCTCCTTGAATATGATAAAAGGTAAGCTAAACCAAAAATAAATATTAATATAGATAACCCTAACAATGAATTCAAAACCTTAAAATGAATATTGTATCCCTTAAATGAACCTTTAAACATTAAAATCATAATTGAAACTCTAATACGTATGAGTCTTTAAATTGTAAAACCCTAATCTACGGTTGAAAACCCTAATCCAACTAATGTAGTCTAATTAAATAGTAAACTATTCATTAATCAAAGACTAATTGCTTAATTGCCTTAAAACCCTAATCTACCCTCTAAAATGTACTCAAACAACAATAATTGTCTCAATTCCTTAAAATAATTAGATAAGATGACCTAATGGGCTTAACCAACTTAATTTGACAAATTAAGCCCTAAGATACACCTAATTTGTATCAAGTGTACAAGTAATTAAAATTAAGAAACTTAATTACACCTTAATTCGCTAACCGAGGTTTTACACCATAATTAACTATAAGTCAAGAGCGATTAATCATATAAAGCTAAAGGAATTATATGAAAATATCTCCTTAATGATGGCAACCTTATACTTGAGGAGAAAATATAAACGTAGTAAACTTTTGGATTTGAACTCTAAGTTAGATATAGGAATTAATAAGTAATCCTTAGAATTGCTTAATATATAATAATAAAATTTATAAATTAAACAATTCAACCCTAAATAAAAAGTAATAAACCTTAAGTAATAAAGTCGGAAAACCCTAAAGAAAGTAAAACCCTAAAACATTAATCATACATGTAAAACCCCTAATATGTGAGAAACCTTAAAATAATAGGAAAATATCAATATACTGAGTAAAACCTTTTTTGGAAGTCTACAACCCTAATTCAATTATAAACCCTAAGTATATCCATAAACCATTCATTGATTGCAAATAATTTCTCCAATCACTAGGAATTCCTAAATTACCAACCTCGTATGTGGTCTGAAAACCCTAATCAATCCTGAATAATAAAGGACTTTAACAAACGAAGTAATATAGGTCAATAAACTTAATTAAAGTGATAAAATATGGCAAGACCTTAATTATGGCTTAATTAGGCCTAAATTTCTTAATTAAGTACAATTGCGATTAAGTAGCTTAATTGCCTTTTATTCTATCTACAAACTCTCATTATATCTTAATTAGTAACAAGTCAAACTCAATTAAGAATAAAGGACAATGGATTAATTGGGAATTAAAGAACACTCATCCTTTAGGAGATAAAATCCTCCCTCATTTGATAAAAAGCAAATAAGGTACAATAACACTAAGAGAGGACCATTTACCTTTATTGCAAAATAGTCATCTCTTGTCCCCCTTAATCCACCTTCAATATCTACCATTTCATCCCTTCGAAACCCTCATTTGACACCATTCTTAATGCATAGAAATCCCTAAGAAACCTTCTCTACAAACCTAAATAAAAATCAAGGAAAGAAGGAAGGAAAACTAAGAAATGCTCTCAGATTCCCTTGTACACATCAGCGCCTTTTAGTATTACCACCAATATACGCCACCAAATCACAAAACACAATGATCAAAATGTCACACACACATTGTAGTTTCTTGCCAACAAACTTATACACCCAAAGAAGTACATTTAAACTTTGTTTTTAAGTGAAAAAGTTAGAGCTCTTGTAAACCAATTTAAGGTAAAACTCACCCAACTTAAGTTTTCTATTTACACTAGTTTCATTTATGATATGTTGAGAGTTTAGGATTAGAAATACTAGATAAAGATGTTATAATCATGCACATGTCATTTTAATGCCCCATAATTACACCTTCATTCATGTACTTAGCTAGTTTGTTACGTACATTCTAGAAACGTAGGAGATAATTTTATGTGGATAACTTGAAAAGATGTTCACAAAACTCTATGAAACCCTAAGTATTGTACATGCCGCTCTTCCTTAGTGAATATCCATCTTGCTTTCACCACATTATGGAATGTTATTAGCTTAAAACAATAAGAAATGTGATTAAAAACAAGGAAACACACTAAAATAAGTGTTGGATGGAAAAAGTTGAAGGAAAGCTTAGAAGAACCCTACTTGACTGCCACTTTCATGAAAGTTTCCAATTTTTAAATTTTGATTTATTAGCTTAATAACATGATTATTTAGTGTTAAATATGATTTAAGGTGTAATTAATCAAGTTAAGCAAAGTAATGATAAGTTAGTGACCTAAACTAGTTAAATTGGTGATTAAGGCCTTACAAATAGTGTTAGAAACCCCATTAATGAAATGAACAAGATTTGGAACACTTAGTAAAATGGGTTATTTAGTGGATTCATTAGGATATTTAGCTCATTAGGATAAGTTAAAATCAAGTTTAGGCTCTTAGAATGCAAATTAGGCATAAACTAGCTTAATTAGTTATTAAAGCCTTAGAAATATGATTGGGAGCCCAATAAATGAAAAGAACTAGATCTGAATCCTAATAGAAAATAGACTTATCTTAAGGCCTTTAGTGGGCTTAAGCCTAATATCATAAGTGGAGTTGGGCTTAAAGCCCTAAAATGTAAAATAAGCCCAAAAGCCTTTAAAAAAAGCCAAGAATAGAGCCCAATAACTCAATGACTAGATTTGAACCCTAAATTAAAAGACTCATAAAATAAAATATAAAAGGCCTATTAAGTCTAAAAGTACATTAAAGCCATCTCCTATAGGTCCCTTAGTAAGCAAGGGCCTTAAATTAGTAAAACTAGCCCATTAGCAGAAAAGCTCACTTAAAATATTTAAAAGGAAGCCCAAAATATTAAGTGTAAGGTCCAAGATCAAAAGCTAAGCCTAAAGGCCAAAATTAAATCCAAACCTTAAAGTAACTAAACTCATCCTTTGGGCCTACGAACTTGTAAGGCTCAAACCAAAACCTTGCTGAACCAAAAGCCTAACAATAACCTCACCAAATGAAAGAACACTCAAAAGCGATGAAAATTGTCTAAAAGAACAAGAAATTCTGACTTAAAATGAGAAAGTTATGACCAAGATATGAAATAAGCAAAAATAGGGAAATTACAGTGAGGTTAGTAAATTGATTACGTTTAAGATGAGTATTATTTACTTTAATTACCTTACTCAAGTTATTTGGGATACCAAGTTTGAGACTATCAAAGACTATTAAGAATACTAAACTTTAAGTTGAGTGAGTATACTACTCCTTATTTTTCTCTATTTTGTGCTTGTAGTTGTATACTATCTAATTATATATGATAATTGAACTTGTTGCATGTTGGGGTATATGGGAACTTATGTGTGCCTGTTTTGGTTAACTTATGCTTGCAAAATATCTTAAAATATTTCAAACACCCTTGTTTACTACATTAGAATGTATGGCATTGGAATGTTTGGAATAGACTTGCTTGATTGACCCATGAATCTGGAATTAATAAATATTTACCCTCTAATTAAACTGGACATGCATTACATCTTATAGCCTAAGTCAAAAAGGCATCAGCACCACATAGTAGAGTAGGAGATCACGCTTAGAAGGATCCATATTGATATTATGTATTGTCATTGTTTATCATCAACGTATTTCGTACGATACGTTCTTGCCTCAACCTTTAGGAACTACTTGGCTCTAGGGAGTGACGTAAAGCCGAGCTGTATCTACTGCTAAAAGTAGTTATATTGTTAAGAGATTTCGTATTGGTCATAAATTCTTGGGTCTTAACATGCCTAAATACTTCCTAACCTAGGCAATGTTGGGGGTTAAAATCATGCTGTATATAGTTATTGGCCAACTGTATATACTGTTTGCATTGCATATGCTTGTACATGCATTCATATGTTTGATAAATAACTATAAATAATTTTCTTATTATTATCTGATGGTAAGGTAGGAAAGTTATTTACTAAGTTGACTGTAACTTACCCTTTAATAGTTTCTTTTGTAGGTCTCACAAAGCTGGGGCTAGGCTAGGATTTAAGTACATTGCTCCATTGGCCCGAGAAAGTAAAATATAAGCTTAGGAAAGTAAGTAATATAGTCGAATTAAACTTTTAAGGAATTTAGTGGCTATATGATTGTTGGGAAATAGATACTCTTTCTTATTGTTTGGTAGGTAATTCTAACTCTCTACGATTCTAGTAACTGTGGATTGCTAGATCACTTACAGAAATATATATATATATATGTAGTTAAGCAAATGTATATAAAATGAATAAGTACTCTTAGAAACTCTCTAGTTAGAGACTGTAACCTTTAACTTGTAAGGTGGTCATTATATCATGGGTGTATACATGATATGATGATTTTAAGTAAAACTACTAGGCCCCTTTTTACGGTGTTATAGTAGTAACTGGGTAGGTTAAGACTGTATTATGAGTTATAAAGTAAAAATAATTATAGCATTGAGTTATGATAAACGTTATTTGATCTTAAATCCATTTACAAGGTTATAGGAGAGAATTGATAGTTAGTTGGTGGTAACTTAAGCGGAGTAAAGAAGAATCCCCTGTTTATTTACAAGGCCATAAGAGAGAATTGATAGTTAGATGTTACTAGTTCTTGGGGAATGATGATTTTAAACTAAGAAATAGCTGAACTCTCAATACTTTTATTTTTTATTTTGATCTTTTGGTTTCGAATTGAGTAAACGTTTAAATAACCTAAATTTTAAGTTATTTAAGTAAAACTTTAGCTATCTAAGTTCCAATATATGTTAAAAAACCTCTATAAAGAAAAAAATTACTATTTTTATGTGAACTACTTATTTCAAAGTGAGTTAATTGTGGACACATTGTGTAAATCAAGTCTATGATAGTAGCTAAGAGGTTAGTTTCTATCTTAAGATAATTTACATGGTAGGACTGTCACGACCCTACTGCTTTGAGGCATGATAATAAGAAAGTGCAATATTTACAATAGATTACAACATCACTAGATTATCCAATAATAGTGGAATTTTCTATAATCAAGTTGTATAAATTAATACACCACTATGATAGCCTATGTGTGTAAACATTAGCATAAAAACTTAAATAACCATACATTGAATTGTTAAATAAAATATGTTATTTGTATAAAAAAATCACATCTATTATGGTGTATTTATATGCACAAGAATTCATATAACATAAGACAATTACAGCATATCACTATTTGTAGTCATATCATTTTGTTGTTGTTATAAAGACATTTATTTTGATAGTTTAAAAACATGTAATATTGCATTGTTATAAGTATATTACAAGTTGTTGGGGAGAAAGGTAACATTAATAATGGGGAGAAAACTTTTGAAGAAATAGATTTATGGACTTGACACTATATTTAACCAGAAACTTTAAGGTATTAGGTTAATAGGTCTTCTCTACTTACATTCAAGTCACTTAACTCCTATCATTCCAATGTGGAATTTATTTTCTAGACTTACTCACACTTGTATCCTAACAATCTCCCCCTTAAGTATGAGTTCCATCCATATGAGATTTACATCTTTCTTTCTCTCGAGTAGAAACGACTTACAGCCACATCAAGAGCTCATCAATTGACTCCATCAAGTCCGCTTTGTGAACAACTCGCAACCCATTGCACACCTTATATCATGAGTTTCACCTAAGTTACCATTACATAGATCTTCTTACCACATGGGAGGGCTCATCTATGGGAGATAAACCACCGCATTCATGCCATTTCATCTTTGCCAAATCATTAACTTTGACACCACTTGTTGGGAAGAAAGGGAGAATTAAAATATGCATAAAACTTTTGAAGAAATAGACTTATGGACTTTACACTATATTCAACCCAAAACCTTAAGATATTAGGTCAATGAACTTTCTCCACTTATACACCAGTTACTTAATTCCCATCCTTCTAATGTAGACTTTCTCTTTTTAACTTACTCACACTTATATCTTAACACAAGCATAAGATAAAATCACAATGAAATTACCTTGTATTTTATAAATTATTAGAATAGACATGGGACACATGATAGTAATTCATCAAAATTCACTAATTATTCCAAAAATTAAAGAACTTATGTACACTTACATTCATGAAATACACTTGACAAATTGAAATCAAATAAACCAAGGTACAATTAGTTTATATGGTTAAGATTCATCAATGAATGTTACAAATACTCTTGCTAAGTATAGAATTTTTACCAAACTTACAAAAAGTTTGTTACAAAAGAATCACATAATTTAAAAATTATGTATCACTTTTTAATAAAGATTTCCTTATTAAATGTTAAAATAAATTACATGGAAGTAATATCATTAATTAATTACATTGTAGTACCAACATTAGTTGTAACCCTATATCATTCATTAGAATGACAATTATGTTATAGTAAACAACAATTTTCTCAAATGATAATAAATAATGATAAAACTTGTACTCTTGGAAGAATAACTTAACAAAATAATGTGCATACACTACTTTGTAGAACATAATTAATATCTATAGCGATTTATAGTACAAAGCATTACTCCCATCATAAAATAAACAAAAAACTATAGTACTATTATAGACAAACCTTCACAAAACTAAAAGGTTAATAATACAACTATAGTTTATTTAACTAAAGAGACAATATATTAGGTTAAATCATATGCTATACTTGGTCTACAATACATATATCAAGAAAAATATCTTTATTGCCAAAAATAAAACAATATTGCTAAAGCTAATATACATTACATGCATAATAACTTCTATCTAAGTTTTTATTACCAAATATTTTCATTAAAGTAAATGTCATCACAAAAATCACATGTACTTTATGTTCAACATAAACTTATTGAAGTTTTATTATAATGGACATACATAAAATTAACAAAATAAAGCTATAGCAACAATACAATTCTTTACAATATGAAATAAAACATATACAATAGTTTTAAAAAATGATATTATTCACCACCAACTTACGTTAATACTTATGGGGAGGTGATTCCTATACAAAGAGACCATATTCTTTATTGATTTTCACCACAAAAGAAGCTATTGATGGTCACCTTTTGGCCTCAAGGTCCGGAGACCCAAGCCCCTTACCAAGCTTAGTTAACCCTTTAGAAGGCCCTCTTGCCTTTACCGAAATGGTTTATCTACCAAGGTTCCAAGCTAGCCTAAAGAAGCGCACCAACACCTCCCGCTATGCTAGGGATAAGAGCCAAAGCTTGAGTGGTCTCCAAACACTTTTTTTATCTCTCAAGCCTTCCTTATGACTTAAGTTGCTGAATGGTCCATGCATCTTAGAGCCCTCTCAGCTCAAGCTCCAAGCACTCTAAGGAATCCCTCAAAGATCCAATATTTCTTCATTTGACCATCATAAGATGGTATACCCTTACTAGGAATGACCTTTAGAGGGTATGTGACTTAGCAAAGCCAAGCTCACCATCTCCTTTGACCTTTATCTCTCTCCTCATTAAATGTAAAAGGACATCCTAGCATGTCGCCTAAAGGTCTAACGATCAAACTATGGCGGTTGTCCATATCGACGTGATAGACTCGTCTCCTAAGTCTTTGCTAATTGGCAAAATGGTGAGGCTCCTTTCTCATACTAACAACACCCTCACCTTGGATTACGCTTAAGCGAATCCTCTTATGTCACATGGCTGAGTACGTTAGCCCCTTACCTATAAATAAGAGATAAGACACTAGGTAAGGGAATCCTTTTTGGAACTTTTCTTGATTAACTCCTGGATATATTCCTTCTAATCTACTCCAATCACCTTCACTAACTTGAGCATTGGAGGGTCCTTATTAGCTACACCAAAGGGGACTTTTTGCAAGTCCACCAACGTCAATAGCCATCGGACCACTTAAAGTTCAACTAAGGTTCATATAACTATCAACTATTGGTAAAAGCTATTATTTATATGAATCCCTTCCTCTTAACATTATTTACGTAATCTTTATATATAGAATCTATATAACAAAGTACTTTTATTTAAAGTTTTACTACTATATATAGTAGTATTACAAAATTGATACGATGAGACAACATAATTTTAACAGGTTTAAGTTATGATACATAAAGGGACAGTAGAAATTAAATTGCGGTGTTAAAATATTATCAAATTATTGGCAATATATACATATTCATATGTAACATAATCTAAAGAAAAAAATCATATACATATATGAAAAGAATACTATAGCATTATCATAAAGAAATGATATGGAATATATGTATATAACACCACATAGCTTCAAGATGATAATATGTATAGTTTGTTTATATTACTAAAAGATTCTTATCAACTTTCATCATAAGGGATTACTATTATAACAAAAATTATCATCTTTGCTTAATATTATAAAACACAATAAAATAATGGATTTATAATACATGAAATACAAATACAAAAATTTGACGATAGAAAATATTTTCAAGTGTATCATGATACATATATACTTATCTACAATTAAAATTAGTGGGTTTTAAATAATTAGCAACAATACGTTATGTAACAATTTATAAACATGCCTCCTTATCTAGTATGCCAATAATATTATATACAACAGTCATGATACAACAACATTGATAAACATTTTAACATTACAAACAAATAATAGATATGATTATAATAATCAACATATAATTAATATAAATGATGTAGTATACTTCATGTATCATTTATAAAAGGACATGACCAACATGATGTGTCATAAGTAATTTGACAATTCATTTAACATATTTCATATAACCTATAATTTTACTAATTTATTTATATCACACAAATGATTAAATTGAAAATTCAATTGAATAGAATAAAATAAAACAAATTAATAATATAAGAAAGAGGAAAATGATGGAAACTAAGTAAGAGCAACAATGCCTAAAAATCTTACAAACAAGCTTGACTAAAGCATAGAAGGAAAGATGAGCAGCTATTAGGTGATGCAAAAAACTAGACTCGAGGAAGGGAAAAAATAAAAATAAAACCTAGAATTAATATTGCGCAACGTAGAGGAAAAGGATGGAAGTAGGGATCATTGATAATTTCTGTTTGAATAAGAGTTGTATGTGGCTGTAGGTCGTTGTTTTGATGAGTAGATGGAGGTTTTGAGTGTTTCAATGGATAAGCAAGATTCTAGAGTGGTGCTTTGTGGCTAAGGAAAATGGTTTGGTTGCAAATGAGCTAGGGAGAGAAAAGATGTTTATCCTAGATAGAAAGAGGAGATTTGAGTATATTTAAGTGATATCTAAATTGATTTCTTCTTAGAAATAATGCACAAAGACTTCCTATTTATAGATCTATGAATGGAATCATTACAGGAGTGTAAGGGACATCAAAATTAAAGCTTTAAATTCAAGCTAGTCTCTTCTAACTTGTTACTGACGTTATTCAAAGTGAATTAGTGATTTTTACAAAGAGCCCTCTCTATTCTTGTAGAATTTATCAATTAGTTATTGAAATGTGGTGCGTCTGATTGACTTATCAATTAGATCTACAAATAGGAGGTCCTTGTGCATTATTTCTATGAAGAAATCAAGTTATGCATGACTTGAATATACTTAAATAACTAGTATTTTAATGGTTTAAACGTAAGCAACTTTATTAAGTGATTTAATAAGTAAGAGAATGATTTAGTGATAGAGGAAGTAACTTAGAATGCTAAATTGTTGGCAAGATGCATGTTGCTGTGATGAGTTAAGTCAAGTAGGATCAAGGATGGATGGAGAAACATATGCAAAGATATCCTATTTCAACTATCAATGGACCATCTAAATGCCACCAACCAACATTTCAATGAAGTTTATCAAGATAAGATAGAGAAGACCATCTATATAGTTTTCCTTTAGACGTCTAAACCAAGCATTTGAACGAAGTGTTGTACCTAGGTTTTAACAATTTCTTTTAACACTTCATTAGAACAATAAGTGAGATATTTTAGTGAAGTATATATTGAGATATTCATGATTTCTATATAGAAGTCAATAGAAATATTGATTGAACTATAAGGTAAATAGAACTAGAGGCTTTTTTTTTTTAAATTCTATTTGTTTCACAGTTTAGTTTGATTTTAGTTTATATCAGTTTGTGGAATAGTTTAGACATTACAACCTTTCACTATTCACCAACTAGTAGAGACTTGGAAAAAAAAAAAAAGAAAAAGGCAATGATAGGAAGTCTTATCGCATTGGTCTAAAATTTATATGGTCACAAATTAACTTAAAAGAGCACGTCCTATACTTGAAGCCAATTTAACATTGTAGTCTATATATGTTGCTCCATAGCACTTGTATTTGATACACTTATTATTTTGTTTCACTCGAACCATCTATTACTTGAAATGAAAGATTGATGAAGACCTATTCTATATATACATTAGAGTTGACTGACTTAGATGAGTAGATGTCAATGCATTTATCTAAATTCAATTCTTTTACAAATGAGGTCATAAATATCATGCCAAACTTTCTAAACATTTGCTTAAAACTTTTTCTCAACTTTTGGTGCCAAAAGACGATTTATTATTACTATTCTCGAGTTACATAAAAGATGAAACTTGTATCTAACCTATCATTCAACACCATAACACTTGATTTGAAATCTCATTTATTCAATAACAACATCTCGATGGAACTCTTTACATGAGTGAGCCTTACTCAAAGTATCACAAATATAAAGTCTTATAAAATACACAATCTCATCATAAAGTCTACGCATCATGTTTACAAACTTTATGCTAAAGTCTTTACGTTGCAACTCAAAAATTTTCTCAAAAATGTTCTTCTTAGAGCTCGAGTCCAAATCTACAGCCATTTGCCCATCAAGGAATACTGTCTCAACTTAGTGCTCTAAAGTTTTTTTACTCCTAAGATGTAAGGTCTTATCTAACATTACTTTCTAACCTAAGGATAAGATAACTTATTCCCTTACTTGAGTAATAGTAGATAAAAAATAACTATACAAACAGAATCATATCACAAACAAATAAGCAATCCATCAATTTGGTTAAGATACTTTTTAGACTAGCTAAATGATGCAAATGCATCAAACGTGTACCACTCTAATGTACATGACATACGTCAGTACCGATATCCTAGCCTATCTTAGCTAAAGCCTCTTCGGTTAGTCAACATTTTTGAGCATTTGAATTGAATTATTTAAAAACCTAGAAGAAGAACTTAACTTAGCATAAGTTATGCAATTTCTATATGCTCAAAAATCTAGCTTTCATAAACTTAGTTGTTTACTTAATAGAACAAAACTTCCAAAAACTGCACAACTAACATAGCTTTTCAAATAAAACTTAGCCTAGTGAGATCTTGGTTTTAAAAAGCTTAGAGTAGGTCCTTTTCAAGCCATACCACAAATGCAACAACAACATACCAAGCAAACAAACTCACTTCCTTATTAGCCTTACCTTATCCATTTTATCATTCTGTTAGCTCTAATTCACTCGTTTAAATAACTTAGGAAGTAGGGTTAATACTTATGTCTTTAATTAAGTTAGCATAATGTTCATGACCAAACAATAGTAATAATTGTCAAGCTTAGCATCAAAACATGGTTTAGTAGACCACAGACATGTATAGAATAGAAATCATGAATCATCTTATAGCTCATCACATCAACATACTACACTTGCATCCAAGCACAATCACATTAGACATGGTTACGTAAGTTAGATGATGACATTGCAATGGGTAGATATAATCTACTCTTTAAACATAAATATCTATTTACTAGGACCATATAATGATTTTTCAAATGTTAAGCTTCTTGCTATGACTCCTCCTTTAGGAATTCACCTAATCATAGTGTATACAATACCTAAATTATTTAAATGTTATACAAAAACTAAATTAATAACTTATTTGCATATAGAGATTAAGGTTTTGAGAACTCCTTTAGAATAAATTTCATTCAAAGTAGCCTTTGACCAAGTCTTTGACTCTCTCCTTTAATATAAGGTTTCCCCAATACACTCTCTAACTAAGCTTCTAACCAGCTCATTAATCTACAAATGTTACAAAGATCAACTTTACATAGTGATTCTAGAATGAAAGACCAAATCATAATACTTGTCCAATGCCCATTATATTGCTAATTCACTCCTTTTTAGCGACACAACTCATAATCCACATAGAGATGTTAGGAAGTCATTTCTCTACATATAACATCATCTCTGACCTACTTTTTGACTAACTCCCAAATATACATTTTAATATAGCCTAAGTTCTGACCAATCCTCTTACTCACTCAATTGCTTTAGTAAATCAACAAATCACACCACCTTAACACCAATATCAACATTCACATACTTGAACATAATAGAATATCACTTAACACCTCACTTTAACACTCATATTAGTGTATTCTAGTAAAAAAAATATAGCATAAGTAGTAAAACATATAGTTTAAATAAAAAACATGTAATTTGGACCTTTCAACTTTCATAATCAGTTTGTAAACAGGTTTTTCATTAAAAATCAAGTCATCTCATGTTGAACATTATCAAAAACCATCATTTCTTTAATTTAGAACAAAGTTATCTTAAGTTCATTAAAGAAATTATAGAAAAACACCTCTAGCACACTGTTTCTTCAAAAATCAAATCTTATCAAAAATCTACTTTCTAATCTTGAATAACCAATTACTTAGCATGAAAGTAAAAGTTTTGAGAAACTCATACATGAAATTTTTTGGACAAAACTACAGCATTTAAGTTATTTAAAATCAAAAAGAAAATTAGTAGATGGGACACTTGTCTTAAGAACCATACAACCACTTATAATTTGGAAAATCTGGGTTGATGTTTGAATTCTATATCAAATATTAGTTTGGAAAAAAAGTTTTATAATTTTTTGGAAATCATTTACTATTTTTAATCAAATTTTGATTAAAATAAGGGAAATCAATCATTCATGAGAACTCTAAGCTCCGGCCACTTGTAAACCCTATAAATTTGGCTTTTAAGTATAGAAATGACTTGAGTATTATAGGTAATTTTTCTCAAGTAAAAAAAAATTGATAAATTTAAGACTGATTAAAATTTTAAATTTGAAACCTAAAACGAATACGAAAAATCCTAAAAATTTTATCGAAGCCTTAATCGTGTATAAGAACCCTAAACCCCATATACGTGTAAATACCATAAATTGAACTTGAACTTGCCAAAACTCTAAAACTATAACCTTAAACTTATAAAATGAATACATTTATCCTAAAACTAATAAAACCCTAATCAAATGGAATTATTGACTAACACGTGTAATCGCGTAAAATTATTAACGAACGTGTTGAGATAACTCTTAAATATTATAAATGTAACGAATAACAATTTAATTAATAAATTTTATAAAACTTCAAATATTATTTCATAATTATTATTAAACCTATAATTTTATAATTTTACATTTGAAATTTTGATTTTTAATTACATCTTTTTCCTCCTTTCTTCTTTCTCTTTCCTTTTCCTTTTTCTTCTTCAATTTTTTTTATTTGCCATGTTGTACCTCCAGATTTTCTTTTGATTGACACTTGTGTGATTTAATTCACCCATGTGTTAATTATTTAGATCAAACGAAGCTAATAGATAATAAGGCTCTTGTTAAGTCATTTGATCACCTTATCTTGCTTTTTCTTTTTCTTTTCTTTATTCATTTTATTTTTCTCCCTTTCCCTACTGAAGTCATGCTTGCTGGAAGCAAACACACAGCTTCATCCTTTTGTTTTTCACTTCTACATTAAAATACAAAGATAAAACCCACACCTTTATATTTTTCCTCTTCTAAACCGAGAAAAACCTCTTGCCTTTTTATTTTCATTTTAGATCTCCTTCTTCTATTTATTTCAACAATTCAAGAAAAGGAAGGAGCTCTTAAATATTAATTTATCAAGAGAAGTAGATAAGTAGTATGTGTATTATATTTATTTTGTAATAATCATTTATATGTACTCTTTCATATATATGTATTTTTGTAGAATTTTATGTATTATAGGATTATATAATGAAATTTACATGTATTCTATTATTTTTGCAAGAAAAGTCTATGTACATGTACTCAAAAGTATGTAAAATTAGCATTTGTTGATGTTTATGTGGTCATATATATATAAATACTTAGGTATAATTATGTGTACATATATAATATAATTGATTATACAAGTATTTTGTATAAAGAAATTTATGTATGTGTATATACGCGTATATGATAGTATGTATATTATGTATTTTCATTTAATATATGAATGAGTATATGTGGCCAATTGTATATGTATGTATGAAATACAAAAATATAAGTATAATATATGTATAAGTATCGTATATGTATGTATGTAAAGCACATACGGTATATCTAGGGGTATATTGTAAAATTACATATGTATATTTGTATAAATAAGTTAAGGGAACCTAATTACATAAGTATATATATATATATACATATATATATATACATATAAAGATACATATATTAGTAGTATAGTATGTATAAGTATATGTGTATACTTAAATAGTATATTTGTAATATACAATAATATTAAATTATTAAATAAAGTGATATATATATATATATATAAGTAAGTGTGCCGTGTGCCTTAAGAAAAAGGAAAATGGATTAATTTGGAAAATTTAATAAAATATAATAATGAATATAATTATATAAATATTAAGTAAAATACAAAATAGGAAAAAATTGAAAAATATATGAAAATTCATGGAAATGATAGGTGGAACCTCCCCATGCTGCCACATCAGCATTTAATAAAATTTAATTAATTTTATAATAATAATAATAATAATAATAATAATAATAATAATAATAATAGTAATAAAATAATTAAAATTATAAAATTATTAAACTAGCAAAAATGAATTAAATAGGTATTAAATATTAAAAATAGCAAAAATTAGTGAATCGTGATAAAATAGACTTAAAAATAAAAAAAATAGAAAAATATAAAATTTAGATATTTATTAAATAATAAATATATAAAGAAAAGCTTAAAATAATAATTTATAATTATTTAATTCAAAATAATAAAATTTATAGTATTTTTAAACCATGATGAAAAATATGGGTTATAATGTTCAAAACGAACCTTATTACGTGGAAGTACGTTTAAAAACGATAATGTTAGAGTTATTACAAAAGAGTTGTATGTAATTGAAAATTTAAGATAAATCAAGAAAAATAGATAAATGATTTAAGTTAAACTTTGTTTATACCATATTTGGATAATAGTAGAAAACTACATCAGCAACAATAGATATTTAGTTAACTGAGGAACCTAGTTTTTTCAAGTACTTATAAGTTTTATTATCTTTTAGATATTTAATTATCAAGTTTTGGAAATCCCAAAGGCATGGAGAGTGGACATTAATCTAAGTGAGGGAGTTTTGATGTTCTATTATTTACTTATTGCTTGATGCTATGTGTTGATTGTTTGTTGAATGATTGATTACTTTATGTGCTATCATCTATATGATCACATTCTTAAAGTGGTAAATATAACTATTCAACTAAAATAACTAGTTATATTTGTTGTATGTTTATGACCCATTTGGTATATTGATGGAGAGTGCTAACTTTACAGATTTTTGAGAAAAGTATTTTTCAAATCTAAAATATATTTTGTATGGTTTCTATAAGGGCTTGTAATACCCATGAATGATATTTTATTGTTAAGGTAAAGCTAGCATGATATCTCCAATTAATTGTGAAAGGATTTGCATATTTGTGCCCGTAGGGCCTTGGTTATATTTTAATAGCAAGAGGACTCACTTCGTGTGCTTGAGGAGCCTTGGATATGTTTGGTAGATAGCTTTAGTTGGGGCCTACTTATAATGATTGCTGATTCTCGATTAGGGTAATAGTCAAGCATCATTTGGTAGGACGGTTTCCCCAAGTAGCCTAATGAGATTAAGGTGAAGCACTCTGTGTGTGCAAGTACGGAGGATAATCGATATGTAGACGATGTAAATCTACACCTTCCATAGTTTCGGACTTCTATAGATGTGTTGCTTACATTCACTATGTATGCATTTATTTCATTTATAGTTAGATTGTATGTATACTAATAATGTTTGATAACTTGCTTGAATGATAGTGGTAAGGAACGAGCTTACTAAGCTATAATTTGCTCATTTCCCTATAGTTTCTTTTGTAAGTTCTTTTAAGTAAGGATTGACAAAAATCTTAAGAGCAGAGTGCAAACCAAAGATAGGTTTGATAATGTTAGAGTTATTTGAAATGTGTATAGTTGGTATAGAAATAATTTATGTAGAAAATATTTATATGATAGGATTATATATAATTTAATATTTCTTATAAATTATCAAGTTGTTTTACTTTGTCTTAGTATTTAGTAGAGGATACCAATTTTCTGCCGTTTTGATGGATTGTGGAATATTAGATATCCATAATCATTCATATTTTATAGTAAGTTAATTAATTAAAATTGAAAACTTTAGTGACTAATTGTTTAAAATCTCGCAATCTCTGACTTACAAGGTGGTTTTCATATTATGGGTGAATATATGATATGAAAATTTTAGACAATCCTACTAGGCTCTCCCTTAGGGTCATGACACCACTAGTGAGGGAAGGAAGTTTATCTAACTACGTAGCTGTAGCCTTAAATGTAGAGTAGTAACCTCATTACACCTCCAAATTGTTCTTAAGCGCGTTTCCACTAATTTCTCCTAATTTTATTCCTACTTTAATTCTCTTTTTTCTCAAGCTCTCTTAGTTTTTCTTAAGCTTGTTCTGTCTCCTCAAATATAAAAAGAGTCTAAAAAAAGGTTCCGTTGTGTTCTTATAGCTCTTAGGATTTTTCTTTTAGTAATTTACACTTGTAATTAACATTATTTTGAATGATTGTGTCTTAATGTGTTTGAATTACAATAACTCCAACTAATCTTAGCCTCATGCCACACCCAAGGAGTCTTAGTTTCTATTTGATAGGTGTCTTTGTTAGTTATTTAATATTTGACATATTTTAATCATTATTTCCTTACATGTATATACATTATATATATTGTATATTGTTATTTGAAAATTACATGTCTATGTATATATATTTACTAGCCATTTAATTTGTCAACTCTATTTGCTCTAAATTATTATTATTATTATAAATCATGCAATTTATCTCTAGTGTCTTATCATGTTTTGGAGCCCATAATTTGAATTTGCAATAAAAATAGTCGATATAATAAAATTATATTTTCATTAAATTAATATTTTATATACTTTATTTTATGAACTAAACTTTACTAAGGAGTCTTCTTTTAACTTTCATGAGCTTGTAATAACAAATTATTCAATTCCAAAACATTTTCTAGAAGCCTTAAATCACACAAGTTCTAAGCAACTAGGGTCTCATATTCCACCTCCTTATAAAAAGTTTCATCCTCAAACTTTTACACTCTAGAACGTTTAAGTTCCAATGCTAGCACTACTTTTGCTACATAATTCCCATTCTCACACCACAATTATCAACTTTTGTTATGGTCATTGATCATAACTTTAATACACTTATACGTATTCATACTTCTAGACTTTCTCATTTGGTCTCTTTACCATTACTTGTTCTATACAAGCCTCTACTTAAGGGTCTTATGATCTCTTATCATACCTTTCTTTTTTTACCCCCTACACTACAAGGGTCCAAGCAACAATAGTAACTATCTTATATATTATCAACTTTACTTGCTTACAATAATATCTTTGTAACCTCACTTTCTCATCCTATAAGCCTTCATACATAAGTCTCTTATCATTATTCCTAATCAATGCCACATTTAAAATCAACTTGAGTTTATGGTATGCATACTTAAGCTACATGGAATCCACTCATTTTAGTTTTTCATGTTTTGCTGCTCAAGCTATTTATCTCATGATCCCATTATATTAATTTTCTATACTACAAACTTTTAAACTGGCATCTTAATTGACCTTCTATTTTAACCTTAGTGCCCTGATACTTATGATTGTTGTGTTGATCTCATCTTTTGTATTCTCTTCCATACATATATTAAATTAAATATGGTTGACTTAAAACATCTGGAGCTTGGACTTCTTTAACTTCCTCTACTTTTCCTTATCTTTTACTAATTCTTGTCAATTGAACTTACCCTTTTTGGAATTGATTCATCACTTTTGCTTCACCCTATTTTTGTCTTAACAACACAACTATCATATTACTATTCACCATTTCACCTATTCCTACCATCCATTGCTCTTCCCACTTCAGGGCTAACGAGTTTTTGATCCATCCCTTAATCACCTTTTTTGACAAATGCTTCTATTTGATCCCTGTTTCGTTCCTTTGATTAGCTTGAACAACTAGGTTACCTAATTTCTTTTAGGGTTGAGGCCATTGCTTCTAGCTCTTTTCCATTTTTCATCTCATAGCTTTATTATTATAAGTCAAACTTGTTTTCGAGTGTAGTTATCTTTAGACCTTCTTAGAAAAATAACTTTTGACATATACTTCATATTGTTAATCTCTATAATATATATAATGCCTTTAGTAGTAATATAAGTTAGAAGTATAGTAGATCCATATGTTATTATATATGTTATTTCAAATTGATAAGTTATTAAGGTTTCGAATCCTTTCATACTCAATCTCCACTTCTTGTACCTTCTAAGCTAGGTTTTGACTTAATGCATTCTCTTAATTTCAAGCTATAATACTTCTTAAGCCAAATTCTAGACCCCTCAAGTTTAAGGTGTTTTAGTAGGAAACATTCTAACCTATTTTTTGATTGTTAGTTTAGTGGCAATTCCGCCTTCAAGTACCATCTAACTTAATCATTGCCACTAGTGCAAATCCCATCTCCTATCTTTACTCAAGGTTAGTCATTACAATGTCTTCATTGAAATCTAACATATGGCTAGTTTCTTTCCTTAAGTTTTTTTTTTTTTTTATAACTCTCTAATTATTACACCTCCATCAATGCTAAGGGCTTAAGTACTCCACAAAGCTATACATATACTATCAGGTGTGAGTCTAGCAAATCTAAACCTTTCATTAACTTAAACTTTAATGAGATAAAGAATGACTTAATCTAATAAGATTTGATTTTGAATTTGACATGACTAACAAAATTATTTGACTAATAAGACACATGGAAACTTTGACTAGTTGCTAATTTTATAATTGATAAAACATGTTAGATCAACAATAAAGAGAAAAAACTTATCATGAGAGATATAAGGGTTAAAACAGTCTTTATTGTTGATTTAATTGGTTTTTTTCATGAGAGACGTAAGGGTCAAAATAGTCAAGGAATTTGATAAGAGAAACATGAGAATCATAGATTTGCCATTCTCTTCTAACTTACTCATTTGTGCTAAGGCGTATATGAAGAATGCCATTCCATGTTAGTTTTACTATACCTCATGTTACATTTATTTACTCCTCTCTCTCACCATGGTTGATTTAAGGTACATAACTAGATTACCCATCTACAACCTATTCTTGCTAATTAGAGGGTACTATTCTTTTGCTTTCTTAACTTAATCTAGCTATACTAAAAAACTTTGTATACACATTCCTACTACAGCATTCTTCACTTTTATAAAGTTTCTTGATCTCAAAACATAATCCAATCCACTTATTTCTTGGCCTCAATATGTACCTAAATCTTTTGTCAATTTCCTCTAATATAAAAATTTCTTATGAATTTTCTAGGATTTCCTTCCCAACGTTTGCTCAAGTCCATTAATTTTTATCGATTTCCATAAGGCTTTATGTCATGCCCTAAAGAAGTATAGTTACAATAGTCTCGCCATGTAAACTATTTTAAGATAGAAGCTAACCTCACAACTACTATCATAGACTCAGTTTACATAAGGTGAACCCAACTTAACCCCTTTGAGGCTTCCAATTCTATATCTTTCTATTATAAACCTGTGGTGTAATTTTTAAGAATGATTGTAGAAAAATGAATTTGGAAGTAAATCTTTCCAAAAAAATGGAGTTTTTGTTGGTGATACTCAGTAAAATAGTTCAAAATTGACAAGTATTTACAAATTATATTTACAAGGGAAAGATCATAAGTCTAAGAAGAGAATTATAAAAGACCATAGGTTTACTAAACTAAACATACATATTTGTAGTGGAAAATTGAAGGGCCACTTAAAGGGACCTTAGTAGTTTTTTTAAAGATTAGTAAAATGGACATTTAGACTAGAGTTTAACCAATTCTTCATAATCCTTACTTTCTAACCTAAATTTCTAACCTTTTGGGATTAGATAGTGTGCTTGTAAATCTACCTTAGAACCTGCAAAACAACTATGGACGAATAAGTGACAACTTACTTAATAAGTGGGACGGAGATAGACGTATGTATTTAGCACATTATAAGCAGGGTTTTCGACTAAGTTAGTTATATGCAATGCTTATACAAGCAAATACCACTGCACAACATTAGTCGATCTACTGTGAGATTAGAAAAATTATACTCACTTTAATCCAAGGTTGAGGGGTTTGACAACATACACTTGTAAATCGAAACCAAACCGAGGCTTGTAGAATGGAGAATACCCTCCACTTAAAACCATCTTCCAACCATGACCCCTAACCTTGTTGCGACCCTTCTCCTGTCACTTAATTCAACTAAGGGTGAGAAAAATGACCATTTCAGTTATCCTCATTGAAGGGATTTGTGTTTATCTTGAAAATCCTAACCGTTATCCCTAGTGGTTTATAATGCAAGTTAAATTAGAAGTTAGGCCAAGTTTAAGTTAAGTTATTTTTGAGGTGATCAATCAATTTAAGTAATCCAAGCAAAATAAAATACACCAAAACAACGATAGTATGAAGCTCTACTCTTACGGTAGCAGGAAGGCAATACTCAAGCACATGTGTAGCATACATACGAGTAATAAAATTACAACCACAAGCCCTAGACACACCCAAGTCTCCAAGTATTATAAGATAATACTCCAAAATGTTGCAAAGCATTGATCCTACTTACTTCGATATAGTGTCACTTTATCCTTAGTTGTCATACATGTCCTCATTAACAATTTCCTAAAATTAATGCATAACTTTAGTTCTTATTCACCAGATGAAGTAAGAATTTATTTTTAATATGGTAAGTTTTTAATTTGAGTTAAGTGAGTTTTATAGTTGTTTATTAAGTTTTTAGTTAAGTGAAATAGGTTCTAACCTAGTTTCTAACTGGATTACATTTTGACCTAGTTTCTGACCTAATGACTACTTCTACTTTTTACTACTTAACATATATTGTGTTCTAGAACTTTAGTGAACCTTCAAATGCAGCATATAACAATCTCAATACTGTAGATTACCATTACACTTCTTTATCACATTTTCTACTTAGTTTTAAATTCGTTAGAACTCTTAGAACAAAGCCATAAACTATCAAATACCCACTTAATCTTAAAAATCATTATCTTGAAACTCAAAATAACCTCCTTTAAGCTACTACATGAGAAAGAATATGGGTTATGAACATGGTTTTGTAAAAAGTTCAATAATCTCCTTTTAGAAAAACCACCATCAACGCATTGTGAATTTTTCCAACAATCCAAGAATTCAATTTTGAAAATCTAATCACATAGCATCAAAATATAACATTTTAGGACTCATAAAATTTCAAGTCAAAACAACATTGGATGATTTTCTAAAATTACAATCTAAAATCACTATGTAGGGCTTTTTCTTAAGGACCCTATATTGGCACTCAAACTTTCAAAAATTTGACTTGAGATTTGAATTTTTCATGCAAAAATACTTAGGAAATCCATGTTTCAAAATTTTTGGAATTTGCTTGATATTTTTCATGAATTTTAGTTAAAAACGAGGCAAATTGACAACTTATTGTAACTTAGTGCTTCGACCATCGTAGAGGGGAGGGCATCTGTTGACCAAAACAAACACTAGCCACTCCTTTAGATGACGTCCTAGTTTTACTTCCAGCTAATGGTTATCCTTAGGAATGCTTTAACCCTCTACTTTGCACTATTTTCTTCCTAAATTTTTTCTTCCTACGTCCTCTCTCCTAAATTCTCTCCAAGGATTTTTCTAGTCTAACAAATAGGTAAAACTTTCAACAAGAGAAGCAGATTGTATTTTATAACAAAGTTTAGGGTGATTTTGATTTTTGTCCCTTCGTAGACATGTGTTGGTAAGCTATCTTAAATGTCCCAAGTTCATTTTTCTAAAGTTCCATTGTATACTCTAACCTTTGCTACATGTAAAGGGAATGTTTCTTGGTATCATGCAAATTTTTAATAATTTTTTCCTATATTTTCTTTATTTATCTAATAAAATTTACACATTTTGGGGTATTTTAATAATTATGGGTACATATATTTATATATTAATTATATCTTATGTATATACTAATCTTTCACATATTATTTTATGTCCATTAATAATTTGATTGCTCATATAGTTTATTTCTAAGAGTTCATTGATTAATTATGTCTAATTGGCAGGGTTCCTTTTCATGTATAATAATATAATAATTTTTCACTATTTTAGCTATATTTTTAATATTTTATTATATTTTCAAATTATGAGCCTACAAGGCTTCCTCAACTAATATTATTAAACTCCTTGTAAGTTTCTAACTTAATGGGGTTATCTTCTCAAACGCCACAAATCTTTTGCTTAGAACCTAATTACATAAGTTTGGAGCTTATACTTTATCTTAAAACTTACTTCAATCCATGCTACTCCTCACATATTTCATCTTTTCTCATTAAACAACCTCGATCTATTTTCCTAGCCAAGCATTAAAATTTCATCTTTATCCTCACTTCAATTTGTTAAATCCACATAAATGCCTCAATTTTTTAATTCATCGCATTTCCAATCCCTATTCTTAGGTAAGTTATAATACTCAAAGGTCCATTCTTTAAACCATGCTCTAAAACTACCCTATAGTGGCTCACCTTTAGGTGTCTACTTAGAACTTTTTCTCAACTTTTAGTGCCTGTAAACAGTTTGTTACTGCTATCTTCGAGTTAGGGATAAGATGAAATCAGTATCCAACTTATTATTCAACACCATAATATACTTGATTTCAAATCTCCTTTATTCACGTAACAACATCTCAATAGAACTCCTTATATGAGTGAGTCATACTTAGAGTATCATAATTGTACGATCTTATAAAGTACATAGTCTCATAAAAAAGTCTACACATCGCGTTTACAAACTCCATACTAAAGTTTTTACATTGCAACTCAACAATCATCTTGAAGAACTTCTTTGTAGAACTCAAGTCCAAATCTATAACCATTTTCCCCTGAAGGAAAACTATCTCAACTTAGTGCTCTAAAGTCTTTTTACTCTTAGGGTGTAAGGTCTTGTCCAACATTTCTCTTTAACCTGAAAATGAGACAACTTATCCCCTCGGCTTATTGTTAGCTAAGTGAGAGTGGATAACAAATAGCAGTACAAGCAAAATCATATCACAAACAAATAAGCATCCATTAATTTAGTTAAGATACTTTTAGGCTAAACAATGCAAATGCAACAAATCACATGCCATGCTAATGCACATGACATGTATCGGCATTGATATCTTAGCTTTGCCTTAGCCTAAGCCCCATTCGATTAGTCGACATTTCTTGGGCATTTAAACTAAATTATTTAAGAACTTAGAAAATGTTATGCAATTTCTATATGCTTAAAAATCTAGCTTTTATAGTTCCTATTGTTTGTTTAATAGAACTAAACCTCCAAAAAACCAAACGATTTGCTTAGCAAAACCTACGTTTTCAAATAAAACTTAGGCTAGTAAGATCTTGGTTTTAGAAAAATTGACCAATACGTCCTTTTCTTGCTATGCCATACCATGAATGCAACAACAACACACTAAGAAAAATTGAGCAAATAAACCAACTTCCCTATTAGCCTTACTTTATTCATTTTATCTTTTCATTAATTCTAAAGCCTCGTTATTGAGTTTAATTAGGTGAACACTATAGGTAGCCAGGTTAATACCTAGTGCTTTAATTAAGTTAGCACAATGGTCATAACTAATCAACATCATAAAAGCAATTGATAAGCTCAACATCAAAACATGGTTCAATACACCATAAACATGTATATAATAGGTGATACACTTAACCTTACTTTGTTTTTTATAACACTACCTTTCATAACAAAAGCGTATTTTACTAGCAAGTATACTAAGTTGTGTATGTAATACTAACATTGGCGAGAACCAAATTGAATCCACATGGAATGATGTCTAACTTTAATTAGTATTAGTCATGTCTAAATCTAGGCAATTAAAATAAAGATGTATAAGATAATTAAATTCCAAAGAAAGCCAAATTAACAAAATAAATAAATTAGGATATTCAACATCTTTAAAGATTCAATTGCAAACCATATAATTAGAATATCAATTATGATAAAGGAAAAAAAAAGTGTCTTTAATAGGTTTAGTTCTAAGGTGATCAAGTATTAGGTATTCCTTCTCACAAAGCGAATACCTAAGATTAATTAATTTAACCTTTCTATAATTAGACAAGTAATAAATTAAATTAACCCTTTCTTGTTCCTAAACCTTAATTGAATTAAAAAACATATGTTATGTCTCCTTAATCTAGATTATCCAATTCATAGTAAACAATTAGAAGATGTCTCGTTGCTCTATCCTAATTAACACAGATGCCAATAAAATCAAAATACTTGTTGTCATAATTAGGGAATTAAAGACTTACACGATTGGCACAATTCATAAACTAATAATCTATAATATCTAATAAGCAATATCAATTAAGCACAAACAAGAAATAATAGATAAGACAATATCTAAATCATTATGTAGGGTTAAGCATAATTTATTAAGAGGAATGAAACAACCTGCTTAAGAGTTCAAATCTTCTATTCGAGATCAAATATTTCTTTTATTATTTTTTACGTTGAAAGCCTGAAAATAAAATAAAACTACTATCTAAAACCCTAGACTAGTGAATGAGAGAAAAATATATTCTATATTATATTCTTCTTGTTTCTACTTGCCTATTCATTATAAGACCTATTATTTATATTAGAAGAGATCCCTTAAAGAGTAGGCTTGCAAGATATAATTATATACATATTCTTTGAATGGCTTCAATTCTTTTAAAAAATAATATAGAATGACTATGTACTAGAAGTTTGGAACTATGGTCTTTACATGCTTCAATTCTTACATGGAATATATATACACACATGGGGCATATTTGAATTTAGGAACTTGACTTCATTTATTAAGTGATGTATGTCTTTGATCAATGGAACAACCATGGACATGGTCCTTGCTCGTGAAGCCCTTATAGATTAATTTCTTCTCTTTATAATTTCACATGCCTTCATCATCACGTATATATTTTCTAATATTGTGCATTTTCCTTTAAAAAATATAAAAATATACAAATTAATGTAATAAAGTGTTAAAATAAAATTTTAACAAATAAAGTACCAATTTACACTAAAAAGCTTATAAAAACAATATAAAATATACCTATAAAAGAGGCACAATTTACCTTTATCAATAGGAATTAGGAATCATCTTGCATCTCATCAAATCAACACATTACACTTGTATCCAAGCACAATCACATCATCTATGGTCAAGTAAGTTAGATGATCACATTACAATGAATAGATATAATCTACTCTTAAAATATAAATATTCACTTGCTAGGGCTACTTAATGATTTTCCAAATGATAAGCTTCTTGCCACGTCTCCTCGTCTAGCACTTCACTTAATCATAATGTTTACAGTATCGAAATAATATAATGTTATGCATAAACCAAATTAATAACTTACTCACTTATAGAAATTAAGATTTTGATTGCCTTCTTTAGAATAAATTTCATTTAGGGTAACCTTTGACCAAGTCTTTGACTCTCCCCTTCATTATAGGGTTTTCCTAATACATCCTTTGACTAAGCTTTTGACCAACTCACTACTTCATAAATGTTACAAAAATCCATCCTCAACACTACATAATGACTCTAGAATGAAAGCCCTTATCATAATACTTGTCTAACGCTCATTATGTTGTTAATTCACTCGTTATTTAGCCACACAACCATAAAGTAAGTTATCCGTCATGTTTTTACTTGTTCAGTTAATTAAGGGAGATATATAGAGCTCAAATTTTCGTACCCCCATGAATTGACATTGGATAAAACAAGGAGACTTAGTTAATCATTCTACATATGTACGCAGAGGGTATGATGTAAGATGGCTTAACTTAAGGTAGGTTGCATATCAATCCATTCACCTGACAATGAGACTTGAGGACATGGTTCCGTGTTCTTCATGGCATTGATTCAAAAATCACTTAACTATTTCGGGCAAATAAATTACAGAAAGATACTAAGAAGACCAACAGTACAAAGTGGTAATCATGTCTTTTTCTGCCCCATTAAACTTTCTAGTTTAACAAATATAGAAACTAAACACTTTAGAACTCTGAAGCTTTATATGCCACTTTCCTTTAAACCGAGTGTTAGCTTTCTTGTTCGTCCATGCTACTTTCTTTCTATAATCTTTGCTTATTGGAAAAAGTGAACAACAGATATCCATGCTCTTCTTAAGTTTAAATCCAAAACAATAAATGGCACTCTCCATGTTACGGAATCATGGAATGAGTACGCACCAGCCCCTTTGCCAAAGGCATGGAGTTACATGCAAAAGTCGGCACAAGAAAGTCAAGGCACTATATCTAAATCCTTAAAAAAATTACGGGTATTATATCTCCTTACGTGGGTAATTTGACTTTTCTTAAGGAAATTAATTCTTTAAAAAAAGGGTTTCATCGGTAATATTCCTCTTGAAATAGGCTGCCTTTAATGATTGAGGTATGTATGGTTGCAAAATAATTTACTAAGTGGCACGATATCTTCCAATATTTCCAACTGCTATAGCCTTAAATTAATGAATTTTGATGGAAATCATCTTAAAGGTCATATTCTTATAGAGCTTAGCTCCTTGATGAAACTCACTTTTCCTTGTTTGGGTAGAAGCAACTTATATGGAGAGATCCCCCCTTCACTTGGCAATCTATCTGCTTTAGAGAAAATTAATCTAAACCTGAACAAACTAACTAGTGTCCTTCCTAATACATTTGGTAGGCTAATAGACTTTCAAAGTCTCTAGTAGTAGGAAACGAATTTTCAGGCTCTATTCCTCCCTCGATGTATTATTATCTTTCCTTGTTGTCAGTGTTTTTTATTGGCGATAACCTGATTTATGGAGGTCTTCCTATAGATCTATTCAACAAACTCCCAAATCTTGATACCTTTTCCATATTTCAAAATCAAATAATAGGGAATACCCCTACATCATTGTCCAATGCCTCAAATTGGGTCATGTTCAAACCAGTTACAACAGATTTACTGGAAAGTTCCTTGTTTGAAAAATCTATACAAGCTTGTAATGTTTTTGAACTTCTACAATTACCATAGAGGTAGAGGTATGGACGAGTTAGATGTTTTGTGCTGTATGACCAATAAAACTTACTTGGAGGAGTTGGAAATATCATACAATAACCTTAGAGGAATATTACCTAAGTGCATAGGCTACCTGTCATTTGATCAATCACTAGGCATGGTAGGCAGTTCGACAGTAGTATATTCACACAATTCCTAATAAGATAGGAAACCTCATCAAATTAGAGGCCTGGGATATGTGGAAATCAGTTATTAGGTAAGATTCCCTCGACCATTGGAAATTTAGAAAAGTCTTTGATTCTACATTTACGTGACAAGGAGTTGTCAGGGAACGTTCCAACTTCTCTTGGAAATCTAGAGCAGCTAATGAAGCTATTTTTAGACAATAACAAGCTTTAAGGCATAATATCTCATACTTTGGGCGTGTGCAAAAGTTTGAATTATTTATATCTTAATGCAAATGATCTAGTTAGAAGCATATCTACATAAATTTTCCAAATCTCATCATTGTTATGGAAACCGCCTTCTTGGTCCTTTCTCTAAATTGGTAAGAAATTTAGAGAATCTTGAGTTGCTAGATGTTTCAAAAAACATGTTGTCTTAAGCAATTCCAAGAAGCCTTTCAAAATGTGTTAATCTGCATTAGTTATATATGAAAGGGAATTTCTTTAAAGGGATGATTCCTCAATCTTTTGGTTCTTTGAGAGGTATTGATGCGATTGATCTTTCTCGTAATAATTTATTTGGCCAAATTCCAAGATCCTTGGTTAACTTGATACTATTAGAGTGTTTAAATATATCATGCTACAATCTTGAAGGGCCAGTGCCCGAAGATGGAGTTTTTAAGAATACTAGCTCATTGGGAATCATTGGGAGCAAAAAATTGTGTGGTGGTGTTCACAAGTTAACATTGCTGAAATGTAATATGGAAATCTCAAATGAGAAAGCTTCCCATGCCATTGTCAAAGTTGTAATATGTCTGTTGGGTAGCCTTCTTGCAATATTGCTTTTGATTTGCATCTTGCTTTCTTGTTGGTTAAGAAAGAAAAGAAATATTTTTTCACAGAACTATTCTAATGATCCATTTTATAGGTGTTCATACCAAAGTCTTCTAAAAGCTACTAATGGTTTCTCAACAACTCATAGGCCTGGAAGTGGTAGCTTCGATTCAATTTATAAAGGCAACCTAGACATGAGCGAATGAATCATAGCTGTAAAGGTGTTTGACCTTCAGACGCATGGTTCTTCAAGAATTTTCTTGGCTGAATGCAAGGTGCTAAAGAGAATTAGACATTGAAACCTTGTCAAAATACTGACAGCATGTTCAGGTGTTGATTTTCATGGAAATGAGTTCAAGGCTTCGGTTTATGAATTTATGTCTAATGGAAGTCTAGAAAATTGGTTACATCCATTCCCTAGAAGAGAAGACACAGACCAACAGCAAAAGGATTTAGAACTCTTTCAAAGGTTGAATATTGTCATTGATGTTGCTTGTGCACTTGATTATCTCCAGCATTCATGTATCCCTATCATCCATCGTGACATCAAACTAAACAATGTTCTCCTCGATGATGAAAGGATTGGCCATGTTGGTGATTTAGGTCTCTCGAAAATCATTTTGGATGCCCTTGATAACACGATAACCAGTCAAACAAGTTCAACTAGTTTCAATGGAACATTGTCTATATTGCTCCATGTAACAACATATTACAAATTAAGCATGATAAACACAACTATGGTAAGGAGTTATATCTAGTATGTTTCTTGTTTTCTCTTTAATGACTTTACTTTAAAAGCCAACATCATATTGTCTTTATCTTTACCAAAAGCATGGCTTATTTTTTAATTATAGAGTACAGAATGGGAGCTTCGGCATCAATACAAGGGGATGTGTATAGTTATGGTATGCTATTGCTAGAAATGTTCATTGGAAAAGGATCAAATGATGATATTTTCCATTGAAGCACAAATGTAAACTGTTTTGTTAAGATTGCCTTACCTGATAAAGTTGAGAAATAGAGGACCCAACATTAAATGTTGAAATGGAAGTGTACTTCGGTGCAAGAAACTCAATTATGGAGTATCTAATTGTGATATTGGAGGTGGATGTTTCGTGCTCTGCTACTTTACCAATGGAAAGAAAAAGCATGAGAGATGTTGTTGCTAAGCTTCAACCTGTTGGGAAAAGAATTCTTTCAAATCAACCTCGTAGATCTAGATGAATGTCGAAAAAATATTCCAATTACCGACGAAAGTTGTCTTCTCCTTCAAATTGATCTAACATGCCAATCTCATCAAACCTATGATTTTCTCGCTTTCTTCCCTCTTTTGCAGATTCATAGAGAAGTTAAATGTGTGGCCATTGCATGATCTCCCATTATTCAGAGGAACCAGTAACTGAATTACGGAAATTTTAGCATTTTCAAAGTGTGTTATTTTAGCATATGTAGCACTAGTTTCGGTTTTCCAGTGTTGTTTTTACTTTCCCTGTTTTGTTTTACAGTCTATCAAATGACATGTAAAATCATGTGGGGTATAAGTGTTTGGCCTAGTGCATTGCCTATTTACACAGATGTTCCCTATATTTCTTCAGCAACCCGTAAATAAATGCTGAAAATGGGAATGTTGGATAATGATTAGTGTTTGTTTATGTGACTAGCATGTACTTATTTATTTATCTGGTATATATTGGTTACTCGTTGTGCTACCACGCTCATACCTAGTGTTTTGTAAGTTTTCGGATAATTAAACAGAGTGATGTAAGGATAAGTGGAAAAGACAGGGGGTGTACTAGATGAAGCGATCCTACCCGAGTAATGTTATAGTCATCTGCAAACCTTGCTGAATTTCCTAATTCCTAAAAATTATGCTAAAGCCGTTTTAATATTGCTTATAAATTTTAAATGCATTGTGATCTAAAAGTTAAAATAAGTACAACTTTTGATAGAATGAAAAGAAGGCCTTATTATATAAACTCTTGACAAATTTCACAGCCCGCTATAAGAATTGATAATAATTTTGCTTGAGTAAAAGATGAAGTACTCACAATACAAGTGTTGAAATATATAATAGATTTTTTCCCCCTTTTTTGGCCAAGCTTGAAAATAAAGATTACTTGTATAGTTAAAATCACACGCAATGATACTTATCAAATAGTAGTAAAATCGCACTTTGCTTCAATAAATTAAGCATGATAAATGATACTTTGGCATGCAACATCCAATATGTGCCACATTTTCCTCTTCACCCACTTAGCTTCGAAGGCCTGAATTATATTGTAATTATCTTTAGCAAAAGTATGACATTTGGTTTTAATTTTAGAGGATGGAATGGGAACTTTCAGGTCAATACACGGAGATTTCTACGGTTGTAGCATCCTGCTATTAGAAAAGTCGACTGGAAAGAGACCAAATGATGGTATTTTCCATGGAGGCATAAATTTAAACTGTGTTGTTGATGCTGCTTTACCTGATAAAGTTGTAGAAATAGTGGATTCAACATTACATGATGAAATGGAAAAACTATCCACTGCAAGGTAACCATTTCAGGAGTATTTAACAACTTCATTTGAGATTGGAGTTTCCTGTTCAGCTAATTTACTAAAGGAAATGAGAACCATGAGGGATGTTGTTGGAGGGCTTAAATCCATCAAGAAAAAGTTTCTTGAAAATTAAAATTGTCATTTTAGATGAACAGCTAAAACACATGACATTCATAAAAGCGAGCGACTTTCCTTATAATTGATTTAACATGAAATACTAAAGAGCCTGAGATATTATCACTTCTTCCCCCCTTTCTGGAGATCCGCGTTTGATATAAATGGCCATTGCGTGGTGTCCCAGAGTGAAGAGCAATCTTGCACTGAATTATACAGTATTCTTCTGCGTCACATAGATGAGTTTTAGCTATATTTAGCATTTGCTTTTGGTTGTCCCAATGCTGTGTTTCCGTTCCCCGTTCAAGTTGTTGTGAAGTCTATGTTCCATCTATCCAGTAATATGTAAAAATCCAGTGGAATACATGTGATTATCCTAATTGATTTCCTATTTGCATAATAGGTTTTGTATATCTTGTAAGTAAATTCTAAGATTTGGAATCCTTGTGGAATATATGATACCTCCAGAAAGTTTGAGCACTGCAGTCCTAGCACATAGATGAGTTACATGTGGGAGTCGACGGAAGACGAAATTGGCATAGGGTATAGAACTTGAATGACTCTGGTATAGCTGAACATGGTAGTTCTATTACTATAAGTGATGTTTATGGGGCTCGATGATATCACTGATTAGCAAGAATACAGGGAATCCACTTCTAAATCTGTATGTGTTCATTCTGGTGCTGCTTCCTACCTTAAAGTAGAAAACAAACGTGCCCTTCTTGAATTAGTTTAATTTTATTTTATTCTTTGTGCCTCAAGCAAGGAATACAAGGGAGAAATGTGTCTCGGTCATCACTTCGTTTTAATACCTCAAATTTTTAAAATATGATAAATTAGTTTCTCCATTATAATGCTTTAGCTTAGTAATTGGTCCCAATCTCTGAATTTTAGTCTATGTTCTTGAAGCAACATGATGGTTACTGAGATATTACTACATCATATAATAACCAATCAAGAAGTGCGAAAGCTTAAATAAATGTGATATGCATGAAGTTTTAGTTGGAACAAGACCCGCAGATCTTCCCTATGTCATGATCATTTTTCAATTGATAATTCAACAAGTTCCTAAAATTATATTGTTCGGAAAGAGAAGTTAATGAAGGGCACATTATTGCATGACTAAAGCACATAAACATAAATTTCGAGGAACTAACTGATTATTTTTCAAGATTCTAGAATATAGTAACCGATTTTGCAAGAGATTAAAAACATGACAAACAAATTACATGACCAAATCAAAAGTCCAAACGACCCGAATTTCAAGTTTAAGCAAAGACCACAACAAGCTGCATTTCCAAGTAAAATTGATCAGAATACACCATACCAGACAACCAAAAACAAGTACTTCAAGAGCAGCTTTGTGAGGCAATGCTCATGGCTAAGCACGATTTGTTAGCTTTGTGTTGTCTTTGCTTATTGTTTAAAAACTAGACAACCAATTACAGAACGAAATAATATATCCGACTCTCCATTGATGTTCAATCTAGTCCTCTTTGAAACCACTTGTCATTATAATTGTCGAGATTAAGTATCGATTGCCTCAAGGCTTTCTCTGCATATTTTCCTACACTCATCTTGCTCATCATGGACTTTGTCCAGAAATCAGTCTCAGTGATTCTTTCCCTCACCTAGGAAAAAAACTTGATGAATCTCAACACACTGGATGTCTCTGAAAAAAAAGTTATTGAAAGGAATTTAAGTAGACATAGCAGCTGAAGTAATCTGCGAACCATAATGACTAGGAAGTTGATTATCAAAAAACCAATCTCAATCTCAATCAATATGAGAAATTTATATATTTACTACTAAAATAAATAAATATTACAGAAATACCAATTACACCAAATTAATTAAATAATTATCATAGTAATTATTACACAAATATCAATTATACGAAATTAATTATATAATTACCTTAGCAATATCACAAATATTATAAGCCTGCACGAAGAAAAATAAATAAATAAATAAATAAATGCATCTATTAAGCTGCAAACCCATGCCTTATAAGTTCCTTTCATGCACCTCAACCACTACACAATAACACTGTGTTTGTGTAACTTTTAGCACAAATAATAAATAAGTTAGTAAAATTATATTTATTGAATATGATATAGTAATGATATATAAAATAAATAATTATATTTTGAAGATGTGATTTCTTTATTAAATCGAATGTCACATTTTAGACATACGAAGACATATAATTTAGATTTTATATTATGATAAATTTTTTTATTTAATTTATAATTATGTATTTTTTTTAGAAGAGCTATCGATAGTTATTGAACTCTACTCTGTATAAAGTCAGCTTCTCCACTGGCTCAAATGCTATAACGAGTCCACCTCCCTAGCAACAGGGAGGATATAAGTTCAAATAATGCATCATAAAACCCAAAGACAGGACTTGACTTGACTTTGACTTCCTAACCACTAGTTGTCTCCGTTCGTATTGAAAAGGATGAACGATGAATAAATTGGCCCGACAAATTTGACTGACTTGACATAGCTAATTTGTCGTAATGGGAAGACTGAGAAGGTTGTACCGTGTTCTCCAAGTAATTGATTCAATAGCTGATTTGTCGTCATAGGAAGACTTGACAAGGTCGTACCGTGGTTTTGCCACGCTTGTAATTAAAATTTAATAAAATTAGCTAAAATTTTTATATTATATATATATATTCATAATAGAAAAATTATTTTACAAATTAGAGATAGAAAAACTCTAATTAATTAGTTTTTAAGGTTTCAAAATTTTAATTTATAAACCTATCATATTATATAAATAATTAAAAATATCAATATTCCATAATCTTTGAAACCATAAAAAATCGGTATTTTCTATTAAACGATAAAATTAAGTAATAAAGATCTAAAATTTAAACTTACTAAAATCATAAAATCTAAATATAGTATTAATAATTATATATAATAATTTTATCTAAATGTACAGTTTATCCTCAAATTCTAACTTCTATATATCTCGACACTAATACTTGACGTTAATATTAGACGCTCAATTCTTAATTCATGCTCGATTATCTAGTAATCTACAAAAGAAAACTATTAGGTAGTAAGCTACATGAGTTTAGTAAGATATCTTTCATACTATACCAACAAGTATATTATCAAATAATTTATTAACAAATATATAAACGCATGAACAAGCAGTATGCCAAATAATATATATGCAGTTGATCGATGTTGCATACAATATCAAATTTAATGCCTTTCGAAGTAATGTTTGGAGATATATCAGCACCAATTATAATTGGGTTTTAGCACCTAGGATTTTTAATTATAAATTTAAATTACATATTTTCACAAAATATGTTTTTATCTCAAAGAAATCTAATAATACATAAAATCCTAAGTCTTGCAATGAGATAGTCCTCACGGTTCACTCTCACACCCTACAACGGTGGTTTGTAGACTTGACCCCTAGTTACCTATAGTTAGCGTCTTCGGCGCTAAGTAAACTCGCAAACTAAGGGTAGAGTCTTGTTGTATCATTACTTTTGTATTATACTAATTAAATCATATGGAAATCCATCCCTCAAAGGTCCTTCATTACTAACCATGTGAGGTGATGGTCGGAATATTATATAAAATATTCGTGCTTATGCATAACCCATTTTATTTTATTTTAGTTTAGTCGAATATGATTAAGTTAATTTATGAAGTAATAAACTAATATCAACACACCATTCAATTATGCAATAGTAAATCAAACAATCAATTATTCAGCTATTATGTTTCATAATCTTTTGCACAACACACAACTAATATTCAAGCACATGTATAACCTGAACCCTTATGCATCAAATTATTAATATTTACTTTAAGTGCACTAACTACAAATATAAAATAAGTATAGAATTATTAAGAATATTTACTAAGTCATTGAGTTTATCAACAGTTGTAATGGTCTACTAAGTAAGTCCATATTTGTACCAAAATTACTTGACATTTGGGGAATATGAGAAGTAATGAATATCTAAGTGAAATAACTAAGTTATTCATATATTTGGTACTAACTATTTAAATTAGTTATCTATTTTTATGAAATACTCAGTTCGAGCATTTTTTTGTTGATCATATATAACTTTTTCAATTTAACTTTGATTTTTATGAATTTAGAGTCCATTTTCATCCTTTTCGAACATACTTTTACATAATGAGGTCCGTTTTGAATGTTGTAACTCGCAATTCCAAGTATGATGTAAAAATATGATGAATTTCATTATTTTGACTTAACTAATTATAAAATATTATTTTAAGTTTTTCCTCACATATTTTTGATTTAATAAATATCTAAAGATTATATTTTGTAATTTTCTTATTTTTGAGTTCTTTTTATCATAATTTGTATATTTCATCATTTTTAAGGTTTAAAACTTATTTAATTCATTTTTTTTTTGCTATTTTAATAACTTTCCAATTACTTAATTATTTTATTATTATTTTTAATTACGAATTTAATTAAAATTAATTTTATGCTGACATGGGAATATGGATAAGTGTCACATGTCATTTTCGAAATTTGTATAATTTCAATATTTTTCCCATTTTGTATTTATATGTAATATTTATATAATTACATTTATTATTATATTTTGTTAAATTTTGCAAATTAATTATTTTCGCTTTTTCTTGGATTCCATGACATATGTTCATATATATATATATATATTACTTTACTTTACTTTATTCATTAATCTATTATTATAGTATATTATATATATATTAATTAAGTACATCAGTATATCTATATATATACTATACTATATTAAATACTATTAACATACGTATTTGATACGTATATGTATACTTATGTAATATGATAATATAAGTATAAATATACTACATAGGCTATACATATGGGTATATATATACATAATTGTATTTTTTTTTTGTATTTTATACATATATACATATACGACCCTAATTACACATTTATATATTTAAAATACTTTAATATATACAATATTATACACAAATACATAAGCATATACTATCCCGTCCCTAGAAATATATTTATCTATATTTATCTATATACAATATATATACGTGTATATAATAGTATTTTACTATGTATTTTCAAAATATAGATAAATATATTTCTAGGGACTGGATAGTATATGCTTATGTATTTATAAAGTACAAAATACTAGTATAGTATGATATATGTAAAATAGGGTATATATTAGTTATATATATACATATGTAGGCTTGGCTCCTTAAGCCCTATCACTTTAGTTTAAGAAATCAAATCCATTTGATTAATGGGCTTTCAAACCCAATATTAAATTTGCCTCTCTACATATATATATATATATATATATTTCTTAAGCAAAGGTGATAGGGCCTAAAAAGCCAAGCCCATAAATTATCGGATAATCAAGGGATATTTAGTATGGTGGGCTTAGAGTAGGAATTATTAGATCAGTTCGTTTAATCTAACCTTTTTTAGTTTAACCTTACTAATAAAATATAAAGCCTTTATTTAGGCCTATATTCATGAAAATAGCCCACTTAAAATCTATTAATAAGGGGCTTCAATCTTAACTATCGATAACCGTCATAATCTGACGGATATGATCAACTATCATTTTTTATAAATACCCTATTTATATCCTCATTTAAATAGGAGAGAAACCCCTATTAACATCGTTACTCTATAGAAACTGTCTCAAAGATTAAACACTCAAACACATCAAGAACACCACCTTATTATTTATTAATCTTGGAGTTTGATGCTATTGTACTCCTTCACCTATCACCATACGTATTAAAGCCTCACTAAGATTGCCTACCCCTCCTCCCTTTGCTTCTCTCTTGGTTATCTCGTGTGAGTCACTCAAGTCATTTCCTTAGTCACATGTAACACGACTTCACACGCAGTACGTACGTGATACTTATATCTTTACCCACTCCCCTACATTTTTCTAGTGACTCTATTGAGGAGGGAAGACTTAATACTCATGTCATGATACCTCCAAGGCAAAGACAACCTGATCCTACTAAGGGAACCAATCAAGAGCAAAATGTTACTACCGTGACCAATGATCAAAATTCACCTCCAACTGGAGACACTAATTAAGGTAATGACATATAAGAAAGTGTCCTTGATAATGTGCAATTAACGTGTAAGTTACGGGAGACTAATCGAAACTTAGGTGAACTCATGGTAATGTTCGCTTAATGTGCACCTACTTTGGCTACCTTTACTACTACACAACAAGAAGTAACTTCCTTAAATCCTTCTAATGTCGTATAACAACACACCCCACTTAGCCCTCCTATTGTCAATGAGAATATCATTCCTAGAGTTGGAGAACAACTTCCTGTTGCAAAACTTACAGCCATACAAGTTCATTACCTGAAGTAAGGAATTAAGGAGTTTAGATTAGAGGCTCGTTATCCTCATGTGTCATACAATGTGTCACAGTTGTTGGCTTTGTTCATCCAACACCAATGAATCCCATGTCTGCAAGATCTATACCTATGAATCTAACGCCTATGCATCCTGCTCCTATGATGTCGCTAAGGGCGGAAGCATCCACTTAAAGAGGTTTGTTTGTAACCAAAGAAGATTTAGACATATATTTGAAGGAGTACAAGCAAAATCTATGATTGGGATACTAGAACTGAAGCTTCCATAATACCAATGCATTGCCGCGAATTCGTACCTTAAGGATTATGTCAGTCTGAAATTCATGCTATTTAATGGCAAGAAGGGAAGTGGCAAAGAACATTTGCTGAAATTCATTCAGATACTGGAAGTATATGGCCTAGATAACGATTTGAAATTGAAAGAATTCTCTAAGTCACTCACTAAAAAGGCATACATCTGGTATGTTAATCTCCCTCCAAGATCAATAGATTCATAGGGTAGTATGTGTAAGATGTCTTCAGAGAACTTCTTCTCTACAGAAGAGAGAGTTACCCATACTGACATGGGAAGGATTTGACAAAAGTCCAAAGAAGATTTGATGAACTATATTGAGCGCTTTAGAGAGCGCTAGCTAGATATATAAGACGTTTGTGATGAGAGAGAGTTGGTCAAGATCTGTATCTAAGAGATATTTCCTGAATACACGATCTACCTTGAAAACTTTTCGTTAACCTCCTTTGTTGCACTAGTTAAGAGCGCGTGAAGGACTAATAACTCAATGGCATGATAAAAATGTGTAATTAGGAGATTCAACAAGTGTGCTTTGTTTGTAAGTGCAGCTAAGGGCGAACCACCAAGGGGAGCAAAGAAACAAAGAGATGATAAGCCCACTAACTCTAAGCCATCTTTAACATATCCTTATCCTATGGCCAAAGTGCATCAAATGCTTGACCAATAGCTCCATGATGGAGATATCAAGCTTTCGAGTGTTGAGCGCTTCCCCACAAATGAAGAAAAGAATTATCCCAAGTATTGTAAATTTCATTGGATTATTGGTCACCCAACTAAAGATTGTTTCACTTTGAAGAAAATATTTAATGATCGAGTTGCACGTGGTAAGTCAATCATCGATAATAATGATGTTAGAAATGATCCACTTCTTGCCTATAACAGCTGAAGGGGTGCTGTCAACACTATTAGCCATGATCCCATCGCCATTAAAATGATTGATGCCTAAACTACTGGAAATGATGAAGATAAAGAAAAGTTAATTGAAGCTTAAGACAATGAACACCCACCTATTGTTATGGCAATGTTAAAGGCAATTAACTTTAGGAATTTCTTTGATCTCTTAGGATTCAATGAGAAAGCCCGGCTTGCGGCAGCAACTATATTCACATAGATTTCTAAGAGTCAATACATAGAGTATAGTGCAACACAGCCTATGAAGAGGATGGTCACAACATATGAAAATGCAATTTTATTTACTGATGCAAATGTGTGTGAAGAATTCCAATCACAATCGCCCCTTATATGTAGAAGGTATACTTAATGGGTCTTCGGTCAAGAGAACATTTATTGATAATGGTTATTTGTTAAATATCATACCAATAAGTACGTTTAAGGCTACTAGAATTGACATCAGATGACTAGTTAGACAACTTATCTCAATAAATGGATTTAGTCACGCCCCTATAGATTCTGTTGAGTATGTCAATGTTGATCTCAAGGTTGGCCCTATCCATAGTATTACTACCTTTCATGTAATTGATGAACTGGTTTAGTACCATCTCCTCATTGGTAGGAAGTGGTTGCATGATCACAACCTGATCCCATCAAGATTGCATCAATGTATCAAGGGTCATTGGAAAGGGAAGGATGTGTTCATTCCAGCTACCAAGAATCCTTTTGAGCAACATGAATCATATTTTACTGAGTCAACTTACTTTGATGAATTTACCGAAGAAGGTAAGACCACAACAGCTAAGCCAATTGGTGCCCCTTTACCTACTTGGGAAGAAGTTCAAGAGGGTCAGCAAAAGAAAAGGAGGATGCATGGGTGTCGTGGGGGAAAGAAGAAGAACAAGCAGGCTAAGAGAATGGAAAGCTTCATTTGAGAAGACGGAAGAAGGGTATACTGCTTATGATGGTCTTAAGGGTTAGAGGAGGTATATTTCTCCTCTTCAAATCCCATACCAGTGTAAGAAGTCCAATCCGCCCCATAATAACTATAAGACCAAATGAAGGCACAGGCTGAGAAAATAAAAGAATTGGATCTAGCATGACTAAGAGAGTCGCAGTAGCTAATCTTTATAAGCAAGAGCCTCCTACAAGAAATAAAAGTTCATATTATCAAGTTGCTAAGAGAATATAGAGACATATTTGCATGAACTTATGAAGAGATGCTAGGATTTGACCTTAGTCTCATAGTACATAGATTAAGTATTGCTCTAAGAGTTATGCCTGTAAAGCAAGGCTAAGGGATTTTTCACCTTAAAATTGAAGTGCAAATCAAGGAAGAAGTTAAGAAGTTATTATGAGCTAGATTTATAAGGCCCATCTAACGTCTTACTTGGCTTACCAATATTGTTCCTATAAGAAAGAAGAATGGACAAATGAGAGTATGTGTAAACTTCTAGGATGTAAATAAGGCTTGTCCTAAAGATGACTTTCCTTTACTAAATGTTGATACTCTGATAGATGCGACTGTAGGACATGATTTATTCTCATTTATGGATGGATTTAGTGGTTATAATTAGATTAAGATGGCAATTGGGGATGCAGAGTGTACCACCTTTTGAACACTAGTTAGAAATTTTTATTATATCGTTATGCCATTTAGACTTAAGAATACAAGCACCACTTATCAAAGGGCAATGACCATTATATTCCATAACATGATGCATGACTTTATGGAGGATTATGTCGATGATATAGTCAATAAGTCTAAAAGGGCACATGATCACATAGTTCATCTACAAAAGGTTTTTAAACGATATTGGCTATACAAGCTTCGCATGAATCCTCTCAAATGTGTCTTTGGAGTGTCCTTAGGGAAGTTTTTGGGGTTTGTTGTTCATCAAAAAGGAATTGATGTTGATCTTGCGAAAGTGCAAGCTATGAGAGCAATGCCATCCCTTACTACTTTAAAGGAACTAAAAACTTTTATGGGGAAAGTCTTTTATATCAGATGGTTTATACCAACACTTATTGAGATTTCATACCCATTGAACCAACTTTTGAAAAAGGGAATTTCATTTGAATGGGAACGGGTCCATGAAGAGGCAATTCATAAGATCAAGATGATCTTGACCTCTCCTCAAACCATGACCATGCTTGTCAAAGAATTGCCATTGATTTTATATCTTACGTCTACTGACAAGTCCATTGGAGCTCTACTTGTACAAGAAGTAAATGGTCGAGAATGACTTGTATACTATCTGAGCTAGAACCTTCAAGGCAACGAGGTTAATTACCCAGCTTACGAGAAACATTGTCTCGCACTAGTATTTGCCAAGCAAAAGCTATGGCATTATTTCCTTACACATAAGATCAATCTAGTAACTTGTTCGGATTTGATCAAGTATTTATTGTCACAACCGGATTTATCAAGATAGGTTGCTAAGTGGCTACTCCTTCTTAGAGAATTTGACATCTTAGTGCAGTCCCTTAAAACCATCAAGTCACAAGCCCTGGCTGATCTATTAGCATACTTTCCAAATACCCAAGAAGGCTTGATTGTAGGCATAATCCTAACTGAATTTCATGAAGATACTTTGATAGTCAAGGCAAATGGTGAATGGACACTTCAATTTGATGGTTCTACAGGAAATCAAGGCTGGGGAGTAGGAATCATATTGACATCACCTAAGGATCAAGAGATACCCTTAACATTTGAACTTGATTTTCAATGCACTAATAATGGGGTTGAGTATAAGGCATTATTACTTGGTTTATTTTATGGACGGGAAGTTGGAGCACATAATCTATATATTCGAGGTGATTCAAATTTGATCATTAAATAGGCAACGTATGAGTTTAGATTGAACGAACCTACACTTGCACCTTATAGGGTTGCAGTGCAGGTTATAGTCAAAACATTTAATTCTATACGATATGAGCACATGAGTTGATTAGTGAATAGGTATGCTAATGCATTGGCAGCACTAGCATCCAAAATTCCAATTAAAGATGCTAGTAGTAATGTGAATATCTAAGTAGTCAAGAAATTTATCCTATGTACGGCTTTGAATTTTGTTAATGAAGATGAAGACATGCAAGACAATTGGTGCGTCCTATTTAAGGAATAGTTAGCGTACCTTAGTGTGGCTTTTGTTTTGGCTTTGAAGAATTTTGTTAAAATCAATGGAATGTTATATTAGAAGGGTCTAGAAGGTATTCTATCTTGATGTATTGGTTCTAAGGAAGCTCGTCTCAAGTTAGACAAGTATCACCAGATCTAGTTTGGGGAGGAAGGGCCACCATTATATCGTTGTATTCAACGTGTAGGCTATTATTGGCCATCAATGGCTAAAGACGCACTTCAAGTGCAAGTACATTACCCTAAATGTTCTAAGCTTCCCAACCAAAGTGGGTGTAATTTTGTATCTAATGCTAGAGACTGGATGCGCCCATACATTGATTACTTAAGGAACAACGTGTTACTGACGAATAATATAGACGCCAAGCTTGTAAAGCGAAAGGCTAGGAAGTATCTCATGAACGAAGGTAAGCTCTACAGAGTATCATTTATGGTAAAACCCTTAAAGTGCATCGCTCCTCTTGAAACGGAAAAAGTTTTGACTAAGGTATATACTAGAGAGTACTAGGAACATTAAGGAAGAAAGAAGCTATATTATTATCTACTCGATAGGGGATATTATTGGCCAACAATGAAAGTGAATGCCTTTAACTTCACTAAGAAGTATGCTGTCTGCCAATAGCATGGCGATGCCATTCATGCTCCTGCAGTTACACTCCATAGTATCATAACTCCTTAGCCTTTTCATACTTGGGCTTTTAACCTTATTGGACCTATACATCTATCATCAAGAAGATGCATTTGGATTTTGGCAAGAACAGAATGCTTTACAAAATGGGTAAAAGTAGCTCCTTTAAGGAAGGCAACAAGACTAGCAGTTATCGATTTCATGAAAGAGAATATCATATGTAGGTTCGGAATCCCAAAGCATATTTTATCTGACAACGGCACTCCTTTTATCAATTTACATGTTCACCAACTACTGGCTTCTTATAATATCGATCATGTAAAGTCTATAACTTACTACTCGAAAGGAAATGGATAAGCTGAGGCCACTAACAAGAGTTTGTTGAAGATACTTAGTCGCATGGTTCATGATAATCATAAGGGATGGCATGACAAGCTATCATTAGCGCTTTGGGCCTACAGGACATCTAAACGAAGGCCGATGCAAGTAGCTGCTTTTTCTCTAGTATACAGGTCTGAGGTAGTAGTCCCTATAGAAGTCTTGATCCCATCCGCTAGGTTGGCTATCAATGCTGAGTTCAAACCTGACACATTGCGAATGATAGATCTGGAAGCATTATACAAAAGGTGTGATATCGCCAAACATAATCTCATCAATTATGAACATAGACTCAAAGTGGCGTACAATCGTTTGGTGAGAAAGAGACCATTCCAATAAGGTAACGTTGTACTTCGTGCAATTGAGCATGTGCGTCGAGGTACCCTTGTGCCTAAGTTTACACTAAAGTAGGAAGGATCTTTCATAGTTGAGGAAGTGTACGAAAGTGGATTTTGCAAACTCAGGAATCCCAGTACGGATGCTATTACTACTCCTTTCAATTTTCAATATATCAAAAAGTTCCATTTGTAAAAAGGAAACTATAGTAAAGTTAAATGAATGAAACTTACAACTTGAGTTATATGAGCTTGTTTTGCATATTTGTTTCTACTATTATCTCTTTTGCGCACTTTAGGTTAAAAAATAAACAAATAAATAACAAAGTATTGGTGTCTATAATGCTGCTACTTAGTAAGAGACTTGTCTCCCAAGTGTGCAATAAACATCTATCATATGAGTTGCTGATTGGTTGAAGTTTTGACTCTTAGGTACACTATATGATGCTCTATTGAATAAGACAATGACTTGCACTATTTGAGTATACATTTGTGGAGCATATAAAAATAGTTAAGCAGTGGATAATACCCCCTTAACTCATGACGTGATTGTTTAATGGAACTAATATTCCTCATTTCAATCAATTTCTCCATATTATCTGATCATATATTCGAATCCTTGCTTGCAAATGGAATATACTTCCAATGCGTAGGGTTTTCTCAAAAATTTATCAAGCCATGAAGTAACCAATCATGTAAAGTGCTGCTAAGAAAATGCAATGTTTTGTAAGCGCATAATGATGTGAACTTTGAGAGCTTACTAAATCAATAAATAACTCATGTTAATTCATGATGTTCTACATAAAGACATAGATCTCAAGTAGGTGAGAAGTGAAACTACACATACTAAGCTCAATAAGTCCTTACATTCCATAAAAAAAAAGGGAGGGAGGGAGGGGGGGGGGGGTGGAGATGGTGAGGTGTTGGTGCAAAGAGAACAAAAGTAATACTATCAATACTAGACACTAGATGCTACAATAGAATCAAGATCTATGCCAGTTAGACGCTCCTCTCTCTTAAGTTCTGCCTTTGCAAGCTCGACTTTGAGTAGCTCACATCTTTCCTCAATGTTTCAACTGCCTAACACCTTTTGAGCTTCAACTACAATAATTTCCATCTTATTGAGCTTAAACCCAAAGGCATGTGCTGCAATGACACTATTAATCAAAAGTTCGAGATCTTCTACGGATAATGAGTGCCAAGCTTCATCAAATAGCCTTGCAGCTTACTCGAGTAGGCCTAAAATATGAGTAGTCACATTAGAACTCAAACAAACAAATCCGATCCAAAAATCCCCCTTTAACTTGTGTAAGTACTCCAATGGTGCTAGAAGGTTAAAAGGTATTGTGAAACCATGAAAGGAGGTAATATCTTCTAAGCTTGCTACCATCTCGGTTGTTGATCCTTTATCTCCATGTCGTATTGCTCTAATATCTAGGGGAAGTGATGTCATGGGATCCCTTGGAATAGGCGAAGTCATGTCACTACAAAGGGTAGGGTCATTGTTAATTATGGTAGCATCCATAGAAGCATTAGGAACAACATGTGCCTCTTTATTACGAAACCCTGCACCCATAAAAGAATTAGTAAACGCTTGGATCACACTTTGTTCTAAGAGTAAAAATTTGCTATCTTCACAATCATCAATGATATTGAACACATTAAGGATTCTGATATACCACGAGTGACTTCATCAGCCTACTTTGTGGAGGTTGTTTTATCATTGAATTATCCCTCTTAGTCATCATCAATGTCTGTCGTAGAATTTTCTCTATCGTCATCAGTCTGTTCAAGAGAATCCCCATAATCAACCAACTCAACATCATCTTCTCCTTCATCTACAACTTCGGTAACAGCGGGTAGGTCTTTACCCTAAAGCACCTTTCCCATACCATAGTGACTTGGAACAGGTCAAGTGATAGGAGGGATACTTTAACTTGAAGAAGTACCTTTAGGGATGCCACCACTTGCTCCATCAAGATGATTTTTCATCACTTTCTGTTTAGTAGAAGTGTCAATCTTATCCTTCCCCTTTTGCTCATGCGACACATAAGGTTGGGGAAATTAAGAAGAGTAAACTTCAAGAAAATATTAGTATATATATATAGGAGGAAGAGTGTATTAACAATGCTACCTAATGAATGCGGCTACGCTTAGGTTATCTGATGATTAATTGGGGAGAGGGTGAGAGTTCATTTTACGAGTTACCTTGAGCATCACCAGATGACTTCACACTATTAGACTATTTTAGGTCTTCTTTGAGTTGAAAGTGAAATTCATATCTCCAGATCATTATTTCAGGCAAAATCCCCTTCAGCTATCTTTGAGACATACTTCTTAAACCTATCTAAGTAGTTTTTCCAATATGTAAGCCAACCACTCGAAGTAACCTTAAAATAACTCATGGAAGGCAAGAATAATTGCCTGATCCTCTCATGAATGCTCTTCCGACTCTCAAGTCTAAATGCCTTGTAACACCCATCAAAACTTTAGTTAATGACCAAATCATGAGGCACTCCTTGATCAAACCCTAGTTATTGAGTAACTAAATTAGGTGAATATTTCATGACACTACACTCAATGAAGCAATTAGAAGCATCGGCCCAGTCTTAAAGTGATGGAAGACCCTTAGGTGTACTCCATGAGATAAACTCTATCTCGACATCATGAAGCTCTACATGAAGCTCTATCAAGTTAATGAAGTCCTTTGAATCGGAAGGGTAGGTTTCTAAGTACCATTCATATTTAGGCAATTCTTTTGTGTATGGATGAAAGCTAAACTTATGATAGGTATCAATGACATTCTTTAAAGCACTTGGAAGTTTTCTATTGAACTATCCCCAAGCCTAAGGCTTAACGGCATCAAAATGTATAAGCGGGAGACCAGAATATCTCCTATAATGCTCACAGAAGAACATATGAAGAAACACTAAGTCTACATACGACACCACAACGTATCTCCCTTGCGAGCGTATCGAAGCTTCATGAAAGAGGTCTAAATGCCTATACAAAGAACCCAAGTAGAAAGGCCCCAAAGTAAAACATTCTCCTCGTGTGATACGAATAGCTAAGTGGAAGAGTTAAGGACTGACACCTTTTTGGGGGCTTCCTAGGAACACAAACGATGACAACCAACAAGCAACGAAAACTTCCAACTCGTACCTAAAATGTAGGATAAGACAGATTACGTTAGGGTTATAAAGTGAACATCAATAGGAAAAAGGGTAAACGATGACTATACCACATCAAAATGTAGGAACTTCTTGCACTGATATCGAGGCCCCATCTTATCACCCTTGTCTGGCCTAAAGAAATGCTTGATCCATGCACTAAGCATACCATGTCGGTGAGTATCTAGACCTTCTTTTTTGTCCACTTCTAATAGTTCAATCAATGCTCAATCATCTTCCGAGATTAAAGTTCTAGTGATGTCAGTCAATCTAAGATTAGGAAGGCTTAGAAGGACTGCAACATGCTTTAGTATTGAAGTGATCTCACCTTACGCTGTCATAAAGGTATGTAAGTGAGTACTCTGATGGGACATGATAGCTCGCTAAGTTTCTATTTCGTGTGAGCAGTGAAAAGTTAAATGAGAAGATACCCATATGGGATAGTACACCCCTGCCTCTTCTAAAATAGATGTATATCCGAGATTCTTGAAAATATATGCCACCTAAGACAACCAACCATTCACTATGTGCTTCAGGCCATTGAAACTACTATCTGAAAGAGGGATTTCTTTCTTCTCGTTTCTACAACGTAACACAGAATTTGCTTTTATCGCAACCCTCTTATGCACTGCAGGTTATTGTATTATGAAACGCAGCTTGCTATCCTTAAGTGGATGTGGATGTATATCCTGTCTCTTTATATCTCACTAGAAGAAGTCACCTTCGATAATTAGGTCTACCCATTTGTCCTAAGGTAAGGGGGCTACCAGAATGTGATCCTTAGAATATAACACAACATCATTATTCTTATCAACATTATTGTTACAAGAACGACTCTTCCTAGATTCTTTGCCCATGTCAATGACCTCTAAGGGCAATAGTGATGTATATATGCAAGTATGAAAGGAAGTGACCACTTGCAAATGAAGAGAAGTAAAAGAGTTAATAGAAACAAGGTGCATTCGGAAAGTATGACATCTACTTATGAAGACTAGAGATAACACATACGCATAAGGACTCTTGCAATATGTGATGACAATATGCAATTCACACATAAGATCAGTGATACTATGCCCAACTCACATGTTTATGATGGTGTTTAATTGATACATTCTAGCATATGTGTTCATGTTAGAAGATTAATATTCAAAGCCTCATGCTCAATTCACATAATGAGCTGGGGTTATGTAATGCTTAGACTTCATATCATGCTCAGACCTCGTGTCGTATCATGTTAAAAACTTGTGATATGTTCAAGACTTATTTAATATTCAAGGCTCATGTTACATTTTGAGATCATGTCAAGTTCAAGGCTAACCACAAGTGTAAGGTTCATGTCATGGTTAAGGATCATGTTTAAGGCTTATCTTTGATTGTCATCTTAAATTATGATTCAAGGATTGCGATTATAGCTCATGCTCACTCATATTCGACCCTAATGTTCAAGACTTGTATTCACTATCATGTTTAAGGTTTAGACGTGACCCTTATGTTCACTCATGATCAAGGCTCATGTATCAAGGCTTATGTTTGACGTACATGACAAGACTCATGTTCAGTGTAAATACCAAAAGTGCTATACTCAAGTTACATGCATAACTCATGTGTACTCATATAAAAAGTTTAAAAGTGCTAACGTTAGAAGCCTACATATGCTCATGCCAAAGAGATTACACTGAATTGAAGTGTTCAATCCTCATGTGTTTAAGTGCAAGATTTATGTCTCTTTCATGTGTACTAAGCTCGTGGACTTGTGCTCTACTCTTACATGCTTATGTTTAAGGTTTATGTTCAAATTCACATTTTATGGTTATGTAGAGGCCTCATAGTTATTCTACATGATTAGTCTATTAGTGTTTGTATTAAGGAGCAATGAAGTTCATTTCATATATTACCTCACGAGTGCTTATGTTAAAGGGAGGTCATGTTTAGCTCAAGAGTGTTACTTTCATATGCTTATGTCTAAGACTCATGTTCAAATTGTATGAACGCAACTCATGCACGACTCTCATGTACTCGTGTGTACATGTCCTTAAAATTTGAGACTCATGATTCAATTCACATTTCAAGTTGCAATTGGCTTTATGGAGGTTACAAAAGGAGGCTACATATGACCTAAGTGTTATACCTCTTTGCCATCACCCATTGATGAAGATCGGTACTTAAGTCACAATCGCAAACTCTTGACCCTCAGTTGGCAAACAATTACAATCCGAGCGGTAAAAAGTCTACCCTCTTTAAATCGTGTCGATTTGCTGACTATTGCTAGGTTGAAATGTAGTCCTTAAGTTACAATTGCAAACTTTTGGCCTTCAACTGCAGGCAACTATAATCTAAGCAATGAAGAAATCTTCTTTAAACCAAATTCTTAAATGTTGATTATGCTACCTAAAAAGCATAGACAATGAGGAGATGTTAGTTGCAAAACTTTAATTAACCAAAGACACACATCAAAGCACGAACAAAATTATAAGAACAAAGGCGTTAGGTAGTGGAAACTATCTCATTATTCATTACATAGAGAAGGAATATTGGAGCTAAAGAAAACACATGGATTTGGGCTATGCATAAGATTCTCAACATCTCAAGTTAAGTAAATAATGGTTATTGAAATATCAAAGCAAACAAATGGATAAAAATGGGAGGTCAACAACCAACACCCATGTTAAGCACTAGGAAATCATGATTAGTGTTAAATACACTCTCCGAGCAATGGTTTCTTATATCAAGCAAAAATAGTGTCAACTAAATTTAAACATTCATATCCAAAGAATTGAAGACTATGTGAAGAAAATTGAATAGAAATTTGGTTCAGTTATCGCGACACAAAGGCATCCTATGGAACCAAATATGAAGCTATTATGAAGTGCTCAAAGGGTCCTACTATTCATATACGACTACTGAATAAATCCAAGAAATTCAAAGAAGAGCAACTCATTCTTTGTAGAGAGATACTAGCAATTAAAACATAAACAATAGAGGACAAGATTAAGGAAAAAAATAAATAAATAACGCAAGCATGCCTTACTCACTGAATAGTAAACCGAAAGTCCTCCTCTAGCATAAAAATGCGTGAATTTCGCAAGAACTCATACTTTCTAGTTCTCAGAAACTTCAAGATGATCTACATTCTCTTGGCATAAAAATCAAACAACACGGGGATAATGTAAATCCTTCGAAGGATTAGAAAAATGAAGTAGATGACACTATCTTAGATAAGTAAGTTTTCCTGGGCCAACATTATACGTCAGCTCCACTTCCAACAAAAGACAACGAAGATTCCCATACAAAGAGTGAAGAGGGTATTATTAAACAAGGATTACAAATAGAAAAATCTACCGCTAGCATTCTATGCTATCTACGAACCTTTCTAAGTACTCATGCTTCTCATCTTACCTGAACCATTGATTTAGATTTAGATTGAAAAATCACTGATATGGTACACAAAAATGATTGTGAAAAGGTAAACCATACCTCTTAATTGCTTATCACTCTTGGGGGAGAAACTTGATTTTCCATCCCAAAAGGAGAAATTCATTCATGTTATGAAAACAATGACATCCATGAAATATCTAAGAAATAAGAAGGAATGTAGAAAGGAGAACAATGAAATTGATGCATTAAGTAGGATAGAATACATACATTTAACACTAGTGGGTCACAGACTTCATCATTGACATATTGGTGAGAATGCCAACCCTGCCTAGCATGAGCAATAGTATCTCTTAGCACCCTGCCAGATCCTATTGCTTGCTCGCCACTAACCTGATGATACAACCATGAATCATTTGACTTCTATTAGTAGGTTAGCTTGCAGACCTCAGCAAAAACTAAAAAGAAAGCATAGAAAGAAGAACAACCAGAGACAATGAGATTAGTTATGCCTTGAATAAAGAGATAACTGTTGCTTGGCCAAAAAAAGTAAAAAAAAGGAGACAACTATAGTAGAAAATAGCAAGCTTTATTGATTTCTACGATGGAAGGTTAGAAAAGTCGTAGCTTTTGATGCAGAAGTTAGTCCTCACCAAATCTACAACTATTCTTAGGCTAATATATAAAGGGGTTTGGTTCTGAGTTCCTATACGAGTCCTTATTGTCTTTTCAACTCCAGCATGTGGCGATTCTGGTTAGGACCAACTTTGATCCTAGTTTCATGTTGCGGAAGGGCTTGGTTCTAAGTTCCTATGGAGTTGTAAGGATCTTTTTGGTCCAGCATGTGTGTTCTAGCTACGATGAACTATTTGCCAGCTCTAAAGGAAGGTAAAGAAAAAAAAAAAAAAGATGCAAATTTTAAGGCCTGAATCTATGCGAATGAGTTGTGCGCTAGAGTAAGGATTTACTTAGTACGACTATAAACTTTGCAAATTTAGTAATTTGAGTATATGATTAAGCTTGAATACTGTAAATAATTTTAAGATTAGATAAGACCGACTAAGATAAATTTTTTTTTATTAAATTATAAATTTAAATATGTTATAAGTAATAAAAATCCTAGAAACTCGATTGAAACCTAAATCGTATATAAAAACCCTAAATCTGATGTACGCGTAAATACTTGTAATTGAACTCGAACTTGATCAAAACTTTAAAATTATAATTTTAAGCTTATAAAATGAATAAATATCACTTAATAGTGATATAATCGTAGTCGATTGCAATTATTGACTAAATTAGATAATCGTATAAAACTTTAAACAAAAACGTCGAAATAACTTGTAAAAATTATAATTATAATGCTACCAATTAAATTAATAAATTTTCATAAAATTCTAAAGTTAATTTATAAATTTTATTTTTATTATTTTTATGTTTGGAAAAATTACATATAATTATTTTTCTTTTTCTTTTTCTCCCTTTTTTTCCCTTTTCTTTTCTTTCTTTCCTTCCTACTAATTTTTTTATTGCTACATTACAACTCTAGTAGCCCACATGATCTTTTCTTTTCTCTTCAGGTGTTAGCTTTAAAATACAAAACCAAGTTCAATGATGAAATTGTCTTATCCTCATTAATGTTTAAGATGTGATTTTTTTTTTTTTTATAAATTACCTTGCTTTTATTTCTTGTTCTTTTCACTGTTTGGTTCACATCTGGAAACAAAAACTTGGAAACCAAAAAAAGGAAAAGACAAACCAAAGCAAACACATACACAAAACCAAAACTGAAAACAACAAAAGCAATTAGGAGAAGAAGAAGAAGAAGAAGGCTAAGGGAAATTTATCAATTATATTACTAAAATAATTAGGTAAGATTATTTATTTTACTTATACATAGGTATATCATATAGTATGTACATGTATAGTGAGTATTTGTTAATTTAATTTAATTTAATTTTACGTATTACATGTATGTATGTGTAATTATAGAGGTATATAGTATAAAGTATGTACATAGTATTTTTTGATATATTATATGTGTATATGTACATGATAATTATTTTATATGAAATATACATATAAATATACATATATAATACATATGTACATATAGTATGTATTTTTCTTACACATGTATTTTTGTACATATGTATGCATGTGTATTATATATATATGTATATTTAGTATTTTATTATATAATATATGTAGGTATACATGTATAGTATATGTATATGTACTAGGTGTTTCCTTTATATACATGTATATATATATATATATATTTGGTATTTTATTTAATTATTTATGCATATATGTGTGATTATGTATATATATGTACTTATTAATTTTAATATATGAGGTATATACATGTATATGTATAATATATGTATATATAGTTAATAGTTTTAAAGTATACGGATTTTTATATATTTGTATATATATATATGTAGCTGACGTGAATATGTATATATGCATATTATTAATAATATTTTGTATTTTAGTATATATATATATATATATTAGTACAATTGTATATGTACATAAGTATATAAAGTATAAATAAGTGTATATGATACTTGTACATAATGTATAAATAAGGTTAGAATAATTTATTATATAAAGTATAGTATATGTATAAATGTACGTGTATAAATAGTGACGTATACGTAAAAATACGAGTATATGTAAATAATATATACAATTTACTATACTATTAATTTAATAAATAAAGTAAGTTAATGGATATATATATGTACATAAATATCGTGAATTTGGAAAAAAGAATAATAATTAAGTAAATTTAATTAAATATAATAATAAGTATTTATATATATAATTATATTGTAAACTAAAAAAATAATGGAAAATTATGAAAAATATACAAGTATGACACGTGGCACTCTCACATGCTACTACATCATCATCATATATATATATATATATATATATATATATATAACTTAAGTAATTTTCGTAATTAACAATAATAATAATAATTAATTAATTAAGTAGAAAAATAATAAATTAGAAGAATTCGAATTAATAAATATTAAACCCCAAAAATAAGTAAAAATAAGTAATTATAGTAAAATATACTCAAAATAAGAAAATTACAAAAATGTACGATACAAATAATCATTAAATCATAATTATACTAAAAAAAGCTTAAATTGATATTTTACAACTATTTAAGTCAAAATAATAAAGTTTGTGATATTTTTATATTACAGTCAAAATTGCAGGTTATAATATCCAAAACAAACCTCTTATTAGAAAGTATACTCGAAAATGATTGAAATTGACTATAAGTTCATAAAGATTCAAGCTAAACTAAAAAAGTTATACGTGATTCGGTAAAAAAACTCAAATCGTTAATTTCACGTAAACTAATAACTAAATTAAGTAAATAGTACAAAATTACCATACTAGGTTAGTTATTTCAATTCTAAACTTATTACTTTTCATATTCCCTAGAGTCAGGTGATTCTAATATGGATACTGACTTACTAAGTGAACTATTACGACCATTGATAGACTCAATGACTAAGTGAGTACTCCCAATGACTTTATACTTGTTTTGTGCTTATAGTTAGTGTATATAAATTAAATATTAATAACTTAATACATAGGGGTTCGGGTTATGCATGTGTCTAATATTGATTGATTACTATGCAAAATACTATTAAATGTGATAATTAAAGATTTGGCTGTATAATTGATTATTGCATAATTTGAATGATTTGTTGATAATGTTTAATCACTTGATAAATTGACTTAATCATATTCAACTCAACTAAAATAAAATGGATCATGCATAAGTACAAACATTACATATAATGCTCCGGCTGTCACCTCACGCAGGGTGTGAGTTTGGACTGCAGGAGCCACCTCATCGCTAAACCTAGATATTTATGTACTACTAATTGTTGGTAATAGAAACCTATTATGTGGAATAAGGAATTTTTATATATATTTATATATGGTTAAAAACCTCAAGTGCTATGGGCCGGTTGTGATTGATGCCGATGTATCTTTAACCCTCATTTTGGAAGGCATTAAATCCGATGTTATATGCAGCACCCTTCAACTGCATATATATTGTTTGGCATACTGTTTATTCATATATTCATATGTTTGATAATAAATTATTTAATAACCTGCTTGTTGGTATGGTACGAGGGATACCTCATTAAGCTCTTGTAACTTACTCTCTAATAGTTTTCTTTTATAAGTTACTAGATAATCGGGCATGGGCTAAGAGATGAGTGTTAAGTACTAGTGTTAAGGTGCTTAAAAGTTAGAATTTGAGGATAGACTATGTAGACGATTTGAATTATTACATACAATTATTAATACTATATTCAAATTTAATGACTTTTATAAGTTTAAGTTGTAGAACTTTACTATCTAATCTTATTGTTTGATAGGAGATACCGATTCTCTACAGTTCTGATAGACTATGGCTTATTATATATCCATAGTCACTCATATGTTATAGCAAGTTAATTAAATTAAGAATCGAAAACTTTAATGATTAATTGTTTAGAGTCTTGCAATCTCTAACTTGCAAAACGGTTTTTGTATTACGTGTGCATACATAATATAAAAATTTTAGCAATCCTACTAAGTCCCCTTTAAGGTCACGACAGCGACCCTTAGTATTTGTGCTCAACAATCACAACTTAGTTCATTGTACTCGTCGGAATTTCTACTTTTGGGCACAAAATGGACACTAAAGTAATGAAAACAGGCGTGTTAGTTCGAATAGCGAATAATACAAACAAGTTGTTCATAAGGTCAAGAGTTTCATCTAGTATGTTTTTTTTTTTTTTTGGCTAAGAGCTTCACATAATTTAGTTACAATGATGGTGGTTGCTCCATCACTCTTTCTCGGAGCTTGATATCACCCACACTGCGAGCTATATTGTCTTGCAAAATTTGAAGTAGTGGACATGTTCGCTTTAATAGATGTTGTATGAGGAAGAGAAAAGACAAAGTGAAAAACACAACTAAGAGACCAACCTTTACACACACGTAGCTAACTAAGAGAGACTAATAATGGTTGAAGTAACTCATAACTGGGCAGCAAAGGAAAGAAAGAAAAAGTAAGGAGTCTACTGTCCTAAGCCTGAGGTTTGTCTACTTTTTAGGTAGCACAAAAGGAAAGAAAGAAAAAGTAAGGGGGAAGCTATCAAATTCTTGATAAAAGTGAAATATCAAAAAAAAAAACAAAAAAAGAAGAGAATTGAAAGAAAAAGGAATACAGTACATCCTTCAAGGACTTATTCTAATGCATTGTGAAGTCATGTGCATACCTTACCCATGTATTTGCTAATGAGAGTATATGGGAAATGCATTGAAGATTTTATTTTTGGGGCCATACGTACTTGGGTTTCACAAAGTATCATATGACTTGGTTTTTAGATGGCATGGAGTTTATTTTTTTTTTTTAAAGCGTTTTACAAGGATGCTATATTTATACATGATATGGACACATGTTTGCTTTTAGAGCGCAATAAATAAAAGCTGGCTTATGCAAAACGTTTACGTAATATATGAAAACCTTACAAGAAGATTGCCCTTATATAAGGAGAAGATTAAGGTGACATTGATACATGGAGTCGACCCCATGAAATCGCTAATGTGGACTTAGCGTATACATTTAACTCAAGAGGACTAGTAACTCATATGGATTGCATCAAAGAGACAAATCAATTTAAGTAGAGGTAGGTTAAGGAAGACTTATTTTAGAGTGATGCCTTGAGTGCAATATATTACCTAATATAGCTGAGGCATGACACACGATTAAGAAATGTTGCGAACTCGCACATTAAGGTAGTTCTCAAATTAATCTGGCAGTGAAGCAGTTGTTTGATAGCGCCTATGCACCTGAGTCATCTAAAAGGCTTACTAAGTGCCCAATCCCCTTTAACTTTGTCCTAAGGACTCTGGTCAAGGGGGTAAAATGTAGAGAGTTAAATTTAATATTAAGTTTCAAGCCCATTAATTAAATGAGTTTGACTTCTCAAGCTAAGGTAATAGGGCCCAAGGAGCCAAACCTATGAATTATTAGGATGATCAAGGAAGATTTGGCATGATGGGCTTATAGTAGGGTCCGTTGGATCGATTCATCTGATTCAACCTTTCTTAGTTTGACTCACATTAATGAAATATAAAGCCGTTATCTAGACCTAAACTCATGAAAATAGCCCACTTAAAATCCATTAATAAAGGGCTTTAATCTTAACCATTGATGATCATCATAATCTAACGGATGTGATCAACTATCATTTCCTATAAATATCCTATTGACATTCTCATTTTGATAGGAGAGAAACCTCTTTAACACTGTTACTTTGTCGAAACTTTATCTCAAAGATTAAATACTTAAACATATCAAGAACACTACCTCGTTCTTCATTAATTTTGGAGTTTGATACCATCGTACTCTTTCACTTGTCACTATACGTATTAGAGCCTAATTAAGATTGCATACCCCTCCTCCTTATGCTTCTCTCTTAATTATTCCGTGTAAGTTACTCAAATCATTTCCTTAATCATGTATAGTACAACTTCTTACGCAATACGCACATGACACTTATATCTTTGCTTACTCTCCCATAATACACACATACACACACACATACATATATGCACACACACACATACACATAAGTAAGGAAAATGCATAATATATATATATATATATATATTATTATATGCGCATGTACATATGTACATATACCCCAATTTCTTATACTAAACATTTTGTAGAATCCAATATAACATGTATATACATGTGAATATACTTTAGTATTTATACATGTACACTTAATCTTAATATAAGAAAATTCCAAAGAAAATTCATTATAATTACAAAACCTCTAAATGCATATATTTCTACTAACTACATATACACATAAAGTATATACAAATTAGCAAAATACATACTTTAAAAGGCTACTTAATTAAGCCTTTTGATGTCTTGATGTATAGTTGTCCCAAGTGCTTCCTTTTCTTCCCTTTATTGTGATTGAAAATTGAGAAGAAAGTTGGAAAAAAAAGTAAAGAACTAGCAAAAAGGAAAAGTGTAGAGGAGTTTTTGTTGAAGTTTTGTCGGTGTGTAATTGTGTGTGTTTTGAAAACAACCATTAGAAATGTGCAAGAAAAGTGAATTGAAAATGAAGCTTAGGTGGAAACAAAAACAAAAAGAAAAGATAATGGAAAGTATTAAATGCATGTTATTGAGCTTATCATGTAAGTTGTCCTCACCACATAATTAAGTATATGAGAGAATATTAAATCACATGGGCTGCTGTACACAAGATTTTAGAACCTAACGTGGTAGGGAAAGAAAGAAAAAAAAAATTGAAGAAGAAAAGAAAAAAAAGAAAAGAAAAATGAGAAAGAAAAAATTATAAAATTCCAAATATAAATCATAAAAGAATAATAATTAAATAATATTTAAAATATATTAATTAAATTGTTATACGTTATATTTATAATATTTACGAGTTATTTTAACGTGTTCGTTAACAATTTTATGCGATTACGTATATTAGTTGATAATTATATTTGTTTAGAGTTTTATTAATATAAGGTTATATTTATTTATTTTATAAACTTAAAGTTATAGTTTTAAGGTTTTCATCAATTTCAAGTTTAATTTCGGATACTTACGCATATATGGGATTTAAGGTTTTCGTATATTATTTAGGTTTCAATCAAATTTGTAGAGTTTTCATTACCAATAAAATATTCAATTTCATAATTTAATAAAATTTTTATTTTACCCGGTCTTGCTATCTTATAAAACTGTCTATAATATTAGAGTTTTACTCTACTGTGAAATAGTTAAATTTGCAAGTTTATAGTTCTCCATTGCGTTATTTAAAAATTACTTGACCGAGTTTACGGTGGCCGATAAAATACTGAAAGCTGCTGATGAAAAGACCTAACACTGCTAAATAGCAACCTAATCATTCTCTTTCCTTCCGAAAAGCTTTCTGGTGTAGTGAATTGAAACAAAGTCACATTCAGACCACCGTAAAACTTTATATTCATGGCAATTCTGGCCTTACACCAGGTATTAGTTATTCTAATCACGCATGGTACTTTACTTTGTTTTGTTTATGCCTATTCAAAAAATAAGACAACAGATATTCAGGCTCTTCTAGAATTTAAGTCTAAAATAATAAGTGATCCTCTCCGTGTTGTGGAATCGTGGAATGAGTCTAGCCCACCATGCCAATGGTATGGAGTTACATGTGGAAGGCGACACAAGAGAGTCAATGTATTATACCTTAATTCTTCAAAAATTACAGGTATGATCTCTCCATACATCGGCAATTTGAGTTTTCTAAGGGGGTTATTTCTGCAAAACAACAGCTTTATTGGTGATATCCCTCCTGAAATTGGCCGCCTTCATAGGTTGAGGTTTTTGTGGTTGCGCAATAACTCACTAACCGGTAGGATCCCTTTCAATATGTCCAATTGTTACAACCTTCAACAAATAGATTTTTCGGGCAATCATCTTGAAGGTGAGATTCCTGCAGAGTTTAGCTCCTTTTCAAAACTCAGTTTCCTTTCATTGATGGATAATAACTTATATGGACATATCCCTCCTTCACTGGGTAACTTGACCACATTAAAGACGCTAGCTCTAGCCGGTAATAGATTGACTGGTGTCCTTCCCGATTCATTTGGCCAACTGAATAGGCTTGTAAGATTTTGTGTAGGAGCAAATAGATTATCAGGCTCAATTCCATCCTCAATGTATAATCTTACCTCTTTATTAGACTTTATTGTTGCAAATAACCTGATCCATGGAAGTCTTCCTACAAACCTATTCAACAACCTTCCAAATCTTCGATCCTTTATCATTTATGCGAATCAAATGACCGGGAATTTTCCTATTTCATTGTCAAATGCCTCAAATTTGGGCACGTTTCAAACTGCTTACAATGAATTCACTGGGAATTTCCCTTCTTTGGAAAAACTACATAAGCTAAGATGGGTTGCAGTCAACAACAATCATCATGGAAATGGAGGTATTGACAACTTGAATTTTCTGTGCTCTTTAACCAATAACACTAGCTTAGAGGTCTTGGACATATCATTCAACAATCTTGGAGGAATGTTACCTAAGTGCATCGGCAACTTGTCATCTACTCGTGTATTAGGCATGGTAGGCAATAATATATTCGGACCAATTCCTGGTGAGATAGGAAATCTTATCAACTTAGAGGCTTTGGGCATAGCTGGAAATCAATTGTCTGGTGAAATTCCCTCAAGTATTGGAAATCTTGAAAATCTTGCAACTTTATATTTATATGATAACAAGTTATCGGGGAGCATTCCATCTTCTTTTGGAAATTTGATGCGGCTAACTTGGCTGCAATTAGGTAATAACAAGCTTCAAGGCACAATACCTCATGCCTTAGGTAAGTGCAAATGGTTGAATTATTTGTATCTGTATGCAAATGATCTAACCGGTAGCATACCTATAGAAATTTTCCAAATCGTGTCGTTGATTGAGATGCTCATGTCTCGAAACCGCCTTCTAGGACCTCTCCCTGAACAAGTTGGAAATTTGGAGCATCTTATTGTATTAGATGTTTCAAAAAATATGTTGTCTCAAACAATTCCAAGTAACCTTGGGAAATGTATTGATTTAGTGGAGTTACGCATGCAAGGGAACTTCTTCAAAGGGATGATTCCCCCATCTTTGGGTTCTTTGCGAGGTATCAATGTGATAGATCTTTCCCAGAATAATTTATCTGGCCAAATTCCGAGATCTTTGGCTGACTTGGTGTTCTTAGAGAACTTAAATATATCATTCAACAATCTTGAAGGCCCAGTGCCTGGAGATGGACTTTTCAAGAACACTAGTCGATTCTCAATCATTGGAAACAAAAAACTATGCGGTGGTATTCCTGGGTTAACACTGCCAGATTGTAATATGGAAATGTCACATAAGAAAGCTTCCTATACAGCTATTAAAGTTGTAATAAGTGTCTTGGGTGGTCTTCTTGGAATATTATCTTTATTTTTCATCTTGCTTTCTTATTGGTTAAGAAAGAAGAGAAATACAGTTTTAGAAAACTCTTCTAACGATCCTTTGCTAAGGTTGTCATACCAAAGTCTTCTAAGAGCCACTAATGGATTCTCATCAACTAATAAACTTGGAAGTGGTAGCTTTGGTTCAGTTTATAAAGCCATTCTAGAAACTAATGGAGAAATTGTAGCAGTAAAGGTGTTTGACCTTCAAAAGCATGGTGCATCGAGAAGTTTCTTAATTGAGTGCGAGGTGCTGAAGAGAATAAGACACCGTAACCTTGTTAAAATACTCACAGCTTGTTCTAGTATTGATTTTTCAGGAAATGAGTTTAAGGCTTTGGTGTATGAATTCATGTCTAATGGAAACCTCGAAGATTGGTTACATCAGTTCCCTACACGAGAAAGCACTAGCCATGAACAAAAGCACTTAGGACTCATTCAAAGGTTGAATATTGCCATTGATGTTGCTTGTGCACTAGATTATCTCCATTATCAATGTGAAATACCTATCATTCATGGAGATGTTAAGCCAAGTAATGTTCTCCTCAATGACGAAATGATTGGCCATGTTAGTGATTTCGGCATCTCAAAAATCCTTTTGGATGCCTCAAGTAACGATGCAACAGTACGGGTGAGCTCATCTGCTTTCAATGGGACCATTGGCTATATTGCTCCAGGTAATAGCATTTAATAAATTAAGTATGACAAAATGTTGCCTCATCAAGATGATATCTTGTTTGTCACTTTTCTCGCTTTGCTTTAAAAACCATAATCACAGTGTTTATCTTTAGCAAAGCCATGACACTCTCACTTCAATTGTAGAGTATGGAATGGGCACTTCGATGTCAACAGAAGGAGATGTATATAGTTATGGTATCTTGCTGCTAGAATGTTCACGGGGAGGAGACCAAATGATGTTATATTCCATGGAAGCATAAATATAAATTGCTTTGTCAAGACTGCTTTGCCAGACAAAGTTGCAGAAATTGTGGATCTAACTTTACATGTTGAAATGGAAGAGTTGTCTCATGCAAGAAAACCAGTTTTGGAGTGCTTGATTGCTATATTTAAGATTGGAGTTTCCTGCTCAGATGATTTACCAAAGGAAAGGAAAAGTACGAGGGAAGTTGTTGTGGAGTTGAGATCCATTAGGAAAAAGCTCCTTGGAAATTAATCCTATTGATTCAAACATCTTAAACATACTCCACTCTTCGAAGTAAGTAATTTTCCTTCAAACACATCTGGCGTGGTAAGGAATAATACATATGGAAGTGCATGAATTTTTAATTTCGACTAATTTAGTATCCAAATATTCAAAACTTGAATTTTAATACTCTAAAATTAAAAATTTGTTCATTTAAGTCCTTAAACTTTTGATATTTAATAGTTTAGTGCCATCATGTCTATAGTTTCTATTAAATACAGACACTCAAATGACTAAATTTTCGATTTTCGAATATTAAAATTAAACTTTTGAATGTTTGAGTATTAAACTGTCCAAAACGAAAAGTTTAGGTACTCTTATATGCATTATCTTGACATGGCAAACTCATAATTCCTACAATCTTATCTTTTTCACTCTCTTTGGCAGATCAAAACGCAAAACTTAAAAGTATGGCTATTGTATGATGTCGAATGAAAGGGATGCAACATTGAATTAAGAGAATCTTTTTTGTAATCATGCATGTTGTCTAGATAGTCCTGTGTGGAATTTTCATTTAGTTGACCCATTGTTGTATTTTTCCGTTGTTTTATTTCTTTTCATGAATACTAGTGCATTTTCAATTTATGTAGAGGTATTCAACAACTTGTATGTAAACATCGTGGATGACAATCTTAGTGGAATGTATATCATCTCCATAAAGGTTCCGACAATCTTAGCAACTATATAAATGTTTATCTCTAAGTTAAAGCAAGCTAATGAATTCCGAAACTTAGGAGATCTTGGTTGCTTACTCCATTGAATTCCTTAGGAACGATAAGGCATATTTGATGCGTTACATCAGTTGTATTCAATCAAACAAAGTTTCTTCATTGGTGGATGAAACAATGAGTGCTTGGCCTTAAAACGGCCACACGTATAATGTTATGAAGGTAGCTGTAACAAAAAACCAATCTAAATTTCAAGTTATTTGTTTGGCGTTTGATTTAAAATCTGAAATAATTTAGATATCGTCAAACCATCTATTGTTTTGAAGTAGATTTTTTGCTTTTGAAAATTACGATTTTATTAGGAAAACATATCATTTTTAGGTCCTCGACATTTGTCTTATTTATGAATTCTCAGAAGTTCACAGCATTTGGAATATTAAATTGATAGTATTGGTGATATTCATAATATTTTCAATCATAATTGTGATATCTCGAGAATTTCAACATACTACTCTAATATTACCTAAAAAAAATCGTCAAACTGTAAGTACATTGCTAGAGTTCGGTAATTTTGTAGACAATTTTGTATGTGAGACTCTGCAGTTTGCAGAATATGAAATTAGGATTTAACATTTGGATGTAGTGTAATCATGAGAGCTATCCAGTGAAAAAGCAAATCGTAATTTTCCTTCCTCTAATAAATAGGTTTTAAGTACTTAATTTTAGGACATTTGGGAAAGTGATATGATTAATATAGTATTTTTTTCTAACTTGGTTAAAAATATATTTGTATATCTATAGATATGTAAATATGTATACAATACACAAAATGTCCTTCACACATTTGGATTTCGTAAATATAGTAATAAAATTATAAAATAGTTAAAATGCCAATTCTTGAACACAACATTGGTAAATTATAGAGTGCATGTATAATGAGCTCTAATGCTTAACGAGGACTTATAAATAAATTATATGAATCACATTATTTATGTGATAACATGAAATAATATTAACAAAAAAAAAAGTAAATACGTTCAATATAGTTAGTATATAGGCTCATACTCTTGTAATTAGGTTCTAGGCTATCAATTTTAGGGTTTCCCATTGGATCTAGAATTTTACGTATGGGCTAGGAATATATTAGACAAAGAGACTTTGTGTGCATGAATCTTGAAAATATAATAGAATAAAAAAGATACAACTAAGTAGGTAAAATTTGCATATTACCCATAACTACTAGAAACATGTGAAATAGGTATTGATATTTAATAAATTTCTAGAGATAAATTTTATGAAGTAATGAAATTATTCAATGACATACATGTAGGAAATATATATATATATATATATTCATCGAGTGTAAATTTCACGTACAATTACATATCTATGGTTTTTTAAAATACCAAAATTATATAAATTGAGTTAAAATAAATATAAAAATTGATTTAAAAATTAATTGAAAAGTAAGGGTAGCTAGAACATAGTTAGATAAGGTGTAGAAGGACTTAGGGACAACTGTTGGTGTTTAGATGAGAAACTTAACACTTATAGAATGAGTATAAAAAGAGGATTTTTAGCAAGGATGAGAGAGAAAATCATTTTACACCCTCCAAAAGCTCTATAAAACTACACAACTTTCTCTATAGTATTCTACATGCAATCAAGGATTTGGAAAAAATAAGTTGGGTTGAGAAAATTCAAGAAGAAAATTTGGAAAAATGATCAAAGAAGAGGTATAATTTGGGTGATTGCAGGTTTGTAGGAATAAAGTGTTGTTTGAAGTAAACCGCCACCATGGTTGGAAGGAGCGACCATCAACAAGTAGTACTGACATGCCCTCTACCCCTACTAATGGTCGAAGTTGAGTGATTTGGTGAGTACTTGGTTCCTTGGTTTTTCCAAAAACTCACTAAAAATATCAAACCAAGTTTTAAAATTATGAAATCGGGTTTTCATAAGTATTTTCACACGTGAAACCTAAGAAAAATATTATTTTATGTAAATTAAGTAGCGATTTATTACTTCCTTAAGAAATTGTTAAACCTAAACAGATTTTGAACTAGTTTTAATATCCCTTACCAACGTAGTTTCAATCTCCACATTTTTCTATAGACTATCTATTTTTGATATTATGATGTTATGCAAAGTTTTTCACTAAAACTAATTTCTAAATATTTCTTAATTTTTAAGCCTCTAAACTGTGTTTATAATGTTATTTTTAAGTAATTCATTTATTTTCCTTAAACATCGTACTTTGGATTCTGTCTTAAACTGATTTGAGATAAATTTTTATTGAGGAATTGTGATGTTGGGTTAGGTTTTTGTGGCTGGAAGTTATAATTTCCATGAATATGTGATTTATGTGGCTAATTTCATCACATGCAATTTGTAATTCTATGAGAATAAGGGAGTTAAACAAAGTTTAAGAAGTAATAAAGCAATTTGGAGTTAGGTGAAATGATAGCAAAGTATTTTAAAATGGAATTTAGGCAATGAGGAAATAAAACAATTGGTGATAGGTAATTTGAACTGAGGCGGAGGATAACTCAAAGGTTTGGTAGGTGAGAATCACATTAAGAAGATACTCAAAAGTTAAGTCAGAGGAAAATTTATATATGAATCATAATCAACTATAAGCATAGACGCTAAGTCATAGGGTATATTCTCAAGAACTTTGAAGTCAGTTGGACTTAGAGGGTATTTTAAAAGGCTTAAAATTGAGTAAATTGGTGGCTAGCTTAGAAGGAACTCAAAGGGTATTTAGGATGAAGAATATATGAATAAGAACACTTAGAAGCCGCTTCAGAAGGTATTCCACGAGAAATCTCAAGAAGTTACCAAACTCAAAGGTTGACTTAGAGGTTAATCTTGCTATAAACATTAACTTCGATATGGCTTAAAGGGTGACTCAAAAGCTTCGGTTTGAAAATCCTATGAATGGCTTAACTTAGAACTTAGCTTAGAGGGTGCTAAATGTAAAATTCACTTATGAGATACTTTAACTTCCTACGTTCACGTATATAACCTATGAATTAGATTCCAAATCAACCTAACTCTTATGAAGATAAATAAATTAATAGTATTTCATGATTTATATAATAACTAAATTATTTAAGTTAGATAAACATATAGGGCTTCTTAAAGGGAGACAAGTTCAACAACTATGTTTAGCAAGCAATTAAGTATCAGGTAGTTAGGATCAGTGCTTCTTTGTACTTTTAAGTATTATTTTAGACTACTTGGAGGTTTTAGTATGTATTTTTTTTTTTTTTGTAGCTGTAAATTTGTTAATGGTGTGTATATAGCATATATGCTTGAATATTGCTTTGCTACTGTATATTGAATTCTATGTATTGCTTGTTTTATGCTTACTACTTGATTGGATGGTTTAAGATTGATTGATCACCTTGAAAATAATCTAAGTTAAACTTAGGTTAATCTCTAACCTAGCATGCATTATAATCTAATAGGTGAAACGATTAGGATTCTTAAGCCAAACAAAGACCCTTCAATAAGGATAGTTAAAATTGTTTTTTTGCCACTTGTAGTCGAACTAAGTAATTGGAGAGGCGATCATAGAAAGGTTAGGGACAGTAGTTTGGAGGTAGTCTTAAGTAGAGAGTATTCATTATATAAGCCCTAGTTTGATTTTGATTTGTACACGAAATGTCAAACTCCTCATCTTAGGTTAGAGCAAATGCAATTCGTTTAGTATCTTGACGGACTAAACAAATTAAGTGATGGTACTCACTTAAACACGCCTTACATCTAACTAAAATTGCTTAAAAACCCTACTTGCCTTATGTTGAATATATACTTCTATCTCTATTTTACTTATTGAGTAAGTTGTTGTTCATTTCCTTATAGTTTGTTTTATAGGTTTAGAATGGAATTATAAGAATTGCACCCAAACTAGATTATTAACAAATGGGGTCGAAGTGTGAGGTTCAAGAAGAAATGGTTGGATTCTTGTTTTTAATTTTTTGTCTTTTATAACTTTTAAGAAAAACTACATAGGTCTCCTCAAGTAGCTTGATAGTTTTCCATATTTTAGTTTATATACTAAGTAACATGTACCTATGAGTTTTACAACTATTCTTCTAAAAGATTAAATTCTAAGTTTACTTTAATAGCTATTTCAAAGGATTATACCACAATTTTATATCAAGCAGGTATTAAATTAAGTTGCTTTAAAGCGGCTGAGTCGAGCACGCTTAGTGTGGACTAGATCTATGGTAGTAACTGTAAGTTTAGCTTCTACTTTAAGATAGTGATAGGAATTAACCCTCTGAACTGATCATGCATAGAGCCCGAGGACTCTAGGGACTCATGAGAGCTCCATCCAAGACAAGAGTTCCGATTCCAACTTCCATGTGTCGAGCCCTTACGTACACCAACATAGTCTTTGAAGTTACCGAGCAAATGCACTGACCTATTGAACAGCCATACCATGACTCGGATGACTTCCAAAGCATACCAACCTCAAACGACTATATAAGTCAAGTTCTTGAGTTGACTAGGATCTAACCCCAATCTAAGGCAAGTATTCTTAATGATTGATTGAATGAGCTCTAAGTTGATAAGATTAGGTCGGCTTTAATAGCAGACCCCTTTCTCTTCACCTTGTCCCAATTGTATCACACACCAACCTACCAACCACCATGCAATACATGTCTTTTAGCACGACATTATAGAAGGATTCTGTTATTTTTCTGTACTGAATATTCTTTGACTTTTTTATCCCTTTTAGTATGTTTTATGTATCCTATTTGTAAATTATCCTTCTGTCTTTTCATATATATAAGTAACCTTAGTAGGATGAGTATATAAAACCCTACTTATTGTACGTAGATATCAATCAATTATTAGAATTAATTTAAGTTTCCTTCATGAGCAACCCTAGTGTTCTCCTTAGCCTTAACTATTATATATTCCCTTTAGTAAGGAGTAATGGCTAATGATTTTATAGTTCAGACCCGTGAGTCATATTTGGTAGATTGTAAGCCAAATAAGATTGATTGGTATGTTATATCCAATTAGTAGCCACTTACACTTTGTTAGCTTTTCTTTATTTCCTTTTGATTCTTTTTGTAATGATGCTCCTCCGTATATTCGACTTCGAAGACACATCGGTTTCGCTGATATCAGAATATGATTCTAAAAGGGAGTGTATGGAGTTTTAGTGAAGTTTTTTGGCTTGTATTTGCTATTAGTAGCTGTTATGTTCCTTCTGTAGTTACTGTAGTGTGTTCATATGGAGTAAGTTTGGAGTTATGAGTTGTATAGTGGGGATTTATGTGTTAGTAAGTATGGCTCTAGTTGTTACTCTGTTTTTCTCGGTGAAAACAAAGCAAGTGCTTTTCTGTTGTGTTCGAGTGGGTATTGGGTGTTGAAGTTGTTAAGAGTATGTTAATAGACGTTTTGAGTAGTGATGTAGAAGTGTTGTTGTGTTATGTTGTTAATCTGTTAAGGAAAATATCACATTATGTCAAATTCGAGTGTTCAAGGTGTTATTGGTGACTAGAATAGTGGTGCTTAACTTGGCTTTAGTCAAAATGGTAGTAATACTCCTAGGTCAGTTGATAACAAACTAAATAGACTAACTAATCTTATTAAGAGTCTAGTCACCACGATACAAGTTAATAGGCAACAACCCCAAGGTGTGCCACATCATAGTCCACTTGAAAATGTTCCATAGAGATGCTATGGCCAACGGGTTTGAGCCAATCACCCAGTTCGACTCCAACAAGCTAGAGGAGTAGTAGAGTAAGTTGTTAGACGATGACTAGAGTTGGAAGAGATAAAAGAGAATGATGAGGAAGTAGATGTAGAGACTAATAGAGAGGAAGAAGAAGAGGTCGAGTACTACTAAGTGCGAAAGTAAGGATGCCGAACTCCTTGATGACTAGATAATGTTGAGTTCTAAATTCCCCCTTTCAGTGGAAATGGATATGCTGATGAATATTTAGAGTAAGAAGAGAAGGTCGAGAAGATATTTGATTCTTATGGGTATACTAATGTTGTTAAAGTGCGACTTGCTACATTGGAGTTTATTGGATATGCTATCATATGGTGAAAAAACTTGAATGCAGCTAAAGCAAGGGATCAAAGATGAGGAGTAATGACTTGGGATGAGATGAAAAGGTTGTTGAGGGGTAAATTTGTGCTTGACATCTACTTATAGGATACGTTTGCAAAATTGTAGGAACTTTGTCAAAGAGGCTAATCTGTTGATAACTATTTGAGAGAATTCTAAATGTTGATGATTTGAGTCGACGTGGGTGAACTAGATGCTTACATGTGTCAAGGTTTATTTCAAGGCTTAAATATGAGATTTGAAACATTGTAGAGGTACAGGGGGTTTATACATTGGAAGAGGCAATTAAAGTAGCATAGAGGGTTAAAAAGCAGAGGAGAAATGCTCTAAGTCGACATGGACCAATATTTTCCTAAACCCTTATTCCATATTAAGCTATTCAAATTGAGTCGAGGAAACGAATGATCGACCTAATGATAACTAAGTAGGCTAGTTGAGTCGAATTGAGGTCAGGCTAACCTTAAGGACATATGAGAGAGGATAGACCTCTAGATGGAACACTAGTGAGGTGAAGTGCCTTAAATATTTAAGCTTCAGATACATGGCTGTTAAGTATTTGAACCAATGTATCATGGTGCTTCGAGGAGATGTAGTGCATAGTACCGATGAGAGTGAGCCTAAGGAGGAGAAGGATGTTGGGAAAGTTAAGGTTGAAGAGGAAAAGGAGAGCTGTGTCTATACCGACTAGGGAGAAGTAATGACCTCAGTGCTTAGGCAAGTACTTAGCTCCTTACCCACCTTTGAGGAAGAACAAAGAGAGATTCTATTCCATACAAAGTGTATTATCAAAGGATAACTCTGCATTATCATAATGGATAGAGGAAGTTATACTAATGAAGTTGTATGGCCTTTTGTGTAGAGATTAGGTTTGTTGACCTCTAAGCACCCCTACCTTACAAGCAACATTGGCCTCATGATAAGGGCGCTCTACACATCATAGAGTAACTAACTATGTTATTCAATGTTGGGAATATGTATAGGGATAAAGTAATGTGTGATGTCATCTCCATGGGAGCTTTACATTTGTTGCTTGGAAGACCTTGGTTGTTCAACCAAGGTGTTATTCACAATAGATATAAGAACACTTATGCCTTTGTTAAGGATGGAAAGAAGATTGTATTGCAACCTTTGACCCCATCTTAAGTGAATGAGACCTATAATCAACTCACCTAAGCTAGTAAGAAGTAAGCTCTAGTGATGAGCCTAAGAGAGCTCTGAGTTGTTAATAAGGTCAAAGAGCCTATGTTTCTATTGATTAAGGGATTACTAGAGATGAAAGATCTAAAAGAAGTCCCTAAGGAGATCCAAAGGTTGATTGACAAGTTTTTCAACTTGTTTCCTAAATAATTGCCTAAAGGACTACCCCTAGTCCAAAGCATAGAGTATTGTATTGATATGCAACCAAGCGTTATCCTACCAAATCAACCTACCTACAAAATGAACCCTAAGTAGGTTACTAAGCTGAAAAGACAGGTAGATGAGCTCATAGAGTGAGGATATGTAAGGGAAAACATGAGCCCTTATGCTATACCAACTCTACTTGTCCTAAAGAAGGATGGTTTACAACGTATGTGCATCGATAGCCGATTAATTAACCGTATCATTGTCAAGTATTGATATCCAATACCGAGGCCAGATGACATGCTAGATGAGCTTCATGGCACTGAGGTATTTTCAAAGGTTGACTTGAGAAGTGGCCACCACCAAATTTGTATAAGGCCAGGTGATGAATGAAAGATTACCTTCAAGATGAGACATGGACTCTATGAATGGTTGGTTATGTTATTTGGACTTACGAATGCACCAAGCACATTCAAGTGACTAATGAACCATGTGATATGCCCTTTAATTAGAATATGTGTAGTTGTTACTTTAATGATATATTGGTATATAGTACCAACTTGAACAACTATATTCAACATCTTCGAGTTGTTTTTTATATTTTACGAGCCGATGAGTTATATAGGAATATGAAGTAGTGTACGTTTTGTCACAATTAAGTGGTTTTTCTTAAGTATATAGTATCAAGGGAAGGAATCCAAGCTATATTGGAATGGGTACCAAAGAGTATCATTGAAGTTCGAAGTTTTTATGGCCTTGCTTCTTGCTATAGGCAATTCATTTAGAACTTTAGTACCATTGTAAGCCCCTTGATCAAAATAACAAAGAAGAGTGACAAGTTCCAATGGAATGACCAAGTTAAATAGAGTTTCAAGGAGATTAAGGAGAAGCTCACATTTGCTCTTATCTTATCATTACCAGATTTTGACAAGCCCTTTGAATTAAAATGCAATGTGTTAGACATTGGAATTGGTGCCGTCCAGATGTAAGAACAATGACCCATTGCTTACCACAGTGAGAAGCTTAGTGGTGTTGCACTAAACTATTCTATATATAAGAAAGAGTAATATTCTCTTTTTCGAGACCTTACTATTTAGCAACATTATTTATTGCCACAAGAGTTTGTGATTTACATTGACTATGAGTCACTGAAACATCTTAGGAGTTTGAACAAACTTTCAAAGAGATAAACCAAGTGGCTAAAGTTTATGGAAGGTTTCTATTACATGATTCGACATAAGGAAGGAAGTGCTAACTCGATCGCTGATGCTCTATCATGCCAATAAACCTTACTGACTACATTGTAGATGAAGTTACTAAGTTATTCACTTATCACTGAGCAGTACGCTCATGACCCTCATTTTGTTCCCATTCTTGAGCAATGCTGAGAAGGAGTTATTGTTAGAGGATAATGCCTCAAGGATGGCTATCTATTTAAGGAGAGAAGGCTGTGTATATCAAACTATTTTACATGTGAGCTATTGGTTAGGGAAGCTCATAGTGGTGGATTATCTGGTCATTTTTTAGAGATCAAGATAGCCAATCTGTTGAATGAAAACTTTTACTAGCTTAGTTTGGTAAAGGATGTCCATAAGGTAATTTATAGTTGTGAAACATGCAAGAGAGCTAAGGGGAGAAGAGAATCATATGAAGAGTATGTGCCCCTGTCAAGACCAACCTTACCTTAGGCTAACCTTAGCATAAACTTTGTCTTAAGGTTGCCTCAAACATCTAGAGGAAAAGATTCAATCTTTATAATAGTGGACCACTTCAGCAAAATGACACACTTTATCTCGTACGATCTAACTAACAACACTTTATATATTGTTGATTTATTTTTGCAAGAAATTATCTGACTACATGGAGTGCTGAAGACTATTGTTTTAGATTGAGACACAAATTTCTTGAGCTATTTTTGGTAGACTCTTTAAAGAAGACTTAGAGCTAAACTTATGTTTAGCTCTAGTAGCTACCTTCAAATTGATAGCTAGATTGAAGTAGTGAATAGAATGTTAGGAAATTTACTTAGAGCTATCGTGGGAAAGAATTTAAAGGATTAAGATCTGTGCTTACCATTTGTAGAGTTTGCATATAACCAAACTATTTACAGCATTATTAGGAAGACCCCATACAAGGTCGTTTATGGCCTCAATCCCACTATCCCCTAGAATTGATTGGCACCCTTGCAGCTACTAAAGAAAGTCAATCTAGAGTTAATCGAGCCCAAGAATTGTAAGAGCTACACCAATTTGTGACAAGGAAGATCACTAAGTTTAATCAAAGAGAATAAGAGATTAGTAATTGAGGCTGTTGAATTGTTTCTTTTAAGCTAGGAGACTTAGTATGGGTTCACCTCAGCTAGGAAGATTTCTTCACCTAAGATAGAGCAAACTATCTCCAAGAGCTAATGGTTCATTCAAAATTTTGAAGAAGATTAACCATAACACTTACCAAATTAAATTACCCAAGAGCTACGGTGTTTCCTCCACCTTTAATGTATCCAAACTAATTCCCCACCAACTTGAAGAAGAAGACTCCTTAGGTGCCTCAGAAGAACAAGAACTGGAGACCATTTCAGATTTAAGGTCAAATCTTTCTAACCTCTAAGTAGATGATAGAAATCAGCCTTCTAGACCAATCATGCGTAGTCGAGCCTGAGGACTCCAATGACTCCAAGGACTTACGAGAAGAATAGTAGCTCGCAGCCCCATCTATAACAAGAGTTTCTATTCTAACCTCCATGTTTCATTCTACTGCCGACTTGAGTGTCGAGCCCTCACGTGTACTAGTATAGTCCCCGAAGTTGCTGAGTAAATGTACTGACCTGCTGAATAGCTATACCATGACCTATATAGTTTCTGAAGCATACCAGCCTCAAATGACTATCTAAGCCAAGCCCTCGAGCTAACCAGAATCTAACCGTAGTCCAAGGCGAATATTCTTAATTATTTATTGATTAAGCTTTAACCCGACAAGCTCAAATTGTCTCTAATAGTAGACCCCTTTCTCTTTGCCTTATCTCAATTGTATCATACCCCAAGCTACTAACCATTATATGACGCATGTCTTTTAGCACAACATTCTGGAAGGATTCTTTTACTTTTTTGTACTGAATATTCTTTATCTTTTTTACCCCTTTCAGTATGTTTTATGCATCCTATTTATAAATTACCCTTTTGTCTTTTCATGTATGTAAAGTAACCTTAGTAGGATGGGTATATAAACCCCCACTTATTGTACATAGACATCAATCAATTATCAAAATTAATATAAGTTTCCTTTGTAAGCAACCTTAGTGTTCTCTTTAACTTTAACTTTTATTTATTCCTTTTAGCAAATAGTAGTGGCTAGTGACCCTATAGTTCAGATCGATGAGTCATATTTGGCAAATTATAGGCCAAATAGGATCGATTGGTGTATCATATCTAGTTGGTAACCGCTTAGACTTTGCTAGCTTTTCTTTATTTCCTTATGATTCTTTTCATTATAGTGCTTCTCCATGTATCTAACCCTAAAGACACATTAGATAGTTCATTCGATGGAACAGTTATGACTCCATCTTTTTGGAGTGTAGCATTCTAGATATTTTAGTTAAGATATTCATAAATGTGTTGGTTTGACATTCTAGAAGTATTAGTTTGTCTAGATTCTAGACTTTGTTAGACTTTTTATTTATTTCTTACTTTACTAAAAAAAAATAATTATCAAATGTACCACCTACTAAGGGTGATGATAGGAAAATATTGCCCTTAGATAACTACCCAACCTTAAACCAAATTAGAGCTTATGAAGAAGATGACGCTAAAGCTCCAAAAGCCTTATCCTACATTTATGTTGCTATTTCGAATACAATTTTGATAATGATTATGACTTGTGAAACTCCAAAAGAAGCTTAGGATAAACTCAAGGAGATGTATGTAGGGAGTGAGAAAACTAGGCAATTGTAGGTTCTAAAATTGAAAGAGAATTTGAAGTTTTAAGAATGAAGGATGACAAATCCATTAAGGAATATGTTAATAGACTTACAGAAGTCATTAACAAAATTTAACTTCTTGGAGAGGATCTAACAGACTAACCGTTGTAGAAAAATTGCTAGTAAGCTTGCCTAAATATTTGAGTCTAAAATATCTTCTCATGAAGACTTAAAGGATTTAACCAATGTTTCTTAGCTAAGCTTTTGCATGCTTTTCAAGCTCAAGAACAAAGAAGATCAATGAGGCAAGACATTACAATGTGAAAAACTATACTAGGAACTCAAGAGGAGTAGGAAGAGGCGGGGGTGGTAGGGTGAATGTGGGGAATTGAGTTTAATTCCTAAATTTTAATTTAATACCATTTTCTTAATTTAAGCAACTAAATGAATGTAAAATAGAAACAATAAAACAACAATGAGTATAATCAAGAAAGTGATAAAACAATAATAAATGTAGAAAATAAAAGAGATAGGGATAGAGAAAATCAAGCCCAGATTTAACAAGAAGTTCGGACCGCCACCTACTCTCCATGGATACATAATGCCTCCAACCGAAGACTTCACACTACTTTATTAATTTCTCAATCTAAACTCCAAGAGCTACACATACACAAACTTGATTATACAAGTTTTATACTCATAACTCACATAATCTTGATTTACAAGATTCTCAATCGTAATAACTCTTAAAACAAACTCAATCTCAAGTACAATGCACTCTCTCAAAGTTCTTGTAAGTATAAATTACTTACATAATACTAAGGTTTTATAAATGATTTAGCAAATTAAGTACATAAGACAAAGGGTAAGTGAGCAAAAGGAATAATTGCATATTTCTAGCTTTATTTCTTATCCTTCAACTACCCAACAATTTTTATTTATAGCCTCTTAAAAAAATCCAACCGTTGGTCTACTTCTCTTTTCATTTAATGCTTTATAATGGCTCTTTTTTGTATGGACCAGCTAGATGGTCCATTCACCATTTGGATAGTCCTCAAGTCATTAGTTACATGGTCTACCATAGCTCACTAACTTGTAGCAACTAGTCGGACAGTCCAAGGATAACTAGTCGTACAGTCCATTACCTACCACTGATTTGTAGCAACCTGCTAAACAATATAGGAAGAACCAACTAGATGGTCCATCACTTGCTACCAATCTGTAGTAACCAGTTGGGTAGTCCTGGACTACAAACCAAATGGTCCAAGACTACTAATCGGACGGTTCACACTAAAACAATTGAACAACTCACACTAGGATACAATAAACAGTTTTGTTCTCTTTTACTTCTATCAAGAATTTCAAACTCAATCTAATCAAGTTATATTACAAAGATATCATGCAACATATAGTGTTATAAAGATAATTCAAGTCATTTATCAAATTAACTATGTTTTTATAAGCTTTGTAAAGAAGTTCATAATAAATGATTAATTTAACGTAATTTGCATGGTTTTGTTTTCATCGAAATCACACATAAGAACCTATTGATTCAACAATCTCCTCCTTTTTGATGAGAAGAAAACCTTACAAAACAAACTCCTCCTAAATATGATACTCCCCCTCAAATTAACACTCCCCCCTCAATGAGGCCTTGGTTATAAAAGATTTCCTTTGAGAATGTTTATAGGAGAGTCAATATAAGAGCAAATTGAAAGTGTTTAATCTTCATTTTAGAGGATAGCCAATTCAACCTCATGTTTCAATTTGACACTTATTAACCAACCAATCTCTTCAATTTTATGATCTCACCTTTACTAAAATTAGACAAAAATAAAATAAAATAAAAAAAAAACAGTTAAGTGACTTGAATTCTTCTCCCCCTTTAGCCTCATCAAAAAGAAGAGATTCCAAGTAATGAAGAGGAAGAGAAAAAGCAAGTCAAAAAATCTAGCTTAAGTTTTAGGATATGCCACCTTTAAAAATAACATATTATATAACATTGCATTTTATGGCCATTTGAATTTCCACTTAGCTCATAGACTCTTTACAACATTCGAACAAATCTTATCTTAATAGATTATATAAGCTTAGAAGAAGTATGTTTGACAATTACAACATTGCATTTTAAGCTAGATTAAAATAAGATGTTCTAACTGTCTAGCTTTAGTTTAGTTTTTGGAGGTTTAAGGGTGCCAAAAACACATCAATCCATAATAAAGTAAATCTAATCATTTAAACACAACTTATAAGTTAAAATAAGCGTATAAGAGCCTTCATTCAACTTAGAATTCATCTAATGAAAAGGATGTGCATAAAAGAACTTCAATAGGTAAGTATGAAATCAATTGTATACAAAACATATAGAACGATGAAATTTATGCAAGAAGCCTAGTGAGCATGTTCCTAAGTCTTAATATTATGTTATAAGCCCTTTGATTTAAAGGGAAAGACATTTTATCCTAAAATCACTACTTAAGATCATTAAAAACAACTACTTTGAGCATAAATTGAGCTTAATGACAAATATGCACACCAAGTTAAGTTCATGATAAGTTGGTATTTTAAGCAAGTTTCAATAGTATTTATAAGCACAAAGATAGCATGTTTAAGACATATAATATGCAAATGAGCAGAATGATTATGTGACTTTCCATACATCAATAAGAACCTAATTTGGGTTTAAGGGAGTCAAAATCACACAAAAACAAATCAATCATTCAACCAAAATTTATAGACAAAATTAAACATACAAGAACTGGTTTTGAGCACAGAAATTGAAGCATGGTAAAATTGTGCTCATATTATCCTAAACATACATGAGTAACTTCAAATGTGCACAAAATGCATGATATTTGCAATTAACCATTCCAAGCAAGATTTAAATGTGTATTATAACATGATAAGAGTATAAACATAGTTTAGAAAACACTTAATTACAAAAATACTAGGTGAGTTCCCAAATGCTCATGAAAGCTCAAATGTGGTTAAGGAGAGATCAAATTTATATAGTTTCATAAATATATCAAATCAATCATTTAAGTATGAGATATTAGCACATTTAAACATATGTGAACACATATTTCACATGAAGACCAAGATATGGAAAAATGTGCACATGAAAGCTTAATAAACATAGAGAATTTTAAGTACACACAAAATATATTAGTTATTATATAGAGACTACTTGAATGAGTTTTTTAAATCAAATACCATATTGGAGACATTCTGAATTTTCTTTAAGCACTCTCCATTTGAGTTTTTCAAGTTGCTTCTACTTGAAGTTCCTACAAAAATGTATAATTGCTTCTTTGGTACCTATGCGAGTTTGGGTTCTTTGTGGTTAGTAACAATAACATATCCTTATACTTTTGGAACCCAAACAATATTGCCTTTATAACTTAAATCGGTATTGCGATATATTACATACATATTTGCAACATGGCCATATCTACTGTAATAGTTACAAGTCTTAGTTGTTTCTTTTACAAAGAAACTTTTGTAAGACTTGTAAATATATTTCCTACTATAGCCAATTCCAGTTTTGTTCAATCCTTACCTTTAAGAGCCAAGGAGCTTATCCAAATTCTTTTCTTCATTCGCGAACTTAGCTATAGTTTGTTTTGAATCATCTAGGCTAGACTTTAAGATAACATTTTCAATTTGAAGCTCTCCTAACCTATCTACTATAGCATCTTCACTTTTCATGTTTTCATCTTTTACTTCAAGAGAATTACACTTCTTTTTTAATTGATCATTATCCTTAGTTAAATTCTCATTCCTAAGATTCAATTCTTCAATTGTTCTATTTAATTTATCAACTTCTAATGTTAAGTACTCATTGTCTTCCTCTAAACTTTCTTTAGCATAATTCACTTTATTGTATTTTTTTCTAAACACATCAAATTTACTTCCTATTTTAATCATCATTTGTTTCATCATTTTATTTTTCTTTTAAACCTTAATAAATTCCTTAAGCAACTCATCATACATATTTTTAAGCTCACCAAATGAAGTGTCATTTGAAGTAAAGCATGTCTCATTGTCCATTACAATAAAGCATGTCTCCTTTCGAGTCACTTGAATTACTATTACTTCAAGCTACCATCATAGCCTTTTTCCTTGCTCCTTTCTCAACTTTCTTAATATCTAGGAAATATTGTTGAATGTGACCCAGTTTTTTACAATTATAGCACTTGATTATTTCCTTCTTTTCCTTTCTTGACCGAGATATGTTTTCATCCTTATCTTTCACTAATTTCCTATTGAACTTTATGAACTTTTTGAAATTTCTTATAATCGTGGCCATATCATCATCATCCTCACTTTCATCACTACTCAAGCTCTCCTTGGTTGCCTTTAAAGTAATTGTTTTTTTTTTTTTAGACTCCTCTCCTTGCCTCTTAATCATCTCATGAATTTTGACATTATGTTAAGATCATGAGTTTCCTCAATTACAATTCTCTTGGCTTCCCAATCCTTCGATAAAGACCAAAGGATTTTGGAATTAATTTCAAGATTAGTAAATGATTTACCAAGAACATTTAAAGGATTGTTTATGTTAATGAACCTATTATGCATCTCATCAATTGTTTCGCTATGAACCATCTTAAAATTTTCAAATTATCCACAAAGCAAGCTTATCTTTATGTCCTTAACATGACTAGTTCCTTCATATGTACTTTTTAATTCTTCCCAAATTTCCTTAGCACTCTTGAATGTACAAACTCTATTAAAGTCATGTTTATTGATAGCATAATGCAAGATATTCATAGCTATTTCATTTAAATCAAGTAATTTCCAATCATTTTTGGTATAATTCCTTTCTTCCTTACCTTCTATCTTAAATAGTCCTTTATCAACTACTTGCCACAATAATCTATTTTTTGTCTTTAAGAATATGATCATCTTACATTTCTAATAAGGATAAATATTACCAATTAAGAGTGGTGGTCTATTTATAGCTTACTCTTTCATGAAGCCTAGTGTGTTTAATGTTATGATCTTTACTCTAAATGTGGTTAAGCAATACATTTAGAGATCTTGCTTTGATACCAAATGAAAAACTACACTAGGAGCTCAAGAGAGGGTAGGGGTGTGTAAATTGAGTTCAATGCCCAAATTTTAATTTAATACCAATTTCTTGATTTAAGCAACTAAATGAATGCCATATTGAAGCAATAAAACAATAATAAGTATAATCATGAAAGTGATAAAACAATAATAAATGTAGAAAATAAAAGAGATAGGGATAAAGAAAATTAAGCCCAGATTTAACATGGAGTTCGGACCGATACCTACTCTCCATGAACACATAATGCCTTCAATCGAGGACTTCACACTACTTTATCAATTTCTTAATCTAAACTCCAAGAGCTACACATACATAAACTTGATTATACAAGTTTTACACTCATAACTCACATAATCATGATTTACAACATTCTCAATCACAATAACTCTCAAAACAAACTCAATGTCAAGTATAGTGCAATCTCTCAAAGTTCTTGTAAGTATAAATCACTTGCACTATACTAGGGTTTTACAAATGATTTAGTAAATTAAGTACACAAGACAAAAGGTAAGTGAACAAAAGAAATAATTGTAGATTTCTAGCTTTATTTCTTGTCCTTCAATTACTCAACAATTTGCATTTATAGCCTCTTAAGAAAATCCAATCATTGGTTCACTTCTCTCTTCATTTAATGGTTTGTAATGGCTCTTTTCTATATAGACCAGCCAGACGATCCATTCAAATAGCGTCACCATTCAAACAGTCTTTAGGTTACTAGTCACATGGTCTAACATAACTCACTGACTTATAGGAATTAGCCAAATGGTCCAAGGACAACTAGCTACATAATCCATCACCTGCCACTAATCTATAGCAATCAGTAGGACAGTCTAGGGACAACCAGTTGCATAGTCCATCACTTGCCATTGATCTGTAACAACTAATCAGACGGTTCACAATAGAACAGCTAAACAACACACACTAGGATACAACAAACAATTCTATTCCCTTTTACTTTTCTCAAAACTTTCAAACTCAATCTAATCAAGTTATATTACAAAGATATCATGCAAACATAGTATTATAAAGATAATTTAAGACCTTTATCAAATTAACCATGTTTTCATAAGCTTTGCAAAGAGGTTCATAATCAATGATTAATTTAATATAACTTACATGGTTTTGTTCTCATCAAAATTACACACAAGAACCTATTGGTTCAACACAATGAAGGTACTTTTCTTGCCATGAAAAAAAAGAAAAGGAAAAGTTCCTTTAGGTAGAGATAGGAAGCAATCTAGTGTGCATAAAGATAAGGAGAAGAATGAAGTTCAAGCAATGAAAAAAGGTAGTAAAAAGAGTTATTCTCTATGTTATCATTGCAAGAAGAAGAATCATCTAGAGAATTATTGTTGGTTCAGCCTAAGTGTACAATGCATGTCATGCAAGCAATATGGACATGTTGAAAAGGTATACAGGAACAAAAAAGATAACACAAAAATAGCATGTATTTTCTATGTTTCTTTTACACTATTTTAGACTTTAATTAATTAATTTTGTATTATTGTGTGCTTAATTAATTTAAATTTGACTTTTTAAGGACTTGAGGAGCATTTTATCATGTTTTCAAGGCTTTCAATCATTTTTAGAGTAATTTAGAGCAAAATCATTTATCACAAGATGAAGTAAAGAGAGTTCGAACAACAATCAATTGAAGAACAAAGTCTAGGAAGGACCATTGCTAAGATCCACAGTTGTAGTCCCTGTCAGTGTTCCTTTAGTCAATTTTTTTCTTTTTCAAATTTCAAGTTTTTAGGTAAAGAATAAGTATATCGCCAACCATTATGGTTGTGTAACCAGGGTGTGGTTGTTATCTAGCAAGAGAATCTTTTATTTTTTTGAGCAAATTTTCTATTTTTACACATGCAATATTCAATGTATCTTTCATTTTGTCATGTCTCTCTTTATAAACCTAATCTCATATCTCAATAAGAAGATCCTTACGCTAGAGTTTTAATAGAAAGAACCCTTTAGTATAATTGTATCTTAGAATTATTATTGAGGGTTTCTCAATTTATTTTCCTTCTTCTTTTATTACGTTGTTACTCCTTTAATCATTCTTAGTGAATATTATTAAAATCTAGTTCTTTTTGCAACAATCACTCTTTCTTTCTATGATGTTATTTTTTGATACTCTAATCACGCAGATTATATTGTCTTCCTTTAGTATTTACCACAGCTACTAATTGGATGTTTTAATTTACTATAGGATCGTAAGGCTTATAGTAAATAGACAAGTGTAATTAAAAGCGTTTCAACGCATTAAGAGATTAGGTATTCGATCTTTTTGGATTAGGGAAACCTAATAATAGGATCCATGTACTTCATGCAATTTTGAGATGCTTTATTCAGTAGCAATGCGAGCAGAGAAGGTCTCGGTATTAGGAATTAACTAGAGATGTGAGTCCGACTAATTCAAAATTCAATTTCCATAAGAATAGGATTAGGAATCTCCATGATTCAAATAATAATTGATATTGAAAGGCTGTAATGAACTCTTTTTTTTATTTTTTTTCTTTATTTTAAAGATTCACTAACGATTATGTCTTCTTTGTTTTAATTAATATATTTTGCTTGATTATTTTAATTAGTTAAGTTAATTAGTTTTATTTTTTTTATTGTTCTTGTTAATTTATTTATTTTAATGTTATCTATCCTTATTCATCTTTCTTACTTAATCACAATTTATTATGCGTTATAATGTTAGATAATTGGATATTTTAGGAAATTGCTAGTAATTAGGTTCTCATACATTAGTTCCCTATAGGATCACACTCGAACTCACATCCATTTTATTCTATACTATAACTTGACCAGGTACACTTGTTTATTAATGTGGTGTATGCTTGATCAAGTTTTTGGTGCTATTATTGAGGAGCAAAAACGAGTAACTTAGTTAGAACGAGCATAAACCTAAAATTTTAATTATTTTAACACTTATAGAACAATATTTCTTACGATTCTTTTGATATTTTCTTAGTCTGCGTTTAACTAGTTAAGTGTTTGGTTATTAATTAGGGAATTGCACTTTAAAAGAATTTGACCATCAAACCAACAATGCAAAACAATAGTGCTCCTTAGGAGGTAACCCAAGTTTGGTTTATTTTAATTTCAGTTATTTTTGTTAGTTTGTTAGTTTATTACGTTATTTTGTCATAAGTTAATTCCAGTATCAACATTTGAACATTAGTTAGTGTTTTCCTTGCTTTGAACAATCTATTATGTTAAAACAGTTATTGAATTTGTTTCTGCAATAGTCAAATTTAAGTATTATTTGATTTGCTTTTATGCTTTAAGTCACTCTAATTTCGAGTTTTTTAAGAGTAATTGTAGGGATCAAGTTAAGAAAATCAATTTTGCAAGAATTTAAGAATTAGAGAAGGATATGATCGAAGTATACACTCATGTGCTTTGCCTGTATTCCTCTCATAAAATTGTTTCCAAAAAAATTTGTGAAAAATTTGCAAACGAGAAGTCCACTAGCAAGGACCATGCCCGTAGTTGCACCAGGTATGCAAAAACTCATTCTCATACACACTCTCTATCTAAATTCTTGTTTTCTTTTTTTTTTCTTTTTCTCTCTATATACCCCCCAACTCTTTACAAAACTTTATAATCTAAAATAACACACTACGAATTTAAGGTATGTATATCATCTTATATGAAATCTCATATGAATTCAAGATACATACATCATCCTTCTTTAGTTGTTTTTCTAGATTTGTGCTTTGATTAAATAGAAATTTGATATTTGGTGAATGTTTCATGAAGGACATCTTTTATGTAGAATTCTTGATTTCTAGGAGTGATTTAGGATAGCCACTGTGATAAAAAGTGTTGTATATTAATTATCTACTAGAAATTACATGAAAAGCACATGCTTGTTAAGATTTGTATGTGAGAGTAATTTTCTATAATGAAGAAAGATGAAGGAAAGAGATAGAAAGAGAAAGAAAGTGAGAGAATGAGTGGAAACCATGAGATTGATGTTGTTCTTACAAATAGATATATACAATTCATGTTAAAATTTAGAAACTTGTTGAAACTGAAATTATTGTGTAATTAGAAAAATCCATAAAATTCTTAGAACTGTTGGTGTGGATTTATGTTAACACATGTCCAAAATTCATGTTAGAATTAGGAAACCTTTTGTTAATAATTGCACAAATTATGAGAAAAACAAGCTTTCAATCGATTATATGTTGAATGCTAATATTCATAACTAATAAAGATTATGAAATTATAGGTTAGATTAAAGATTGAAAAATTAGCCTATTAATTTCATTAATAAACATTTTGCAAAATTAATATTTCAATATATGGTATTATTCTATTTCTAGAATTTCTCATATTAAGCAAAAATTTGAGGAACTTTGTATATGTTAAATGCTAATATCTTTGTTAATAAGACATACAACTAGGACTCGATCAACCCTAGAAGCACATTAATCCATGACTTTAGCAAAATTAGCATTATAATATATAAATCCTTTGTTGCCAATTTAATCATTGCTCATGTTGCTTGCTAGATAAACCAGTAGTATATAAGAAATAACATTTAACTTTTATTGGGTTCTTGAATTATCCATTAGCTATATGACATGAATTATTCCTTTTTCACTAAACTTAAATTCTTTTGCTTTATAATAATAGATTATGCCTAGAGCAAAGCATATCTAATCAACTATAGATGAGCTTCTGACCCATCACAATGAGGACGATGAGTGCTTTTTTCATGTTTATTTTCTTTTCAAAGGACTTGGTTTGATTCTTCTTGTTTGGATGATTATACTAATTTAATCATTGTTGCTTTTTGCATTAGTAACTATTTTTCCTTTCTATGTTTTGTTAATTCTGTAGGAAACTAACAATTTGGTACTTGAATTAGTTATTGTTTTATGTAGTTTAACTTTTTCATTTCTTTTTCTAGTTAGTTTGTTCTTGTTAGCAATAAAGAGAACTATGCACTTAATTGGTCAATGCAATTTAAACTCAAAACTTCACAATTTTTTAGAATCAATGCTAAGGGAAGTCCTAAATCCTTTCCTTTTTTTAAAAAATAAAATAATTTTTCCACCTACTCCTAAATTTTGAATTGCATTGTATTATGTACATCGAGGATAATGTACAACTGATGTGTAGGGGGGAAGATTAGATTTTATATGCTAATGTTTTACTCACTGAAGCATTTACTAAAATTTGCCAAAATTTTTCAAAAAAAAAAATTTAGAAACTTGCGACCGCCTATGTACATTAAGCAAGCATAATTTGTTTTGAATGTACCTAATCCTTTATGAATTTAAAACTCTTTGCTAAATTCAAGTTATTAAAATCTTTAGAGTTTAGAGTTACTCTTTTCTTAAACTTAGACTTGGCCTTGGGATTAGAGTAGCTATAAACGGGTTAAGGTCTACTCATTTTGATTTTTGGACTAGATTTTTAAGGATAGTTATCTATCTTTCTTTTTCAAAATTTTAGATTGGGTGAACAAAGGAAATTTGTTATTTGACAGTTCTTTGAAAAATCAATGTAGTTGGAGGTATAATTGGATTGAATTAATAAAAGCAATTGCTGAGGATTGCTATGGAAGGATTTTAGTCTCTTAGAAGAGCAAGACTCTTTTTTGCTACTAATTGAACAAAAATAATATAGTTGTTAAGAATTATCCTCGGTCTCTTATGCTTTAATTGAATTAATAAGCCTCCTAATAAAAAATTGAAAGAAATAGAGGGACAATTAAAGGATGAATTAATATAACATGCATCTGATCTTTTTTTTTTTTTTTGAAGAAACTAAAGAAAGATTTCACTCCTCTTGAGTTAAAGTTAAAGAAATTCTCATGACTTTTTCTTGATTAGTTTATTTTTGTTGTGATCTCTAGTTTAATTTCTGCTTAAGTATTATGATTAGCTTTAAATTCATTAGATTGATCATTGAAATTCAAGAAATTTCAATTTGATATCATCTAAGTGTTTTAAACTCATTATAAAGTTGAAGAATAAGGTTGGTTTTGGAAAAAAAATTTGCTAAGCGACTGCGATTTTGAGTGTACACTTTTCTAATATTAAAATTATTCAACTTATCCTTTAAACATTTTATTTGTTTTGCTTCAAGAAAAGCAAAAGCTTAAGTGTAGAGATATTTGATAATACAAAAATAGCATGCATTTTCTATGGTTCTTTTGTGCTATTTTAGACTTTAATCAAGTTAATTTTGTATTGTTTTATGCTCAATTCATTTAAAATTCATTTTTAAGGACTTCAAGAGCAATTTATAAAGTTTTTAAGCTCTTAATCACTTTTGGAGTAATTTGGAGTAAAATTGTTGATCATGGAATAAAATAAAGAAAGTTTGAACAAGAATCAATTCAAGAACAAAGTCTATAAAAGACCATAGCCAAGGTCTATGGTTGTAGTCCCCACACATGTTCCTCTTGTCATTTAATTTCTTAAGAATTCAAGTTTTTGCATGAAGAATAAGTACATGGCTACTATAGCTATATACCTAGGGCATGGTCATTACCTGACATGCAAATCTTTTATTTTTGAAGAAAATTTTCTATTTTTGGACATGCAATATTCAATATATCTTTTACTTTGTTAAGCCATTCTTTGTAAACCTAGCCCCACATTTTTATAAATAAATCCTTATGCTAGAGTTTTCAAAGAGAGCCCACTTTGATAGAATTGTATCTTAGAATTATTGTTACAGGTCTCAATTTATTTTCCTTCTTTTGTTATGTTGTTACTCTTATAATCTTTCTTTGTGAATATTATTGAAATCTAGTTCTTTCAGCAACAATTTCTCTTTCTTTCTATGATGTTATTTTCTAATGATCTAATTTTGTAGATTATATTGTCTTCCATTAGTATTTATCACGGTTACTAATTGGACATCTAAGTTTGCTATAGATTCGCGAAGCCTACAATAAACAAGCAAGCATAATTAGAAGAGTTTCAATTCACTAAGAAATTAAGTATTGGATATTTCTAGATTAGAGAAACTCAATAGCGGGATTCATGTACTATATGCAATCTTAAGATGCTCTTTAGCGTTACGGGTAGTGAGGGTCTCAAGATTAGGAATTAGCCAAAGATGAGAGTTTAGCTAATTTAGAATTCGATTTACATAAGAATAGGATTAGGAATCTTCACTATCCAGAAAATATTGAGATTGAAAAGTTATAATGAACTAAAGAGTAAATAATAGGAGATTCACTAAGGATTATGTCTTCTTTATTCTAATTAATTCATGTTGTTTGTTTATTTTAATTAGTTTAATTGCTTTTCTTGTTCTTGTTTATTTTATTTTTCTTATGTTATTAATTATTATTCATCCTTCGTGTTTAATCACAATTTATTGTATATTGTAAAGTTAGGTAATTAGATATTTTAAGAAACTATTTGTAATTAGGCTCTCAAATATTGGTTCCTTGGGATTGACTCTTGAACTCACATCCATTTTTATTTTTCTTATATTATTAATCTTTATCCATCCTTCCTATTTAATTATAATTTATTTTATATTGTAGAGTTAGGTAATTGGATATTTTAAGAAACTGCTAGTAATTTGGTTCTCACACACTAGCTCCTTATAAGATTGACACTTAGACTCACATCCATTTTATTTTATACTATAACTTAACTAGGTGCATTGCCTATTAGTGCAGTATATGCTTGATAAAAAAACAACCAACGAAGGCAATAAAGACAAGAAGCACAAATAGTTGAAAATCAGTAACAATAGGAATGGTTATTTGTTGTAACAAATCATGCATCAAGTAACTGCCAATCATATAGAAGCTATTGATAGTCGAATTTCATTTACTCAACTACTCGGCTGCTGACATGACAAGTAACTCCATTCTTGGCTAACGCTAAGTAACATAGAATTGTATTTGATTTGAATTTAAGGAAAGTAGTATGAATAGTTATCACTTGGTACGGTTATATTACATAACTACCTACTATTCTTATATTTCAGGAATGTACTTGATTGAGAGGTCTCCAAGTATCCTGATAATCATGCCATTAACTACTATTTTAGATACTCAGTATTCTCTTATAAATGCGAAGAAGAAATACTATAAGAGATATATAATAATTCACTATTAATCACTTAGTTTCTTTCAACATTCATTTACTAACTTAGATATCAGAGTAGTCGTATCGGATTAGCCTCGATACCTTGTAGCATTCTCTTTCTTTGCATTATCAAAGTCTTAATCGAAAAACACCAAACAACATTTGGAACCGTCTTTTTTTTCTTACCCATCCACATGGTTAGGACAAGATTAACAAAAAGTACAAATGCTAGTACTTCATCCCACCACCTTAAAGGGGGAAGTAGGCACACTGACAAACATTTGACTAAGCTGGAGCAACTTAGCATTGACTTGGCCAAAGAAAACTAAGAATTTACCAAAAAACATGAAGAGATTCTTAATCTTCTTCATAATAATGTCTACCTAAATCAAAACAAAGAGCATGACGATAACAGTACTGAGAATAGTGATGGCTTAATCTATTCACCCGAATTGTCGAGAAAGTAATCCAAAGTTGCGATGGGACCTTCGACCCCTACATTCAAGAAAAATGGTAAGGGCAAGCAACCGTAGTAGATGCATCAGGTTGGACCCTCGCATGTTAGCACCCTTGCTATAATGAGTAAACAGTTTCAAATTAAGAAGAGCCCTTTCATCCTCGAGATGTTAGAGGAGGTTATGCCATAGCACATCAAGTTGCCACAATTTGAAACCTATGATGAGACGAAAGATCCAAAAGATTATTTAGAGTACTACCGCACTTTGGCCAAGTTGCACATCTTGAGTGATGCCGTAGCTTGCCAAGCTTTCCCCTCAACACTAAGGAATACAACAAGTATATGGTTCAAACACTTGAAGTTCAACAAGACTTCGTATTTCCAAGATTTGTAGAAGTGTTTCTCTAAGACTTTCTTGCAAGTAAGTTTCTTGTTAAGGATTCTTCAATTCTTAACACAATAAAGCAGAGATCAGATGAATCTATCAAAGATTACCTGGCTAAGTTTATGGCTGAGATTGTCCAAATTCCAAAGCTCGACATGAGCATAGCTCTTAACGTGATTATTGATGGTGTAAAGCTACATGGAGACTTCTTCAAGTCGCTTGCCAAAAATAATCCTAAAACTTTTATTGAGTTCAAAGCCAAAGCAACGTCTTACAACCAATAAGAAAACAATATTAAAGCTCGTCGAGAAGCTAACTAGAACAGAGGAGCCAGGAAGGGTAACAAGAGGAGGAGTGTGAAAGATCAACTTGAAACAAATGATGACCAATGTCATAACTCCAAGAAAAAAAAGGCTATGAATTCCAACATATTCTGTCCATACACCAGTTAATTGTCTAATTTCAGACATATTGATGGAGGTACGTGGATAGAAGGGCATGTTGCAATGGCTAAAAAGGATGAGAGGAAACCCATCATAGCAAAATTCCATTAAATATTGCGATTTCCATCGCAACAAAGGCCATAACACTGATGAATGCATCCAACTTAAGAATACAATCGAAGATGCAGTTCAGTGAAGGCATTTGTGCAAGTTTTTGGTGCATGATGCCGAAAATATTGAGTGACCATCTCAAAGGAGATGAGAAGACTAAGAGAATGTTACTTGACCTACTATTGTCGGGAAAGATGCAAGAGATGGAAACACCAGCAGGGCACCTAATGGAATAATCAACATTATTGTTGGTGGACCTTTAGCGATAAACTGGTCAAGCTCTTTGAGCTCAACTAACATTTTTAATTATTTTTGCAATATTTAAGGCAAGAAGGTCAAAATAGAAAATACTATTTCTTTCATGGAAGAAAATTTTGAAGGCATTCAAAGGAAGCATGATGATGCGTTGGTGATTAGTGGGAGAATTGCCAACTTCGAGGTCAAGAAAATTCTCATTGACACTAGAAGTTCGGCAGACATTATATTTCAACACGTTTTTTATCAGATGAGACCAAAGATCAAAGCATAACTGAGATCTTACAGTTATGATTTGTATGCCTTCAATAGTTTACTTGTTTGAGTAACTGGAGTAATCTCTTTACTAATTCAGATAGAGGATGATGAGCATGTTGTAGAAGACAAAGTGGACTTCCTTGTTGTCAAATGTTGGTCTTCATACAATATGATCATGGACGGCCGTGTCAACACTTATTTAGTATCATCCCTTCCACTGCTCACCTCAAAGCCAAATTCCCTACTCTTATGAGAGTCGGTATATGTAAAGGAGATCAACAATTAGCAAGGTCTTTGTACATGAGGGCATTAAGGCAAGAGGAAGTTTTTCAGGTGGAAACTTCTCTAGAAGGAAAGTCAGTTCGCATAAACAATGCTGAAAATGAAACGGAGGAAATTTCATTAGGAGGTAATCCTGAAAAGATGACTAAGATAAGGAGACTCTTGCGCGTAGACATCCATTGAAGTTTAATTGACTTCCTGTAGGATAATGCTAATGTATTTGCATGGTCTCCTTTGGATATACCAAGTATCCTTAAAGACTTCATGGTACACAAGCCTTAAATTGATCTAAGCACAAAAGTAATCCAACAAAAGAAGAGGCATTTTGCCCCCAAGAGGCAAGCAACCATAGAAAAAGAAGTCCAAAAACTCTTGAAGGCAGGATTCATTCGGGAAGAGCCTTATTTGACTTAGCTAGCCAATTATGTAATAGTCGATAAGTCTAATGGCAAATGGCGCATGAGCATAGACTTAATAGATCCTAACAAGGCTTGTCCTAACGACTGTTTTCCCCTATCGAGAATTAATCAAATGGTTGATTCAACTGTTGGGCATGCATTACTCCCTTTCATGAATGCTTTTTCCAGCTACAACCAAATTAAAATGGATAAGAAAGACGAAGTTCACACATCATTCGTCACTAATTTTAGAACATATTGTTACATAGTGATGCCTTTTAGGATAAAAAATGTCGATGCAACTTATTAGCAGCTTATCACTATGATGTTCAAGCCTCAGATACATCAAAATGTCGAAGTGTATGATGACAACATGATTGTGAAAAGCATGATAGAAGATCAGTATCTTGCTGATCTTGAGGAAACACTCACTACCTTGAGGAGATACAACATGAAGCTGAATCTGCAGAAGTGCATCTTTGGTGCTACTTCGGGAAAGTTTTAGGGTACATGTTCACTCAACGCGGTATGAAGCTAATCTAAGAAAGATTAAGCAATCAGAAATATGGAATCTCCTCGTACTGTCAAGGAGGTTCAGGAGCTCACTAGGCGAATAACTACCCTTGATAAGTTCATGTCAAGAAGCATAGACAGGTGTACATAATTCTTTAAAATTCTAAAGAATTATAGAGATTTCAAATGGACGGATGATTATGAAAAGGCATTCGGTGAACTTAAAAAATTTCTCGTATTACCCCAACACTTTTGACACCTATCCTAGGAGAGAACTTATATTTATACTTATCCGTTAGCTGCCGAGCACTTTCCTCTGTATTAGTTTGAATTGACAGTAAAGAGCATCAACCAATCTATTACGTGAGTTATGTCCTCTAAGGACTAGAGCATTGATATATAAAAAATTAAAAAATTCCTGTTAACAGTGGTTCTCTCTGTAAGGAAGTTAAAACCATATTTTGAAGCCCACCAAATTTTAGTCCTCATTGATCAACCTTTACGGCACATATTGCAACAACCGAATTCCTCGAAAAGGATGATGAAATATGCCTTAGAGCTAAGTACCTATAGTGTATAGTGTAAACCCAAAACAACATTAAAAGCTTAAGTGTTAGCGAATTTCCAAGCCTAGTTTACAAGTGAAGAGGTGATGTACATCTAGAGTCTGATACACGGAGAGGCACCACTCGATCCTACTCAAATGGATATGATGCACCACTTGATTCTACTCGGCCTACAATCTGCTAGGTGTGATATACCGGTCTAAACTAAAGGGTTACATGTTACTACTCCTTGCTAAAGAGAATAGATAAGAGTTAAAGAGTTAAAGAGTAATGAGAACACCAAGGTTGTTGAAAGGATACTTGAATAATCTAATGAATTGATTAGTTGTCTGCATACAAATAAGTACGCATTTATATACTCGTCCACTAAGGTTACTTTACATGTATGAAAAGACAAAAAGGGGTATCCTTACAATTAAGTTACATAATATATACTAAAAATGATAAAAGAGACAAAGAATATTCAATATAGAAAAGTAAAGAATCCTTCTAGAAAGTCATGCCAAAAGACACGTGTCATACAGTAGTTAGATGTCAAAAATATGGTATAAGTAGGTAAAAGAGAGAGAAGAATTTATAGTCAGGGGTTAACTTGATCTAGATTAAGTCAGGGACCAATCAGTCCTTTTGTAGAGAAGCCAGGTTGACTTAGGATCAGACGTCTGTGGTCGACTTGGGAGGTCGACTTGGCTAGTCCTAGGTTGTTTTCTAGGATAAAATATCGCTACTGGGTAGGCACAAGTCTAATACATGTAAGGGTCTAGTAATCAGGTCAGTAGAGGATTAGGTTAAGATAAGAACCTCCGTCTCAGATATGGTCTTGAGCCAATATCCTCTAAGTGAGTCCTTGGAGTACTCTAACTTAGCTGCGAGTGATTGGTTTAAGAGCTTGATTCCTATCCTCTGCTTGGGGGTCAGAAAGATTTGTCCTCAAATCTAAAGTGGTCTCTGCTCCTTCCCTAAGGGTGTACATAAGGTCTTCTTCTACTGGATGGTGAGGAATCAGATCAGACACATTGAAAGTGGGGGAGACACTATAGTTATCAGGTAACTCGATCTGGTAAGCACTGCCGTTAACCTTCTTTAAGACCTTGGATAGACCATCAGCTCAAGGAAATAGTTTGCTTTATCTCAAGTGTGGGAATCGTTCTCGATTGAAGTGAATCCATACTAAGTCTCCTGGCTGGAATGTGACAGTTCGACGGCTTTGGCTACTAATCTCATGTTGCTTTTTATTGAACTTGGTGATCTTCCTAGTTATAGAGTGGTGTAGTGTTTACAATTCTTGTGTTCAATTAACTTTGGATTAACTTTCTTCAGCAGCCGCTAGGGTGTCAATCATGTCTAGGGGAATTGTAGGATGAAGGCCATAGACAACCTCAAATGGGGTCTTCCTAATAGTGTTGTAGACAATCTAATTGTATGTGAACTACACAATTGGTAAGCATAGATCCCAGTCCCTCAAGTTCTTTCCTATAACAGCTCTGAGTATATTGCCTAGTGTCCTGTTCACCACTTTAATCTGGCCATAAGTTTGAAGGTGGCTATTGGAGTTGGATACATGTTTAGTTCTAAGTTTTCTCTAAAGAGTCTTCAAAAAATAGCTTAAAAATTTTGTGTCCCAATTCAAGACAATAGTCTTTGGTACCTCATGCAGTTGGATAGCTTTCTACAAAAACAAATCAATAATATATAAAGCATCATTAGTCCAATAGCATAGGATAAAGTATGCCATTTTGCTAAAGTGGTCCACTACAACAAATACAGAATCTTTTCCTCTAGATCTCCAGGACAAAGTCCATACTGAAGTCGACCTAAGGTAAGGTTGGCATCGGCAAGGGCATACATTCTCCATGAGGCTCCCTCTTCCCTTTAGCTCACTTACACTCTTCATAATTACTTACTACCTTGTAGACATCCTTAGCCAAACTAAGCTAGTAAAAGTTTTTTTTCAACAAACTAGTTGTTTTGGTCTCTTTGAAATGACTAGATAAACCACCACTATGAGCTTCTATGACTAATAGTTCATGTGTAGAACAACTTAGTATATACAGCCTTCGGTCCTTAAACAGGTAACCATCTTTAAGATAATACCCCTTAACAGCAATTCCATCCCTGCACTGCTCTATGATAGGGCTGAAATGAGGATTAAGAGCATACTGCTTAGTGATGAGTGAGAATCCCAATAATTTTGTCTGCAAAGTTTACTATCCTAATAAAGTGTCAGGGACCACATTTGCACTTCCCTTCTTATGGCGGATGTCATATAAGAAACCTTCCATAAAATCTAACCACCTTACTTGCCTCTTTGAAAGTTTGTTTTGACTTCTAAGATGCTTCAAAGACTCATAGTCAATATAAATAACAAACTCTTAAGGTATTAAATAGTACTGCCAAATAATGAGGGCTAGAAAAAGAGAGTACAACCTTTTCTTGTCCACAAAGTAGTTTAGTACAACACCACTAAGCTTCTCATTGTGGTAAGCAACAGGTTGTCACTCTTACATCAAGACAACACCAATTCTAATGCCAAACGTGTCACATTCCAATTCAAAGGGAATTCAAAGGGCTTGTCAAAATTTAGTAATGATAGGATAAGGGAGGAGGTGAGCTTCTTCTTGATCTCCCTAAAGTTTTGTTTAGCTTGGTCATTCCATCTGAACCCATCACTCTTTTTTGTCAACTCGATCAAGGGGGCGACTATTGTATTGAAGTTTTTAATGAATCACCTATAGAAAGAAGCTAAGTCATGAAAGCTTAGAACTTTAGTGATAGTTTTTTGGCATAGGCTATTCTAAAACAGCTCAGATATTCTCCTCATCTATTTAGATTCCTTCCCCTAACATCACAAACCCTAGGAAAACCATTTCATCCTAGCAGAATGTACACTTCTTCAAATTCCCATATAGCTTCTCAATTTGCAAAATGTCAAATACTGCTTAGAGATGTTGAGGGTCGATACTGTATACCAATATGTCATTAAAGTACATAACCATACATCTTCCAATCAGGGAGTGCATCATACGGTTCATTAACCTCATGAATATGCTCGGCGCATTAGTAAGTCTAAACGGCATAACTAACCATTCGTAGAGACCATGCTTAGTTTTGAAGGCAGTCTTCCACTCAGCACTTGGTCTCATATGAATTTGGTGGTAGCTAATTCATAGATCAATCTTTGAAAATATTTCAGCACCATGAGTTCATCCAACATGTCATCAAGCCTCGGAATAGGATATCTATATTTCACAGTAATTTAGTTAATTGCTCAGTTATCGATGCATATATGCCATGAACCATCTTTCTTCAGGACGAGTAGAGCTAGTACTACGCAAGGGCTCATGCTTTCCTTCACATATCCTTGCTCTACGAGTTCATCCACTTATGTCTTCATCTTGGTAGCCTGCTTATGGTTCATTTTGTATATAAGTCGGTTTCGTAAGGTAATGCTTAGCTATAGATCAATATAGTACTCTATGCCTTAGACTGGAGGCAGTCCACTAGGAAATTATTCAAGGAATAGATCAAAGAACTCATTTAGCAGGCTTTAGATCTCATCAAGAATACCTTCTAAATCTCTCACCTCTAACAATCTTCCAACTAACAGGAACATAGGTTTATCGACTTTCTTAGCAACTCGGAGCTCTCTTCAGCTCATCACTAAGGCTTTCTTCTTACTAGCTCAAATGAGTAGATTATTGATCTCATTTACTTAGGTTGGTGTCATGGGTTATAACATAATCTTTCTTCCATCTTTGACAAAAGTATAGGTGTTCTTATATTCATCGTGAGTGACACATCAGTCAAACAACTAAGGTCTTTCTAGCAACAGATGGAAGGCTCCCATGGGGACAACATCACAAACTACTTCATCCCTATATACATTCTTAACACTGAGCGGTACGGTTACTTATTCAATTACATGCAAAGTACTCTTATCATGAAGCTAATGTAACTTATAAGGTCAAGAATGCTTAGAGGTTGGCAGCCTAACCTTTGCATCAAGGACTACGCTACTCGTTAGTACAACTTCCTCTATCCACTATAATAGTGCATAACTGCCTCCTGATGGTACATTTAGTGTGGAGCAAATTTTCCCTCTAGTCTTCCTTAAAGCTCGGTAAGGAGCTTAATACTCGTCTTAGAACTAGGGTCGTCACTTCTCCCTAGTCAACATAAACATAGGTTTCCTCTTCAGCTTCAGCTTTTCCAATATCCTTTTCCTCCTCGAGCTTACTCTCATTGGTGCTATCTACTACATCTTCTTGGAGCACCATGACATGTCAGTTTAGACACTTAACAACCATATGTCTGAAGCCTAAGCATTTAAAGCACTTCACCTTACTGGTCGTCCGTTTGGAGGTCTGTCCTCTCTCATATGTCCTTGGGGTAGACTTAGCCTCGGTTTGGCTTGGTTGTCTTACTCAACCCTACTGACCTACTCGACTATTATTAGGTCAGTCATTCCTTTCCTCAACTCGGTATGGTCTCCTCGACTTAGCTTAAACAAATTGGCACGAAACAAGGGTTTAGGAGAATGTTGGCCCAAGTCAACTCGAAGCGCTTTTCCTTTACTTTTTGACTCTCTACACTACATTAATCACCTCTTCCTAGGTATGAAACCTCTACACTTCCACAATGTTACGAATCTCAAACCTAAGTCCTGATGAACCTCAATACTATGCAAACCTCAAGTTCATCCACGTCAGCCTGGATCATAAGCATCTGGAACTTTTTCACATGGTCATCAACAAATTGACCTCCTTGGTGTAGTTCCTACAACTTTACAAATGTATCCTGTATGTAGGTCTCGAGTACAAATCTACCCCTTAACAACCTTTTCATCTCATCCTAGTCCTTACACCTCGTCTCCCATCCCTTGCTCTGGCTACCTTTAGATTCTTCCACCACATAGTGGCATACCCTAAGAACTTAAGTGCAGCAAGTCAAACCTTCACAACTTTTGTATATCCATAACAGTCAAACACCTTCTCCACCCTCTCTTTCTATTCCAAATATTCATCGGCATCTCCACTTCCAGTGAAAGGTAAGATTTAGACCTTAACATTGTCTAGCCCTCAGGGAGCTCAAGGTCCTCGCTCCTGTGCTCGATAATAACTAGCTTCTTCTTTTTCCCCTCCATACTCCACTACATCAATCTCCTCATCATCTTCCTTAACTTCCTCTAACTCCAATCTTCATCTAACAACTCTTCTAACTTGTTGTGGTCAAACTGGGTGATTGACTTGGCCACCTTGGCCATAACCTTACTGTTGAATATTTTCAAGTAGGTTATACAGTAGCATGCCTTGATGTTGCTGCCTATTAACTTGCATCACTATGACTAGACTCTCAATAAGGTTAATGAGTCTACCAACTTTGTCATCAACTGACCTCAGGGTATTGTTACCATTATGATTATGACCAGGTGAGCACTACTACTCTAGTCTTCGATAACACTTTAAACACTCGAATCGGACATGATACAATACTTCTCAAACAAATTAACAATACAACACAAAAAATAATGCTTCCTTATTACTAAAGACTCCTATTAACACACTAACAATTTTAATAGCTAGTAATAACTTGAATGAAATAGAAATGAACTTACTTTGCTTTCAAAGCGAAAAATAGGGTAAGAACAGAGTAACGACGAAATCACACTTGCCAACACACAAATCTTCTTTACACAGCTCATAACTCTAAACTTACTCCTCATAAACACACTGCAGTAGCTATAAAAGGAATACAATAGCCACTAACAGCAAAGTAAACCATAAAAACTTCACTGCAACTTTACACACTCCTTTGTAGAACCTTGCTATGATACCAATGAAGCATTTGTGCCTACGGGGTTTGATATATGAAGAGCTACCACAATGATTGAGAATCGAAAGAAAGCAAAAGAAAAGCTAGCAAAGTCTAGGTAGCTACCAAATGGATATGATGTACCACTCGATCCTAATTGGCCTACATTCCACCGGATGTGACTCATTGGTTTGAATTGAAGGGTCACTTGCTACTACTTTTTGCTAAAGGGAATATATAAGAGTTGAAGAGTACTGAGAACACTAGGGTTGCTCAAAGGATACTTGAATAAATTGATAAATTGATTAGTTGTCTATGTATAAATAAGTGGAGGTTTATACACCTAGTCACTAGGGTTACTTTACATGTACGAAAAGACAAAAAAGGGTATCCTTACAATTGGGTTACTGGTAAAAGAGACAAAGAATATTTAGCATAGAAAAGTAAAGAATCCTTCTGGAAAGTCATACCAGAAGATGTGTCACACAGTAGCTAGATGTTAGAAATATGGTAAAAGTGGGTAAAAGAGAGAGAGAAGAACTTGTAGTTAAGGGCCGATCTGATCTAAATCAAGTCAGGGACTAATTAGTCCTTCTATAGAGAAGCCAACTTAATTCAGGGTCGAATGTCTATGGTTGGCTCGGGAGCTCAACTTGGCTAGTCTTGGGCTATCTTTTAGGATAAAACATCGTTGTTAGGTAGGCATAGATCTGATACACATGAAGGTTTGGTAATCAGGTCAATAAGGGGTCAAGTTGAGATAAGAACCTCCATCTTGAATATGACCTTGAGTTAGTATCCTCTAAGTGAGTCCTTGGAGTCCTCTAGCTTGGCTATAAGTGATTAGTCTAGGGGCTTGATTCCTATCAAGAGGACAGCATGGAAATTGCCAAGAAGCTGATATGGTAACTTTATGTCGATGGTTCCTCCACTAGAGAAGTAAGTGGTGCAGGCCTAATATTGCAAGCACTCCACAATGTCAAGGTTAATTATGCCCTAAAATTTAGATTTCTGGCCAACAATAATGAAGTAGAGTATGAAGCCTTGATAGTTAGACTCAAACTCATGAAGGAAATCGATGTTGAGAGACTTGAAGTTTTCTTCGATTCCCAGCTTATGGTGAATTAAGTCAAAGGAAGTTATGTGGCGAAGGAAGAGAAAATGAGAAAATACTTGTTGATAGTACGAATGCTTGCAGAAGAATTTTAGTCCTTTTCAATTCATAAAATATTGAGGAGTAAGAACATTATTGTCAACAAACTATCAAAATTGGCTAATATGGCATTTCTTGATTTGAGTGATAAACTCTTTATTGAGTTTCTCCCATACAAGAGCTTATCAATTATCCTATAGAGCTATGAATTAGCTACTTGCCTGAGAGAGAGGTCATGGATGGATCTCCTCGTAGACTATCTGAAGGACAATGTCCTCCTTGATGACAAGAAAGAAGTTCCAAGACTAATTTATCAAGCCACAAATTACATACTGATAAATGATCAGTTGTACCAACACAGCTTTTGCCAACCTTATCTTTGATGCCTTCCTCTTGAAGATGCACGACGGTTGTTATTCGAACTACATAGCAGTGTATGTAGTAACCATGTGAAAGCTCAAATGCTGTATATCCATACCTTGCAAATAGGCTATTATTAGCTGACAATGAAAGAAGATCCAAGAACATTTGTTTGACATTATCTACAATACCAAAAGCATGAGGTGCTAAGTCATGTGCCATCTATTGAATTGTGTTGTTTGACTAGGCTTTGGCCTTTTACCTAGTAGGGATTAGACATACTTAAACCATTTTCAAAGTCCACTGCCTAGCGACAATTCCTCATAGTTGCTATAGATTATTTCACAAAGTGGGCAGAGGTCGAAGCATTGGCAAGAATAATAAAATAGAAGGTCAAAGCCTTTGTCTTCAACTTCATTATATCAAGGTTCGACGTCCTATTCATAATAATCATGGATAATAGACCATAATTCGACAATGACAAGTTTCGAGAATTTTGTGAGAAGTATGGTATCCACCTCAATTACACGTTAATAGCTCACCTTCAAACTAATAGGTAAGTAGAAGCTGTCAATAAAATTATCTTAGGCTGCTTGAAGAGTAAAGTTAGTCAAGCAACGGGAGGATGGGTTGATGAATTGCAGGAGGTTTTATGGGGATATCAAACTACTCATATCTGCAATAAGGGAAATGCCCTTCAAGATGGCCTATGGTTCAAAAGCTGTATTACCAATTGAATTGGACTTGCCAAATCTTCGCACACAAAATCTTGATGTGATGACCAATTAAGTTGGGTTAACGACTAATTTGGATACAATCGAGAAAATCAAAGATATCACAATAGCATGAGTTGCAGCATACCAGCATAGGGTAGCTAGGTATTATAATTAGATTGTGAGACATAAGGTCTTTTAGCTTAGAGATCGGGTTTGCTGAAAGTTAAAGCAACAGGCGTGCGAGAGAAACAACGGAAACTTGGCATAAATTGGGAAGAACCAGTTAGGGTTTGAGAAGTCGGTGGTGAGGGAGCTTATCGACTAGAAAGGTTAGACGAAATAGTGATCCCTCGTGTATGGAATGTGGAGAACCTGAAATTTTATTTTAATTAATTCCACATTGTTAGGAGCATTATTGTTTGTTTATTTGATTCAGAAAACAATTATGCTATGTTTAAAGTTCCAACTTTCATTTGTTTCTCTTCTTGATCTTTTTATGATCAACGGGCTATCATTTAAAGTTTAAATTATGCTGAACAATGTTTTTAAGGGTTCAGACTTATCATGGTTAACAAAATTTATAATTTAGCTGTACGATAGATTAAAGAATGTGAATGTTTGGATATGCAATATCATGGCACAAACTAAGCGACCAGTCTACATCTCAAATGACTAATGGACGACCTTTATATAAAAGCCACTCAGTACATTGCATGTGGAACAAAATATGCCGAGAAAAATAGGTGTATGCAAGGTTGTCAAGCTTGCGATTCTATGTAGAATCACTAAAGGGTTAGTAGAATTGGAATGTGAAATTGAAACATAAAAACGTAAGTTTCTACAAACTATGTAAATAAGCATACGAAATAAAACATGTCAAAAAATGGTAGAGTATGTAAAATAAAACGTGTTAAAAGTACTAAATTTTTAACCACTCGGTTGAATACTGTATACAAAAGATAACAAATCAATTACAAGGGAAACAATCTTATGATACATTATTGGACTAAGTGGAAGCATTCTCTTGATCGAAAGTTGGAGCCTGTCTCCTTTTCGATACTTAAGGTTCTAGAACAAGTGGATTTCTCTTAGCGTACATAGGGGATTTCCTTGGATAGACGATCTTCATCACCTCCAGGACCTTTGGTACGAGCCTTGTTGTCACCCTGCATATTAATCTCGGCATCTGAATCCTTCTCGACTTCCTCATTACAGCTGCTAACTTTATCATCGACATTAGCTAAGTCCAAGCACAAGAGATCTTAGTCAAGGTGAAACTTAAGGATTCCTTCTCTTGCAGCTTCAACCCCGTTTAATAAATTTTTTCTCAATAATCTCTTATATTGCCAACTTGGTGTCACGATTTCAAGTGCCTCTTCAATAAAGGGCCCTTTCCTTGTTGCCTCCTTTAATTTGGCAATATGGCTTTATAATCCATAGTTGTTTGTCTCCAGTCCCTTTATTTGTATCTTGAGTCTATCTTCCTTGTCACTCATTAAGTTGAGTGTTCGACCCAAACCCTAACACTCTTCCTTCTTTTTATGCAACTCCTCCTTCAAGCTTTTGGCCTCCTTATATTGCTCATTGACGTTAGCCTTAAGGTTTGAGAATTCATTAGCAGCTAAAAAGTGTGTCAATTTCTCAGCAGCAAGTTCATCTTGATACTTTCTAGCCTCCATCTCAACCTTTATTCTTGCATTCTTGGTGGCCATAATTTGAGGTTCTGAGGAGTTGTATGTGTCCTCAATTTTCTGCAACAAGTTAATATGGAATGACGAATTCTCCGAACCCCTTGGTAGAATATATAAAAATTATTATTATTACCTTTTTAATTTTTTTATCAGCTTTATCTGAGGTCATCAGAATGTGGCTGCTTATCTATAAACAAATAGGAGTGTTAGCAATCAAATATGGTTAACAATTGAAAGAATTCAATTGATACTTATATCGTACAGTTTGGCCACGATGTACACCTTATTACAACCATTGACTTTGTCGAAACCTTTCTTCGCAATCTTTTTGTCCTTGGAAGGATAACACCTTCCATCAAGGCCAAGGATTTTATTCTATTATGCAAGGCTGAATCAGTATGTAGGATGTTATGGTTCTAGCATGGAACGAAGTACTCGCTAACCTCCGTATTAGGGATGAATTCAACACTACTGATGCTAAGAGCTTTGTTCTACATTGCCTTCTTTGCCCTTTCATCCAATTACTTGGACCTCTTAGTAGGAGGTTAGTCGACGAGTTCCTTCTTACTTCTTATGTTTGTACTTGGCACAACTTCCATTAGGAGTGATGACCCTTTGATAGCATTGAGATTGGTAGCTTCAACCTTACTTTAAGGTTTTATTTCTTGGCTACCCACTCATGGCTCCACAATTGAAGGAATATTTTCAGATGGAAGAGTCTCAATTTGTGCAACCTCGATAAACCTAGGTTTTTCACTCCCTTATCGCTTTTCAGCTGGATGGGAGGACTTTTTTTGGGCCGTTAATTGTTTCACCACACCCTCTTTTACTGCCTTTTTGACAATAGTCGGTTGAATAACAGTAATCATGGAGGTTGCACATTTATCAACTTTTGATTTCTTGGCCTTCGCTTGGGCCAACAGCTTAGTAGGATTTACCTCACCAGTACCCATATCTACAATACAAAGTAGATGCATTAATATTTAAGTGAGGAATAAGAAAGAACTTATATTTTCCATGCTAAGTAAGGCTCAAAGGCAACAATTTCTCTCCCAAGTCATGAGAACGACTTTCCTCTTATAGCAATGCTTGGTACAGTGATTATTCAGTAGCGTATCTTCCTTCCCATAGAAAATTGGCTCTCTGTTTTCATATTACCTTATTATCCTCGTGGCATCTCAAAAAAACATCTTGTTTTTCCTTCTCTCTTGGATCTTCTTTTCCACAACAACATCATTCAATATCTACTCAATATCCTTAGTATGGATTGGTTCTTTCCATTGGGTCCAAAAATCTAACTCTTTATTTGAAACAATATAAAGTATATGAATTAATATTAAAGCGAGGAATAAGAAAGAACTTACATTCTCCATGTTGAGCAAGGCTCAAAAGCAACAGTTCCTCTCCTAAGTTACGAGAACGACTTTCCTCTTGTAACTATACTCGTCATGGCAATTACTCAATAGCGTATTTTCCTTCTCAGAGAAAATTAGCTCTCTGTTTTCATACCGCCTTATTATCCTCTTAGCATCTTAGAAAAATATCTTGTTTTTCCTTCTCTCTTAGATCTTCTTTGCCATGGCAGCATCATTTAACATCTACTTTATATCCTTAATGTAGATTGGTTCGATTCATTGGGTCTAAAAGTCCAACTCTTCATATGAAACAATAGACACAAACTTGTTGTGCCACTTGTGAATCTTGGATTCCAATCTGTTTGTGAATTTTCACCTATGCCTAGTAACCGTGAAGTACCAATTGTCAGGTTACCTCCTAATTGTAAAGAAATACTGAAATAATCGAAGTGTAGCCTTGACTTCAACTTCTTCACAGACTATCTCGAAAGCTGCGAGAAGCCAATAAGTGTTTAGTGAGAACATACTCGGCACCACTTAGAAATAGTTGTAGAATTACCTAACAAAAGCCGAAAATGGGAAACACAATCCAAAGTCGAGATACTTCAATTGGAAAATACACCCTTTCTTCTTCTCTTGGCCTTTTAAGGTTCTACACTCTAGGAAGGTCTTCCTAATATTTGTTATATTTCGAAACAAGGACTTTGTCAGTGGCATTAGCCACTCTATTTGGTGAATCACAGAAGTAAACTATATTATTATACAAATACCTAGTCACAGATCTTCCTTCTTTGTCATCTACATAAGTATTCATTGCGAGAGAGTTAATTCAAGTAAGTTTATCCTACCGCTCTACTACACTATCGGTCGAATTACTTGAGAAACATGTTGTATCGCTCCTTATTTAGGGGAGCGACCTAGCCTCAGTCTCAGTTGTTTTAGAATCTAAAAGAAGAAGTCGACAAATTATGTTTCAAACCATACTTGATTTTGACAATAATAAATCTTGCAAAACTTTTTGAAGGTCAACAAGAAGTGTCATAAACAAACAGAAGCTTATGAATGCAAATGAAGATGAAGTGAAATTTGTTTTCACTATTGGAAAATTTCTTAAATATGAATGATTTACGCTTGTAACCGGAACACATTTCTGACAAGTAATAATATGCTACTTAGATGATGGCGTAGATTATTGACATGTATGTCGAAATAGAAATCCAATGGTTGTTAAGGCTCTGATAGTTATTAGTGCCAATAGTGTAATTATGGTTAGGGTGACAGCTATCATATGTGCTACTGTTTAGTTTTTTAATAGGTAGGAAAATTGAAAAGTTACGACCTTTTAGATAAGATGCGTTCCGTCCCTCTAAACGGAAATAAAGGAACTTCCCACATTACTCAGCATTTGGAAAATTATTCCCCTCTTAACCCCGCAGAGAATATTAAAATATTTACTCCCTTAATCAAATCCTCGAACATGAGAGTTGGGAAGCAAATGTTGATAGTCAAATTTCATTCACTCGACCACTTGGCTATTGACATGACTAGTAACTCTATTCTCAGCTAACGCCGAGTAACATAGATTCATATATAATTTGAATTTAGGGAAAGTGTCGTGAACAGTTATCACTTGGTACAGTTATATTATATAACTACCCATTATTCCTACATTTTAGGAATGTATTTAATCGAGACGTTTCTACGTGTCCAATAATTATGCCATCAACTGTTGTTTCAAACACTCAGCATTCACCTATAAATACGAAGAAGAAACATTGCAAGAGATATCTAATAATTCACTATTACTCACTTAGTTTCTTCCAACATTCATTTACTAACTTAGGTATCAGAGTGGTTACATTGGACTGGCCTCAGCACCTTGTAACCTTCTCTTTTTTTGCAGGATCAAAGTCTTAATTCAAAAACACCTAACAATAGAAGTTTAACTCATTAACGATGGCTATACAAACCATATGATGCCTTATTTATGCAACTTCAAGGAATTAGATTAGTCACATAAATCAAAAATCAAAACTGGAAATGGAGACTTGGTTAATGTAAAAGGTAAGGGAGTTGTCACCATTAAAACTCCAACAGGTACCAAATATATCAAAGATGTGTTATTTGTACCTGAAATTAGTCAAAGTTTAATAAATGTGGGACAAATGCTAAAGAAGAATTATTCTTTGCATTTTCAAAATATATCTTGTATCATTTTTCATAATGTTGGTTATGAGTTAATGACTACAAATATGAGAGACAAAAGTTTTTCAATTAAGTGGAAAGAAGCTAATTTGCATGCCTATATTGCTATCATTAATGAGTCAGTGTTGTGGCATAAGAAGTTTGGTCATTTTCATTATTTTGTGCTTAAACACTTGCATCATATAGATTTAACTCAAGGTTTTCCTATTTTTTGTGATGGAAAGAATGTGTGTCAAGTTTGTTAATTTGAAAAGCAAAGCAGATTGACATTTCTAACCAACAAGGCTTAGAGAGCTTCTAAAAGGCTAGAGTTAATCCATACTGATGTATGTAGACCAATGAAGACTCCCTCACCAAATGGTAGCTAGTACTTCATTTTATTTATAGATGATTTTGTAAGAATGTGTTAGGTTTATTTAATGAAGCAAAAGTCAAATGTAGCTAGTGTGTTTCAAAATTTCAAGGCCTTGGTTAAGAATCAAGCAAATTGCAAAATCAAGATAATGGAAACTAATATACATCAAACATGTTTGATAGGTTTTGCGTTCAAGCTAGAATCAAACATCAATTAACGGTTACTTACTCTCCTTAACAAAATTGTGTAAACGAAAGAAAGAATAAAATTGTGATAGGGATGACAAGACGTCCTCGACAATATGTACTGGAGCTTGGATCTGGTGGCGGAGGTCTTCTAGCTAGCAAGGCTGACTTTCTCTCGAATAAGGGCTTCAGATCTTCTTCAATCTCCCAACTAGTATCTTCTTCTCCTCAATCTCTCCACTTGACCAAATATTCTTTATGATCTTCTCTAGTGGAGGGATCTCTGACTTTTCGCTCTGCAAGGATGTCTTCCACAGCTTGACTTAGGTTGAACTTGATCTTGACGTGTGACCGCTTGGACACATTGCGAGATGGATCTTCTACGTCTGGATAATATGGCTTCAAGACACTGACATGAAAAACTAGATGGACCTTTAACTACATAGGAGGCTTAACCTTGTAAGCTACTCTTCTAATCTTTGATATGATAGGAACTGGACCAATGTACTTTTGGATCAATCTTCTATCCTTGCTCCTTAATGATCTGACCTGTTCTGGAAGAAGCTTTATGAGGACCTAATCTCTAACATTGAATTCTCTAGGTCGGCGGTTCTGATCTGCCCATTTCTTCATTCTCTTGGAAGCCTTTTCAAGGTACACTTTTGCTAATTCTGAACTCTGCTTCCAACCCCTGATGAACTGATAAGCTCTTGGGCATCTCCTAGTGTACAATACTGCCACTGTGGGGGTAACGGTAGTTGCTAACCCGTTATGATCTTTATAGGGCTCTTGTTGGAGGAAGAGCTCTGCTAGATGTTGAAATAGAATTGGGCGATATCTAGTAAGTCAACCCAATTCTTCTGGTTAGCACTGACAAAGTGCCGAAGGTCTTCCTCTAGCAACCCATGGAATCTCTCTGTCTGTCCATCACTCTGCGGATGGTAACTAGAGGTCATGCTCAGCTCGGAGCCCAGGAGTTGGAACAACTCTGTGCAAAACTTCCTTGTAAACCTGGCGTCCTTATCACTCACAATATTTTGGAGCACACCCCAAAATTTCATTACATGCTTGAACTCTTCGTAGTAGGAATGAAAGTGGCATACTTAGAGAACCTGTCAACAACAACAAAAATGGATGAGTGCTACCCCACTTTTGATAGGGAAGTGATAAAGTCCATGGAGATGCTCTCCTATGGGCAAGAGGGCACAGGAAGTAGCTCCAAGAGGCCTGCCACCTTCTGCCTCTCAACTTTGTCTTGCTAGCAGGTTAAGCAAGTCTTCATATAAGTCATCACATCTTCCTTCATATCTGGCCAGTAATAGCCCTGCTTCAACAAGCTCTATGTCCTCTGCTAGCCTAGATGTCCAGCCCACAAAGTATCATGGCACTCTCTCATGAGTGCCCTTCTCAAGTTGCCCGCCTTTAGGACATACAATCGGTACCCCTTTGTGTAAATGAGGTTGCCTTCTACCCAAAATTTGTACATCTTTCCTTCTTCAACCAACTGCTTGAGATTTTTGGCTAACAGGTCTTGACCTATGTGTTACTTGATCTGCTCTTGAATTGAAGTCGAGATTTGACTTGTTGACTGGTATGCAATCTATGTTAAGGATGCTAAATCAGCTTGCCTACTTAAAGCATCTGCTACCTGATTAGTCCGTCTACTGCAGTACTCAATCTCCATATCAAACTCTGCAAGAAACTTTTGCTATCTTGCTTGTTTGGCTGAAAGCTTAGGTTGAGTCAATATATGGCTAGCAATAGTAACTCCTTAGACAGTGAACAATTGCAAGTAACTCCTTCTCTTGGGCTGAGTACCTACGCTCTGTTTGATTCAGCTTCCTATTCTCATATGCCACTAGATGACCCTCTTGCAACAACACTCCACCCAATGCAATGTCTGAGGCATTCATATGGACTTCAAAAGGCTTAGAAATGTCAGGAAGTGCAAGTACTAGCTCCTTCGTCACTACACGCTTCAACTCCTCGAAGGCACTCTGACATATCCCATCCCATGACCATGCTTGGTCCTTCTTCAATAGGTCTGTAAGGGGTGTAACCCGATGAGAATATCCCTCAATGAATCTTCTATAGTAATTTGCGAGTGCAAGGAAGGACCACAACTCCGTTACACTCTTAGGCACTAGCCATTGCCTGATTGCTTCCACCTTTGCCATATCCATTCAGATCCACCTTTCTTCAACAACATGACCCAGGAAGTTGATGCACTTCTCGACAAAGGCACATTTCTCACACTTTACGTACAAATGATTCTCTTACAGCTTCTTGAAAACCATTCGTAAGTGCTCCACATGGTCCTGTAATGTCCTGCTATACACAATAATGTCGTCTAGATAGACGACTACAAATTTATCGAGATATTCACGAAATACATTATTCATGAAGGTACAAAATGTTCCAGGAGCATTAGTGAGACCGAAGGGCATCACCAAGAACTCATAAGCACCATACCGGGTTATACACGTCGTTTTAGGCTCATCCCCTCAGCAATGCGAACCTGATGATAGCTTAAGTGAAGATTTAGTTTTGTAAAATACTTAGCTCCACTCAGTTGATCAAACAGATCAGCAATTAGAGGAATTGGGTAATGATTCTTCACCATCAGTTTATTTAGAGCCTAGTAGTCAATACATAATCTCAAACTCCCATCTTGCTTCTTTTGAAATAGAACAGGAGCCCCATATGGTGCTTTTAAGGGGTCGAATGAAGTCTGCGTTTAACAACTCATCCAATTGCTTCTTTAATTCGATAAGTTCGGGGGGCGACATTCTGTAAGGAGCTCTGGCAGGTAGTTTAGCAACAAGAATCAACTCAATCTCGTAGTCTACTGACCTTCTGGGAGGTAATTCCTTTGGGAGCTTGTTAGGCATCACATAATCGTACTCCTTTAGGACCCTCTCTATTTCCTTCGGTATCTCCATCTTTCTTGCTTCCTCTTTCTCTATAAGGAAAGCTAAGAAAGTTGGCTTTTAATGTTTGAGGCTTCTCTTAAATTGGAGCACTGATAACATCATAGCCCCAATATTCTTTCCTTCCTTGCCATTGTTGTTTGCCCTGTTCCTCTAAACTATCATACAGCAAGGCTTTTCACCTATGAATAATAAGTAATTTGTTACGAGCATGGGAGCAACTTTGACTTGTCTCAAGAAATCTATTCCAAGGACTATGGTGAAGTCATCTAATGGAATAGCTATGAAGTTAAGATTTCCACTCCAATCTCCAACCCTTACTTTCACTCCTCTTGCAACTCCTTGGATAGGACGGGCCTCGGAGTTAACAGCTTTAATCTAGTTAGTGTCCTCAGTAAGCACTAGCCCCAATCTTTCCACCTTAGGCACATCAATGAAGTTGTGTGTAGCATCGAAGTCTCCTATTGCACTGGTACTCTTACCGTTGATGTTCAACTGGACATACATCAACTCATTATTGTTCTTGGGCTTACGTCACACCGAGGAACTCTTTCCAACAGCTGACAACATGTGCAATGCGCCCATTCGGGGTTAATCCTCTCCATCACTCCCTGACTCATCATCTTGGCAGACACTCTCTACTTTTTGTACCATAGCATTGAGTGCTGCCCTATGTGGACACTCAGCTACTTTATGTGGGCTATTACATAAGAAACACGAGAATGAGGGCTTCTTACCTCCATTGGTTGCCCCACTCTTTCTAGACTGGTAAGAGTTATAAGATTTCCTTTTACTCCCTCCAGTATTACTATTGTTGTTACTTGAACTTAGGGCTCCCCTACTCTTGGGTTTGCCCAACTTGATAGACTTTCCACCCTCGTATCCTGTTGACACATTCTTCCCTTTATTATCGTAAGTGTAGTTAGTCAAGCGCTTAACTGTTACCTGTACTATAGCCAAGTTAGTAACTCGTTGCCTCTGCAACTTATTCCTAGCATAAGACTTCAGTCCTTCTAAGAAATAAAATAGCTTATCATCTTTAGCCATGCTCTTGATATCCAACATCAATGTCGAGAATTCCCAGACATACTTTCTAATGTCATCACCCTGTCGAAGTTCCCTCAACTTCTTTCGAGCATTGTACTCAACATTCTCAGGGAAAAACTAAGTCCACAACTCAGCCTTCAACACGACCCATGTATCTACATAAGCGTTGCCATTTTAGGTATCCTCATATTTGGTGCGCCACCACAGTTTGGCATTACCAATTAAGTACATTGTAGCCATGGTGACCTTTGATCTCTCATCATTTGTCCCCACAGCAGCAAAGTATTGCTCCATATTAAATAGAAAGTTCTGCAACAACTTAACATCCCTCACGCTAGTGAATGCCTTGGGCTCAGGCATCTTTAGATGTCCTGCATGAACAGGAACATGAATGGGGGTAAGGATAGGAGCATTTCCCACAGCTCGAGTCAAAATAGCTACTTGTGCTCGCAACTCTTCAACAGTCTTGATTGAGGCACGAGTAATAATTTGTCTTCTCACGTCTTCTACTTAAGTCTCCAAGTGTTGTCTTGCCTCATCGGTCATTACGTGCATTTCCTCTTTGAGGGTTTGTACAGTAACACCAAAATTCTCAACCATCTCGGTCATCTTAGCATTCATCTCTTGATAATTGGTCTCAACTTCAGCCACTCTTACTGCAATGCGACCAAATCATTTATCCGCTTAAACACTCCCTTGAGGATTTCCTCAAGGCTATCTAGCCTCTTGCTCACTTCCTCTTATCGTGTCATGGTTATTCTCACTGGAATAACCTAGGCTTTGATACCAACTGTTAGGATTCGAGGCTTTTTTTAGTACATAAATAGACCGTGTGGCGTTTACTATCCTACCTCTACAGTAGTAAGCAAGCCTAACTCATACGCAACGCTAGCTAACAGGGCCTAAACCTATAAGCAACACAACTAAGGAAGGAAGCCAACAGATTATAAGGGACACAGGCATAAATAAAAAAAGGAATAGCACACTTTTATTAATTACGACAGTAATACAAGGCTACAATGTGTGTGTACGGGGATACAGTATATGTAACAGGTGCCGCCGGTTGTGATCAACCAACATGGTGAATAAGAACTTCAATCTAGAAGAGTACTCACACCCCCGTAACTCGTAAAGAGCTTTACGGACATTATCGGGCTTGATAGGAGAAAACATTAAAACTAGTGAAAATGACACCACTTTCTAGAAGCGGAAATTTCTAATAATAGTAAAGTTCTATCTACAAAAAAATAAAGTCTAACCCCCTCCCCCCCCCCCCCCCTTCCCTTTTATGTTACAATACGTACAAAAAAAAAAAATAGCCTAATATTAGTATAAGTATCTTACAAAAAGGGACCTTAAGGGTTTGTATAGTAATACCAAAATTCTCAACCATCTCGATCGTCTTAGCATTCATCTTCTGATGATTGGTCTCAACTTCAGCCACCCTTACCAACAATACAACCAAATCATCTGTCCGCTTAGGTACTCTCCTGAGGATTTCCTCAAGGTTATCTAGCTTCTTACTCACTTCCTTTTATCGTATCATAGTCGTTCCCATTGGAATAACCTAGACTTTGATATCAACTGTCACAGTCTGAGGTTTTCTTTAGCACACAAATAGACCGTACGGCGCCTAACTTACTATCTTGCCTTTGCAATAATAAGCAAGCCTAACACACATGCAAGTGATAGGGATGAGAAGGTGTTTGTTATTTGAAAAGATGATGCCCAAATATTTTTTTAGCAGAAGTTGTTGACATAGCTTTGTATTAATTAAATATACTTTAAATTAAGGCGGTGAAGGACAAAACTCTACTTGAACCCAAGTTTATAAGGTCATTAAACATCCATGACTATGAAATAGCAGACAGATAAAAACATATATTTTATACATAATAGAGTCGACTGACTTTGACAGACAACATCAAAGCATTTGTCATGTAATAGATTTAAATACGACAAAGACTTAGATAATTTACCCCCAAAGTCAAATTTTGAGTTCGACGCGGTTGGATGCTATAGAAAATAGAGCAATTGGATAAAAATTAGTAGCGGTTCATGAATAAGTAGTGCTGCAGCTAATATCCCTATCAGTAATTTTATTTTTAGTAAGTACCTATTACAACAATTCTTTTTGTATTATTACAGTAAAATAAAAATTAAAGAAACTTTTTAAAATCTATAATTTAAAAAAGAAAATTCTTGCAAGATGAACTTTACTACTATTATAAGTGGAGCACCCTTCAAACATTGATAAGTTTTAGTGGTTTAAAGGTGTTCGGCACATTACAGTATTAAAGGATACTTTGCAGCCACTTTTTTGTTTTGTTTTTTTTTTTTTAATATAGTAAATAATGAAAATTTTGAAAAGGGTCTCTAGTATGCTAAGAAATTATCAAAAATTGTATGCTAATAATCCAGATTTCATGTGCTGGATTCTCCATGGCAGCAGCATCTTCCTTGGGTTACTTAGAAAGCATATCAAGGTGACTGATCTTTCTTGCAGTAATTTTTCTAGCCCAATTCCAAAATCTCGGGCTATTAGTCAAAGCAAAGTGTATGCGGCCTTAAAACCGTTACACTAACCCGATTTATAAGAGTATGGAGTTGATATCGAATGCGATATTGAAATCATCTCGTGTATTTACCGTGCTAGAGCCTAATTTGATGTCAAATCTAGTGAAGTCTTGAGTACCATGCAGTTTGGTGATGCCTTTATGTAAAGCAAATTCTAATTAACCTATTACGGTCTTTTAGATGTTCAACTCCTAACGTAATTGCTTGGTTTATTTGAACATTCATTCTTTCGGAGCCTTAAAATGAAAGAGAAAAAGAAAAGGTTCTACCACATGGCCATTGCAAATTCCTGAAACATTTTACTTTAGTACGGAGCTTACATGCTTTAGCATTTGGTTAATAACATTAAATAGTATAAGGAGAATTGAATAATACAGTATAAAAAAAATATAATAGTATAGTTATCTTATATGATGGTTAGTGTATACAATACTGAATATAAACTTTTGTGATTGATAATAATTGAAAAATTAAAAAAAATACTTATTTATATTATAAATTATAAAAAGGTTTAATCCTATGATTTAAGAACTTCATGTAGGGTTATTTTTTTCATTTTAAAGATAATATTTAGTCTATATTGTGAAATATATTTTTGGCACCACTAAATATATGTTACAAACATTTTAGTTTTAGTCTAATACCTCAATATCTTTTTTTTTTCAAGTACTTTTACTAATATGCAAACAAAATAATGGATTTGAAAATATGTCCAATGTTATATGAAAAAAATATTACAACCAAAATAATACTAGTTCATGATAGTAATTTAGACCGAATGCTACATTGAAAAGGTTGAAGACCTTTAAGCATGCTGGCGAACTTCCAAGGATCAAGAATACAACCATCACAGTCGACAGAGATTGTGCAGCTTGCCTTGTTGTAATGGATATTACTGCAGGAAAACTCCAGAATCTTCGCCAGGCTGAATTTCAGAGAAGGATTTTAAATTTGTCTTCCCTTGAAAGCTTAGTGTACTAGAGAATGAAGCTTTCTGCACAAGTAATATCAGATTACTTTTTCATGACAACTCTTTACTTGAGAAATACTGACATCCAAAATCTATGTCGTCCAATTCATCCATAAAAGAAAATTTATGTTGTCTTAAAAAAAAAAAACCCTGATAAAAAGATATTATAAAATTTTAAGAAGAAAATTTCTGTGTGTGTATATTCATATCATAGGTCAAAGTGGGCCAATATATATACAACATAAACGCACTAACTAAGCTTCTAAACATAAAAAACAAATATCCTAAATATATTCTTTACACAATTGACAAATATTTACGGATCCTAAAATATTCTAATACCTTTTAAACATAGAAAATATCCTAAATATACTCTTTATATAATTGATAGATGTAAACCCTACTTTTAGTGGGCCTATGACTTGATTAAGAGTACTTTCCAAACGTTCCCAAAGATTAACTAAACCAAAAACTTAAGTTTATATTTAGAAGCGAATTGAATTTTTCCAATTCAAAAGCCAATTGTCGATAAAAGCCAAGCTTGAACTTGAAAAACTGCAAGCTCTAAAGTCATTTAAAACCCTAAGCCTTAAAACAATTAAGGAATTTTAATCCTAAGTAATTAATCGATAATTTAATTTGAATAATTTCATTCAACTTTAGAAAAGTTCACAATTTTATAAAAATCAAATCATGAATTACAAAACAATACGAGATGAAAACCCTAAAACAATTTCCTATAAAGCCATACGCTTATCTTCATGTATGAGCTTTACACATAAATAAGTAGACCAACCAATCACCTTAGATAACTTATCAATTGAGAGTTGGAATCATTTATCAATTGATAACTTATCAAAATCTAGTGATAAGACAATTTCCTTATCACCCCTTCACTTATTCTACATATGAATAATTTTTCACAAGATTTCATAAGCTTAACTTTAATAAATAAAACAAGACCATTCCATGGACAAAAAGGACTTGAAATGGCAAATCTAAACAAGGAAGAAAGGGGGGCCATAGTCTTGTCTTTTAACCATCAATCAATTTCTCTTATACATCACTATTCACCCCTTAATGCTTACATCATCAATAGTTGCAATTGTTGGCTTTTGTGTAAGCTACAAGATAATCAATTAAAGCTTCTTGCACACACTTATTTCCTCATTCAAAATCTGCCACTCTCTCCCTCTTTCACTTCCATTTTCACTTTCTTTTCTCTTACTTTAAACACAAATCAAAAAAAGAAATCAAACTCCACAAATTCCCAACATTGCCGCCACCATTTTTACTTCCATACTCACGACAATTTCTCTTCTTATTCTTGTGTCATTTTCTTTTACCATCTAAGATCTTTTAGAACCATTATAACCTTCCACAAACCCCATTCCAAGAGACCAAAAGATTCGAGTTCCAAAAGGTTGCAAAAGAGGAAGCAATTTTAAGAGTTTAAGTGGAACCTTTATGCATAACCACCATATTTTGCTTTAAGGACAAGTAAGTGTTTCTTGTGATATGTGGATTAGTATTTATGTTAGGAGACTTTGATTTCTTGAAGATATGAGTAAGGTTTAAGTTGTTATAACACCAAAAATCGTTTTAAGAAACAAACCATGAAACCCCTACATGAAGTTGAAATATGAGCATGTAAAGTTGGTGTTTTGTAAAGACATTTGTTTAATGCTTTGGATGGAAGATTTTAAGCTAAGAAAATCTTGAAATAATAACTTTAATGGAGGATGAGCATACTGGACGTGAGGGTTCCATAGTCATTTGGATGTTGATTTTGTTTCCATTAAGTTAAACATGCTCAAATCTAGACTTAAGTTAAGGAAAAATCCATCACATGAAGTTTTATGAAGAAACCAACTTTGCATGACATGAGATATGATATGGGAGTTGTATTAAATATAAGATCTTCTATTTCTTTGTGTGGAACATAAGTTAAAGAATCGTCTTGTGGAAGAAAAGTTAAGTTAAGATTTGGACACAAGTAGTCTAAGTGCATAATCTATCACCTAAACTTAAGGAAATGATGAAACAAGTTGAAAAACCAAGTAAGGACCCCTTGGAACCATCATGAATAGATCTGGAATGTGGGAAAAAGAAGCTTAAAAATATGATAAAAGTGAATGAATAAAGTGAAAAGATTAACCAAAGCAAGTATGGTAAGCATATAAAGCCTAAAACTCAAAACCGAGTCTAAAACTCTCAAAACAAGCCTAGAACTCTAAGTTGGGCCTTTAATAAAATTCTGATTAGCACTTTAAAACATTAAGAGATGTTGTTTTGAAGCCCATAAGAAATCCACCTAAGTCTCCATAAGCCCACTAAAGTCGTTAACTTTAGTTTGAACCAAAAACAAGCCCATTTTACAACTTAAGCCCACTAAAGGGCCCAAGAAGTGGTCGTTAGCCTTAGGAATATAAATCAAAGTTGTAAATCTGATCTCAATGAGTATTTTAAGCTTAGGATAAAATTTTAAGACCAAGCCCAAAGGATTTCTCAAGTTATCAAAAAGCCCATTTACCAAACAAGGCCCAAAAGCACTCCAACACATGAGGAACGCTATTGTTCTGACCCATGGACAAATTTTCATGCCTTATTTCAAAAATCTAACCTCACCACGTTAAAGTACACTCGAAAACAATGAAGATTGACTATAAGATCATAAAAATCGAATTTAAAATGAGAAAGTTATACGCAATTGAACTTTTAAGTAAAACCGGAAAAAATTATGAAACCAAGTCCAAAGTATAACTTAAAGGGTTTTAGCTTAGTTTTCTAGGTTTTATTTCAAATCCTTATAGTATCGTATTTGCGATGTCTAGGGGACCCGGCTTTAGGGAGACGACCTATCCCGGATTATTTTGATTGATCCACATGGCTGAGTGAGTAAATTCCCAATGACTATTTACTTGATTGTGCTTGTAGAATAGATGTACCTAAACTTATATATATAAATTTAGATGCTTGTGGGATATGGGAGATGTATGTGTATGAATTTGTGGATGAATGTGATGACTTGTTAATTATATTCAATAAGGGGAATTGCTTGCATTGTATATACATGTGAATCGTATGGAATGAAATTGTCTGATCACCCTAAAAATCGAGTTAATCACTTATGCGATTAAGAAATCAAAATGAATCATGCATACCCCATATTGCATACGGATAACACCGACTGCCGCTTCACGTAGAAGATGGGAAGGGACTCACAGGAATACGAGTTTCCTACAGGATTGGGCACTAGCTATACCATCATATATATTGAGTCTCTATCTTAAGCTGATGGGCTTACTAAGCGCCGGGAGACATCAACCGTCAGCGAGGGGCCGAGTCTTGTGGCTTCTGCTTAAGGCGTGTGATTGTAGATTGCGGAGGCCACCACACCGCTAGACTTGGGATTTCGAAAATATGATTTATTATTCGGTAATGAAAGTATATATATGTATATATATACATAGTTTTGTTTTGACTTAAGCACAATAATGCCAATGAATTAAAACCCAAGGTTTAGAACCCAGATTTTGGTTTGGGTCGGTTAATTATCTCCAAACCCCAACTTCAGAGGGCATAATTCTGAGTCGTATGCAGTTCCTAGGTCACTGCATGTGTTGTTTGGCATATTGATTGTTCATGCATTCATATGATTGTGCATCTAATAAATTTTTGTCATGCGGTATTGATGAGGGTAATTATCTCACTAAGCGTAAGCTTACACCCCAACAGTTCTTTTCCTTATAGGTTGATCGATAGTTGGGAATGAGATAAGAATCGAATGTAGAGTGCTACCATTGAATCAGTATGATGAAAAGCTTGTGTAGTTAATTTAGAATGTTCCGAAAAATGACTAATATTTCAATCAAGTTTAGTGTCTTTAGTAAGTTTAGAATTTTCTGGAAGTGTTTATCTTATTTCACTATCTTGGGAGGGGATACCGATTCTCTATGGTTCTGAGGAATTGTGGAAAAATGGTTATCCATAATTATTTACATTATATAATAAGTCGATGAACAAAACTTGAAGGCCCTAGCGAATAACTATTTAGAGTCTTGCAATCTCTGACTTGCAAGACGATTTTCTTATCATGGGTATACATGTGATATGGAAATTCTAGATAATACTACTAGGCCCCTCTTAGGGTCGCTACAGGATTAGTATCAGAGCATTTGATTGTCAGAGATAAAAGTAACCTACCAAATGGTGAGATGGGGTAGAACTTGGGTAGAGTTAGGATATATAAATAAAAGATATAGATTCCTTAGAATATATAATATATGTAGTAGCACCTATGCGTATTTATGTTTACTACTATACGTTATATCTTTAGTACGCATTATTTTCCCCTAAGTAGGATACCCTTGATGAAATTACCCTAAAGATTCTTAGGATGTTTTTTTTTTAAAACATTGAACCCTAAGACATGAGGAGCAAAGTATTGAAGCCAATGGGATTAAGCATCCCTAAATGTTTAACTAAGGAGCATGTATTGGAAGTTAAGGATATTGGAATATCTTAGTTGGAAACTAAAGGTTAGACACTTTAAATTACTGGAGTTAACCTTAATGATTGCAGTATAGATTTTGAGATGGAATCATAATAATGAGAATGGAGATATGGAAAGTTGTTATGATGATCAGTTGTAAATCTCATTGTTAAATGAATAGATTAGTAGGTATGGATCATGAGTAGTGTCTGTGAATGCAGATTCCCTTCAAAATTTGGGGGTTGTGTTATGGAAATATTGTTGATTAATGAATATGTTACCAATGGACTTGTTTTAACAGACTTATTGCTTGAATATTCTATTTCAAGAAATTCTAACCCTTCAAGGATTATATTCAGTAAGGTCAAAGGATTTTATAAATTATTGACTGATAAAATGTGGTTTATAATCATAATGTGACATGAAGGAAACTAGGGTTGAACGTAATGACTAAGTTATGGAGATGATAAAGGATGTATGACTCTTCAGTAAAATAACCAAGTTGAGATAAATACCTATGGACAAATATAGATAGTGAAAAGAAGAAGTGGATATGATGAATGGTGGGTCACACTAAAAAAAAAAAAAAGGGGGGGGGGGGGGGGGTGGGGGGTTGGGATGAAGTAGTTGGATGTTATTTACAGCTAGGCATGGATCAATATAAGATGTAACGATTTTAGGACTTTTATGGGTTGAGTTATCTGAATCATGTAGGACAAGAAGGGGACTATCATAGAAGAAGGCATTTTGCAGTTAGAATTCAAAATTTTGATTGATCAAGAAAAGAGGAAGTTCAAGAATTGAAGTTATGAATAAGAAAATAGAATCACCTAAGAAGTTTTAAGCAACCCTTAGCAACATGCTACATAAGTATCTACTTAAGATTCCTAAGGACTTAAGATAGAAATCTTGTTGTTCAAGGAGTTCTACATGTATGTAATAATATTTTAAAAAGAAGCCTATCTTAATACTCCATGAGGACGTTTAGTGATCTTGAGGATTTGATCATAAACTATTGAGTACAACATTAAACAAGGTGGGGAGAAATAACTACAAGAAGGATAATGGCAACAAGAAGGCATCATACCCAAATGCTATATGACAAAGGAGAACAACCAATAGTATAATAATGATGATGAATATCTTGGGGATCGATACCCAATATAAATATAGGCTCTATACACAAGAAAAACTGTGGAATCATAAGAAACCAAGATGGACGATCACGTAAGACATTAGATAATAATTTTACTTTTAGCAATGGAGCCCGATATCAATATAGAAGATGTGAGGTTAATGAAAGCTTGAGAAAGAAAACAAGCATAAATAGTGATAGTTGCCAATATATATATATATAATAAAATAATAATAATAATGTAAGTTATGATATATGGAGTTACCTATGAAAGAATGAATATAAAAATTTATAAACCCATGTGATCAAATTTTGAACAAAGAATGACAAAATATAAAGAGGTGATGATTAGGTCACCTGACTATATGAATTGTTAAACAGTACTAACCTTGAGAAATACCATCTTAACAAGACTATGGAAAATGAAGGTAATAACGATCTTCACATGACCTCAGAAGCCTAAGGAGATTTGGACCATTCGAAAGATACCCTAAAGGAGCCAAAAATGTTGATGAGGGTATTTCTTGACTTGGTTCGAGCAAATAGTTTCTTTATTGGTAAGAAGAATGACCCCTTAGAGGCAGAAGATTGGTTGACCCGAGTCGAATTATCATTTAAGGCATATGAAGTTCCGGGAAGCTTAAAGTTGACCTATGGCACCTTTATGCTACAAGATGGAGCAAGAATAAGGTGGAATTTCAAGGAGAAGTGACGGTAGTGGGAAAACATGAGCTATGCTCTTTCGAGTTAATGATGGAAATGAGTTAGATGAACTTAATTGAAGTTGAATTAGAAAGGTTAAGGATAGAAGATATACAAGTAGTGAACGAGTTCCCTGATGTGTTTCCAGAAGAACTACCAGGATTACCACTTAAGAGGGAGATTGATTTCGCCATTGATTTGATGACTGAGACCAAACCAATTTCCAAGGCTCCTTACAGGATGGCTCCAATAGAGTTAAAAGAACTAAAGAAACAACTTCAAGAGTTATTGGACCAAGGGTTCGTTAGACCAAGTGTCTCACCTTGGGGAGCACCTGTCTTGTTTGTCAAGAAGAAGGATGGTTCTCTTAGACTTTATATCGACTATAGGGAGTTGAACCGAGTCACTATAAAGAACAAGTATCCCTTACCCCCTATTGATGATCTGTTCGATCAATTACAAAGTGCAAGTGTGTTTTCCCGTATTGATCTAAGATCGAGTTATCACCAATTGAGGATCAAACCAAAGGATGTGCCTAAGACAGCATTTAGAACGAGATATGGATACTATGAGTTTTTAGTGATGCCATTTGGATTGATTAATGTGCTAGCAGTATTCATGGATTTGATGAACAGAGTGTTTAAAGCATACTTGGATAAATGCATAATTGTGTTCATTGACGACATTTTGGTATATTCGTCAACCCCAGAACAATATCAAGAACACTTGAGATTAGTGTTGCAAACCTTAAGAGAACATAAGCTATATGCCAAGTTATCCAAGTGTGATTTTTGGTTGAGGGAGATATCCTTTTTGGGACATGTTATTTTGAGAGAAGGAATAAAAGTGGACTTAGAAAAGATAAGAGCTATCACTTATTGGAAAAGACTTGAAAATGTTACAGAAGTGCGAAGTTTTCTTGGTTTGGCTGGATATTATCGGAAATTTGTGAAGGATTTTTCAAAGATTGCTAAACCACTTACTCAACTAACTCAAAAGAATGAGAAATTTATATGGAGTGAGAAAAGAGAAGAAAGTTTCCAAGAGTTGAAGAATCGTTTAATTTCCGCACCGGTTTTGGTCCTACCCAACAATGAGGATCCTTTTTCGGTATATAGTGATGCTTCTAAAAATGGTTTAGGATGCGTGCTAATGCAAAATGGAAAAGTGATTGCTTATGCTTCACGGCAATTGCGACCGCATGAGCAGAATTACCCTACACACTACTTGGAATTAGCAACTATAGTGTTTGCACTAAAGCTATGGAGGCATTACTTGTATAATGTTAAGTGTGAAATTTACACCGATCACAAGAGCCTAAAATATTTGTTCACTCAAAAGGAGTTGAACATGAGACAACGACGGTAGTTAGAGTTGATAAAGGATTATGATCTCAACATCAACTATTACCCTGGGAGAGTAAATGCAATAGCAGACGCTTTAAGCCGAAAGAATCATGCTGAAGTTGCATCTCTGCTTACTGAACAAAGAGAACTGATTAGAGAGTTTGAGAGAGTGAATTTGGAATTTGCATGGCATGTGGCAGATGCCGAGTTGTCAAGTTTAGCTCTTGAGCCAACATTACAAGAAAGAGTCCGAGAAGCACAGCAAGAGGATCCTGCTCTACAGCATGTAAGGGAGCAAATGATATTAGGAAGGTATAAAGACTTTAGTCAAGATGAGGACGGAATGATTCGAATGAAGGGATGTCTGTATGTACCTAATAATCTTGAGCTAAAAAAAAGGGATGTCTATATGTATGTAAAGCTGCTTGACTATCACAATACAACAGCATAGGATAAGAGCGTACAACACCGAGAGACAGCAAAAGACCCTTTAACCATTTCAGTTCACACACAGTGGTAGCCATGGAACGATATTCTGCTTCAGCAGAGGATCTCGACACTGTATGTTGCTTTTTAGTCTTCCAAGAAATGGGATAAGTCCCTAACATAACAAAATATCCAATAAGAGATCATTGAGTTAAAGGACAACTCTCCCAATCAGAATCATAATAAGCATACAACTGAAGATCACTATCAGCTCGTAAAAGTATTCCTTGTCCAGGACTGCCCTTCAAATAACGAACTATGCGCAAAGCTGCTTCCCAATGAGCTTCCCTTGGTTGATGCATAAATTGTGCCAAAATATGAACACTGTAGGACAACTCAGGTCGAGTAAGAATCAAATAAATCAGTCTTCCTACCAATCTCTGATACTTCTCTGAATCTACCAACAATTCATTTTCTGCTAAGGCTAAATGATGATTTTGTTCAATGGGAAAACCAAATGGTTTAGCACCCAATAATTCAGCTTCACTCATAATATCCAAAGCATATTTGCGTTGGTAAAGAAAAATTCTTTCTTGATTCTGAGCCACCTCTATGCCTAAAAAATACTTCAATGTTCCCAAATCTTTCATGTAGAAGCAGTGGCATAAATAATCTTTAAACTTCTGAATGGTAACTCCATTATTCCCCGCAATAACAAGATCATCGACATACACCAGTATACTCAAATGTATCTTGTCTCGATTTAAAGTAAACGATGAATAATCAGATTGAGATTAAAGAAATCCATACCGCTTTAATGCAGTTGTTAATTTGGAAAACCAACATCGGGGGGCCTGTTGTAACCCATAAAGTGATTTACGTAATCGACAAACTTTGCCAGGCTGTTGAGTAGAGAACCCAAGTGGCATCTTCATGTACACCTCTTCTTCTAAATCTCCATACAAGAATGCATTATGAACATCCATTTGATGGAGTTCCCATCCCTTTGTTGCTGCCACTAAAAGAAAAGTACATTCAATAACCATTTTTGCAACAGGAGCGAAGGTCTTATTGTAGTTAATTCCTTCAATCTGATTATTGCCAAGAATCACCAATCAAGCTTTATAATGTTCAACCGAACCATCTGAGTTATATTTGATCTTGTAAATCCATTTACTGCCTATAGCTTGCTTTCCCTGTGGCAAATCTTCCACAGTCCATGTCCCATTAGCCTCAAGTGCCTCAATTTCTTTCATCATGGCTTCTTTCCATCGAATGTCTTTGATAGCCTGAATATAAGAAACAGGCTCCTTTTCGGCTGTCATAGCTACTAAGAAAGAACAATGTTGTAGAGAAAATTTGTCACAATTTACATAATGTGCTATAGGATAGGAGGTACCTGTGGACGGAATTAGATTGGAGAAACATGCAGAGGGACTTATTTGTTGTACAGTATATGTCACAAAATCTCGCAGCCGAATAGAAGCTTCTTTTGTTCTATGACCCCATCCAAGTTGGTCTAGAACAGATTCACCCAAGATTTCAATGACACTCCCCCTCTGTCGTTATTATCACTTTGAGTCACAGTCAAATTCTCAGGTACCTCACTTTTGTCTTCCTCATTTAATTCACCATTAAAATGATTGGTGATATCGAAAGAAGCATCTTGTATAAGATCTGGTTGCACACCTACCTTATCAGCATATGGAAATTCAGATTCAAAGAACACAACATCCCTAGATACAAAATATTTTCCTGTATCAAGATCATAAACTTTCCACCCTTTTTTTCCAAAAGGATATCCTACAAATAAACAACGTTGACTCCTGCTAGCAAACTTGTCTTTTTCCCTATTTAAGTTCCGAGCATAACAAAGGCACCTAAAAGTTCAAATGTGATTATAACTAGAAGGTTTACCAAACAATATCTCATAAGGAGTCTTTCCTCCTAATAACTTAGAAGGAGTCCGATTGATCAAATATGCAGCTGTTAGAATACATTCTCCCCAAAATTTGATGGGAAGATTGGCCTGAAATCTTAAAGCTCTAGCCACATTTAAAATATGACGATGTTTCCTCTCAACACGTCCATTCTGTTGAGGTATTCCTACACATGAGGTCTGATGTAAAATTCCATTTTCAGAAAAATAGTTATGCATGCAAGCAAATTCAGTCCCATTATCACTTCTAACTATTTTCACATCTTTTTGAAATTGTCTTTTAGTCATGGCAAAGAAATTACACATGACAAGTTCCACTTCTGTTTTTTCAGTTAACAAATATATTCATACACCCCAAGAAAAATCATCAACAATGGTAAAGAAATACGAGGCCCCACAAGAAGCATTAATACGATAAGGTCCCCACAAATCACAATGAATTAATTCAAAAATTTCATTTGCTTTAGTGCCACTAGAAACAAAAACTTCTCTTGTTTGTTTAGCTCTCAAACAAATGTCACATGGTTTATTCTTTACTGAACTATTACTAAATTCAACTTGAGGAAGAGATTCCACAATTTTTAGAGACGGATGCCCCATCTTCCTATGCTATAATTCAAAAGAATCTACATGGCTTGTCTTGCATGCTTGGACTGATACGGCTGACTTCAAATAATAAAGTCCCTTGCACTGTTCACCCACTCTAATCACCATCCTCGAGGTGCGGTCCTGTATAACACAAATTTTATCAGTAAATTGGACATTACAATTAGAGCCATCAAGCAATTGCGACACGGATATCAAATTACAATTCAAATTTGGAACATAGAGAACATTGTCTAGTTTGATATGTTTTCCCAAGCAAACCGATCCCTCCTTCAATGCCATCACCTGCTCTCCATTAGGTAATCCAATTGAATATGCCACAATTTTTTTCAAATTTATTAAACATTCTAAAGTACTTGTCATATGTTGTGAAGCACCGAAATCAATAATCCAATTCAGATTATCCTTACCATTCATCTTCTCACTAGTACCCGGTTTGCATGTGTTCAACAAATTGAGAAAGAATGACCATTGTTCTGCTGTCAAGGTCCTAGAAGCTGTATTTTCTTCCGTTGCTGCCATTGATGATGATGGCTGCCCAATTACATGGGTTGTATTCACCTTTGGCATGTTAATTTGCCTACGCCCTGCACTCTGTCTCCCTCGTCCACGTCCAGCCCCTTTGGGTCGGTCACCCCACCATTCCGGATATCCAATGAGCTGAAAACAAGTTTCAGAATCATGTCCCTCTCGTTTGCAGTATGAGCAAATAGCAGATTTGTGTTTCACTTCTGTTTTATACTTTCGCCCTCCTCTATTGGTCTGTACTGCAAAACTCACAACTTCTCCATGTTCCTCCTTCCCTCGTGAGATGTTTCTAACACGTTCTTCTTGACACACCAGCGAGTATGCATTATTCAAGTTTGGCAATGGTTCTATGCTCAAAATATTGGAACGAACTGCTCCATATAATGCATCTTCCAATCTCATCAAAAACTGATGAAGCCTCTCTTCTTCTCGTTTCTTGTCAAGTTCAACTACAATATTACAATTACATCTTCCACAACAGCAGATAGGAATTTGCTCATAATTCGCAAGCTCTTCCCAGAGTTGTTTCAATTCCCATAATAAGTCACAATCGACATACCTCTCTGTTTGTAGTTGGCAAGTTCTGCCTTGATCTGCTGAACACGAGGTCCATTAGCGATAGAGAATCGCTCTTTGATATCTTCCTATAAATCCTTTGCAATCTCCATATATGTTATGGTAGATTGCAGTGTTGGCTCGATTGTGTTGAGCATCCATGAAACCAACATTGAATTCATAGTCCACCAATCCTCTAATTCAGTGGAATCATCAGCAGGTTGATTAATCGTTCCATCAATAAATCCGAATTTCTTCTTGGCCCTCAACGACGTTCGCATCGCTCGAGCCCATTCATCATAATTGTCTCCTTTTAATTGCACCTGAGTAATTATATTACCAGGATTATCACTTGAAGTCAATAGGTAAGGGGAGGCTGGTTTCTTTCCCTCGCTAGTCATAGCGTTTTTTTTTTTTTTAACCAAGCTTTGATACCATATAAAATTTTGAGAAGAAAATTTCTATGTATATATATTCATATCGCAGGCCAAAGAGGGCCAATATATATATAACATAGACACACTAACCAAGCTTCTAAACATAGAAAACAAATATCCTAAATATACTCTTTACACAATTGACAGATATTTATAGATCCTAAAATATTCTAATACCTTCTAAACATAGAAAATATCCTAAATATACTCTTTACATAATTGATAAATATTCCTAAAATATTCTAATAGATATAAAATATTATATCATACCATCACTAGTGTAATCATCAAGCCAAAAACTTTGACCTGGCTAACATGGCTTAGCTGGGGGAGTTGACTGTCTTGACATAGCTAGTTGGCCACTAGTAGCTTTACTTGGCTGACTCCCTATGGCTTAGCTGGTGGGATTCAACTGTCTTGACATAGCTAGTTGGCCACTAGTAGCCTAACTTGCTAACTTTCTAGACTTAATTAATAACTTAATATGACAAAGTTGTACCATAATCTTCTTGCCGTCGATTCCAAAAGCGTTTCACTAAATCTTTTGATATTCTATAAATACTAAAAGCTCTTAAGCTGAATTTCAGCACGATAAACCAGTATTAAGGTCCTCTTTGTCGTCCCTTCAACACTTTCTAGCGTAATTGGACCTCTCTGAAACTTCATATCCATGGCCATATTGGCTTTATGCCGAGCCTTAGCTTTCTTCATCAGCTATGCCATTCTTATTTGTATCGTCTTTGCTTATCCAAAAAATGAAACAACAGACATGGAGGCACTTCTTCAATTCAAGTCCAAAATAACCAATGACCCTCTTCAGGTTATGCAATCATGGAATGAATCTACACATTTTTGCCAATGGCATGGAGTTACATGTGGAAGCCGACACAAAAGAGTCCAAAAATTGTACCTGAATTCTTCAAAAATTACAGGTACTATCTCACCATATGTGGGTAACTTAAGTTTCTTAAGGCTATTAAAACTTGATTACAATAGCTTCACTGGCAATATCCCTATTGAAATCGGTCGCCTTCAAAGATTGCAGTTTCTGTGGTTGAGCAATAACTCACTCACTGGTAGGATTCCTTCCAACGTATCCAATTGTTACAGCCTTAAGGTAATGGATTTTTCTGGCAATCATCTTGAAGGGGAGATTCCTACGGAGCTAGGCTCCTTTCCAAATCTTATTTTCCTTTCTTTGCACCGAAACAACTTACATGGAAAGATCCCTCCTTCACTCGGTAACTTGTCAACTTTAGTGACGTTAGATGTAGCCGAGAACAAATTAATTGGTGTCCTTCCCGATACACTTGTCCAACTGAATAACCTTGCAATGTTTGGAGCAGGATCAAATAGGCTATTGGGCTCTATTCCTCCCTTAATGTATAATCTTTCCTCTTTATCAGTGTTTGACATCGCTGATAATCTTATTCATGGAAGTCTTCCTGAGGATCTATTCAACACCCTTCCAAACCTCCAGATTTTCCATGTTAGGATGAATCAAATGAAAGGCAATATTCCTATTTCGTTGTCCAATGCCTCAAGCTTAGTGTGGTTTGTAACTTCTCAAAACAAATTTACTGGCAAAGTGCCTTCTTTGGAAAAACTACACCAACTGACGAAGTTTATGGTTGATAGCAATTATCATGGAAATGGAGCTATTGATGAATTAGATTTTTTATGCTCTTTAACCAATAATACTAACTTGAAGGTATTGTCAATAGGTTATAACAATCTTGGAGGAGTATTACCTAAGTGTATCGGTAATCTGTCCTCTGTTCTTCAATTTTTAATGGATGGCAATAGTATATCTGGACCAATTCCTCCTGAGATAGGAAACCTCATCAGCATAGAGGTTTTGGGGATAGCTAAAAATCAATTGTCAAGTCAAATTCCCTCAAGTATTGGAAATCTTGAAAAGCTGGCAAGTTTGAATTTAGATAATAACAAATTATCAGGGAACATTCCATCTTCTCTTGGAAACCTAAAGCAGCTGATCATGATATCATTGGAAAATAATAAGCTTCACGGCAAAATACCATATACTTTAGGCAAGTGCAAAAGTTTGAATTATTTGCATCTCAATGCAAATGATCTAGTTGGAAGCTTACCCTTGGAAATTTTCCAAATCTCATCCTTGATAGAGATGGATGTATCAAAAAATCGTTTTCTTGGTCCTCTCCCTGAGCTAATTGAAAATTTAGAGAATCTTAATTGGTTAGACGTTTCCGAAAACATGTTTTCGCAAAAGATTCCAAGTAGTATCGGGAAATGTATCAATTTGCAAGTGTTATATATGCAAGGGAACTTCTTTGCGGGGACAATTCCACCATCTTTGGGTTCTTTACGAGGTATTGATGTGATAGATCTTTCACGGAACAATATATCTGGACAAATTCCAATATCTTTAGCCGATTTAATGTTCCTGAAGAACTTGAATCTGTCATTCAACAATATTGAAGGGCCAATACCTGAAATTGGAGTTTTTAAGAATGCTAGTAGATTTGCAATCATTGGAAACCGAAAATTGTGCGGCGGTATTCCCCAGTTAGCCTTACCAAAATGCAATACGGGGATTTCACATAAGAAAGCTTCCCATATTCGTATCAAAGTTGTACTTTCTGTGTCGGGTAGCCTTCTTGGAATGTCTTTGATCTACCTCTGGATTTCCTGTAGATTTGGGAAAAAGAGAAATACAGGGTCAGAAAACTCTTCTGACGATCCTTATTTGAGGTTGTCATACCAGAATCTTTTAAATGCTACCGATGGTTTCTCTTCAACTAATAAGCTTGGAAGCGGTAGCTTCGGTTCTGTTTATAAAGCCATTCTAGAGAAGATTGAAAAGGTTGTAGCTGTAAAGGTATTCGACCTTCAGAGATATGGTGCATCGAGAAGTTTCTTGGCTGAATGTGAGGTGCTAAAGAAAATTAGGCATCGCAACCTTGTAAAAATATTAACAGCTTGTTCGAGTATTGATTTCTCTGGAAATGAATTCAAGGCTCTGATATATGAATTTATGTCTAATGGAAGCCTAGATGATTGGTTGCATCTATTCCCAACGAAAGAATGCACAAGCCAAATACAAAAGCATTTAGGATTCCTTCAAAGGCTGAATATTGCCATTGATATCGCTTGTGCACTAGATTATCTTCATCATGAATGTGAAATGCCTGTCATTCATCGTGATATTAAACCAAGTAATGTTCTTCTCAACGATGAAATGATAGGCCATGTTGGCGATTTTGGCCTCTCAAGAATCCTTTCGGTTGCCTCAGAACATAATAACGCAGGTCAAACAAGTTCAACTTGTTTCAAGGGAACTATTGGCTATATTGCTCCAGGTAATAATAATTTAACAAATTAAGCATGATGTAATCTACCTTAACAAAGTGACATTGAGTTACGTTGTCCTTTTCACTCTCCTTGCTTTAAGCTTAGAATTATACTGCATTTAATCTTTACTGAAAGCACAATTTTTGGTTTTATTGTAGAGTATGGAATGGGAGCTCCTATGTCAACACAAGGAGATGTCTATAGTTATGGTGTCTTGCTACTAGAAATTTTCACAGGAAAGAGACCAAATGATGTCATTTTCCATGATAGCATAAATATAAATTGTTTCGTCAAGACTGCTTTACCAAATAAAGTTGCAGATATTGTGGACCCAACACTACATACTGAAATGTTAGAGTTGTCCAATGCAAGGAAACCAATTTTGGAGTCTTTGATTGCCATATTTGAGATTGGAGTTTCCTGCTCAGCTAATTTGCCAATGGAAAGGAAAAGCATGAGAGATGTTGTTGGAGAGCTAAAATTCATCCAGAAAAGGTTTCTTACAAATTGATCTTTCTAGATGAACATCTAAAACATATTCCGTTCATCGAGGTAAATAATTTTCCTTTAAATTTATTAAAATCACAAACTCATGGCTCCCATCATCTTATCGTTCTTTCCCCTCTTTTGTATAACAATATGAAACTTAAAAGCATGCTCATTGGATGATTTCGTATAGTGAAAGAAAGCCTGCATCGAATTATGAGAATTATTTTTGTTTTTATACGTGCTTTGCCAATGTAATGAATTTTTTTCCATAATTGTTATTTTTTTTTTTCAGCAAGTATAACAAAAGAAGGAGATTTCAACCCGTACCATCCCTATTGGTGAATGTTCATACTAACTATGTTATAAGCCTTTGCATCGTGTAATGGATTTACTTTTGGTTGTCCTAAAATTATGTTTCCCTTTCTTGTTTGTTCTTTTACAAGATTCATGATCACTCTATCCAACGATGTGGAAAATCTAGTGGAATACATGTGTTTATCCTAGTAAATTACCTAGTTATATAAAGATTCATCATCTCATAAGTTTGTGCTGGGAAAGGAAATATAAGGATTTTTTTTTTTTTTTTTTGCCACAATATAAGGAATTGTTTGGTTGCCATATCTTTACACTAATAGTAGCAAACAAATTCTTTAGTCTATTGTTTGGTTTATATATTAGCCTAAACTACTGGACAAAAGGGGCCTTGAGGTATTAAAAACTAAAAAATTTATATCATATATTTGGTAATATAAAATATATTTTTATAGTATAAATAAATATATCTTCACAATCTAAAAATAACCTTATGCCAAGTTTATAAATTATGGTATATTAAACTTTATTGTAACTCAAAATACAAATGATTAATTTTTTTAATAATGAAAATTCGTATCAAGTACTATACACACCAAAAATAGTAAAAGAGGATTGTACTATTAAGTTCACGTTGTGCAATTTTAGTCTACTAACCAAAGACTATCTAATCAAAACATAAATTTTGTTTGTTTGATTTGCACGGATATGAATATGTTTGTTAAACTAGTTATAGTTAGATTACTTATAAAGATATTAAGCTCGTCTTCCTTTCTAAATTTCCAAATCAAGAATAGTGTTGAAACACATTGTAAACATCTCTTTTTTGTCTCTTTTTAGAATTTTTTAAGATAAAGGGTCCTAAATTGGGAAAAAATGCAAAAAGAAAAAACCCCAAAAAATAAGAAATGTAGAAAAATACAAAAAAGGTATAAAATTAAAAAAAAAATAGAAAAATAGAAAATTTAGGAAATTTAGAAAGGAGTAAAGTTTTTAATTTCGATAAAAAAACATAATAAGGACCGTTGGGTTTAGGTTTAGATTTGAATCTCGCCCAAACACATCTAGTCCATATGTGTAATATAGACAAGGCATGAGTCAATGGTCTAATGGTAATATATATGCATAAATAACAAGGAAACTTGAGTTTGAATCTCACCAAGCATAAAGTGCTTCTTTGTTTTTGAAAAGAAAAATATAAGTGCATTTAAGATAGTGTTTCTTTTTAATAAGTATTTATTTAATATACAAAAGAGAGAGAGTTATAATTAGTGCAAACCAGAAAATTGGTATGCAATTATGGAAAACAAGGCTTAGCCCTAATCAAAACAAGCAAACAATGCGCCTTTTATTTTTGCAACGCGTGCGTAACACGTAGCCTGCACCCCTTTCCTCCTCCTTCTTCGTCGATTTCAACTCCAATTTTTCAATCTTTTTTTCATCTCTCATGTGCTTGGTTTAAGGCCATTTTTTACCTCATTTATTACACGATTTCACCAAATTAATGGTGAAATCGTGTAGCATATGTGGCCTACTTTTGAATTCACCTCAAAACCTATCCAAATTCATTCATTTACGTAGCTTAAATCAAGCTTGAAAATTAATTTTAAAAAAATGATTTCAGGTCAATGTTCATCACTAGAGATTTTCGAAATTTTCGAACTTTGTAAGCTTATTTAGTGATGGTTTAGTATAAATAGGGGTTTGTTCTCCATTTTCAGAGCATAGAAGCACAAGAATCTCTCTAAGAAATACACACATTAAATGTTCTCTCTCTAGCATGATTACTCTCTCTCTCTATGATAGCCTCCTCCACGGTGGTTTTCAACGAAAACCATCACCACTATCGAATTTCTCACACTCGAAAACCCTAGATTCAGTAGTCCAATTTGACTTTTCAAGCCAATTTGAGTCGACTAAAGCCAACTCGAGCCGATCGAAGTCGACTCGAGTCAATCGAAGCCAACCGGAGTCGACCGAAGCCAACTCAAGCAAACCTTAAGTTGACCTTAAGCCAAACCGAGTCAACTCGATCTGTACAAAATTATTTTTCTTTCTTCTTTATTTATTTGTTTACTTATTTATTTATTTATTTTTATCTTCTATGTAAGTGTAATAATAAAAAAAAAAGAAGAAAAGCAACAAAAAGAACAGTCCTTTTTTTTTTCAAAAATAGATAAAATAAAATAAATAATAATTAAATGAATAAATGAATAAAATTTTACCACTAAGAAAAAAAAATAGTTTTTTTAATAACTAAAATAAATAGACTTTTTCAAAATTACGATCCTATTTAGAATTTCCAAAAATAAACACCGATTAGAACTTTTTAGAATGATTTCCTTAAATAAATTAAACCAGGTAAAAATATAAACTCGACCTTTTTTTTCAAAAGTTAAAATATATCAACTCGCTAATATTTTCCAAAATAACTATGTACATCTAATACTAAATAGTGGATGCGTAGGCATCTATAGGGCAACAGTAAAAAACGAAAAACCTATTGTTTCCATTTATAGTTTAGATTACTTAAATTATTAAATTCGCCTAACCAATAATTGAGTTTTACTTTATAAAGTAGTTTATTGAAAGGTGATTTTTAAGATTCAGATTATAATTAGAAAGTTAAATGGTATCTGTAAAGGTTTAAAAATCCTAACCCTCAAACTCCTTTCCTATACTTTTAAAACCATTTTGAAAATTAGTTTTATCATTAAACCAGTAACTAAGTTATAACTAATCCACTCAATTGGTTATAACTTAACTTTTTTTTTTTTCCAACTCTGATCGAGTGGCAACTCCAAACCATTTTCAAAATATAAAATAATCAATTCTCTTTAAACCCTAGTCAAGAGTTAGTATTAAACAAGTAGGATCTAATATTGATCAGTTTAAAAAAGACTAATTTATAAAAACTGGGAAAAAAAAAAAACTAGACTTGACAGCTTGGCGTCTCCATTGAAGATCATCAAGGTGGTTAGCCATTTAACTTTCCAAAATTAAAATTAATCTCTAAAAATCACCTTACTAAGTATAATTTATTTACTTATTCATTTGTTATTTCATTATTATTTGTACCATAACTAACGTTGCTGTAGGTTTTGTTTTAATTATTTAGCTATTTAAGGGGCAAATTTATTTTATGTACCACAAATATATGATAGACATGGTCGAACCTGGAATGTCTTAGGACCATAGGATGAGGAGCCATTGTGTAAGTTCTAAGTGTAGTAGGGCAATCACTGCTCAAGGGCCAATTAGAGTTATCCCACTTAAAATCCGATGTGACTAAGGAACTATATTTTAGAAACGCGAAAGGTCATAGAGTTTAAAAACTTTAGAACCCACCCTGCTTACGTACATTTCTCAGGGATGGCAAATGGTTAACAAAGTGGCATTATTATAAAAAAGAAGAAAAAATGACGAACCCAGAGTTTCTTTCCCTATATTTCCTAGAATTCATCTACATAGGAAATCTTTTGTAATTTCATTTGATGTAAATGTTCTTCCCTTTGTAATTTATGCTTTCCTTATAATATTTCAGAAATAGCCAACTCATCCAACACCAAGATTTTCTCCAAAGAGATTCATGTTCATAAGCCCACAAACCCGAAGCCCATACTTAATTAATGGTTTCATTATCAATAAAATTAGGCTCATACTCTTGCTATCCAAGGTGAATGTTAACATCACACTAGTGAGGGCCTTAGTCCATTTTTGGGAGCCCAAAGAAGTCGCATTCCGTTTTGGGCCACACCTAATTAACCTAACTCTGGAAGAATATACCCAACTACTTCAAGCCCCTCCTTTAGAGGAAATATACATTCTAGAGCTTAGCTTCGGTTTGGCCTACATTTTTTCAAAATTCATTAGGATCCATAAGGCTGAAATAAATGAGGTCCTAAATGATTGCAACAAATACATTATCAAGATATGGGATCTAATCCATTGGTTCCAAACCAAACCCGGCGCCAATAAACGAGCTTTGTTTCTTGGTAATTGAAAGGAGAATCAAATCAAGGCCTATATATTAGCAGTGTTTGCTACTATCTTATTTCTAAGAGGATCTTTTCCTATACACTTTAGGGTAGTAGAATTAGTGGCTCGATTTTAGGAAGAGAAGCCTTATATTCCTACCTTACTTGTTGAACAAAAAAGGAACCCTAATTTCCTTAAGAAAAGAGGGTATGGAGAACTTAGGTCAAGCATGGCACTGTTAATGATATGGTTCATTAGTTACATCAAATGCTTCAAGTTAGACTTGATAAGGGGTACATTCGCTAATAAAATTGATCTGATTGACTCTTTCATTGATAAGATCAAATTACCAAAAGATATCCCTACACTTCTCTAAATCGAGGTTCTACAAGATTTTTAAGTCGAAGACATATTGTAGACTGCTAGGTGAAGTAATTATACTATGGCCATATTGGTTTGTAAAGATTATCATGTCGTACCATTGGATCGGAATAAGTTTATGTACAGGCTACTATCCAAACAACATGTTGAGGCAATTTGGAGGCATCTAGGATATAATTCACAAACCTTCATTGGAGCCATTCACCTTCAATCTCAAAGAGCTTCGCTCTACAAAAAAGGTATATAAGCTTCACAAGATCAAAGCTTAATGGGATACCAAGACCATAAGCCTTAACATCGATTTGAGCGAATTCATATGAGAAGTGGACAAACAATCGATCAATAAATAGTACCTATAAAATCAACATCATAAGGAAGGCATTATGTAGTATCAAGCACCAAAGGTCCTTCAACCTTCTCCTTCAAATCCCAGCTCTGAAATGATGAGCTACATGGACCAAGTAAAAGCTTATGTAGAAGTCCTCTAGGATGAAAAAGATAGGTGGGAAAACCTCTTTCAAGAGTCTAGGCAATGATCACATGCCTTAGAACACCAGTTGAAGGTATCTCAGAAGAGAATCCAATAATTTGATGAAGCAACTAACCATGGTCAAAAGCAGGGTAAAGTAATAGCCATCAAACCCAACAACCAAAAGAAGAAAATGTCATCTGGCCTATAGAAGAAAAGAAAATTAGTCTAGATGAATTTATATTTTTCTTTTCTTTTATGCGATAAAACTTCGGGAATTGAAGAATAATAAATAACTTGTTGTTTTGTTAGTTAATTGCCGATCCCCTCCTTTTCATCCTTGTAGCATACTTGCATTTCATTCATTTATTTCAATTCCATTAAAATATTCATATGTTGACTTGTTGAGAAGTGATCTAAAACCAGGTTACCAAGATAGCTCCCAAACATCAAACCTTCCAAAGAAGTCCTGTCTGAACCCGCTCTCAAACCTGAATGGCTAACCAAGGAAACGACGACAACAACCCCAACAATAATAGTGTCAACCCTAAAGTTGTTGACCCCAATGAGTTGAGGTTCCATTCTTTGGAACAAATAATGGGGAAGATTGCTAATTAATTGAGCTTCCTTACTAATAGCATTGCCTTGCTCAAGTCCACAACTCCATCAAATGAAGAAAATTTCAACCTTCAATATGGAAAGAATGCTAAAGCCCCATCCCTCGAAGTAGAAGAACCCTACCCTAAAGTCAACTAAGCCTTTGAATCCTTTAAAGTAAATGGGGTCTATCCAAAAGTTAACCCAACTTTCAAGCCAAATGCTTACTCATTTCTAGTAAACCTAAAGCCTAAAGCTGATCAAAACAAATTAAAAGAGCTTAAGAAGCGATTGACACAACAAATGACTAAGAAGATGGAAATGCTCGGATGGTATGATGGATTTAAGCAGGCTGGTATAGCAGAATTCTCTACTTATGACTATGGAAGCTTCCTAAAGAAATTTAAAATACTCGACTTCGAGAAGTACAATAGGACCAAATGCCCTAAACTGCCTACTAGGCTAAATGTACACAAGATGGGCAAGTATTTGTAATAAGACCAACTTATGGTCTAAACTTTTCATGACAGCCTAATGGGCCCTACTTTAACCCCGTATGCTCAATTGGATTTAAACTAAATAAACATATAGGAGAAGCTAGCTAGGGCATTTTATGAGCAATATAGGTTCAATGTTGAAGTAACATTGACTATGATGGACGTAATTGCCTTAAGGAAGAGGCATAATGAATCTTTTTAAGAATATGCCTAAAGTAGAGGTCCCTAGCTGCAAGGGTATCTACCCCCATGACTGAGAAAGAGCTAACTTTGGCTTTCATCAATACTCTTGAGAGACCCTACTTCTCTCACTTAATCGGGTATGCCTCTTTTAGTTTTGCAAACATAGTAGTAATAAGGTGTCGGATTGAAAGTACTATCTCCTCTAGCAAGTTACAAAAACAATTAGATAGAAGGCTACCCTTTACTAAACCTACCACTAGCAAGCTTAGAGAAGCTACTGTTAGCATGGTCAATTCAAATACCAAATCAAGCGCTGAGTCTCTTTTAGGGAAAATCTTCTACCACCTCAACAATAGTACAGAAGCCAACTACAAGTCAGTAAGGCCCCAAGGCAGTTCACCAAAATACTTATTCTACTCGATCAGATACTTGAAAAATTAAGAAAGGATAATCTGCTCTATTCTAAAGCTCCCAATGAAAGGTACAGTCTAAGATCTTTTTTATCCCAATGCAAGGTATCAATATCATCTAAGGCAAGTAGGCCATTCAACAAACTCATGCTGGAGATTAAGAAATAAAATTTAAGATTTAATTAACAAAGGCATAGTCTAACTAGACTTTGTAGAGGCTCTATTTCCAAATATCAACAACAATGCTTTGCCTAATCATAGGCCCATTATTAATATGACATTTGATGACTCAGATCCTGCTATCAACATGATCGGTTCCAATTGAGAACCTAGGGTCTATAGATTCTACAAACAAGAGGAGAAGTAAATTCCACATACTAAAAGGTACACCTTCCATGTACCTGTGGCCCCCGAAAATTATAAAACTACCCCTCTCAACTACTAGGTAGTAAATTAATGGCAATCAAGCTCACTTGTGGGAGGAATTACCCACTCTGGTAGAATCTAAAACACGAAGGAAGACCTAAAAAAGAAAACTATGTTGAAAAGGCCAAACAATGAACCAACTGAATATGAAGAAGAATTGTCTACCTTCACCAAAATAATCAAGTCTAGTGAGTATAAAATAATTAATCAGCTTGCTAAGACTCCAACACAAATATCCCTCATGAGTTTATTGATGGCGTCGGAACCGCATCAGGAAGCTTTGTTTAAAACATTAAGGGAAGTCAAGGTTTATCACTAATTCTATCCTCACCATGGATTAGATTTCTTTCTCTGCCAAGGAACTGGATGAAGAAGGTAACCAACACACCAAGCCTCTCCTCCTAATAGTGAAGGTCAACAACATCATCAAAATAAGAGTCCTCATCAACAATAGATCATCTTGAATGTCTGCCATCTTACTACCCTAGATTTATTAAGCATCAATAAGACTGCTATCAAGCTAAGTTCGACAATAGTTAGGGCTTTTGACAGATCCAAAAGAGAAATTATAGGGAAGATCAACTTACCGGTTAATATTAGCCTATAGAATTTTAACATACGATTTTAAGTCTTAAACATCCTAAGGACCTTCAACCTGTTAGTAGGAATACCATGGATACACTTAGTAGGGGCCATACCCTCAAGCCTGCATCAAAAGGTAAAGTTCATCTCAAATGGTTAAGTCATAATAATTCTGGGTGACCAGGATTATGAAATATATAAAGAAATGGTCATACCCTATATTGGCATTAAGAAGCAAGAGGACTTTGGGCTCTAAATGTTTGAAGAGGTATGCATGATCACTAACCAGGAAAAAGTTGAGACTAAAATTCAAAGAAAGCTAGTTTGGAACCTATGAGCTAGGTTACATCCAAACTCTAGTGGATGAGTTGAGAATTATGTATGTAAGGGGCAAAAGAGGTGATAGATTGTAACATGCCTCGATGACCTTCCCACCGTTATTAGAAATTTTATTCTGGGCCGAAATCCAAAATTTAGAGCCTGCCAAAAAAGATACTTCCAACAAAAATAAAATAGCCGGTCCATCTAACAAGTCCTAGCATATGAATAATTGGTTCTCTATCCCCATGAATTGCAATAAGTCTCCTTTAGGGTAAAGGATGAATCACAGTTTAATATTTTATAGAGTTTTATAATAATTACCTTTGTTCTACAACATTATACTCAAAAGATTTTCTTCTAAATAAGAATCAGTCTTATTTCTCTTCACTTCTTCCTCACTCACACTCTTTCCTTCGCATACTTTTTACTCAGATCCAATGCTTCAAATAAAGGTCATGATCATGCAGATAGGTGATGGAAGTATTGATATCACTACTGACCCTACTAGATTAGTTGTCGAGAATGATATTAATGACTATAGTGACATGCAAGAAAGTTAGTAAAGATATGAAACGAGTAGAATTTCTATTAACAAGCCGACTAAGAAAGTTAATGTTAAGATTGATGATGGCCCCAAAACATTGAAAATTGGAGAGAATTTAAAAGAAGAACAAAAGGAAAAATGACCACACTATTATCTGAATACCAAGATGTGTTTGCATGGTCTTATGAAGATATGCTTGGATTAAATCCATTAATTATGGTTCACCACTTACCAATATGAGAGGATATTAAACCTAAAAAGTAGATCCTAAGAAGGTTATGATCAAATGTCTTATTGAAAATTAAGGAAGAAGTAAGAAAATTACTAGAAGTTAGTTTCATCAAGGTATCTAATTATCTTGAGTGGGTAGCCAACATTGTGCTAATAATGAAGAAGAATGGAAAAGTTAGAACATGCGTAAATTTTTGAGACCTCAACTAAGCAACCCATAAAGATAATTTCCCCTTACACCATATTGACACCTTAGTTGATAACACAACCGAAAGCCATCTTTTCTCATTCATGGATGGGTTCTCCAAATACAATCAAATTTGAATGTCTAAAGAAGATAAAGCTAAGAAAATATTTATTACAACTTAGGGCACATTTTGCTATAAAGTAATGCTTTTCAAACTTAAAAATGCCGAGGTAACTTATCAAAGGGCCATGGTGGTAATCTTTCACGACATGATGTACAAAAAAGTTGAAGTATATATTAATGATATGATTGCAAAGTCCAAGGAAAGAGAAAATCATGTGAATAATCTGAGGAGATTGTTTGATAGGTTGAGAAAATTTCAATTGAAGCCTAACCCAGAGAAGTGTAACTTCGAAGTGACTTTAGAGAAATTGTTAGGTTTTATAATCAGCTAAAGGAGCATTAAAGTGGACCTTGATAAAGTCAAAGCAATAGTTGACTTGCCCCCTCCATACATACCCTAAGAAATCAAAGGCTTGTTGAGTCATTTAAACTACATAGCCCAATTTATATCTTAACTCATAGACAAGTGACGTCCCTTACTTAAGTTGTTGAAAAAGAATGTCAAAATCAATTAAGATGAAAAATGCGAGCAAGCCTTTAGAATGATCAAAGAGTATCTTATGAACACTTTAATTTTGGTATCTCTAAAACCCAAGAAGCCTTTATTTCTATACTTGAAAATATTACTAGAATCCTAAGGTGTATGCTTGACCAAAAAGATAAGGAAGGAAAAGAACGAGCGGTATATTACTCCGTAAGAAATTTACTGAAGGGGAACAGAAATATTCAGAAATTGAAAGAACCTATTGTGCTTTGGTCTAGGTAATGCATCAACTCAAACAATACAAACTCTACTACTAGGTTGAATTGCTGACTCGATACGATCCCTTGAAGTACTTGGTAGACAAACTAGCCCTAATTAGTAGAATCTCAAAGTAGCAAATGTTACTATCAAAGTTTAACATTACATACATGAACTGGAATTCAATCAAGGGGCAAGCTCTAGCAGATTAGTTAGTAGAAAATCCTTCCAATAATACCCCTCAAGAGATACAAGTCAATTTCCCCGATGAGAATATCTAAGCAGTTGAAGGTAGTTTTGATAAAAGAGAAGATGATGAACCACCAAAGTGGAAGATGTCCTTTAATAGGATAGCTAACAGATATAGGTATGGAATTAGGGCGATATTAATATCCTCTGAAGGTACGCAGTACCCAATGGCTGTAAGGCTCGTTTTCTTATACACCAATAATATCGACGAGTATAAAGCATGGATCATGGGACTCAAATGGCCCTAAATAAAGATATTCAACAATTAGAAGTGTATGGGGATTCTTCACTCATTATCAGCCAAGCTCAAGGAGAGTACAAGACGAAAGATTCTAAAATGGCTCCTTATCACTGGCATTACTAAAGACTTAGAATCAATTTGCTGATGCCTTAGTCACTCTAGCATCTATGATCTAGATATCCGGTAGAGTTGAGATTTTGCCCCTTACTATTGAAATTGAAGACAAGTCTGCCTTTTGTTTAGCAATTATGGGTACAAATGACCAAAGCCCATGGTACCATGATATTAAAATGTTCTTACAACAAGGCACATACCCTGAAGAGGCCGAGAAAAAGGATAAAAGGATGATTAATAGATTGGCTACTCAATTCTTAATAAGCAAGTCCACTTTGTATCGACGGTTTTTTGATGGTACACTTTAAAGGTGTATGGACTACAATGAGATTGAGATATTGATGAAAGAAGTACACAAAGGAGTATGTAGCCCTCACATGAATGGTTACATGTTGGCTAAGAAAATTATGAGGCTAGGGTATTAGTAGTCAACAATAGAAAGTGATTGCACCAAACACGTCGAGCATTGTCACTTATGCCAAGTTTATGCAAATAAGATAAACACCTCGTCTCAAGAATTACACACACTTTCGACACCATAGCCTTTTTAATGTGGGGAATAGATATAATCAACCCAATTACTCCAAAAGCATCCAATAGGCATCGCTTTATACTAGTTTCCATCGACTACTTCAATAAATAGGTTGAGGCCTCATCTTACCGAAGTGTTGCTAAAGGGGTCATAGTTAAGTTCATCAAAAGAAATATCTTAGCTCAATACAAGGCTCCATAAATGATCATCACTGACAATGGCACCAATCTCAACAATAAGCTTATGTTAGAGTTGTGTCAATAGTTCAGGATCATTTATAGGAACTCTATCCCTTACCGACCCCAAATGAATGAAGATGTGTAAGCAACCAATAAAAACCCCAAAAGAATCATCGAAAAAATGGTTGTTACATCTAAGGACTAGCACGAGATGTTGCCATTCAAACTTATGGCCTATTGAACTTCCATCAGAACGTCAATTAGGGCAAGACCCTATTTTTCGGTATACGATACTGAAGCAATGTTACTAGTAGAGGTTGAGATCCCATCACTCAAAGTACTATCAAAAACCTACCAAGTTGAATGAAGCCGATTGGGTAAGAAATGCATTAAGCAGTTGAATTTGATTGACAAGAGGAGATTAATAGCCTTATGTCATAATCAGTATTATCAACAAAGAATGGCTCGAGCTTTCGACAAAAGGGTATGACCTTAAAACTTTAAAGAGGGTGATATAGTGTTGAGAAAGGTCTTCCCCAATGCACAAGACTCTAGAAGGAAATTTTCTCCCAATTATGAAGGCCCTTATGTCATGAAGAGAGTATTACTAAGAGGGGCATTAATTTTGTCTCAAATGGATGGTTTGAAATTGAGAGACCTTGTAAATGCTAATACTGTAAAGTTGTACTTCCCATGAGAAGTCAATGGAAATCTTTACTTAAGAGTACTAAAATGCCAGTTATTTTGAATGTTATTGTGGTTTAATTTTCATCCTCTACAAGTAAAGTTGGTATCCTTAATAGTTGTCAACATTGGAATAATCACTCTCTCCATTGAAAGGTCCAGCTCCCCTTACTCCATTTAATCGAACTTATATACTGAAAACATAAGAGAAGTGAGATTTAGGACATTAGTAATTGACAAAACTCCTTAAAATACTTTATTATGGATTGATCTCCCTTGATGGGGAGTTTTTAGTCTATTTTTTTAGAAAATAAAAAATCCAGATAAGGAATCACTTTACGACAAATATTTGTTAGGTAAGAATAAGAGCTTTGATTCATAAAAGTTTTGGAAAGACAAAAACAATGGGTAGCATTCTGTATCAGGTTAATTACCGTTATTTCTATAAAAGAGATGGCAAATTCCTAGAGGTTTCGTATCAAAATCAATTAGGTTAACAACAAAGGATCAAATAATGAGTTAGTTGGTTTTTATGGGACTTTCTAAGAAATGGTTTGACAGTTTAGGCGCTATAAACAAGACTAGGTAAGTACTTCTATATGATGTTAATGCATTGGTTTTTGACCATTGCATTTGCATTTAGATTATATGACCAATATTTTATGACTTTATCCATAGCAGTCTTTTGAGCTAGCCCATAGGCACTTACCTTCTGCACTATCTTTTAGTGCTTAGCCAACTTCTAAAAGTGCTATCTTAACTCAATTCGATTTCTCTTAGCTAGCCCATAAGGCGCTCACCTTCAGTAGTATCTTTTGGTGCTTAGCCAGCTTTTGAAGGCAATATCTTGACTCAATTCGATTTTTCTTAACCAGCCCTTAAAGGCACTATCCTAACTCAGTTCGTTACTTGTAGCAAGCTTATAAGTTGCTTCTCTTCACTAAGTTCTCTTAGCGAGCCCATAGGGTGTTTTCCTTCACCAATATTTTCTTAACTAGCCTATAGGGCATTTAATCTATTATAATTTAAGGTTACTAGTCCCCTAGAGATGCTTCCTCTTAGATTAGTAAGCCTAGAAGGGCACAAGTAGGCTTTCTTAATCAATTTTAGTTTAGGGTTACTAGTCCTTTTGAGACGTTCCTGCCTAGGTTAGTAAGCCTAGAAGGGTACGATCAAGTTGTCTAGATCGATTCTAGCGTAAGGTTATTAGTCCCCGAGAAATACTCCTACTTAGGTTAGTGAGCCTAGAAGGACACGACCAAGTTCTCTAGGTGGATTCTAGTGTAGGGTTGCTAATCCTTGAAAGACGCTCCCACCTAAGTTAGTGATCCTGAAGGATACGACTAGATTCTCCAAATCTATTCTAGCATAGGGTTACTAATCCTAGAGAGGCGCTCTTACCTAAGTTGGTGAGCCTAGAAGGAGATGACTAGGTTCTCCAAATCGATTCTAACTTAGGATTGCTAATCTTCTAGAGATGCTCCTGCCTAGGTTAGTGAGCTTAGAAGGGTATTACTAAGTTCTCTAAATCAATTCTAGCATATGGTTGCTAGTCTCTAAGAGACGCTCCCACCTATGTTAATGAGCCTAAAAGGGTACGACTAAGTTCTCTAGATCGATTATAGCATAGGGTTGCTAAAGAGACAGTCTCACCTAGATTGATGAGCTTAGAAGGGCACGATCAGGTTCTCCAGATTGAGTCTAGCTCAGGGTTACTAGTCCCCAAGAGACACTCCTACCTAAGTTAGTAAACCTAGAAGGGCACTACTAAGTTGTCTAGATCGATTCTAGAATCCGAGAGATGCTCCCCCTTAGGTTAATGAACGTAGAAGGGCATGACTAGGTTCTCTAGATCGATTCTAGCATAATGTTGCTAATCTCCAAAAGACACTCTTACCTAAGTTAGTGAGCCTAGAAAGGCATGACCAGGGTTTCCAAATTGATTCTAGTTTAAGATTGCTAGTACCTAAAGACTCCCTCGCCTTGTTAGTCAACTCATAAGGGCATGACCAAGTTTCAAACAACTCTTTAAAGTCTTAACTAACTCAAAGAGTGCTTGCCTGCCCCCTTTAGTCAGTAAGCTCATAGGGGCACGACTAAGCCTTCAACTTCTTTCTAGGGTCTTAGCTAGCTTAAAGAACGCATCACCCATTTCACCTCAAATTGTTAGCTCATAAGAACACAATTAGGCTTCAATTCTTCTTTTAGTTTTTTGGCCAACTCTTAGAGCGCCACCTCTCTCGTCACCAAATCTCCAGTAGATTGAGCATAAGATAATTGTAGCGCTTCTTAGGACAAAATCCATCATAAAGGCAAAAATAGTGTCTCTTTTATATTTACGATAAAGTTTTGATAAAACTTTACCATAAAAAGGAATTGTTGTAGATATTGTACTTTTGCCTCCTTTTAGAATTTTTTAAGATAAAGGGTCCTAAATTAGGGAAAAATGCAAAAAAAAAAAAGAAAAATAAGAAAAAAAAAACATAAAAAAAAAGAAGAAATGTAGAAAAATACAAAAAAAAATAGAAATTTTTAAAAAATAAAAATAAATTAATAAATAGAAAAATAGAAGATTTGAGAAATTTAGAAAAGTGTAAAGTTTTTAATTTAGATAAAAAATAATAATAAAAACTATTAGGCTTAGACTTAAATTTAAATTTAGCCGAAGTTAACCTAATTAATTGCACATATGAATAAGGTATAGGCCAACGGCCTAATGGTAATATATATGTATGAATAACAAGGAGAACCGAGTTCGAATCTCACTAGGCACAAAGTGCCTTTTCCTTTTTGAAAAGAAAAATATAGATGCATTTAAGATAGGGTTTCTTTTTAATAAGCATTTATTTAATATATAAAAGAAAAAGAGTTATAATTAGTGAGGACTAGAAAATTGGTCCGCAATTATGGAAACTAGGGCTTAACCTTGATCGATAAAAGCAAATAGAGGGCATGCTGTTGTGTACCCTTATTTTTGCAACACATGTGTACATTACACGTACGTGTAGGGGTACGTAGCGCATAGTACGTACCTTATACGTGGCTTGCACCCCCTTCCTCCTCCTTCTTCATTGATTTTAGCTCCAGTTTTTCAATCTTTTTTTCATTTCTCATGTGCTTGGTTTAAAGCCATTTTGCTCCCATTTATTACATGATTTCACCAAATTAATGGTGAAATCGTGTAGCACGCGTAGCCTACTTTTGAATTCATCCCAAAACCTGTTCAAATTTATCCATTTACACAGCCTAAATTAAACTTGAAAATTAAAAAATAAATTGATTTCTGGTCAATGTTCATCAATGGAGATTTTTTTAAATTTCCAAACTTTTCAAGCTTATTCAATGATGGGTTAGTATAAATAGGGGTTTGTTCTCCATTTTCAGAGCATGGAAGCACAAGAATCTCTCCAAGGAATACATACACTACACTTTTTCTCTCTAGCATGACTACCCTCTCTCTCTTTAAGATAGCCTCCTCTACTAAGGTTTTCAACAAAAACCACTACTACCATCGGATTCCTTATACCTAAAAACCTTAGATTCAGCATTCCAATTCGACTTTCCAAGCCAATCCAAGCCTACCGAAGCTGACTTGAGCTAACCAAAGTTGACTCGAGCCAACCCAAGCAGACCTCAAGCTAATCCAAGCCAACTGAGCCAACCTAACCTAACCTAAGCCAACCTTAAGCTGACCCGAGCTAACCTTGAGTCGACCTAGGCTACATAATTTTTTTTCTTTTTTCTTTACTTATTTGTTTACTTATTTATTTATTTTATTTTATTTTATTTTTGTCTTCCATGTAAGTGTAATAATAAAAAAGAAGAAAAAGGAAAAAAAAGATGAAGAAAAGCAAGAAAAAGAGAGGAAAAAGAATAGTCCATTTTTTGTTTTTTTTTAGAAATAGATAAAATAAAATAAGTAATAAGTAAATAAATGAATGAATAAAATTTTATCACTTAGAAAAAATTAGTTTTTTTTTAATAAATAAAATAAATGAACTTTTCAAAATTAAGATCCTATTTAGAATTTCTAAAAATAAACACCGATTAGGATCATTTAGAATAATTTACTTAAATAAATTGAACAGGATAAAAATGTAAACTCAACCATTTTTCAAAAATTAAAACAAATCAACCTGCTAATATTTTCAAAAAGAATTACGAACGTTTGGTCCCAAATAGCAGGTATGTAAGCATAAACAGGGTAACAGTAAAAAACGAAAAACCTATTGTTTCCATTTATAGTTTAGATTACTCAAATTATTCAATTTGCCTAACCAATATTTGAGTTTCACCTTATAAAATAGTCCATTGAAAGGTGATTTTTAAGATTCAGATTAAAATTGGAAAGTTAAACGATATTCGTAAAGGTTTAAAAATCCTAACCCTCGGACCATTTTCTCTAGTTTTAAAACAATCCTAAAAATTAGTTTTATTGTTAGACTAGTAGCTAAGTTATAACTAGTCCACCCAATTGGTTATAACTTAACTTTTTTTTTCTCGACTACAATCAAATGGCAACTCCAAATCATTTTCAAAATATAAAAGAGTCAGTTTTCTTTATACCCTAATTAAGGGTCAATATTAAATGAGTAGAGTTTAATATTGATCGGTTTAAAGAAGACTAATTTATAAAAAATGGAAAGAAAAAACCAAGCTCGACACACATGATTAAATAAACATTAATGTTGAAAATCTTTAGAAACATTAAAGTATTTGTCAAACTTAGATGTCGATTTTCAAGCTCATAATCATGTTTCTAATGATGTTGTTGGTTTTTAAATGCATTGTGTTGTAATTGTGATCAAAGTTAAGTTATAAGCTTTGAAAGGTTAGCAGAAGTCCTCCCATAGCTTAAAAAATAGATTCAATGATACTAATATACTATGTGAAACGATAAGCGACGTATAGATACCCATAAAATTTTGATATATGTATGTGAAGGAATGTACTTTTTGAAAAATTACCAATTATGTTTTCATGAGAATAAAGCCCATACATGTACCTAAACTTTTTAAAATTTTCGTTTTAGTACCTATGCTTAGCTAATTTTCATTTTAATACCCAAAAAATCTAAGGTATATCACTTTAAGACATCCATTACTCTGATTACAGATAGACATTAACTGTAACTATGTGGAACAAAACAAATAAAAAGGAAATAAAGAAGAAAGCTAAGGTGGATTTAAATAAAAAGGAAAAGAATGAAATTGATGATGTAGATTTAGCACTAAGTGTTTGTAAAAATAACAGTAAGTATCATAAGTCTCCTCCCATATCCAGTAATTAAGCATCCAACAAACCTCATTTAAGGCATAGAAAGAGATTGTCAAATCCTCACACCCTTCGAATCCTCTACCAAATCACTTCCATTCACTCCTTGCAATCACTTCCTCTTAGTATTGATATCAAGCTTGGCAAAGGATATCATATGAGAGGTAGATTCGCATGCGAAATATTGAATGAGAAGATCCATTACGAGTCTCTAAGAGCACACAAATAAGAGATTGGAAGGTTCATGCAACATAGAAGGTATGTTATCCATAACAATGGGGTTTTTTTATTTTTATTGTCATAAGAGTATATGCTGATTTGATTGCATTTTATACATTTACCAATTCTTTTGCCATTTCTCTATAAGTTGTCCTTAATAAGAATGTGGGTTTTTTTTTTCTTTTTGAACTTTTTTTAGATGAATGTTTGACTCACATAGTGTTGTTCAATTTTGATCAAGGCATGGGTTTGCTAGTTGCTTAATGTAAGGTTTTCATTGTAGTATTCACAATAATGTAGGTTTGTTTCTACGATTCCCAACATGTTGACATGTTGTGAGAAAATTTTTTATATAGTATATATATTTGTTCAATTAGTATGCCATTGTTCTTTCCTATATATTTTGGGTTCCAACTATATTATTTTTTTGCTGTTCCAACCATAAATTGCAAAGTCCATATGTTAGTTCAGTTGATATGCTAAATCTATTCAACTCCATGTTTCAAGGATGCAAATGGGTGAAAGGTCACTTACTGTATTTAATATGGAACATTTAAGAAGGGATAGTGAGATGCGTCTTATGAGGGTGTAGATATTTCATCTTCATTGTTCTGTTGAGTGAGTTATCTTCACCATACCTTATGATTGTTGTCAAGTTATGGGTGTTTTAACATAGAAGTTATTAGATATAAGATTCTTAGGGCAACAATGATGGATGACCTTAAGGTAATCTTTGATTATTTCAATGTTATGAGCCTAGTTAGTCATTTTGCTATTAGTAATGATATTGAGATGCATGTACAACACCCATCTAGTAGATGCTTTGGAGAGACTTCTAGGCAAAGAAGTAGTAATGTAGATGGAGAAAAAACTAGTGATGAGGAAGAATAGGAAGATTACATAAGGGATCTTAGCAATGAGGAAGAGTCAAATGAGGAGCTCATGGAAGCTCAAAGAGCTCTCAAGGCAGCTAGGGATAGATTTCATGGTAAGAGTAAGCAAGTTAGTCGTGATAGTAGGTATGGATCAATTGTCACAACTTATGAACCCTGATTAAAACTTATCAAAGGGAGATGACGATGGTGTTAGTGAAGGAACTAATTACGGTAAAGATTAAGACCTTGATGATTTTGAATTTCAATAAGGGGAGAAAAGAGGTGGGAGGAAATTGTTAAGGACAAAAACAAATATCTAGTGTATGATAGCAATGCCGAGTATCCTATGTTCTATGTATCAATGATATTTTCAAGTCTAAAAGAGTTCAAGGATGTGATTGTGAAAAAGTTGATGCTAGAACAAAGATAGATTGACTTTGTTAAAAACAATAAAAGCCAAGTCCATGTAGTATGTGCACATGAAAAATGCCTATGGTTGATGTATGGTTTGAATAAAAGGGAAATATAGATGAAAGCACACATGTGTTATCTTTTTGAAAAATAAAAGAGTTAAGAGTAAAACAATAGCTGAAAATTTTAGGTCAACCATAAAATCAACACTAAAGATTATGTTACATGCTTTGAAAGAGTTGGTACAGGAGTAAATGGGCATTGGTGTTACCATATCCCAGTATAGGTGAGCTAAGTTAAGGTTTATGGAGGAGTTTAGGGGATTAGAAGTGAAGGAGTATGTGATTTTATCAGATTATGCCTAAAAGTTTCAAAGAAAAAACTTGAACTCTATTATTTTCTTGAATGTTCAAAGGGACTTTGATGCCAATAGGGTTATGTTTGATAGGTTTTATATCTGTTTTTAAGCTTGCAAGAGAGGGCTTTTAGATAGGTGTAGGTGAATATTCAGTATTGATGGTTGCTTCTTAAAGGGTGTATGTAAGGGAGAAATATTGTTTGCAATAGGTCAAGATAGAAATAATCAAATATTTCCAATTGCTTTGGTGGTTGTTAGGATAGAAAACAAGGATACATGGACTTGGTTTATACAGAAGTTGATGATGGACATTGAAATTGACAAAGACGACCAAGGTAAGTGTTGGACTATCATAAGTGACAAGCAAACAGTATGATTTAGAGGCTACCTCTCGATGCATGTTCAATGCTAATAAGGATGGGTAGACTGACTTAATGAAAATGAAAGCAAAACACTAATGTGAGTTGTTCTTCAATACCGATGTTAAGTGTAACATAGTCAATAACAATCTTAGTGAAGCATTTAATGGTCGCTTGGTGGAAGCAAGGATAAAGTCGATAATTAACATGCTTGAGGACATAAGATTGATGGTAATGGAACAGATATGCATAGCTTAAGGATCGTTAAAAAGCTAAAGGAGAATAAGATAGAAGTTAGATAGTGCATGACAAGATGGAATTTGTGGGGATGGGGGTGCAACACAAATTTGACATTTATGGTGTCAACGTTAGCAAGCATACGTGTTCTTTTTGGGCTTAGGATTTATCAAGCATCTTGTGTTGTCACACGGTTTTTGCTTTAGTATTAACAAGGGGACTACATGAGCACTTCCTTAACGAACATTATCACAAGGATATGTTCATGAAATCTTATGCATACCTAATAAAAACCATCTTAAGAGAGAAGTTTTAGAGGAAAATTTGACTTCAAGGTCCAAAGCCATTGCCACCACAAGTGAAACGTGGTAAGATACATATGGCAAGGAAAAACAAACCTGTTGAGCTAATTAGGGGTGACAAAATGACATGATATGGTACGAAGATGACATGTACAAAGTGTAAACAGAAATATCACAATCACAAGACGTATCAATCTACAACTAAAGGAGTGGAGCAAACACTAGGTCAAGAATAGGTTGCAGCTACCTATTTATATATTAAATTATTGTAATTTTCTGTAAAAGCATAAATAATTCTTTATATATACTAACAATTCTACCTTCATAGATTCCCTAGCCTATAAAGCTTAACCCAATAAGAGCAACCAAAGGGAAAGCCAAAAGTGCAAATGCTGTCCACGAAGACATGCCATTGTTTGGTGAAAAGCTGTATTAATTTTCTATTTGTTATTATTTTTTTGTTTTTGAGTTAATAATTATGCTAATAATTTGCATATACGGTGTAAGATATGTTTTCAAGTTAATAGTTATGTGAATAATTTATTTATATGCTCTAAGATGTGTTTACTAATGGATAGGAAGCCTCTTCCCTTGGCTAGACACTAAGCCATACCTCTTCTCATGAGCAGTACTCAAGACATAAAGCCATTTCTAAGCAAGTGGCCTTAGCTAATCAGATTGATTGGAGTAGCTATCCACTTTAAACTTATTGGACCAATTATTTATGGTACGAAATATAAGTATTTGTACCTACTCATCCAACCAGTTAGGTTTTTCATTCCCTACTACCAAGAACACAATCTCCTGTAATAACAACTGAGTTAGAGTATCGAGTAATTGAGGATGAAGGGTAAGCTAAGTTTAAATGTGCAGCAAATGACCTAAGGCTACCTAAGGATCTGATGATGAGACTATGGCTTCTAAGTAAAAAATGAAGAAGAGGATTATAGAGGATAAAGTAGTTTCATTCTTTATACCAAAAAGTAGACGGCTAATGACATTACCTTGAAAGAACTACTTAGAGTCATCTAGGAGGAACATAAAGTGGGGTAGTGGAGATGGAGTTATCAATTTAAACTAGACAATGTCACAACATGAGAGGGTTAGTCGTGACAGGCACTATATATCGTACAAAAGACTATAGATAGATTTCCCTTTTCAATTGACAACCTAGACTTAAGCAGGCGTAAGTAATATCATTACATATTTATAATAACAAGATTGCTGAATTGTAAATAACATATATACAGATATTTACAGATAATAAGTCTATAATATACTTAATTGTAAATTAGTAATGCATTATATTACATAATAGGCTTTAGAACCTATTTACAACAATATAAGTTTACTCTCATTACTAATCTCACACTCACAATAATCCATTGATAGCTTACTAACCTCGAGCATCCTACAAGCTGAATCCATAAACAAGTCCCCCTATGCAAGTAAACTACAAGGTTGTAAGCTAACTAGCTTAATGAGATATTTCCTTAACCATACTACAAACAAGTTATACAGCAATTAATTTCAAATAAATGAATGTATGAACAATCAATATGACATATAAATACATGCAGGTGATCAGGTACTGCATACAACTCAGATTTAACGCCCTTCAAAGTTAAGATTGGAGTATACATGGCACCAATTAGATCCAAGTATCATACTAGAACTTATATAACAATGAAACTCCACATTTCGTATTAAGAAAAAAAAACATAATAGTATATCCATTTTCAGTTTTAGTCAAAACTTAGTTTTACGTATGATTATGAGTAGATTCTCACAACCCTAACTCACCCCTAAACAAAGCTCTCTAGACTTGACTCTTAGCCAAGTAGTTGGTACCTCCAACGCCTAGTGTTCTCACGGGCCAAGGTAAGGTCATATAATACGTGTGCACCGTACTAAACACTATAATCATAACTAAGCAACCCTCATATGGCCTCTTGCTACCTCCGTGTGATGTGATGGTTAGAATTATTTACACAATGCATAATTATGGATGTTACGATTTAGTTAATTTAAGTCTAATAATATTAAGTCCCTTTTATTAAGTGATCAATACAGTCACAGACAAATCAATTCCTATCAAATTTATTATGCAACAAACAGTACATTATTATACTTTAAAGTAAATTCACTATTAACAATCAGTATCATATACAAACATAACCCAGCCCCATATAACATTCAATTATTAATAACAATTAATATTCATTAACTACATACACAAGTATGTATGGAATCATTAAAAATACTCACTCGACCATCCTCTTAGTCAAGGATTGTAGTAATCAATTGATAGGTCAACATCAATCTCGTGATCACCTAACATTAAGGGAATACAAAAAGCAGTAAGTGTTGGAATTAAATAACTAAAGTGTTATTATATTTAGTATTATTTATCTAAATTAGCTATTTGTTTGTGTGAAATTATTTATTTGAACTTTTTAGCTAATTGCATATAATTTTTTCAATTTAATTCCAATTTTTATAAACTTATAGTCCATTTTGATCATTTTCAAACGTACTTTCTTATAGTAGAATCCATTTTGGACGTTATAACCTGCCGTTTCGATTATAACATAAAAATATTACAAAATTCATTATTTTGACTTAAATAATTATAAATTATTATTTTAAGCTTTTCTTAGTATAATTATGGTTTGATAAATATTTAAATTTTATATTTTGTAATTTTCTTATTTTTAGGTCTATTTTACCATAATTACTTATTTTTACCATTTTTTAGATTTTAGACTTATTAATTCAATTTTTTCTACTTTATTAATTTTCTAATTAATTAATTATTTTATTATTATTATTTTTAATTACGAATTTACTTAATTAAACTAAGTGATGACATGGCAACATAAGAGAATGCCACATGTCACTTTTGTACATTTTCCACATTTTCTTAATTTTTTTTATATTTTATGTCATATATATATTAATATTCATTGCTATATTTTACTAAATTTTATAAATTAATTATTTATTATAATTTCTTCAAAGTTACAGTACATATATATATTCATATTTATTAAATTACTTTATTTATTAAATTAATATTATATTATACTATGTATGTACTATTCAAATATGCATGTATTTTTACATGTACTATACTATTCATATACATATGTTTATACATATAATATACTTATGTACTAAAATATCCTAACCTTAAATATATTATGTACTATATGAATGAGTATATATATACATGTAATTGTACTTTATGTACATACATACATATACGGTTATATTACATATATATATATATATATTAAAATACTTAATATAAATAATATTATACATAAATATACATACATGTTCATCATGTCTATAGATATATTTGTATATATTAAAATACTTAGTATACATAGTATTATACGCATATATATGTACACCTAATATAGCACCTAAATTAGTATTTTTGTATTTTATACCTACATAAATATATATATATATATACTTTCAGTTACATAGTATATTCATTTACACGTAATAAAAATTATGTAAATCTAACTATATGTATAGTATACTATTTAATAAAAAAATACCAAGTATGTATATATATACTATACACACCTACATATACATACCATATCATAAAAATACTAGGTATAATATATATATGTATATCCACGCATACATATGTATATATGTATATAAATAAAGAAAATACATAGTGTATACATATGAATATAAGTAAAGAAAATACATAGTATATTTATATATATATATATATATGTTATATGTGTATACATACATGTACATATACCAGAGTTCTTGTATAAATTATTTGTAGAAATTACTATAACAATTATACTATACATATGAATATACCTTAAACATCCATATACGTATATGAACATATATATACAAGGGAATACCAAGGTTACATATAATTTCTAAAATACATGTGTGTACAAAAATACACAAGATAATTAGTACAAATGAATAAAATGAAGCTTATTTTTCCTTCTTCTAGGTTTGTAATTTCCAGAAATTAAAAGAGAAAAGAATAAGGGAAGCTCACGGTTTGCAAGAGGAAAAAGTAAGTGAATTTGTGTATGTAAATTTGGTGTGTTCCAATTGTAAAATTTCCAGGCATGAATAGCTATAGAGGAGTTCAATAATTTACTCTTAAAGACACAAAATGAAAAGAAAATCTAAGGAAAATATGGAACATTAATGGTGATAAGACAAGATCAATCATTCTCTTTGTTTCTCTTTTCTTAACTAAACACTTAGACAAATTTAAAATGCACATAGGCTGCTGCATTACAATCTAGAAACCAACATGGAAGGTAGGGAAAATAGGAGAAAGAAAAAGAAAAGGAAGAGGAAAAATAAAAATAAAAATAAATATTTAATTTTCCAAAACACAAAAATTATATATTTAGTATTTGTAAAATAATATAGAAATTTTATGAAAATTTATTAATTTAATTGTTACCCGTTACATTTATAATATTTACGAGTTATTTCAACGTATTCACTAAAATTTATATATGATTATGCATATTAGTCGATAATTACTATTTACTAAGGTTTTATTACCATTAAATTATATTTATTCAATTTATAAGCTTTAAGTTATAGTTTTAGGATTTTGATCAAGTTCGAGTTCGATTTTGAGTATTTACGTGTATATCAAATTTAGGGTTTTTGTGCGTAATTTAGATTTTAATCGAGTTTTAGAGTTTTTTTTATCAATACTATATTCAATTTCACAATATAATAAAATTTTTATTTAACTTAGCCTTATTAACCCATGATGTTATCTAAGGCGCTCAGATCTAATTTAGGACCTAAACTGCTAACTACATAGGGTTTACAAACAACACCTATTTGTTGATTATAGGAATGTTGGTCTATTTTATTTAAAATTGGTTTAAGTACTATACTAGCTATTGATGTATGGATGTTGTGTTTTCTATTTCAATATGGTATGAGTACTTCACTAGATGTTGAAGTTTGTCTTTTGTATCACCTGCAACTGTGAGCAACTTTGAATGTCATAAGTGGTTACAACTATTGTCAATGGTACTTTTGCAACTATTGAAACTTGTCTTTTGTATCAGCTGACTTTTGAAGGATGTGCTTATATCTACTACAATTAATCAAAGTTGTCTTTTGTATTGGTTACAACTTTGGAAAGATGTTTTTGTATCAATTGCAATTGATGTAAGTTGGCTTATGTAAGAACTGCAACTGTTGAAAGATGTGTAATTTCTTCACTTCTATTCTGTGCATATGTATGCTAATATATTCCTTAGTAGCTTCTTATACATATGGGAACTACTCTCTTAGTGTGGTTTACTAGTTAGTCATTTTACTGTATTAAATTTCTTAGTGAGCAAATAACATTATAATCTTAAAATAAGTAGCATATATATTGGCTGAAAGTATAAAGTGAGTAATATTAAATGTATAATTGTTTCTAACTATTAATAGTTGAGTGGTCTTTATCCAATGCATCACTACTATTGTCCATCACATCAAAGCAAGGCTTTAGTCTTAATCTTGTGTAGCACAAGGAAAGGGATTTTCTTATTGCATTTGGAGGACGCAAAGAGGAGCCTTCTAGCTAGGTAGAAGGGTTAATAGTGGATAAGAACGAATTTATGTTAACTCAAAACCTAATTTTAGTGAAGTTCCTAGACGTTTGTTTGGGAAGCAATCATCATTGGAAGGATTGGCTTCTCAAAATAGTGGTGATAATTCATCATTACCAGTAGTTGAAAATAAGATGGGTGTAAACCTTATACGATTAATGGTTTAAGTCCTAAATTAGATCTAAGTGTTGTAGATAATATCATGAGTCGATAAGGTTAAGTAAAATAAAAATTTTATTACATTGGGAAATCGAATATAGTATCAATAATAAAAACTCTAAGAATTCGATCAAAACCTAAATGGCATACAAAAACCCTAAACCCTAAACCCTATATACATGTAAATACTCAAAATTGAAATTGAACTTGAACTTGACAAAAACCTTAAAACTATAACTTTAAGCTTATAAAATAAATAAATATAACCTAATAGTAGTAAAACCTTAGTTGATTATAATTATCAACTAATATGTATAATCGCGTAAAACTTTTAGCGAATACATTAAAATAACTCATAAATATTATGAATGTAACGAGTAACAATTAAATTAATAAATTTATACAAAATCTCAATATTATTTTATAAATACTAAGTTTATAAATTTTGTATTTGGAAAAATCTAATATTTTTATTTTTCTCTCTTTTTCCTATTTTTTCTTATACCACTACGTTGACTCCAGCTTGTTACAACAGCCCATGTGAATTTTTTTCTAGTTATAGGTGTTTAATTAAGAAGAGAGAAACAAAAGAAATGATGAAACTTGTCCCATCATAATTAATATAACATCTAGTATTAGATTTTCTCTTCCTTTTTGTTGTCTTTACAAGACACTTGCTAGACCTTCCTTGTAGCCTACTACGTCTGGAAAATGCAAAAGAAAAACACACAAAATCCTCTTGTTTTTTTTTTTTCTCTTTTGAACCATAAACTGTCCACTACAAACCCCACGAAATTTGGATAACCCAAAAGTGAAATTGGATGAAGGAGTCCTTAGATAGTCTCTAAAACCACCTCAAACATGATAATAATACCAAAGTAAAGGAATCAAATCCTAAGTGTTCAACCAAAACCCTAATTGAAGTAAGCCCTAAAAACCTAACTAAACAAATAAGAACCCTAATACTTGAAAAACCCTAGAACGTTATTGAAACCCTAAAATGACCATATAAACCCTAGGAAAAACAGTAGTTGAACCTTAACTCAAGTCTGAGTGTTCTAAACTGTACAATAAGTCGATAAGGCTAGTAATAATAAAAGATTATGAAGTTTAATAAATCAAATATAACACCGATAACAAAACTTTAGGAATTTATCGAAACTCTAAATCGCTTATTAAAACCCTAAAACTAGTTTCCGTACCATTACTCAAAATTAAAACCTGAAATTGCTCGAAACCCTAAAAACATAAACATAAACCTATAAAATAGTTAAATATTACACAATAGCGATAAAATTATAGTCGAATATAAATTTTGACTAAATCACCTATTCACACAAAATTGTAATGAAATTGCCTTGTAAAAATTATAATTGTAGCGTGTACTAATTAAATTGATAAAATTTCACAAAAATTTGAAAATTAATTTACGAGGAGAATTGTATTAATTTATATAATTCGAAAATTTACATATATTTATTAATAATTTTTATTTTCCTTCTCTTCTATTTCCAATTTATCTCTTTTTCTTCTTTTTACTTCCACTTCAATGCACATCCTGCACACAAAATGTAGAAACAACAATTAGAAGAAAAAAACAAAGAAGCAGCCCACATGATCAATTAAACTACCATGTGTTAATGTTAAATAAAAAGAAAAGATTACAAATCTAACTTAGCTTAAATGTTAAGCTATTGATCACGTGAGCAAGAGAAAATATAAATATGGAAAAAGAAAAAAAAAATCTACACAAACACCAAATCTGCAAAGCAAACCATGAGGAAAAAGAAAGAGAAAAGAAAGAAGGAAAAGAGAGAAAGAAGGAAGAAAAAGAAGAAGGAAAAGAAGAAGAAAAATAAAAATTAATAGGTAAGTAATTTATTTTAGTAAGTATAGATGTATATTATAGTACACACATGTAGATACCGTAATATGTGTATAAGAGTATGTTTTAAATAAATACATATACATATATAATACGTGTAATATATAGTGTATATATGTATGTATGATACCGTAATTTAAGAATTTTTAACAACATAAACTATAAATCATATATTATAAATATATGAATATATATATGTATAATCATGAGGTACATAAGAAAAATAAGAAAATGAAAAATATAGGAAAATATACCCAAAATAATAAAAATATCAAATATATGATTTAAATAATTATTAAATCATAAATATGTTATGAAAAAGAGAAAATCAATATTTTAAAATTTTTAAATTTAAATAATAATTTTTATGATATTTTTGTGTCACAATTTACATTACGAGTTACAACGTCCAAAACGGACGTCGTTACGAGATAATACGCTTAAAAATAATCAAAATGGACTATAAGTTCATAACGATCCAAGTTAAAACGAAAAAGTTACACGCGATTCGATAAAAAGCTAAAATTAGCAATTTCATATAACTAAGTGAGGTAGACCTTACAAATTCTAGCATTAGTTAGCCTTAAATTTCTTACCTTACAAAATTTTTATTATTCTTAGGTGATACAGATATCAACTCTGAGCTGTCGTCGAATTATTACGATCCCTGAGTTAACCATGGCTGAGTGAGTTTTTCCTTATAATTTCATACTTGTTTGTGCTTATAGTTAGTGAACATAAATTATGAATTATAAATGAATGTGTATGGGGTTGGGTTATACTTGTGTATGATAATTGTTGTTGATGGTGAATTTACCTTAGATTGCAATAATATAATGTCTGTTGCATAGTAGATTCATTAGATTGATTGTTTGTGACTTGGAATGATCATTGAATTAATAAGACTAAATTTTATTCGACTAGAAAAGTTAACTTGGATCATGCATAAATCATGCACTGCATAATTAATTCCAGGCTGTCACATTACACGGAGGTAGCGAGAGGCCACACGTAGGTTGATTATTGATTGTTACTGATTTCGTACGGTGCACACGTGCGATATGACCTTACCCTTGCCCGCGGGATGACTAGGCGTTGGAGGCGCCAACCGCTTGGCTATGGGTCGAGTCTAGAGGCCTTTGTTTAAGGGTGAGTAAGGGCTCTATGAACCTACTCACAATCATATATAGAACTTGTTTTGATAAAGCTGGTAATGGATGTACCATTACATTTTAAATACAAAACACGGAGTTTCATTATAAAATAAGTTCTAATATGATACTTGGATCTAACTATACTGATGAATCTCCAACCCTGACTTCGGAGGGCATTAAATCTGAGTTGCATGCAGTACTTGGTCACCTGCATGTATTTGTTTGGCATACTGCTTGTTCATGCATTTATTTAGTTAAACTTAACTGTGGTATAACTTAATTGCTGTATGGTTGAGGGAAAATATCTCACTGAGCTAGTAAGCTTATACCCTTGTAGACTTCTCTTGTAGGCCGACTTATTTGTGGAGTCAGGCTGTTGTATACCTGAGGTTAGCTTTCTCTACGGGTTCAATGTGGAAGCTGTTTGAGGATAGAGAGTACTTTTGATTAAATGTAGATTTGAATATGTAATTTTTATATTAGTTTGACTTTAGACATGTTTTAAACTTTATATCTGTAAACTTTTATACACATAAATTATGTGTTATGTTTTACGATATTATTATTTGTCATGGAATGATATTGCTTAAGCTAGCGTACTCTTGGTAATTAGTAATAGTTGTAGCCTTATGTATCGTATAAAAGGATCGTTGATTGTAAGGGAACTCAATCTACAATCTTTTGTACGGTATACGGTAACTGTCATGACTAGCCCCCTTAGGTCGCGACAGACCATCTAACCCTAATTAAGTGATCAAATACCTTATTGTCACCAATAAATACTAATACTAAGGTTGAATCGATCAATATAAGTGATCAGTAGTACTAAGTGATTCAAACCCTAACTTTCGAGCTCGTACGCGAATTAAATTACCATAAACAAGCACCATACCCTAAAGGAACCCTAAGTACACATGTAGGGCATTTAGAATAGCTAAATTATAGTGTGAAAGTCCAACCAAACCCTAAACACATCTTAATTGCACTTAATTAGCCTAATCACCACTAATTACCTTAATCCTTAACCAACACCATTATATCTTCATTAGCTATAAGTCAAACATGATTAATGACCAAAGACAAGCTCTTATCCCTTCTTAAAATATCTTGTACTCTTAGGAGATAAGATCATAACTAAATTGGCAAAAGGCACATGAAGTACATGATCCCCATTTGGTACTTGTCCTTGTTTTCCTAAATTACTCACCACTTGTCCCCCCACCTTTCCTCACTTCCATGACTTCCTATCCCCTTCCCCCTCCCTCATTTTTTATTTTCTCAAACCCTTAAACACATCTAAAAACTCCCTCAAACTTCCTCTCAAAGATCAAGCCTAAACTCCTTTTTTTTCCTCTTCTCAGCCACCACCGACCACTCTAGTGCCAACCCCTATAACTTCATCACCACTACTCCAAATCACTCCAAACCAAGTCCTATGCCTCACATACACATTCCCCTTGATTTTTGACACACTCACACCCCCTTACACACACCAAGGCTCATAACACACAACCACAAAAGGGAGGCCTTCCGCGCTTTGCTTTAGTAAGAACTTAGGTTAGGTTTTTCTTTAGATTTCTTGCAAAATAATAATAGATACTAATATTTTCTTTCTTAGAACTTATTCTACAGCAACTCCATAAAAGTTATAAGGTATTTCAAGAAGGTCTAAAAAGGTAAGTACAAGAAAAACCACCTTTAGGAGGGGTTATAACATAAATAAGGTAAGTTATGTAGAGTAGTGTAATTGTTAGTAGAAAATCTTCAAGTAAGTTGATGACTCTTATTTTTCATGCATGCCACCCCATATTTGTCCCCTCATCACACTTCTACATAATTTTATGAAATGATTATGGTTTTAGATTAGTAGAAACAAATGTTACTTAAGCTAAAACACCATCAAAATCAAGTGTTGCATGAAAATGGAAAGTTTGACCCTAAAAACCACTCTTGGCCGCAACTTTCTCTGACCTACCAGATCTAGAAATTTTTGTTTAATAGCTTAATGACATGTTCATTTAGTGTTAAGTATGGTTTAGGACTTAATTAATCAAGTTAAATAAACTAAAGTTTGGTTAAGGTCCTAAACTAGCTTAGTTAATGATTATAGGCTTAAGAATGGTGTTAATAACCCAAAGAACCATAATGGAAAGATCTATAATCATAAGTCCAATGTTGGGCTTATGTCCAGAAAGACAAGTGGGCTTGAGCCTAAGATCCTAAATAGTGAACTAGACACAAAAAAGCCCAAAAAAACCAATTTAGGAGCCTATGTAGTTAGATGACCAAATTTGAACCCTATGATAAAACGCTTAGGAAGAGTTATTTAGGAGGCCCATAAAACCCAAAGGCCCATCCAAGATTACCCCCATAGGCCCTTTGGTGTACTAAAGCCCTAAACTTAGTAAAAAGGCCCGTTTTGACCAATAAGAGCATCACCAAAGCTCATTTCAAAATTTTAAAGTATTGGGCAAAAAAATCCCATTTAAAATACTTTAAAAAAGCCCAAAATTATTATACATAAAGCCTAAAGCCAAAAACCAAGCAGAAGGCCCAAAACTAGGCCTAAATCTTAAAATGACCCAACTTACTACTGGAAACCATGACCTTGTAAGGCCTAAACCGAAAACTTACTAATTCATAAACTTAAAAATAACTTCACCAAATGAGAGAAAAATCAAAAACGATGAAAACAACTATAAGATCACTGAAAATAGAGTTAAAACCAAGAACATATGCCTAAATTACGGAAACAACTAACTCCGGGATAATAAGCAATAAGCCTAGTTAATTGGTATAAGTAGAATACTCATAAAACTTAATTATCTTCTTCATGGGACAAGGAGTTTGAATTGGACGCTATAGAGGATTATTAGGACTACTGAACATCATGTCTGGGTAAGTATACTATCCCTTACTTTACTTGTTTGGGCTTATAGTTAGCAGAATACTTAATTATATCCAATAATTGAAATTGTTATATGTTGGAGCAAATGGGAAATTGTATGTGTTTGATATGATTAACCTTGTTTGCAAAAATATCTTAAGTTGATATGAATATTGTATGCTTGTTACATTAGAGATTAAGGTCTTCGAGTGTCTGTATATTATGATTGGTCACCTATGAACTGGACTAATGAATATTTGATCCCTAATTATGCAAGACATGCATCGCATCTTATAACATGATAATATGGGCATCGACATCACGCAGTAGAACGGGGGATCATACCTAAAGGATTCATATTGTATTTTGTGTGTTGAAAGTTGTTATTGTACGATATACCTCATTTGACATGTTCCTACCTCAACCTTTGGGAACTACTTGACTTTAGGGAGTATCGCCTACTGCTTACGGTAGTGCCATGTCTGTTGTTGAGGGTGATATTGATGACAAGAGACTTCGAATTAGAAATGAATACTTAGATCTTAACGTGTGGAAATACTCCCTAACTCAAGCAACGGTGGGCGTCAAAACTATGTTGTATACAGTTACTAGTAAAGTATGTATACTGTTACATTGCATATGTTTGACCATATATTCATATGCTTGACCATATATTCATATGCTTGTTAAATAACTTTCTTAATATTGCTTGTTGTAAAGTAGGTAGGTTATTTACTGAGCAGTCGAGTTTACCTTCCCCACCCCCCAAATAGTTTATTGTTGTAATAGGACTTGTAACTAGAGCTAAGCCGCAGAATGCCTGAGGTTAGTAGCACCAGTTGGAATTGGGATGTGAACAAGTTGAGAGGTCGAGCGAACCATTCGTTTATATATATATGAACTCTTTTTAATTTCCAATTATTAAGTATCTTTAGTTCGTTGAGTAGCATAAACTACTTATGGTAATTTATCCTAGTACTATATTACTAATTTAGGGAAAACCTGATATTGTCACTTATCTATGTTTTGTTAGTGATCATTTAGATAGCTTAACTTTAATTTATATATTCTGTTATTAGTTAATGCTAGTTACTAGGAGAAGGTCATAATTGTGAATGCCTTGTGTAATACACCAAAGGCCCCTGATTAAGGATGGTGCTTAATCTCAAATCTTTACGTATTATATAGCGATACTGCCATAACTCGAACCCCCCTTCAGATTGCAACATTCACTTATCTTTCTCAATTTTTTTGTAAACTCAAAAGAACAACCAAGAAGAAGAAGCTTAGGGATTTTCATATAAGAATATTCCACAAGTAGGGTATTTATTATGTATATTATGTGTATTTTGTAATAATTATCTTGACATATTCTTTTACATACATGTATTTTAGAATTATATGTGTAATTTGAGTATTTCTTTGTAGAGTTATGTTCATATATGTGTATAGATATTTAAGGTGTATTCATATGTATAGTATATATGTTATAATAATTTCTACAAATAATTATTATAAGAAACTTATGTATATGTACATGTATATATGTATATATATAATATGTATTTTCCTTACTTATGTACATATATACATATGTATGCATGGATATATATATGCTTAGTATTTTTATTATATAGTATATATGTATTCACGTATATATTATAGGCATATTTAGAGTTGTATAATTTTTATAACATGTATATTATATATATATGTAATCGAAATATGTATATATAATTACAAAATACTAGCATAATATAATATGTGTCTAATAGAGGGTATATGTATTTGACATGTATAAGTGCATACTGTAGTGCATTTATGTTGTATTTTCATTATATAGATTATGGATATATATATATATATATACCCTAGATGTGATACTTATGTATGTGTATTTATGTATAATATTATGTATATTAAGTATTTCAGTATATATATGTAATATAATTGTATATGTATGTGTTTATAAAACAGAAAAATACAAAGTATATATATATATATATATACCATATAAATATATACCCATACGTATAGTATATATAACATATTTAAGGTTATGTTATTATAGTATATAAGTATATTATATGTATAAAAATACATATATGAATAGTATGGCAGATGAAGAAATCTAGGTATATTTGAATAGTACATACATAATATACTATAATATTAATTTAATAAATGAAGTAATATAGTAAATATGAGTTTATATATATATATATATACCATAACATTGAAAAAGATTATAAGAAATAACTAATTTATAAAATTTAGTAAAATATAATAATAAATATTATTATATTTATATATGACATAAAAATAAAAAACAAGAAAATGTGGAAAAAGTATAAAAATTCAAAAGTGACACGTGTCATTCACTTATGTTGCCACGTCATCACTTAGCTAAATTTAATCAAATTCATAATTAAAAATAAAAATAAAAATAATTAATTAATTATAAAATTAAGAAAGTAGTAAAAAATTAATTTAATAAGTCTTAAACCTCAAAATTAACAAAAATAAGTAATTATGGTAAAATAGACTTAAAAATAACAAAATTTCAAAATATAAGATTTAAATATTTATTAAATCATAATTATATAAAGAAAAGGTTAAGATAATATTTTATAATTATTTAAGTTAAAATAATGAATTTCGTAATATTTTTATATCATAGTTAAAATTACAGGTTACAATATTCAAAATGGACCTCATTATTGAAAAGTATATCTAAAAACAATCAAAATAGATTATAAGCTCATAAAAATTCAAACTAAATCAAAAGAGTTATACGTGATTAATAAAAAAGCTTAAATCGATAGTTTCATATAAACAAATAGCTAATTGAGGTAAATAGTACAAAATATAATAATAGTTTAGCTATTTTATTTCAACACTTACTATTTTTTGTATTCTCTCAATATCAGGTGATCACAAGATTGATATTGACCTATTGGCAGATTATTACAATCCCTGACCTAGAGAATGGCTGGGTAAGTATTTTTAATGATTCTGTACAGGCTTGTGTATGTAGATAGTGAATATTATTTATTATTAATAATTAAATATTGTGTAAGACTGGGTTATACTTATATATAATATTGCTTGTCAATAATGAAATTACTGTAAAGTATGATAATGTACTGTTTGCTAGATAGTAAATTCGATAAGGATTGATTTGTTTATGACTTTGTTTGATCACGTAATAAAGGGACTTAATATTATTAAACTTAAATTAACTAAATCGAAATATGCATAATCATGCATTGCATAATCAATTCTAGCCGTCACATCACATAGAGATAGCAAAAAGGCATATGAAGGTTGCATAGTTTCAATCATAGTGTTTTAGTATGGTGTACATCGACTATATGACCTTACTTTGGCTCACGGGAATACTAAGCATTGGAGACGCTAACTGCTTAGCTAAAGATCGAGTTTAGAGGCCTCCATTTAAAGGAAAGTTAGAGTTACAAGAACTTACTCACAATCACACTTAGAACTGAGTTTTGATTAAAACCGAAAATGAACATGCCATCGTGTTTTTTTAATTTGAAATGTAGTGTTTCATTGTTATATAAGTTCCAATATGATACTCAGATCTAATTGGTGCCGTATATACTCCAACCCTAACTTCAAGAGAGTGTTAAATCTGAGTTGTATGTAGTACCTGATCACCTGCATGTATTTGTATAACATACTGATTGTTCATGCATTTATTTGATTGAAATTAATTGTTATATAATTTGTTTGTTGTATGGTTGAAAGAAGATCTTACTAAGCTAGCTAGCTTACACTCTCATAGCTTACTTGTGCAAGGAGACTTGTTCGTTGTTTTAGGCTATAAGATGCCTGAGGTCAGTAAATTCTCTACTGGTGGTATGAGTGTGAGATTAGAGTCAAGAGCGACATGATTTTATTGTAGTTAGACTTGAAAGTTTATTAAATAATCATATGGTTTTATAGCCTCTTGAGAAACTTAGTATCTGAATTATATGTGTTTCATATGTATCTGATAGTTATAAGTTTGACATTTATGTTATTATAATTATGTTATGATATTATTTACGCTTGTATGACTCTAGATTGTTAGTTATAGTAGTAGCTTTATATATAGTATAAAGCGTTGTCAATTGAAAAAAAAAAATCAATTTATAATTCTTTATACGATATACGACGCTTACTACGACTAGTCTCCTTAAGTCGTGATAATGGGCCATCGTAATTGAGGAAATCGGTCCAACTATGCAATAGCTTAGAAAAAAATGTTTCTAACCATATATCATTAGGAATTAAATAAGTAGTGATGCTCCTCCAAAGATTCAAATACCAATAGCATTGTAGTGGTTATAATTGTTGGGATGAGTCTGCTACCTTATCCCATATACTGGTACAAGATTGTTCAAGCTTCATAGAGGATGCTTGCAAAGTATTATTGAAACCTTCGGAAACAAGGATTCAACAAAGCTACTGCAGGATATTTGCTTAAGAGCACAAACAATCTTAATTAAGTGTATGAGAATTATATGACAAAAATTCTGCATTCCAGCATATTACACTATTACAAAGCACCATCAAGAATTCTCTTCCTTCATTTGATTCATTTTCTTCTAGTTTCCTTTTCTACATTTTTAAATATAAAGTGACAATTATAATCCTTTCCATTTTTACTTGTTTCTTTCCCCTTTTTAACTTGGTAAACATTGCTAAACGTAGTGCTAAAGCTGCTTGAAATTCATGATTAGTAACCAAGGATTTTAGTAAGCCATAAGTATATCTGTAGTCTATCTTGAAAATTTTTTTAATCACGTGAAATGTTCTCGGACATTTATTATTCTCGCCTGTACAAATTTTTCCATGTCCTCTTTCTTTCCCCAAAAATTATGAAAATTCCAATAGATTTGGAAGAACTTAAAGCTTAATAGTCCTTTTTGCCTGTGAAAACTGGAAAATGAAATTTACCATCAGGGAAAACCTTAGTGCGAGATCTTTCTTCACGCCACCTTTTCACCGGGGACACACCACCCGCCCCAACCCTGGAGGGTAATTCCAGATTACTGAATAATATTAATGCACCATTTTTTGTAAGCCAAATTATGTCACCAGTCACAACATACAATATACTTAAACTTGGTCTCTATTTATCTATGTTGCAATCAATATACATCTTTTTTCCTTCACCATGCTCCCTTACTAAAATAATCATAAGGAAACCTGAATCGAACTATAACAGTGACAGTAAAGGAAGGAGGGAAAGAAAGGCAACTAATTGAAACTGAATTAAGAAAGATGACTTTGCTACATTACAAATGCCACAATTAACATGTTACATAACTCCACTACAAAATCCTACTATCACCTTCACTACCTATTAACATACTACAGAACCCATTAACACAATTTCTTAACACATGAACATAGTAAAACACATAAAAACACTAGAACACAATCTCTCAACACCCACTTGACAAATTTCCATATCTCACTATCATTTCTCACATCTGCACGTACCATCATGTCTTGCCTTAGGAAGGACACCTCTCGTTGCGAAACATCCAATTTTCGCTACATATCCACATAATCAATCTCTCTAACGTCAATTACTCCAACATTCACTTCCCTCCTTGTTGCTGTGCCCTGGCCATCTACAACATCAACCCACCAAAAGAAACCACAGCTGCTACTCTCACGGTATAAAGGATGGCCATAATACCTTCTTTTGTAGTTTTTCGAGGTTCGGGCCCTTTCATCTCAACCCATAGAAACAATGCACATCACCTGAAGTATTGGTGGAACGATAAACAAGAAAAGACGTTGACGAGGAGGAGGCTTGATGTGCATTTCTCTTTGTCATTACTGTTGTTTCAAATGAGGACCGAAGGATGCACACTTAGGAGTGACCCAGGTTCTGTCTTTGGATTTCAATTTGGGGATTAAGGTTTTTGTGTTCTGTTTCCAAATTTACGGTAGGCGACAAAAAGCTTTTTCATTGAGACTTTGACTGTTTGTTAGACAAATGTTTATAACTAGGAGAGAGACAAAGGTTTATGTCAATACCAGCAAAGAGAGAGAGATGCCACCTCAGCAAGCATTACATCTGTTATTGCTGAAACTAACTATGATGTAATTTAAAAATTTTAAGGATTGAAATGAAAATTACTCACGTTAATGTATTAAAATAAAAATATTAAAAAGTTTAGATATTTATATTATTATTTATATATTATTTATCGATCCATATAATATATTAATATAATTAAATCCTTTTTCCAATATCTTACGGCAATCAAAAAGCGTATGGTTGTTAAGAATTAAAGACCCTTGGGTTCTGAAGTTGCATCGAATTTATTTTGAGAATTCACGAAATGTCAAATCATCGATTAACTTGGATCGATCCCTTACGTTAAAATGATAACTGCAACTGGACCTGGATGCGCACAGTTCCAAATCGGCCGAATCGGCGCGGTTTCCGGTACCCAATGTAGTGGAACCGGCATGAGCTCCGCCTGAGGCTGACTCTGCTTAGATCCAGGAAACGCTAGTCATGATCCGTGAATTGGCTAACTTAACATTTGTTTTTTCCCTTTTAAATGCTCAAACTAATTCAATGATAAAGAGAAGTTGAAATTCTTGGTTTGGATCGACAAGTGTAACTTTGCGATATTGCTATATTGGACCATTTTATGAATTATAAATACAATTTGCATATGACTATTTTTAGTTTGTAAATAATAATGCGAAAGAAGATAAAATATATTACTCTATTCAACTTTACATATATGCACGGGATTATGGGAGCAATACTATCATTACAAAATTTTATAGCGTAGGAAGGAAAATAATGTAATACTACTACCCTTACATTTACGTGACTTAAATTATATGAAATAAATAACTTATAAGTAACACGACAGAAAAACAAAAATAAGTAACACAACAGAAAAACAAAACATGTAGAAGTTCTGACGTTGATATTTTTAATACTTTTTCCAACATTTGTAGAATTAGATGCTTATATAATTTTGGTATATAACTCTTATTTTATTTAATATTCATACTCGATAACCCTTTTTTCTCGGTTTTGAACTTAATTTTATATCATAAAGTAAAAGGTGATGTATTAGAAACATAGGTGTTGAAATATATAGATTCTTCTTTTTCAGTTTTTGGGCCAAGCATAAATATATACTTTAATTGTATAGTTAAATCACACGCAATAGCACTTATCAAATGGGAGCAAAATTGTACTTCAAATTTTGGGGATCTTTCCTTTTGTTTCTAAAATTAGAGATTTAGCCTCTTCTTTTGTGAATTATGTTTATTTTAGTAAGTCATAAAGCAAACATGTGTATGGATAGGTTATCACCTTTAGGAAAGAAGGGTCTAGATTTATAGTTTAGTCTAGACTCTCTTCATCATCATTTGGAATCTTTGGTTGTGGTTGATAACGATGTTTGTTCCATGAACCAATGTTTAAGGTTAATTATATTACTTAGAATCAAGTACGTAAAACTCTAATAGACGTGCAATCCATCCAAACAAACTATACATAGTAAAAGTCCCAAACTTTCCAAATAAAACACACATACATAGAATAGACAAAGTCATACATGCCTGAAACCCTAAATCCATAAACAACAAAATTACAGTAAACTAAAAAGTTCAACCATATCCATTAGTTTGGATTAAGGAGGGTTTCTAACTTGTCTTTTGTTTCAATTTCTTTGTTTCATAACCTTATAGATCTTAATCAAATATCTTTTGTAGGTTAGAGGATGGCATGGCATCGAAAAAATAATAATAAAATAAAACAAAAACCAATTCAATCTATTTGTGAGAAAAATTGGCCATCCAATCCACAACCATGTTGATTTCATGAGGAACTTATTTGATTCGCTTACTTTCTAGCGGGTAAGTCTTTCCCTGCATAGTAATAAGTTTTTTTTTTATATTTGAGTTTACATTTTCAATATTTTGTAGCAATTGAATTGTGATTAGTGAATCGATGCAATTTCCACTCTAATTAGGTATTTCCTTAGACAAAGTGTAAGCCCCAAATAGATTGCCCAAACTTCAGTTGCAACTGTCTATTTAACCCAATTTACATGTATACCTACAATCCACCTCCCAGTCACATCCTTAATTACTCCTTCTCCTTATGCTTGTTCTCTTATGTTATTCGTAGAGCCATTAGTTGAGAGTTTTACCCATTGCTCTACTAGAGGTTCCCATCTTCGTTATGAAATATTGAGTTGATAAAAAAAGTCTTTCTTTTCTTCAAGGTGCCTAGTAATCATAACTTAATCTCCTTATAGTCTCATGATTATCTTCAGTTATTGGCTCTAGGTTAACAAGAGACTGGTTTCTTTGAAACCATGTCATCAATAGCATGAAGCTAAAAATAAAAGTTTTTGGCAAATGTAAAAAGTATGTATAAGAACTTCTTTAGCATATCTACATCTTGGACAGATAGCATCCATTTTTTATTTTCCTCTCTTTCAAACTTTTTGCTATTGGTAAACCATTATGCTACAATCTCCAAAGGAAGAGCTTAACTTTAGAGGTAAAACTTGATTTAGATGTCTAATTCCACTCCCTTTTGTTAATATCTTCTTTTCCTTCTAGTTGAGTATATATGTCAACAAGTTGTAAGGATTGTTTAGCATTAATAATAATGCCTTTTTCATTTGGTCTATTAGACGATATTGTAGGGCTAATATGATTAACAAGTATATCACTTAGATTGAACCCCAATTTATCTTCATCCCTTTTATAAGGATTAACTAAGCACTCTACCACTGTAACATTAGATGTAGTATAGTGCAATTGCCATTGAATAAGCTATCTCACTGTTTGATCACCAGCACATTTATCATCCCAAAATCGTGTAGTTTTCCCATCTCCTAAGAGTACCACCCCATTATTTTTGAACTAGTTACAATTGGTACTTAGTTCTTTAATAGTATGGGATGCTGCTTGTAACTTAGGTAAACTATAAGTATCTTTCATCTTGCGATGCTTAGCTTTTATAATATGTGCTTAACCTACTTTCCTAGTCCTGAATTCCCAACATCTCTTGTTAGAAAAAGCTTTATTCCTTCTTAGCAAATCTACCAATTCTAAACCTCCTAATTCCTTTGATTTTGCTATTTTTTACTATAAACCCTGTGAAGTTATTAGTCTTAACTCTAAGCTAGATTCTAATACTCTAGATAACCTTACGAGTTAATGAGGCTGAGTAAGATAAAATATTTTATTAAATTATGAAATTAAATATAGTATTGGTAATAAAAACCTTAAAAATTCTATAGAAACCTAAATCACATACTAAGACTCTAAATCCTAATTATACATAAATACTTGAAATTGAATTCAAACTTGACAAAACCCTAAAACTATAACTTTAAACTTATAAAACGAATAAATTACACTAATGTAATAAAACCTTAAACGAATATAAATATCGATCAAAATCCATAATCGTGTAAAATTATTAACAAACACATTAAAATAACTCCTAAATATTATAAACATAACGGGAATAATTAAATTAATAAATTTTTATAAAATTTTAATATTATTTTTTTAAATACTAAATTTATAATTTTTGTATTTAGAAAAATCTAATATTTTTATTTCTATTTTTCCTTTTCCTTTCTTTTCTTTTCTTTTCTTTTTTTCCTTTCTCCTCTAGAATTTTTATTTCCCTTTGTTGGTTACGTCCCACAAATTCTAGAACATTTCGATGGACATGTGTTGTGAGGATTATTTAGGAGAAGACTTGGAAGTACATAAAGAAACTGATGAATTTGTGAACTATAAGCTTATAACAGGTATGTATCTCAATATTCATTGTTAAACTGCTTTAGTTATATTGAGTAATATATGATATGTTAAACAATAGTAAGTAAATAGAAGATACGAATGAAAACTTATGAAGTTATGACAAGAAAATAAGACTTCAGAATTTTGTGATTTAGGAAATATCGATATAGTTGGGCACTCAATCTATACCTTATTTGATATGGGAGCTACGCATTCCTTCATAGCCCTAGAAGTGGTAAAACAAATAGGTTTGATTGCAATTGCTACTGACTCAAGTCTTAGAGTAAGAACTCCTACAGGAAGCGTTGTAATTACAAGAGAAATGGTAAAAGGATATCCTCTAAAAATTCAAGACTTCGATAGTAAAGTAGACATGATCATTCTTGATATGGATAAGTATGATGCCACATTAGGGATGAATTAGATGGCAAGTGTAAAAGCTATTATTGACTACAAAGAAAAGTAGGTGATGTTTGAAACATCATAAGGGACAAGAGCTACATTCAAAGGAAATTTTGCAATAGTAGGAGTACAAGAGCTAAGTGCTTTAGAGTTGATGATATATATTAGTTGGTTGAATGCTTTGGAAACTAATTCCAAGAAGTTGAACGTAGAAGAAATTCTAGTAAAGGAGTTTCCTTATGTGTTTCCAGATGAGTTACTTGGGTTGCTACCAAAAAGAGAAATTGACTTTGTTATTAACTTAATATCAAGAACTGAGCTGATATCTAAAGCTCCTTACAAAATGGCTCCAATTGAACTATAAGAGTTAAAAAAAGTAATTACAAGATTTATTGGATCAAGAATTTATAAGACTAAGTGTTTCATCATGGGGTGCACTAGTTCTATTCGTTAAGAAGAAAGATGAATCACTTAGACTTTGTATTAACTATAGAGAGTTGAATAAAGCGACCATTAAGAATAAGTATCCACATCTGTAGATTGATGATTTGTTTGATCAATTACAAGGTGTAAGTATCTTTTCTAGGATTGATCTAAGGTTAAGCAATCATCAGTTAAGAATTAAGTTGGAGGATGTTTCGAAGACAGCATTTCGGATGCGATATGGCCACTATGAATTTCTTGTAATGTCTTTTGGTTTGACAAATGTTCTTGCAACATTTATGGATTTAATGAATCATGTATTCAGACTTTTATTGGATAAGTGTGTAATTTTGTTCATTGATGATATTTTGGTATATTCTGCTACACCCAAACAACATGAAGAACATTTAAAAATAGTGTTGCAAACATTGCGAGAACATAAGTTATACACTAAGTTATCTAAGTGTGATTTCTGGTTGAAAGAGATATCTTTTCTTGGACATTTAATAACTGGAGATGGTATATCTGTTGATCTAAAAAAGATTAAGGCCATAGTGGATTGGAAAAGACCAGAAACGGTAACTGAAATTTGAAGTTTTCTTGGTTTAGTTGGATATTATAGAAAGTTTATTAAGGACTTCTCAAAGATTTCAAGGTTACTCACCTAGTTGACAAAAAAAAAATGTAAACTTTAAATGGGGTGATAAACAAGAAAAGAGTTTTCAGGAGCTAAAGAAGAGGTTAGTGTCGACCCCAATCCTTATGTTACCAAATAATGAAGAGCCTTTCATTGTGTACAGTGATGCTTCTAAGAATGGATTATATTGCGTACTTATACAAGGTGGAAAAGTAATCACATATACTTCTAAACAACTAAGACCACATGAGCAAAATTATCCAACGCATGATTTAGAACTTGCAGCTATAGTGTTTGCATTGAAGTTATAGCGACACTATTTGTATGGATAACGATGTGAGATTTTCACTAATCATAACAATCTTAAGTATTTGTTTACTCAGAAGGAATTAAATATGAGATAGAGGAGATGGCTCGAGTTGATCAAGGACTATGATTTGGGGATTAATTACTATCCTGGCAAAGTACGTAGTTGCTAATGCCTTAAGCAGAAAGAATCATATAGAAGTCACGTCTCTTCTTACTAATCAAAGAAAGTTAATTAAGGAATTTAAAAGGTTGAATTTGGAGTTTTCCTAGCATGAAGCAGGTGTTGAATTATCGAATTTAGTGATAGAGTCGACATCGATGGAAAGAATTAGAAATGTACAACAAAGTGATCCAATTTTAAACCAAGTCAAAGAAGAAATGGCAAGTTGAAAGTATACTGATTTCAAAATAAATGAGCACAGAGCACTTCGTATGAATAACAAATTATGTATACCTGATAATGTAGAGCACTAAAAAGAGATTTTAAGTGAAGCTCACTATTCAGGCTATATTATACATCTAGGGGGAACAAAAATGTATCAAGATTTGAAAAAAAATATTTAGTGGAATGGAATGAAACAAGATGTCATTGATTTCGTACTTAAATGTGAAACTTGCCAGAGAGTAAAAGCTGAGCATGTCACAACCCAAAGGGGGGTCGAGTCGTGGCAGTACCACCATGTAATACGTAAATATCCGAGATCAAGTACCATCCTTGATTAGAGGCCTTCGCTGTACTACACAAGACATTCACAACTACGACCTTTTCCTAGTAACTAGCATTAAGTAATAATAGAACATATAAATTAAAGTTAAGTTATCCAAATGATCACTAACAGAACATAGATAAGTAGAAATATCAGGTTTCCCCTAAATTAGTTATACAGTAGTAAGATAAATCACCATATTGAGTCTATGCTACTCAACAAACTAAAGATACTTAATAATTGGTAATTGAAGAGAGTCTACATATATAATCAAATAGTTCGCTTAAGCTTTCAACTTCTTTACATCCCAATCCCAAGCCAGTGCTACTGATCTTAAGCGTCTCGTGATCTTGCTGCAACAATAAACTATAGGGGGCTAAGTTTGCCTGCTTAGTGAATAACCTACCTACTATACAACAAAAAATATCAAGCAAGTTATTTAATAAGCATATGAATGCACGATCAAACATATGCAATATAACAGTATATACAGTCTATCAGTAACTCTATACAGTACGGTTTTAACACCCATTGTTGCCCGGGTTAGGAAGGTTTTACGCACGTCAAGATTTGGGTATCCACGTCTAATTCGAAGTCTTTTGTCATCAATATCACCCTCAGTAGTAGACATAGCATGACCTTACGTAGAAGGTAGCGCTCCTCGAAGCCAAGTAGTTCCCAAAGGTTGAAGCAGGAACATGTCGTACAAAGTATGTTGTACAATAACAACTTTCAACACACAAAATGATTTGTTTCCAAGCTATATATATACGACTCCACCTATGCACGAAGGGGAGAATAGGCCCTAAGTTCCATTCTAGCCTCATAACTCATAACCTCTCTAATACATAGTAAGGCACTCTGATCGGCCACAACAATTCACACATTCTAAAGTCACAAATATTGCAAACCATCTATGAAACTAACCCAGCAATAGCAGTTAGCAGCATCCATAGCCCACACAAGACCACAACAGCATACGGCCATACAACTACTGCTAGTTATACAATCTAGCACAATAAAAGCTCCTACCCCTAATGAATAGCCCTTGCCCCTAACTGCATGGCCAAGCACAACTGATTAGCACTCCATCTACGAACACAACACACAAGTCCCCAATGCACGCCCTGATCTCATCAACTGCAGCCATACCCACATACTATCGATGATTCATGTCATGCATTGACTAGAGAATCGCACTACACTTGCACAATCGTGTTGCCAACAAACGCTAACACACATCGAGTTACTGTCCATAACTAACTGCACTTCACACATGCTTCAAGCACCTAATTCACGATCAACACACACCCTCCACCTGATCAACAGCGACTAAACCAAGCCTCGACACACCATCTCCAACACTGTAGTTCCTTGATCTGTAGTATGACAGCTTCCTCGACAAACCTGACTGTATACTAAAGCAACTCCATGTCTTAAACTCTATTACTATAACCACACACACATGCCTAAAGACAGCACCCTAATGCGCATCAATTCGAATAATCCACTTTGCAAGTACAACACCCTCAAATTCGCTCTTTGAGCACAATAAGCTCCTATCCACACAACAAGCCAACATACGAACAACAAGCAATTTGCTACTGTCCACCACCTAAAACGCAATCGTACTATCATCCTCTGATCCCCAGCCAACTTGCTTCTCTACTCAAAATTACCAACTGTTCTATTCTTTATCAAATGCTTTTTATGATACATATCAATTAAAAATCATAACCTTATGAGTTGTACAAGTTTAGCTTTAATCTTGCATCTCTATTTTAGCTTGGAGATTCCTTGTACGGTCATTCAGGTTTAGTTGCTCGCAATTGTGGTTCGTTGATGAAAAGTTAAATGATGACGAAATCTTTCACTAAGTCAGGTTCGATTCTTTTTATTTATTTATTTATTATTATTATCATATTATTATTATTATTATTATTATTATTATTATTATTATATCCTTAGTTATATAATGTAATATATAAGATATGTATATATTAAGAGATTTTTTTATTATTAGGCTTTTTTTATATATTAAGTGTATTATATGATATTATTTTATTTATGTAGATAATTGTTTAATAGTAGAGATATAGATGTATATATATATATATATATGCATATTTTAGCTTAGGTATTTTGTAGTATTAAGTTAGCTTCTTAGGATCTCTCATTTAGGAAGTAATTTTTTAGAAATAAAAATAAAAAAAAAAAAACCTTTTTAAAAAATATGATTTTTAAAGAGTTTCTTTGTAAAATAAAAACGCTCAATAGTTAGGACCCCTTTAGATTTGTTTTTTTTATAAACTGAATTAGTTAAAACGTAGATTCAGACAGTTTTCAAAATTAATATAAATCAACACATTAAAGTTTTTAGGAAAGAATTATGGTTGTCTAATCCCGACTAGTAGATATGTAAGCATATTTGGGGCAACGTTAAAATCTATAAAACTTAGGTTCTTTTTTTATTTTCTTTTGGTTTTTATTTTTCTTAAAAATATTAAAAAATGACAATTTTGATGAATAAATCTAATTTCAAAAAATAAATAGTGGTATCTATTAAGGTTTAATAGGTTAGCCTATAAATTCGGAACTCTCTGATTTTTATTAAATTGAAATCGAAGAATGATAGCTAAATCGTAGTCAATCAACTCAATTGATTACGATTTCTTTTCTTTCCCGACTACAATCGAATAGCGACTCCAAAAGTTCTTTTTTAAAGAATCGCAGTTTCCTAATTTCCCTAGTCGAGAATTAATATTAAATGGGTTAAAGTTTAGTATTAGTCGGAAAGTGGGAAATCAAATTAAAAAAAAGAAAAGAAAAAAGAAAACCGAAAATTTAGGCTCGACAAGCATTGGTATAACAAGACCCTATTCTTGGCTCATGGGTTTACGTAGCACCAAAAACACTAATCGTGAGTGGCCAAGGGTTAAGTTAGAGATCACTACTATAAGGTATGAGTGTGGACTGCTGAGGCCACATTACCGCTAAACTTGGGAAATCATATACTACTAAACTTTTGGAAATAGAAACCTGTTTTATGAAACATGGAATATATATATATAGTTAAAATTTCAAGTGCTAGAGCTTAGTTGTGATTGGTGTTGATGTATCTCCAACTTTTACTTTGGAAGGCGCTAAATCCAATGTTGTATGCAGCATTGGTCAACTGCATATATTGTTTAGTATAATGCTTATTCATGCATTCATATATCTATTATTTAATTGTTTAATAACTTGCTTAACAGTATAGTAGGAGGGATATCTCATTAAATTCGTATAGCTTACTCCCCAACATTCTTCTCTTATAGGTTACTAAATAATTGAGCAAGAGTTAAGAGCTAAGTATTGAGTACCGACATTGAGAGTCATAAAAGTTAGAATTTGAAGATAAATTGTGTAAACAGTTTAAATTATTATATATAATTATTAATACTATATTTAGATTTTATAACTTTTATAAATTTAAGATTTAGAGCTTTACTACCTAATCTTATTGTTTAGTAAGGAATACTTATTCTTTACAGTTTTAAAGAACTGTGGAATATTGGATATCTTTAGTTATTTATATAATACGATAAGTTATAAATTAAAAATTTGAAACTCTAGAGACTAACTAATTAGATTCTTATAATCTCTGACTTATAAGATGGTTTTTGTATTACGGGTGCACATGTAATATGGGAATTTTAGGCAATCCTATTAGGCCCTCCTCAAGGTCATGACACCCATGCTATTAAGGTGAGGTGCTCCATGTAGATAAGTACAGAGGATAATCGATATGTAAACGACGTAAATCTATACCTTCCATAGTTTCAAATTCCTATGGATGTGTTGCTTGAATTCACTATCATGCATTTATTTCGCTTGTATATAGATTGCATGTGTATCAGTAATGTTTGATAACTTACTTAAAAGGTAGTAGTAAGGAATAAACTCATTGAGTTGTGGTTTGCTCATTGCCTAATTATTTTGTTTTGCAGGTTCCTTAAAGTAAGGATTAGGAAAAATCATGAGAGCAGAGTATAAATCGGAGATGGGTTTGATAATGTTAGAGTTGATTGAAATGTGTAAAGTTGGTACAAAAAACAATTTATGTAGAAGATACTTATATGATAGGATTACGTATAGTATAGTATTTCTTGTAAATTATTAAGTTATTTTACTTTATCTTAATATTTGATAGGGAATACCGATTCTTTATGGTTCTAAGGTACTATGGATTATTGGATATCCATAATATTTGTATTTCATAGTATATTGATTAATTAAAAAAAATAAAAAACCTTAGTGAATAATTGCTTAGAATCTTGCAATATTTGACTTATAAAGCGGTTTTTGTATCATGGGTGCACATGTGATATGAAAATTTTAAGTAATCCTACTAGGCCCCCTAGTCACTAAGGTTTTTTATTTTTAATTAATTAACTTACTATAAAATATAAATGATTATAGATATCTAATATTCCACAGTCCATCGGAACCGTAGAGAATCGGTATCTCCTACCAAATGCTAAGATAAAGTAAAACAACTTAATAATTTACAAGAAATACTATATTATATATAATCTTATCGTATAAATATTTTCTACATAAACTATTTCTATACCAACTATACACATTTTAATTAACTCTAACATTATCAAACCTATTTTTGATTTATACTTTACTCTTAAGATTTTCCATGATCCTTGCTTAAAAGAACTTGCAAAAGAAACTATAGAGGAATAAACAAATGACAGCTTAATAAGTTTGTTCCTCACTACTATCTTTTAAACAAGTTTTCAAATATTATTAGCACCCATGCAATCTATCTATAAATGAAATAAATGCATACATAGTGAATGCAAGTAACACATTCATAGGAATCCAGAATTATGGAAGATATAAATTTACGTCATCTACACGTCGATTTTTTCTCCTTACTTACCTGTACGGAATACCTCACCTTAATCACATAAGGCCGCTTAAAGAGCACCATCCCACCAGACGATACTCAACTATTACCCTAGTTAAGAAACAATAATCAATATAAGTGGACTATTACTCAGACTCATCCATTGAACATATCTAAGGCTCTTTGGGCATACAAAGTGAATCCTCTCGTTATCAAAATATACCCAAGGCATCACTGACACAAATATGTGAGTTCTCTCGCAATCAATTGGAGATGTTATACTAGTTTTGCCTTAACGATAAAAATATCATTTATAGGCACTACGAGCCCTCATAGAAATCAAACAAAATATATCAAAGATTGAAAAAGAAAAAATGTTTTCCAGAAATACTTTTCTTAAAAATCTGTAAAGCTAGTACTCTCCATCAATATACCAGTTAGATCACAGACATGCGATAGATATAACCATTTATTTTGGTCGAATAGTTACATTTAACAATTTAAGAAAGTGATCATACAAATGATAGCACATAAAACAATCAATTATTCAACAAACCATCAATATCAACTAACAAGCAGTATATAAATAACGAGCAGCAAGTAGATAGCAGGTTATAAGAATTTCTTCACTCAGGTTAATGTTTACTCTTTAATTCTTTGGGATTTCCAATTCTTGATAATTGGATACTTAAAAGATAAATAAATCTATAAGTATTCTGAAAAAACTAGATTTATTGATTAACTAAATATCTATTGTTATTTACCTAGTTTTCTACCATAACCCAAATATGGTATAAATATAGTTAAACTTAAATTTTTTATCTCTTTTTTTTTTCTCGGTTTATCATAAATTTTCAATCATATATAACTTTTTCAAATTAATTCCAATTTTTATCAACTTATAGTCTATCGTTATTGTTTTTTAACATACTTTTGCCTAATAGGATCTGTTTTGAACGTTGTGACTTGTATTTTTTTATTATAGTGTAAAAACATTACAAATTTTATTATTTTGACCTAATTAATTATAAATTATTATTTTAAGCTTTTCTTTACATATTTATGATTTTATAAATATCTAAATTTTATATTTTGAAAGTTTCTTATTTTTAAGTTTATTTTATCATAATTTACATATTTTGCTATTTTTAAGGTTTAATACTTATTTATTTAAGATTTACTAATTTAATAATTTTCTAGTTAATTAATTATTTTATTATTATTACTATTATTACGAATTTAATTTAATTTTGTTAAATGATGACATGGCAGCATGAGAAAGTGCCACATGTCATTTTATGAATTGGTGTATTTTTCAAAATTTTCTATTTTGGTATTTTACGTAATATTTATTTAATTATGTTTATTAATATATTTTATTAAATTTTTCAAATTAATCCATTTTTCTCTTTCTTTTGCACTCACGGCTTGCATAATTATATATATATTATCTCACTTGATTTATTAATTTAGTATTATAGTATATTATACATATAATATTTATGTATGCGCATAACTTATATGTACTATACCCTTAACATATATATTTTTATACGTATACATATATTTATATAATTATTTTTCCTCAACTTATTTATACATGTATACTTATGTGATTAAATAATATACCCTAAGTATACTATGTGTTCAATAAGCATATACATACATAGACAATATCCATACACATATTATACTAATATTTTTGTACGTTGTACATAATGTATATATATATATATATATTCATATTTGATCACATATTTTTACATATATATAATGAAAGTACATAGTATACATACTATTACATACACCTATATATATACCTATACAATACATATACGTATATTATACTTTATACATACACATAGACATATATTTGGTCTCCTATTTATATATATATCTATATGATAAAAATACTTAATATGCACATGTATATATACACGACCACCTATTATACATATACGTATATTTATCAAGAAAATAATATGCATATTATGTATGTGTATATCTATACATATACATAAATTCTTTTATGCCAAATATTGTATAGTCAATTATAATATAAATGTACATATAGTAATTTATACATATATGAACACATGTACATATACTCTTTCTTTACAAAAATAATAGAATACATATAAATTCACTATATACTCTTATGATACATATGAGATCCTACAAAATACATGTATGTAAAAGAGTACCTATAAATAATTATTATAAAATAAATAAAATATACATACTACCTATCCATTCTCTTAATAATTTGATGCGTATTAGATTGGAAAGCCTCTTCTTCTTCTTATGCTTATTGAGGAGTAAGTGAAATCTTGAGAAAAAAAAAAAAGAAAGAAGAAGAAGTAAATAAAAGGGAAAAGAAGAAGGATAAATTTTTGGTGGAGTAAGGGAGGTGTATGTGTTATTTTAAGTTTGAAAAAAAGTGAAACAAGTGAAATAGATTAGGATGTTGCAGTCAGCCAAAACAAAAGCAAAATAAAAGAAGTAAAAGGGAAAGAAAAAGAAGATAAGAGGTGCAATTAATTGATGTGACCCTTAATTTATCTATTGTTTTTGTTTTATCTACATTATAAATACATGTGGGAAACTAAAGTCACAAGTGACAATCGAAACCACTTTCCAGAAGGAGCAAACGTGGAAGAGTGTAAAAGAAAAGGAAGTAAAAGAGAAAGGAAAAATGAAGAAAAAGGGAAAGAAAAGAGAAAGGAAAATTAAGAAGTTAACTTTTTTAAATGTAAAATTATAGAATTAATAATAATTATGTAATAATATTCATAATTTTATAAATTTCGTTAATTAAATTGTTACTCATTACGTTTATAATATTTGGGTGTTATATTTCTTTATTTATTAACAATTTTATACGATTACGTGTGTTAGCCAATAATTATAATTAATTAGGGTTTTATTATTTTTAAGGTATAATTATTCATTTTATAAGCTTAAAGTTATAGTTTTAAGATTTTCATTAAGTTCGAGTTCAATCTCGGGTACTTTCACGTACATATGGTTTAGGGTTTTCGTACACAATTAAAGTTTCAATTAAAATTTTAGGGTTTTTATTATTTATAATATATTCGATTTCATAATTTAACAAAAATTTTATCTTACTCAACCTTATTAACTTATAAAGTTATCTATAATATTATAATTTAATTTTACTCTCAAATAGCTAGATTCACAGAGTTTACAATTGGTCATTTCCTTACTATTGTACTAATGAGTTGAGACAAGAAATACAATCATCCTTTGTATGATGATAAATTATTCAGTGAGACATGGATGAGATACAAGAACTTAATGGGTAGATATCCTTATCATGAATCCCCAAAATTAAGCATAGTTATTAGGAGTATTCTATTGCAATCTAGTAGTTTATTTGATGATTCATATATTTGGTTCATAATTGCATTTATATTGAGAGTTGGAATCCTATGTTTAGTGTATATAGATTAGTTGGTACGTATAGTTAGATAAAAATCACAACTTTATAGATTCGCTTAAATTAGAGTAGCAAGTTATACCTAGTATATCGCTATAACCCTTCTCCTTATGGGATTTGACTGGGTGAATATTCACCAATTTATTATTGCACATGATTTGACATATTGGTCAATAAGGTGCAACACAGTTTTCAAAATCTATTTGGGTAAATGTACATCATCTCATCAAGAGCGCTTATTTTCTTCCTTTGAAAGGGCTATTTAGCAGATAAAATAGCGAAATCATATGTTTAGGAAATAATTCAACTTCATGGTGTACCTCTTCGCATCATCTTAGATTAGGATACACATTTTGACTCTAAATTTTGAGAAAGTTTACATAAAGCATTAAGAAAGAAACTAAATTTAGTTTTGCTAATCAACCCTAGTTTGATGGTTAATTTGAAGGGACAATCCAGAAACTAAAAGATATGTTACGAGCCTGTGCCTTAGAATTTAGTGGTAACTATAATACTTATCTACCACTAATTGAATTTGCATAAAATAATAACTATTAGGTTACAATCTAAATAACTCTATATAGAAAGAATTGTTTATCTCCTTTGTATCAAGATAGTGAAGAGTAAGAGGTGATTGAACCAAATTTGATCTTACAAATGAATCAAAAGATACAAATCATTCACAAAAAATGAAATAGTCTAAAGATCGTTACAAGAGTTGGAAAAATCTCAAAAAACGGTCATTGTATTTAATGAAGGAGATAATATGTATACCAAGATTAGTAAATTTTAGGGTCTTATTAAATGATTCCATTTGAAAGGGAAACTAAGTCTTCATTATATTGGACCCTTGGAGATACTTAAAAGAGTTAGGAAGGTATCATACTAGATTGCTCTATTCTAGGCCTTTCAAATTACACTTATTTCATGTATGATTTTTGAGAAATTTGATAGAAGATCCCAATTCCATTATGAAGTTAAAATCAATTGAGATCAAGGATGATTTCACCTGTGAAGAGTGATGAACATGAATTTTGGATACTCAAACCTAAAGAATGAAGAACAAAGAAGTAAGATGTTAAAGTACAATGAGAAAATAACTCAGAAGAGGAAGTGACTTTAGAATCGAAAAGTACTAAGGTAGAAAAGTACTGAGGGTTAATTTAAATAGGTTAGCACTTTAGATTATACAAAATTAGTTATCAATAAAAGTTTAATACCCCAAATACATATATGCAAGGGGATGGAATGTAAAACCATGGTAATTTTAAAAGCTAATACAACCATGTGCTAAGTATACATATATGTGTACATAATTACATATATGTACACATATATGTAAGTACATCTAGTAACAACAGGATACTAATATTAACTACATCAGTAATGATGATGCATAAAGTATGAAGAAACATACACTTGATAAGTGAACCTTGAAAGCACCAACAAGTATGTAGAAAAAAAAATTATAATAACAAAATAAACGCTTTTTTACAACCATACAAATGTTGTTGTCTTATAGGAAATATTCAACAAGAGAGAGAACTTAGAAGTTTCTAGAATTTTGAAGACAATCCAATCAAAACAAATTAAATCACATTGCTTCCATCAAAAAGAAAAAAATTGAAGTATACTTGTTGTAACACATCTACAGTAGCAATACATGTATAACATAATCATGTGCACTAAAACTACTCACAAGATATTAAGCACTAAATCTTCTAATAAACTTGATCATTTTAGATGGATGATGTCATCACCCCAACTCCTTTTGTAGAAAGGAAAAGAAATATAGTCAATTAAGGTTCTTTATTCTATGATGCACTGCTTTGAAAAAAAAAAGAAAGAAAAAAACTGTACACTGAATTTTTTTTTTTTTTCTTTTGGAGAAGCAGATGAGGTACCTTCCACTTTCACATTAAGGTGGGAAAACAGAAATGGATTAAGGACAACAAGATAAGCCCTTATCTACTCGGCAGACACATGGGAAGAAGAAAACTTCGATAATCAACAAGTGGTTAATTAAAAATCCAAAACAGAATCATTAACACTAAAGTTAGCTAAAAAAACTGCCAACTATAAATCAAACCAAAAAATCGATTTTTTAAAATCGTTTGGTTTACGGTTCAATTTAATTATGTATAAATGGTTTACGGTTTGATTTGGTTCAGGAAAGTAAACCAAACCATACTATTTAGTTAAATAAAAAAATTCATACAATTATTTATATTTTTTTTTCTATTAATCTTCATAAATTTCATCAAATTTTTTATATCTTGTTATTTTTTATCATAATTTTGTATCAATTATTAAAATTAAATCTAGTAAATCCCATTTGAAATTTCATATTTATTAGAAATAACAGTATTTAGTGAGAATTTGATACAAATAGTTTGAACTAAACCGAATCGAACCAGTTTTAATTAAATTTATAAAATTTATGAACCGAACTGTATAATTAGGTTTGACTTTAAAAAAAAAAATCGAACCATTATATTAGGATCAATTCGATAAGAAGGAAACCGCATTGAATCAAATCACGCCTACCCCTAGATAACATGACAAATCAATGAAAAGCACATAGGTAGAATCTGTATCAATTCCCAACCCCAATCCCAAAATCTATATAACGAATTAGGGTATCTGTATACCACTCATCGATTCACGTATTTTATCTGTACTATTAAAAAGTATCTAATGTACAAATTTTTTTTTCCCAATAGATATAAATAATATATACATATACAAATGTTCATAGGTAATATGTATTTATAAACCTATCCATGAATAAATAAATATAGTTATTAATATATATACATATATACATACACAAAAAAAAGGATTATTTCACATGACAATCATAATATGAAAAAAAAAAGTAAGAATAATAACATTATAAAGACTCTTTACAAACTTAATTGACTTATATAATAGCCCTTCGATATTAAGGATCTTAGATATATCTATACATATCATCCCCTAATTAAATCATCATATGATGATTTTTAAATCTTTCAGAGTCTTATTTAGGCGTGTCTATTCTAGTAACTACTTTATATGTATGCACATATATACGTCTATAAAAATGTAAACATACGTATGTACATAATATATATATATATATATATATGTGTGTGTGGATACAAGTAATTTACTTTAAATTCTCCATCTTACAAATAAATCATATAATATACATATATAACACAACAAAGTAAATAAATAATTAAAGTATGTGCATGCATTGGAATTATAGGAATTCACAACTAACACATAAATAATTTTTAATCGGAGTTTCCGACGAAGGTTTTTAATAGAGTTTCCCACGAACTCCTATTAAAATACTCAGAAGATGATGACCCGTTATGTCTGATTGTGTTTGTAACTAATAGAGATTTCAATATGCAATGTGTCTGTGTGGTTGATATCGAGTGAATAGCTTGTTTGAAATATTTATGAATTTGAAATCTCTGAAATGTTGGATATTTGAATTATTGATTGGTAGTCTCGAAACAAGCTATCATACTACATTTTCATAAGCATTTATGAACAACTTAGCAAACTCATGAGAGGAGATGAGAAGAAAAAAATATAAATATATTTTCATATTTACCTATCCTAGTCAAACTAAGTAATAAAAAAGAAGATCACAGTGAATTAAGAGCTTAGTCGACTAAATCGTTAGGCGGGACTTATGTGCGTAGTATTGCATTATCAGGGTCTGGTGTAGAATTGAACTTTCAAAATGCGAAACTCCTTAGAACTCAGAACAAAGTGGGTTAATTTCTTTAGTTTTGCATCTGAGTTGAGAACAATATGTCGATGGCATATAGCTGTTAATATTGCATTCAAATTAATATAACTTGATGGCATATAGCTGTTAGTATTGCATTCAAATTAATATAACATGCTTCTTGAAATTTATTATGGTATAAAATGATTCTTCTCCAATTTATTGAGTATGTGGTTAGCCCTACATTGTATCTTCTAGGAGATTACTAAAAGAGAAGACAGGGCAAAGGGTCCAGGACATCTCTCTTTCAAGGAGGCAACAGGGATTCTGACTTTCCAAAAGATAATGGAATGATTAAATTATTTTCTCTTCAGTCTGTAATAATAATTATAAAGCATTTGGACAAGTCGTTAGTGCTTATCAGCGTTCACCTGAGGAGCTTAATCGAACCGCAATATGTGTCAAAGTTATTCAAGTATACGTGTGATGATGCTTTAATTACTACTTAATTTACCATAACACTTCAAAGTATGGTGGTTTTGAGGTATATATATAAAGGTTACACTAGAGTGAACCATGGTATCGTAACCTCCAATATATATATATATATATATAGTGGTTTGTTATAATTGGACTATTTCTAAGTGTAATAGACTTTAGTGGTGTCCAAGAAGTAAAATGCACACTCATCGTAAGCCTTAAAATTTCCAAAAAACAATTTTATAGTCAATAGAGGTTTAAGAGATAAATTTGAAATTAATAAGTAGAGATTCGATAAGAAATGCAAGTAAATACTGGATAGATAGCTAGATAGGAAATAATATATAAAAAAAACTTGGTTATTAACTCTCAATCCCATTTTCCGCAATATTCAACGCTTGATTTAGAAAGGAACCATAATAAAACAAAAAATCTATATATTTTAGCTCTGGGAAAAGTCTCAAAATAACTCCACTTCCTTAGTGATATAACGAAAACTAATCAAATTATGTAAAGATATATTTCCATACTCTTAACATTACTAAACATAGCAATTTGGGGGCAACCATTAATATAATTTTTGTATTAGTCAAATCATAACTTTTAGTTATTGGCAAGCTTCATTAGCAAACTAAAGGAAATTTATTTCCCTTCATCTTCCTTGGTGTGAGATGCCTTCAACATTTACTAAAACAAAGCAAGTCCTACAAGAAAAGACACATTATGGCATGGGACAAGGATTGGAACACCCATCAACATCTCACGCATGTTGTCAAGGCCTCTCGGGAGGCATTGGACCGATAAAGTCCAGATCAGGTATGTGCTTATAGATGATTCATTAATATGATTTGTATTACTTATCCATACGCTAACACTCAAATTATGGAAGTATAGGATGTTTACGAGCCCTATCCCGATGAGATCTTACGGATCCTCCCTAAGTTCTACAGTCATAGGAGAGATGTTTGGGCAACCCAAGTCTCACTCTTTTTTTTTCACATAGTAGAGTGATGCTTCCCGAAGCAGGTTTTACACTAGTTTGGAGATTTCTAGAGGCATCCGCCACTTGTTGACATATAAGAGTTGTTGCACTTCATAGGCCTATGAGGGAAGGTAGAGGTGGATTGGGTAATATAGCACAGACAGTTTATAGCTGAGTGGCAAGAACGGTACTCTAAGGTCATACAAATTGAGGGTCCAAGAGGAGTCAAGCATCAATGTCGACGGTGGTATAAGGAGATCACGTGCCGTTATCTCAACCATACTAGAGCTTTGCTTGGATAGTTGGTAAGTACGATTTCCATGGCCGCTTTTGCTTATATGAAACACCTAACAACAATAAGTTTGTCCAATTATTGACCGAACTTGAGTTGATTGATGCAATTTACTCATGAAACTTAATCTTTCTTTCATGTTTCTAAGTTTATAATTCCAGTTGTATACATTTTTTATTTTTGCACATGTATTTTCTACTTAGAGCATGGAAATTAGGTAGATAATGGAGTTGGCTGCTATGAGTTTTTGGGAAATTGTGTTGTAAATTGAATGGCAACGTAGTTTTTTTGGACTTAAAACTTTTTTTTTTAATTTGTGGAAAAGTAGCATAGTAAAGACATATCTTATGTATTTGCCTTCAGTTTTAATGGGAAGGCACATTTGATGTACTCACCTTCCTTTTGATTTAATGGAAGGTGCATACAACATGTGTACCTTCTTCTTTAGAAAACTCTAAAGATGAAAGTGCACATGTCATGTGCCTTCATAGCCCAAAAACGTACTAAGTTTAAGGCAGCCCCACCCCTTTTTATTTTTTTTGTTTTATTCAATGTCTTGCACTTAATGGAGGATTTTAGTTTATAGATATACCTTGCACGCTTAGTGCTTAACAATGAAGTTTGCAAAAATTGAAAATTCCAAATAGAAAAAGTTAGCATACTATTCAAGATATTCGTTAGTTTGTTAATTTTATAAATAATTATGTATTAGTTGAATAAGTGTCGAATCCCACCAAATCTTTTAAGAATTATTTTATGTAATATTTTCTTATCTATTAGGTATTTTATAGATATAATATGAGATCAGTCATTGCCTTATTATTCTTTTTTTTTTTGTTATGATTTAGCCCTATATAAAAAGCAATTCATTGAATAAAAAAGAAGTATGAATTCCAATAAACATACCTGTTCTTTTGTATATTATCAAATCTTATATTTTTGTTTTTTCATAAACAAACAAATGGTATCAAAGCCATTTCCTTGAGAGATCAATGAGTTGAGTGAATTCATACACAAATCAAAAGCACAAAAATCCAAAACTAGAAACACAATAACTTTAATGGGAAATGAAACAACTTTCTCTCATATGGCACAACCAATATCTTATGGTGAGAACTATCTAGGTTATTGGAATGACTATCCATCTTGATGCATTAAACCTCTAAGAAGCCCTAGAAGAATACTATGATGTTTTCCTATTGCTGAAGAATCCTATAATGGCTCAATTAGGCTCCAAAGGAGAAAAATACCAAAAAGTCTAAAGCTAAAGCTTGCCTATTCTCAACCATTTCAAGTATTATATTTATTTACAAGGATCATAAACTTGAGCTCGATAAAGGACATTTAGGACCACCTCAAAAAGGAGTACCAAGGCAATGAAAGAACAAAAAATATTTAAGTGTTCAACTTAATCAAGGAACTTGAAATACTAAAAGCGAAGGAAACAAAAATCTCGAAGGATTATTCTAACATGTTGTTGGGTAGAGTAAATAATAACCTCTAATATATATACATACATACATACATACTATAGATAAGGGATTCTAACTAGAGCAATCATGTGTAAGTTACGTGAGTATGTCGTTATACATGGCCCCAAAGTAGTGATTTAGAGATAACATTCAATGGGATAATTAGAGAGAGAATGATAGGAAGGAGGAACAAGTAATCCTAGAGTCTTTAATGCATAAGTGACAAACAAGGGAGCCTAAGGGATCCAAGACGTCGACCTTGCAATTCTTAAGCAACTAAGACCGTTCTTCACCTTAATGCTATTTAATTTTTTATAGTAGAGATTTCACAGTAGAACATCGTTTCTTTAATCTCTAGAGTTATTGTCTAAATGAGAAGGAATAATTGAGCATTTATAGGCTCTTGGGCTTAATGACATCCATTAGATCATCTCGTCGATTGATGGATGAGATGGAGTTTTACTCATTCCATAATTATCTAGAATAAGTTTCCAGTAGCCTTACTCATGGTACATGAGCTTATTTAAGAAAGGTTGGATGCGAACGGACTAGTCCAACAATCTTTATTCCGAGCCCACCAAGCTAATTCTCCCTGAATCATCCTAAATATAGACTGGAATCTTTCAGCCTTATTACTTAACCTAACAAGTCAAGCCAAAATAAATGGTGAGTTTAGCCTAATATATTAATATAACAATCTTAGCCCTTTATATTTTGCCCCTTGACCAAACTTCTTGGATTGAGTCTAAGTATTTTGAGCATCAATTACTACTTTGAATAGTTAAGTCGCTACTCAGCGCATGCACGTTTCAAATAGTCACTCTATTACCAAGTGTGCTCACATAACTAAAGACTTTATTTTGTAGGAGCATACAAGCCTAGTGTTAGCACAACAAATTTATTTATTGTATATTTATAGTGCACAAGCTTTTAACACCATCTAATTGCATGCATTGCTTTTGACATGTTGGAATGGCATTGCCCTCATTGCAATATATTGAAAATTGGCTTTCTTTATGCAATTTAGTTTCACTTCACTATTATTTGTCTCATTAAGTTGTCTTCTACACATCAATGCTGCTCTAACTTTCTTCAATCTTCTTTTAAATAAATGGAGGTCCCCATGAATTGATCATTATTTGTCCAAATGATCTTCAAATATCTATTATTTCCGCATGTCATATTTATCTATAAGCTTCATTGAATGTTTGGGGTGCATTTTTTATTTAAAAATCTTGATACCTTCTTCACGCGCCGCTTTTGTTTAATATCCTTTGAGAAATGTATTTGCTGTCACTGGTGGAGCACGTACAAATATAGTAGACTGCGACTTCGAGTACATAAACGTCCAAGTCATATTAACATTATTATTATTATTATTTTTTCAACAAGAAGAAAACTTGAGTGGAACTTTGGTATTTTCCTAGAATATTCATCCTTGCGAAGCATATCTAAGGAACCACTCTAAATCTTTATCAAATTTTTACCAATCATGACGTGGAATCCCAAACAAATTTACCAGATATAGCTTAAAAACACCCTAAGATTTCTTTCACAAACTAAATCCGCTTCTTTCCTTTTCCTCAAATTCGACTTCTTATTTCTTCAATATGTAACATACCATATCATAAGAGATATGATACCATGTTCTCTATGTAGAAGCATCGAAATTCTAATTTCTTAAAATAGTGACCAATATTTCTTGTCATTTCTAATCACATGAATCTTTCCAGATCTATATATGCCCCCATCCTTTATAATAGCCCATCACTTCATATCTATATAGATATCTCTCTATTGACTTCATGGTGAATAGTGAATGACCACACCTTGGCTTTCATCTGTGGCTCGTTGACATTAATTCCCCAAATGCAGCAATAAAAGAGAAAGGAAAGTGAACTTTGACTTCCATGGCGGACTTGCAAGTTAGACTCCGTAACAAATAATTTTAGCTATCTCCTTGCTTTTTTGCTTTTTTTTTTTTTCATTAGTCATTCTTTCTTAGGTATGATCTGACGTAGGTGTTCCTTATGTGTTATTTGATCATCAACCTTGTCCTTCGATAGCTTGCAAATAATAACGAATTCCAACCTCAATCGTAGGTCAATTTCCCAAATCTACTCTATGAAATAGAAGTCAATGACACCAGTAGCAACTGAGATAAGAAAGGCTTTGCCTTTTTTTTCTTTATTTATTTCTTTTGTTATTCTTTGTCAATATTTCTCATATTCCATGTGAATCTCTTGTAGGCTTTGTGAAAGCTATCGGCTATGACGAGCAATAACGATTCCTCAATAAGAAAAGAATGCCAACAACCCTGTCTAGATTCCGAGATTAGGCCTATCAAGTGATCGCAAACACCTTTCTATCACATTGAAGTCGGTTACTATCATGATTCATCCTTGGTGTACATATTTGATATTTTTTATTCACAAATTTTTACATTGACGTTATGAGCATTAGTTTTCTTTAATATTTCTCATTGTCCATGTTGGTCTCTTGTAAATGACAATAGTGAATATTCCTATTGCATCCTTATTTGCAAGATGTGGTCGTGAACAAGTTTGCTTAGCCAAAATAGGATTATCCCATTCCTCTAATACTTCATGTTGTTTATAACGTAATATATGTCTGGTAATTCCTCACTTTCTACTCCAAACACCAAGAGTAATATCGTAGAAACACAGTAATGAAATTGCAGTAATTGCATCTTACTCTGATTACAAGTGCTTGTTCCTCTTTTCTTTATATTTATTATTGTCACTAACTCAAGTTTACTTTCCTATCATTTCTCATCAAGTCGCGAAATCTAATTCATTAGAAGACAATAATTCCACAAGTATTTGAAGGTTTTATAATAAAAGAATGAGGTTGGTGATTCCAATCACTACACTCGTGCATTCCCATATTATATATTGAGTTTGTCTTCTCATGCAAACTTAGATGAATCAATTCTTTGCTCTTTCCCATTTCATTCTTCGCAATCAAAATGAGGATAACTATATGCCCTTAGGATTGTATGCATAATGATAACTTTCTTAAATCAACATTATATAACTTTTAGTAAGAAACTCCTTTTTCTTCCTTAAGTCAAATTTCATCATGTATATCTTGCCTCACTGAAATCCCCTCTTACATATATGTATATATATACTACAACATAAATCATTGGAATAGAGGCTCTTCAAATTGTACAAAGTCATCCTAATGTACAGTAGTAAATTTGACTTGTACTGGTAATGGTGATGTAACTTTTGCAATTTGTTGAGTTCAATTTCTCTACTTAGAGATAGAGTGATATTGCACTCAAAGAATGATCTAATTTGAAATACAGAGATAATGAAGTTGAAAAACTTATTAGTACATCAAAATGAATACCCACCACTAATTTGAACTCCTTAAGATCAGTAGCTGGACAAGACCACCTCTGAAGACATTTTAGGAGAAGACCAAGAGCTAATAAACCATTATAACACCTTGCACAGATGGTGATCTCTAGTTTATCAAGTGTGAGCTTCATACTGTGTCTAAACATGCCATTAGTAAAGTGTTTTAGAAACTAGAGGAGAGAGTTACCTCTCTTTAACACCTGATTCACATTCTTGAAGGATCCACCCTCAAAATGGGATAACTAGGTAATATACATTGTAAAGAAGCTAGAGTACGTAGCTCTTCCAAAGAAGACTAAATTACTCATGCTATTACTATTTTTACTCGATCGTGGTTTCTACATACGAGTGAAATTGAAATTTGGTAGGCCATTATTTTGCGATAGAATATCCAAAGTTTCTAGAGATGTCATGAAAAGTTATTCAATATTTAACATCATTACAAGTGTGGTGGGCCTATGTCATGCCTTGAAGTAGCAGAGTCATAAGAGTCCCGCCGTATAAACCATTCTAAGATAAAAACTGATTATACAGTCACCACCTTAGACTTAATTTACATAAGGCATCAATAATTAACCCACTTTAAAATAAACAGTTCATAATTTAAACATGATATTTACTTATGAACTTAAGAAAAATATATGCTTATGCTCAAATAATCTAAGTATATTTACAAACTTTAGCCACTTAATCATAATTTACCTGAATAATTCATAATCTAATACTAAAAGCTTTAAATATAAACCAAAACTTGAGAGTATATCCAGTCTTCAGTTTATGTTCTCACTCACCAGGATCTTGCAATTGCTAGCTCCAAGGTAATTGTAAGCTACTTTTTATCTAGCACCTACAACAAAGGCTATAAGGATGTAAGCAACCATAACTTAGTAAGTTGGGGTGGAAACTTAAACCGGACAATAAACACAAACAGGATTATCGATCAAATCATTAGGTGCAATGCATGTTCAAACAAATGCCATCACATAACGTTTTTTGGCCCATTATAAGATTAGAGAAATTGCACCCTCTCTAATTTGAGTTGAGGAGTTTCTATTAATGCAACAGCTCACGACTAAACCCAGACTTGTATAATGGAGACACCGTTCCTCCCGCAACTACCTTTAAACCATTGACTTTACCCTCATTGTAACCTCTTCTCCTATCACTTAGTTCAACTAAGGATGAAGAAAATGACCAATTATACCATCCAGTGCTATCCCTTTCAAAGGGGTCAGTATTTGGCCAAAGAATCCTAATGCTTCTCTAATAGGTTGCTATGCATGTCCAACTTACGATTTCAAGTCATATATTTCATTACATCCAATTTAGGGTGATCAATTGTTCCATACAAATCATATAAATACAAGTTAAATAGCAAATCAGTACCAAATCAACAGCTCAAAACAAGCACATGCATATAACCAACTATCTAACAAGCACAATTGAAGCCTTCGAGTACTATAAATGAGTACTCCAAAATACGGTGAAATATTAAACCTAACTTATCTCGACTCCCCTCTTGCTCATTCAAGGTGCAAACTCGCTCAATCCATCGCCAATAATCCCTATAATACTAACGTTGTCTCAGTTTTTATGTAATTATTATAGATTAGTTTTTATCCTATAACACTTATTGTTATCTTTGGTTTAAGGTTTAATATATCTAATTATCTAGGTTCTCAAATCTTTTACAATTATTCTGGGTTTGAGGCTAGGTTCGGGTTCAATTTCTGCATTGATTTCTAAATTAGGTTCTAATTTAGTTTCTAAGTACAATTTTATACACGAACCCTCGAAACTAATTTCAACCCTCAATGTAAAATCAATCACATTACTTTTGGGTATTCTCAATATTGTTTTTGGTATCTAACCAATTTTTTAGTCCATGCGGTATATCCTAATCTTAATTTAACTACTTAATTTACTTTTAATGTGAGAAAATCTTTATATATTTTTGTATATAATTACCCTAATTTAAGTTTCATACCAGATTTTATATATATTCTTATTATTAGTATAATATCAATTTTTTATTATAATATTTTATATTTATTATATTTCCAATATTTGCATATACGTATTATTACTTATTATGTACATAATACACATTTAATATTTCTATCACTCCAAATATCATTCCCCAACATCAATTAACATTTCAAAATATATATAATTCATCCTAAATCAGATTCTACTCCTAATTATCCTAATTTCCAAAATTAACTTAAAATACATCATTTTTGCCTATTACATATATACTACATAATACCTTAATAATTACATCTAATATTCTAAATGCTACAAATATCATACTTTATCAGATTTAAACATCCTAAAACATATAATTATGTCCTAAATCAGCAATTACTCATTTAATTACTTAATTAACCCTAAATTAACCATTTTATGCATCATTTTAAGGCCTAAAAATTTCTTAAAAATTTTGAAAACTAATTTTAGAAAAATGGCTTCATAGCATTATTCTATATTACCCTAGTAGTCTACAAAAAAATTTTGAGCTCTAAACTACACTCCTAAGCCTATTTATTTTTAATTCTAAACATGTTCGGTTTTGTTCAATTTTTTAAGCACCCTATATTTACAAACATGATCGCACTTAATCACTATTTTTCTCTAAATTTACATACAATAAAACATCAAAATAAAAAAATTTCATAATTTTCTAAATAAAAATAATAATTTTAATAAATTTTACAAAATTAGGCTAAAATCGAACTTACCTGGCCGTTGGGATTCCAACCACTAACGGCAGCCTTAGGTGTATCAGCCAAGTTGGGTGGTGATGGTGGAGTGGTGTGGTGGTGGCGGCTCGTTTCTAAGTGGCCGTCAAGTGTGGTTTTCCTTTTAAAGCTCTAATTGCATAGATTTTTTTGTAATTTTTTTGTAAATAACCCTAACCCTCAACATTTCAATTCTCTCTAATTTTGCTACTCTCCCAACTAACCAAATTAGCTTCTGAAAAATTTTGGGGTATTTATAGGGCTAATTTGATTTTTTTCTCCCAATTTCTAGTTGCTAAATATTCTTATCCTCTTCCAAATTTGCTTTTTGTTTAGCTAATTACTATTGGTTGCTTTTATTTATTCACTCTCAAGTTGCCATGCCTCAATTCTAAAGATTTCTTCATTTTTCTTGATTTTCCTTAATTAATTATGAATTTTCTTTAATTAATTAACCTTATTTTAGCTTATTTTGCATATTTTAAGTAATTACGCATATTTCTATCTACAAATAAATACATATTTGGTATGAATAAATATCCCTAAATGTTATTTAAGTTATTTTATAATTTTTAGTATGTATATAATTTATCTCTAGCGATTCGTTAGTTACCGGAATACATTTTATGCATTTTCGACAAATAATGAGTAATATACTTAAAATTTAAAAATTTTATATTCTCTTATTTTATTACTTATTTTCTTAAATTCGAACTTACAGAATTACTTTTACCAATATTCCTAGTTTTATCGTAGAATTTGAGCTGAATTAGACAGTTTGCTCAATTACCCTGAATTCTACAAATCGAACTCGAAGTAATTAATTGTAGGTCTTACAGCCTCGGAGTCTATACTCTTACTAATTAGTAATGATGTTGGGTTAAGTGCTGCTTAACCACAAAAGTCACTTAATCGAAGACATCCTATGCTTTAAAGTAATAGTGATGTAAGATGTAGATGTCAGGGCATTACTTAGTCTTGAAGCATGAAAGCTAATATACTAAGGTATTACTTAGGCTTAAGGGGTAGAAGCTGAGATGTTAGAGCATTACCGAAGCTTGAGGCATTGCAAGCCGAGATGTCAAGCTGTTGCCTAAGCTTAAAGGGTAGAATTGAGATGCGAAGGTATTTCCTAGGCTTAAAGCATAGAAGTTGATGTGCTAGAGCATTACCTAGGCTTAAGGTATGGAAGCTAATGTTCTAGGGCTTTACTTGGGCTTGGGACATGGAAGCTGAGATGCTAAGGTGTTACTTAGGCTTAAAACTTAAGGGCTAAGTTACTGTAACATTGATGATATAGGAGCTTTAGCTTTGGTACTCCTATAGATGACTTAGTTTGTATTTCCTTCTTATAAATGTCGAAGTCTTCCCTTGTTATAAAGGAAGTCATTGGAGCAAAGGCTATAGACGCAAGTAATGGAGCAAGAGTAGCATTGGGGCAAGACATAGGTCTATACAAGATTAGGATAGTGGAATTGGATCGAGAAGCAGGCACACGCGAGGATGAAGCGCTACTAATTTAGACCTTTACATTCTCTATTTTAGATACTAAATTTTATCTAAGCTACAACTTATGGTAGGGGCGATTCACTAATGTCCTCTTGAGGGTATATCTTCTTCAATAATGAGAAGGTAAGTTGGTTAAGTAAAAAGGGTAGTGCCAATCTACACAACATTAGTAGAGTTTAGCGGAGCTACTCCAAGTTGGGCAATAATAGAGGCAGCTAACCCTATCATGAGTGAAGCAAACATAGCCATGAAATGATTTAAGGATTTTGTTGCCTCTTGCATAGTTTACATCACCTCTATAGTACCTTGAGGTGGTGGATGTGGGTCTTGCTTAACTTATTCAACATTAATACTTTGCTCTTGAGAGATAGCTTTATTCATTATAGCCATTCTCTTCCTAAGAGGTTCCATCACTCTAATATCATACTTCTTCCCAAGTGAAGTCACCAAAATGTAGATGAGGGTATCTAACTAGGGTGGTCATGTGCAAGTCATGCAAGTACTACGTTATACGTGGCCTTAGAGTAATGATTTAGAAATGACACTTAATGAGAGATTAGAGAGAGAATGATAAGGAGGAGGAACATATAATCCTAGAGTTTTGAATATATAAGTGATAGACAAGGGAGCTTAGGAGACCCAAGACGTCAACTTTGCAATTCTTAAGCAACTAAGATCGTTCTTATTTGATCTTAGAGCACAAAGATTTCATAGTGGAGTACCGTTTCTCTAATCTCTAGAGTTGTTGTCTAGATGGGGAGGAATGGCTAAGTATTTTATAGGCCCTTAGGTTTAATGATGTCTGTTGGATTATCTTGACAATTGACAAATGAGATGGAGTTTTACTTATTCCATAATTATCTAGAATGAGTTTGCAAAGTCCTAAGGCTAATGGCCTTCCTCATAGTGCATGAGTCTACCTAGGAAAGGTTGGATGTAAACAAACTAGTCTAATGATCCCTATTCTAAGTCTACCAAGCTAATTCTCTTTAAATCATCCCAAATATAAACCAGACTCCCTAAGTCCCATCACTTAACCTAATGAGTCAAGCTGAATAAATAATAGGTTTAGCCAAATATATTAATATAACAATTTTAGCCCCTATACATACATACATACATACATATATATATGCATAACAAGATTACATTTGAGTGAACCTGTGGTATTGTAACTTCTAAAATATATATACATATGAATATATACATATATATACAAACATATATATGTGTGTGTGTATATATATATATATATATATATATATGGTGGTTTGCTATAATTGAACGATTTTCGAGTGTAGTAGTGTTTAGGGGTATTCAAGTAGCAAAATACATATTTAGTCATTATAACCCTTAAAATTTCCAAGAAACAATTTTTAGCTAATAAAGATTTAAGAGATAAATTTGAAATTACTAAGTAGATATTCACGAAAAAATTTCAAAATCGCAAGTAAATGAGTGATAGATAGCTAGAGGAAATATCATATCAAAATTACTTGGTTATTAGCTCTCAATCCTATCTTCCTCAATATTTAACACTTGATTTAGAAAGGAACCACAATAAAACCAAAAAACTATATATTTAAGCTCTAAGAAAAGGCTAAAAATAACTTCAGTTACTTAGTGATATAACAAAAAATAATATCCAATTATGTAAAGATGTCTTTTCATATTCTTAATATTATTAAACCTAGCAATTTGGGAGAAAGGATCAATATTAATTTTTATATTAGTTGCATCATAACTTTGAGTGATTTGCAAGCTTAAATAGTAAACTAAGGGAAATTTATTTCCCTTCGTCTTCCTTGGCGTGAGATGCCTCCAACATTGACTAAAACATAGCAAGTCCCATAAGAAAAGACAAATTAGAGAGTCTTAGTTAACCAAGACTCTTCACTCCTAAGGAAAACGTGAATACAAAGAAGAGTGAAAGATATATGCACTCAGCATATTGGCTACTTCTCCACTTCAACTCAAATGCCATGCGGAAATCACCTCTAACAACATATTGTCACTTGAGTGAATTTCTTGCATAAATATAGAGCTCCTTCTGGCCTATTCTGATGTGATATTTAGTGGAAATAAATAAATGAATAATACAGTTCTAGAGTATTAAAGATGGAAAATGAAAGATTAATGCATTAGTTAAAAAAAAAAAGAAATGAGAAGACCTTATAATGGGATATATTGTAATGTTAGGTTGGTTTAGACCATTTTAATATAAAATAACTCATAAAATAGGTCTCCTTTGAGATGTATGTTAACACTCTCCCCCTAATAGCGGTATTAGAGCACAAAAAGCCTAGCTAGCTCATGAAAAAGATCTAAGGTCTAAGTAAATTGGAAAAAAAAGAAAAGAAAAGAAAAGAAAAAGGAGGCTTATTTTCAAGTGAACTAGGCTAATAAAATATAAAGTAAAAGCTAGACCTAAAGATAATATTGAAATCCTGTACTCTAAAATATGAAGGCCGAAACCCAGTAATAGAAATTAACATACGACTCAGAAAGGAAAATTTAGGTAAAAGTTATGCTTGTGGCCTTTGAGGTTTATGGGCATGAGCCTTGGCAAAGAAAAGGAGGCGAGATCTAAGCCCTAAGTCTTTTTTAATATAAAGTAAATCACACATAAAATGGGCTACTTTTAAATGCGGATCATCACTCTGCTATAGCACTTGAATGGCGACGATAATGATTCCAATAGCCTATTTTAATGTGAAATTTAGTGGATATAAATAAATTGCTCACCTTTTGGAGCCTTGGAAAGAAAAAAGGTTCGCGATGACGACAGCGATTTCACGAAAGAATTTGCTTTAATGCCATTATAGCCAAACTTCTATGCATATGCGTTATGGCTTTGCCCCTTGGACTATACATGTTAGATCATTTCCATCCATGAACATCTCTTTCTGTTTACTGTCTTCAATTTAATGCATTGGCAACCTCTAGTTTTCTCTGTCAAAACCCAAGATACATATTATTAAATCATTTTACTATTGAAGTTAAAGAGTGAATGGATCATCACAATAATGATTTAGCCAAAATGCTTCAATGAAAAGGTTGACGACTGTCAAGCATGCTGTTAAGCTTTATTTAACGGAAAACACAAACAATTGGAGAGAGAGTGCATGGCTTGCTCTGTTGTTATGAATTTAATTCTGGAAAACTGTAGAATCTTTCTGGAATAAATCTCAATCGAGCTTGGAGAACAAGACTAAACGGCCTGCAACGGTCTTCATTAGCATATTTTGTGTCAGTTTATGATTTTATTTTTTTATTTCAAACATATATCTAAAAGACTTCATCTACTAATCTATGCATCAACTGCTGTAGTCTTATTTTCTCGATCATTTTGATAACAAGTTGAAAATGCCGATAGAATACCGTATTGTTTTTTTTTTTTTAATCACCATTGCTCATAATGCAGAAAATTGATATAAGCTCTCCAAAGTTTTGATTAAGAGATGCATACGAATCGGCACAGGGTATTTTTAGGCTTTGTCTGTGGTAATCAAATAATATCATGTTTCTGTCACAGTTTTTCACGCTTTTAGAAAGAAGAGATGCATAATTCTATGAGGTATATGCGAACAGAGTTGCTGCTGTGCTGCTGAAATATTGTGCAGACGTGCTGAGTATTAGTCCTAGCAAAGCTAGAGTTATTTTAATGTAGGCTGTTATCTATGCACGTGGTTATCCAGGTCATATCCAGCTGTCAAATAGTCATTACTCAGGTAGCTAGAATTAAATATACAATATAAATACGTCCAGGACTTCTTGTAACAGACTAAGACTAACACAATTCCTCATTTTTACGAACAGAGCTGATACACAATTTGGTCTCTCCCTGTTTCCATTGGATTCTTTATGCAATGCTGTGACAATTACGCTTTTAGAAAGAAGAGATGTATAATTCCACCAAATTCTCTTCCGTAATTAATCAAGCAATGTCTCTTTTGACGTTTTCTTTACCATAGTTTTCCAAAAGCTATAGATGGTTTCTTATCAAGTGATACCACATCACTTTGTGTCATCTTTCTTAACGTGACAACCGGTAACATCCAAAATCAATATAGCATCTCTAGCGTAAGCATAAAGCCAGAGACATGGACTTGGCTGAATACATATTTTGCATACATATTGGAGTTGACTGACTTAAAGGTTTTGTATCAATGCATTGACAGGAAAAGTGCATAGGGCCGAGGACTTGACTTAACAAAGGTTGTCCCGTGCACCTCACGGCATTGACTCCAAATTCTATTCTGTATCTCCCTGGAGGGCATAAAACACTAACATGCACAACCATACAAAGTCAAGATCATTATTGAGGATTTCCTTTTGTTCGACCTACTCATGATCTGCACTCAAACCTACTAACCTTAATTAAGTTATCATCAGGGCCTACTGAGTGTTTGAAATGGGTCTTTGAGATATCGAAGAAAACGATATAGAAACAAATGGAATGTAGCCTCATGAAGCAACGTCACTGATATGAATTATCAAGAAGCTCAATATAACTCACTCTATCACTTGATATGGCTCACAAGTAATGAAATGAAGTCCACTCGCTACTAACCTTAGCTATGGTTAGCATAAATAAGTGTGCAAAAGGAAGTCTTAAAAGCTAAATGCTTGCAAGAAAACCTAAGAAAGTATATTTAATAATAATGAAGAAGATTAGAATAATGTCTGTAGCTTGTACAATGTGCCCTTCTATGCTTGTTAATTGAGGCAACTTTCCTAAAAGAAGAAAAGACTAAAACAGGTACAAGCAAACGAAGTTAGTTCATTTACATTTTGGATATAAGTGGAAAAACAACAAAAGAATCATCATTCATGGACATGCTTTAATGGTGAGTCAGACAATGTGATGCATTGGTACTGGCTAATCATTTGGCAGTAGAGGACAAATAACTACTAAGGTAGACTCTAAAACCAAGTAAGAGAAAGGTCTTTAGATAGGTCAGCATCTTAGTTAGGCACTGCGAAACCAAGTCAGAGAGTCTTCCGGTTGGGTAGTACAAGTTTTTAGGGATTGATCAGTGAGAAACCTATAAAATTAAATAAAGGCGGATTGGTGTTTAGATGTTAATTCATCAAATACTACGAGTACTAGTAATTACTCTAACTCTATTATTTAACTAGTAAAATTGATGAAATGAAAGTAAACCACTACCAAACTAAATTCTTATAACTAAAAAGCACTTAATTAAAACTTAACAAGGACAAGAAAAAGAATAATAAAATAAAGAAACTCTAAGATTGCAGCACAAATACCAAGATACAGCTTCACCTAGAGATTAATGATAACTCTAATTTTAAACATATTTCATAGGGTAATTTTATAGTATTTTCCTCACATTTTTTGTTTTCTTTAAAGAAATTGATACTTAATTGAGTAAAATTTTGATTTCTAGGTTTGAACGTGTTTTAGGATCGAAAACGAAGAAAAGGAATCAAATTTCACTCAAATCGGAGTTCAAATGAAGAAGCTTTGAAGTTGTGCAAAAAATTTTACCTTAGTGCAGAAAGTTACACGACCTGGGGACACGGCCATGTCTGGTGACGAAAACAAAATCTTTGTAATACACATATAAAAGGATATCTTAGGGTTTCAAAAGAGAGGAAAGACATTACAAAAACGGAGAGACACAAGAGAAGAGAAAGAGACTTAAGGAGAACATCAAGAAAGAGGCGAAAACAACATCAACTTCCAGATTAGAGAGATTGTTTATCAATCAAAAGGGGTTTCCATGTTTTATTTTATATTATTGATGAAACTCGTTTTTAGATTCATTATGATAGCTGAGAATTCGAGTATTTAGGATTATGGAACCTAGGGTTTCATGTGATTCTTGGATTGATTTAGAAATTTCAATAAAGTTTCCATCTTTACTTGATTCAATTATGTCGTTTAATTATTGATTGATATTTCTAGAATATCGATATATGATATTATGCATGTTAATTCAGAAATTGCATGTGTAATTAGATCTTTACATAATTAAAGAGGATTACATGTATACTTAGAGATAAGATACATGTTTCTTCCGGAAAGTTAATTATTTGTATGGGAATTCATTATACATTAATGCAATTCTAAATTATATTACTAAGTGAAGAGATTCCGGTAAATAATTTAGGATTAGGGTTAATATGCTTGAGAAAGGTATTAACTTTAATTGTGAATCCCTCCGGTCAAGAATAATAGAAACTAAATTGAATATATTTTAAGCGATCACATGATTAACTCTAAGGGAAATAATTCCTAAATACGTTATTACTTTCTTGAAGTCGTTCTTGATTTTATCACTTTTTCAATTGCTTAATTAAGTCTTTTAATTAAAGTAGTTTGTTAATTTTAGTATTTTTAATTAATTCAAACTTTCATAATTTTCTGGTTAGATAATAAAGCTAAGGTTAATATTAGTACTCGAAGTCTCTAAGGGATCGATTCGGACTCACATCCGCTATATTAAAACTGATAGGTACACTTGCCTCATATCAATTAACATGCAATATGTAAAAATATCCAATTCCTTCTCTAATCTTATTAATCAGGAGAATTTTCTTCTGATAAGTTGACCTGAATCACTTCTCAACCAACTTCTAATCTTAATTATGCTCTCTTTAAATCATTTCTACAATAGAATATATTAAGATAGTATTAAGAATATGAATCCTGATCAACAAATTCATGAAAACACTTAGAAGAATTCCATAACTTATCACTAGACTTATAGAAATTTTCTTTAATCATGCTAGATGTAATTACATATTTAGTCTTACAATTCTTAGGTATAATATCAGGCAATTGTGATCGAAACTCTAGAAATAACAATGTAATTAATTAAGCATGCATGATTGAATTATTAAGAATTAAGGAACTCATTGGAATTACAAAATAAGCACTCTACATGATAGCTATAGACACCTCATTTTTGCCTCATTTGTTCTTTTTAGAATTTCTTTAAATAAAGAAAATGGTCTTAATTCAGAAAAAAATACAAAAAAAAAAATTGAAAATTCAGAAAATTAAAAAGAAAAAGAAAAGAGTGAAAAAAGAAAAAGGAAAATGCGAAAATTAGGAAAAATAAAAAAGATAATTTATGAATAGGCTTTTCTTTAATAATTATTTGGTAGACTATTAGGAGTTTATTTAGGTTAAATAAGTTCTTTTTAATTAAGCCTAGATAGTTTTCCTTAAATACATTTTGTTCACACCAAATAAAAGGATACAAGCTAATAGTCCATCCGTTACAACACTTGGTCATGCATTTTGGGAATGGTTAAAGGTTTAGAGTTCGAGTCTCACTATAGGCCCTTTGTGTCTTTTATTTTTCTCCTACCCATATATGTCATGTGTTCACATTTGATAGGGCCAGATGTTGAGTTGACATGTAGCAAAACCCAAGTGGGTGACGCAACCCATGTGGTGCCCACGTAGCGCTACATAAACACCTCTTTTCCCTCACTTTCCTTATCTTTCTCTCATTTTCTCGTAAAGCACATGCTTAGGGTCATTAGTTTTTTACCATTTTTGGTGCAATTTTCTTCATGATTTCATTAAATAAATGATGAAATCACGAAGAGCACTTAGAGTACTTCGAATTGGTACCAATATCTTGCCTAAATAAATTGATTCAAAGGTCAAATTTATACTTGAAAATAAAAAGAAAGTTATGTTGCGTGATATTAGCTCCACTAAAATCCAATGAATTTGGGCAAGAGTTGAAGCTTCCAATCTCTTATTTTAGCAAGAATGATTATCTAGGGATGGCATTTAACCATTTGTTTCAATTGAAATCAAGCAAAATCAAGTTAAAATCGATTGAAGCAGTCAAACCCATTAAGTTTCAATTTCCAATTCAATGATGATATTGAACTTTCCATGTTCGTTTAAGCATTAATTAGTATAAATGGGGGCATCTACAATTCATTCTAGAAAAAAAGGAACAAGCATCAAACACATACACTCAACACATTTTCTCTCAAAAGGGTTCAACTCTTTCTCACTTTAGCTTATAGCTCATGTCTGGTGGTGTTTGAACAAAACAACCATTACAACAAGTTTCCTCACTCCCTAACCTTCCTAATACCGCATGCCTCACTCTTCACCGTAGCCTATCAAGCCTTCACTCATGAAACCTCATTACTACCTTCAACTACCACCAAAACCCACCGTAGCCACTACTACGTAGGTCGAAGCCACCTTCACTGGCTAGCTTGGCACCATTTGAAATTCACACTTGACACCTCCACTCCTACTGATAGCCACCAATTTAAGCCACACAACATCTTTCTCTCTCTAGCTCCCACCATCCAAATGTACACCACCACCAAACAGTCACCCTACACCTAAACACCACCACTAAACCCCCTATCTCCAATCTAATACACATGAAAGTAGGTTTACCCAATTCAAAAACTACCAAAAATCGCCCCTAGTCACTTGTGTCAACCGTTGCTACTTCTCTTTGTCCAAGCATATGTAATGTATGTGTTCAGGTCACAAGACCCAAGTCTAATTTGACCCAAACCCAAATCCTTGCCCTTACTCTTAACCTACGCTACAGCCATGGTTAGGTCTTATTTCCTTTTTCTTTTTTTATAATTTATTTTTCTTTTTTTATTTTCTTTCTTGATTTATTGTAATTATAAAAAAAAATAAAAAATCCAAAAAAAATTAAAAAGAAAAATGAAAAACATAGAAAAATAAAGAAGAAAAAGAAAGGAAAAAAAGCTTTGTTTTATTTCCTTTTTAAAATGCTTCAACCAAGAACAAAAGAAATAAAGAAAAAATAATGAATAAAAATAAAAAATGTACGTTTCATTACTTAGAAAAATATTTTTAAATAATAATCTAATTAATAAAACTCTTTCCAAAAATAGAATTTTTCAAATTAATAAACAATTAAGGCCCTTTTAGAATTTTTCATGAATAAAATAATTTGATAAAAATATAAACCTAGCCAATTTTTATAATTTAAAAGAAACTGACACATTTAAGATTTTTCCAAATGAATATGTAGGCACCCATACAAATCTACGAGGTAAGTTAAAATATGTAAAAAAAAATTATTTTCTCCTTTTTGTAAGTAATTTTTCAATTTCTTCATTTTCGTAAGTAGATATGATTTTATTTTTTTATTTAATTGTAAATTTGAAAAATAAATTTAAATTTTGAAGGTTAAAATGATATTCGTTAGGGTTTAATAAAATGGCTACTAGACTTAAGAAATCTAGATTTTTTTTAAATTTTCTCAAAAGTTTTCAAAAAGGTAGGTTAGTGGCTAAATTAGAATCGATTCTAATTTAGTAACCTTTCTCAGTTTTATCGAGTGGTGACTCCAAAATATTTTTCAAAACGAAAAAGCTAAGTTTCCGTTAACTTTAGTTAAGGGTTTGAACTAAATAGGCATAGGGTTTAGTTTAAATAAAGTTAAGAGAAATGAATAAAAAACCGAAAATTCCAAACTCGAAAATAGCTCTATGATCTCTAGATATTGCAAAACTAAGCTTTAATCATAAAAAAAAAAAATGATCATGAATAAAGAAAATAAAAAATGTTAACAACTACAATTGAATGAAGCAGTGACTTCTAACAAGAACCTTAAAGGTGGCTACGTCTCTCCCAAAAGCTCTTTTTCCCTTAAACCTACTTTCTATTTATATAAGCTGACTAAAGAGTGAAATAAGGATGTTTCCAGGAAATAATTATTTCATGCTCCAAGACCATGGTTGTGAATGTTAGGCATATTCCTTCTTTGCACTTAAATTAACAAATTCCATGGATGTAAGGATCAGGTGTGTGATCCTAACTGTGATCTTCTCCGATCATCAATTCTTTAATAAAAATCTTCATTCATGACTTTTGACTCCATGTGCCTCATCCTTTGCCCAAAATTTCTTCCGATTATTCCCTATTGAAAAAATCTTAAATGAATTCCTCTCTTTTTCACAAAAACAACTCATGTAGATCCTAAAATTGACATCAATCCTATTAAGTATCGAATTCATTAAAAATGGTGTTAAAATTATAGGAAATCACCACAAAAATCATATATATATATATATACATAGCCATTAGGGACCTCCAAATAAGTCAAAATACATCTCAAGAATGGGCATAGTAACTTAAATGATGAAGGAGAAAGCCTTGGACACAATCTTGCTCATCTTTAGATGTCTAGTTGCTAAGGAGTCGAGAGACTAAGCTTTAGAGTCCTCAAGGTAGGCATCAGGTGTTCAATCTAAAGCCTGGAATATGAGGTACAAAGTTCAATGTAGACAAACAATAAGACAAACTCTCTTTGATAAAGGTTAGATTCCCATCAGCTCTTAGGGCTATTAAAGATTTGGCTTCAAATCTTTAAGCTTGGCTTTATTTAGGACATACAAGGTTAAGTTAGTCACATTAAAGGTTGTGTAAACCAAAAACAGTTAATGGTTTAAGTCTAAATTAGATCCGAGCGCTCTAGATAATATCATGGGTTGATAAGGCTAGGTAAGATAAAAAAATTGTATTAAGTTGCAAAATCAATTATAGTATTAGTAATAAAACCCTAGAAATTCAATCGAAACCTAAATCGTGTACAAAAAACCCTAAATCCTATGTATGCATAAATACTCGAAATTGAACTTGAACTTAACAAAAACCCAAAAACTATAACTTCAAGCTTATAAAATAAATAAATATAACCTACTAGTAATAATACCTTAGTAAATTATAATTATCGACTAATACACGTAATCATGTAAATTGTTTAACGAATACATTGAGATAACTCGTAAATATTACAAATGTAATGGGTAACAATTAAATTAACAAATTTTTATAAAATCTCAATATTATTTTATAAATACTAAATATAAAATTTTTTTATTTGGAAAAATTAAATATTTTCATTTTTATTTTTCTTTTCCTCCTTTTTCCTTTCTTTTCTTTTTCCTAATTCCCCTACACTTCTACATTAGTTCCAGAAATTTTTTTTAGCAACCCATATGCTCTTTAATCCATTTACAGGTGCTTAGTTATAAGAGAAAAAACAAAAGGAATTATTACACTTATCTTATCATAATTAATGTTATATCTTACCTTGGATTTCCTCTTTATTTGTTGTCTTTGTTAATCAATTGTTGGACTTTTTCCTTAGCTTACTCTTCGTCTGGAAATTTCAAAAACTGAAAACACTATTTTTCCACTTTTCAAATAAGAAAACAAACCAAACTAAGGAACACTTGCAACTATATTTTCTTTCCTTCTTTTGACCGTAAACATTCATCTTTTTCTTCAACTTTCTAGAAATCCTAAAGACAACAACCAAGGAGAAGAAGTCTAGGGATTTCATACAAGAATATTCTACAAGTATGATATTTATTATGTAAATTATATGTATTTTGAATTAATCATATTTGTCTATTTCTTATTTAACATACATGTATTTTAGAGTTATATGTAATTTTAGTATTTTCTTTTTGTGTATGTATGTTCATATATGTTTATAAATATTAAGGTGTATTTATATGCACAGTACATATTTTATAGTAATTTCTACAAATCATTTGTATAAGAAATTATATATATGTACATGTATGTATGCACCTATAATAATATGTATATATACTATGTATTTTCTTACTCATGTACATATATACATATTTATGTGTACATATATATATATATATATTTATACCTAGTATTTTGTTTATCATATAGTATGTATATGTATGCGTGTATAGTATAGATATATATATATATATATATATATACTTGGTATTTTTCTTATATAGTATACTATTCGTTTATTTAGATTTACATAATTTTTATTTCATGTACATAAATATACTATGTAATTGATATATATATATATATATAATTACAAAATACAAATACTAGTATAAGATAGTATAACTATATTAAAGGATATATGTATACGATATGTATAAATACATATCGTTGTGTATTTATGTTGTATTTTTATTTTATATACTGGGCATGATGATTATGCATATGTATTTATGTATAATATTACTTATATCAAGTATTTTAGTATATATATATGTAATATAACTATATATGTATATGTATAAAATACAATTATTCATATATATATATACCCATACGTATAATATATATAATATATTTAAGGTTATGTTATTATAATATATACGTATATTATAAGTATAAAAATATGTATATAAATAGTATGGTATACATAGAAATACAAGTACATTTGAATAATACATACATAATATACTATAATATTAATTTAATAAATAAAGTAATTCATAAATATGAGTATATATATATATGCCATAACTTTGAAGAAATTATAAAAAAAATAATTAATTTAGAAAATTTAGTAAAATATAATAATAAATATTAATATATATACGTACAGCATAAAATATAAAAATAATAAAATTAAAAAATATAATATTTAAATAATTATTAAACCGTAATTATGCTAAGAAAAGCTTGAAATAATATTTTACAATTATTTAAGTCAAAATAATTAACTTTATAATATTTTTATATCATAGTCGAAACTACAAGTTATAACCTATGAGAAAGTACGTCTAAAAATGATCAAAATAGACTCTAAACTTATAAAAATCCGAAGTAAATTGAAAAAGTTATACACGATTAGATAAAAAACTCGAATCAATAATTCCATATAAACAAATAACTAATTTAGGTAAATAATACTAAATATAATAATAGTTTAACTATTTAATTCTGACACTTACTATTTTTCGTATTCCCTTAATGTCAGATGATCACAAGATCAATATTGACCTACCGGTTGATTACTACAATCCCTAACGTAGAGGATGGCCAAGTGACTATTTCTAATGATTCCGTACATGTTTATGTATGTAGATAATGAATGTAAATTTTATTAATAATTGAATTTTGTGTGAGGCTAAATTATGCTTTTGTATGATATTACTTGATAATAGTGAATTTACTTTAAAATATGATAATGTACTATTTACTGCATAGTAAATTCAATAAAAATCAATCTGTCTATAATTTTGTTTGATCACTTAATAAACAGACTTAATATTATCAAACTTGAATTAAATTAATCGAAACATGCTTAATCATGCATTGCATAACTACTTCCGACCATTACATTACACGAATATAGTGAGAGGTCATATAAGGGTTGCTTAGTTATGATTATAGTGTTTAGTATGGTATACACGTATTATATGGCCTTACCTTTGCCTACAGGAATACTAAGTGTTGAAGGCATCAACTGCCTGGTTAATGGTCAAGTCCAAAAGCCTCCGTTTAGGTGTGAGTAAGGGTTGCAAGAACCTACTCACAATCATACTTAGAACTAAGTTTTGAATAAAACTAAAAATAGATATACCATTTTTTTTTTTAATATGAAACGCGAAGTTTCATTTTTATATAAATTCTAGTATAATATTCACATCTAATTGGTACAGTATATACTCCAACATTGACTTCAGAGGGCGTAAAATCTGAGTTACATGCAGTACCTAATCACCTGCATGTTTTTATATGGCATACTGATTGTTTATGCATTCATTTATTTAAATTTAATTATTGTATAACTTATTTGTTATATAGTTGAAGGAAGATCTCACTAAGTTAGTTAGCTTAAACCTTTGTAATTTACTTACGTATAGTGACTTGTTTATGGATTCAGGCCGCAAGATACTCGAGGTTAGTAAACTATCGATGGGTTGTTGTGAGTGTGAGATTAGTGATGAGAGTGAACTTATACTATTGTTATTAGATCCTAAAACCTATAATGTGACATAATGTATTACCAATTTACAATCTAGTGTATTATAAACTTATTATCTGCAAATATTTTTATATGTGGTATTTATAATTCAATAGTCTTGTTTCCACAAATATGTAATGATATTATTTGTGCTTACGTACCTCTAGGATGTTAATTGTAGTAGTAGCTTTGTATATCGCATAAAGGATTGTCAATTGAAAAGGAGAATTGATCTATAATTCTTTATACGATATACAACGCCTATCATAATTAGCCCCTTCAAGTCGTGACAGGAAGGTGCTATCAGAGCATGACTTAAACTAGGGTAAATAAAACTTAACCCTAGATATTAGGACAACTTACTTGGAGAGATTGAGAGGGGTAAAACCAGGTTAATGTTTAAACTTAAACTTAAGTACTAAAAGTTATAATAATGTAATCACAAATATAATCATATGCCTTATTAATTTAGAGATTTGAGCTAAATTTACAAACTGATTTTTCCTTATACTATCTCCATGAAGGAGAGAGCCTACAAGGCTATAGACACCGTCTTCGGATTATGTGTAAGGATTTGGCATTAATGGGTAAGCCATGCACGGTCAGTGAGGTTTTTTCCACATAGAACGCGGGGTTGAGTACTTATTAGATACAGCGAAGGATTTATTGGGTGTTTTCCGCAGTGTATAAGATGTACACTAACAAGGAGATAATTTATTACTTAGAGTTCAAGGACAATATAGATAGACTCAGGAGTTGGTATTTTTAGTCAGTGCTGATTCCTTACTGTTACCACCATCATTTGCCCATTGCAAATTAGTTGGTCATGGGGTGGCCTTTACTGTTGACCACCGTACTAATCATAGTTTAGTTGTTTCCTAGGACAAGTTTAGAGCTACAACTGATTTCTAGGCCAGTATGGAGCGGTGATGTGGCCATACGCAAGGGATTGAGTTTTTCAGATCTTAGCAAGGTTTGGGGCTAGATGAGCTAGGGGTGAAGATGGAGGCTCCTATTGTGTCGGTTGAGCATATAGAGTGATACCTCCTATAAACAAGTTTAAGTATTACCAGGTGGACCCGAAACTTCTTCCCACAGTATTGGTAGGAGGCGATCCCTTCGATCTACTTTCTATCACTTCGAACCCATTGGATTTCTAACTACCCAGAAAGTAGGCTTGACAAGTATGTAATGAGGACTCCGGTGTTTATTCCAATGTTGCCTCTACATTTTCCGTCCTAAGGTACAGATATGCGAATGATACAGCTGTAGGACCATCTATACGCTCCTGATGGATATGGGGATACTTATTTGACAGTTTGTACTTTTGTAGTGGCTGTTTAGTATCGAAGTAATCATACATGCTCTTTTTGTTGTATATATTAATATTATGACTGATCATTTTGTATTTTGAGAGTTTTCTTGTAGTAAGGTTATATTGTATTTGAGAGTTTGATGTACTTAAGAGCTCTATGTACTATGAGGATCTATGTATTGTGAGAAGCTCTTTTGCATTTTGAAAACTTTGTATTTTGATTTGGTTTTGTATAGTCATCAATAGAGATACAGTCGTTAACAATGACCACTAGACAAATGTAACCTCACTATGTTGATAAAAAATGACAGATTGCAACCTTTATGACTATTGTTGTTGTGTACAAGTGTATATGTTGTCTTCATTTTTGTACTTACAATTTCTACAACTATTTTGAATATAGTTAACTATTATAACTTAATAATTGGAAAGGAATTTCTTAGTCAAGGTAGGCACAGAAAGAGACAATAGGATGATCAAGCCCCACTTGCCTAGGAAAGACAACCCGATAAACCTCGAGATAAAACCAATAAAATTCTTGCTACTATTCATGTGCAGAACAAGTTACTAAGGACATACTTAGCTCAAGAGCTTGTGCCACCTATCTAAGCACTACCTCCCATAGAAAATCCAGAGATTCCCTTACCACAGCCGCCTCTACATCCACCACCACCAGCTGCACCAGTAGGAGTTATACCTCAAGCACCACTTAATCACAGGCAACAGTGTAGTCTTTTGCCAAAGTTTATCTAGTGTAATAAATACTTTAAGGGTATAGCCAGCAAACTTGATGAAGTAAAGGATTGGTTACACTAGATTGAAAAATCATTTGAGGCATTCAAGGTACCATCGCATCTCAAACTTATATATGGTACATCTATGTTGAAGATGAAGGCGCGTACCTGATGGGAGTCGAGACAGAGGAATTTGAGAGGACCAGTAACTTAGGATGTTTTTCGACATGAATTCTTAGAGTATTACTTTCTAAGAAGTTTAAGGTTAAAATACATTGAATATTTGCTGAATATCATAAAAGGAATACATATTGTAGAGCAGTACAAAGTATAATTTAACAAGTTATTACAGTTTGCTCCACCAGAATATCAGACAAGTGATAGATTGAAGATGCAGATCTTTTCCAAAGGATTTGATCTTGACATGAAAAGAAGAATTGTGTAATTCGAATCAAGGAATTTTGTTGATATGGTAGAGAAAGCAAGAGTTTTGGACAACGTAAAGAGGCAAAGCGAAGATGTAAGTAAGCGCAAAATGACTATGTTTGGGAAAGGACCTTTCAAAGGACCTAGTGGCAGTGGTAGTAACAAGATGAGGAGATTTGTGAGACCACTAGGAATATTCTAGAGAAAGACTGGTATACCACCTAAGTGTTAGAAATGCAAAGGGACTCATCATCCTAGAGATTGTCCCCAGTTATAGGAGAAGTGTTTTTATTGTGGCAAAAGCTTGCATCAAGTAACGAACTATCCTAAGAGAAATCCAGTTACTTGTTTCATCTACAATAAAGTTGGACACTTTTCTACTACCTATCCATAATGTATAACCGCAAATGCTTAAGTTGCCAAGCTACCTCTAACTATTGGATACCTTACCATCAGAAGAGCAATTGGAGGATCAATTATTGGAAATGCATGTCCAGGCGCAGCAAATGCTGCCGGAGTATATAAATTGGAGGGTAATTGGAGTTATGAGGATTATGCGGAAGAATACTTGGAAGGACATGAAGGGATCGATGAATTTGTGGACTATGAACTTATAGTAGGTATGTATCTTAATGTTCATTGTTAAATTGCTTTAGTTATCCTGAGCAGTATATAATATGTTAGGCAGTAGTAAGTAAATAGAAGTTTTGAAGAAAAACTTATAAAGTTATAACATGAGAATAAGACTTAAGAATCTTATGATTCTGGAAACATTGACATAGTTGGGCATTTAGTCTATACCTTATTTGATAGGGGAGCTACACATTCTTTCATAACTCTAGAAGTGGTAAAGCAAATGGGCTTGACTGTAATTGCTACTAACTCGAGCCTTAGAGTGAAAACTCCTGTGGGAAGTGTGGTAATTATAAGAGAAATGGTAAAAGAATGTCCTTTGAAAATTTAGGACTTTGACTATAAAGTAGACCTGATTATTCTGGATATGGATAAGTATGATGCCATATTAAGAATGAATTGGATGGCAAGTGTAAAAGCTACTATCGACTACAAAGAAAAGCAGGTGATGTTTGAGACATTAAAAGGGACTAAAATTACATTCTAAGGAAATTCTACAGCAGTAGGAATACAAGAGCTAAGTGCTTTGAAGCTGATAAAGGATATTAGATGGTTGAATGCTTTGGAAACTGATTTCAAGAAGTTGAATGCAGAAGAAGTTCAAGTGGCAAATGAGTTTCCTAACGTGTTCCCAGATGAGTTACTTGGGTTACCACCAAATAGAGAAATTCACTTTGTTACCGACTTAATTCCAAGAACTAAGCCAATATTTAAAGCTTCTTATCAAATGGCTCAAATTAAACTACAAGAGTTGAAAAAGTAATTACAAGAGTTATTGGACAAGGATTTATAAGACTAAGTGTTTCACCATCGGGTGCACCAGTTCTATTTGTTAAGAAGAATGATGGATCACTTAGACTTTGTATTGACTACAGAGAGTTGAATAAAGTAACCATCAAGAATAAGTATCCACTTTTGTGAATTGATGATTTGTTCGATCAACTGCAAGGTGCAAGTATCTTTTCCAGAATTGACTTGAGGTCAAACTATCATCAATTAAGAATTAAGTTGGAAGATGTTCCGAAAACAACATTTCGGATGAGATATGGTCACTATGAATTTTTTGTGATGCCTTTTGGTCTAACGAATGCTCTTACGACATTTATTGATTTAATGAATTATGTGTTCAGACCTTTACTGGATAAGTGCATAATTGTATTCATTGATGATATTTTGGTATATTTTGCTACACCTAAATAGCATGAGGAACATTTAAGAATGGTGTTGCAGATACTGTGAGAACACAAGTTGTACACTAAGTTATCAAAGTGTGATTTCTTATTGAAGGAAATATCTTTTCTTAGACATGTAATAACTAGAGATGGTATATCTGTTGATCCAGAAAAGATTAAGGCCATAATGGATTGGAAGAGACTAGAAACGGTGATTGAGATTCGAAGCTTTCTTGGGTTTGTTAGGTATTATAGAAAGTTTGTTAAGGACTTCTCAAAGATTTCAAGACCACTTACCTAGTTAACACAAAATAATGTAAAATTTGAATGGGGTAATAGGCTAGAAAAAAGTTTTCAAGAATTGCTTGCCATATCGGCAGCCGAGTAGACAAGTAAGATAGATGGACAAAAATTGACTATCAACATTTGCCCCCGAACTCCTATGTTTAAGTAATCGATAAAGAGAGTAACATATAATGTGCTAGAGGTTGAGTAGGAAGTAGTTCTTTAGATGCTAAGTGAGATAGGAAGTAAGGCGGTTTGCATCCTGATTGAAAAGTTGCGACTTTCAAATTCTCGCCTGTCTAAAAAACCAAAAAGTTGGTGGTATGGTACCTGACGCCTCAGTTATCATTACTCCGTAAGCATAATAACTGCTATAGAATTGTTAGTAGTCAGATTTTTATCCTGAAACATGCATCAACCATCTATGCTAATGTCAAATCAGCGCATCATTACTGTCAGAAACAAATTTGCAATTACAAAGATAAGCTACCTATATTTAAAGGACTCTTCAAAATGAGAATTCATTTCTACTCAAATTTAGAAACAAATTTTCTTGCTTTCTTGTCTTCACTCTCAAGTTCTTCAACTTATGTGATACTACTTTTCATAACCATTCAGGTATGGTTTGCAACATCATCCATCAATTTATCTTGTTAGATTCCAGAGCAATGGAAATAGGGGCCACTTATCCTCCCCCAAATAAGAAGTGAGGCAACATGTTCTTCTAGTAACTTAACCAACAGTATTGAGGCAAGGTGGGATAAACTCAGTCAAATTAATGAGCTGGCTATAAATAATTATCTCGAAGACAATGAAAGGAGGTCCTTCGCAAGATATTTGTACAACACCATCGCCTACTTTCATGACTCTTCAGATGGAACTGTCAGTTCTACTAACAGAGTTCTTGTAACAAAGTACAATCAGTACTAGCAAGCTCTTCCTGGAACATGGAATCTAAGGACGTCGTGAAAGGAGAAAAGGGTATGTTTCCTAAGGGAGCATGAATTCCACATATACCTGAAGTATTTAGATTTCGGGTTACGTTTCCCTTTCTCAGCATTCTTGAAGAGCTTCTTCAACTATTTCAAAGCTGCGCTAAGTATGTTCTCACCCAATACGTACTAGCTTCTAGTAGCTTTTGAGATAATTTGCGATGAAGTCAAGGTCAGGGTTATGCCTAAACTCTTTCGGTATTTCTTTACGATTAGAAGGCAACCTAATGAGTAGTACTTTGCTACTGCAAGGCACAAGCAGAAGTTCATGGATGGGTTAGAGTCCAAAATCCATAAATGGCATGATAAGTTCGTGTCGATAGTTTTTTATGAAGAGCTGAACTTCTGGACTCAATGGATTGAGCCAATCCGTACTAAAGATATTAATCTAATACCGAATGATGTAGCAACGGCAAAGAAAATTCAGGAAAGGAGGAAGAACAAAATGTTCTTGTAGGACACTAAGAGAATTACACAACGTTACGAAAGCAAAACCTAATCTTTTCTAAAAGAGAAGGTATGCTAATGAGTTACCACCGTACCAAGAATAGCCACAAGAGGAAAGTTATTATCACATCTTGAGAGAGAATTGTTGCCTTTGAGCCTTGCTCGGCATGAAGAATGTAAGTTTATTCTTTTCCCGTATTATTATTAACTTCTTTGCTCATGTTACCAATATGGGTGCTAGCGAGGTAAACCCTGCTAACCTACTAGCCCAAGCAAAGGCCAAAAAATCAAAGGCGGACAAGAGGGTAACCATAGCAACACCTATCACTTGGCTTAATGTCATAAAGAAGACAATAAAAGAAGGTACATCCAAGTAGGCAGCAGCGCAGAAAAAGACCTCGTAGCCATCCGATAGGCGAAAGGATGACAAGAAAATAGTACTGATTGAGGTCCCTCATTTTGTAGAGCCTCTAGTAAAAAATATTCAACCTTCTATCAAGTTGAGAATGGTAAGCCAAGGGAGCCAACCTCGTAAGGAAGCCAAGGATGCCATCGTCATCGAAGGGTCATTATTGGTCTTGGAGGTAACACCTAAGGCTGATAAGAGATTGAGAAAGGAACTTACTAGCTAACCCCTTGCTAAAAGGTCCAAGGGTTTAGATGAGAAGATGAAGCAGACAATATGCTCCAAAGCTCTCAGCATCACCAACGCTGAATTCGTCCCCAATAAGGAGGTCGGCGAGTACTTCATCCCGTGTTGAAGCCAAAACATTTTGGATACCGACTCAACCTTAGGCGACAAGATAAAATTTTTAGCCTTGATAGAAGGAATTATTCTACCAAAGGACAAGAATATTGCTAAGAAGGATGTCAATAGGGTTGGCGGTTGCAATAAAGCCCATATTGCAACTAAGTTATATGACGTGAATATCTATATGCATCTTTATAACTGTTGAATTTACTCAGTTACCGATATTTGATTTCCTTTTCAGATGAGCAGCCACATTTTGACGGCTTTAGATGAGGTTGATAAGTAGACTAAAAAGGTAAGATCTATAGTAATCTTCATGTATTTTATTAAGTCATTTTGGGTACTCATCATATTAAATGAAATTGTTGCAGAAAATTGAGGATGCATATAATGCATCTAAAGTCCAAACTACTGTTGTCGAGAACATGAGGATAAAGGCTGAGATGGAAGCGAGACAGCTCCAAGAAGACCTTGTTGCCGAAAAGTTAGCACATACCCTTGCTACCGATGAAGTCTTAAGCTTGAAGGCTAAAATGAAAGAGTAGTACAAAGAGTCTGAAAGCCTAAAGTAGGAGTTGCAAAAGAAGAAAGAAGAGTGCTAGGTACTGGGCCAAACTCTTTACATGATGAGCAACAAAGAAGACAAGCTCAAAATACAAATTAAGGAGTTTGAGACCAACAACTTGAACTTACAATGATGTGTAGCCGAATTGGAGGAGACTCTGAAGAGAAGACCATCAATTAAAGAGGCCCTCAATATAGTCACTCTTAGTCAGCAATACGAGAGACTTCTACGGAAGAAGTTGTTAGAGGGGGTCTAAACGACAAGAGAGGAGATCTTGAAGATTCATTCTGATTATGATCTCTCCTACCTTGACTTTGTCGACGTTGATGATAAAGTCAACAGTGCTGACAAAGAGGATAATAATGAGGTAGGTGCTAAGATCATTGAGGGTAATGACAAAGCTCATGTAAAGGATTCAAGGGAAGACGAGAAGTGTCTATCAAAAGAAAACCCCTATGTATAGAAAGAGAAATCTACTAGCTTTGAGACCTTAGGTGTTAAGAAAGAAACTTGCTCAAAGAAAGCCCTAGCCTCCATTCCAAAAATTACGTTTACTTATTCCAAGAGTAGGCCATATGAGTTTCTGCTCAATGATCTTCGCTATTGCCTTGGCCTCTGCCCATTTGGTAAAGTAATCCATGGCAATAATGACGAATTGTCACTAGGTGGTAGACTTTAGAAAATGTCCAAGAATATTTAACCCCCACTAGATGAAAGGCTAAGGGTTACACAGGCTACATAACTCAGTTATAGGCACATTACTCAGTAACTCATGCTTCTGGCACTGAGGATAGTGTCGAACAACTTTATTTGCATCTTCTCTCATGGTCAGCCAATAATAGCTAAGTCACAGTACTCGAACATACAATGTCTACCCCTTTACTTGATTACTACATACACTACTATATAGTTTGAATAACACCCTCTAGGCATCTCTTGGAGAAAAGCATTGAAGATAAGGTTATGATATGCTGCGTTTGTACAGCTGACCATCAATTAGCGTGTAGTTCATGGCCTGGTAAGCCAATCTTCGTACTCCTTTCTTGTGATCTAGGAGAGTACCATCTCTCAAGTAATCCACTAAGAGATCCATCCAAGAATCTTCCTTTGGGCAAGGAGCCAACTTACAACTCTACGAAAAAAGTGGATAAACTTTTCTACGGAAGATATTCGACAAAAAGTTTGTCGCTTAATTTGGGGAATGACATACTAGTTAATTTTGACAACTTGTCGATAGCAATATTCTTGATCTTTGGAATTTTATGGATGGCGAAAGATTTTCCTTTACAAGCGTTCGTACCACTAATAGGTACTTGCTCATCTCTTCTTCCCTTACCACGTAACTTTCCATGACCTGATTCACTACTGATTGCAAATCAAAGAACACTTCAAGTTTCTCGGTGTTAATCTCTTTTGGTAGTTCTAGTTTGGCAATCAAAGCTTCATACTCTACTTCATTGTTATTGGCTGGGAATCCAAATTTTAAAGCATGATGAACTTTAACATTGTAGGGGCCTTGAACAATAAGGCTTGCACTACTCCCTTCTTTAGTCAAAGAACCATCCACATAAAGGAACTAAATAGGTTTCTCGAAAAACTCTACACTATCTTCATCACCAATGAACTCGACTACAAAATCTTCAAGCACTTGAGACTTCAGTACTTTTCTGGGTTTATATTGTACACCATAGGTACTTAGCTCTAAAGCATATTTCATCATCCTCCCGGAAGAGTTTGATTGTTGTAATGCTTGCCGTAATGGCTAATCAGTGAGCACTATGATCTGGTGAGCTTCAAAATACAGCTTCAACTTTCTTACTGAGAAAACCACCACTAAAACAAATTTTTCAATTTTTGTCTACTGAAGCTCTAAACCTTGCAAAATATGACTTACATAATAAACAAGTCGATGCTCTTTGCCATCAATTTGGACCAATACGGAAGAAAGAGCTCAATAACTGACCAATAGATATAAATATAAATTCTCTCTTGAAATAGGTATTGAGAGTGTTGGTGGTGATGCAAGGAATTCTTTGAGATTGCTAAAAGCTCTCTCGCAATAGTCGGACTATTGAATTCTTTTGGATCCTTTAAGATTTTAAATAATTCTGTACACCTATTAGTACTTCTCAATACAAATCTGTTGAGAGTGGCTATATGCCTAGTGAGTTCCTACACTTCCTTGACCATGTAAGGGGATTTCATGTTCCTTATTACCTCAATTTTTCTTGGGTAGGCCTCAATGCTACATAGAGTAACTATATATCCTGAAAATTTTCCTGATGTTTCACTAAAGACATATTTCTATGGGTTGAGTTTCATGCTATATCTCCTCAATATAGCAAATGTCTCCTCAAGGTCAGCAAGATGTCGATCCTCCTTCACATTTTCCACAATCATTTCGTCAACATATACTTCATTGTTTTTGTGAATCTAAGGTTTGAACATCTTGGTAATAAGTCTCTGGTATGTTGTACCAGTGTTTTTTAGCCCAAAGGGCATTATCATGTAACAATACGTTCCAAAATTGGTAATAAAAGACGTATGGACTTTATCCTCCTTATTCATCTTGATTTGGTCATAACTAGAGAAAGCATCTATAAAAGAAAGTAACAAGTGTCCAGCAGTTGCATCTACCATTTGATCAATTTTCGGTAGTGGAAAACAATCATTGGGATAGGCCTTATTGAGATCCGTGAAGTTTATGCACATTAGCCACTTACCGTTAGACTTCATGACTAACACACAATTGGCTAGCCAAGTCGAATAAGGCTCTTTCCGGATAAATCCTACCTTCAATAATTTTTGGACTGCTTTCTCTATTGCTACTTGTCTCTCTAGTGCAAAATGCCTCTTCTTTTACTGGACCACCTTCACATTTGGATCAATCTGGAGCTTATGTACCATAACTTCACTCTGAATACCCAACACGTCCGAAGGAGACCATGCAAACACGTCAACATTGTCTTATAAGAAGTTGACTAAACTTTGCCAAATATCTGTTGACAACGGTTTTCTAATAGTTGTAGTTTTTCTAAGGTCATCTCCTAAAGAAATTTCCTTAGTATCACTTTTAGCATTCTCTATGCCAACTGACTTGCCTTCCAGACAGGTTTCTACGTGAAATACCTCTTCTCGCCTTAAGGCCCTTATGTATAAGGACCTTGCCAATTGTTAGTCACCTTTGCATACACTGACTCCCATGGAAGTAGGGAACTTAGCTTTAAGATGTGCAATTAATGATGAATAGATACTAACAGTATCATCCCATTATCATGTTGTATGAGAATCAATATTTAATGACAAGGAAGTCCACTTTATCCTCTGTGACATGCTCATCATCGCCGATTTGTATCAGTAAAGAAATTACTCTAGCTACTTGAACTGGTTGGTTGTTGAAGGCATACAGATCATACTTGTAAGATCTTAGTTGTGCCTTGATCTTGGGTCTCATTTAATCGAATGCATGCTAAAAAATGATATTCGTTGAACTTCTTATGTTAACAAGAATCTTCTTAACTTTGAAGTTTACGATTCTTACACTGATAACTAGTACGTTATCATGTGGTCTCTTGATTCCCTCAAAGTCATCTTCTATGAAAGAAATTGTGTTATTGATCCTGACCTTCTTGCCTTAGATATTGTAAAGGTAATTTTTGGTGTTTGTCAAGCTTAAAGAGCTTGATTGGCCGATAGTAGGTCTATCGATAACGATGTTGATCACTCTATTAGGTGCTCTACTAGGATTCGCATCCCTTATATCTCTACCAACCATAGTTAGCCAAGTGTCATTCTCTTGTTCCTCACATCTCCTCTATGATGGTCTCTTTATATTTTTGGCACATAGGCTAGGAACTTTCACAAATGCTAACGTTGAATTGTATCTTCAATTACATTCTTGAGCTATATGCACTCATCTATGTTATGACCCTTATCATAGTAGAAGTCATAGTACTTGTTGGAATTTCTCCTTGAGGGATTTCTTCTTACTCTTTCTAGCTACTGCAGAACACCTCTCAACTCACATGCCTCCATCAATATGTCTGAAATTAGATGATTGATGAGTGTGTAGGATGAAAATGTCGGAATCCATGGTCGCTTTCTCTCGGCATTCGAACTTTGATCATCATTTGAGCCGAGATTGTCCTTTGCACTTTTTTTCTTGTCATTTTTTCTATCTCCTCTATTTTGATCGACATTTCTCTAGACCTTTATCTTATCTTCTTAACGGATGTATGAGATGCCTTTAGCCTTAAACTTAACAAAAATTTTTAACTTGTTCTTTGCAAAATACTTGAAAAAATCTCCATAAGGCTTAACTCCATCGATCACAGCATTGAGGGCTATACTCATATCCAATTCTGGGATTTGAACCATCTCGGCCATAAACCTGGCTAAGTAGTCTCTAATTGACTCGCTTGATTTTTGTTTGATTGTGTTAAGGATTGAGGAACCCTTAATAGGAAGTTTGCTTGCTAGGAAGTTTGCTTGCAAGGAAGTGTTGAAGAAAAACTTTTACTAATTCATCAAAACAAGAAATGGTGTTAGGTTTTAGGTATTTGAACCATGTACTGGCTACATTCCTTAGGGTTAAGGGAAAAGCTTGGCGGGCTACTGCATCACTCAAACCATGTAATTTAGCCAATGTACGATAGTTAATGCGTATCGATGCAATGGGTCTTGAACCAAGAATGGGTATTCAAGTTTAAGGGAGTATGCAAAATAGGGAGTGAGAAGGGGGTTTTGACAGTGAATATGTATGGATATTGCGCACCAAGGCATAAACACAATCAAAGGGGTTTGAGCTCGAAATAGGGTTCGATACGACTCATGAATATTAAATGTTGCTCGAGGTTTCAAATAAGAGGTTAAATGTGACTCACTAACTCACTCAAATGAAGGTTTCACCACAATCTTAAAGGCAAGATTGATAAGAACACGAGAGATTAAGGAGTAAAGCACACTCAATAATTCAAAAAGCCAGCTCAATAGGCTCAAGAATGTCTTTACTTCTAGAAGGAATGTTCAAGTGTAAATTCTTTATCTGAATATTATTTACTATCTATTGATAATTACAATTATTACTATTTATAGCAAGTCTTAAAACCCTAGTGGCAAAATTGTAAACAATATACAAGGCCTTAAACATTAAAGAATAACACACAATTGAAATAAGAAAAACATTTACAAGGTATACAAAATTGTGCATTTGACAGAGTGGTCAAAATGCAGTCATCTGAGCTGTTTATAGGGTCGAACTCGAGTAGGGGCCGATTGGTAGTTGGATGCCCAAGTAGGGGTGGGATGTTTAGAAGTCTTATTGTGCTTGCCCAAGCTCCCAGTGAGGTTGGGCCACAATTGCTGCACTTGTGGATTGCTTGGCACTAGCTTTACCAAGTTATCCCAAGGTGTTCTTTAGCTTAAGGGCTTCAATCGTTTGGTTTCTTATCATCTTAGCGAACAACAAGCTTGATGTAGGGTGGTTCCTTTTCCTCCTTTTGGTCTTGGGTCATCAGTGTTACCTCGACAAGAATAGATCATCCTCAGGTTAGGACAAGTCGGCTTCGGCTTCTGGTTGGTTGATCTTAGCTTTTGACAATTCAGCCTCTACAAGAGGGCCGTCATAGGCTAACTCCTATTAATAGTACTCTAGGTGATCTTCAAGGTCCTTTATTCTATCATAAGTTTCAAACTATGGTAGCTTGATGTGTCGAGGCATTACTTCCTTTAAAATCACTGGAATAAAGGGAGTCTTCTTGATTTTAAATTGTTTGCTTAATGCAGCAGGAATGCTGACATGCAAAGGGCTCGCATGGTATACTTGTTGCAATTACTTACCTTTATCATTCTTTTTGAAAGCGGGAGCCAAGGTCTTGTCATGATCTCGGCTTGCTTTTTCTGTAACTCAGGTAAATAAATTAAATGATCGCTATTATCAGCGTCATGATCACCATGCTATTTGTTCTGATTTGGATAAATACTATTATGAAGGAGGTTAAGTATCTATTCATGCTTTTTGTTCAACTTTAAGTTTTCCTTAGTTAAATTGAGGCATAATTGCTTAAATCTAGCTACTTTTTGCTCATCAGTATGCTGACTCCCCCCTTTATGGTGTTAAGAGGAAGTGCTAGCACCTATACTCTTGGTCATTCTAGTTCTAGCCATGTGGGTATGTTTAGGAAAAATAGACAATGCCAAATGTTGTTGGTGGATTTTGGGGATTGGAAATATCCTATAAAGATAAGAAAGATATTTGGTACCGAGGCTAGTCCGATGCAACCACTCTAATGCCTAAGTTAGTAAGTAGGTGTGAAAAGGGTAAAGTAAAGAGTTTAAGAGTTATCGGGTGTCTCTTACAGAGTTTCTTTCCATATTTATAGAAGATTGTCATATTTGAAGGGGCAGTTATCAAGATAACTGCTAAGACACATGGTGGATTCTTCACTAGACACCTTTCCTAAAATGTAGGGTAAGCAAGTAGTTATGTAATATAACTATGCTTATGATAACTGTTCGCATCATGAACTTAAATTTAAATTAGAAATGAATCTATGCTACTCCATAGAATGTCGAGTTTCAAATAGTTGGCAATTTTCCAAGAACACAAATTGCCCAGCATGTTGGCAGTTGAATGGATGAGTAAGGCAGATGGACGAAAACTGACTATTAACAAATCCCAAGATAGACAAAAGAGTTAGCCCGATTTGAAGAGAAGACAATTAGAATTCCAAGTAAGAGATCTTCCAAGTAAGAGATCATGTATACCTTAAAGTGAAACCAATCAAAAGTATTCATCGAGTGAAAGCTCGAGGAAAATTGAGTCCAAGATATATAGGTACATTTGAAATATTGAAACGAGTCGGGGAATCTGGCTTATCAATTGACTTTGTCACCTAATCTATCGAGAATCCATAACGTCTTTCATGTGTCAGTTTTGAGAAAACATTTTCTCAATCTATACCATATCCTTGAGTTAGAACCAATGAGACTGCGAGAAAATCTGACATACGAAGAGCACCCAGTGAAGATCACGAATAGTAAAGTACAGCAGTTGAGGAGTAAGAACATCCGTTATGTTAAAGTGTTATAGGGAAATCACAAACAAGAGTTAGCAACCTGGGAAGTGGAGGAATAAGTAAAACGTCGATATTCGCACTTATTCGAAGAACCAGATATGCTTATCAAGTTTTAAGGACAAAACTTATTTGAAGGGAGGAAGAATGTAAACCCTATACAATCAATGGTTTAAGTCCTAAATTAGATCCAAGTGCTCTAGATAATTTTATGAGTTGATAAGGTTAGGTAAGATAAAAAAATTTATTAAATTGTGAAATTGATTACAGTATTGGTAATAAAAACCTTAGAAATTCGATCAAAACTTAAATCGCGTACAAAAAAACCCTAAATCCTATGTATGTATAAATACCTGAAATCGAACTTAAACTTAACAAAAACCCTAAAATTATAACTTCAAGCTTATAAAATGAATAAATATAACCTACTAGTAATAATATCATAGTCGATTGCAATTATCGACTAATACGCATAATCACGTAAAACTTTAAACGAACATGTTGGGATAACTTGTAAATATTATAAATATAACGAGTAACAATTAAATTAACAAATTTTTATAAAATCTCAATATTATTTTATAAATACTAAATATATAATTTTTTATTTAGAACAATTAAATATTTCAATTTTTATTTTTCTTTTCCTCCTTTTTCCTTTCTTTTTCTTTTTCATAATTCCCTTACACTTCTACGTTGGTTCCAGAATTTTTTTTCAACAGCCCATGTGCTCTTCAATCCATTTACAAATGTTTAGTTATAAGAGAAAAAATAAAAGGAATGATTACTCTTGTCTTATCATAATTAATGTTATATCTTGCCTTGGATTCCCTCTTTATTTGCTATCTTTATTAGTCAGTTGTCGGACTTTTTCCATAGCTTACTCCTCGTCTAGAAATTGCAAAAGCTAAACACACTATGTTCCCACTTTTCAAACAAGAAAACAAACCAAACTAAGGAACACTTGCAGCTATATTTTCTTTCCTTCTTTTGATCGTAAACGTTCATCTTTTTCTTCAACTTTCTAGAAATCCTAAAGACAATAACCAAAGAGAAGAAGCCTACGGATTTCATACAAAAATATTCTACAAGTAAAATATTTATTGTGTAAATTATATGTATTTTGAATTAATTATATTTGTATATTTCTTCTTTTACATACATGTATTTTAGAGTTATATGTAATTTTAGTATTTTCTTTTTTTGTATGTATGTTTATATATGTGTATAAATATTCAAGTGTATTTATATGTATAGTACATGTGTTATAGTAATTTCTACAAATTACGTGTATAGGAAATTATGTGTATGTACATGTATGTATGCACCTCTAATAATATGTATATATATTGTGTATTTTCTTTACTTATGTACATATATACATATGTATACATGGATATATATATATATATTTATACCTAGTGTTTTTTTTATCATATAGTATGTATATCTATGCATGTATAGTATAGATATATATACTTGGTATTTTTATTGTATATTATACTATACGTATATTTAGGTTTACATTATTTTTATTTCATGTACATAAATATACTATGTAACCGATATATATATAATTACAATATACAAATACTAGTATAGTATAGTATAACTATATTAAAGGATATATGTATACAAATACCGTTGTGTATTTATGTTGTATTTTTATTTTATAAATTCTGTATATATATATATAGAGGACGTAATGACTGCATATGTATTCATGTATAATATTACTTATATCAAGTATTTTAGTATATATATATATGTAATATAACCGTATATGTATATGTATAAAATACAATTATTTATATATACCCATACGTATAATATATATAATATATTGAAAGTTATATAAATCCCATAAATTTAGCGTTTTAAATAATAAATTGATTTAAATATTATAGGTAATTACCCTAACTCAACGGAGTCAATAAATTTAAAACTAATTAAAATTTTAAACTCAAACATAATACAAAGGATAAAAATCCTAAAATTTTACTCAAAACCTAAATCGCGTAAAATAACCCTAAATTTGATGTACACATAGAAACTCAAATCGAACTAAACTTGATTAAACCTTAAAACTATAACTTTAAGTTTCTAAAATAAATAAATGTAATCTACTAGTAATAAAACCTTAGTCAATTGTAATTATTGACTAATACACGTAATCACGTAAAATTGTTAACAAATATGTTAAAATAACTCGTAAATATTATAAATATAATGGATAATGATTTAATTAATAAATTTCAAAAAGTATTTAATAATTATTATTTTATGGTTTATATTTAGAAAATTATAATTTTTCCCTTCTTATTATTTATTTTCTTTTGTTCTTTTCCCTTTACATTTCTTCTCCAAATTTCTTTTGGATTCCACGTCCCAAACTTTCTAGACTTCTTAATGGACATGTGGAGCTCCTTTTTTTTTTTTTTTTTACCATTTGTTACTAATGTAATAAGGACAAAAAGAGATAAAGCTCATGTCATATCTATTTAATTACCCTATCTTACTTTTGTTATTCTTTTCTTTTTCTTCTCTTGCCATTCACGCCTGCAGGAGTTGCTAACCCACATATAGACTTCTATTTTCAAATATAAATAGAATTACATATATTTCTTTCCATTTTGCCATCCATAGAGCAACCACCCTTCTTTTTCCTTTGGACTTCAATTTCAACAAGAAGACTAAAAAGAAAAAAGAGCTTGGGAAACTACTTCTTCAAGACACTTCAAAGAGAAATATTTAGTATGTATACTATATTTATTTTGCATTAAATATTTGTATATGTTCTCATACATATGTGTTTGTGTATAATAGTATGTATTATGTATTTTATTATATAGACAAATATATATGTACATAAGTATAGAATACATGTAGGTATTCATATACATTAGTACATATGTATTACGCATTTTTCCTACTTATGTACTTATATACATATGTATGCGTAGGTATATATATATATATATTTATACCTAGTACTTTATTATATAGTATGTATAAGTCTGCGTATATAGTATGATATATATATATACTTTTCATTTTTAGTACATAGTATACTATACGTATATTTAAGTTTATATCATTTTTATTACATGTACATAAATATACTATGTAACTAATATATATATATATATATAATTACAAAATACGAACACTAGTATAATATTGTATATTTATAATAAATGGTATATGTATACGGTATGTATAAATACATACCGTAGTGTATTGATGATGTATGTTTATAAATTATGTATATGTATATATATATCTTTAGATGTGATGACTAAGTATAAATATTTACGTATAAAATTACTTATAGTAAGTATTTTAGTATATATATATGTAATATACCGTATATATATGTACAAGTATAATATACCATTATATACCCATACGTATAGTACATAATATATTTAAGGTTAGGATATTTTAATTCATAAGTATACTATATGTATAAAAATACGTATATAAATAGTATGGTATATGTAGAAATAAGGGTATATTTAAATATTACATATACAATATGCTATGTTATTAATGTAATAAATAAATTAAAATAGTAAATATGAATATATATATATATACTATAACCCTTAAAAATATCTAAAATAAATAATTTATAAAATTTAGTAAAATATAATAATAAATATTATTATCACGTAAATATACAAAATAAGAAAAGATGAAAAATGTATAAGAAATTCGGGAATGACATGTAGTATCTCCTCATGCTACCATGTCATCATTTAATAAAATATAATTAAATTTGTAATTATTATTAATAATAAAATAATTAATTGATTAGAAAATTATTAATATAGCAAAAAGTGAATTAAATAAGCATTTAACCCTAAAATAGTAAAATAAGTTAATTATTGAAACATAAAGTCTAAAGTAAGAAAATTTCAAAAATAAAAAATTTATAAATTAATTGAATCATAAAATCATAAGGAAAAGCCTAAAATAACAAACTATAATTATTTAGGTCAAAATAATAAAATTCATAATATTTATAAGTCACCGTGAAAAATGCGAGTTACGATGTCCAAAACGGACCTTGCTGCGAGAAAGTACATCCTCAAACGATAAAAATCAACAAGAAGTTCATAAAAAATGGAACTATAACAAATAAGTTATATGCGATTGAAAATTTAAGATAAACGGGGAAAAGTAAGTAAAATATTTAAATTAAACTGTGTTTGTACCATATTTAGGTTATAATAGAGAAACTAGACAAATAATGATAGATATTTAGTTAACAAAGAAGCCTAGTTTTTCAAAATACTTATAAGCTTTCTTATCTTTTAGATATTCAATTATTGAGTCCTTGAATTCTCAAAGGCTAAGAAAGTGAGCATTACCATGTGAAGGGAGTTCTTATGATTTACTATTTGCTTGTTATTTATTATTTGTATGCTACTTGCTGATTGATACTGATTATTTGATTGAATGACTAATTGCTTTATATATTATCATCTATGTGATTACTTTCTTAAACTAGTAAATATAACTATTTAACTAAAATAACTAGTTAGCATGTCTATGATCCATTTGGTATATTGATAGAAAGTACTAGTTTTGCAGGTTTTTAAGAAAAGTATTTCTGGAAAATGATTTTTCCAATCTTACATATATTTTATATGATTTTTGTAAAGGTTGAAACATAGGAGTTTGTCGCTAGGTATTTGTCCAAATAGGACCATCCAATTCCTAGTGGCTATGAATGATATTTTATTATTAAGGTAAAGCTAGTATAGTATTTCCAATTGATTGCGAGAGGACTAGCATAATTGTGCTCGTTGGGCCTTGGATATCTGTAGATAGCGAGATGAACTCATTATATGTGCCTGATAGGCCATTGATATGTTTGGTGGGCGGCCCTAGTTGGAGCCCACCTATATTGATTGTTGATTCTTAGACTAGGTTAATAGTCGAGTAATATCTAGTGGGACTGTATCCCTAGGCAGCCTCATGTGGTTAAGGTAAAGTGCCTTGTACGAGTAAGTACGGAGGAAAAATCGACATATAGAAGACGTAAATCTATACCTTTCATAGTTTCGGACTCTTATGAATGCATTGCTTACATTCATCGCGCTTGCATTCATTCCGTATGTAGATATCTTATATGTGTGCTAATAATATTTGATAACTCACTTAACAGTAGTGGTGAGAAATGAACTTACTAAGCCGTAATTTACTCATTCCCCTATAATTTCTTTTACAGGTTTCTTGTAAGAAGGGATGGACATAAACTTGAGAGTAGAGTACAAACTGGAGATAAGTTTGGCAATGTTAGGGTTGATTGAAAAGTGTATAGTAATATAGAAACAATTTATGTAGAGAATATTCATATGATAAGATTATGTAGTATTTTTGTAAATTAGCAAGTTGTTTTACCTTATCTTAGCATTTGATAGCAGATACCAATTCTCTAGGTTCTAATGGACCATAGCTTATCAAATATCCATACTCACTTATATTTTATATCAAACTATTTAATTAAAATCGAAAACCTTAGTGTTTAATTATTTAGAGTCTTGCAATCACTTACTTGCAAAGTGATTTTTATATGATGAGCACATACATGATATAAAAATTTTAGATAATCCTACTAGGCTCCCCTTAAGATCATAACATGTTATGTTATTGTAATACATAAGTATATTATACGTATAAAAATACATCTATGAATAGTATGGTATACGTAGAAATATGGGTACATTTAAATAGTACATACATAATATACTATAACATTAATTTCATAAATAAAATAATTTAGTAAATATGAGTATATATATGTATACCGTAACTTTGAAAAAATTATAAAAAAATAATTAATTTAGAAAATTTAGTAAAATATAGTAATAAATATTAATATATATACGGTGTAAAATAAAAAATAATAAAATTACAAAATATAATATTTAAATAATTATTAAACTGTAATTATACTAAGAAAAGCTTAAAATAATATTTTATAATTATTTAAGTCAAAATAATTAACTTCATAATATTTCTATATCACAGTCGAAACTATAGATTACAACATTCAAAACAAACTCCACTATTAGAAAATGCATCCGAAAACGATCAAAATAGACTATAAGTTCATAAAAATCCGAACTAAATTGAAAAAGTTATACACGATTAGATAAAAAGCTCAAATTGATAATTTCATATAAACAAATAACTAATTTAGCTAAATAGTGCTAAATATAATAATAGTTTAGTTATTTAATTCCGACACTTACTACTCTTTGTATTCCCTTAATGTCAGGTAATTACGATATCGATACTGACGTATCAATTGATTACTACAATTGCTAACTTAGAGGATGGCTGAGTAAGTATTTCTAATAATCCCGTACATGCTTGTTTATATAGATAATTAATGTTAATTGTTATTAATAATTGAATATTGTGTGGAGATAGGTTATGCTTATGTATGATACTACTTAATAATAATGAATTTACTTTAAAGTATGATAATGTACTATTTGCTATATAGTAAATTTAATAGGAATCGATCTATTTGTGATTTTATTTGATAACTTAATAAAGGGACTTAATATTATCAGACTTGAATTACCTGAATTGAAACATGCATAATCATGCATTGCATAACTAATTCCGGCCGTCACATCACATGGAGATAGCGATAGGCCATACGAGGGTTGCTTAGTTATGATTATAGTATTTAGTACGATGCATATGTACTATATAACCTTACGCTAGCCTGCAAAACTCTAAGCGTTGGAGACATCAATTACCTAGCTAAGAGTCGAGTCTAGTAGTCTTCGTTTAAGGGTGAGTGAGGGTTACAAAAACCTACTCACAATCATACTTAGAACTGAGTTTTGACTAAAACTAGAAATGGATATATCATTGTGTTTTTAAATGCGAAACACGGAGTTTCGTTTTTATATAAGTTCTAATATGATACTCGAATCTAATTGGTGTCGTGTATACTCCAACCTTGACTTTAGAGGGCATAAAATCTAAGTTGCATGCAATATCTGATCACCTGCATATATTTGTATAGCATATTGATTGTTTATGCATTTTGTTTGAATTTAATTATTGTATAACTTGCTTGTTATATGGTCGAGGGAAAATCTCACTAAGCTAGTTAGCTTACACCCCTGTCGTTTACTCGTGCATGATGACTTGTTCATGGATTCGAGTCGTAGGATGCTTGAGGTTAGTAAACTATCGATGGGTTGTTGTGAGTACGAGATTAATTATGAGAATGAACTTATACTGTTGTAATTAGATCCTAAAACCTATTATGTCACATAATGTATTACTAGTTTACAATCTAGTGTATTATAGACTTATTATCTGCAAATATTTTTATATGTGCTATTTATAATTCAATAGTCTTGTTACCATAAATATGTAATGATATTACTTACGCCTACCTAACTATAGGATATTAGTTGTAGTAGTAGCCTTATATATAGCATAAAGGGTTGTCAATTGAAAAGGAGAATCAATCTACAATCCTTTATACAATATACAACGCCTACCACAACCAGTCCCCTTAGGTCATGACAAGTTGAAGACATACCATAGCCTTCAAGTAATTCTAGAGCATAAGTGTTGTCATTGACCTTCTTCAAAATTCTTAATGGTTCATCAACTCGAGGTAACAGTTTGTTTTTCCTACGACTTGGGAACCTATCCTAACTAACGTGTACCTACATACTTTATATTTTAGTTGATAACTCTTGGCGTTTGTTCCTAGATTCCTTATCTCCTTCTACTTAGCAATAGTTTGGGAGAGTTGCTCGGTGACTTAGTATAGCTTCTTGAACTCCTCGAAGGTTAGGTTGATGCCAAAGATGACCAAAAATAGCAACTTAGTAATAGAACTATTGGTAAACCTGTTGTAGGCAAATTCCACAATAGGTAGGCCTAAGTCATAATCATGCAAGTTCTTCCTTATTGTGGCCCACAACAATGATCCAAAGGTCCAATTCACCACTGCGATCTAGGTGTTTGTTTGGGTGTGATAGGAGGTATTAAACATCAGCCTTCGTGTATTCATATACATTTCTTCATTTTGGTTGTCCATATGGGTGAGATAATGCTATAGGAAACTCCATGTATTTCATATGAGAATGTGGGTATTCATATACATTTCTTCATTTCATCTTATATGTCCACTTATATATTGCGATGCAACCTCTCTAACAAAAAATCTTCACCTAATATGTCTACATATTTTGGTTTTACATTTCACCTTGGACTTTTCATGTTAAACCATTTTTATCCTCGTATACTTCTTTGTTCGTAATGTCATTGGCTATTCAAATTTAGCTTGACCTTAAGTCTGAATATCAAGGAATCCCTTTAAATTTAGAGCTTTTGAAAGATCTAGGGGCGCCACAAGGGAATTGTCTCTCTGAACAATTACTTGGGTGGTGAAATCACTTTCTCATATCACAACAGAATAAAAAGGATCCTTCTTGAAGTAGAAATTTCCATCGTTTGAGGCTCTTTCTTCTTCGAGATTCGCAGCAATGAAAATGGACATAATTCTCCTTAATTTAGTAACTTGTTATCTCTACAGGCACCTGCAAGTATACCACCTTTTATTGTTGGTTGCATCAACAGTAAGATTGTTTTAGAGCTTTGAGTTCTGCCAGCTACTTGAAAAAGTGTTACACTATAATTGATAATTATGCAAGGTCGTAGAATATACTAATTGATTATTCATGAAATAAAGCTTGACTTAATCAAGGTTTAGGAAGCCTCATCAACTTACTCAAATCGGACATAAGTTCAAAGCTATGAGTAATCGATTATTCTATAAGAGCTAAATGCTCCTGTTGAAGAACAAATCGAGGATCAGAAATACCAATTTATGTCGCTTTACTTGAATCTGTTGGCTCACGTTTTCTCTGGTGTATTCAAGTGCTTGGTCAATGTCATACTCCCAGCCTCTTATACACAGAAAAACTATAGAGTATTTTAGCTTTAATTCTTCAGCTTAACGAAAGCTATGGAAACTCTTTCCAATATTTGTTCTAGACGCGTTAATATTCTCACTTTCTTTTAATCTTTTCGTGACCTACAGATCAAGAGATTATCAAACTGTGATATCCAATGCGCATCCACTGTACAATTGTTAATGTGCTTATGGGATTCCTATCTGCTACCTCAATGCCCTCGGTGAACCCATCATTTGCTTTTGAAACCTAATCCTCCAGGGTAACATGATAAGCACCTCAGTAAATTTATCAGACCGTGTTATTCTATCCCACATTTCTTGTTCTTCATAACCAAATTTAGTGTCTTAGTACAATGGCAACATGTCAATTTACTCTCGGAACCTAGGCCTTAGGAGCAACAAGATAACCATATATATGAATAGCTAGGATGCAATGTCAAGGAATTTCATCATAATCATTTTAGGGATTTTCTTATCAAGTACGAATTTCTGAAAAAACCTAAAGAAAATTATATGTTCAATGTTTCTGAAAATATATTATCCAAAAAATTTCGGGAGCAATCTTAGTAGTTGTGTGATTCTTCGCTATTCCGGATCTTTAATGATACACCGGAGCTTTCTCAGTTATTCAGCATTGTAGCTGTTTCGTTTCATCAAATTCATTTATTACTTGTAGAAGGTTGATAAAGACCTATTTTTCGTACTTATTGAAGTTGACCGACTTAAATGAGTCGACGTCAATATATTAGCTTAAAATATATATATAGAGCCAAAGACTTACTTACATTATTTGGCACTAGTAGCCTCTAGTCTAGAGATTCCTGTTTATACGTATTATTTAAGGAAGAGGGGGAAAAAATAAATAAACAAATTATCATTTTTTAATCTAGTAGAGATAGGTATTGGTTAATTAACATTTTCTATATATAAAGACGATTAAGATAGGATATAATAGGGGACTGATCAATAAATATGAAATTGTTCGAAACGTGTTTGGAATAATTTAGCATACATCTTGTGTGTGGAGTTTCTTATTTTGGACTTTTTTAGATCTTAGAATCTTGTCACCTTGGATTTTTTTTTTTAACAATAAATCCAAAGACATGGCTTGGCTGAGCAGGCTCCTCGCAATCTCCACTACTCCAGCTCTAATAGATTAGGATGCTCTGCGTGACTGTGTATTATACCAATCGATCATAATAAACTGTATCAACACTAATTAAGTGTTTCTTTTATCCATATGTTTCTCTCCAGCTACAATAATACATAGAAGAAGAATTGAATTTCATCTATTTTATTAAAAGAGCAACATTTATACTATTAAACTATAAGGAATTTGACATATTATCACAAACTAAGGTGAAGCATATGCCTACTATTTTTTTTAAAATAATTATACAAATATTAATTAAATGAAAATTATTACATAAATACAAATCTTAAATCACATTTAAAAAATATGATATTGAAAATAATAAAAGTATCTCATTTTATGAGATGCGATTTAATTTTTACATATAGTAACTATCTCGTGTTTAAGAAATATGATATATATTAATTATATGTGTCATGACTCTAAGGAAGACTTAGTAGAATAGCTTATAATTTTCATATCAAGTGTACAACCATGATATGAAATTGCCTTGTAAATTAGAAATTTACAAAACTTTAAATGATTAGTCATTAAGGTTTTTGATTTTTAATTAATTATTTTACTATAAAATATAAGTGACTACAAATATCCAACAAGTCACAGTTTATCAAAACCATAGAAAATCAATATCCCCTATCAAATGATAAGATCAGGTAATAAGATTTGAAACTTAAACTTACGAATGTTTTAAAAAATATAGTATTAATAATTAGATCTAATAAGTCAAACCAACTATACAATCTTATCCTCGAGTTTTAACTTCTATGCATCTCAACACCAGTACTCTACACTCAAGTCTTAACCCATGCTCGATTATCTATCAACTTACAACAGAAAACTATTTGAAAGTAAACTACAACAGTTTAGTGAAATATTCCTCAACTATACCAGTAAATAGGTTATCAAACAAATGAATCCATAAACAAGCAGTATGTCAAACAATATATATACAGTTAATCGGTGCTACATATAATATCGGATTTAATGCCCTCTGAAATAAAAGTTGGAAATATATCGGCACTAATCATAACCGGGCTCTAGCATTGAGTTTTTAACCATATATAGATATATATAGAAATTTTCTATTTTACAAAACAGGTTTCTATTTCCAACAGTTACTAGTATAGAAATTCCCAAGTCTAGTAGTGAGGTGGTTCCTGCAATCCACACTTACATCCTATAGTAATGATCTTTAGACATGACCCCTAATTACCTATGGTTAGTGTCTTTAGCACTAATAAAACCCATGAATCAAGGATAGAGTTTTGTTGTACCAATTGTCCTACACTATACTAATCAAATTATGTGGGAATCCATCCCTCTAAAGCCATTCATTACCAACCGCATAAGGTGACGGCCAGAACATTATATGTAATGTTCATACTTATACACGATCCATTTAATTTTAATTGAGTTGAATATGATTAAATTAATTTACGAGGTGATTAAACATTATTAACAAATCATTCAAATTATGCAATAATCAATCATATAACTAAATCTTCAATTCTCACATTTAATAGTATTTTGCACATTAATCAATCAATATCACACACATGGATAACTCAAATTCCCACGCATTAAGTTATTAATATTTAATTTATATATACTAATTATAAGCACAAAACAAATATAGAGTCATTAGGAGTACTTACTTGGTCATTGATTTTATCGACGATCATAACAGTCCATTTGGTAAGTTAGTATCCTTATTGGAATCACTCGACATTTAGGGAATATAAAAGGAAATGAATATCTTAGTGGAACAACTAAGCTATTACTGTATTTTGTACAGTTTATTAAAATTAATTATTCGTATACGTAAAATTGTCATTTAAAGTTTTTTACCCAATCGTGTATAACTTTTTCAATTTAGCTTGGATCTTTATAAACTTATAATTCATTTTGATCATTTTCGAGCATATTTTCTCGTAATGGGATCCGTTTTGGACATTATAACCTACAGTTTTGACTGTAATATAAAAATATCACAAAATTCATTATTTTGACTTAAAAAGTTATAAAATATCAAATTAAGGTTTTCTTAGTACAATTATGATTTAATAATTGTTTATATCATATATTTTTGTAATTTTCTTATTTTGCGTGTATTTTACTATAATTACTTATTTTTGAGATTTAAGATTTATTAATTCAATTTTTTCTACCTTATTATTTTTCTAATTAATTTATTATTAATTATCATTATCAATTATGAAAATTATTTAATTTATATATATATGTGATGATGTGGTAGCACATGGAAATACTACGTGTCACCCTTATAAATTTTTCATATTTTCTTATTTCTTGTATTTCATGGTATATTCATATATTATTACTTATTACTATATTTTATTAAATTTTCTAATTTACTTATTCATCCTACTTTTTCCTAAATTACGGTACACTTATAAATATATATATATTACTTTATTTATTGAATTAATATTATAGTATGTTATATATACTATTTAAATCTACTCATATTTTTACTTATACGATACTATTCATATATGTATATTTATATGTATACTATACTTTATGTAATAAATTATTTTAACCCTAATTATACATTATGTACAAGTATATTATACACGTATTTATACTTTATATACATAGTTACATATACGGTTGTATTATATATATGTATACAAAAATACAAAATACTATTAATAATATACATACACATACATACTTAAACACCATGTCCAACCCTTATACATATATATATGTATATAGAAAATTTTTATAAAATGAAAATACTAAGTATAAATATACATACATATACCTACAATTATACATGTACACATATATATATCATATAATATAAAATACTATGTATATATATACATATACATAATCACACCCACATATATACATATATATATCATAAAGAAATAACATACATATATACATAGATACAAAAATACATACTACATTTGTACATTATATACTAAAATAAATACTATGTACATACACATATATATACCCAATATACATGTACATGTTATAGAGTATATATACATGTACAAAAATAATTAATAACCTACCTTAATTCTTTAGTAAATTAATTATTTAACTCCCCTTAATTTCTTCTTCTTCTTAATATTCGTTGAATTGTGTATGTAGTTTGCTTTGCTTTGGTTTTCTTTTTCTCTTTTTTTCGGTTTTGTTTGCTTCCAGGTTCCTAAGCTTGAAACAAAAGCAAGAGAATAAAGCAAATAAAAATGGAAATAAAGAAGCATATCCAATTGAATCAAGCATTAATTAGGATAAGACATTTACTTTACTTAATTTGTCCTTTTTTACATAAATTATTGACACTTGTATAAAGAAAATAAGCACATGGGCTGCTATTTGTTTCTAGGAATTTAATGTCACAACAAGGGGAAAAATGGGAAGAAGAAAAAAAGAAAAGAAAAAGGGAAGAAAAATAAAAATAAAAATAAATAAATTTAATTTTTCCAAACATAAAAATCATAAAATTAATATTTATAAATTAATTTAGAGATTTTATGAAAATTTATTAATTTAATTTGTACCTGTTACATTGATAATATTTACGAGTTATTTCAATATTCTCATTAAGGTTTATACGTGATTACATGATTTAGTTAATAATTGCAATCGACTATGGTTATATTATTATTAAGTTATATTTATTCATTTTATAAGCTTAAAGTTGTAATTTTAGGGTTTTAGTCAAGTTCGGGTACGATTTCAGATACTTACGCATACATCGAATTTAAGATTTTTGTGTGCAATTTAAGTTTCGATTAATTTTCTAGGGTTTTTATTATCGATACTAAATTTAATTTATAATTTAATAGAATTTTTATTTTACTTAGTCTCATTATCTTATGAAATTATCTACAGTACAATAGTTCAATTCTATTTACAATTAGCTAAATTTGCGAAATGTACAATATGTATGTCGCATCTCTTAAATATACCTATGTCTCATTTAAGATATACGACATTAATATAATCAAATCTATATCGTCTCTTTAAAATGCGATACAAATATAAATATCTATATTGCATTTAAAAGATACAATATAAGCTTGATAAATTGGTAATATTTATTATATAATTGATAAATACGCAATATTTATTATATGTAATGGTAAACAAGTAAAATTCTCTCACAAAGTGATTGTTCACATACATTTGATCTATCCCTTAATTTCAATCTCCCCCTTCGTTTTTTTTTTCATTCTCCCCTCTATATGAAATATATTTCGTAAATATTGTTAAACCAATCTAAATATATATCTTGAAGAAGTAATGATGGTATGACAATATAGATTTCTTCACGCGATCACTTTGTAGACAGTAAGAACCGTCTTAGTTGGGAATCCACAATTGAAGTTAAAATTACAATTCATGTAAACTAAATATAGCAGAACAAACCAACTCGATCTGTCCAAGCAAACTGAATGTTACACAAAGGCCATACAAGCTACACCATAGCACAGAGCATCAGTGTTTCTTGATCTACCCTGTCTCCATCTTCCTCAAAGCACTATTATTTCTGGACCTTTGTGAGGCAGTCTTCACGGCTAAGGACAGTTTGTCAGCTTTGTGTTGTCTTTGCGTATTCGAAAAATGAGATGACAGAATAATGGAACGAAATCATATATCCGGGTCTATTCTTCAGTCGACGTTCAATCTTTCTTCTGTGAAATCATTTATTATTGTAATAAACCATATCAATAGAAACCTTCGGCAAAGTATCCATCAATTGCAAAATTCAACAATTCCAATTACAATTTATTCAATAAATATCACCATAAATTCTGCAGTTCATCCTAAATTTATACAATCCTCACACGTTCTACATTAAAAGTTTGAGATCAATGATAATATGACTTAAGATAGAGAAAAGATGCAGATTACTATATATAAGTCAACAAAAATACATAACGCAAAGAAACTTATAAACAAGAGATTTATGATTAAACATAAACAAGATTTTAAATACACTGAATGATTTGCTGTTAAAACAAGAGAGATGGTAACATGGTGAGTGTCTTGGGGGATAAGAGAAGTCGCGTATGAAGAAAATTAAGCACATAGAGCCCACCAACAGCCGTTTCTTTTTCTTTTGTTTTTTTTAACCATCAATTTGCTCCGTAAATTTTGTCACTAAATCCAGACCGTTCTTCTCCCACTTGCTATATATTTATATATGCTATGGTTGTAGAGCTTCTATTTCCATATATAATCGAAAACGAAGCTAGTTGATTATATATATTGTTCTAGAGTACGATTACAATCATCAACTTGCCCTGTCAATCGGTACTATATTTAGGTCAATCCTTCTCCCGCTTGCTATATTTATATGTGCTATGGTTGTGTAGCCCTTCTTTTTGAAATATAATCATAGATAAATATCAGAAACGACAACTACTAGGAAATTAGCACTGGAAGGGTGAAACTGGGAGGAAGTAGACAATGGATCCATTAATAAATAAAAGGAACAATAATGAATATCATTATAGATTGACTTAAGGGGGTCTATATATATCAATCCACTCACATAAATAAATATAGAGAGCCGAAGAATAGACTTGACAAAGTTGCTTTATTAAATATTTTTGGAGGTCTATAAAATACCGAAAACTACTAAAAATAAACTCAGCACCAGTAATCAAGTCTTCTTTGTCTTGTCCACAACAATTTCTATTGTAACAAAAAGAAATTAAGCAACTTTTATACCTCTTTGATACTTTACATAATAAGGTTTAGGATCTATATACAATAGTATAAGTTCACTTTTATCATGAATCTTACTCTCACATCAATCCATAAATGGTTTACTAACCTTGGGCATCCTATAGTTCGGATCCACGAACAAGTCATCTTACACAAGTAAACAACTAACTTAGTGAGATATTCCCTCAACTACACAACAAACAAGTTATACAGCAATTAAATTTAATCAAATGAATGTATGAACAATTAATATGCCATATAAATATATGTAGATGATCAGATATTGCATACAACTCAGATTTAATACTCTCCAAAGTAAGGGTTGGAGCATACACGGCACGAATCAGATCCGAGTATCATATTAGAACTTATATAACAATGAAACTCTATGTTGCGTATTCAAAAAAACACGATGGTATATCTATTTTCAATTTAAGTCAAAACTCAGTTCTACGTATGATTGTGCATATGTTCTCGCAGTCCTAACTTACCCCTAAACAGAGACCTCTAAACTCAACCCTCAGCCAGTCAATTGATACCTCTAACGCCTAGTATTCCCATAAGCCATGATAAGATCATATCGCATGTATACACCGTATGAAACACTATAATCATAAATAATCAACCCATGTATAGCATCTCGCTACCTCCATGTGATGTGATGACTAGAATTAGTTATACCGTGCATGATTATGCATATTTCGATTTAATTAATTTAAGTCTGATAATATTAAGTCATTTATTAAGAGATCAACAAAATCGTAGATAGATCAAATCCTATTGAAGTTACTATGCAACAAACAGTATATTATCATACTTTAAAGTAAATTCATTATTATCAAGTAATAGCATATATAAGCATAACTCAGTCCCACACAATATTCAATTATTAAGAACAATTAATATTCACTATCTACATATACAAATGTACAAAATTATTAGGAATACTTAGTCGACCATCCTCTAAATTAAGGATCGTAATAGTTAGTTAGTTAGTTAGTCATTATTGATCTCGTGATCACCTAACATTAACAACTCGTTTACTTTACTGAGTAAAATGAAGAAGGAATGTAATTGGAATTCTTAAAGATTATAATAAGGGTGTAATATTTATTACTTTATTAGTTGGATTAATAAACAACTTAAGAATAGATACGTAATAGAACTTTAATGACTAAAATACCTTTAATATTTCTTAAGTAATTTTAAAGTAATAGGTGTTAGTGGTGAAAATCGATTGCGGTGGTGAAGGTGATAGTAATGGTCAACGGTAGTTACGAGTGGTGATCAATGGTGGTAGTGGTGGCAATGGCAGTAGCGGTAGTGGCGGTGACGGTAGCGGTGGCAGTGACGGTGGTTGATGGTAGTAGTGGTGGCTGGGGTAGTGGCTTGAAGGAGAGGTAGGGTAAGTTGCGGTAATAGTGACGATAGCAATGGTAGTAATGATAGTTATAGTCAAAAATGGTGGCAGCGACGGCGGTGGCGGTAGCGATGACGATAATGGTGGCAACAAAGTGATGATGGTAGCAATAGTGTAATGGTAACGGTAACGGTATTGGTAGTGATGATGGTGGCTGTAGTGATTAGTAGTGACGGTGGCGATGGCAATGATAGTAAGTGGTAATGGCTGTAACCGTGGCGTTAACAATAGTGGCGGTAGTAATGGTGGTCGATGATGGTGGTGGTGGTAGTAGTGATAGTAGTAATGGTTGATAGTAGTAATGGTTGATAGTGGTAATAATACTAGTGGTGGTAGTCATCATTAAATTGATATGAAGTTATTTTTGAAAAAAATGTGAAATTTTATAATGAATCATGATTCTTTAGTTGAGTCAAGAAATTCCTATTACTTGATTTCAAGAAATAGAAATACCTAAGGAATCGCGATTTAGAGACAAAAAAGCAAGTGAATGTTGTAATAAGGAATAAAGGGAAGGAATTGAATTCCATTTTCTCTTAAGTGAATGAGGCATAAGGGAATATAAAAAGTAATAAGTGTTAGAATTAAATAGCTAAACTATTATTATACTTAGTATCATTTACCTAAATTAGCTATTTGTTTGTATAAAATTATCAATTCAAGCATTTTATCTAATTGCATATAAGTTTTTCAATTTAGTTTGGATTTTTATGAATTTATAGTCCATTTTGATTGTTCTTGGACGTACTTTCTTGTAATGAAGTTCATTTTAGATATTATAACCCGTAGTTTCGATTATGATATAAAAATATTACGAAATTCATTATTTTGACTTAAATAATTATAAAATATTATTTTTAAGCTTTTCTTAGTATAATTGTGATTTAATAAATACTTCAATCTTGTATTTTATAATTTTCTTATTTTTAAGGCTATTTTATTATAATTACTTTTTTATTAATTTTGAGGTTTAAAACTTATTAATTTAAATTTTTCTACTTTATTACTTTTCTAATTAATTAATTATTTTATTATTTTTTTAATAAAAAATTTAATTAATTTAATTAAGTGATGATGTGGCAACATAAGATAATGTCATGTATCACTTTTGTACTCTTTCTTATTTTTTTGTATTTTACGTCATATATAGATATATAAATATTTATTATTATATTTCACTAAATTTTGTAAATTAATTATTTATTATAGTTCTTCAAAGTTATGGTACATATATATACTTTCATATTTATTAAATTACTTTATTTATTAAATTAATATTATAGTATATTATATATGACTATTCAAATATACTTGTATTTCTACATATACAATATTATTCATATATGTATGTTTATACGTATAATATACTTATATACTAAAATATCTTAACCTTAAATATATTATGTACTATACGTATGAGTATATATATATATATATGGATAATTGTACTTTATGCATGTTCATACATATATGGTTATAATACATACATATATATACTAAAGTACTTAATATAAGTAATATTATTTATAAATATACCAACAGGTTCATCACATTTGGCATACAAATATACATACAGAATTTATTAAATAAAAATACAATATAAATACACAACGATATGTTTTTATGCGCATCGTGTATATATATATATATATATATATACCCTTTAATATAGTTATACTATATTATACTAGTATCATAATTTCTAATTATATATGTATATATTTTCAGTTGCATAGTATATTATGTATAGGTAATAAAAATTATGTAAACCTCAGTATACGTATAGTATACTATATGATAAAAATACCAAATTTATATATACATACTATACACGTATACATATGTATACTATATAATAATAAATCACTAGGCATATATAGATATATACACATATTTACACATACATAAGTATATATGTATATATAAATAAAGAAAATACATAGTATATACATATGCATATAAGTAAAAAAAATACATAGTATATATATATATATGTTTTGTATGTGTGTACATACATATATCATGATAAAATACTAGGTATAAATATGTATATATACCTACACATACATATGTATATAAGTACATGAGTAAGAAAAATACATGCTATATGTATATTATTATTTGTGCATACATACATGTATATATACATAAGTTCTTGTACATATATTTTGAAAAATCTGAATTACATGTATATAGACATATATGAGCATACATACACAAGAAAATACCCATATTACATATACATATTACAGAATACAAGTATGTACAAAATAATTATAGAAAATACATACTACTTGTCTTTAATTCTTGAAGAAATGAATAGAATGAAGCTTCTTTTCCTTCTTCTTGATTTGTCTTCATAAGTTTTTCTAGAAAAAAAAAGGGCAGGGATGTTTACAATTTGCAAAAGGAAAAAGGTAAGTCAACTATGTCCGTGTAAATTTTGTGTGTTACAATTTGTGAAGTCTCTAGACATGAATAGCTATAGGGAGTTTAACAATTTAATATTAAAGACACAAAATGAAAAGAAAATCTAAAGCAAATATGGATCATTAATAGTGATAAGACAAAATCAATCATCCATTTTTGTTTCTCTTCTCATAATTGGACACTTGGAATTAGATAAAAGAGCACATGGGTTGTTGTTTACTTCTGGAAATCTAACGTGGAGGATAGGGAAAATAGGAGAAAGAAAAAGGAAAAAGAAAAAGGAGGAAAAATAAAAATAAAAATATTTAATTCTTTTTCCAAATAAAAAAATTATATAATTAGTAATTATAAAATAATATTGAGATTCTATACAAATTTATTAATTTAATTATCGCCTGTTACATTTATAATATTCACAATTTATTTTAACGTATTTGCTAAAATTTATATGTGACTATGCATATTAGTCGATAATTACATTCGACTAAGATTTTATTACTATTAAGTCATATTTATTTATTTTATAAATTTAAAGTTATAGTTTTAGGGTTTTCGTCAAGTTCGAGTTCCATTTCCAGTATTTACGTGTATATCGAATTTAAGATTTTTGTACATGATTTAAATTTCAATTGAGTTTCTAGGGTTTTTATAATTGATACTATATTCGGTTTCACAATTTAATAAAATTTTTATTTTACCTAACCTTATGGACCCATGATATTATTTGGAACACTTGGATCTAATTTAAGACCTAAACAGCTAATTGTATGAGGTTTACAAAATTCATTTGCAAAAAAGAGTTGAGATAAAGTAAGATAAATATGTTATGCCTTGAAGTCGTAAAATTGCAACAATCCCACCATATAAATTAACTTATGATAGTGACTGACCTCACAGTTTCTATCATAGTTAGAACTTATATAAGGCATCTACAGCTCTTCGCTTTGAAGTAAACAACTCAATTAAAATTTATGCTAAAATTTACATAAAAAGCTAGAATCTTAAGTCATATATATATATATATATATATATATATAAGTACTTTCATATAATCTTATAATCACAGGAAATTAAACATACTACAGTAGTCTATTAACGAGCGTACCACAATTTTAGTTCATAAACCTAAAAGTAATAAAAAGATATTAAAGGAGTCAATCATCTCATCGATTAATCCTCACTCCCCCATGGCTTAAAAAAGATATGGACCTCAGGATAATTATATCGCAGCATATTAATCAAAACCTATAAGAAAATCTATAGGGGTATAAGCAATTATAAGTTAGTAAGTTAGATTAGAAACTTATGAATGCATAATAAACATAAACAGAGTTATCAAACAATTAATTATATCCAATGCAACAAGCAAATACTATCATACAATGTGGTCCAATCTATTGTCAAATCAAAGTAGTTTCATTTGCTCTAATCTAATTTGAGGAGTTTTCATATTTATGTAATAACTCATAACCAAACCTAGGTTTATGTAATGGAGACATTGTTCTCTCCATGACTATCTTTGAACAATTACCTCATCCTTGCCATGACCTCCTCTCTTATTACTTAGTTCAGCTAAGGATAAAAAAAAGACTATTATGCTATTCAGCGCTTTCTTTTTTTGAAGTGTTGGTGTTTGGTTAGAGAATCCTAATAGTTCCTTCAAGGGTTGCAATGCATGTTTAATTAGAGTATTTAAATTAGTTATGATTACGTGCAATTTAGGGTGATTAAGCAATCTCACACCATTCAATTCATATCAATCACCAAAACACAATATAGATTTTTAGTGTGAAATCAGATACATAAGCACATGTATATATAACTACTTATAAACACAATTATATATAATCTTAAGCCTTCGATTATTTTAAAATAGTGCTCTAAAATACAATAAAATATTGAACCAAACTTACTTGAAGTCTTTGGTTAGCTCACTTGATTAGTAGCATATCATTTGTCTTCATGTGTCTTATAATATAAATACTCTTTTAGTATTTATATTCTAATGTTATATATAAACTTTAGATTATGATTTAACTCAAATTTCCATATATATATATATATATGTATATTATTTATTACCGATTCATTCTAAGTTAGTTTTGGATTCGATTTTCGAATTTGATTCCGATTTAAGTTTTAAATCAGTCTTAACTATGGGTATTATACGTAAATTCTAAGAATTCATTACAAACCATAATGTAAGGAATTAATTATATTATGCTCAGGTATTTTAAATATCACTTTTAGTCTCTAACTAATATTTTAGCTTGTATGGTATATCCTAGTCCTCATTTATGTACTGAATATATTTCTAATGTGAGAAAATTTTATATTTTTTATATAATTTATTAAAATTTATATTCATATCAAATTTGTTGCTTTATTATTATTATTATTATTATTATTATTATTATTATTATTATTATTATTATTAATATATTACAAATTTTTGACCTAATATCTTATATTTATTATAATTCCAATTCCACTTGTTACTAAAATTATATATATTTATTACATAATACTCATAATAATTTCATCTAATACTTCAAATGCTACAGTTATCATACGACATTAGACATAAACATCTTAAAACACCTAATTATACACTAAATCAGTTATTATTTAATTAATCATTAACTAGCTCCAAAATTACTAATTATATATATTTTAAAAGCCTAAAAATTACTTAAAATTTTCCAAAATTCATTTCTAAAAAGGGTTTTATAGCACTGTTTTACATCCTCTAAATAGTTTACATAAAAAAAAATTGAGTTCAAAACTACTCTTATAAAGGCTATTTATTTCTAAATCGAAATATGCTTAAGTTTACACGATTTTTTAAGCACTACATATTTCCAGATATAATTTAATCAAACCAATATTTTTTTCTAAATCCATATAATAAAAACATCATAATACTAAATTTTATAATTTTATGGATAAAATTGATAATTTAAATAAATTAAACAAATTCGAGTTGAAATTAGACTCACCTAACCGATGGAATTCTAGCTATTAGTGGTGGTCCTAAGGGTGTCGGTCAGTCTAGGCAGTAGTGGTATAAGTTTGCCCCATAAACCCTAATTGTACAAATTTTTTTCTAAATTTTGAAAATAAACCCTAATTCTCTCGTTTTGTGTTCTCTCAATTTTTTTAGGACTCTAAACAAACCAAATAAGCTTCAATTAAGATTTGAGGTACTTATAGGGTTGCCTTATTTTCTTAACCTAATTTATAGTTGCTAAATGACATTATCCTCTTCCAAATTAACTTTCTAGTGAGTTTATTCTAATTGGTTAACTTCTTTTCTTTTTATCCCAACATGCCACAACTTGATTCTAGACAAATCCACACTTTTAATTTCTTTTAAAATTTTTCATTGATTTTTTGTAATTTTCTTTAATTATTTGGCATTATTTTAGTATATTTTAGGTATTCTAGGTAATTTTATGTATTTTTATCTAAACCTAAATATATATAGAATACAAGTAAACATTCCTAAATATTATTTTTATTATTCTATAATTTTTAGTATGTATATAATTTATCTTTAGCAATTCGTTAATTATTGAAACTCATTTTACATATTTTCGATAAATAACGGGTAATATACTTATAATTTAATATTATAATATTCTATTATTTATTTTTTAAAATTGAAATTTATAAGGCTACTTTTATTAATATTTTTAACTTTATTGTATAATTTAGGTTCGATAAAATATTTTATGCCTTTTGAAAAAGGAAAATCAGTTTGGATGAGTTTTAGAATCAGAAGAGCGGGTGGGCGCGATGTCACCAATCACAAGGGCATATTCCTCTTCTTGTATATATAACTATCAACAATTAAATTTGCTCTTCTATTTCTGTAGGAAAAAGGAAAATGAGGCATATCCTCTACTGAAAGTCCGATCTTTGAATAATATGAATGTTCGGCCCAAGGATGGACTCCACTAAAGGTTGACGATCAGATTCAAAAGCAACCCTTCTCCAATCACGTGTTCTTGCCAACTTAACTCCTCCCGATAGAGCTAGCATCACCGACGCTCGTTACTATGTGCATTCAGCTTCTCCAGCATTAACGCTCAGTGACCTGGCGTTACTTCAGCTGGTGAATTACTCTGACCAAGCGATGCAACTAATGTTATTATTATAACTTTTTTTTTTAAATTTTCATTAACTTAAATTATAGTATTTGAACCACATGAAAAAAAAATTATTAAGAAGCTTTAATGACGTAATTCAGGAGTAAAGTAAGAAGTTACTTAAAAAAAAAAGAGAACTTTTTAATATATTAATATAGTATATATAAATAAGTGATGAGTTGTTATGAACTGTGAATAGTCTAATGTCTCGGCTTCCTTGGCTGCCATACACTTCACGAATCTCGAAAAACCCTCGACAATATATATTGTGTGCAGTTACGTACAATGCCGCCCAAAGCTGCATCCTTTAATGGATCAATCCCAGAACCGTCGGTGCAAATCTTGAAACATCCAACCGAAGGAGGATTCCACCTAGATTCTCTCACCATCTCATCACCCCCCACACACCTGGCCTCCCTCTCAATGTCATCCCAAGACCGAACACAAGCTTTAATTCGAGAGATTACCGCTAAAGTTGGATCTTTACCTCCTCAAACACTGCTTTATATCTCGCCTTCCATAAGTACCAAGCCGCCACCGAGATGTTTCGCTCTAGCACTTTCGGCTCGCAAGATGGCACCTTTAGCCATCTGTTATTCATTTCAAACCACTCCATGAAACTATAAGCTCTAGATCTGTCAATATGCGATCTACCCACTCACAAGCTAAGAGCATATGTTCGATGGCCTCCAGCTTTTTACGAAATGCGCATGTAAGAGACTGAGAGGCATAACGGTGGAAAAGGCGTTCCATGGTTCGTAACGAGGAGTTTAGTACCTCAATAGGCTATTTTCAAAAAATTAATTGGAAAATAGATCCTGAGCAAAAATTAATTTTTGGGTAGATTTCAATTATCATTAAAATTTGCACGGAAGTTATATGCTCCTCATTGCTGCTTCAGGGCATACTTTTTTAACCCACAAAAATAAATAAACACAATTTGCAATAAAATCTACATTCGAATATGAATATTCCATAACTGGGTACATTAGTTTTTAAATGTCATATTATACAAAAAAATGTACCAATGTTTGTCCTTAGGCTAACCTAACATCATCCCATACTTGGATAAGAGAGATATTCATCATTTTGAAAGACCTAGTGAAGGCTCAACCGGAAAGCTTGAAAAGTTTTTGGCGAGATGGAGCTAATATGTAGTTGTGGTCGATAGTGGACAACCCATTCACTCATGATGGAGCTTTACACGGTGTGGTATGCCTTTTTCAAGGTATAGTCAACGTATCGTGGCCCTCCAATGAATGACGAGAGGGTTATATGGATGATAACTTTTATATAATTTATAATTTCCCTTTTAATTATTACATGGATTATCGCCAAGTTAGTAGAAACTCAAGACAATAATTACATTTTATTTTGTAAATTTACCACTTTTGAGTAATATAACTTAATTATATGACACCTATTTTTAAAGAACTTTCTCTAAATACGTTACTTGCATTATAGAAACAACATTTCATCTATGATTGTCAATAATCAACTATAATCTTTCTAATACCATTGATGCAATTTATTAAATGCGAGTGCAAATTTTTCAATACAATATAAATAACTATATTTACTAAAATTTATAAAAACAAATAATAATAACACAACATTAAAGAACTTTTTAGTGTAAAGGATTTGTAAAGTGATACTAACAAATTCGTGTAAAATCAAGAACATCTAAGCACCAATAGGTAAGACAGAGAAAATTTCACACCTGAAAATATATTGAAGAGAGAATTTGAAAATGAAAATGAAGTGAACAGTTGAGATTAGGGTATATATAATACTACTGAAGTTACATGAGGAGCATAAGACTTTAACGCAAATTTCGATGGTAATTGAAGTCTTATGTTTCGCATGCAACTTCAATACTTTAAAGTTGTAATAAGTTTTGTTTAAGGCTTATTTTTGTACTAATTTTTTGCAAGTGCCCTATTGGTGTACTAAACTTTGGCAACAAGTTAGACCAAACATGTTACAAAAAATGTTGAATCTTAGGAAAGGTATTAACTTATTAAAGATTCTTCCACTACTTCTTTGAGTTAGTATGTAATGATGATGGCTTCTCTAAACCTTTTTTGATTGCTGCTTTACTAGGTGATACATTAATTTCACTATGCACCTACCTTGGCAATCTAATGGTTGCATAATGGCGTCTTTGTGTGTTCTTGCATGTATAGGTATATTTCTTATATTTTCAATCTCGTCTTCCTTCACATGAGATTTGATAAACCTTAGATCCTATATTTTGACACTAGGGTCAATGAAGGTTGCCACCTTCAATTTCATAAGACAATTAGTACTTCTAAAACAAACTTTTTACCTAATTTTAAAAGGCACCAATTATCCTTCCATATATCTATCCTTTCTCCGTTATGGACTTTTCGGAATGCATTCTCAAAAAAAATTTTCTTACCCTTAAGGATGCTGCTCTAGGCTCATGACACTTTGCCTCCCTTTATAGCAATCTTGAAATCTCTCTGAGGAAATTAAATTCCTTTGAGTACCCTAACCCAAAATGCTTTAGGCCCTAATTTAATATAGCAAGCATAGTCAATAGCGATAAGTTAAAACAATGCAAATCTTTAAATCTCATTTCCCCATTTCCCTTAACATTAGATAACTTTTCCTAGCTTAACTAAGGAATGTGATGTTCCTCTTTTCTTTATCCCCACCAAAACTTAGCTACCATGGAGTTCACTTCATTAAACTACTTTTTAGGGAAAATAAAACATGACATCAAGTATGTTGAAATAGCTGCGATTACCAACTTTATCAATACTTCTCTACCTACTTCACTTAAAAGACATTGGTTCCATCCCTTTAGCTTATTCTCTATTTTTTCCTTAACAAACTATAAAGCCTCATAATTAGATCTTTCCCAAATCGTTGGAAGCCCCAAATAGAGTCATGGATCCTCTAAGGTCTTTATTCTAGCAATTAGCAATCTATTGCTTAACATCATTTAGGGTGTTTACGTTGAAAAATACACTTCATTTATAAAAATTAACCACTAGCCCTGATGCTCATAATAATAATCAGCTCCAACAAAGTATGCACATTCTCCCTTAAGTTTATTTGCAAAAAAGAGGTGAGATAACATAGGACAAGTATGTTATGCCCTAAAGTCGCAAAGTCGTAATAGTCTCGCCGTATAAACAAACCTATAATAATAACTAACCTCACAGTTTCTATCATGGTTAAAATTTATACAAAGCGTTTACAACTTCTCGCTTTGAAGTAAATAGTTTAATTAAAATATATGCTAAAATTTACATAAAAGCTAGAACCTTAAGTCATATAGACATAATTACATTCGTATTGTCTTATAATCCTAAGGAATTAAACATATTACGATAGTTTGTTAATGAACGTATCCGAATTCTAGTTCACAAACCTAAAAGTATTAACATGACATTAAAGGACTCGATCGTTCCGCCGGTTAATCCTCATACCCTTATAGCTTCGAAAAGATATTGACCGATAATTATACTAAGACATATCAATCAAAACTTCCAAGAAAATTTATAAGTATATGAGCAACCATAACTCAGTAAGTTAGGTTAGAGACTTATGAATGCATAATAAACACAAATAGAGTTATCAAACAATTAATTATATGCAATGCAACAATCAAATATCATCATACGATGTGGTTCGGTTTGTTGTAAAATTAGAATAATTTTATCCGCTCTAATCCGAGTTAAAGAGTTTTCATGTTTATGCAACAACTCATAACCAAACCTAAGTTTGTGTAATGGAGACACTGCTCTCCCTAGATTATCCTTCGAACCATTGCTTTCATCCTTACTGTAACTTCATCTCTTGTCATTTAGTTCAATTAAGGATAAAGAAAAGACCATTATGCTATCCAACTTATCTTTTTCAAAAATATCGATGTTTGGTTAAAGAATCCTAATAGTTTCCTAAAGGGTTGCAATGCATGCCTAATTAGGGTATTTAGGTTAGTTATGATTAAGTGCGATTTAAGGTGATTAAGTAATCTCACACCATTCAATTCACATCAATCACCAAAATACAATATAGATTTTTAGCATGAAATTAGATACAAAAACACATGCATATATAACTATTTACAAACACAATCATACATAATCCTAAGCCTCCGAGTACTTTAAAATAGTACTCCAAAATATGATAAAATATTAAACCCAACTTATTTGAAGTCCTCAGTTAGCTCATTTGACTGGTTATAAGTCACTCGTCTCCATATGTTTTATAATATAAATATTCTTTTAATATTTATATCTTGATGTTATATATAAAATTTAGGTTATGATTTAACCCAAATTTCCATATATATATATGATTTATTACTGATTTATTCTAGGTTAGTTTTGAAGTCGGTTTTCAAATTCGATTCCGATTTAGTTTTTAAATTAGTTTTAACTATAGGTATTATATGTAAATCCTAAGAATGTGTTTCGAGCCATAATTGCTTTTAGTTCCTAACCAATATTATAGTATGTACGGTACGCCCTAATCCTCATTTATATACTGAATTTACTCCCAATGTGAGAAAATTTTACATTTTTTATATAATTCATTAAAATGTATATTCATATAAGATTTGTTGCTTATTATTATTATTAATATATTACAAATTTTTAACCTAATATTTTATATTTATTATCATTCCAATTCCACTTATTACTAAAATTACATATATTTACTACATGATACTCATAATAATTACATCTAATACTCCAAATGTTACAATTATCATACCACATCAGATATAAACATTTTAAAATATATAATTATACACTAAATTAGTAATTATTCAATTAACCATTAAATAACCTAAAAATCACTAATTATATATATTTTAAAGGCTTAAAAATTACTTAAAATTTTCCAAAATTTGTTTATGAAAAGGGGCTTTGTAACACTGTTTTATATTTTCTAAATATTCTAACAAAAAAAATTGAGCTCAAAACTATACTTATAAGGCTATTTATTTCTAAATCTAAATATGTTCAAGTTTATGCGATTTCTCAAGTACTACTTATTTCCAAATATAATTTAACCAAACTAATATTTTTCTCTAAATCTACATACATAAAAACATCAAAATACTAAATTTCATAATTTTCTAGATAACATTGATAATTTAAATAAATTAAGCAAATTCGAGTTGAAATCGGACTCACTTGGCTGATGGACTTCTAGTCACTAGTGGTGGTCATAGGGGTGTCGGTTGATCTAGGTGATGGTGGTGACAGGTCACTTCCAGGTGGTTGTCGGTTGTGAGTTTGCTCTATAAGCTTTAATTGCATAGATTTTTTTCTAATTTTTTTTAAAAATCCATAAGTTTCTCTTTTTATGTTTTCTTTATTTTTTTGGGACTCTAAACATACCAAATGAGCTTCAATTAGGGTTTGGGGTATTTATAGGACATACTTATTTTTTTTTCCCAATTTCTAGTTTCCAAATGGCATTATCCTCTTCAAAATTAACTTTCTAATTAGTTTATTCTAATTAGTTAACTTATTTTCTTTTTACCCCAACATGCTACAACCTAATTGTGGACAAATCCATACTTTTCCTTTTTTTTATTGATTTTTTTTAATTTTAATTTTATTATTTGGCATTATTTTAGTATATTTTAGGTATTTTAGGTAACTTTGCATATTTTTACCTATACGTAAATGCATATAGAGTGCAAGTAAATACTCCTAAATATTATTTATGTTATTCTATGATTTTTATTGTGTATATAATTTATCTTTAGCGATTTGTTAGTGATCAGAACTCATTTTATGCATTTTCGATAAATAATGGATAATATACTTATAATTTGATATTATAATATTCTGTTATTTTATCACTTATTTTCCTAAATTCAAATTTACAGGATAACTTTTACTAATACTTCTAATTTCGTTGTATAATTTACGCTCAATCAGACACTTTATCCGATCGTCATAAATCTTACATATTGAATTTGAATGTGATTGTAGGGCTTACAAAGTATCTTTAATTGTAATACCCTTAAGTTTGCCAAAAACAATCTTCCACTTTATTCCCTATGATAAAACATCAACTACTAAGATTAAAAGATATGGAGATAAAGGGTCCCTTATCTTAGACTACTCATAGGTTGAAAATTTCCTACTTTCTTTCCATCAATTACTATATTGAAATCAATAGTAGAAACACATGCCATCACCCACTTAATCCATTTTTTCCGCAAAACCATATCTACTAAGTACATTCCTTAAAAAATTCGACTGAATTAAATTATAAGCTTTACTTCTCTCTACTTTTAAAGTACAAAAGTGGTCCTTTCCTTTCTTTTTCTATTTCAAAAATTGAAAAAACTTCATACTTAGCTACTAGTTATCATGAACATACACCTCAAAATAAAAGCACTTTGTTTTTCTGATATGAGCCCACTTATGAGAGGTTTTAGTCTATTTATCAATATCTTAGAAATGATTTTACATACAAAGTTGCATAAACTAATGGGGCAGAAATTAGAAGCACTCTTGGGGTTAAAGGTCCTAGGGATAAGAATTAAGTTGGTCTTATTAAGTGAGAGGGAAAAAGTACTTACCTGACAAAAGAATCTTACTGCATCTATAATTATCTTTCCAACAATGTCCTTAAATCAATGATAAAAGATACCTGAAAAACCATTTGGATCGATTGCCTTAAGGTCCCCCATTTGGAATATCACTTCTTTAACCTCAAGATTTGTTTTATCACCACATAATTCTCATTGATTGCAATGTTGATGATAACATCTATCCAATCATAACAAGTGGTTGTCAACAACTAGGGTGTTAGATGAGTAAATATTCTCAAAGTGCCCTTTGAATTCATTGACAATAATCTCTTCACTCTTTAGCTACTTACTATTTTTTCTTAGCAGACTTAAAACCTTATTTTGGTGCCATTTCTTAATAGTTGAATAACTGAAGAAAAAGGTATTTTGTCAGATTTAACCACTTTTTCTTTGCTTGTTGATGTTAATACTTATCATTTTCTAGTAAAGAATTTGGTTTACTAAACAATGCCTCCTCCTCATCTCTATCCACACCAATAGGGTTACCTTGAAGAAGAGCTAATTTATTCAATATCCTATCTATTTCTTTCTGGAAAAGCTTATTTGCACCAATTTAGAAGTCTTTTCCTCAAATTATCTAACCCCAACAATGTATGTAGTTGATTGTCCAATTGATAATCCACTTCATAACAACAAACAAGATTACGTAACAAAGCTTTTGTGTTTGTTTGTGAGACAAAAAAGACCTTAAGATCGATAAGATTGTCTTTTAGGTAATCAAGTCATTGTTCATCTTTTTTTTTTAGTACTTGCAACTTTTCTTCCTTTTTTTGTTTTGAGGGGAGTAATTGGGTCACTTCAATAGGTAGGATTTCGAGCCCTAATAAGCACAAAAGTTCAGCAGTAGATCCTTTATGTTGAACTTATTTGTACAACTATGCAATTCTGTACATCTTTTCTTGTCTAAAAAGGTCCATTCTGTAAATCCCGCGAATTTAGTTATTTAAGAGTGGAATCGAACTTTAATACTTTAGATAATCTCGCAAGTCGATAAGGCTAACTAAAATAAAAATTTTATTAAATTATGAAATTGAATATATTATACATAATAAAAATCCTAAAAATTCAATTGAAACCTAAATCATGTATAATAAACCCTATGTACACATAAATACCCGATATTAAACTCAAACTTGACAAAAATTATAAAAATATACACTAAATCTTATAAAATGAATATTTATACCCTAAAAGTATTAAAAACCTAAATGAATACAATTATCAACTACTTTGCGTAATCCTATAAAATTATTAACAAACGTATTGAGATAACTTCTAAATATTATAAACGTAACGAGTAACAATTTAATTAATAAAATTATGAATATTATTTCATAATTATTATTAATTCTTTAATTTTTTAATTGGAAAAATTAATGTAATATTTTCTAATTTGCCTTTTTCCTTCTTCCTTTTTTTTCCTTTTATCTTTCCACTTGTACATTAGTGTTTTCCAGAATGTTTAGCAACTTATGTGTTTATTTTTTAATAAGATAAAGTCAAGACATTTGTCCCATGCATTAATTACACCTTATCTTTCTTTTTCTTATTTTCTTTTTGTTTCCCTTTAAGTGTCTGCTCTTTACCCTTAATTGTGTTGTTGTTGTTTTTTTTTTAAAGACCAAACTCCTTCGAAAGCTCTCTCTGCTTTTCCCCTTCTATTCACTTTCTTACTCAATTTTCTTCTTACTTCTCAACAATTATAAGAAGAAGGAAATAAAACACTTTACTTTATATACATACTTTTATTATATATGTATTTTATAGAAATACATGTAATTAGGGATTATGAAGTATATTTAATTTTGTAATTTCCTTTCTTTGTAACAAAGTATTTGTACATGTAATTGGAATCAAATACATACTGTCCATCTTCATTCTTGTATACTTGTATGTGTGCGAATATATATATATATATACGTATATAATATGTATATAATTTATTTTCATTATATATATGTACATACATCCAGTTATATATGTATTTATAGAGTATAAAAATATAATTTGGGTATATGTATATACGTACGGCACACATATTGTATTTAGGGTTATATTGTAAAATTAACTATTTATACATGTATAAATAAAATAAGGGAACCTAAGTATATAAGTATATATATACGTATAAAATACGCATATTAGTAGTATAATATGTATGAGTATATGAGTATGCTTAAATAGTATATGTGTTATATATTATAATACTAATTTATTAAATAAAGTAATATAATATATATATACATATATGTGTGCCATGAGTTTAAAAGAATAAGAAAATAATTAATTTACAAAATTTAATAAAATATAATAATAATAAATACAATTATATACATATAAGTAAAAATGCAAAATAGGAAAAATATTGAAATTATAAAAATTTCATAAAATGACATGTAGCATTTACACATGTTGCTACATTGGCACATGATTAAATTTAATAAAAAATCGTAATTAAAATAATAATTAATTAATTATAAAATAATTAAAATAGTAAAAAATGAAAAAAAAAAGTTTTAAACCTTAAAAATGATGAAATAGGGAACTTATGATAAAATGAAGTAAAAAAAAGAAAATTATAAAATATAAGCATTGGATATTTATTAAATCATAAACAAGTAAAGAAAAGGCTTAAAATAATATATATTATAATTATTTAAGTCAAAATAATAAAAAAATCGTGATATTTTTACACAATAATGAAAAATACGGGTTATAACGTCCAAAATAGATCTCGCTATGAGAAAGTACAGTTGAAAACAATGAAAACAGACTATAAGTCCATGAAAATCCAAGTTAAAATGAAAATGTTATATGCGATTAAAATTTAAGATTAGTAAAGAAAAGTAAGTAAAATAATTAAATTAAACTATGTTTATACCATGCTTGGGTTATAGTAGGAAACTTGGTAAATAGTGATAGATATTTGGTTAATTGATGAATCTAGTTTTCCGTATACTTATAGATTTATTTAATTTTTAGGTATCCAATTGTTAAGTTCTGAGAATCTCAAAGGTTAAGAGAGTAAGCATTAATCCAGGTGAGAGAATTCTTATGATCTGCTGGTTGTTATTTATATGTTGCTTGTTGGTTGATATCGATTGGTTGATTGAATGACTGATTACTTTGTGTGCTATCATCCATATGATCACTTTCTTAAACTAGTAAATATAAATATTCAACTAAAATAATTAGATATATCTGTCTCATGTCTGTGACCAAATTGGTATACTAATGGAGAGTGCTAGCTTTGAAGATTTTTTAGAAATGTATTTTTGGAAAACCTTTTTCAAATCTTAAATATATTTTGTATGATTTCTATGAGGGCTCATAGTGCCCGTAAATGCTATTTTTATTGTTAAGGCAAAGCTAGTATAGTATCTCCAATTAATTGTAAGAGGACTTGCTTTGTGTGCTCGAAGGGCTTTAGATATATTTAGTGGATAGCCTTAGTTAGAATCCACTTATATTGATTGTTGATTCTCAGACTAGGGTAATAATTGACTATCATATGGTGGGATGTTACCCCCAAGTAGCCTTATGTAGTTAAAGTGAGGTACTTTGTACAGGTAAGTATGGAGGAAAAATCGATATGTAGATAATATAAATCTACATCTTCCATAGTTCTGGATTCTTACGGATATGTTGCTTACATTCATCGTGCATGCATTCATTTCTTATGTAAATAGCTTGCATGTATGCTAACAATGTTTGATAACTTGCTTGAACGGTAGTGGTGAGGAACGAACTCACTAAGCCGTGATTTACTCATTCCCTTATAGTTTCTTTTGTAGGTTCCTTTAAGCAGGGATCGAGGAAAATCTTGACAATTGAGTATAAACTAGAAATAAGTTTGATAATGTTAACGTTTATTGAAATGTATATAGTTGATATATAAAATATTTATATGATAAGATTATGCGTATATAGTATTTCTTATAAATTATTAAGTTGTTTTACCTTATCTTAGTATTTGGTAAAGGATATCGATTTTCTATGGTTCTGATGGACTATAAAATATCGAATATCCATATTTAATTATATTTTATAATAAGTTAATTAATTAAAATCGAAAACCTTAGCGACTAATCGTTTATAGTCTTGCAATCTTTGACTTGTAAGCCGGTTTTCGTATTATAAGTATACACGTGATATGAAAATTTTAAACCACCCTACTCGGTCCTCTTTAGGATCATGACACATTTTAGAAAGTAACACAACACCATTCCAATTGACCCATGCTTATAGTTGCATCTTGGAAATGGAGGCAATGACCATGAAGCAAACTTAAATTTAATATGTTGTCTTCATTATCATGAAAAAATTGAGATGGTGAACTGTATTTGCCTTTGAGAGTTCATATTGCTCGAAGAGAGAAGAGAAAATTCAATTTTATATGATACTTGAATACTTTATTAAGATGCTTTTGCTTTCTTTTTTTTTTTCTTTTTTTTTAGTATTGATTAAGTTGTATTTTATTAATTACTATTTACAACAACTACATGAAAAGTTAAAAAGAAATATTGTAACATTTTAGGATGATGCAATCAAAGTGGACTAGGATGGGTTTTATTTACAAAGTTCAAACCAGCTCTATTATTATATAGGATTTCTTGAAACCCAACTAAAAGCCTATAAGTTTTCTCATCCTTTACTAAGAATTTGCCAACTAAGGGTCACGAGGAATCTTAAACCAAATCCGATCCAACCTGCCTAATTATTTACTATTTTTAATTTAATAAAAAAATTGATTTACTTAAGAGTGAAGCAAATAAAATATGCACCTCTCTTCTCACATTTATAGGATCTTACATGAACATGAATTTAGTGAAATTTTCTACACTTATCTAAGAAACTTGATGCAAAAATAATATATATTTCTATCCATGATATCTAAGAAAATATTATTCTCTAAAGATTTTGTAATGCCTTGAAATCGAAGACATTATGGTCCGTCATGTGTCAGTATAGGGTATTGACACATTGATAGGGATCATGGGCTAATCACTTGCTCCTGAGCTTAAAGATTCGCTAATATGGTTCACTAAGTTATCTTAGAGAAGTCGAACTTTGAAGAACAATACATTCTTTACTTCAACCAGCTAAGGTACAATATTCCGATCTCTCTTCATCTCATTTTAGAGACCCTCGAGGTAACCGACCTATTACTGAGTTTACTTCTTATTACTACACTAGTCCAAAGCCAACCGATGAATTTGCCTATTGCTGAGCTAACACACATCTAAGGCCGAGCTACCCCATTTCCAAGTTGACTAATCAAGGCTGATCAAAAGAATGGCTACACACTAAACCAAACCTTCCCAAGCCTTGAACAATCAAGCTGAGGTATAGCCGACCTAACCTACTCTATTTAAAACTAGCTCTGCTTAGCATACAACATCATATGGACCATAGAATGGATAGTAGACATGTGTCCTATTTTTCTAACATCGGTACCGTTCTTTTTGTAACTGAATATCCTTTTTATATGTTTACAACTTTATCCTTATAATCTGTTTCCTTTTTCTTTTCTAGTAGAAATCTTTTTTGTAATTTACATATACCTAGGTTTTACCCTAATTGGGTCATATAAATACTTATAAATGTAATAACTACAAGTAAGCAAGATTGAATTCTAGATATATTTTCCTTTATGAGCTAAGTATTCCTTGCTTACCCTTATTTAGTCCATTGTGCGCATGGATTAGTGGTGATTGCTCTTCGCCTACAGTTGTGTGCAATATTAAGTGTGACCTGAGCTTATGTGAGGTGTTGGTACATCATTTACTATTGATGCACAAGAATTCTTGCTCAACCTTCAACTTCCATTTAGCTTTTGAATTGTCTTAAAGTTCGGACCTACTCCTGGTTTATGTGATATCAGTAGTCATGTATCACCCCTTTTAAACGATCTGTATCATCTTGTTATCAGAACCTGGCTACATTTAAGCAAGTTTCTGTTACTTTGTACCCTAAGTAACTTACTACTGTTTTAAGTGTGTTTTAGAAACTATTTGTTATTGTCGTAAAAGTTTGAGACGTTTTTTGTATTAAAGAAATTGAGTGCTTTGTTTTCCCTTATTTCTTGTTTGCAAAACAAAGTTTAAGTGTTTGATTGGTTTATAGTGTTTTGATTGTAATAGTTGTTGGTGTGTTGAGTGTTGTTTTATTGTTTTTTATGTAAAGAATTTTGAATTGTGTTTCAACTATTAATCTATTATAATAAACAACAATGTCTAACTCTAGTTTTCAAGGAACCTTTGGTAATCAAGAGAGTAGTACTCGTAATGGCCAAGGTCAATAAGGAAGTTTGACCCCCTAATATGATGAATGACTATTAATCTATTGCAATAAACAATAATTTCTAACTTTAGTTTTCAAAGAACTCTTGGTAGCCAAGAGAGTAGTGCTTGTAATGGCCAAGGTTAACTAGGAAGTTCCACACCCCAATATGATGAACAACTGAATAAACTTACTGACTTTGTAACTAGCTTGGTGTTGGCTGCGAACAAAGATAGATAATGAGTTAGAAATGACCCATACAAAGGCTGAGTCAATGAGCTACAAAAGAAAGGCAATGGTTGATATGGCTTAGCTAATGCCCTAGTTAGACTACCTCGAGCTGGAGGAGTGGATAGAGTTACTCGACCGAGGCTAGCATTAGATGAGATTGAAGAAGAAGAAGAGGAAGTAGGTGATGAGGAAGGACAATCTTATAAACTCAAGTAAAGGAATGTTTGAGCTCCTATAAGGGAAGGATTGATGATGTATATCCCTAGTTTTTTAGGGAATAGTGATGCTAAAGACTACTTGGACTAGATAGATAAGATTGAGAAGCAATTGAAGTGTCATAAGGTGCTTGAGAATGCCAAAGTTAGACTTGCCATATTGGAATTTATTGGCTATGTAGCTTTATGATGTAAGAATCTATAAGCCACTTGTAAAAGACAAGGAGAACGTAAGATGAGGGATTTGGATGAAATGAAGAGAGTCATAAGAAGATTTGTTCCGAGCTACTACTTACAGGATGCATTCAAGAGGTTACAGGAATTGGAGATCAAGTGCTTTAAGTGTCAAGGGTTTAGACATGTGATTGCTCAATGTTCAAGCAAAAGAACCATGGTTTGGACATTCTTGTGTTTTGGTAGATTGGCCAACTCCTATATCTCATTTTTCTGTGTAGCTAACATCTACTCATTCATTGTATCCTTCCACACTTAACTCTTTGTAGCTTCATCATAACAAATGAGGTTAAAAGCATATAAAGCAAAACTACGTGAAGCATAAACCTCTCTTAAAGAACAAAGTTTCTTCAAAGTAGTGTTTATCGAAGAGCTTGAAGATGAAGAATCTATACTTATGGTAAATAGACTGCTTAGTGGAGTTAAGTGACTGGATGCTGATTTGTTGCCAATTTGTTCAGATTCAAAGATTTCTATAGCATGTGTTGGAGCTTGAGGTGGTATTGTTGCTGTATCACTGTTGTTCCATTTCCAAGTTTCTTCTTCATTGAATTTGACATCCCTACATATAATCACCTTAGCACTTACAGGATTGTATAGTCTGTATGCTTTAGATTGAGGACTATAACCTATAAAAATGCCTTTTTCTATTTTTTTTATCAAGTTTGTGATGATTAGGTAGTTTTACCAAAGCATAAGCTATAAAAGCAAAAATTTTCAAATGACTTACTTGTGGCTTTCAACCCTTCTAAGCTTCATATGAAGTTTGGTTGAGAATAGCTTTTGTAGGTGATATATTGAGTAGGTATACTATAGTTGGTACTCCTTTTGCTTAATGTTCATTTGGTAAACCACTTGCTTTCATCATGCTTCTTGCCATCTCAACCATTGTATGAATCTTCCTCTTAGCAATTCCATTTTGCTCTAGTGTATACAATGCCATAAATTCCTTAGGAATACCATTGTCTTTAGAGAAAGTATTAAATTCATTAAAGGTTTATTTCGCCACCTCTATTGGAATGAAGAGCCTTTATAGAACACCCACTTTGATTTTTTACCAATGACTTTAATTTCTTGAAACATTCGAAAGCTTCTAATTTAAACTTAAAAAAAAAAAAACCCAACTCATATGGCTATAAACATTTGTAAACAATAAGAAATATCAACTACCATCTAAGGATTCAATACTCATTGGACCACAAACATCAACATGTATTAACTTAAGATAACTAGAAGCTCTTCAAAACTAGTCTACTGGGAAGGAATTTCTACTTTGTTTCCCATAAATACAACATTCATAGAAATCAAAATCTCTAATTTTTGGCAACCTAACAACCATATTTTTTTGAGCTAACAATTCTAACCTTTTCTCATTCACATAGCCATAATGCAAATGCCATAATTTTTCATTATTGATTTTTGTAACAAAAGCACAACTTTCCACATTTGATACTTCAAGTAAAAAAAAAAAAAAAAACTTATTTTATGCCATTGGAATACTAAAAAGTTTTTTTTATCAGATTTCTTTTAACGAATTGAACAACGATCATTATCAAATAAAAGTGCATATCCATTATTCATTAATTGCTCAGCACTTAACAAGTTACGAGCAAAACTAAGATCATATTGCACATCATAAAAGAGTTTTACATTACCTTGTGAGGTCTTGATGGTAATTACGCTTTTTTCTTCAACCTACATTTTCTTATTATTTCCAAGATGAACTTTACGTTTTTGTGACTTATCAAGCTCTTTGAAAATTGACTTTACTCTAGGCATATGATCGGAGCATCCACTATCAATGAACCAAACTCTATTATGAACATTATTAATCAAAGAATGGGCTATGAATAACTTACTTTCCTCTTCAACTTACCATACGTCTGCTCATCTTTTTGCGTATTCCAAAAATAAGCTTCTTTGTGACTAACTTTTTACAATATTGGCATTATGGTGGCTTTATGTTGATGTTGATCGCCAAATTGGCCCATTCTTCTATCGCTACCATGACCTTGACCACGAAAACCATCTCTACTTTGACTTCTACCTACTGAACTTTTTTACTTGCCATTAAAAGTAGACTTCCCGGTCACATGAAAAGCCTTTTCCTCAATGAGATTTGCTAATCTTAGCTTCATGGGCTAGCAACGAGCTCATCAATCCATCAAATGTATAAGTAGATAAATCCTTAGATTCCTCAATTACAATAACAATGTGATCAAAATTTTTTGTCAAACTCCTTAAAACTTTACTAATGATAGTTTCATTACTTATTTTTTCATCATATGATTTCACATGATTTACAATCCCAAAAACTCTAGACAAAAATTCTTGTACAAATTCTTTTTCTTTCATAAATAGAGTTTCAAAATCACGATGAAGAGTTTGTAATTTAATAGTAATTACCTTCTTGTCACCCAGATATTCTTTCCTTAGATTCTCCTATGCCTCTTTCAAAGTGGTTGCTGTAGCAATTCGAGAGAAAATTTCATCATCAACAGCCTACTGAATGAAGAATAAGGCCTTAACATCCTTCGTTTAGGTTAATCGACAAACATTGATCAACATCATTTTCCTACCTTGAATCTTCAAATCCGCTTTCAACAATATCCCATGAATCTTGCCACTTGAACAAAGTTTGCATTTTTAGACTCTAAAAATAATAATTTTGCCCCTTAAAAATTGGAATTAGAGGATAGGTTAAAGACTGGGTATTGGCTGCCATTGTCGAATTTTGGCTTTGATATCAAAATTGTTGTACTATGCAAATAATAATAATAAAAAAATAATTATTAGAAAAATGAAACAACAAAAATTTTATCGTATTGTAGCTTTTCCTTTTCTTGCATTGCATATAAAAGGTCTTGTGGCTATTTATAGTCATACATGTAAAATAAAAAAGGACACTGAATAATGATACGTAGTATAAAATTAATGACACTTGATACATAATTTATTCTCAAGATCTACTAATTCATGGAAAGTCAAAGATACAAATATTTTGAGTTTATTATCAATAATTGTAATAGGAAGTCAAAGATAAAAAATATTTTGAATCATCCTTCACAAATGGCTTCATTTTCTATACAACATTCAATATCGAAATATTTCATAAAAAATGTTAAACCAATTTAAATAACTTGAAGTAGGAAGCCATTTGTTTGCTTGGTACAATGGTTGTATAAATTAGATGAACAAACCGGATATCATCCAAGGCAAATATATGCAAGATAGACAAGTTACATGCTTGAGGCAACTTATTCAGTATTGTGGCCTATATTTGCTGCTCAACAGCATTTACATCTACCTATTTTGTTTCATAAAATCCATCTATCACTCAAAAGGAAAGGTTTATGAAGAGCTATTCTGTGTACATATTGGAGTTGACTGACTTAAAACGAGTCAAAATCAATGCATTGGGTTGAAATAAATATAGAGAAAAAGACTTGTCTTAGAGAATTAGCCACTACTAGCCTCTAGTGCAAAGGTTGATTGCTACAAGATTGAAAAATATCTAATAGAAACTGTTCCGAGCAATGAATGTAAAACTTGTACCAAATTTATAAGTTTAAGCTTTGTGGTGCCAAGCTTATCTCTCTGTCAGAGTGGAAAGTTGGAGTTTAAATTCCTGCACTTTATTTAATTCCACCTCGAAGCTCACTACTAAATAGGAATATCATATAATAAATCTAACCAGAAAAATTTTCCTGCAAATCTAAATTCTCATCTAAATGAACATCTAAAACATATGCCATTCACCAAAGTAGGCAACTTTCCTTCAAATTAATCTAGCATGGCAAAGTAATAAGCCTGTGATTTCATGGCTTTTTTCCCCTCTGCTGCAAATCAATGTAAGAAGTAGAAGTGTGGCCATTGCATGATGTCCCAAAGTGAAAGGAATCCTGCATTGAATTATGAGCACTTTTTGCATCATAAAAATTTTGATTTAGCCCTATGTAACGGTTGGTTTGGTTTTCCCAACTTTATGTTCGCTTCCCCGTTTTGCTTTTTTTCTTTTTTCTTTTTCCTTTTTTTATTATAATTATTATGAAGTTCATGTTCCATCTATCGAATAATATGTAAAATCTTGTGGTAAACATGCTACGAGATACCGTGTGCTAATGCTCTCCTCACAATTGATTTTCCTGGAAAATACCAAAAACTTTTGCCGAATAAATTTCAATGGAGTATTTTAGATCCGTCTTACAGGAAAATTTTGTGAGCTTCGTGCTATAGGTAAACTTGCTAATTGCTAGACTCATTTTTCCCTTGGTTTCAATTTTCTCTGGTGTTAGCATTTAATATAAAATATTTCATAAGATATTGTTAAACCGATGTAAATATCTTAATGTAGCAAGGATGCTACAATAATATAAATTTCCCAAAGATCGGATATACATATTATATGCAAATTCTTGCAACATTTTTGTGGTAGAGAGATATAATCAAGTTCCTGTCCTGTATTCTTCATGGCGTCAGCATCTTCCACAAAGGGGGAGGGCAGATCATTATTGCCTGGTAAAATACTATTTGAAACTCTGTTGTTCTTATGTGACTGAAGGCCATTAAAATACTGGAACCCAAACATAAGCAGTAAAAATAAAAACAACACTATTTAAGGCATAAGTTTTGAATTTGTGGAAACATAAATCAAGCCATATTACTTCGCTATGTGGCGTTCTTCTACATACATATGCGAAGATGGGGCTGGAACATGATGTAAGGATTCAAACTCAAGTTCTCCTGCTCTAACCGCAACATGGTATTAGAATATGAGGAGATGTATTAAGTAATAAATATAACTTAAAGTTTGCACCATATCAGCAGATTCAAACATTTACATTAGATGGTTGGGATATTATTCTTAACATTGTTTAGGATCCCATTTGATTTTGACTTGCAACCTTAAAACGACACCTTCACACACCATGTAACGACATTTAGATAAAATCAAACTGACTTAGTCAAGAAAGCCACAGCATGATGATGTTAAAAATATAATTTGCAATTTGCTCACGTACTCATCACGTCAGATCCCTGATGGAACATATTACGTCATGCTAAGGAAAATTACTGCTGGCATTTGAAGATTTACTTCTTAAAGAAGTAATAACAGCTTTTGCATGTTAATATTGGATAAGGGACAACTTGTTATCTCCTAATGACAGCTGGATCCTCCTTTTGTATTATTAAATGGCAGCTAGAATTCTCCTTAGTATACTTTGCAATATCCAATCATATAAAGCCACTTCACTGTTGGTTAATTGTGTAGAATTTTCCAGCCGTATTTTTTGTCGCCCCTCATGTACTATAAAAGGACATCATGTCCATTATTTTCTATTCAGAGATTCAAATAACGAAATAATGAGAAAATTCCTCCGCAGCTCTATCTTTTTTCTCAATTAACTTACTTTTATTATTTTCCTACATGTAAGATTTAGTTGCATCCAACATATGTAAGATAGGTTTACATTTAAGTTCAGATAATATTGTTTTTGGTATTAGGGCCAAAACCCCTTTCAATCCTTTATTTGTAAACATACGTACACATAAACCATAACAATTGCATCAATAAGTAATAATGTCCCATTTAATCTTTCTCAACAAAGTATTCCTATATTTATTGGTGAAAAATATGAAATATAGAATATAATGATAAGAATGTTATTTATCTCAAAAGACTTGTGGGATACTATTGAAAACGGTTATTGTCAATCCAAAGATAGATAAAAGCAGTATAAACTATACCACAAATAAATGAGCACAAGGAAAATATTATGAAAGGAACTAAAGCATTGTCTTCCATTCAAAAAGGGATTAGTCAATCGATCTTTCTACTTATTATAGGTACAACTATGTCACATGATGCTTGGGAAATTTTTAGGAAGCAATATCAAAGTCATGATAAAGTAATTTCCATCAAACTCTAAAATCTATAAATAGAGTTTGATAATTTATATATGAAAGATAACAAGTAATAAGTGCAAGAATTCTTCTCTAGAGTTGCAATTATCATTAATCAAATTAGAGGAAATGGAGATACTATTCCTAACAAGAGAATTGTTGAAAAAGTTTTGAGAAGCTTACTTACCAAATTTGAGCATATAGTTACTGTAATTGAAAAATCCAAAGATTTATCTATAATGAGTTTAGATGAGCTTATGGGATCATTTTGAGCCCATGAGAAGCATATGAGTAGATTTTCCTCTCAAAATCTATAGCAAGCTTTCCATTAAGAGCTTAATATCAACAAGCTAACACAATTGGTAAGATAAAAGTTAAAAGAGTGATGGTGGTTCCTCTATTATACTCGTAGATGTGGTAGATTCGAAAGTTCTTGAGGTTGTGGTAGAGCAAGAGAATTTAATTCTAGAAGCAATACATCTCAGTGCTAAATATGCAAGAAATTTGGGCATGATTCCAAAACTTGTCATTTTCAATGTAGAAGGTGCAAAAATCCCAATCATTCAAAAAGGGATTGTTATTATAGGGATTGGGTAGACAATAAAAATGCAAATTATTTCGAGGAAAATCAAGAAAAACAAGTATTCTATTCTTGCATGAATGCTGAACAATCATTTGAGAAAGTTTGGTATGTTGATAGTTATTACAACTTGAGGGGTGGCTTAGTTGTAGCAAGTATCGTATATCGTACAAAGGTGATCACCATTCCAATCAAAAACCTTTCACGTAATAGACAAGGCTACTATTATAATTAACAATCCAAAAGTTATGCAAGCACAAGTAATATCATAGCATAGTTATAATAACATGAATTTCAAATTATAACTATCATATATATATATATATATATATAATACAAACATTAAGTATTTAAGTATTATTGAGGAAACTAACATATATATGAGATTATACATAATAATACATAATACCATATATTAAGTTTCTAAGAACTTGCTGTAGTAATAGGAATACACTCTTTTCTCTCAATTCACACTCATACCAACCAGATAGCGTCCCATTAACCTTGGGCATCCTATAGCTCGAAATAATGAATAGTTAGTCTTGTAAGAATAATTTGTAAGGGTATAAGCTTAAAAGCTTATTGAGATATTCTATCAACCATATAACAAATAAGTTATTCAATAGTTAATTTCAAACATATGAATACATGTACATATAGAATGCTATACAAATATATGCACGAGACCTGATACTGTATGTAACTCAAATTTAATACCTTTCGAAGTTAGGGTTTGAGCATACACGATACCAATCAAATTTAAGAATCACACTTGAACTATTACAACTACGAAACTCTACATTTCGTTTTCAAAAACAAAATGATATATCTATTTTCAATTTTAGTTAAAACTAGTTATAAGTATGATTGTGAGTGGGTTCTCGCAGTATATACTCACCCATAAACAGATGCCTCTAAACTTGACCCTAATTCAAGTAGTTAGCATCTCCAATGTCGAGTAATCTTGCGGGCCAAAATAAGGTCATATTATACATATGTACTTTACTAAAACACTATAATTAGAATTTATCATCAACCTACTTATGGTTTTTCGCTATCTCCGTATGGTGTGACAGCTAGAATTAATTATGTAATACATGATTATGCATGTTTTGATTTAATTAGTTCTAGTCTAATATCATTAAGTTTAATTATTTTATGATCAATCAAAATCATAAAAAAATAAATTCCTATTGGATTTATTATGCAACAAATAGTATATTATTATGGTTTAAAATAATTTCACAATTTATTAAATAGTATCATACATATGCATAACCTAACCCTTTACATCATCCAATTATTAATAATAGTTAATATCCACTAACTACATACACAAATATATATGGAATCATTAGGAGTACTTACTCAGCCATAATAGATGTCAAGTATTATAATAGTTTGTTAGAAGGTCGATTTCGGTATCGTGATCTCCTGACATTTAGAAAACATGAAGAATAGTAAGTATTTGAGTAAAATAACTAAATTATTCATATATTTAGTATTAACCACCTAAATTAACTATCTATTCATATGAAATCTCTAGTTCGAGCCTTTTCGTTATTTGCGTATAATTTTTTTATTTTAATTTTGATTTTTATGAATTTATAGCCTACCTTTATCGTTTTCAGATGTACTTTCTTATAGTGTAGTCTGTTTTGAACATTATAACCTATAATTTTTATTATGATTTAAAAAATATTACAAATTTTATTATTTTGACTTAAATAATTATAAATTATTATCTTAAGCTTTTCTTTATATATTTATGATTTAATAAATATTTAAAATTTATATTTTTGTAATTTTCCTATTTTAAGTCTATTTGTTAATAATTTACTTATTTTATTATTTTTAAGGTTTAATATTTATTTCATTTACTTTTATTATTTTAATAATTTTATAATTAACAATTATTATTATTTACAAATTTAATTAAAAATTATTAAGTGCTGACGTGGCATCATAGGAACGTTCCACATGTCACGTTCATGAGTTTTTTATATTTTCAAATTTTTCCAATTTTGTAATTTACTTAATATTTATGTATTTACATATCTATTATTATATTTTTTTAATGTTATAAATAATATTATTTCCTTTTCCTACACTTCACGGCACTAATACAAATATACATAATATATTACTTTGTTTAGTAATTTAGTATTTTAGTATGTTATATATATATATTATTGAACCATATACCTGTATTTGTACCATAACATATTATTAGTATACGTATTTTTATACTTGTTGAGCCTAGATTTTTCCTCCCGGTTCTTTTTAAATTAGGTATTCTTTAAACTGATCAGTATTAAATCTTACTCATTTAATACTGACCTTTGATTAAGGTTTAAAGAAAATTGGTTTTTATTTGAAAAAATATTAAAGTCACCACTCGACTGGAGTTGAGAAAAAGAGTTAAGTTATAACCAATTGGATGGATTGGTTATAACTTAACTACAGGTCTATCGAGAAGATCAATTTATAAAATGGTTTTTGATAACTAGAGATCTAAATCCGATAGCTAATTTATTAAACCCTAAATGAGTACTATTTCTAAACTTTCTAATTTTAAATTTGCTTTTCAATAATACCCTTTTTTAGTTTCTAAATGGCTAATCATATTACAAGCAACTGATTTGATTAATTACATATATATCTACAAAGATGGAAAAAATAAAACTTTCCATATTTTAAGTCACCCCAAACTTACGTACGAGTGTCTACATACCCTCTATTCGAGATTAAACTTCCATAGTTCGTTCACCAAAAACATTAGCTGGTTGATTTGATTTTAGTTTTAGAAAAACACTTGGGCTTACATTAATTAACTAGTTTGATTTCTTTTTAGAAGATATCCTAAGAGCGTCCTAAATCAAGGCTTTATTTTTGAAAAATTCTAAAGTGGTTCTAATTTTGAAAAAGAGTTGATTTATTTTTAGTTACTTGGAAAATTTACTTTTCTAAGTGATAAAACAAAAATTTTCATTACTACCATTTTTTTACTTTCTTTATTTTATTATATTTTTATTTATGTATTAAACGATAAAACTAAACAAAACTTTTTTTTTCTTTTTCTACTTTCCTTCTTCTTTCTTCAATCTTTCTTTTTTCTTTTTGCTCTTTCTTATCCTTTTTTTTATATAATGTGCAATGCATTTACAAAGAAAAGTAAATAAATAATATAATATAAAAAGAAAACAAAACCAAAATGAGGGCCTAACCAAATATGACAACAATACATAGGTCGGACTTGGGTGTGGGCACATGTCTTTGGGTCGGTTTGGATTGGGTAGGCCCAAGCATATGTGAAGTTCATGTAAGGTGGAGTCTAGCAGTTGTAGGTGGCGAATCAACCTGCTTTAGATAGATTTAGGCACCAAACTAAGCAGGGAAGACCATTTTTATGTGATTCTTATTTACAATAAGGGGGTTTACAGTAGCACCTTGGTGTTTTAAGTTGGTCGGGGTGATAGTTTTAAAGATAGTTGGTTTGGATGGTTGCGTGTGGCTGTAGCTTTGTTTACTGCAGCATGAGATGGGGTCAAGTCTTATGTTTTCAAGTTTGTAGAGTTCAGCTATAAGCTTGGTTTGGATTGGAAGGTAAGCTATGGTGGTGATTTGAATTGTACATGGATGGTGATGGGCTGATTAGTTTTTTGGTGTAAGTGTTGTTCATGGTTTAGTTGTTGTAGTATGGTCAATGAGGAGGATGATAATGAAGATTGGGGTACTGTCAATGGTAGGCACTAGTAATGGCTTGTATAGAAGAAGGGTGTTCAAGTGCTTGGGGTATGCACAGTTACGTCGCTGTGGATTGGGCATTTGAGAGAGGGACGGTATCATCTTGGGTTGAAGTTGGTTTGATGCTTGTTTGTTGTTGTTGTTGTAGTTGATGTTGGGTTCGGGTCGTAGCATTAGCGTTACGTATGGCTGGAGTCTCGAGGTGGGTCTAGGGTGAGAGAATGGGTTGGGAAGTTGTAGTCGAGTTTATGTGTGTGTACATTTGTTGCCACTGCATGTGGCTATTTACTGGCCATGGGTTTGTGCTTGGATGTGTAACAGCAGCATACTTGGTGGGAGAAAGAGAAAGGGGCTTCTATATGTGGCATGGGTGCATGGATATAGATCTAGAGAGAGGGAGTTTCTATTGTGAGTAACTAGGGGTATGTGTTTGGTGTTTGTGGGGGAGTAGTGTAGGTTGTTGATTGTTATTAGTTGTTAGGATAAAGGTGGAGCATGGTAGTTTGAGGTTTGTTTTTAGTAAGAGAGAAGAATGGGGGTAGAAAGAGAGAGAGAAGGTGGTTTATGTATTGTAGTGGCCTAAAGAGAGGGAGTTGGAGAGAGAGAAAATAGTTGAGAGAGAGAGAGTGACAGTGGAGAGAGAGAGAGAGAGAGGTCGGTTTCCAAAGAAAGAGAGAGAGTCCCCCTTATGTGTGCCCCTTTTTTTGTTTGTTTGTTTTTTTTTTTAAACGAGAAAGGGAGGAAAAAGGAAAGGGGGGAAAATAAAAGGAAAAACAAAATTTTGTTTAGAACAATCATAAAGTGCCACGTGTCACAATCAAATACGTGGCCCAATGATGGCTTGGCAAGTGGTAATACGAAGAGCTTGAAAAAGAAAAAGATAAAAACAACTTCATGCTTATAGTGAGTCTTGACTATCCAATCTCTAGCTAAACCCATATATAAAGTTCATGTGCTTATCCATTAGGCCGTTAATCTATGCTTTACATATAAACAAGGTCAGCTTAGGCTAGATTCAAAAAAATATAGACCTAAGCTCGACGGTTCTCTCCTTATTTAAAAAATATATTCTATAAACTATTTAAACAATTTATTATTTTCTAAATTCCCTATTTTTTTCAATTTTTTGTGACTTTCCAATTTTTATAAATTTTCCTAAATTTTTCCATTTTTTTGTCTTTTTTCTAAATTTCTTATTTTTTGTGCTTTTTTCTGTTTTTGTATTTTCTAAATTTCAAATTTTTGGGTAGTCTTAATTTTCCATTTTTTTCGTATTTTTCTTAATTTAGAACCCTTTACTTTATTAAAAAAATAATAAAATAAAAAATGGGCAAAAATTAGGTGTCTACAACTACTCCTCTTTATGATAAAGTTTGAATAAAACTTTACCATAAAGACAAAGGAAACATTATTTTTGCCCTATGAGTGGAATTTGTCCTAAAGAAAGCCTTAGCTAGCTATCCTTGGCTCGGCCGACTAGGGATTTTGGTAACAATAGAGGGATGACGCTTTAAGAGCCGGCAGAAAGTCTGAAAGAAAAATTGAAGTCGGGTTGTACTCTTATGAGCTAATAAACTGAGGTGAAACGGGTGAAGTGCTCCTTGAGTCAGTTAAGACTCTAAATTGAATGAGAAAACTTGGTCATGATCTAATAAGCTAACTAACCAAGGCGGGCAAAACACTTTTAGAGTTGGCTAAGACCCTCAACTGAATAAGAAAACTTAGTCGTGACCCAATGAACTAACTAACTAAGGTGGGTAAAGCATTCCTAAAGCTGACTAAAACCTTAAATTGACTAAGAAAACTTGGTCTTACCCCAATGAGCTGACTAATCAAGGTGGGTAAAACGCTCCTAGAGCAGGCTAAGACCTTAAATTAACTGAGAAAACTTAGTCGTACCCCAATGAGCTTACTAATAAAAGTGGGCAAAGCGCTTTGATAGCCAGCTAAGACCCTAAAGTGAATGAGAGAACTTGGACATGCCCCATTGAGTTGACTAACTAAGTTGGCAAAGCATTATTAGATTTAGTTAAGACCCTAAACTGAATAAAAAAACTTGGTTGCACCAAAATGAGCCGACTAACCAAGGTGAGTGACTTAGATCTAGCTAAGACCCTAAATTGAATAAAAAAACTTGGTCGCACCCCAATGAGTTGACTAATTAAGGTGGGCAAAGCGTTCTTAGAGTTGGCTCCCCAAACTGAATGAGAAAGCTTGGTCATACCATAATGAGCTGACTAACCAAGGTAGGGAAAGCACTGTTAGAGCTAGTTACCCTAAATTGAATGAGAAAACTTGGTAGTGCTCCAATGAGTTAACAAACCAAGGTAGGCGAAATGCTCCTAGAGTTGGCTAAGATCCTTAACTGAATGAGAAAACTTGGTTGTGATCCAATAAGCTAACTAACCAAGGCAGGTAAAGTGCTCCTAAAACTAACAAAGACCCTAAACTGATTGAGAAAACTTGGTTTTACCTCAATGAGCTAACTAACCAAGGTAAGTCAAGCGCTCCTAGAGTTGGCTAAGACCCTAAACTGAATGAGAAAACTTGGTCGTACCCTAATAAGTTGACTAACTAAGGCAAGCAAAGTACTCTTAGAGTTGACTAAGAAAACTTTAAGTTTCAGTTACTATTTCTAGTCTTTTCCAATCCACTATGGCTTTAATCTTTTTTGGATCAATAAATATACCATCCCCAGTTATTACATGTCTAAGGAAAGACATCTCTTTCAACCAAAAATTACATTTGGATAATTTGGCATACAATTTGTGTTCTCGTAATGTTTACAACACTGTTCTTAAATGTTTTTCATGTTGTTTAAGTATAGTAGCATATACTAAAATATCGTCAATGAACACAATCACGCACTTATCGAATAAAGTTCTAAATATACGATTCATTAAGTCCATAAATGTTGCAAGAGCATTCATCAAACCAAAAGGCATCATGAGAAATTCATAGTGGCCATACGGTATCCGAAATGCTATCTTCGGAACATCCTCTAACTTAATTGGCAACTAATGATAGCCTGACCTCAAATCAATCCTACAAAAGACACTTGCACCTTACAATTGGTCAAATAAATCATCAATCCATGGAAGTGGTTACTTATTCTTTATGGTCACTTTGTTTAACTCTCTATAGTCAATATAAAGTTTGAGTGATCCATCTTTCTTCTTAACAAACAGAACCGGTGCACCCTATGGGGGAACACTTGGTCTTGTAAATCTTTGATCCAATAACTCTTGTAATTACTTTTTCAATTCTAGCAATTCAATTGGAGCCATTTATAAGGAGCTTTAGATATCGGTTCAGTTCTTGGTACCAAATCGATAACAAAGTCAATTTCTGTTTTTGGTGGCAACCCAAGTAACACACACACACACACACACACATAGTGCTCTTAGTGAGTGAACCTCCATTAACAACTATACATAGTCAAGTCGAAATATAAAGTTTCAAAATACAACAAAGCTTCTTACAATAGACGAATCCTCATAATAAATAGAGCTCTTAGTACATTAAAACTCTCAAATATAATATAACCTCACTTAAACAAAACTCTTAGAGTACAAAACGATCAAACATGATCCTAACATATATAACAAAAGGAGCATGTGTGATCATTCTGATGCCCAACAGCAATTCCAAAGGTACAGCCCATCAAAATAAATATCCGTACATCTACCAGGGACGTGAAGATGGTTCAACACCTATACCATCTAAATATCCAAATCCTAAAATAGTAAATGTAGAATCAATATTGGAGTAAACACTTGACTCCTCACTAGGTATCCGTCGAGCTCACTTTCTGGGTAACTGGAAATCTAAAGGGTCCGGACAAATGGTAAGCACATTGAAGGGGTCACCTCCTACCAGCATTATAGGATGAAGTCCAAGGTCAACCTGGTAGTACTTAAAGTCCTTTATAAGGTGTATCTACTAAACAAGCTCAGTAGGTACAATAGGAGTATCCATCTGTACACCTAACTCCTCGAATCCCATACTTTACCTAGGTCTGTAGACCTCAATCCCCTATAGTTGGTCATGCTAATCTTCCATATTAGCTTAGAAATTAGCCATCGCTCTAGCATTGTCCTGAGTAATGATTGGACTGTGATTAGCATGGTAGTCAATAGTTAGGACCACACCATAACCAACCATTTTGCTATGAGTAAATGAAGGAGGCTCCGATAATGAATTAGCTTAGACTAAGAATATTAACTATCATAACCTTAAAGGGGGCCTAGGAGGATTGCTTAAAATTTCCATATTACGTGTGCACCCATGATATGAGAACCGCCTTGTAAGTTAAAAATTACAAAACTCTAAATAATTAGTTACTAAGGTTTTCAATTTTAATGAATTAACTTACTATAAAATATAAGTGATTATAGTTATGGATATCCGATAAGCCACAATCCATTAAAACTGCAGAATATCGATATCTCCTACTAAATGCTAAGATAAGGTAAAACAACTTACTAATTTACAAGAAATACTACATAATTCTATCATATGAATATACTCTATATAAATTGTTTTTATACCACTATATATTTTTTAATCAACTCTAACATTACCAAACCTATCTTCAGTTTATACTCTTCTCTCAAACTTATCCCAATCCTTGCTTACAAGAAACCTACAAAAGAAATTATAGGGGAATGAGTAAACCACGACTCAGTGAGTTTATTCTTCACCATTACTGTTCAAGCGAGTTATCGAACAAACATTATTAGCACACATGTAAAGTATCTACATACGAAATGAATGTAAGTGCAATGAATGTAAGAAACACATCCATAGGAGTTCGAAACTATGGAAGGTGTAGATTTATGTCTTATATACATCGATTTTTCCTCCATACTTATCCATAAGGAGCACCTTACCTTAACTGCATGAGATTGCCTAGGGATACACACCTAGCAAACGTTACTCAACTATTACCTTAGTCCAAGAATCATCAATCAATATAGGTGAACCTCAACTAAGGTCACCCACCAAACATATCAAAGGCCTCTCGGGCATGAATAGCGAGTCCATCTCGTTATCAACAAATATCCAAGGCTCCATGCACACAGATATGCAAGTTATCTTGCAATCAATTGAAGATACTATGCTAGCTTTACCTTAAGGTTAAAATATTATTCACAAACACTATGAGTCCTCACAGAAATCATACAAAATATATTTAAGATTGGAAAAACATCTTTAAAAAATTACTTTTCTCAAAAATCTACAAAACTAACACTTTCCATCACTATACTAATTGAAATTATAGACATGCGATGGATATAACTAGTTATCTTAGTTGAATAGTTATATTTACCAGTTTAAGAGAGTAATCACACGAATGATAGCACATAAAGCAATTAGTCATTTAATCAAACAATTAATATCGATTAACAAGCAGCACACAAGTAACAAACAATAAGCAAATAGCAGATCATAAGAACTCTTTTACCTAGGTTAATGCTCACTTTCTTAACCTTTGAGAATTCCAAGACTCGATAATCAAATACTTAAAAGATAAGAAATCTTATAAGTGTTCTGAAAAACTAGGTTTCCCTATTAACTAAATATCTATCAATATTTGTCTAGTTTTCCACTATAACCCAAGTTTAGTGTAAACATAGTTTTACTTAAATATTTTACTTACTTTTCTTGGTTTATCTTAAATTTTCAACCACGTATAACTTTTTCATTCTAATTCGGATTCTTATGAACTTATAATTTATTTTGATTGGTTTTAGATGTATTTTTTCGTAACGGGGTCCGTTTTGGACCTTATAACTCTTAGTTTTGATTATAACGTAAAAATATTAAGAAATTCATTATTTTGACTTAAATAATTATAAAATATAATTTCAAACTTTTCTTTGTATAATCAACGTTTAATAAATATTTAAATCTTATATTTTGTAATTTTCTTATTTTTAGGTTTATTTTACTATAATTACTTATTTTCACTAATTTTTTTTATTTAAGACTTATTAAATTCATTTTTACTACTTTATTAATTTCCTAATTAATTAATTATTTTATTACTATTTTTAATTATGAATTTAATTAAAATTTATTATATACTGATATGGCAACAAAGGAAAATGCCATGTGTCATTTCCATAATTTTTGTATAATTTCAATATTTTTTCCTGTTTTGTATATTTTAATGTGTTATGTATAAAATTATATATATTACTATATTTTTTAAAATTTTGCAAATTAATTATTTCCTAATTCTTTTAAACTTACGATACATATTCTCACATATATACTATTTTATCTTATTTATTAATTTAGTATTATGGTATATATTATATATATACTAATTAAGTATACCTGTATATTTATATGTATTATAACCTTAACATACGTATTTATAAGTATACATATATTTGTATAACTAATTTCCCTCAACTTATTTCCACAAATATACTTATTAAATTAAATAATATAACCTTAAATATACTATATGTTCTATATACATATATATACATATATAATACCTTTATACTTTATACATACATATATATTTTTTTAGCCACATATACATAAACTTTTATACCTATATTTCCTTACTTTATTAATACATATGTACATATGCAATTTCATAATATATTTACCATTTATATGTAGTAACTTAAATATATTATACACTACATATCTATATGTATTACACATATATTTATACACTATACGTACATATATATATATATATATATACAAACGTATGTACAAGTGTATGTGTGTATGTGTGTATATATATATATATATATATATATATATAAGAAAATGAAAATAAAGAATCACACATGTTACATATGTTTATCTATATATTATTATTGTTGTTATTATTATTATTTTATTTTTACATGCTTTATGTGTACAAAGTTAAGCTTAACAATATGTACATATAATCATATATATAATCGGACGCATATATATATATTTCTACAAAATATACATACATAATAAAAGTACATGTATAGTGATAAAATAAATACCTTAAAGTACCACTTAACTAATTCTTTTGTGTCTTGAAGAATAATTGATCCAAAAGCTTTTCTTCTTCTTCTTGTAACTTGATATGAAGATAATAGATATAGATAATAAGATATGTGATGGAAAGTTAGTGGTTTGTATGTAGAAGTTTTAGGCAATTGAAAAGGAAAATGAAAGGGAAAGAAGTAAGTGAAGTTTCAGTGGAGAGTATGTGCTATTTTGGGTTTGTGAAAAAAAAAAATAAAACATTTGAAGTACAACATATTGCAGCCAAAGAAGGAAAAAAATAAGAAGACTAGGAAGTAAAAAAAAAAAAAAAACAATTAAAATAGATAAGATACGAGGATAAGCTTAATGGCACTACCCTCGTCTTCTTTTTCTTTAATTATTTATCACATGGGTGAAAAGAAAGGCACATCGGCGGCTGAAATAAGGTTTGCAACTTGGAGAAGAAAAAAAAAAAGAGAGAGGAAGAAAGAAAAACGAAAAGGAAAAAGAAAGGAAAAGAAAGAAAAAATAAAAATATTATATTTTTCTAAATATAGAAATTATAAATTTAGTATTTATAAAATAATATTGAAATTTTATAAAAATTTATTAATTAAATTGTTACCTATTACGTTTATAATATTTAAGAGTTATCTCGACGCGTTTATTAATAATTTTGCGTGATTATGTGAATTGATCAATAATTGTATTCGTTTAAAGTTTTTATTACTATTAAGGTAAATTTATTTATTTTATAAGCTTAAAGTTATAGTTTTAGGATTTTTTTTTTTCATCTTCGAGTTCGATTTTGGATACATACGCATACATAGGATGTAGGGTTTTCATATGTGATTTAAGTTTCGATCAAAATTCTAAGGTTTTTATTATATATAATATATTCAATTTTATGTTTTAATAAAATTTTTATCTTGCTCAACCTTATTTACTCATGAAGTTACCTACCGTATTAAAGTTCAATTATACTCTCAAATAGTTAAATTTGCGGGGTTTATACTAACTCTTAAGCTCAACTAGTACTCTCTTCAAACTCTAGATAGTACAATATCTCCTCATCTGTAAACATATCACCTCCTGCATGGAGTGTGTAATAGATCCGTCGATCCTGCCAATAAGTACTCAGACTGACTCTCCATGTTGAGATAATATCATGTAAAGTGTATGGTTTACCCACTAAGGCTAAAATCTAGTATATAACCCATAATCCCATAGAGTTTCTCCCTCACGAAGACGAAATAGAGCAAAATTGGTTTACGGCTCGAGAATCGATCTCTAAGGTAATAAGGCATATAATTACTTTTATGATTATATTGTTATAACATTCAGTAATTAAGTTTAAGCATAAACACTTAACCTGGTTTAACTCCTTTCAATTTCACTAGGTAAGTCTTTTTAATGTTTAGGGTCAAGTTTTATTTACCTTAGTTATATTCATATTCTAATATTACCTTCTTGTCACGAATTGAGAGGTAGCCTAGTCGGGGCAAGCGCTGTATATCATATAAAAGACTATAGATTGGTTACCTTTTCAATCAACAACCTTTCATATGACATACAAAGCTGCTACTATTACTACAACTAATAACCCAAGAGTTATGTAAGTACAAGTAATATCACAAGATAGTTATAATAACATGAATTTTAAACTACAACTACCATATATATGTAATACAAACATTAAGTCTTTCAATACTATTGAGGAAACTAACAGATATATGAGATTATACATAATAATGTAAAATACCATATATTAAGTTTTAAAGAACTTGCTACAGTAACGGAAATATACTCTTTTCTCTTAACTTACTCTTACATCAACCAAATAGTATCCTACTGACTTCAGGCATCTTACAGCCCGAAATAACAAACGGGTCCTCCAATAGGAGTAATTTGTTAGGGTATAAGCTTTTCTTCAACTATACAACAAACAAGTTATTCAACAATTAATTTCAAACATATAAATGCATGTATACACAGAATGACAAAAAAATGCATACATATAACTAGGTACTATATGCAACTCAGATTTAACGCTCTTTGAAGTTAGGGTTGGAGCATACATGACACCAATTAGATTCAAATATTATACTTGAACTATTACAACTACGAAACTCCATATTTTGTTTTGAAAAACAAAATGGTATATCCATTTTTAGTTTTAGTAAAAACTAGTTCCAAGTATGGTTGTAAGTGGGTTCTAGTAGTTCACACTCATCCCTAAACGGAGGCCTCTGAACTTAACCCTCAACTAGGCGATTGGTGCCTCCAACGCTAAGTAATCTTGCGGGCTAAGGTAAGATCATATTGTATGTACATACCATATTAAAACACTATAATTAAAATTTATTATCAACCTTTATATGGCCTCTCTCTACCTCCGTATGATGTGACACTGGAATTAATAATGCAATCATGATTATGCATGCTCCAATTTAATTAGTTTTAATCTAATATTATTAGTTCAATTATTGTATAACTAATCAAAATCACAGTCAGATCAATTCTTATTGGATTCACTATGTAATAAAAGTATATTATCATACTTTAAAGTAATTTCATAACTTAACAAACAGTATTATACACATGCATAACTCAACTCCACGCATCATTCAATTATTAATAACAGTTAATACTCGCTAATTACATATATAAACATGTATGGAATTATTAAGAGTATTCACTTACCTATAATAGTGACAAGGATTGTAATAGTCTACTGGTAGGTTGATCTTAGTATCGTGATCATCTAACATTTAAGGAATATAAATAATAGTAAGTATTTGAGTGAAATAACTAAACTATTCATATATTTAATACTAACTACTTAAATTAATTATCTGTTTATATGAAATCTTTGGTTTGAGCATTTTCATTATTTGCATATAACTTTTTCATTTTAATTCCAATTTTTATGAACTTAGAGTCTATCTTCATTGTTTTCGAATGTACTTTTTCATAGCGAGGTCTGTTTTGGATATTGTAACTTACAATTTTTATTATGGTTAAAAAAAATTATTACGAATTTTATTATTTTGACTTAAATAATTATAAATTATTATCTTAAACTTTTCTTTATATATTTATGATTCAATAAATATTTAAATTTTATATATTTTTAATTTTCTTATTTTAAGTCTATTTGTTAACAATTACTTATTTTATTATTTTTAAGGTTTAATATTTATTTAATTCACTTTTTTTTTTAATAATTTTATAATTAATTATATTATTATTATTATTTAAAAAATTAATTAAAAATTATTAAGTGATGATGGGTTAGTACAAGGATGTTCCATGTGTCACTTTCATGCATTTATCATATTTTATAATTTTTCCTTTTTTGTAATTTACTCAATATTTATATATCTATTATTGTATTTTATTAAATTTTATAAATTAATTTATTTTCTTTTCCTACACTTCACGACACTGATACATATATACGTAATATATTACTTTGTTTTGGAATTTAGTATAATGTAAATATATTATTCAACTATATACTTGTATTTGTACCGTAACATACTATTAGTATGCATATTTTTACACTTATACATACACATATTTACTTAGGTTTCCTTAATTTATTTATACATATATACGTATGTAATTTGACAATATAAACATAGATATACTATATATGCTATACGCATAAACACATACTATACTTATATATTATACTCTATAAATACATGTATAACCAATTGCATATACATATATATTTATAATGAAAATAAATAATATACAACTACTATATGTACATAAATACATATATATAACCAATTACTTATATAATCAATTTTGGCATATATGTACACATAAATATACCTAAGTATTTATATATATATATATATATATATATATATATATGAACACATGTACATGATATAATACTAACTTTTCATAAAATTTCAATACATGTAGAAGTAACTTTATTACAAAAAAAGGAAATTACAATTTGAACTACATTATATATACCGAAAATACATGTAATTAACAAATTATGCTACAAAATAAATACATATTATATGACTTGCAAGAAATACTAAAGACACAATACATACTAAGTAATCTTCCTTTGAAATGTCTTGAATTAGTAACCCCAAAGATCCTTCTTATTCTTCTTACCTCACTTAATGAAATTGAAAGAAAAGGAAATAACAAAAAGAAAAATAAATAGGAAAGGAAAAGGGGTTCATGGTTTGTAAAAGGAAAAAAAAAATGTGTTTTGCTTTGAATTAGAATGACTTAGAAATTAGAAGAGGGAGAAGATAGCAATCGTAAAAGAAAAAGGAAATGGAAAAGTAAAAGGAAAAAATGATAAAAGATATGAGATAACCATAAGTGATTAGACGTTATCTTATTCACCTAATCTCAACCAAGTATTTTTTATGCACATGGGTTGTTGTACATGTCCGGTAGAGGAGAAAGAAAACATGTGGAAATGAAGAAAAAAAATAAGGAAAGAAAAGGAAAAAGAAAAAGGGAAAAGGGAAAAAAAATTGAAAATAGTAAGGTTAATTTTCTAAGTATAAAATTATAGACTCAATAATTATGAAATAATAATCTTAGTTTTATAAATTTTGTTAATGAAATTGTTATTCGTTATGTTAATAATATTTAAGAGTTATCTTAACTCGTTCGTTAACATTTTTATACCATTATGCGTATTGGTCGATAAGTGTATTCAATTAGAGTTTTATTACTGTTGGGGTAAATTTATTCATTATATAAACTTAAAGTTATAGTGTTATGGTTTTATCAAGTTTAATCTCGGGTACTTATGTGTATATAGAGTTTAGGGTTTTTGTATGCGATTAAGATTTCCATTGAAATTGTAGGGTTTTTATTACTTATAATATATTTAAATTCATAATTTAATATAATTTTTTTCTTACTTAGCCTTATCGACTCATGAAATTATCTGGAGCACTCGGGTCTAGTTTAGGTTTTAGACTAAAACTTTACAAGGTTTATAATAGTGGTTATAGTAATCATATGACTGGGCACAAAGAGTTGTTTGTGGAGTTTGATGATAAATTATCATCTGAAGTAAAGCTTGGAGATGGCAAGACTGATGAAATTGTTGGAAAAGAGCTATTGTTGTCAACGCAAAAGAAGGTAATTCAAAACTGATTTATGATGTTCATTATGTCCCTAGATTAACTTAGAATTGATTAAGTGTTGGCCAATTACTACAAAGAGGTTATAAGGTTAATTTTGATGTTGATGAATGTAATATTACTAATAAAAAGAAGAATTGCATGGTGGAAAAAGTGATGATGAGTAGGAATAAAGTTTTTCCTTTATCTATACCTCTTAATGAAGAAGTTACTTTGCAAATTGTGAAAAATGATGAGTTACACTAGTGGCATTTGAGATATGGCCATTTGAGTTTTAAGGGACTTCAATTATTGAAAAAGAAAAATATGGTAATTGATTTTCCAAATATTTCATTGCTTGAGAAAGTATGCGAATGATGTGTATGTGGAAAAATACACTAGTTGCCATTCCCAAAGACAGCTTATAGAGCCAAAGCACCACTTAATTTAGTTCATTTTGATATAATTGGACCAAGAAGAAATGTTAATAAGTTCTTTATCTTGTTTGTGGATTATTATACAAGGGTGATGTGGATATATTTCTTCAAGCAAAAGTCAGAAGCATTTTCCACTTTTCTTAAGTTTAAAGCTATGGTAGAAAGATAGAGTGGATATAAGTTAAAAGTTTTCTGAACTAATCGTGGAGGTGAATATAGGTCTAATGAATTCCAAAATTATTGCGAAGAAGTTGGAATCAAAAGGCAATTGACAGTGTTGCATACTCCATAGCAAAATGGTGTTGTTAAGCATAAAAATCGTACGATTGTAGAGATGGCTAGAAGTATGATGACAGAGGAAGGTCTTCCAAATAGCTATTAAGCTAAAGCAGTTAATATTGCGGTTTATATTCTTAATAGATCTAGAAAAAAAGCAATTCTGAATAAGATTCCTTACTAGGCTTAGTATAAGCGAAAACCACAAGAATCGTTTGAAAACATTTAGATGTCTTGCATATTCTCTTATTCCATCCTAAAGTAGAGAAAAGTTTGATGAGAAAGGAGAAAAATATATTTTTACTAGTTATAGTAATGAATCTAAAGGCTATCGTCTTGTTAATCCAAAGGCAAATGAATTGATTATTTTAAGAGATGTTATTTTTTTATGAAGATGGAGCATGGGATTAGAAAGAGAAAACTCCATTTATTCAAATAATTTTTCCTCTATGATTTGATGTCATACAACCAGATCCTTAATCATGTTTAGGTCCAAGTTCTTTAGAAGTTTCTAATACACCGGCAAATCTAACCACATTCACACTAATGAGTGCAAAAGAATTTTATCTAAAGTTTAAAAGCCTAATCAGGAAGGTACGTTCCTTACGTGATATTTATGAATCATGTGAATTTGCATTTTTCACATGTGAACCACAAAATTATGAAGAAGTTACAACAGAAGAAATATGGATAAAAGCCATGGATGATGAAATGATAACTATTGGGAAAAATCGCACTTAGGAGCTTGTTGATCTTCCTGATAATAAAGAAGTTATTAGACTTAATTGGGTTTATAAGACCAAATATAAAGAAGATGAATTGATCCAAAAATATAAAGCTCATCTTATGGGCAAGGAATATTCACAACATCTTGGTATTGATTGCAATAAAACTTTTGCTCCAATAGTGTACATGGAAACTATTAGAATTGTTTTTGCTTTAGCAGCACAATTGGAATTACCAATATTTCAGTTAGATATTAAATTGGCCTTCTTAAGTGGAGAATTATAAGAGGAGGTTTATGTGGAGCAACTTGAAGGATATATTATCAAAGGCTAAGAAGATCAAGTTTATCGCCTACATAAGGTAGTATATGGTTTAAAGCAGGCACCTCATTCATGGAATAGCAAAATTGATGGCTATTTTCAAAAAAATAGTTTTTAGAGGAGTTAAAGTGAACCTTCACTTTACATTAAAAAGAAAGGTATACATGATTTCCTTATTGTCTGTTTATACATAGATGATTTGATTTATATAGATACAAGTCAATCAATGTCTAATGAATTTAAAGTTGCTATGATGAAAGAGTATGAGATGATAGATTTTGATCATATGAAGTATTTTCTTAGTTCTCAAGTACGTCATTCCAAGGGAGAAATTGCAAGCCAATTTCTACTCCACTTGCAACAAATGAGAAATTGTAATTAGAAAATGGAGCACCAAAAACAAATGCAAAGATGTATAGAAGTTTGGTTGGTTCTTGATTTATTTGACTAATACAAGCCTAGATATTGTTTACTTAGTCAGTTTGATTTCAAGATTTATGCAAAGTCTACGCAAATTACATTATACAATAGCGAAGAAGATATTACGATATTTACAAGGTACTAAAAATTATGGTATTCATTACACAAAAGAGAAAAATTTCAAGCTTATTAGATATATAGATAGTGACTGGACTGGATCTATTGATGATTGAAAACTTACATCTGGATATGTGTTAGCATTGGATCAATTATCATATCACGGTCATCAAAGAAACGGAAGAAATTATCATTATCTTTATCTAAGGCTGAGTATATAGCCGCTACAGATGCAGCATGTGAAGTAGTATTGCTAAAAAGAATTTTGTCATATTTAAAACAAAGCCAAGAAACTCCTATAACTATCCATGGTGATAATATGTTCACTATTGCCATAACAAAAAATTTGGTATTTCATGAAAGGACAAAGCATATTGAGTTGTGACATCACTATATTAGGAATTCGGTATAAGAAGGTGAAATTCAACTTAAATTTATTAACATGAAAGAGTAACTCGAAGATATATTTATTGAAGTAGTGACAGTAGAAAAATTCGAGCAAATTAAAAAATGTTATAAAATTGCAAATCAAGAGGGGATGTTAAAAATATAATTTGCAATTTGCTCACATACTCATTACGTCAGATTTGCAATGGAACATATTACTTCACAATAAGGAAAATTACTGCTGGCATTTGAAGATTTACCTCATAAAGAAGTAATTACAGCTTTTGCATATTAATATCGGATAAGGGACAACTTGTTGTTGCCTAATGATAGCTGGATCCTCCTTTTGTGTTATTAAATAGCAGCTAGAATTCTCCTTAGTGTACTTTGCAATATCCAATCATATAAAGCCACTTCACTGTTGGTTAATTATGTAGAATTTTCCAGCCGTATTTTTTTTGCCGCCCCTCATGTACTATAAAAGAACATCATGTCCATTATTTTGTATTCAGAGATTCAAATAAAGAAATAATGAGAAAATTCCTCCCCAGCTCTATCTTTTTTTTCAATTAACTTACTTTTATCATTTTCCTACAGCTAAGTTTTTAGTTGTATCCAACAGATGTAAGATAGGTCCACATTTAAGTTTGGAAAATATCAAAGGAGCATATGATAATGAAGTAAAACGATAACACATAATCACAATAAATGCCGCAAGATACCAGCACTATAAATTAGTTATCATGTTTTCTTTTTGTTCCCCATCACATATTCCAGTTCAACACATAGAAACTAAGTCAGTTGTGACGTCTCTGAAACTTTAGATTTATGGCCATTTTTTCTTCAACCCAAGCGTTAGCTTTCCTAAACACCCTTATTGCTTTTATTTCTATTGCCTTTGCCAATTCGAAAAGTGAGACAACAGATATCCATGCTCTTCTTGATTTTAAGTCCAAGATCACTAGTGATCCTCTCCATGTTATGGAATCGTGGAATGAGTCCACACCTCTCTGTCAATGGTATGGAGTTACATGTGGAAGTCGACACAAGAGAGTCCAGAATTTGTACCTCAACTCTTCAAATATTGCAGGTACTATTTCTCCACACATGGGGAATTTGAGTTTTTTAAGGGGATTATCTCTTGAAAACAATGGCTTCATAGGTAATATCCCTCCTGAAATAGGCCAACTTCACAGATTGAGGTTCTTGTCGTTGCGCAATAACTCATTAACCGGTGTGATCCCCTCCAACATGTCCAATTGCTACAACCTTAGGCGGATGGACTTTTATGACAATAATCTTGAAGGTGAGATTCCTACGGATCTCAGCTCCTTGCTGAAACTTAGTCAGCTTTCGTTGGGCAGAAACAGGTTATATGGACAAATCCCTCCTTCATTAGGTAACTTGTCAAATTTAGAGACCTTAATTCTATCAGAGAACAAATTAACCGGTGTCCTTCCCAATACACTCGGTCAGCTAAATAGGCTTGCGAGGTTACTTGTGGAATCAAATGGATTATCAGGCCTTATTCCTCCCTCGATATATAATCTTTCCTCTTTGAATTTGTTCTCTGTTTTTAGTAATCTGATTCATGGAAGTCTTCCTCCAGACCTATTTAATACCCTTCCAAATCTCCAGCAATTCCTCATTTGGGAAAATCAAATAACAGGAAGCATTCCTATTTCATTGTCCAATGCCTCAAATTTGTTTTCTTCTGACATCGGTGACAATAATTTTATTGGCAAAATTCCCTCTTTGGAAAGGCTAAATAAGCTCGCATATTTTGGTGTCATTGGCTGTCATCTTGGAAGTAATGATATTGACGACTTATATTTTTTACACTCCATAACCAATAACACCAGCTTAGAGTTGTTGGAAATATCACATAACAATTTTGGAGGAATATTACCCAAGAGCATTGGTAATTTATCATCCCTTCACACACTAGGCATGGTAGACAACAATATATTTGGATCAATTCCGACTGAGATAGGAAATCTCTTAAACTTAGAGGCTTTAGGGATAAGTGGAAATCAATTGGTCGGTGAAATTCCCTCAAGTATTGGAAATCTTGAAAACCTAGTAAGATTGTATTTAGAGGATAATAAGTTGTCAGGAAAGATTCCATCTTCTCTTGGAAAATTGAAGAAGCTGATCGACCTATATTTAGCAAATAATAAGCTTCAGGGTATGATACCTTATACTTTAGGCGAGTGCAAAAGTCTGAATTATTTGCGTCTTTCTACAAATGATCTAGTCGGGAGCATACCCAAAGAAATTTTCCAAATCCCGCAGCTGCTTGCGATTGGCCTATCGCAAAATCGTTTAGTCGGTCCTATCCCTGAGCTAATCGAAAATTTACAGAATCTCAACTTACTTGATGTTTCTGAAAATATGTTGTCACAAACAATTCCAAATAGCCTTGGGAAATGTATTCTTTTGGAAGAATTGCTTATGCAAGGGAACTTCTTTGAAGGGATGATTCCTCCATCTTTGGGTAATTTGCGAGGTATCAATATGATAGATCTTTCTCGAAATAATTTATCTGGACAAATTCCAAGATCTTTGGTTGACTTGATGTTCGTCCAGAATTTGAACCTATCATACAACAATCTTGAAGGCCCAGTTCCAGAAGCAGGAGTTTTTCGAAATGCTAGTAGATTTGCAATCACCAGAAACAAAAAACTATGTGGCGGTATTCCCAAGTTAATGTTGCCTAAATGTGATTCAGGAATCTCACATGAGAAAGCTTCCCATATAGTCGTCAAAGTAATACTTGGTGTGTTGATTGGCCTTCTTGGAATGTCTTTGATTTGCCTCTGGCTCTTTTATCAATTTAAAAAGAAGAGACATATAGTGACACAAAATTCTTTCAGTGATAATCTTTTAAGGGTAACATACCAAAGTCTTCTAAAAGCTACTAATGGTTTCTCTTCAACCAATAAGCTTGGAAGCGGTAACTTTGGTTCTGTTTACAAAGCAAATCTAGACATAACTAACACAATCGTAGCTGTAAAGGTGTTTGACCTTCAGAAACATGGTGCTTCAAGAAGTTTCTTAGCTGAATGCAAGGTGCTGAAGAGAATCAGACATCGTAACCTTGTCAAGATACTCACAGCTTGCTCAAGTATTGATTTTTCAGGAAATGAGTTCAAGGCTTTAGTTTATGAATTTATGGCTAATGGAAGCCTGGAAGATTGGTTACATCCATTTCCTATAAGACAAGACACAATCCAACCACGAAGGCATTTAAGACTCATTCAAAGGTTGAACATTGCCTTTGATGTTGCTTGTGCACTAGATTATCTCCATTGTGGATGTGAAATCCCGATCATCCATTGCGACATCAAGCCAAGCAATGTTCTCCTTGATGATGAAATGATTGGTCATGTTGGCGACTTTGGTCTCTCAAAAATCCTCTCGGATGCCTCAAATAACACGATGACCAGTGAGACAACTTCCACTACTTTCAAAGGGACCATTGGCTATATTGCTCCAGGTAACAACATTCAATAGATTGAGTCTTGGAAATACAATTATGTTAAGGTGATATATCCAATATGGTCCACACTCTTTACTCACTTTACTTTAAATCCAAAATCATTCCATGTTTATCTTCAACAAAAGCATGACTTTTTTTCCTTTTTTAATTGTAGAGTATGGAATGGGAGCTTCTATGTCAACACAAGGAGATGTATATAGTTTTGGTGTCCTGCTACTAGAAATGTTCACAGGAATGAGACCAAACGATGATATATTCCATGGAAGTATAAATATAAATCGCTTTGTCAAGGCTGCTTTACCTGATAAAGTTGCAGAAATAGCGGATCCAACATTACTTGCTGAAATAGAAGAGTTCTCCAGTGCAAGAAACTCAGCCATGGAGTATTTAATTGCTATATTTGAGATTGGTGTTTCCTGCTCTGCTACTTTGCCAGTGGAAAGGAAAAGCATGGGAGATGTTGTTGCTGAGCTACAATATGTTCAAAAAGAAATTCTTGGAAATCAAACTCTCAAAGTTAGATGAACATAGAAAATATATTCCAGTTATCGACGACGAAAGTAGTTTTTCCGTTCAAATTGATTCAATACGATAATTTCACCAGCCTTCATTTTCCTACTTTCTTCCCCTCTTTTGCAGATCAACAAATAAGTATGGCCACCGCATGATCTCCCATTGTATGCAAGGAATGATTCATTGAATCATGGAAATTATTGCGTTTCATGAGTGCATGTTTCAGCATAGGTATCATAGCTTTTTGGTTTTACCAGTATTGTTTTTTCACTTTCATATTTTGTTTTTACAAGTTGTGTCATTTCTATCTATAAGAAAAAAAAAGTGTAAAATCATGGGTAGTTCAAGTGTTTGGCCTAGCGTGTTGTATATTTACATAGTGGTTTCTCGAAATACTTTGGCAACTAAAAAATATATGCTAAGAAATGCCGTCGAATGGTACGTATTTGCTCATGTGACTAGCTTGTATGTATTTGTTTACTCGGTGTATATATAAGGTTACTCATTTTGCTATCAAGCTCACTCCCTAGTGGTTCATAAATTTTCAAATAATTGAACAGAGTGACTAAATAAATGCAGTTATAATGACCGAGGAATGCTATAGTCATTGTAAACCTTGACGAATTTTCTGATTTCTAAGAATCATGCTTGAGCATTTGAGTACTATTTAAAAATTTCAAAGCATTTCGAGCCATGAAGATATTTGTAATTAAAAACATCTTAACAAGAGAGATAGTAACACCGTGAGTGTCCTGGGGAGAATATCGCGAAAGTTACATATGAAGAAACTACTGATCCTTCTTCTCCCACTTGCTATATTTATATATGGCATGGCTGTAGAGCTTCTTTCTTCATATATAAATCGTAAACGAAGCAATAGATTATATATATTGTTCCAGAGGGCCATTACAAATCATCAACTTGCTCTGTCAATCGGTACTATATTTAGATCAATCCTTCCTACACTTGCTATATATGTTATGGTTTTACAACTCCTTTTCCACATGTAATCATAGACGAATATCAGAAACGACGACAAATTCCAGGAAAATAGCGTTGTAAGTGTGAAACGGGGAGGAATTAGATAATGTATCCATTAATAAATGAAAGGAACAATATAAAATTATCCTTTTTTTCTTTTTCACCAACCATTCCATCGACACCTTGAGATGAAAGATTGACGAAAACTTTTTTCTTTCTCTCTCTGTTCTCCTTTTTTTTTAATTTTTTTATTTTTTTAAAGAATACATATTGGAATTGACTGACTTAGACAGATAGACATCGATTTACAGGCATAAAATTCATATAGAGCCAAACACTTGACCCACATTGTTTGCCACTAGTAGACTCTAGTTTAGAGATTGATGTCCACCAATTTGAAAAATATCCAACAGCAATTGTTAGCACCACACGATGCTAGTGCTACATAATGAATAAAATCTGTGCCAATTATCATGGAACTAAAGTAAGAGAGTTCAATTTAAAAAACCTATGTTGTTATTTAATCCTAATATTAGATCGTTCACTTAGAAGGTTGTAATAAATCCAAGCCTGCGATTGGAAGAGGAGTTCTAAGGAATAAATATAAAACTATACTGAGAACTTTTAATTCATTTGGTTATAGTGCTATTCTTATTAGACAATAGAATAAATACCTGACGATTTCTCAAGCAAATTAAGAAACCATAGAGAAATTTGTAAATAATGACCTACATTCCATTCTTTTAGCGAGATGAAGACGTAAATCCATTGGTATTTTGGAAAATCAACTATATTGAAGGAATATATTTATTGCAAAAAAAAAGAAAAATCAAAAGAAGAAAAATCCAATACGGTATTTGCATTAATCACTGTCCAGATTATCTAAATAGAAATTTCATCATGGTGATTACCATCCCGGTCTCCAGACTAGGCTTGGCTAATGGTATTTCCATCAGAACTGTTCAACCAATTTTAATATCTTCAAGTAGTAGGAAAACTATCTGTTTGTGGGGGGACAATGTTTTGTATTGTTGAGATGTCAAATTAGGATATCAAATGAAATTCTTTTTCCCCATTTTCATATCAAGGCTCAAGCCTAATGTAACACAAGCCTTAATTTGTTTTCATATTCTTTTTCTCCATTCTTTGTTTTATCTTGGAAATTATTAGCTATATGAATGTTGGCATTCATGTTAACAAGCATTAATAAATAAAAAAGCATTTCTTGATCCGATAGAGATAGGTATTGGTACTTACCGGACTTTTGAGCTTACCCCTAAGTTAACATTTTTCAGATATGGATCCCGGAGACGAGTAGCACAGGATATCTCAGGTGGTGGTTTTCCGGTCATGTTAATTTGTTTGAAAGTTGTTTGGAAAAATTTAGAACTAACATCTAGTATTTAAATGGCCATTGTGCACCCATTTGGACAATAAATCCAAAGACTTGGCTGAGTAGACACCTTACAGTTTCCACCATGACAGATTGAGATGTTTCTGCATGATTTGTACGATTATTCAATAAACTAAATCACAACTCTCTGATTGCTAGACTTACATTTGATCTGCCTCTTAATTTAAACTCCCTTGATATGAAATATTTCACAAATATTTTTAAACCATTGTAATCATTTGGAAGTAGTAGTGATAAATACAACTATCTAAATTTCTTCACAATTGCTTTATACATATCATATGCAAATTTCAGTAAAATATTAAAGCCGTACATATGAAGAACCATTTTGGTTCCCAGTCCACAAATAACATCAAAACTAAAATCCATTTAAACTAAATACAGCTGAACAAAGAAACCCACTACCCAAGCAAACCGAATCTTACAAAAAAAAGGGTACAAACTACGTATACCATGGTACATAGCACTAAGGTTTCTTGATCTATCCCGTCTCTGTCTTTCTTGTAGTGATATTATTTTTAGACTTTTGTGACGACATGACGCTCTTGGCTAAACACGATGTGATAGCTTTCTGTTGTTTTTGCTTACTCAAAAATGAGACAACAGATTAATAGAACTCTTGTCCGCAAAACTATGTGACTCACTTCCAAAATAACAAGAAGCTTTCCAAGTTCATTATCAATTGACTCAAGATTATAATAGTTTCAAATCATTGCAAACCAAATTACTGACTGACTGCTTCTCTTGAAAGCAATGTAGGCTTATTATATTCGATGTCCGCTTAAATTATTTTTGGTTTTACAGATGTGGAGGGATTAGACTTTCCTGCTTTATTAATTCTTCTTATTAGACTTTGTCTAAGTCATCGTGGCTCGAACTGTGAACCTTGAAATCCGTCCTCAATCATTTCGTCAGTCATGCAACTATCAAAATAGGCATGAACTGCAAAATTTAATAATTCCAATTATAATATTTCTAATAAAATCACCACCTTCTACGGTTCATCCCCAAAAATCTACAATTGTCGCAACTTTTACGTTAAAATTTTGAGATCATCGATGATATGGTTTTAGATAGAGAAAAGAGACTGATTAATATGTATAAGCCAACAAAAACATGTATGAACAAACTTTTAAACTTGAGATTTCAATTAATTTAAACAATATTCTTAATACATTGAATAGGAATTGCTGTTATAACTTTTCGGATGTGGGGCTTTTTGGATATATAAAGGAAAATATAGATTTAGACTTTTGTACATGCAATTGTTTTCTTATTCTTTTTCTCTTTTCTTATATTTGTTCACTCTCTCCATCTATCAGCTGCTTTTTCATTGTTTTGAGTTAATATTTCTAAAGTATTAATTCAAATTATTTGATTTCATGCTAAGGGATTGATAAGTCTATGTGTGAATAGATCTAGCATAACTGGGAGAAGTTGCATATATTCTTAAAGTTCGAGAGACATAAATCATTTAAATCAGAGTCAAATGTAATAGAAGAATTCATATATCTTTAATGTAATCTTAGAAATTTTAATTAGAAAGAGATTTCAATTAAACATCTTATTGGTTAGGAATTAATACTCTTGAGAAAGGTATTGATTCAATTTAGGAATTCTAATAGTTCGATGAAATATTGACAAGATTGATGTCTTTATCTTGATTGCATGGTTATTCTTAGTGGGGATACTGGATCTTAGTATCATCTCATATTTTGCAATCTTCATTTTTGTTAGTTCTTGTTTATTTTTTCAATTTTGTTATTTTAATTAGTTTAAATTTAGTGTTTATTGAATTTGTTCTTGAATTGAATTTGTTGGTTAAATAATAGAGAATGTGTGAAGTACTAGTACTCAAATATAGTCTTTAAGGGATTGATATGCTTTGCTCTTATCTACCATACTAAATAACCGATAGGTATATTTGTCTACAAAATTAATTACTTAGAAATATTTATATCTAATGTATCTATCTTTTTTTTTTTTCATCAAATTCATCTATCACTTATAGAAGGTTAATGAAGACCTTTTTTTTTTTTTTCACATATTGAAGTTGATTGCCTTAGACGGGTCGATGCCAATGAGTTAGCCTTAAATACATATAAAGCCAAAGGCTTGACTTATATTATTTGCTACTAGTAGTCTTTAGTCTAGAGATTGATGTCTGCAAATTTGATAAAGTTAGCACCATAAGATGACAATGTTACATAGTAAATATAAAATATATACCATATCTCCAAGTTTATTTTATTTTACTTTTTTTGTTAAGCTTATTATGGTATCAAAGTAAGTCCGCTGAATTCAATGCATGTATTATTATATAACCTTAATATTAGGTTGTTCATCTAATAGATTTTGAGCATACAAGTGAAGGAGAGTATTATGCTAAAAGCTTTTATCATATGGTTATAATCTTACTCCCTTTTTTTTTTTAGCCAAAAGTTATAATGGTATTCTAATTAGACAAAAGTGTAGACATATCATGGTTTCTCTAGTGAATTAAGAATTCGTGAAGAAATTTGCAACTAAAAATAGTTTAACACCTTGAAGAAAGACAAAATAAGAACCTCTCAAGCGGATAATGACCTACATTTCCATTCCTTTAGCCATTGTTGCTAGGTAGCGTCCAGTTCAGAACCGTAAATTGGGCTAGATCTGTAAATAGAGCCCATTACCTGTTAAGATGGATCCAAACCGTCTTAAGGACCCGCCAATTTCACGAGTCCTTCATAACTAAAGGATCTGACCCGTACGATCCTAGAAGGTTGACCCTTCTGAACGGAAAACATTTTTTCTTTTCTGCCAGAGAGGAAAAAAAATTAAAAAGAACTAAAATCTATCTCTAAATTGAATTGAAGTGACATGACCATGTCACATGCAAAAATCAAAATAAATAAGCTGTGTACTTGCAAGTACATGATACGTATAACGATCAGGTGATGTCTACAATGCAGATGTGATAATGGAAGAAGGGGAGAGAGAGAGAGGAGAAAAAATTTGATGGATTGAATCACTAAATATGAATTATTGAAAAACAAAAAGATAGAAGACAAAAGAAGACTGAAACGTGAAGATTGGTAATAGCATGCGCAGAAGAAATGAGCAACGATAAATACAGCGTAAATTCAAATCTGAATTAGAGAAGCAGAGAAACTGAAAAACCTGAAGAGTAGAAAGTGAGATGACTGAAATAGTTTAAAAAATGAACGTTGGTAAATGTAGAAGTATAGGTGAACATTGAAAAAGTAAAAAGTACTAAATGTTAAGAATGAAGAAATTTTCAAAAGGAAGTTCATACTCATATTATAAATTGGAGAGTTGCACTCATCAAATATAACATTTTTCTTTACTTTGCTATCAGCATGTTACAACACGCTCAGTTTTTCCTTGCGATTTGCTAAGCTCTTGTACTAATGCATTCAATATGTTCTTCTAATATAATAGCATCCTACATTTATCTGGTTTTATATCTCCGGCTCATATTAATTTATAACACACAATACCATATATATATATATATATATGCTTTAAGTAACTTGTGTATTTAACATAAGGCAAGATTTCTCATAGTATTTTTGGCAAAAAGTCTAGCATGGGCAAAGGTGAGGAAATGGCATCAACTAGTATCCTAATCGAGAGTATGGAGTAAGAGTTATCATTTCCATGACTTTGTGCAAGATCCGATGTAATACAAAGTCCTCTATCATATTTGAGCAAATGATGCTTGTGTATAACTTAGATGCAAAAGACGAGGCAGCACATGAGGATAAGGAGCAACTGGAGGGAGAGATGGAAGGCTATTTAAGGAGTGGTGGTGCACCCAACAATAGCCTACTAAGGTCATTGGAATCAGATATATTTATTAAATAATTTTGTAAAGTTATAGGTAGACTTGGGAAGGGCTAAGTTTAATACATGAATCGGCCCACTAGTTTAACGAATTAGCCTAAAATTGTAAGCTATGGGTAGAAATTGTAGCTTAACATGCCGATCCTGGCTAGTCTACATGATGCAATGTGATTAACTTGCCAAACTAGCGAATCCATACTTGGGTCAAGGACTGATGGTTCAACCTTCCAGTTCCGACTTTAAAAAAAAAAAAAAGAAACATAAAGTCTGGTTGCAGAAGTTGTAACCTTCACTCACTTATCCAATCCACTTTTATGACACATGCAGTCACTAATCCCATCCACTTTACAATACACGCATTACTCCCACAAAAGGCCATGATTCATGGTTTGACACACTCATACACATAATAATTTCTCACACATCAACACATACACTCAATAATTCCACAAAAGGCCAATAGCCTGACACACATACAAAGTAATTTCATACCCCAACCCCTTCGACACCTCTTTCCCGACCCCCAAACCTTAAAACACATACAAACATACACACATACACTAAACGATTCATGGGCAAAAACGGTTCATAATTTGAAATTTAGAGATAGGGAAGTAGAGAAATGTAAGGTTACCATGTGAAGTCTGAAGAAAGTAAACATTTAGCATTTATAATCGTTTTGAAAATTCTCAAAACATAATAAATGCAATAAATTTTATTAAATTTTGGCAATGGCATATAAAATATGTGTGTAGTCCTCCACTCTTTCACCCAATTACATTCCCTCTAGTCTCTACACTTTATGCTCAGTATTATTCAAACGATCTCATACTACACTATTGAAAAAATTCTGCTTTCTGAAGAAAACCAGATCGCACTTATGTGAAATTATTTTTATTTTTATCTTTTTACTTCAATTGCAAGAACTTTTCTTCCACTTGCTTAAAAAAAATTCTATACAATAATTTATCCTTCCTTTACTCTAACTTTTCTTTTGACAATACATTTATCTATATCTAGCTATAAGAAATAAGTGGATCGCTTTTTTCATAACTCTTCCTCTAATAAGAAGGCTAGTAAAGGAAAAGTGAAATTTGTCCAAAATAAGCAATTTGTAGACATAAAGGAGTATGATATCTGCTATGACTTCATTAGTGAGCGGCTTGCTGATGTATTTGACACTCCTATTTGTCCTGTAGCTTCTGTTCCACCTGGATTTAAGTAGGTGATGTCGTATGATAGGAATGAGGCTTAAGAGAATGATGAAGCTATAGATATTGTGAAAGGTGACATTTAGGAGCTCTAACATGGTGACATAAGTAAGCCCTCTAAACTTGCAAAATCTGATATTTTAATCAAACACTTTTCTAAAATTGTAAATGAGAAGAGACTTCTCATATACGATGCAAAAACTACACTTCAAGCTATCCATAGAAAAAGGGGGATGGGTATAGTACCTTAACAAGGCACTCATAAAAGGAAACATCCTACAGACTGCGATATTGACATATCTCAATAGAAAATTACACTTACTAGCAGTTCGTAGTCACTTGCATTATTTCAGTACAGTATTTAGAAGTAGAAATAATCTCTTGCATAGAACATTGCAAACATGCGCCCCTTCCTTAATGCAGGTAAGTGTAAGTCTCAACTATGGTATGAACATAAAGCGTTGAATCCAAACTCATGTTCTTTTAATACCAAAACTATGCACAAAGCTTGCCGGCAATTATATCACAAAAGTAAGTAGGAGCTAGTAGCAATGTTCAATTCCTTAGGTGCATAGGTATCAATATGTGCAGATATATGGACCAATAAATAGTAAGGGAATTCTTACATGAGAGTAACCTATCATTAAATATATGATAGGTGGCAACTAGATAAAAAACTATTAACCATTAGGTTGTTTAATGAATGGCATACAACATAGGAAATTTATAGAATTATATTTATTATTCTGAAGGAGTATTACTTACCATGTAAACATTTTTCAATTGGTTTTGATAATGTCAGCACAAACATTGTATTAAGAAAAAGGACTTTAAGAGTGTGTCAACCCACACGAGGTAAAACATTTTTCCACATCAAATGTACATGTCACATTTTGAATCTTTGTGTTAAAAGAGGAATGGGGGCTTTAGAATATAAAGTGAGACCATAAGATTAGCAATTAAAATCCTTATTGAAAGACTTACTATACATAAAATGTAGAGTGATTACTACATACAGAATGGAGAAAGGTACCAAAAATTTAAAAAGGATGTTAAACACCACTAGAATTCCATGTATGAAATGTTATAAAGTACGATGAATTATAAAGATCTTTTGTGTAACTTTTCTTTACACTACATAGATCCATTGGAACAACTGTTAGCTTTGAAGTAAAAAAGACATAGGTCTGAAGGACTGCAAACAGAGTTTCAATGCCATCTTAACACCAACTTTGGGTTTGATGATAATATTGGAATTTGCAAGCTCAACATTCTTGAGTGATAGGAGTTGTAGAAAAAGACATGCCAATTCTCTCCCACATAGCTCAACACATCCTTATTGCTTCAAGATAGACACCCTAATCTTTGCCCTATTCTTTTAACATAGGCTCTCATATTCTTTTACCTCGTCCTTTCAAGACGGGCCCTTTATTCCTTCGCCTTATCCTTTTAAGATCGGTAATTTATTCTTTGCATCGACCTTTCAAGTTGGTATCTTTTTTCAAAATGAGACACAACCTAGTTAGCCATTCAAGTTAGTAATTCTCACCCTATAAATTCAAGCTAAGATTCGATAAAAATGGACTTTTTTTTTTTGTCTTTATAGCAGAGTTTTAATCAAACTTTATTACAAAGAGAGGCAGTTGTTGATACCTCATTTTTGCTATCCTTAAGGTTGTTTTCTTATTAAGCCAAATTTGAAAATAAAATAGAAAATGAAATGAAAATGAATAAAAATAAAAAATAAAAAATGATTATAATAGAAGTATCAAGTCAAGTCAATCATTTAGGGTTGGATTAGATAATAGTTGAAGATGTATATTTAATTTAATAGATTTCAAGTCATTGAATTGTTGGGCTTCATTAGAAAATATTTTAATCCAATATAAAATGGATTTTCATCTAATTTATATTAGGCTAAATAGACTTAGGAATTATTAAATGGATTAGTGTGTATTTTAAGCTAAATTAAGATTGACTAAATTGGGCCCAAGATAAAAAGTACAAATAAGTATGGAGTTTCTAGAAACTGGATTAAATCTTCAATAAATCGAGTATCATGGTATCTTATCAATATTAGATTTATTAAGATTGAATCTTCACAATAAGAAGATTCAAAAGATTCAAGTGTATGACTTATAAATAGTAGTTTTTGGCTATAAAAATTAAATTTTTTATTTTATTTTTTTGTCTTGACCTTAAAGGGGGCATAGTAGAATTGTCTAAAATTTTCATATTACGTATGCATTCGTAATACAAAAATCATCTTGTAAATTGGAGATTGCAAGACTCTAATTAGTTAATATATAGAGTTTTAGATTTTTAATTTATAAACTTATCGTATTATATAAATAACTAGAGATATCTAATATTCCACAGTTTCTCAAAATCGTAGAGAATCGATATACTCTACTAACCAATAAGATCAGGTAGTAAGATCTAAAATTTATACTTACCAAAGTTACAAAATCTAAATACAAGGGTAGTATTTACATTTAATGTTTCAAATAAGTTATACAATGTATCTTTAGCTTTAAACTCTAAAAATTTTAATACTTGTACTCAATGCTCAACTCTTAACCCATGCTCGCTTATCTATCAACCTGTAAAAGAAAATTATCAGGGAGTAAGCTACAAGAACTTAGTGAGATACCCCTCATACAATACCAGCAATTAGGTTATCAAATAATTCATTACCAAACATATGAATACATGAACAAATAGTATACTAAACAATATATATGCAGTTAACCGGTACTGCATATAATATCAGATTTAATACTCTTTAAAGTAAGAGTTGGAGATAGAAATTCCATATTTCATAAAACAAGTTTCGATTTCCAAAAGTCTAGCGGTACATAAATTCTCAAGTCTAGTAGTGAGGTGACCCCCATAGTCCACCCTCACGCCCTATAGCAGTAATCTCTAGACTTGACTCCTAGCTACTTATGGTTAGCGTCTCTGACGCTAAGTAAACCCATGAGCTAAGGGTAGGGTCTTATTATACCAATGCTCCTACACTATACTAATTAAATCATGTGAGAATCCATCCCTCTAACGCCTTTCGTTACCAATTGCGTAAGGTGATAGCCGGAACATTATATGCAATATTTGTACTTATTTATAATCCATTTTATTTTAGTTAAATCGAATATGATTAAGTCAATTTATGAGATGATTAACCAATATCAACAAACCATTCAATTATGCAGTAATAAATGTAAACCTTGTGAATTTAGCTAATTATGAGTAGAATTAAACTCTAGTACTGTAGATAATTTTATGAGACAATAAGATCAAATAAGATAAAAATTCTATTAAATTATAAATCGAATATAATATTGGTAATAAAAATCCTAAAAATTCAATCGAAACCTAAATCACGTACAAAAAAAAAAAAACCTAAATCTTATGTATGCACAAATACTTGAATTTGAACTTGAACTTGACAAAAACCTTAAAATTATAACTTTAAGCTTATAAATTGGATAAATATAACTTAATAGTAATAAAACCTTAGTCGATTATAATTATCGATTAATACGCGTAATTATATAAAAATTTTAATAAACATATTGAGATAGCTTGTAAATATTATAAATATAATGGATAATAATTAAATTAATAAATTTTTATAAAATTTTAATATTATTTTATAAATACTAAGTATATAATTTATGTATTTGGAAAAATTAAATATTTTTATTTTTATTTTCCTTTTGCCTCCTTTTCCTTTTCCTTTTCCTTATTCTTTTCCTTAATTTCCCTACATTGCTACGTTAAGTTCCAGATTGTATAGCAGCCCACGTGTTTTTCTTTTTTAACTTCCAAGTGTTTAATTAAGAGAAGAGGAACAAAAGAAATGATGATCCTTATCCCATCACCATTAATTCCATATCTTGCATTGGATTTTTTTCTTCTTATTTTCCTTTTGCTTTAAACCCAACAATTGTTGCTTGTTCTAGAGCATATCACATTTGGAAAAGAAAAAAGGAAAACAAAACAATCAAAGAAACATTTCTAGCCCTATTTACTTTTCCTCTTTTAACCATGGACACCCCCTTCTCTTTTTCTCAATTTTCTAGAAATGACAAAGACAACAAATAAGAATAAGAAGCTTAGGGACTGTTATACAAGAATATTCTAAAAGTATGGTATTTATTATGTATATTATGTGTATTTTGTACTAACTATCATTATATATATTCTTTTGCATACATGTATTTTAGAATTATATTTGTAATTTTAATATTTCCTATATATGTATGCTCATATATGTCTATATACTAAAATATATTTACATGTATATACATGTAACATTGGATTTTACAAAATGTTAGTATAAGAAATTTATGTATATGTACATGTATGTATACACATACAATATATATATATATAGTATGTATTTTCCTTACTTATGTACATATATACATATGTATGCATATATATATATATATATATATATACCTAGTATTTTTATTATATAGTATATATGTATGTACGTGCATACTATAGATGCATTTAGGGTTATATAATTTTTATAACATGTATAGTATATATATATGTAACTGAAATATGTATATATAATTACAAAATATAAAATACTAGTATAATATAATATGTGTATAATAGAGGATATATGTATTCATTATGTATCAGTGCATATTATAGTGTATTTATGTTGTATTTTTATTATATAGATTACATAGATACACATATATATATATACCTTGGACGTGATGCATATGTATGTGTATTGATGTATAATATTATGTATATTAAGTATTTTAGTTTATATATATGTAATATAATCGAATATGTATGTATATGTATAAAATACAATTACATGTATATGTATATACCCATACGTATAGTATATATATAACATATTTAAGGTTATGTTATTATATTATATAAGTATATTATACATATAAAAATACATATATGAATAGTATGGTATAAATAAAAATATAAGTATATTTGAATAATACATATGTAATATACTATAATATTAATTTAATAAATAAAGTAAACTAGTAAATATGAATATATATATATATATACCATAACATTGAAAAAGATTATAAGAAATAACTAATTTATAAAATTTATTAAAATATAATAATAAATATTATTATATTTATATATGGCGTAAAAATAAAAAAAATAAGAAAATGCGGAAAAAGTACAAAAATTTAAAAGTGACATGTGGCATTTCCTTATGCTGCTACGTCATCACTTAGCTAAATTTGATTAAATTTATAATTAAAAATAATAATAATTAATTAATTAAAAAATTAATAAAGTCGTAAAAAAATGAATTTATTAAGTCTTAAACCTCAAAATTAGCAAAAATAAGTAATTATGGTAAAATAGACTTAAAAATAAGAAAATTTCAAAATATAAGATTCAAATATTTATTAAGTCATAATTATACAAAGAAAAGCTTAAGATAATATTTTATAATTATTTAAGTCAAAATAATGAATTTTGCAATATTTTTACATCATAGTCGAAATTGCGGGTTACAACATTCAAAATGAATTCTGTTATGAGAAAGTACATTTGAAAACAATAAAAATAGATTATAAGTTAATAAAAATCAAAGTTAAATCGAAAAAATTATACTTGATTAACGAAAAAACTTAAATTGAGCATTTCATAAGAATAGATAATTAATTTAAGTAGTTAGTACTAAATATATAAATAGTTTAGTTATTCCACTTAGATACTTGTTATTTTTCATATTCCCTAAATATCATGTAATCTCGATATGGATACCAACTTATCCAATGGAATGTTACAACCGTCAATATACTCAATGACCAAGTGAGCACTCTCAATGACTCTATACATATTTTGTGCTTGTAGCTAATGTCCATAAATTAAATCTTAATAACTTGATACATGGAGGTTTGGGTTATACATGTACTTGATATTGATTAATTACTTGTTAAATGTGATAATTGAAGATTTGATATATGATTAATTGTTGCATAATTTGAGTGATTTATTGATAATGGTTTATCACTTGATAAATTGAATTAATCATACTTGACTTAATTTAAAATAAAATGGATCATGTATAAGCACGAACATTGTATATAATGTTTCAACTGTCACTTCATACGGTTCGTAATGAAGGACCTTAGAGGGATAGATTCTCATATGATTTGATTAGTACAATGTAGAAGCATCGGTATAACAAGACCCTACCTTTGATTTGCATGTTTACTTGGTGCTGGAAACACTAACCGTAGGTGATTAGGGATCGAGTTTAGAGATTATCGTTATAGGGTATAAGCATGGACTGTGGGGGCTTCCTTACTGCTAAATTTGTGATTTGGTGTCTCACTGGATTTTTTTAAAATGAAAACATATTTCATGAAATAAGAAATTTAAATTTATGATTAAAAGCCCCTTTAACTCGGATTAGTGAGTTACATTCGGCAAGTTATAAGCCATGATGAGCTTCAGTAATACATCACATCCATTTAGTTGCTTTGGATTAGCTTAACTTGCTAACCACATTTTCAATTAAAGACCCATTTCCTTTTTGTTTTTATTTTTTAATAGCTTCTTGAATGACCCATTAATGCCACAGGAAGATATCGTTAGGTGCTTGTATTTTGTGTTATTGGCTTGTGCCACATCATTCTTGGTATTAGAAATCAAGGTTTTGAAGTTTGCTTTCATGGTTCATGTTATTTATTGTTGTTGTGTTATGTTGTGCTTTGTTTTTATCTCTTGAAATAGAGTAAGGAGTTGTTGAAGCAAAGTAGCATTTGGAAGAGAAATTGTTGGTTTTGTGTGTACTAGTTTTATTGTCATGATGATGGTGTTATGTCTAGTGTTGTTAAGAAGAGTGGTAATAGTAACTTCCATACTATGAGTTTGAGTTCTGTTGTTATAGTAGAGGTGGTTGTTGGGTAATGATTGTTGTCATATTAAGAGTGTAGTTTATTGGTCATTGCGGTGGTATAGTGGTTATGGTTGTTGACGAAGTTGTTGTTAGAGTTGTTCATTGAAGTAGTTGAGTGAAAAAATGACAACCTAAGTGTGAAAGAAGTAGTTCGTGATAATGAGAGTAATGCACCAAGATGAGGCTAATTGTGTGGAACAAACTCCTAGGTTTATAGAAGAATGGATAGATTACCTCACCAAGCTTATGGAAAACATGTTAGTCGTAATACAAATAGAAATCTTGACTTATGCTAAAAGAGCTTACTGATCTGATCACATGGTGTTGATGAAACTCTAAAGGAAATCCAACCTAATGATGAAGTTCCATGTAGAAAAGTTTACCCAGCTTGCAATGCTCAAGTTGGAGGAGTTGAGCAAAGAATTGATTAGAGAATGGAGGTAATGGAAAAAGAAGAGAGTATTCATGAAGAGTTCTATGAGGTTGATGAAAGGATATAATGAGCAACCTGAGGTGGTATGTATTTAGACTGGCTTAGTAAAGTTAAACATCTTATTTGGCACATCCAATGAAGAACATGTCACCTAACTCATCAAAGAATTGATCTTGATGATGTTAGACAAGTTAATGAAGAGTTTGTAAATGATTACTATGAAGAGGAGTGTGCTTTCCAAGCTCCCAAAAGTATTGATAATGTGAGAATTCAAATTCCAAGCTTTATAAGATTTGGAAGGAGCGAGTTGAGAAGTTGTTTGAGTGTTATCATTATGTTGAGGAGGAAAAAGTTAGACTTGTCACCCCAAAATTTGCTAGATATGCTTGTATGTGGTGGAAGAAATTGCATATGATGAGAAGAAGAGATGGTAGATGAGGTATAAGAACATGTGAAGAAATGAAAAGAGTCATGTGAGGAAGATTCCTTCCCGATTCATATTATTAGGATACTTTTGCAATGTTGCAAGAATTGACACAAAGGAACCAATCTATTGATGAGTACATATAAAAATTCTAAATGTTGATAATCAGATGCAAAGTAGATGAGCTTGAAGCCTAAACTATTTCAAAATTTGTTACTAGCTTAAGATATGAACTTAGAGATGTTAGCGAGGTGAAATTTTTTACATCCTCTAAGAAGATATTAAGGTTACCTAAAGTCTTAAGAGATAGAAGAGGAACAAACCTTATCAAACTCCTATTTCTTGACTTGTTTAGTTAGGCCGACATATCTAAGGGAGTAACAAGAAGCCTAGAGGCTTAAAATCAAGGAAGATAGAAGGATAGATGCCACATGTAAAAGGAATTAGGATGGATCAGAGAGGGAAAGAGAAGGAGAAAAAGGTCAAACCTTAGGAAGAAAGACAAGTGAAATAGAGTGCTTTAAATGTAAGGACTTTTGACATATGGTTGCCTAATATCTAAACCAAAAAACTATGGTCATTGAAGGAGATGTTTAAAACTTTGAAGTGTACTGCATTAACGAAGAAGTTAGTGAAGCTAACTACGGAAGAAGTGTAGGAGGGAGTATAAGTGGAAGTTATGGGAGATAACATTTATCAAGAAGAAGGCAACATGTTGGCATTAGTTGTTTGCTAAGCTATGAGCTTAGAACTTGACAAAGAGAATAAGCAGCTTGAAAATTTATTTCATATTACATGTAAAGTACGAAATAGTTGTGTGCTTTATTCATTGATAGTAGTAGCTGTACAAATGTTGTATCCATAAGGTTAGTTGAGCAATTACAATTGTTGAACTATCTACATCTTAAGTTATACAAGCTACATTAGCTGAATGAGAAAGAATCATTGCATATTACAAGGTAAGTGTTATTCCCTATTTCTATTGGATACTATAAGGATGAGATCATGTGTAATGTGTTGTCGATGTGTGCTTCTCATATTTTACTTAGCTAACCTCGTTTATTCGATAGAAAAGCCATGCATCATATGTATAAGAATACTTACACATTCGAGAAGGATGGATGGTCTATTACCCTTATCCCAATAACACTAAGCCAAGTCATTAGTATGCAATTAAAGTTGAGTTGCCAATCCATGAAGGCATTAGTTATGAGCCAATTTGTGCTTAGAGAAGCTATGAGGTTAGATGAGCTAACCTTCTTATTGATCTAGAAACTACTAAAGTTGAAGGAGTAGATCAACTTGCCAACTTGGGTCAAAAAGTTGCTAAATGAGTTTGCTAATCTATTACTTGAAGAGTTGCCATGAGGATTACCCCCATCGCAAGGAATAGCAGATGGAATTGACTTATAATCAAGTTTGCTTTGCCAAATCAATTGGCTTATCAGAAGAATCTTGAGCAAGCTATTTAACTACAAAGATAAGTAAACAAGCTAATTAAAAGATGCTATGCTAGGAAAAGACTGAGTTCATGAGCCATACATACACTATTGGTTCTTACAAAAGAAGGAAGTTGGAGAGTGTGCATAGATAACTGAGCTGTTAATAAAATCACCATTAAGTACAGATATTTGATCTTGAGAGTAGATGATATGTTAGATGAATTATGGAATGTAAGGAGTAGAGTTTGGATATCATTAGGTATGTATGTGAGAAGGAGATGAATGGAAAATAGCCATTACGATGATGCATGGACTATTCAAGTAGCTTGTTATGATAGTGGTACATCTGATGCTCCAAGCACATTCATGAGGGTACTGAACCATGTGTTGAGGAATCATATATGGAAGTTTGTTGTGGTCCATTTTAATGACATCCTAGTTTACAGTCTTGATTTGTCAAACCATGTAAATCATCTTTGAACTATTTTTGAAGTACTATAGGTTGAGAAACTATTTAGGAATTTGAAGAACTGCTATATTTGCCAAAAAGAGGTAGTATTTCCTAGGTATTTAGTTAGTAGTAGAGTTGAAAGAATAGATGAGGAGAAGATCTAAGTTATTGTGCAATGTCCTACCCCAACCTCTTGTGTAGACATACGAAGTTTTCATGGCTTAGCTTCTTTCTAACTCAAGTTCATTTAGAACTTCAGTTTTGTTGCTACATCCCTTACCAAGCTTGCTAAGAACATTGAATTTTGTTAGGTAAGGAAGAAGAGAGCTTTGCTAAGCTAAAAAACAATTGAATTCAACCTAGTTTTGTCTTTGTCAAATTTTAGTAGGGTTTTTTAGTTAGAATGTGATGTATCCAGCATTAATATTGGATCAGTTCTCATGCAAGACTAAAACTATTGCTTATTTCAGCGAGAAACTAAAAGAATTAATATTGAAATATTTTGTGTTCCAAAAGGAATCGTATGCACTTGTCTGAGCTTTATAGACATGACAACATTACCTATTGCCAAAAGAGTTTGTTGTGTACTCTAATCACTAAAGCTTGAGAGATTTGAACAGTCAACCAAATCTATCTGAGTAAAAAATTAAATGGTTCAAGTTTTTAAAGGGTTTTTCATTTGTGATTAAGAATATGAAAAGGAAAGCAAATGTGGTTGTAGATGCCTTATCTAGGTAGTATGTAATGCTTTTTAATCTTTAGAAAAGATTACTGGGATTTGTAAGCATTAAGGAGAAATATTTCTAAGAACTACATTTTTGTCCAATCTATGCTATTGTATTGAAGGAAGGATGTTGGATGACTACTTTGTGGAAGAAAGATACCTATTCCGATTTGGAAACCATGTAGACCGATATGTTCAATATGAGAGTTGCTTATTAGATAAGCTCATAGTGGATGGCTATCAAGATATTTTGGATATAGAAGAACATAGAAGCTATTAAAGTCCAAATTTTATTAGCTTAGAATGTTACGAGATGTTCACTCAATTATTGAGAGATGCATAACTTGCAAAGAGGCTAAGAGCCAAATTGTGCAAGGAAAGGCTATACCTTTACCTATATCAATCAAACCATGGGTTCACTTAAGTATAGATTTAATTCTTAGCTTACTTAGAAAAGCATGAGGGAAGAATGTTATGCTAGTAATGGTCCATAGGCTCAACAAGATAGCACATTTTGTGCCCCATAACAAAACTAACAATACTTTAGCTATTCTTTTTAAGGCTTTAGCCTATCTTTAGGGCATTGCCTCGTCTTGCTAAGGTTCTAGCTAACTTTCAAAACATTACCCCCTCGTTCATCGATTTCTCTTAGTAAGCCGTAGACACTTCTCTTCAGCTACCCCATGGGGCAGTCTTCTTCACCAATTTCTCTTAAGTGGGCCCATAGGGCACTTCTCTTCACCAATTTCTATCAAGTGAGCCCATAGGGCGCTTTATCAATTCTAAATTTAGGGTTGCTAATCTACCAAAGATGCTCCTGATTAGGTTAGTTAGCTCAAAGGAGCATTACGGGGTTTCAATTTAAGGTCTTAGCTAGCTCTAGAAGTACTTCGCTCATTTCACTTAGGATGGTCAACTCAAAGGAGCACTTTTGGGTTTGTCTAGAATCGATTCCAAATTTAAGATTGCTAGTTCCTAAGATATGCTCTTACCTAAGTTAGTCAGCTCAAAAGAGCACCACCAGGTTTCAATTGAGGGGTTTTAGCCAACTTTAGGAGCACTTTACCTATTTCACCTTAGTTAGTTAGCTCAAAAGAGCACTACTGGGTTTATCTCGAATTGATTCTAAAAGTTAAGGTTGCTAGTCCCCGAGAGACATTCTTTCCTAGGTTAGTCAACTTAAAGGAGCACTACCAGGTTTCAATTTAGGGGGTTTAGTCAGCTCTAAGGGCGCTTCACTCATTTCACCTAGGATAGTCAGCTCAAAGGAGCACTACTAGGTTTATCTTGAATCGATTTCAAAAGTTAGGGTTATTGGTCCACGAGAGATGCTCTTACCTAGGTTAGTCAGCTCATTAAGGGCACAACCAAGTTTTTAATATTTCTTTAGGGTCTTAGCCAAGTGAATGAGTACTTCCTCATCCCATTCAAATTAGGGTCTTAGCTAGCTTTAGGAGCGTTTCACCCACCTTAGTTAGTCAGCTCATTGGGGTACGACCAAGTTCTCATCATTCTTTTAAGGTCTTAGCTAGCTCTAGCAGTGATTACCAATTTTATTCTTTTTAAGGTCTTAGCTAGCTTAAGGAGTGCTTTGCCTGCCTTGATTAATCAACTCATAAGAGTACAACTAAGTTTCTCTCATATCTCTTTAAGGTCTTAGCGAGCTCTAGGAGCGCTTTACCTACCTTGGTTTGTCAATTCATTAGGGCACGACTAAGTTTTGCCATATCTTTTTAGGGTCTTAGCTAACTCAAGGAATGCTTTGCCCGCTTTAGTTAGTCAATTCATTAGGACATGCCAAGTTCTCTCATTCTTTTAGGGTCTTAGCCAACTCTATGAGAGCTTACCCATTTCATTCAATTTTGGGCTTTAGCTAGCTCAAAGAGCACTTCACCGCCTTGGTTAGTCAGCTCATGAGGCATAACCAAGTTCTCATCATTTTTTAAGGGTCTTAACCAGGTTTAGAAGCTCTTACCCATTTCATTCTTTTTAGGGTCTTAGCCAGCTCAACGAGCGCTTCTCCTACCTTGGTTAGTCAGCTCATTAAGGCATAACCAAGTTCTCTCATTTCTTTTTAGGGTCTTAGCTAACTCTAGGAGTACCTCAATCACCTTGGTTAGTCAGCTCATAGGAGTACGATTAAGTTTTTCTTATATCTCTTTAGAGTCTTAGCCAGCTTTAGGAGTGCTTTGTCCACCTTGGTTAGTCAACTCATTGGGGCACGACCATATTTGCTCATATCTTTTGATGGTCTTAGCCAACTCAAGGAGCACTTCGCCCGCCTTGATTAGTCAACTCATTAGGGCATGACCAAGTTCTCTCATTCTTTTAAGGTCTTAGACAGCTCTAGGAGCACTTACCCATTTCATTCAATTTTGGGCCTTAACCAGCTTAAGGAGTGCTTCGTCCGCCTTGGTTAGTCAGCTCATTGAGGCATGACTAAGTTCTCTCATTCTTTTAGGGTCTTAGATAGCTCTAGGAGTGCTTACCCATTTTATTCTTTTTATGGCCTTAGCCAGCTTAAGGAGTGCTTCACCTACCTTGGTTAGTTAGCTCATTGGGGTATGACTAGGTTTTCTCTATCTTTGAGGGTTTTAGCTAGCTTAAGGAACGCTTCACCTACCTTGGTTAGTCAATGCATTAAGGTATGACCAAGTTTTCTCTATTTTTTTAGGGTTTTAGTCAACTCAATATATACTTTGCCTGCCTTGGTTAGTCAGCTCATTGGAGCATGACCAAGTTTTCAACATATCTTTTAGGGCCCTAGCCAACTTAAGGAGTGCTTTGCCTAGCTTGATTAGTCAACTCAATAGGGCATGACCAAGTTTCCTACATATCTTTTAAGGTTTTAGCCGACTCAACCAGTGCTTTGCCCATTTCACCTTTGTTCATCTGCTTATAAAGGCACAAGCAGGCTTCAATTCTTCTTTCAATCTTTTGGCCATCTCTTAGAGCACGACCTCTCACTTCACCAAAATCCCCAATGGATAGGGCCTAAGATAGTTAGCTAGCTATAACACTTCTTTAAATAATTTCTATCCTTAGGGCAAAAATAATATCTCTTTTATCTTTGCGACAAAGTTTTGCTTAAACTTCACCACATAGAGGGCCAACTTTAGACACCCCATTTTTGCCCTTCAATTTTTTTAAAAAAAAATTTTAGAAAAGGGTAAATGGTCCGAATTTAGGAAAAGGCACAAAAAATGGAAAATTTACAAAAATACAAGGAAATTTAGAAAATAAAAAATTTTGAAAAATTAAAATATACAAAATATTAGGATAATAGCATTTTTTTTATAGGCTCTTGTGTCATTTTTAAGGTCTTTGAGTCTCTAAAAGTCTCATTTTATTTTTAAGGTCAAATAAAGTCAAAATGTACACACACGATTTAACGATTTCAAGTTATTTTTGAGAATATTGAGTTTTTCTGAAAATTTAATATTCAAAAAGTGGTTGGTTTTAAATATTACTAGTTCATAAAAATGGAATTAATTTAAGCTAATCATGGCGTCAAACAGTGCTTTGATTAGACTTAAATTGGTTGATTTGTGAAAAAATCAATTTTGAATTGACCATGCAAGTAACAAACCAAAGTCCATAAAACTATTACACTGAGTTTAGATTTAAAATGCAAATACTAAGCTTGTCGGCTTTGCATTTTTAATTCATTGAGAACCAATTGAATAAGGCTTGAATTCAGCTCAAATTGGTCTTCCTATTTGAGATTTGGCCTAAGCCATTTCAAAAAGATATAAAGTTTTTATTTGCATAACGTGGCAAGAAAATTGCCATCGGTACAATAGCTTTGGACGTTCCAAAGCTTACAATAGGTCATGGGTTCGAGACTTCAACCAAGCATTATGTACCTTATTTTTTAATTGAGCAAATGCGTGCCGCGTAGCGCACTCTGATTGGGTATTGGACTGTTGATTGGTCAAGCCTTCTTCTCCATGGAATAAGCTCGTAAAACCATAATAACGAAAGAAAATTAGCCATGCTACTCGAGCATTTTTTTTTACTTGATTGAACTAATTTTTTTACCAAGTTTTATCAAATAAAAGGTAAGAATTAACAAAAGACATGGAATAATTTTGAATAGTACTCATTTTATGTCCAAATTCATTTATTTTCTTAATCAAAATAACATTTGAAAATCGAAAAAAACTTAAAAAATGCGACTTTTGCTTTAATTCGGAATTGCTTGATTCAAGTCCTTTAATAAAAATCCAAGCTTCTATTGGTTGTTTTAGGCAACAAAGTGCATCCTAAGATTCTATTTTGATTCTCATTTCAACTAATATCAAGCAAAGATTAGATCAAATTAGTCAAGACCCATTAATTTTTAATTTAATGGTGTTTTGGACTTTCCCGAACTTCTTCAAGTTAGGATTAGTATAAAAAGGACTTGAGGATCACGTTTCTAAGGGAAGTAAGCTTCAAAATATCTCCTACATGAAATAATCAAAATTTTCTCTTTTTAACTCGAGAGCTTCTCTTTCTCTCTCTAAAATCCACTACTTTTGGTGGTTTTCAAAGCAAGCCAACACCACTAAGAGCTTCAACACCTTTGATAACCCCCAACCCAATACTTCCCTCAATTCCAGCAATCACCAATCGACTTGCACTATTATCACCACCCACAATCAACTTCCAAAACACTACCAAATGAGCTCCAAACACCATGGCATCAACTCTATACCCCTGAATCTCGATATAAAATACATGAATCTCCAATCACCACTCTAAAATTCCTACCATAAGCCATCGTACAGAGTACCCATTACCATTGTTTCTTCTCTCTTTTAGCAATCCAAATTCCTTGATTTGACCCGACCCGACCCGTCTACTTATGATCTAACCCTTGTTACAACCCAAGTCCTAAGTTTGATTGTCTCTTATGTTTGTATTGTGTGTCATCATTTATTTTATTTTATTTTATTTATTCATCTCTTATAAATCCTATTATAATTGTGAAGATAAAGAAGAGAGAAAAATGAAAAAAAAAAGAACAGAAAAAGAAAAGAAAGAAAGAAGGGAAATGTAGAGAGTTTAACTTTTTTCTTCTTTTTTTTTATCCCAGTCGATACATAAATAATAAATAATAGGAATAAAATGAAATAAAAAAAGGGGATAAAAATAATAAAATAAAAATTATAATAATGAGTCATTTTTGTCACTTAGAAAATCCATTTTCCAAATAAACGAACATGAATCAACCCCTTTTCAAAAATTAAGACGCTTTAGAATTTTCCAAAATATCAAACCAATATAGGACCCTTAGAAAATTTTCTTTAAATAAATTAAAATGGGTAAATAATGTAAACCCATCCTTTTTTTTCAAAATTAAAATCAGTTCAACCCGCTATGTCTTCAATGAACGAATTACGGAAGTCTAATCCCAAATAGCGAGTATGTAGGCACATATACGTACAGGGTAGCTTAAAATATAGAGAGTTTTATTTTTTCCATCTTTGTAGATATTTGTGTAAATTAATTAAATTAATCACATGTGATATAATTAGTCATTTAGAAACAGAAAAGGGGGTATTATTGAAAAGCAAATTTAAAATTGGAAAATTAAAAAATGGTACTCATTTTTGGTTTAATAGGATAACCCCTGGATCCAGATCTTTGGTTTTCAAAAGTCGTTTACAAAATTGGTTTTCTCGTTTGACCTATAGCTAAGTTATAACTAATCCATTAAATTGATTATAACTTAACTTTTTTTTCCCGACTTCGATAGGGTGGCGATACCAAAATATTTCCAAAATACAAAAGAATCAATTTTTCTTGAAACTCTAATTGAGGGTCAATATTAAGCGACTAGGATTTAATACTGGTCGGTTTAGGAAAACTTAATTTAAGAAGAATCGAGACGGAAAAAACCAGACTTGACAGCCATTGATTCACATATTTTAAAAAAAAAAATTAGAAAAATAACTAGAAAAACTAAGATCGATGACTAACCTATGAAGAGTAAGTCACTATGTAAAAAAAAATTGATGGGCTTTTATTTTTATATTTTTCTAAAAAAATACTATGATACATAAAGATATATAGAATATAAATAAAACAAATTTCAAGAAGAAGAAAAAAATAGTTTTTTTATTTTTTATTTTTAGACGGTTGTCCTGAAGATGCTTAGTACTCACTAGTTGGGATCAAACTAACATAGTTTTTTTTTTTTAAGAAAAGATTTAGTAGGTTAATTCTTTTTAATTTGAAAATTAAACCAGATTTATATTTATTTAACCATTTATTATTTTAAAAAATAAAATAATTTAACTTCACGAATCTATGAAAACCTAACTTGCTAAATCTTTTTAAAAAATTCCAATTAAGAATTTAAAATAAAATCACTATGTGTCACAATTAATCTTTTCTAAATCCTATATGCAAGATATACTTAGATACGTATCTTCTTCAAAGATATAGATCTCGAAGAAAAGATACACTCAGATATGGTAACCGTATCTTCTCTAAAAATACGGATTTCGAAGAAAAGGTATGCGGTCTTTCAAAAATTACAACTTTTAGCTAAAAAATGCAACATAACTAAATTAACAAAAATTGACAATTATCTAAAAAAAATATCAAACAATATGAAAATAAAAAAATATAAAAATAAAAACCAACACTAAAAAAAAATTGGTAAAATAAATTAAATAAACAAAATAAATAATTAAATAAAATAATAATTTTTATAATAATTTTTATTACCTAACCGGGTCAAGTTGCACGTGATTGATGTATTTGTGTTGTGAACTGATCATGTGTATGTGTTGGAATCTAGACTGTACATGTGTGTTTAAATCTAGATTGTGCTCTCTGTGTGTGCACTTAACCATGCTTAGTGTGTGTGCATTTAGAGCTAACATGGACGTGTATATGTGTTTATGAATGGAGATTACCAGGGCATGGTGTGTATTTATGTGTTTGTGTAGCGTGTGTATGTTGACCAGTATGTTGACTGTGTACTGATTGTGTATGAGTTGAAGGTGTCAAGACATGTGTGTGTGTATAAGTTAAAGAGAGTGCTGCTTAATGTAATGAGTGTGTGTAAGGGATAGTAAAGTGATTGTAAGGAGACAATATGTAGTGATTTGGCATGAAGTGATTGTGAGGGGACAATATGGTCAGTAGATGAATTGTAGGGATATGTAATGTGAATTATATATAAAAAAAATGTTTTTAAAATTTGCTATTGACTCACTAATTGTAAACCATACAATCGAATCTTTCGTATCTTTTTAGATATAGGTTTGATTCTTAATAAACCCTAGATCGAAAGATACAATAACAAATTTCAAATATGGAAAATATAATTTAGATTCTTTAAAGATTCGATCTAGTTTCTAAAAACCCTATTTTAACTTGGGCTTTTTATTTTTCGAGCTTGACTTAGTCCAATTTGATTTAGCCCAATAAACTACTTTAATAAATCCTAAGTTTATTCTAATCCAATATAAATTAGACAAAAAAATCATCTTTTTATCGGATTGGACTAATAAATATTTCAATGAAGCCCGATCCTTTAATGACTTAGATTTCATTAAATTGAACACATACCATTATCTGATTCAACCATAAACAACTTAACTCGACTTGACACTTTATTTTTTTTTTCAATTTTTGTTTTTTCATTTATTATTTGTAAACCTAGACTAATAAAAATACTAAAATAAAATGGAAAAAATAAAATGTCTATAATTTTCAGGTGCTATATATTTAATATTTCCAAATTATTCTAGTATTTAAGCATATATTAAGCTTTTAGTTCTGTACGAGTATATATTTATACATATAAAATATATGCGATGTACATATACATATTTCTAAATGTTATCTCATGTCATTTACTAAATTTTATTGCTCATATAATTTTATCTCTAAAGACTTGTTAACTATTAAATCTTAAACCATACACCTAACAAATAACGAATAATATATTTAAAATTACCTTTTAACTCTATTTTATTTTATTATTATATTTTTCAAATCCATGCCTACAAAGTCTCTTTAACTAACTCGTATAGTCAAGTCATAAAATCTTAGCTCTGTCAGATTACTTTCCTGAAAGCCTTAAAATAGTTACTCAAAATCTATTACTAGAGTGTGGGGCTTACAATACATATATACACACCTACATAAACATGCATACACATACAGACATGCACTTGCATGTGTACATATATGCAACAAGAACACATAAATGCACATATCAATTATAAGGGAATAGAATTTATTTTGTCATCATACAAACCAATGAGATAAATTATAATATATGTAGAAAAGAAAAAACAGTGCCTTAGCATGATAATTTCTCTAAGTTTAAGTAATGAAATGGAAGTTTATTGAGATAGAATTGTGCTTAAAGTAAATCTACTTAACAATATCAGGGATAATTTGTCCATAAAAAAATGAACACTAGTATGAAAATTTTTGTTCAATGGAAAATTGTTACAGGCACAATAGTATAAACTTTGTCCATGTAAACACTAATAAGATACAAAAACAATTGAACAAGTGAAGTTGTCCTTGGAAAAAGAGTATTCTCTGATTAACCTCGCTAGAATGAAGTTCACTTCATCCAAATAAGTTGATCCTTTGAAGCTAGCACAACTATGTATTATTTTAGTCAAACAAAGGCATCCTTCATCCCATTGACGTCTACTATTTTGCGAATGCAATTTTGAGTATTAAACACACACTTTGCAAAGCTAATCATCTTTATCCATTTATTTTTTTTTTTTTTGTATTTAGATAGATTATAATTTTTAATGTTAACACATATAATGATTTTATTCCTCATTTTAGCTTAGATTTAAGTGATTGATGTTGATTACATTTCATGTTTATCATCATCATCATCATCATCATCATTACTACTTCTCTCTAAGACTTTATTAGCTTTTAATGATGGAGAGATTTGACTTTTATTATGTTCTTTGTCTTTGTTCATTATTTTGTATTAGTAGTTAGATTTTTTTAGGCTCATGATGTAGCTTAAATATGGTTTAACTATAATGGAGAAATGAGTTTTATGCAAATGGTGCTCAAGAACATTCAAATTATTATATGTTGTTGCTTTAGAAGTGGATCTTCTAAACTTTAGAGGATCCAAATCTACTGCTTTTGCTATTATTAATGCACTATACTAAGTTTTCAAAGAGATTTAATAGATTTTAATGTGTCAATAAGATAAAATAGATTGAGTTGATATAGTTGTTTTCAATATTTAGATTGCTCTTTTTCTTATCTCCTTTCTAATGTTCTAATCCATTAAATGGTTTTATTGATACTAGTTTAATGTATATAATAAGATAGACAAGCTAAACTATACATTAGCAACTTAAAATACAATTAAGATGAGAGTATTAAATGGTTCTATGTGATTTTAAAGTTCATAAGGTCACGAATGCATTGTTTTTTTTCTTATATCAATCACATTAGATGCTTCATAGAGAGAGTAAATTCACTTTATTTTGAGAAGGTATACACAAGTAAATTAGGAAATATGGAAAGTTAATTCTACAAAACATTTTTTATCCTTTTGTAACCATTATTAGCTTAGACGAACACGAACTAGACTTTTGCTAGTTTTTTCCTTATATTGTTAGTTATTAAACTAATTTTATAGTTTAATATTACATTTAGATTGTCATAATTGCAATCTTGATTTGTTCTAATCAAATAAATGCTACTTAGTCATAGGTTAGAAATTGTCTACCTTTACAATGGGTTCAATACTTGGTTCACCATTTAAAAGTTGTTCTAATCAAAATTTACTACATTAACCAATTATGCTTGTTTACAAAATCAACACATTAGTTGCCATCTATGTAGAATGAGTACATAAAATGCTATTGTATATGATGAGGATTTCACTACAGAGAAGATTCAAAGACATTTGTGTAGAGAGGATGATGTGCCTAAAATCCTTAGTACAACCAATTGATGTTTTGATGTCAAATATGTTCTCTTGTGAAAGTTGTAAATCATAAAAATATGATTTTTATGTGTTTTAATTTCTATGTGTTACGAAACAGAAAATATAAAAGATATGGATGGTTCTTAATAAATGGATATGATATTATAATCCTATAATTGAATTATGATTAGATTTAAGATTGATATTACATATAAAATTAGAAATAACCAAGGGGAGTTTACTAAAAGTTGATATGTAACATGAATTCTAAGAGTAAGTGTTTGCTACAATAATAGAAAATCAATAGAATAAGGGGATTAAAGAGAACTATGAATAATTGTTCAATATTTCAAATAGTCTATATATCACTCAATAATGAATAATCTCAATCATAATCTAATTGATAAGTAAAGGGAAAAAAAAAAGCCCTTACAAACAAACTACACTAATGCTAAAAGCACAAAAAATCATTAAATAAAAAATTAAAACCAGTAGACACTACATTTTTTCCTCTCCCTACTTATTGATTTATTTAGTTTTAGAGGGTCCTAATTCATAAAAAAAATTATAAAAAAAATTAAAAATTAAAAAAGAAAAGAAAAAGAGAAGAAAAGATTAAAAAAAAAGATTTTTTAAAGAATTAAGTCTTAAGTCTATTTTTTTAGGTCATTAGGAGCAAGTCATTTTTAAAAGTGGTTTTGAGCTATGTTTAGGAGTATTAAATCTCTTTGAAATTTTAATTTTTGGACTTCATGTGGGCTTAAATTAATTTTCGAATTAAGGCTCATAAAACAGTTAAATTGGGTTTGCGTTTGAAAGTCAAATCTCAACATGTGTGTATGGGGCTAAATTTTAGAGTCGATCATTTAGAATTTAATTTTGAACTATGTTTAGTTTTCATTTATTATATTATTTTGTCTTAAAAAAAAAAGGGAAGAGCAGGGATTCAGACTAGGTGTAAGACTTAGTCCACATGAGTAACTAATAAAGCCTGAGGCCCTTTGCATAGGATGAAGCCTACGTAGGCACAATGAACGCTTGCTATTTTTTTTAAGCCATGTGTATGCATCACACGCATAGGCTTAGCATGTCAATCATATGCAAGGCACATGATACACCAAAGTTTCCTACCCTTTCTTTCTTTGCCTCGCGATTTCCCCAGTATTTCTCCTTGTAAACTTAATGTAGTAACCTCAGCTTACGAGCATTTCCCATGCATTTTTCACGCAACTCCATACAAAATTTTTGGTGAATCTTGTGCTAGGCATAGCTTAGTTTTGAATTTAGCCATTTATTTGGCTAAAATCGAATAAAAAATTGAGGGAAAACTTAATATTTGGGATATCCATTTCACCTCAATCTTTTGAATCTAAGCAAATTGAGAGAGAATCAAAGCTTCTAGAGTGTATTTCGACTAAGAATGAAACTCTATTAACACATTTAGACTAATTTGTTGAATAAAATCGAATCAAATTCAATGATTTCAAATTAAAACCCACTCATTTGATTTTTTCAAATATAATTCGATTTTTTACTTTTCATGCTTAAGTAAGCTTGGGTTAGTATAAATTGATGTCTAGGAAGGCCATTAGATCATTAAGCATGAATTGAAACACCCAAAATCGATTCAAATCTTCCCTTTCTCTCTCTAATATTCAAAACTATGGGTACCTCTCTCTCTATAGAAGATTATTCGAATTGTTGGTGCTTTGAGTAAAGCCAACAACATGACTGAGTTCCCTACTTCTTGAGTTTTCCATTGTAGCCCCTCACATAGGCAGCCATGCCTCCCAGCTCTGTCGTTGACTACCCTACGGTTTGGCCAACAACCACCACGTGACCTACTACACGAAACACTGCCCTCAACCTCTCCTCGACCAAATCTAATATTACAATTGAGCTCATAGCATCTAAGAACCCAAGGCATACCCCTTCTTTAAGCTTCAAACACCCCAACAACGACTACCCATATCCGGCCGCCACCTACCAACTCCGATAAACCACCAAACGGCCACTATTGGCCAAAGCGCCACTCTTATACTTGCTATCTCCAATAGGATTCTTACAAATCTATCCTTTCCTCCTTGAACTAGTGGCCAAAGCACTTCAGAGATACACCTATGCTGGCTAACTCTTCTTCCCCAGCTTCACTTACGTGTAGTGCATGCGCTTAGGTTAGACTCTTTTCATGTACATTGCATTTTTTTCATATTATTTTCTATTTGCCAAAAAAAAAAAGGATGTATAATATAAAAAAAAGGAAAAAAAAAGAAAGGAAAAAAAAAGGAAAAAGAGGAAGGAAAGATAATAAATCGTTTTATCTATTTTTAGTATGTCTCGATCAAAAAAATAAAAAACATATACATAAGATAATAATAAAAATAAACAAAAATAAAAGCATAAGAAAAAGTATGTTTTACCACATAGAAAAATATCTTTAAAAAAAAGTCCAATTAATAAATTGTTTTCTAAAAGTAGGATTTCCTTAGAATTTTTCAAATAAACAAACACTTAAATAATTAAGACCCTTTTAGGATTTTTCATAATTAAAAATAAATTGATAAAAATGTAAAACTAACTATTTTTAGAAGTAAAAGAAACCAACTTACTAATGTTTTGGAAAACAAACTACGAAAGTCTAATCTTAAATAGCGTATCCATAGGCACTCTTATGTACTGGATAACTTAAAATGTAAAAAAAAAAAAATCCCCCCTTTTGTAAATTATTTTTCAATTTATATTTTTATAATAGATAAAATTTCATTGTTTACTTATGAATATATAATATTTTTAGAAGGATATTTTGAAAAATTAAATTAAATTCAGAAGATTAAAAGTGATAGCCATTAGGGTTTGATAAGTTAGCCCTTGGACTCAAAACATTTGGTTTTTGAAAACTGTTTTCAAAATTGGTTTTTGAAAACTCACGTAGTCCAATATGAAGATTAAAATCAATCCACCCAATTGGTTTTAATCTAATCCTTTTTCGTGACCAATCTTTTTAAATTTATAAAAAAAAAAACTTGTTTTCCTTAATTCCTAGTCGATGATCAATATTAAATAGGTATAGGGTTCAATATAGGTTAAGTTAAGGAAAATCATAAAAACTAAGAAAAATTCAAGCTAAATAACTTGGTGACTCTACTGGCAAAGTCAAGTGGACTAGCCATATAAAAGCTTTCCAAAATTAAATTTGTCTTTCAAAATACACACATTATTTATTTATTTATTCATTTCATGTAAATATACTTTGTTTAATTGCTATATTCATTTTGCATACAACATACTTGGATATTGGGGGAAATGATTGCATCAAGGATGCATGATAGATATAGTTTGACTTAGGTCGTCTTAAGACCCTAGGATAGGAGGCCATTGTATAGGCTCTGAGTGTAGTAGTATAATCATCACTTGAGGTTGATTGGTCTACCTCATTTAAGTTTCGATGTAATCAATGAACCATTTTTTCAAAAGCGCATAAGGTCACAGAGCTTAAGGACCTTTAAAACCTACCCTGATTGTATCTATGACTTTCAAATCGGTGAATAAATAGTAATGGGGCATATCACTAACGAAAGGTCGAAACTTTATCAACATTCCATAACTTTCTCTGTATTATAATAATGGAATTTTGGTAAAAGTCCCAACCTTAAATCCTTTTATCGCCACATTATTATTTAGCCATTGGCCATTTGAATCTACATCTCTGTACCGTCATCTATATGAAAATATTAATGCTTGTTTACTCATATTTGTAAATAATATTATTTGATACCTTTCTTATCTTTATAAAAATTGTGTTGTTTTTCAAATCAAAAAGTTCTACCATGTGTTGTAAGATAAATTTATTTTTCTACTACTTAAGTCACAATTTTAGAATAAAGTAAGACCATTAGGTTTTAAGGCATACTTATAGATTATTTTAACTAGCCATTATAAAGATTAAACTTGTAAGTAGCCCTTGAAAAGAGTTGGACTTAATTCAAAATTTTTTTCTCTCTCTATAAAATTTTATAATTCACCACTTTATAGATTGTTATAAGTTTTCATATATTCTCTTAGCCTTTAATTTTGTAAATCCTTCGTCCCATTATCAAATTCATAAATCTCAAAAAAGAAAAAAAAAAGGAAGAAAAATAGTTCATATGTGTAAATTATTGCAACTGTAATAAGTTTTCATTCTAGAATGGATCCCCTTACTAGCCTTTCCCTTCCCATTAGATTTTAGTTCTCATTTACTCATGCTTCTTAGTATCTAGATTTTTCAATTATAAAATATTTGTAAATATCAGGTATCTCATAAAAATATTCCTTTAGAAAATAATTCCTTTCTTTTAATTACACTCCTTATAAGTAGTATAGGTAATCTTTTAAATACTTACAAGTTGTAAATACTTTTTTTTAGTTGACCATAAATTGTTGAAATGTTTCTTACTCCAAGTTTTTTTTAAAGAAGTTTGTTAATTAAGTCTATAAAACTACGTTTTTCTCATGTAAATACATCTCATTTTCATGTCTTTTGTGTAAGTCTTCTTCTCTTTCTTGTCTTCCCATGTAAAATAATTTAAAATTTTTCTTTTGGTTTCTTCACTTTTGTAAAAATTCTCCTTATAAGAAGTTAAGCTAGTCCTTTTTCTCTTTCAAAAAAAGAAGAAGAAAAAGAATGGTTGCTAACATGTAAGAATTCTTCATGTAAACCCCATAAAATTTTGCATTTTAAATATAGAATTGAACCGAAGTACTAATAAATAATTGCTATGCCCCTTGAGACTAAAGGAATCAAAACTAGTAGAAACTTTTAACGAAACCTTAAAATGAATTTGAGAACTTCAATACAAAGTTCCAAAAATCCTAATCACATACGTGAATCCATAATTCTAAATTAAACCAAAGTAAAACTAGAATGGTAAATTAAACTTGAATTTCACAATCAACTAAATTAATCCAATTATAGTAATAAAATTTTAAATATATCCTTATGAGTGTGCATCATGATATACATGTATAATTTACTTTTTACATACTATTTTTTGTAAGATATACTGCACAATATTGGCTAGCATAAAAATTGATCTAATAAAAATGTTAAATTTGAAAATTAAGATAGATATGAAAGACACAATTATATAATTCAAAAATTTTAATCGCATAAGAACAACTGTAAAGCCCTCATAAGGGGGCTTGGTAATTTTGCCTAAAATTTTGATATCACATGAGCATCTATGATATAAAAACTGCCTTGTAAGTTAGAAGTTGCAAGGCTCTAAGTCGTAAGTTTCAAGGGGCAATTATTCAATTTACATGCATCTACTTGATTATATATATATCTACAAGTGATTCAACAATCCACAGTCACCAGAATCGTAGAGAGTCGAAATCACTTACCAAACAATAAGAAAGGGTTTTTATATTCAACAATCATAATGCCACTAAATACCTTAAAAGTTTAGTTCAATTATACCACTTGCTTTCCTAAACTTATATTCTACTTTCTTAGCCCGATGGAGCACTCTACACTCAAATCCTAGCCCAGCCCTAGCTTTGTAAGGCTTATAAACAAAACTATTGGGAGGTAAGCTACATCTAATTTAGTAAGTAACCTTCCTACCTTACCATCAAATAATAACAAGTAAGTTATTTATCAAACATATGAATGCATGTAACTGTATACAGTATGATTTTAATGCCTACTGCTACTCAAGTTAGGAAGTAGTTAGGCACATCAGTTGCTAGGTATCTACGTCCAATACGAAATCTCTTAACAATATAACTACTCTCAACAGTAGTCGTGGCTCGACCTCAAGCAAAACGCAGCATTTCTTGGAGCCAAGTACTTTCAAAAGGTCGAGACAAGAATATATTGCACAAAATATGTCGTACAATAAACAATCACAATAAATAATATCAATATGGATCCATTTAAGCATGATCTCTCACTCTATTGCGTGGTACTGATGCCCTTTAACTCATGCTATAAGATGTAATGTATGTCCAATTTAATTAGAGGCCAAATATTTATTAATTTCGGATTCATGAGGTTATTAAGCAAGTATATTCCAAATACTCTAATGCTCTATATTTTAATGCAACAAATAAGGGTGTTTGAAATATATTATAATATTTTGCAGTCATAGGTCAACTAGAACAGGCATACATAAGTTCCCATATACCCCAATATGCATAAAGTTCAATTATCATATATAATTAGATAGTGCACTAACTATAAATACAAAACAAAGTAAAATAGGAAGCGATATACTGACTCAACCTTGAAGTCAAATATTCCCAATAATCCCTAGTAAAATCAAACTTGGTGTCTTAAATCACCTGAGTAAGGTAACTAAACTAATTAAGGCTCATCTTAAACATGATCTATTCACTAGCCTCACTATAATTTCTCTATTTCTGCTTATTTCATGTTTTGGTTATAACTTTCTTGTTTTAAGTTGGAATTCCGCACTCTTATAGCTGATTTTCATCGTTTTCAAGTGTTCTTTCATTTGGTGGGGTTATTTTTAGGCTTTTGGATCAATAAGGTTTTGATTTAGGCCTTACAAGTTCATAGGCCCAAAGGGTGACTTTGGTTATTTTAGGGTTTAGGCCTAGTTTTAGGCTTTAGGCTTAGCTTTTGATCTTAGACCTTGCACTTAATATTTTGGGCTTCCTTAGGGGATAGCTTTAATATGCTTTTAGACTTAATAGACTTTTTATATTTTATTTTATGAGCCTTTTAATTTAGGGTTTAGATCTGATCATTTAGTTATCGGGCTCTATTCTTGGTTCTTTTAAGGGATTTTTTAGGCTTATCTTGCATTTTGGTACCTTAAGCTTAACTCCACTTAAGATTTTAGGCTTAATCCTACTAAAAGCCTTAAGATAAGTCCATTTTCTACTAGGAATCAAATCTAGTTCTTTTCATTTATTAGGCTCCTAATCATATTTCTAATGGTGCAATGCTTTTTTCAAAATTTTGACTAAAAAATAAACCCCTTAAATGATTAAATATGGACAACATATTTGTTTCAATCTATAGTGTTCCAAGTCTATTTTGTAATTTCATCAAAGTAAAATGGGTAAAAAATGAGCATAAAGTAAGCTCACCAGAATGGCAAATCGCAAGCAAGAGGGGTGGTCTTGCAAGAAAGATGATGAATAATATAAAAACATTTCTTCAAGATGCATCTTTTACCATTTTTGATAGAAACATACACATGTACATACGCAAGGAATCGAAGCGAGGTCTCCATGAACCAAGATATGCACTTAACCACTAAGTTTAGCTCACTTCTTGTCCATTAATGCAATTTCAAAAAAATTTAAAGCGACTAGACTAGCTTAAACCACTTCCAAACAAGGAATATGGTCTAAGCCTAATTCACACCCTATTTAACTGATTCCTCACAAATTGAAAATGCCTTATTATGAATTAATGAATCAACCATTATGTTGAAAATAGTTTACAAAATGAGAACACTTTGATATTTTTTTAAGTTTCACTATATTGCTTCTCTTACTAATTCAATATTTAACTTTGTAGAAGACTAATTTTGTTTTAGGCTAAATCCACTATTAATTCATTATTTTTTTAGACTTAACTCATTAGGTTATGTAATAAGGTCCACTAGTTTGTAATTGGGATGACTTTAGGAGATTTCGCTTGCTAAACTTAGAATAGAGAATGTTGTACTAGTTCGTTCTCTCTTAACCTCTCTTAAATAGGTTCACATACTCTTTAAGGCAGGTTACTAGCCTTAACCCATAGCAAGGTTATGAAAATAACTCCAAGACGAGTGAGCTTAATCTCAACCATCGATCATTAATGTGATTTGGCAACGTTATCAATCTCAAAAATCTATAAATAATTAATCATGTGTCCCTGTCAAATACTTCAAAAGCTTTAGAGATTAGAGAAACAATATTACCTTGCAAAATTTTTTGCTCTAAAGATCAAACTAGTGCTTAAACAATGAATGAATCGATATTTAACCAAGAATAATGAGGTCAATGCTCTATAGCTTCCTTACCTATCATAAGTGTGTTTAAGCCATAGAAATTGCTTATTCCTCCTCTTAACTGTCTTTCTCTAAGTCATCTTTATGAGTTCTATTCACGTGCTACTCATCTAAGGTCACATATAGTGCAAAATTTATGCACTTCCACATGACAACATTATCTAAAACCCTTACCCTTACATTTTGGAAACTTTATAAGGGAATAGAGAGAGTCAACTATTTAACAATGACACCATAGCACAAAAAGGGCTATTGACACATTTAACAACACCTCTTAAGAGTAGGAGAATCACATTAACCCTATCGAGTAAGACTTGTGCCATGCCTCGAATAAGAAAAATTATAACAGTCTCGCTATGTAAATTAACCTAAGATAAAAGTTGATATCATAAATATAGTCGACACAAGGTGTACATAACTCAACCAGCTTGAAGTATCCGTTCTAATACCTATAAAAGATTAAACCCATGGTTATAACTTTACAAAATATCTGTTTTGTATAACCTGTTGTCTCATAACATAACAGTATTCACATAAACGTTTCACACTTAAAGTTTTAAATATAATCAGAGTTTACCAAAAGCTACAAGTTTAAAGTTTATTTACAATAAAATAGGAAACTAGTAGGCATCCTAGAGAATTTCTAGTTAGTTTTCTCAAAACTCAAAACAAAAGTTAAAAGCCTAGATTCAATGGATTTCTCGTTCCTTACTTTCCCAGCTAACTGTACACTAACTTAGGGCTAGTGATATTTGAACGTCCTAATCTTCACTCCTCACCTACAAAAAAGTCTATAAGGATGTAAGCACAACTAGCTCAATAAGCGAGATGGAGTTAAAAGAGTACTATACAATCATAAATAAGGTTATTAATTTTGATGAAATGCAATGCAATCAATCACTTGAAACATTGTACAATATTATCTGAACCATTGTGAAGTTAAAAAAATTACATCCGCTCTAACTCAGATTAAGGAGTTATATTGCGACTCAAATTAGACCAAACATGAGCTTGGGCAATGGAGAATGCCCTCATCCCCATTATCACCTTCGAACTATGGCCTCTACTCTTGTTGTGACCTCTTTACCTATCACTTAATTTAATTAAGGATAAGGAAAAGACCATTTCAGCTATCCTCATTGAAAGGAGTCGATATTTAGCCTGACATTCCTAATCATTCCCCTAATGGTTGCTATGCATATTCAGTAAAATTAGCGGTCAAATCACTCTTGCATCCATTTAAGGGTGGCCGATAAATTCACAACAAAACAAAATGAAGTAATCATGTAGAACAACACGTAAGGAGTTTAACTCCTATCACAATCAAAATATCAACCACATACATAGCGTGCACATAAAAAGCTAATTTACAACAACAATCAAAGTACTCTTAAGCTTCCAGATTCTTTAATACAGTATCTTAACAAGCAGTAAAGCCATAATCCCAACTTACCTATCTAAAGGCTCATTGTGGAAGACTCTTGTCTTTAACACTCTATTCATTAGGATATTCTATATATATATATATATAACCCAGATTTGGTTTTTGTAAGAGTTATAAAAACATTAGGGCTCTATCTATTTGTATTCAGTTAAACAGTTATATATAAATATATATGTCTAAAGTATATTATTATTTTCCTTATATAATGAAATATAGTTTTATTATATAAGTTAAGTTAGGTTAGGTTATTAAATATTAATACTATACACAATTATACTATTATATATAATATCGATCATATTGAAATATACTTTTAATCAATTAAACTACGTTTCAATTACGGTAAGGTTTTCGTAGTATGTAAATTCTCGTAATATTATAAAGACATCGGTTATATTACCTAGAATTGTCTGATTTTAGTAAAAATAGTGTCATTGGGTTCATACATTCCTAATGATACGTATTACGGGTTCTATTTCGAGAGATAACTTCTAAAAAGTAGTTTAAGTTTCTAGTATACTTATATGTGCCTATAATAAATATTATTGTATTATACTTATTTTATTTATTTAAACTATATTTTATATAATTTACCAATATAACTCAATAATATAGATATTATCTAACCCTAATATGTATACAATATACCCAAATCATAAAACTATTATTAAATATATTAAAAACTCATTTTTACCAAATTTGACCAGTAAGTATTTATATAGATTTTATTTCAATATTTATCATATTTTATCTATTATTACTAAAAACAAGCCTTGGTTCGCAATTTAAACCATTTTACTATGTAAATTCGAAATAAATAGCTCAGGTTATTAAATAATTCCTTAAAAATTTTCATAGAGTCCTAAAAATATGGGGATTTCAGTCATCACTTGGTTTCATGGTATCGGTTTATCACCTATATACTCGAAATTATAATTTTACCCTTAAATTGCATTTAATTAACCTAATATTGTTCTTTTAATGCCAAAGTATTTTGAATATATCCCAATATCATTACAATTCACCAGGAATCAATATCTATCTTTTTCCTCATTTATTTGTATAAAACCCATTTATTTCAACAATTTCTAATTTTACAATATTAGGGTAAAAAAAAATATAATAAATATTACACATGTACCTAATAAAAAAAAAAAAACGGGCTACATGTAATTAAACTACATCTAATAAGGATCCTACAATAAATTGTTAGGGCATGAAACAACATCATTTAAGCAATTTATTTTTCACTACAAAATTCAAATTACTATGTTAGTTTGTTAGGGAAGTATATTAAATATATAATATTTTACAAAAATAAAATCACGACATGATAGCATCCTAGAAATAACCTAAGAATACATTTTTCTATAATTTTTTGGTTTGACTAAATATTTTTATAAAATATTAGAAAAACAAGGTAGATTTGGGAGCTTACTATTCATCATAGCTCTAATGGTCGTTGACGGTCAAGTGGTGATCAAACAAGGTAGACACGACATGGACTCCTTATGGCTGAAAGGGTTCAATAGTAGAATGTTAAGGGGGTTAGGGAATTGGAGCAAAGTAATAGTTCCTCTTTTTATATATGTATTATGCTAATATTTTAATAATTTATTAATATACGTATATATATCCTATATATATTATGTGTAATATGTAATTATACTCATATAATTATGTTTCTAGCATATCTTTTATTTTTAAGTTATGTTTTCTCACTTATTTTTTTGAGTTTATCTCATATTATATATAATTATGTAATTTCAAGTTAATTTACGAGTATAATTATTATATATACCAGGTATACTTATAAAAATACGTATATACTTATATAGTATATCATATTATATGAGTACACTCATATAGTATATAGTACTATATTATTTCATTTTATAGCTTAATTAATTTATCACTAAGTCTTCATTGCATTCCAAGCTTTTCGTAGACTTGACAATATCAAAGTTCAGATTCCAACCTTTATAGGTAATGGAAATGTTAACAAATACCTAGAGTATGAAGAGAAGGTGGAGAACATATTTGATTGTTATGGAGATACTGAGAGAGTGAAAGTCGAACTTACTACTCTTGAGTTCTCTAGACAAGCCGCCATGTGATGGAAGAACTTAAATGTAGGTAAAGAAAGAGATGGATGAAGAGGAGTACGAATTTAGGAAGACATGAAAAGGTTGCTAAGATGAAGATTTGTACCTAAGACATACTTGCAAGACACCTTCATCAAATTGTAAGAGCTTCGTAGAGGAAGCTATACTGTAAATGACTACGTCAAGGAGTTTCAAATGCTAATGATCTAAGATGATGTCGATGAGTTTGAAACTCGCACTATATCGAAATTCATCTCTGAACTCAAGTATGTGATTCATAACATTGTGGAGGTATAAAAGTTTTTCACTTTGGAAGAGGAATGCCCTTAGTCGAACTCATCCTAGCTCTTCACGGATTGCTATATCACATTGAACCAACCCTCGGCTGAAGAATCAAGCAAATGATAAAGCCAACTTAAAGTCATTTGAGAAGGGATAACCCTCAGCTCATAAGACGAGTGAGATAAGATGATTTAAGTGTTTAAGTTATGGACATACGGCTGTTGAGTGTCCTAATTATGTGTTATAATCCCCCAAGGTAATGAAGTAGATAGCACAAATGACAGTAACCCCAAGAAGCAAGAAAAAGATTTTAGGATAGCTGAAGTGGAGGATAGTAAGAAACTTGTGTCTTTTCCAAACAAGGTGAAGTAAAGATGTTGGTAATGAGGCGAGTGTTAAGTTTAAAGCCAAGCTCCAAAGAAGAATAGAAAGAGGACCTATTTCATACAAAGTGTGTCATCAAGGGTCAATTGTACAAAATTATAATAGATGGAGGGAGTTGCACCATTGTTGTTACATAAACCCTCGTAGAGAGGTTAGGTTTGCTAACCTTTAGGTATCTCTAACCTTTTAAGGTATATTGGCTATATGATAAGGGTGTTCTACACATGAGCGAAAAGGTAGTTGTACTGTTCTATATTAGGAATATCTATAGAGATGAAGTAGTTTGTGATATTATCCCTAAGAGAGCTTTACATTTACTATTGGTAAGACCTTAGTTATTTGACCAGTGTGTCATACACAACGAGTATAAGAACACCTATACCTTTACAAAGGATGATAAAAAGATAGTGTTATAACCCATGACCCTGAGCCAAGTGAATGAGACTCATAACTAACTCACCTAAGCTAGTAAGAAGAAGGCTTTGATATTGAGCCAGTAAGAACTTTGAGCTTCTAAGAAGGGTAATGAGCCTATGTTCTTGTTGATTAGAAGATTATTGGAATAAAGAGACCTATATGATGTGCCAAAAGAGGTTCCAAAGTTGAAAGATGAATTTTTCAACCTATTTCCAGAAGAGTTACCTAAAGGACTTCCCTTAATTCGAGGTATTGAGCACTATATGACTTATAACTAAGCATAGCTCTATCGAACCAACCGACTTACAAAATGAATCCCGAGTATGATGCCGAGCTAAAGAGATAAGTGGACGAACTCATTAGCAGGATATGTGAGGGAGAACATAAGCCTGTATGCTGTACCAACCCTATTTATCCCAAAGAAAGATGTTTCTTGTCACATGTACATCAATAACCGAGCTATCAACTTAATTATTATTTAGTACAGATATCCTATACTAAGGCTCAATGGCATGTTAGAAGAGCTCAATGGCACTTGAATGTTTTCAAAGATTGATTTGCAAAGTGGCTATCATTAGATTGACTTGAGATTAGGAGATGAGTAGACAACTGTATTTAAGACAAGGCATGGTCTCTATAAAAGGTTGGTTATGCCATTCGACCTTACCAATGCATCAAGCATTTTCATGAAGCTCATGAACCATATAATGTGACCCCTTGATCAAAAGATGTGTAGTCATGTACATTGATGACATCTTAGTCCATAATGGTGACTTAATGAATCATCTAAAGCATCTCTAAGCTATTTTGAAATACTTCGTGCTGATAGACTATTTAGAAATCTAAAGAGGTGTACATTTTGCCAACAAAAAGTTGTTTTCTTAGGTATGTAGTGTCTAAAGAAGGAATCTGAGTTGATGAGGAAAAGGTTTGAGCCATTATGGAGTGGCCTACACCAAAGAATGTCATTAAAGTATGTAGTTTCCATGATTTTGTTTCTTTCTATAGAAGATTCATTAGAACTTCAACACTATTACACCTTCCCCCCCTTGACTAAATTGACAAAGTAGAGTAAAGGATTCTAATAGATTGCCAAGCTGAGAACAGCTTTAGGGAAATCAAGGAGAAGCTTACCATAGTACCTATCCTAGCTTTACTAGATTCTGATAAGCCCTTTAAGCTGGAGTATGATGCTTATGGTATTAGCATTAGTGCAATCCTAATGCAAGAACACTACCCTATTGATTACTACAATGAAAAGCTCAATAGTCCTACCTTGAACTACTCTGTGTATGAAAAGGAGCTATACTCTTTTTTTTCAACTCTTACTGTATAGTAAAATTGCTTATTACCCTCAAAAGTTTGCGATCTATACAAATTATGAGTCCTTGAAGCACCTCAAGAGCTAGAACAAACTTTTGAAAAGATAAGCTAAGTGATTAGAATTCACATAAGGTTTTTCATATGTAACCAAGCACAAGAAAGGTAGCGCTAACATGGTCACTGATACTCTTTCACAATGGCATATCTTGCTAACCACACCATAGACTAAATTGTTAGGATTCTCCCTTGTTGCGAGCAATATGGTCGAGATCCGCACTTTGGTCCTATCATTGAAAGGTGTTGAGATAGAATTGCAATTGGAGGATATTATCTAAAAGATGATAACTATTTAAGGAGAAGAGGTTATGCATACTGAACTATTCCACACACATACTATTAGTTGGAGAAGCTCATAGCGGTCACTTATCTAGGCATTTTTGTGAGATCAAAACTATCAACTTATTGAAGGAGAACTTCTACTAGCTTGGTTTGGCTAAGTTTTCCATAAGGTCATCAAATGTTGTGAAGCATACAAGATGGTAAAGGGAAGGAATGAACCACATGGATAGTACATACCCCTACCCATACCAACCTCACCTTAGGTAGACTTCAACATAGACTTTGTCCTAAGGTTACCCTAGATATCTAGAGGAAGAGACTCCATCCTTATGGTTGTAGATTGATTTAGTAAAATGGCATGCTTCATTTCATGCCACTGAACTAATGATGCCTTATATATTACTGATTTGTTTTTACAGAAAGTCATCTACCTACATAAAGTTTTGAAGTCCATTATTTCTTATCAAGATACCAAGTTTTTGAGCTACTTTTAAAAGACCTTATGGAGGAGACTTGGCAATAAGCTTGTATTTAGTTCCAATAGTCAATCACAGAGAAATGGCTAGATTAAGGTAGTGAACAAGACATTAGGTACCCTACTCCGAGCTGTTGTGGGAAAGAACTTAAAATATTTGGACTTTTCTTTACTTGTTATGGAGTTTTCATAGAACCAAACTATCGAAAATACTATTAGCAAGACACCTTTTGAAGCTATTTATGGTCTCAATCTAACCATCTATAAGAACTACATCAACATATAGCCGAGAAAATCCCCAAGTTTAGCAAACGATAGCAAGATATTGATAGTCACAGGCGCCAAGCTGTGTCCTTTAGCTTAGGCAACCTTATATGGATCCACCTCAACCAAGAGAGGATTTTACACCGTAGTAAAAGCAAGCTATCATCTAGAGCTAATGGCCCCTTTAAGGTGCGAAGAAGATCAACCGTAATGCCTACTAGATTAAGCTACGCAAAAACTACGGTGCCTCTTCTACTTTCAACATATCTAACCTAATCCTTCACCATCCATATATGATAGGAATCAACTCCATGGACTCATTAATAAAAGCCAAGCTAAGGGATTACAAGGACTTGCCCGATAAGTACTAGCTCAAGGATTCTTCAAAGACGAGGACTCCAACATTACCCAAGGTTTGTTATACTTTATCTGACCTAAGTGTTGAGTTGTGTTCATGATAGGAACAATTCCTAAGTTGATTAAAACCATAAGTCTTCCTAAGTCGAGTAGACAAGCCATTCAACCAATCGAAATCTCAAAACAACGCCCAATGTCTAAGCTCCAACCTTACCCAAATTAGGTTGGCCAATTAATCTATTTCTTTTCTAACGTCTACCAAGTTAACACCATCCATTATTGAGCTACTTAAGATCTTGTACTCATAGGAACCCTCGAATATACACAATTCTAGGCTCACTAACCATAATTTGACACGTGCCTTCTAGTACAATATTCTAAAATGATTCCTCCTTTCTTACATTGTGCTACATAATGACGTTCATTTTTTTTTTTTTTGAATTTCTCTTAAGAATCTTTATATCTAATATGTAATTTGCCCACTTTTGTCTTTTCTTATAAATGTAACCTTAAGGATACCTTATATAAGCTTTACTTACTTGCAATGCAGACATCACTTCTTATACTGCTAATATAGACATTTTCTTTGAGAACACCAATTGTATCTTTTCTTTCCTAACTCTTCTATTCCTTTTAGTAAGAAGTAGTAGCGAGTGATTCTAATCCTTACTTGTATGTCATATCAAGTGAAGGTTAGGCCAAGTAGGACTTATTGGTGTGTCATATCCAGTTGATAGTCGGTTTGGTTTTGCTAAAGCCTTTGTTCTTCCTTTTCTCTTTTTATCCGTTGTGGTGTGGCCTTTGTATGTATGACCTTAAAGACGCATCATAATGTAAGATGCCATAAGGGCATTGAATCAATTTATGTCTATGTTTACCTATTCTATGCCAAGAATATGTGTCGCTGCTATGCAATGGGTTTAACTTTACTTAGATCCACTACTATTGCATAGAAAGTTAACACCCCTTTCATTTAACTACCCCATCCTCTTATCATTTAGGAGAACACCCCTAAAAAAAGAGGTGATCAAACCCTTCCACCACAACTATATCTAACTAACATTTTCCACCTAAGGTAGAAAGTAGGACAATCTACCTTAGTGGCTCTTTATATTCCTACCTTGCTCTTTATGCGAGACTCGATAAGCCCACTACGCACACAAACCTTACATTTGTCACGCCTATTGAAATTGTGATACTACCTCGATGTTGTCATCTATAGAAAGATCTTCCTTTATTGCAAAGGAAGGCCCTAAAAAGTATATGAAGGAGGTACATGTCAAGCCACTTATTAGAGTGCTAGATCTCTAATTCCCATACAATCAACATATAGCGGCTAAGTCATATCCAAAGGACTATGTGAATCTGAAATTCATTAAGTTTAATGCTAAGCAAGGAAGTGCTAAGGAGCATCTTATGAAGTTCATTGAGACAATAGATGTCTACAACTTAAACGACGACATAAAGATAAAAGAGTTCTCTAAAGCACTCGTTCTGACATATGCTTAGTACATTAACTTCCCCGCTAGGTCAAAAGACTGATGGAGAAGTGTGTGCTAGATGTTCTTAGAGAAGTTTTTTCTCCATACAAGAAAAGGTTACATTGGCTGCCATGGGTCAAATTATATAAAAGCCTAAGGAAGATCTTATGGAGTATATCAAGTACTGTAGTGAGATTCCTAAATATTTGAGATGTATACAATGAAAAAGAGTTAGTGAAGATTTGTATCCATGGGATGTTCTCCAAGTATATTGTATACTCGAAGAACCTATCCTTGTGCTCCTTACTACATTTACAAAGCATGCGTGAATTACCATTAGTTTCATCATGAGATAAAGAGGAGTAGTTGATATGTTCAACAAATGGATGTCATCTATAGATTTAACCTAAGATGGAAACTTCAAAGGCAATAAGAAGCCTAAAGATACCATGCAAAGAAGCTTGGTGGAATCCCTCCATTCCCATACCCAATAAGGTGAGTGCGCACCATCCTTACTCAATGGATATAAGGTAGAGACTTCGTATTGCCAGAAGTGGAGCAACTAACTACTAAGAACAAGCATAATAACCCTAAATTTTATTGGTATCACATAACAATGAACCATCCAACTGAAGAGTGCAATAATCTAATAAAATATCAAGGATAACATATGACTTAGAAAGCTTATTATTGAAGATGGCAATGTATACATCAATCTAAACCCAGCATATGATGCTTAACATGGTGGCATGAAGTTTGAATAAATAAAGACGTAAGATGGCTCATAGTCAACATTTTGAGACATTGATTAGCAATTAGCTGCATTTTTCCTTGTTTAAAGAAAAATAGAGATAATTTTGGATTATATCAATAATTTTTTGAAAAAAATGAATATTGTTTAAGACTATGGAACTCCCTCGATACAATACATTTATCTTAAGATAGGATACTCCCCTAACACTAAACATTCTTCTTTAAAACCAAGGCACTCTCTTGGCACCATACATTCTTCTTAGACTGGGATAAACCCTAGCATCACATGCTTCTTTAAGACTAGGTACTCCCCCAGTACCTCACTTTTTCCTTAAGACTAAGGTTCTTCCCTAGCATCTTACGTTTTGCTTAAGACTAGGGTATTCCATAGCATTTCATGATTCTTTTAAGACTAGATACTCACTTAGCATTGCATACTTTTTTTAGACCAAGGCACTTCCATAACATCTCATGTTCTTCTTTAATACCATGGCTACTATCCTAACACTACATGTTCTTTGAGACCAAGGCATTTGATCGATATTATACGTTCTTTTAAGACAAACACATTCCCTTAAGACTAATATTTTTTTTATCCTAAGACTAGGAAACCCTCGTAGCGTCACATACTTCTTTTATAACTAAGCCACTCATCTAGGACCATATGTTCTTCTAAGATAAGGGAACCCCCTAAAATCATACACTTCTTTTAAAACCAAGACACTCCCCTAACATTATATGTTCTTTAAAGATTAGGGGACTCCACTGACATCGCACGCTCCTTTTAAGACTATGGTACTTCCTTACATCACATGCTCTTTATAAGTATAGAAATTGCCCTAGTGTAATATATTATTTATGATCAAGCAATGCTCTTGCATCAAAGCTCTTACGCCTTAAGCCTAGGTAATGTCTTGGAAACTTAACTTCTATGCCATAAGCCTAAGCATCCCCTAGCAACTTAGCTTCCATGCCATAAACCTAAGTAATGTCCTAGCAATTCGGCTCTTATGCTTTAAGCTCAGCCAATGCCCCAATAACTCGACTTTTACACCTTAAGCCTATGTAATAACCTATCAACTCAACTCCCATACCTTAAGTCTAGACAATGTTCTAACATCTTGGCTTCGTAACCAAGTAATGCCTTAACACCAAAAAAATTGTGCTTTAAGCTTAGACACTATCCTAACACTTAGTTGTCATATGTCATGCCTAATGCAATCTCTTGGCATATCAAGCCTAGGCAATGCCCTTACACTCCAACTACATGGCCCTTAAGCGTTAATTATGGGAATCAAGCTACGAGGCCCCTGACCTGTAACCAAGCTCAAAAACTAAAAAGGTTGGCATGACGAATCTTTATGTTCTAATTAACCTATGCCGAGGCCAAGTACCTCCTTACCAAGGCTGAATACCTTCTTGTCGAAGCCGAGTACCTCCTTGCTAAGTCACCTCTAATGCCGTGTCGTATGATCGCCCATTATTGTATTGTATGTCGAGTTGACGATTACTCTCTATTGCCGAGTTGACCAATTACTCAACTTCTTCCTTACCAAGAAGTCAAGAGAGAAAGACCAGATTGATTAGGCCATCCCCGCTTAGAAAAACCCATCCATTCATACTTTTTGTCCGCATCTCCTAACAACCTTACCAATACAGCATCACCATGTGTACTGTATCATGTGTAGAATCTGTAACACCAATGATTGTTTTCCTTATATATTCATTTTTACCCTTTTGTATCATGTAACATTGCTTCTTTAAGAAATGTCCTTTTTGTCTTTTCCCCTTTGGGCAAGTTTCCCTGGTTAACCGATATAAATACCCCCGTACTTATAGTTATAAAGGCATCAGATTATCTTCAATACACTTGAGTACTTTATTCCTTGTATAAACACTATTTATTTACTATCGGCATCACTCTTATCATTTCTCTTAAGCAAGGTTAGGTAGCGAATAACCTCATTGGACTAATTCGTGTGTCATATTGAATTGTGCCATGAGTCTTTGAAAGTTCCATCAGTGCGTCATATCCTCTAGGGCTATTTGTAGGTTTGCTTACTATTTTTATTCTTTGTTTCTTACCCTTTTCGTACCTTTCCCCATTAACCTTTTTGAGCTTTTTACAAGTTTGGACCCATCCAGTAACCAGCCTTATTTGTTCTTAGTCATAATTCGCATCATCTTGGTATCAGAGTAGAGGTTTTGTGTGAGCTGTAGTTAGTTCTTCCTAAATTCTGTTATACTCTGTTTTGTGTGTGCGAAATAGAGCAAGTTACTATGTTCACTTAACTATTGTGTTGTTAGCTGTTCACTCTCTAAAGTGTTTGTTTGAATTCAAATCTATGAGGAAAAATGACAGATCTAAGTATGAATGTTAATGCTGGTGATGACAGTGGAGTTGTCCATCATATACAACAATCTCAGGGAACTCCCAAAAGTACTAACGAGAGACTTAATGAGGTAGCTAATCTCTTAGTCAATTTGACCCTAGCTGTTCATGCCTTATCCTGCCGACCCATTGAGACCACACAAAATACTCTATAAGCTGTTTAACCTGTTAGATGTTAGAACCTAGCTCAAATAGTTCGAGGTAGAAGAGTTGGTAGACGAGTAAGGTGAAGGATAGACCTACGAAAGCTAGATGAAGAGGAAGAAGAGTATTTTGAAGAGGAGCGTGTATGAATCCCAAGAGCGTCTAACCATGTGAAGCTTCAGATTCCGAGTTTCAATAGATTTGGGAATGTTGACGAGCATTTGGATTGGGAAGAAAAGGTGAAATGTGTATTTGATTATTATCAATATGAGGATTATGAGAAAGTAAAGACTTTGGATATGCTGCTGTTGCATTCTCCGGATATGATGCCATGTGGTGGAAGAACTTTCAAGCCATGAGAAGAAGAGAGGGGTACTGAGAGATTAACACTTGGCCTGAGATGAAGAGAGTACTCAAAAACCGATTCATGCTAGAAACTTATCTCCAAGATGCATTCACTCGGCTTCAAGAGCTGAGACAAGAAGATCGGACTGTTGATGAATATGTTCAAGAATTTCAAATACTTATAATAAGATGCGAAGTGGATGAACCACCTGCTTGAATAGTCTCAAGGTTTGTCACTAGATTAAGAGGAGACATTCGAGACATTATAGAACTCCAACGATTTGACACAATGGATGAAGCTGTTAAGATTACCCAACAAGTAAAGAGACAAAAAAGGAGCCAAGTAACGACCAGAATGCCGACTAGTTGACTTGGATAGGTAAGTCATCGGACTTTACCGAGCATCGAGCCAAGCAGAAGGGTTGATGTCTAAGCCGAGCAAAAAAACTGACTTGAAGATGTAGCACCGACCCGAATGTATGAGAAGGGGGTAAGGGTTTGGTAGGAGGACCAGCCAAATCAAGTACTTCAAATGTCAAAGGTTCAAACATATGGCTGCTTAGTGCCCAAACCGAATGACGATAGTCATTAAAAGAGACATCCCGAAATTAGACGTAGAGAGTATGGATAAGGAACCCGAAGAGGAGGTTCCTATTGAGAATGAGAATGCCGAAAAAGAGTTGATTGAGGAAGACGTGTATGCCGAAGACTTGGACCAACTACTCATGGTTGTTCGACGCACTATGAGTGTAGAATCCTCACAAGTGGAGAAGCAGAGAGAAAACTTATTTCATATCACCTGCAAAGTAAATGATCAAATGTACACACTAATTTTCTTTTTCTAACCTTTAGATCGATCTTCTTATAGCCAAAAGTTTAGCTCCAAGGATGTCTCGTCCATCTGTAGACAACCTAATGAACCGGCATTAGGCGTAATCTAAGGTGGCCTAGCCAACAGGGAAGACAATAAGACCAAAGTTAGGGTCAGGTGAGACTAACAAGGTACAACAGAAGTCTCAGCCTCAGGGGATTCTCTTCGTCGTTCAAGAAAAGCTAATGGATGTGGAGCCTTTGAGCATAGCTATACCCACTCCTGCCATCCATTTGTTTGAGCCCATCATCATAGGCAATGAAGGCATCGATGCGAAGGAGCCTGACGTACAGGTGCTTTCTCCCTCGAAGGTAGCAAAAGGAGAGACTAAGGAGGTGGTTGCCCTACCTACAGCTGCAGGCAAGTAGTGTAAAGCTCCCGAGGTACCCGGGGGACTAAGTCCAAGGGCGAAGAAGCATAGGTCCCTGGCGAAGGGACCTTTAGTTAAGGGAAAGTAGAATGAGTAGCCTTTGGCTCATCCCTACTAGAGCATAGATGATGTAGGGGACGGCCTTTTGGACGTTCTCAATAACTTTCGAAAGATGGGGTTAGGGCTAGACTCATTCCTAGAAGTGCCATACACTTCCCAAGATGAGGCACTGAAGAGGGGGCCCCCCAAGTCGAAAATGAAGAAGGCCTAAGGGAAGATCCTAAGGTCGAAGTGGGAGGTCTGTGCCGACGATCTAACACTACGGCACTAGATCCTCGGCTATCAGGCTTCGATGGGGTCTTACACCCCTGGCGATTGGGCTGTCCTAGAGAAGATCTCCCAAGAGGGTAGGGGTGACCTCATACAGACTGCGGGCCACTTGAGTATGCTGATGCAGCAAGTAGGTCTTTCTTACTGTTGTAGTGTTGTATTATAGTATCATGTATTAACTTGTGGGTTTCATTTTCATCTTGCAATACTACGGCCAAGTGCTACTTAAGCAGTGCAAGTCTCATGCTGCTTAAAAAGAGGTAACAAGGTTGCAAGAGGAGTTACATAAGTAAAAGAAGTGCTTATTAGAGGCGGAAACTTTTAGTAAGCGGTACTTAAGAAAATTCACTTAAGCTAACAAGTGCCTGCGCTGCTCTATTGTATAAGTAGTAGGGCTTTAGGCGAAGCTCAAGCATGCCGAGCAAGAGAGGAGAAAAGTTGAGAGAGTGGCCTAAAAGGTCATAGAGTTAAAGACTCGGCTAGAGAATGAGCAGAAGATGAGGGCTTTTCTCTGTTAGAAGCTGGATAAGGAGGGTGAAGCTAGGGCCCGACTTAAAAGGGAGAACGCTAAGTTGAAGGCTTCCGTGGCCAAGCTGGAAATTGCACTGGCAATGAAGGCATTTGAATACAAGGGCGTTAAGGCCACATCACTAGAGCTGGCCGGTTTAAACGTCACTCTGGAGCAACAAATTGGGGAGCAAAGTTTTAGAGATAGAGGGAATCATCTCCAAGATGGAGAGTGGGGAGGTCCTCAGTGATGCTACCGCTAAGAAGGTAGTCACCAACTACAGGACCACCGAAGAGTGGTTAGAAGAGCTAGAGGACTTTTCTACTGACTTTACTTACTTCACTAGAGGGGAAATCCTCTCCCATTATCCAGACTTGGACTAAAGCTTCCTTGACTTCATAGACTCCCCAACTTTCATTGAGAAGAGGGAAGCCCCAGCGCTGGAAAAAGAGTCTTCCTAGGCAACTGACAAAGATGCGAGCGCATCCTCTGTTATCAAAGCAAGGCACGACGCCTCTACATCCAACCCTACTTTAACAGCCCAGTAAGAGGTTGCCTCAAAAGCTATCCCTAGGGAAGATCCAATTGTGGGGGGTCTAGCCATTCCTAGTTCGCATCTTTTAAGCCCTCCTCCAGCTCAAGGCTAGCTGTCTGAAGTGCCTACTAGTAGCGTTCAGAACAGATAAAAGCTTTAGATTTTTCAAAGTTACCAAAGTTAGTTGATCCGAGGCGATAGCAAGGTTCTCTCTTTTTATTTTTTTACTTAATGTAATTAGGGCCAGAATGATGGCCTTTGCTCCGTAACTAAACATCCATGGAAGAAATAAATTAATGTTTTTCGAACATCCTTGGTTATTCCCTATCTTTCTTTAAATTTTGTTGACCTTTAGTCACGGTTTTGTTGGGGGAGTTCCTTCGCATAGGGGGTGTTTACCCTTGCTAAGGTTACCTTATGGGGGTCAGTTCAGTAGCTTTCCAACCTACCCGACTCATAGGAGTTTCTTAGTGCAAGGGGTGTTTCCCTTTATTGAGGTTATCCTAAGGGGGTTAGGTAAGTGTCATTCTAACTTACCTCGCTTGTAGGAGTTCCTTTATATAAGGGGTGTTTTCCCTTGTTGAGGTTACCTTAAGAGAGTCAAGTCGGTGGCGTTCTAACCTGCCTAAGTGACTATTCATGTGCAGAAACAAAGGGAGAGAGATAGAAGTATGCAATCAATCAAGAACTTTTATTTCAACACAATTGAAAGAAAAAACTATACATAATGAAATTTTAATCAAAATAAAGGCATAGATTATCGGTGTTCCATATGCATGGGATAAGCTCGCCATCTAATCTTTCCAACGTGTATGCTCCATTATACAGTCTCTCCCTGACTCTGACCAAGTCTTCCCAATTGAAGGTCAGCTTACCTTGCCATTCTCATGAACTGGTAGCCTCTAATTTTTGGCACAAAAGGTTACTGACCTTAAACTCCTTATGTCGGACCTTCTGATCATAATACCGGGTAGCTCAATGTTGATATATAGTAACCCAAGCAGCAGTAAGGTCTCTGATTTCTTTGATTGTATCTACACTTGCCTGTAGCAATGAATCATTTAAGACGATAGGGAGCTCAAGTTCGATAGGGAGGACTACTTCTGACTCGAAAGCCAATCAAAAGCGGGTTTTGCCTGTTGAAGTGCGGTGTATAGTCTCGTACCCCTATAAGATATTGGGCAACTCATTAGCCCAAGCACTATGAGACTAGTCGATGCATTTCTTCAAGCTGTCTAAAATGACCCGATTGATCACCTCAACTTATCGATTTGATTGGGGGTAGGCAACTGAGGTGAAGTATAGGGTGATGTGGTGCTTGGCGCAAAACTCCCTAAACTTGGGATTGTCGAACTGTTGGCCATTGCCCGTGATCAGTATGTAGGGAACTCTAAACCGAGAGAGAATGTTGTTTCTGACAAAGGACTCCATGCTCCTTTTCGTGATTCTGGCTATGGCTTCGGCCTCTACCCACTTCATGAAGTAGTCAATAGTGACAATTATGAACTGTCATCTTCTTAATGCTTTTGAGAAGACGCTGAGGATATCAATGCCTTATTATGTGAACAAACATGGGCTCATCAGGGGCTAGAGGGCGGTTCTTGGCGCATGATTGATTGGGGTGTGCTTTTAACACTACGGGCACTTTTAGACTATGGCCTTTATGTCTTGCTTCATAGTAAGGTAGTAATATCCGAGCAATAACACTAGAAGATACAAGGCTTAGGATTAAATATGATTGTTGTACACTCTAGCATGTAGCTCTTTCAAGACGTATAGCCTTTCCCCTTCTCGAAGACACCAAAGTAAGGGGAGGTTGACTCCCCTACAATATAAGACGCCACAGATCAGCGTGTAATTGGTGGCATGGTACCAAAGCTTCTTCAACTCCCTCCTACCCTCTAGCAACGTACCCTTCTCCAAGTAGCACCAGATGGGATCTATCTAGCTTGACTTAGGTGCTACCGCAATCAGTTCCAGAACTTCAATCGAACTTGGAGCTATGATTTTTTATGGTAGGTACTCTATGAAGATCTTGCTATCCTTCATCTCAAGCTTCCATATGCCAATGGAGACCAGCTTAGATAGCTAGTTTGCTATGGAATTTTCCAGTCGAGGGATCTTCATGATGTCCTAAGAAAGGAACTCCGCCAAGAGGCTCTTTACTTTCTCGAGGTACCTTGCCATAGTGTTGTCTTTAGCTACATAATCACCTTAAACCTACTAGATGACTAACATAGAGTTCAAGAAGATTCATAACTGCTTCGTACCAATCTCCTTGGCTAATTTAAGACTGACAATAAGCGCCTCATATTTAGAGTCGTTGTTACTGGAATCAAATCTGAACTTGAGGGTGTAGCAAATGGTGACTTGATACAAGCCAATTAATGCCAAGCCCGCACCTTTACCCCCTAAGGTAAAGGCGTCGTCCACATGGACAATCCACACCAGTTTGTCACCGTCTGGTGGTGTTTCATCCTCTCCTATGTATTCTGCTATGAAGTCGGCCAGCACTTATGCTTTATAGGTCATTTATGGTAGGTACTAGATTCCATACATACTCAAATCCATCATGTACTTCATCATCCATCCTGACACGTCAGGCTTTTGCAGTATGGTGCATAGTGGTTGATCCATCAATACAATCACCTAGTGCGCCTAGAAGCAGGGCTTCAATCATCGATCAGTGATGATGACAACTAGCATAAATTTTTCTACCCGAGTGTACCTAACCTCGAGCCTATGAAGTATGTGGCTGACATAATACACTAGCATGTGTTCTCTTCCCTCTACTCTGACTAGTATAGAGGAGAGATCTTAGTCACTTAAGACTAGGTACAAGAACAAGTCTTCCCTTACGACAAGCTTGGAGATTAGAGAGGACCGGTGGATGGGCAAGGAAGTCCTGGAGTTGTTGAAAAGCGGTGGTATACTCTGGAGTCCATTCAAAACCCTTTAGATTTTTTAGGATTTTGAAGAACTCGGCACATTTATCAGCATTCTTCGAAATGAATCTGCTTAGGGAAGCTACCATACCAATGAGCTTTTATATGTCTTAGACTGAAGTTGGAGGCTTCATTCCCCAGATTGTCGTAATCTTTTCCGAGTTGGCCTCAATACCTCTCTAGGTGACTAGAAATCCGAGGAACTTACCAAAGCCATCACCGAAGATACACTTCTGGGGGTTCGGCTTCATGTCATGCGTACGCATTCAGTCAAAGGCTTCCTAAAGATCCTTGACATGATCAACTGGTTTTTAGCTCTTGACAATCATGTCATCGACGTACACCTCCATATTACATTTGATCTGAGGCTTAAACAATCTTGTCACCATTCGTTGGTATGTCGACTCGGCAGTTTTTAGTCTGAATAGCATCACAATGTAACAGTATGTACTGTAGTCAGTGATGAAGGAGGTATGGACTTCATCCTTCAGGTCCATTTTGATCTGGTTATACTTCAAGAAGGCATCCATAAAGCTTAGTAAGGCGTATCCTAATGTAGAGTTGACAAGCCAATCGATTCTGGGGAGGGAGAAACAATCTTTAGAGTAAGCTTTGTTGACGTTAGTATAATCGATACACATGTGCTACTTTCCATTTTTCTTCTTAACTAGTACCACGTTCACCAACCATATTGGATACTTTTCCTCCCTCACAAAGCTGGCTTTGAGCAGTTTCTGCACTTCTTCCTTGATTATAGCCTACCATTCTAGGGCGAAATGCCTCTTTTTTTATTTGACAGGCCGTGCTGTCGTATCGATGTTGAGGCTATAGATCACTAAGTTGGGGGAAATTTTGAGCATGTTTGACACTAACCAGGCAAACCAATCGGAATTTGCCTATGGGAGGGCAATGATCTTGTCCTTCATTTCAGCTGGGGTCTGAATCCTAACATTCGTAGTTTGGTTTGGAGAAGCGCCAATCTGGACATCTTCTGTTTTTTCTCTAGGCTCGCCCCTTCTCAACCAGTCTCTCCTATAGGCCTATCTCTAGGGTGAAGACACCATCGCCTTTAGCTACCCTAACATACAGCTCTCATAAGAGCTTCTAATCACATCTACATACTCCGACCCTGGTGGGCATTAAGAATTTAGCTTTTAAGTGCAAGGAGGATGTGATCATCCCAAATGCAGTTAAGCTTAGTCTTCCCAAGAGTGCATTATAAGGGGAGGGACAATCGATCACAACTAACTCCATAGGTCATCGTGCCACATGGTCGTCATCGCTAAGTTCCATGTCCAGCGCGATAATGCCCTTGGCTTGAACTATACTACCATTGAAGCCGATCACATTGTGGTGGTACGACTTCATCTTTACTGGCAGCTTCTTCCTTATCTTGTCATATGTGTGGAGGAAGAGTATATCGGTAGAGTTGCAAATGACCACCATAATTTTTAAGGTCTCAAATTTTGAGATCCTGGCCCCAATTACCAGGGTGTCTTAGTAGGGAGTGTTGACCCCTTCAAGGTCAATGTCGAAGAAGGAGACGGAAGTGATTAACTTCTGTCTCTTGTCCCTTACTGCCAACACCTTTGATTAGGCATTAACTGAGCTACTAGTGCTTGGCCGGCTCCCAAGGTGTAAGCCCCCTATAATTACATTTATGATGCCATTAAGGGTATGATTATTGCAGTGGTTGTTATTGTACTTTGCTTGGGCATCCTCGGTCTATCACCTCCCAAGTGCTTGGTTAATGTCATCGTCTGAACATCCATCGCTCCTCCGATAGGCCACATACTCATTGAAAAAGTCACATTGAATGGCATATTCGACAGCGTTCTTCAATTAGAAGCACTCTTCAGTTGTATGGATGTGATCATCGTGGAATTGATAGTATTTGTCAGAGTTTCGATGACTAAGGTTTCCCCACATTTTTTGCGGCCTCTACAATAAGTTTCGGTGCTTCACTTTAGAATAAACCTAAGCTATGGGTCTATTCAAAGGCATGTACTGGCTGTAAATGGGAATGAGGAGAGGGTTACACTATGCTCGGTGCTTCTTCTTCCCAAGGCTCTCCTCGTCTAACCTACTCAACATCCTTCCACCAAAGCAATATTTTATGGATAGTTTCTCCTTGTCTTGCTTTTCGCCTGACCTTTCTCGATTGGCACCACGCTCAGTGGGAATGTTATCTCCCTTGTTGATGTACTTCTAGGCTTTATTCTAAAAGTCAACTAGGGTCTTTGGCTTGCTCTTTGCAAGTGATCAAAAGAAGTCTCTTGAGGGTTTGATACCGAGCTATATAGCATGGATAGCGACTCCCTCGTCCAACTAAGGGATCTCGACTACGAAATTATTGAACCGGGCCATGTAGTCACATAGGGACTCATCTTCACCCTACCTTACCAAGTACAAAGATGATGTGTCATTAGACGGAGGCTCACTAGACCTAAAACGAAGGCTAAACTTCCTGGCCAGCTCATCAAAAGAGCTAATCGAATTGTCGGGGAGGTAGTTAAACCATGTCTGTATTGTCTTCCTTAGCGTGCCCAAGAAGGCTTCGCACAGTATGGCATCCCCATGACTGTGAAGGTTCATGAGGGTATGGTAGTGGAGGAGAGGTTATTGGGGTCGTCCATGCCATCATACTGGTCCAGCGATGGAAGTTTACCATTAGGGGGTAACACTTCATCTTAGACACCCCTAGTAAATGGGGTCTTGTTGCCAACGATTAGCCCAGTATCGCTAAAAAGCTTACTCCCTTACTACTTAGAGAGCCGCCTAAGCATTGTACGAAGCTCATTCATGTCGGTGTCATCTACCGGGTAAGCTCGTCGTGTGGCTAAATGAGCTTGAACTCCCTATGAGTCGGCTTCCTGTTTGTTACTAGCTAGAGCATAGTCGTAGGTAACCAGAAACCTTATTGGCTACTGGCGCAATGATGGATCAAGTTGCTAATCTCTTCCATTTTACTACTACTATTGGATGTTGTCTCACCTAGTGCAAGCATTGAAGCTTTGTGGTGATGAGTTTGTATGCTATGATGCTCTACCTCATCCAGGTGAACGTGAAGCTCCTTGTTCTGCTTAGCATACTGCTTAACCAAGTGCCCCATGTGCTCTAGGCATTCTTCTAATACAACTCTTAGGAGGGGCTGGTTGCCTCCAAGTTGGTTATTCACTAATTGTTGATTTCCTTGCTCCTTACACTAAGACATGATGTAAAAAGGCTTGATGTAAGTTATGTGTTTAGTGTGTTTAGGATTTCGAGTATAGGAATTTTCTTTCCTATAAACGTCACCAATGTCGTTTCTTAATTCTTGCCGATAGTCAATTAAGGTCTATACGTACTAAGCTTGTAAAACAATGCATAGTGAGGGGACGCTAGGGGGTTGTCTGGTGTAACCACTCTAATGCTTAAGTTTGCAATGGGCTTTTAATAGAATAGAATACTTGATGCGTAGGCTTAGAATGCAGAGTTTGTAAAGAGCCTTACCATTGGGTAGATGCCTAGTATTTATAGCGAAGTGGAACCGGCCGTTGGAGATCAGTTGGCGAGAGGGATCTTCTCCCACAAGTGCGGGAGAGTGGAGTTGTCATGCCTGACGTATCCCTAATATTTAGGACGTAGTTGTTTTAGTCTTATCTTATAGTTTATAACTGTTATAGTACTTCATGGACCTAGGCCTATAAAGGCAAGCCTAAGGTAGTAAAGCTTAATGAATCTAGTCAGGCCTGCGAGGTCTCTGCTCAAAGTACCATGTCAACACATTTATATGTATAAAATTATAAAAAATAGCAATTGTTAAGATATTGATTTTAATATTATCATAAATCTACCATATATTTGATCTAAAATTGAACATTGTTATGCAAAGTAAATTATATAATTTACTCAGCATAAGTTCTTTGGTGATTTAATAGAACATGATACCCTACTAAAGAAGATCCTCAAATGTCACAAGTATTAAGAGGATAGGTAAGTAATAAGGCTTTATTTCCTTTGCAACGTAATTGAAATGGACTGGCGATCTGAAATTGACATGAATGGAGGCCCATGCAATTTATATTGTTGTTCTTCATTGCCAGCATTTGATGCTTTTGTAACTTCTCACAAACCCCCCAACCCACCCCCAAACCCCCTCCCCCACCCCCCCCCCCACCTCTCCTTACTTAGTGCATTATTTGTTCCAGTTCCAATCCAATTACATTTTTTGCCTTCTTTCCATGCATTCTTGTACTAAAACAAATGCTTCCACGTATTTCCCAAATCAAAGCATTTTTTATTATCAAAAGCATAGAAATACACATAATTCTAATAATAAAATTGGGTTAAAATTATGTAATTTTTATAATTTTTGACCACCCCCAATTTTAGATTTTGCTTGTTCTTAAGCAAAAAGCAACTTAAGAAAACAATTAACCATATGGTAACTCATTGTTATGCAATACAAATAACACTGTTAGGAGTGAGCATAATTTGATTTGGTGTGATTTTCCTTCTAAACCAAAGCATAAAATTATGTTGTTTGTAAATCTTCACCAAAAGTGGATGCCAAGATTGTGGGCTTGAATCTTAAACAATTAGGCTTAAAAGCTTGATGCAGAAGCAAGAAAACCTATAAAGCATATTGGAGCATAGTCCGATGTAAGCACATTGATGCACAAATTAGTCTCACGAAAAGGAGGTAAAATGATAGCTAGTATAAGTAAAAAATGATCACGCCTAAAGGCCTCACCACTAATTTATAGAGGATAAAGATGAGATGTTTCAGAAATGTTTAAGTGTATCATATTTTCAAGTTTATCTTCTTGAATAGGCACATTCTTAATTAAGCATCTTCTTAAATAGACACGTGTATCTAATTGAATAGATGTGCTTTTCATGGAAGCTAGAGTGTATCTTTAATAAGGACTTACCCTAAAAATAGGTGCTTTTTTATCTGCTCCAATCTAGGTTGAGGCCAGGTCAAGACGAGCTTGGAGGAACTCTCATCATAAGCCATCAAAGTGACCATAAATAATGCAAAGCGCCTCAATGGGGATCCAAGCAAAGTGGTAAAGGACTATGCTTGAAGATAGGTCAATTCGAGCCAAGTAGATTAACTTACCAACAAGTAAAGAGATTTTGCTAAAATAGATAAACGCCAAAAGTCTGATCTAGGAGTAGGTTGTACTATGCCTTAGATCCATCCTGGCACTAAGTTAGGTGGGCCTAATTAGGTTGATCCCACATAAATAGGCCTTCTTATGTTGCATGGAAGCAAGAGTAGGCTAGATTGGGTCTACGAGGGCTAAGTACAAAATTGCTTATCAACAAATTCCATTTAGAAATGTTTAGACCATATATAAGAATCCAACTTGTTCAATTCAATTTAGGACCATGATTCCTAATCTAAGAAAAACTAAATGTACAATATGTCATGTTACTTAATAAGTACTAAATTCTTTTGATAATAACATGCATTGACACAATATAAACTGTTGATAATGTCAATGTTCATGCAACTAGCAAACTTTAAAGCTGTCTTGACAACTATTTTATTCATTAAACTAATATATGATATAAATTTTCAATCGACTTGTACATATATATTCTAATAACTTCTAGTTTAAAAGTTATGTACAAATGTACATATGCATGTATATATATATATATACCTAAATAAATATAAACTTAAATTTAAATACTTTGTCGGAATAAAAGAAAATCTTCAATCACAAATAAAATATGACTTTATTTCTTGAAACCATTTGGTGTAGGTATTTTTCAATTTGGTATTGTTTACTCCTCCAAACTAGCCCTAAATTTTTAATTTAGTTTAGATTGAAAAAATTATGAACAAAATTGAAAGGAAAAAAAAAGAACATATTTTTTATTTAGTCTGACTTACTTTATGATTTGAGTCAATTCGATTCAATATTAGTTAATTTTTTTACTTATCTCTACACAAAGTATACAAAACTTGATCATAATATCATGATAATGTACAAAAAAAAATTGATGCAAAATGTGCTAATTCTAGTTCTGACAACTTTGCATATAGTTCTTACCAATGGAGTGATTTTGTTATTATAGTCGTAAAGAAGCCAAAGAGATAGCAAAAATTATATAGTATGTGAGATCTCATTTTGGTTGTGACTTAAATGTGTATAAAAAAGAAATGTATTCTAACGATATTAATTGATAAGATGAAATTCTACATTGCGGAATAGTATGTGGGCTCGAGTTGATTTACCTCAAGGATGTTAGTGTTTTTTAGTCCAAATGTTTATACTCTCTAACTTCTTCTGGATGCCCGGATCCGATAGCTCTTTCGGTTAGTGGACCCATATAACTTTGGTTTTCTGTAATTCAAAAGGGAAAAAAATCCAAAAAAAGAAAAATGTAGCTTTTCTAAACTCTGAATATTTCTTACAATATATCTCCACAAAATAAGTGGTTGTTCAAAGCATTTATTAAGATCTCAAATTAAAAATTGTCTTATGTTTATAAACACTTATATTTTCATAAAAATGTATAATAGAATTTGGAAAACGTAAAAAAAAAACTGTTTTTTTTCCTCAATAATTAATAGAAAAATAAAATAAAATAAAATAAATGGCACGAATGCACAAAGGCACCACTTTCTCCGATTGCTTTTTCCTCAATTCCATGCATGCCGATCACGGACCTTTCATTTCATGTTGATGATCATAATAAAATTAAGTACTGTTTTTGTCCTAACCTAGCTCCGGTATTAAAGTTTAAAAAAAAAAAACCTTCCATGATTAAAAGTTCATCACTGAAAATAAGGCTTACAAGTACAAGAAAGGGGCCTCACATCAAAAGGCCCAATGTTACAATCATCCCTTTTTCTGTTGTCCCACATAAAACACGCGGGACACTCATGTGCTTGCTTCCGTTGATTTTAAAAATTGACATCAAATCCATATTGGATTTCATATTGCATTGAGTATATATTTTATTATCAGATTTATAATTAACAGGTTTTATATAACCGAATTCACCACACGCAACGTTCCTTAAATTCAATTTTATCCGCTGAACTTTTAGTAGCGTTCGTATATCCTTTCTATACTTTCGAATATACAAAGCTTTCAAAGAAATTATATTGCATATACCTCTTCAAAGTTCAAACCAGTGATCTCAGAATTTTAAAAAGGATGTTGCAATTATCTATATCTCTATGATTTGGGAGAAGAGAAGATATTTATATAACATTTAAATTTACTAAATTAGTGCAACTCCTTCAAAAAGAAAATGATTGAACGATTGAGTAGACAGATATAATTATTACATGACGAAAAGCTAAATATTTAATATTTTCCCATATTAGTATTTTATTATTTTCTTCAAAAACCCATATCCTAGCGGTGGATCGCCTTCGATAAGTCTTTATTAGAAAGTTCATGGACATTTTTCAATCAATGTCTCTTTTGCATAAATATACTCGGGCTATAATGGCAATTTCCGATTTTAGTGCTCTTCTCATATTTAAAAGTGCTTTTAAAAGGCTAAATGAAATTTCTTGGGATCACTGATTTATGTTTCGACAGAAATTAGATTACGTTTTTTAGGGATGGAGTCACGATTCATTTTTTCCCCTCATTAAATCACTAATTGAAAGTTCAATATTTAAACTTTAATCTAATTATCCATTTCAATCCGCCCCACCCCATCACCACCCCCACCCACCCACCCACCCCCCGGCGTACAAATCGTATGATAATCAAATCATTTATCATCGCTTCATAATTGAATCTTTGAAGGCAATATCAAAGATGAACGAGCTCTACCTTTAGTCCATCCACGTTTCATCTATATTCCCCCCAATTATATATATATACAACTGAACAACAAAGAAATTAAATTCACATTGAATATTTATTATATACGATTAGACCGGATCGGATAACCCAACACATACATGAACATGTTTTAAATGTCGAGTGCTATCAACATCCATCGTCCATCCTCTCTACTTGTAAGTTATGACATTGCAACAATAATTACACTTTCTTCTAAATAAATCACTCTATGCATAAGGGCATAAAAGGAAATCCAAAAATTATCTGGTACAAGAGCTATGTTAAGGCATAACGCAGGTGCACCGAGAAACACTCCGGACACCGAATCAAACCATTGACATTACACTCGCTACAGCTCCTGAATCCAGATTTAACAGTATAGATCTTATGACTTCCATCGCATTGATCACAGACAACGTACCTCAGTCCTCCACAGAGATCGCAAACGTTCGATCCAATCACCGGCAAATCTCTGACGAGTCGTTTCAGCTCTCCGCTCTCATGGAGCTGCCGGATCTCATCCGCGCCGCCGATGAACTCTCCAGCGATGAAAACGGAAGGTAAGCTCGGTTTCTTCTTCCCTGTGATGGCCTGGAGCTCTTCTAGAAACTTCACGTCGATCGAGAGATCACGTTCGTCAATTGGAACGCCGAAGGACCACAGGATAGATCGGACGTATTTGCAATCCTCGAACGTCTTGCGAACGACACGTAGGCTCGTGAAGTAGATGGTAATGCGCTGATCGGAGTTTGGAAGCTTAAGCGAAGGTTTTGGTGTGGAGTTCGAGGTTTCACAGCGGTGTGCTGCGGCGGCAAAGGCGCGGAGGACCGAGGTGGAGATTCTGATCCGTCGGAAGAGTGAAGGACTTCGAGGAAGAGGAATGGATCCGGAATTAGAGTCTTCGGTGATTAGGTTTTGAATATCTTTGAAGGACGAGCACGAGAAGTTTCGTGTGGTTGGAGATCGCGACGGCGCAGTGGCGATTCTTCTCGGCGAGCTCAGCCACGGCGGCCACATCACAGGGAGAAGGAAAGAGGATGAGAGAGGATGCTAGGGTTGGGGTTTGTTAGCGGGACAGCAAGAGAGAGATTTCTAGGGTTTCGATTTTGGATGTTTTGGTTGAGGAAGAAGAAGACGGAGAGAGCAGGTTGAAGTGGACTGGTCTGGGGAGTTACAGTGGCTGGGTGTAGAAGGGCTATTATAGGGAAAAGCTAGTTGATAATTTTAATAATAAATAATCGAGCGTATTATTAAATAAGGATCGGCTACCGCTCAACAAGACCGCGCAACAATACCGCCAGAAACAATCGTAAATTAATTCAAATTTTTTTTTTTTTTTTTTTTACAAGCGATTCGATCACATTTTGATTGAGTTATATAAAAATAATTAATAAGTCAATTCTAAAAAACAAGTTAGAATGAACCATTTTAAATTAAGCCGAACCATTTTGTAAATAAAAATAATTTAATATAATTGTTTTATTTTTTTCATTAATTTTTATAGATTTTATCAAATTTTTTATATCTTTTTCTTTTTTATCTTATTTTTAGGTAAATTGTTAAAATTAAGTTAATAAGTTCTATAAGGAATTTCACATTTAGAAATTTTTTTTTTTTAAAATATCATATGCTTATATGTTTACAAATCAACAGTTTTACTTAATACTTTTACGTATCTCTTATTTCCTTTCCAACCTTTAATATGTCTTTTTTATTTATTTTTTTGTATCGTTTTTTGATAGATATATCTATTTCTCCTTTCTTATTATTTATTTATTAAAATAGAATCTCTTGTTATTATTTAATCAAGTTAAGTTTGTTAAAATTTTATACAACTTTTTACTAAATATCGTTATATATGATTAATATATGAGAATTTATTTAAAATATATGAAAGTTCAATAAAAAATATATCATTGAAGATTAAAATATTTAGATTTAAACTAAATCATATTAATTTTAATTAAATTTAAAAAATTTACAAACCAAATTTATGATTAAGTTCTATTTCACAAAATAAAAGAAAAAATAATCAAATTATTATATTATATTCGATTCAACAAGAAAGGATAAATCATACCAAATACACAGCGCCTCCTGCAGCTACTATTTCATAGAAATTTAATTTACTTGGCATAACCGGTTTAAGGATTTATATCCTATATCATATCCTACACAAGGCTTTCCAAAATTTGAGGTTAGAAGTGACCTCTTAAAACCACCATTAAATGACTTGTATAATTAAAAGCCCATAGCTTTGGGTATATAGTGTGTAACTACAATTTCTTTTTATCTTTTTCAAAATCAGAATATTATTTATTAATAATTTATGTTTGAGAATGTGATTCTTAAATTATAATTTATATTGCTTTTAGATATAAATTATTATGAATATAATTATAATAATTTCAATAGAATAGCAACAAAATACAGCAAATACAAACCATAATATTGACTTGAATTGGAAATTACAAATAAATTTAACTCTTCAATTAAGTATCAGTATAAAACAATTGATTATAAATTAGATTAAAATAGTTGGAGTTCCATTATATTTGTCCAGTTAAATTATATGCATCAGCTAAAATTATAAGTCATCTTAAAGCTTCAAACTTTAATATTTTGAGTAAGTTCTAAAGTGTTTTAAAGGTTGTTTCTTGTATCCTACCTTGAAATCTATATCACTATATATGGTTTATATATGGTTTGATAGATTTAAGATTTGATGTATTTAGACAGTCATCTTAGGATACGGGATGATATTTATGGATATTCTGTTGTTATTTCATGGAATGGTGATATGATAGAAATAAAAACTTAACAATGTCATAAATTAAAAGCAAAACATCTAGGTGAAGCTGCACAATTTTGCATATGATAATAATTTTAAATTGTTACAAATCGAAAAAAAAAAATATAACTAATATCCGGAATTAATTCACTCTAATTCCATAATAAAAATCTGAAATATCAAATAAATCGCTAGTTACAAATAAATCGCTAGTTACATATAAATTAGAGCTTCTCCATTGAAAGAGAAAACGTACTTGAGTTCTTCAATTTGTCGAAAATGTAATTTTATTCGAATATATAAATGCGAAAGAATGGGTGGTTAAAATGCACCCAACTAAAGTTTTGGGAACTTATCGCTCAGAGGTTAAAAGTTCCTTGGCCAAACATTAAGCTTTTCCAATTTTATTTGGAAGTTCGTAAATCAAATCGAGCATTTGTCATTTGGTTCGGAGGGACAAATCTACCAAGCCCTTTTTCTTAAACAAAATAGATATATTATTTAAGTTTAAAATTATTGTTTAGCAAACTAGACATGTAGTTGGCTTATGTTTTTTTCTTTTTTATTCAAGGGTAGTTGGCTTATGTTGCTTTATATTATATTTGTCAATTACTTTAAACTCGTATGCTGGTTCTTTTAGAAAAAATAAGGATTGGGCAAGATAATGCCACGTTTATTAGTTGGACATGATTTTGAATGAAATGGATTGGAGTAAAACGAATTTAATGGATGGAATTGAATCAAAATCAAAATGAGGAGATACAATCCTATGCTTCTTGGAATCAGGCAAGGAATCGGTCACTTTATTCCTATAGCTTGTTTGGTTTGAGTATATTCAAGATGGAATTGAGTATATATATAATTTTTATTTGACAAAAATATGAATGTAATAAATATACATTATAGACTAAATGCTATTTAAGTAAATATTCTTAACGAGAACAAATTGGACTATGATTTCACATCCTCTTGTACGAATTCGAATTTCATATAAAGCCATAATCATCAATTTTAAGGAATTCTAATTTTTGATATTCTTGTAGATTTTGGAATCATGATTCTATTTAAATCTTTTCCCACATATTGGATATCCCATAAGTGGATTTATATAGAATTTACGGGAGAATAAGCACAACCACTTTTTCTTTAGAAATGTATGATGATAATGTGGGAAATGTTTCATTTTTCCTTTGGTCGGTTGATGCTGAAAAAGCAAACATTATTTACTTCCATATTCTCTAATTTTGAGGGGGAATAAATATCAGCTCCAAATTGGAAATCGTCCAACCTATTCTCTTTCATTTACAGCTATTTTAACTTTTGGTTTTAATTACTAAATAAAGAATTTTCTTCAATTTCTACTGATTTTCTACCATTTCTACCTATCAAAGCATGGCATTGGATTTAGACTTAATCCATTTCCTTTTTTATTTATTTTCATTGATTTTAAAATTAATGATTGAAATTTTCTATAATTTTAAATTATTTATAACCTTATTGTGATGTCACTTTTTTTTCTTACAATCTAAATTATTGATAGCGTCATCTAAAAAAAAATTGATTGAAATCAAGTAAACAAAAATGGTGATGATCCATTTCCTAACATTAGTTCATACAGTGAGTTGCAGCTGGGTCGTTACACCAAGCAATAAGTTCTAATGCATGCCAGTTTACTATTCTAACACAATTCTTGTTTGTACTCTTTCCCTCAAGAACTCAATTACATTACTTGTAACTGTAGAGTTATCCATCTTATGTGTGTTTATGTGTATGTGTGTATGTGTTTTTCCTAATTAGTGTAAGACTGCTTCAATGACAATTTTATTGATAAAGTTAGTCATGAAGTAAAATTCTTTTCTTACATAACTAGTGATTTAAACAAACTCGCATACATCTATGCACAAACTTTTGCTAGTGATTTATGAAATAATAAAATTAGTTTTAACAAAATATTTAAAATTATATTCTCACATAACTAATGATTTAAAAAATCTCGTATATGATGTATATGCATACTTTTGCTATTGATTTGCAAGTGAATTTAGTAGTCTTTTGAAATGGGTTCTCTTCTACATGCAACACCACTATGTAACACCCCTTCAAAAGTATCGAAGCTTTGTATTAAAGATGTAAGCGCTCATATAAGGAGCCTAAATAAAAGGGGCCTAGGACAAAATGCTATCTACAAGCGATGTGGATGGCTAAGTGAAAGAATCATAGGCTAACTCCATCTTTTGGTCCTCCAAGAAACACATAAAGAGTTATCCAACAAGCTATGAACACCTCCAACTCGTACCTATAACAAAATGTATAAATTAAGAATGACTAACGACTCAAGCATAAGCATGCAGAATGATATAAAAAATAATATGCGAAGAAAAGGGAAACCATGAAGTATGTGAATACTTACTCACACTAGAAGCAAGGTCCTTCCTTTTAGGTTCCGTTTTCCTTAAAGAAGTGCTTAAGTCATGTAGAACATGTGGACTCTTTTTAACTGTTAATGTCTACTCTAAATTCATCCTCTAAGGCCACTAGTATTTCTTGATCCTCTGTAGAAACTAAGGCTTTAGTAATGTCAGTTGAGCTAAAGTCACAAAATTGTAACAACATAAACACATCCTTTAGAGTTGGAGTGATTTCGCCCTATGAAGTGATGAAAGTGTGAGTCTAAATACTCCAACAGGAGATAATGTTCATCTTACTAAAATTCAATCTTAAGGAGATAAGCACAAGAAAATAGACATTGGCTTTCATCAATCTACTTACTTATCTCCAGTCTTTCAAGATGTGATTTACCAAGTGATGCCATCCTTTTATAGGCTAACAAGGATAAAGTAATTATTTTCTAATAGTGGCAATTCTTTCCTCTCATTTCTCAACTGTAGTATGCAACTTCCTCTGAAAGTGTCCCTTTTACCTAGCTTTAGCTCCTCCTTTATAAATCATCATGGGTAATCTGTACGTCGCTGTGTATACGTGTTTCGTTTCTTCATTCTAACCCAGAAGTGGTCTTTCGAAATGATCACATCTATCTACTTATCTTAAGGCAAAGCAATTTTAGGTGCATGACCTCTTGAATGACAAAGCTCATCACTCTTCTTCTTTTTCTCAGTCTTACTGCTCTATGGCCTACTCTTTTTGGTATCTTTACCCATCTTGTGATTATCTTTTGGAAGTGGTAGCAACACTAAATATGATTCCTTCCACTTCTTAGAAAAGAAGAGAAATGAAGTTATTGGATGGCTAAACTACCTGCAATACATGGCAAATGAAGACTAGTTAGTGTCATAACAAAAAGAGTCAACAAAACAAAGGCTAAGCATTTATTACAAGGGAGACAAGAATTTCATCATTCATTATATAGAGCAAACTAAAAGAATGCATGGACTCAAAAAACACACACATAGATTTGCATGAAAAGGAACAAAGTATAGCATAGTCATGATTAAAGGCAAGAGAAATTACTTTAAGCCTATTTCAAGAAGTTGTATTATTTGAAGGCATAAGATTATCTAGTTGCAAGAGTTATGAGGTCAGTAGAATTTTATAATCTTTTTTCTCTTTGGGACGATGAAGATTCAAGTGATGCTAGAATTTATTCAAAGTAATAAAAGGTTTGAGCAACATGAAATAAAGTAGCAACCAAAGGGAAAGAGTGGGTTTCAATAAGTGATAATGAAATTGGATGTCCATTTAAGGCTACAATTTATCAAAGATAAGAAAGTTGGAGGCTCAAGCAAACCAAGTTCAGAAAGTATTGAAAGTGAGTAATCAACTAAAGCAATAGCAATATTCACAAACATATAAATGGCCCACTAAAAAAAAAGAAAAAAAAAAAGAGGGAAAGAATTAGCGAAGTTACTTGAACCTATCGCTACTATGTAAGCAAAGCAACCAAGTCACGAAGGCTTACGGAATTTTACTATTGTTCTTGCTTTCACTACAACTAGGATGATTTGATAAAGAAGTTGAGTCTAAGATACTAAAGGACAATAGTAAAGAAGTGGGTATTAGAATGAAAGTGAAAAGACTGGAGATACAAGTGTGAAAAGGAAGTAACATTCACTTACCTATAATGTTATAAGCAATTGTAATTTCAACACTTAGGCTCAATTCAACTCCTCAAGTAACATAAGTTCTTCTCTTCAGTTTTTCTCGAGAGCTTTTATGAGTCTATTCCTTAGTTCATCTCTCCAAATCTGTTTCAATGGTCTTGCCAGCATATGGTCCTTGGTTTTCTTTAGACTTTAGTCTCTCAACTTTATTGGCTCCCTCCTCTCGTGTCAATTTCCTACTCAATACCTAGCAACTGTAACTTCTTCGAACTCATGTCCTACTTCCTTTAATGAGAACTCTGGTTCTTCAAGTACAACTTCTTTGTCTTTAAGTTTAGCTCTAAGCATCACTACATCTACTCTTCTCCACACCCGACCTCATTGTCTACCCAATTATTTAAGAAATAAACACATGCTTAATGCCTCATGAATAAGGTTTATGCCATGGTTTAAGAATCAAAAGCAAAACAAAAGAAGGAAGAAGCCATAAATGAAAGTAACCAAGGAAAACTTCAACTTACAACTACATGGACTACTGCAATAAGGTGATAAGGAGGAAATGTTTCATGCTTCATGATATTATAGCTGCGAGGTTTCGCTGTCTTTTGCAACTTCGAGCTTCATTGCATAAATAGCCCATAGCTTAAATCTTCAAGCTCCAATTTTCTTTAAGCACAACACCGAGTCTACATATGGAGCCACTTCCTTTAGGATTCTAGTGGCTCCACAGCCTTCAAAACAAGCCACACCACTTCATTCGAGTCTCCACGTGGTTGCCACTAGCCTCTACAATAAGTGAGTCACTTCCTTTAGGCCTCCAAGTGACTTTACCAAGCTTTCAACTACAGCTCCGAGTATTATTAACTTCAAACTCAACTCTTGGTCTCGACCTTTCTTTCTCCAAATATGAAACTACTGAAACAATGAAAGAACAAATATGTGTACATAATGAAGAGTCATGAAAAAAAAAAAGGGAGAGAAAGAACAAGAAGCAAGATACTTACTTGATGTTGGAATCATGGGAGCTCTTAGCTTGTACCGTCCATACAAAATGAATGATGTCGATGTGCTCTATTCCTAAAATGACGGCAGAGTATCATCTTAAAATGTGGGATGCAAAAGGAGTTTCTATCAATCTTTTTTTATGAGGAAGGTAAAAAGGAAAAAGAGGGGGACACTTGTCAAAACCCTAATGGAGAAGGAAGAATAAAAGGATAATATTAAATCTGCTCTTTGTCCTTAACTATAGCTAACTTTGCTTAAGGACAATTACTAAGCTCCTAGTGGAATTAAGCATATGATATGTTATTCTAATTCCTATTGGACGTATTCTTTTTTCCAAGAAAGAGCTTTAAATTTTCATGGAAAATGAAAATAGAATATTTTATTTCAAAATGAAGACTCAAGAGGAAAATTAACTTCCACATCATTTACTTGTTGCACCAAAATGAAAATGTAGGAGCTGGACTTATCATCTTCTTTTCCTGTGGGTCTCATGTCAGCTATGGAGAGTAAATACAAGAGTGAAAATTATGAAAGTAATGGAGCTCATTTATCTATACGATGCAATCATGAGATATGTGAATAAATATAAGGATTTGAGATAACAAGATAGGATCAAAGGACAAATGTTCTATACATGATGGAGAAGTAAAAAGAAAATATATAAATAAATAATTATGTATATACACGTGATGAATCACTCGTATCTTAACGGGTAAGTCAAGCCAAATTCAAGAAATTACGTAGAACATTGAAAGTAGAGTTATAGAGCGGCAAATTAAGCAATGATTTATAAAGTTCAAGAGATGGATTATTTTACAAGGCATAGCAGAATGTCTACTCAAAAATAATTTGATTACATTATAGTGACTCAAAGCACTTAAACAAAAGAAGTGGATTGATGTAGCCCATGTTCGTGCGTCGTCAAAGAAAGTCATTCAAATCCATATTAAAGACAATACAATTTGATTAGGTCAAGGCAATGCATGCAGTTGAATGGTGCTATGGTCATGTGCTAAGGAAATAAGAGCAAATGAAGTAAGCTTAACCTAAAGAGACTAATGGTTCATGTGAATTGATTAGAAAAGGTGAATAGCTAGTTTAGAGGAAATTGTCTACTAAAGGAGATTTACTTTGCAATATCGTCTTGGGGGTAATGTACCAGTCAATTTATTAAAACTCTACAGACTTGTCGAGAGCAATATTGCTATCTTACAACACACATGTGCCAAGCATCACTCAGCCTTCTAGGAGGCTTATTCGATGCCTAAACCCCTTCGATTTTTCTGAAAGACTTTAGTTAAGAGATGAAATGTAAAAGGGATAAATTTAAGTCTAGGCCTTAAGCCCAATAATTGAAATGGATTTAACTTTTTGAGCTAAGATGACAAAGCTTAAAGAGTTAATACTATATATGTTTGAGATGATCAAAAAGAGATTTGACACGATAGGCTTACAATAGGGCCTGTTGGGTTGGTTCGTCTTCAATCCAACCTTTTTTAGTCTAACTCATACTAATAAAATATGGCAATTTAGGTCTAAGCTCACAAAAGAGGTCCATCTCGAGTCCATTAAGAGAAGGGTACAACATAGACATCGATTACCATTATGATCTAATGGATTGAATCAATTACAATTTCCTATAAATACCCCCATTTACTTCCTCATTTAGACACAAGAAATACATATATAACACTATTACTCTGTCGGAATCCAGATTTAAAGATCAAACATCTAAGCACTTTATAAACACTGCCTTATTTTTTATGATTAGTGGAGTTTAATATCATTGCGTTTTTTTACCTATCACTAAAGTATTAGAGCTTATAAGCCTTAAATTATAGGATTGAATTTACTACGTAAGGTTTAAAGTGATCGATTAAAAGATCTGATCAAACCTAAATTATAAAATAAAGTTAAAAATATTAGTAAAAGTGATCTTGTAAGTTTAAATTTAGGAAAATAAGCATTAAAATAATAGGATATTATAATATAAAATTTAAATATATTATCCGCTATTTATCAACAAAGAATAAACCGAGTTTCAATAATTAATGGATCGTTAGAGATAAATTATATGCACACTAAAAATCATAAAATAACATAAATAATATTTAGAAGTATTTACTTATACTCTGTGTATTTACATATAAGTGAAAATACACAAAATTATCCAAAATGCCTAAAAAATGCTAAATAATTAAAGAAAATTATAAAATAATAAAAGAAAAATAAAAAAAAGTTGAGGAATTTTCCAAATCTAGGTTATGGCAAGTCAAGGAGGAAAGAAAAAACTTAACCAATTAAATTACTCTACCTAGAAAGTGAAAATTGGAATGGATAAGCTAATTGTTAACTCAAATTAATGCACAAAAAATTCCTTAAAGCTCTATAAATAGCCAAATTTCTTCATAAGCTTATTTGGCCAGTTTGTAGAGTAGAAAAAATAAAGAAAATCGAAACAAGGGAGTTGGTGTTTATTTTTCAAAAATTACAAAAAAAAAACTGTACAATTAGGGCAATTGGACTAAATCTACAACTCACCACCAACTAGAATGGAACCAAACCGCAACCACTACTACACCCCACACCCACTGCTTGGCCCGATCAACCAATACCCCTAAGACCACCATTGATGGCCGAAAACGTAATGGCTAGATGAGTTAGATTTAAGCCTGATTTTATGTAATTTATTAAGATTATTAATTTTATCTAAAAAATTATAAATTTTATTATTCTAGTATTTTATATTATGTAAATTTAGGAAAAAATATTGATCAAATTTAATTATACCTATAAATATATGGTACTTAAGAAACCATACAAAATTAAGCATATTTCAATTTAGAATTAAATAGCCTTAAGAATATAGTTTTGAGCACAATTTTTTTCTATAGATTACTTAGGTGATATAGAAAAATGCTATGAAGCCCTTTTTTAGAAATTAATTTTAAAAAATTTTAAGTGATTTTTAGGCCTTTAAAATACGTATATAATTAGGGATTTTGGGGTTTAATTAATAGTTAATTGAATAATTACTTATTTAGTATATAATTAGGTGTTTTAAGGTGTTCATGTCTAATGTGGTATGATAATTGTAATATTTAGGGTGTCAGATGTGATTATTAGGGGTATTATGTAGTCAAATATGTAATTTTAAGAATATGTGAAATTGTAATTATAATAACTATAAAATAATAGGTTAAAATGGACAATATAACAATAGTAAATATATATTAAATTTGGTATAAAACATAAATTTAGATAATTATATGAAAAATGTAAAATTTTCTTATATCGGAAGTAAATTTAATACACTAATAAGGTTAGAGTGTACCAGGTGTAATATAATACTGATTTAGGACAAAAAATGATAATTAGGATACTCGAGCCTAATGTAATTAATTTCACATTAGGGTCCCGAATGTATTTTTAAGATTTATGTATAATACCCGTAATTGGAACTGATTTAGAACTTAAATCGAAATCAAATTCAGAAACCGAACCTTAAACTAGCCTAGGATAAATCAGTAATAAATAATATGTGTATATGAAGAATAGAGTTAAATCATAATCTAGAGTGTATGTATGTATATATATATATATCATCAAGATATAAATACTAAAGGGGTATTTATATTATAAAACATACGGAAATAAGTCAACCTGCGACAAGTGAGTAACTAAATAAAAAATTCTAAGCAACTTGAGTTTAATATTTTATTATATTTTGAAGTACTATTTTATAGTGCTTGGAGACTTAGGATTATATTTGTAAGTAGTTATTTACGCTTTTATTTAGGTATCTAATTTCGTGTTGTATTCTGTGTTATGTTTAGTAATCGATGTGAATGGAATTGTGTGAAATTATTTGATTACTTTAAACTGTACCTAATCATAATCGACGTAAATACCCCAATTAGATATGCATTACGATCTTTTAAGGGATTATTAAGGTTCTCCAACCAAATACCGATACGTTCGAAAAAGATAGCACTGATAGCATAATAATCTTTTTTTCTCATCCTTAACTGAATTAAGTGATAGGAGAGAAGGTTGTAGTGAGAATGAGGGCATTGATTCGAAAGATAATCTTAGGGGGAGTGGTGTCTCTATTATATAAATCTAGGTTTGGTTGTAAACTGTTGTATAAACATGAAAACTCTTCAAGCTGGATTAAAGTAGATGAAATTATTTGGATTTTATAACAAATCGAACCACGTTGTATGATAGTACTTGCTTGTTGCATTGCATATAATTAATTATTTGATAACCTTATTTATGTTTGTTATACTTTTATAAGTCTCCAACCTACCTTATTAAGTTGTGGTTGCTCATACCCATATAGATTCTCTTGCAGGTTCTGACTTCTGACTAATATGCTATGTTATAATTATCCTGAGGTCAGTTCTCTTTTGAAGTTATGGAGAGTGAGGATTAACCGGTTGAATGAGGAAACTCGTTAAGGTCTTGTTACTATTTCTAGGTTATGAATTGATATATGATATATAAGTTAGCATATTGTTATATTATGTCAAATATTTTGGGAATTTTACAACAATGTAGATATAAATATACATACATACATACATATATATATATGACTTAAGGTTCTAGCTTTTATATAAATTCTAGCTTAATTCTTAATTGAGTTATTTACTTCAAAGTGAGAAGTTGTATACGCTTTATATAAATTATATCTATGATAGAGACCGTTAGGTTGGTTACTATCATAGGTTAGTTTATACAGAAAAACTGTTGCAACTCTATAGATTCAGAATACAATGGAGCCTACTAAAACTATTTTCTCCTCTTCCTTATCCTACCTCATATGATTATCCTATAAGTGTAAGCACGATTTGACATGCAGTGCACACGTGACTCTTTATGATTTAAACCTACACAAAGTGTTAATATGCTTTACATAATTATTTATTGTTCAAATGGTAAAATAACATTAGATGATATTTGAATATATTTCTTCTCATTGTAATCATTGTAAAAAGAAAAAAAGGAAAATAAAAAAATCAACCGCACAGTCTCGTTCAAAATAATTAAGAAAAGAAAAAAGGAAAAATCGGACAATGCTTTACATTTTATTTTGGTTTTTTTAACAAAGGCAAATTAAAGCAAAACGAAATGTATCTATCTCTAATTGATAGGATCAATTTGTTAAAAAGGGCAAGAGAAATGAGTTGTACAGCAACACCATCATCGTGGGGATAATAAATTACATTTTGTCAGTTATGGTAAAAACAAAGAGGATAATGGCAAAGCATCCGTGCTTATTGCTCACCTGCAATGATATCTGATTGGCATGGGTTTGTACTCAATGGGATCTTGCTACATGTATAGTATTTATTATGAAAGACAGAAACATGTGAAGATAAAAGTTTATTTTTTAAATTATTTAATAAATGTCCTAAAGTGTCTTTTATCATTTTCCATTTATTATTGTCAAATTACTCTAGGGACTTTGGCTCTTTTTTTCTTTTTTCTTTTTAATCCACTTCTTATCTTTAAATATTTCATATTATGTATACATGTGATATTGATTATATGTATTTATCCATATCCATTTATTTTTTATACCTCTCGAATTCAAGCTCATACCAAATGAAACTAATACAATCGCTTTTGATAATGTTCTTTTCCTTTTCTTTTTTCTTTTTTTCTTTTTTGAATAAAGTTGGCTTTGTTACATAGAAAACATATCTGTACCTTTTTTCCATTGAAAAAAAAATCTATAGCGATATGAAAATTATGGATTTATCTAACAATAGCTCTTGATTTTAAATAAGGGTTTCGATAATGCATATTTTGACAACATTTATATATCAAAGCTTAAAAAAATTCAAATTTCCTAACAGTGATTACCAGCTCTATGAAAACCACTGCATGAAAATATATAGATAGTTTCTTTGTTTGGGTCCATAAACTATGCAATTTCCTTTAGAAAACATAAATATAAATTTGCCAATATTTTTTTAAATAACTTTATGAAAATTCATTAATAGTAGGAGTTATATATTCCAAAGTGGATAGGATATAATTTCTGAAAAATTAAAGCCCAATTCTATATTGTGATATTCTAGAACATTTTTAGAGTGTGTAGATTGTAGAATGTACATGCTTTTCCTACGGCGACAAATCAACCACAAAAGTGGCTCGATTTATCATCATTTTTAGTCAAATTGTATGGTTAGATTTACAAACTTTAAAATTATAAAACTTCAATTCAGTTTAGTTAGATTTATAAATCGGGTCATAATTGATTAATTAAAAAAATTTATACACATGGTATACAGAATTCTCATACATAAATATTATATTTGTTGAGCAATGTCACGCTCTGGTACCATATATAAGAGCTCAATAATGTAAATACCTATGTAATTGAAGAACTTCATATGTATTGGCTAAGGGGGAAAAAAAAAATTTATATCGTCTTGACAACTAATTTTATGTATAATTAAGTCAGTTAATACATATACCTAATAAGTTATGGTGATAAAGTTTTTTTTTTTTTTTTTTCGCCAACTATAATACAACTTGTAAGTGGAAGATTTGAACCTCCTTGCGAGATCGATATTCATACATTCAACCTACAGCGGCCTTAGCATCATTATAAAGTTAAATACATACTACATTTTAATAAGCAAAAAAAAAAAATCTCATTTTAATACTATCATAATAAAAGAATTTTTTAATCATAAGTAAAATATTACTTTATCTTTTATAATTTTTTCTTTTTTCAGTTTTTTAGTTTAGCTCAGATTACTCCTCCAATCAAGCCATAATAGCATATTTATCCCCACAAAATTCTATCACTGACTAAAGTTGTCGTATTTTTGAGAGCATATCTACTTTATCTTAAAAGTTCTTAATAGAAGAATTTATAAACATTTTTATAGTACTTGTGGGTTTAATGCTATAATTATATTTGTACTAGGAACTTACTACTTTGTCTTAGACAAGAAATGTAACTGGTTGATGTTAGTATACCAATCAATCAATTTAAAAGTTTAAATTTATAGTGCAAGCTCTTAAGGTTTATTATGTATACTCCTACTCATGTATAGGTTAGGGTTTTAACTAAAACACATCAAATGAATGATTTAATCAATTAAGGGTGATATACGCTAAGATTTGAACTCAAAACCTCTAACCTTAGTACCATATTAGAGATAATAGCAAAATTGATTGATTTAAAAGTTTAAATTTATAAGTCTAGTGCTTTCTTTAAACAATGGAGTTTTATAATAATGTAATTAACTTGTGAAATTTGGAAAAGAGACTTATGAAATATTAAGACTAACTTACTGATGGTAGTTCTTGGATACGAGTAGACCACCTCGAGCCTAAGGTAGAGTGCCTGAACCCAAGAGACTACAATCCAAAATTGCTTGGGCTAGCCACTTTAGGCCCATGATCGAGTGGCTTTATCTATGAGATCCCAATAGAGACTGGGTTGACTACCTTAGGCCCAATATTGGGCAATCATCAAACAGTAGCTCAATCCTAGGTTATGGATTTATGGAACCAAAGGGCTCAACTAAGTAAAGTCCTATATAGCCAAAGACAACTCCTATGGCCCATAGGCTAGCCTACTAAGAACTTTTGATGGTCCTTTTCAAATAACACCATAGCTTCCATCTAATCCTTAACAAAAACTTCTCAAAACTTGAGCATACAAAATGTAATGTGACCTTTAACAACTCACCTTTTCAAAAGCCCACATGGCCTTAATTATACAACACCATCAAGCATTTATTAAGAAAAAACAAGCATAAGGCCAAAATTAATCTTTCCCACCATCGACAAAAGATCTTACAACATTGAGCATTTAAAACCTAAGACCACATACAATAAGTTTATAAGGGCTCAAGGGTTGAACATATATAAATTCTTAATCTCTCTCCCTTAAAAAGTAAGATTGCTTTTTCGCACTCATTTACCCTCCATTTATTGAATTACACACTTCTTTACAAGTATGTCAGACTTAGACATTAAAGTGATCCTATAGATAACCCCCTAGCTATCCTACTTACCCTTGTTTGTTTTGCAGTTGGGCTTAAGGTACGCAAAGCCACCTTAATCTGATTGGATTGACCCTTAGAGCCTATCACATTCTACGTGCAAGAATCTTGAGATGACATAACCTATTTCAAAAAAATGAATAAAATATTATAACACATATAACATAAAAAATTTTATATAATAGAAAATATGAGGTAAAAACAACTTTGCATTACATTAATTTTTCTGAATACCATATACATACAGGATTGTTATAGTTGGTCGATCACATATAATGAGTGTACTAGTTAACCTTAGAAAAATTTTAATATGATGACAAGTAGAGGGACATTATAGAGGAAGGCGTAAGAAGAGGAATAGACAACTAAAATTCTCAAAGCAATGCATTGTTCTTGAGAAATTTTGATGTTTGATCTTCTAGGAACAATTTTAAAAGAGTAACAACATCTATGTGAAGTTTATCAGCTTTGAATATTACAAATGAGAAAGAAGAGGGTAATATATATAGAATTTGACCTCTGATTTTGAATGTTGGATGAAACTTATATGGACCAACTAACTGAGCCATTGCCAAGAACCATTTGATCAATCTTGATAATTAATAGTTTAGATTGGAACCTCTATAACCATGGGTTTGGCCTTAGGCTTGAACAAGGCTTGTGCCTACTTCCTTTTTAACCTTTATAAGGCTTAACCCATTTCTTTTGAAATATGTTCATAAGCTTATTGAAGCCTTTTTAAGGCATATTAAGGTCTAATAAGGCTTAAATGGACTCAGGTACGTTTTTTCATTCTACTTTATAAGCACCAGATGACTAAGTAAGGTAGAGAGTTGGAAAATCAATTCGTCAATCCTCGTTTTGAGCCAACCAAATAAGATCTCCCTAAAACATCCTTGATTACGTACAATTTCTTAAGTCTTATCACTTACCTAATGAATCCATGGCATCAAATTTTATTAAAAACACACTATCAAAATAGCTTTAACATTTGCTCCCTAAACAAAAGTTCCTTTAACAAAGTTCTAGGGGCTTTAGGCATTTCATTAAGTTAACTTTTTTTTTATTGTTGTAAAGCATACGCAAGACGTTGAGTCTTCAGTTTCATTATTTACCTTGTTTGTAGAATTATTACATTTTTCTTGTTGATGAAATGCAATAGAGTAATTTGGAATTTACATTGCTAATGTAGTATTTGCCTCTTAATGTTAATATTTTCCATTTGCAATTACTTCGTTGCCACCAGCATAGTGGTTGAACAAATGTCTATGGCATGATATTAATAACTTTGATCTTCTTAATAACTTTGTTCATAGATCTTTACAATAAGATATGGAGTTTAAGCATAGTTTTTGGGCTTCAAATTTTCCTCAAGAAAGTCAAATAATGAATCTATTGAGATTTTCAATGTGCCTTAATTTATTAATTCTCTAATAAAATAAGTTAATTTCATACATGATTTAGAAAGTGTTAGTGTTGGCATTTTAATTTTCATCATTCATGGACTTACAGAAAGAAATGAGTTTTCTTAAGCATTGTTTGACATTTTGAACTCTAAGAAATTTATCAATATGTGCTATATGATAGGCTATGTGTGATAATTTGCTTTATCTTAATTGGGTTTCAATAAGTTACTTATATTTCAATAATGATATTATGATGGTCTTGACTTAATGGGTGGAAAGCATTATATATTATATATTGCAATGGACACATTGCTTGATACTCAGCTTTGAGGTGGATATGTTAACTATACTAAATCTCCTTGAAAATGTAAGTATAGGACATTAGGGTGCAATGCTAGCTATACCTAGAGTTTACGTGTGATTTACCATTATAAGCATGGTGACTAGAAAATATTCGTCACATGCGAAAAAGATTAGTGATGCTTTTGAACTTAGAAACATATCCTTCTACATGAAGGCATTATTGATGGCTTTGTCTTTTGAAAACAAGTCATCACATAAGAAAACATCATTGGTAGTTGATATTTCAGATACATTACATCACATGCAAAAGCATCGATGATGACTTGATCTTTTGAAAACATTGCATCACGCAACTTGGTGATGACTCTATATTTTGAAAATATGTCATCATATGCAAAAGGCATAGATGATATTTTGGTGTGTTGAGGGCTCATGTCACATGCCTAAGAAAGCATAATGAATTCATGTATGAAGACTACATATGACATCTTGCAATTAGCAAGCCCCACCTTACACTTGTATACAAGATTACAGAAAGCTTTTGCTTTGAAAGCAGTTTAATAGCTTTTAGAGTCTTAAATTTAAGAAGTTATCTCTTACACCAAAAGAAACAATTATAATAACATATGCTAGAATTACAAAGGATCTCCTTCAATAAGTGAGGTTCACCTTACACTTACAAGGGAGGTTGCATAAAGTTGATTTCAACATTCTTTTCGAAAGCTTTGATATATGCTTTTTTTTCACTTGTCGAATAAGTTGGTACATCACTTATCCCTAGTAAATATCTTTATTAACTAAACTGCATATGTAGCTAGCTTATGTTATTGTATACTGTATTTTATACTTACTTCAAAGTCCTATACTATCTTTAGCGATTCCTTTTAAAAAGGATAGGATTGGACAAATAATTATCATAGTTGGTATGGCAAAATGAAATGGAGCCTAGTGGGATAGAATGAAATCAAGATCAAAATGAGGAAACACATTCCTATATTTGAAACCATATGGAATCAATGATTTCATTCCTATGGTTTGTTTGGTTAAGGTACAATCAAAGTGGAATTGAGTGTGTACTGTATTTGTAAAAAATATCATTAATTTGTAGATGTAAGAAATATATTATAGACTTTGTATTTAGGCAATTGTTCATTAATGAAGGCGGAATGGAATTATGATTCCATATCTGTAAAAACATAATCAAATAAGGAATCTTGACTACTAAAATTAGAAAGCAATTCTATTCTAAGTACAATCTCACATACCAAAAATGTCATAAGTAGATTTAAATAGAAATTATAGGAAGGGAAATGAATTTAACATTCACTTTTTCTTTGGAAAGGTAAGAAAGTAAGATGAAAAATGTTTCATATTTTTTTGTTTGGTTGATATTGGCAAAGGAAAAAAGAAACATTGTTTATTTCTATCTATTTAAGTCCACTCTCTTTAATTTTACTAGGGAAAAAAGACTAAGCTCCAAAATTGGAAATCTTCAAAAAAATTATAATGGAGAGGATCAACATGTGTGGGAATCAACGTTTCGAAAAGTTCTAATAAGAGATAAACTTTTTGAAAAGTTTAAATAAGAGATCAAATTTTCACAAAATGGTTCAAATAAGGGATTCATGATAGTTAATACATAAAATTATTTGAATCATTTTATGAAATATTAATTTCTTATTTGAACTTTTTAAAACGGATCCTTGTTTAAACCACTTTGTGAATTAAACTTACTCCTAAACATTGATTCCTTCCGTTGTAATTCTCTCGAAAATCTTCTAATCATTTTTTTTTTTTTTTTTTACTTCTATTCATTTTCACTCTTAGTATCAATTTCCAAATATAGAATTTCTTTCAGATTTTTATATTTTCTTCCTTTTTTACCTATTAAAACATAATCTTAGTGGATTTGGATCTTAGCCATTTCCAACTTTTTAAGTTTTCATCAATTTCAAAGTCAACGATTTAAATTTGCCAAAAAAGAAGTCAACTATTAAGATTGTCTAAAATTATAAATTACCTTGTGATGTTATTCTAATGTTTTTTCTTTGTAATAATCTCAACCATTAAATACACATAATATCATCAAAAAAGAAAATATTGATGAAAAAAGTGAAAATTAAAATAAAGAGAATTTATTACTTAAAGTTAGTTCGTATGGTAAATTACAAGTACATAGCATCATCAAAAGGGAAAATATTGATGAAAATTGAAAAAATGAAAATGAAGAAAATCTATTTCCTAAAGTTAGTTCATACAGAGAATTAGAGGTGAGTAGTTACACTAATCCATGAGTTCCAAGGCATGCCAGTTCACTATGCCAACATGAATCTTGTTTTTGCTCTTTCCCTCTAAAAACTTAGATTGCATTGCTTGTAACTGTAGAGCTACTAGTGGAAAAAAAAAAAACCATAGGCTTATTGATTCGTATGTGCATATGAGTGTATATGCGTGTGTTCATTCATTTTTTTTGGAATTGTCATGCAACTACTTCTATAACAATTTTACTAATAAGGCTAGCTATGAAGATATGGTTAAAATTCTTCTCTTACATGAACAATGATTTGAATACTCGTATTTGATGTATTCGTATGCTTTTGCTTTTAGTTTGCAGACTAGTAAGATTAGTTATCAAGATACATTTAAAATTATTTTCTTACATAAATAATGATATGATTTGAATAATCTTGAACATAGAGATATATAAGTGGGCTTTGGCTCATTGATCGGTCGTTTAATCGGCTTTTAAAACGAGTTTAGGCCAAGGCTTTTAGCTTGTTTCAAAATAGGTTGAATAAGCCTAGCCCATTTAACTCACGGACTAAAATAGATCAATTTAGACTATCCCATTTAATGCATTTATACCTTTAGCTCATAGGCTGATCCGTTTAACCCGTTTTTTAAATTGGTTAAGGCCAATGTATTTTTGCTCGTTTAAAAGCGAGCCAAATGAGTTTAGCCCGTTTAACACACGAGCTAAAGTGAGCCTGATTGGGTTAACCCGTTTAACCTATTTGCACACCTCTACTCATATATGATGTATGTATGTGCTTTTGCTTTTGATTCGTAGAAAAATTTATAGTTTTTGAAACAAGATCTCTACTAACCAAAGAAACGATGTGAAGGCTTAATAGTAAATATGCTTTAGGTAATTATTTATTCTTTAGATGGTGAAACTATGCTAAATCAAAATTAGAGTATAGTGGTTCAAAAAAATTGTTGAAATGAACCATACAATTTACCTTAAAATAATAATATAAAAAGATAAACAACAGTTTATAATTTATTGTGGTTTTGTTTATAAAGGTAAATCAAAGTAAAACAAATTGTCCATCTCGAATTGGTAGGCGATCAAAATCATATGTGATAGTTTTTTTAGCTTATTTGATAATATTTTTATTTAGGAAATTATAAAAAAAAAAGAAGAAAATATGCGTTACTTATATAAATGCCTTTTAAAACATATATTAGCATAATCTAAAAGGAGCTACCATTCTTTTTATAAGAGAGTAATGCATTACTATTTACACTTCATTCATCTAAACATATAGTTTATTAGTATCACACAATCTTTTTTCCTTCATAAGGGTAGGGTTTCGATTTGACATATTTTTATTAGCCATTAGGCCAATCATAGTTGTTCGGCCATGGAATTATATTTTTGTATTACTAAAATGCATTATTTACTAATTTATTATGGGTCAATTAATGGATGGTTTAGAGTATGGAGTACTAATTCATCATAATTGAAAAGCTTTTACGTTTTCCTATGTTAATCTTACATTTTGTAAAAGATTACCATTCACCACGATTAAACACACCAAAATAGAGGAAACCAACTGCCATTGAAAAAACTTGCACGCAAAAATGGTGAGCATGCTAAAAACCAAGCTCTTATTAATGATCATACGAAGTGGATCCCAAATGCTAGAGGAACACCAAGATCAAAGAGTGTGTGGAAAGTTCATATGGAGTGGGCATCAAAACTTCTTAGGGTAGAAGTCGAAGGGATCCTCATCACCAATGTACAATGGAGACAACACCAAGTGCCGAAGATCATTTACAAGCCAACATTTACGAGGGGGGGAAGGAGTTTCATCAAGGGCAAAAGGTGATCCGAACTACAATGGAGCGTTCGACGATGGTGAAAATGTTAATGATAAAAGACAACTTGATGGAAAGCGATGCTCTGGACCTAATGGAGTAGAGATGTAAGACCATGGTAGAGTTCTTCATGATGAGGCCGATGAATCTAATGGAGATCCAGAGGACTCCTTTCACAGAGTACTTCTTCAAGGATTAATAAAAACGATTCCTTTTGTCTTCGTGGGAAATGTAAATGGTCATGATGAGGACTACCTTTCAACCGTGTAGATGGAGGGTGAAAATAGAAATGGTTTAAAAAGATTTCTCCTACACAAAGTGGTTTAGGTTCTTTACAAGCTAACTGAACTTGAAACTAGCAGATACCCTTTGCTTACAAATGAGACCTAAACCCATTAAAATTCTTACATAGAATGTGAAGGGAGCAAATTTTGAGCACCGGAGGAAGGCTGTCAGGGAGCTGTAGATGCAATACGACCCGCAAATAATCATTGTTACTAAAACTTGGATGGGTAGAGAGGGTGCCGAAGACTTCAAGAGAAGGTTGGAATGAATAAGATGATAAGTGTTGAAGTAGAAGGCTTTAAAGGAGGAATAATGGTTTTATAGAATGAGGAAGAGTTAGGGATCCGAGAGAGAAAGAAATGACTCAAGAACGAATCACCTTGGAAATTTATGTGCGAAACTCTAACTGTATATGGTTTTTATCTGCTATTTATGGCTCTCATCATTTTGTAGAGAGATGTCTTCTATGGAATGAGTTGAGATCTTCGGCAACTAGATTAGATAGTCCTTCGGTAATGATTGGTGATTTTAACGAGATCCTATATAAAGAGGAGAAGTTTGGGATGGGGGGAGATGATGGGGCGGTGGTTGGGGTGCAAAGATGTTTGTCAGAATAGAGTCAACAAGTATCAAAAGTGTATGGATGATTGTGGCATGTTGGATTTGGTTTTGTTAAGCCTAAATTTACATGGTCTAAAAGATCCAAACTTTAAGTGAGTTGATCTAAACAAGACCGGACAGGGTTTATGCCAATGAGAGTTGGAGAAGTCTATTTCTTGGAGTGAAATTATTCCACTCGACATCTAACTAGTCTGACCATTTACCCTTCCTTTTTAACTCACACCATCTATTAGAGGTAGCCCAAAGAAAGGTAGGCCTTTTAGATTTCAACCGATGTGGCTGAAACATTTGGACTTCAAAAATTTTGCAAGTAGCATTTGGAATATGGATAACTTTAAATCCCCTGAAGATTTAAGTGATTTTGTTAAGAAGTTAAGAAAGTGGAATAAAGAGGTATTCGGTTTGGTTCATAGTAGAAGAAGAGCATTGTGAAAAATATTGAGGAACTAAGAAAGTGTCTCTAGAATTGTCCTTCTCATATTACAATTGATCGTGAAAGATTACTATAGAAGGAGATGAATATAGTCTTAAATTATGAAGAAAAATTGTAGGCAGCAAAGGCTCGAGTTAAGTAGATAATTAATGGAGATCGTAATACAAGATTTTTTCATGTTAGTACGCTAACTTGGAGATCCAAATCGTGTATTAATGGACTATTTGATTCAGTAGGGAATTGGTACATGGATGAAAAGGCTATGAAAAAGTTAGTCATCAAGCATTTTCAATCACTTTTCTCTTTCAAAAAGGAATTTTGTAACCTGTTTCCTCTTGGCTAAGATATTGGGAATAAGATTTTGTCAGAGAAAATGAAGTATGAATTAGGAAAGCTTTTCTAAATTGTTGAAATAAAGAAGGCTCTTTGGCGTATTGTGAATAACAACACACTAGGATTGGATGGACTAGCTTTAAAGGCTGTTGGGACATTGTGGGGAAATGGGTATTATGCTTGATGAGTTAAACCGGACTCTGATTATCCTTATCTCGAAGATTTTGGGACCAAATAAATTAAAGGATTTCAGGCCCATTAGTTTATGCACTACTGTATATAAGATTGTTTCCAAGCTACCAGTGAACAGATTACGAGACTATTGGATGAGTTCATCAATCTAGAGTAAGCAAGCTTGTTTCCTAGAAGGAGCGAAGGACAATATTATTATTTTCCAAGAAATTCCTCGCTTTTTGATTTGGAAGAAGAGGAAAGAATGTTAGATAATTATGAAATTGGACTTAGAGAAACCAATTGATGATGAAATCAAACGAAGGCTTGTATTTGTGATCTTATAGGAGGATCTAGATGTAGCAGATGTTAGAAGTTGGCCGCATGAAATGAATGGAGATATCTATACAAGGTCGACTTATGAAGTTATATGTGCAAATAAGGTGGAAATAAGTCATTGTGATAACTGGGAATGGGTGTGGAAAACTCCAACATACCCGTGAATACAAATGTTACTATGGAAGATCTTATCTAATAGTCTGCCTAATCGAGTCAATCTGAAGGAGAGACAAATGAACATAGATCCTCAATGCCCCTTACGTGGACAAGAAAGCAAAACAGTTTACCATCTCTTCTTTCATTGTGTCACGAGGAAGATTACATGGGCTACGATGGGAATTGATAATTTTCAAGATATCAGTAATAAAGAGGAAATGTATGCTTGGCTTAAGCAAAATGCTGGATGGAGCAGGAAAAAGTGGAAAACTGAACAACCCCCAAGATAAGCAACTGTTTTGTTTACCTTATGGAGTTTTTTGGAGAGAGAGGAATAGACTTGTTTTTAGTTTACATTAGCATTAGGAGACATTGATATAGAGACTAAGGGTGATGGACCACAGTAAGAGGAAAAAATATACAAAAGCAGATGAATGACTCAGATTCGACTTGAGAGAAACCTAAACCGGATTAGGTGACGATCAATTGTGATAGAGCATTTGAAGAAGTGAAAGGAAGTGGAAGAACAGGCTTTATTATGTGGATTGAGGAACGAAGGGTACTTAGAGGAAGATGTCGGAGACTGAATAAAAAAATCCCCCTTGAAGCAAAAATTTGGGTCATTTGTGATGGATTGAATTGGGCGAAGGACAAAGGATTAAAGAATATCATTATTGAGACTAATTCTCAAGTAGCACTAGATTGGGTAAGTAATAAGTTTGTGGATATTACTAATTGTCACCCTGCTTTGGCTCATTGTTTAAGTACCTTATGCTATGTTGATGATTGGATCACTTGTAGGGTAAGGCGAAGAAGGGGCTGGAGCTGAATGTAGATTTTTTTTTTGACAGTAATGTCCCTGATTTTCTGTTTACTTCTCTTTTAGTTGATGGTTGTATTTTTGGTAAATCTGGTTGTACTAGACATGATGTTTTGCCGATAGCCGTGGATGACACTTGATTTGCTCTGCTGTTCGAACGAAAACTTATTTCACCAAAAAGAAAAAAAAAAAAACAAAACAAAAGACTTTATTTTCTTTTAGTTATTTGATATGCATCCTAATGTGTCCCTTATCATTTTCCATTTATTATTATCGAATTATTCTATGGACTTTGGCCCCCTTTTTTTTTTCCTCGCGCACCTTATCTGCTGGCCTGTTGATTTAAACCAAAAAAGAAAATCATACAGAACTTCAATGATGCTTTATTGGTTTTATAACAGAAAATTCTAATTTTACCCACTATCACACATGAAAATGGATTTGATGGACATATAAGTTTGGCATTAGAATTACAAAATCCTGCCTTACAAACTGAGTGTAAATATAGCGAATTCGCATAAGGGTATTGTGGAGTTACGAATTTTTTCGAGTATTTCTTTCATCTATGAGGTTTTGTTCCTTTTTTTTTTTTTAAATGACGAAAAAACAATTGTAAACATGTCCTTTGTACTTACTTCATGTACACTCAGCTCCCTATATTTAAAATTAAGTATTTATCTCTCAAATATTTGGAAAACATGCTTTTGGATCCTTTTCACTACGTTATTCTTGGATAAAATAATGCAAAAAAAAGAAAAATAAAATTTTACAAACGCAAGGGTAAAATGGTCATACAAATACCTTAATGCAGTTTTCTTTTAAGGATTTCAGATGCTTAAAAAAATAAAGATTAAATGTATATGAAGTAAATATAAGAAAGTAACAATTTACCCTTCTATTTTCCCTTACATAGGAAATGTACATTGAAATAGTGTTTTGCATTTACGGCCAATATATCCAAAGAACCCCATTTTTTGCTGGATCTATCCCCAAAAATATGTCTGAGACTGTCTTAAACTATTTAACTAATAAGAAACAAGGCTAAAGAAAGGTTTTCACCCGCACATATTTTTCTGACACAAGTTTTGTTCGTTTATGTCATAACATTGGCCATTTTCTCATGGAATATCTGAATATTCATCCACTCTCTGATTTCAAATTACTTTACAGTCACTGAAGTTTCTATGTCCAATTTATAAATGAATTATTCAATCTTAGTATCTGAATGAAATTTATCAAAAAATTGTTTAATAAAACATGAAAAAGCTATAGTAGAAAACTCAATATTGGATAACAGAGCCCTCAAAATATTTTGGCCCATTTAGTTTGCTTGAAGTATGGAATCTATATAGCTTCCAGTGCTATTATGGACAAAGAATAACAAAAGACAACTAAAACTATAAGCCTGGATCTCAACTTGATTTATATTAATTTTTGTCATATTATCCTCATAATATGGCCAAACCCTTAAAAACAAATTATATTGTAAAATATAATCTCAAAGTATAATCAAATAAGGTTATTAGATGAATAGGTACAATTTAATGTACAGTCTAAACAGACCTATAAATCATTCAAAATCAGACTATTATCTCAAATTATATATATATATATATATATATGCTTTTTATTTGGTATGGTTGGGACTGAAGTTCCGATCCAAGTGCAACCAACAACGTACTTCATAAGGGTTTTTTTTTTTTTAACCCATAACAAACTAAAAAAAAAAACAAGGAAAAAAGTATTCCTCCAAATTTGACCGTATGACGGATAATTGTATAGAAAATAATAATAATAATAATCACAGTTTTGGCTACCCTTCCTCCTACCGACCACTACAGCAGAATTACTCTACTTTTATTGCACTAGTTGATTTTAAATTTTACAAGAATAAAAAGCATGAGCATTAACAGCCTTGGGTCAACACAAGCATATGGTCAGAGGCACGTGAAGAAAAACACGAGGGAAAAAATATATATAAAAACCTGATTGCATGTGTAACCGAGCTGTTAATGAGTGCAATATGTGGTGCGACAAGTGTGTCCTGTGACGAAATCCTATTTTCTATTGTAACTTCAAGAACGCACTTTTCAATTCGGAGCATAAAGTACTCAGTTCAGAGCCAGTATTGATTTCTCCAAGATGGTCTAAGTGGAACATGACATAGAATAATTGGAAATTATTAAATAAAATATAAAAGTTTCTGCAGACTTTTTTTCTTTTTAATTTATTATTTTAACCTGGTGAGGTTTCTTTCACATTCTTAGCAGTGAGAATGTAAACTAGGAACTTTGGTCAAGTGGTTGGAACTAAAAAAGCACCATATTTGAGCAGTGATATAGCCTGCTAGATCTAGCACCAATATAGATGATACAGATTTGGTTATCCCTTTTCAGTTATCAAGAAAAGGAAGATGATCCATATTCAAAATTCATGTATACCAAATTACATAAAAGAAACTTTCGAAAGCATATAGTTATCCTGTCATATGTAAATAATAACAAAAACACAAATGTTTATACCCTATTCTTGTAAATATCAAAAAAGTATTACGAAATAGTTAATGGGAAGCCAAGGTTATTCTTCCTTCGATGATTTTGTATAATTCTAAATTTTGTATGGCTGTTAAACTGCACAAGAGAATAATTTTCTTTTTCTTCATTAAGTCTGAGAATAATTTTTGGTTTTTGTCCTTTTTAACTTCATCACCTCACATTTTTGCACCTTTAGAGATCAGAATATCAGCATATGGCACTTTCTGTTCAACTTTGAGGACATCAAGAGTAGCAAGAACTGCATATGAATCCACCGGTCAGTCACATATTCACAAGTTTTAATATACTCAAAGTCAGTGAAGTTAAACAACAAAGCGAAGGATATGGGAACTAGATAGATAGATAGATAATTACCGCAGGTCTGATAAAAAAGCAGAGCGGCTCCCTTTCGGTTCATCCCTTCTGCAAGTTGGTTAATGGATTCGATTTCAGGAGCCCCTGGAGTCTCAAAATGTAACTTCATCTGCCTGTTAGGGATCACAGCATGGGAATTATTTATTTTACTAAAACATGTAGGTAGTGTCCTTGTAAACCAAGAAATGCTTGTTAAGTAGTCTTACGTTTTGATTGATTCTGTCAGTGGATCTCCATGAGGAGTGCTTGGAGGAATTGGAGTCTGTGTTGGACCAATTTCTATGAGAAATTCTGCAAGAATGGAATTCAAGATGATCATAAAAGGACACATGAGACCTGGCATTGCCAGTTTGCAGAGCCAGCGGACTGGAGTATCCGAACTTAGAAAACCTTGTTCTAGGGTCGAGCCATTTTCAGGTAGCCTTGATAACTTGAATCTTGGTTCGAAGAAATTCTCCTCTAGGTTCTCTCTTACTGGTTCAAGGCCACTGCTACTATGTTTAGATGAAGTTGATCGCTTCTTACTGGATCTGTAAATTAGGAGATGATTCCAGCCATCAATTAGCAAAGAAGTACCTTATGGGGTGGCTAACGAAAAACAAGGTTCAAAAATATAGCGAAGGTCTCTGTCGAAAATTTTTGGACAAAATTGATGAACAACTTGCATTACTAACCTTAATGAGTTGACTTCTAAGTTATGAGAAACGGCACCATATCCAGATCCTGCACTTGGAACTGATCTTGCTTCATCCCCTGCACTTCCACATAGAATTACTAGGATGAGTAACTTGGTGCAGGGAGGCTTGCTCAAATTAAAATGAACTACATGAAATGATATACCGCTATTTCCTGGTGTAACCATCACAGTTGGCTCATTAATCCTAGACCCGTTATTCACGTGGTTGGTTCTTAGTCCTTCTGTGATGATTTCTGCTGGCATAAGATTTTCTTTGATAGTACTCCGTAGCTTCTCAATAGATGATCCAAAGGACTCCACTCCACTATGAAAATCTCCAAAAAGCTTCCATTTGTAGAATTTGCACATATAATTACTTATGCAAAACAGGTTGATTCAGATGAAGTAATAAGGTAGTTTCAAGGCTTACGAATCCATCTGAAACTGGATCAGAGGATGCTCCACGTGGAGGAGATGACACCGTTGGTTCTGGAGGCATTGGCGGGGATGTCCTCCCTATGAATGAGGGAAGTTACTTAAAGTAGGCTTATAGACAGAGAAATAAATAGACAATCAATTTGTCTGAGACTGACCAGATAGTGAGTCATGAGGAGGTTTATTACTTTTCATCCATAGTTCCATCAAGGGTTCTGGATAATGGACTTCTCCGTTACCTTCCACCAAACCACAAATTAACACGACAGGAGGCAACTCCATCAGGTTAGCAATCTTCATTGTTGACAAGATGCTTTCACGCTGAAAAGCCAGTTTACACCAGTATGGTTCAGGTAGATTTATACTATGATGAATGTTTGCTCCATATGTGGATCAAAAGCAACATTTAGCACTTGATAATTTAATAGCTGATATCCAAATGCTTGTGCTTATATGGAAACACCTAACTTTTGCCCACAGGGAAATGTTATTCACAACAAAACATGATCAATATATCATCACTAACCTTTCTCTTTCTTCCCCTTTTCGAGACAATATCTCCTGCATCCTTTAGCCATGTTTGGTATGCATGACCAGGAATCATGGTTTGCTCGTAGTCCATTCTGAAAGCTGGAATCTTTCTTGCTTTCTTTCTCACTAGCACTTCTTGTTGCTCATGCTGCTCGTTTTACACTTGGCAGGATTAATTGTTTCATATTTTGAATAAAATGATGCAACAAGCTCAGTCATCAAATTTATTACCTTTCTAGTTTCCTTCGTTTCATCACATGGCCGATTAGTTTGGTCTTCAGGATGTTGATCATGTATCTCATCTGCAGCTAAGGTAATCGAAAGAGATTGTGTTTCTTTTAGTCACTAATATCACTAATATAAATCATTTAATATATACTTTTCACTCAAGATTAGGGAAACTAGTTTGAAGAAGCATCTTAATATTCTGACTTAAATGATTATGCAAAGAGCAAGGCACGTAGAGATAAAATTCATATATAAAAGGAGGAATATTGTTGGCATAATGAGCAATGGCTCTATCATAGCGGAATTTCCATTATGCAGAAGATGTGAGTAAATGTTGGCGATAACAAGAGACTGTAATGCAACGGACCTCTTTGAGGTTCTTCAGGTGGAGGGTGGGATGCCTCAAAATTCGCTGGCATTTGTGTATGGTCTGCTGTAGTTGTATTATTCATATTGGATTCCTCTCCTTCGACATCAAATCTATTGTATCCTCCCAAATGAATAGCTAATCAGCTCAAGAACTAGATCAAATAATTCATCAGAATGCAGAGCACAACCATGAGACAGCTTATAAATCAGAGTTGACTACGAGTAACAAGAAGTTGTTTGTTTCATATTTATCCACAATATACAGCCAGAGCATGTTACTTTATATTCCAGGACTATTTGGGTTTGAACCAAGAATAGTTTAAAAAGAACATATGACCTTAAAGGTTGCACCGAGCAAATTACCTCTCAAAATGATTGAACAAATGTCCATTGGTTTGAAATGAATCAAAGCACTCGAATATGGTAATGTTGGCAGCATCAGCTGAGAGAATGAAATAGCCTAAGGTTAAGTAAATTGTTTCTATTCAAGGATTATGGAGACCTCCGAGCATCTCGAAGTAGCTAATTGCATACCTTGGTGGAAGTTCTGAAATTCACTGCCGCCATCTTTGGATGCATCATTTATGTAAGGTTCATCTACATTGTCTAGCCGCTGCAGATGCAAGAACATGGATTATTACATATTTTCTGCAACATTAACAGCATTGCAGATGTAGTAACAATTTTCGAATACATTTTTGGCTCACAATTCAAGTTGAGTAGACATCAGACAGAGCAATGGCCACGTTGTTTGAGGGTTTAAACATTTAGGGAATGTCTGCGGCTTTTCTCATTAGAATGGGGTAATCATAAGGTGAGGTAACTTGTCACCCTCAGTCCAGTATGTTTGCTGAATATACTAGTATATGGAATTATAATAAACCATTTAAACACAGCAATTGGGCTTTGTACCCTCTTCTGTTTCTTAGTGTGGTTCAAGCTAATCAGGATAGCCAATCTACAAGGGCTGTGGAAATTCCATAGGTCATTTGGCCTAATGGTGAATGCCAAGTGGAATTCCCAGTATCTTGTCTCAAATCGAGATACTAAATTTGTCTCATCTATTCAAGCTTCCAGCTTTCCACTAAGAATATGGACCCAAGGTTTTGGCAATACTCTCGCTGTAACACTGGAAAACTATCTACTGAAGTATTGACTAGAATGAAACATCATGTTCATGGGAAATGGAAAAGCAGGATTACACCAGGTTTAGTTTCAAAAAGTTCCCAGTATTATCCATCTTCACACCAGTTTTATCTGTAGGGAAGAGCTGAAGACGATGCTCCAAAACAATAGTGGAAAATAGAATCAGTTCAATACTTTGTTAAAATCAATAGGCATAGCAGAAATGGAACACACAACAGAGTTATCATCATCTCAACTCTCAAGCCCTAACCTAGTTGGGCATACAATTGTTGAATCAATTTAGAGAACATTCACTATCAATTTGCAACATCCAAGTGCCAAAATCATGCATGATAACATTGAATTCTCTAAACAAGAAAATACCCTTTTATTTTGCATGTTTTAGCAGAATTGCATAGTAGTTCTGCATAGAAGATTTACCATGTCGAAATAAGCAGTATGTTGAAAACCCATGGTTGCATTTGCATTGGAATCATCACGTAATGATTCAATGTCCCCAACCTCTGCATCTGTCTCTTGGATGTCCGGAAGAGTGATCTTCTCTTTCCTAGAAATGTGGAGAAAGACAATGACACTTTCTGTACGATCTTGTTAGACCACAATACCACTCTTCCATTCCCTTATTAATAGCATCAGCAGAATTCATATCTATTCACCCACACGTATGCATCATATTCAAATTTTCCAACTGTGCAATTAGAAACGTATGCAAACGTTGAAAAGATACTAGGAAAACATTAGCCGTTGCCTAGAACCCCCTAAAGAAAATTTTTGTATTTTCATATATTTGATTCTTTGAAGTCCAATAAATCAATCTTGAAAATGTAATATACTTTTTATTTTTGACACATTAATAAGCATGCCGACGCATTAACTGATTTAAGGTATTATTACATCATTAGTCAAAGAATTTTCTTGACAAATAATAACTCAAAGGCAATATATTAAGGTAAGCTAAAATATTTACTTAGCCTGAATTTTTCTTTTGGGAAGCATTGTTGGGTCTTGAACGGGTTTCACCTTCCATGCCTCATTAATCTCAACCTTCAAAATCCACAAATAAAAAGTGTCCGTCCCCAGAAAAAAAAAAAAAAAAGGGGGGGGTGGGGGGGGGAAATAATTGTCAACTAAACAAAGAAAAAAAAGTCAATAAAATCTTGTTGTAATTGAATAAATTCTAGAAGAAAATTCTATTACATACCAAAAGACGAGTAACATCCTCTGCAAAATTTTTAAATTCATAAATCTTTCATCACTATACTTGTAATAATAAGACTAAAGAATATGTAAAGCTAAGTTAAAAAAAAAAAAAAAAAAAGAGAGTATAAAATGTTTTACCATATAATAGCTTGACTTTTCTCTCATAAATAATCACAACACCACCTGAAATCAATCATGAACAATAAACATAAACATATCCTCTTCAATTTTCACATTTACACCAGAAGAAACAAAAATATAAAATGAAAAAGTAACAAATTACCCATGAGAATCCCAGAAAGTCTAAGAGCCATAGGAATCGAGGGGTTTAGGATTTCTTCACTGCAAAATAAGGAGCAACAATACGAATCAGAACAATAAGCATTTGTGCGAATATGAATTTTTTATTATCAACGAATTAACTTATTGGTAATATATAACAATTTAACTACTTGATTTCACAAACTAATAACAAAGACGCTGTGCCGACATATTGAACCGTTCAACACTAAGAATCATTATAATTTAAGTCACATTGTCTCAAATAAATTAAGAAAAAACAAGTAGCAATGTGAATTAACCTATACAGATCATTATCAAAATAAGTGTAAAATAAGCAGGATTCGTTTAAATTTTTTCTTACCAGATTTTGATGATATTGAGCTTGTCGAGCTTCCTTCTATTGATCTTCGCGTGCATGGTTGCCGCCATCCTGTAAATCCATTGATTAACGAGAAACAAACTAAGAATGTGCTTGTGAAATATCTTACTCTGTTTTTACACAGAGAAACAGAGCATTTAATTGAATAGGTCAACAATCAAAAGAATACTTAAAATTATGCATTCTACAAGTAAATTGAAGTGACGTATTTCGAGTTAGAATTGCAATGTTACATGAATAATTAAACTATAGAGTCGATCACAAAGCAAACATTCTAGAAACATCTTACAGGTCATATGTAATTCAAAAAACTTGCACTGAGGCCAACAAATGTAAATCGAATTAAACTAAGCTAAAATAATTTTGAATGATGTAGTTAGTGGTTCTAACTTCTCGGATCTTGCAAAATCCATATACAAAGACGAACGAACTTATATTAGCTCGGAACTCGAAATTTAATTTGTATATCGGAGGAATGTTGTTTGATTTACGGATTTTACGAAACACATTGTTGGATATGAAGAAAAAGAGGGAAAAAATCACCATATCTGGCCTAGTGGAGCTTTGCGTGCAAGAAGCTGGTGTGAGTAGAACATTCTTCTGCTTTTCTTCTTTCTTTAGTGAGAGAAGAGAGAGAGTGTGTGGGTTTGAAGAAAACAGACTTTTGGTAACATAAGGGTGATGTGCTACGTGTAAGAGAGAGAGAGAGAGAGAGAGAGAGAGATTCTGTTATTGTTCAGGGAGCAGGGAAACGAACTCGTTTGTTGCAGGAGATGATATGTGCATGCATACGTATTAGTTATCACGCGCCATTTTGAGATGAGTGGAAATTTAGTGCATTACACACTAAAACGGTGACATTTTTGGTTATTTCTTTTATATTCAATTTTTCATGGGGCGAAATAAACTTTGTAAGAATAATCACATAAGTTAATCGATGAAATTAGTAATTGATTGATATTGCTATTAAAGATGAAATTACGAATTGATTGATATTGTTATTAAAGAGATTAAATTATATTAAGTGGAACTCTAAATATAAAGTATTTAAGTCTAAACCTAATTTAAATGAATCAAATTAGATCCTACGTCATTAAGTCTAACTAACATTTGCTTGAGCTAAATTTGATAATATTTAAACTGAACTTGAGTTTATGTAAATTTGACTTGTAAATCTAATCAAACTCAATATATATCAAGTTTTGTTAATATAGGAAGAATTAGAATTTTAATGCTAATTTAATTCAAAATAATTTTTATAAAATAACCAAGACTAAACAACCCTATTGAGCCAAGATCGAATTTGTTAAGCAATATACTCCAAACTGAGGTTAAGCTTTAAAATTTATAGAGCTCTAGATACTTTTTGTTTCAATTCATTTGCTTCTAAGTTTCGTCCAATCCGAATTCCAACTTCCTCGTTCAACGCCTAAACTCATGCTCTAAAATGCACCTCTCCAAATAGGGTTAAATAATGTTATTTATATAAGAAAAACGCTGTCAGTTTACATCTAAATTTCATGTTGGTTTAATTTTGAATTTAAAGGGATCGAAACTCAACTGCAATGTTGTATGTGTAAACTGCTTTTGGAGGTCTATTCCATCTCCTCAGCAATGTGAGAGAATTAATTATACGAGGCACAGAGAATTGCACGGGGACACTCCACGGATTCAAAGTTCGGATTATCAGATTCTGGTGCATCGGGTGCATGTTAAAAATTTTCCCATCAAGAATTTGATAGGGCAGCAGAAACAATTGCTAAATTGTTGCTTTGGAAGTATTGTAGGGACGAGGAGAAGGTTTCCAATTTCTATCCCATATCAACATCCACATTTTTTAAAACCACATATTATGTTATGAAGTATAGATAAAGAAAAAATTTAAAAAAAAAAAGAAAAAGAAAAAGAAAATGAGCATAGAAGATAAAGACATTTGAGTTAGGGTTTCTCGTTTTTAAGTGACTCATATTTAATATTCATGTTTATTTGAAATATATATTTATGTAGAAAATCATTTTAGAAAGGTAACTTTAAAAGGTATCAAGTATAAGATAATTTTATAAATATGACAACTTATTTCAAATCTGATTGATTTTTAACTTTACCCGCTCCCATACTTATTCATTCTATAGTGATATTTATTTAGGTACTTCTTTCTTATATTTGATATAGAAAAGTAAGCATAATAATAAAATAATCCATAGACAATTCAATAAGTGGGCAAAACCTAACCTAGTTGACACAAGGGTAAACTAATTCAACTTAGCGAACTTTGTTTATTGAATGGGCTGCATTATAAATGTACACTTTAATATACAAAACTTTGTTGGTTATATACATGTTATACAAACTAATTGTACAAATTGTCCTAAAAAATAATAGTGAATAATTTTTCAGTAATCTTTATATTTTGGAAAAATAATTTTGTGCAACAGTATATACTATGGAGAAATTAAATCTCTTCCTCAAAAAGGAAACAAGTAGATTGAATACAAATTATATTAACTAAATTAGTTAGAAGACTAGATACTCATGAATACGCCAATTAACATAGGATTAGAGAATTTGAATCTCGGCAGTTTATTCATTGGGAGGGGGTAAGAGCCCTTACTCTAAACCAGTCCGAAACTGGTGTTATGCTTAGGTGTGGAATTATCCCATGAGGCGTGAAGAAAAATCCCGGATCTGGACATCTCTTGTGGGTAATTTAATCCAGGCTTGGGCTTGTTGAGGCAGCCCAATCTAGCCCATTTACATTGAGGGCTCTGCCTGCCTTTACGTAGATAAGGTAGGATTAAACCGACTGGTTTGACCTCATGATTTATTTTCCATCCCATCAATCAATTACCCAAAAAAAAAAAAATGAAGAGACGAATTCGAAAGTAAATTCCGGAAAAAATCCAAACCCAGTTGTGATCTCCAAGCGAGAGCACAAGAACACAAAAGAAGAAAGAAATTGTAGAAGAAGCAACGCAATCGGAGCAATAGCGACATTATAGGAGCTTTCCTGTCCTCCTCTCATCAAATGTCTCCAATCTACTTCCACTCTAGTCCCAACATTGTACAGACTTATCACGAAACTTTTAATGGAGTTGTACTAGGTGCAATTTCAATGACACCCGTTAAGATTTAACATTTGTATAAGACATAATTATTTATTTATGGTTAAATTACAAGCTATACCATTTATGTTTTACTCAGATGCACATATTGTACTCTTTCCTTCTTATAAATATTTTAAGAATGTCCAACCATCATAAATGCTTCTAATTTTCTATTAAAGGAAGCACAAATACAGTGCATATTACTCTTCTACATTTTACTCGACCTGAATATGGCTCGATTTTCTTGAAAGCATAAGATATTTTATTTAAGGAAAAGTCAATAACATCCATGTCTCTCACGAACTTTTAAAATTTAAGGGGTGTTGTGCTACCATACCAACGTACAATTTTTAAGGAAAACGAAACAATGTGTGCAACGAGTAAACATGAATTGACAATCTGTAATAATAACTAATAATTTTCATATAAAGTTTTGGGATGATAGTAAATATAACTTTTAAACTATTGACCGATAATATATATATATATATATATATATATATCAAGTACAGATAAAGTCCTAAACTCCCAATTTCACCTCTCTATAACTTCTAAAGAATAAATAGATACTCCTCAAAAAATTTTCAAAAACCCAAGACTATGACTAAAGAAATACTACCAAGCAGTAATAAATTTAGTATTTTAGTAACGTATCAAGTATAAGTGTATATTTTTTAAATTTATATATAAAATAAAAAAAAAAAAAAAAACTTATTTTAGGAATTTATGGGATGTATCTATAATGCATTTACGGTTCTCACTAAGGCCATTTATTTTCCCTAAACAGGCAAGTAAACCGGAAGAGCAGTGAAAAGATCCACTTGGTAATATGGTAGTTCCCATTATAAGGTACCCAGTACACAAACAGCATAATAAAACAATCCATAGGATTTCCACAATCCCACACCAAACATGGAACAACACCACGCTTTCTTCTCTATCCTGTTCCTCTTTCTTCTTCATCAATTCTCGCAAACGGTCTCTTCCCATCCCAATCACTACATACTCAATTCGCACGACAACAACATCACTCACAGACCTCAACAATACTACGAACTAAGCCACCCTTTACCATCTGATTTGTTGACTCCAGTGTGCACGGTCTTGGCCATCAGACACTCTTTCGCCAACACGATTGACTCCCCACCGTTCACAAATCTATACTCTCCTCCACCTGATTGCCCCCCACCATGGACCACAGTTGTCCTGGAGCTCACAGCCACCTCCACGGGCGACCAATATGATCGTATAGCCGCCGTATGGCTTTCTGGGGTAGAGCTCATCAGGACTAGCACCGCGCAGCCTACCCCGCGCGGGATATTCTGGAAAGTCCATAAGGATGTTACTAAGTATTCAGCCGTCCTGTCAAAGGCCAATCAGAGCATGACCATGATGTTGGAAAACGTTGTCAATGATGAATTCACGGGAGTTTATGATATTAATGTGACCCTTCTCTTTTACAAGGCCTTGGAAAATGAAAGTGTAAAGAAACGAGTTGATGTATTGAGGGATGAGAAGCTGGAATTGTTCCAAGTGACAAGGAGTTTTGTTGGGGATGGTGCATTGGATTATTATGGATCCCCTGCTGATATGATCATACCGATTTCGCAAGATAGTGGTGATACTAATAGGGGGTTTTGGTATAGGATTGTGAGTGAATCTGATCTTCACTCAAAGGGGGTTCGGATTCCTAAGAATACGAAAAGGGCGATTCTTGAATTGTTTGTTTCCTTTCATGGGAATGATGAGTATTGGTATTCAAATCCACCCAATTCATACATTCGGGCTAATAATTTAACCAATGGGCGTGGAAATGGTGCCTATAGGGAGGTCTATGTGACAATTGATGGAAGATTAGTAGGGTCCGAGGTGCTATTTCCCGTCGTGTACACAGGAGGAATCAATCCCTTGTTTTGGGAGCCCGTGGTGGCGATTGGGGCATTTGATCTTCCTTCGTATGAAATGGATTTGACTCCGATTCTAGAGATGCTTGTTGATGGGAATACTCACGAGTTTGCAATTGGTGTCGAGAGTGGGATTTCTTATTGGCTCGTGGATGCAAATTTGCATCTATGGCTTGATGATCGATCCGAGAGGGTGGAAGCGAGATCAGTCCTCGTTAACACTCCTGCTCTTCAGATAAAACGCAGTTCGAAGTTCAAACAGCTTGATGGGTCGTTCAAGGTCGGGGCGAGGAGGAAGCTTCGTCTTGTGGGGTGGGTGGTATCTAGTTCAGGAAATTTAACCACCGTTGTTTATCAGGAATACAAGTTTAGCAACTCGATACACTTCGACAGAAATGGAACTCACAAAGTGGTTAACCATAATTTAAGGGTCAGGAGAGAAGTAAAGATCAAGGATAGCTTCGACAATACGGTTTCTCGTGTCGGTGCCATGAAGAAGTACCCCATGCAGGTCACAACGACGACTCTACCGGGTTCGAGGAATGATACTTATATGCTTGTTACAAATGTTACTCATGCAATGAAGGAAAGATATACAAATGGAGATTCCACAGTGTCACTTCAAAACAGTCAGGACTCTAATGGGTGGATGGAGGTGAAGGATCACAATGTTCTGTCTGGACAAGCAAACACACAGCAAACTTATAGCTATAGAGATGGGTTCATTTGCTACTATAGGACGGTTGTCGCCAATGATGGCGTGCTTGTTGCTGACAATTCTACTTTAAGATGCCAATCTTCTTTTTGAGTTCTCTTCAAGCGCTGTACCTTGCTCTGCAAGATTAGAAATTGTTGCCATCAAGTGTCTGCGTCTGTAACTTCAAGTGTCTGCATGCTTTAATCCCAGTTCATGAATTGAATCTAGCGTCTGCCGTACCACTTTGCGTATTATTGTTAAAGTTTTCCTTTCTCACACGTAAAGTTGCAATACACTGAGCAGCTGTCCAACATCAGACAACAGTAAAAATGATACAGCATTGGTGGAAGGCTCACGCCACACCCACTGCAATTCACAGAGTGCAGGTTGCACGGTGGGAAATTTTAGTTACCCTGATTAAGTTGGATGATGCAATCTATGGATCTTTTGGAACAAAAGATTACGAGGAGGATGATCCTTCAAAGGATGATTTCTAAACTTGCAACAAAACACATTGTGTATGACATTGCATTGAATCAATAGCTTGCAAAAGTAAGATAATCTCACAATTTATATAAGCTTAATCTAAACCCAAGTACAAAAAATGGGATAACAATTTCAAGATCATACAAATAGAAAACCTAAACCAAGTTACACAGAATTTTGAAGCGGTTTATAGGTAGATATCTCTGGCACAAATTTCACTCGGTTATCCCAGAACCACCATTTTCCAAGTCGACATCACCCATACCAGTGTCTTCCTCCTCTTCACTGTCTTCATCACCACTAACCTCCTCATTATCCTTACCCAGTTTAGCCATGTGCTCAGCCAGTAACTTGTCATCCCGTTCACTCACCTAAAATCAGCATAAAATCAGGTCAGGATCTCCGTGAAATAAATTTCATAGCTAAATAAAGATTGAGTAGTGAAATGTTTCTATTTGTCACATCATTACAAGTGAAGGACTGGGTAAATAAGCTTTAAATCTTTACACAATGAAAGGCAGAGCATTGCATTAATACACACACACACACACACACAATATAAGGCAAAGTATTGCAGAAATAACACTAGGAGTTTTTGTCTAAGGTACTCACAGCTCTAGGTGCCTCTTTCACAAGAAGTTTCCCCTTGTGATGTTCTATAGCTTCTGTGCAGGCTACAATGGCATTGTTTAGAACAGCTAATCCTTGCTCCTGCAATTGACAGAAAAGAAAATAAGATTCCACTGTAAAAGTCATTTTGAAAGAACATATAAGGTCATTAGAATGAGATATCCCACAATGCTTACATAACCAAGAAGAGAAGTGTCAAAGAGAACATTCACTAGCTCACCACCCCAAAATCCAAACGCTGCACCCAAACAAGTCCAGGACTTTCAAGGCTCATTCTTACAACATCAATCAATAGCTCACTTTCAGAGGATTTTTCAGAAACAGTACCACTTCTACTTTCATGATATACATGGTGATTAGTGTCTACTATTCACAAAATTTACTTGCACATAGATATCATTTTGCATTTACTGTTTGCTGCATCTTCTAAATATCTACTCCTTCAAAAGCCCACTTTGTTTTGAGTATTAGACTACCAGAGATCGATACAAATTAGCACATTCAACTTTCACAGAGCTTCTCAGTATCTTAGCTCAAATAGATTCTCTTTTCAGTAAAAGGCGATTTGGTGATGAAATTTCTATGGGACCATATTCCAGAACTGAAAAGTTTACGTCAATACATAAGATACCTTTAGTTTGAAGCATTAAGATTCACAAATACTTCAATCTAAGAGTAAAGAAGTGAACACAATTAACTCTGACAAGTAGGAAATGGTTCAATCACTTCATATAATTAAGAAGCACAAACAGCTAACCTTGTCAAGAGTTTGGGTAGTGAGGACATAAAGTGGAGGTGCAACTAGTTTAATCTTCACAGGACATTCATCATTTCCAGCAGCTTCAGCTTTCCTCATCGCATCCTGTAAAGCAAAGCAATTGAGACATATAAAGAGCGGGATGTATCAGCAGCTTAGACAAAAGGTTTACAAATCACGCAACTGGCACAACAGAGATAAAAAGAAATTCAGAACAGGTATGCACCTTAATATGGAGGACACCATCAAACTGGAAACATTTCATCTCAACATCAGCACGGATTTTTAATGGTTGAGGGGTCATCCTTCTCCTTATATTCTTCACCAAAGCTTCTTTTACCTCCTCTGAGACAGCAGGAACCACCTTAGTCACCTATGAAGTAGTTCAAGCACTACCTTAGTTTCAATTCTCACAAGCCACAGTATAAGAACAGACAGTGCTAAAATTTACCTCTTGACCATCAGGGCCTGTTTCCTTCATTTCCCGAGTGAGGGAGTAAAGAATGGAATCAGGATCGGTGACAATAATCTTAAAAGCCTACAAGAGAGCATCACAAATAGACATATTAGAAGGAAAAGTTTCACAGATAAAGATATTTCCTCAAAACTGGAGGATAGTCTCACCTCAAATGCATGACCATACTTCCGATACAAGGGCCAGCCGATATTGACATACAACTCCTATATGAAAACAATCAAATCCAGAAAGAAACAAAATATTAGTAAACAGTCACCTAAAACAAGATGAAGAGAAAACTACCTTGTAGTCACTGCATATCAAGCTTTCTAAAGAGTTAAAAAAAAAAAAAAAAAAAAAAAAAGAGGACGGCGGTATTGAAAAAACAGAAACTACAGATACAACCAGGGCGCTCAATCAAAAATATAACATGGAATTATATAGCAAAATAATTCAAATGTCTGAGGCTAAAATAATAATTAAGAGAGAGAGAGGGGGGGAGAAACCGAATGAAAGGACTCAAAAGAACGGTTAAGCTCAGCAAATAGATTACCATAATGCCCCAAAAAAAAGAAAAATAAAAAAGTAAAGACAATGATTTGTATGCAAACATCAACCACTAAGATACCACAAGGATCCATCATTAACATGTGAATCTGAAAATTAATTCTAGTAATTGAGCATAGTCACAACAAGATATTAGTCCAAACTTCTTTATCTAATTGCGTTTCAGAAAATGTATCCCATGAAAAGTTCTGAAAACAATATTCTGAAGAAGAAAATTTGCACTGCAACAATGTCTTTTGTTTCTTTTAAGAAAAGATATCCCTGAAGCTTCCAAAATGAATAAGATTATATCCTTTCTTTCCATTTACTCTCAAACTTAAAACCAATTACTGACAAAAATAACAAGCAAATCAAATAATTCAGCTCATACACAAATCATCATCCTTTCAATAACATAGTATCAAGGTAAAAGTTTAATGAACATAATTATCTAGTCTTTCTCAATTGTTGCCCATGATTTGGTTATTTTAACATCTCATACTGAATTACAACTATAGCAAATCAAACAATTTCACTGACGACAAAATCACAACATGAGCTTTTTCATCCAATTCCAAACATTATATGAGAGTGGAAGGTCTAGATTTAATGCACATCACAATTTCGCTCATTAAATTGTTCCCCAAATATGTTAAATCCATGACTTTTTGTATAAATTTAGCAACTCAAACAATTCAACCTGCTACAATCGCAGATAATCACCCTCCCAATCAAGCTTCTAACTTAAAAGAAGGTCTAAGTTTAATGGACATCATCATTCCATCTTTATATCCTCCATGATATATTCAATCAATATCTTTAAGTTACAGGTGAATTTATTTTGTGGAAATTTTCCCAGACTTCCTTTGACACTTATTATAATCAAAGCTTTGCAATCATCAAATATTCTCATAGCACCTCGTGAGGTTGCAAATAGCAATTAATGGTTCTTTTCTTATAGTTCAGCCACAGCAAATAGGATATTGAGGGAAATGATTTACTCTTTTTATAGAGTAATCATCTTCCTATATTTTATGGACATTTTCCATAATGTTTAACTACTGCCACCAGCCATCATTTATCACTTTTGCTGTCATCATCAATTGCTGATAAGAACCAGAGATAGCTTTAACCACTTAGCATTACTATGAATAATATTTCATAATTTTAAAATTATAGTCATAACATATGTCAGGGAAAAGGTCAAAAGAAAGTTTTTGTGAAGGGAAAAAAAAATAAAAACCTAACCGTAAACATAATCTGCAATATACATATTTGCAAGGTTATCGAAACTTAATACCAAAGCCCATTAAATTCAACAAACACATTAAGAAGCTGAGAAGTAGCAGAGCAATCAAGCTAGGACCAGCTATATGATGATGTTTCTCCATTACTTATGAACCATATTTCTATTAATAGCTAAATATGTCAGATTCAACTAACAAATACATAGGAAGAGAAACATAAACAAAAATAATACCGATAATCTTTGCCTATCTCTTTCAATGTCCATTCCTCTCCCCACAACTTGCAAGTTTCCATGTATGAATGAAAAACAAAAACCGAGGTGCACGTTAAATATTCACTGTACATGGCAACGAGTGATTAGTGCTGAAGACAGAGAAACCAAATAAAACCAGACCAACTTTTTTTAACACTGAGCCCTAAAATAAGCGATAAATTACACTTCTCTCAATAATTATCCTCAATATCCACATCAAACATACAGGAATTCAATCATTTTGGGGAAAAAAAAAAGCAAACAAACTAATAAAAAACATCCAAAAAAAGAAAAGATACCTCCAAATCAATACTCAAAGTCTCAGCAACATGTCTCATAATCGAATGCACAAGTTTGCTCTTATTATACCTCTCTTCACAGGCTTGTATATCTTCTTCCGAAACCCTTCTCTTACTCAAATCAATATAACCTTTTTCCTTATCGACTCTCAGTACCATCACCGGTTCGATCCTACCGACCTTGATTAGACTGCTCACCGACCGAATCCGACGGCGAGAGAGCTCCGAGAAGAGAATCATACCTTCGATATTGTTGTACTCGAGTAGGGACACATAAGCCCCCATATCAGCGATGTTTTTGACCTGAATCATTACTGCCATGTCTATCTCCGGATAACGCTGTTCGTACATTCGGCATTCGAGGTTTGGGGCCATGGTGCCGTGGTTAGGGTTTTGGAAGCAAGTGTGTGTTTAGTTCGAGAGAAAATTTGCAGCGGAAAAACAAAATCGGGGGTTTAGCGTATGCTAAGATCGTAAAGAAGTTTCGGGGTTCTCTCTTTGATTTACTTTTCGTTATATCCTGGGTTGATGTTTGTGGGTTTAATGTGTCAGGGAAAGCGGCGTGAGAATAAACCGGGTCGATTGGGCCATCGTCAATGGATTGGTGATGGATCGTGCTCGGGCTGGGCTATTGGAAAACTAGCGGGTTTTTTTTTTTTTTCTTTTTTTCTTTCGTTGAACAAAAACTAGCGGTTTTTCCGCCATGGGTTTTTCTTTCTCTACTTATAAAATAGTTATTAAAATCAAGGTAGTCGGAGAAATAACTATTTTAGAGTCGGGTGTTGAAAATGTGTCTAAACAATCTGGCCATCAGGTTTTAGATTTACACTAAGGTGCATATACAGTATCTGCTTTTAACCATATTGCAACCGCACTAAATGTGCAATAGGTTTGTACAAAAGGCATATATAATATGCAAGCCTCTAGCATAATTAATTAAGACAGATATACTCAAAAAGCCCCCCAACTTATTTTATTTATTTCAATATCAAAATTACTAGTTTGAAAATATTTACACATGTAATGATCATATTTGATACAATTTAATTTCTCTAGTTCATTTCTCGAGCTAGTGGCAAGGGTTAAGGAATCAAACGCAACTATAGTAATATTTGAGAGAGATTTAGTTTGATATGTTCTCAACAAAAATTATTAAACTAATTTATTCACTTTTAACTTTATTCGGTTTTCTTACACATAAAAAATAAACCTATAAAAAGACCCATTACCCTATAAAGTTGTTTAGGCTTGTTTAATAAACCTAAACTTATTTTATAATAAAGCTGGGCTTATTCTTATGGAGATTGAGCCTAACCAAGCCCAACGACAATTAAAGACTATGAATTATAAAGGGCAAAAGGACTCTCATCCATTAATTGTGAAAAGCAATCCAACAATCATCATTAACAACTTATCTCATTTTGTCCATCTCAAAATCATCTAATGGTTGAGATCATACACCGAACTACATAAATAAACAAGTGTTCCTCCTCATTTTACACATTCTAAGTAGGCAAAAACATCATTATTGGTATATTATATCACATATGCACTTCAAATATCGAGTTTATTTATTTCTTCTCTTGTAGTTTTTCTTAGCAACATCCTTTCATATGTTATCTACTAAAACTTCTCTAGGTTGACTAATACATATTCTACAGGTAATTAGCTAACTACAATAATTCACCATATATAATACAATGATATATATATATATATATTGGAAAGAATAAGGGTGAAAACTTTAAATTTTAAAGGAAATGATTAAGGGTGCCCTTAATATTTCATAAGAAATCAAAAGATAAACTTTTTATATTTTCATTATAACACATCTACCAATTCAAATTTAATTGTGACTTTATATAAAATATCAAATCAATACACAAAATTGGCATTAGTTTTATTATTAAAAAAATAGATTAGAAAAATATTTGAATAGGAAAGAGCAACGAAAACAAAAGGAGTAATATAACATAAATATGAATATTCTATAATTTCTTTTCATAATTACTTTGTAAGATTTCATTAACAATGCTTACAAAAATATTTTTGAATTTATGTGATCAGATAATCTATCATTAAATAGACCACATTAATTTACATTATTTTAAATGAGAAAAAAATTGATAAATCAAGTCATATGTTTAGTATTATTTGCTCATATTTCACAGAAAAGGACTTGTTGATAGTAGATTTTTACTAAGTTAATGGGTAGAATGTCGACCTATTTTAAGTTGAAGATGAGTTGTTTTCCATTCTTGTTAATTTGTTGTCACTTTATATAGCTACTTCAACAGCTTGCAACTTATCAATAGTACTCGGTTGGCACCTTACTTTGATAACCTCTTTAAGGAGCTTTAATAGCTCGTAATAATCTAGTCAACTTAGATTCATAGAGCCAAATCATTAAGGCCCAACCTATGAAGTTCAAATATTCAAATATCAGGATAGGAGTATGAACTGCTCAACAATTATCCTTAAACACAATAATGGTAATCAACTATTCAGTCTTATGTCTTAATATTTGAATATTTGAATTTCATAGGCTAGGCCTTAGCCATTTAGCCCTATAAATCTAGGTTGGCCATATTATTACAAGCTATTAAAGCTCTTAAAATAAGGTATCGAATTAAGGTACCGAATTAATACTATTGATAAGTTGCAAGTCGTTAAAGTGGCTATATCAAGTGATAGCTATCTAACAAGAATGGGAAATAGCTCATCTTTAGCTTGAAATGAATCGGCATTCTGTCAACTAACTTATAGATTTACTACCAACATTTTAAGAAACTTAAAAAAAAAAAAAGAAAAAAAGAGGAAGCATAATGGCAATTGTAGGGAATTTAAATGATTTGATTTCATATGGCTTTAGATGAAGATATGTGTTCTAGAAGAAAACTTAAGGGCTGGGATCATCTAAGCAGTTACAATACGCATAAGCACAATGAGTGCTACGTTGACACTTATCTTACGCATTTTGATGATTAAAAAACGAAAGGACATGTTGTTCAAGGAACAAAAGCTCATAGGATTTTAACTATGCTCAACCCAATAAATCATATGGTGTAAATAAGCTAAAAGAACAAGCTATTTAAATCCCCTATAATAGTTATTATTCTCAAGAAGATTGAATAGCACAAGCCAATAAGCTTTTTAATGCTTGCCTATTTAATTAGTAGCTTGTGACACTTCATGTACTATTCTTATTTTCGATCGATTAACCATGAGAGTTAGGAAACAAATGTTGATAGTAGACTTTTCCTTAGTTGATATATTAGTAGCTTATTTAAAGTTAAAGACAAGATGTTTCCTATTCTTATTAGCCAATTGTCACTTAATATAGCAATTTTGATAACCTACAACTTATCTGTCAGCAACCTACCTATTTTAGGAGCTTTAATAACTAGTAATAATCTAACTGACCTAGATTCATAGGGTTGAATTAATAAAGCCTAGCCCATGAGGGTTAAATGTACAAATATCAAGATAAGGGCACAAATAGTTCGACATTTGTCCTTAGAATAACCACTCAATTGCCTCTTATCTCCTACATTTATTGCATAATTCAATTGATGGAATACCATGTGTCAAATGCAATTGAACTATCCTTAAGCACTTCTCTCCATTAGCCACCTCCATGCATTATAAATAGTAGCATGAACAATAAGTCTCTTCGAACTCTTTTACTTCCATTTCATTACTCTCCTCATACTTCATATTTCTCTCTAATACTTCATTAACCGGCAATGCTGCATAGCAACGTCTCCCCTCTTAATAGCTTAAAATCTTCCTTTTTTTTTTTTTAGTTCCAATTACATGACGAAATTCTACCTACAACAAGACTCAAATTTTTGAAGTATTAACATTATAGTTATCATTTTTATATCACCATTAAATAAAAATTAATTCAAGAAAATCTATATAGTTGAATACAATTTTGTCATGAATGAAATTTAATATTATTAGTTATTTGAAAAAGAAAATTGAAATGAACAAGTAAAAAGTGTATGTTATTCAACTAATAAATACATTTTGAAAAATTATAAGATTTGAATTCATGACTATATGTCTATCATATATATTTTTCAGAAGTTTTTCTAGTAGTCACAATTTCAAAAGCTTTTCTAATGGTCACAATTTTTTAGTTTCAAATTAAAAGAAAAAAAAAAGGCATAATTATTCCTCTTCTTCTGTCTTCTTATTTTGCCAATACTATTAATAAAAAATAAAAAATAAAAATAAATGCTCTTTTTGTAGTGCTTCATATTAAATAATTTTTGTCTTTTGTCACTCTTCTTCATTTTATCACATTTATTTTATTAGACATTCACTTCATTACAAAAGAATTACATAATGTTCTAATAAGTTTCACTCTAGCAAGTTTTACAAAATGTTGAATAGAGATAAACTAACAAAAAACAATTGCTCTTCTATTTTATACATCGAAAACTATTTGTTTATGGCTTTATCTCTATCAAATTTCACTTCTTCTATATCTATATAAGAAAGATGTATCTTTTATACAAAGGTTTATGCTAAAGATATAGTGTTTCTTTATTTTGTTTCAATATTTTCAATATTTCTATTATGCATTTGTGAAGACTACAGGATAGATATTTTGTTGGTTTGAATATTTCAAGTGCTTTATATTAACTCTTGATACATGTTACATTCACCTTATGTAGATTTGCCTACTCTATAATTATAAATATTGGTATCACTTTGGTTAGGAGACATTGATTCAACATAAAATAATTCCTTTTTTATATTACTTTAAAATAATTCATTTTTTAATTTTTAATTTTTTACTTTTTTTTATTCTAAAATTTGTGATAGATTTTTCAATCATCACAACATTAGTGTTGATGGAATGAGGGTGATCATAATTTGTCAACTTTGTAGAATGTAGAAGTTTTAACATTAAAGAATATGTTGAAAGTGTTGTTAACCCCAACAACCACTAAGCCAATGTGATGCAAAGATGTCTTAATTTTCTACATATGCGTTCATTTATTTTCATAAAGTTCAAAACTTATTAAACAACAATATAACTATTTAGAAAAATTTTTGCAATTTTTCTTACTCTTGGAAATCTCATAATTTCATTTTTGAAAATTGGATCTTTTATATTTTTTTTCTCTCAAATTTCTCAAAATATTTTGTGTTATCATTATTACGTTATTTTTATCCTTGTAATTTCACCAATATTAATAATGATTATTCGTAAAAATGTTAATTTTCATTCAAAAGTCAATGTATTTTCTTTTGTGTGTTTAAGCTAATTTTGATCATATAAGTACAAATGATTACTATTATCTTATAATATCTTACAAAGATATTAATCTACACCTAAGTTTTTCATTTAGTACTCCATCAATTGAGATAGACCCTAGATTTACTTAGTCATATAATTCAGAGATATTTACAATAACTCCTTAGCACTGGCCTTTTATAGTTAGTTCAACATTTTTTTCCTTTATTTTTGCATTGGTTTTTATATTCTGTTCCTCTCATTAAGATATTTAATATTTTGATGTTCTATAACAAAGAAATTACCTTCCGATTAATGACTTTTGCTTTGGTTGCGGATGTTTAATCCAAACAAATAGATGATCATTCATAAAGATGATAAAGCATGAGATTTAGAAAATAAAGAATGATAGGTAGAACTTTTTAATGTAATAATCTTTACGTACTAATAACAACGTTGTTTATAAACTTTTTTTACTGCTTTTGTTTTATTTTAGTCATATTTACTTAAATATGTTATGTAATCATGCAAACTCAAATGGATACATCACAGAAATGAATTAATCCACCAAAATAAACAAGATTTAGCAATATAATAATATTTTTTTTGTTCCAGTTGCAAATTATTCAACATTATGCTATTTATGTAAACCTTATTTTTTCTAATATTTTACAAAGTTAATGACTACACATTCATTCACATTTGACTTATCAAGTTTTAAGCCAATTATATTTTATTGTTATGAGTCATTTCTTAATAGTTATTTTCCTTTTTTGTTACCTTATATAATTTCCTTTACTTGGAAATTGTCAATACATTAAAAATTATTTGTAGCTTGATGTACAATGAGTTATGTGACATTATCAACATTTTCTTTTTCTAGACAAATTTAAACTTCATTAATTGAAAGATGCCAAAAATCAGGAGGCTTAGACACCCGGCCTAAAAACAACAAAGATGCTAAATGAAATGGTAGTTGTGTTTTCGAGAAGCAATAGCTCATCCCATTGGACACTTAAGTGGAGACTTAATGTGCACACCTATTAACCTCATGGTGTACATATGAAAAAGAGCACAAACTAAATAAGTCCTTTAATCTAATTATGTCTTGAATAACTCCTATAATCTTCTACAAAGCCGATGATGGATTATTAATTGCAATGATAGCATTCTAACAATCTAAGTCAACTAAAATTTGCTACCAGCCTTATTCTTAAGCAATGTGCAAAGCTTCTCTAATAGCCAAGATTTAAGTCAACTCAACATGTAACAAAGAAGTTAGAACCATAGCTACATATAAAAGGTCTCTAGCAAAGTTACGAGCAATAATTCCAAGCCTTATAATAGCATTATTAGTAATTACCGACGTATTACAGTTGAGCTTTACTTGCCTATGAGGAGGAGGAGTCTACTACATTCAAAATGACCATAGCGTACATGAGAGTTGGCAATTACTAGTTGTGAATGTGTAAAACTATCAAGATTTCCTTGAAAAGAGCATCAGGTGAAGCACCAACTTACACCAAGTATTGCAAACCAACATTAGTCTATTGTGTTGCAATGTGTAAAGAGCTAAGAGACAGAAAATTAGATATAGAGCTGCTAATGTCTAGCCTAGAAAATTCCTTAGTAATAGTAGGAGCCAAAGAAGATGGATTTGGTGTATCCTTTGATAATATGGACTAGTTCCTATGCCTCTACAAATACCATAAACTACTATAAGTAGCAAGATGAAATCTTTGGTAATTGATTTAGAAAGTTCTTGAACATGAGTGGTATCTTCTATCCACACATCAATTCTAGATGTATCCTTATTTTCAATCTTTAGTTGAAAAATCCCAAACAAAACCACATAACCTAGCCACATCAAAGAGATAAATACTTAAGTGACTTTGGAGAATTCCAAAAAATAACAATTTTAACTATGAAGAAGTCTCCTACAAAATAAATTCTAGTTAGTAGCTAAAACATTACAACAAAGTCTCTAAATATGGTGTTTATTTTGCTGTAGACAATGTAAACTCCAAATCAATCCCTAAAAATTTCTTTGAATAACATGAAACCTTCCTACATTTGACTAAAATAATGAACAATTTGAAGAGACTAAACAGTTGTAGCTTGATTTAATGGAATAAAATCTAGATCTTTCTTTAGGCCACATAAGCTTATCACTATTAGGAAATTGTGCTATTAGAATGCGCATTATAGCATGTTTTTTAGTAGAAGAAATAAGGTCTTGTATCTGTTCAAGATTCCAATTTGAAGTTGACATATCCATTAAGTCAAACACCAATAGATCTTGCATATGAGGAACAACATCTCTAGATATTAGCCATTAACTAAGAAGTGTAGAAATCTAAGGATCATGTTAAACCTAAATAGAAGAACCATCACCCACATGCCGCAACAACTCATTTACAATTGCCTCTTTTCTTTCTAAGATACTTTACCACCCCTAGGAGGTACTACAACCCCTCAAAGCATTTAAAAAATCACCATTAAGAAAATAGACAAACTTTAATAACCTAACTTACAAAACATCTTGGTTTTGTATTATTCTCCAAGCTAATTTACTTAGAAGAGATAAATTAAAAGCATAGAAATTCTTAAAAACAAGACCATCCCTATCCTTAACTATTATTAAGTCTTTCTATTTTCACTAGTGAATTTTGTTGCCATTCTCACTTTCACCTCACCAATAATTAGCAATTAAACTATTAACTTGCGAACACCACTTCTTAAGGAATTTAAAAATACACATTGAGTCAGTAGGAACCGCAAAGACCATAGATTTAGTCATTGTTTCTTTACTAGTAGTTGAAAGTAATCGATTTTTCCAACTTTGGTGCTTTTGTACAATTCTATCTTTAATGAAACCTAGAGCTTAAGTCTTAAAACATCCCCAAATAGTTGTTAACCAAGATACTTACCTGTTCACATATAGGTCTTGACAACTTCAAAAATATGTGAGCCTAATATGTATCAGTGTGTTTGGAAAAAGAGTCCATTAAATCCATTCGGACCTAGAGACTTGTCACTTCCTAACTAAAATGCAGCCTTACGTAACTTATCCTCTTTTAAAGGCCTTGTCAACCAATTGTTGTGATCATCAGTAATAACGGAAGGAATTTGAGATAAAAGTGGCTCCAAATTTTCAGGTTGATTTGAAGAGTATAGGGATTAAGAAAAATTTAGAAAAGCCAATAAAACATCATTCTCACCCTTACACCAGCATCCGGATTCATCTATAATTTTAAAAAACTTCATTTTGCACTCTTTTATTCAAAGTTACACAATGGACATTATTAACAAGTTATTATGTTTATAAAACGTACTTTTTTAAGGCACTTAACAACTTACTTTATTAATATATTTTCTATTACTTTTACAAGTATATGACAAGTTTAATGATGAAGCTAATGAAATAGGTTTAGTATTGTTGTACAATGTTCTTGGAAAGATAAACGTTTATGCAATTTTATGCTATAAATTTATTATGCTAGTTTTTTTTTTTCATATTTCTATTTTCCATTGTTCCATGTAATTAACTTTGTAATTATTATGCAATCACTATTTCATACATTAGATTTTTTCTTTTTGAAATTAAGTTTTTCCCATAATCAACTTATAAGAATTAACCCCCTGTTCCCATCATACATGGTCGATCTAGAGGACTCCAAGGACTCGGTCGGAGGATCTTAGCTCTAAGTTATAGCTGAGACGAGGATTCCTATCCCAAGCTAGTCTCCTACCAACCTGATTATTAGGTCCTTACTTACATTAGATCTGTCCCTTTTTAGTAGTGATGCTTTAACCCAAAAGAAGGCCCAATAATAGCCAAGGCGAACTTCCAATCCAACCACAGGCATTCAACCTCAAATCTTGCTAACTTCTCTTTAGAAGAAGTAATTGGTCCTTAGTCTGGTCCAAATCAAATCGACCCTTAATTGCCAGCATTTTCTATTTCGTCTACTTATATCATATGCCTAACTTCCATTTGCCAAGTGACATGTGTCTCTTAAACACAATTTCCAGAATGATTATTTCTTTTCTGTACCGAATATTCTTTATCTCTTTTACCCTTTTTAGTATGTTTCATGTAATCTCATTGTAAAATACCCTTTTATTTTTTCATATATGTAAAGTAACCTTAGTGGATGGGTATATAAACCCCCATTTTCTTGTACGCAACAATAACAAACTAATTAATATAGAATTATTCTCATTGAGAAACCTTAGTGTTCTCATTATCATCATTTCAATTCTTATCTATTCCTTTTAGTAAGGAGTAGGGTGAGTAACCCTTCAGTTTGGACCAATGTGTCATATTCGACGAATCGTAGGTTGAATGGAATCGAGTCGTGTGTTATATCCATTTGATAGCTGCCCAAACTTTGCTTACCTTTTCTTTTATTGTTTTGGTTTGCTTTGTTATGGTGCTTTTCTATATATTCAACCCCGGAAACACATAAGCTTAGCTGGTATCAAAGCACAGTTTTGAGATGAAGTGTGTGAAATTGCGATGAAGTGTTGGTTCACTTTACTATTAGTGGTTGTTATATTCCTTTCGTAGCTACTGCAATATATTTGTGTGACAGTAAGTGTGGTTTCATTGTTGCTCTATTTTTACTCTATTTCTCATTGCGAAAATAGAGCAAGTTTGTTTCTATTTTGTTTGAGTGACTATTGGGTACTAAAGTTGTTACTGAATTGTTAACCTGTTTGGAAAGTATTGTACTATATCAAATTCGAATGTTCAGGGTGTTATTGGTGATCAAAGTAGTGGTACTCAACCTAGTCGCAATCATAATGGTAGTAACACCCCAAGTTCTATCGATAACAAACTTGACAGACTTACAAACCTTGTCGATAGTCTAGTCACAACAATGCAAGTTAATAAGCAATAACCCTAGGCTATGCTAATGTAAAATCTACCTGAAAATATTCAAGAAAAGGGTTATAGCCAAGCTAGTTGAGCCCATTACCCAACTCGAACCCCTTAAGTTAGAAGAGTTACTGGACAAAGACCGGAGTTGGAGGAGATTGGGGAAGATGATGAGGAACTGGAAGTTGGAGAGTTTAGGGAGGAAGAAGAAGAAGCTGACTATTACCAAGCATAGGGATGAAGATGTCGAGCTAATTGAAGGCTAGATAATGTTAAGGTTCAAATCCTACCCTTTAATGGAAGTGGAGATGTCGATGAATACTTGGAGTAGGAAGAAAAGGTCGAGAAGATGTTTGAATGTTATAGGTATACAGATGCTATCAAAGTCTAACTTGTTGTGCTGGAGTTTACTAGGTATGCCATAATGTAGTGGAAGATTCTGAATATAACCAAAGTACGGGATGGAAGATTCTGCAAGATACATTTGCAAGGTTGCAGGAGCTTCGCTGAGGAAGCTGATCTGTTGATGATTATGTAAGAGAGTTCTAGATGCTTATGATTTGAGCCAACATTGAAGAACCAAAGGCCCGTACAATGTCAAAGTTCATTTTTGGGCTTAAGTATGAGATTCACAAAATCATGGAAGTATAGAGGTTTTATACCTTAGAAGAGGCAATCAAGATCGTGTAAAGGGTCGAAAAGTAGAGGAGAAATATTTCGAGTCGACTTGGGCCAACATTCTCGCAAGCCCTAATACCATGCCGACTTATTTAAGGCAAGCTGAGGAGGCCATATCGAGTTGAGGAAAGGAGTAATAAACTTGATGACAATCGGGCAAGCTAATAGGGTTGAGCTGATCAGCCAAGCTGATCTGATGTTAAGCCAACTTTGAGGACATATGAGAAAGAGCAAACCCCTAGACAGAAGATTAGTAAGGTGAAGTGCTTTAAATGCTTAAGCTTTTGGATACATGGCTACTAAGTGTTTGAACCGATGTGTTATGGTGCTCCGAGGAGATGTAGTGGATAACACCAATGAGAGTGAGCTTGAGGAGGAGAAAGATGTTTGAGAGGTAGAAGCCGAGGAAGAAGAGACGTGTATCTACCCCAACCCAAAAGAAGTGATGACCCTAGTTTTGAGACGAGTATTGAGCTCCCTATTGAGCTTTAAGAAAGACTAGAGGGAAAATCTACTCCATAACAAATGTACCATTAAAGGACAATTGTATACCATTAGAATGGATGGAGGAAGTTGTACTAATGTAGTTGCATAGTCCTTTGTACAGAGGTTGGGTCTACTGACCTCTAAGTATCCCCAACCATACAAACTGCATTGACTTCATGATGAGAGTAACTTACATATGATTGAACAAGTAACCGTGCCATTCAGTGTTAGGAATGTATACAGGGATGAAGTAGTTTGCAATATCGTCCCTATAAGAGCTTCACATCTACTATTTGGATGACTTTGGTTATTCGACTGACATGTTACTTACAATGGGTATAAGAACACTAATGCCTTTGTCAAGGATGGAAGGAAGATTCTGTTGCAACCTATGACCCCCTTCCAAGTGAATGAGACTTATAATTAGCTCACCCGAGCTAGTAAGAAGAAGGTCATGGTGATGATTCAAAGAGAGCTTTGATCTACTGAGAAGGTTGATGAACCTACGTTCCTATTGGTTAGGAGATGAAGGAATTAAAGAACGTTCTAGAAGAGATTAAAAGGTTACTAAATGAGTTTTTCAACCTGTTTTTAGAAGAATTGCCTAAAGGACTACTTCTAGTCCAAAGCATAGAGCATTATATTGATTTATAGCCAGGCACCGCCCTATTGAACCGACCTGCATACAGAATAAACCCTAGGCTACCGAGCTGAAGAAATAAGTGGATGAACTCATAGAGTGGGGATATGTAAGAGAGAGCATAAGCTCTTGTATTGTACTAACTCTGCTCGTTCTGAAGATGGATGGTTCACGGTGCATGTGCATTAACAACTAAGTAATCAACCGAATTACCATTAAGTAGAGATACCTAATATCAAGGCTTGATGACATATTAGATGAGCTTTACGACACCAAGATATTTTCAAAGATTAATCGGCGAAGTAGCTGCCACCAGATTCTTATAAGACCATGAGATGAGTGGAAGACTGCCTTCAAGATTAGGCATGGACTCTATAAATAGTTGGCTATGTCATTTGGACTTACTAATGAGCCGAGCACATTTATGAGGTTAACGAACCTGGTGATGCACCTTCTAATTAGAAGGTATGTGGTCGTGTATTTTGATGACATACTGATATATAATGTTGACATGGACAGCTTTTTTCAACATCTCCATAATGTATTTAACATTTTACGAACTAAGAAATTGTATAGGAATGTGAGGAAGTGTACGTTCTACTAAAATGAGATGGTTTTTCTAGGGTTTATAGTGTCAGGGGAAAGGATCTGAGTAGATGAGGAAAGATCCAAGCTATTTTGGAATGATCGACGTTGAAGAATGTCACTAAAGTCCAAAGTTTTCATAACCTAGCTTCTTTCTATAGGTGATTTTTAAGGACTTCAGTACAATAGCTGCCCCATTGACCGAGTAGACGAAGAAGAGTAAGGGATTTAGGTAAGATGACTGAGCTTATAAGAACTTTAGAGAGTTCAAGGAAAAACTCACCTTAGTACTTATCCTGTCGTTACCAGATTTTGATAAGCCCTTCGAATTAGTAGTCTAGCCTTATATTATTCTATGCACGAAAAGGAATTATACTCCCTCTTCCAAGCCCTCATTATTTGGCAACAGTATCTGTTGCAATAAGAATTTGTTATTTACACTGACCACGAATCATTAAAGCATCTTGGAAGTCAAAATAAGCTTTCAAAGAAGCAAGTTGAGTGGTTGGAGTTTATGGAAGGGTTCTCGTACGTAATATGGCACAATAAGGGAAGCATAAATGTGGTCGCCAACACTCTGTCATGACGATAAACTTTATTGACCATTTAATAGACAAAATTATTGGGATTCTTACTCGTCACTAAGCAGTATGCTATTGATCCTCACTTTGGCTCCGTTGTTGAACAATGTTGAGAAGGGGTAATTGTTGGAGGATATCATCTTAAGGATGGCTATCTGTTCAAGGACTACAGGTTATGCATAAGATATTGATCAAAGGAGCTCATAGTGGAGGATTATCTGGTTATTTCAGGGAGACCAAGATAGCCAATTTGTTGAGGGAAAACTTTTATTGGCTTAATCTAGCTAAGGATGTCCATAATGTAGTAGGATGTTATGAGGTATGTAAGTGAGCTAAGGGAAAGAGAGAACCTCATGGAGAGTACATGCTGCTGGCAACACCAACCTTATCTTGGGTTAACCTTAACATGGACTTTGTCTTAGGGTTACCCTAGATATCTAGAGGAAAAGATTCTATTTTTGTTGTAGTAGACCACTTCAACAAGATAGCGTACTTTATTTTGTACCATCGGAGTAACGATGCTTTATATATTGCTGATTTGTTTTTGCAGGAGGTTATCTAACTACATGGGGTACCAAAGGCTATTGTCTCAAATCAAGACACAAAATTTTAAGCTATTTTTGGAAGACTCTTTGGAGAAGACTTGAAACTAAACTTGTCTTCAGCTCTAGTAGCCATCCTTAGATTGATGGCCAGACTGAAGTAGTGAACAAGACGTTAGGCAATTTGCTTAAAGCTGTTATAGGGAAGAGCTTGAAGGATTGGGATTTATACCTACCAGTTGTAGAGTTTGCATATAACTGAACTATACATAGCACTATTAGGAAGACCCCATTCGAGGTCATCTACAACGTGAATCCCACTATTCCCTTGGATATGATTGACACCCTAGTAACTATTGAAAAAAGTCAATCTAAAGTTAACTAAGCCTAAGAATTGCATAAGTTACACCAATCTGTAACCAAGAAGATCACCAAGTTCAATCAGAGACAACAAGAAATTGGTAGCTAAGGTCACCGAACTATTTCTTTCTAACTAAGAGACTTAGTACGGGTATACCTCAGCCGAGATCGATTCCCATACTTGAGACAAAACAAGCTATCTCCCTGTGTTAATGGTTCGTTCAAGGTCCTGAAGAAGATTAACCACAATGCCTATTAGATTGAGTTGTCTGATGACTATGGTGTTTCTTGCACCTTCAATGTATCCAATCTGATTCCCTACTAACCAATAGAAGATGACCCTACAAGTGCTCTAAAAGAAAGAGCAGAGATCACTCTAGATATGAGGATAAATCTTTTCGACCCCTAAGTAGATGATAAGAATCAACCCCTAAGTAGATGATAAGAATCAACCCCCTAGATTGATTACACATAACTAAATTAGAGGACTCTAAGGACTTGTTCGGAGGATCCTAACTCTAGGCCATAGTCAAGATGAGGGATTCCTATCCTGAGCTAGTCTCCTGCCGACCTAACTATCAGGTCCTTACTTATCTTAGATCCACCCTTAGTCAACAGTGATGCTTTAAACTAGAAGACAACTCAATAATAGCCTGGGAGAGCTCTTGATTCGACCAAATGCATCCGACCCCAAATCAAGCTAACTTCTCTTTAGAAGAAGTAATTGGTCCTCGTCCTAGTCTAAATCAGATCGACCCCTGATTGCCAGCATTTCTTATTTCACTTACTTATATCATATGCCTAACTTCAATTCGCTATGTGACATGAGTCCCTTGGACATAACTTTTTAGAATGATTCTTTCTTTTCCATCCTAAATATTCTTTGTCTCTTTTGACCCTTTTAGTATGTTTCATGTAACTTCATTATAGAATACTCTTTTCTTTTCATATATGTAAAGTAATCTTAGTAGATGGGTATATAAACCTCCATTTTCTTGTACGCAACAACAACAAACTAATCAATATAGAATTATTCTTGTTGAGCAACCTTAGTGTTCTCATCATCATCATTTCAACTCTTATCTATTCCCTTTAATAAGAAGTAGTAACAAGTGACTTTTCAGTTTAAACCGATGTATCATATTCGATGAATTATAGGTTGAGTAGGATTGAATGATGTGTCATATCCATTCGCTGGTTGCCCAGACTTTGCTAACTTTTTCTCTAATTATTTTGGTTCACTTCATTGTGGTGCTTCTCCACGTATTCAACCTCGGAGATGCATCGGTAACTTTTCAATTAACCCTGTTTATAAATAGTGTCTTTTAAAAAAATTACATTACAATTATCTTGTCTAAAACATTTTATAGTCAAACGGCATTAAGGAAATGGCTAATGTTTCATTTTTTTTTTCCTTTTTAAATAAGCTTCATTAAAAAATGTTACCTTATTTCATGAGTGGTGCTTTAATTTTTACAATTTTCTATCTCATGCTATTTAAAACAAAAACAAGAGGAAACGAAGAAAAAAATAGAAGCATATTTCTATTTATTTCCCAAATGAAATCTCAGCTTCCTCCATATTTACATAATATGATATATATTATATAAGTTTTACGATCTAAAGGTTACATATTTTTGGCAGGTTTCCATATATCCTACAAAGATCAACGTCTAACTCCCTCATCATTTATCAATCTTTTATATGCAATACAAGGCTTCTACTATGACTAGTGCCTAAGTGCTTACATGACAAAAGTAATACCAAAAGTAGTGATAGTATTTAATCAAATACAAATTTAGCAATAGAAAACCCTGATATTAACCTAGGACTTAAGTCATCTAAACATATGATGTCCCGTTGTAATATTACACAAGTCAGAAAAAATATGCTAAGTCAAATATAGTTATCCAAAATACATCAATATGAGAGTCCATAATGAGAAAATTTAAACAATTCACTCTAGCTCTCTTTAGTTCCCACATCCCATCCCAAGAGCAGTCTAGTACTAACCTCGGGCATACCCTTACTTGGTACTACAAAAGGTCCTACCACTATAAAAGAAATCCGTGTGGGTACAGGCTATACGTCTTGGTGAGATATGCCCTTAACCATATGACAAACAAGTTATTAATCATTATAACCCAACATATAAATGTATGAACATACAGTATATAAAACAAAATAAATTGCATATAACTTAAATTTAACACCCTTCAAAGTCTAAGTTAGAGATTTATTAACATTGTTAGACTCGAGTACTACAACTGAAGTCTTTTTTCCAAGTATGGAACATCATGTTCCATAACCAAACCAATAGTTTCCTGAATATGGAATTGCAATCCATAACAAAAATTAGAAAGTTTTTTTAATGTAGGACTTTACCCCCATAACAAAAAAAAAAAAAGGAAAGATACCAATGAGGTATGTTCTATAAAAATTTAGTTCAAATTATAATTGTAAGTAGGCTCCCATAGTCTATATTCACCCCAAAATAGAGGTCTCAAGACTAGACTTTTTGTTGAACAGTTGTGTCTGCAGTTCTTAGTAAGCCTACAAACCGGGTAAGATCATATTGTACATATGCACTGTATTGAAACACATCAATCTCTTAGCTTATACATATGTAGAAAATCAACCCCTACAAGACCTCTCTTATGCCCATGTAGTGTGGCAGCCAAAATATCAAATGATATGCATGAATAGGTTAAATTAAATTGAACCATATATAATTATGTTCATTTTCTCAATGATCAAGAAATACCACAAACAATCATATTTCCTATATTTATCTATCATGCAATGGATAGTTTATTATAGCCATAACTTAGGAAGCATCACACATAGGTAGACAAATTCAACCGCATGCATTCCTAAATTCCTTAAACATCGTTTAAATTTTCATAATATAATTTAGACACAACTAAATACAAACACAAGCATGCATGAAATCATTAGGAATACTTACTCCACCATGGCTATCGTCAGAGATTGTAAATAGTCTACGGGCAAGTCAAAGTATCGATCTGAATCACTTGTAAATAAGGTAGTATTACTAATAAAGTGGGGTTCGAAAAGTAATTTCACTAACTAATTTGACTTACTTCTCAAGTTGATTTGAGTCATTTGGTTTTTACTATTTCTTCAATTACGTAGAACTTTTTCATTTTAACTATGATTTTTATAATTAATTTTTATCGTTTTTTAGTGTACTTTGGCATAGTAGAGTTTGTTTTGGGGGGTAAGACCTACAATTCCAAGTTAGTCAGTTTGGTGGTAGGTGTTTCTCATGGAATGGGATTGGGCGCAAGGTAACCTATTATGGGCCTACTTGAGCACTTATGATTTTGGGCCTTTTAGAGTCTTTTCTTAAGCTTAAAGAATTGGTTGTGCTTTGTGAGAATTTCCTATCTTGTTTGCTTAGGCTACAGCTTATAGGATTGCATCTTAAGCATTTCTTTTTTCCATTTTTCAATCTAACTACCTTGGATGAGTTCTTATTTGATATTTCCTACCTCTAACTTACTCTTTCTTAATTATCGAGTTGGCTATTTTTTACATAGCAAGTCTAGCTGAGGATTCTTAGGTTACGTTCCTCTTGTTTTCCAACTCATTTCATCCATTTTTAGGTGTTTTAAGCAATACTCCTATAGTGTACTCAACTAAGTCCTTGAGTAGTTACCCTATACTCAGTTTAGGAGTTTTTGTCGTATTATTATTCACGAAGGAAAGGTGGTTCTTAGTTAAGTTACTTTGTTAGCCATAAGGATACTAGAATAAAGAGGGATCTTGTTAAAGTTTTCAAGTGTTTACTACCTTACTCTTAGGTCATGCTACCGTTTTATGCAAATATTAAGTAATGTCAATGGATAATAATGATTGCTCTAGGTAAATATTTTCCTAAGAGTTGGTGCCTAAAGCTCTTATACCTACGTGCATATAGCACATGTAAATGGCCTTAAGTTGTAACAAAAGTTTCATATCATAAGATAAAGATGTAACAGCTTCTTCTTGCATGTAGTTTAACAAATCATTCCATGAGGATGCTAGCATAACCTTTATGTATATGAGTATTTAAATATGCTAGAGTTTGCTTCTCCTAGTAAGATTAGTAATTCATGTTAGCAAGTCATGTCCCATGTCCCTAATTTTATTAAATTTGTGTTAGTGATAAAAACATGTGAAATAAAGTAGATATAAAGTAGATATCATTGTCGAGCTTGATTTTACGATTTCTTTTATTTAAAATTAATTTCTCATTTTCCGATTAATACTAAACTCTAACTCAGTTAATATTAATCCTCGACTAAAAAAATTGACAAATTCTGGTTTTTTATTAAAAATAATTTTTAGAGTCATCACTCGATCGAAGTTGGGAAGAGAAAAGAAACCATAACCAATTGGGTGAATTGATTACAATTTGACTAACGGTTTTTTATTTCAATTTGAATGAAAAACCAAATAATTCCAAGTTTGGGGGCTAACTTATTAAATCTTAATAGGTACCACTATCTATTTATTGAAATTTGGATTATTCTTCTGATTATAATATTTAAAATAGATAAATAAATAAATAAAAAACAAAAGAAAAAAAATTTAAGTTTCTACATATTTTATTGCCATCCCGAATGTGCTTACGTATTCGCTAGTCGGGATCAGTCGATCATAGTTCTTTTTGAAAGCTTTAATGTGTTAGTTGATTTAAATTTTTTAAAACTTTTACGTTTTAATTGATTCGATCTATTTTAAAAAAAAAATCTAAGGGGCCCTAGTTCGTAATTAATAAAAAAAAAACTCTCCAAAAGTCCTAAAAAAAATTTTAAAAGAGGTTTTTTATTATTAATTTTTATGAAAAGAAAAACTTCCTATGTGAAGAATTTCAAAACAATACTAAAAACTCTTAAGCTAATACATGTATATATACATTTATATTTTTATTATCAATAACCACTTATTTAAATAAATTAATAAACTGTATAACCTACTTAACTAGTATTAAAAGTCTTCTAAATAATATATATATATACTATTAAACAATTAAGGAACTTAAACATAATAACAACCAAACAATAATAAATAAACAAAATCTAACAGTTGAACCTAATTGATCGAAATTGACTAGGCGTACTGTTGCTCAATTACTGTCGTTTATCTCTGAAACTTGGATGTGATTGAAGCATGCGTGTGAACAGTAGTGTCTATGATTGGAGAACCTCGTACAGTCAATAGATTGGGATTATGTGCCACTACTGTTGTATGTTGTTCAGTGAAATAACAGTAGAAGCGCGGTGGGCGTTGGTCGTGGTAGTTGTAGTAATTGAAGTTACTGTCGGTACAGGAGAGTCACGTGCTATATGTTCTGACAAAGAGGATGGTCTACTGTGGTGTTGTAGATCAGGTGCTGTCCGTGGAGTATGGTGCTGCTGATGGATTGATCACCGGCCATGGATGGAAGAAAGGACGAGGATGATCGGCTACTACCTGGTACTTCAATTGTCGGTGAAGTCTGTACATGCAGCAGCGATGTGCGATCTTGAACTATGTACAAAGGATAGCCATTCTTGTGTTGGGGACTACTTACGTATCCTAATCCGGGCGATGAACTGCTATGCTAATAGAGTTCGGTTGCTAAACTATGCTGGTATTTAGAGAGCGTACAAGTGATCTAGCGTGTATGGGTGTGTTGCTGCACGCGAGGGTTGCGAGTGCAATTTGTCGGTAGCTTGTATTCGTGTACTGCACAGCGAGAGGAATAATTCTACTGTTGTGTTGTTCTTGCGTAGTAATGTCGTGATGCATTGGTTGCTGTTGAATGGAGTTGTACTGCTGTCCCCTTGTTTGTTTGTCGGTAGTGTGACATGTATTTATAAACCTAAAACAAATCGTATCGTATTAAATCAAATTGAATTTTTTGTATTGACATGAATTCATTTCGATAAAAATCAAACTAGATTTAAATCTTTTATAATGATTCAAATTCGATTTGAGAAAAATCAAATTAGATTTGAATCTCACAAATTTTTATTGCATTAGATTCAAAAGATTTGATAAGATTTAAAATTAAATCTGAATCCCATAAGTTCAACCAAATTTTTTGTAAAAATAAAAAGATCAAAATAAAAGAAACCTAAAAATCTAATGAGATTTGAACCTAAGACCTTAAATTTAATCCAATCTAATACTTTAATTCTTATCCACTAGGGTATTGACCTATATTTTGATTTTTAATACAACTGATTTGTACTTAAACTATGCGACTTCCTAAAATAATTATTTGAACTAAGCTAAAGCTAAAGCTAAAACTAAAGCTAAAACTAAAACTAAAACTATTTGTCTTTAATATAAATTACTTCCTAAAAATCTATAAAATCTTTATAATTTTTTTATTTTCTTATTTTTTTTGTATTTTTATTATTATTATTATTATTCATTAGGACCCTTTTTGCAAAAAAAATGAAAAAAATTAAAAATTAAGACTACAGAAGGGCAAAAATTAGGTGTCTGCAACTACAAATAATTAAGTTAGGAAAAAGTATAAAAAAATTCTTAACATTTCACATTTTAACGAATTAGTTCTTAATATTTTATTTAGTTCATTTTAGTTCTCAACCTCTTCAAGTCGTGTTAAATAAGTCATTCCATTAAATTTTGTTAAATTTTCCATTACTATAGACATATGTTAGCATATAATTGGCCTACTTAAGTACCAAAATATCCCTAATATTTACTTATATATATGAATCAGTCATTAACCTTTTCATTTAATCCATCTTAATTCTCAACGTATCAACACGTAATGGAAAAACTAACAGAGGAACCTTTTTTGTAAATTTATTAAAACGTTGAGGACTAAAATGGAATAAATGAAAAGTTAAGGACTAATTTGTAAAAACATGAAACATTAGAGACTTTTTTGTGCATTTCCCATTAGGTTACAATGTAATTGTGTTTATTCTTGTCTAAATTGTGTCCTCTTATCGTGTATTGTGTTGTGTCTCATGTTTTCTCTCTATAATCATGTAGATAATCGTACTATGTCATGTTACGTATTATCGTGTTGTGTCAGCAATTGTAAGCCCTATCTCCCAATGGTGGTCAACATTGCATAGTGTGATCATGCCTAGATCCTTTTTAACATGATTTCACATACAAGTAGGGTTGTAGTTATAGCATAATAGGGTCCTATTTTCTAACCTTAGGAGATGAATGCTTCTTAGTGTCTCAACTCTTAGTAAGTTTAAAGATAGGGAGTACTTACTTATTCACTAATGAAATTAAAAGTTCTAGTAGATACTCACCTCCTTATTGGCTACTCCTAAGGTACACACTACCCTCATCCCTTGCTACTTCCCATTGATGGTGGAAAGGAAGGTTGAATAGGAAAGTTATATGAGAGGGACTTTGGATTTGTATGTGTCATGACTGGTAGAGCAAGGAAACAATCTTCTCTTTCTTACTTCTTTTTAAAACAAGTCTTTGACAAGTGAAGAAGAGAAAGAGAAATAAAATAAATCCTTAGGCAGGTATGTTGTTGATTTGGTATAGAGAGATGATGTTGATGGTATATTCGATTGATTTTTCATAATGCATGCATAAAGGAAGTAATGATGTAGATTTGGTGACAAACTTGACACTTTTTCATCCTTGATAGAAAGTAGCGTATGGGATTTCATGGTAACAATCCTTGTAGCCAAAAAGAAGAAAAAAAGTTAGATTTGTAGTATCCTTTATTGTAATTGTTTGAAGAGTAATGATAGAATAAGGAATGGCCTTTTGTCCTTAGCACATAATGATTCATTATATGGCAAAAAGATTGCCAGTTAAAGGGCCTTAAGGAGTTGATTGGCTAATTGGATTTAGATGATAGAGTTAGCCTCTTGCTTTGTTATTGTAATATGGTGTACATGGAAGGTGATAAGTGAGGGTTGAATTTTGCATGCATGATTTTCATGTAAGACTCTTAGTTTCCTTCACTTCTTGTGTTTAATTCTTTTACATATATTTAGTGTTGTATTAGTTATTTCTTGTAGTTTATTGGTGATTTTCCAAGTAGTCTTTAGTAATCAAAGTTGGCTCATTTTATTATGAAGTCTTTACTAGGGTTATTACCATTGTTATGATAGCTTTTATAGACTCTTCTTTGCATTTAAAGTATACACATGGCACTAAGGTTTATAACACAACCTAGTTGTGGGAATTCAAGGGATTTATAACAAGTCCATCTTTTACTAATCTATAGTGTACTGGTTCATTTTCTTCTTAGTTCACTTTCTTTTTAGGTATTTATTCCTATTTATTATAATGGATTTTGCAATAATTGTTGTGTGGATGTGGTTGCCTTCTCTAATCCCAATTTTTAAGTCGATACATTACTCATTCATTATTGAAGATAATTATGCATACTACTTTGTTATTTTTCCTATCAATCAAAGAGAAGACCAAACCTAATTTTTTCCTCCTCTTCTTCCTTGTCATCACTATTATAATCTTTCTTTAGTCTTCTAAAGTTATACAAAGTATTATAAGGGATAGAACAATTAAAGAGCATAATAATTATTATAAACATTGGACTTTTGTTAACTTAAAATACACATACATACACACACAGATATATATATATATATATTGGAGGTTAGCAACTCTCTAATTAAATGCAATTGCATGTTATAATAGCACATGTTTGTATTTAATTCTAACTTTATATATTATAATAAATCCGAATTTACATTCATATTTTTCGTATCTTCCAAATGATAACATATATTTGCATTAACTATTTTTGGATTTTTTTGGTACCTTTTGGATGTTTCTATTTTTTAAGTACTTTTTGATATTAACTTTTGGTTATTATCTTTTAGAAAATAAAAAAATTTCCTCACCTATAAAAAAATATAGTAAATTTACTTCCATTTCATTCTAACTTTACTTTAAAATATGAAGTGCTTTATAAAACTTTCATTTTATTTCATGTTTAATTTATAAAATTAAAAAAAATCCTCAACTATTTCTTTCTTTAAAATAAAGGAAAATAGAAAAATTACCCTTTTGAAAAGGGAATTTTACTTTTTATTTCCCTAAATATATCCTTTCGCAAGTTTTCATAAGTATTATATCAAGAAAGAATATATACCAAAAAAATAAATTTTCATGTAATTCGAACTTTACTTTAAAATATAAAGTACATTATAAAATTTGCATTTCACTTTACCTATAGTTTATAAAATTCTTTTTAAAAAAATCTTCACCTATTCAAGGAAATCTTAAATTTTCTAAATAGAAAAGTTAACTTTTATTTCTTCCATTAGATAATAAATAGGTACATAGAAACGTTTTATGTGAATAATTTATGAATGTGGTAAAATGAAGTTTCTTCAAATATGAGGTTAGGATGATAAAGTACATACAAATTTTCTTTTTTCTGAATAGAAAATAAATAAAAGTTACTTTTTATTAGAGTATTGCAAGTATTTATGTAATGAATTATATAAAGGCTATTTAAATGTTTATCTTTTTTCTATCTAATTTCCAAATAGTTTTTCAACACCTTTTTGGTTCTTTTTTTTTTCACCCTGTTAATTTGGCTAAAGAAATATTATTTAACTATATAATCCTTCTTTAAACTTTTCATCAATGTATTAAAAGATATTTTATAAATTATTAAATATAATTATTGCTTTAGAAAGATTTTTAGAATATTTAATTGATATATATTTTAAATAATTTTATGATAAATATATGCATATTGTTAGATATTGAATATGTTTCTACACTTTTATTATTATTAGAGCTTGTATTATACCAAACCTATATACTACATGAGTGTGATACTAGCAATATATGATATGACTTCAAAAGCATTTATTTTACCTTTTCTATATTACATTTTCATATGATGTCCTTACACTTTACTAAAGACAACTAAGTTAATGACAACTTTCAATGTAGAAAAAGAATCGCATATGGGTCCAAAGTACAGTAAATTGATAAGATGACTTTTCATTTAACCATTATTTTTTTTTTCAATTTTTAATTATTTTTTAAGATACTTTTATTATTCATATCTTTTATTAATAATATTTTTGGTTACTTTTATTACCCATAAATTTTCATTTCTCATGATACATCTATATCTATATTATTAAAACTTTAAGAAACTTAAGTAACTGTCATTAATATTTTTTCCTTAAAATTACTATTTAATCTTCCAAGATAATTTTATATAACAAAACAAACATTAAACTAACCTTTTAAAACTAATAAATGTATTATAATATGGATAAATGTGTTAACCTGGTTGCTTCTTTTTCATCTCAACTTCTCTTTTCCTAATTTCTCTCTTGCCATTAATATTTTCACCAACCCTTCAACTTTCATGTGTTTAGTCTTCTCCTCTAATCTCACTCCCAAAACCCTCAATTTCTTTGCGTGAAAACTCTTTACTTTTATACAAATAATTTAATTTTTTACTTTCTATCACATCTTACATAGAGATATATTTCTTTAATATATGTATCTATTTGTGTGATTTTAGAATTGAGAATAAGGTAAAAATAAAAAAATAAAAAACAAAACTGTTTCAACATTTTTCATTTATTTTGAAATAACTTTTTTTCCTTAAAGAAATGCACACAATTAATATTTTATTTTTCATTTTTTTCAAGCAAATTATATAGAGATTGATTTAGCTATACATATAATTCCTCCTTATTGAAATTTTGAATTAAAATATTATAATTATTTTACACCCATAGCATAGGTGTATCATATGCTGGTATCCTTTTATATACACAAAATAATATTTGTTGAAAAGTTGTAACCTCTATATAATTGGAAGCAAAACAATATCCTCATAGATACCCTTTCATAACCCTTTTATAAGTTTTTGTAAGTGTTATCACAAGGAAAAAAGGGAGATTATATGATCCCATTTTTATTTTGACAAAATCGGTCATGTCTTTCATCCTACCATTCATTTCTATTTTTTTTAAATCTAAACAATTAAATTCATAGTTTGTTCATTGATTCAGGTTTAAGAAAGTATAAATCAAGGGTGAGGTAGATGTCAATACCATTCTAGTAAAAAATTAAGGATGAGACTATAGAAAAATTCCAAAAAAGACTAAACTTTTATAACATATTGTAATTTACTTTCATTTCATTCCATCTTTTTCTTTTCTTTTTTCCCTTGCTTTATAATATTTAAAAAAAAATCTCTCTTACTTATTACTGCAAACAGTAAATTTTATAAATAGAAAAGTAACTTTCATTTCATTCCAACTTTACTTTATATTCATTTCATCTTAGCTTATTTAAAAACAAAGCCTCTTTAAAATGCTACATTAACGGTTTCTTTATTCTAACTTTACTTTATGGGAGATTTTACGGTCTTGCCCTCCATTTTACCATTTATTTTCATTTTTTAAAATCTAAATTGTTGAAACTAAGTTTGTTCAAGGGTTCAGATTAAAAAAAAAAATACAAATCAAGAGTAAGATAAATGACATAACTGGTCTCCTAAAAAATAAAGATGAACTGCATAAAAATCTTTACTTTATATTCATTTCATTCCATGTTTGCTTTATAAAAAAAAAAAATCCCTCATTTATTAAAGCAAACAAAGTAAATTTTAGAAATAGAAAAGTAAACTTTAATTTCATTTCAACTTTACTATAAAAAATAAAATACTTTATAAAATTTTCATTTCATTCTATGTTTAATTTATAAAATTAAAAAGAAAATTCCTTACTTGTCAAAGCAAACAATAAATTTTATAACCTAAAAGATTTGACTTTCATTTTATTCCAATTTTACATTATATTCATTTTAGTTTAACTTATTTGAAAACCAATTGTTTCTTTTTTGGAAAAGGAAAGACTACCATTTTAAAAAAAAAAGTGTACCTCTTCAGTTTAACTTATTTAAAAAGAAAAACTATTCAAAATACTAAATAAATTGTTTCTTTCTTAAAAAGGGAAGAAACTACCTTGTTACAAAAAAAAAAAAAGAAAGAAGGAAAGAAAGAAAAGTTACTTTGTTTCCCTTCAGTAGTATGTAAATTTTTGTAAGTGTTACAATAAAAAAGAAATGGTTTCAGGAGGAAAATAAAATCAAGATATAATAGTAACAAAAAAATAGAAACAAGAGACAACGTTCAAGTTTTTAGTGCAAACTAATAAATTTTATAACTAAGAAGTGAAATTTAATTTCATTCTATGTTTACTTTTTAAAATAAAAAAAAAATTCTTCACCTTCCAAAACAATTTTACTTTATAAAACAAAATATTTTCTAAAACATTCATTTCACTTCATGTTTACTTTTTGAAATTAGAATAAATTTTCCTCATCTATTAAAGCAAACAGTAAATTTTATAAATAAAAAATTAAATAGTTGCATTAAGATTCATCTCTACGCATTATGTTGGCTTGTACCTAGTTTGAAAATAAAGTACAAATGCTCAACTATATTTAATATCATGTTAATACTTACTCTTTAAAATATACATACGTACCTTCTTTGAATTCAATTGTTCTCCCATGCTTCACTTTCACTTTTAGTAACTCGCATGATCTCTAATGTTCATAGTTTGATTCAATTAGGGGGTCAAATCAAAACGTCATTTGAAATTGTTTAGTTCAAACAAATTAATCAAATTGCTTTTAACCGTTCAATGTTGTGAACTAAAGCGCTTCAAATGTGCTTTATTTCAAACTGCTTTCAAAAAATACCTTTTTCTCTTTCATAATAATAATGGTTATAATACAACTATAGAGACACAAACAATACTAGTATGAGCCAAAGGAATAATATTGGACCATCAAGATATGATAAAGATTTTGTTAGTTATTGAAATTGTAAAGATAAATAATAATAATAATAGTTGAATTTGTAGTAGTTATATAGTTATAACTAATAGTAAACAAACTATAACAAATATAGATCTAAGGTTACATGCATATCAAAGTACAAAATATAAAAAAGGAAAAAAAGAATAGAAACAAGGGATATAGAATTTCCCTCTCAATAGTTTAGCCTTAGCTATAGGAGTTACTGGTGGCTCAAACTACTGATGCCATTATTCTTCACTTTCACTTTACAAGTCTTGCAAAAAAAACACATAAACACCAATAGTGAGTATACATAGATAGATTGGATCATCAAGAATTCATTTCTGCGATTGGAATCAAAAGAATCTAACATGTGATCAGCTGTGAGTGAAACCCTAGTTTGGGGTTGAAGAAAATTTGAGAAGAGGCATAGAAGAGAGAGAGAGACTTACCTTTGAGTTGTATTTGCATTTCTTTCTCTTTCCTTGGATATTTTAGGTTGTCTTTTGTATTAGTAAGCTTAAGCCAATAGTAGGCTATCATTGGTTCTCTCGTTGTTGCAAGAAATAAATTTTTGAAGAAGATATCACGAATAATACTAAAAATCTATTTCGGTTACAAGAAGAAGTGCATACTTATGCAAATAGGAAGGGAGCTATGGAAGAGTACTAATGCAAGGATTGATAAGTTAGAGAACATAATGGATGTTATGAATGCTAACATAGTAATGATCATGGAGTCTTTGAACATAAGGAAAGAGAATCAGAGTGCTAATTCAAATCACAAAAACAATTTAGAGCACTCATCATCCTCCTAAAATGAATCTCAAGACCATGCAGCTTATACTCACAATATAAAGTTGGAGTTGCTAAAATTTGATGGATCAAATCTAGAGGGTAGATTTTTAAAGTTACCTAATTCTTTGACTTTCATGATGTTTTAGATCATAGAAGATTGAGAATGGCATCATTTGCAATGGAAAAGGAGGCTTTGAGCTGGTTCTAGTGGATGTTTAAAAGTGGATTCATTTAATCATGGCATCCATTTTTATAAGCACTCAAATCAAGATTTAATCCCTCAATGTTTGAGGAGTACTAAGGTAAGTTAACCAAACTTGTACAAACTACTACTATAGAAAAATATCAGTATGAATTTGAAGAATTATTGAATCATATACATGGTCTATCAGAAAGTTTTCTACAAAGTTGTTTCATATCAAGTCTTGACCTAAATATTCAAGTAGAAGTCATTTCAACATGGCTAAAGTCATTTATTAAGGTAATGAGTCTTGCTTGATTACATAAATCAAAACTAAACTAACTCAAGTATAAGGAACCTTTTACACTTTCAAAATAAATCACTTCTTCATGGAAACCAATTTTTTCATCTAAACCATTTGTTTCTAAATCCATCATTCAAACCACCAAATAGACAAAATTACACCCAACTATAGCAACCAAAGACATAAACTTGTACACCAAAATCATTACCTATAAAAAAAATGATGCCTATTGAAATAGCAATTAAAAGGGAAAAAGAACTTTGCTACAATTCTGACGAAAAGTTTCATGAAGGCTAAAATCATTACCCATAAAAAAAAGGTTTTGATGATGATTCAACTAGATGACATTGAAGAAGACAATACTGTTGACTTTAAACATAAAGTACAGCGTGTTAACGGTGAAGAATTGTCATATATAGAAGTAAATGATATTGATATAGTAGAGATCAATTACCATGCACTATTAAGAGAGTTAGCACTACATACTCTCAAATTACAAAGGACTATCAATGGGAAAACCGTTGCTATTTTAGTAGAATCAAGAAGTAATCATAATCTCATGCAGTTACAAGTAGTAAGGCATCTTAATTTGCCAATTATAGCTATTCTTGAATTTTTAGTATTAATTAGCAATGGGGATAGATTGGTATGTGTAGGAGAATCCCTTTAATGTTAAATCAAGTTGAATATTTAGTAGATTTTTATATTCTAGAGATACACAATGCTAAAATTATGATAGGAATTCAATGGTTAATCACATTGGGATTAGTGACATTTGATTATTCATTATTAACCATGAATTTTACTAAAGGATAGATATCAAGTTGAAAGGCTAATTAAAGTTACAATACAAATAGATTGAAAACAAGGAGCCAGGAAATCAATTCATTTGAACAACGTAGCTTATTTATACCAGTTAGAAGCCTAGACAAGTAATTTATCTATATGTACTATCAGCAACAACTCTTTATAAGAGTTATTGGGTGGATTCAAAGATATCTTTGCAACTCCATCATTACTATCACCAATGAAATTAGTACAACATCACGTTCATTTAAAAGATGAAAAATAAGCTATCAATGTTTGACTGTACCAATATCAGCATTTTTAGAAAGAAGAATAGAGAAATTAGTTCAGGAATGCTATGATTAAGAGTTATCAGGCTAAGTACTAGTGCATTCTCTTCAACAGTGCTATTAGTTAAGAAGAAAGATGGAATATGGTGCTTTTGCATTGATTACAGAGCATTGAATTAAGCTATGGTTATGGAATTAAGCTATGGTTATGGATAAATTCCCTATTCCCACAATTGATGAATTATTAGATGAGTTGGGTGGAGTTGTAATTTTCTCAAAAATGGACTTAAGAGTAAGCTATCACCAAATATGAATGTATCCCAATGATATACATAAAACAACATTTGGAACCCAAGCCATTACGAATTTTCGATCATGCCATTTGGCCTATTAAATGCACCATCTACTTTTTAAGTAGTGATAAATTCCACTTTCAAACCCTACTTAAGAAAGTTTATTATAGTTTTTTTTTTTTGGATATATTAGGTTATAATAAGATAATGGTGGATCACTTGTTGCATTTTAGAAAAAGCATTGACTTACATAAGGGAGAACAGTTTTTATCTCCAAAAAAGTAAGTGTTTGTTTGCTTAAAATTCTATTGAGTACTTAGGTCATATTGTTTCACAACAAGGATTATAGCTAGATCCTGAGAAAATAGCTGTAATTACTAATTGGATGCAACCCTAAAGTATGAAACAATTACAAGGATTCTTGAGAATAAAAAGATACTATAGAAGATTTGTGAACAATTATACTAAATTGGCTTCACCACTTACAAACTTATTAAAGAAAGATTCCTTTGAGTAGATAGCTGAAGCAATAGAGGCTTATCAAAAACTTAAAGTAGTTGGTTAGTGCTCCAATTTTGGCACTACCTAATTTTTCTAAAACTTTTATAGTGGAAATTGATGCATTGGGTACTGGGTTGGGTGCAATATTACACCAATATGATAAGCCCATAGTTGTTTAATACAAAGTTCAACATTTGACTATAGAAAGTAAGAGCTTATGTTAGAGAACTTGTTATAGTGGTGGAAGTAGTACAAAAATGGAGATAATATCTTTTACACAAACATTTTATTATTAGAACCGATGAAAAGCGCCTAAAAGAAATTATGACCTAAGTTATGTAAACTCTTGAGAAACAACAATATTTAATAAAATTAACAGGGTATGATTACCATGTGAAGTATAAACCAATAGTCGACAATAAAGTGGTAGATGCCTCATCAAGGAAATTTTCTAATGAGTTTCAGCTACTAGCATGATCTATGCCTTCCTTTGACCGTTTAACAACGCTAAAACAAGAATTACATATGAATGTTGAGTGGCTGGCTTTAAAGGATAAAGTAGAAAAAGCGGAGTTGCTTTCACTACCCTTAATTTTAAGAGATGAATGGTTACTATTGGGTTCCAAAATTTATATTCTAGTCACATGTTCTTTCATTACTACATTAATATTGAAATATCATGTAACTCCTATGGGTAGACATATTGGAGTACTTAAAACATTCAAAAGACTAAATGTTATGTTTTATTATAAGAGTATAATGACAAATGAAGAGAAATTTGTGAAGCACTATCATGTTTGTCAATAGATAAAATATATGACTATGTATCCAATTAGATTGCTTCAACCATGGCATATTTGTCAAAGAGTTTTTGAGGAGCTGAGGGTAGTGGGGAATAACCTATAACTTTGCCATCAAAGGTTGTGACAATACATGTAATTGTACACCCTTTAGTTATTTTGGATAAAAAGGAGAACTATTGATGAGGGACTAAAGTCAGTTAGATTTTAGTATAGTAGGAGTCCCTTGATTTGGAGGAATCCATATGGATGGAACTTGTTGAGCTTGAATTTTCCCTTTTTTTTTTTATCTGTTTCCCTTAACTTGATTTAAACTAAACCCTATGCCTTTTTAGTTTAAACCATCAACTAAAGTTAAAGGAAACATTGGTTCTTCATTTTGAAAAACATTTTGGAGTTGCCACCCAGTAGAATTAGAAAAAGTAATTATTTAGCCACTAACTTGCTTTTTTGAAAACTTTTAAAGAAATTCAAGAGAAACTAGATTTCATAAGTTCAGGGGCTATTTTATTAAACCCTGTATGAGTACTAATTTTAACTTTTTGAAATTAAGTTTATCTTAAAATACCCTTTTAATGACAATGCTTATCCACAAATAAATAAATAAAAAACATGACATCTTGTAAAAATATAAGAAATCAAAATGAAATTTACAAAAGTGGGAAAAATAAAATTTTTGCACGTTTTAAGTCGCCCTGTAGTTTCTTATGAATGCTTACGTACCAGCTATTTGAGATTAAATTTTTGTAATTCATTCTTGTAAAACTCAAGTGTGTCGATTTCTTTTAATTTTTGAAATTACCCTAATGTGCATTTTATTTGGTTTGTTTTATTCAAGAAAAATTCCAAGACAAGGTCATAAATTGGTTTTTGGTTTTTCTTTTTTTTTTTGGGGGGGGAAATTCTAAAAGAGGTTCTAATTTTAAAAAGAGTTAATTAAATTTTAATTTTTGATCAAATAACGTTTCTAAGTGATAAACCTTTTTTTTAAAGGAAAAGATTTCTCTCTCTTTTTTTTTAATCTTTTATAGAAATAAGATAAAGAAAAGAAAATATCAAAATGAAAAATTTTTAAAATTATTAATGATTTTTTAAATAATTATTCCTATCTATTTACTCTTTTTTGTTGTTTTGTACATAACATAATATAATAATAAAAAAGGAGCAAAGTAAAATAGGTTCAGGACCTAAGAATCACATGTGTAGGTCCTTAGAGCATAGATTGGGCTGGACTCAAGTTGGCTAACCTGAGTTACGTGCGTAGAACATATAGGCCATGGGGATGAAGATGACAATGGTGATGGCATTCTAGAGGTGGATTTTGGCCAATTTTTTAGTAGTTAAAAGCACTTCATTGGCAAAAAGGCTAATGGTGGTGGTGCCTTGATGTTTTATGGCCGTTTGAAGGTGGTTCAAGTTTAGGTTGATATTAATGGTAATGGCCACATCACACGATGGTTATTGGAGGTGAGAAGGATGTTGGGTCTTAGGTTCTCAACTATGGCTAGGGTGGTGTTTCAAGGAGTGGGTCATGGTGGTTAGGGTTTAGTGGAGGTGGCTCTCTAATCTATGGTAAGGGATGGGAGTAGTGGACATTTGGAGCTCTAAGCTTGGGAAGGCTTGTGGTAATATTTGTTTACCTTAAATCCCCAAGGATTTGAGTGATTCTTAGAGAGAGAGAGGCGAGACTTAGTTAGAGAGAGAAAGCTTAGAAGAGTTCAAATGCAAAGAAGTCAATGTATGTTCCATCCTAGATTACTTGTTCAAGCTCCAATTTATAACGTTAGAGCTCGAATTGAAGATGGAAGGTAAAAAACAGCCATGAATCCAACTTTGATTACATATGGTTTGTTACGAACTGTGAAAAAAAAAGCAGATAAAGCTAGTTGCTGGGTAGATCTAAGCTTATAGAAAGCTTGAAAAGGATTAATGGGGAAAGTGTGAAAGGGGAAAAATGACGAATGGAACAGTAAGCAAAACTCACGAACAGCTTTAGAGGATATGACGCATTAACGAAACTTTCAAGGACTCACGACCTAATTCGATATGACATACGAATTGATCCAATAAGGTTACTCGGTACCTAAACTTACTCAAGGTTAGGATAAGAGTGATGCCGAGAATAAATAAACAGTATTTACGTAAGGAAGAAAACACTCAAAGTGTGTATTAATGATGATTTGATCTCCTTTACAATTACAAGTATAAGGGTATTTATACTCATAAATTAGGGCAACTTACTTAAAAAGGAAAGGATAAAAGGGCATTTTATAAGGAAGTAATGTATAATATACATAAGGATAAAAAATGAATATACAAGAAAAAAAATAATTAGTGCGATAGATTTTGCACATAATATTGTACACATAGCGATACTACATTGGCTAGTCGTTAGAAGATGTGAACAAAAAGAATGGACAGATGGCTTATCTAAGCATGGATGGCTTAGTTAGTCTAGAGTCTCTCTTTTTCAGCTTCTTGGCATCTCGACAAGGAAGATGCCAAGTAATTGGTCGGCTCGGGTGCTAGTGAGTAATCTTCAATTTGGCACACTACAGAAAGATGGGCAGTCATATAGCTTGGCATGAAGAGTGACTTAGTAAGGAAGTACTCGGCTTCGGCATCGGCAGGGGTTGGTTGGAATAGAAGGATTCTTCATGCCAGTCCCTCTAATCTTTGGGCTCAGCTACGGATCAGAGGTCCAATAGCCTGATTCCCATCACTCCCTTCAGGTTACTTTGGATTTGGGATCAAATCCGAATGGTGTTCGCTCAAAAACCCCATAGTCCTCGAGCAATTCTAATCTGTAGGCATTATTATTGATCTTCTAGAGGATTTTTAAAGGTCCTTCCACTCTTGCAAATAATTTGTTCCTCCTCTTGTTTGGGAACCATTCCTTGCTAAGGTACAGCTACACAAAATCTCCCGGTTGAAATTGTTTATCTGTTTTACCTTTAGTCTTTGTTCGCATTCTTCTAGCATCTTGATCAATGTGCTAAGTGACCTTATCATAGATGTGCTGAAGAGATTGTATTCTAGCTAATGTGTTAGGGTCCTTTTGTGCAGGTACTAGTATAGGAGCGTGGTCGAAGGACAATTCAAGATTGAACCCATAGACCACCTCGAAGGGAATCTACTTAGTGGTGTCATATACTGTTCAGTTGTAGGCAAACTCGACCACTAGTAGGCAGATGTCCTAATCAACTAAGGTCTTGCCTACTACAACTTAAAGCAATGACCCTAAAGTACGATTAATCACCTCTATTTGGCAGTCGGTTTAGGAGTGACATGAGATACTGAATAGTAATTTGGTTCCCAAACGACGCTAAAAGGTTTTCCAGAAATGGCTTAAGAACTTTGGGTCTTTATTGGAGACTACACTTCTTGACATGCCTATATCTATACAATCTCCTGCAAGAAGAGAGAAGTAATAGCCAAAGCATTGTTAGTTTTTGTGCAGGGTATGAAGTGTGCCATCTTATCGAACCTATCCATAACAACCATTACAAAATCTTTGCTTCGAGCAATTTACGATAGTTCGAGAATAAAGTCCATGCTCAATTAGATCTACGACTTCATTGGAACAAGTAGAGGCATTGTTTTCCCTTATTTGGTTCGACATTGGGCCATCTTACATACGGCACAACTTTCGACCACTCGATGTACATCTCTCCTCACTCTTAGCTAAAAGAATCGGCCATTCAATAGTTTGTAAGTCTTCCTTTCTCCAAAATGTCTAGAGAGTCCTCCACTGTAAGCTTCCCTAATCGGTAGCTCCCTTAGTGAACAAATCGATAAGCATAATTTTTCACCTCGGAACAAGTAGCCATCCTCTACATGATACTCGTCCACTGCCCTCCCATTGACGCATCGCAAAATTATAAGTCTAAAGTATGGATCCTCAGAGTATTGTTATTTGATACTTATAAACCCAAACAATCTAGTCTATAGTTATGATAAAAGCGCATATCTTCTCGAAAGAGCATGTACAACTATGTTGCTCTTTCCCTATTTGTAATTTATTACAAAATTAAATCCTTTAAGGAATTTAACCCATCTCACTTGTCGCTTCAATAACTTGGTCTGACTTCGGAGTTACCTCAGCGATTTATGGTCAGTATATATGATAAATTCTCTCAGCAATAAATAATGCTACCATACTTGCAATTCTTAGATCATTGCCAAAAGTTCTTTTTCATACACAAAATAATTTAACTGAGATCCTTGGACCTTCTCACTATGGAAGGCAATTGGTTGGCCTTCCTGCATTAGGACGGTGCCTATTCCAATGCCTGACGCGTCGCATTCTAACTCAAAAATTTTGTTGAAGCCAAGTAGTACTAATACCACGACTGAGATCAATCTTTCTTTTATCTTAGCAAAACTCTTCTCCTCCCGTTCTCCCCATCGAAAGTCGGTGTTTTTCTTTGTTAACTCAGTAAGTGGTGCGGCGATGGTGCTAAAATTCCTGATGAACCTTTTAGAAAATAAAGCCAGTCCAGGGCAACTTCTTACATCGATACAAGTCCTAAGAGTTGGCCACTTAACAATTACTCAGATCTTTTCATCATTGCCGCACAAGCCTCCTCCATTAACTACCTAGCCTAAGAATACCACTTCTTCCTGGCATTTGAAACACTTAATCTAGCTAGTCTTCTTACCAGACTCTTGCCCTTTCTCATAAGTTTGAGTTGGCACTTTACCATCAAGTTGGCCTTTCTGCTCAACTCTTACATCAACCTTTTTGCTTGGCTCGGTACTTGGTAAAGTTCAGTAACTTGCCTGTTCGGGTCAGTTAGCCAGAATTCTGGTCGGTACTTGGCTCTTTTTTTGCCTCTCTACTCGTTAGGTAATCCTAACAGCTTCATCTATTGTGTGAAATTGTTAGAGCTCCAATATGTCTCGAATATCTCCTCTCAATCCAATAATGAATCTTGAAACTGTTCAAGCTGGTGGCTCTTCCACTTCGCAACGCATCATAAGCATTTGAAATTTTTGAACATAATCATCAACAGTTTAGCCTCCTTATCTCAGCTCCTGAAGCCGAGTGGAAATATCTTAGAGATAAGTTTCCGACATGAACCTATTTCTGAACATTCTCTTTATCTCGGGCCAAGTGTTAATCTCTCGGTAGCCCTCTCGTCTCCTCATGGCTTGAAAATTCTTCCAATACATGACGGCATATCCAGAGAATTCAACAGTAGCAGTTCTCACCCTCTCATAATCCTCATATTGATAGTAATCAAACACATGCTCTACCTTCTCTTCCCAATCCAGATACTCATCAGTATTCCCATATCCATTAAAATTAGGAATTTGAAGCTTCACATGGTCAGATCCTCTAGGAACTTGTATACCCTCTTCTTCAAAATACTCTTCTTCCTCCTCATCAAGCTCTCTCAAGTCTATCATTTGCCTTACTCGTCCACTAACTCCTTTACCTCGAATAGGTCGAGCTGGGTTCTGACCTCTAACAGGTTAAGTAGCTTAGGTAATATTTTGTGTAGCTATAGTAAGTCAGTAAGACAGCGTATGAACAGCTCTAGTAAAATTTACTAAGAGGTTAGCTACCTTATCAAGCCTCTCATCAATGCTTTTAGAAGTTCCCTAAGACTGTCATCTATGGTAGATAACTCTACTGTCATCACCAGTACCAACATTCATACTTGGGTTTATCATTTTTTCTCACAGATTCAAAGCTTAAACAAACACTTTAGGAAATTAACAATTAACAACACAACAGTTAAATGAACATAATAACTTGCTCTATTTCACACACACAAAACAGAGTATAACAAAACTTCAAGAAGAACTACTATAGTTTACATGAAACCTCCACTCTAATACTAAGATGTTGCGAACCATGACCAAGAACAGATAAGATTGGCCACTGGATGGGTCCAAGCTTATAGAAAGCTCGAAAAAAATTAATGAGGATAGTGTAAAAGGGGAGAAATGACTATTGGAACAGTAAGCGAAACCTACGAATAGCTCCGGAGGATATGACACACCAATGGAACTTCTAAGGACTCATGGCCTAATTCTATATAACGCATAAATCAATTTGGTGAGGTTACTTGCCACCTAGCCTTACTCAAGGGTTATGATAAGAATGATGCCGAGAGTAAACAAACAGTATTTACGCAAGGAAGAAAATCCTCCAAGTGTATATTAATGATTATCAGATCTCCTTTACAACTATAAGCATAGGGGTATTTATACCCATAAGTTAGGGCAACTTGCCTAAAAAGAAAAAGATAAAAATGACATTTCTTAAGGTAGTAATGTACAAGATACAAAAGGGTAAAAAATGAATATATAAGAAAAACAATCGTTGGTGCAACAAATTCTACACATGATACTGTATATGTGACGATGCTACATTGATTAGGTTGTTAAAAGATGTGGACAAAAATTACAGACAAATGGCTTGTCTAAGCAAGGATGGCTTAGTCAGTCCAGGGTCTCTTTTTCTTGGCTTCTCGATAAGGAAGATGCCGAGTAATTGGTCAACTTGAGTGCTAGTGAGTAATCTTCAATTCAGTATACTATAGAAAGATGGGCAGTCATATGGCTCGGCATGAAGGGTGACTCGGTAAGTAAGTACTTGGCCTCGGCAAGGGTCGATTGGAACAGAAGGATTCATCGTACCAGTTTCTCTAGTCCTTGGGCTCAAATATGAGTTAGAGGTCCAATAGCTTGATTCCCATTACGATTTTGACTTCATTCAATGTGCAATTCAAATGGAAAATCTATGTAATCAACAGTCAAAGGTTATTCATTGGAGCTTAATCTTGCCATTCGTGATATGTAGAAGCTTTGAAAATCAATCCTAAGTTTCTAATCATGTTTGGTCAAGAAAGAGCTTGACTTGTTGATTTAATTTTTCTCGACTCTTGGATCTAAATTTGACTAATTAAATGGTAGTTTTAGGTACAAAAAAGGATGAATTCACTAGTATCTCTTGTCTTGATTTCATTTTTATCAATTGTTTGGCTTGATTTCAATTCAATGTGGTAGAAAAGAGTTCAAAAATGAAGCTTCCACACATGGGAAGTTAAAGCATGATAGCTATTCTTTACAGCTTAGTACAGTAGGAGATGCTAATGTAGCACCATGTTAGGTACATAGACTAGTAATTGGTTGCCACATGGTACAATGGACATTTGGTCCTATCACATCGTGACATGTAGCCTAAGCGTGATGCAAAAGTAAAGGATGCACTTTGTGCATTTAGCCAGAATCGAACCCAAGACTTGTAATTCCCTTTTAGCACCAAGATTAAGTGTTTAACCAATGGGCTAGTTGGCTAGTGCCTTATTTTCTTTTGCAAGTAAAATGTATATAAGACTAAAAAATAACCTAGGCTAAATTAAAATATTATGCCTTTCCCAAAACCAGACCAAAAATTACCCTAAAGCTTTTTATTGTCTTTTATTATTCTAATATATTCTAACATTTTTCTTAACCTTTCTATTTTATTCAATTTCTTGAAAAATTTTATTCTATATTTTTCAATTTTCTATTTTTTTGTAATTTTCTTAAAATTTTATTTTTTCTTTTTGTATTTTTGAATTTTCTTCCTTTTTTTTAAAAATGTTTTTCTAAATTAGGACCCTCTTCTTTTATTCTAAAATAAGCTTTAAATTTTTTGTTAGGGGTTGTAGGTGGGCAGGCGTGAAAATGAGGACCTATTGCGAACCGTAACTAATAACAGACAAGACCGGTCATTGGATGAGTCTAAGCTTGCAGAAAGCTCGAAAAAGGATTAATGGGTAATAGTATAAAAAGGCAAAATAAAGAATGAAATAGTAAGCAAAACCTACGAATAGTTCTAGAGGATATGACACATCGATGAAACTTCTAAGGACTCACGATACAATTTGATATGAAGCTACTCGCCACCTAACCTTGCTTAAGGGAAAGGATAAGAATGATGCTAAGAGTAAACAAATAGTGTTTACACAAGGAAGAAAAAGTACTAAAAGAGTGTATTAAGAATGATCTAATCTCTGTTACAAGTATAAGGGTATTTATACCCATAAGTTAGGGCAACTTGCTTAAAAAGGAAAAGACAAAAATGGCGTTTCCTAAGGAAGTAATATGCAAGATATAAAAGGGTAAAAATAAATATACAAGAAAAACATTCGTTGGTGCAATGGATTCTGCACATGATACTGTACTAGTAGCGATGTAACATTGGCAAAGTCGTTAGCTTAGTCAGTCCAAACTCTCTCTCTCGACTTCTCAATAAGGAAAATGCTAAGTAATTGGTCGAATCAGCGCTAGAGAGTAATCATTAACTTGGCATATTGCAGAAAAATAAATAGCCATACGGTACGACATGAAGGGTGACTCGACAAGGAAGTACTTGGCTTCAGCAAGGGTTGGTTAGAACAGAAGGATTCGTTGTGCTAGCCCCTCTAGTCTTTGGCCTTGGCTATAGGTTAGAGGTCCGGTAGCTTGATTTTCATCATTCCCTTTGGGTTGTTTAAGAATTGGGATTAAATCCGAATGGTGTTCACTCAGTTCTCTATTAGGGTGATATGGACTGAGGTTGACAATGTTGAAGGCGTAAAAAATCCCATAGTTCTTAGGCAATTCTAACTTGTAGGTATTATCATTGATTTTCTAAAAGATTCTAAAAGGTTCTTTCGCTCTTGTAGATAATTTATTCTTCCTTTTGTTCGAGAAATGTTCTTTACTGAGGTGCAGCCATACCAAGTCACTCGACTAAAATTGTTTGGCCGACCTACCCTTAATCTTTACTCGCATTCTTTAGACAGCTTGATCAATGTGCCGGATGACCTTGTCATAGATGTGCTCTGGCTATTGCGTTAGGGTCCTTTTGCGCAGATATTGGTACAAAGATGTGGTTGAGAGGCAACTGGAGATTGAATCCATAGACCACCTCAAAGGGAGTCTACTTAGTGGTGTCATATACTATTCAATTATAGGCAGACTTGACCATTAGCAGGTAGATGTCCCAATAAGCTAAGTTCTTGCCTACTGCATCTCAAAGAAGTAACCCTAAAGTATGATTAATCACCTTTATTTAGCCGTCTGTTTGGAGGTAACATGAGATACTAAAGAGTAATTTAGTTCCTAACTGATGCTACAAGGTTTTCTAGAAATGGCTCAAGAACTTTGAGTCTCTGTCGAAGACTACACTTCTTAGCAAGCCGTGTGTCCACACAATCTCCTGTAAGAAAAGAGAAGCAATAATTAAAGCATTGTTAGTTTTTGAACAGGGCACGAAGTGTGTCATCTTACTAAACTTATCCACGATGAACAATACAGAATCTTTGCCTTGGGTAGTTTACAGTAGTCCGAGGACAGAGTCTATGCTCAGTTTAATCTATAGCTTCATTAGGATAGGTAGGGACATTACTCTCCCTTGGTCAGCTTGGCATTTAGTCTTCTTGCATACGATACAACTTTCAATAACTCAATACACATTTTTCTTCATTCTTGGCTAAAAGAATCAACCATTCAATAGTTCATAAGTCTTTCTTTCCCCAAAATGTCCAGAGAGACCTCTACTGTATGTTTCCTCGACTAATAGCTCCCTTAGTGAACAAGTTAGCATGCATAATTTTTTACCTCGAAGTACTATTCTTTAATACTTATAACACCAAATAGCCAGGTCTACAATTTTAATAAAAGCGCATGTCTCCTCGAAAGAGCATCTACAACTACGTTGCTCTTCCCTTACTTGTACTTAATCACAAAATTGAATCTTTCAAGGAATTCAACTCATCTCGCTTGCCACTTCAACAACTTAGTTTGACTTTGGAGGTACCTTAACGATTCATAATTAATATATATGACAAACTCTCTTGACAGTAAATCATGTTGCCATACTTACATTGCTCAGATCAGTGCTAAAAGTTCCTTGTCATACATAAAGTAGTTTAGCTGTAGTCCTCGGAGCTTCTCACTATCGAAGGAAATTAATCGGCCTTCCTGCATTAGGATAGTGCCTATTCCAATGCCTGATGTATTGCATTCTAGCTCAAAAATTTTGTCGAAGTCAGGTAATACCAAGACCAAAGCAGAGGTCAATCTTTCTTTTATCTTGAAGAAACTTCTCTCCTCCCTTTCTTCCCATTGGAAGTCGATGTTCTTCTTTGTTAACTTGGTGAGTGGTACAGAAATGATGTTGAAATTCCTAATAAATCTTCTATAAAATGAAGCCAGTCATGGAGACTTTTCATGTCGGTACAAGTAGTAAGAGTTAGCCACTCGACAATTGCTTGGATCTTTTCATTATCGACTCGCAAACCGCCTCCACTGATTACATAACTTAAGAATACCACTTCCTCCTAGTAAAAGCAACATTTCTTTAAATTGCTGAATAGTCTCTCGGCATGGAGGATATCCAGGACCACTCTAAGATGTTCACAGTGACTTGGCATGCCGGCATTGTAGATCAGGATGTCATTAAAGTACACTACGACACACTATGACACACTTCCCTATGAGATGTCTCAGTACATGGTTCATAAGTCTCATGAAAGTGCTTAGGGCATTCAACAAGCTGAAGGGCATGACCATCCATTCGTAGAGTCCATATCGAGTCTTGAACGTAGTCTTCCATTTGTCACCTGGTCTCATGCGAATTTGATGGTAGCTAAATTTAAGATTAATCTTGCTTAAAATCCTAGCTCCACTCAGTTTATCCAACATGTCTTCTATCCTCGAGATTAGATACCTATATTTGATAGTGATCTCGATTATCTATATACATCTGCTAGGTTCCATCTTTCTTTGGCACTAAAAGTGCAAGTACAGCATAAGGATTGAGACTCTCTCTTACATAACCTCTCTCCAGCAACTTATTGACTTGACGTTGGAGCTTAGAAGCCTGCTCAGGATTCATTCAATAAGCTAGCTTATTCGACAATGCAGTACCGGGTACTAAGTCAATGCAGTGCCGGGTACTAAGTCAATGTAGTGCCGGGTACTAAGTCAATGCAGTACTCTATGCCTTGAGTTAGAGCCAATACTTCAGGTAACAGTTTTGGAAATAGGTTGGCATATTCATCTAACAACTTAACCTCCTGGGCTAACTTACCCCACTCCTTCATTTCCAATAGTTGCCTAACCAACATGAGGGTCAGCTCATTAACATTGATGGCCTCTCGGAGCTTGGCTCTACTCATCACTAGAGCTTTCTTCAATCTATGAGCAAGTTTCATCTATAACTTATTAACTTCTCTAGATGGCATTAGATTCAGTGTGATCTTTTGATCATCCTTCTCAAAATTATACGTGTTCCTGTATCCATCATGCATAACTCTCTTGTCAAAAAACCATGATCTAGTCAGCAACATGATGGAAGCACACATGAGTAGTACGTCGCAGAGAATTTGGTTAGAGTAATTCCCTATAGTAATCGGTAGTAGTATTTGCTAACTAACATGTAATGCTCTTTTCTCAGTTAACTAGTGCAACTTGTCTGACCTTAGATGTACAACGGTTGTCAACTTCAGTTTTGAAACAAAATCAGCTAATGTGACATTGATGCAACTTTCACTATCTACGATGAGGGCGTACACCTGATCATTCACTTTACAAGTGGTATGGAACAAATTCTCTCTCTACTCCTCTTCTCACGAAGGTTCCACGTTCATAGTGTGTCGGACAACCATGAGTAACTGATCTAAGTCTTTAGGAAACACATCTTCCTCAATTAGCTTTTTATCAGCAGGAAACTCCTCCTTCTTGGGTTCCTTATTCGTACTATCAACTTCGAGCTTTAGGATGTCTCCCTTGATGACCATTGTCGAGCTTGGTTTTTCACCCTCCCGGTTCTTTTATAAAATAGGTCTTCTCTAAACCAATTTATACTAAACCTTACCCGTTTAATGCTAATCCTCGATTAGAGTTTAAAGAAAACAATTTTTTCAACTTAAAAAGGGATTGGAGTCGCCACCCGACCGAAGTCGGCAAAAAAGGTTAAGTTATAGCCAATTTGGTAGATTGGCTATAATTTAGCTACCGGTTTATTGATTAAAAAAAAAATTTGTAAAATGGCTTTTTTTTTTTAAAATTAGAGATTTAGGTGTGGGGGCTAGTTTATTAAACCCTAAACAGATATCACTTTTTAACTTCGCTTTTCAAATATACCCTTTTTAATTTGTAAAATAGCTAATTATAATACATTCAACTAAACTGATCAATTCACATAAATATCCAAAAAGGGAAAAAATAAAACTTCTACATTTTAAGTTGCCTTGTACTTACGTATGGGTGCCTACGTACCCGCTATTCGTGATCAGACGTACATTGTTCTTTTAATGAAAATTTAGTAGGTTGATTGATTTTAACTTTAGAAAAATTGTCGAGCTTACGTTTTTACCCATTTTTAGTTGATTTAAGAAAAGATTATAAGGTGTCTTAAGTTGGATTTTATTTTTGGAAATTCTAAATGATTCTAATTTGAAAAATGATTGATTTATTTTCATTTATTTTAAGAAAACTCAATTTTTCTAAGTGTCAAAACGATTTTTTTTTACTAACCTATTTATTTATTTTTATTTTTTCTATACTTATTCTATCTATTTCTATTAAAATAAATAAATAGACTACTTCCTTTCTCTTTTTTTTTTTCCTTTTCCTCTTTTTTATTTTTGCTTCTCTTTCTTTTTTCTTTTTCTCATTTATAACATTTACAAATAAACAAATGAATTAAAAAAAAAGAAGGTCGGCTTAAAGTCGGCTCACTTCTGCTCAGTCGGCTTGCTTTGGCTTGGATCGGGTCGATTGGCTCACTTCAACTTGGTCGGCTTAAAGTCGGCTCATTTCGGTTCAGTCAGCTCACTTTGGCTTAGATCGGCTTGGTCGGCTTGAAGTCAGCTCACTTCGGCTTAGTCAGCTTGGAGTCGACTTACTTTGGCTTGATCGGCTCGTGAAATTCGATGGTGGTGGTTTTCGTTAACAAACACCATAGTGGATGCTATCCTAGAGAGAGAGAAACTGTGCTAGAGAGAGGAAACTTCAATTTTTGTTTTTCTAAAGTGTTTTGAAGTGTTGTAAAATGAAGAGTAAACCCTTATTTATAGGTGTCATGGTCGAGTTAAGGATGGAAAAAATTAAATGCAATATGATTTTTTTTCTAATTTTAGATTGGATGAACTTGGACAATATGTGATGCCCAATACATAGCTACGCATGTATAAATGTGCCGAAGTGTGTCAGAGTGTGTCTACCATACTTAGAAGTGAGTTGGCAAATGATGTGATAATTGTCTTAGGAAACTCCTAGGTGTCTACATCCATTGTCCATCGATTCGGGCACCGAGTAGCGATATGTTCGAACCCCTAGTACTTGAAGCACTTGATTTGGCTGGTTTTCTTGCCAAACCCTTGCCCCTTCTCATACATTCAGGTTATCATTACATCATCAGGTCAACCTTTCTGCTCAGCTCAGACATTAACCTTTCTGCTTAGCTCGGTACTCGACAGAGTTCGGTGACTTGCTTATCTAGGTCGACTAGTTAGCATCTTCGCCGGTACTGGGCTCCTTCTTTGCTTCTCTACTTGCTGGGTAATCCTAACGGTCTCATCTATGGTATCAAATTATTGGAGCTCCACAATGTCTCAAATGTCTCCTCTCAACCCAGTAACAAACCTTAAGACTATTCGAGCTGGTGGTTCCTCTACTTCGCAACACATCATAAGCATTTGAAATTCTTGAACATACTTATCAACAGTTCGGCCTCATTATCTCAGCTCTTAAAACCGAGTGAAAGTATTTTGGAGGTATGTTTCTAGCACAAATCTTTTTGGAGCACGAATCTGTTTCAGAGCACTTTCTTCATCTCGAGCCAAGTGTTAATCTCTTGGCACCCCTCTCTTCTTCTTATGGAATGAAAATTCTTCCACCACATGGCGGCATATTTAGAGAACTTAACAGCAACAGTTCTTATCTTCTCATAATCCTCGTATTGATAATAATCAAACACACGCTCTACCTCCTCTTCCCACTTTAGATATCCATTAACATTCCCAAATCCATTGAAACTCGGAATTCAAAGCTTCACATAGTTAGATGCTCTAGGGATTCGTACACGCTCCTCTTCCTCTTCATCAAGCTTTCTCAGGTCTATCCTTTGCCTTACTTGTTCGCTAACTCCTCCACCTCAAACGAGTTGAGCTGGGTTCTGACCTCTAACAGGTTGAGCAACTTATGAAGTGTTTTACACGGCCTCAGTGAGTCGGCAAGACAGTATATGAATAGCTCGGGTTAGGTCTACTAAGAGGTTAGCTACCTCATCAAGCCTCTTGTCAGTACTTCTAGGAGTTTCCTAAGACTGTTATCTATAGTAGACAAGTCTATTATCATCACTAGCACCAACATTCATACTTGGGTCTATCATTTTTCCTTATATATTCAAAGCTCAAACAAACACTTTAGGAAGTTAATAGTTAACAATACAGCATTCAAAAGAACACTATAACTTGCTCTGTTTTGCACACATAAGACAGAGTATAACAGAATTTAAAAAAGAACTACTACAGTTCATACGAAACCTCTACTCTGATATCAAGATGTTGCAAACCGTGACTAAGAATAGATAAGGTCAGTTGCTGGATGGGTTTGGGCTTGTAGAAAGCTTGAAAAAGGATTAATAGGGAAAAGTGCAAAAGGGAAAAATGAAGAATGAAATAGTAAGCAAAAACCACAAATAGCTTTAAAAGATATGATGCATCAATGGAACTTTTGAGGACTTATGGCATAATTCGATATGATGTACAAATTGTTCTGATGATGTAACACGCCACCTAAATTACTTAAGAAAAAGGATAAGAGTGATGCTAAAAGTAAACAAATAACGTTTATGCAAGGAAGAAAAAGTACTAAAAGAATGTATTAAGAATGATCTTATCTTTGTTACAAGTATAAGGGTATTTATACCCATAAATTAGGGTAACTTACTTAAAAAGGAAAAGACAAAAATAGCATTTCCTAAGGAAGTAATATACAAGATACAAAAGGGTAAAAATAAATATACAAGAAAAACATTCATTGGTGCAATGGATTCTATACATGATACTGTATACGTGGCGATGCTACATTGGTGAGGTCATTAGAAAATATGGATAAAAAGTACGAATAGATGGGCATATCCAAGCAGGGATGACTTAGTCAATCCAGACTCTCTCTCTCTTGGCTTCTCAACAAGGAAGATGCCGAGTAATTAGTTGGCTTGATGCTAGAGAGTAATTATTAACTAGGCATATTGTAGGAAAATGGGTAGTCATATAGCATGTCATGAAGGGTGACTCGACAAGGAAGTATTTGGCCTTGGTAGGGATTGGTTGGAATAAAAGGATTCAATGTGCCAACCTCCTTAGTCTTTAGGCTTGGTTACAAGTTAGAGGTCCAGTAGCCTAATTCCCATCATTTACCCCTCTTTAAAATAAAGTCTTTATGGTAAAGTTTGTGTAAAATTTTACCATAAAGACAAAAGAGACTCCATTTTTGCCTTGGGGATAAATTCGGACAAAGAGGCACTGCAGTCAGTTGGCCATCCTAGGCTTGATCCAATAGGGATTTATGAGAAGTGAATGACTATTTTAGAGAGAAAGATGGCACTCCAAGAGTTGTTTGAGACAAAAAAAAAAGTCCTAAAGAAAGGGAAGCAACTTAAGACCCTTGAAATGACATTAAGTAAAGGGTAAAACCTTAAAGTTGATAAGAACCCTAAAAGTAACATTGAGGTGGATGGTAGCGCTCTATGAGATGGCAAGGACCCTAAAATGGTACTAAATGGAAGGTGGCGCCCTAAGAGCTGGCAAGAACCCTATGAAATTGAATGGAAATGGAAGGGTAGTACCTTGTGAGTTAGCAAGAACCCTAAAATGGTAGCAATTTATGAGTTAGTTAGACTAGCAATTCTAAATGGGAAATCGAGTTAAAACCTAGTCGTACTCCTCTAAGCTGACTATCTTAGGTAAGAATGTCTCTAGGGGACTAGCAACCTTAAATGATAAATTGATAAAACCTAGTAATGCTCTTCTAAGTTGACTATACTAGGTTAAAGAGTCACTAGGAGACTAGCAGCCTTAAATGATAATTGATTTAGAAAACCTACTCCTCTAAGCTAACTAACCTAGGTAGGAGCATCACTAAGGGACTAGCAACCCTACATGATAATTGATTTAGAAAACCTAGTTGTAATCTTCTAAGCTGACTAAACTAAGTGGGAGCGTCACTAGGAGACTAGCAACCCTAAATGATAATAGATTTAAAAAGCTTGGTCGTACTCCTCTAAGTTAACTAACCTAAGAAGGAGCGCCACTAGGGAACTAACAACCTTAAATGATAATTAATTTTGAAAACCTAGTCATGCTTATCTAAGTTAATTGACTTAGGCCAAAGTGTCATTAGAGTACTAGTAACCTTGAATGCAAATTGATTTAGAAAACTTGGGTATGCTCTTCCAAGCTGACTAACCTAGGCGGAAGGGTTACTAAGGGATTAACAACCCTAAATGAGAAATTGATTTGAAACTTAGTCGTGCTCTACTAAGTTAATTGACTTAGGTAGGAGTGTCACTAAAAGACTAGTAACCCAAAATGAGAAATCGATTTGAAACTTGGTCATGCTTTACTAAGCTGACTGACTTAGGTAGACATGTCACTAAAAGACTAGTAACCCTAAATGAGAAATTGATTTGAAATCTGGTAGTATTCCTTTAAGCTGACTAACCTAAGCACAAGCATCACTGAAAGACAAGCAACCTTAAATGACAAATCAATATGATACTTAGTCGTGCTCCTCTCAATTGATTAACTTAGGCAAGAGTGTCTCTAGGGAACTAGTAACTTTAAATGTGAAATTGATATGAAACTTAATCGTGCTCCTCTAAGTTGATTGCACTAGGTAGGAAAGAGTGCTCCTTGAGGTTGCTAAATCTTGAAAGCTAGTTAAAAATGGGGAAGCGCCGATATTAGGAGAGATTGGTGAATGGGAAGTGATTGGGCTCTCTAAAACCCTAAGACAAATTAGTAGAAGGAAGTTCCCTATAGGCTCACTAAAAAACTAAAGAGAGATTAGTAATAGGAAGCACCTTATAGGCTTACTAAAACCTTAAGAGAAATTGGTAAAGGGAAGCGCTCTATGGGCTTGCTAAAACACTAAAGAGAGATTGGTGATGGGAAGCATCCTACAAGCTCACTAAAACCCTAAGAGAAATTGATGAAGGGAAGCACCCTAAAGGTTAGCTAAGACCTTAAAGGAAATGTGAGTTGGGACAGTGCTCTTATGAGCAAGCTAGAACCATATAGGAGATGTAAGTTAGGTTTGCACTCTTTGAGTTGACTAGAACCCTAAAAGAGATGGGTGATGGGATAATGGTTCTTGAGCTAGCTAGAACCCTAGAGAGAATGTAAGATGGGATTGTGTTCCTTGAGCTGGCTAGAACCATAAAGAGAATGTGAGAGGGGACAACGTTCCATGAGTTAGCTAGAACTTTAAAGGAGAATTGATGAGAGGGAAGTGCTTTTATGAGTTGGTTAATGACCTTAAGAAAGATTGATAAAAGGGAAGCACCTAATAGGTTGACTAAGAACCCTAAAGGAAATTGGTGAAAGGGAAGCACCCTATGGGTTGGCTAAGACCCTAAAAGAAAGAGAAGTGCCCTACCAGCTAGCTAAGACCCTAAGGCGATTGAAGAAGCAAAAAGAGGAAATGTGACTAATTTGAAGAACCTCTTACTTGAAAATTTTACAAACAAGGCATCATAGATAAGGTACCTTAATTTGAAAAAGAGTTAGTGGGCATCAATCATGAGGAAAATTACATGAGAGAGAATGATTTAGACTATTATGGTCAACTTAAAAGGAGTGACCACATTAGAAGGAAGTAGGTGACATGAATTGAAAGCTTAGCTACTTAAGCCGACATGGATGGAGCCTTTAATTTATCTCTCTTTTTTTACTTTCTTCTTTTATCTCTTTTGTCTTCTTTTTTTGAAGGTTTGTTGATGGGTACAAATTACTATTTAAGAAGCAAGTATTATAACCGTTCGCTTCCTTGGTAACCATATAAGGCATTTCATACTCTTTTTAGTCTCGAAAAATGTCTCCTAATCTCGATGCTGAGCTTCTTGATGGGCCTTGTTGTTCCTTTCCTAAGAAAAAGATAACTCATTACTAGTCTAGTCGAAGAGGACTTTCTTGCATACTCTTGGTCTATATTTCACTCTTAACTTCTATTCCAAAAATTATAGTCCATTTTGCAAGTGATATGACTTGATCAATCTGTTAGGTCTTTTTTTAGTTTAGCATTGTGAATTTAAGCTTTTAGTCAAATGGTTTCAAGAGGGGATCAATAGGAGAGGCTATTTTGAGGGAACAAAAATATTTTTATCTAACCCGAAGTTAAGAATCTTTAGGAAAAACTAGAAGTCTGCTCACCTCAGTTTCAAAAACAATTTTTATTAAAGATAAATTATCCTTTAAGATCAAAAGAGCTTTTATTAAGTATAGAAGGTATTGTGGGAAGGGAGGTCTTATGTGATTCTGGATGGGTAAGAAGGTTTTGTTTGTGATTCAGAATGGATATGGAGGCTTTGTGTTTTTTTTTTTTTTTTTTGGGCTGGGAATGTGATTCAGGGCTTTGTGTTTTTGGAGTTATTTAGGCTTCAAGTTTCGCCCTTCTTTGGTTATGACAATTATATTCAAGTTTCCTTTCTCGTTGGGATAGATGGGGCTTCTTCTTGCATATAAGCCTAATTTTCAAACACTTTTTTTTTTCTTTTTCTTCTTTCCTTTTTCTTTTTTCTCTTTCTTTTTTCATTTTTTAAAAATTATTTTGCCCCATCGTTTTGCTCCTTTTTCTTTTCCTAAGTCTTTCTTTTTGAGAAATTCAAGGCCTTAAATCTAAGGATTTTAAGTGAATGAGCTTAGGTAAAGTATGTGTAAGCTTAAGGTATTTGAAAAAGCATTGGCCTTTTTCCATTTCAAAGAAAATAAATAGAAATAAAAATCGTCTTTGAATTAATGTTACTAAAGCAAGCACAAACTGATTTTACCCATTTCTCCTAATGTGATGACCCTAACCTCCAAATTGCCTCATAACAAGGTAGTTCTTGATAGAGTTTAAATTTAAAAATACTCTAAAATGGGTCAATAAGGTTGATAAAGGATAATTGTGTTCAAGATTTCAAAAATGAACACCTAACTTCATTTTGATTTGCATATCACATTCAAAATAGACTTCCTTCAAGGAATGAGTCTAAAATATGCTCACTATTATGTCACCTAACTCCCAAAGTGATTAAGGATTAATGTGGGGGATATAGTTTATCTCTTTTCATTCTAAACCTTTTAAAAGTGAGTTACCATATCCTCGTGGAGGATTCCATATTGATTTACATTAGGGTAGAAATTGACTTTGCTCTTTAGTTTCTCCAAATATGCCTTAATATGAAACAATACTTTTCACTTGATTTGTGTTTGAGACTAAGGTTGTATTTGACTTTATGTTTTGACTTGGTTTTCTTAATAGACTAGGGGCTTTGGCTTGGTTTAGCTACTTTGATGGGTCGAAGTTTGTGTTTGGGGGGTCAACTGCCTTGATGTGTTAAAGGTTAGCGTTTAAGTTGGCTGCTTGAACCGGTTGAGTGGTTATGTTTGGATTAGCTACCTTAACAGGCTAAGCGGTTGCGTTTGGGATAGTTACCTTAACAAGCTGAGGGGTTCATGTTTGGATTAGCTGCCTTAAGGGGATGATGTTTAAGCTAGCTGCCTTAACAGGCCAAAGGTTCGTATTTGGTTTGGCTACCTTAATGGGCCAACGAATTCATGTTTGGGCTAGCTACCTTACTAGTTAAGGGCTTGTGTTTGGGTCAACTGCCTTAACGTATCGAGGGCTTATGTTTAGGTTGGATGCCTTAATTAGTTGACGACTTGTGTTTTGGTTAGTCGCCTTAATGGGATGAGGTCTTGTGTTTGGGTTAGCTGCCTTAATAGGTCTTGTGGTTTGTATCTAGGTTAGTTACCTTAACAAGCTGAGGGTTTTGGGTTAGCTGCCTTAACAAGCCCAAGGTTTTATTTAGGTTCAGTGCCATAAGAATTTATAACAGTTAGCAACTTTCCTCTTTTCTTTTTCTTCTTCTTTTTCTTTTTTTTTTTTTTTGTGTGAGAGAGAAAGATAAGGCTTAATTTTTCAGAAATCGAGTGATCTAGTTACAAATAAGGATGGTGATTTTGGGGTTCTATTTACAATCTTATGGAATTTGTTTACATTTCCTTGAGTGTTAAATGAATGATATTGAAGAACTATTTACAAAAGGGGAGAACTAAGGAGTAAAGAAGGATTTGCTAAAGGGAACTTTTATTATTAGACAAATTGGAGTATAAAGAAAAACAAAAACAAAGAGCTTAACATTTATTTTCAATTTTTATTTAATGAAACTTGACACTTATTCTAACTTTTTGACTACATCTAAAGACCCTAGTATAGCTCTTGCAGTCGGCTGTGATTTTTTCTAGCATTTCCAAAGCCCAATCTATGGGCTTTTTGTTTTCTTTGACTTAGGCCAACAAGGCTCAGTTAGAGGCTTTAGCACGTCTAACCCTTTGCTTCCAGTGTGTTGCTTTAGCTTGTAGTAGCTATTCATGGATTCACAGGACATCTAATAGTTTATTGACTCTTTGATTATTCATTTGTTGGTTACCTATCATTATCTGTAGGTGTAGCCATTTCATGGATAAAAATAATTTATTTCATAAAAAATAAAGGGATGCACGTAAAAGCATGTAGATGTTGGAACAATTGGGTTAATGGATCATCCTTAAGTTGTAACCATTTTGTTTGGAAAAGAAAAAAAAATGATTACATTTCTAAAACACTCCAATATTAATAAGGTTGCAACTTTTAGGAGTAATGTATTAACTTAAGGTTTTAAGGGACGTATAAGTAATTAAGATGGGTTTTAAAGGTCTTTAAGCTTTGTGACCTTACACATTTCCAAAGAAACGGTTCATTTGTCACATCAAAGCTTATGTGGGGTAGCCTAATTAGTATTGAGCGGTAGTTACCCCATAACACCCAAAACTTACACAATGGCCCCTTGTCCAAGGGTTCTAAGATGGCTTAGATCTGACCGTCTCTACCCTGCATCCTTGATGCGATCATCCCCCCAATATTCCAAGTAGGATGCATGCAAAGAGTAAACATAACAATTTAAGCAAACAATATTTACAGGAAAATAATCATAAAAAGAATAACATGGGTATTTTGAAAGACAAATTTAATTTTAGAAAGTTTAGGTGGCTAGCCTTCTTAACATCCGTAATGGAGTCACCAAGCTATCGACTTGGAATTTTTAGTTTTTTCTATTCACTTCCCTTAACTTGATTTAAACTAAACCTTATACTTATTTATGGGAATCAAGCTCTTAAACCTTTAACTAGAGCCTGAGCATGGTGACTTGAAGAGACTTCCTAAGGATCGGGGATTGCTATTCTAACCTTTCATAGGGGGTTTTTTCCACAACCGATGGTATCGAGTCGAAGGGCCATCGATTAATGGATGGGGTAGTTGGTCAGATCAAGTATGGTTCTTACATGGACAATAGTTAGAGCTAAGGCCCCTTTAACCATATCTATATACCAGCGAAGCGAATCCTATTGTTCTAGCTAACTCTTACAGAGGCTAAGCTAATCCTAACTATTGACTAACTCCTAATGCTGAGTCAAGTAACTACATATCTCTTAGCAATTGAGTACTGACCTAAAGTATGCTCTATTGATGGTTTGATACTTCACATGTTTTCTCAACCATGACTAAGCTAACCTCCAACTAGGAAGTATTGGTGCCAAGAACCTCAGCACTCATTTGTACATACATCTTCTTGGGAGGACCTCAAGTTTGCTCAACACCCCTGTTTGGCACCTTTGCTCTGCAAGTACCTAGCCTAACCATACAACTTACTGTTTTTGCCAAAAGTACCTCCAATGCCCTAATGCTACGTGTCTAGTCCCTTACATGAAAGGGATTCATTATGCCAATTATTGATTTCTTTGCATTTTTATTGATACCCTTTTGTCATTCCTTGTACATTATTTCTCTTGGATAATACCTTTTTTCTCTTTTCCATTTTAGGTAGGTTACCTTAACATTTTAGGTATAAATACCCTTGTAAAATGTATCCGCATCATCATACATCAAATATTGAATATACTCTTCTCCTTTTTGTGAACATTGCTCCTTATTAGCTTATTTACTTCACTCTTATCCTAATCCCTATGTAAAGCTAGATAGCGAGTACCTTCATTAGACCATCTTCGTGTGTCATATCAAGTTATACTATTAATCATTGATAGTTCCATTATGCATCATATCATTTGGAGTTGATTGTGGGTTTTGCTTATTTTGCTTTATTTACTGTTCATGTGTTTTCCTTATTCCCCACCTTCATCTTTCAAGCTTTTTGTAAGCTTAGACTTACCCCAATACCGTCACCTTTGTCAGCTTTCGATAGAACGTATCATCTTCTTTGGTATTAAAGTGGAGGAACATTTGGGTAAGTTGTATCTAAGTTTTTATGAAGTAGTGTTTGTTATCATAGTGTGTTGAAGTTGTATAAAGATTCATTGAAGTGTTCAAGTAAGTAAAAGGGTACAGTAGTTTACTGTCATTGTATACTCTGTTTTGCCTTGTTTTAAACATCTAAAAACAAAGCAAGTTTATTTAGGTTTATGGTTCTTTGGAGGAGTTGCTAATGTTCACAGATTAGTTGAACCTTCATGAGGAAGTGTACGTATGTTTATGTTATTTAGTGTAAAGGAATTGCATCTATTGTTTCTTAGAATCTAAGTTTTTTACTAATTTTATCAAAGAGAATGATAGATTAAAATGTTAACACTAGTATTGAGGATGATAACAGTGGTGTTGTCCATCATGGACAACAACCCCAGAATACCTCTAGAAGTACAGATGAATGGATTGATGAGATGGCTAACCTCATAGTTGATCTAACCAGAGCTGTTCATTTATTAGCCTTTTAACCTACTAAGGCTATGCAAAATATTCCCCAAGTTACTTGACTTGCGCAAGGATAGAACCTAACTCACCAAGCTCGAGGTGGAGGAGTTAGAGGACAAGTGTAAAGAAGGATTGACCTAAGTGATAAGAATGGAGAAGAAGAAGAAGAGTACAATGAAGAGGAAGGGCAAGCTAGAGCATCCTAAGATGCCGACCATATGAAGCTTTAGATTTTGAACTTAAATGGTTTTGGGAATGTTGATGATTATTTGGATTGGGAGGAGAACGTCGAGTGTATTTTGGATTATTACCAATATGAGGAATGTGAGAAGGTAAGGACCGCTATTGTAGAGTTCTCAGGATATGTCACGATGTGGTGGAAAAAATTTCAAATCATGAGGAGATGAAAAGGATACAAAGAGGTAAATATTTGGCTTGAGATAAATAGGATACTCAAGAATAGATTCGTACTAGATACTTATTTACAAGATACTTTTGCTCTGATTCAAGAGCTAAGGTAAGGAAGCTAAACTATTGATGAATAAGTTCAAAAATTCCAGATACTTACGATTCGTTGTGAAGCCGATGAACCATTAGCTTGAACGGTATCCAGATTTCTCATTGGAATGAGAGGTGACATCTGAAATGTTGTAGAGATTCAACAATTTACTACATTAGATGAGGGTATAAGAGTAGCCTAACGAGTAGATTGGCAGAGGAGGAATAGGCCAAGCTGACCTCCAATGAACCGACCTGTACAATTAAGCTAACTCGCTTTAAGAAGTTCTTGAGCTCAACATAGTGCTAAGCCAACCAGAAGGATAGTTATCTAAGCTAAACAAAAGGGCCGACCAACTGATGGTGAAGTGCCAAGAACTTATAAGAGGGGACAAAGATCTAGTATGAAGATGAGTTAGATCAAGTACTTCAAATGCTAAGGGTTTGGGCATATGGCTACCTAATATCTAAACCGATGAACTATAATTATCAGAGGAGATGTCCCTAAACTTGAAGTAGATAGTACTAATGAGGAACTCGAGGAGGAGTTTGTTCCTAAGAAGGAAACCACTTAAGAGAATGAACTAATTGAGGAAGATGTGTTTGTCGAGGACTTGGATAAGCTAACTTTAGTTGTCTAATGTATGATAAGTATAGAACCATCTGCCGAAGAGGAGCAGCAATAGAATTTGTTTTATATTACTTGTAAGGTGAATGAGCAAGTTTGTGCACTCATAGTGGATTGTGGAAGTTGCACTAATGTTATATCCATCAACTTGATTAAGAGACTAAATTTGCTAACTATCTCACACTTGAAGCGGTACAAGTTGCATTGGCTAAATGAGAAAGGAGCACTATATGTCACTCAATAAGTATTACATTGACAAGAAGATAGGAGGAAGATTACTTTGAACCCTATGGCACCGAGTCAAGTTAGTAAGCTGTAAGCTAAACCTACTCGAGAATCTAAGAAGACTTTGATTCTGAGTAGAGCCGAGCTCCGATAAGCTATAAAGGCGGAGGTGCTGACTTTTATGTTAGTCAGGCAACTGCTAGAGTTGAGCTCGAAAATCTAAGAAGACTTTGATTTTGAGTAGAGCTGAGCTCTAAGAAGCTATAAAGGCCGACGTGCCGAATTTTATGTTGGTTAGGCAATTACTAGAGTTGAAGGAACAAATTGAGTTAACCCTTGAGGTGAAGGAGCTACTGAATGAATATGTTGACTTGTTTCCCGAACAAGTGCCTAAAGGATTACCTCCTTTCTGAGACATTGAATATTATATTGACTGAATACCCTGATGTTGCCCTGGTGAATGAACCAACTAATTGGATGAACCCTAAATAAGCTGTCGAGCTCCAAAGGTAAGTTAATAAACTACTTAAGAAAGGATACATGAGAGAGATTCTTATCCCCTATGCCTTGTTAATGCTTCTTATGCTGCAAAAAGATGGTACTTAGCTTATGTAAATAGATAGTAGAGCTATGAACAAGATTACAATTAAGTACTGATGTCTAATTCTCAGGTTAAATGACATGTTAGATGAACTAAGTGGTGCCAAAGTGTTCAACAAGATTAATCTGAAGTCAGGATACCACTAGATTCTGATGAGGTCGAGAGACGAGTGAAATATTGCATTCAAAACTCAACATAGACTCTATGAGTAGATGGTAATACCCTTTGGCCTATCAAATTCCCCCAACACTTTCATGCGATTGATGAAACGTATGTTGAGAAAATTTATCGAGAAGTGTGTTGAAGTGTACTTAAATGATATCTTTATGTATAGTTCCGATTAACTAAGTCACTTTGAACATCTACGCACCATGCTTGATGTACTTCGAGTTGAAAGGTTATTCAACAAGTTGAAAAAGTGTTGCTTTTTCTTAGAGGAAGTTCTATTTTTGGGTTATGTAGTTGGTGGAGGCAATTTGCAAGTAAATAATGAGAAGATCCGAACTATTGTCGAGTGGCTAACTCTAACCACTTGTGCCGAGGTGACAAGTTTCCATAGATTGATGTCCTTTTATTAATGATTCATTAGAAACTTCAATACCATTGTTACACCCCTCATTGAGTTGATGAAGAAGAATATTGAGTTTAAGTAGGGAGAAAGAGAGGATAGACGTTTTGTTGAAGTAAAGGCAAGATAAACATTCACACCAATATTAGCTTTCCCTAACTTCAAGAAGATTTTTGAGTTGGAATATGACGCATCAAGCATAGGGATAGGTGTTGTATTGATGCAAGCAGGCCAATCAATTACTTACCATAACGAAAAGCTTAAATGACATCAATTGAACTACTTAATATATGATAAAGAACTCTTAGCCCTTATCTGAATGCTTCAGGTGTGGCAATACTATCTATTGCTACAAGAGTTTGTCATTTGTATAGATCATGAATCTTTAAGGTACCTCAAAAGTCAAACCAAGCTATTGAAGCGACAGGTGTAGTAGGTTGAATTCCTAAAAGGATTCAACTTTGTGATAAAGTACAAATAAGACAAGAGTAACATAGTTATCGATGCTTTATTGAGGAGGCGTATTCTCCTTACTAAATTGTAGACCATACTATTAAGGTTTTTGAGCATTGAAGAGTAATATCCTCAAGACCCTCATTTTGGTCCTATATTTGGATGATGTGCTGATGGAAGAATAGTGGATGAGTACGATGTAGATGATGGTTATCTATTCCATGGTGGCAAATTATATGTGCCGACCTATTCAATTAAAGAGCTGCTAGTGAGAGAAGCCTACAGTAGAGGACTTTCAAGATATTTTGGAGAGAAAAGGATGTATGAATTGTTGAATGGAAGGTTCTTCTAGCTAAAAATGAGATGAGATGTACACTAAGTTTGATAGGATTCAAGGTACCGACCCAACTAATGCCAAAGCCCAGCTTGTCCAATCCTTACTCGAATATCTCATTTGATCACTTATTTTTGCTTATGTTATTTAGACTTCCTATTTCTTACATTTTTCCTAAATTACCTCCATCTTTATTTTGTATTTATAAGAATGCCACTAGAGCATCCTTTTAGTCCTTTTATTTACAAGTTTATTACTGTATATAAATAAAATACACATATAAGGTTTTAACAAAGATTATGGTGAGCAACCCATCATTCAGACTGGTGCATCACATTCAACGAGTCATAGGCCATGTAAGATCTCGTTGGTGCATCATATCCAGCTAAATAGCTCACGGATTTGCTAAAACCCCCATTTTATTTTCTTAGTCTTGTTTATTGTTATGCCTCTTCATGTGTACGATCTTAGAGACGCATCAACTTCACTAGTATCAAAGCATGATTTTGATGAGGGAGTGTGTTAGGTTCCGTGAAGTTTTTGTTCGTGTACTATAGGTAGCTATTATGTTTCTCCTGTAGCCACCATAGTGAATGCGTTGAAGTTACTATTTTGTGTTTGAGAAAGTACTGCTCATTGGTTTATATTATGATATTGAAGGTTTATTAATTGTGCTCATCGAGACTCCAAAATTATTTTACTTTTTCTCTTTGTTAGCTTATTGGGTTTTTGGGTATTGTGTTCAAAGGAGATTATATTGTCACCAAATTTAAGGGAAATGTATAAGCCCTAAAACTAAGCTAAGTCACCGTCAGATCGAATTTAGTACACAAAGTTTAAGGCGATCGATTTAAAGAACCAATCAAACCTAAATTATAAACTAAAGCTAGAAATATTAGTAAAATTGATCCTATAAGTTTAAATTTAAGAAAATAAGTAATAAAATAAAATAATATAAAAATTTTAAATTTTAAGTATATTACTTATTATTTATTGAAAGTGCATAAAATGCATCTCGATAATTAATAAATCGCTATAAATAAATTATATATATACTAAAAATCATAGAATGATCTAAATAATATTTAGGAGTGTTTACTTATACCTTATATATATTTACGTGTATGTAGAAATACGTGAAATTACTTAAATTACTCAAAATTTGCTAGAAAATTGCTAAATAATTAAAGAAAATTATAAAAAAATCAATGAAAGATAAAAAAAATATAAAAAAGGTGTAGAACAATTCAGAAAGTGGTCATGGCAGCTTAAGGAGTAAGAAACAAATATTAATCAATAAAAAATAAGCAACAAAAAAGGCAAATAGGAAGAGATATCGGTCTTGTCTTATCTTAATTAATGCACAACAATTCCTACAAGGCCTTATAAATAGCTAGAAAATTTGCAAGGCTCATTTGGTCAGTTGGGAGCTAAAAGAAATTGAGAGGAAAAATTAAGGTTTTAGAAATTTTGTCTGAAATCTATGTAAATAGGACAAATAAGTCGAACCCACACACCACCACCGCCTGGAATTGAACCACCACCATCCCCTACTCCAAACCCATAGCCTGGACCAACTGACATACCTGAACCAGTGTTGGAGGTTGAAAAGCTCGCGAACCGGATGAGTCTCATATCTTCTCCGATTTTACAAAATTCCTTAAAACTATTAATTATGCCTAAAAAGTTATGAAATTTATTATTTTGATGTTTTATTGTATTTAGATTTAGGAAAAAATAGTGATTAAGTTTAATCACATCTGTAGATATAGGGTTCTTAAGAAATTGGATAAAACCGAGCATGTTTAGAATTAAAAATAAATAGGTTTAGGAGTGTAGTTTGAAGGTCAATTTTTTTCTATAGAATGCTTAAGTGATATATAACAGTGCCTATGAATCCATTTTTTTAAAATTAATTTTCAAAAATTTTAAGTAATTTTTTAGCCTTAAAATGATGAGAAAAATGGGTAATTTCGGATTAATTAAGTGATTAAATGATTAATTACTGATTTAGAGGATAATTAAATGTTTAAGGATGTCAATCTCTGATGTGGAAACCTAATCTCAACATTTGGAGTGTTAATTATAATTAATATGGGAATTATGTGGTAATTGTAGGAAATTTAGGAATATGTGAAGTTAGGATTTTAATAAATGGGAAATAATAGGGTAAATTGGATAAAATAATAATAATAATAATAATAATAATAATAATACAAAACAAATCTGGTAAAAAAATTAATTTTAGGTAATTAGATAAAAAATGCAATATTTTCTCACATTAAAAGTAAAATCTGGTACTCTAATTAGAATTAAAGTGTATCGAATAAGTTATAATACTAAATTAAGATGTATGATATTAGAATATTCGATCTTAATGTAATTAATTTCACATTAGGATTTGAGCATATTTAGGATTCCCTATAGTTGAAAACAATATAAAACCAAAAACCAGAATCTAATTCAAAAATCGAACCCTGAGCTAATCTTTAGTAAAAAATAGGTATATATAAAGAAGTGAGTTAAATTATAACTTAGAATATGTATCATCAAAGTATAAGTACTAAAAAGACGTATTTGTATTATAGGATATATGGAGACGAACTGACTTATAATTGAGTAATTAAGCGATCAAGAATTCTAAGTAAGTTGGGTTTATTGCTTCATTGTATTTGGAGTACCATTTTAAAGTACTCGAAAACTTAGCATTGTGTATAATTGTGATTGTAAGTAGTTTTATGCATGTGCTTGTGTATCTAACTTCGTGTTGAAATTTGTGTTGTATTGATTGTTTGTTATGATTAGATTGATGTGAAATTGTCTGAACACCCTAAATTGAACCTAATCCTAATCTACCTTAATACCTTAAATTGTCATGCATTGCAACTCTTTAAGGGATCATTAGGATTCTCTAACCAAACACCGATACCTTCGAAAAAGATAGCATTGGATAGCAATTTGGTCTTTTTCTTATCATTAGCCGAACTAAGTGACAGGAGAGAAGGTCGTGGTAAGGATGAGGGCATTGGTTCAAAGGATAGTCTTAGGAGGAGCAATGTCTCCATTGCACAAACCTCGGTTTGGTTATGAGTTATTGCATAACATGAAAACTCCTCAACCCATATTAGAGCGGGTGGAATTACTTTGATTTCTCAACAGACCGAACTACGTTGTGTGATGACACTTACTTGTTGCATTGCATGAAAATAATTGCTTGATAATCTTATTTGTGCTTGTATACATTCATAAGTCTCCAATTTAACTTACTAGGTTGTAATTGCTCATACTCGTATAGATCCTTTTGCAGGTCCTGACTTCTAATTACTCTAACTAATATGTCGCCCTACAACCATCCAGAGGTTAGTTTTCTTTTGAAGCTTTAGGTGTAAGGATCAATTTGCTTAGTGGTTAATTTATATATAGAATCTCATTAGTATCTATAAGACTGAAAGACTGGTATTCAATATGTAAACCAGCTGACTGTTATGTTATGATGTAGAATCACTTGGGAATTCTATAGTAATGTACATGTAATTATATATATTGACTTAAAGTTTTAATACTTACTGTAACTCTAACTAAATTATTAATTGAACTATTTACTTCAAAGCAAAGAGTCGTTGGCGTTTTGTATAGATTATATCTATGATGGGTACTATAAGGCCAGTTACTATCATAGAATGGTTTATACGGCGAAACTGTTATGACTCTACGATTTTGGGATGTAACAAAATTTATTCTTACTGTAAGAAAGTGAGATAGATAGCAAAATCTAATTTGGGAAGGTGTTCCTTTCGATGAAGTCATAGATTATTATTATTATATGTAAGTGGTTTTGATTTTCATGTGATTGCATCTATACCCACATGTTAGGATTTGAAAACTAGGAATCCTTTGCTTTTCAAGGACAATTGAAGCTTGATAGCTTAGGATTGTAGGTTTGCATGTATTGGCTGTCGAAGTTTGAAATGGAAGTGATTTTCTCTCTCTTGGTGTAGTAGTGGTACTTTGTGGGTGTAGCAACTATGCAAATCTAAGGAGTTGTATCTTGGTTTGTTTAGGTGTATGATTAGGGAACAAGAGGCGCTTAATTCACCTTATAGGTGCATGCTTTGTTTTCACACAAGTGTGATGTAGCAATATTTGGTATTTGATTGTGTGCTACAGTAATGACACTGGTGTATATGTTGTAGCCATTGTAGATGGTGGTTTCAATTTGGTGTGGGAATGTTGGTAAAACTTGATATAACAAGGGCAAGCAATGGTTTTAGTAGGTACAGTTGTAGTGGTAGCTAGAGTTGAACTGGTGGTGGCTGTATCGTTATGTATAGAGGATTGATTGGTGTGAGCATACGTGCTATCTCCAAAGTGTCGATGTGCATGTCAAGTTAATTTAATCTGTTACGAGTGCATCGATTTTCAAATTGTTGGCTTGTTTGTGCTATTTTGCTCTACCATTTACAACTATATTGCTATAATGAACTACTATAAGTTGTTTAGTGAACTGTTGTCAAGCTACTTTGATCAAAAGTGAAGTTGTTCAATTGTCAAGTTGACAAGTGACGTACTAAACTTTCTTTAAATCTTGTCAAGCTACCAATTAAAGTGCTTATTTAAGCTAATTTTGAATAAGAATCGGTGTATCGAACCTATTTTGTGTGGCTGATTTACCGAGTTGATTTGTTCCCCTGTATTCAAGTACTGTTGAGGAGCTTCTACTGAACTTATTAGTTGAAAGAGTGTGAGCTTGTTCGGAAGTTGCAACTATTGAGTGTTGAGTGCTGTTACGTATGACTTGAGAAATTTTAGAAGTGAACTGAGTGAGGTCGAGCTTGTATGTTCGAGCCATGGTGAACTTTTTTTGAGCTAAATTAAGTTGTCTGGGCTCTAAGTTGTTTCAATTCGAAGCCCAAGCTGAGTGAACTTAATTGCCGAGCTACTAAGTGGTGTGTATCTGAGTTGATAAAGTGCTCCAAATTGAGGTGAACTTGAGTCCCAAGCTGTGTCCAAGCTATTGGTTGAAGTGCCGAAGTGAAGTGGAGTACCGAGTTGTCCTAGAATTGGTGAAGTTAATTTATTCCCAAGCTGTGGAGTTCCACTTGAAGTTTTGAACTAGCTGTTGTGTTTGAACCGAGTTGTCGCAAGTCAAGTGTTGAGCTACATATTGATTGTAAATTGAGATATGTGTTGAAATTCTCACCAACCGAGCTGGAGTGCATACGGGCCTAGTTTTCGTAATAGTGCTAAATTGAAATATGTACTAAGTCCGAGTTGCCGCGTTGAGATTTGTTCTCCTACTTGAATTCTAAGTTGATCTATATGTTGTCAAGAAGCCTAAAATACTGAGTTGTGTCCTTGTGGTTATTGTAGAGAGTGAGACCTATTGCCAATCATGCCAAGTTGAAGCTTAAAGGAGTAGTGTTGTCCACTCTTACTTTAAAGGTTACCGAGCCGTAAGCAATTTCCATCCATGTTGTCTTATTATGAAGTTTCTAAGCTGCTACAATTCAAACTGCCAAGCTAAAATTGGATTCTAGTGAGCTACTATATCATAGGGTAGTTTTTGCTGAGCTGTTCTATTTAGTGTCCGAACTAAGGTGTTGTGTATTCTTCCAAGATCAAGTTGAACTCTCGTTGATCTTAGAGTTGTGCTAAGTTGCTAGTTGTGCCAGACTCTTAACAAGTTTCGTTCGAGCTATTATGAGTTTATATGCGACTTGGAGTGTGTGAACCAAGTAATGGCCTTGTGATCTAAACCATTGAAGTGTAAGCTAAACTATAAATTGCCGAGCTCGAGTGTTTGTATTATCTTGTTTATGTACACGTGCAGGAAGGTGAAGCATTAATCGGCAAGGTGTCCTCATTTTCAAATGACTGATGTAGTACATGCCGAGCTGGATTGCATTATAGCGTGTGGAGAACTGGTGTATCATGCTATCCTTTTATTTAGTTGCCAAGCTGATTGTTACTACGAAGCCAACAAGAGAGCTTAACTTTTGCAATATGGGAACAAATAAATTTTACATAAGGGGAGACTTGAACGGGGTATTATACTAATTCGGATAGTTACTATCCAGTGAACTTTATTTCTAAAATAATTGTTGAAAGATTGGGCTACAAAACTAAAGACCACTCAAATCCATATAAGACTATTTATAATGATGAAGTGATTCGAGTGATGAAGCAAGCAAGAATAACCTTCTCCATTGGCAAATTTCAAGATGAAGTTTTATTTGATATTACCGACATTGAAGATTGTTACATGTGTTTAGGTTCTTCGTAGAAGACGAGTCATAACATAAGCTATGTGTCTCTAAAAAATACTTATTCCTTCTATGATAAAGAATGAGTTGTGCTCCATCCTATGTCCCTAGCTAGTCTTGAAGACAATTTAAGGATTGTTAGGGCTTTAGTAAAAAGATGGAAGGCAGAAAACAAAATGAAGAGGCTATCAAAGAGGAAGAAGAAGTCAATGAAGGAGTTATTACATCATCCATGGTGACAAAAGAAGAAACTAGTAGTGAGGAAATGAATGAGGTAATAATTTCCGAAAATAAAGTACTTGAGGTTGAACAAGAATTTGAAGTTTTACAAGTTCAGGTCCCTTGAGCTTATGTTATGGTGGAATTTGTTTACAACCGTATTGTACTCAACACAACTAAGTAGACACCTTTTAAAGTCGTCTATGGCTTTAATTAAGAGCTGCCTCTTGACTATACCCTTGTGCCCTTATTCAAATAAGAAGACCTTGACATAAGAGCCCAAGCATAGTCTCTACAACAGATCTACGAGAAAGTTACTTGGTAGATTGATGAAGTTGCTAAGAGAAGGAGAAAAGAGAGTAAAGGAAGGAAGTCAGCATAGTTTCAGCCTGGAGATTTGGTGTAGCTACACCTGAGTAAGGACAGGTTCCCAAACAAAAGAAAGAATGAGTTATCCTCCTAAGCTAATGGTCCCTTTAGCATAGTCCAAAAGATTAATAATAGTGCCTATCAACTAGAATTACCTGATGACTATGGAGTATTTGACACCTTCAACATTGCTAACCTTAACCCTTACCGACCTAATGAAGGATTGAGCCAAGACCAGCTAGATTTGATCCCAAATAGAAATCAACTTAGAGAGGATGATGAGAATTAAGCTATCGAACCTGTAATTAGAACCCAAGCATAGAGATTTAAAGGACTAGTGAAGAAAATGGCTGAGCTGATCCTCAATGTCGACCAACTCCTAATGCCGAGTCAAGTAACTACATATCTCTCGATAGTTGAGTGTCGACCTGAAGTATGCTTTACTGACAATCCGATCTTTCATACATCTACTCGACCATGATCATGTCAACCTCCAACTAGGAAGTATTGGTATCGAAAACCCCAGCACTCATCTATACATACGTCTTCTTAGGAGGACTTTAAGTTTGCTTAGTACCTTTGCCCTTCTACTCAGCAAGTACCCAGCTTGACCACATAATTTATTGTTTTTGCCAGAAGAGCCTCTAGTGCCTTAATGCTACATGTTCAGTCCCCTATATGAAAGGAATTCACTACTCCAGTCATTGATTTCATTACATTTTCATTTATATCCTTTTTTTTATTTCTTATACATTACTTCTTTTAGATAGTATCCTTTTTGTCTTTTCCATTTTAGGTAAATTAGTCTAACATTTTAGGTATAAATGCCCTTGTAAAATGTAGTCACATCATCATACATTAGATTTTGAATATACTCTTCTCCTTCTTGTGAACATTGCTCTTTGTTACCTTGTTTACTTCACTTTTATCCTAACTCTTAAGTAAGGCTAGGTGGTAAGTACCCACATCAGACCACCTGTACATCATATCAAATTGTGCCATGAGTACTCGGTAGTTCCAATGATATATCATATCCTTTGGAGCTTATCGTAGGCTTTGCTTATTTTACTTTCTTTACTAATCTCGCATTTTCCTTGTTCCCTAACTTCATCTTTCAAGCTTTTTGCAAGCGTGGCCATCTTGATACCATTGCCCTTATCAACTCTTGGTACGACATATTATCTATTAGTTTAAATCCTTGACTAAAGTTAAAGGAAACTCAGTTTCTTTGTTTTGAAAAATATTTTGAAGTTACCATCCAATCGAATCGGGAAAGATGATTAAATTAGAATCAATTAGGCAGATTGATTTTAATTTTGCCACTAGCTTGCATTTTTGAAAATGTTTAAAATTTTTTTTTTTAAAAAAAATATACTTTGTAAGTTCGGGGCTATCCTATTAAACCCATGCAAGTACCAATTTTAACTCTTTGAAATTAATTTTATCTTAAAATATCCTTTTAATGAAAATACTTATTCACAAATAAATAAGTAAATGACATGACATCTACTTGTAAAAATAAGAAATTATAATGAAATTTACAAAAGTGGGAAAAATAAATTTTTTATATGTTTTAAGTTACCTTGCAGTTTCCTACGAGTGCTTATACATTCGTTATTTAGGATCAAACTTTTATAGTTCATTCCTACAAAACTCAAGTGCATTGGTTTCTTTTAATTTTTGAAATTAGCCAAGTGTACATTTTATTTGTGTTGTCTTATTCAAGAGAAATTTTAAGAAAGGGTCTTAAATTTGTTTTTGGTTTTTCTTTTCCTTTTTTTTTTGAAAAATTCTAAAAGAGGTCCTAATTTTGAAAAGAGTCGATTAAAATTTATTTTTGGATAAAATAATGTTTCTAAGTGATAAAACTTTTTTTTTTTGAACTTTTACAAAAATAAGATAAAGAAAAGAAATTATCAAAATGAAAACTTTTTAAATTGTTAATGATTTTTAAATAATTATTCCTATCTACTTACTCTCTTTTTTTGGTAAATAACATAATATAATAATAATAAAGAAAGACTAAATTAAAATAGGGGCTAGACATAGGAATCACGTGTGTAAGTCCTTGGAGCACGGATCAAGTTGGACTCAGGTCATTTGACCCAAGTTATGTACATAGCATGTGTAGGCCATAAGGAGGAAGATGACAATGGTAGGGTTATTCTAGAGGTAGATTTCAACCAATTTTTGAGCGAGTAAAAGCACTTTCATGTGCTTTCATTGGTGAAAAGGTTAATGGTGGTAATGCCTTAGTGTTTTATAGCTGTTTGAAATTAGTTCAAGTTTAAGTTGATGGTAATGATAGTAGCCACATCACGTGATGGTTGCTAGAGGTGAGAAGGTTGTTGGGTCCTAGGTTCTCAACTACCACGAACACAGCCATGGTATTGGTTTGGTTTAAAGTGGTGGCTAGGGCGGTAGCTTAAGGAGTAGGTTGTAGTGGTTAGGGTTTAGTGGTGGTAGCTCTCTAAGCTATATCAAAGGATGGGAGTAGTAGATATTCAAAGCTTTAAACTTAAGGAGGCTTGTGGTAGGATTAGTTTAGCTTGAATCACTAAGGATTCGAGTGATTCCTAGAGAGAGAGAGAGGTAAGACCTAGTTAGAGAGAGAAAGCTTAAAGGAGCTCAAATGCGAAGAAGTCATTGTATATTCCATCTTGAACTACTTGTTAAAGCTCCAATTTATAACATTAGAGCTTGAATCAAAGATGGAAGGTCAAAAATAGTAATGAATTCGACTTTGATTGCATATAGTTTTGACTTGATTCAATGTGTAATTTAACTAGAAAATCTATGTAATCAACAATCAAAGGTTATTCATTGGAGCTTAATCTTGCCATTTGTGATATGTAGAAGCTTAAAAAATCAATCCTAAGCTTCCAAATATGTTTGGTCAAGAAGGAGCTTAAGTTGTTGAGTTGATTTTTCCTAACTTTTGGATCTAAATTTAACTAATTAAATGGTAGTTTTAGGCATAATAAAGGATGAATTCACTAGTATCTCGTGTCTTGATTTCATTTTTATCAATTGTTTAGCTTGATTTCAATTTAATGCGCTAGAAAAGAGTTCGAAAATGGAGCTTCTACACATGGGAAGTTAGAGTACCATAGTTGTTCTTCAAATATTAGTATAGTGGGTAATGCCGAAGTGGTGCCATGTAGTTGTCACATCAACAACTTAGACCAATAATTGGTTGCCACGTCGCATAATGGACCTTTGGCTCTATTATATCATGACATGTGGCTTAGGCATGAAGTAAAAGCAGAGAATGCACTTTGTGCATTTGGCCAGAATCAAACCCAAGACTTGTAATTCCCTTCCAGCACTAAGACCAAGTATTTAACCAATAGGCCAGTTAGCTTGTGCCCTATTTTCTTTTGCAAGTATAATGTATATAAGACTTAAAAATAACTTAGGTTAAATTAAAATACTATGCCTTTCCTAAAACCAAACCATAAAGTACCCTAAAGCTTTTTATTGTCTTTTATTATTCTAATATATTATAACATTTTCCATAACCTTTCTATTTTATTCAATTTTTTGAAAAATTCATTTATCATGTATTTTTCAATTTTCCATCTTTCTGAAATTTTCTATTATTTTTTTATTTTTCTAAATTTTCTATTTTTTTTTATTTTTCAATTTTCTTCCTTTTTTTGTGTTTTTCTAAATTAGGACCCTCTTCTTTTATTCTAAAATAAGATTTAAATTGGTATTGGGAGGTAGTAGGGGTAAGGGTAGGTAGGGATGGGGTGGAGGGTAGGGGAGGTGTAGTGGTAAGAAAGAAGAGGCAAAAAATGGGGTATCTACGGACCTTAATGAGTTTCGTAAGGATTACCTTCCCTTTGACCTTAAGCATAAGGTTGGGACTTAAAAGGGGGAGGGCAATTGTAAGACCTATAAATTTTGAGTAACAATTTAAATAGCATAAACACTTTTTAGACATTCCTAAAGATCAACCACCTATGTAATCAAACTAAATATATGTCGTGAGTACACCAATCAACTTCCCAATCATAAACATATGCAAAAACCCTAAATCTTAATAAATATCCCCAACTTACTAAGAAGACTTAAACCCTAAAACATAATAAAACCCTAGCGCATTGAAAACTTAGATTGAAAATCCTAATTCTGCAATTTGAAAAACCCTAAATATGATCTTAAAACCCTAACCTTAATAAAGCCTTGATCAATCTAAAAATTCCTATAGCCTATTTGAAAAATGTAAGGGTTAAAAACTAAGTCCAAGCCCGATCACACAAAGGAATAAGAAAGTCTTGACAATTCAAATACGCAAGGATCAGGAGCCACATGTGATGCTAGAAGACCAACTACACCCCATCCATTTTCCATCTTAATTTCATTTTCAAACCAACTAAGCTTAAGATACAATTCCTAAGAAATATTTGGCCTTAACAAATCCCTAATTGACTTAACAAAAACCTCACAAAACCCCACACAAGCCATTGCATTTTTATATAAAAGCAACCCATCACCTTTTTCCCAACCCCAAATAAGGAAAGTAATAAAACTTATGAAGCCAAATCCTACCCCCCTTATGTGCAAGATTGAAGAGCCTAATGGAAGCTTGTCCATAAACTTTTTTTTTTTCATTGAAAACCCATCCTATTGTATAACTAAGAAGACCTTAAAAACCAAACCATGTAGCTCCCCAATTGCCTAAATTAATCAACTACTTAAAAACAAGAAGGAAGCACAAATAAGCCTCCTTCAATCAACCATAAAACCAAACTAAAGTCTCCCTTTGTTCTTCTATTTTTCCTACATCTTACAACACTTAAAATCCCAAGAGAAAGCAATCCTAATGATACAAGCATGTAGGAAAACACACGAACCATGATATCACACATAACTAGGGGATAGGTTTGAATCTTGAGATGGTTTGAAGGATAAATGATAGTTGAAGCTTTAAGCAAGGGTTCTTATGCACTGACAATAGATATGATATACTAACACCTCACACAAGCTCAGATCACACTTGATATTAAGCATAAGTGTAGCTAAAAGACACTCGCCACTAGTCCACATTCAATGAGCTACATAAGAGTAGTCAAGAGTAAGAAAGGACACTTAGCTTACAAGGGAAGAATATCTCTGAATATCACTTTCATTAACTGTTGTAGCTATTACAATTTACAACTATTTCTGTAACCTAATTTAGGTAAGTCATAGATTAGTATAAATTACAAAAAATATTCCTATCATAAAGGAAAAAGGAATAGTTTATAAGGATAGAGTTGTAATCAGACAAAAAAAAAGAAGGAATATTTGATTACAAAGGACAGTATGGATGTTAGAAAAATAAGGCGCTTGTCAAATGTTCGTAATGTGGTCCAAAATATGCTATTTGTCGAGTAGAACAAGTATTAAGTAGGTCAAGTCAAGGTCAACAATTTGGATGTTTCAGATTGAGGAAAGGTTGGTTCATGAGATGGTCCAATGTCAAGTTGACTTCGGTAGGTCAACTTAGGATCTAAGTTAGCTCGACCTCGGTAATGCATTAGGTTGACAACATATGGGTTCAATGCTTAACTTTGGACTGATGTATTATGGAAGGGTCGGCTTAGTAACAAGCTAGTCACCTCGACCATCTCTTGGATGAGGTGAAGGGTAGAGCAACCTAGCAAGTTGGGATGGAGAATGCATTACTTTTCAGAGTTTAACTCTCTTTAAAAAGCTTGACAAACCATATGAGCGAGTCCTCGAGCTTAGCAATGTGTAATTGGATTGTGATCCCTATCACCTAACCACTTGATGGGTTACCGACCTCTTGCTCACTTACTCGCGTATGCCTCAAAGACCTCTAGTCCCTCACTCAAAGAATTCTATCTCGTCAACCTACTGATGACAAGAAATTGTACACAAAAGGAGGGTGGTTGAATTCCCTAAGAGCTTCGAATGGTTATACCATAGTAGTTATCTCTCTTATGCTGATACTAACTATTCTCTAGTCGAGGGATCTATACTGAATGATCAGACCTTCATTTCTTGAAAGCTTCATACCAAGTAACAAGACATAGCCTCTTACTGGTCAAGTACTTCTCTCTTAATCTCCTACGAATTCTTACTACATCCTTTTCTCATCTCGGCCATCCTTATTACTGCAACATCTTGATTCCACTTGACTGTTGTAAGCCCAAAAGCCAAGTCAAGTAACCGTAGAATTGAACTTAGAACCCAAGGTTTAGGGCGATCGGTTAAAGGATCCGATCAAACCCAAATTAGAAACTATTGAGAGGAATATTAGTAAAACTGACCCCGTTAACTTGAATTTAAGAAAATAAGTAATAAAATAGGAGACTATAAAATTTTCAAATTTTAAGTATAATAGGTATTAATTATCGAAAATGCGAAAAATATCATGAAATAACTAATAAATTACTAGAGATAGATTATATGTATACTAAAAATTTTAGAATGAACAAAATAATAATTAGGAATGTTCACATGTACACCACATGTATTTACGTATAGATAAAAATATGCGTAATTACCTAAATTGGCCAAAAACTAGACAAATAATTAAAGAAAATTATAAAATAATTAGAAAAAAATTAGAAAAAAATCAGAAGAGGACAAGATGAAGTAAGATCAGGTCGTGGCAGCTTCAAATCAGAAAAAGAAAAATTAACCAATCAATTTTGGACAGCCTAAAAGCCAAAAACTTAGGAAAATGAGCAAAATCCCATCAAATTAATGCACATTAAATTCTACAATTGTCTATAAATAGGGGAAAAAAATTTCAGAAGTCCTTTGGTCAGTTTAAGATCTGAAAAAAATCAAAACATCGAAAAAATCGAGAGAAAATCCAGAAAAAAAAAAAAGAAAACTGTATAGATTAGGCAAGTAAGCTAAACCCACCACTTGGGACCGAACCACCACCACCACCCTACAGTAGACCCACCGCCTGGACCGGCCGACAACATTGGACCGGGTTTGGACGGCCCAAAAGCTTCGGACCGGTTAGTCATTTATTAACCCGATTTTTGTATAATTTTGTAAAATTATTTATTTTGCCCAGAAAATTATGAAACTTGTTATTATGAGGTTTTATTGTATGTAGATTTAGGGAAAAATATTGATTTAGTTTAATTATGTCTGAAAATATAGGGTCCCTAACAAATTGTTCAAAACCGAGCATTAGTAAACCGGAAAATAAATAGGCTTAGGGATGTAGTTTGGAGTTCAAAATTTTTCTGTAGGATGCTCATATGATGTATAACAGTGCTATGAAGCCATTTTTTAAAAATTAATTTTCGAAATTTTTAAGTTAATTTTTAGCCCAAAAATGATGGTAAAATTGGGTGATTTAAGGTTAATTAAGTGATTAGGATGTTAATTACTGATTTGGATCTTAATTAGAGGTTTAGGGAAGTTAATCTCTACAGTGGAACCTTAATCCTAGCCTTTAGGTACTAAGTATGATTAATTAAGGCAATTAGGTAAGTAATATAATAAATTAGTAATATATGAAAATGTAAATTAATAAATCTAAAAAAAAATAAGGTTATTAGATAATATTATAATAGAAATCTGAAAAATAATAAATCTGAAATGACATTTAATTTTAAGTAAATATCTCAAAATGTAAGATTTTTACACACCGGGAATAAATCCGATACCTCAATTAGGGTTAGCATGTACCGAATAGTTTAGAATACAAAAATTACGACCCAATAGGATATTTGAATACCCGAGCATAATGTGATTAATATCACATTGGGATTCGAACTTAATTACGACTTAGGAATTAAAACTAGAATCTAGTTTAGGAGCCGAACCCCGAAATAGAACACAACGAATCATTAATACGTTATAGGTATACATGAGGAAAATGAGTTATATTATGAATTAGAATAAGAATCCATAAAATATAAGTACTAAAAGAACCTATTTGTATTATAGGACACCCAGAAACAAATCAGCTCGCAACTAGAGGATCGAACGATCGAGCAAATTCAAGTAAGTTGGGTTATTGCTTATTGTAATAGAGTACTAGTTTCGTAGTACTCGGAGACATAGGCTTGTATATGATTGTGATTGTAAATAGTTTACGCATGTGCTTGATGTATCTGAATTCGTGTTGGAATTTGTACTGTGAATGACTTTGTGACTGATTGAATTGGTATGAACTTGTTGAACACCCTAACCGGCATTTAATCTTAATCGACCCTAATAACCGAAAACGTCATGCATTGCAACCCATTAGGGGATCGTAGGACTCTCCAACCAAATACCGACCCCTTCGAAAGGGATAGCGCAGGATTGCAAAATGGTCCCTTCTTCATCCTCAGTCGAACTAAGTGACAGGAGAGGAGGTCGCGGGGGGTGGGGGGTGAAGTCAATGGTTCGAAGGTAGTCACGGGAGGAGCGAGGTCTCCATTGCACAAGCCTGGGTTTGGTTGTGAGCTGCTGCATAACATGGAACTCCTCAACCCGGATTGGAACGGGTGAAATTTCTCTTATTTCACAACGGACCGGACTACGTTGTGCGATGACACTTGATTGTTGCATTGCATGAAAATAATTGTTTGATAACCCTGTTTGTGCTTGTATGCATTCATAAGTCTCCAATTCAACTTACTGGGCTTTAGTTGCTCATACCCTTATAGATCCTTTTATAGGTTCTGATTTGTGAACACTTCAAGTACTATGCCGCCCTACAATTACCTAGAGGTTAGTCCGTTTGAAGCCAGGGGTGTAAGGATCAAGTTACTTAATATAATGTGTGACTAGAATGACCATGTAATTAGGAAGGAAAGACTAATAGTTATTATGTAATCTAGTGAACCGTCGTGTTTGTATAAAACTTCCTAGGAAGCTCTGTGGACTTATTTATAATTATCTATGTTTTATAGAACTTTGTGATAATTATCATAATTGTAGTATAATTATTAATCGAACTATTTACTTCAAAGTGAGGAGTCGTCGACGCCTTGTGTAGATTATCTCTATGGTAGGCACTGTGAAGCTAGTTACTATCATAGAATGGTTTACACGGCGGGACTGTTGCGACTTTGCGACTTCGCGACTTCGGGGCGTAACAACTGTTATAACCAGATAATCTTTTATACATAACCAACGATGCGTTGCCACTTGTCCATCTCATCTGATACTATACTATTTTTCTCTCTTTGTCATTTATCTTATTTACTCTTTTTCGTATGTACTAGGAACTCCTTTTTTATGTATGCCTTTTTGTAATTTTCCTTAATTACAATGTTGCCCTAGAGACTTACTATAAATATTCCCTTCTCTTTGTAGCCGAGGGATATATGACATTAATTCCAAACATTGAATATACTTGTTCTTACGAGACAATCCGTTCTAAGTTCATTTTCTTACACTCTTATCTAATCTTGTTAAGTAACTCAAGATTAGTAGTAGGTAGACCTTGGCATTAGCTTATATGTCATATCAAGTGAAGTGTCAAGTTGTGTTGTATTCATTGATGGGTCACATTCTCCAAGCAACTTCATGTTAGCTACTGTATTCCTTTTGTCGACCTACTTACTCTATTTTCTTCGATATTTCAAAGGACTCATTCATTTCCTACCTCTTATAGTAAGCCCTAATGATAACTAAGCTCTTAGGTATATCATATAATTCTTAGTATCAAAGCTTGAGGTTATGACTAAAAACTATGTTGCAATAGTTCCCACTAGTCTGTTGTTTGTTATATTCTATTTTTATTTGGAAGAATAGAGCAAGTCTATAGTTCACTATTAGACTGGTATTTTCTTTATGTAGTAATTTCATACGTAAAGAGTGTGTTCTAAAGCTTATTCTTTTCGAGAATATTGAATCCTAGAGTTCAAAGAGAAATTAACAATGTTGAGAGTGATGCTCAAGGACATGGTCGTATAACCCAATAGACACTACATACTACTGATGAGAAGATACAAGACCTCACCACTATTGTGGCCAATCTAGCTATCTCAGCGTAAAGAGTCTTAGAGACTGGGCTATAGGATAGGATTACCATTGACCAAGGCTTAGAAATGAAGGATATGCGGAGAAGGCAGATGAATGAATAGCAAGCACTAGAGCCCCTTCCTATAAACCAAGCACCACCCCATCATGTCAATAGAGTTGTGAGAAGGAGGTTAAAGTTGGATGAAGTAGAGGAGTAGTATGTTAGAATTAACGAGCAAGAGTTTAGAGCTCTTAGGGGAGCCAAGCACCTCAAAGTATAGATTTTGAGCTTCAACGAGTCTAGTAGTGCCGATGACTACCTAGATTAGGAGGAGATAGAAAAGATATTCAACTTTTACAATTATGAAGATGCTGTCCGTATTCGAGTGGTTGCATTAGAATTTTCTAGATATGCAGTAACGTGGTGGAAGAAGTTATAGAATGTTCGCTTGAAGGTCCAACATGAAGTCTAAACATGGAATGAGATGAAAAAAGTTCTGAGAAGTACGTTCGTTCTCAAACATTATGAGCAAGACACTTTCCAATGCCTCCAAGACATAAGACAGGATAACAGGTTGGTAGATGATTATGTCTACGAATTTCAGTTACTCATAATCTGATGTGATCTTGGCGAACTTGAGATCTGAACTATAGCAAGGTTCTTTCTTGATTGAGAACTAAGATCGGTCGTATTGTAGAATTACAAAGACTAGGAAGCTTAGATGAGACCATCCAAGTAGGGTAGAGGGTTAAGAGGTGGAGATGGAGCCAGCCTAGCCGATCAGACTATGGCCATGCACCAAACAGTTCCAAAGTGGATCACCGAGGACAAGTACCAAGCCAACCAAAAGAAGGCTAAGGTAAGGGTAAGGTTGAAGAACCTGAGGTTTGAAGAGACCAAGGTCAAAGCTTTGGAAGGAAAACTCGAGAGATCAAATGCTTTAAATGTCTTGGCTATAGCTAGTCAATGTCTGAGCCGACGTATCATGTCAATCAAAGGAGACAAGCCTTAATTTGAAGTGGAAAGTGCTAGTGAAGGAGAGGGGGAGGTTGAAGTTAGCCCAACGATAAAGGAGTTTCAAGAAGACTGTAATGCCCTTACACCTCCCGAAGTAGGAGTCAAATACTATTTTGTTGTAAGTCGATCTTTTAGCAGTTTTTTAGCTGATGAGAATGCACGAAGCGAGAATCTCTTCCATACGAATTGCCGAGTGAATGGAAAACTATGCACCTTGATCATTGATGGAGGAAGTTGTACCAATGTTATAGTACAGGAAGTAGTGAAGGCTATGAAGTTGCCAACCCTTCCATACCTCAAGACATATAAGATTCACTGGCTCAGTGAGAAAGGAGATTTACCGGTTGTCAAGCAAGTTAAAGTATTGATTTCCATTGGCAATAGGTATAAGGACGAGGTGTTGTGTGACGTTTTACCCATGTATGCTTTGCATATCTTATTCGGTCGACCCTGTTTGTTTAACTTGAGGGTATTACACAATGGGTATAAGAACACCTACATTTTCCAAAAGGACGGGAAAAATGTTATACTGACCCTTATGAGTCCTAGGGAAGTATAGGAGGCACAATAGAAGGTTACCAAATTGCTGCAGTATAAGTCTTTAGTGATTTCCCGAGCTCAATTCACCCTTGAAACTCTTGGGGTTAAGAGAAGCCAAAAACTTATCCTACCGAAGTGAGAGCTCTACTAGAAGAGGATGCGAACTTATTTCCTATTGAGATATCAAAAGGTTTACCACCCTTAAAAGGTATTAAACTTTGCATTGATCTTCAGCTTGGAGCTGCCCTACCAAACTGACCTGTTTATAGGCTCAATTCTGAGCAGGCAACTAAGTTGAAGAAATAAGTAGATGAGTTGGTGGATTGTGGATATGTCTGAGAGAGCATAAGCCTATATGTTGTATCAACTATGCTAGTACTGAAGAAAGATGGATCGTGGAAGATGTATATTGACAGCCGTACCATCAACAAAATTCCTATTAAGTATTGATATCTAGTCCTACTATTAGATGATATGTTGATGAGTTACATGGTGCCTGCATCTTTTCAAAGATTGATCTGAAGAGTGGCTATCACCAAATATAAATGAGATCTGGAGATGAATGGAAGACGGCCTTCAAGACAAGGGATGGTCTATTCAAATGGATGGTGATGCCATTTGGTCTAATGAATGCGTCGATAACTTTTATGCGGCTCATGGATCATGTATTGAGGGCACTAATTAGCAAATGTGTTGTGGTTTATTTTGATGACATTTTGGTCTATAGTATCAACCTCATTGCCTATGTTGACCACTTAAGATCAGTATTTGACATCCTCTATACTAAGATATTATTTAGCAATCTAAACAAATACGTATTCTACCAAAGCGAGGTTGTATTCCTCAGGTATGTTGGTTCAAAGGAGGGAGTTTGAGTTGATGATGAGAAAGTCAGAGCTATTCTCGAGTGGCCTACACTGACTAATGCTGCAGAAGTGAGGAGCTTCCATGGTCTTACTTCATTCTATTAGAGATTCATTTGAAACTTTAGCTCCATAACAGCACCATTAACCGAGTTGACTAAGAAGAACTTTGAGTTTAAGTGGTTAGAGAAAGCTCAAAAGAGTTTTGAAGATGTAAAGTTTAAATTGACGTCAGCCCTAGTACTTGCCTTACCTGATTTTGAGAAAGTTTTTAAGGTTAAATGCAATACATTTAAAGTTAGCATTAGTGTTATCCTTATGCAGAAATGTTGACCCATTACCTACTTCAATGAGAAACTCAGAGGAGTTGCCCTGAATTACTTGACCTATGATAAGGAGTTTTATGCCCTTGTTCAAATACTTCAGAACTGGTAACATTACCTATTATCGAAAGAATTCATGAATCTCTCAAACACCTTAGAGGACACCAGAAACTTTCTCAACGTCATGGCAAATGAGTTGAGTTCTTAGAGACCTTTTGCTATGTCATCAGATATAAGAAGGGGAGCACAAATATCGTGGCTGACGCTCTTTCTCGTCATCATACCTTCATCACAACATTGCAAGCTAAGGTACTTGGATTTGGTACGTTACCTGATTGGTATAAGCATGATCCACATTTTGGGCCCCTACTGGCCAAGTGTAATGTCAAAGGAACTGTAGATGGGTTCTACTTGAATTAGGGGATCCTAATGAAGGGCAAGCAAGTTTATGTCCCGAGTTATTCGGTAAGATAACTACTTGTTCAAGAAGCTTATGATAGGGGCTTGGCCGGCCATTTTAGGGAAAAGGGGACGGTTAAGCTATTAAAAGAACATTTCTATTGACTTCAGATAATAAAGGATGTACGCTGAATTCTTAAGAGGTGCGAAGTGTGCAAACATGCAAAAGAAAGAATAGAACCGTATGGAGAGTACACAACCCTACCTATACCTTAGCAGTTATAAATCGACCTAAGCATGGATTTCATACTCGGCCTTCTCCGAGCGCCGAGAAGACATGACTCAATTATAGTACTGGTCAATCGGTTTAGTAAGATGAGCCATTTCATTCTCTGCTACAAAACTAATGATGCTTTATTCGTTACTAACCGCTTTTTGTAGAAAATTGTACGACTGTATAGAGTACCAAGAAGTATTGTATTCGACTGTGACTCAAAGTTCATGAGCTTCTTTTAGAGGACCTTATGGAAGAAACTTGGCACTAAGCTCATGTTCAATACTTCTTGTTACCCTCAAACAAATGGATAAATTGAAGTTATGAACAACATAATCAGCAACCTCTTATGCCGATGCTAACTATTCTTTAGCTGAGGGCTCTGTACTGAATGATCAGACCTATAGTTATTGAGAGCTTCCTACCGAGTAATGAGACATAGCCTCTTACTGGCCGAGTACTTCTCTTCTGGCCTCCTACCAATTCTTACTACATCCCTTTCTCGTCTTGACCATCCTTGTTACTGCGACATCTTGATTCTACTCAGCTACTATAACCAGAGAATCTTTTGTACAAAACTAATAATGCATTGCAAACTGTCCATCTCATCTAACACTGTATTATTCTTCTCTTTTTATCATTTATCCCATTTACCCTTTTTTGTATGTACTAGGAACCCTCTTTTTATGTATATCTTTTTGTGATTTTCCTTAATTACAATGTTATCCTCGAGACTTACTGTAAATAGTCTCTTCTCTTTGTAGCCAAGGGATATATGACATTAATTCCAAGCATTAAATATACTTATTCTTGTGAGACAACCCTCTCTAAGTCCCTTTTCTTATACTCTTATCTAATCTTATCAAGTAGCTTAAGATTAATGGCGGGTAGGCCTTGACATTAGCTTATGTGTCATGTCAAGTGAACTGTTAAGTTATGTTGTGTTCGTTGGTGGGTTACATCCTTCGAGCAGCTTTACGCCAACTACTATATTCCATTCATCGACCTACTCACTCTATTTTCTTCGATATTTTGAAGAACCCATTAGTTTCTCACCTCCTATGGTAAGCCTTAGTAATAACTGAGCTTCTAGGCACATAACCACCCAAATCACACGCCCAACACCTCTCTTATCGCCCTTGTTTCGCCTACAAAAGCCCATTCTAAGCACCATCCCAAACTTAGCTTACTTAAAGGAAACCAAGGCATCAACACTTAGCAAGTTCCCAAGATCCAAAAATCTAAGTGAACTTCAAGTAGCAAGGATAAGGATTAGGAGAAAGAAGGCATTAGATTGGGGCTCAATCTACTTCCCTTAGAACTTAGTAAACTTTCCTTCACCTTTGAGTAATGTTAAGAATTTCATTTTACTCCATTATTTGAAATGCTTCCTAGTTCTTAATATATTAAGAGTTATTTATGCTAAGTGAAAGTTTGTTTCTTGTACTCATGTTGTAAGTTATGGGAGTTATGTTCATATCACTTACTTATACTTGAAATAGTGTAAGAAGAAGCTTGTAACTTATGAGAAATATGGAAAAACAAAACCATGTCCTTTTAGAGCTGGACATAAGGAGCATAGAAACTTTGAGGATGATTTATTCACTTGCAATGAGTTATTCATGCACCAAAGTATCCCTAGGTAGTGGTAAAATAAAGATATGAAGCCTTAATGAAGAGAAAAACATAAGGAAGCTTAGAATGAGCCCTTGCACCCTTGGATCCTACATGTTCCAGGTTTTGTTCAAGTATTGTATGAACTAAATCCATCAACAAAGAGTAAAAAAAAAAAAAGCTAAGTAAGTTTAAAGATAAGCTACAAGTAGTATAAGACCTTAAGTTAGCAAATCGACTAAGAAAACAAGAAGTTGAGTTTGTAAATGAACTTGAAGGCTCTAAATCTCAACCTATTAGATTTGGAATTGTTAAGATTAGTTTTTCACCCTCTTGGTTCCTTTTATAAAATTAGGTGTTCTCTAAGCCGATCAGTACTAAACTTTACCCGTTTAATACTAATCCTTGACTAGGGTTTAAAAAAAAGAAACCATTTTTTAAATTTAAAAAGGGTTTGGAGTCGCCATCCGACCAAAGTTGGGAAAAAGGATTAGGTTATAACCAATTCGATGGATTGGCTATAACCTAGCTACCGGTCTATTGATTAAAAAAAAATTTTGTGAAATGGCTTTTTTGAAAACTAGAGATTTAAGTCTAGGGGCTAATTTATTAAACCCTAAACGGGTACCACTTTTTAACTTTTCGGATTTAACTTTGCTTTTCAAATATACACATTTTAATTTGTAAAATAGCTAATTATAATACACACGACTAAATTGATCAATTCACATAAATATCTAAAAAAGAAAAAAATAAAACTTCCACAGTTTAAGTCACCTCGTAATTATGTACAGGTGCCTACGTATCCACTATTTGGGATCAGACGTATATGGTTCTTTTAATGAAAATATAGCGGGTTGATTGATTTTAACTTTGGAAAAATTATCAGATTTATGTTTTTACCCATTTTAAGTTGATTTGAGAAAAGATTATAAGGGGTGCTAAGTTAAATTTTATTTTTGGAAATTCTAAATTATTCTAATTTGAAAAATGATTAATTTATTTTTAGAAAACTCAATTTTTCTAAGTGTCAAAACAATTTTTTTTTACTAAACTATTTATTTATTTTATTTTTTTCTATACTTATTCTATCTATTTCTATTAAAATAAATAAATAGACTACTTCCTTTCTCTCTTTTTTTTCTTTTCCTCTTTTTGTTTTTTCTTCTCTTTCTTTTTTCTTTCTTTCATTTATAACATTTACAAATAAAAAAATGAATTAATAAAAAAAAAAGAAGGTCGGCTTGGAGTCGACTCACTTCGGGTTGGTCGGCTCCTATCGGCTCACTTTGGCTTGGATCGACTTGGTTAGCTCACTTCGGCTTAGATCGACTCGGTCGGCTCACTTCGGCTTGATCGACTTAGAGTTGGCTCACTTTGGCTCGATTAACTTATATTGACTCACTTCGACTTAAATCAGCTCGGTCAACTTACTTCATCGGCTTAAAGTCGACTTACTTCGGCTTGGTTGGTGTAAGCCCCACAACCAGTCACTCAAGGCTTCGATCGGCTGAAAGATCCGATCGAGGCAAAATTATAAGTAAAGTTAGAAATATTAGTAAAATGATCTCATAAGTTTGAATTTAAGAAAATAAGTAATAAAATAAAAGAATATAAAAATTCTAAATTTTAAGTATATAACTCGTTATTTATCGAAAATGCGTAAAATGCATTCCGATAATTAATGAATCGCTAGAGATAAATTATATATATACTAAAAATCATAAAATGACCTAAATAATATTTAGGAATATTTATTTGTACTATATGAACTTACATGTATGTAGAAATATGCGTAATTACTTAAAATACTCAAAATATACTAAAATAATACTAAATAATTAAAAAAAATTCATAATTAATTAAGAAAAAATAAATAAAAATCATAAAAAATAAGGAATGATCCAGAATTGGGTCGTGGCTACTAGGGAACTAAGAAAAAAATCAGCCAATTAAACTAGAGTAATACAAAAGCCAAAAATTAAGGAATTTGGACAATGTCTTGTCCAATTTAATGCACATTAATTACCACAAAACTCTACAAATACTCCAAATTTTTTTAGAAGCTCATTTGGCCAGTTTGGAGAGTGAGAAAAATAGAGAGTTTCGAAAATTCAAGAGAAAAATCAAAGAAAAAAAAAAGAAAAGGAAAACCGTACAGTTAGGACCACAAAGGAGAACCCAGACCCGACGAACAGTTGGGAGTAAACGGCCACCTTCACCATATGGTGGTAGCAGCACCCAAGTGGGCCAACACACCCATGGCCATCAATGGTGGCCAAAGCTACCCAAATCGGTGAGTTTGATTTCCAACCCGATTTTGTAAAATTTTGTAAAAATGGTAAATATTCTTATAAAATTATGAAACTTGTTATTCTGAAATATTTTTGTATCTAGTTTTTAGGAAAAATATTATTTTGATGAAAATATGTCTCGTAATATAAGGTCCTTAAGAAATCATGCAAAACCGAGCATGTTTCGGTTTAGAAATAAATGACCTTAGGAGTGTAGTTTTGAATACAAAATTTTTGTGTAAATTACTTAGATAATATAAAACAGTGCTATGAAGCCCATTTTTAAAAATTAATTTTCAAAAATTTTAGATAATTTTTAGGCCCTAAAATGAGGTATAAAATGAGTAATTTAGGGTTAATTAAGTAATTAAATGGTTAATTATTGATTTAGTGAATAAGTATATGTTTTAGGATGTTAAAATCTGATGGAGTATGATACTTCTAGTATTTAGGGTGTTAGATGTAATTATTAGGTTAATTATGTAGTAAATGAGTAATAGGGAAAAATAGTAAATTTTAAGTTAATTTTGTAAATTAGGATAATTAGGAGTAAGATCTTATTTAGGATGGATTTAGACATTTTGAAATGATAATTAATGTTAGGAGATGGTAATTAGAGTATTAGAAATATTAGATGTGTATTATATATATAATAGATGATAATACATAATACATAATTATTAGAAATATAATAAATAGAAAATATTAAAATAAAAATTGATATTATGATAATAATAAAAAAATACAATAAATCCGATAGCAAACTTGAATTTATGTAATTATATGAAACATGTAAAAATTTCTTACGTCAGGAGTAAATTCGATACACTAATAAGGATTTAAGTGTACCGGGTGGAATAAAATACTAATTAGAGGTAATGATGGTATTTAGGAGATCGGAAAGTAATATGATTAATTTCATATTATGAGTTGAAACGAATTTCTAGGGTTCGAGTATAAAACAATATTGAGAAATCAAAATAAAACCTAATTTAGAAATTGATGCGGAAACCGAACCTAAACCTAACCCAAAACCTAGAATAATTGTAAAAGATTTAAGACCTAGATAATTAGATATATTAAACCTTAAACAAAACATAACAATAAGCGTTATAGAATAAAACGAACATATAATAGTTATATGAAAAACTAAAACTACGTTTGTGTTATAGGGATGATCGACGATAGCTTGAGCAAGTTGGACCTCGAGTGAGTAAGCGAGGAGTCGAGGTAAGTTGAGATTAATACGTTGCTGTATTTTGGAGGCTTAAGATTACGCTTGGTTGTGCTTGTTAGATAGTTGGTTGTGTGCATGTGTTTGATTATGAGTGATGTTATGATTTTGTCTGTTGTTCTAGTTTGTGTTGTATGATTTGTATGAAATGATTGATCACCCTAAACTGGACCTAATCAAATATACGACCTATAATCATAATTGGATCTACATGGCAACCCATTAGGGAAACTTAGGACTCTCCGGCCAAATACCAACCCCTTCAAAAGGGATAGTGCAGGATTGCAAAATGGTCCCTTCTTCATCCTTAGTCGAACTAAGTGACAGCAGAGGAGGTCGCGGCGAAGGTAAAGTCAATGGTTCAAAGGTAGTCACGGGAGGAGCCATGTCTCTATAGTACAAGCTTGGGTTTGCTCGTGAGCTGTTGCATTAATAGTAACTCCTCAACCCGAATTAGAACGGGCGTAATTTCTCTAATCTCACGACCGGCCGAACAACATCGTGCGATGGCATTTGCTTGAACATGTATTGCACTTAATAAGTTGGTTGATAACCTTGTTATGCTTATGGTATAGTTTTAAGTCCTTTATCCTAACTTACTGAGCTGTGGTTGCTCACATCCCCATAGACATCGTGCAGGTGCTGACTAAGAAGCGGCATACAACTATCCTGAAGCTAGCAACTGCTGGATCCTGGGGAATGAGAAAAAAACATTTGAAGAACGGACATATATTTTAAAGTTTAAGCTATTATCGTTGAAAATAATAATTGTAATAACTAAATTCTACTGTATATATATATAATTTTCTCACTTTCTTAGGTAAATGATTTATTTAAATTACAACTGTTTACTTTAAAGCGGGTTAGTCGTGGACGCCTTGTGTAGATCAAGTCTAAGATAGCAGTTGTAAGGCCAACTTCTATCTTAGGATGGTTTACAAGACGAGGCTATTACGACTCTACCACTTTGGGGTGTAACAGTTGGCTTAAAGTCGGCTCACTTCGACTTAGTCGCCTTGGAGTTTGCTCACTTCGACTTAGTTAGCTTATGAAATTCAATGGTGATGGTTTTCATCAACAAACACCGTAAGGGATGCTATTTTAAAGAGAGGGGAACCGTACTAGAGAGAGGAAACTTCAATTTTTGTTTTTCTAAAATATTTCGAAATTTTCATTGTATTTTGAAAATAAAGAGTAGACCCTTATTTATAGGTGTTATGGTGGAGTTAAGGATGGAAAAAATTAAATGCAATATGATTTTCTTCCAATTTTGGATTAAACGAACTTGGACAATATGTAATGCTAGATGCATAGTTGTACGTATATCAATGTGCCGGAGTGTGTTTACCACTCTTAGAAGTAAGTTGGCAAATGACGTTGTAATGACGTTGCCCGTGACGTGGCGATGATATGGTAATAAAGTGAGAAAAGAAAATAAAAGATACATTTTACACCTTTCATGGATTAAACTTAAGATCTCCAAGTCATGTGCAATATTAAGTCTAAGTGCTTATCCAGCTGAGCTATTGGTTTTTCTTTATTCATATGTATAATTAATTGTACATATGGATCAGATTAGCTTGAGCTAGATTCAAATCTAAGCCTAGACCCAATAACCTTTTATTCAAAATTATTGAAATGAAAATTCTATTCTATTTAAACAATCTAAAATTTTATTATTTTCTAAATTCCCTATTTTATTTTGTGACTTTTCAAATTTCTTACTTTTTTGTATTTTTTATAAATTTCTTATTTTTTGTGATTTTTCCTAGTTTCTTATTTTTTTCTAAGTTTTCCTAGAACTCCTATTTTTCTAAATTTCTTCATTTTTTGGGGGGTTTTTCTTTAATTTTCCATTTTTTGAACTTTTCTAATTTAGGACCCTATAACCTAAACTGAAAAATAAAGAAGGGGGCGAAGGCAAAAATTAGGTGTTTACAAGAACTAAGAGTAAAACACACTTAAACACGTTTAAAAATATGGTAAGTAAAATAAAAGTCTAAACAATGCTAATAAGATTGGTATTGAAGGTGTATAGTACTAAACCGAGCTTAAAGACCCTAATCGATACTAAAATTGCTTAAATCCAAGAAGAATCATCTTAAGCAGCACTAAAGATTGTTTTGAATAAGTAAAAAGAAAACCCTAAGAAATTCCCAAAGCCCATTAGGACACTCAGTAAGCTTATTTCAAAAACCGACCTCACATATAGCCTAAAGAACTACTTAGAAGCTTGTAACGTAAAAGATAGAATCAAAGTTAAGAACGAACATAAGACCATAAGAAATTGGTTACATAAAATATTTAGGCCTAAATAATAATTGAAGGCCCAAATTGATCAAACCTAGAAAGTGAAACCCCAATAACATAAACCAAAGTCAAGAAGGTGCACAATTTGGAGATACGCTATTGGTTTGGCCAGTGAATAAAAATACAAGCCCCACCTCTCAAATCTAACCATATCATATGAAAGTATACTCGAAAATGATAAAAATAGACTGTAAGATTATAAAAATTGGATTTAAAACAAAAAAGTTATATACAATTAAAAAAATAATCCTAATTAAGAAAAATATAAAGATAATTAATAATAACTAAACAGATAACTTTAGTAATTTATTTAGGATGGAACCATGAATTAGCCAATTTTGAACTATCTTATTTACTTGTTTAGGAGACATTGATCTCAAGGATAATCTGCCTACTAGACTACTACAGTTAGTAGCTATGGCCAAGTGAGTGATTCCTTGTAACTCCATGTTTGGTTTTGCTTGTAAATAGTGAGACCAAATGTCTTATTTATGATAAATTGAACGCATGTAGGGTTTGGGGATATGCATGTGTAATGTTACTTGGTTATCAGATGATTTAATAATGCATAAGAACTGGAAGAGCTTACATACATACATATATATATATATATATATAGGATTGATGGCTTTGCATGATGATTGTTTGATTACTTAAATAAATGAGTCTAATACCGACTTGGTTGGTTAATAAAATGGAACATACCATGACATTGCATTATACTCATATTGATTGCCACCTCATATGAAAGGGGGAAAGGGGCTCATAGGAGTAGAAGCTCCTAAAGGTATTATTTTAGGTATACAATAGTGCCATATTTATTGAGTATATGTCTTAACCTATAGGTTTATTAGGCGTCGTGAGACATTACTTGTATGGCTAAGGGCCATGTCTTGTGACTTTTACTTAAGATGCGTGACATGGACTATAGAAGCCACCTCACTCCTAAGCTTAGGAATTTACGAGTTTTGAAAAAAATTATATTATTTATCAAAAGTGAAGCATATTATATATATATATGTATAAGTGTATTTGTGGCACTTTGATGCATTTATGGATAAAACCTTAGGTGTTAGGACCTGATTGATAGGATGCACAATCCATCTAGAAAAGTGGGTTATAATGAATAAGTTTTTGCAACCATCCTAAACAATATTCCCTATATGGTAGCTAGTTGCACCCGTGTATACATTAGCATAACTATCTAACTATGGATATTGCTTAGGTTAATTTTTTTTTCCCTATACAATTTATTAATCCTTTGTTAGGTAATTTAATTAATTATATTTAATAATAATAATAGTTTGTTAAATTAATTATTATGAGCCAAAGAAATAGTGACACAAGTCAACTTTTGACAGGAATTAGTGGAGGAATTATTGTTGGATCCATTTTTATAATTTCAAGAACTCAACAGAAATATATTTCAAAAATGGAAGATTAAAAAAAAGAGGCAAAGGTTTTATACTTTTTCCTTAAAGTAATCCACTGCATTAAATTTTAAGGTAACAGGTTTTTGGATTATATATATATATTCTTGGCAAGCAAGTTTTCCTACTCAAGTTCTCTTTCTTCCACTCCCTACCTTACTTCCAGTTCCAACATACATTCATCTAAACCCAACGCACATTCAATTAATTCACGAAAACTGAGGTTTGAAAAACTTTATTCACTGTGCGAAACGTGTTCCTAATTAGATTTCATTATACCTATTCCTCTGCACTCATTCAATTCATGTTATAAAATTAGATTTGAATCTTGTCTGTGATCTAATATATAAATCGCTTCTCCAATAAGATTTCATTATTTGTATATTAAAACAGGAAACCGAATCTTAAATGCCTTAATTATAAATATCTTCTTCTCCAACTTCATTGTTCAATTCGAATAAATAAATATGTGGTTCAAACTTTACTCTATATAATTAATATATAATTCTAGCAACTATATATATAAATAATACGAGTAAATCTAGTCTAATTTGAAAAAAAAAAAAAATAATTCATAATTTTTCTTTTTAAATATTTTTTTTAGATTTTATTTTTAAAGTTTATTAATATATACATACTTACAATATTTAAATATAATTAAATGCTGACATAGTAATCAATGAAATGACAAAGACATCTAAATAACTTGGGCACATCAATATCCACACAAGCAAAACCAAGGTGAAAGTATTGGGTTTCTAAAAAGTGTGATGTGAATGTAACTAGTAATTTCTAAAGTTTATAAGGTTAATCAATTGTAATTCACCCAACTAGATATAAAAAGAATTTAAAAAAGAAAGAAAGAAAAGAAAAAAGACAGTGAAGGTTTTATACGTTTTTTTCCTTAAAAGAATACACTGCATTAAGTTTTGAGGAAAGATGTTTTCGGATTATATATATATATATATAGAAAATGTACATATATATTTATATTCTTGGTCAGCAAGTTTTCGAATTGATCATTTAAGGAAACTAGGTTTGAGAATATTCACTATATCTATTCCTCCGCTTCCCGTCATCAAAGTCAGATTTGGAATCTTGTTTGTGTTCCAATATATAAATCTCTTCTCCAACTAGATTTCAGTATCTTCTGTATATTAAAACAGGAAACCGAATCTTAAATCCTTCATTATAAATATCCTCTTCTCCAACTTCATCATTCAATTCGAATAAATAAATCTGTGATTCCAACTTTACTCTGGTAAACTTGGTTTTACTTTGCTTCAATGGCAAATACCCCTACTAATGGCGAATGGAAGCTCTATCCTACCTTGATGCTTCCACTTAACAATGAACAAGAAAAGCAAGGAGTTAGGAATGATGGGTTTTCACTCTTCAGTCTCGTAGACCAAGACCATCGTGAAATCCTAGACTTGCCAAGAACTTTTGCCACCAGCCGTTGCATCGGGTGCTCCCATGGGTGGCTTGTGATGTTAGACGAGCGATGCGATCCTTATGTTCTCCACCCCTACCATAAAAGAACGCATCGTTTACCGCCACTTGACGCCTTTCCCTGCATATTTCAAGTATGCATGACCGAGGATGGTTCTTTGGCTGCTATTTATAAGACTTCCAGGAACTTGGGATTCCTTGCCAATTCTGCCATGGTCTCGCTGAAACATATTCAAGAAAGTTTCATCTCCAAGGCTGTTCTTTCTTCGGACCCTGACAGCGATGGCAATTCTTCCAAGGTTTTCGTGATATACGGTGATCAATCGAAACTAGCATTCTCTCGTTTTAAGGACAATTCCTGGACCGAATTGGGAAGTTCTCGACACCCGTACTCGGATGTAATCTGCCACGGTGGCACTCTATTTGCACTATCTGATAAAGGTTTTGTGGATGTTTGGGACATGAACAAGGATTTCCCTGCCAAGGTCATGGATATAAAATCCAGTTTACCCAAGAAAGTCGCAGAAAGGTGGTGGCCCATGAGGGGTTTACTCTCTACAAACATGTACTTAGTTGAGGCAGGAAGCCAACTTCTCTTAGTGGTTCGGTTTATCGGCGAGTTCGTCAACGGTGATGGCATACCTATACAAGAATCTGATCTCCTTACCGAAGAAGACACACATCCTTTGGTATGCCCATATAGGACACTTGAATTTCAGGTGTACGCATTGGATTTGAGTTCCCATGAGTGGATCGGTGTCGATTCGATAGGTGATCGCATCCTTTTTCTCGGTGGGAATCACTCGGTATCGATTTGTAATGAAGATTGCCGGTTTGAGTTTGAAGGGAACTCCATATGTTTCACTGATGATTATTGGGATAGAGTTAATGAAGATTACTTGTATGGTGGTCATGACATGGGTGTCTACAACTTGGAAACTAGAAGTGTCGAGCAGTTCTGTCAAACTGAATGTGACAAGATAGAGCCACCTCCCTTTTGGATCATTCCTTCGAGATTTTTTCATTAGATAGGAACTTGATTTAATTCTACATGCAACCGGGCTTATATTTTCTTTTTTCTTTTTACCTTATTAGTGCTCGCTAATCAACTCGAATGTATTTGGAATTTGGTGTGTTCTATTTTTGTATATTTCAGATGATGTCATGCACAGTCATCCTTTCCTTGTCTGGTCTTTTGCAGTTAGCAACCTCTAGTAGAAACCTAGTAGACATATAAGTTAATGATAGTCTTTATCACTTTGGACGCAAATATCAGTTAATGTCTAGTGTCGCTGTCTGGTACTGCTGTTGTAAAGGTGCTGATATCCTGGTGCGAGCGGGCAGTTCCAATTCTGCTTTATGTTTGCCAGAAAGGCAAAAGCACATAGACCGGTTGCTAACCCTTTTTTACTAATTCTTGAAGGGCAAAAGAAAAAATTTAAATGGTTATTTGTATAAGATGGTAGGTTAATATAAATAGAATTTGAATACATGGATTTCGGGGATTTAAGATTTTCTTTTCTCTTAACATTCCTATTTCTCACGGGATACTGAGATTGGCTTCAGCATTCAAATACGACACAAGGATTCGATTATATATAATTAAAGACAAATGTCAAAAGTATTAATTTTTGAAACTTATAAGGCAGTTGTCATTTCCTCTCTAAAGTTTATACGATAATCTCAATTCTTCTATATGATTAAAGATAAATATAAAAAGTTTTCATTGCTTCAATTTTTAACTGTTGATAACTTATTAGTAAATAGGATGTTGTGCAATAGAGTTAGCAGTAGACATACATATACAGCAGCTTAAAAAAAAAACAAAAACCAACAAAAGCTGCTAGTAAGTACAAAAGCCTTCATCCTACATCCCTTTGTTCCCTTATATGTACATAATAAGTGATATCTAAACAGAGCAAAGGCAGTAGCTGCTCTGGAGGTGCAAAAGCAAGCAGATCATCCTTCTCTCCTTAAGCGAAATTTGCCAACCAATCAGCAACTTGATTGGCTTCCCTGTGCTGGTGATACTTTCTTATACCTTCAAATTGGATTAATTTGTCCCTGCACATTTCAATCAAATTTATTAGCCTCCATTGACTGGTTTATGGCCATATTGGATCAGTAAATTCATAGCAATGTCAGAATCAAACACAATTTCAAGTTTTGGAAGACGAGGAAGCAAAGCGAAATGCAACCCATAAAAATTGCCCATAGCTCAGCCATTAGGATATCAACACAGCCAACATGCTTCAAAAAACCGAAGACACATTGTCCTCCTTCATTGCGGAATACCCTTACCACTGTCGCTTGCCCACTTGAGGAATGCAGTGATGCATCCATGTTGAGTTTTACCCATGGACATATTGGACTGAAATCAGGAAAAATCATATTAAGCCTAACCGCTGTAGGCAACCCCTCATTAAGTGCTCTGCACAAAAATAACTTGATTTTTGGACTTAGAGCTGCTGTCCGTAACCATCTTAAGCTGCTTTTCCCAGTAAAATCTCGACATGTAAGATGTTTATACATCTCTCTAATAGTAGGAGGCATAAAATGTCGTCTCTCCATTGAAATTCAGACACATAAACTTGTTTGACTGTTAAACATCTCTGTATCCTTAGGCAATAGTCTAATAAACAACTGCCTAAGCGAACCATATCCAATCCAGCAGTCATTCCAAAAGCTTGTCGTTTCTCCATTTCCCAAACTTACTTTGCTGAAAAAAATAATAGCAATCGATCTTTGCTTATAAAATAGCATACGCCCAAAAAAAAAAGAAAAAAAAAAAAACGAGAGAAGATATAATAAGGATAATTATCCTCTCTTTTTAGAAATAAAAAGTATTTTCATGATGGTTTATATAGGAACTTCAACATATACTTCTACTCATTTCATATCGATAAAAGCCGCTAGTAATAGTATTGGTTATAACCATGGTAAAATGATCTCACAAACATTACCTGGAGATAAAATACACAAAAGGACCTCTAGATGGAGCCCTCCTCCTAGGGATTGAACAAACAAAGCATATTGCGATGCCAAGGCTAACTATTGATTTCATAAAATGAGATAAATATAGAAGAATCACTTATGTTAAGTTACGTATCAGCGATTTATATGAAGTCACAAATGAATCCATATTATATTGCTCAAATAATTCTAAGTGACAAGGAAGGCAAATGGATTTGCAAAAAGACTAGGGAAGGTAGATATTTTGTCAACTAAGTTATGAGACTCTATTTTAGTCTCTCATATAGAATTAAAATAAGAAAAGCAGAAATTAACATGGAACTTTCAATTGCTATTGCACTTTAATATTGACTAAAAATTTGAAAGTGGGAATATTGTCATGCCTTGCAATTTTTACTATGAAATTAACTGAAAACCTATATGTGTGAATATTGTCTTGACTTGCAAGGACAACGGCAGGCAGCTTATAGTGAAAGATATTCCTTGAGAAGTGAATAGAATAGCAGCATGGTTAGAAGGAATAGCTCCTGCTAACAAGGAAGATGAAGTTTTACTTATCAAAACCACCTAGCACGGCTTTAAAACTTTGTCAAAAACACCTATTTCATGTTTGTATAGGGAGGAATAAACTCCAATGAGACTCGGCTCTTTATTTTGAATCATAAGAAGGAGAGGAACATGGACTGGTTCTCTTTCTTATGGCCTTGATTAGTAACTTTTAACTCTCTAGCTTACTCAAGAGCTTAGCTATGGATGAGATAAGATACTTCATTTATAAGCAAAAAGAGAACATCATTGCATCATTTTAACTCGACAGAGTAGAACTCTAACGTTTTACAAGTTCTTTACTATCTAAACTATTTACAGTAGATACTATCTTAGACACACCGTAGCCCAGAACATCCCATGCCAAAAGCTCCTGTACTTCCTTTGGAGGGTGCTGCCAAAAAACAAAAGAGCAGCTTCCTTCTTTCCAACATCCTGCTATGTTATCAGCAACTCTGTTGCATTCTCTCAGATGAGCTTTAAGTTGCCAATAATGTGGCTTGGAGAGATTTTCCCTCCATGCAAGGATAGCATTATAATATTTCAATTTTACATTTGACTCTTCCCTAAGATAGCTTGCAGCAGTAGTTGAAGATGTGGAAATATGAATATTTACATATCCTTGACGCAGACAAAACTGAAGACCAAAATAGATTACCCATAGTTCTGAATTTACAATATCAGTGCATCCATTTTCTTGCCAAAGCCACCTACCCAATTCCCATCCCAATGACCGATAACACATATAATCTTAATTGTTTTCGTTGTCAGATTTACTGAAGCATCTGTATTAAGTTTAAGATATTCATATGGAGGAGCTTCCCAATGTATATTACTATAATCACATGACACAATATATTTCTGTTTGCGAGCATATATTCAAGATTCTACAGCTAATCTAGATATGATCTGATATTTGGATTCAGATCCTATAGCAGTATTGAATAGCCTTTGATTTCGAACAAACCATAAATACCACAACATATAAGCAAAGAAATAAGGTTTTGGGGGGCAAATTTATTCGCTTTGTTTTTTTGTTAGTCGACAGCTTAATTCAATCCATTTTATAAAATCATTTTCCCTGATATGTATATGTTCTCGGATCCTGAACAAGTAATAAAAATGTGTCCCAAGTCTGCCACCCGTTCACCATAATGAGGACATGTAGCTGTTTGCAGTATATGCCTTTCTTGCAACTTTGTGGCAGTTGGCAGGCTACCTTGAAATATTTTCCATAGAAATAATTTTACCTTTGGAGGAAACTAAGATGACCAGATCCATTTCCAATTCCTGTGATTATCCATAGGATAATCATTCAAGTATTTGTAAGTATTGGATAATGTTGGCTTTGATCTTGCTTCCGTGAATAAACAAGGAGTATCCTCTATTTGTTGCTGTAAACAAACAGGCCTATGTCTTAAGGATAATATTTGAAATTTCAAAACCAATTTTTTCTTCAATCCATGTGAGTTCATCAAGCTAGCAATCAGCAGTAGTTAAATCTATAGCTTCTTTGTGTATTGACCCTCCCACTAATTGACTAATTGTGTATTTCCCTCCCCATTTATGCCACCAAAACTTGATCTGCTTACTATTCCCTAAGGCTTTATGTTTCTGCTCATTTACCCAAGATTGATTGGCTAATAAATCCCTAACCTGATAGGAGCCCACTTTTGTCATGTCTTCATCTGATAGAACTCTTAACTTTCGATGTTTAGCTCTTATTAGCTGAGTCCACAGAACCTTCTTATTTCTAAAACCCTAGTGTCGCTTAATTGTCCAAGCTTTGATCCATTTCTTTAGATCAAGTAAACCCAAACCTCCCCTTTCCTTGGGTTTTGTTATTGTGTCCCAATTCATCTATTGAACACGGCTAGTATTTGCCACATCATTCCATAGAAATCTTCGAATAATCTGTGTTCTCTTCAATAAGATCCTGTTCGATAGTTGCATGACTTGCACATAATAGTTTGATAGAGTTTCTAGAACCACTTTAACTAGAACCAAACGACTGGCCATGCTTAGATGTCGAGCTTTCCAACCCTCTAATCTTTTCTTGATCTTGTTCATGACAAAATCAAATTATTGACTCTTTGAATTTAGACCATTAAGGGACAACCAAAATATTTGTCAAAAGTTTGAAACTTCTGAAAAGACAAATGTTCAAAATATCTTCTTGTTGTTGAAGTGATAAGATATAAGACTTTTCAAAGTTTATTTTTAATCCTGAATGCAACGAATATTCATTTAAAGTATTCATGATGGTTGTTGCATTACAACTAGATGCCCTTGCCACTACCTGCAGCAAATAGAGCATGGGAAAGACATAAATAGGATCCCTACAATTTAAAAGCTTTCCAATTTCCCTTACTAACTTTCTCTTCAATTATTTAACTACAGATTTCCATAACCATAATGAATAAGTAAGAGAAAAGTGGATCTCTCTATCTAATACGTCTACATAGTTGAAAGCTCAGACATAATGATCCATTTATTAATATTTTAATGATTGATGAAGATATATAGACCATTATCAACTTAATCCACCATATAGGGAAGTTAAAACTTAGGAGAGTTCGGTAGATAAAATCCCACTCAACTGTGTCATAAGCCTTCTCCAAATTTGTCTTAATCATCATCCAAATATTTTCTTTTTCCTTCCTAAAACAATTCAGCAACCCAGTTATTAAGATTGCAGCCTGGAGTAAAGTTGCATTGAATTGGATGAATTAGATTATCTAAATAAGGTAGGATTCTTAAAACTAAGATCTTTGTAGTAACCTTATATAATGTTATATAAAGACCTTCGGTCGAAACATCTTAATTGAATTAACCTCTAATTGTTTAGGAATGCGACAAATTAAGGTGTAATTCAGCTACTTAAGAAGTTGTTGAGTACTAAAAATGTGGCTGATAAATTGTTTTATTGCACTTTTACTTGTTTACATATCTATAGTTTTAATTAGAAAAATAATAGATATAATTTACAATCATAAGTAATCTTAAGAATAAGTGATGATGGGAAAAATTGATAGTGGCTAATCATTATTAGTAGTAATTAACAAACATGGAAAATCTAAATGCATAATTAGGAAAATGTGTTTTAATTTATTTTTTATTTTATTTTTTTTCCATTCCAAATAAAAAAATATCTTTGTGATTAACCACCCACAAGCTATCAACCACCATATAATCCCTAAAAGGCACCAATATATTAACTATATCAAAAATAGTCTAGCAAACCTTTTTCCCATATACAGTATATAAATCCAAGCTTACAAGTCATTTTATCATCTACTAATTGATGGTTAACATAACATCTTTACCTTACTTGAAAATCCATGCACCAGCTCTAGCAAAGAAAAAAAAAAAACAAAAACAAAAATGCCACATACTTTTAGGAAAATATATGGTAGATGATTAGTTAATGAAACAACGAATTAATAAAAGATTTATAGGCATGAATGATTTTGCTTTCCTTAAAGAATTTATGCATCTCTACTAAATTTGCTATGAGAATGTTGATGCAAAATTCTTGCAAGATCAAACTAAGTCTTAATAATAGAATAGCAAAATTTCAAGTATCAAAACATAATTAGATATAGAGGAACTGTTTATTGTTTATAAGAGATATCGGGAGAGAAGTGATAGAAGAACTTTTAGAAAATTTCATGATTAATCATCATCTAAAATAAAGAAACATGCCCTTCTATAAATTTAATTATTTCTTCAAAGAACATGACTTTTCTTAAAGTCATGATCTTTTAAGGAACAAATTTATCCATTAGATTTAACTTGAATTAGTTACAAGCTTATTTAGAACCTTAATGATGAATGAATATGACTTTTACACTTTAAACTCATAAAAAATTTGATGGAAAGCTACAACTCTTTAAAGTAAAATGTTGAATAAAACCTCGAGTAAAATTCGACTTTCAGACACAAAAGGTTCAAACTATTCCAAAAAGGTCTAGAACATTTTTCACTATCAAGCACAAAAGGTTTGGACTATCCCAAAAAAGGTTCAGACCATTTTGCACTGTTAAATTTTATTTCACTTTGGCAAGGGATATTGCAAACCATATTATGAAAGGTCTAATCTTTCCCCAAAATATCACAAATCTCCTTCTTCTTGCTCATCTTTAATAAAAGTACCAACTTACTTGTTTATTAAGTAGTTGAATTTTACATGGTTAATGTGAATCTTGATTTACCGAGATTTCTAATAGGAATTTTTACATGGTAAATGCGAATCTTGATTTACGATGATTTATGATAGGCTACTTTAACAAAATTGTTGGTAATTTTCTTCTCACAATTAACAAGCACACTTTGTTAAAGAAATTGAAGATAATTCACACATTATTAAGCTAAAATAATTGATTTTGTAATTCATGGCTTTTCACTTTTGCTAATTTATAGAGTCTATAAATGGGTAAATATGGCAACTCATTTAGAATATGAGAGTGAGTAGTGAGTAAGTGAAAGCGTTAGAGTTCCAAAGAATTCAAAAAAATCCTTAACATGTGAGGATATTATAGGGTAGACTCTAAAAAGTATTACTTATGTTTAGAAATATTATTAAAAATGAAAAAAGAAAAAAAATGTTAAGTTGTCCATAGACATTTTAGAGTATTCTTTTGTTTGTTATAGCATTTGCCTTAGGGAGGTTGTACATATACAATGTACATGCATATCAAAATTATTAATAAAAAACCCAAAAACAATATTCTTCAATTGTTGTACTCAGGTTAAGTAATCCCAAGTATTATCTCCACAGTAATTGTTTGAGGACGTTCCCATCAATCAAATTGAACTCAGATTCTCACCTTTAAAACAAAGTTTGAAAAACTTAGTTGTCTATACACTTAACTTTAGATGTTGTTTGCATTTTTCCAATCATTTCTTTGCATTCAAAGAAATCACGAAGGCTGCATTCGACTACTGTTCTCATGGCCATTTCCATTCATTTCTTCCCCGATTCAGTTTCCATTTAGCTAGAACTACAATTACTACATCCACCCATTTCTTGTTACAAAATTATTATATACAACTCATACACCTAACATCTTACAAGGAATTAGATCATATATTGCAGTATAAATTTTTACTATGCTTCAAGTGGTATCAGAGTGAATCAATCTACTACCATAGTTACCATTGATTCTAAGATCAAAGAAATGAAGGAGGTTGCATGTGGAATCCTAAAAGAACAATGGGAAAAGTAGAATAAAAGGTTATAACCCATAATGGAATCATTAATGAAGACAATGAAGAAAATAGGCGGTTAAATGGTGAAGCAAAATGAAGAGCTAATCAAGTTATTGCAAGTGAGTACATTTAAATTTGATAACATTGAGAAATTAAACATGCATAGGGAAAAATTACAATAACTCAAAAATGAATTTCAACAACCCACATTCACCACTAACACTCACAGTCATAAGCCCATTGATATACCATCTTTCACCTCCATTAAACCATAAATCACACAAACCCAAAATGAAATAGAAATATCTTAGCAAATACATCTCACCCATAATAAACTTCAATACATTAGTCCTTTAACAAAAACTTCCAACATCGACCTAAAGACAAAACCATATCCACCACTAGATGCCTTTACTGAACAAAAACCCAACAAAACATCATCAAAACCCATGTTAGAAACAACCAAAAACCTATTTGACTTGAAATCTATGCTGCCACCACAACTCATAGCTCCATTCTCCATGCCAAACGCTATAGAACCATTCACAAACACCAATAACCACAAAAGCATGCCACCCTTATAGGAATTAGCCCCTTGTACTGATTACCCACAACCGAGATGGAGAACTCAAAGGAATCACTCGAAGGATACTAACTCTAAGCTATATTCAAGATAGAGATTCCTATTCCAAACTGATCCCCTATTGACCTGATCGTCAGATCTTGATCCTACCCAACAATGATGCTTTATTCCTAAAGACAACCTAAGATTAGCCAAGTCAAGTTCCTGAGTCGACCATAAACATTTAACTCCTAATTGCAACACTTTTGTATTCGCCTACTTTTCATTGTATTTCTAATGTCCAGCCCCCAAGCAATACGTATCTACTAACGTAACATTCCAAAATGATTCTTTCTCTTTCCATACTGGATATTCTTTGTCTCTTTTACTCCTTTTAGTATATTTTATGTAACCTAATTGTAAGAATACCATTTTTTCTTTTCATATATATAAAGTAGCCTTAGTAGACAAATATATAAACCCCTACTTGCTTGTATGCTAATCATCAATCAATAATCAATATAGAAATTATTCATGTTTTCCTTGAGCAACCTTAGTGTTCTCATTATCTTTCAGCTCTTATCAATCCCTTTAATAAAGATTATAACGAGCAACCCTATTGCTCAAACAATACGTCACATTTAGCAAGTCTTAGGCTATGTAGGATCTTATTGGTGTATTATATCTAGTTAAATAGGTTACAAACTTGCTAAAAACCCTTATTTTATTTTCTTTTTCTAATTTGTAGTGGTGCTTTTTTGTGTGTCCAACCTTAGAGACGCATTAGTAACCCTCCGTTATTTCTTGGTTGGGACATTTCATTGAATGGTTAAAGGTCACCTAAATGTTTTTCAGTCCATGTTCACTAATACTACTAGAGTCGTAAACCACAATTGTCATTATTAAACATGCAACCTTAACCTAGTGAGCTATGTTGTCTATCCTACCAAAAAATCATTTCCGCATACATAAATTTCCATAGTGGCGCTATTATTGAGATAAAAAAGAGAAGTTTGTGTTGTCATTGATTATCAAAGTGCTATAATGTATTTCACATGTTAAGAAGAGTAACTTGGGTCATGTATTAGGGAAAGTTGAATTAGATGCTAATTTGAAGCATGGAAAAGGTTTGTAAAGAAAAAGAGAAGACAAAAGGGTAAGATTTTGAAGGTAGATGATAAATCAATAGAGAAAAAAATATTGGAGACTGTATGCTTAGGTGGAAGACACAAAATAAAAGCTATGATTTCTATAGAGTGTAAGGTTAAGGTGTTTGACAATAGCTTAAGAAAGAAGGGAAAAATAAAAAGTTTAGAGAAGAAAGTAAGAAAAGACATTAACAAGGAATACATAGCTTTAAGTATAAAAGGAGACAAGATATATGTTGTGAAAGTATCTATATAGTTGTTAAAATTATGATTTTATCTATATAATTATACAAGTTTACAATTTTACGAAGCTTTTTCGAGTTAATTCAAGCATAAAATCATTTTTTAATATAAACTTACGTTCTAATTGATTTTTATATTAAACACAGGTGAAACTAACATTTTAAACCAAATTTATTGATTTTATATATCTGACTTGAATGGGTAAAAAAAATATATATAACTAGGCTTCTACTAACCTAATGACTATTAAGCTACTAGATTATCTTTCCTATCCTATTTCAATTTTTTCCTATTTCTTTCCCCCTAGTCTCTTATTTGAAATTTATAGTCTTCAATAAAGTTTCAACTCCAATAGAAAAGTTTATAAGAAAATACTATATATTTCAATTATGCCATTAATAACTCAAAATAAGTTGAAACATTTAGATTTATTTATTTCATTATTTTTTAAAAGAAAAATAATTGGGCAAAACAAAAAATAGTTTTAACTTTACTTATTTTTCTTCCATAAAAGTAAGATTATGAATTAAGATCATTTTAATAGAAAAAGAACTTAATTTCTTCATTTATTTATTTCCATTGTGTACTTTAAATTATTTATAACTACTTCTATAGTTTTTCTAAAGCTATTTTATATAAGTTGTAGAAATTTGTATTTTTACATTTCGATTTTATATTCTAATTTTGTAAATCCTCTAATGATTCTAAGTAAAATCATGAGTTTGACCACATTAGGTATCTGTACATTCAAAAAGCTGATGGGATAAGGAAGAGGCTTGTATGGACACATTAGCTTAGCTGAAATACTTTCATTCAAGCTTTTAATTGAAAACAAGAGAGATTTGGTTACAATTACATTAATTCATCCACTTTAGATTAGTATAATTAAATGGAGTACTACAAGATTATGGCTAGTCATAATTCAACTAAATGAACCAATCTATTTTAGTTTAGCTAAGTGCTTTTAAGAAGAATGATTTTTGTTTAAATTTCAACTGAATCAAAGGATATCAAATATTTAGATATACCCCTAAAGATAAGGGTTTTTGAATGGGTGGGAAATGTAATAAGGTAAACTAAAAATAGTATTTACTTATGTCTAGAAATATCTTTAAAAAGGAAAAAAAATTAAAAAAAAAACGAAAAAAATGTTGTTTATCCATAAAGGTTCTAGAATGTTCTTTAGTTTGTTATAACATTTGCCTTAGGGAGGCTATATATATACAATATACATGCATATCAAAATTATTAATGAAAAACCTAAAAACATTATTCCCCAATTTTTGTATTTGACAAATAATTTCTCTACATTCGAAGAAATCATAGAAGTTGCATTCGATTACTATTCTCACAACCATTTCCGTTCATTTCTTCCACTATTCATTTTCCATTTACCTACAATTACAATTACTAAGTCTAGCCATTTCTTATTGCAAAATTAGTATATATAACTCATACACTAATATCTATAAGGAGTTAGATTAGATATTGCAGTATGAAATTCCATTACACTTCAAGAAATTGAATATAATTAGATTAAGGGTTTGAGTTTTATTCTCTTTTGTTCTTATACCACATTTTCAATTTATTAGTGGATTTCCTTCTCTCCTTCATAAGTGAATGTATTCTAAATTGCCAAGCTATGTAAATTATTGTGTCATATTATTTTCTCTGTTTTATTATTGTCTATTATTAGTATGCTTAAATAAGAATTTGATCTTTGTTATCTAACAGGTATCGATGCTCATCAATATCCTTATCAGGTTTTGAAAATGTTGAGAACAAAATTTGATATTGAGAAATATGAGCATAACATTAGTTTTTCTATGTGGCAAGCCATATGTGTACAATTTTGACACAAAATAGGTTACACGAGGCACTAATGGGGAAAGACAAAATGCTTAGATTGATAGATGAGGAAAAGATATCAAAGATTGATGATAAAGCCTTATCTATTATTTAATTGTGCTTATCAAACAAAATTCTATGTGAAGTCCTTGATCAAAAGATAGTCAAGGACTTATGGGACAAGCTGGAATCTTTATATAGTTGATTGCCAAGCATCTTTTGTACACCCTCAATATGATAGAAGGTGCATTAATCAACACATTAATCAATTCTCCTCCATTCTTATGGATTTGGCCAATATGGAGATCAAGTATAAAGAGAAAGATTAAGCTCTTATGTTGTTCCTTTCACTACCTCCATTACATGAAAACTTTATAAAGACTTTGATTTATAACAACAAGGTTCTAAAGTTGCAAGAAGTAAAAGTAGTTTTTTAGGCTTTTCAATTAGGAGCTCTCCATAAGCCATTCAGAAGATTTGGTTAAGGGTTTAGCTATTTGAGGAAGATCTTTTTTCAAAAGTTCCCAGCAACGATAGCCACTCTAATATGTATCGTAACTAAGAACAGACAAGGTTGATCACTGAATGGGTCCAAGTTTGCTGAAAACTTGAAAAGGGGTGATGGGGAATGCACAAAAGAATAAAAGTGAATGAAAAGTAAGCAAAACCCATTAATAGCTTCAAAGAATATGATATACCAAAAGAACTTTCAAAGATTCACGGCACAACTTGATGTGATGTACGAATTGGTTCGGTGAGGTTATTCACCACCTAACCTTACTTAAGGGTTAGGATAAGCATAAAATGAAAGTAAACAATCAGTATTTACAAAGATGAATATTCAGTGTATTAATGGTAATCTGGTCATTCGTAGCTACATGTATAAGAAGTATTTATACCTAAGAATTTAGGGAAACTTGCCTAAAAGGGAAAAGATAAAGAGTATTACCCTAAAAAAGTAATGTATAAGAATACAAAAGAATAAAAATAAATATTTTAAAAAAATAATGATTAGTGTAGTAGATTCTATACATGGTCCTATACATGTAGTAGAGATGCATTGGTGATGCCATTAGAGGTTGTAGACAAAAGAATACGATCAGGTTGCTTATCCTAGTAGGGGTGATTGAGGACTAGTCTTGGGTTTATCTCTCGTCCTCTCAAAAATGGTGATACCAAGCAATTGGTTAGCCCTAACATGAGTGAGTGAGCATATAAAGCTTAGTTACTATTTTGGCAGTCTAGTATTCGATACAAAGCTTTTAAGAGATAAACAGTCATTCATCTTGGCATGTAGAGTGGCTCAGTAAAGAGATAGTCGGCTTTGGCAGGAGTCAGTTAGAGTAAGATGATCTGCCTTGCTAGCCCCTCTAATCCTTGAGCTTAGCTGTGGGTCAAAGGCTTAGTAGCCTAATTCCTATCATTCCCTCTCGGTTAATTTGGATTTGGGATCAAATTCAAATGGTCTTCGATCAACTCTCTATCAGGGTGATATGGACTAAAGTTAGCAATGTTAAAGGTATCAAAAACCCCATAATCTTCAAGCAGCTCCAACCTATAGGCGTTGTTGTTGACCTTCTAAAGAATTCTAAAAGCTCTTTCAGCTCTTACAAATAGCTTGTTCCTCCTCTTACTTGAAATCTTTTCCTTATTGAAGTACAGCCATACTAAGTCTCTTGGATGAAATTGTTTAACCGTCCTACCCTTAGTCTTCTCTCGCATTCTTTGGGCGGCTTAGTCGATCTACCAAGTGACCTTATTGTATTTGTGCTAAAGTAACTGTACTCAAGCTTTTACGTCAAGGTCTACTTGCTCGAATTTAGTTATAAGGGTATAATCGAGGGATAACTTAGGATTGAAACCATAGATAACCTCAAAAGGGGTTTACTTGGTGGTGTCATGTATTGTTCAGTTATAAGCGAATTCGACCACTAGTAAGCAGACATCCTAATCAACTAAGTTCTTGCCCATTTTAGCTTAGAGCAGTGATCCCAAAATACAATTAACTACCTCTGTTTAGCCATCTATTTAGAGGTAACAAGAAGCACTAAATAGCAGTTTGGTCATCATCTGTTGCCATAGAGTTCTCTAAAAATGGCTCAAGAACTTTGTATCTCTATCTAATATTACGTTTCTTGGCATGCCATGTAACCTAACAATTTTCTACAAGAAAAGAAAAGTAATAATCGAAGCATTGTTAGTTTTGGAGCAAGGTACAAAGTGCACCATCTTGCTCAGCCTATCTACAACAACCATTGTAGAATCTTTGCCTCGAGTAGTTCATGGTAATTCGAGGACAAAGTTTATGCTCAACTCAATCCATGGTTTCGTCGGAGTAGGTAAAGGCATTGCTTTTCCTTGCTCAGCTTAACACTTAGCCCTCTTACATATGACACAACCTTCAACAACTTAGTGCACATTATGCCTCATTCTAGGCCAAAAGAAATGACTATTCAACAGTTCATAGGTCCTTCTCTCTCCAAAATATCCAGAGAGTCCTCCACTGTGGGCTTCCCTGATCAGTAATTCCCTTAGTAAACAAGTCAGCACATACAATTTCCCTACTCGAAACAAGTATCCCTCTTCTACATGATACTTATCCACTGTCCTTCCATCGACATATCGTGTAAGTATAGGGTCGAAGTGTGGATCCCCAAAGTACTACTCTTTAATACTGGCAAACCCAAACAATCTCATCTGCAGTTTAATAAAGAGTGCATGTCTTCTCGAGAGAGCATCTACAACTACATCACTTTTTCCTTGTTTGTATGTTATTACAAAATTATATCTTTCGAAGACTTCAATCCATCTCGCCTGCTACTTTGACAACTTTGTTTGACTTTGGAGGTACCTTAAGGATTCACAGTCAATATAGGTGACAAATTCTCTCAGTAGTAGATAATGCTGCCATATTTGCAGTGCTTAGATCAACACCAAGAGTTCTTTGTCATACACAAAATAATTTAGTTGAGGTCTTCTGAGCTTCTCACTGTAGTAGGAAATTGGTTAACCTTCCTACATTAGAACATCACCTATTCTAATGCTTGACACATTACATTCTAGCTCAAATACTTTCTTGAAGTTAGGAGGTCAATCTTTCTTTCACCTCTGTAAAGCTTCTCGCCTCCTTTTCTCTCCATTAAAAGTCAATGTTCTTCTTTGTTGGCTCAGTAAGTGGTGTAGCGAGGGTGCTAAAATTCCTAATGAATCTTCTGTAAAAGGAAGCCAGTTCATGGAAACTTCTCACTTCGGTACAAGTAATAGTAGTCAACCACTTGACGATTGCTCAGATCTTCTCATCGTCCACTCATAAGCTTCCTTCACATACTACATAGCCCAAGAATACTACTTCCCCCTAGCAAATGCAACATTTCTTAAGGTTATCAAATAATCTTTCGACATGAAGAACATTCAGCATGGCTTAGAGATGTTCATAGTGACTCGACTACATGAGGATGTCATCAAAAAACACTATGATACACTTCCCCATTAAATGTCTCAATACACGGTTCATCAACCTCATGAAAGTACTTAGGGCATTCGACAAGCCAAATGGCATGACTACCTACTCATAAAGTCTATGCTAAGTTTTGAAAGCTGTCTTTCACTTATCTCTTGGTCTCTTACAAATTTGATGGTAGCCAAACTTTAGATTAATCTTACTGAAGATTTTAGCTCCACTCAACTCATCTAACATGTCTTCCAATCTCAGGATAGGATACTTGATCGCAATCTTGTTCATGGGAAGGCTATCAATATACATTCACTAGGTTCTATCCTTTTTTGGCACTATAAGCACTAAAATAGCACAAAGGCTAAGACTTTCCCTAACATAACCTCTCTCCAATAGTTCATTGACTTATCATTCGAGCTTAGAAGCTTATTCATAACTTATCCAATAGGCTAGTTTATTTGGCAGGACAACGCCGAGTATTAAATCAATGCAGTATTCTATGCTTTGGATTAGGGGTAACCTCTTAGGTAACTGTTCTGAGAACAAGTTGACATATTCATCCAGTAATGTTCTCACTTTTAGGGGTAGTTTACCTCGCTCCTTCAACTCTAATAGGCACCTAACCAATAAGAAAGTCAGAATGTTGGCTTAAATAGCCTCTCGAAGCTTAGATCTACTCATTATTAGAGTCTTCTTCGATCCACGAGCAAGTTTGGCCCGTAGTTTGTTAACTTCACTTGGTGGCATTAGGTTCAGTGTGATCTAACTACCATCCTTCTTGAACATATATGTGTTCTAATATCCATCATGGATAACTTTTCTATCAAACAGCCACGGTCTACCTAACAATACGTGGAAAGCATATATAGGTAGTATGTTGTAAAGAATCTGGTTAGAGTAATTTCCGATAGTGATTGGCAGTAGTACTTGTTGAGTGACATATAATGCTCCCTTTTCACTCAACCAATGTAACTTGTACAACCTCGGATGTGCAATAGTCAGTAACTTTAATTTTGTGATTAGATCAACTAATGACATATTTGTGCAACTACCATTATCAATAATTAGTGCGTTCACCTAATCATTCACTTTACAGGTGATATAAAACAAGTTCTCCCTCTACTCCTCCTCATGTGAGGGTTTTAAGTTCATCACCTGTCAGACTACCAAGATCAACTGATCCAGCTCTTCAGCAAATGTATCCTCTTCAATCAGTTCATTCTCCTTATTAGCTTCTTTCGCAACAATGCTCTCCTCCTCTTCAGGTTCCTCATAAGTACTTTTTACTCCTAGCTTCGAGACATCTTCCTTGATAACCATCGTTCTTTGGTTCGGGTACTAGGCAACCATATGTCCAAACCCTTGGCACTTGAAGCACTTGATTTGGCTTGTCTTCCTTCCAGATCCTTATCCTTTCTAATAAGTTCAGGTTAGTACATCACCATCAGGTCGACCCTTTTGCTTGGCTTGAACATCCACCTTTCGGATCGGCTCGGTACTTAACTAAGCTCGGTGACTTCCCTATCCCGGTTGGCTAGTCGGCAGTCTGATCGGTATTTGGCTTCTTTTCTGCCTCTTCACTCGTTGAGCTATTTTAATGGCTTCATCCATTGTGGTGAATCGTTGGAGTTCTACAATGTCTTAAATGTTACCTCTTAATCCAGTAAGGAACCTAGAGATTATTTATGTTGATGGTTCCTCCACTTCACAATAGATCATAAGCATTTGAAATTCTTGGACATACTCGTCAATAGGTCAACTTCGTTATCTTAGCTCCTAAAGCCAAGTAAAAGTATCTAGCACAAATTTGTTTCTGAGTATTCTCTTCATCTTAAGCTAAGTGTTAATCTCTATGTATCATTTTCATATCCTTGTAGCTTGGAAATTCTTTCACCATATGGCAACATATCTAGAGAAATCAACAACAGTAGTTCTTCCTTTCTCATAATCCTCATATTAGTAATAATCAAATACGTGCTCCATCTTCTCTTCCCACTCTAAGTATTTATCTACACTTCCAAACCCATTGAAGCTCAAAATCTGAAGCTTAACATGATTAAAAGCTTTAGGTGCTTAAACTCACTCTTCTTCTTTATAATACTCTTCTTCATCATTTTCTCCTAGATCTCCCAAGTCAATAATTCTCCTTACTCATCCACCTACTCCTCTAACTCTAACTTGTTAAGCTGGGTTTTGGCCTTTTGTAGGTCAAGCAACTTACGGAGTGTTATGCACTGCTTTTGCATGTCGGTAAGCCAACACATGAATAGCTCGAGTTAAATCTACTAAGAGGTTAATCACCTCATCAAGTCTCTCATCAATACTCCTAAGGGATCTCTAAGATTGTCGGCCATGGTAGACAACACTACTATTGTCATTCGTAGCACCAACATTAATACGGGTTTGACATTTTCTCCAAAAGATTGAAATCTCAAACTCTTCTATTAGGTGTTTTAATAAACACTTCCATAAACCAAAAATTTAACAACTAGCAACATAGAAGCTAAGCAAACACAATAACTTGCTCTGTTTCACACATACAAAATAAAGTACAGATAGAACAACAAAACAAACTACAACTCAAGCGAAACTTTCACTCTGATACTACGATGATGCATACCATGACCAAGAATGGATAAGACCAGTCGCAAAATGGATCCAAGTTTGCTGAGAGCTTGAAAAGAGATAATAGAGAATGTATGAAAGAACAAAAGTGAATGAAAAGTAAACAAAACCTACGAACAGCTCCAAATAATATGACACAACAATGGAACTTCCAAGAACTTATAGTACAACTCAATATAATGTACGAATTGATCTAGTGAGATTACTTATCACCTAGCCTTACTTAAGGATTAAGATAAAAGTAAAATGAAAGTAAACAATCAGTGTTTACAAGAAGATCAATATTCAGTATATTAATGATAATTTGATCATTCATGGCTATATGTACAAGGGGTATTTATACCCAAGAATTTAAGGCAACTTGCCTAAAAAAAGGGGGGGGGGGGGGGGTATTACCTCAAAGAAGTAATGTATAAAAATACAAAAGGATAAAAATACATATTCAAGAAAAATAATGATTAGTGTAGCAGATTTTGTACGTAGAATTGTATACATGGTAGAGATGCATTGGTGATGTTGTTGGAGGATGCAGACAAAAGAGTATGATTGCTTGTATGAATAGGGGTGACTGAAGATTAGTCTAGAGTTTATCTCCATCCTATCAACAAGGGTGATGCCAAGCAATTGGTCAACCCGGATGTGAGTGAGTGAGCATACAAAGCTTGGTTACTATCTTGACAATCTATTATTCGACACAAAGCTTCCAAGAGATGAGTAGTCATTTAACTCGACATGTAGAATTGCTTGGCAAAGAGAAACTCAGCTTTGGCAAGAGTTGGCTGGAGCATAAGGATCTCCCTTACCAGCCCCTCTAGTCTTTGGGCTCGGTTACGGGTCAAAGGCTTAGTAGCCTAATTCCCATCACATTCTAATTTAGGATCAAGATCTAGATATAACAATCTAATTTGTAATTATGGTAGGAAGAAGGGACTCATTAAAGTCAATTACTTTAAGTTGCAAAGCTAAAATAAAAAGAAGAATAAAAAAGATGACAAGCCTACCGAAGCCAGTGTTGTAGAAGATGAGCTAGACTGTAGTGTCTACAATGTAACAAAATAAGGTATTAAATAAGGATGGATTTTAGATTCAACTTGCTCATTCCACATATGTCTTGATAGAGATTTATTTTCCTTTTATAAAGGAGTAGATAAAGGAGTTGTATTGATTGCAATTATCATCTTTGTAAAGTTGCTAGTATTGGTACTGTCAAAACCAAGATGTATGGTGGCATTATAAGAACGCCATGAGGTGCATTATGTTCTAGACATTAGAAAGAACCTCATCTCCTTATTTGCTCTTGATTACTAGTGAAGCTGGAGTCCCAAAGGTTTTGAAAGGAGCTCTTATCATCATGATAGGCAAGCTCAAGGATCTACTATTATTAGTTTAGTTGTAGTTTGTTCCTCCATGTTAGATACAAATGTGACCAAATTGCGGCACAAGAGGTTAAGATACATGAGTGAGAAAAGGTTGACAATGTTAGCGAGAAGGGTCTTCTTTATGGGCAAAGTACCTCTAGATTAGAGTTTTGTAAGCACATTATTTTTTGTAAACTTGAAAGAGTCAGCTTCAATATAGGAGTTCACAAAACTAAAGGAATTTTGGATTATATGTATTCAAACTTTTGAGGGCCAGCAGTTGTTCCCTTAAAAGGTGGTGTTGTATACATGCTTACATTCATTGATGAGTCTTTGAGGAAGAGATGGGTTTATTTTGAAGCAAAAAAGGGAATTCTTTTTTACTTTCAAGCAATGTAATCCATTAGTAGAATATCATATAGCAAAAAAGATTAAGTTCCTCAGCATAGATAATGGCTTAGAGTTCTATAGTAATGAGTTCCATAAATTTTGCAAAGATGAAGGCATTGTGAGACATTTATAATTAGAGAAACTCCACAACAAAATGGTGCAACTGAGCGTATGAACAGAAACTCTATTAGAGAAAATACGGTTTATGTTATCTAATTTTAGCTTATAACAAGACTTTTAGGAAAAAGTAACTTACACAGCTTACTATTTGGTGAATCGTTCTCCCTTTACATCAATTAATAGTAAAACCCTAAAAGAGGTATGATCAGGAAATCCTATTGACTATTCAAATATGAGGATATTTTGGTGTATGTCTATGTTCATGTCAAGGAAAAGAATTGGAAGTTAGATCTAAATAGGGTATATATATTGGTAAATAGGACATATTCATTGGATATTCTTCTAGTTTTATTTAAAACATGATATCCTAAAACAAATAAGTCTATTGTTGGTAAGGATGTTTTCTTTAATGAATTTTCTATGCTTCACCTAAAAAAGGAGTCTTTTTTCCCTTCTAAAATAAGAGAGCAAAGTTTTGGTAGGTAAAAGCAAGTTAACGTCAAGGTGGAAAGTACATTTTTATTACGTGATGAATCTATAAAAAGCCTAATTTAGTTGCCCCCTTTTATAAAAGTAGAAGAATCAGTTGAAAAAAAGGATTACTTTATTGCTAGAAGTAAGCCACAAAGAGAGAGAGAGAATAAAAAACTTGCTAGCTTAACAAATTATGTTTCATGTGCCTTATATGTTGCACAAGAGACATATGCAGCAATGAGCCTTCAACATATTTGGATGCTATTTCCTTTAACAATTTTGCAAAATGTGGTTAATGGCTACGTAGTAAGTAGAGTCTCTTCACAAGAATAAAACTTGGGAACTGATCAAACCGCCAAAAGATAATAAACAAAACTGATCAAACTACCAAAAGATTGTTTATTGCAAATGGGTTTTTAAGATGGCATTCAAGGAGTTGAGTATGCTAGATATAAGGTACAAAGGGTTGCTAAGGGATATAGTCGAAGTTCAAGGAGTCAACTTTAATGATGTTTTCTTATCTATTGTTAGACATAACTTTATTCACATCTTGTTTGCTATAATTGCTATCATCATGTAGAGTTGGAGCAAATACAGCAATCTTGCATGGTAAATTTAAAGAGAAAATTTTCATGCAATTAGGTAAGGAATACCATGCTTGCTTGTTAGAGAAATCATTATTTGGTTTGAAGTAGTCTCCACAACAGTAGTATGAGCAATTAACCCCACTTTGTTAAAGAAATTGAAGGGAAATCATACGCTATTTAGTTAAAATTATTTACTTTAGAATTTATGGCAATTCACACATTGCAATTTATCACGTCCATAAATAAAGCAAATATGACAACTCATTTGGAATGCAAAAGTAGGTAGCTAATGAGTGAGTGAAAGTGTACTAAAGATTGAAAGAATTGAAGAAAAATTCTTAATTTGTGAGGATACCGGATGTAATTGGGTCATTTTCAATTTATGAGTTTCCTTCCCTCTTTTCCCATAGTCGAAGGCTAAATAGCTGAATCAGGTAAATTATTATATCTAATTATTTTTTTCTATTTTATTGTTATCCCTTAATTAGTATGTCTAAACAAGAATTCGATCCTTGTTATCCTAAACAATATATTATATATATGTATATGTACGTATATTCATATGTTTATATTATATATCCAAATATCATAACCACTTACATTTAATTAAATACCAAACAAACCTTAAACGCTCAGTCAAGAAGAATTAAGAAAGATGACTAAACATGACAGCCAAAATTCAAGTATCCAACTAATAAAAGATTCAAAATTGCCGGTAAGAACATCTCATATATCCAACTACGAAGTTCAATTCTATGCAAATGTCTAAATTCACTCACAAACAGATTTTAAGACATTTTCTGCATGTAATCTTAAGTCCTAAGGAAGTTGAATTGGGACAGCAAACACAGTTATATGTCCTCCAGCGGCAATTGCCATAGAGATTTATCTAAGCAATCACGCGACGGCTTCTCCCTCGTGGAGCAGCATTTGATCAAAGTGCCACACACCTGAAAGACAACAAGAAACAACCACAATTAAGCAGAAAGAAAACCTAAAAAGTAGCAAGGAAATCGGATTTTGAACAAAAATGGAGTGGCTTTGCATTGTGCTACTGCACGATGAGAGCTGTTTTGGTTCGATCAAATTAACTCCATGCTCTTACCATGTCCTTTGCCAACTCTTCTCAGTTGAGCAACAAATTCTGAAATCTTCTTTATGGCTTCCACCTGAATACAAAACAAGAAAACCATTCACATGGCCAACATAATCATTGACATATGTAAACTCAAACAGGAGAGAGCATTAAATTTTCCCTTACTTGTTCAGCTAAGAATTCGCTTTCAATGAAATCAGTCATTTGCGCATCATTGTTTCGGTCAGCCACCTATTAATAAAAGATTAAAGCATTCTCAATGAAAATTAGCTTACATAGCAAATGGAATTAGTCAATACAAACAAGGAAAAAGCAGTGGCCCAATGCTGAGTTGAAATCATTACTTACTTTGTGCAGGTTCAAGAGCTTCTCGTTGTTCAGCTTTTCCAATGACAGTGCAAGTTCCATAGCTGTAATTCAGATTCAAATAATTAAACTGTGAAATAGGATAAGAACCGGCTATGAAACTTAAAAATTAAAAAAAAAAAAAAAAAAAAAGGTGGGCCGCCCCGCGGGTGGGGGGGGGTGTGCGGGGAGATTGTCCAAAGCATAGTGGGGTGTTTGTTCCATGTAAAGCATTTTTCTAATCACCCTCACCATTTGTTATAATACAATGTTTATAACTGTCTAATATTTATAGTAATAATGTCAATAGGTCGTGATTAGTAGCAAGTGATGAACGAAAGCAGAGGCAGAAGCAACATGACATAAACTAGTATCCAAGAAAATGAGGGAAGTGAAACTCTGTTTTTCAAAAGGGGAAATCAAATTCCTCATTTTCCAGACTCGTCAATAACTACTACCATTGAAGGCCAGCAACTGGCGTTTCCTCTCATCACCACGTAAAGCTAGAAGCCACTATTATATACAATTTAGAATACCGAATCAATATTTGATGGTTATAAAGCTTAAATTAATATAAAATATTGAAAAAAAAAAATTCTAGAAAAGAATTTCTCACCAAACAAATACACCTCATGTGAAATATAATCTGCCATTGGGAACTGGAAGAAAGAATAGAATTGGAAGATCTTTTACAAGTTTTCGTTAATCAACATGCTATCAACCCAAAGCATGTTAAGAAAAGCTTCAATAATATTAATACAACCCAAAGCATGCCAAGAAAAGCTTCAATAATATTAATACGCTACATGGATTGATAAGTGATACACAAGTAAAAGCACATATCGAGCATGTATATTTTGAAAAACTATCATTTATAATTTTACATGTTAAAATTTGATTAATACTCATATACTACTCATCAATTCATATGGCATATTAAATAGTAATGTATCCTTTTTCAAGCATGCCTGACAAGTAACAATTGCAGGAAATTTAAATGATATTTGAAGTCTTACCATATAAAGCATCTCCTTTCTCATCATGGTCAAACTCAGATAGAGGCATCAAAATTGATTGAAGCTTCACCTTTCCACCCCTTTTGTTCTGTCAATCAACACAAGACAAAAGTTAAAACAAATAATGTCTCTGATAAGTACCTCAATTCTCAGTACTCATAACGAGACAACTACACAGTAAAGATGAAATTGAAGATAAAACTGATATAGACCTGATATTCCATCAATTTCTCAGCATGTTGCCTCTCCTCTTCGCTTGATTCCTTGAAAAATCTAAACCCACAAACATCCATAAGTCATAAGCAATATAATCTAGGAAATATGCAGAATGCAGTATAAGTTGTATTTTATACTTGGCAAGGCCCTTAAGTGCGACATTATCTCTGTCGAAGTAGGCATACATGGCGTGATACACGTACGATACATTGTACTCGATGCTGCAACAACAGAAGCAAAAAGATACATCAGTGCTTAAGGAATTCCTAACACCCAATGATCACCGTTGCCATTTATGAAGGATATTTAACGCGGATTCTATTTCTACCCTCCCTTTTGGGAAAAAGAAATCCAATTCTTTTAGGCCCTAATGGATATAGAACTACTATATAAGCAGATTGATTTTGCCGGTGGTGCTTTCCATATCATGATGGACACAGGTAAATCGGTTGCAAATCTTAATTTTTTGTAGCCAGAAAAATTAGCAAACTTCTATAAAAGATACAACACTTTTTAGGAAAAATGTTGAAAAAAGATCCAATTTTTTTGCGGTTTTGCATTAATTCTTATACTGGCTTCAATAGCACAACAATGATCAATGCACAGGAAAGTGCTTTATCGGGTCACTTAGAACTCCATTATCGTGCAATTTTTTCAATAACAGATGACAAACCAATAAGAGAAGACAAGAAAATCTTTCCTCTTTTAGTACTTCCAAAATTGATATTCAAAAATAAATAAAGAAAGACAGAAAGCGAACTTTACAAGAACTACGTGCATGAATCAACAACCACTAAAATTAAAATTAAAAAAAAAATGCAAGAGGTCGCCAAAAAAAAAAATGAAAATCACAAGCCTTTTGAATAGAGATTAAAAACAAAGATTGATACTAGAAAAATTATTAAAAAAAAACTTACTTGATTTGTTCATTGAGAGCAGCCTCACACTCATCGCAAAACTTGTGTCTTGCAAGTGAAACTTGCGGCACAGTAGGTACAAGATCAAGTTCCTTCTTCACCTCCTCAAAAGGCTCAAAGATAACCCCAGTCAGCGGCCTGTCATTCGCACTTTTCATCGAACAAACGACCAAACTACGACTACCATTGCCACCATCTTTCATGGAAGAAGAAAACAACGGGAGAGAGAGATTGTTATTACTATTAACATTTTCAACACCAGAAGGAGCGTTGGATTTCAACAGAGGTAAAGACAAAGCAGTAGGACTGGTCCTAAGCATCATTTTTGGACACCCTTTTGAAAGAAACAAAAAGGGTTTGATTCAAAAATAGGAAAAGGGCAGAGATTGGTGAGAAAGATTTGACCTATTTCTTTGGCTCTGAGCAAACAGGGAAGGAAATGAATGACTGTGAAGTTTGTGGTGGTGGCGTGGAAGAGATAAAAAGGACCCTAGGGATGTGTTATAGGCGATAGGATGGAGGACAAGTGGAAGGTGAAGATTGATTTGAGGGGATGGGCGCGTGGTGACCTCGTGGTTGTGGTGTGCTGGACTAATAGGGGAATGTATCCGGACGCTTGTGAAGGATCTGGAAAACTATAGATTTTTGGGGGGATTAGCTTATCTGTAGTTGTTTTGTGGCGGAAAATTAGGTTAAGATTGGGCTTAGGGTTGAGGGCCAGTTTCTTGGGTTCATCTGATGTGATTCGACGTTTCTAGTCAAGATTAGGTTATAGGTAGGGTAGGAACACGATGTGAAGGTGATGGGAACCAATTTGAAGAAGCTATCTTATAGTAAATAGAAATAAAAGTACAATATCTATCCCGGCCTAAGGCACCTGCCTTTTTCACTTTTTCTTTCAAGCGCAAAGTATTTCATAATTTGTAAAAGGAAAAAATTGATTTTGCGTACATATTTGTATTTTTGTTTTATGTTTTGCATGTCTGAATTTTGTATTTATGCATGACTATCATAATTGGTGGACATATGTCCATTTTTAATTGGTCAATGAAAAATATACAAATGTTATTAATTATTTTAAATTGGGTAAGATCGATAAATTGAGACACTATTGATTGCGGTTAAATAACTAGGAATAAACAAGCTCGTGTAGAGCTTAGATGGAAGATCTTGCCTCTTAATTCTAGATTTTTGCAAAAAAATCCCCACTAGATGTAGCTATAAGAGCCTTCAACACTCAAGTTAGTAAAAAGAGTTAAAGGAAAGAAGGGAAAAGAGCACTAAGGACTCAAAGGGTTGTGTTCTTCTTTGTATGTGTATTGAAATCGAACCGAAAGAATGGAGAGGGACTCAAGAGTTAAGAGAAATAACGGAGAATGAGTCAAGCCTCCTTACCTCATGGTGCCTGATGCTTTTTTTGGAGATTACCTAGACACTTAGCGGCTTGAGGTTCACTTATGCTAGTCACCAGTAGGTAGTATGCACTATGTTGGATATTGGGAGGCTTTGAAGATAGTTGGTTATTATCGGCCTAGCAACCAAAGTTATAGCTTAAAGGTTTGACATCCATACGAGTAAGGATTATCGGGTGTACCAGTCACATTATCAGGTATGCCGATCACATTATGAATGTTAAATGACCGTTAATGAACTACAACAAAGAATAGGCACTAAAGACAAAAGTTGAGTTAAGACGTCGAGGGAAGGGTTAGTAAGCATTCAATTGAGCATGAGTTGAGGCCCAAGTTGACGCTAGGTAGCTAGCATACAAGCTTGGTGGTTGAGACGGTCTGCTTAGGTGAGACGTGTGGCTCATCGAGCAGGCGGCGGTGGTAGTTAGTACGTATGAGCTCGATGGTTGAGTTGGTTTACTTGGGTGAGATGCTGCGTAGCTTACTGGACAAGTTGCAATACAAAGGACAAGCTTGCTTGCACCAAGTAGTCGGTGCATCTAAACTTGGTGGTTAAGCCGATTTACTCAAGTGAGACGTTACATAGCTCGCCGAATGGGTTGCGGTACATTGGACAAGCTCGGTGTTTGCACATATGTTTCTTAGTAAGCTTCCCCACATTATAGGCCTTAGGTCGGGTGAGAATCAAGTATTAATATTTATCCCTCCACTCTCCTCAGCATCAAAGACACAAGGAGAGTTATCTATATAAGGCGACCAAGCTGAGGCGAGGCTACCCTTCCTCCGAGTGGAGGGACCTACATTTGTTGTTTAACAGCACAAAGTTTGGCATCTCTAGTCAGGTCTTTTTCGTATACACTAGCAGTCGACATGATTGATGTGACTGTTTAACTACTCAAAGTGTCATGATGACCTTTATTGGGAAGTATATCGCACATTGATGATCCCTTAAAGGTGGCTATGTATGTAAGGCGTTCTGTTGTCAAGCAATGTTAACAATCCACATGTATAGGTTAATCAAGGCCCTTAGTTTACAAAGCGAGAGATGGGGATGCCCGAGACTTTATGTACATCCTTTTATGGGTTTATGCTCCTAGAGTGAGAAAAACCATTTGCCTTTTATCCCTTGTTATGTATATAAGGGAGTACGTAAGTCTTCATTTTTCACTTTGTATTGTTAAATTAGGGAAGACTCTATTGGATTTCTTACTCATGAACTAGTTCCTTTTGTGATTCTCTTTCTTCATTGATCTTTGACAATGGCTTACCAAAACACAATTAATCAGTAAAGTGAGTCTTGTTGTCCATCCATTTTGAGGGAAGTGGACAAGGGTTGCGGGGACTTGACCCAAGAAAGGGGTAGTAGCCTTACTCCCCTTGAAACAACGTTAGTAGTAGGTGACAATGAAGGGGATACTGTCTTGGGTGAAGAGGAGAGAGTTTGTACAACCGAGGCCCTATAATATGTATCCCGTGAATGACAAAGAAGACAAAGAGGAGGAGATGTTGCGTATGATTAACGAAAATGATAAGGCGTGTGCCTGTATTGCTTATGTGGCGAACAAGGAGACGCTAAGGCTTATGAGTCAAGCAGTTAGGGAAGTGCTAGGGTAGCAAGTAGAGGAACCCATGGATGGCCAATGGGTGTACAATATAAGGGATGACTAGTCGTTTGGTATTTACGTGAAACCTTTCAAGTTAGGTCTTTGGCTTCCCTTTTTGGAGTTCTTTTATTATTTTAAGGTTGCCCCAAGGAGTCTCAATGCTAATGCGTGGGCAGAGTTGCTAGTATTTAAGATGTTGTGCCTATGGGAGTTGTAAAGGTTGATTACACAATTGTTTAGGCATTTTTTTCCACGAAAAGAGGGTAGCTGATGGCTAGGTATATACTGCTAACTAAGGGGAAGGGGAGGGCAGTGAAGATCTTCAGTAATCTACCAAACAAGGTTTATAACTAGAAATAGTTCTTTTACTATGTTTGCACTCCTAAGCCATTAGGTTTCTCATCTCAATGGAGGTGCCCTATTCGAGGCAAAAAGTTGAGGGGTTTGGTGGATGAGGACATCATGACCAGTATCGAGTTGTTGAACTTAGCAGGGTGAAATAAGCTCAGTCCTTTTGTTTATCTATCATAATACAAAAGTGGTTCACCGTTGTTTAGGATGGAGACAAGTATTTGTTACCCTTTATTAAGGAAGGGTAGTTGGTTGTTTGCTATGTCACTTTGTCATAGAATTGGGGGACATTGGGTTTGCTCATCCTCAGCGTAGTAAGTACATTATCTTCGTATTATTTGCTTACATAACAAGTTTATTGGTTTTTTTTGTAGTTATGGAGTTGGCTACCGAAAGGGTAAGAGTAAAGCTACTTACTATACAAAATAGGTGAATAAAGGGTGCATTCAAAACAATGTAGAAGAGAAAGTAACCTACTATGGAGGGGGAAGGGGAAACTATAAACCCCTAAAATTTTCAATCTATCTTTTGAAGTAGACTTAAGTATGTTAAATAATCTAGGAGTTGATAAGACTAATGAAAGCGAAAACCCTAAAACACCTAGTTAATCACATATAAAATTTTTCTACTCTAAATGTATGTAAACACTAAAGATTTCATTCGAAAGTGATAAAAATCCTAAAACTATAACCTTAAAGACATACGAGCACTAATTCATCATGATATACCCTAAAACCCTAATTGATAATATAACTTTCATATTTTGCCAAATCATTAATGAAAAATTAGAGATAACTTTCAATCATGCATATATATTTAGAATCCTTAAGTAATCCTTTAGAAATAAAAATATTGCATCATAGATCACATTTATCTTCTAAGTATATAATTAAGATAGTATTACATAAAATTAAGATTTTAATTGATATTTAGGTTATATGTAGTAAACTTTAATACCCTAATTGATACTTTTCGTACTAGTTATACTAAGTAGCCTACCAAACGATGTATATAGAATATAAATACCTAAAGTAAGATCTCATTATCTATTTTTACTAATTAATTCACCAAATGTCTCATTTCCCTTCATTTCCTTAATTTTTCTTTTAATTTTCCTTAATTACTACATTATGTATACTAAATGGCATATGCTTTTGGAAAGTTGATCAAGTCAACACATGTTGACTAAGGTTAAAAGGTTAACTAAGTCAACATGTGGAAAATTCAACAAAATATCACTTTCACTTAAGAAAATATCTCTTCCTTCTCATTATTTCTTTTCTTTTCTTTTGGCTTTTCCCTTCCTTTTTCCTCTTTTGCCATCCACTTCTTTCCCTTTCCTAGACCCCACTTGTTTTCCTTGTCAAAAACAAAAGAATACAAAACAAAGTCCCTTTCTTCTTCTCCTTTCCCAATCGTATCTTCCCTTTCCCTTTCACTCTTCTTTACTTTTCAACTTTGCTTCCATATTCAAGAGCAAATTAAGGTATGTTCTTACATTATTATGTCTTGCTGCATATTCTTTTGTAGTTAGATGAAGAGTTAAGTTAGGTTAAGTAGTTATGTGGTATGTATACATATGTTGATTAAGGCTTAAAATTTCAATCTTTAGGTGTAGAAGAGTAAAAATCATAGTGAAGTGGAAGGAGATGCATGTGTATATGTCTTTAAGTATATGTACATAAGAGTATACTAGAGAAATACAAGTATAGAGGCTTTTGTACATAAGTATTCATTATATACATAACCTAAACTAAAATATATACTAACTATACATACCTATACTATGCTAAATACACTCTTAAAACAAAAAAAGAATGAAATTAGAGAAGCTTTCTTAAGAGGAAATTTTGGTATACGAAATTTGTATAAATATACATATATGACCGTATATGTATATGGGTATATGTATAAGTATAAATACGGTATAAGTATAAGTATAGGTATGTGTATACTAATATACATATAAGTAGAGTAATGGTATAAGTATATAGTTGGTATAAGTATATAGTTAGTATAAGTAATGTGTACATAAGACATTTAAATATGACATAAGTATGAGATAAGGTGTAAGCCCCACAACTAATCACCCAAGGTTTCGATCGGCTGAAAGATCCGATCAAGCCTAAATTATAAACTATTGAGAGGAATATTAGTAAAAATGACCCCGTAAACGTGAATTTAAGAAAATAAGTAATAAAATAGGAGACTATAAAATTTTTAAAATTTAAGCATAACAATTGTTAATTACTGAAAAGGCAAAAAGTGTAATCTAATAACTAATAAATTACTAGAGATAAATTATATGTATACTAAAAATAATAGAATGACCTAAATAATATTTAAGAATATTTATTTGTACTATATATGAATTTACATGTAAGTATAAATACGCGTAATTTCTTAAAATACGCAAAATGTACTAAAATAATACAAAATACTTAAAGAAAATTCATAATTAAACAAGGAAAAATCAAGAAAAATCAGGAAAAATCATTAATGATCCAGAATTGGGTCATGGCAGCTGGGAAAAATAAGAAAAAATTCGGCCAATTAGAATAAGCCAACATAAAAGCCAAAAATCAAGGGATAAGGCAATTATCTTATCCCATTTAATGCACAATAAATCCTCTAAAGTCCTATAAATAGCAGAAAAAATTCAGGAACTCATTTGAACAGTTAGAAATCAGAAAAAATTAGGGAGAGACGAAAATTGAGAGAAAAATTTGATTTAGAAAAAAAATTAGAAAAACTGTGCAATTAGGGCTTTCAAAGGGAACCCACACCAGACGAGGAGCTGAGAGTGGACGGCCACCACCACCACACGGTGGTGGCAGCGCTCAGGCCGGACAATAAGGCCACGGCGGCCAGAGGTGGCCGGAGCCACCCAAATCGATGAGTCCGATTTCTAGCCCGATTTTGTGTAATTTTGTAAAAATAGTAAATATTATTAGAAAATTATGAATTTTGTTATTCCAGGATATTTTTGTATGTAGTTTGTAGGAAAAATATTATTTTGATGAAAACATGTCCCGTAATATATAGTCCCTAAGAAATCATGCAAAACCGAGCATGTTTCAGTTTATAAATAAATGACCTTAGAAGTGTAGTTTCAAGCCCAAAATTTTTGTGTAGATTACTTAGATGATATAGAATAGTGCTATGAAGCCCGTTTTCAAAAATTAATTTTTGAAATTTTTAGATAATTTTTAGGCATTAAAATGAGGCATAAAATGGGTAATTTAAGGTTAATTAAGTAATTAAATTATTAATTACTGACTTAGTGAATAAGTAGATGTTTAGGGATGTTGAAATCTGATGGAGAATGATACTTGTAGCATTTAGGGTGTTAGATGTAATTATTAGGTTAATTATGTAGTAAATAAGTAATATGGAAAAATAGTACATTTTAAGTTAATTTTGTAAATTAGGGTAATTAGGAGTAAAATTTGATTTAGGATGAATTTAGACATTTTGAAATGATAATTGATGTTTAGAGATGATAATTAGAGTGATATAAATATTAGAAGTGTAATGTATACATAAAAGGTAATAATACATAATAGGTAATTATTGGAAATATAATAAATAGGAAATATTATAATAAAAATTGATATTGTGATAATAATAAAAATGTACAATAAATCTGATAGGAAATTTGAATTTATGTAATTAGATGAAAAATGTAAAAATTTCTCACATTAGGAGTGAATTCGGTACACTAATAAGGATATAAATGTACTGAATGAAATAAAATACTGACTAGGGATAATAATGATATTTAGAAGGTCGGGAAGTAATGTGATTAATTTCACATTATGGGTTGAAACGAATTTCTAGGGTTAGAATATAAAACGCTACTTAGAAAATCGAACTAGAACCTAATTTAGAAATCAATGCAGAAACCGAACCCGAACCCAATCCTAGACCTAGATAATTGCAAAAGACTTAAGACCTAGATAATTAGGTATCTTAAACCCTAAATAAAACATAACAATAAGCGTTATAGGATAAAACGAATTTATAATAGTTATATGAAAAACTGAAATCACGTTTGTGTTATAGGGATGATCGGCGATGGCCTGAGCAAATTGGACCTCGAGTGAGTGAGCGAGGAGTCGAGGTAAGTTGGGATTAATACGATGCTGTATTTTGGAGGCTTAAGATTATGCTTGGTTGTGCTTGTTAGATAGTTGGATGTGTGCATGTGCTTGATTATGGGTGATGCTATGATTCTGTTTGTTGCTCTAACATGTATTGTATGATTTGCATAAAATGATTGATCACCCTAAACTGGACTTAATCAAATATATGACCAGTAATCATAATCGGACATGCATGGCAACCCGTTAGGGGAACTTAAGACTCTCCGGCCAAATATTGACCCCTTCGAAAGGGATAGCGCAGGATTGCAAAATGGTCCCTTCTTCATCCTCAGTCGAACTAAGTAACAAGAGAGGAGGTCGCGGCGAGGGTGAAGACAGTGGTTCGAAGGTAGTCGCGGGAGGAGCAAGGTCTCCATTACACAAGCCTGGGTTTGGTCGTGAGTTGTTGCATTAACAGCAACTCCTCAACCCAGATTAGAGCGGACGCAATTTCTCTAATCTCACGACGGGCCAGACAACGTCATGCGATGGTATTTTTTTGCACATGCATTGCACCTAATAAGTGATTGAAAACCTTGTTGTGTGTATGGTATAGTTTTAAGTCATCCGTCCTAACTTACTAAGCTATGGTTGCTCACATCCCTATAGACGTCATGCAGGCGCTGGCTAAGAAGCGGCAATAACTACTCTGAAGCGGCAATAACTACTCTGAAGCTAGCAACTGCTGGATCTTGGGGAGTGAGGAAAAACATTGAAGAATTAACACATATGTTATTGCTTTTCATTTCTGAATAATGTAATAACTAAATTATAGTATATATATATATAAATTTTCTCACTTTCTTAGATAAATGCTTTATCTAAATTACAAACTGTTTACTTCAAAGCGGGTTAGTCATGGATGCCTTGTGTAGATCGGGTTTAAGATAGCGGTTGTAAAGCCAACTTCTATCTTAGGATGGTTTACACGGCGGGGCTGTTACGACTCTACCGCTTCGGGGCGTGACATAAGGCTTATGTAATTAAATGATGAGGTAAGTAATGATGCAATTAAAAGATCACATAAGCAATGACGTAAGCGATGACGTAAGCAATGACATAAGCAATCGATGACGTAAGCGAAATGATGCAAGCATAAGTTTATAAAATAAGAAATAAGAAGAGTACATAAGAATTAGGTATATAAATTAGTAAACCCTAATACACTTCCTAAATTAGATTAAACTTAATTAAGTACATGAATTAGTAATAAGAAGGTAAAATTATCTAAGTATAAGAATCTAAGGGCTAATCAAATCATTAAGTACAAACATAAGATATAAATATAAGTAATAAGAATAATTAAGTTTCCATAGTTAAAATTTCTATAAATTTAGTTCATATCATAAAACACGGATTTTAACGTCCAAAACGGACATCACCGTGTAAACATACATTCGAAAATGATATAAATTCATAAATATCGAAAATAGAACGAAAAAGTTACATATGATTAACGATAAAGTCTAACTAGATAAAGGTTGATAGTAATTTAAGTAAAACTAGGTAAATAGATATTTAGAATTACTAGTTAATTCAATTACTTATTAGCGTTATTATATCGTAATGATCAGGTGATCCCGAGGTAGGCAAGGATCTCTCAATTGATTACTATGACTAGAACGAGTCGTCATGGCTAAGTGAGTATTTACCCTATGATTCCATGCTTGTATGTGATTGTAGATAGTGGAGTTAAATGTTATTGTTAATTGACTATCGTGTTGGTTCGGGATATGCTTGTGTATGTTATGTGGTGAGTTGTAAATTTACCTTAAGTACAAATAATACTTTGTTTGCTGCATGATAGTATAGAAAATGATTGTGTGTACTATTGAATGGTCACATCATAATTAGACTTAATTATACTCGGCTCATAAGAACAAACCGGTACATGCATCAACATGCATTGCATAGACTTAATTATAGCGGTCACATCACATGAAGGTAAAGAGAGACCATTCGGGGGTTATTATTATTAATTTATTGGTTTTGTACAGTACACTTGTATAAAAAAAACCTTACCCTAGCCCACGGGAATACTAAGCATTGGAAGTGGCAACCGCCTAGTTAAGGGTTAACCCTAGAGCCCTCTATTTGAGGGTAAGTGTGAACTGTAGGGGCCCACTTACGATTATACTAGATATTGGTTTTTATAAAAAAAAAAGACTTATTTGATTTAAGTACGGAACGTGGAGTTCCGTAGTAAAGTAAAATCTAGTATAATACCCGGATCTGATTGGTGTCGTGTATACTCTAACCCTAACATCGAAGGGCATTAAATCTGAGTTACGTATATGGACTAGTTAACTATACATATTGTTTGCCATTTTATTTGATTATTCATTCATATGTGTGAATATAATGTATTTATAACTTGCCTGTGGTGTAGCTGAGGATTTTGCTCACTAAGCTTAAGCTTACACCCCCTTAGACTTTTGTTGTAGGATAACTTGTTCGTAGAAGCTGGCGGAGGGATGCCATAGGTTAGCTTGGAGACATGGGTAAGAGCGAGCCATCTTGTGTATTGAGAGATAATAGATTATGTAGACTCTTAATTATGTACTTTTGTTTTCGCAGTAGTATAGACTTAAATGTAATAAATTACTGTGTATTGTAAACATTAACATTGTAGTTTAAATTTTATATAAATATGTTTGTGTGATGATATCATATGGATCTATATGTTCTTAGGAAACTAATAGTTGTAAAGTCTTATGTATTGTGTGAAGAGTTTATGATTGAAAGGGTAACTAATTAGGGGTTCTTCGTACAGTATACGACATCTGCCATGACTAGGCCGTCCTCAGTTCATAACAAAAAGATCACAACGCCCTTCGAAGAGATCCTAGAAGAAGAATGAGAGGTAGTAGACACTTCTCAAGGTGGTTCAGCATGCTATAGGTGATATTTTAATAGGTGTACCTATAATCAGTTTGACGCCTAAGTAGGTAACTTTTGGTGGTAGGCCGATCCAAACCCTGTAGATGCTTCATAGGGGGTCTAAGTGGGAGGTGTTTAGGTAAACGTACAGCAATAGGATTCGAAGCGAAACCTTTAGAATGTTGGGTTCCCCACCATCAAGATCCTTGACAATAGGGGTATTATACTGTTGGTTCATCGCAATAGGTAGGCACCTGCTCTTTTTTTCTTAGGTTGACCTTGTAAAGGTTTGATTAGCTACAAGCGTACTTTAGGTAGCTCTTCACTAATAAGAGTGATGCAGATACTTCGATAAAGTTGTTGAGAAGGCATAATGAGGTGAGTTGCTCGTGGTTCTTATTAAAGTATTTGGTCTTGCTTTGTTAGCTAATTGTGCATTGTACCTACTGCTGTATGATCTCTTCGAGTTTGTCCTTGTACACAAGCGAGCATACTCGTAGTCGGTAGGGAGTTGCATAAGGGCCGAGGTAGAGAGGCTCCAAAAGGTGTTAGAGTAGGAGAAGAAGGTGCATAACAACCTTGTTGTCACATTCAATAGCTTGGAGCAACAACACAAAGAGTTGGTTAGGTAGGTCAAGGATCTAGTTAGGCAAGTTAATGAGTTGAAAAAGGCTGAAGACTTCAATAAGGCTTTTAAGGAGAAGTTGTCCACTGTACAGGTGAACCTGGAGGCCAAAGGGCAAGAGTTAGAAGGGTTGCAAATTGAGTTTATATAAAGGGAGGTAGAGCTCTTAAAAGGGAAGGGTCTAGCCCTTACGGTTAGGTGTAAATACTCTATTTTTGCTACCTTTTTAGTTTAGGTTCTTTTTTTTTAAAAAAAAAATGGGCCAAGTTTACCAAAACATTAGAAAATCAAGATAAATAAAAAATGAAAAAATAAAAAAAAATTGAAAAATAAAAAAATACAAAATATCAAAAGTGTTAAACTAGAGTAAATCGTTTAGGGTCAAATAAAGTGAAATCCAAAAATATACATGCAATTTGGCAAAATTCGGAGTCTTTAGGAAAATCAAGCTTCATTAGAGAAAGTATTTTTAAGAATAGTCCAATAAAATATTGGAACTTACATTATGGACTTTTGTCCAATTTAAAAAATAATCTTAACTAGCCTAATTAAAATAAGACTCATGATTTATTAAATTTGAAAATGGTGCTAAAAAATATATTTAGCATGTACATTTTTGGATTATATAAATATGTTTGGGTCATTTTAAAAAATAAGCTAGAGAAAATTAGGTTTCAATTTAGAAAACAAAATTAAAGTGGAGCCTACTTTGAAACGATTAATTGTAATTCAAGTTCAATACTTGTTGAGAAATTGAGCACAGTTTAGTTGATTTAGGTGTCTACACTAGAGTATGAGGTCATGGCTTTGAGCCATAGTAAGCACAAGTTGCACTTCATTTTTTTCCCTAAGTAATGTCACATTCTACTGATTTTATTTTCTTCCTCACCTAACCAAGTGTAAGAAATAAGCAAAAAAGGGAGGAAAGTTGATCAAGTTTTTAGGAATCCATTTAACAACATATATTATCAAATCTTCATATTTTTTTGATGGATTCGAAAGAATCCTGATAAAATCATTAATAAAAATCCCAAATCTAACAAAGATTTAGATAAATGTTCAGGAATGGAAGATTTGACAAGATCAAGTTGGGTTTTAAATCTCATCTATGGCTAATAAAAGTAGATTTAGGTAAAAACTTAATTTGGTTTGGCAATCTATACTAAGGAGGAAGACGAGGACTAATTTGAAAAAAAAAACACAACATATAGCCATACATCATCTTCAACCCAGTACATACACAACCATGACGTATCCAATCCCATCTTCGATCACAAATAGCCACTTTACGCCCTTCATCATCTTCAACCTCTCTCTTACAATCACAACCCCATCTCCATTCTAATCCCCCACACAATAGTATGACCCTAACATCCATATATGTACACCAGAATAGCAATATACGACTCTTAGTGACCATCCTTTATCCTTAACTTGACAACATCACTCCTATCCTGACGGGACCCCACAATTATGACCACACTACTGCATGTAACAACAATATATGGCCACATACAATAGCCCCTTACACGAAACAATAACCTTCAACCAACACTCTTCAAATAGCAACCCACGACCTAACTATAACCATCTTCATTCCAGATCAGCAACCCATATGACCAATGCTCTTACTATAACAACACATAAACACATACTCACACGAACCTATACTACCTAATCGCTAACCACCAATGAAAACAACAAAAATTATCACTCCAAGCTGTACTACGTACACCAAACAAAGTTTCATGAATAACTTTGTCATGAAAGTTAGAGTACTTGCTTGATTCAGTGATTAGGACGTATAATGAGGAGTTGGAAAAAGCTTCTAAAGTGAATTTCATCTGTGACCTAACCCGATCTACTTAGAAGTCTAAGATCCAAACCGGATCCAGTTTTATCCCTCTGACTTGCCTAGTTATTGTAGGTCATAATCTTAGTATTTTCATTTTTTTTTATTTTCTCTTACTTAGTTTAGTTATTTAGTTAATTGTGTTATTTTACTAATTTATTTTGTCTTTTAATATAGGTTTTTTTTTTCTTCCTAATAAAGTAGTTCCTACATAAATTACACTTATGTTATACTTTTATTAAACTCACATTTTTTTTAGATAATTTGCATCCTTAAAAAAAATTGCATCTTTTTCATAAAACTGTTGCATTTTTAGATATAATTGCATATTTCTCTAAGATTCATATATTTAGTGAAAATATATATATATATGTACATCTCATATCTTCATAGATTTGCATAAATCTTAAATTTAGAGTTTTAGAAAAATAAATTTTTTGGCACGCAGTGGTTTTTTTTTAAATTATAAAAAATTTTAATTGAAATCATTTTAAAAGATTTAGTTAGTTAGGTTTTCTTAAAATAAATTCATGAAGTTAGATCTTTTTAGTTTTTTTTTTTCTAAAATAATTAATCAATTGATAAATAACTTAAATCTAATTCAATTTTTAAATAAAAAAGAATTAGCTTACTAAGTCTTTTCTAAAAAATAAAACTATATTTGTTTGATCATAATTAGCGAATACGTAAGCACTTTCGAGATAATCATAAAAAAATAAATAAAAACTTTTTTTTTTGAAAATACGGAATAAAAATTAGTAAAAAAATTCATTTTAATTGCATTTTTATATATCATTGCATATTTTGGCATCTTTAGAAAAATTATAAAATATAAAAGTCTATTAGTTTTTTCTTTTTTTTTTACATGGTGACTTAATCTTAATAAGTTAGTTCTCAAATCCCCTTTTTTGGTTAAATTTTTTAAAAACCCTAATTTGACTTTTTTTACTGGTTGATGACTCCAAATTATTTTTCAACCCTTTTTCTAAACATTTTTTAAAGAAAAGTGTTTTTTTTTTTAATTTTATATCGAGTAATTTATATTAAGCGAGTTAGGTTTAATAAAGGTTAAATTAAGAAAAACCAAAATAGAGCTTGACATTACTCGAGAAATTTTTTTGGAGACCCTTAATGACCCCATGATTTAAAAGGTGCTCCCCACCATTGTTAGGTGTACTATGGCCTAGGAGTTCCAAAGGCAAGTTCACCAAATCATACTTGAGGTTGATTTGTCTTTCCTTCATTGGTTGGATGAGCCCAAGGCTGCTGCTACTAGTAGGGAGGAGGTCAAGTCTTGTAGTGACTCATCGAGTGGTTTTAGTAGTGGCTCCAATGCAAGCCTTGAGGAAGATAAGGGAAGGGATGGTTAATATCGGCTATAGGTCAAGCAGTAGGAGGAATGTCAAGGAAAGGGTGCTGTTGCTGAGTAAACGATGGGAAACTTTGTTTTTTTGCTGTTTTAGTTGGTGTTTTCAAGTGATATGTACTCGCTTTTGCTTTATTTCCTATTATTTTCCATTTGGGAAGGGGGAATGCAATCTCCCTTCCTTAAATGTAATTATAATAAGTTGGAATGGAAACATCTTGCCACTATGATTGGATTATTTCCATGTTATTTTCCTTTTCCTTGGTTATCTTTCCTTACTTATGTATTGTTGTTGTACATTTAGCCTTTATTTTTGTCTAAGTATTTTATGTTGCCAATGATGCTTTTAGGCATATTGATTCACCTTATCTTTTGGTGAAGTTTCCTGAACACCTTTTCCTTGAGTAAGTTACCTCTTCTAGCTTACCGGTAATCCTTCTAATTCCCCTCGTAATCGCGGAAGCTATGGCTCCACTAAGCCTTAGTGTGAGCTCATTATTTGAGGACAATGAATGTGCTAGAGTGAATCTTTTGGTAACATCATTGAATATTTCGAATAGAGTAAGCTTGATTAGGTGAATCTTTTTTTGACATTAAGTAATCTTCTTGACAAGGTTTTTATTTCGAGCAGTGTGTATTCCCAGTAGACATATCGTCTTAGGAAAGGTGCTTTCTAAAAGCTATTCAAAGCATGTATGGTACATTGCTGTTTTCCAAGGCATCGCTTGGGTTTCTAGTACACTTGAGCCATCGGATGATTGCCCCATGTATGGTACGGGGTGCTACTAGCCCCCAATATAGAAGGTACGCAGATCCTTGCTTTGCCATACTAAACATCTTAACACCTTTATGGGAAATAGTTGAGAGCTGTCTCACTTTTTTCCTTTAGCATAAACATGTCAAGGGCGATCAGACTTAGTGGTTGAGTGTTCGAGTTGGGGAAGAGGTCTCCTTGGCCTATCCCTTCGAGTTGTGATCATAAGGTGTAAAGAGCTACCTAAAAGTGAGGAGTAGGCCTTAAGTTGTGACTAAAAGGCGTACGTTAGCCTCTGGGTCCTCCCCTCTTTATATCCAATGATGCCTGGCGAGGGGAAGGGGGAAGGGGCTGCTCGGGTGCTACCTGCTGCTTGTTCATAACAGCTTTACCGCGGAGGCTCTTGTTTGCAAGAAGTTCTAAGCGATTCTTCCATGCACTATCTTAGGTGAATTTGAGGAGGCAAGGGGTAGCCACAATGATTATGACAATAGAAGGGGTCTTTTTCTTTACCTTAACCTATTGATCAGGGTGCTTACGATGACTCATCTACTTTATGAGTCCTTAGTTCATTCCGCGAGTAACTTAGGTAGGTAGGCAAATCATACCTCATCTCTCCATTTGAGCTACTCTAGTAGGAGGCCAACTGATTTAGGTAGAGCATTGACCTTAATTTAATGCCAGTAGAACCCTTAGAGTTTAGAGCTTCAAGTAAAGTAGTTGGATCAGCTATCCCCATTGCTGCTCCTGTGGAAGGCTAACTTTGCTGGGTAAAATGGGGTTCTTCACTTAGAAGTCAAGTGCTACCAAGGTCCTCGCAATTTGGAACTCGACCTAGATAAAACTTAGGGATGTAGTCATAGTATCCCTTTGGAGCTTGTGGGCCGAGTCGAAGTTAAGAGCAATTATTCAAGCCTAGCATTAGATAATAGTAAGGGATGTGGCTTTGTGCCTTGCTAGTTTTCTTTTCTTTTCTGAATGTAATTAAGGTTGGTATGTCAACCCACAAGGCTTCATACATCCTTTATTAATGGAATAGCACTTTCTTTATCTACTCATTATTGCTCATCCATTACCTTACTTTCCTTTAGCCTTCTTTTCCTGTTGTCCTATTATAATAGTTTCATATGAATGTGCTTTGTTTTCCTATCTTGGAAGCACAATAAGTTTAGGAGATGGCAAGGTGCTTGTATATTTAGTGTAATGACTAACTTAAGCAAGTACTTAAGGATGAGCATCGACCTAGGGCATAGAGCTTAGTGTGAATAGATACTCTAAAAAGGATAAGTGCTAGTAGAGTTATCATAAGGACTAAATCGAGTAAGGCGCTTGGGGATGAGAATCAACCCAAGGCTTGGAGCTCAATGTAAACCGATACTCTAGTAAAGGTGCTTGCAATGTTAGTAAAGGAACTAATTTGGGAAAAATCTTAGAGATGAAAATTGACTCAAGGTTTGGGCTCGATGTAAACAGTTGCCTGGATAAGAATGCTCCCAGTGTTAATGTAGGGACTAACCTAGGCAAATGTTTTGGAATGAAAACCAAACCAAGTCTTAGAGTTCCGTAAAGATTGATGCTTGGATAGGAGTGCTTATAGCGTCAGTGCAAGGATTAATTTGGGTAAATGCTTGGGGATGAAAATCAACCTAAGGCTAAGGCTCAATGCAAATCAATACCCAATAAGTGCCTATAGTGTTAGCATAAGGACTAACTCAAGGCATGTAGTCGGGGATGAAAACTGACTTGAGGCCACAACTTGGCTTGAACAAAGGTTGTGCGCATGCATGGGGAAGAAGAGAGAAAAAGAGACAAATGTAGAAAACTTATCAATTCATTAAGTTCAGTTGTAGTTATATGTGCTTTCGATCTCGTCATTGTACTTAGTGGAAATAAGATCTTAGATTGTAGGCATTCCATGCCCTAGGGATAGGTCGTCCATCTAGGGTTTCTAAATTGTAAGTGCCTTTCCCTGCATCTTCCATTACTTATACTAGATATACCTAATTAAGGGTAAGTTTGCCTTGCCTTTCTTCTAAGCTAAAAGCAGCTAACTTTCCACATGATAGGTCCCTTAGGTGAAAGACTTTATGTCTAACATTATAGTTATAATACCAGGCGGCTTATTGTTGATAGGTCGCTATGCTAGCCCATACAGCATCACGTACTTCCTCGATGGTGTTAAGGCTTACTTAGAGGGCTACGTAGTTAGCATTCACATCAAAGTGTTAGGTCTTGCTAATAAGTAACTCCAACTCAATTAAGAGGGTAGCTTCAGCTCCAAATGCAAAGCGGAATGGGGTTTCTCCAATTGAGGTCTTATGCGTCGAACGGTATCCCCCAAGGATGTTTAAGATCTTGTTAAACCACCTACCTCCTACTTGTTCTACCCTTTTCTTTAAGCTATTGAGGATTATTTTATTGATAGCTTTAACTTAGCCATTGGTTTGAGGGTGAACAACCAACATATAATGTAGCCTAATGTTATGTTTATCATAAAATGTTGTGAATCAATCGCTATCAAATTGCCTCCCATTATTAATGATTAGCTTATATGGCACCCCAAAGTAGGATAGTATGTAGGTATGTACGAATCCTGTAGTAGCTTAGGCTGTGATGGTAACTACGGCCAACTCCTCTTCTTACTTGGTAAAGTAATCCATAGCCACTAGGATAAATTATTGGTCTGATGATGCCCTCGGGATGGGGCCAAAGATGTCTAATCCTTACTATGTGAAAGGCTAGGGGCTTGTCAAAGAGTACAATTCTAAATTGGGGGTATAAGTGATGGGTGCATGTTTATAGCATAAGTGGCACTTCTAAACCAAGGATTTGGTGTCTTACTTCATTGTTGGCTAGTAGTAGCTTAACCTAAGTGCTTGAATGTATAGTACCTAGGATTGAATGTGGTTGCTGCAAATTCTTGCATGTAGTTCCTTAAGGACACATGTGCCCTCTTCTTTCCTAAGGAACTTGAGGAGTGAAGTGCTCTACCTTCGTTGCTAAAGTATATCATCAATCAATGTGCAATTGGCCATAGTGTAAACTAACCTCCTTACTTCTGCTTGGTCCTTGGGTAAAGCCCTTGTCTTGAGTTATTGTGGAGGGGGTCCATTCAAGAGGACTCAGGACTTGTTTCTTGTACCTCAAGGACTTCCTACTACTATACCTCTATGCTTTACTTAAGGAGATATTGTATGAAGAGTAGCTAGTTGCCATCGTGTGATGTAAGGACAATGGATTAGGTTATCTTAGATAGTTTGTTTGCCTTTATGTTTTCTACTTGAAGGATCTTGTTGACTCCCCACAACATAAATTCTACGAGCAGACCTTATTGTTACTTACTGTACTTGACCATGATTTCCCATTTGGTTTCATACTCTCTTATAGTTTGCCATACCACTAGCATAGAGTCTAAGTATATGCTGAACTTCTCAACTCCAATGCCTTTGGTAATCTTTAATTTATTGATGAACGCCTCATACTTGGCTTCATTGTTACTTATTAGAAAATCGAACCTCAATGCATAGAAAATTTTCATTTTATGCAGGCCTTATAGCGTAATAACACCCCTCACCCCCTAACCTAGTGGAGGAGTTGTCAGTGTAGAGGGTCTAAACAGGTAAGGTAAGCTTGAGTTGAGGTTCGTCTGCTCTAGTGTATTTCGCTATGAAATTGGTAAGGACTTATGCTTTAATAGCCTGTCTAAGGTAAAACTAGATTCCATGGGCATTGACTTTGAAGGAGTTTTTCATCATTCTACCCAATATGTTGGGCTTTTGTAAAACAACTTAAGTGGTATATCTATCAATATGATGATTAGGTATGATTAGAAGCAGGGCTTAAGCTTTTGAGCTATGATGACTACTACAAGGGAAAACTTCTTCGCTTTTGTGTACCTAAGCTCTAGACCTCATAGGATGTGGCTAACGTTGTATACTATTTGGTAGTCATGGCCATCTGCTCAAATGAAGACCAAGGATAATGCTTTTTCGTTGACTGTATGGTACAGGTATAACTCTTCCTTAAGGATTAGCTTAGATACTATGGATAAGGTCACCAGAAAGTCCTTCAGTTCATCAAATGCTCGTTGACATTAGGTTGTTCATTTGAAATTAGCAGGATTTTTTAGTAACTTGAAGAATTCTGTGTGTTTGTCTACACTTCTAGATATAAATCAATTCAAAGTAACAATCTTTCCTATTTTTTATTGTACCTCCTTGATTTTTATTGAGGCTTTCACGTCCCAAACTACTTTAATCTTTTCTAAGTTGGCTTCTATCCCTCACTTTGCTACTATGAAACTAAGAAATTTTCCTAATGTGACCCCAAAGATGCATTTCTAAGGATTAAGTTTCATTTGGATTTAGCATAGAGTTTAGAATGTCTCATGGAGGTTGTTAATGTGCCCTTTTCTAGTTTTACTTTTGGTAATTATGTCGTCGACATAGACCTCAATGTCCTTGTTGATTTATGGCTTAAAGATGTGGGTAACTAGCCTTTGGTATGTGGCTTTGACATTTTTTAAATCGAAGGACATCACCTTATAATAGTAGGTCCCAAAATCTATAATGAAGGATGTATAGACTTCATCCTTAAAAGCCATCCGAACCTGGTTGTAGCTTGGGTAGGCATTTATGAAACTGAAAAGCACGTAGCCAAATGTCGAGTCAATGATCTGGCCTATGTGCTGCAGAGGGGAACAATCCTTAGGGCATGCCTTGTTAAGATTGGTGTAGTTAATGCACATTCGTCGTTTGCCATTTGTTTTCTTTACAAATATTATGTTGATGAGCTAGGTGTTGTACTTTTCTTACTCGATGAAGTTTGCTTGGAGCAACTTCTATGCTTCTTTTTCAATTGCTACTTAGTGTTCTAGGGCCAAGTGTCATTTCTTCTATTTGATAGGTCAAATGACAGGATTGACATTCAAGTGATGGGTAGCCTCTGATATGTTGATGATGTATGGTATCTCTTACAAGGCGAACACAAAGATGTATGTGTTTTGCTTAAGGAAATTTGTGATTTTGGCCTTGTTGTTGTTTAGCAATCCTGCTCCTATTCTGGTTGTCATTCTTAAGGCATTAGAGAGCTTAACTTCCTCGGTCTTTTCTACAAGCTCTCCCAATATTGTTGTAGCTAAGGGGGGTAAGTGATTTGATGTTCATGATGTTATTTCTAAATTTGACTTTGAGGTAAAGCGAGTTAAACAAGGTCTAGTTGCCTCTTTCCTCACTTATACCAATTGGTGTCATTAACTTCACTTTAAGACATTTTTGGTTAATAAACACGTCAAATTTTGTAATGCTTGGCCGGCTGATGATTGTATTATATGGTAACCAAAGGTTAATTACGACGAAATCTATTGACTATATCGCAACATGCTCGTTGTCGCCTAATCAAATGGGTAAGGTGATTATTCCTTTTGTTGGCACCTATTTGCCTCTTTTGAATCCTGTAAGGCTATGTTTATATGAATGTAGGGATTCTTCAAGTTGTTCCTTCATTGCTCGTAAACACTATAAAAAATATGTCCGCTAAAGTTTCATTGTCAACAAATGTTTTAGGGACATCAAAGCATTCAATTTTAGCATTTATGATGAGAGCATCACCATAGGGTAGATTAATCCACTGATTGTCCACATTGGTGAAAGTGATTGCTATTTTGGCCTTTGGCTACTTAGTTCTTATAAGGTATACTTCATGTTGGGCCATTACGATTATAGTGTCCAAGAGGAGGCTAGGTCCTCCGAATATGGTATTAATTTGGCCTCGCCATCCTTAGCAATTATGTTTGTCTTCTAAGGCATTGGTCTATTCATTGTAGTGTTATAGTTGTTGTTTTACTTAGCAGCATTGGGTTGACCATTGGATCTGATTTTTCTCATTTGCAACAAGGTGGTCGATGTGGCCTTGGCGGATAAGGGCTTTAATTACATTCTTAAGATGGAAGCACTCGTTAGTGTTGCGATCATGTATCTTATGGTAGTCACAATACTTCCTTAAGTTCATCGCTTCTAGGGTTTCGCAAACACTAGGTAGTTACAGGAGCTATTCTCAAACCTCGTAATGATTTCGCCATGTGGTCTGCTAAAGGGTGTATACAAGGTATAGTCTTAGAATTTCTATCTTTTCTCATCTTGTTTGTCCTATGCTGAAGGTTATAGTATAGGTTCGTAAGGCCTAAGGTGGTCCTTTGTTGACACACGAGTGTTGCTATCCACTCAAACTGAGGTCTAATAGTATCCTCTTGAGCTACATATCTTTGGGCCACTTACATGAACTTGTCTAAGGAGTCAGGTTTGTCTAATGAGATTGCATTAAATAGCCTTCCGTTGGGGTTTATGCCTATAAGAAGTGCTTGTAGGGTTGTTTTAAAGTTAAGCTTGGATACTTATAGCTTTGTTCAGTTAAAATGTTTGAGTTATGCTTATAAGGTTTCATTGGGATGCTATCTAACACTGTAGAGTATGGAAGCATCTCTCCCTAGGACTTAAGAACTAAGGAAATGTTGCTGGAATCTACCTCCTGAGTCGTTAAATGAGATGATAGAGGCATTAGATAGGGTATTAAACTAGAGTAAAACAACTTTTGCTAGTGTGTTGGGGAAGGTTCTACACATGATGGCATCTAAGAAGTTGTGGAGGCCCATCATTGTTCATAAGTGGACAAGGTGATCATTTGGGACAGTGGTGCCATCATATGTGTTTAGGTGTGGTAGCCTTGTGCATGTGGGTAGCATTTCTTCAAAGATAGAAGGGATGAATGGGCATTTCATTGGTATAGAGTACGATACTTATATAGATGATTCAACTTTCTTTTGATCGCGCACATTGGAGGTACGATAGATATGCTCGTTCAATTCTTTCGTATTCATGTTTTCATAGTCCTTTAGTGACTATTTTCGTGATAGATCATTGATTGGTCTGCTTATCGCTATGTACTTACCTTACACTTGTGTTTTGGCACGATCATAATTCAATCATTCATGCAAATCTTCATGGGATTGTTGATCATGCTAAATCTAGTCACGTGAACGCATGAGATACGTTGTATGTAAGTCATCATTTTCTTTTGGTTCTAGGGAAGAGTTGATGGTTACGCCTTCGTTTGGGCATTTTTGGGATGCATTTTTTTAGAAATGTAACATCTTAATGTAGAGTTGCAATGGACAAGCATTTGTTGGATAAGCAACTTAAGCTGCTAAACTTTGGCATCCTCATTTTCAAGTAGTAAAGGTATTGGTGTACATTGTAGTAAAAGGATTTGGTCACCTTCGCAATACTAGGACGTGCTAGCATCTTATGTATATGAAGCATGTGAATTAATATTTTTTCTTTTATCCATTGTATATATGGTGGCTTGAGTAGCAAACACACATTATTGAACTAAAGGGCAATATGAAAAAGAAGCCTTCTATTGAGGAAACTTTATCAATTGTGATTTCTAGCTGGCAATACGAAAAACTGCTTCGGAAGAAATTCTTGCAAGGGGTACAATCGACCAAGGCAGAGATTCTAAAAGTTCAACCTGATGACGAGTTGTCATGCCTCGACTTTGCTGACCTAGATAATGATAACAATGTTAGTAGTGATGATGATGAGGTCATTAGCGAGGAAGAAGAGGCTAAGCATTAGGAACAGGGTGAAAATGTTCAAGCTAGCATCAATGCCATGTAGATGCTAAGGAGTTGTCCTTAAGGGAAACCCCTTACGAGCGCAAAGTAGCCTCTAATTCTTTTGACAAAACTCCCAATATTAATAAAGAAATTAGCCTCAACAATTATGTTCAATCCAAAAGAAAGGATACTTTGGACTCTCATAGAGATAATTGGTTTTATTGTTTATCTCAATAGATCTTTATGAACTTGTAAGATGGTCAAGATGTCTACCATTTGATTGTAATTGAACTTTTATTTGACGTTCATGTTAAATTCATGGCACATTTTGTTTCATGTACGGTTAGCATCTATCTTTTGTAGACATGTTTAATGTTAATTTGTTAGTTACATAAACCTAATCTTCATTGCTAAGGTCTACTTTCTAAATCACTTAGTTAGCCATTAGAGGCCATTTTGAGTTCATTTGCTCCAATAGGTCAAACTCTTTTGAGGTGTTTTAAATTATTAGCTAATTAATATTATCTTCATTAACCAACATTGGTCAAAACTTTTTAAGCGTTGGTTCATTTGTCGCATAACTTGAATCGTATTAGTTCGTTTATTGTGGTTAGATTAGGAATAGAAGTAATGGCAAGTAGAAATACTCATAAACTTGAAACAAATACTTCACATTAGATGTAGTGTAGGCCATTACCTTACATTGTCGATAAAGAAAAAGCAAATATAAACATAAAATGCGCTGACCATACAACATTAACTATTCAAAGTATAACTTAAGATTCTTGACATTCCATGTACAAGGTATGACCTATCCATCCAACCTTTTTAGTCGATAGGTACCATTGCCTACAACTTCTCGAAACCTTGTTAGGTCCTTCTAATTTGCACTAAGCTTCCCCTAATTTCCTTGTGTACCGGTTGCCACCAACCTCATAAGTCTCTCAATTGAAATACTTTGTGCTTCATCATCTAGTTGTAGTACCTTGCTACTTTATGTTGGTTGGCAACAACTCTTACTCTTACGATGTCCCTTATTTCCTCGATTTTATCCAAATTGGCTATCAAGATAACTTGATTTGCCATGATGTCAAACTTCTACATTCTCATGTTAAGCAACTCCAATTTGATCAGAAAAACTGCTTTAGATCTAAAAGTAAGCTGAAGGGAGTCCCTCCTGTTGGAGTCTTGTGGGTGGTCTTATACCCCCATAAAACATCAAGTAATTCATTGGCCCATTTACCTTTACCCTGATCAACTCTTCTTTTCAAACTATACAGGATGGTTTTGTTGATAGCTTCTACTTGTCCATTAGTTTGGGGGTGAGCTATTGAGGTGTAATTCAGTCGGATGTCGTGCTTTCCATAGAAAGCTTAAAACTCATCATTATCAAAATGTAGCCCGTTATCAATCACTATCATGAAAGAAACCTTAAACCTCAATTTAATAAAGTTGAAGACAATAAACTCAATCTTCTACTCAATGATCTTTGCCACTGCTTCGACCTCTACCCATTTAGTGAAATAGTCTACTAGAACTATTATGAACCGGTGCTATGTTGTAGACCTCGGGACCAATCCCTAAGAGGTAAAGGGAGAAGGGCTAGTTAAGCCATGTGATTTAATGGAAGGCATATGACTTAGAGCCTCGTGTTCTTACATTTTGGACATTGCCCAACCATAGTTTTTGTGTCTTTCTTCATAGTTGGCCAATAATAGCCAAGTCTCAATATACGAATATGCAAAGTCTAGCTTTTCACATGATTATTATAAATATGTACGTATTATTTAGAAAGTACTTATTGAGTGTTCGTCAGTGGAAGACATCAAAGGTAAGGTTGCGAGAGATCATGTTTGTATAATAATCATCAATCAGTGTGTAATTTATAGCTAGACAAATCAATCTTTGAGTTTTTTTTCTTAATTTCAAGTAAGATACCATCCTTTAGATAGTTAATAATTAGATCCATCTAAGATCTCTCCTTTGGGCAAGGAGTTGCCTCATAACTTCACCCTAATGCCTCCAAACTCTTGGTAGGAAAGTATTCAATAAACAGTTTATCTCTTATATTGGCAAGTGTCATACTAGCTAGTTTTGAGAGCTCGTCGGCAGTAATGTTCTTGACCTTGGTATCTTCTCAATTGTGAAAGATTAGAGTCCTTCTATGAGTGTTTATACTACCATTAAGTACTTTCTCATCACATCCTCCTTCGCTACATAGCTTCCTTTCACTTGGTTTACTATCAACTATGAATTGGAGAAAACCTCAACCTTTTTGGCTCTAACTTCACTTGCCAGCTTTAGCTTGATAATCAAGGCTTCATATTCAGCTTTATTATTGCTAGTTGGAAATTTGAACTTCAATGTATACTAAATTTTCAAATAGTGAGGCCTTTATAGAATCAGGCCTCTACCATATCCTTCTTTAGTAGAGGCTATCCACGTATAAGTTCTAAGTAGGTTTTTTAGCCATTTCTACACTATCCTCTTCTTTAGTGAATTCCGCTACAAAATCTACCAAAACCTAAGCCTTTAGTGTCATTTTGGGTTTGTACTGTACACCATAGCTACTTAGCTCCAGAGCATACTTCATCATCCTCCCTAGGGAGTCTGGTTGTTGTAAGGCTTAATGTAGAGGCTAATCAATAAGAACAATTATTTGATGAGCCTCAAAGTACGGCTTTAATTTTCTTACTGAAAGAACCATACCAAAACAAACTTCTTAATTTTTATATACCTTTGTTTTAGGCCTTACAAGTCATGACTTACATAGTAGATCGACCTATGCTCCTTTTAAATTCTATATAGTCAATAGTATAAACCCTAATATAAGTTCGAGTATTCTATACGATATCATAAGTCGATAAGGCTAGGTGAAATAAATTTTTTATTAAATTGAGAAACTAAATATAGTATTGATAATAAAAGCCTTAAAAACTTGATCGAAACCTAAATTGTATTAAAGGAACTTCTAAAGTCGAGCAAAATTTTCTTTACCTTAAAGTTGGCAATTTTCACCCTAATCACCATCATATCATCATGGGGCCTTTGTACACTTTCAAAATATTCTTCCATGAAGTAAATTAAATTGTAGACCTTAACTTTCTCGCCTTGCACATTGTAAACATATTATATGGCATTAGTTGAGCTCAAAAAGCTAGACTAAACTATGGTGGAAGGTCCACCAATAATGATGTTTATCACACCATTCGAGGCTCTGTTATTACCTCCATCACTTGCCTCCCTCCTTGGTTGGGGCGGGCGTTTTGTATTTTCTTACTCATCTCTTCATCTTTGGGTAAGTCACTTAATGTTATCAGTGTTATAGGCAATGAACTTGCCCAAATACACTTGTTGGATTGCATCCTTAATCGTGTTTTTGAGTTGAATACATTCGTCAATATTGTAGCCTTTATCGTGATGAAAATCACAATACTTGTATGAATTTCTTCGACATAGGTTTCTTCTCATTTGTTCCAACTATTGTAATACCTCCCCTCCCACGAGCCATGTACCTCTATCAATATATTAGAAATTGGACAATTAAGTGGGGTGTGGATGGAATAAGTTAGAATGTATGGCCTTTTCCTTTCACCATCGCTTCCTTTCGAAAACTAATCGTTACATAGACTAAGTTGATCCTTTAATTCTTTTTCTTGCCATTTTTTTTATCTTCTCTATTTTGATTGCTTCTCAACAAGCCTTGATGTTATCATCTTATCAAATGTAAGATGTGGTCTTAGCCTTAAATTCAGAAAATGTCTTTGGCTTATTTTTCACTAAAGACTTAAAGTAAATTTTATGAGGTTTACCCCCCCATCATTTACCACATTAATGGCAACGCTCATATCCAATTCTGGAATCTGTACCATCTCAGCCATGAACGAGCCAAATATTCTCTAATAGATTCATCAAATATTTGCTTTATAGTGTTAAGAACCGATGAATCCGTCACAGGTAGTTTACTTACAAGGAAGTATTGTAAAAACACTTCTTCTAGGTCGTTGAAACATGAGATTATATTTGGCTTCAAGTACTTAAACCATATACTCATTGCATATCTTAGAGTTGAATGGAATGCTTAGCAAACAATGACATCACTCAAGTCATACAATTTAGCCAAAGTGTGAAAGTATTCAAGATGATCCTATGGGTCCTTTGTTCCATCATATGTCTCAAACTTTAGTAACTTAATATGCCGAGACATTACTTCATGTGATGGCCTTACATGGTGTGCCTATTGTAGTTTTTTTCCTTTATCACCCTTCTTAAGAGCAGAGGTCGAAGATCTAAGTGTCACCATAACCCCTTTTTTTAGACAATTCAAGAGAATAGATAGAGTTGTTGGAATTATTGAGATTGTTAGTCATTTTTCTTATTGAGTTCTTGATTTTCTTTGGCTAAATCGATGCAAAGCTGCTTTAGTCTAGCCAAGTATTGATCATTAGTATGCCTACTCACCTCTCCTCCCCACCCTACCTTGCGCCCCCCATAAAGATGTCGAGGAGAAGAGCTAGTAACTGCAATTTTGGTCATCTTTATTTTTACCATGTGAGTGGTAATTTGGAAATAGATGGCACCAAATGTTGACGACTGATTTTGGTTAAGAGTCTTGATATTGCACAAGTGAGGAAAAGAAGCTAAGGAGTGTCGTGGCCAATTCGGTGAGACCACTCTAATCCTTAAGTAAGCATATGTAAGTAGAAAATAATAGAGTATAAGGTGCTAAAAGTATGGAAAAGTGTATAAGAGTGCATAATAGAGTCCTTATAGCGCTATCCCTTCCTTATTTATAGATGTTAGTAAGAACATTGCTGTAACAGGCAATCATTGTTCATGGACCAGGTGGTAGCCCATGAATTAAGCGCATGCCTTAAAATATGGAGTAATAGGAGGTTATGCAACGAGACCAGGCATAGCTTTAACTATCTATTCCACTTTTCAAAATTCAAAATGAGTATGAGTGAACAGGACAGGCCTTCAGGGGCTCCTAATGGAGTAGGCCCAGCTTGATAATTAACCACAAGAAGCAAAATAAACAGCCTTAATCGAAAGTTCATTACTTGGTAGTTGAAGTGTCAAGCAACTCAAATGGTTGAAATTCTACTATTAACATTACTAACCATAAAGAGCCTAAACTTACATAGATATCAAAGAAGCAATTACGTGCTTTTGTAGAAACTTCAAGTAGGTGCAACTCAAGAACATCAAATAGAGAATGCTCAAAGAAAATTCGAAATGCAACTAATATGGTATTTGATCCAAGAAACTCTTTTAAGTAGTATCTATATGATAATTAACATATTTTACGTGCACTTGAACTTTTGTGTGTGCGTTTAGGCTTTCATGTGCACATGTTTTCCATCTCTTGGTTTCAATGTCAAATATAAGTTCCCTCATGCCTATATGTGCCAATGTTTCTTGCTTAAATGGTTAGTTTGATGTAATTATAAAACTATGCATATTTGACCTCTCCTTGATCACATTTGAGTTGTCATGAGCATTTAAGAACTCAACTAGTGTTTTTTGATTGCTTTCCAAGCTATGTTTAAGCACTCATCATAATATAATATGCATTTAAAACAAGATTGAAATACTAAATTGCAAATATCATGCATATCTAGGTTCATATTTGCACAATTTCTTCATTTCTTGGTTTCCATGCCTAAAACTGGCTTTTGCATGTTTAATTTCATCTATAAATCATGATTGAGTAGTTATCATATTTAGATATTGATCTTGTACAAATTTGATCCATCTAAGTCGTCATTAGGCTCTTTATGACATAAGAAAGAATATTTGATCATGTTGACCATTTCGCTAACATTTGCCTTAATTATGCATAATCTATGCCTATAAGTGCTATTGAAAGTTGCTTGAAGTACAAACTTGCCTTAAATTTGAATTGGTGTACATGTTTGATCTCTAGTTCTATTTGTATCCAACACTTAGCTTTAAAGAACTCTAAGTGATGAATTTATGAGTCTTTGACTCTTGAAGCTATATTTTCACCTTATCATGCTTATATATGATATCAAAATTTGCTTTAAGTGTTGGCTTTCTAAAACATGGTCTCTGTATTCAAAATTGTTCATTCATGCATAATTGTAGCATATCATGTAATCCAAGGTTCTAAAGATTTGATTTAGCTAAATCTTAGCTATTTAGCTAGAATTTAAGTTTTACAAGCCTTAATGGACCAAATTAAGCTTGCTTAGAATGTTTGATAGCATAAAAATCAAACAAAAGAGGATTGAGTTGGCAATTTAAGTGAAAAGTGGACAATTTTCAAGTTTATGTAGAATTGCAGATAACTATCAAGGTGTCATCCTTAGTATACTATCATGATCGTAAGAAGCTCTCCTAAAATATTTTGCAAGCTTTTTATTCAAGCAGTCGTCATGATGGTACCCATAAGCATCGTCACAACAATGAAGTCTGCTCCATAAGCAAATCGCAAGCGCTTTATTCCTATAATCGTTATGCCGAAATTGAATCTTATTGTCAAGATGGTAGACAAAATTCCTGCAAAATAAATTGAAAACCTACAATTACATTCTCTCTCTTCATTCTTTTTTCCTAAATCGTATCACCGCTTCTTATCTCAAATTCTCGATCCCTACACAAACTTATAGCAAAATCTCAATTTTCCACCATAATCACTCTCAAATCTTCAATCTAAAGCCTCTTCTTATACCCTAAATACCTTCTTCTCTCTCTACAATCATTCTCTCTCTTCCCCTTTAAAGAGAGGATAGCTCATTTGTCCTCTTTCCAAAGAAACACTCTTTACTAAGGTGGATCCAAACAAGGTCCCTAAGACTATAAACAACTTTCTTCCTTCATAAACTTCTTTGCTCTTTCTATTGGGCCACAGTCTTGGTTAGTTGTTCGATAAAGTTTTGATGCAACTTCTGGAACTCCTCGACATGCTGTAGGTTGGACTAATTTTCTCTTTGGATGGTCGGTTAATAACTATGTCCAAGGTTAAGTTCAAGTTAAGTCTATAGACGACCTCAAATAGTATCCTCCCTATTGAGCTGTGAGTACAGTGGTTATAAGTGAACTTAATGACAGGCAAGCATAAATCCCAATCATTTAGATTCTTCCCAACAGTAGCTCGCAGGAGGTTGCTAACTGTTCTGTTTACAACTTCTATCTACGGGTAGCAAGCAGTATTATACATAAGCTTAGTGCTGAGCTTCTTCTATAGGGTTCTCTAAAAGAAGGTCGTAAACTTCGAGTCATGATCAAACACAATACTTCTTGACACTTTATACAGTCACATAGTTTCCTACAAAAAAAAGTTTGCAACAAATAGGGCATCATTAGTTTTGTGGTAAGGAATAAAGTGACTCATCTTACTGAACTAATCGACTACTACCATGATAGAATCACGTCTTCTTAGAGTTTGGGGTAGGCTGAAAATGAAATCCATGCTTATGTCAGTCCATGGCCACTCAAGTATAGGAAGAGATGTATAGTCCCTATATGGCTCTTTTCTTCCCTTTACATGTTTACACACCATACACCTCTCAAGAACTCAACACATATTCTTCATCATCTTAGGCTAATAGAAATGTTCTCCCAACATCTCAACTATTCTCTTTTCTCTTAAGTGGTTGGCTAAACCTCTAGCATGAACTTCTCGAACGAGTAACCCTTTAGCTGAACCACTTGGCACACAAACTTGTTCGCCCTTCATTAGAAACTCTTGTCTCAAATAGAACCCATCCACAACTCCTCTAACGTTGCATTTTACCACTAAGGGGCCAAAATACGGATTATGTTTATGCTAATTAGGTAGGGTGCCAAATCTAAGTATTTTGGGTTGTAATGTCATAATGAGTATATGTCGATGAGAGAAAGCACCGACCACAGTATTAGTGCTTCCGTTCTTACACCGAATGATGTAGCAAAAAGATTCCAGGAATTTGACCCACTTGGCATAATGCTAAGAAAGTTTTTGTTGTCTTCGGAGATGTTTGAGAGATTCATGATCCGTATAAATGATGAATTCTCTTAGTAGAAAGTAATGTTGCCAATTTTGTCGTGTTTGGACAAGGGTATAAAACTCCTTATCATATACTAAGTAATTTAGGGTAGCTCCTTTGAGATTCTTGTTGAAATAGGGGATAGGTCGGTGCTCTTGCGCAAGTACAGCACCAATGCCAACTCCAAACACATCATACTCTACTTAAAAAACTTTCTCGAAATCTAACAAGGCAAGTACTGGGGCAGATGTCAACCTAGACCTTATCTCATCAAAGTTCTTCTAACCTTTCTCAAACCACTTGAACTTAGAGTTTTTCCTAGTAAGCTTAGTTAGTGGAGTAGTTATGGAACTAAACTTCTGAATAAATCTTCAATAGAACGAGGCTGGACTATGAAAACTCCTCAATTTAGTAGCATTGTTGATGTCGGCCACTCAAGAATAACTTGGATTTTCTCGTTATCAACTCAAACTCCTCTTTCTAAAACAATATACCCAAGGAATACAACTTTACCCAAGTAGAACATACATTTCTTTAAATTGTTGAATAATATCTTGGCACGGAGAATATCAAACACTGATCTCAAATGCCCTATATAAGAAACAAGGTCAGTATTGTAAACTAAAATATCATCGAAGTACACTACAATACATTTACCAATCAAAGCTCTAAAGACATGATTCATGAGTCACATAAAAGTGCTCAAAGTGTTGTCAAACCAAACTACATCACCATCTATTCAAACAACCATCCTTTGTTTTGAAAACCATCTTCCATTCATCTCTAAGCCTCATGCATATTTGATGATAGCTACTTTTCACATCAATCTTAGAAAAGATGTGGGCACCATGAAACTCATCAAGCATATTATCCAATTGCGAGATTGGATATTGGTATTCAATGGTAATTTCGTTGATGGCTTGGCTATCAATATATATTTTTCCTGAGTCGTCTTTCTTTGGTACCAAGATAGCTAGAATGGCACAAGGGCTCATGCTTTCTTTGACATATCCGTGATCCAATAACTCGTTTACTTGTTTCTTTAGCTCGGCTGCTTTCTCGGGGTTAAATTTGTAGGCAAGTTAATTTGGAAGAACAACTCCAGGCTAAAGGTTAATATAATGCCCCGTGCCTCTCAGGGGTAGTAATCCTCTTAGCATCTCGGTAGGAAATAGGTTGGCATACTCTTGTAGTAATATTTGCACCTTAGTTGGGAAGCTTTCGGCTTATCTTAAACTTCAAGAGTTTCCTGATGAACAGGAGTATACACTCTTCATCCTCCACTTCTTAAGAAAATTGAGCATGGGAAATCACCAGGGATTTCCGCTAGATTGGCCACAACAGTAGCAAGGTCGTGTATGTGCTCATTAGTAGTTTGTAGGATTTGTTAGGTAATACAATTATGACCATAAGCATCACTCTCAGCATCGTAAATATCTCCTTGAACATTAGGATTTGACATTCTTAATACAAAGCTTTAGAAAACACTCCCCATGCAAGAAATTCCCATACATACATAGAAAATGCAAATCGAATAGTGAACTGAGAACTTACTTTGTTTTGTTAAAGGAAAACGGGGTATAATAAAATAGTAAACTAGTAGGAACTATTTCAATACAGCTCTTGGTCATAACCTCAAGTTCTAATACTAGTTTATTTGATGTTCGAGGAGTTCAGTAATCATTAGGGCTTACCGCGATAGAGAAAGTAACCAAGTCAGTCCTTGGTAACAACAAAGAAAATGAAGGTGAATAAGTTGTAACATACGATAGCTTATGTGAAGCTGCTTGGAGGATGTGACTCACTAATAAATACAACACAACTTGACACTTCGCTTGATATGATACATAAACTAATGTCAAGGTCCATCCGTCGCTAATGTCAAGGCCAACCACCACTAATTCAAGGTTCATTCACCGCAAATCTCAAGTTACTTAACAAGATTACATAAGAGTGTAAAATGGTTGTACCCAAAGAGAAATATCTCATAAGCACCGAAATGTATTCAATACCTACAAGGAATGTTTGATGGTTTTGGCTACAAAGAAAGAGGGACTATTTATAGTAAATCCCTATAGCAATATTACAAATAAGGAAATCACAAAAAGAATAAAGGGAAAAAGAGATTCCTAGTATGTAAGAAAGGGTAAATAAGATAAATGATGAAAAGGGAAAAAGTAACACAATATCAAAAAATAGATAGGTAGCAGCTCATCAATGGGTCCATACTAAGGAATCTTTCGGTGCAGTAGCAGAGCTTGGTCATGATATGGCGATTATGGATAGGCAGTATCAGGAGTTGCCGAGACAAATAAGGATTGCTGCTAAGTGGTAATAGTAAGGCGAAGGAGAAGTACTTAGCGCGAAGAAGTCTTAACCTCAGTACTCGATAGCTTAGCCTCATCACTTGATATGTTGGCCTTGGTACATGAGGGTTTGGGTAGTTGGAGCAATACACGATGCGTAAAGCTCTTGTCCTCGGTAAGAGAGTGGTTGGCATTAGTACAAGGAGTAAAACAAAGAAAGGTGTACCCACGCGGAGTTCGCGCATCGTTCTTCTATATACTGTTTCTCGTCTTCAATAGGCTGATGAGAGAGAATCCTCTTGGTGAAAGACTGAAGACCTCAAAGGTGTATGCAAGTAAGAGGGCCAAAGATCGGTAATCCATCACCTTTTGCCTCCCTTCTCTCTCTCTCTCTCTCTCTCTCTCTCTCTCTCTCTCTCTCTCTCTCTTCTCTCTCTCTCTGTGTGTGTCACATTGTCATCCCAAAGGTTTCTTGCCCTTTCACCATTACGTTACCTTACTACATACTCTACACATTCAAGAATTTCAGGATGTGCTTCAAGAATTTCATATTCCATAAACTCTAGGGGTTTTCACCAATCATCTTCTAAACTATTGAAACTTCCAAATGAAGTACATAATAAAGCCCCTAAATACTTTTATCATAATCTAATTCATTAAATGACTTAAGGGTCAAAATGAATCCTAGTGATGAACTTAGACAAACGGTGCTATATTCTTATGTTTATGAAACAATGATTACCATCATTGAGGAAGACATTTATAATTTGATTAGTGTTGCACCTGGTAGGTTTGAGTTAAATTTGAATTATTGTGGTGTTCATTTTTATGAAAGATTGTTTCAGTTTAAGGGGATTGGTAGATTTTGGAAGAAAACCAAAAATTTAGCAAGGACTCAACTTAACTTTTGGACTAAAATTCTTTATCATATTGTCATCCATTGTTTCTATCTTCGCAGAAGCCAACAATGTAATGTCACCCTCTAAAACCTATGGATTCTATACTACATCCTAAGGAACAAAAAGATCAATTTTTTTAATGTGGTAACTAATAATCCCTCTCAAACTTTCCTTTGATTTGGCTTACTAGTCACTTAACTCCTTACTTGCAAAGGAGTAAACCTTCCCTCACCTCCATGAGTTACCCATGTCAAACAATTTGAGATTCTAGATATATGTAGGAGATTTTGGAAGAAGGAAGGCAATAATTGGGTAAGAAAGAAGCCTCTTAGTCCTATTATGCATGATGGTGAACGTCAAAATGCGAACTCAAGTGATTCTGACAATAATGATAGTGATCCTAATGAAGTGGAAGAGGCTTTCTCAACTCTTGAGCCATAACATCTACCATGTAAAGGTCCTTCTCAAGTACCATCTCAGGGGTTTGGCTTTCCATCTTTTGATCTTTCTTTGCCCTTGAAATCCTAACATCCTTTTTACCAATATTCGGAAATGTGGTTCAATCAGCTTTAGGATAAAATCCACAGCTACATCCATACTGGGTTTCAAGAGCTATACAACCACTTCAACTCGAGTTATCATTGCTACACATGTTATTTCCCTCCTCTAATCCATGATGATGATCCATCGATTACCTAGATTGCCAATTCAAGGTTCTCCTTACTTTGTTATTTGTATCTACCTTTGTGTTATGGACTTGGCCGTTGGTCCCTATGTTACTATCTATTGTCTTTTATAGAGATTTAGCCCTTGTTTGGCCTACTTGACTACTATACATCTTTATCTTATGATGCATGTACATTGTTTTAAACTATCTATATATGTTGTATTATCCTTTGGCTACTTTTCTCTTTATGAGATGCTGGTTTATCACTTATATGGTTGGCTTGTTATTGACTTACAAGTGCAAAACTCTTTATAATTGAATTGTAGAGCTCTATTGAACACTTGGAGTAACATGAGAAGCTAACTTGCATGTTGTTGTGGGTTGATCTTGTTATTTTGGTTGTGAAAATTCTATTTGCAGTATTTTGTAGCTTCTTTATTTTAATTTTTCAAGGGACATATTCTAAGGCTTAAGTTAAGACTATGTTGAAATTTCAACTTGAATAATTTTTTTCCCTCTTCATCTTTTGGAATTACTTATCTTTTCGATGAGGTCAAAGGGGGACAAAAGTCCAAGTTACTTAAAGAGTTTAAAATTTTGATATCTCAATAATTCCTAGATTAATGATTTGTAGATAAATAAATTGGTTAAAAGTTGATATTGCAAAAGAACTTAAATAAGTTCTATATTGATATTGATATTGATATTGAAAATGAGTTTTAATTCCCTAACAAACTAATACTCTCAACATCAAGTATGCCTTTGTTCTTACATGTTTGCAAATTATTTTGAAGTGGAATGCTTGATTGAGAGGGAGTACTAGATTGAAGGAAAGCATTTAAAGTGTAAGGTTTTGTCCTCATAAAAAAGTGTGAGATTGTTAAATCTAAGGTTCATAGCATGATGAGAACAAAACCAAAGTAAATATTAAATCAATTCGCAAAATATTAATATCGAATTAATTAGGTAATAAGTTTATTTTGCTATATCACTCAAGTATACCAATTAACTCTTCAATATATCCGAAATTCTAGACTTTAAAGTAAAGTAAATTTGTTTAAGGATAAATCATATGGTAGTATTTGTAGATTATGTGTTTATCTCTTGAAAGCAAGTAAAATGTGCTATTGTTTCATTACCATCTTGACAATTGTAAATGGATACTAACATAGTAGCAAGGGGCTCTAAATTGAAAGATAATTTTGGTTCTAATTACTAAGCTATTATGATGGTAAGGACTTATTGGCAGTTGTGCTTGCAAAAGAAACGATAACTAGCTTGATGGTAAGCACATGAGCCATCATGACAATAGACTTGTTTCAACTAGCCATTAGAGCATTTAATGTATTGTAATGGAAAGAATTTGTGAAGATGATGTAAACGCTTCACAACCTAGCTAAGAACAATTAAGAGCTAATCTTTTACTACAATATTCAAACATTATCTTACACTCTTATTGTTTATTATTCTCATTATCTCTTGCACTATAATTTGCTAATATTTATAGAGATTTGAAGTGTAGCACATGCATGCTATTAGTTACAAAGTATTGAGAGTTAAAAAGCACTACACTAGTGATCAATAAGTTTGAGCTTTATGTATAAGTTGAGTTTGTAATTTGTATTGTGAGTTATAAGTGAGAAACTTGTATAATCATGTTTGTTTGTATAGCTCTTGGAGCTTGAATTAAGAAATTAATAAGGTGATATGTAGCCCTTGATTGAAGACATTATGTATTCGTAGAGAGCAGTTTGAACTCTATATTAAATTCAAGCTTGATTTCCTTAATCCCTATCACTTTTAATTTCTACACTTATTATTGTCTTGATTATACTTACTATTGCATTTATTGCTTAAATTTGAAAAAAATATTAAATTTATCCTTAAAACTCAATCACCACCCTTCTTAAGTTTTAGCTTAGTATTTCACTTTTCACCATAAATTACATCAACTTCTACATCTTATTAGCTACTCATCTATCTATCATCCTACTGATGAACTCCATTCCCAATATGAAGAGATAAGGGGACATGGATCACCTTATTGTATGCCTCTTATAGGAGAAAAAGGTAGTAGAATAGATGCATTTAGAATCACTTCAGAAAAGAAGTAAATATGTAGGAGACTATTAGATGAATCAACCATGGGGGGAAACCTAGTGAATGGAGAACTATTAGTGAAAAATTCATTCAATTTTGTAAAAGGTTTTCTCCAGATCAATGTTTATCATCATAAGCCCCTTCTTCCTTTTCTCTTACTGTGTGAGCTCTTATAAAAGGAAGATGTTATAAATGACAGATCTACTGGGGACGAAACTAGATAGGTTTTAGTAAATGATAAAGTCAAGCTACAATCTCAGCTTATAACTTAGATTTTGATAATGATTTTGTATAGGGTATTAAGAGATTGATAGGGTAAAATTAGTTTAGTTGGTATGCTCTGATTTGTTTTGGGATGAAGACGAAGGGAGTATTGCTTAGCTAAGGTGGGATCTTAAGAGCAGTAAAAACCTGACAATTAAGTTTTTCCACCAATAACCTACTATGGGCAAACATTTCTTGTAAAATTCAAAGTATGTTACTATCTATCCTTAAAGACTTGGATAAACAAATTGAGGACAAGGTTTTAAAGATTTTTAAGGTGTTAAGTGATTTCATAAGCCTTTCATTTTGTTCCTAAGAAGCCCTCCTTGAAGATCAATTAGAGTTAAAATTGAAGAACTTTTAGGAGTTGTATAACTTCTATAAATGGCTATGTATAAGGGAATGCAATTGTGATGTATTCATTATCTAATTCCCATCATCAAATAAGTCCTAGACTATATTTTTCGATCTCTTAGGAAGAACCAACTTACAGCAATATTTATTTTTCCTATTCTCATCCTTTATCCAAGAAGCCTTGACTCATCTTTTAGAAGTATTCATCGTGGCTAGGAATTTTCTAAGCCTTGCTCGTGGTCCTTTCTAAGTTGAGGTGAAAGGAGTTGAGGTTTTGTGCTAAACTCTATTCCTTAAGTTAAGCTAACATGTGCTTGTAGAGAACTAATCATACCAAAGATGTCCTCCATTCTTTCTCTAACTTTGAACTCGGGTAAAGCAAGTAGAAAAATGTGATTGTACTTATCCCATATAGAGGAGACTAGAGTACAAAAAGAATGATAGGAAAGCCACATTTGATGAAAATGAAAAGGCTTAGACCTTTTATCTATAGTGGAAAATTATTGATATAGAAGAAGAAGAAAATAGTAATTAAAGACTCCTTTTTAAGGTAATGCAAGCAAGAACTCGAATAAGGGTTTTTCAAGAATAATTTACCCAAGCACAATCTATTTACATTGAATTAACATCGACATATTCTATATATTCAATCGCCCAAAACAAGATCCAATGAAGCCTAAGCTTATATCTACTAGTCAATATAAGTTTTTATAGTTAAAAGGTTCACTTATGAACCAAATGCCATTATCTTCAGAGATCTTCACCTTCTTTGAAAGTCATAGTATAGAATCATTTATCATCATTATTGATTATAGAGAAATCCATAGTCATTTTCCATAGCTACTGCAAATTGTAGAAAAGAGTAGAGCAAGCCAGCGAGCATCCATAAAGTTTGATCATGAGTGTGTACTTCAATGGGCCTCAAAGTTCCTCTTTCTTCTATTTGGAAAAATCAATAGATCGTATACCTAAGATTTCCTTGCCCTTTTTGGAGTTCTCTTGGAGTTGCCCATCATCATCATGGATATTAAAAGCCACGTTTTTTTGCACCTGTATAGAAACTTTGCCCACATGAGGGATATTAAAAGCCACTAAGTCGCAGTAAGATTTTTGCACTTGTGTAGCTCAACAATAGTTACTCTTTTTTTCATGGCCACAAGGTCAGTCTAATCATGAGAGATGGGATGATGGACACGATGGCTGTCACATAGTTTGTCAACAGGATCACGTAACTCATTCCTTTTGAGGCGTCAATTTTTTTTTTTTTATGTTTTTATTTTTTATTTTACCTATTGAGGGCGAAGGAGACATTCTTAAGTTGGAGGATAAAGAGACATTTGTTAAAACTTAAAAACTTTCTATATAATTCTTTATTTTTGGAGAGTTATATAATTAAATTTATAAAAATTGAAAAAGTTTTTTAAGCCTAAGATAATATTCGCCCATTTAAATAATTTAATGGGATACAATTAACAACAATGGGGCCTCGAGTTTTTTTTTTTTTTAAGTACCTGCAGAAGGGGAAGTTACAACTTACTATACAAACAAAATGCGTGCTACAGTAGCTATCATATGTCAATATTATGTGGAATCAAGGACAAACTATGGTTAATTCACAGTGTGTGTAAATTTTGCTTGATTTCTTACCATATATTGGGGAATTAATCAATTAAGCCAACTTGTAAACTATTCAATCCCGATTCAATATTTACTCGAGTTTAGAGTTAAAATTAATACTGAATTATTCGAATAACTTATCAACTTAGGTATAAACTTGAACCTATTTGACATTATAAGCTTATAAGCTTATTTGACTCGAATGAATGTGGAGTATAAATTAATATTTACTAAATTCAAGTTCGATTCTAAAATTTTGATAACATGTAAAATTTTTCAATGCTTTGAGTCCACACAGACTGACTTGAAATTGTTGAATAACACTTGGATCTAAGTTTAAACTTTAAAGTTGTGAGTCTTATTTGATTTTGAGATTTGATTTAACATTGAAAACCGATTTTAGAAGAAGGTTTTCTTTTTCTTAATCTGTGTTAATGGAACTACCTGTGAGTAAGACCTCATATTCAATAAGTCATGGGTTCTTTAGATGAGAATATGTTCCTCGTAAATAATGAGTTGATAATACTCAATACACATCATTATTACCACTAAATTTATTTTACATATGATTCATTAAATAAGAGGTAGAACTATTTTATTTCGCTTCTATTGACCTCTGAAAAGCTATCCCACTGTGTATAATTTTTAACAACTTTATCAAAATCGAAAGAGGAGGTTGATTTGAAAACGAAAAGGAATCAAGAGTTAATAGGTTCGAATCGGTGTGGAACCGCAATTGAATAAGAGCTAATAAAAATATTAAAATGAAATTTATATTTATTATAAAATAATAAAATTATCTACATTCTTAATATATTTAAAAGTTAATAACATTTTTATATTTTACTCTCTTTTTTTTAATTTAGATTTCTTTTAGTAAATTGGTACATTCTCTAAACAAACTAGAAAAAAAATATATTATATTTTGAAATAGAAAACACTACTAGATCTTATAAAAACCGATTGGATTGGTTAGTTCAACCAAGTTAAATTAAGTTCACTGTCAAAAAGATTAAATGGATAATTTAAATCGGTTTTATAAATGAATCAGGTCTAATCGAATTAGACTAAGCAGATCAATTCAAATTTAATAATATTGATTTTTAAATAATGATTCTACAGAATGGATCTCGTTCGATTTTTCTCTTCCCTAATGGTTCATAAAGAACAATTCTACAAAATGAGAATCGTAATAAAAACCTATGCTATTGTGTTGTAATATGTATAGCATGATTTAATACATGCGTATAAATTATGGGATAGAGAACATATTTTTTGAAGGGCGCAATGTTTTCTTTTCTTTTTCCTTTTCACTTTATCATATAAATGTTCTTTTGGATATTAGTAATAGAAACACCAATTGAGTAAGATTTTATATTCAGTGAGCCTCAAGTTTTGTAATCTATATTATATTTCTCTTTAAGTTATTAGCTGATGAGACCGAGACACATGTATTAAATCAAAACAGTAAGTTCTACCACTACATCAGCACCTAGCACATCCTACGAACAACGAAAATTGGATCCTGCAATGGTGCAAAAGCTATAACCATTGATCAAACTCTCATCTAACAAATCTACCACTGCTCAACCTTAATCAACAAGTGAACCCATGAACTGGAAAAGTTTATGATCTAAGAGAACTCGCAGCTCCACGTACTGACAACCTAGGTGGCTTTATCTCCTTATCAAACGTGCGAAGCCACCTGGACAAACATGAACCTGCATTTGGTGACCGCCAAAATTGGCGCTGGGGTTACCTTATCAATTTGTGGGGTTCATGTCTGGTGGTACTTTGGTAGGTAGGAATGGGGGCCAAGGTTCCAAACAAGCAAGGGCATTTCGGACTTTTCATGCCTATTCATAGTCTATTTAGTACCATCTTTTAGTCCAAACAAACACAATAATAAGTGTGTTTTCAGTGGCATATTCATATCCTCTTCTATTGTTGCCCCATCCATACTATCTTTTTTATAATATATTTATATGTTTTTCTCAACCTGCATCATTAAACAATGGGGATGAGCATTGAGTTTAAACCCATACCTCTCCCACGACCACTAATTGAGGGTGTTCAGTTTGTAATTCTACGTATAATTGTTGGAGGATTAATAAAATTGAAACGTAAAATTGAAATTTTAAAAATATAACTTTCTACAACTTATGTAATATAACTTTTCAATACTTAAATATACTTATAGTATTGTTGAAATCTTGAAATACATTATTAAAATAAATATATGAAAAAAATAAATTCTTTTTCATAAAAATTTGTTAATATGTCATCTAACATATATAAAAAAGGGCAAGTAGACTAGAAAATCAACTTTTTTTTCCATTATTTTTTGTTTCAAAAAAGTAATAAATTAAATAACTAAACTTTTCAACTCATTTTAAATTATTAATAATAAAAACAAAAATAAATAGCTTTTCTCCTTAACTTTACTATTGGAGTTTAAACCTTAATGAAAACTTGAACACTAAATAAGGGACTAATAGAGTTGAAAGAAAAAGGAAAAAAGAAAAATTAGAACATGACAATGAAGATGATTTGATGAGAGTCAATAGCTTGTAGAAACCTAATTGAATATTTTTTTAATTATTTTTTAGCTCATTCTACTTATACATATAGAATCGATAAACAAGATTATAAACATAAGTTTCTATCAAATTTAATTAAAAATGTAAATTTTTATACATGAATGATTTTATATCAAAATTAACTAAAAAGAGTCTCTTAAAATCACAAACTTGTAAAATTATATAGGTAGAATAGTGAGCTTGACTATTATGCCCCTAATTATATACATGAAGATATGCTTTTATGTTGATTTATTAACTGTTAGTAAGCATTTTCGAATCCGTTTAATTAATACAATAAAATTCCATCTTGTGTATAGTCCAATAATTAATAAGTGTAAAAATGGTCGAATTTAAGAATGACTACGAAATTTTATGAAGGCCGTTATGCTTTTATAATTTCTTGGAGTTAATGTTATTAGCTATTTTTGCTAAATTGATCTCATAAATATTATAAATGGTATTCGATCCACTTTTATTTTATAGATAAATTTATAAAGTGTAATAAAAACGTATGGTATTTTCGCTAATATTATAGTTTCCATTATTGGTCATGAGTACCATACAATCTACACCAGGCGAAAAATCGGTTGCTTTGTTATATCGGCTCTTGAGACAACTTGCAATAAAAGTCTTTAGAAAGGCCATTGGATATTTTGTCTTGGGCCCTTTATGTCCAGCCCGAAGCATCGTGTAACTGGTCGCCATGAGCTTGTGCCCCAAGGCCTTGATTTCTTTGATTCAAGCCCGTTTCTCTTTCATATTTAGCCAGGCTTGTGCCCTTTCTGAGTTCATTTGTATATAATGTAGATATATACATAATTCTTTCAACCGGTGTTTTCAAAGTACAATGAAAAGGGGAAATGAATGAATCTAACGGCACTGAGTTCTACTCAAGTTATGTGACTCGTGGGACTCGATAAGTTCAAACTTCACTCAAATAAACTTGATCTTTCCTTCGTAACATAAAATGGGTTATGAATGAGCGTTTGCAATGGCATTTTTTTTTTCTTTTTTAGTTTTGGCCAAAACAATGGCTTATTTAAATGGCCCTAAAGTAAGTTAAAATTATTGCGTCCACTTTTGTAACTTATTTATGGAAGAAATAACGGAAAGGATTAATAAGTAAAATAGGATGTTATATAAAAACATATAATCCGGCTTTGTTGGTGTAGAATAAAACAATCTATGGGCTTTGATAAGTTAAATAGTTTAAATGCGTTGTTCTAGCTGAGTCTAAGTGTGTGATCGAGCTTGCTTCGCTTGCGTATAGCTCAACCATGAGGTCTTAATGCATCAGATGAATGCATGTAGCATGGATGATAGACATAGCACCATTACACACGAGTACAAGCTAATCAACTGGAAATATAATAGACTTTTCACAAGTATAATATTGTGTAAAAGGCTAAAGCAAATTCAAAGTCTATTGGGCTTTTAAGCCCAACAATGACTTGGGTTTAATTTGCTGGGGATAGTAATAACGACTATGAAATCAGGTTCATGACATGATATGGGATGATTTAGGAAAATTTTGGTAGACCTAAGCTTTGGATATTTCGAACCGTCTATCTACTCTCAATTTTTCTTAAAGAGACTTATGCACCTAGAGAAGATCTCTATAAATTTGGATTTAAGAGGAGTCTATGAAGGAGGATTATCTCAATTGTAAGTTATTAATGCAATTTGATGAACATTGTTGATAATAAATTTTATAAATATTGAACTCATTTCACACAATCATGAGATAAAAGAACGATATCTTGCTGTTAAATTTTTGCTTTCGAATATAAAGTAGGATTTAGAGAAAGAATAAACCACTCATGCTTAAGGAAAGTGGGTTGATGCTTTAAGCTCCCTCACTACAATTGTGCATTGAAGCCATTGAAGTTGCTTCTACCTCCTCTCTACCTCTCTTTTGAAGTCATATGTCTATACATCATCCTCATCTCACTCTTTCAAGAGTATGTGAAGTGCAAGATTGATGTCATATGCATATGATATCAACAATCAAATCTCTACATCTACATTTTGATGACTTTAAAAGATAAAGAGTCAACAATAAAGCATAACACATAACACTTAAGAAAAAGGATAATTAATTCAACCGACAACACTATTTGAGGAAGAAGAAGAATCTAATGGTAAGTTGCATGAATCAATGTGCCCTAAGCTTGTTTGGCTAATTAAAAACTTCTCTTATTTTAATTTAATGCATCAAATGAGTGCATGACGTATCAAAGGCAAACACAATCTAAATGTATACAAGTAAAAGCTAATTAATACACAAATCGTAGAGGAAATGCGAATATGGAGTCTTAGCAAGTATTTTAGAGGTGATTTTTCATTATTTCACGTCCTCTGTCCCCATCATTAATATCTAAGATTTCAATAATTAATGTGACCATATATATATATATATCTATTATATGTACACTCCCATGAATATGAATTGTATTTAAATACCCTTATAAAGCCACTCTTGCCTTTCATTAGTGCTTGAGGATGCGTTACAAAAGAAATTAGAAAAAGATCACGAACCTACATGTATTTCGTCATCTCAATTATACTTTGCGTATCCAAGGAAATAGTGAAAGTAATATAAGAAATGAAATAGCCATTTCGTGATATCTTGGTTTTGTGCTAAAGGGTAAAGGCAGATCAAAACTAGAATTCATGACACCATCTAACAGTCAACCCATGTTATGTGAAGATTTGCTATTTGTGTGGTGAAGATATTTAATGACACCATCTAATATGAAAAATGATTCAAAAAGTTTTACACACCTTCAAATAGATATTACATATTATGTATTATATACACATACAAATATCAATAAAATATTGATACAAATTATAATAAAAAGAATATTTTTCTAATCAATTACTACACATATATATACATACTATATATATCAATATTTTATTAGTATTTACATACTATATATATATATATATAACATATAACATATATTACCTATCGAATCGTTTCTTATCTAATATATGATTGATACATAAACGTACATTGGTGAGGATAGAAATCATGTAGAGATAGCAAAAACCATTGTCCATGCGATTTTATCAAGCATTTTAAAATTAAAGAAATCAAGTAGAAATACCAAAAACTGTTATAATTATATCATATTTTATAACGTATAAAAAGATTTGGATTAATTTTATATATTCAGCATATGAGTATTACTCATTTTTACATTAAACAATTTGAAGTTTGAAACTATTAATTACTAACAGTGAACTTTTAAAACTCATTTATAATACCCAAATTAAATAATTAATCCAAAAAATGGGTAAATTTGGGGTTGTGAAATACCAAATGGGCAAAATTCAAATAGTTAATTGTAAAAATAAGTGAAGTTCAAATAGTAAATTGACACTTTTAAACTTTTGATGGTTAATTGCTAAAATGGATAGAATTCAAATATTAGATGTGATATTTACCCAAAAACATTTTGTGGGTGAGTATACCAACAACACTTTCTAATGCTCAATAAGAAAGAAACTTTAAGTTTTTTTTTTTCGTAATAACTAAGAGTAATCAATTCAATTTGTAGACGGCTAAAAGAACAAACTTTTTGCTTTTTCATTGATATATATATATATATATATTACTTAAGATTTAATCATGAATTTTTAAGGAAATAAAATTTTTTCAAGTTTTGTTGTCAACAAAAGTATAACACATGGTAACAAATATATATATATATATAATATATGCTTTTTAAAATATGTATTATATATCCTTTTTTAACAAATTTTCATGATATATTTTTTTTTCAGAGTTTAGTGGGGCCGAGGCCCTCTCCTATCTCCTCGTAGGTCCCTCATGTTTATAGAGTAAATTTGGATAGTTTAGTGCATTATTACTATGGGACCGATGATGGTAAAATAAATGGTTTTATGAAGAACGATGCTGTATAATGCTTTCTAATAAATTGAAATTCATTTTAATTAAACTGACAAAATGAAATTAATAAAAGATTTCTCAAACTTTATAAAATACACAATTATATGTCCCAGAACATTAATGCAATGCCACTATCTTCAAATACTATTCTAAAACCCAAAATCATTGTCCAGGAAACATGTTTTCTTTAGGACGATTCAACGGAGCTAGGAAACGGAAACTCTACAATTTGTTCTCCTCAATCAATTTGGGAACCGGGAGCAAAGACGATTTTCTCCAACAATCATGATGATCTCTAATTGTACATATATCTGCAAAAGATTCCAAGTCTAGATGAGAAAATAGGGAGCTTGAGCTTAACGCTAGTTGGAATACGCAATTGATTTAATTAAGTTTGTTTGTGATAAAATTTTTAAAAGAATTTTTCTTTTCCTTCACAATAAAAAGAATTTTGAATATTGATCCAAATGCTTGATTTAAGTTCGATTAATAATAAATTCTACATAAACTCGATTAAGTTGACTAATTTTTAAGGTAAATATATTAAGTTTAAACTTGACATATTATTTAGGCTCCAACTTAGTTAGACTGTCCTTGAATTAAATTTACAAAATATTAAATTAAATTAACGTAGATTTGACTCATTTATAATGCAAGTTCGCGACATTAGGTCAACCCTTTACGAATATCCACAATATACAGGATGATTAAAGCACCTGATTCACCAACCAACATCTTTCTCTCTACTATGTGAAATTAATTTTATTTAATGCTGTCCATTCGACTTTAACGTTATAACCGGCCACTGCAAGACAAAGCACCGTTAATGGAGTAAGTTGTAGTAACACTGTTATTATCATAAAAAAACCATGCGTCTTTCAAAAGTGAATCCTAATTTAATGTAATCAACCCGAAGCTCATTAATTGTTTAAGGGGAGGTCTCATGTTTTTCCTCGAAGTTGGTGGAAGATGTCTGTTGTTCACTCAATCATTGATTATATTGGCCGAAAATTTTAATTAATTGTAATGTATTATTTTTTGTTTGATGATTAAGCGAAGAAAGGAAAAGCAGATTATTAACATGGTTTAAAATATTACTATGCTCTCATATCCTAGAGTGCTAGTAAATTTTTGAAGTAACATGATAACAAGAACAAACGTTACTTTAGAAGCATTGATTTATTGGGTAATATATCCTTGATTGTGTTCAATATAAATGATTTCGGTTTGGTTTTGGTTCGAAAAAAAGGAAACAAAAATATTCAATTTTGTGGTCTCCCTCAATTACCATATAGCTAGGACTGAGTCATCTATCATTTAACATCTTATACTAACTATCTTTCAGAAGATATCATTAGAATACAATCTCTAATGAAATGGATGTAGTAGTGGATCGTTGGACGTCGGAGGTTTTCACTTAATCTAGACTGTGTGATGTACATGTTGTTCCCAAGTAATTTATTGATATGCTAATGTCTTTTTCATGGCAATTGCATTTACTTATTGTAAAAGGTTATATTGATTCGTTTTGACATAATTATTTCCAATTTTTTCTCCGGAAATAAAAGATGGCTCAGTTAGTTATTGATGAAGCCAAGATGTGAAATAAAAAAAAAAGAAAAAAAAAAAGAAATGATTGTTTAGAAGATGAATAGGTAATGTTTATTTTATTTTATCTATATAAATAATATATATGTATTTTTTTTCCCCAAGATATTCTTGTCATTTTTTAAAAAGAAATTTGACAGGTCGACAAATCAATATGCCCTAAAAAGTCATAAAATGAGGGGAAAAAGGTATATTCATTGGACTTTGATCACTAAATGTTTATTTGATAGAAAACTAAGATTTAGAAATTTTTATGCCAGCTTGCTTGAAAATTCATGGTATTTCCTTTTATCCTAGTTGAATTCTGATTCCCAATTCGCATCCAGTGTAAGTTGTGAGCAGCATATGGCTTTAGTGTGTTGGTTGTTGATAAAGCTTTGTTTTAGGCTTCATTTTGTGAAAGAAGTTAGTTTCCTTAAAAACCTAATTTAAGGTTCAAAAGAGAAAAGGACTGTAATTATCAAATAAGTGTGTGAAGTTTGTTAATTAGACTTAAAAAAGTCATAATTAGGTACATGTTATTTTTTGTTTGTTGGCTGTTAATTCTTTTCATTGATTGATTTTTTAAAAATAAAACCAGAAATTTAGTTGAGATTGTTGGAGTTGTGAATGATTTTTTTTTCTTTTTAAGAATTTACTTTCTTTTTAATTTTGGAGCTTAGTTCATTTTAGAGAACACTCGTTGTAATTGTCATGGAAGGAGGTTTTAGGGTTAGGGATTCAATTAAGAGTACACTAAGTTGAGTCCTTTGCATTAAGGGGCATATTTTAGGGTTCGATTGCCTAAGCAATCGATCAAATTATGTGGTGCTTGACTACCTTTAACATATACTCAAGTACACCGCTTAGAACACGACCATATTAGGTTAAGGGAGACCTTAATTGATTACTATGGTTTATGGTTTACCACTTTGGTCCTTCTTTTTTATGAGAGTTTTACATATATTTAGGGTTTTAAATCAAAACTCTAGCATATGATTATAGGTTTTGAATAATAATTGGATCTTTAGTGAGCTAATTTCAAGCAAATAGGAATGTGTGATGTTTGTGTTTGAAGGATTAGAATTGAACCCTAATAGTGATGTACACCATTTGCACATGCACTAATGTAACCATTCAAAATAAGCATGGTCATAGACCAAGTGTTTCTCACCTATTATGAGTTGAATATTTTGGATGGGATGGTTGGTAACTAAGCATCAATACCATCTTAGCTATGGATAAGTAAGTTATCAGTATACCAAAACTACGGCTAATACAAGTTTGGGTATTTGAAGAGAAATTGTAAGCTGATTGTAGTAGTGGTATGATTACTATGGTCGAGGCAATAGACTATAGTATAGATGAATGATACAGGTGGTAAACTCAGTGTGAGACGATTACTTGTGATGATTTTTCTTACATGGATTTTGGGATCAATGAATCCAAATTATGGTTGTCATATCTAAGATGTTGAGTTATTTGCGCTCATTTCCCCTTATATAAATAGGACAAACTATGATTTTCCTTATAGCTTATATGTGATTATTGTATTACTATACTCATATAGATATGCATGCTACATAACATAATTTATCATTGTTGCATTATGTCCTTACTAAGCTCAGTGGCTACTTATGTTAGTGATTTTCGTTTTTAGATAGATATAGTGGATGATGATGACTGTAATGATATTTTAGGTTATGACTTGTTAAAGTGGAGGACTCGATGATAGTTTAGTAGATGAATATGAACCCATAGATTAGACTTAATTTAAGTTTGTTTTATTGTGACTTGTATTATACTATATTTTCAAAGATAGTTCGTGGTTTTCTATGATGATGGATCCTCATAGTCATCTTTAGATTTATATATGTCATAAGTTTATGTGATAACTGTAGACTTTATAATATTTGGAAACTTTAAGTTATACAATTATTGATTTTGTGTAAAAAGCATAATTCTAAGGCCTTGCATGTTGTCATCACATAAGGAACTATGTAGCATAGTTACCTTATCCAAATGTTCTCACCATGTGATAGAAAAATTATATGAATCTATTTGTGTAATGAAAATAACATATTATATGGTAAGGGTGTTGCATGCAAAAAAGAAAGTCAATTGGTAAGCCTTCTTCTTTTCATCATATTAAGACCTTAGGGGATAGAGACCTCTTTTCGAGGATAGAAAGTTGCCTTATTTAAATGCAAGGTCTTCAATAAGGCTTAAGATTTAGCATTGCAAGTCTTTTATAGTTGAAACAAGCTTCATTAAGGTAAGCACTTTGTAAAGTTACTCTTGTACGTTTTGAAAAGTGCATGGAAACTCACCGAGTAGAAAAGCTATTGTATTAACGCGGTGAGTGTTACTTTTTGACTCCATACGCACAGTAGGATGCCTTTCCCTATATGCCTTATAGATTCATAAGAAAGAATGGAGTTGGTTAGAACCTGGGAAGGTTTTCTCTTATTGACATACTTTATCCCCTTTTAACAGAGGAAAGGACTTTCACACTTTTGTAGTAGGTTAGCCACTTTCAACTTTGCGATAATCCATATAAGTATAACTAATGGGAGGTAGATTAGCTAACTTCTGCTGATTCTTTCATGAATCTCCCCATATGGTGACTACATATAGAATGACTTGTCTTATGCAAGACTTAAAGCTAGTGTTTGGGACCACACATGTAAGGACAATACACTAGAGTATGAAGCTTGATGTAGATACTTCAATTTCATAGTTCCAGTTTACATATATTAGCTCACACCCTAGTTTGTGACAAGTAAAGGGCCAATTTTAGGTGCCCAAGCTGGCTTCTGTTTAGTAACATGATGAAGAGAAAGCATTCGCTATATATGCCTTTCTCACTTGAATAACTTGCTCCCTACTAGAAAATGCATGTATATGAAAAGGCATTTACAACTTAATCATACATTTGCCTTTAGATCATTACCATGGAGATAGTGAAAGCTAAGATCATCTCAAACGTTAGATATCCAGTCACCCAAGTGAGCTAAGGATGGCTAATGCACAAATAGATCTTTTTGCTCAATCTACCAAAAAAAATGGTGATGACTAAGAGAAATTTGCAGGGGTCATCAAGGCGAAGACACCTGAACAACAATTGCCTACTAAAGCTAGAAGGCATTAACTAAAAGTTTAACACCAATCATCACTTGAAAATCTTTCAAAAGAGTAGCTTCCTAATAAGATCACAACCTAGAAGGGGGCATTTTCACAAGTTGCACTCATTTCACTTGTTACTCTGGGAATCACTTTTGGTTTCTTTTACTCTAGTTACTAAGGTACTTCAGTTTGTTAGGTTGTCTTTTGCCTACTCATGGATTTAGCAATGGTTAAAATGATTGACCTATTTAGGAATCTTTGGATCTATCACTTACTTTTAACTCCTCAAAGCATTTCATCATTTACTATGCCCCTTCCTCTTCTCTAGGTGTATAGGTATTCACCCTTATCCTTTCCTTGTTTGAACTTAGCCCTTAACTTTAAGGCTATGTCATTATAAGGTGGTGCTAAACCCCCTGGATCATCATGTATCTTCCAACTTCCAACGGGTGAACCAAAGGGAAGAAGAATTTGTAATAAAAGATAAGGCTGCAAGAAGAACAAATGAGAGTAAGCGCTACTAAAAGGAGAAGATTGAATGGGTGATCCCAAACCTAGCTCCCTCACCGTTGCACGAAACATTTATGATGGTTGCGTCTAGATGAATTATGGCACTACCATTCCATTAGGATACATTCGGCTGAAAAGATCTTTTCATGATGCAAAATAATAATTTATCCCTTTTAGATTGGGAGAAATATATCCAATTTTGGTCTCCCTTAATTACCACAAAGCTAGGATTGCTGTGAGACTTGTTGCTTTTTCCCTTCATCAAACATTGGCGATAAATGTTTCCTTCACCATAGACGGTATTCGTTGTTTGCAATTGATGATTTTCCAACCAGAATATGGAGGATAAGGACAATCGAATTTGCCGAAATTTGTATCCAATCAATCTAATTTAATTCATAGAAAAATTTGTCAAAAATCGTTCAATCTAATTTACTTAAGCAACCATTTTTCTCATAGAACTGAAACATGTTGAAAAATTTTCCGGCCTTTCCCATTAATCCGTAGCCATAAGGTGTATAATTGGAGGGAAAAAAGAAAAAGAAAAGAAAAGAAGGCGGCAAGATTAAGTATATAGCGATAATCCCATACGTCTGAGATATTGATTTTTATATTAATTTTATCCTCTTCCATTAATTTTTAGCTTAAGAGAAATTGAGAATAACATATTAGGAAGATCCAAATCCGCATACATTACGATATGGAAAAAATCTATCACGTGTTTGTGTTGAATTTCGAGATGTTCCTTGCGACAAGCAGCTAGTTCTTTAAGCATATACAAGAAAAATGCACACGTCGAATACTTATTTTAGTGACCAACATTACATTTGAAAATGATTGGGGTAACGTTTTACTTCTGGTTTATTTTAGAGAAGAAAATGACTAGACAACAGTCAGATTTAGAATCACGTGACGGGCAGTAAATGCAAAGATTGTGTTAGCAGTACATGAGAAAGGCTCTACGATGTTCTTATTGGTATAATCTTAAATTAAATGATAGAACGTATTGCTAGTACATATTTGTTTGCCCATGACTATATCTGTTTAAAAAGGAAGTAAAAGAATAATTGCATCGTCAATGAGAAGGTAGAACAGTCTTGCAGTTTCTTGAAAAATATTGGGTATTTGAATATTGACTACATCCTGGATTTTTTTTTTTTTTTAATCTTTCCTTTCCTCCCAATTATATATGTTGAATATAGCTTACCATTTTTTAAATAAAAGATAGTAAGTATGCCAATAATTTATAATATCAGATTTGATATGTGAAAATGATTTAAAATAAAATTCATTAAAATGAAATACAATGAAATTGTGTCCATAATGAAAGGAAATATGTACATAATACTATTTGTTAAAAATGGCACTAATTTATGATACAAAATATATGATTTAATGAGATTAAGAAGGTTATTTGAGTAAATACTATTGATAAGGTTAGAATGGAATCATGGTTCTATGTTGAATCAATTTTTTTTTTTTTTAAACTGAAACCATTAATTATAAGGAATTATAATTTTAACTTTTAAAAATACTTCTAAACAAAAGAAAAACAATTTCATTTCATATCCATTCCAACATAATAAACACGCGATAAGAGTTTTCCGAAATAGTCTTTGTAATCAGCTCTATGGAAAGGAATTAAAACAGGAAGAGGAAGAAAGAGAGAGAGTATGGCAAATGACTTACTGAAATTTAATTCGTTCCCCCTTGCAAAGAGGATGGAATCGAAATGGGACGGAATATGGCAAATGACTCAATGAAATTTAATTTGTTCCAACTTGCAAAGAGGATGGGATCAAAATGAGACCGAATTTAATGTGTTCCTTCCCGTTTCTCTAAATGGAAGGGAGCAGTAGACATATCGATCTGAAATAGATTTAAAATTTTCCATCTCCCCTTCTTTTTCTTTCTCGGTCTATATATATATATATATATATATATATATATATATATATATATTGAAAAAGTAGAAAATTTTATAATAACATCATACTAAATCTCACTTAATTTTGGTAAATTATATCGTAAAAGATAAAATAAAAATGGTTAGCAACTTTATTTTTATCATTAGTGGATATGATTTATTAAAATCTAAAAAAAAAATAAAATTATTGATAATTTTCATTTTATTATTTATGATATAATTAATTAAAATTGAATAATTATCAAGACATAACTAAAAAAGTTTATCACAAAATCTAACTTCACTTTTTTTTAAAGTCGGTTGATTCCATTTGTCCGTTATATATATAAGGGAAATATTTGTGCCAAATATATACTAGACCTATTATTATCTGGTCCAAAAATATACTAGACTTATTAATACATGTATGTGAGAAATTAGATCAGGGGAAATTAATAATAAAAGTCACAAAAAAGTAAAAATAAAAAAAAATAGAAAAAGACCATATTCATCCTAAATAGGTATTTTTTTTTTTCCGACGTTTTCTTAAATAAGTGTTGCCAAAGCAGCGATCATATTTTCCTAATATATTAACACCATTACTATGATTTTTTTGTAATTATCCGCTCAGGTCATGTCAATCTACATCACCGTGTGATTTCAAGTTTCCAACTTGGTATTGCCAATTGGAAAAAGTGATCAACTCTCTATCAATTATAGGATTCCTATGTTGAGAATAAAGTCAATTGAACTTTACAATAAATATAATGTATGGGTTAGCTCAATAATGCACATGAATCGGGGAACATCATCGATTTGGTCATGATTATGATAGATAAATTACTTTTTTTTTTTCATTTTTCCAACTTCTTAATACGTTTTGTTTTATTTTACCCAATATATATCTTTACTAATTATTGAGTACTTAAAAGTTTAAATAGTAAAAAAATAGAAAAAGAAAAAGAAAAAGACAGAGAAGAAGAAGAAACCCGTTTAGTTTTTTGGTTTTTGCTGCTATGGTCCTCAAAAGTGTGATTTTTCTCAAATAAAATGTTAAAACACATTATAGTTAATCTTACGAAAGTTTTTGAAATGAGTGCATCCAGTAAAGATGTTTTTATGATTGTTCTGTTGAAAAAGGAAAAATTATTTTGCTTTAATGTTCAACTTGTAAGCTATTCAGAATTAGAGAAAAGTACAATTTATCCTTGAACAGAAAAAGGATTAACTGATTATGATATACCATTTAGGTATCGATTGATTGTAATATGTTTACAATATAGTATTAGATAAATTTTTTAATTCACTATTTGGTATACATATATGTATTTTGTATTTATGATATATTTAAAATTTTTAAAAATAACCTTACACTAAGTTTCCAAATAATTAATAGATTGTATGGCTTTCTCTCTCTATATCAAGTGTAGGACTTATATTTAGTATAAAAATTTATATTTAATACTTTACATACTAAATATATTACAAGGATACAAATATTATATATATTAAATATAATTCAATAAAATATACTATTTAATTTTTCTTATAATGTTAATTTTTACAAATCAAATGCAATTTTAAAATTATAAATGTCAATACTAACTTAGGTATGTGGTCTGTGGATGACGTTTTGGAAAATCATAATGGAATGGCATGCAATATATTTTATGAAATTTTTTCTGGTACTACTCAAATCAAATGATGTGATGCTTCTGCGGCATCGTTTCTTGAGAGAGAGACCAAAAAGCTGTCACAATGAGCGTGCGGTCACTTTGTACATACACATAACATTTATAAGGATGTTATTGACAGCAAGAAACAGTTCTAATTGATCTCCCATTCAGCAACAGAAATTGCCTTCCTCGCACCCTTTTCTTTTACTTAAAGAATTAACTAAATTAAATTTAGCTTGAAGGTTAATATAAATATTAGACAGCGAATTCAAATTTAAGTAATAAAGCCTTGTCATTTAGGTAGGATAAAACAGTATCGAAATATGAAATATTTATTCAAAGTCGGAAAAGAGACTTTTTTACTTTCCTTTTCTTTTCTTTTCTTTTTTTAAAAGTTAACTGCATTCATTATAACAAATATTTATCAAACCTTCTTTTGCGTATGATTGCTGATATATTGCAACAATAACTTTGGCAACTTTAGTAATTAACTATGGAGAACTCAGATGATCAGTAATTGTAAATACACCCTTAATTTAGTTGGTAAAGATCAATTGTTTAAATTTTTAAAGCATGACTTTAATATTATGTAACTTTGAATATAGTAAAGGCTATTGTAGTTTTATTGTATTGACATTGGTTTTCCATTGAGATTGAGTATAATTCGAGTTTTCCCAACAGTTGGTAAAAAAAAAAAAGCTTTAAATATATATATATATATTCTCTAAATCATTGTAAAAATCTCAAAATCATTACTAAAAGAGTAGTAAATAGTGATTACTTTAAGACTCTAGCAACCCTTTTGAGCATATATGCTTATTTTTAAATATTATAAAGAGAAAAAAAATTATAAAAAGACACTTTAACACTTTGTTTAGCATAAAGGAATGGGATGAAAGAATTGGGAAAAAAAGGAATTAAAAGGGAAAGGATTATGACATAAAATATTACCTTGAATATGCTTTAATAACGAGAGGAAGGAAAAGTAAATGAATGATAATCATTATTAATGACCAAAAAGATACTTAATATAAAATTATTATTATTATGCTATAATAAAAAACAATAACTAATGAAAGATTTGGTGAATGGGAGGAAGAAAATTGGAAATTTATCTTTTTTTTTTTTCTTCCCCTTTCTCTCTAATTCGGAAGAGATGGGAAATTGTGAGATTCGTGGAATTTTTTCTCCCCTTTTGCTGTTCCCTCCTACTTCCATCTTTCAGCAAAGAATGTAATTTAAAATTTTCTTTTCTCTTTCTTTTGGTCCCGACTCTTTTCTTTCACATTTCATGAGGGTATAATTTCAACAAGTCTTTTTTTTTTTTTTTTTTTTTTCCCTCGCACATAATAGCTTGGGCAAAAATTTTCCAGGTGAAATGAGGGTAATATGATGTCCTAATTTATGCGAAGGTAATGATGATGGGAAATGACATTTGAAAGAAATGTGTTATCATGGTGAGAGGTAAGATTTAACAATCTTATGGTTGTTGGATGTGATGTGCTAATAAGAAAGATTATGTCAGCCAGTTATTGCATCCTTTATTTCTTCTACTTACATAATTACATTGGTTTTTGGATGGTGTTTGGGACAGTTTTGGTTAAGACTTTTTGGTGTCCATTACAAGCGGTATTTCCAACTCGCGGACTCGCGCCATTGGATTAAGTAAAGTACAGATAATTTATTAACTTAAACAGCTATTGATATATAAAGTTATGAGTAAATTTAATGGCATGAACAGATCAAATTTCTAAACATTGATTGATATATATGTCTTTTTATATTAATTTTATGAATATATCTATGTGCTACGTATATATATATATATATATATATTAAAAAAGCTTATGTAGGAAAGTCAATTAATACTGGGCGATATATTACGGTCGGTTATATCCAATAATGGTTAATCAAAGTATCACGATTAATCTTAATTTTAGTTAATTTGTCTATTTATAGATATGTATTTAACCAATTAAATAAGACCTACTATTTTTATAGGCACATAACTTGATATGGATGATAATGTTGTATGGTCTGTAGTTTATACAAGTACTTTTTCGTGATGAGTACTTAAGTATTGGACTCTGCAGTCTCTTTTACCAATGACGTGAAGGCAAAAACTTTATATATTTTATCACTGGTTTCAAATTGAGAAATTTTAGTGTATGTGACACAACTTTCTGCTCGAGGTAACGTTTGCATTGACTTTAGCCACAATCCTCACCGGCATCATGCATATTATTGTTTATTCAATCATGTTTCTAAACAGTAAGGTCTCTTTTAGATATTTTTAGTTTAGCTAAAAGTAAAAAAAAAAAAGGATTTTAATTTCGTGGCATGGGAATATTTGTATGAATCAAATCTTTATAAAATCTACTGTAAACTATATAATATATAATACATAGTCAGTATTTTAACACCTAATAGACACTGCTGATTACTAATATTGATATACTTATCATGTATCGGATGGTTTACGATAATCCAATCTACGGTATACGCTTATCCTTCCAGACAGATCTTGGCACGCTTATAAAAGCACTCCTTTTCCGCACGCCTCAGAAAACACACGAATTCTCTTCGTTGGTTCTGCCTCGAATCAACGAATCTTTCTTTCTCTTTCTCTCATTTTCTTTGAACTCTTTAAGAAGAATAATGGGTGGGAATTCACCATGTGCTTCCTGCAAGCTGCTGAGACGTCGATGTGCTAAGGATTGCACTTTTGCACCTTATTTTCCATCAAACGACCCTTACAAATTTGCCATCGTTCACAAGGTTTTTGGTGCTAGCAACGTTAGCAAAATGTTGCAGGTCCTTTTCCCCCCCTTCCCCCTCTTTTGTTCTGTGTCATGTTGCTCATTATTTGTATACAATTATAGACAGCTAAAGACTTTGTATTAACAAACAAATACACGAAACTCAGTGTTTCTGAATATGTGTATATATAAGATCATACTTAAGGTATTGGGACATGATATTTACATATTATAAAGTGATATATATATATATATATATATATGCACACTACATATGCACTTCCTTTCTTTGTTATTGGGTAGCTAAATAACATAACGATTTCACTAATGGATGTCCCTGTCTCGCTAGTAAAGAAACCCAGAATGGAATTACATTCCTAACAGATCATAACCCGTTGTATAAAAATGTGAAAATTTTTTTCTCTTTTTACTCTTTCAACAAGAACTAGCAATGCATCCGCTAAAAGTTTTCACGTCATAGTCTTGTAAATGTTATTTCAATATATAATTTTAGATATCTATATTTGAGTAAATATCTTTGTTTTTTTTTTTTTTTTTCTTTTAGGTAGCAATTTTTCATTAGAATTAGGTATTTGCAATTCGAAATCAGTTTGTGGTAGGTGGGTTAGTATCATTTATCATATGATGATGATATAAAGTTATTCTCCAGAAAATACATACATATATATGTATGCATATAGTAGTTGAGATATTTTATCCATGTAATGATTCAAATAGATATAGAAAGATAAAAATTTATACATAAAAAATGATTTGGTTAAGAATTACTATTCTTGACGAATCGGTTTAAATTGAGAAATTATATCCGTCCCGTAATCGACAACTTATGTTGTTCCATGAGTACATACAATTGTTAAAGCTGATTAAATGGATTGCAACAATATATGCAGGAGCTTCCAATTCATCAAAGAGCAGATGCAGTAAGCAGTTTAGTATATGAGGCAAATGCAAGGGTAAGAGACCCAGTTTATGGATGTGTTGGTGCGATTTCTTATTTACAAAACCAAGTTTCTCAGCTCCAGATGCAACTGGCAGTGGCTCAGGCTGAGATACTGGGCATCCAAATGCATCAAGACCCAGATCAGATTTTGTCACTAGGAGGACAATTGGACGATCCTGATGAAAAGTCAATTTCACTGCATAATAATAGCGATAGCCTCCATCGGTATTTCAATTTTCCTAATTCTGGAAATAATGAAATTCATGACTCTCTAAAGAAAGGGGACATTTTTCGCCACGACATGGTCTCGTAGTAAAATGAAATATAAGATATCTCTTTATATGACAATTTTGTCCCTAGTTATGTTGCACTTTTGTGAAAAGATTGCCTATTCTTAGTCTATCGGGCCCTGATGGTTTCTAAAAATTTCACCTATTTGATCCGGATTGAAATTTACAAAAAAAAAAAAAAAAAGAAGAAGAAGAAGAAGAAATTGGATAAGCTTCACATGTAATTTCCTAGTAAACTTGGTGCGCCACCTGAGTGTAAATAATATTTCCCATCCAATTTCTTCAATTGCTTAAACTAAAAAAATTATGAATGTCAATTTAATCTGTAAAGATTATAATGGCGATCGATGTGATTTTTTTATTTTAATTGTAAAGTTTATACATGGATATACTTTCTACAATCATTCCGATGTTGAATTCCCCGGACTAGACAACTTATCCATTATGCATATGTTGCGCTGCACAAGGATAAAACTAACCAAGATAAGTAATATTTTGATAGATTCAAATTTAGTTTATTTAAAAATTATTAAACTTGCCCTTGAATTTAAAAATTAAAGATTTAAGCTCGACTTATTTGTAATCCTTTTATTACAACGTGAATGAATATATTTTATATAAATAAATATAGTATGTTTTATGTATATTATATAAACAATATATATAAATAAACCCAATAAATCAAATATAGAAAAATGAATAAATAAATAATGAATATAGATCGTATTACATATATTTATTATACAATATCTATTTTTTTCTTATATCATATAACATATATTTTATATAGATATTATTTTTTAGTTTAACTATATAATATATGTATGTACATAACTCACAAGTCTACATATAGCCTACTCGTAAACCTACTCATCGACCGAATAAATGAGTTGACTTGTAAACTTAAACTAGAGCTCAAGTTTGGCCTGTTGGATAAGCAAGCATTATTAGTACTATTAATATTATTTTTGGCCAACAAGTAAGCATTATTTTGAGCTAAATCTCTTTACAAATTGAGTTTGAGCTAAGTAGATCTAGACTTAAGGCTAAGTTTGAATCAATTGGAACTATTAGGTTGCATTTCAACTACATGATGAATCATAATCAACCTATCTAAAGGCGGTTTCGAGCCAGTTCATAGACTTATGAATTGGATTACAAAGATTTTTTTTTTTATGGTTGTAATATATATATATATGTAAAATACATACATTATATTATATACATATGTTATATTATATATGTTAATATCTGTAATATATGCAATGTATGTATACGTTGATATTTATAATATATATGCTAATATTAAGGTGTATAATAGACTATGCATGTTAATGTTTATAATATGTATAAAAATGTATGTTAATATTATATATATGAAATATAATATAAATGTAAATTACAAAAAAAAAAAAAAACATTTGTTCAATCCTGCTGGTTCAAGTGAGTTAAGGCTTGAACCACTTAGACCCATATCAATCAATGGGTCTTTAGTTGATACAGGTTCGCTATAAACGGTTTGGTTCTGATAGGAATAAGTCTCTTAGACTAACTACACGAAGTCGAGTTAGAGAACTCTAAGGACTCACTTGAAGAATATTAACTTGAGACCTTATTCGATATGAAGATTCTTATCCCGATTTGATTTTTCATCAAGTTAACTGCTAGATCCTTATGTATGCCAAACCTACTCCTGCCAAGCAGCTGTGCTATGATAAGATATTCAAAAAGATAACCTCAAGACTGTTCGAGCCGATCTTCCTAGGTAACCACAAACATCTCACCCTAACTCAAGTTAACTGTCTCGCAATAGAACGGACTTGACCCTAACTTGATCCAGATCAGGTCGGCCCCTGACTGAAAGTTGTTCTTTTTTTGTGCACTTTATACCATATCTCTAATATTCAGCTATCGAGTGATACGTGTTTTCGGGCACAACATTCCGAAAGGATTCTTACTTTTTTCGTTCATAATTTTTTTTGTCTTTTTTATCCTTTTTAGTATATATTATGTGACCTAATTGTAATAATGCCCTTTTTATCTTTTCATACACGTAAATTAATCCTAGTAGACAAGTATATAAACCTCTACTTAATTGTACATAGAGATTAATGAACAATATCAGAACTTTATTCAAGTTTCCTTTAAGCAACCCGAGTGTTTTCATTACTTTTTAACTCTTATCTAATCCCTTTATCAAAGAGTAATTGTGAGTAACCCTTTAGTTCAGATTGGTGAGTTATATCTAGCTAATTGTAGGCCGAATAAGATCGATTGACATGTCATATCCAATTAATAGTTACTCGGATTTTGCTAGCTTTTCTTTCATTTCTTTTTGGTTCATTCCTTTGTGATGTTTCTTCGTGTGTCCAACCTTAGAGATGCATAAGCTTCGTTGGTACTATAGCATAGTTCCGAGAGGAAATGTGTGAAGTGTAGTAAAGTCTTGGTTTGTTTTGTTGTTAGTGGCTGCTATCTGGAGTTATAAACTGTGTAATGAAGATTTGTGTATTAGTAAGTGTGGTTTCATTACTACTTTGTTCTTATACTGTATTTCACAACGAAAGTAGAGCAAGTTTGTTTCTATTTTGTTTAAGTGATTATTAGGTATTAAAGTTGTTAGTGTGTTAGTTGAAGTTTTGGGTAGTATAGTAGCAATATTTTCCATGTAATGTGTAGTTAATTTGTTCAAGAGATATTGTACCATATCGAATTCAAGTGTTCAAGGTGTTATTGTTGACTAAAGTAGCGGTGCTCAACCTAGTTATAGCCATAATGATAGTAACACCTAAAGTCGGTTAATGACAAACTTGATAGACTTACTAATCTTGTTGAGAGTCTAGTCACAACAAAACAAGTTAGCAAAAAATAACCCTAACGTGTATAACACCATAACCTACCAAAAAATGCCCTTAAGAAACACTATGGCTAAGGTAATTGAGTCAATCGCCCAGTTCAACTGTAGTAAACTGGAGGAGTAGGAAACTGAGCTACTAGACAAAAATTAGAATTAAAGGAGATTAAGAAAGATGATGAGGAGTTAGATGTTGAAGAATTTGGGGAGGAAGAAGAAGAAGATGACTATTATTGAGTACAGTTATGAGGACGTTGAGCTCTTTAAGAACTAAACAATGTCAAAGTCTACATCCTGCCCTTTAGCAAAAGTAGAGATACTAATGAATACTTAGAGTAGAAAGAGAAGGTAGAGAAGGTGTTTAACTATTATGGATATACTGATGCTGTCAAGGTTCAATTTGTTGCCCTTGAGTTCTTTAAGTATGCCACTATGTGGTGGAAAAATCTAAATGTAGCCAAAAGAAGGGATGGAAGATGAAGTATAAGGTCTTAGGATGAGATGAAGAGGTTGTTGAGAGATAGATTCATACTCGAGACCTACTTACAAGATACATTTTGCAAAATTACAAGAATTTCGCTAAAGAACCCAATTTGTTGATAACTATGTAAGAGAGTTCAAAATGCTTATGATCTAATCCAACGTAGAAGAACAAGAAGCTCATACAGTATCCAGTTTCATTTCTAGACTTAGTTTGAGATTTGCAACATTGTGGAAGTGTAGAGGTTTTTTACCCTGGAAGAGGCGATTAAGATAGAGTAGAGAGTTGAAAAATAGAGGAGAAGAACTCTGAGTTGACCTAGGCTAACAATCTTCCGAACCCCTATTCTACGCCAACTTGTTCAAGTCGAGTTGAGGAGATCATACTAAGCCAAGGAGAAGAATGACCGACTTAACAATAGCCGAGCAGGTCAATAAGGCCGAACATGATAGCTAAGCTAAACGGAAGCTAGGTCGACCCTAAGGACATATGAGAGAAGATAAACCACCAGACGAAAAGCCAGTGAGGTTAAGTGCTTTAAATGTTTAAACTTCAGACATATAGCTATTGAGTGATCGAATCGATGTGTCTTGGTACTTTGAGGAGATATAGTTGATAATACTGATGAGAGTAAGCTTGAGGAGGAGAAAGATGTTGGAAAGGTAGAAGCTGAAGAGGAAAAGGAGACCTGTATCTATACTGACTAGGGAGAAGTGATGACCTCAGTTTTTTGACAAGTATTGAGCACCCTATCGAGCTTCGAGGGAGACTAAAGGGAAAATTTGTTCCATATTAAAAATACCATCAAGGGATAGTTAAGGATACTTGTACACCATTATAGTGGATAGAGAAAGTTGTAGTAGTCTAGTAATGCAGTTATTTGTGTAAAGGTTAGGTTTACCAACCTTTAAGCATCTCCGACCTTACAAGTTGCATTAACTTTATGATAAGGGTACTTTGCATGTAACTAAACAAGTGACCATACTGTTCAATATTGAGAATGTATATAAGGAAAAAGTAGCTTATGATGTTGACCCCATCGAAACCTCACATCGGTTGTTAGGAAGACCTTAGTTATTCAACTAATGTGTTACTTATAATGGATATAAGAACACCAATGCTTTGTTAAGGATAAAGGAGGATTATGTTGCAACCTATGATACTAACCCAAGTAAATGAGACCCATAATCGACTCATCCGAGCTAGTAAGAAGAAGGCCTTAGTGATGAGTCTAAAAGAGTTCCAAGCTATTGAAAAGGTTAAAGAGCCTATGTTTCTATTGATCAAAAGATTGCTAGAGATAATAGATCTGAAGGATGTTCTAGTTGAAATTCGAAGGTAAATTGATGAGTTTTCCAACCTATTTCCTAAGGAACTGCTTAAGGTACTATCTCCAATCCGAGGCATAGAGCACTATATTGATCTGCAACTAGTTGTCTCCCTTCTGAATTGACCTGCATACAGAATAAACCATAAGCAAACTGCTGAGCTATAAAGACAGATGAACGAACTCATAAAGCAAAGGTATGTGAAGGAGAATATGAGCCCTTATGATGTACTAACTCTATTCATCCCAAAGAAAGATGGATCATAGCGTATGTACATTGACAACTGAGTAATCAACCGAATTACTGTCAAGTACAGATAAGCAATACTAGGCTCGATGACATGTCTAATGAGCTTCATTGTGCAAAAATATTTTCAAAGATTGATCTACAAAGTGGCTACCACTAAATTCACATAAGACTAAGTAATGAGTGGAAGACTACATTCAAGACTAGGCATGGTCTCTACGAATGGTTGGTTATACCGTTTGGACTTACTAATGTGCCGAGTACATTCATGAGATTAATAAACCATGTAATGCGCCCTCTGATCGATAGATGTGTAGTCGTATACTTTGATGATATATTGATATACAGTACCAACCTGAGCAATCATGTTCAACATCTCCAAGAAATATTTGACATTTTCCAATCTAAAAAGTTATATGGGAATCTAAAGAAATGCTCTTTCTACCAAGATGAAGTGATTTTTCTTGAGTTTATAGTATCGGGGGAAGGAATCCAAGTGTATAAGGAGAAGATTTGAGCTATCTTGGAATGGCTAACGCTAAAAACTATCACTGAAGTTCGAAGCTTTCATAGCCTAGCTTCTTTCTATAAGTGATTCATTAAAAACTTCTGTAAGATAGTCACCCCTTAACTGAGCTGACAAAGAAGAGTGATGGGTTCAAATGGAACAACCGAGTTAAATAGAGCTTCAAGGAGATCAACAAGAAGCTCACCAATGCCCTTGTCTAATCACTACCAGACTTTGACAAGCCCTTTGAATTGGAAATGTGATGTATCAGGCGTTGCAATCGATACCATTTTAATGCAAGAATGACTACTTGTTGCCTACCATAATAAGAAGCTTAATGATGCTGCCCTGAACTATTCTATATATGAAAAGGAGTTCTACTCTCTTTTTTGCGCCTTTATTGTTTGACAACACTATCTACTGCTACGAAAGTTTGTTATTTATATAAACCATGAGTCTTTGAAGCATCTTGGGAGTTAGAACAAGCTTTCAAAGAGGTAAACCAAGTGGTTGGAGTTTATGAAAAGATTTTCGTATATAGTGCGATACAAGAAAGGAAACGCAAATGTAGTTACCAATGCTCTATCACATCAACAAACCTTGTTGGCTACTTTGCAAACAAAATTATTGGGATTTTCGCTTTTCACTAAGCAGTATGCTAATGACTCTCATTTTGGTCCTATTGTTAAGCAATGCCAAAAAGGAGTAGTTATTATAGGTTATTATCTTAAGGATGGTTATTTGTTTACGGACAAAAGGATGTGTATATTAAGTTGTTCTATTGGTGAGTTATTGGTCAGGGAAGCTTATAGCGGAAGATTATTTGGTCACTTTGGAGAGACTAAGACAGCTAATCTATTAAAGGAAAACTTTTATTAGCTTGGTTTGGCCAAGGATATCCATAAGGTAATTGGTAGTTATGAAGTGTGCAAGCGAGCTCAGAGGAAGAGAGAGCCCCATGGAGAATACATGTCCTTGCTAACGTTAACCTTACCTTGGGCTAACCTCAGCATAGACTTTGTCCTAAGGTTAGCTCAAACATCCAAAGGAAGAGATTCTATATTTGTTGTAGTAGGCCGCTTTAGCAAAATGGTGCACTTCATTCCATGCTATTGGACTAACAACGCTTTATATATAGATGACTTATTAATAGGAATCAATCCCTTAGATCGATAACATGTAGCCAAGACTGAAGACTTTAAGGACTCATAAGGAGAGTACTGGCTTGAGGATTTATCTAAGACAAGGATTCTTACCTAAACCTGATTTTCTACTAATTTGACTGCCAAACCCTCATGTGTGCCGAACTTGCTCCTACCTAGCAACTATGCTTTATCTTAAAAGACAGCCTAAGATTAACCATGGCGAGCTCTTGAGCTGACCACAGACATCTGAAGCTAACTAATTAAGCTAACTTCTTTGTAGAAGGATTGATTAGTTCCCGACCTGATCCAAATTAGGTTGGACCCTAATTCTAAATTCTTCTCTCTTTCACCTACTTGTACCATATTTCTAACATCCAGCTACTATGTAATACGTATCTTCTGGCATGACTTTCTAGAAGGATTCTTTAATTTTCTGTACTGAATATTTTTTATCTTTTTTACCCTTTTTATTATATATTATGTAATCTAATTGTAAGGATACCCTTTTTTGTCTTTTCATACATGTAAAACAACCTTGGTGAATGTATATATAAACCACCACTTATTTGTATGCATACAACTCATTAATATCAAATTATTCAAGTATGCTTTAAGCAACCGTAGTGTTCTCATTTCCCATCAACTCTTATCTATTCCCTTTAGTAAGGAATAGTATCGAGTGACTCTTCAATTCGGACTAGTAAGTAACATCCAGTGAATTGTAAGCCAAATAGGATTGAGTAATGTGTCATATCCATTAGGTAGCTGCCCAAAATTTGCTAACTTTCTTTCGTTTTGCTTCATTGTTGTACCTCTCCATATGTTAGATCCCGGAGATACATCAACTTTACTGGTATCAAAGCACAGTTTCGAGGAGTATATGAAGTTGCAGTGAAGTTTAGTTCCCTTTGTTGTTAGTGGTTGTTGTATTCCTTCCATAGCTACTGTGGTGCGTTCATACGGAGTAAGTTTGGAATTATGAGCTTTATAGTGAAGATTTGTGTGTTGACAATTATGATTTCATTGCTACTTTATTCTTACCCTATTTTTCACTACAAAAGCAGAGTAAGTTTAGTTCTATTCTGTTCAAGTTGTTATTAGGTATTAAAATTGTTAATATGTTAATCAGAGTCTTGGGTAGCAAGGAAGTATCGTTTTCTATGTTGTGTTGTTAATCTATTTAAGGAGTATTGTAACATATTCGATTTAAGTGTTTAAGGTGTTATCAAAGACTAGAGTAGTGGTGCTTAACTTGGTCGTAGTCATAATGGTAGCAATACCCTAAGTTTAATTAATGATAAACTTGATAGACTCACTAACCTTATTGAGAGTCTAGTCATAATAATGCAAGTTAATAGGCAATAACCTCAGAGCATGCCGCCATATAACCCACTTGAAAATATTCAAGATCGAGATTATGGCCAAGGTAACCAAGTCAATCGCCCAATGCGACTACAACGTATTAGAAGAGTTGCAGACTTAGTTACTAAATGAAGACTAGAGTTAAGGGAAGTTGAGGAAGATGATGAGAAGATTAATGTAGTGGAGTATGGAGATGAGGAAGAAGTGGCTGGTTATTATCGAGCAAAGGAGCAAGGACTCAAGCTCCTCAAGGGCTAGACAATGTCAAGGTCCAAATCTCACCTTTCAGTGGAAGTGGAGATACCAATAAATATTTGGAGTGAGAAGAAAAAGTGGAAAAGGTGTTTGACTATTATAGATATATGGAAGCTGTGAAGGTTTGACTTGCATCACTTGAGTTCTCTAGGTATATCACTATGTGGTGGAAGAATTTGAATGCAGCCACAATAAGGGATGGAAGATGAGGAGTAAGGACCTGGGATGAGATGAAAAGTTTGCTAAGGGGTAGATTTGTACCCAAGACCTGCTTATATGATACATTAGCAAAGTTGCAAAAACTTCGCCAAGAAGGTTAATCTATTGATAACTATGTCAAAAAGTTCCAAATGCTTATGATCCCAGTTGACATGAAAAAACTAAAGACCCGCACAGTATCGAGGTTCATTTTTGGACTCAGATATGAGATTTGCAACATTGTAGAGGTATAGAGGTTTTATACCTTGTAAGAAGCAATTAAGATAGCGTACAGAGTTAAAAAGTAGAGAAGAAATGCTTCGAGTAGACCTAGATAAACATTTTCTTGAATCTTTGCCCTATGTTGACCTATTTAAACTGAGTCAAGGAACTGACTTGAAGATAGTCGAGCAAGTTAGCAGGGCTAAGTATAACAACCACGCCATATTGATGCTAAATCGACCCTAAGGACATATGAGAAAGGGCAAACCTTTGGACAGAAGACCAGCAAGGTGAAGTGCTCAAGTTTCGGACACATGGCTGTTGAGTATCCAAACCAACGTGTCATTATGCTCTAAGGAGATGTGGTGGATAACATCGATGAGAGCGAGCTTAAAGAGGAATAGGATGTTGGAAAAGCAGAAGCTGAAGAGGAAGAGGAGGTTTATGTCTATCTCGATTAGGGAGAAGTGCTGACCCTAGTTTTGAGCCGAGTACTAAGTTCCTTGTTAAGCTCTGAGGAAGACTAGAGAGAAAATTTGTTTCATACTAAACGTACCATTAAGGGACAGTTGTGCACTATCATAGTGGATGGAGGAAGTTGTACCAACATAATAGCATAGTCCTTCATATAGAGGTTAGGTCTGCCAATCTTTAAGCATCCCCAACCTTACAAGCTACATTAGTTTCATGATAAAGGTGCTTTGTACGTAACTGAACAAGTAATTATGCCATTTAGTATTGGGAATATGTATAGGAACGAATTATTTTACGATGTTGTCCCTATAGGAGCCTTACATCTGTTGCTAGGAAGACCTTAGTTGTTTGACTGACATGTTACTCACAATAAGTATAAAAACACCTATGCCTTTGTTGATGATGGAAGATAGATTGTATTACAACCCATGATACCGACCTAAGTAAATGAGACCCATAATTAACTCACGCGAGATAGTAAGAAGAAAGCCTTAGTGATGAGCTAAAGAAAGCCTTAAGCTATTGAAAAAGCTAAAGAGCTTATATTCTTGTTGATTAGAAGATTGTTAGAGATGAGAGATTTAGAGGATTGTTTTGATGAGATTTGAAGCTTGTTAAATGAGTTTTCTGATCTATTTTTTAAAGAATTGCCTAAAGGACTACCTCTAGTTTGAGGCATAGAACACTGCATCAATCTACAGCTAGGCGCCACCCTGCCAAACCGACTAACATACAGAATGAACCCTGATAACTCTGATTTTAAACATATTTCATAGGATGATTTTATAGTATTTTCCTCACATTTTTTGGTTTTATTTAAAGAAATTGATACTTAATTGAGTAAAATTTTGATTTCTAGGTTTGAACACGTTCTAGGATCGAAAAGGAAGAAAAGGAATCAAATTTCACTCAAATCGGAGTTCAAATGAAGAAGTTATGAAATTTTGAAGTTGTGGAGAAAATTTTGCCTTAGTGTAGAAAGTTACACGACCTGGGGACACGGTCATATCTCAGGCCGTGTCTGGTGATGAAAACAGAATCTTTGTAATATACATATAAAAGGATACCTTAGGGTTTAAAAAAAAAAAAGACATGAGAGACATTACAGAAACGGAGCGACACAAGAGAAGAGAAAGAGACTTAAGGAACAACATCAAGAAAGAGGCGGAACAACTTCAACTTCAAGATTAGAGAGATTGTTCATCAATCAAAAGGGGTTTCCATGTTTTATTTTATATTATTGATGAAACTCGTTTTTAGATTCATTATGATAGCTTAGAATTTGAGTATTTAGGATTATGGAACCTAGGGTTTCATGTGATTCTTGGATTGATTTAGAAATTTCAATAAAGTTTCTATTTTTACTTGATTCGATTATGTCGTTTAATTATTGATTGATGTTTCTAGAATATCAATATATGATATTATGCATGTTGATTGAGAAATTACATTATAATTAGATCTTTACATAATTGAAGAGAATTACATGTATACTTAGAGATAAGATATATGTTTCTTCCGGAAAGTTAATTATTTGTATAGGAATTCATTATACATTAATGCAATTCTAAATTATATTACTAAGTGAAGAGATTCCGGTGAATAATTTAGGATTAGGGTTAATATGCTTGAGAAAGGTATTAACTTTAGTTGTGAATTCCTCCGGTCAAGAATAATAGAAACCGAATTGAATATATTTTAAGTGATCACATGACTAACTCTAGGGGAAATAATTCCTAAATACGTTATTACTTTCTTGAAGTCGTTCTTAGTTTTATTGCTTTTTCAATTGCTTAATTAAGTCTTTTAATTAAAGTAGTTTGTTAATTTTAGTATTTTTAATTAATTCAAACTTTCATAATTTTCTGGTTAGATAATAAAGCTAAGATTAATATTAGTACTCGAAGTCTCTGAGGAATCGACTCAGACTCATATCCGCTATATTAAAACTGATAGGTGCACTTGCCTCATATCAAACCCTGAGTAGGCTATCAAGTTGAAGAGACAGGTGGATGAGGTCATAGGGCGAAGATATGTGAAGGAGAGCATGAGCCCTTGCATAGTACTAACTTTGCTTGTCTCGAAGAAAGATAGTGCATGGTGTATGTACATCAACAGCAAAGCAATCAACTGAATTACTGTCAAGTGCTAATATCTGATATCGAGGCTCGATGACATGTTGTATAAGCTCCATGGCACCAAAATATTTTCAAAGATTGATCTACGGAGTAGTTACCACCAAATTCGTATGAGACCCAATGATGAGTGGAAGACTACCTTCAAGACTTGGCACGGACTTTACGAGTGGTTAGTTATGCTATTTGGACCTACTAATGCACTGAGCACTTTCATGAGGTTAATAAACCATGTGATGCACCCTTTGATCAAATGATATGTAGTTGTATACTTTGATGACATATTAGTATATAGTGTCAACCTAAACAACCATGTTCAATATCTCCAAGTAGTATTTGACATGCTGTAAATTGAGAAGTTATATGGAAATTTGAAGAAATGTATGTTTTACCAAGATGAAGTGATTTTTCTAGGGTTTGTAGTATCAAGGGAAGGAATTCAAGCAGGCGAAGAGAAAATTAGAGTTGTTCTAGAGCAGCTGACGCCAAAGAATGTCACTGAAGTCTAAAGTTTTCATGGTCTAGCTTCTTTCTATAAACAATTTATTAAGAACTTCAGTACCATAGCTGTCCCCTTGACCAAACCAACAGAGCGAAGGATTCGGATGGAACGACTGAGTTGAATAAAGCTCTAGAAAAATCAAGGAGAAGCTTACCTCAGTGCCTATCCTATTACTACTAGATTTTGACAAGCCCTTCATGTTGGAACATGATGCATCGGGAGTTGGAATTGGTGCTATCCTAGAACGATGACCTGTCACTTACCATAATGAGAAGCTTAGTGGTGCTACACTAAACTACTCTGTATATGAGAAAGAGTTGTACTCTCTTTTTCAAGCCCTCATTGTTTAGTAGCACTATCTACTTCCTCGAGAGTTTGTTATTTACGCTGACCATAAGCCTTTCAAGCATCTTAGGAGTCAAAATAAACTTTCGAAGAGGTAAGTTGGTTAGAGTCTATGAAAGGATTCTTGTATGTCATCCAGCATAAGAAGGGGAGCGCAAATGGGGTTATCGATGCTCTATCACAACGGTAAACTTTGCAAAAAAAAATTATTGGGATTCTTACTCATCACTAAGTAGTATGCTTTTGATCCTCATTTCAACCCTATCATAGAGTAGTACATGGATGGAATTGCTATTAAAGGGTATTATCTTAAGGATGGTTACCTGTTTAAGGATTGGAAGCTGTGTATACCAAACTGTTCTATACGTAAGCTATTAGTCAAGGAAACTTATAGTAGTGGATTATCTGGTTCCTTTGGGGAGACCAAGATAGCCAGTTTGTTGAAACAAAACTTTTACTGGCTTAACTTGACTAAGGATGTTTATAAGGTAGTTGGTAGTTAGTTGTTATGAAGTATGCAAGCTAGCTAAAGGGAAGAAAGAGCCCCATGGAGAGTACATGCCCTTACCAATACTAACTTTACCTAAAGTCAACCTTAACATAGACTTTGTCTTAGGGTTGCCTCAGACATCCAAAAGGAAAGATTCTATATTTGTTATAGTGGATCACTTTAGCAAAATGACACACTTCATTCCATGCCATTAGACTAATGATACTTTATATACTGCTAATTTGTTTTTGTAGGAAGCTATTTGACTACATGAAGTACCAAAGATTATTATTTCAAATTGAGGCATAAAATTTTTGAGTTATTTTTAAAAGGCTCTTTGGAGAAGACTTAGAATAAATTTGTATTTAACTCCAATAGCTACCCTTAGACTAATGGCCAGACTGAAGTGGTAAATAAGACATTAGGCAATCTACTAAGAGCTATCGTAAGGAAGAATTTAAAGGATTAGGATTTATGTCTACAAGTCATGGAATTTGCATACAATTGAACTGTCCACGGAACCACTAAGAAGACCCCATTTAAGCTCATCTATGACCTCAATCTTAATATACCCTTGGATATGATCGGTGCCCCTACAGCTGCTAATGAAAGTTAATCTGGAGTTAACCAAGCTCAAGAATTGCAAGAGCTACACCAATCTATGGCAAGGAGGATCTCTAAGTTCAATAAAAAACAACACGAGATTGGTAACCAAGGCCATTGAGCTATTTATTTCCAACCAAGAGACTTAGTATGGATTCACCTCAGCAGAGAATGATTCCCACATTTGAGACAGAGTAAGCTATCACCTCGAGTTGATGGTCGATTGAAGGTCTTAAAGAAAGTTAACCGCAATACTTACCAGATCAAGTTAGTTGATGATTGTAGTGTTTCTTACACTTTCGATGTGTCTAACCAAATTCCCCACCAACCAACTAAAGAAAACCTCATGACTATTATAGGAGGAGAGCTAGAGACCCCTTCAAATTTGAGTACAAATCTTTCCTACCCCTAGGTAAATTATAGGAATCAACTCCCTGGACAAATCACACATAGCCGAACCTGAAGACTCTAAGGACTCATGAGGAAAGTATTAAATCGAGGCTTTATCCAAGACGGGGATTCTTACCTGAACCTGATTTTCTGCCAATCTAACTATTAGACCCCTATATGTGCTGGACCTACTCCTACCCAGTAGCTATACTTTATCCCAAAAGATAGCCTAAGACTAATTAAACTGAGCTCCCGAGCCAACCATAGACATCCAAACCCAATTAATCATGCTAACTTCTCTATAGAAGGATTAATTAGTCCCTGACTTAATCCAGATCAAGTCGACCCTTGACTACAAATTCTTTTCTCTCTTTTACCTACTTGTATCATATTTCTAACATTCAGCTACTATATGATATGTGTCTTTTGGCACGACTTTCTATAAGGATTCTTTACTTTTCCATACTGAATATTCTTTGTCTCTTTTACTCTTTTTAGTATATATTATGTAACCTAATTGTAAGGATACCCTTTTTTATCTTTTTATACATATAAAGCAATCCTAGTAGACGAGTATATAAACTCTCACTTATTTGTATTTATACAACTCATCAATATTAGATAATTCAAGTATCCCTTAAGCAACCCTAGTTTTTTTATTTCCCTTCAACTCTTATCTATTCTCTTTAGTAAGGAACAGTAGCAAGTTATCCTTCAGTTCAAACCAGTGAGTCATATTTGGTAAATTATAGGTATAATAGGATTGAGTGGTGCATTACATCCATTTGGCAACTACTCGGACTTTGCCAACTTTCTTTTACTTTCTTTCAATTCACTTTATTGTTGTGCCTTTCCGTATGTCAAACTCCAGAGATGCATCACTTATTTTTGCAAGAAGTTATCTGATTACATGGAGTGTTAAAGATCATAGTTTCAGAGCTGGACAAAAACTTCTTGAGCTATTTTTGGAAGACTCTTTAGAGAAAACTTGGAACTAAACTTGTATTCAGCTCCAGTAACTACCCTAAAAGTGATGGCTAGACTAAAGCGGTGAATAGAACGCTGGGCAACTTGCTTAGAGTTGTCATGAGAAAGAACTTAAGGGACCGGAATCTATGTCTACCAATTGTAGAATTCACATACAACCGAATTGTCCACAATACCATCAAGAAGACCCCATTTGAGGTCGTCTATGGCCTCAATCCTATTACTCCCTTAAACCTAATTAGTACTCCTATAGCTACTAAAGAGAGTCAATTCAAAGATGACTAAACTCAAGAATTATAAGAGCTACACCAGTCTATAACTAGGAAGATCACCAAGCTCAATTAAAGACAACGAGAGATTAGTAACCAAAGCCACTAAACTATTTCTTTCCACTCAGAAGACTTAGTATGGACTCATCTTAGCCGAGAGTGATTCCCACATTTGTGATAGAATAAGCTATCTCTTTAAGCTAATGGTCCCTTTAAGGTATTGAAGAAAGTCAACCACAACGCTTACTAGATCGAGTTACCTAATGACTACGATGTTTCCCCTACCTTCAATGTATGTAACTTGATCCCATACTAACTAGAGGAAGGTGCCACAAAGGCCTAAGAAGAATAACTAGAGACCACTTTAGATTTGAAGACAAATCTTTCCAACCCCCAAGCAAATGATAGGAATCATCCCCTTAGACAAATCACATGAAGTCAAGCTAGAGGACTCCAATGACTTACTCAGAGAATACTAACTCAAGACCTTATCCTAACCTAATCTTTCACTAAGCTGACTGCCAAGCCCTTACGTATGCCCAACCTACTCTTGCCAAGCAGTTGTACTATGATAGGATGTTTGAGAAGATAGCCCCAAGACTATTTGAACCAATCTCCCTAGCTAACTACAAACATCCGACCCTAACTTAAGCTGACTATCCTACAATAAAACTGACTGGGCCCCTACCTGATTAAGATTAGGTCGGCCCCTGATTGCAAGTTGTTCTTTTCTCATCCATTTTGTAACATATCACTAACATCCAGCCACCGAGTGATATGTGTCTTCTAGTACAATATTCCAGAAAGATTCTTACTTTTTCTGTACAAAATATTCTTTGTTTCTTTTATCCTTCTTAGTATATATTTTGTAACCTAATTATAAGAATACCCTTTTCATCTTTTCATACATGTAAGGTAACCCTAGCGGACGAGTATATAAGCCTCTACTTAATTATACACAAAGATCAATAAACAACATTAGACTTTTATTCAAGTTTCCTTTAAGCAACTTTAGTTTCCTTATTACCCTTTAACTCATATCTATTCCCTTTAGCAAGGAGTAATGGCAAGTGACCCTTCAGTTCAGACTGATGTGTCATATCCAGTGGATTGTAAGCCAAGTAGGACCGATTGGTATGTCATACCTAGTTGATAGCTGCTCGAACTTTGTTAGTTTTTCTTTCATTTCTTTTCAGTTTGTTCCGTTATTGTGTTTCTCCATTTGTCCAACCTTGGAGATGTATCAGGTTTTGTTTCATTGAATTAGTAGGATGGCTCAATGCCAGTTCATGGTTCAAAACCTACTTTTCCTTAAGTCTGAGTAGATCTTAATGTAAGTTGAGCTCAAGTAATGTATGAGTAGTTTGATTCGTTTGTAGCCCCATATACATTATTCCAAGAAAATAATTCACTCTTTATACAAATTCAACAATTGAGGGGATAAAAATGTCTACAAAGAATTGGCTACTATGGTTTAATTCATCATCAAGTAATTGTCACAAAACTCAAATACACAAAAGAATTGACAATATGTTGTAAAGAGCAAGAGTTATATAACTTCTTATGGATAAAATGAGATTCTTATTTTTGGTTATTATTATTTATCATATACATCGCAGATTTTATAGGGTATAAGTTTTAGGTTGGTTTCTAAATATTACTGCGTATACTCTTGAACGTTATTAGATTATGAGGGTAGAGAGTTTTGGGCTTGGAAAAACTATTGAGTAGTCTTTTCTTAAGTTCTAATGTGCCACATCAAGCCTATAGAGACCTACAAAATAGACATGAGTGAGAGGTACTAATAATAGGCTATCCAAAGTAGTCACTTTAATGCTTAAGTCAGCGTTAAGAGAAATAAGGAGGAGTTTAATTGGGAGAAAGACAGAGTTTTGGGGGTCGAGAGTGAATTTACACATATGTACCTCAAGTGAAAGGGGAATTAGGGCATTTATATGCATAATCTGGAGGTCTAATCAACTTATATCTTTCAACTTATGACATCCTACAATCTATGGCATCTAGTCCTAAGTTTTGATGGCTTGAGGTTGGTAAGATCTTCTAACGTAGTTATGGTATGATCACTTTAGGTCTCATACCTATTTTCTCTCATTTAATACTTTATTAGCCACGTATAGTGAGGCCACATGAACATTCATAAGGGTTCTCCATTCATTATGTCCCATTTAATAAGTTTTAAGCTTTGTATGAGTAGGGCATATGGTCTTCCTAATAGTAAAGGTATCCATAAGCCTTGTTCTAGCATCCCTTAGCCTTAATCTAGTGAGTAAAGTAGCACAACTATTACTTTTAAAGGGAAGAAAGCTTAGCACTCAAAGAAATCCTATGAGAAGGGTAGATGGTCAAGGGGACTGACTAACTCGATTTTATATCTCCTTTAGGGCCTTTAATCTTTCTATCTAATTTCTAGTTGAGGATTTACTTCCAAAATAGAGTGGCCAAGAAAAAGGACTTTGCCTGAAAGAGGGGTAGGAGTTCATACTTAGTTACAAAGCAAGGTGCAGGGTGTCTCTGATTTTGAGAAGAATGAATTCCTTTGACTTAGATCAACCCTTATTGCAAATAGAGCAGTTTATTGAGAGAAGCTCTAGTGTATTCATTATCAAAAACTCTATAACACTAAATAATCATGCTAAAAAATCCATGGTAGGCTAGGAAACAATAAACAAAGAAAGTAGAAGAGACCTGGAGTTCCTAAAAATTACTTAAGTGGCTAAGACAACCTCTAACAAAGGTTTAACTGCTAGTATGAACTTAACTTCTAAACACCTTTGTTGTAAGACGTATGGGCATAGTTAAGCCACGAGGTATATGACTTATGGAACATAGAGGCTATGCCCACTCTCTTGGAGCCACTTAATAGGAATTAGCTCAAGAGAGATTGGTTAGGCATCTATAAAGCTTGGCTTAAGGTTAGGGAGGGTCAACTTGGATGTCAAAGAGCTCGACCCATGAGCAAGACAGGTTAGCTCGAAGTTGGAGCCTCATGTCTAAAACCAACCATCAGCAATTCTGATTCTTAAACTAGGAAGTATGAACTATTATCTATTGGATAGGGTATAGGTAAGATCACATCCCCTGTACACATTATATTCACTCATTCTTGCATAAAGAAAACCATACATCATATCAAGTTGGTTAGATTTACTTTTAACCAAAAAATCTCTATTATTTCAAATGTCAACACCAATTGTTTAAGGAATTACTTTAAAAAATCGATCCATTTCTTTATAGTCTTCTTTTATGAATCCTACTTTTTCACTCAACAAATGTTGTACATGTCATAAAACTATTGAGATAATGAATTATAGCATGGTTGATACTTGCCTTTAGATATATATCTTTAAGATTTCAATTATACAATAGTAGATAAACTTACTATAAGACATAACCTCTTAGCAAATAGGTCTATAGCGCTCAAATTTAAGATATTCGTAAAGTCCACTTGTTATAACTTAAACTACATGCTAGGATCATAAATTAATTAACCGACCAAGAGAATTTAAATATCCAGAATGGAAATATAAAATATTGATACAAGTTAAAATTTTAAGTTTTGAAAGTTATCTGTATTCATTGAAACAAATAAAAAATAATAATAATAATATATATAATAATAATGAAATTTGAGACCTAATTTCAAGAGATCTTGAACCTGAATTAATTAATAATAAAACATAATCAAGCAACATGAAACGATATTATAAATAATAAAGATATATATTTTCATAAGAATTGATTCAATTTAATAATAGAATTTTGAGCATCTAATTTAAAGTGTCCATGAAAGCGATTCGTTTAGGCACGAAATCTATAATAGGATTCCAAAAGTATGATAAAGAGACCTCATAAATTTAAATCATAGAACAGAATGCTAAAACAATAATATATATTAAAATGACCAAACTAACTTCATTTTGTAAATTTTTGGAATATCGAAAATATAAGAGCTTAGAAACAAATTAACTAAATAAAAAGAGTAATAAGTGGTATTAAAAAATAGTAAAAATAAAAATCAAATAAATAATAATAACAAAGTCCATTTAGTTAACTTAGGGCTATTAAAGCTTTAGTGAAAGCTTTAATACGAGGGAAAGATTAACCTAAATATTGAAATATATTGAAATCAGATGAGTAACTTGATTAGGCAGTTTAGGACCTAAGGTATTATGTAGAAACTAAGGATTAGGCTGCTGGTTTCATGAAAACAATAAACTTAACCCATGGATTAGGCCATGGTTTTTCTAAACCATTTGATGCATGGCATTAACGGTAGAAAAAAAAAAACCAACACTTGTCACCCATGTATTTTAGCCAACCCACTATCTAAGGACTACAAATACCCTATCCCTTCTTCATTGGAGATTCTTTGGATGCACCGTAAGTGAAGGAAATTTGTAGGGAAAATCTTTAGGGTTCTAGGAAAAATTTGAAGAAAATAAGAAAATAGGTGCAAATCTCTAAAGCGTAGAAAACCCATATTAGACGAAGATCTAACGACTAACACCCACTACCACTAGACACACCAAGCAATGCCCCTTTTACTTGATAATTGCCCCACTACTGGTGGCCATTAAATCTTCAAACTTTGATGAGTTTAATTTTCTACCCAATTTTGAAAAATTTGTTAAAACACTTAAATTTATCCAAAATTTATGAAAAAATTTATTGTGACATAATTTTAAGTATCTTTTCATGTAAAATTGTTATTTTTATAGAATTCTTTCATTTTATATATTGCCCTTATGAAATAGGTAGTTCAAAATCGATTTTCGATTTGCTTTTCAAAAACCCGAATGATGTAGTTTCCATACCAAATTTTTTTCTATGAATGCCCTTTAATTTTATTAGGGTTGATTTTTAGTTTTTAAAAAACTGATAAGCTAAAATTTAAGGAAAATCCACTAATTTTCAAATAATTTTGTTAGATCTAATTGTTCCACCACTTTTAAGTAATTTTTAGTTACATGTAATAGGTTGATCTTGATTTTGTTGGTGGAAATAGGGGATTTTATGAGAAGATGGGTTTTCCATATCTATCATGATGATTTTACTTAAATATTTATACGAATTTTCACTAAGTTATTAAATTGATAATTTTGTTGAAAAACCACTAATAATCAGTAATAAATTGAATATTTTAGTTGCTATAAAAGAAGTATTTTCAAATTAATTTTCAGTCTAATAATTTATTTTAGGTATAAGTTCCATAACCAGTCAATTAAGGTTTCGATCAGCAGAAAGATCCGATCAAGCCTAAATTATAAGTAAAGCTAGAAATATTAGTAAAATGATCCGGTAAGTTTGAATTTAAGAAAATAAGAAATAAAATAAAAGAATAGAAAAATTTCAAATTTTAAGTATATAACTCATTATTTATCGAAAATGCGTAAAATGCATTTCGATAATTAACGAATCGCTAGAGATAAATTATATGTGTACTAAAAATCATAAAATAACCTAAATAATATTTAAGAATATTTATTTATACTATATATGAATTTACATGTATGTAGAAATACGCGTAATTACTTAAAATACGCGTAATGTGCTAAAATAATATTAAATATTTAAAGCAAATTCATAATTAATTAAGGAAAAAGCAAGAAAAATCAGGAAAAATAAGAAATGATCCAGAATTGGGTCGTGGCAACTGGGAAAAAATAGAAAAAAATTAGCCAATTAAATTAGAGCAACTCAAAAGCCAAAAATTAAGGGATTTAGATAGTGTCTTGTCCAATTTAATGCACAATAATTTCCCTAAATGTCTATAAATGGGAAAAAAATTTAGAGAACTCATTTGGACAGTTAGGGATTTGAGAAAAATAGAGAGACTCGAAAATTAAGAGAAAAAACCAAATAAAAAAAAAAGAAAAGGAAAATTGTGCAGTTAGGGCTATAAAGGATAACCCAAACCCGACGAACAGCTGGGAGTGGACGGCCACTATCACCACACAGTGGTGGCAGCGCCCAGGTGGGACGACATACCCATGGCCACCGGCGATGGTCGGAGCCACCCAAATCAGTGAGTTCGATTTCTAGCCCAATTTTGTGTAATTTTGTAAAAATAGTAAATATTATTATAAAATTATGAATTTTGTTATTCTAGAATATTTTTGTATGTCGTTTTTAGTAAAAATATTATTTTGATGAAAATATGTCTCGTGATATAGGGTCCTTAACAAATCGTGCAAAATCGAACATGTTTCGGTTTAGAAATAAATGACCTTGGAAGTGTAGTTTTAAACCTAAAATTTTTGTGTAGATTACTTAGATGATATATAACAATGAAGCCCATTTTCAAAAATTAATTTTCGAAAATTTTAGATAATTTTTAGGCCCTAAAATAAGGTATAAAATAGGTAATTTAGGGTTAATTAAGTAATTAAATGGTTAATTATTGATTTAGTGAATAAATATATGTTTTAGGATGTTGAAATATGATGGAGCATGATACTTGTAGCATTTAAAGTGTTAGATGTAATTATTAGGTTAACTATGTAGTAAATAAGTAATATGGAAAAATAGTACATTTTAAGTTAATTTTGTAAATTAGGGTAATTAGGTGTAAAATCTGATTTAGGATGAATTTAGACATTTTGAAATGATAATTGATGTTGGGAGATAGTAATTAGAGTAATAAAAATATTAGATGTGTATTATGTACATAATAGGTAATAATACATAATACATAATTATTAGAAATATAATAATAAAAAATATTAGAATAAAAATTGATATTATGATAATAATAAAAATATACAATAAATCTGATAGAAAAATTGAATTGATGTAATTATATGAAAAATGTAATCAGGAGTGAATACGGTACACTAATACGGATTTAAGTGTACCGGGTGAAATAAAATACTGAATAGGGGTAATGATAATATTTAGGATATCTAGAAGTAAAGTTATTAATTTCACATTATGGGTTGAAACAAATTTCTAGGATTCGTATATAAAACAATATTTAGAAATCGAACTAGAATCTAATTTAGAAACCGATGTGGAAACCGAACCCGAATTTAACCCCAAACCTAGAATAATTGTAAAAGACTTAAGACTTAGATAATTAGGCATATTAAACCTTAAATAAAACATAACAATAAGCGTTATAGGAGAAAATGAACCTATAATCAGTATATGAAAACTGAAATCACGTTTGTATTATAGGGATGATCGGCGATGGCCTGAACAAGTCGGACATCGAGTGAGTGAGCAAGGAGTCGAGGTAAGTTGGGATTAATACAATGTTATATTTTGGAGGCGTGAGATTATGCTTGGTTATGCTTGTTAGATAGTTGGATATGTGCATGCACTTGATTATGGGTGATGCTATGATTTTGTTTGTTGCTCTAGCATGTATTGTATGATTTGTATGAAATGATTGATCACCCTAAACTGGACTTAATCAAATATACGACCAGTAATCATAATCGAACATACATGACAACCCGTTAGGGGAACTTAGGATTCTCCGGCCAAATACCGACCCCTTCGAAAGGGACAGCGCATGATTGCAATTGGTCCCTTCTTCATCCTTAGCCGAACTAAGTGACAGGAGAGGAGGTCACGGCGAGGGTGAAGTCAATGGTTCGAAGGTAGTCGCGGGAGGAGCGAAGTCTCCATTGCACAAGCCTGGGTTTGGTCATGAGCTGTTGCATTAATGGCAACTCCTTAACTTGGATTAGAGCGGGCGCAATTTCTCTAATCTTATAACAGGCCGGATAACGCCATGCGATGGCATTTGCTTGCATATGCATTGCACCTAATAAGTTTATTGAAAACCTTGTTGTATTTATGGTATAGTTTTAAGTCCTCCATCCTAACTTACTGAGCTATGGTTGCTCACATCCCTATAGACGTCGTGCAGGTGCTGGCTAAAAAGCGGCAAACAACTACTCTGAAGCTAGCAACTGCTGGATCTTGGGGAGTGAGGAAAAACATTGAAGAATAAACACATACTTTTAAGGTTTTGTTTTATTTTAGAATTTTCCATTTTTGACTAATATAATAACTGAATTATAGTTTATATATATATTTCCTCACTTTCTTAGGTAAATGATTTATTTAAATTACAAACTATTTACTTCAAAGCGGGTTAGTCGTGGACGCCTTGTGTAGATCAGGTCTAAGATAGCGGCTGTAAGGCCAACTTCTATCTCAGGATGGTTTACACGGCGGGGCTGTTACGACTCTGCTGCTTTGGGACGTGACATTAGGTATATTAAGTTAATTAGTTATATTTTAACACTCTTTTTTGTTGAATTTCATGTTGTGTATGTCAATGTGAATGAGTTTTGAGCCATGCCAATCAATATTGGTGGAGTTTCAACTAAGATGAATATAAACAAACTTAAGGGAAGAGTGAAATGTGACGTTTTCAATGAAATGGGACAATTCGTTGCTTATAGAAGGTGCTGTAGAAGTTTTAGATGAGCTGAATAAGAAGCTAATAGTTGTAGAAGGTTCTGTAAAAGTTTCTATGAGTACTGGTGCAAACTACATACCTGTAGAAGGTATTATAGAAGTTTCCCAAATTAAATTGACTACAAGTTATGACAGTAGAAACACAAATAGAAGGTTTTCTCATATAGAAACTAGAAACAATTTCCTATAAAAGGTTGTATTGAAGGTCTATTTAAAAAGAAACATTAATCAAGACCATAGTAAAAGGATATATAAATAGAAGATCGAATAAGTAAAGAATACGACTAAGGACCTTAGTAGAAGATTATATAGAATGTACTATACACATAAGAGACCTTAATAAAATGTTGTATAAAAGGTACTTTAAACCTAAGGAATCTAGTAGAAAGTTTTAATAATTGATATTTAAGTAATAACACTTAATACCCATAACCAAAACTTAAGGAATACTAAAAGAATGTTAAGCCTAAACATAAGTACACTAATTAAAACACTCTTAGTTCAATAAATTGTATTGAAAGTAAAAGATATTGTAATATAGGGACCACTAATGACAAAATGACTAAAGCATCTAAATTCAAGAGCAATTGAGAATCTAGGTAAGTTGGATCAACGCTTAATGGCATTTTAGGGTATTACATAGAAATACTTAGAGGCTTATATATATACTTGTTTGTGGTTATAAAGCGGTTGATTGTGTGCATGTGACATGTATGCTTGGAAACTAATTGTTATGCTGTTTGATTGTTGTGTTATATGTGCAAGTGTGTTGTTGCGTTTTGATCCTTTCTTTGATTGTTTGCAATTGGTTGGTCACCCCCAAAATGGACTAAGATAAAACTTGGACACAAATACTAACAAGACATGCATTGCAACTAATATGAGGCAAGTATACCTATTAGTTTTAATATAGCGGATGTGAGTCCGAGTCGATCCTTTAGAGACTTCGAGTACTAATATTAACCTTAGCTTTATTATCTAACCAGAAAATTATGAAAGTTTGAATTAATTAAAAATACTAAAATTAACAAACTACTTTAATTAAAAGACTTAATTAAGCAATTGAAAAAGCAATAAAACTAAGAATGACTTTAAGAAAGTAATAACGTATTTAGGAATTATTTCCCCTAGAGTTAGTCATGTGATCACTTAAAATATATTCAATTCGATTTCTATTATTCTTGACCGGAGGGATTCACAATTAAAGTTAATACATTTCTCAAGCATATTAACCCTAATCCTAAATTATTTACCGGAATCTCTTCACTTAGTAATATAATTTAGAATTGCATTAATGTATAATGAATTCCCATACAATTAATTAACTTTTCGGAAGAAACATGTATCTTATCTCTATATATACATGTAATTCTCTTCAATTATGTAAAGATCTAATTACACATGCAATTTCTTAATTAACATGCATAATATCATATATTGATATTCTAGAAATATCAATCAATAATTAACGACATAATTGAATCAAGTAAAAATAGAAACTTTATTGAAATTTCTAAATCAATCCAAGAATCACATGAAACCCTAGGTTCCATAATCCTAAATACTCGAATTCTAAGCTATCATAATGAATCTAAGAACGAGTTTCATCAATAATATAAAATAAAACATGGAAACCCCTTTAATTGATGAACAATCTCTCTAATCTTGAAGTTGATGTTGTTTCCGCTTCTTTCTTAATGTTCTCCTTAAGTCTCTTTTTCTTCTCTTGTATCTCCTCATTTCTGTAATGTCTCCCTTTTGAAACCCTAAGATATCCTTTTATATGTGTATTATAAAGATTCTGTTTTCGTCACCAGATACGGCTTGGGATACAGCCATGTCCCCAGGTTGTGTAACTTTCTGCACTAAGGCAAAATTTTCTACACAACTTCAAAACTTCATAACTTCTTCATTTGAACTCCGATTTGAGTGAAATTTGATTCATTTTCTTCGTTTTACTCAATTAAGTATCAGTTTCTTTAAAGAAAATAAAAAATGTGAGGAAAATACTATAAAATCACCCTATGAAATATATTTAAAATCCGAGTTATCAGCAACCTACTAAGGAAAGCAACTATGATTTCCAACCAAATACTGACCCTATGACGAGGTAGTTATAATTGGCCTTCCCTTACTCATAAAGCCAAACTAAATGACAAGAGAGGGAGAAGCAGTAAAGTTGAGGGCAATAGGTTCTAAGCAGTCTTGAAAGGAGCACACCTCCATTGCACAAAGCCAAAGTTTGATCGGAAGGTGTCATGGCTAGAGCATACCTCCATTATGTAAAAACCTTCAATCTGGGCTAAAGTAGGCATAATTTTTTTAACTTCACGACAAATTGGATAACGTCATACGAATGATATATGTTTATTGCATTACATCTAATGAACTAATTACTAATCTTACTTGATTGTTGTATTGTATATACTTCTATCTCCATCCTCTTACTAAGTGGTAGTTGCTCATATCTTTATAGTTCTTCTCTAAGTCCTAGAAGATAGATACTAAGATCACCTAATCGTTGAGCACACATAAGGTGGACAATGAGTCTAGAGTAAGGAGTAAATGTTTTGAAATATTCTTTTTATCTTAATTTTAGAGTCAACTAAGCTATTTGAATGACATAAACTAACTTATAATATTGTATTTATCGTAAAAATAATTTTGGATTCTCTTATAAATTTTATTGTATGAAAATTTCATGTAAATTTCTATTTTTAAAATGAAATATACAAATTAAATGCCTTTGTTTTACCTTAGATAATGAACTAAAGATGCTTCAGATTTGTTTATTCGTATGTGCCTTGTATATATCAAGTTTAATGATAGCAGCTGAGTAACTAGCTTTTGTTATAATTTAGTGTACACAACAAGATTATTACACATTTTCACTCTTGGGGTTTGGCACCTACGATATATCTACTCAAAATAAAGAAATTAAAATGGTTAATTAAAAAGTAAAGTAAATATATTATTTAATTATGTATGATGTTGATTGTAAAAAATTGTAAATTTATATTTTTTTTCAGTTACTTAAAATAGATAAGTCAACCATCAACCATGGAATGAAGGTATTTCCTAAAGTAAGAAAAATTCATCTTAGCAAAATAGTTTACATAATTTGACGATAACAGGAAAAAATGTGAATAATATAAAGAAAGAGAATCTTCAAAATAGTCTGCCATTAATGAGATAGCATACATAATCCTCCCCGAGTAATTTGGTAAGGATGGTGAAAAGAAGCCCAAGTTATAGGAAAAGATAATGGGATGGATGAAATGTTCTTTCTAGAAAAAATAAATAAAAATTTATAAATTTTAAGGAAAATCATAAATACACCTCATATATAATTTAAGGTTGTTTAGAAGGTAGTGAGAGAAAGAAGAAAAGGAAACAAGTGATTAGAAGTTAGACTCCAATTCCATACAAAAGATGCTTTTAAGCTCTTAGGTAACTATTTTACTCTTAATTTAATTTAATTTAATTTTTATTTTTTTCTTAATTTTTGCTATTTTATTTAAGGGTGATTCAATAAAATTGCATCTAAAGGCATCTTTTTAAAAGATTTGAGGATATAAATACCCTATTTTAAAGATAGAGAGACTAAATACGCATAAAGTAAATATAAAATGATATATTTATAATTTATCCAAAATCATAAGAAACAACAAAGTAGTGCTTTGCATTTATTATAATTGATAGTTAGATGTCTTTATAAAATAGGCTCATGTATTATATTTATTGAAATCCATGATTGAAAAACCTACCAAATATATCTATAATATTAAAGATTAAGAGATTGGTTTTAGTAGCATATCTCTTAAAAGTTAACTTTTTTCCATAAAATCTTCCAACTGCTCTTCTAAATTGAAAATATATCTTTTTATCTCACAAATATTTGGAGGTTTCATTATGGTAGTTTTTACTTCTCTTTTCATCACGTTGTGCACTTTAAGTTAGTGAATCAATTCCAACATATTACGTATGAGAATGCAAAATATTCATATCTGTTATGGTAATTATATTTTTAATATATATTATATACATGCGTTTTAGTTGCATATCTATTTAGGATTATGTTACGAAAGGAATGTACAAAGAAGCTGAGTTGGCTTAAAGATTACATCATGTAACAAAATTCAAACATAGTACTGGATTAACATAGGAAAGTATTACAGATTGTAATTAAAACTAGTACATTTAAATAGATTCTATAATATATTGTAATAGATATCGACTGAATGTAATAACAAACTATAAAAAAGAAAAGAAAAGAAAAAAAAAAGGAAAAAGAAAGCAAACTAAAGGCATCAACCTTTCTGAGTAAATACTCGAACAAATAAGAGTCCTGGCTTGCTCGACTAAGCCACCCAAATCACCTTCACCATGCAAAAATACAAGAAATCAAGTTAGTAAGAAACCCTAATTACAATACGATAGAAACAGAGAAAGTAAAGAAAAGAATTAGAGAAAGGAGAGAGAAGTGCGACTCACATAAAGTGGTATTCTGAGTGTGTGTGAGTTGATCGGATATTTTCATTACTTGCAGTGAGCTTAGGCTTTGGGGCGGATTCTAGCAGATTATACATATTGGCTAGGTCCCTTCTTCCAAATTACTTTGAAACCTTAGTAGTAAAATGGCTCGTACCAATTTCTTAGTCACGCAAGCATAATTTAAATTGAATGCAAAAATATTGTTTTACTTTTTTATTCATTACGTTTAGGTAACAAGACTGAATCCTAACAAATCATGTTTGAGAATTACAAATTTTTATAACTTTGATAGTAATTCTATTTATGATATACATTATATTTTATCACTTTTATTTGAAACACAAATATTAAAAATCTAATTCATATAGGATTATATATATTGGCTAGATCAGTTGTTCTAACTAGGTTTGTAACTGTCGTCTCTAATTACAGGTAATGATTAGTCTTTGCACTTAATAAGCTGGCAATACAAAACACCGTAAGGCGATGTGAGGTTATTTTCTGGTGTGGCGACTTTGATGCTTAAGTCTGTAGTGAACTCTTGGAGACTAGAAGGCGCTTTGGACTAATAGGCAAGCTTAGTGCATAGTGTATAGAGAGAAAATACCGTTAGGTGGTGACAATGTATTTATAATGGAGTGTTACCGGTAGTTGGAGGATAGTTAGTCAGAAAGATCTTCTCCCGCAAGTATAGGAGAGTGGGGTCGTGGTATTTGACATGTCTCACTTTAACTAGAAGTGTGTATTGACTTAGTCTCATCCTTATCTTATTACTTCTAGTCATTGAAGGGCTCCTTGGGCTTGATCAATTCTGGCTTAAAGCTGGAGCCCATGGCAGTAAGCCTTAAGTGATAAGGCATGGCAGATTTGGACAGACCTAAAAGGCCCATGTCTAAAGAGCCCTATTAATACTTACTTCCCTTTTACCCCCCCACAATAGTTTCGTTATTGAAGTGAAAGCTAGGAGAAGGGATATAGAGGCTGCTCAGGTGTATGGCTGGTTTGACTCAAAAGAGCTCGAGCTAGTACTATAGTATTGATGTGGCGAAGCTGTAGGTTCGGGCTGGCAATAGGGCAAGGCAGGGATGTTTGAGGTGGTAAATACCCTGGCTAAAGATGTCCGAGGTGGTCAGTAACTTATGCCAAAGAGAAGTGTTGACCCGAGTAGGACGAAGCCTTGGTTGGGGTATCAAAGCAAGACACCTTTGCATCCCATTAGGTAGGTGATTCGAGGCTACAAGTTAGTCTGGCTGAATAGCACTTGTCATGGATTGAGTAAGTACGATTGCACCATACCTCTATCTTGCCGACTAGGTGAAAGTTAAAGGGATCATGAGGAAACTTCTTATGGAAGAAACTTTTTCAAATTCTGACCTAAGCGTACCCGTTTTCTGCACATTTAATGTGAGGTAACAGATATCTTATCGTAACACTCGTCATGGATCAAGTAAGCGCGATTGCACCGTGCCTTTATTATGCTAACCAGGTGAAAGTTAAAGGGATTATGGGGAAACTTCTTGTAGATGAAACTTTTTCAAATTCTAACCCAAGTGCACCCATTTTCTATATATTTAATGTGATGTGACAAGTACGCTGCTTTAACAGACTAGCGTACAGCTACATGTGTTTTGCCTTTTGAAGATAACCATGCAATCAAAACACACTCTATGTGTTTATTCTACAACATTCTAAGGGATTTATGCTTATACAAATCCTAATAACTGTCTGTACGGTTTCTTAGACGCTTCGCTTATAACTAGAACAATGATAATGAGAGATCACTTTTCTACAATCTCTCTAATTTATTACTGTGAATTCCACTTTCTTACATAGCATCAAACTTCCTTTAAAAGCTTTTCTAACTCCCTTCCTCTTCATTACCCTTTGCAAGCATGTCAACAAACATAGATGAGGTAGGTTCTAACTTGTCTTACTAACTCCAAATCAACAAAGATTGACCCCCCACCCCTCGACAAGAGAGGATGAAGTCTCGTTGTTACCAAAATTTGATGAGCCTGCTAGGATGGTCATAGAAGTGCTGGATAAAGCCAGGATTATCAGTGCCATCTCAAGGGATGTATACGTATATGCTCCACCCCTCCGATTAGATTCTAAGTAACTTTGTTGTTGAGACGAACCTTGGGTGATAGAGATAAGGTTACTGAGTAAGGACAAATGGTTGGCCCTACTATCAAGGAGGTGCTTCACAGTGTTTAAGAAGTACCTAGAGTTTAGGCAGCAGCTCCTTCCAAGTCGCTTCGAGAGGGAATTCTTTAACCATTACTAGTGTAGTTTAGCGCAGGTCCCTCCTAATAGATAGAGGGTGCTAAAGGCTTTCTAAGCGCTTTATGAGTACCTAGTGGTAAGGGCTACTCCCAATCTCTTCAATCATTTTTACATGTAGAAGAGCGTCGGGGGTGGCAATACCTCTAGCCACATCCGAGAAAGAAGCTGTTCTGCAGCTTCGTGAATTCGGTAAAGGGTTGGTAAGAAGAGCATGTTGTGGTCAAGTTGCTTAAGGAAGCAGACTTTTAGATGTGGTGGACCGATATGGTCTGAACAGAGGGTTCAAAGGGGCTTGGTCCCAATGATGTAGAGGCCACCTAAGAGATCTAGGCTTCATAGCACTCAGACACGGCTAAGAGATAAATGTTGCGAAGACTATGGAGAAATACTTCTGATATCCAATCTCTAAGCTTTTCCCTAGCATAAAGAAGGCTATAATGAAGAAATGGGTTGAAGGTACAAGTTCATTCCTTTTGCGAATGCCTTCGTCTATTGTACTAGTGTAAGGATGCTTCATCCAACATCTCTGTAAAATGGGGGATCTTTCCTTTTCTATGTCCGATACAGCGGAGTTGGCAAATGGTAGTGGTCATTTCTTTTGGTTTTTCCTTTGCCTTTTTTTTCTCATTATTTAATTTAATTTCTTGTAGGCAAAAATTTGGCTATAAGGGCTCTTTATCTCTCTATGGATAAACTGATGAGCCACTAGCAGGTGATGACTAAGGCATTCAAGCCAAAAGGCAAGGTAGTACAGGCGAAGTCAAAGGTTAGAGAAACTAGTAGAGTCTAACCAATAATTGTTCCTTACGGGATCGCTATGGGCCTTCAAGATGAGCCACTAATTGTAGAGCTTGTAGGCATAGCTCTTCTTACCCTTATCCTCGTCCTTACCGCCACGCTTACTCTCATGGAGGATGAAGGCACCAACTTGAAGGAGCCTAATGTTCAGATGTTTTCCCCTCTAAAGGTGAAGGAGGAAGAGATGGCCAAGATGGTCGCCCTGCCTCAGGTAGCTGGGCAAAAGAGGAAGGCTCTCAAAACTGTCAGGAAGGCAAGGCCTGTAACCAAGAAACAGAAACCCCTAGCAAAGGCACCTTTGAGTCGTACCTCTTAGGCCGAGTGGTTGACGACTCATCCCTTCAAGTGTATAGATGAACTTGGGGATGAGTTTTTTAACATCTTTAATAAGTTCAAATACTTGGGGATTGAGCCAGACTCATTCAAGGGGGGTCCTATACGTCTCCCGGAATGAAGAGTTGCTTGGGGAAGCTCTCAAGTCTAAGATCAAGAGGGTTAGGGGGAAGGTCTTGAGGCCTAAGTGGGAGATTTGGGCCAATGACCTTACACTACGGTATTAGACTCTTAGCTACCAAGCCTTATTGGGGTCTTACACCCCTAGCGACTAGGTCATGCTTAAGGGGCTATCCATGGGTGATGGGGTGACCCTATGGAGATGGTAGGCCATTTGAGCATGCTCATGCAGTAGGTAAGCCTTCACCTCTTTATCTTAATGTGCTTCATCCCTTTCATTGAGCTAACTTTTACTCGTGTTTCGTTGTAGTACCATGGCTAGATACTGCTTCACTTAACTAAGTATGATGCTGCCTGAAAAGAGATAAAGGGCTTTAGGGAGGCGTTGCGTTAGGTTAAGAAGCACCTATGAGAGACAAAGTCTTCTATAAATAAATATTTGGAAAAATTCTTCAAAGTTAACCAATAACTGGGTTGCTCTTCTATGTTGGTAATGGGGCTTCAAGCGTGGCTAAAAGATGCAAAACGAGAGAGAAAGAGAATGCTGAGAAGGCATCAAAGAAAGCTAACAACCTGAAGGCTCAACTTGAAGATGAGAAAAGAACCAAGGCTTACCCAAGGCCTAACTCGAAAAGGAAAACACTGAGTTGAAGCAATTGGTCACCAAGTTGCAAACCAAGCTTGCAATGAAGGCGTTCGAGTGCGAAAGTGTCAAAACCACCTCGTTAGAGCTGGCTGGTTTGAAGGTTAGGTTGGAGTAGTAGGTCTAGGAGCTATGGGGAAAAATTTCAGAGATAGAGGAGATAATCTTCGAGATGGAGAGTGGAGAAGTACTCAGCAACACTGCCACAAAGAAGGCCATAGCCAATTATCGGAAGATGGAACATTGGCTAGAAGAGCAAGAAGACTTGTCAATCAATTGTACCCACTAACTAGGAGGCAGGTGCTCTCTTACCATTCAGGCTTTAACTTGAGCTTCTTAGATTTATTAGACTCCCTCACTTTCAGGGAGAAGAGGGAGGCCTAAGCATGAGAAACGGAGGCTACTTAGGTAACCGATGAAGTCCCTCACCTCTTGCCAAGTTGCTCATACATCTACTATTCTCCTAGCAACTCGGCAAGAGGTCGCCCTAAACGATGCCACTCATAGAGATTAGGATCAGGGCTATCCTTCTATCGACCCTCATTAGTAACATCTCGCCTTTGCTCCAACATAAGGTCAACCATACCAAGAGGCACCGTCAGATCAACGCTCCAAGCAAATCGAAGCTTTGGACTTCTTAAAGCTGCTAAAGTTAGCTAATCTTAGGTAATACTTTTCTTCTTCCTTTTTGTATTTTAGGTTGGAATGCTAACCTTATCCTCATAATTTGAAAGTTTATGAATGAAATTCCAACTTTATGAATGTTTCATATTGTGCACTTCTGGACTTAGTTTTTCTTTTTTTTATTATTATATCTCATGGGAGTACTTATATGCAATGGGTGTTTTCCTATGCTGAGGTTACGCGAGTAGCATTCCAACTTACCTGAAACATGGGAGTTCATCTATGTAAGGGGTGTCTCCTATTATCAAGGTTACTCAAAGGGTCAAGTCGATGGCATTTCAATCTACCCAGAAAATGAGAGTTTCTCTATATAAGGGGTGTTTCCCTTGGCTGAGGTTATCCAAGGGGGTCAGGTTGGTGGCATTCCAGCCTACCTGAAAAATAAGAGTTCCTCTATGTAAGAGGTATTTCCCCTTACCAATGTTACCTGAGGGGGTTAAGTCAATAGTATTTTGACTTTCCCAAAAAATGGGAGTTCCTTTGTATAAAGGGTGTTTCCCCTTATTGAGATTACCTGAAGGGTTAGGTTGGTGGTGTTTCGACTTGCTTAGTGAACAGTTCATTTATCCTTTCCTAGTTTAGGATGGCAATAGAAAGAAAGAGAGATAAAGGCACATAATTGATTATGAAACAAATTGTTCATTTCATTATTCTGGAAAGATGTACATAACAATATGCTAATCAAAATAAATCCAAAGATTGTCGGCATTCCATTTGTTAGGATGAGATTGCCATCTAATCTTTCCTTAACTTTGACGGGGTCTTCCTAATTGGGGGCCAACTTCCCCTACCTTTCTCACGAACCCATGGCTTCTAGCTTTCGGTACACTAGGTTACAGACCTTGAACTCATTTTGTCTAACCTTCTAATCGTAGTATCAAGTGGCCTGATGTTAGTATGTAGTTACTTGAGTCACATTGAGGTTTTTGATTTCCTCAATGGTATTGACACTAGCTCATAATAGTGACTCATTAAGGGCAATGTCAAAACTTTGAGTTTGGATGTTAGGAAGCTCAAGTTTGTTGGAGATGACTACTTTTGACCCAAAGGCTAGCAAAAGGGGGTCTAGCTTGTAGAAGTGTGATGGGTGGTCCTATACCCCTATAAGATATTGGGGACTTCATCAGCCTAAGCACCCTAAGATTGGTCTATGCGCTTCTTCAAGCTATCCAAGATAATCCAATTGGTTAACTTAACCTTTCCATTCAATTAAGGGTAAGCAACCAAAGTGAAGTATAGGGTGATGTGGTGCTTAGCACAAAACTCCCTAAACTTGGGGTTGTCAAATTATCATCTGTTGTCCATAATGAGAGCATAGGGGACCTCGAACCGAAAGAGAATGTTGTTTATAACGAAAGATTCAACACTTCACTCTATGATCTTTGCTAACATTTCGACTTCCACCCACTTTGTAAAGTAGTCGATAGTAATAATTATGAATTGCCATCCTCTTGAAGCTTTCGAGAAGGCACCAGGGATATCAATACCCCATTATGAGAATGGTTATGGGCTGGTTAGGGTTTGGAGGCTGATGCTATATGCATGATTGACTGGCGTATGCTTCTTGCACTGTGACCACTTTTGGGCTACGACTTTCACGTCCTACCTTATGTTAGGTCAATAATACTCGAGTCATAGCTCCTAAAGGTAGAAGGCTTAGGATTGAATATGACTGCAACATACTCCGACATATAGCTCTTATATGACACACCCTTCACCTTCTCAGAGGCATTGAAGTAGGGGAAGGTTGACTCCCCTACAATATAAGACGCTATCCAGCAACATATAGTTAGTAGTGTAATACTAAAATATCTTTGCCTCCCTCTTGTCATCTGGGAGCGTGCCCTACTCTAAATAACTTCAAATAAGATCCATCCAACTCGGCTCTAGTGTTACTATAGTCAATTCCAAAACTTTAGCCGAGCCTAAAGTTATGATCTTTTCTAATAGGTATTCTATAAAGATTTTCTTATCCTTCACCTCGAGCATCTAGATCCCAATAGAGGTAAGCTTAGATAGCCAATTTGCTGCCAAATTCTCAAGTCAAGGGATCTTCATGATGTTCCGCTGTAGACACCCCATTTTTTCCATTATATTTTTATTAAGCTAGGTTAAAAAAAATAAAAAATGATAAAAAATCAAAATAAAAACGGAAATTAAAAGAAAAGAAGAAAAAATAAAAATATAAAGTGTGAAGTAGAGTAAAATCGTATCGAATCAAGTTGAGTCGTTTAGAGTCAAATTAGAAATAGCGTGTATTCAATTTAATAAATTCTAAAGTTATTAAAGGATTGAGTTTTATTGAAATTTTTTTTAGTCTAATCTAATATAAAGTGGATTTTTTTATCTAACTTATATTGGGCTAAAATAGATTTAATATTTATTAAATGGGTTATTAGGCTAAACCAAGTTGGACTGAACAAGGCTTAGAAAAATAGAAAACCTAAATTAAAATAGGATTTCTAGAAACTAGGTTGAATTTTCAAAGAATCTAAAACGTATCTTCCGTATTTAAGATTCGTTATCGTATTTAAGATTCGTTATCATATCTAAGATTCGTTATAATATCTAAGGTTTTTTGAGGTTGAATCTATACCTAAGAGATATAAAAGATTCAATTATGTAAATTATAAATAGTAAGAAGGCAGTAACATTTGATACGTTTTTACAATTACATACCCCCCACAGTCACAAAAACATAAGTCCACATCTACACGTTGCACAAAATCTACACGTATCTACCGACATCCCACTTTAACTCAATCCCAACATAGCAACCCAACCCGACAACATTCCCATCCACGTAAGTGTGACAATAGCAATACATGCGTAGCTTAACGAATCCATGCCCAACACCACCAATGATCTAAACATTACTTAAACGAACATTGTTGGTCATTCATATCAAGGCAAGTTTTATCAATCAAATTATCATCGATCTCCAATTTCCTGTTTGATTTGTTGACCATAGCATGCCGTAAGAAGTTAGTCTGATAGCTATGGTTGTTTTCTACTTAAGATTTGATTACAATATGCAAGTATCTAGATCCAACCCCCTTATCATTAACAGGTATCTAGTTTTTAATTTAGTTTCATTAATCTTTTCTTTTTTGTGTTTGTTAACATGATTAGGATAGTGACTAATATGATTTTTTTTATAGGTTTTGGCGTTAATTTTCATTAGTTGGTTTTTTGGCATTTTAGCATTTTCTAAAGATATATATATAATATTGCATTTTTATTTTCATGATTAGTGTGATTTCATGGAATTGGTACTGACATGGGTATTTATAGGGTTAGATGTTGATTGCTTTTTCTAATTGTTTATTTTTAGTATATCTAATTAGGTGTTGCATTTTCAGGAAAATTTACTGATTTTAGTACATATTGCATCTTTTAGTAAATTTTCAGAAGAAGGGCATTTTTAGGGTTTTTTTTAGATATTTTTTATCACTTAATTATATTTTCATAAAAACTAAAAATCTTTTTCCAATGATTTAGGCATCTTATATATAGTTAGGTATCTTTTCCATGATCTAAGTATCTTTTTTATGATTTAGATATCTTATCTATAGTTAAGTATCTTTTCCATGAATTTAGGCATCTTATCTATAGTTTAGGTATATTTTCTATAGTTTAAATTTCTTTTCTATGATTTAGACATTTTTTGTTTAGGTATTTTTTCCATGGTTTAAGTTTTTATTATATGATTTAGGCATCTTTTCCATAGTTAGATATATTTTCCATAATTTAGGCTTCTTTTTTGTGGTTTAGGCATCATATCTATAGTTTAGATATATTTTCCATAATTTGGGCTTCTTTTTCATGCTTAGGCATATTGTCAATAGTAATTGTATTTTTTTTCATAAAACGGTACATTTTTCATAATAATTGTATATTAGCATAATTTCATAAAAGTTGTATATTTTATTTATTCATTTATTTTTTTTCTCATTTACTTGCTTTAGGATTTTTTTTTAAGTATTGTCACTAACTTTTAGTCTTTTTAAGAATTAAGTCATTATATTTTTTTTTAATTGAGAATAAAAATTAGGTTTTTTATAGAATTTTTCTTAATAAAAATAAATTAGTTAAAAAACGTAAATCTGAATCAGTTTTCAAATTAAAAAGAATTAACCCACTAAATATTTTATAAAAAAAGAACTACGTTGGTTTAATCCCGACTAGTAGATACATAGGCACTTTTGGGGCAATCATATAAAAAATAAAAAAAAAATTCTCCTTTTTCTTGAAAATTCGTAATGAGAAATTCATTTTAGTTATGTTTTGCATATTTGTGTGTAGTTTAGCATTTTCAGAAGAATTATAAAAAATAAAAGCCCATTAGTTTTTTTTATTTTTTATTTTTACATGGTGACTTAGTTTTAATAGGTTAGCTTCCAAACTTAGATTTTTTTGTTTAACTTTGTAAAAATTATTTTTAGAAAATAGGCAGATTAGTAGCCAAATTAGGATTTTTCCACTTGAAAACCCTAATTTCATTTTTTTACCAGTTTAACTGTTTACAAAATCCAATTTTTAAAACATTTTATTAGGAAAAATGTTTCCTTAATTTTATATCAAGTGATCTATATTAAGCGCATTATGGTTAATATGGATTAAGTTAAGGAAAATTGTAGTAGGGCTTGATATAATTGGCAACTCCATTATGGAAGCCTAGTAGGCTAATCATGTAAAAATTAAAAATTAATTAATAGGCCTTTTGTATTATTTTTTCTTTTATTGTATTATTGTTATACTAACTGGTTTTTAGTGTTACAAGCCTTAAGAAAAAACCTAGCCCAATAGGCCTTATTAGGGAATTAAGGGATACAGGAGAGGTAGTCGGACCCAAGCTACCTTAAAAACTTAAGACGGACTGCCATTGTATAGCCCTCGAGTCGTTGAGGTCTTTACCTTCGCCTAATAGTATTAAACGAGCCCACTCAAGCTTCGATGTAGCCCATTAAGTTTTCTTCGAAAATCCTTAAAGTTATAGAGCCTGAGACTCGTAGACTCCACCCTCCTGCATCGTTCTTTTTGAAAAAAAGGGGTAGTTATTTTTTAAATTATAGGAGAAGTCTAATTAATCCATGGTCGGTGTGGCAAAATTAAGGAGAAATTTTAAAATTGCTACCTTTATGTATAAGTGTTTGTAAGCTTCGTTATTTTTGAAAATTTTATTTTGAATCCACTTATATATAAAGGTACTCTTATAATTTATTAATAAACAATCCCATTACATTGTATGCATGTGTAGCATATTGCATCACATCTATTGTATATATTATTTTTTGTAATATATGTAAGTCTTGTAGATTTTTTTTTATTTTGTTTTATTCCGTGAGTAATGGGCACAAAAGCATTAGTATTCCTTATGTACCATAATGTGCCAATGTTTAAAAAAAAAGCTTCAGTATTAACTTGTAATTTTTTTTAAGGCATGTAATTGTGGAAGTTAGCTATGTTAAAGATTATTATAGAACTATCATCTTTTCTAAGCTTTAAAAAAAAAATTTTTAACAGAAATTTCAAAAAGTTATTATATGATCAAAAACCGATTTCATGATAATTATTTATTTAGTCAATTTCTATTACAATGCACTACATGTACCATATTATTAGGAACTAATAAAATAAAAAAAAAAATCAAAAATAGGAAAAAAAATTTTAACCATCAAATTTCCATCATAAATTATTTTCCATCTTAAGGTCATTAATCTTGTAAATGTCTAAGTTCTTACTCTTCGTGTTTACGATTAAGTTATCACGGTCTTGATGGAGTTTTATTCATGAGTCGTTATCTTTATGTCATCTGTTTAGATAAATTTCTCATTGTGAAATAATTTCGGCTTTTCTATATCATCCATGTAATATAATCATTATCTTGTGTCTATGGTTGTCAATCCCTCTATTTCCAAATTTTTTTTTTAAGATTCGTTAATGTCAATATTAGGCTTCTATAACATAAAATCCACATTGATTTTTTTTAAATAAAAAATTTGAAATAAAATAAAATAAAACAAAAGAAATTTCAAAATTAAAAACTTGATTTTTTTTTTAAAAGAGAGGAAATGGGGTGTTGCTAACAAGAATTGATTCTTGTAGGATTTGAAAGATTGTCTTTTAGAGTAGTTTAACTTAATTTGAAGGCCATAATCACTCATTTTTGAAAACTAAGATGTTTGAAACTCTTGAATAGAGAATAGACACGTTAGAAGGGATTCTCAATAAGCATGTGAAGCAAGTCGATAACATGGTCCATACCCGAGCCTATGTGTTTGTTGACACACCATCTCTAGTGGACAAGTTTAGAGAGTTGTAGGTTCTAAAGCCCACTATTAACATGATATAAGGTTTGGAAAAAATCTTAGAAACATATTTGAATGGTCAAGCCTAGGGGGTATGTCTTTGCCAAGGTCTGGAAAAAAAAAGGTTGCAAGGTTAAAGGAAAGACTCATAAGTATAGAAATGGCAATGGGTTATGTGTTGAAGCAGCTCGAACACCTAGATCATAGTACCAATAAGAAGTCACAGCCTAAACATGAAGATGATTTAGGGAAAGAGAAGTTAGGAGCAAATATGCCAATTGGGAAAGCCTAGAAGCAAGACAAGCCCGTTTACAAAAAGAGGAGGTAACTTACACAGTTCAAGATTTCAATAGCCAAAGTATTCAATCAATTGAGAGATGTAAGACTATTGGCATGTGAAAACCTAACAAAGAAATACAAGCCAAATGATTATGACCACAACAAATGATATAAATATCATATGGGCTAAGTGAGGCATACCATAAGCTGGAAACTGAAGTATAAGGTGCAAGATTTGTTTAATGCTAAGATTATCCAACCAAATTTTCTAGAGACTAATAGATCTATGGGCAGTGGTATTCCTAACCTAAGGGCATCAAATAAACAACCTCCAACATCGGATATTGAGGGTTTTATTACTACCATCTGACCAAGTGACTCACCATTTGAAGCAATTGGGCATACCTCTAAAAGATCAATTCAACTAAATGGGCCAAGTTTGAAGAAGTGATAGAAATGGGGGCAAGAAATGGAAAAGAGTTTTAATTCCTGTATTTATTTCTTTTTACAATAATTTTTCACTTTGGAGATAAGATTTATTTGAATAAAATGTTTTTCTTGTATATTTTGTTTTTCTATTATGTGCACTTAGCTAAGCTCGACAGGGGCATGTCATTAGCCCTCTACTAAATGAGATACTTCATGTAAGACTTGAGGCAAGTGGAAATGGATAAAGTAAATGTGAACTCAGAACTTCAAATTTTCTACCTAAGGGAATGGTAGCACATTACTTGAAAGGTTTAGGATGAAAAGAGGTAAACCATGTCTTAACCACTAATCCAAAACGCATGAGATAGGAGTATCACAATGTGAGTACTTGAGTTCATTCCCTAAAGGAGGCCTGTCTTAAACTTGGTACACATGTCAATATGATATTAAGCATTCATTTCATCATCCCTGAACATAGTTATCCTTTGCAAACCCATTTGAACCTTTAAGGTATTTTTCTTAAAATTAACCTTGCCAAGAACTACCCTACATTAGGGCAATCAGAAGGTCAAAGTCATTAATTTAGAGAAAAGAAGTAAACTAATATGTCTTTGCCTTAATTGTGCCAATTCATGAGCAAATATTATCATAGATAATTCAATTTCTTTAGGATGAAAAAGAGTTTCGGACCATGTACACCTCACTTAAGCCTATACACTCATTTAAACACCTCAATTTCATGGACTTTTCCTAAACACTCTATGCCATATACATTTCTCCCAAGATTATACTCTTTGAACCCATGATTTTAGGGTTTTGAATCCCATCAAGAAAAAAAAAAATAATAAGGGAAGGTGTCCACCTTAACAAAAAAAAAAAAAAAATTGAAAATAAGCAACGTAATCAACTTCAAAGCATGAGTCAAATTGCCAATAAGCCTTAAGTCCAAACTTGTGATGGTATCCAAAATCTAAACATTTTAAATTTCCAAGCCCAAAATCAAAACCCTCACTTTATAATCCTACCCACTATATCACCTTTGATAAAACTCTTTTGACTAAAGAAATGGAATTATCTTGAGTAAAACTTGCTTATGAAACTAGGGTAAGCCCATGTTTTGTTTCTCTAAGGTTCTTGGCTCATAAACTTGAGATTGATTGTATATAATTTTTTTTTTAAAAAAAAAAAATTGGCCAAAGCACATTGATATTCATTTGCTTAAACCATTGACTAAAAGCCTTACTTTGTAAACCTAGAAAAGACCTGATTGATTGACCAAAGTGTACTACTTACAAGATAGGCTAAAATTTTTGGAATTAATGCTAAGAGTAAAAACAAACCTATGAGAGTGCAAGGAAGTCTAGTTTGACCAAATATTTCAAGTAATAATATCTATGCCCTAAGTAGAAAATAGAAGAGTTGAGTGCTTTCTCAAAAACATAAATGGTCATTTATCCAAAGTTTGAAATCAGTACTTCTAAAAAAGTTTATAGATCATGAACTATGCTATAGGAAACAAGACTAAAAGAATGAGCGATCAACAGGCATGCGGTAAGACAACCCCTTATTTGTGATCTTTAGAGTTTTCAAGACTTTCTTACTTGTTAGCAACACAATTTTCTATCAAAGTATGTTTTTTTGAATTTCTTGAAAAAATAAGAAAAAAAAAGTTTTCAAATAAGAAACAAAACCTTTTTCAAATATTGTCAAGAGAGAATTCTTAAAAAGAAAAAGTTAAATTTTTCAAAGAATTATCAAAATACCTCAAACTCAAGTCTCAAATCATTTTGTCAAAACTCATCAAAGTCCTTGAAATTCATGGATTGCTTGGCCTTTAGTGTACTGTCCATTTTATATATTAATCTTGGATCGCTTACTCATTGGAGCACCATCTAGTCTTTTTTTACTTGCTCAAAGGAGCATTGTCTAATCCTTAGTTAGGTCACTTGCTCAGTGGAGCACCATCCAATCCTTTCTAGGATCGCCTGCTTAAAGGAGTCCTATCTTTTGTTAGATCGCTTGCTCAAAGAAGTACCGTTTAATCATTTAAAAATATCTTACTCAATGGAGCGTTATCCTATCTTTTGTTAGATCGCTTGCTTAAAGGAGTACCCTTTAATCATTTAAAAGATCTCTTGCTCATAAGAGAGCTATCTCATTTTATCATTAGTAAAATGTCATCTCATATTGTCTTCAAAAGATCTATCATTTTGAGCAACTTGTCCTAAAAGAGATCTATCTTCTTAAGGATACCCAACCTTTCAAGTCGGGACCCAATTTTTTTAACAATCAAAGTCCTTAGCATGACAATTCAAGCAAAGACTAGGTAAAAATGAGTATGTCTTTTTTTGTCTTTGTAGCAAAGTTTTACTAAACATTACTACAAAGAGGGGTAGTACGAAGGATGTCGATTGGTTGCTATCTGTGAAATTCTCTATTCTTAATTAAAATGATCCTAAAAGTCCTTGAAAGAAATATTTAAGAGAACCAAAACAAGTTTTTTAAAATCTCAAAAAGATCTATCCTTTTCGAATCATTTACCAAACTAAAATAAGAAATCTCGAAGAGATCTATTCTCTTTGGATCATTTACCAAACCAAAATAAGTTTTTTTTTTTAAATCTCAAAGAGATCTATCCTTTTTGGATTATTCGCCAAACCAAAACAAGTTAATTTGACCCCTAATGCTTTTTTCTATATCCTTCTAAGATAGACACTCTAAACATTTGCTCTATCCTTCTAAGATAGGCCCCATTAAAATTTTTTCCTTATCCTTCTAAGATAAATACCCTAAACTTTTGTCCTATCCTTCCAAGATAAGCCTCCCTTAAAACTTTTGCTTTATCCTTTCGAGATAGGCACCCCAAATCTTTAGTCCTATTCTTTTAAGATAGGCCCTCTAACTTTTGCCCTATCCTTTCAAGATAGGCCCCTTATCTTTTACCCTATTCTTTCAAGATAAGTATTCGTTTACCCTGTCCTTTCAAGACAGGTTGTTATCTTTTACATCAACCTCTTAAGACAATATCCTTCATCAAGATAAAACATAGTTTAGGTAATTAGTTCACAGTAAGATTCAACAAATATGAGTATATCTTTTATCATTGTAGTGAATCTCTAATTAAACTTCTCTATAAAGAGGGGCAGCTATAAACACCTTATTTTTCCGTTTTATTTTTATTAAGCCAGGTTAAAAAAACAAAAAATAAAAACAAAAAACAAAAATTAAAAGAAAAGAAGAAAAAGTAAAAATATAAAGTGTCAAGTCGAGTCAAATCGTATCGAGTCGAGTCAAGTCGTTTAGGGTCAAATCGGATAATGGTATGTGTTCAATTTAATAAATTCTAAAGTCGTTAAAGGATCAAGATTTATTGAAATATTTTTTTATTCTAATCCGATATAAAGTGTTTTTTTTTTTAATATAACTTATATTAGGCTAAAATAGACTTAAGATTTACTAAATAAGTTATTAAGCTAATTCAAGTTGGATTGAGTAGGGCTTGGAAAAATAAAAAGCCCAAATTAAAATAGGGTATTTAGACACTAAGTCAAATCTTGAAAGAATCTAAAACGTATCTTCTATATTTAGGATTCATTATCGTATTTAAGGTTTGTTGAAATAGAATTTATATCTAAGAGATACAAAATATTCAATTGTGTGAATTATAAATAGTGAGTTGGTGGTAACGTTTGACACATTTTTACAATTACATATCCCTACAGTCACAAACATACAGGTCCACATCTACACATTGCACGAAATCCACACATATCCATTAACAGACTACTCCAACTCAATCCCAACACAACGACCTAACCTAACGGTAATCCTATCCACGCAAGTGCAATAGTAGCAGCACATGCATAGCCTAGCGAATCCATGCCCAACACCAGCAATGATCTAAACATTATTAAAACGAATACTATTGGTCATTTACTCCAAGGCAAGTTTCATCAATTGAATTATCATCAATCTCAATTTCTTGTTTGATCCGTCGATTATAGCATGCCGTAAGAAGTTAGTCTAATGGCCATGGTTGTTTTTTACTTAAGATTTGATCATGATATGTAAGTACCTAAATACAACCCCCTTATTATTGGATAGGTATCTAGTTTTTAATTTAGTTTCACTAATCTTTTATTTTTTGTGTTTGTTAACATGATTAGGATAGTAATTAATATGATTTTTTTATTGGTTTTGGCATTAATTTTCATTAGTCAATTTTTTGGCATGTTAGCATTTTTTAATATATATATATATATATGGTGTTACTTTTTTTTTTGGCATGATTAATGTGATTTTATTGAATTAGTACCAACAGGGGTATTTATAGGGTTAGATGTTAATTTCTTTTTCTAATTAATTATTTTTAGTATATCTAATTAGGTGTTGCATTTTTAAGAAAATTTACTAATTTTGACACGTATTGCATCTTTTAGTAAATTTTCATAAAAAGGGCATTCTTAGGTTTTTTCTTTAGATATTTTTTTATCACTTAATTAGATTTTTATATAATTAAATTTTTTTTTATGATTTAGACATCTTATCTATAGTTAGGTATCTTTTCCACAATTTAAAAATCTTTTCTATAATTTAAAAATCTCTTATTCATAGTTTATGTGTCTTTTACATAGTTTAGGCTTTTTTTGTATGATTTAGGCATTTTATCTATAATTTAGGTATCATTACCATAGTTTAACCTTCTTTTCAATTATTTAGGCTTCTTTTCCATAGTTTAAGTATCTTTTTCTGTAGTTTAGGCTTCTTTTGTATGGTTAGACATATTGTCAATAGTAATTACATTTTTTTCATAAAACGACACATTTTCCATAATAATTGCATATTAGCATAATTTCATAAAAGTTGTATCTTTTATTTGTTCATTTATTTTTTTCTCAATTAAGTGCTTTAGGATTTTTTTTTTTTTTTTTTAAGTTTTATCACATAACAATTTTTCCAAAAAACAAAAATACTAAGTTTAAGTCTTTTTAAAAATTAAGTCGTTAGACTTTTTTAAATTGAGAATAAAAATTAGTTTTTTTTATTAATAAAATTAAATTAGTTAAAAACCATAAACCTAACTCACTTTTCAAATAAAAAAGAATTAATCCTCTAAATATTTTATAAAAAAAGAACTACGTTGGTTTTATCCTGATTGATAGGTACGTAGACATCTTTGAGACAACCACATAAAAAATAAAAGATAAAATTTCCTTTTTCTTGAAAATTTGTAATAAAAAATAGTAAAATATTCATTTTAGTTATGTTTTGAATATTTGTATGTAGTTTAGCATTTTTTAAAAAAATTATAAAAAATAAAAGCCCATTAGTTTTTTTTTTTATTTTTTTTTTATCTTTACATGATGATTTAGTCTTAGTAGATTAGCCCTTAAACTTAGTTTTTTTTGTTTAAGTTTGTAAAAATTATTTTTAGAAAATACACAAATTGATGGCACCGAAAACCCTAATTTTATTTTTTTACCAGTTTAACTGGTTGGTGACTCCAATTTTTCAAAATATTTTCTTTAAACATTTTTTAAAAAAAAATTCTTAATTTTATATCGAGTAATCTATATTAAGCGAGCAAAGCTTAATATAAATTAAGTTAGGAAAAATCAAAGTAGGGCTCGACACCTACAAGGGGACTTCAATTAGAAGGCTCTCATCTTCTCAAAGTACCTAGCCATAGTGTTATCCCTAGCTTCGTATTCACCTTAGACTTGTTGGACAACATGCATGAACTTCGAGAAGATCTGTAAATGTTAGGCGCCGATCTCGTCAACTTAAGATCGATGATAAGGGCCTCGTATTCGGATTTTTTATTGATGGAATCGAACAAGAACTTAAGGGTATAGTAGATTGTGATCTTGTGCGAGCTGGTCAGAATAAGACTCACACCTCTACCACCCCGAGGTAGATGACCCGTCGACGTAGAGAGTCCATACTAGTTTATCATTACGTAGTGGTGCTTCCTCCTCTCCTGTATATTCTGCCATAAAGTCGGCTAACACTTGTTCCTTATAGCTCGTTTGTGGTTGATACTAAATTCCTTATGTGCTCAATTCCATTGCGTACTTTGTCATCCCTCCAAACGCATCAGGCTTTTGCAACATGGTAAGCAAAAATTGATTTGTAGGTATGATTATTTGGTGCACCTAGCAGTAAGGTCTTAACCGTTGTACTTTGACAACAACAATTGGGGAGAACTTCTCTAACCAGGTATACCTAACCTTAGGCTCGTGGAGTATGTAGCTAATGTAATATACGAACTCGTGTTCTCTTTCTTCTACTCTGACCAACACAAAGGAGAGCACCTGGTCGTTGATGGCCAGGTACAAAAATAAGTCCTCCCCATAGAGAAGCATAAAGAGGACCAATAGGTGCTTAAGGAAGTTTTAGAGCTACTGAAAAGCGACGGCATTCTCTAGGGTCCATTCAAAACCCTTTGGATTTTTTAAGATTTTGAAGAACTCAACGCATCTATCTATAATTTTTAAGATGAACCTACTCAATGCAACTGCCATGCCGGTGAGCTTTTGTACATCTAGGATTAAGGTTGGACTCTTCATTCCCCTGATGGCAGTAATTTTCTTAAGGTTGACCTTGATACATCTTTATGTAACCAAGAAGCCGAAGAATTTGCCAAATCCGACCCTGGACAAGTACTTCATGTCGTACATACGTATGTCATACATATACATCTAGTCAAAAGCTTCTTAGAGGTCCTCGACATGACTATTTGCTTTTGGCTTTTGACAATCATGTCATTAACATACACCTCCATATTACGCTCGATCTAGGGCTTGAACAATTTTGTCACCATTCGTTGATATGTGGCCTCCGCATTTTTCAAATCGAACAGCATCATAGTGTAGTAGTATGTATCATAATCAGTGACGAAGGAAGTATAGAATTCGTCCTTTGGGTCCATTTTGATCTAGTTGTACCCCGAGAAGGTGTCCATAAAACATAGTAAGGTGTGTCCTGAAGTGGAATCAATGTGTTGATCGACTCTGAAGAGAGGGAAACAATCTTTAAGGCAAGCTTTATTGGGCTCGGTGTAATTAACACACATTCACTACTTCCCATTCTTCTTCTTGACTAACACCATGTTTGCTAACTAAGTTGGGTACTTTTCCTACCTTACAAAGTCGACCTTAAGCAACTTATATACCTCTTCCTTAATTGTAGCCTGCTTTTTTGGAGCGAAATACCTTTTTTCCTACATGATAGGCCGCATTATATTGTCGATATTAAGGCTATGGGTTCCCAAGTCAAGCAAGTTTCTAGGCATGTCTGATGCCAACCAAGAAAACCTATCGAAATTTGCTCCCCAAAGAGTGATGATTTCGTCCTTCACTTCAGGATGAGGACTCCATCTCAACTTTCGTGGTCTGCTTGGGTGAGGGTCTGATTTGGACTTCTTCTTTTTTCTTTTTCCTCATCTCGCCCCTTTCGACCAGCTTCTCCTACAGGCTGGTCTCCAGTGTAAAGACATCATCTCCCCTAGTAGCCTTAACGTATAGCTCTTGTGAGAGCTTTTGATCACACCTGCATACTCCCACCCCGGTTGGGGTAAAAAATTTAACCTTCATATGAAAGGAAGATGTGATCACCCCGAACGCATTCAGGCTTGGTCTTCCCAAGAGTGCATTATAGGGGGAAGGGCAATCGATCACAATGAATCCTACAGGTTGTGGTGCTACGTGATCGTCATTGCCAAGTTCCATGTCTAATGTAAGATCCCCTTAGCTCAAACCATACTTCCGTTGAAGACGATTAGATTATGGTGGTACAGCTTCATTTTTACTGGCAGTTTCTTCCTCATCCTCTTGTAAGATTAGACGAAAAGTATGTCAATAGAACTGCCAATGTCCACTATAATCTTTAAGACCTCTAATTTGAGATCCTCACCCCTACTACTAAGCTATCTTGATGGGGTGTATCAACCCCGTCAAGTTCTTCATTAAAGAAGGAGATGGAAGTATCCAACTTTTATCTCTTCTCCTTTACAACTAACTCCTTTGTTGGGGTGTTAACTGAGCTGCTAGTGCTTGATCGGCTCTTAAGGTACAACCGCCTCATAATTACATTAATGATACTATTGGGGGCATAGTTGTTGTAGCATCATTGTTTTGCTTTAAATAAGCATTCTCGATTCGTCACTTCTAAGGTACCCTGTCTCCATCATCATTGAAATGGTCATCGTTCCTCAAATGGGCCATGTACTCGTTGAAGTAGCCTCGCTAGATGGTATCCTCAATGGTGTTCTTCAATTGAAAGCACTTGTTGATAGTGTGGCCATAGTTGTTGTAAAACTAATAGTACTTATCAGAGTTTTGACAATTGGGTTTCCTCGCATTTTTTGTAACTTCTAAAGCAAATTACAGTACTTCACTTCAAATTAAAGCTGAGCAATAGGTCTATTCAGGGGTATGTGTTGCGTGTAATAGGAGGGGGGAGCGAGTCACGTTCGGGTCAACACTTCTTCTTCTCAGAGCTGTCCCCCTCCAATCTACTTGGTAACCTACCGCCAAGGCGATCCTTTACGGATAATTTTTCTTCATCCTACTTTCCACCCAATCTCTCTCGATCAGCATCACCCTTGGAACAAATGTTGTCTTCCTAGTCAATGTACTTCTAGGCTTTATTCTAAAAGTTGGCCAAGGTCTTCGACTTACTCTTCGCAAGCGATGAGAAAAAGCCTCCCAAAGGTTAGAAGCTGAGCTTAGTGGCGTGGACAACAACTCTCTCATCCAGTTGAGGGATCTCAATCATGGCATTGTTAAACTGAGCCACGTAGCTGCATAAGGATTTACCTTCACCTTGCCTTATCAGGTACAAGGACGGCATGTCCTTAGACAGGGGTTTACTAGCCCCGAAGTGGAGACTAAATCTCTATGCCAGCTTGTCAAAGGAGCTAATGGAATTGTTAGAGTGGTAGTTAAACTACATTCAAACTGCTTTCCTCAAGGTACCTAAGAAAACCTTGCACATTATAGCATCCCCATAACCATGAAGGTTCATAAGGATGCAGAAGTGGAGGGGGTGATCATTAGGGTTACTTGCGCCATCATACTAGTCCAGGGATAGAAGTTTGCTATTGAGAGGCAACACTTTGTCTTGGATGCCCCTAGTGAAGGGATCCTATTACTAGCGACTAACTTGGTGTCGCCAACAGCTTTACTCTCCTACTACTTGGAGAACCTCCTCACCATTACACAAAGGTCATTAAGGTCTGTATCGTTTACTAGGCGAGCTTAGCATGTTGCCGATTAAGCTAATACTCCCTACAAGTCGGCTACTTGTTCATTACCGGCCAAGGCTCAGTCATAGGTGGCTATAAACCTTGTTGGCTACTGCTGCAGTGGTGGATTAAGTTGTTGATCCTTGCCATTTTACTACTATTGCAAGGGGTTGTTTTGCCCAGCGCGAGTGTTCAAAGCTTTGGGGGTAGGGGGAGGGAGGATAGGTTTATGTACTACGCCTCTTAGCTTCTTCAAGGCGAGCGTAGAGTAGCCTATTTTGAGCGGCTGAATCCTCAACTCGTTGTTCCATATGCTTTAAGTGCTCCTCCAGTATCGCCTTTAGGAGGGGCTAATTAGTCGTAGGTTAGCTATTCACCAACTAGCGATTCTCTTGCTCGTTGTAGTACAACATGATGTTTGATAATTTTGTTTAGGGAGTATATTTAGTTTATTTAGGGTTTTTTGTATAGGAATTTTCTTTCCCACAAAGAATGCCAAATGCTGTTTCTAAGTATTTACCAGTAGTGATTTAGCTCTATACGTAATAAACCTACAAAATAAAACACTATGAGGGGACATTGGGGTATTGTCTAGCGTGACCACTCTAATATTTAAGTTAGCAATGAACTCTTAGAGAATAGAAGGTACTTTGGACTAATGAGCAAGCTTAATGTGCAAAGTGTATAGAGAAAATACCATTAAGTGGTGACAGAGTATTTATAATAAAGTGGTGCTAGCAGTTGAAAGACAGTTAATGAGGGATATTTTTTTCGGCAAATATGGGAGAGTGGGATCATGGTGTTGACGTATCCCACTTTAATTAAAAGTAGATATTGACTTAGTCTCATCCTTATCTTATGAACTTATAGCCATTGAAGGGCTCATTGGGCTCGGCTAATTCAAGCTTAGGGCTTAAGCTATAGTAGGTGGCAAGGCGCATTAGATCTAAATAAGTCTGAGGTGTTCATCTCTAAAAAGCTCAGTCAATAGTAACCTTAATAATAAAATGATATGTAAAATTTGTTAGCCATTGATTCATATTCAAATTGATTGTCGAAGATAGATAATGTTCTTTCAGGTTATTTCTAACAAAAGCATCCTCTTGATAACAGGAAAGAAGAAATCTTAATATTTATCCCTCCACAACCAAGGACACAAAATAAAAAGATGAAAAGATATTATCGGTTTCACTTTTCACCAATTACACTAATTTGATGATGGCTTAATATGCCAAAATGGAAAAGCTGAAAGTTCAATTGACTTTCGTTTTAAGCTTCACTGCAGAAAAATAATCTCCAACATAAAAAATGCAACAATGCCATGTGTGGGATTTTTTCGATTTTATCGAACAGATGATCTAATACATTATTTGACTATTAGATGATTGTAAAAACTAATACAATAACCCATTTAACTATCAAATGATGAACTGATGAAACCATAGTATATATATATATATATTCTAAGTATGTCTATTCTATGTGAAAAGATGCCACTGTCTCCAGATTATTGCTGCTGAATGAGAGAGTGGTTACCTAGTTTCAAAGAGGCCCCTACATGTCAATTGTCATTTCCACCGGTCAAATATATTGCGGACTAGAAAGGATGATGAAGCACAATAAGTCTAGCCCCTACTTCATCTCCATCAAATGAAAAGAAGGTTTGTGACTTGTGTGCATTTACGTCAAATGTGAATGCACGATGCACACGTGGACACAGGCCCCTACTATACCTGGCTCTTCCCAAAATGGCAATTTCTCATTGGGCCTCAGTTTTCAACGTTGATGCAACATAAAGTTGATTGTTATATAAGTTGTACATTCATACTCTGACGAAAAAAAAAAAAAAAAAGGAAAAAGGAAAAAAGAGAGAAGGAAGAAAAAATGTTCATATGTATCCAATTCTCTAACTGAAATTACTAACTATATTAGCCTCTGTAGTCGGGTCCAATACTCTTTACCTATACCTTTATTTGTAACGTATAAACTTCCTTTAGAGTATCTTGGCTCGTATTATCTATGGTTATGTAATATATTCATAACCCACTTGGATGGAGTGGTTACTAGTCATATACCTAATTATTAGCCACTTCATCCCAACCACGTGTCTTATAAAGGCAATAATATCTAGTTCGTAACTTCTCCATTCAGAGTGGTTATCAACCTTGGAGCACATATAAGCAACACCACATAGTTCATAGCCTAGGTTTATTTGGTTTTTAAATATCTAAAAGCACAAACGACATTCAGCTCATAAGACTTTTTTTTTTTTAATTCAACAGGAAATCAAAGTATGACTTCTACATTAAATTATAGATCTTATGGGAGAGGTGTTCAAGGAGGTGGTTGGTCACTTTAGGGTGTAGTTATCCGACATAGTGGCCACTTCCTGAAAAATTTGCTAATACAGGAACTCGAACTCCCCATATCAAAAACAATCTTAAAATTTCAATTATATCGTGAAATATACTCCTATTACAAAATAAATTCACCTCGAAAAGTAATTATGATCACAATTACATTGTTCCTTTTCTTTTTTTAAAATCTAGAATTGACAAAAGTCAAAAAAAAAAAAAAAGAAAAAAATCTTCTCCTTTCTAAATATTGATTATAATAGATCGACAACCAAAATATTAGGATTACTATTACCTATTCTTACTTATGAACATTTTCAATTTAACAAAATTAAGCCTTAATAGTAAGTTTCAAATTAGGGTTTATTTGGGGGGGGGGGGGGGGGGGGGGGGGGGGGTGGGGTTTGTTGGGGAGAGAGAGAGATTCTTACTTTTTTATTTTTTATTTTTTTGGAGGAATATGAGAAAAAGTTCAATAAGTCTTCTTAATAGAGAAATGGGTGTCACTCGTTGAATGTTTACATTTTAAAACATTTATTAAAGTATTTTATGAATGTTGAGATATACGTGGAATTTTATCCGTAATTTCAACAGAAAAATGAAAAATTTAAACTCAATCCATCTTACTTAAAAACAACATCTATACCTGTAAGTTACAAAACCATTGGTGATATATTCGGAATTTTAATATTTTTGAATAGTTTCAAATTATATAGGAACGTAAAATTATGTTTTTTCCCCCCTAAATTTTGTCACCAAGTAGCACAAACACACTTGATCCGATACAAGCTGTCGAAATAACTCAACACGAGTTTCATTTCATGACGATATTTATCGTCTTTACTTCGTAGATAGACTTGCATGGTCATTAATAGGTAACGAGGGAAAGAGGAAATCCTTAAAAAAATTAAAATTTTATTTACTTTTGTACTTGGGTGCTTTGCGTTTTAAATTATAAAGTTTGTTCAATGTAATGTGGTATTTATGCATTAAATATTACATTTCTTTTTCTTTAATCAAACATCACCATATATGAAAAACATATAACAAGAGTCACTTTTAATTATTATTCCATATATGATAGCATGTGATTAGGAATGAAAAAAAAAAAAAGGAGGGGGTTGGGGGGTTGTTAGGAAAAACATTTAAGAATCTGCAAAATTTGTCCTTAATATTTTCAAATAATTATTCTTCATTTGCTTCTTAAAGCTGAATATTTGGCGTATGAGCAAATGTAAAAGGTTTCGCCAAGCCATAGACTTCTAATTTCTTTATAATCAATTGAAAGGTGTAGTGGTCCGTAGACGTCTCTTTCTATTGGAAGATGCAATCTTTCAAAATCAATCCGACATGAGTTAACAGGCGACCATGAAAATTTAACCTAAAGGACATAAGAAAAAACATGGGTTAACAAGAAAGCCATGAAAGTTCTCAATAATTCTCGCACGGCTATAAGTCAATATGCAGATACGACATTTTTCTAGTTTATTCACGTGGAAAGCAGTGCAACAAAGTGCTCGGTTCATCGGAATTAATTATTAAAAAAAAAAAGACAAAGTCTTATTTAGTTTATTCGGTATGAGTTTTTCTTGAAGATTACTTTAATGAGTCAGGGCGAGAATTGTCAAATTCAGGGGCACATGGTGCGTGAATGGTCAAATTCATGGGCAAATTATTTGCCTTGACGTGATATTTTTTCACGCTTGATATTTATGATAATTTCATCAATTGAGCTCTAATTTTATGATATTAGTTAGATAACCTGCAAGCTCATAGAGTTGATAATCCATATTAGTAAGTAGTGTCTATTACATTATTTCATATCGAATTTCTATTAATGTCAAAATATATGAAATTAAATAAAAATCACACATAACTGAATTATAATTTGATTGTGTTTATTCATTTTATAATCATATCTTCATTTTGTATCTTGTATCCCGTATTGTAATTTTTCTCTATAATTATTTTCATAATCATATTATATTCATATCCATATTACTGGATTGTATTAACAATTGCTAGCCTTACTTGCCTACTCAAGTTTATATTAAGCTTACATGTAAGTTGAGTTAGGGTGAAATTAAGGTATATTAACATTTTAGTTAAGATAAAGTTATTTTTATTTTTAAACTCGAATAAACTCCATTTTTAAATTTGAAGTCAGGATTTTACATGTTTTACAAGAATGATGTTTTTTTTTTTTCCTTCTTAATATGACCATTATGTACAGTATTAACACTTCTATTGCTTTTTAATTCTATACGAAGTCCATGTCTCATTTCAATGATGAGTCCAGTCACTGCTCTATTTGAAAAGTAATAAGAAGAAAACAAAGGCATCAACTGACTCTGATCTTCCAAATTCGATGTGTCTACCGTAGAAGCATTTGCCCAAGTCAAACAAAAAGCTTTTCAAATTTCTCCCATCCCTATATCAAATGGTCCACCATGTTGTGTAGTAGTCTCTTTTCTTTTCTTTTCTTTCTTTCTTTTTTTTTTTAATTATTTCTAGTTTTTTCTGTTCATGGGATGCCACTTTTCCGAGCTCATCCTCGATTTTCGATATTTTCCGTGTGGCTCACTGGTTAGTAGATCTTTTGCATACTATAAGATTAAAGATTGGCACACCTGTTATATGGATACATAAATAATTCTTTTTTAGTATATCCGATATGTTATATAAAATAGATATATATATGTATAAGTATTTTTTAAATTATTAATCAAACGTAAATATATGTGATATCATTTTTCTCATAACTTTTGAAAATTTATGCATAGTATTCTAAACCACCATTAGAACATAGATAGATCTTTGATGACAATTTTTTTTTTTTTTGGAATACTAGTAATAGTTTTGAGACTATTCTACATATTTTTAAAAGTTATGAAACATGAAATCAAATTTGAGAGTTTTGGTCATTTGTCTATATCTGATTAATAATTTAGGTACTTATTTTTAATTATCCCATTTAATACTGCTGAGAGATGACATAAGTGAATTAACATAATGTTAAGCGGATACAAAATTTTCAATTTATTAACCATAAAAAAGTAAAATTAACTTCTTACACAGAAAGGAAAAAAATTTAAAAAAAAAAAACTAAACTTCTTCAAAAATAGTGAAGGACATAAGGAAAGTGTAAGTTTGGATGTCATGTTTGTTAATAGAATTGTTGTCGGTGAATTTTGGGAAATGAAAATATCCTGTAAAGATAAGACAAATACTTGGTACCAAGGCCAATCTGGTGGGACTAGTCCAATGCGACTACTCAGATACCTAAGTTAGTTAGTTAGAATGAAAATAATAGAGTTGAGAAATTGAGAGTTATTAGCCCTCTCTTACCGGGTTCCTCTTCCATGTTTAGAAGAGATTGTTCTGTCTGAAAGAGCAATTATTAGAATAATTGCCAAGACACGTGGAAACTTCTTGATCAAACACCTTTCTTAAAATATAGGAAGAATGGACAGTTATGTAATAATAACTGTGCTTATAATAACCGTTCACACCATGAACTTGAATTCAAATCTACGATAGATCTAAGTTACTTGGCATAATGCTGAGAATATTAATCATTCAGCGAGGTGCCGAAAATATAGATTGCGTGGCATGTTGGCAACCAAATAGAAAAGCAAGATGGGGACGAAAACTGGCTATCAACATTTGTCCTCCAACTCCCATGTTCGAGTAATCAATGAAGGGAGTAATATATAATGCACTAGAGGCCTAGTGGGAGTAGTTCTTTGGATGCTGAGCAAAAGAAGAAGCAAGAAGATTTGCATCCTAGTTAAAAAGTCATAATTTTTTAATTCCCGTCTATCGAAGAGGCCAAAAGGTAGGTAATATGACACTTGTTGCCTTGATAACCACTATGCTACGGACTTAATAACTATCAGAGAGTTATTGACTATTAGATTCCGAAGACATGATACTCATCGTCAATCTGTACTACTTATCAAATTAGTGATCATCATTGTCAAAAATACGTTTGCAGTTACAAGGGCGAATTGTTCATATTTAAAGGACTTTTCGAGAACACGATTCACTTCTGTTCAAACTCAATCGTCATAACCATATTTTCTTGCTTTCTAACCTTCACTCTTATAAGTTCTTTGATTTCCAAGATAATATTCATAAACATTCAAGTATGGTTCGCAAAATTGCCCGCTAACTTGTTCTTTCGGACTTTGAAGCAAAGGAAACTAAGGCCACTTCTCCTCCCTAAAGAAGGAGCGAGGCGACATGCTCTTCTGGCAACTTTGATGAAAGCATTGAGACAAGGTGGGACAAACTTAGTTAGATCAATGAGCTTGTTGTAGATAATTACCCCGAGGGAAAAGAAGGTCGGTCCTCGGTAAGGTGTTTGTGTAACACCATAGCCTATTTCTGCAACTCTCTAGATGGAACCGCCAGTTCTGTCAACATAATTCTTGTCACAAAGTATAATCAAAACTGGCAAGACCTTTCCAGAATGTGGAATTTGAGAAGGCTAAGAGAGGAGGAGAGTTTGTTCCCTAAGGGAGCACAAGTTCCATATATACCTGAAATATTTGAATTTTGAGTTGCGCTTCCCTTTCTCGGCTTTTGTTAAGGACTTCTTCAATTACTTTAGAGTTACATCGAGTATGTTCTCACCCAATACATACTGACTTCTAGTGGCTTTTGAGATATTTTGCGAAGAAGTCGAACCCAGATTTACGCCTTAACTGTTTCGATTTTTCTTTACGATTAGGAGGCAGCTTGACCGATAGTACTTTGCCACTGTAAGGCATGGGCAGAAGTTCATGGATGGGTTAAAGAGCAAGATCCATAAGTGACATGATAAATTCGTATTGATAATATCTATTGAAGAACTGGACTTCTAGACGCAATGGACTAAGCCAATTTGCACTAAAGATATTAATCTAATGCCTAATGATGTAGAAGTAGCAAAGAAAATTTAGGAAAGGAGGAAGAATAAAATGTTCTTCTAAGATGCCGAGAGAATTATACGATGTTACATAAGTAGAGAACCAATTTTTTTCTGAAAAAGAAAATGCGCTAATGAGTTACCATCATGCCGAGTACAGCTGCAAGAGGAAAGCCATACTCATGATTTGGGGGAACAATTATCGCCTTTGAGCCTTGCTCAACATGGAGAATATAAGTTTATCCTTTTCTCGTATTGATATTAACTTGTTTAATCATCTCACAAATATGCCTACTAGTGAGGTAAATCCTGCCAAGTTACTAGCCCAGGTAAAAGTTAAAAAATCAAAGGCCAACAAGCGTGCAGCCGCTACATCCACCATTCGACCAACAACCGTAAAAAAGGTGGCTAAAGAGTCAAACAAGCAACCTATAGTGCAATAGAAACCTTCTCAACCAGTCGAAAAGCGGAAGAAGGGGAAGTAAGATCTATCAGCCGAAACTGAAATCGCTCATTCAAGGGAACCTGTCAATATTATTGAAGATGTTCCACCCACTATAGAGTCGAGAGGGGAGGTTTAAGAGATTCAACCCCATAGTGAGGCTAATGTCACTCCTGCCAAAGGGTTGTCCCTAATAGTAGAGGTAACGCCGAGCAATAACAAAAAACTAAGAAAAGAACTCGTTGGTCAACTAGCTACCAAAAGGTCCAAAGATTCAGATGAAAGGATGAAGAATGCAATGAGTAGTAAAGCACTCGGCATCAACAGTATTGAATTCGTCCCTAATAACGAAGTTGGCGAGTACTATGTCTCGTGCTGGAACCACACAATTTTGGACACCAACTCGGTCCTGGGTGATAGGACAAAGTCCTTAGCTCTAATGGAAGGTGTTATTCTTCCCAAGCAAAAAGATTTTGTAAAGAGGGATGTTGACAAAGTCGGTGGTTGCAATAAGGCCCATATTGCAGTTAAATTATATGATGTGAGTATCCATAACTAATACTTTTAATTATCAAATTCATTTGGGTTACTAACACATTTCCTTTTCTAGATGAGCAACCACATTCTGACAACTTTAGACAAAGCTGACAAAGAAGCGAAGAAGGTAATATCCTTAGTTGTGTCCACGTGTTATGCCGAATCATTCTTGATTCTATTAAATAAATTTGTTATAGAGAGTTGAAGATGCATACAATGCATCGAAAACCCAAACTACTACTACCAACAATGCGATGATAAGGGCTGAGATGGAGGTAGTAAAGCTCCAAGAAGACCTTGCTGCTGAAAAGTTGGCACATAACCTTGCCATCAATGAAGTCTCAAGTTTGAAGGCCAAAATGGAAGAACAGTACAAAGAGTCTAAAGGCTTAAAAGAGGAGCTGCAGAAGAACAAAGAAGAGTGTTAGGGCCTTGGCTACACTTTTTGCACAATGAGCAAGGAGGAAGATAAGCTTAGAATGTAGATTAAAGAGTTAGAGAGCAACAACTCGAATGTATAGAGCCGTGTAACTGAATTGGAGAATACTATGAGGAGAGGACCATCAGTTGAAGAGCCTCTCAATATAGTCACTTCTAGTTCGCAAAATGAGAGACTTCTATAGAGGAAGTTGTTAAAGGGGGTTCAAGCGGCAAGAGAGGAGATTTTGAAGCTTCATCCTAATTACGATCTCTCATTCCTTCACTTCGCTGACATCGATGACAAAGTCAATAGTACCGACGAAGACAAAGAGGAAGGTGTTGAGATTCCCAATAAGGATGATAACGAAGCTCATGCTGAAGATCCAGAAGAAGAGAACAACCCATGTGTTGAGAAAGCGACTTGCTCAAAGAAAGCCCCAACCTCTAATCCAAGAATTACTTCTACTGATTCCAATAGTAAGCCATAGGATTCTTTTGGATTGTTTGTACCCTACGTCCTCTTATGTAATCATTCAAACGATTTGTTAGGTTGTATATTTGTAACCACATTGGTTGAATGAAATATCCTTCATATGACTCTTTTCAGTACGTTTTAGTTCACACACCGAGAGTTCCCCCTGTTCTATTTCACACGTCCTTATTCGTCAGTATGTTTCTACTCACACACAAATTATCTTTCGACTCATTTTATTTCTCATAACTATCTAATTCTTAACATGTTTTATTTCACATGCCTATTATTTCTCAACATGTTTTATTTCACACACTCAAGTAATTTTTGGTATGTTTTACTTCACATGTCCAATTATTTCTCGGCATGTTTTGTTTCACATGCCCAATCATTTCTCGACATGTTTTATTATACATGCCCAATTATTCTCGGCATCTTTTATTTCATACGCCCAATTTGTACGTTTTTATAGACATTGTCTATTAGCCATTTAAGGCATGGATTAGCCACATTATTCGGCTGTAAGATTAATTTATGCAGTTCATTATCTACAATACTTATTAACTCGTCATTAATAAGAAGAATAAGAAACATGAGACTTCAAACATAATTATCATAAATAAAAGGCATCGTAATCTTACAAGCTTGTCAACTGTTGCATTACAAATAAGCTAAGCCATTAATTGAAGTACAATTTCAAATTCTCAGTGTTCCACACTCGAGGGATGATGGATCCATCCAACCTCTCTAGTCGATAGGCCCCATCGCCGACAACTTCCCAGATCCTAATAGGATCCTCTCAGTTCACACCGAGCTTCCCTTGCTTTTCTCACATGTCAATAGCTTCCATCTTTCGGCAAACCGGATCTTTAGGTTGAAAAACTTTGTGCTTCACTTTCTAATTGTAATATCTTATTGCTCTATGCTGGTATGCCGCAATCTCAACTCTTGCAATATCCTAAATTTCATTAATAGTGTCTAAATTCCCTGTTAATCTAACTTCATTAACCATAACATCAAAATTCCGAATCCGTAGATTTAGCGTTAATCAGCAACACAGGTTCTATGCAGGTAGTTCAATACCCCCATAAAACATTCAGTAGTTCATCGGTCCGTTTCCCTTTGACCTGATCTACTTTTCCTCTTAAGTCGTGTAGTATGATCTTATTTACAGCTTCAACATGTCCATTCGCTAAGGATGAACTACAAACTTATACTTGAGGCGAATGCCGTGCTTCTCACAGAATGTACAGAATTTATTGTTCTCAAACTACGGGCCATTATCCATAATTATCATGTAAGAAACTTTGAACCATGATATGATGGAGTTGAAGATGAACGCTTCCATTTTTTGCTCGATGATCTTCGCCACTACCTTAGCCTCTGCCCATTTAGTAAAGTAATCTACAGCGACAATGACAAATTGTTGATGGGCAACAGACTTCGAAAATGGTCTGAAAATATCTAGCCCCTATTGAGCCAAGGGCTGGTTAAGCTACATAACTTAGTTGTAGGCACATGACGCAGCAACTCGTGCTTCTGGCATTAGGGACAATGCCGAACAACTTCTTTTGCATTTTCTCTCATAGTCAGCCAGTAATAGCCAAGTCGGAGTACTCGAACATATAGTGTCTACGCTTTTACATAGTTACTCCATACGCTACCATGCAGCTCAAATAACATCCTTTGGGCATCTCTTGAAAGAAGGCATCGAAGGTAAGGTTGTGATATGCCGTGTTTATACAACTGACCATCCATCAGTAAGTAGTTAGTGACTTGGTATGCCAATCTTCGTGCTCCTTTCTTGTTGTCAAGGAGAGTACCATCTCTTAGATAATCTACTAGGGGATCCATGAATGATTCTTCTCTCAAGCAAGGAGCCAACTCACAGCTCTATAAGAGAATAGATAAAATTTTCTATAGAAGAAACTTAACGAAAAGTTTATCACTCAATTTAGGGAAAGCCATACTAGGCAACTTTGACAACTTGTCGGCCGCAATATTCTTACTTTTTAGAATTTTGTGGATGGAGAAAGATTGGAATTCTTCTGCGAGCATTCATACCACTAGTAGGTACTTGCTCATTTCTTCTTCCCTTGCCGCGTAACTTCCTATCACCTATTTCACCATCAATTGGAAATCAGAGAACACTTTGAGCTTGTCGACACCAATTTCTTTTACCAGTTTCAGTCTAGTGATTAGAGTTTCATACTTTGCATCATTGTTGCTAGCTAGGAATCCGAATTTTAGAGCGTAATGAACTTTGACATCATAGGGGCCTTAAAGAACTAAGCATACACCACTTCCTTCTTGTGTCAAAGAACCATCAACATAAAGAAACTAGATAAGTTTCTCGGCAAACTCCATACAATCTTCCTCACTAGTAAATTCGACAACAAAATCTGCTAATACTTGAGCCTTTAATGCTGTTCTAGGTTTATATTGTACACCATTAACACTAAGCTCTAGGGCATATTTCATCATCCACCTCAAGGAATTGGGTCATTGCAATGCTTACCACAATGGTTGATTAGTGAGAACAATGATCTGGTGAGCTTCAAATACAGCTTTAACTTTCTTACCAAAAGAACCACTACTAGTACGAACTTTTCAACCTTTGTATATCGAAGCTCCAGCCTTTGTAGAACATGAATCGTGTAATAAACAGGTCAATGCACTTTTTTGTTAACTCAAACCAATACAGAAGAAAGAGCTCAACAGCTAACTGACAAGTACAAATATAAATTTTCTCTAGAAATGGGTATCGAGAGTATTAAAGGTGACACAAGAAATTCCTTAAGCTCATTGAAATCTCTTTTGCAGTCGTCAGTCCAATTGAATTCTTTTGGATTCTTTAAAATTTTAAAGAATTCTACACACCAATCTACACTACTGGACCCAAATTTTTTGAGTGAGACAATTTACCCAGTAAGTTCCTACACTTCTTTGACCATTTGAGGTGATTTCATGTTCCTTATAGCTTCAATCTTTCTCGGGTTAGCCTTAATACCATGCCGAGTAACCATATAACCTAAAAATTTTCTTAATGTTGCACCAAAGACATATTTCTGTAGGTTGAGTTTCATATTGTATCTCCTCAACGTGGCAAACGTCTCCTCCAGATTGGCAAGATGCCGATCTTCCTTCACGCTCTTCACAATCATGTCATTGACATATACTTCAACGTTTCTGTAAATTTAGGGTTTAAACATCTTGATAACAAGTCTCCAGTATGTTGCGACGGCGTTTGTGAGCCCAAAGGGCATTACCGTGTAACAATACATTCCAAAATTAGTAACGAAAGACATATGAACCTCATCCTCCTTATCCATCTTGATTTGGTTATAACCAGAGAAAGCATCCATAAAGGAAAGTAACACGTATCCAGCGATAGCATCTACCATCTAATTAATTTTTGGTAGTAGGAAACAGTCCTTAGGACAGGCTTCGTTAAGATTCATAAAGTCTATGCACATTCTCCATTTGCTGTTAGACTTCTTGACTAGCACACAATAGGCTAGCCAAGTCGGATAAGGCTCCTCCCAAATGAATGCTACCTTCAATAACTTCTAGACTTCTTCCTCTATTGTTGCTTGTCTCTCTAAGTGCAAAATGCCTCTACTTTTATTGGACCACTTTTACATATAACTTCTCTCGGGATACCCGGCATGTTCGAAGGAGACCATGTAAACACATCAACGTTAGCCTACAAGAAGCTGATCAAACTTTGTCGAGTATTTGCTGACAAGGGTTTCCTGATACTTGTTGTTTTCCTTAAGTCATCCCCTAAAGGAATTTCGTTAGTATCACTCTTGGCATTCTCAATGCTGATTGACTTACCTGCCAAACAGGTTTCAACCTAAAATACTTCTTCTTGTCTCAAGGCTCTTATGTACAAGGACCATGCCAATTGCTGATCCCCTTTGCACATGTCGACCTCCATAGGAGTAGGAAACTTGGCTTTAAGATGTGTAGTTAAAGGGACAATGCCAAATAGACATTGGCATGACCGTCCCATTATCATGTTATACGGGGACTAACATTTGACTACAAGAAAGTCTACTTTATCCTCTGTAACATGCTTGTCATCACCAATTTATATCGGTAAAGAAATGACTTTAGCTACTTGGACAAGTTGATTGTTAAAGGCGTAGAGATCATACTTGTAAGACCGTAGCTGTACTTTGATCGTAGGCCTCATTTGGTCAAAGGCATGCTGAAAAATAATGTCGGACAAACTTCTTATATCAATAAGAATCTTCTTAACTTCAAAGTTGGCAACTCTCACATTGATGATGAGGATATCATCGTACAGCCTCTAGATGCCCTCAAAATCTTCCTCTCCGAAGAATATTGTATTATCAATCCTGACCTTTTTGCCTTAAATATTGCAAATGTAATTCTTGGTGTTAATCGAGTTCAAAGAACTCAACTAGCCTATAGTAGGGTTGCCAACAATGGTGTTGATGACTCTATTAGGTGCTTTGTTAGAATTCACGTGCATAGCGTCTCTTACAGCTAACGTCGGCTGTATGTCATTCTCTTGTTCCTCACATCTCCTCTAAGATGGTCTCTCAATACTCCCAGTATCATGTGCTAAGAACTTATGTAAGTGCCCACATTGGATAGCATCTTCAATTGCATTCTTGAGTTATGTGCACTCGTCTATATTATGACCTTTGTCACAGTGGAAATCACAGTATTTGTTGGAGTTTCTCCTCAAAGGATTCCCTCTCATTATTTCCATCCATTGGAGGATGCCTCTCTGCCTACGTACCTCCATCAAAATGTCCGAAATTGGACAATTGACAGGCGTATAAGACAAGTATGTTAAGATCATCGATCTCTTCCTCTCGGCATTTGAATTGTGGTCATTGTCCATACTAAGTCTATCTTTTACACTTTTTCTCTTTTCATTCTTTCCATTTCCTCTTCTCGGATCAGCCTCTCACCATACCTTTATGTTGTCTTCCTAATGGATGTATGAGGTAGCTTTAGCCTTAAACTAAGTGAAAGTTTTTGGCTTGTTCTTTGCAAAAGACTTGAAAAAGTATCCATGAGGCTTGACTCCGTCAATTACAACATTGAGGACCATACTCATATCCATTCCTAGGATTTGAACCATCTCGCCCATAAATCTGACTAAGTAGTCCTTAATTGACTTATTGGACTTTTGTTTGATGGTGTTAAGGATTGAAGAGTCCTTAATAGGAAGTTTGCTTATAAGGAAGTATTGAACAAATACTTTTGCTAGTTCATCGAAATAGGAAATGGTATTTGGTTTGAAATGTTTGAACCATATGCTGGCTACATTCCTTAATGTTGAAGGAAAAGCTTGACAGGCCATTGCATCACTTAAACTGTATAACATAGCCAACATACAATAGTACTCTAGGTTGTCTTCGAGGTCCTTTGTTCCATCGTAAGTCTCAAACTGTGGTAGCTTGACATGCTGAGGTATCACTTCCGCCAAAATCTATAGAATAAAGGGCCTCTTTTTAATTTGGAACTGCTTGCTTAGGGCAATGGGGGTACTGAAATGTGAATGACCCACATGGTGCACTTGCTATAGTTGCTTACCTTTACCATTCCTTTTAAAAGCAAGAGCCAAAAGTCTTATCATATTCTCAGCTTGCTTTTTTTGCAACTTAAGTAAATAAATGGAATCATTACTTTTGTCAACGTCATGATCGCCTTGGTTATTTTAGGTCGAGTTTAAGTAAATATTATTATAGAGGAGGTTAAGGACTTGCTCATGTTTTTTATTTAATTTTTGGTTTTCTTTGGCTAAGTCAAGGTAGAGTTAATCGAGTCTAGCCAATCACTGCTCATCAATATGGCAACTCCCCCCTTCAGGGTGTTGGGAAGGAATACTAGCATCTGCACTCTTAAACACTTTTGTTTTAGCCATGTAGGTATGTTTAAGGAAAAACAAATGGCGCTAAATGTTGTTGGTGAATTTTGGGAATTGGAAATATCTTGCAAAGATAAGATAAATACTTGGTACTAAGGCCAATCCGGTGAAGCCACTCTAATGCCTAAGTTAATAAGTTATAATGAAAATAATAGAGTTGAGAAGTTGAGAGTTATTAGCCCCCTCTTACCGAGTTCCTCTTCCGTATTTATAGGAGATTATCCTGTCTGAAGGAGCAGTTATCAGAATAACTACTGAGACACGTTGAAACTTCTTGATCAAACACCTTCCTTAAAATGTAGGGAGAGTGGATAGTTATGTAATCATCACCGTGCTTGTAATAACCGTTTGTGTTATGAACTTGAATTCAAATCTACGATAGATTTGAGTTACTTGGCGTAATGCCCAGAATATTAATCACTTAGCGAGATGCCAATAATATAGATTGCTCGACATGTCAGCAACTAAATAGACAAGTAAGATGGAGACGAAAACTGACTATCAACAAGAATCATATGATGTTAAAGTTTAATTGTAATCTTACTAAAATAGAATGTACGATTAATATAGTAAACTTACACATTGCATACATCAAAGAGATCATTCCATCACTACATATGTAGATGAATATAGTATGAATATGTTAGTTGAGACTTGGTACACCATTCCTATTATGAGGTGATTGGTATTCCACCATCTTATCTTACTTTTACTACCAACACTCTTACATCAAAATGTTTTTATGTATTATTAGTTTAGCTAACGTATATCTTACATTCTTTAAGTCTATAATTAATATTTTTAAAAGCAAAACTCAAAAAGAAAAACATTTTGAGTAGCATATGCAAAAAGAAATCGCTAACAAGTTTTAGATTCATATAACAACCATAGTCTAGCAAAGTTAGTATGAGAATGAAAATGTTAATAGGAGAATGGATAGATGATCAACCAATGAGGATTGGTGTAGAAGGATCACCTAGGTTTAGAATAATCTAAGGGATTTCTTAATTTAGCATTGTTACTCGATTTTATCAACCTAACTGCAAGTAAATTCTCTTTATAAGTAAAAGTATGTATCCCTATAAAAGTAAAACAAAGTACATAGGTTGGTTATGTTCTCCAAGTTGATTGGCTTTAAGGTTATTTTCATTCTATTTAACTCATAAAAGTAAAACAAAGTACATAGGTTGGTTAAGTTCCCCAAGTTGATTGGCTTTAAGGTTATCTGTCATTCTATTTAACTCATACTTCCCTTCTCTTTCATTATGTAAGTGCTAATAATATTATTATTAGATCTTCCATTTAGGGAATTTAGGATTAATATTAAGATTATCATACAAAAGAAACTAAGATTTAATTTCAAGAAATTGAAATACTATTGTTATTATACCCCCAAACCCAAGGACATCAATAGTCCACTACATACTCCTACCAAAAGGCTCTGGATACTACTACAATCCACGATCAATGACTATCTCCATGAATACTCTTGAAGAGAGTTATATAGTTACCAAAACAAAACCCCAACAGGGAAATTTCACAAGTAATGCCATACATCATAAGACTAACATCTAGAAACATAAACTAACAAAGTCTACATAAAGCAAACAAAACATTACTTAGCCCCACAAAACATACACCTCCTAACTTTGATTAGCCAATTGTCATAAAATACTCAAACTCGCTATTATCATTCCTAATCCCATAGAACGAGTCAAGTCTTAGGTCTTCATGTAAGTCCTGATTAGTCATAAGACCCAAAAGATAGTCCTTAAGAGGGGTAAATGAATGAGCACAATATGATGGTCACCATAGTCACATATGCATGACAAGTAAATGATGACATATGAATTCATAACACTAATAAAACAAATCACTATTATTATCTCATTTAGGTGTAGCAAATAATATAGTCTTAGAGTCTTAAGACTTGGAGCATCTCATATTCTCTAGTACATAGTATAATATATATATATATATATTATCTATATACATATGAAATTATAGCCTCAAAAGTCATTTCATCCCAAAGATCACCAATGCAACTAGTTCATGATAGTCGTCTATAGAGGCATCTCATTCTATTAGAGGATTGTTACTTCCTTCCAAAGAAGCAACCCATTACGCAATAATTAGCCAGTCTAACCACTTATGGATGCATAGCGATTCATTGCTTAAGCTACCATTGCATCACCCAGGCCCATTACTCCTGTAGATGATACAACTATCGGTTTATAACCTCCGTTTTTAGTACCTTCGTACCTTAGATCCTCTCCGCATACAAGCAAGCATAATTGGGCATACAATTATATGCTTTTGATAGCTTTAGAATATTTTAACTTCTAGCTTTATCACCACTAGCAATCAAGCATAGTAACTATGCACTTGGATGGTGCTCATTAAGGATGGACTGCCTAACTACTCTACTCTCTAACCTATTTTCCATTTGACTAGCTCATGTCCCATTTTATCATTCAAATCTCATCTTGCCTAACTAACTCCTTATTTTTTTTATTTTTGTTTTTTTGTTTTGGTAAGGATGCACCCATTACTTTTATGACATGTTATGATGTTCTGCCACTAATACGAGATCCCAAATTAATTCCTTTTTTTTTTTTTCTTTTCATTACATGTATTTTTACTACCTTTTGGTGGTACCTTAATGTCCATTTACTCATGTAGTATACCCCAATTAGGCATATATAAATTGCCCTCCTATGTAATATGAAGCCATTAGTTATCTCCTTATTTTCTTGTGAGCCAAGAGCCTCTTAAGTAAATTTTATTCTCTTATCAACTTCTTATAAATCACCTTCCTTTGTAATATGCAAACATCAATTATCATATCCTTTAAGTAGCTCATGGGTTTACTGAATTCCATTGACATTCATTCTCTCTAAGGATAACCCATAACAATATATGGTAAGCCTTAGTGATAATTTAGCTCCTAAGCACATCAAAGATTATGGTAGTAATAAGGTAGATCACCTACATCGAGTTTGATTTAGTTAATGGAAGTGTATAGGTCATCGTGGGAATGCCCAATATATATAGGAAAAGTAAGAAGATAAAAGGGGTTATTTATACAATTTACAATAATTTACTTTTTAATTCTCGAAATTCTTAGTTTTCTTATCATTTTATTATTTCTTTGAAGGATAAAATGATGAAATAGGCTATACCTCATGCATATTAGAATTTGGTGTTTCTAAATATGTTAGGTCGAGGTGGGAATGTGAAGTTGGTAGACTAAAGGTAAAGAAGTGATTTTAGGCTTATGTCAATTGATTACTAAACTACAACTAAATGTTATAGACAACTATGAAGAGGAGAGATTTATTGAGCCTTTTAGGTTGTCAATTGGGCCCTTTAAATTTTTTTTGTTTGCTTTCTCATTTTATCCCATAATCTCACTCTAATGTAATCCAAAAACACATATGATGTGGATCAAGGTTGCAAATGGAATGAGAAAGAAGTTTTAGATGCTAACATCCCTTTCACTTAGGGGGAATGGAATTACCATTCCCCCCTTTTTAATTTCTTACTTGCTCCTTATTATAATGTTCACTTTATTGATTGTGATCATATTGAATTGTAATTATAAGAAAATAAGTAATTGGGATCCCTTACATGGAGCTATTAATCAAGATTCCAATTCAAAAAGACATCACTTAGCCTTGTATCCATCTAACCAATGCCATTTGACCAACACCTACCACCCCATTCACTCCAATGCACCACTATCTACATTTATTATCTTACGAACACCCATCACCACCATCAAACACTAACACCTCGAGCTATCTATTATAGTCACCTATACACAACTAAATCTATGACCACCGACTAAGCTTAACACTAGAACCACAACATACAACTAGGTCTACTATCCAAACACCACTTATAACCAGGTCCAACACCACTTCACTATGATTCTTATACTCAAATTAGAAAAATAAAATTCTACTTCATATCAAACTAAGATCTATACTCACTCTTTGCTAAGCCCATAGCATATCAGAACTACTTACTTGTTTCTCTTTGTTTTCTAAGCTTATCTTTGGTTTCGATTTTGATTTACCTTTTAGGGAGGGGGCTTGGGTTATAATTCATGCAGAATTTTGTCGTAGTGGATTGGGATGGATGAAGTAGGATTGTAGCAGAGAAGAAGGGACAAAGGCCAAGTTTAATTTTGTCCATGTCTACATTATTTACACTAGCTATGTCAATGGCTCCTATAAGAGTTCTTTATCTTTTGAAATTCATAGTTCAGTGAAAATGAAAATGAATAAGGAAGGAGATGATGGAAAATATGTCATTTTACTTTCTATTAGGAGTTTATTCTTTTTACTCTTATTTTTTCCAACTAAACAATGTAATACACACTCTCCCTTTATTCCATTCCTAATGCATCTTAATTCCATTCTGCTTTTATTTAATTTGGTGAACTAAACAGGCCGTAAAAGTGGATAGGGAATGAATAGGCAAGACCAATGAAATTGAGATCACTCAAAAGGACAGTTAGAAGAACATCGACAATGGGTCGATTAAGTAGTTGATCGATCCAAGTCAACTTAACAAAGTGCAACTAGCCTTAAGCTTGTTTTATGAAGAGCAAATGATCAATTCAAGTTTTTTATTATGTTTAGATATTTTAGATTATCTTATTTAGTTTATTGGAAATTTTTTTAGTTATTTATTTTATGATTATTTTATTTTAGATAGTTTCTTTTATATTATTCATTAGGGTTCATTCTCTTAAGCCCTATAAATATGCGTAGTCTTGTTTCAAGTACTAGTTTATGATATTTTACTATTAATGAGTATTGAGAAAATTTGTATCTTTATTAAAATTCCTTATATCTTTATTCACAAGTTCTTATCAACCTTTATCTGGATTATGTCAAACTGCTTCATTTAAAATTCCATAAGTCATATCGGATTTTATTTATCATCCCATTGTTTTGATAATTGTAAGTCGTATAATTTGCTCATCCAATTTATTTCCAGAATAGTGCATAATAACTATGCTTGATTGGTCCATATCATTTATGTTTTTTTTTATTGAAATTACAAAAAAGACTATAAAAATGTTTATTTTGTTCACTAGATCCATAAAACCCTAAGTAAAAAATTATTGAAATCAAGACAAGACTCCAAACGATTCATATCAACTTATGATAATTCCTAAGAATTTTATTAATGATTTGCATTTGTCAGAGGAATCTCGTAATTATTATGTACTCCCTCTCCTTTCGTGATAGTTAATTGACCCTTCTCCATCCATAACCCCTCTTTGTTCTTGTGCAAGTGTTGTTGTTTGTATATTTTGTTTGTATTTTACTTTTTAGTTTTACAACTCACATTTTGTTTTTACAACTGGCTTAGTTGTTAGGTTGTTTTCTTTTATTGGTCACTCTTAACACATCAGTTTATGACTTGGTACTTGTACATAGATAAACCCTTTGTACAGTAATTTAATTAGAAGAGGAAGAATATACATTATTCACTAATATTTTCTCTTGAAAGTTCATTACTATTCATTTATAGATTTCTTCAAATTTCCAAGAACACCTTTGATAGAGGAAACATGATTCTTCATTGTAAGTCTTCTCTTCTTCATGCTGTTTTAATTTCCCTATGATGTAGTAAAATGAACAATCAAGTAGTTTTACCATAAATTCTATAGTTAGATCGTGTGAATAAGGGTATATTGTTCCTTTCTGGTTCTGATCATCCTAGAATGGTGACTGAAAATATCGTATTTAATGGCACTAATTTTCTCGCATAGAGTAGATCTATCAAATTTAGTCTTAGTGCCAAAATCAAATTAGGATTTATAGACAGTAATATTCCAAAACTTTAGCCTAACTCTCTTGATATAAATAAGTGGACTAAGAGCGATTATATGGCATGTGGTTGGATTTTAAATTCAATGACGTCAAATATAGCACAAAATTACCTTTATACACAGTATGCCTAAGAGTTATGGGTTGAAATTACTAAGCAATATGGTTCTAGGAATGCTCCTCTTGCTTTTCAGATTTAGTATGAGTTGAATAATATTAAACAAGCAAATCAATCTGTTGCTATATACTATAATAAAGTGAAGTGAAGTTGGGATGAATTAAGTGCTCTTCTTTATCCTACTTGTGATTATGGTGCTTTAGTTAACTGTACTTGTCACATGAGAGAAAAGTTTCAAGAATTTGACTCATATAGTCGATTGATACAGTTTTTGATAGGGTTAAATGAAGCTTATGAGTCAATACACAATCATATTCTTTCAATGGACCCTTTACCCTCAGTTAATAGGGCGTATTATCTTCCACAACAGGTAGAAAAGCAAAAGTTGTTGACTGTGCCTTTATCTGATAATGATGCTTCAACTTTTCTGTCCAAACGTGTTGAGTTTTCTTAGGGGATTAATGGCAAATAAAAAGGAAAACTAGGTTCAGGGAGCATTGTTAAATTGGTTTATAAACATTGCAAGAAGGTTAAGCATACTATTGAGGATTATTTTGAGTTACATGGTTATCCGGGGTGGTACAAAGGCAGAAAAGGAGCAATGGATCAAAATAAGATGGCTACTCTTACTAAAATAAGGCACTTGTTCTAGAACATGGGTTCGTTTATTGATAGCATTTAGCCTACTCGAGATTCACCTTTAGATGATGGTTCAAACACTAAATATATGTTCGAGAAACAGTTTAATGCAAACTTGGTGCACTCTGTGTGTCAAGAAATGCTTAAAATCATGCAAGATAATCAAATGTAGCAAGATATGGCTTGTGTAGGTATGTCTCTTTCACTACATCATTCATTTACTTATTTTAGTCCAGGGAATAATAAATATGGTTCTTAGATTGTTGATATTGGTGCATTAGATCACATGACACTATTTAAACCTTTGTTATTTGACATATAAACATTATCACAATCTATTTCAATGAGCTTGCTAGATGGACAATTTAAAGCTATCAAAGTTGTAGGATCTATTTACATAAACAAAGACCTTACCCTTCAAAATGTACTATACATACCAGACTTTCAATATAACTTATTGTTTGTCCATTACATTATTAAAGATAACAATTTAATTGCTAAGATTGATTCCACTCGTTTCATTTTCTAAGATCCAAGAAAAAAGAAATTGCTTTAACTAAGGTGTATGATGGTCTACATGTTTTGTTTCCACAAAACAATTTAGGTTCCTTTGTTCATTCTGGTGCTTTTGTTGGTCATTCATGTAATAAAGAGTCCAATGTATGTTTGTTATATTCTAGGTTTGGGCACTTGTCTTTTTCCAAGCTTAGCCAACTAGTTGACCGTAAACACTTGGATTCATCTAAATTCTTTTGTGATATTTACTTCCAAGTTAAAATTCATAGATCGCCATTTGAAAGAAGTATTAGTCATTCAACTAAACCCTTTTCTTTATTGCACATCGATATTTGGAGACCCTATTCATATCCTTCCTTGTCCAGAGCTAAGTATTTTCTAACAATATTGGATTATTATACTTGTTAGGTATGGACATACTTGCTGAATTTACTGTTGTTGTTTCTAAGTTAGGGCTTCAAATAGCTCCCACTTGGGGCAGGGAGTTGTGAAAATATTGTTGTTTGTATATAATTTATTATTTGGCTTTACAGCACACATTTTGTCTTTACAGCTAGCTTAGTTGTTAGGTTGTTGTTTTATTATTGGTCACTCTTAACACATCAACTTATGACTTGGCACTTGTACATATATACACTCTTTTGTACACTAATTTAATCAGAAGAGAGAGAATATGCATTATTCACTTATATCTTCTTTGGAATATTCATTACTATTCATTTACAGATTTCTTCACAACTACAATAACTCTTTTGATGGAGGAAACTTGATTCTTCATCACTTCACAATTATTCCCACAGTTAAATTATACAGGAGAGTATTACCGTTTTTCATTAAATTTAAATAAATTATTAGTATTTTAAAATTTTAAACAAAAATTAACATTTTAGCCGTAGTTAAAATAAGATGACATTGTTATAAAGTCATTAGTTCCATCTAATGTGATAGTTAAATAACAAATGGCACTTAAATGATACATGTGCGATATACACGTGGCACTAATGTGCACATATACATAATAAATAGATTGAAAATTGAAAAAAATAAAAAATTGTTAAAAATAAAAAATTATTAGAAAATTATTTTAAAAAGGACATAAAAAATATATATTATCTCAAAAATTTTTAAACTATTAATATTAATAAATATAATATATTATAATATGATTAATTAAAAAATAAAATCAGAAACTTTTTTTTAAATAAGGGCTAAAATTTTAAAAGATTTAAATTCAGCCACCCCAAGGCTAAGCGATGGCTTGATCAGTTACAAAAAGCTACAGCCATTTTGTTTCTAAAGAAAAAAAGATAAATGCAAGGAAATTCATTGTGTAAAGTCCAATTTAAAACATAAATAGTAATTTAAAAAACTATATTTATTTCACTATTACATGTTTCGAAATTTTATTAATATATACACATTTTGTATACATCGATAAATCTTTTTACAATGAATAGGACTTGTGATTGAGGACTTGAGATGTATACATAATTCTAATCGCCACAGTAAATCATAGTTTTACTCCTCATTAACCCTTTCAAGTACTATGTTAGATTTGTGAACGATCGATAGAGAATGTCATGATTGTATCAATCCTTTGATCAGCCAAGCTTAACAGGAATAATCTGAAAACTATTTCAGAAAATTTTTTCTTCCATTTCTAATCATGAAGTTCAAGTTTATTAAATTTTATTCTCAATCAAACTCTTCCTTTTTGTTAAATTTACCATCTCTATTCTAATGAATGTCTGTGATTTAGCAAAACAACAATAAGGTGATTTCTAAAGAGTACATTGACGTGATAATTATGATCAAACTTTCTATATAACTTATTTTAAATTATTACATACAATACATGCATATTTCATATATATTTGACGTTGAATTATTGGAACAATTAGCTGCTTTTCCCAAGGTCAAGATCTTTACTGACTTCATATGACCAGATTGCGGCATATTTGACTTACACAAGATAAAAAGGACAAGAAAGCAAAAAATTAATAATAATAACAATAATAAGATTAGAGAAAAAATTACCGAGAAGGGAAACAAAACTAAAAAAGAAAAAAGAAATAACCAAGGTATACATAAGAAGATGTAGGCATCATAGGTGCATCCCAAATGTACTATTTCTTAGGTGCAACTAGATGTGTTTACCAAGTAAATCTGATCCGAAACTATCCATTCATAGGTCAATAATAAAGTAAACTAGGTCTGACCCTTAAAAGGTCAGGCTTGAGCTAATTTTCTGGTTCTTAAACTGTAAGTTTTTCTTTTCTTTTTGTTTTTTGAAATTTCCTTAATTATTGGAATAATTTGGAAACTATTCACCTTTTTTTTTCCAACTAAATCTAAATCTTGATGTCGTTGTTCATGAATAGAAAATTTTATTTTCGGTTCACTTTTTTTTAATTCCAAAATAATTCATTTGCCCCGTGCAAAGTGTAAATATATGATGTTATATTATATATAGTAAAATATTTAGTTTATGTGTATTATAGTCTATATATATAGTATATTAATCATTATATATTACATATACTATATATTTATTTGCATTATTTAAATAACATATTATATATAATATATATATAGTCCATTAAAAAAATAGTGTATATATAGTATTTTCTATTATATATATAATATATTATATATTATTTATATATATATATTAATTTCTGTGGTTGGCTCAACCTTGAATCGTTGAGCTAAACCGCCAATTCATAAGCAGTTCATAGGTTGTGATGGTTAAATCGCTTATACTCTTACGATCTGACGGTTCAACAGTCGATTCAGACTCACTTAAGGTAACTCTGAATTAATTTACAGTTCAGAATCGGACCTTATATTGGTTGAGGTATAACTTATATTATTCTCTTAACACATAGGATGTTTAAACATAAACTAGGTGTATATCTTATTTTTCCAATTGTTGAAGATTGGATAATATCACCATATGTCCTAAACATTTTTTTTTTTTTAATTTTATCAATTGACTCCTAAACCTTTTTCAAACGTGCCATTATGTCTTTAGTGGATTTTATAAATTGAGCCCAAAACACTCCAAAGGTGCACGTAGATCTTAAATATTCCTTTTAAAAAGTTTAATTGAGTCCATAAAACTTTTCTAAAAGGTTATTAATGAACTGATAGTAGAGTTAATGTGCCATTCTATTGGGGAAAGAAATGTTTCAACCATAAATATACCTTTCAAAAACGTTTATTACTCAATTACCATTTTAAAAGATCAGAACTTAAGCCCTAAAATCCATAAAATTTAAGGATTTCCAGTAACCTTTTCCTTTAAAAAATAAATGAAAAAGATTGTCTATTTTTTTATGGACTCACTGCTAGACCAATTTACTTCCCTGTTTTTTTCTTCGTAAATATTTGGAAGAACATTTTAGAATTGTAATCAGATTTTCGGCCTTGGTAATACCATCCTCGAGCCCTCAAAAGAGAAATATTTGGAAGAACATTTTAGAGAACTGACTTTAAATTCAAAGTCTGAAGTGTCAAGACGTTCAAAATATCAACATAACATGCTAAAATTGATCCAACAGATAGATTAATAGACATTTAGTTGGCTAAAAAAGATAATCTGTATTTACAAGAAGAAATCATCAAATAGTTACTTATCATTCACAAGACTAGTCATATTCACTCAAACATATGCTTAAGAAAGAGAAAGGGAGCCCCAAGTTAGGGATAAATATGCTAAAAAGGATAAGATTATTGCTCTCATGGTCATAGGAAGTAACTCGCATTCTCTATTATGCTTTATCATGTCAAACTCAAATATGTATAGAATGATAAGTCAACTCTAATTTAACACACAATTAATAAATTCCAATGGATAAAGAAAAGGTTAAAGGGTAAGATCATGATTGTAGAGGTATATAGGCTATGCAGAAGCACCAAATCAATTCAATTGGATTAAAGAAAAGTAAATAGCATAAAAGCAAAGCAATTCCACTATAAATAAGAGTACAAAATCCTCCACTAATAATGATAAGTATAAAGTGAAAAACTAGTTGTCAAGACACTCTCAAGAATGGAACAAGGAAAAAAAACCAAGGACCTATTGCCATGAAAATTAAAAAAAGAAAAAATCAATCTCCTTTCATAAGTGGCAAGAGAGGTTGTAAACCATTAATAAGTCTTGGCTCAAAAGTAAAAATAATTTTGACCATTAAAATTCACTTAAAACTGAAAGAATGAGAGCCATCCACTTAAACAATCTCACCTTTGTTCGAACTCAATAAGCTGTTTATTGCCACATAATGCCTTGAAGGGCACTCAAGTATTGCAGATACCAATTAACTTTAAGCAATGTTGAAACTTATTATTAGTGAGTGACTTAGTTAGTATGAATCTTTTTTACCGTAACTTTGTGATAACGACTATTCTTGGTTAAATGAATAGCACTTTGACTATCATGAAATACAATAAGAACTTCCTTTATTAGACCAAGTTCATCAACTAAACCTCAAAGCCATAAAGCTTCCTTTATTCCCTCTATCATTACAACATATTCTGCTTTAGTTATAGACAATACAATGATAGAGTAAAGTGTAGCTTTCTAGCTAATAACACAATTATAGAGATTAAAGAAATAACTAGAAAGAGATATTCTTCGATCCAAATCACTAGCATAATCCAAATCAATAAAACCTACAACATCATTTGTTGTAGCCTTATTTTTATCAAATACCAAACCAATATCAGAAATACCTTTTAGATACCAAAAAATCCACGTCACAACACTCCAATTATCCTTACCAAGATTATGCATATATCAACTTACTATGCTAACGACATATGCTAAATCAAGTCTAATGCATACCATAGCATACATAAGGCTACTAATAGCACTAGCATAAGGAACGTATGACATACAGTCCATCTCTTCCTTCGTTTATGGGCAAAGGTTCGAACATAACTTGAAATGTGAAGCAAGTGAAGTAAAAATAAGTTTGCAATTACTCATATTAAATCTATCAAGCACTTTATCAATATATGCTTTTTGTGACAATAATAGATTATCAACTTGATGGTCTTTGTGAATCATCATATCAAGAATTTTCTTAGCTACACCAAATTCTTTCACTTCAAACTCATTACCAAGTTGGTTTGCCAACTTTCTAATCAAAGACTTGTTGCATGATACAATCAACATATCATTAATATAAAGTAACAAGTATATAAAAGATTCGTCTAGAAATTTTCTAAAATAAACATAGTCATCAAGTGACTTCTATAATAACCTTTCTTAATCATAAAGAAATCAAATCTTTTGTACCACTATCTTGGAGCTTACTTAAGATCAAATAAAGATTTCTGCAATCGAAAGATAAGATGCTCTTTATCAGAACAACAAACCCGTCAGGCTGCTCCATATACTTTTTTTCTTCTAGCTCTTTATGTAAAAGAGTTATCTTAACATCAAGTTGCTCCAATTCCAAATCAAATAAAGTAAACAAAAGCAAGAAAAAAAAATGAATGAAGGTATGACAAATAGCTAGTGAAAAATTCTCATTAAATTCAATACCTTCCTTTTGATTAAAACCTTTAACAACTAACCATACTTTACATCTAAGATCTTCAACCCCGAGATTGCATTCTTTCTTCTTATAAACCCATCTACATCTTAATGATCACTTGGCCTTAGAAAGCTCAGCCAAATCCCATGTACCATTTTAATAAAGACTCCCTATTTCTCCATTCATAGTAATTAGCTATTTTGAAATATTAGCACAAGAAATAGCTTCAGTATAGCTGGTGGGTTTAGCACCACCATTTACTCTTATGTGACAAACAATTCTTTTGTAATTAAATTATCATCATTATTAGCTTATCTAGCTAGCCTTTTAATTTTTCTTCTCAATCTATCTCGAACAATTGAATAATCTTCTCATTTTGGCTGAAAATGAGAAGCGGTCTTATCATCACAATCAGGATAATCATGATGATCATCAATACTAAATTCATTATTAGAGGCAGATAAAACATTGGCATTAGAAGCTGTAGTCTTTAATTCTAATTCCACCTTCTCACTACTACCCTATAGATTACTTATACAAGTAAAAGAAGATATGATGCAAAATCGTGGCTAAGAACCAATAAGGCTGATTGTTAAGATGAGTTCGAGCTTGTAAAAAGCTTAAAAAAGGTGATGGAAATGCACGAAAACAACAAAAAAAAATGTAAAATCAAGCAAACTTACAAATAGCCCTAAAGGATATGACATACCAGTTGAACTTCTGAGAACTCATAGTATAACTCAATATAACACACAAGATAGTCTAGTGAGATTATTCGTCACCTAGCATTGCTTAAGGATTAGGATAAGAATGAAGCAAGTAAAAATGCTAATAAGAGCAATGTTCATAGAAAAAAAAAAGAAATATTTTCAATATATTGATGATGATAATGATCCTTAGGATTACATGTATAGTAGGTATTTATACCTAAAAAAACTAGGGCAACCTGCCTAAAATGAAAAAAAGACAAAAGGGTAATGTCTAAAAGAAGTAATATATAAGGAAAACAATAAGGTACAAATGACAATTCTTAGGAAACAATAAGTGGTGCAACAGACTCCTTTTTATGTGGGATTGGCTACATCGCAGCAATTTTCTTGGAATGCTTCAAATAAAAAACAATCGAATAGTACAATCAGGATAGAAGCTGATAAGTAGGGTGCCGAACAAAGGCAAACCATCTGAGGAGAATTGTCTTCAAATGTATACTGGAGCTCTTGGCTTCTCGACATTAGTGTTTCCCAGTTAAAGGTCAACTTAGTCATGTTCGTACAGGAATGAGGGGTCAAGTTGACAGCAAGGCATACATCTAGCCAACACTCGACTATCGAAAGATGTATAGTTACTTAACTCGAAATTAGGAACTAATCAACAATAAGTATCAACTTAGCTTCGATAGGAGTTGGCTGAAATAAGAGAATTCACCTTATTAGTCCTTCTAGGCCTCGAGCTCGACTAGGAGTTAAGGGTCTAATAGCTTAATTCCTATCAAGATATAGAAGTTTGATTTTCAAAAGATAATAAGGCATCTTCAATAAAAGTCATGCCTCTGCTAAGAATTACCTTTTATGACCGAAAATTAGAACACCATAAAAGATATCCTTTAGACTTAGATGCATAATCAAGAAATATGCATTTAACAGCTTTCGAAGCTAATTTTCCATCATTAACATATACATATGTAAGACATTCAAAAAATCCTCAAATTTGAATAATCAATAAAATTACTTGACCAAACTTCCTCTAGAGTTTTAAAATCAAGTGATAAGTATAAAGAATGATTTACTAAGGAACATGCAGTAGATGCTACATTGGCTTAAAATTCACGTCAGTGCCATAACAAAACATTTGAAAGCATATAACGAGCTTTCTCAAGTAAAGTCTTGTTTATCCATTTTGCAACACCGTTTTGGTGGGGTTTATATGGAATGATTTTATGTCTAGCAATACCATGATTTGCACATAACTCATTAAGGTTACCTTTGCAATATTTTAGCCCATTATTTACTCTAAGCTTTTTGACTTTTTTCTCTATGTGGATTTCAACAAAAGTTTTCCACTTGATAAAAGTGGGAAAAGCCTCATTTTTAAGCCTTAGAAAATAAATCTAGGCCTTACAAGAAAAATTATTAATAATAGTCATCATATAGTGACATCCTCCATAAGAGGGAACTTTAGAAAGATCCTCAAGATTAGAGTGAATATAATAAAGAATACCCTCTATATAGTGAGTTGTAGTAGAGAAATTAACTTCTTCTTCTTTTTTTTTTTTTTGCTTTCTCAAAACACAATATTCACAAAACTCCTATTTACCTATATCACATTTACCTAGGAGACCTTGCTTGCTAGTGAGGTGCATTCCTTTTTCACTTATATGGCCTAGGTGCATGTGTCATATTTTTGTAACATCAAGATCAAGAAATGAAGATATAGCCATTGAACTTCTCACAACAGAGCCTTACAAAACATATAGACTACTAATTCAATTAGCTTTCATAAAAAATAAGGGTAACTTTTGATCCGTTCAAAACTCTACCTTCAATTGAGTACTTGCACCCAAGAAATTAAGTATTGTTTCAAGTCAAGAGTACAACAAACATTAATCAAAGTCCTAGTAACACCATCATGAGTTTTGATTTGAATAGTCTCCATTCTAGTAACTTTTCATTGGTCATCATTATCCATCAAGACAACACCACTATGAATGGGTTCAAAAGTGGTAAACAAATCCATATAAAGATACATATGAAAAGGTACATCCAAAATCAAGAGTCTTTTCAGTTTTACTCCTTTTAACTAAAGTAACAATGAATAATATAATATCATTATTGAAATTGGTTTCAATATTAGCAACCTTAGTAGATTGTGGAAGTTTCCTTTTTTCTTCCTTTTCTTGATTTTTCTTTAAAATAAAACAATAAAAATAATCATGCCCTAATTTCTTTCGATAACGATAAGTTTTGTTGGATTTCTTCCCATAGATTTGGATCAGAACTTTTTGTTACTGGTACTCTCTCTTTCTAGCGTTCTTCCTCTAATACTTAAACCTTTACCCTTTTTTCTCAAAATAAACTCCAAGATCAAATTTTTCTTTGAATAATAAATTGGATTTAACATCTTTAAAGGATAAAGCATGATTCTTACCATATAACATGATTTCTTTGAAGTGTTTGTAAGTAAAAGGCAAGGAAACAATCAACAAAACTTCTATATCTTCATATTTAATCTTAGTATCCATATTTTCAAAAGCCATAATAATAGAATTAAACTCATCAAGATGAGATTGAATCAAAGCACCTACAGTCATGATTGTTAAAATTGTGATTCTACTCTTCATTTCAATGAATAAAATCAGTAGAATCATATAAAATCATGCAAAACTGGTAAAATCGTAAACTTGTAGAATTGTACATAAAAGTTCATAAATAATTTTACATTAGTTTTAACTAAAAAAATATTATAAAATTGTAAATTCATAGAATCATATATTTTACTTGTGATTTTAACAACCAATGTTACAATCATATAAGTTGTATATAATTGCTCCTTTAAACGAAGCTTATTTGTGAGGCTCTTTGTCATATATAAAGATTCTAATTATAGCCATAATCTTGCAATAGTATTTTATTTGGCTACTTCATGAACAATCTCCTTAGACAAGTAAAGTTGAATTGCCAAAAGCACCTTATCATCTAACTTGTCCCATTGCTCATCAATTATGGAAGTCAATTTCTATGACTTTCCATATAAAGTTTTTTTTTTAATTTGTTATAAAAAAGAAGTGCCTTCATTTAGACTTTCCAAATAGGAAAAAAAGAAAAAAAAACAATCTTTTCATCCAGCTTCTAAATGTCAAATTTTACAACAATAAACATCTCAAATTGTCAATTAAGTAAGTGATTTGATACCACTTATAAAAGTATATAGGCTATGTGAAAGCACTAGATCAAATCAATTGGAGAATTAAAGAGAAGTAAAAAGCATAACAATGCAATTACACTATACAATGAGAGCACAAAATACTCTAATGATAACGAGGAAAAATGTAAGGCCCAATAACTTGCTTAAGTAAATACAAGGATACAAACCTCAAACCTTAAGCTCTTACGAACTCAATTACTATTGCCATGATCCTAAATAACCCTATAATATGAGAATTGACTAGAAATACTAACCCATTAGTAGAATTAAGATGGGAATACTAAATAAGGTTCAATCTATAAAAGCTGACAAACTACTTTGCTAAGCAATTGAAATATGAACATTAAGATAAAGAAGCCATTGTTCCTTTGGGGTTATTAGAATGCGTACTTCACTTCCACTAAATGCTACTAGTTTGAATGTAAAGCCTTGTGGTATATTAATGATGTAAGGGTAGCTATGAGCCATATGCTATCATCAATCATTAGTATACATGATAGGACTGTTACAATATAGGCACTTGGGATGTGACAATCTTATAGTGTTATCAGAGCATTATAACCCTTAAGAAGAACGCCTAAAAAAAAAAAGTGAAGATTAAACCACATTAAGAGTCAGTAGCATGGTAGACTTAATTAATAAAAATATGTGACTTCTTGCTCGAAATTTAAAAACATATTATATCAAATAAAAGACTTAGATCTTAACTCTAAAACATTACGGTCAAAATTATCTTTTCTATTAGAATATTGATCTTCTTTTAGAGATCCTTTGATTTCTCTATGTAGTGGTCAACTTACTTTGTTTATTTCATGGAAGATAAAATGGATCCCAACATTCAAAATTTCACAAGCTTTGAGTCCGATGACATAGAGAGAAGAACTTCCAAATTCAATTTTCATCGTTTGGATAACTTGGTGTTAACTCTAATTTCCTCCTTATCAAGTTTCTTCTATGAACCCCTTTATAGATTTTCTTTTATAAACCATTTTAAACCTGTCAAAAACCTTAACTACTTCAACTTGTTTCTTCAAATTATTGAAATTCCCTTAATAAAACATATTTCTTAAAACCAACTAACTTAGATCTCTTATATGAACCTTCCTTTGAGTAGACTTAGATCTAAAATTTTCTTCTCATCTTTTATCATATGCTAATCATAAAAGCAACCCAATAGCCTTGACAATTTAAGTACCATTAATTCTTCTTGAAAAAGAAAAAAACTGCAAATATAACTAAAATTCCTTTACTTAGGCACTTATTTCAACCACTTTGAGTTTTCCAAGCAATAGTCTCCATGCTCTAGAGTAAGGAGATTATGAAAATTCTCCATTATGTTGCCTTCTTTCTAAACCATTTTGATATACTTAATTTTTAACATCTTAAATATTTATGTCCCTTTTAGTTCTAAACTTCATTGGTTTGATACTATTTAGGTCATCTAAACTGAACCTTAATCTCATATCTAACACTTCCATAAGCTTTATCTGATACAAGATTTCCTATCTACTCTTTCAAATATGCAATACAGTTTTCTTAAGATAAGATCGAATCTAACAATCTTAGAATAAAAGCAACAATTATTGTTCCTTAGTCTTATATGATTTCCTTTTCAAAAGAAAATCATTCCCTATATTTAATTCACAATTCAACCCATCTTCTTTAAATCTTTACTTAGCAACCATGCTTTATTACAAATACATGTATTGTATTGATCAAATCTTGACATAGTCTTTTGCTTTCATAATTATCATATCATCTCTTTCGAAAGAAAATTCACACAATTCAAAAATTTCCTATTTTGCCCTAATTGCCACTTATAGATTTGTTATTTCTAAACTCACAACAAGAGCTACAAATAGAATTTCTTTTCCTTTAGTATTCATTTCATTAGTTGCAAAAGAATTTGAGCATAATATAAACTCTAATAATTGTCAATCTAACTTTTATCCTTTTAACCATATTTCTTGTACCTCCTTAGTTTCATAGTTACATATTTGAACCTGCTCTTGAGTAACTATATTAGATCTTCTCATATACTTACCTAGCTTTGAATCATCCATATATAATTCTATTAACCATATGCCCACTGAAGTTTCTTAAGGTTCCTCATCATCTTTTGTTTCACTTTCCTCTTATAAGCCTAGAAAAAGACTCTCTTAACTCTTAAAAATCTTTTATATGCTTCAATAAACGTCATAACCATCCATTACATTTGATAACTTCCTTATCTCCATAGCCATAATCATTGTCCTTGATGATTAAACAAGTCCAACCCTATCTGTAAAAAACTTCTCCTAACTACGAATTATCAACACTCTTTCCTTAAAAACAAAAAAGTATTTCATTCCTAACTATACCTCTTTAAACTTAACAGCTGATCCGAGGCCAATACTGCTAAAGATAGATGACCAAAACAAGTTCCAATTAGAATCTAAGTACACGGTAGAAGTGCAAGAATGTCAACTACTAGAAGTTTCAAGGATGAAACTTTTTGAAGATGGGTAGAATGTAAGGCCCACTAACTTGCTTAAGAAAATACAAGGATACAAACCCTAAACCATATGCTTTTACGAATTCAATTACTAACACCATGACCTTAGACAACCTTAGAATATGAGATTTAACTAAGGATAGCAACCCATCAATAGAATTAGAGTCTATAGAGTTGACAAAAGTAGAAAACACTAAAACTGATAGCAAAAATTTAATTAACAAAAAAAAGAAACTTAAGGTAGTAGTGGTGGCCACCAGTAGGTGGTGATTTTTGTTAATTCGGTGGTTCAAGCTTCAATAGTTTTGGAACCTCCAATTCATGTTATTTCAAGGAGTCCTTTTACCTATAAATATTATATAATTATACATTCTTTCAATAATTTCTATAGAATTAAATTCACATGTTTGATATTTTTTATAATTTTTGCAAGTTGTTATGCATTTTGTTAAAAAATATCTATTTTAAACAAAAATTATAAAACCCTATCTAATGACTTCCTAAAATTCTCAAACATTTTCTCATAGTTTATTATATCCAATGAGATTTTTAGGTACTAAGTTCACCAAGTATTGAAATATTTTTTAATTTTCTTATGAAATTTTCACTTATATATCTAATTTATATTAAATATTATAATAAAATAAAATTCTAGAATAATAGTTATTATTGAATCCCTTTCATTTTAAGTGTTTTTATAGTATTATTTTATCATTCGTATTAATCTTGGTCTAATTACTTTATCTTAGCTTTTTCCTATATTAACAATCTTATACTACATTTCGAACTTTTATATATACATGTCGTATATTTTTCCATTAACAAATCTATTACTTTTAGTAAATACCTATACATAAACAAATATAACCAATCATCTTATTTTTCTTTTCTTGAAAACAAATAATAAATTACACAACCCATAGGGATCAAATCAATATGTTATCATCTAACTACATTACTATAAAACTTATCCCTAATCTATCCTACCTTAAGAGATTGATTAACTAAAGGCTTATTTTAAGGATTTTCTATGTAATGTCTACGAATTTTGAGTACACGCAATCCAAGTAAGTAGTCTACATCACGGCAATTTTAATTGAGTTAACAAAGGGTAATAAGGCATTATACTGCTTGTGCTTTTAATTAGCCGTTTGTACGTATGTAGCAAATGTCGATGTAATATTTGTAGCTAACTATTTGTCTTGATGGCTTATGCATTTAATATTCTAACTTGAAATTGATTCATTATTTGGTCGCCTAATTAATTTGACTAATATAATATGCGGCCCTAAAATCAGTACATGCATTGCATCCCGCATATTGCATGATACCCACCAAGACCATCCATATGGTGAGGAAATATTGTTATTTCCTTCTTTTCAATCTTGCAGAACTAAGTAATAGGAGAAAAGGTCGTTGTTTGAGTTGAAGAATATCAAGAATGATCTAGAATGGGTATAGAAGAGAAAAGGAGTATGTCCATTTCACAACCTCAAACTAGTGGGAAATTGGTCTTTGGAATGTTAGGCTATGGTGTGCAACTCCTTAAAACTCAAACTACAGTAAGGTTAATTTCTGTAGTCTCACGACGTACTAGTCAATATTGTACAAATGGTACTTTTACTATTGCATTGCATTCTAAAAAGACTTGACTTACCTTATTTGTTTACATACCACTTACTAAGGACGGGGTTTTGCTTACACCTTTATAGTTATTATTCTGCATGTTAACTCTACTAAAGCTTAAGATGGAAGCATCGGGTGAGGTTCAATCAAAAAAAGCTGATAAACCACTTTGCTAGGTAATTGAACTAAGAACTTCAAGATAAAGGAGACATTATTCTTCAAGATTATTGATAGATATGCTTCACTTTCACTAAATGCTACCAGCTCGAATGTGAAGCGTTTGTATATATCAATAGTATAATAATAGCTTAGGCCATGTGCTATCATCAACCATTAATATGCATAACGAGACTATTATAATATAGGCACTTGGGGGTATGATAATAAAGTGAAAAATTATCTCTCAAGACTCTCTTAAGAATGGAACAAGAAAGAAACTAATGAGCTATTGCTACAAAAATAAAATATTCAATCTCCTTTTATAGGTGGCAGGAGAGGTTGTAGACCATTAATAAGTTGTGGCTCAAAAGCAAAATGAATTTTGACTATTAAAATTCACTAGTAGAAAAACTCAAAGAATAAGTGCTATCCACTTCAACAATGATTTCAATTTTTTATGAGCTATGGATGAAGAATTCATCATAATAAGTAAAAAAAATTGTATGAAGAATTTAGGAGCTCAGCACTAAAGTGATAAGATACTTTTAACTAGAGCTTACTTAAGTGCTGATTTGACCATACATATTTAAATTACAATTAAGAATATACTTAAGAGTAAAGCTAATATACCATGTAAATTGAGCTAAGCAAGTGAGCCAAGTAAGCCAAATGGGCTAACTCACTCCACCTGTCTCATATTGGCCTACTTGCAAATATGGGCTAAATTTTGTAACCCAACCCGTCTCGTGGTGAATTGGCATGTTAAGCGAGCCGACTCGCAAACTATACTATCTTTTATTTCCCATAAATGCATTATGTGGAATATTCACAAATTACAAATCACAATTCACAATCTTATCGATTCCATTGTTCATATTTAGTTTTTATTTACTTTGAAATTTAATTTTTATTTTGTTTTAGAGAAATAATATTCTAATCTTTTCACAAAAATGTATTCATAATATACATACATACATTTGCATCAATGTTTATATACTTTATAAAAATCAAATATGAAGATGAAAGAATAAAACAAGTAAATTATTTCTTGGACATTGTTTCATACCATATCAAACCATATTTATAATTAACTTTACATAAAAATAATGTTCATATACTCTATAGTATTAATATGACGATAAACTTCATTATGCAGTTATTTTAAATGTTTCATATAAGATTTTATATTTGTTATTTCCTATTACGTATAGTTAATAATAAACATATTATTACTGTACAATATATTAAACAATATAATATTTACCTTGCAATTGATTGGTCTGCTTTAACCTATAGGTTAAGTTGTGAAAAACTCATTATTTAAACCCATATTTAAGTAAATCAAAATTCTTTAACCTGTCCTATATTTTTTTTTGAGTCTTGCGAACAAGTTCTGGATTAACCCCACTTGTACAACTCTCCATGTACATACAATCTTGATATAAATTTTTGTTAATTTATATTTAACCAAAAAAAAAACAAATATATCCTAGTAAACTCCTACTAGGATATTGAAGAGACTAAATATCATCCGTGATCGCCTGTAGAAAATAATCATAGTACGAATTTAGATAATTCATAGTAGATTCCTCCTAGGAGTCCTTTCAGTGTTAACCCAATATGTTGATGATAACACATTCCCTATCAGCTGCTTCACAAAGTTGCAGATTGTAATGCTCAATCACATGAAAATTTTCTTAATTTTCATCAATGGTTTTATTTACTTTAGACTTTAATTACCATCACTTAATACTGTCCATCAGTTGCCTACAGCTAAAAACTTGATAATAAGCAAAGTAACACCAAGTAATATCTACTTTAACCAACTCATCTTACTATTATAATGCCTGTTACTAGCAATTGATCAATATAATCACTTCGACCTGCTTTATTTTATTTTATTTTATTTTCTTCATGCTTTAGTTGTTGAACCTTGAAAGTGTCAAAATACAAATGGGTGCTAACATATACATTTTTATGAAATATCTGATAAAACTTTTCTTTTTAGGGGACAGAGAAGCCCTGCCTTTTTTTTTTTTTATAGGCGCAAGGTGTATATAATGGTTTATTTATTTTACGTACTTTATAAGCAGAGAAATCCTACCATCGCAAATCTAATTCACGCGTTAACTCCAAAAGAAAAAAAAAAAAAAAATCTAATTGACGCAACCATTGCATCACTGGTAGCAACTCACAGAGGTCGACAAACGGTAGCAGTAGCATAGATTAATCTTTGATTTATGTGTGTACATGTATTTCCTTTGATCCGTGGTGCATGGCAGAGTATTTATATTAGCCTCTCCTTGCCCCCACTTGTCAGCAACTGTTTTATTATGGCGTCGAATTGTTTTAATAAAGAAAAGAACAAAATCCACTTTCTCTCATTTTCTTTTCATTTTGGAGTCGAATTGTTTTATTCGTTCTGTGGAAAAGCCCTGTAAATTTTGGAACCTGTTTGGTGCATATATGCACCACCGATAATAATTACTAATAATATCTGGACAGCATAATGACTCTGGATGGTGAAGCGTGGAAACATGTGGGCTACTTTGTTGCAATCTGTTGGAGACTTGAGATGGCATGGGCTGAATGGTGCTTGGACTGACACGTACAGAATGGCATGGACTTAAATCAGATGAATCAAAGAAGACAGTGGTTTAGTTTTCCTATGCTTCTTTTGGACTGTCTACGGAATAGATACTAATCATAACAAGAGTTAATCTATAATTTATGATTTTTTACCTTAATTCCCTATATACAATCTGTTATCACATTATAGACGTCGATTTCTAATAATTAATCCGTTATGGCGTTATCACCGTCCCTCTGCATCATATTCTTAACCTTCCCCAGTAGCCATCTATCATTATTCAATATTGTCATGGTAATATATATATATATATATATATAAGTCACAATATATATATATATTACCATTAAGAATTTACAATAAAATTCAATATAATGTGCTAATAATTTTACTGGACCATCTATCATAATATAAAGTCAACGGACCCATTTATGAATTTATTACCATGATATTTAGTCTTACCATAAAGTAAAATATAAAATTACAACTTTTCTTTTCTCTCTCATATTGCCATTACAATGTAAAATTCCTGATTATTGTTTATAGTGTAGTATGGACCTTAGTGATCAGCTGTTTAGTATTAGAGTTGTTTTCCTAATACTATAATTATTGCCCAATTTTTATGGTCTAGCCTGGTGTTCTTTGTCCGATTCGCTTGAGGACTAAATGTCACTTAATTGTTAGGTTTAGTAGATTTAAGTTAAAACAGCAGACTAAATTTTTATTATAAAACCTATACTTTAGGATCCAAGTATAACATGTAAATAATAATAGATCAATAAATTATAAAATGATTACCTTTTGATATAGCGAAAAATAGTCTCCTCCTAGGTATGAAATTTCAATACATTACATAAACCGTAATGCTATGCCCTTTGAAATTATGGTCACCGCAAGAATTACAAGTATAGATCCTCCAACATTATTCACACACATAATTACAATAACTTTTTGCTAATACTTAGATTGGAAAAACTTCAGGAAGACAAAACCATAATTCAATATTGTTGAAAAACAATATTTCAATGTCGGTGAGAAAGTCACAAAAATATGAAGCAATCTTCTATATAGTTTTCTTAGAAAATGTCTGGGCGATTTCCTCGAAGAATGAACCAACAGGAAACGTTTTTCTTTTGAAAACGTCTCGTTGCGAATAATGAGCCAAAAATAAATATATTTCAATAATGGCTCTTTCGAATCCCCTTTCCGAAAACGTCTTCGAAAGACAATGAAGAAAATTAAATATATATATATAAATATATTAATACAAGAATAAATGCTAATTATTTATGCTATTTATTTGACAAATAATATAATATGCTTTCACTACAATATATATAAAATGCTATCAATTTCACCATTTCGGACCAATAAACTCTAGTTCCAAAACAAATAAATACTAAAATTATTAGTGAAATAACTTACTCTTATTAATCATATTCTTGTGTGACCCTTTAGGTTTCTATATATAGAGGGTATATTAATCTTGAAATAAGCCATGATAACCGTCTAGCAACAAGCATTAGCCACCCAAGGTAATAGATAAAATGTAAAATTGAAACCACTACAAATCGATTATTATGCATTTAAATCTCTTCATCAAATGATGCCTCCATTAAATCATTGCATGTAACACCATTAATGCTTAATTGTCTACTTGGTTTCTATCACAACCTTAGGGTGGCCAAATTATGGCAATACCACCATGTACTACAAGAAGGTTCAAAATCAATACCATTATCGATCAGGAACCTTAATCGCACTATACAAGGTCTCAATACAACCTTAACTTCCACTAGGGAGATTCATACAAAGTAATATCAAAACATAATTTACGTTTAAACATTGACATTAGATAACATAATACTTAAGGACATGCAGTATTGCCCTAAAATAAGTCATACAAGCTATAGCCAAACAGTCAGTAGTCTAAGTTATTACAAGTCGTTAAAAGATAAGGTGGATACTTAAGAGTCAAAATATAAAATAAAAAATTTCTAAAGCTACTAGTACTAACCTTAAGTATCTCGCAGGCCAACTTTAGCTATAAATTATACTGCAACTACAAACTATAAGGGGGTAAGCGACAATTATTTAGTGAGTAACCTTTATATCCTATTAGCAAGTAATTTACAAACAAATTAATTAAATATGCATATACAATATAAACAAGCATATGAAATACACACATTATACACAGCTTGCCAGCGATTATGTAAAGCAAAGCATTGCACCCACCATTGCTTTGGTTGGGAAGTTTTAAGAACTATCGTCTCTCTTAGTTGACCCAAAATAATGGACACCACTCAACCTCAAGTAAAGGGTAGCACTTCCTAAAGCTAAGTTGAGGTAAGAAAATGCCGTATGATATAACAATAACATAACATAATAATGGATCTAATATGCATAAACTCCTACTCTACTACACAATGCTAATGCCCTTTCATAATAATGCAGAAACGTACGATGCATGACCAGTTCATTTAAAGGTTGAAATATTATTATTCCAGATTATAAGGTAACCAACCAAAATATCTAACAAACACTTTAGAGCCCTATCAGCTAATGCAATAACCAATTCTCGGTTTGATATATTATGGTGTTTAGGCAAGCAAGTATACCAATACAAGTGCAAGCAAGTATACCAATACAAGCGCATACAAGAATCCCAACTCCTAAAGGATAACAAGTTTTCATAGATATAATTAAGTAGTACACTATCCTACGAGCAAATACTTGATAATATAAGGGTCAATGTACTTACTGAGTCATAGCATCTAATAGTCCCAATACTCCTCAATTAACTAGATCCTTAGGTCTACGTCACCTAAAGATTATAATTAAAGTACATAAGTATTATATCCTATATTACCTAGTTGCTCCTCTCCGTCCTAAACTTCTCATTTCTACTGTTTTCGTATTTTGATTATAACTTCTTTGTTTTAATTCCTTTATTAATGATCATGTAGTTGTTTTGTATAGTTTTCTAGTATTCTTTCATTTAGTGAAGTCCTTTTTAGGTATTTGGACTTATAAGAATTTAATTTAGGCTAAATAAATTTATTGGTCAATAGTATTAGATTTGACTATTTAAGGATTAAGCCTAGTTTTAGGCTTTATGCTTACTTTTGGATATTGGGCCTTATACTTGATCTTTTAAACCTTTATTTAGGTATTTTAAGTTTCAATTTCTACCCAATTTCATAAGTGTTAATTTGAGCCTTAATGTTACTCTATTCAGTCTAAACAAGCCATTTTTACTAGTTTAAGACCTTAACTCACTAAGAGACCTATAGGGGATAACTTAAATAGGCCTTTGGAATTAATGAGCCTTTTATATTTTATTTCATGAGCCTTTTAATTTAGGGATCAAATTTGGTTACTAAGTTATTGGACTTCATTCTTGGTCCTTTTAGAGACTTTTGAACTTATCTTGCATTTTAGGCCTCTAGGCTCAAGTTTGGTTCATTTTTTACTAAAGTTCAAGGTCTAGTTCTTTTCATTAATGGAGCTCCTAACAGTATTCTTAAGTTTCTAATCATCAACTAATCTAGCTTAGGCCACTAATTCATCATTACCCTACTTAACTTGGTTAATTACATCATAAATCATACTTAACACTAATTAATCATATCATTACACTAATTAATCAAAATTTACAAATTACTTGGCCTTCCAAAGGTGAATTTCCTAAGGTTTTCTCCACATTCTCAACATAACACCTATTCTAGTGTTTTTTCTTGATCTAAATCACATTTCTACTCATTTTAAGTTAGTATTATCACTTAATTTGTTGAAAACAAGATGATGGCATGGTAAGAGGGTAGCAATATACAAGAGGAAATGTGGGTCTAAAGCTTTTCTTAGTGATTCAATGTAAAAACTTGCTTATTATTCAACCTAATACATACTAGTGTCATTACTCTAATCAATGAGCCTAGTTTATACATTACTTTAACTCACTATACATTATACTACCCTAAAACTTTAAGATATACATGTACACAAATGTGTATGTGTCTAAACTTTAAAGAACTCACATCACTCTATATTATACTACCCTAAAACTCTAAGATATACATGTACATGAATGTGTATGTGTCTAAAGTATGAAGAACTTACATAACTCTTAAGGAAAAATAAAAGAAAACCATGCTAGATTACTTACCTAAGTTGAGATGTGGTGGCTCCTCTTTATAGGTGTATGCTATAAGCTGGCGAAGGTAGTGTATGTAAGTATGTGTCAGCCAAGAATGGGAATGTATGGGGGTAGTATGGTGCCTAGTGGTTGGGAGATTGGTGGTGTAGTAGCAACGATGTGGCAACTGGAGGTGGTATAGTAGTAGGTAACTGAGAGAAAGAGGTTTGAGGTGATGTTTTTCGGTGATTTTTGAGAAAGATCTTTAAGTTTGTTTATGAGGAATGGAATAAGATGAAAAATGAAAAGCAGAGGGATAAGGAATAAGGTGGTCAATGTAGAGAATAAGAGAGAGAGAGTTGACAAATTGAGGCTATTCTAGGAAGGTAGTATATGGTCCCAACATGTACTATTGTACCCTTCTTACTTTTAACCAAATAGGGATGATCTTATCTCCCAAAAGGATAATTGTGCTATAGTGCCTTAACTAATCCCTTTGTCTTTTATCCTTAATTGTGCTTATTTTATTCTTAATTAAAATATAATGAGAGTTGGTCATAGATTAGGGTGTAATTAAGTTTAATTAAGAACATTAAGCATGATTATGGGAAATTTAGGGTTTAATTACATTTTATTACTTTAATTTAGCAAATTGAAGTGCCCCATGTGCATTCCTAAGGTTTCCTTAGGGTTTTGAATCTGTTTATAGTTATCGAAACGCGTATACGTTAGAAACCTAAGGTTTTGAGCAATTGGTGTACTTAGTTATACTTAATAAATGATTTTCACTATATGATTAAGTTTTTCTCATTGCTTTAGGGTTTAGATAATTTGCAAGGAGGCTTGTAGTCATTTTAGGGTTTCTCATGTATTTGGTATTTTAGGGTTTTTCATGTATAATTAAGGTTTTAGGGTTAACCATTCTTTAGGGTTTTCAGTCTTCTTATTTAAGGTTTTTAACTTATTAATTAGGGTTTGGTCATCTTATTTAACATTATTTCATTATATTATGTAGGATTTTAGGGATTATCCATTGACTCTCTCTTAACTAACTTTCAATTGAGCTCGAAAACCCATTAGGTTTACAATTTCCGAGATAAATTAAACTTAATAAAACTTTTCATAGTCAGGGGCTTATGAATCACTAGTACTTCAACTAAGCTGGATATCAACTCCTTAATCTAAGAGAGGACTCAATTCTATCTTTACTCGTTGCTATTCTCTCTATACTTTATATCATACCTAATAGTCATATTATTTAAAATCTAAATTAAAACTGTATTTAATAGCTTCAAAACACAATATTCCATATGTAGGATATATAAAGGTCTTAAGTTTAGAGATTACTTATACTCGTTCATATAGAAGAGGGGCCAATAACATTAAATATATGGTATCTTCTATTAGCAGGTCATGTTTAATATATCCACTTAACGTTAAGCAACTACTTATATAACTTAGATATTTTTCCCTTGATCCAATGGGGTGACCTCAATTATATAATGTGTTGGTTTAATTATCTATATTCCCTCTATATATTTATCCAAGCAAGGACAAATTTTAAATAATACAATGTCATGGAATCTCACTAATAATACGCCTTCATTATTATTCCAAACAAACTTTAATTATTTATGGGATTACATTGTAAAATATATATGCATAGAAAAGTATACATATACAATAAATATTTGTCTTTCATTAATAATATTCATAAATATATCAAAAGTGTTTTAGTACATTGTGCACAAAATACAATACTTCCACTTGCACTATTGTCAGGCACCATAAACTCTATGTTCTAGCTCCCCACATGAGTCTCATGTTTCTACTGAGGTAAGGCATTCAAGAGTGAATCTACAACATTTGCTTTTGTTACTACTCTACAAACCAATGTATTACCCCTCCAAACTATCTTTCTGAGGATGTAAAACTTCCTAAGCACATGCTTGAACCTCTAGTGAGTCCTTATCCTTAGCTTGAGCTATAGTTACATTGTTATCACAATACAATGTAACTGGATCAACAATGCTTGGAACTACTCCTAACTCGGAGATAAATTTTCTATCCAAATAACTTCTTTAGCTACTTCAAAAGATGCAATGCACTTGGATTCTACTGTAGAACCTATTAATGTCTTCTATTTGGAACTCCTCTAACGAATAACTCCACCATTTAGACAAAATATATAATCTTGCTACGATTTCAAATTTTCCTAATCTATTTAGAAACTAGCATTAACATATTCTTTGATAACTAGTTTCTTATCTCCTCCATAAACAAAGCACAAATTCTTTATTCTTTGCAAACACTTGAGAATGGTCTTAGTAGTAGCCCACCCACCTCATCTGGGTTGGCCTGATATTTACTCGCCATACTTATGGCGTAAGTGATGTTTGGCTATGTATATATCATGGCATACATAATGGACTCAATTACCAAAGCATATGATGCTCTGTCCATCTTATTCTTCTCAAGGATATAGAAATTTTTTTTATTATTTTATAAATAAATATAAATTATATTATAATATTTTAGTTAACCTCAGTTAATCCTCTTCACTCGTGACTCCTTCTCACTCTCAAGTCATCCTTCTAGTCCAAGTTGACAACATTGGCTATTACCATATCCAATGATCATATCACATGTTTAAAATTTTCCAACCTTTGCTAAGCGATTTCAAGAACCTCATAGTGGTTGCCAATAATTTTAGCTCAATAAAAATTGATTTCAAAACATGAAACAATGGAAGACCATTTCATGTACCAAGTAACATTGATTTTGGTATCTTATATCTTCACATATTAATTTAAAGAGGTTGCAATATTGAAAGTCAGCAAAAGGTCTTCTTTATGGAAATAAACCTACCAAGTTAGTTGTTAATTTGTACTTGAATGGATTATCAATGGATCAAAATTATTCACGTCAAATAAATTAACGATTTTGGGAGGGAATTAAAAAAAAAAAAAAGAAAAAAAAGAAAGAAAGGAGGAAGCTCCTATTACTTGGGTAAATAATATTTCTTGAAACAGCAATTGTGTTTGAAAGTAATTATTTGAAAACAAAAGAAAAAACGACAGTGTAGCGTTTTAAAAGTAATGAAGGGACAATGATGAACAACTGCATCGCAAACCTTTTCTTTTGTCTTAGTTTAGTAATTTTTCTTCCTTTTTTTTCCCTTAATGAACTTGCATATTCACCTCGTGACATAAGGGTAACAATTTCTTTGAACGTTTTATTCGGTTGGTTTTTTAGACCGTGGTTGGCAATTTTGGACACAATCTGTGAACCAAACATAACGTGATACTATTATAAACAGATATATATATATAAAAAGTCTATACAAGACACAAACATATCAAATCCTTTTAAGTACAATAAAATTCACATATAAGTTCTTATTTAACCTATAAACTTATTTATGAATCCATTTATTAAACAGGTTTCATAAACATATCACAAATTTGACTCATGAATAACTTTAAACATTTTAAAAATTATAAGAGTATTATTTTCACTTTTTTAATGAATATGTGAAAACTAATGACTAGTTCCATTAATAATGAATGGACAAATTACCTCTAATTAACTTTACCTGTTAAAAATACATAGACTGTTGTAATTTATATTTTATTTAAGAATTTCAGTCTTTTAAAAGTATGCAAATACTTAGAGACAACATTAAATTTAATATTTGTTTGAAGGGCAACATAAAATGGTTGGATCTGGTATTTTGGGTAACTATAATATTAATTAATTTCAATATCTTCAAGTTAAAAAAATGACACATGATATCTTAAGTATACTGATATTTATAATAACTTTAGAATTCACATTTAGTACAAGGGCAAATTCTTGATCAATATAGTAGTTTTTTGAAGTTTCAAATTATGAAAACTCTTTTATGTATAAAGAATTGGTTTATGAAGAATATAATAAGCTAAATTATTTTTATATATTTTTTAATATTATTTGTTTTTTATTAATACAAATTTTTATTGTCTTTTTAAGAAAATTACAACTAATAGTAATATATCATTGAGATATAATTCAACTTCATATCAAGATGTAATATAATCAATCAATATTTAGATTTGCTATATTTAATTAGATTTTACTTTATTAAAATTTCGTTAGGTTGTAATTTCATATATATGTGTCAAGACTATCATTTTTATTTGCAAAATGTTAATTCTATAATCATCATTTTCATTATGAGTTTATAATTATCTTATATATTTAGTTACAACTTTTTAATCGATAAACAAACTTAACCTAGATACTAAACATGTTTATTAAATGAGTTAGCTTACAGGTTTATACTTTCATACACGATTAATAAACAAATCGAGTATAGTCTAAAGTTTTTTGAAAACACAAACCCATTTAGATACGGACATAAGACACGGTGGGATAATACAAATTGCTAACCCAAATTTAGATTATGCAACATTTACTCAAACAAGTAAACACAAACTAGTAATTTTTCAAATAACATTTTCCGATCCTATGTATGCCATGTGCATTGCCTATGTACTTTTTTTTTTTTTTTGTTATTATACTTTTTCGATATTAATTTTTACTATTGCATTTCTTCATATTACCTTTTTGGTTTTTCTATCGTACCTCTTTGTTGTTATTGTACCTTTTCAACAGTATTTTTTTTCTTCTAATACCTCTTGATTTTTTATTTTTAAAATCAATGATAACTTTTTAGAAAATACTAGTAACGAAAGAGGCATTACCTATTCACCATCGAATTTCTTTGATATTACCTATTTTTTATATCATACTTCTTTAGAGTTATCATTTCCTTAGGGTACCTATATCCTTTTCTTCTAATGTTTTCTTGTGTGTTAACTTTTTAGATCAATCATCGCTTTTCGAAAAATACAATTAAAAGTTAACGCCAAAGAGACATTACTAAAAAACAAAACTAATATCGAAGAGCTAACTCTTCAATATTTTTTTATAGTACCATTTTTTTCAACCGTAACGGTTCGACTATGCATTTTCTTATAATACCTCTATACCATTATTAATTGAGGAATTAAATTTTCTCATAAACCACCAATTACTTTAAATTTTGCAGATAAAGGCTCATAAGTCTTACCAAAGATACAATTCCACTGTAAAAGCCTTTTGATATGCCAAAACTTTAAAAAAAAAAAAAAAAAGGATAAAGGGGAAAGAAGAAAACACTCTTTCGGTTTCACTTCAATTAGAAATATCCGGTCCATGTACGCCTAAACTGTTAAATCCTTCTTTCTCTTTTTCATTTTTTTGAAATCAATTATTCCGTTTAATTATTCAGATACACTAGCTTTTTTTTCCTTAATTAGGTGGCAAGTTCGTCCCTTAATTATCACCGACTCATTCCACATTCTTAAGAAGTGTTAATCCTCTATTTAGGTTTATTGGTGACAACAAAACATGTACGATATATATATAACAATATGTTTATCAAGTGTATAGGTTATTCAAGTGTTAAAATTAAATATTTAATGAAGTTATAGTTAGACAATTTATTTTATTTGAGGATATTAAAGTTGAACAATATAACTTATTTAAGAATATATTTGGGATGAAAAGATCTTATTAGAAAATTGCAAAACAAAAAATAAGCTGGATATTTATTGATTTGAATGCCTAACTCCACTTATAGAATATATTTCGATAAGTTCCACCAAAGTTAGATATATATCCACATAGATTAATTTCATCAAGGTAAAATAATTTAATGGATGAAGATTAAACCAGAAGTTTGTTTGCAACATATAGAGAAGAACTCATTTTATATTTCAATGAATGTGGCAAGTTTTAGAGGAAGTCAAAAGTTACATGATTCCAGCACTCAATGTCATTGTGAACTTCATGGAAATTTATTTTCAAATGTGGAAGAGGTCAAGTTCAAGCTTCCTAATATGGATATAATGTTAGAGTATCCTACATCTATATAGGAATTTGCATTTTAAAGTATATAGAGTATATATTTCAAAGTACCTTATACCCACATTGTAATCATAATTATGAAAATCGTAAGTCAATAATATAATTCTACAAATTTATAATTTTCTTAATATTTTTCTTAGTTGAAATGGATCAAAAATCACTTATGTCTAAACTTTTAGTAAAATTATGAACTTTAATATATAATTCTACAAACTTATGATTTTATCAGTTTTATATGATTCTATACAATTCTACCAATTGTATACATTTAAATGAATAATAAAATCGTGATTTTAACGACCATGCTTATAATAATAATTGAATAATACTAATAAATAAAAATTAATAGTATTGCATTATTTTAACTGTAAAGAAAATAACAACAAAAGTCTAACCTATAACAAAATCCTAAAACTATATGCTCTTATGTCTTATGTCTTATCTCTCTCTCTTCTTCTTCTTCTTTTTTATGGAAAACCTTCTCTCTCTCTCTTTTTTCTTCTACAATCTTATTTTTGTTTTTCCTTTTTTACTAATTCTAATCAAGATATTAAAAACATCTCAATTTTTAATTTATCATCCAATATGTTTTATTGGAGTTACTCGTTGCATAGTTCTTGTATTCAATGTAAAATAATTTTAAGATTTGATAAAAAAAAATTTGATTATTTGAAAAGAAAAGATTAAAAAAAATTAGCATGACCCAACTAAGGGTTAAATATTTCCAATTGCAAGAATATTTTATATTTTACTCACTAAAGTTTTATATTGTTACAATTAAATGTATTATAAATATAAGAACATTTCAAATTATTCCTATTTGGTTCATTAATATAGTTACAAATTTGATATTGATTAATTACCTATACAATATTAAGAAAGAAGATAGAGTAAAAAAAAAATTATAGGTTTTATAGAATATCTTGTATTCTATAAAAGCTATAGGGTACAAGGTAAATGGTGGTTCTAAAGTACCGTAAGATAGATTATAGGTATAAAAATTTTGAAGTATGTACTTATAGGATAAAATACGGATAAAATATCATACCCAACCCATACCATATACCTCCTTATACCTACTACTGATATCCTTTTTTTATTTTTTTTCCTTGTTCTTTTTGGAATTTTTAGCCTTTTTAGGCTTCCAATGGAAGTTTTCTTTAGTTACTTAAATAGATTAGGTTATAGCTTACTTATTTGTAAAATAAAAAAAATATAGAACTTAAATATGTTTTTAAAAAAGAATAAACGAATATAAAACAATAACTATTATTTCATATTGTTGTTCTCACAATCATATTGATAATAGATTAAAAATATATTTAGAATTACTAATTTGGCTAAGGTAAATATATATATATATAGTTATTCGTTCCCTATAAACCTATTCCTATATTTGGCAAGCGAAAATAATTATTCCATAGAATTAATATTGCTATGAGATAACAAATTGTGATTCTTTCATAAACCAAATGAACATTTATTTATTGGTCCTTTCAACCATATTTTCATATTCACTCATGAGTACCTAACAAATAATCAAGAAATGGATTAAGGTATGAGTATGTTGATAATTTTAGATATAATCATGACCCGTTTCTAATGTCAATTTAAGTCTAATCAAACAAAATAATAGCTATTACTTCTCTATTTGTTCCTTGATAGTTGTAATTTTAGTCTTACCTTATTAAATTATAGGGAAACCTAAATATATAGTTTTGAACATCCCTCTTTCTAATTGAGTGTTAAAGCTTTATTTATTTATCCTTTGCATTTAAGTTGTTAACATTTGTAAAAGTATACAAACAATGACCTTTTTTTTTTAATAATGTTAGTTTTTTTGTTAAAGAAAGGTGCATGGCACAACTATATTCACCCTTATATTAATATTGAATAAATTAACAATAAAATATTAAAAAAATTAAGTAAAAATAATTAAAATTTTTGAAAATTCAAAAAAATTAAATAATAGTGCTCAAAATAAAAATAAATAAATAAATCGTTTCAATCATTTCAAGGGCATAATGTGATCGAAATGGCCTTAAAATGATAGGTAGGTCATTTGACCTTCCAAAGGTAGGTTGCCTAGCCCCTCCTAAGTAGTAAGTATGGATACAATAGGAAGAATCGTTTTAGGATATTCAACTGGAAAAAAACCTATATAGTATTACCCTCTAGGATTTTTATAGGATTTTAAGACATAATTCAAAACACTATGAGGTTTAGGATCAAGTTTCAAAATTATGAAACGAACCTTATGAGAAACCTAACCTAGTTAAAAATAACATATTGATAAAAAGATAATGAGGGAACACGCGAAAGGGGTGAAAGATGAATAAAAAAGTAAGCAAAACCCATGAATAACTCCAAATGATATGGCGCACCAGTAGAACTTTCGAGGACTTATGACACAGTCGATATGACATACAAAATGATCTAGTGAAATTACTCGCTACCTAATCTTACTTAAGGGTTTGGATAAAAGTGAAATAAGAGTAAACAAACAATATTTACGAAGGGAAAAATATTCAATGTATTGGTGTTAATTCTTTAGTTGTTAAGGCTACAAGTATAAGGGCTATTTATACCCGATAAGTAAGGGAAATTTACCTAAAAATTAAAAGACAAAAAGGGTATTGTCCTAAAGAAGTAATGTATAAGAATACAAAAGAGTAAAAATGAATATTCAAATAAAGCAATAATTAGTGTAGCAGATTCTATTCGTGTATCTATACAGGTGGTAGAGATGCATTAGTGATGCAATTGGAGAATGCAAACAAAAGAGTATGATCAGTTTGCTTATTTAAGTAGGGGTGACTAAGAATTAGTTTGAATAGTTCTCTCGGCCTCTTGATAGGAGTGATGCCGAGCAAGTGGTCATCTCAAGCATAATTAAGTAAGCTCACAAGTTTTGGCAAAATATCTCAGCATTTAACAATTCAGCACAAAGCCTCTAAAAAGTAGACAATCATATGGCTAATCATGTAGAGTAGATTGATAAGCAGATACTCAGCTTCGATAGAAGTCGGCTAGAGTAGGAAGATTTGCCTTATCAATCCTTCTAATCCTTGAGCTTAGCTATAAATTAAAGGCCTAGTAACTTGATTCTTATCATTCCCTCCGAGTTGATTTGGATTTGGAATCAAATCCAAGTGGTCTTCAATTAGCTCTCCATTAGGGTGATATGGACTGACATCAACAATGTTGAGGGTGTCAAAAACCCTATAATCTTTGAGCATCTCTAACCTGTAGGCATTGCCACTAATCTTCTAAAGTATTCTAAAAGGTCTTTCAACTCTTGCAAATAGCTTATTCATCCTCTTACTCGGAAACCTTTCTTTACTCAAGTGCAGCCACACCAAGTCTCCTGGTTGGAATTGTTTAACTATTCTACCCTTAGCCTTCTCTCACATTTTTCTAGCGGCTTGGTCAATTTATCGAATAACTTTGTTGTAAATGTGTTGAAGGGATTGTGCTCGGGATCGTGCTCGGGATCTCGCGTCAGGGTCTTCTTGCTCAAAAACAAGTACAGGCGTATGATTGAAGGACAACTCAAGATTAAAACCATAAACAACCTCAAAAGGGGTTTGCTTAGTAGTGTCATGTACAATTTGGTTATAGGAAAATTCGACCACTAATTAGCAAACGTCCCAATCAGCTAAGCTCTTGCCCATTATAACTCGAAGTAAGGATCCTAAAGTACAATTAACTACCTCTATTTGACCATCTTTCTAGGGGTGATAGGAAGTACTGAATAGCAATTTGGTCCCCATTCATCGCCACAGAGTCCTCTAGAAATGGCTTAAGAATTTTGGATCTCTATCAAATACTACAACTATTGGTACACTACACAACTTAATGATTTCCTACAAGAAAAGAGAAACAATAGCCAAAGCATCATTAGTTTTAGAGCAGGGCACAAAGTGTACCATCTTATTGAACCTATCTACAACAACCAATACAAAATCTTTGCCTCGGGTAGTTCATGATAACCCGAGAACAAAGTCCATGGTTTCGTTGGAACAAGCAAAGGCATTGCTTTCACATGCTCAGCTCAGCATTTAGCTCTCTTGCACACGGCACAACCTTCAACAACTTAATGTACATCTCACCTCATTCTTGGCCAGAAGAAATGCCTATTCAATAGTTCATATGTTCTTCTTTGCCTAAAATTTCTGGAGAGTCCTCCACTTTAGGCTTCCTAGATCAGTAATTCCCTTAATGAGTAGGTTAGCATCACACTTTCCCTCCTCAAAACAAGTATCCCTCCTCTATATAATATTATCTACTATCCTTTCATCGATACAACATACAAGTATGGGTCTAAAGTGTAGATCCTTTGAGAACTGTTCCTTAATGTTTACAAACCTAAACAACCTAATCTGCAGCTCTATTAGGAGCGCATGTCTTCTCGAAAGAGCATCCGCAACTATGTTGCTCTTTCCTTATTTGTATTTTATTACAAAATTAAACCCTTCGAGGAATTTGACCCATCTTGCCTACCGCTTCGACAATTTCGTCTAACTTTGGAGATACCTTAAAGACTCATGGTTAGTATAGATGACAAATTCTCTTGGCAATAAATAATGCCATCATACTTACAATGCTCAGATAGTGCTAATAGTTCTTTATCATACACTAAGTAGTTTAGTTGAAGTCTCCTAAGCTTTTCACTATGGTACGCAATTGGCTGACCTTCCTACATTAAGATAGTACCTATTCCAATGCCTGACGCATCACATTCCATCTCAAATATTTTCCCGAAGTCAGGTAAAACTAATATAGGTACGAAGGTCAACCTCTCCTTTACCTCGGCAAAACTTCTCTCCTCCTTTTCTTCCCATCTAAAGTCGGTGTTCTTCTTCATTAGTTCAGTAAGGGGTACAACAAAGGTGTTGAAATTCCTTATAAATCTTCTGTAGAAGGAAGCCAGTCCATGGAAACTTCTCACCTTGGCAAAAGTAGTTAGAGTTGGCCACTTGACAATTGCTTGGATCTTCTCATATTCTAATCGTAAACCTCCTCCACTTACACATAACCTAAGAATACCACTTCCTCTTGGTAAAAGCAACAATTTTTAAGATTTTCGAATAATCTCTTGGAACGGAAGACATTCAATATAGCTTGGAGATGTTCACAGTGACTCAACATGTTAGTACCATACACTAAAATATCGTCAAAGTACACCATGACACACTTCCCCATTAGATGTCTCAACATGTAGTTCATCAATCTCATGAAAGTGCTCTTGGAATTTGACAAGCCAAATGGCATGACAATCCATTCATAGAGTCCATGCGAAGTTTTGAACACGGTCTTCTACTCATCTCCCAGCTTCATGCGAATTTGATGGTAATCAAACTTCAAATCAATCTTGCTGATGATATTAGATCCACTCAATTCATCCAGCATGTCTTCCAACCTAAGGATAGGATACCTATATTTGATTGTTATCTTTTTCATTGTTTAGTTGTCAACACATGTCTACCAGGTGCCATCCTTTTTAAGTACTAGCAATGCCGGAACAACACAAAGGCTGAGACTTTCCCTAACATACCCTCTCTCTAATAGTTCATTAACTTGTCATTGGAGCTCTAAAGCCTGTTTAGGACTCATCCGATAGGCTAGTTTATTCAGTAGGGTAGTACAGGGTATTAAGTTAATGCAATGTTATATGCCTTAGACAGGGGGTAGCCCTTCGAGCAATTATTCAAGGAACTGGTCAACATACTCATCCAGCAACTTTCTTACTTCAAAAGGTAGTCTACCTCATTCCTTCAACTCTAATAGACATTTGACCAACATGAAGATTGGCACATCATCTTTAATGGCCTCTTAAAGCTCAGCTCTACTCATTATCAGAGTTTACTTCAATTTGCAAGCAAGTTTTGCCTATAGTTTGTTAACTTCACTCGACGACATCGGTTCGGTGTAATCTTCCAACCGTCCTTCTCAAACACAGAAGTGTTGCCATATTCGTTATGGATAACTCTTCTATCAAACAGCCATACTTTTACCAAGCAACACATGAGAAGCATACATGGGCAACATGTAGTAGAGAATCTCGTCAAAGTAATTTCCAATAGTGATTAGTAGTAGTACTTGCCGAATGACATGTAGTGATCCCTTCTCACTCAACCAGTACAACTTGAACGGCCTCGAATGTGCCATAGTCAACAACTTTAGCCTCGTAGTATGAAATAAGTTCCATTATCCATAACTAGTGCACACACTTGATCATTCACCCTACAGGTGATATGAAACAAGTTCTCCCTTTACTCCTCCTCACATAAGAGTTTCAAGTTCATTACACATTAGACAACTAAGATCAAATTATTCAAGTCCTTAGCAAACACATCATCGTCGATGAGTTCATTTTCCTAATGAACTTATTTCTTAGCAATGCTCTCTTCCTCCTTAAGTTCCTCATCAGTACTTTCCACTTTCAGCTTCGGGGCATCTCCTTTAATGACCATAGTCCTTTGGTTCAGGTACTAAGAAACAATATGTAGGAACCCTTGGCACTTAAAGTACTTGATCTAACTCGTCTTCTTACCAAATTCTTACCCCATTTCATATGTTCTTGTCAATACGTTACCTTCTGTTTAACCCTTTTAGTCAGTCCTGAAATCCACTCATCGAATCGGCTCAGTACTCGATTGACTTCAGTAGCTTCCCTAAATAGGTCGACTTGATTGAACAAGTCAGTTAATTGACAGTCGAGTTGGCATTCAACTCCTTCTTTGCCTTTCTACTTGTTATGCAATTCATATGGCCTCATCCATTATGGTAAGTTGTTGGAGTTCCACAATGTCTCGGATGTCACTCCTTAATCTAGTAAGGAACCTAGATACTGTTCATGCTAACAATTCTTCCACTTCACAATGGATCATGAGCATTTAGAATTCTTAGACATACTTGTCAAAAGTTTGGCATCCTTGTCTCAACTCTTGAAGCCGAGTAAAAGTGTCTTGTAGATAAGTATCCAACACAAATCTATTTCTGAGTATTCTCTTTATCTCAGGCCTAATGTTAATCTCTTTATATCTATCCTATCTCCTCATAGCCTGAAAATTCTTCCACCACTTAGTGGCATATCTAGAGAACTCAACAATGGTAGTTCTCACTTTCTCGTAATCCTCATATTGGTAATAATAAAAAACACATTCCACCTTCTCTTCCCAATCCAAGTATTCATCTGTACTTTTAGACCCATCAAAGCTTGGAACCCAAAGCTTCACATGGTCAGATGTTCTAGATGCTCGAGCTTGCTCTTCTTCTTCATAATACTCTTCCTCATCCTCTTCTCTCATGTCTCCCAAGTCAATCCATCTCCTTTCTCATCCGCATACTCCTCCACCTTAACCTTGTCGAGCTAAGTTTTGACCTCTTGCAAGGTGAGCAACTTGTGGGGTATTATGCACAGCTTTAGCAAGTTAATAAGTCAATACATGAATAGCTTTGGTTAAATCCACTAAGAAGTTAGCCACCTTATCAAGTTTGTCATCAATACTTCTAGGAGCACTCTAAGATTGTCAACCATGGTGGACTACTGTACTATTGTCATCCTCAACACTACCTTAACACTTAGATCAATCATTATTCCCCTCTAAATCACACAACACACTTCCTCCAAACTAGAAGCTTAATAACCAGCAAAAACATAGCAACTAGATGAATATGGTAACTTGCTCTATTTCATATGCGCAAAACAGAGTATAGGCAGAACTATGAAACAAACTACTACAATCTAAATGAAACCTCCTCTCTGATACTACAATGATGCAGAATTGAACCAAACACAGATAAGGCCAGTTATAGGGATGATTCTAAGCTTGTCGAAAGCTTAAAAGGGTGATGGGGGAACGTATGAAAGGAGAGAAAGATGAATAAAAGAGTAAGTGAAACCGACGAACAGCTCCAAAGAATATGACGCACCAGTGGAACTTCTGACAACTCACGACATAGCTCAATATGACAGGTGAGATGATCTAATCAGGTTACTCGCCACCTAGCTTTACTTAAGAGTTAAGGTAAGAGTGAAATAAGAGTAAACAAATAATGTTTACAAAAGGAAGAATATTCAATGTATTGGTGTTAATTCTCTAGTTGTTACGACTACAAGTACAAGGGGTATTTATACTTGATAAGTTAGAATAACTTGTCTAAAAAGGAAAAGATAAAAAGGGTATTATCCTAAAAAACTAATATATAAGAATACAAAAGGATAAAAATGAATATTCAAAAAAAGCAATGATTAGTGTAGCAAATTTTATACATAGTCTTATACATATGCCGGAGATGCATTGGTGATGCCATTGGAAGATACAAACAAAAGAGTCTGATCAAATTGCTTGTTCGAGCAAGGGTAACTAAGGATTAGTCTAGGTAGTTCTCTCGGCCTTTCGATAGGAGTGATATAGAGCAAGTAGTCGACTCAAGCATGAGTGAGTAAGTGAGTGGGGTTTAGTAAATGTCTCGGCATTCAACAATTCGACACAAAGCCTCCAAAGTGGCCAATCATACAACTAGTGATATAGAGTAAATCGGCAAAGAGATACTCAACTTCGGTAGGAATTGGTTGGAGTAAGAGGATTCACCTTGCCAATTCTTCTAGTCCTCAAGCTCAGCTACAGGTTAAAGGCCTAATAGCCCGATTCTTATCACACTTGTGTGTAAGTTAATGTATAACCTTAACCCTACCTAACCTCTTTTTACTATATTTTCTCCTTTATTTCATCTGAACCTGCAAAATCTATCCTTATTAGTCATTTGAACTTTATAAAAACCTTCCCTTGTAGGGTCTTTAATCCTATAAGAGCAAATTTTGGGAATAGAAAGTAAAACACTATAAGGTTTTCATGGGATTCTAGGTTTTATAAGACTCATCTCAATCCCTTCACGATCCATAGTATTGGCTAACTACATATGACCACCAAATTTAAAATGAGGTTGAAATCAGGTCGAAGGCCATGGTAGGCACCCACCACCAATAAGGGTCATGTAACTACCTCTAAGTTGGTAGATAACCACTTATGCTCACAAGTAGGTCAAACGACCTACTTTTTTAAGTGGATGCAATCTACTTATCATTTTGAGGCCATTCTAACCAACCCAAAGGGCAAGGATCACCCGTAGCCACTTATGAAGGGTTGTGCACCTTCCCTTAAGTAATCATTAGCCAACCTTATGCTTAGGTGGCTAGAACGGATTTTTTTTTTCTTGCATTTACCTAATTTTTCCCTAATTTTCTACATTTTTTTTCCAAATTTTTGAAATTTCTAATAAGTAAATTTACCAATATTATATTAATTGTTTAAATTAATTACATGGATAAATTAAAGGCTACCAACATGTTGAATGTAATGGTGTTGAAAAAAGTCGATGTTTGTAACATTTGTACATACTAAGGACTCCAATGCAAAAAAAAAAAAAAAAAAAAAAGGAAACAAAGATTTAGTACTCGGTAAGAAAAAGAGCTAAACATTAAGGACTAAATATGTAGTTTTTCTAAATTCGACAAATCAAACCTATCGATAGCTTACCTCAATCTATAGCTTGATTGTCGAACTAAAATATTATGAGTATATAATGAACTATGCTAGAAAAGATCAATGAATAGCCATTCATTTGGTTCCATGAAGAAACTGTAACTTCTCATAGTACAATATTATAAATCTTATGATAACTCTTCTACCATATCTTACGAAATCAATCAAACATATAGCTAATGTAAGCCATCTCTTTTTTTTTATTTTAAGATATTTCTAAGTTGTGTTTTGTTACCTTAAGAATTACATAAGGAAAAGTGAATTAATTATCAATTTATAATGAAAAAAGTCTCTCTTGTAATTGTTGCATAATATACTAAGATAATTTATATATCTATTATTAAAGATAAGTACATACAGATATACACTTGTGTGTGTGTGTATATATATATACACACTAAGCTTGGCATACCCCAAGTGCTAATATCGTAATAGTTTTACCATGCATACCAATGGTTGATGATAGCATAAGGCTTTTAGCTATCATTATACCATTGATATACACAAGGATTTATATTTAAGCTAGTAGTATTTAGTAAAAGCAAAGCATGCCTACTGATAACCTTAAAGAACAATGCCTCCTTTATCTTAAAGTTCCTATTGTAATTACCTAGCAAAGTGGTTCGTCAACCTTTGTTGATGGAACTTTACTAAATGTTTCCATCCCAAACTTTGGTAGAGTTAACCTACAAAAGAATAACTACATTGGTATGAACGAAACCAAGTGCTCAATAAATGGTGAAGAATAAGTGTTATCTGCAAATAAGCAAGGCAATCAAGTCCTTTTAGAGTGTAATGAACGCAAAAGCGAAAGTATCATTTGCACAACATTGACCAGTACATCATGAGACTAGAGAAATTATCCCTACTCAAGTTTAGTTTTCAAGGAGTTTTACTACGCCATAACTAAATACTTCATGGGACCGATTTCCCATCAATCCACAAATGTGTAGTAGACATACTCATTGTCCTCTTTATACCCATTTCAAACTATCATTGATACTTTTCAAACTTAAACAACGACCTTTTCTCTTGTCACTTAGTTTTGCAAGATTGAAAAAAAAGAAACCCCACTATTTCCTTGTTACATAGGTAATGTCGATGGGAAAAGTGCAAAATGCGGAAATGTAATGCATGTACCAATTTTAGAGTCAAACATTACATTAGTTAAGTTAATTAGGTGAGCAAACAATGAATCAATACTACATTAGAGTATTAAATATGCAAGACAAGCAACACAAACCATTAGCCACAAACCTTACATCCATATTCGTGGCATATGCACAAATAGCTTATTACAAGCAGATGCAATATAACAACTTACTATCTCTTGTTAACACAATAAAAACTATTGTGAAGCGAGTAACTTGGTTTGTAGTTGTCTAACACCCTCTTAAAAGCCATGTTGAAATCCTAGAAAAACTTTATTATTAGTTATATTTTAGAATTGAGTTATATTATGCGATGGTGTTAATAAATTAGTAAACTTCTACTTATGATTGTTTTATAAATCATATTATTTTAATATATACTTATAAAAGAAGTAATAATAAATATTCACCAAAAGATATTTTAATCTTTATAAAAAAGTATAATTACTCTCTCTCTCTCTCTCTCTCTCTCTCTCTCTCTCTCTCTCTCTCTCTCTCTCTCTCTCTCTCTCTCTCTCTCTCTCTCTCTCCCTCTCTCTCTCTATATATATATATATATATATATATATATATATACAATATGATTTCGAAACGTAGTTTTAAGATCATTAGTATAAACAAACTAAGATAAGATATTATTATTATTATTGTATAGCTCTTGTAAATGGTAAAATAAGGTTATAGAAAAACTTTAAAATATGTGATAATTAGTAATGGCTATTATTTGAGAGTATTTATATATTATATGCTTTATCGTGTATTCAATCTTTTAAGTGAAAATTAGGCCGAAATAATAAGAAAATTAGAAAATAATCTAATAGTTATCAAAGATAGAACCAAAATGTCATATTAGATACAGAAAAGAATAAGAAAAAGTTTGGGAATATTAAGCAGTTAATAGCTAGGGCTTTGTAATTTTTTTCTAAAATAGACTTATTTTAATAAAACAAGTAAAATTTGGCAAATTCAATGCATGTTCCCTATATTTTCACATGTCTCCCATTAAAGTTTCAAAATATTTGGATAATCGTACAAATTTTGGTGAATTTTTGAATAAATTATCTAATATTTTAATAATTTTATAATAAGTCTAAATTCATGGAAAATTTGCCACATATTCCTAGCTCTAAGACATATGTCTAATTAATTTTTCAATATTTTTCACCACTTGTATAATTTTTGGTAATTTCCTGAAAAAGTTATCAACATATTTTATTAATTTTATGAGATTTCCAAATTTTATAAATGTTTGTTTACTTTCCTTACACGTTGTTGGATGCTTTTATGACATGTCATTAGTTTCTTGACATTTGTAGAGTTGATTTGATATTTTTTGGGTATTTTACAATGTTTTATATGGTATTTTTACCATATTTTGGCATTCGACCCCTTTATTTAATTATTTAATTTACTTTTATAAATATATTCTTTATTTTCATTTGGGGACATGTTATGATGATGTCTAATAGGTAAAAAGCATGAGTCATTATCATGCTTTTTACTCTTATTTATTATTTAGTTACCTTACTTTTTTATTAGTTTACTATTTACTATTTTAGTTATACTTTTTACTACCTACTTTTACTTCTAAGGGTAAATTGATCTTTTTCTTACTTTCAATCCTTGGTAGATGCTTTATAATTAATGTATTAACTTTTATCTTATAATAACTAATCCTTTTTGTTACTTGTTAACAATTTATACTTTCTATAGCTTATTATATGTATAGGGTTATAGCATCAATTTTAACTTTCTTTCCTAGGTAATTGTTTAGTTAATTTTTTGGGTTTATATCCGTGTATTTACTTAAGCAAGTTAGTGGGTCTTACAAAACTTCCACATAAAAATTTGAACATATGAGGAATAATAATGAATATATATTATTAGTGGGAAATTTGTAATATCTTATGATCTAAAATTGCTAATAGTCGTATAACCATTGACAGGGGATACGGATATTTTGACCAATACATTATATGACAAAGGTTAGAGGTGCGTAAATAAGTTTTAGCCAGTGGTTCATCCTATTAAACCCACTTTTTAAATGGTTTTAAGCTAAGGTTTTTTTGCTAGCTTAAAAGGTAGGCCAACCTAGGCTATCCTACTTGACTCGCTCTTTAAATGGGTTATGATCAAGATTTTTTACCCGTTTAAAAAATGAACCAAATGAATTTAACCCATTTAACGTGTAAGCTAAAGTGGGCCGAGCTACATCAGCTTATTTAACTCACTTGCACACCTCTAACTAAGGCTGTCCTGCTAAAACAAAGGAAAGATATTTAAGTTATAAAAGTTGCCTCCAAAGTTGAGTCACTACATTCAAAACAACTTACAAATAAAAGACATCACATGTTTAATGTCCTTAATCCATCTTTTTATGGACAAGCATAAATGACATATTAAGCTATGTATAAAATGCTAACTCTTTTATCACGTTAAACATGTCTTATTTAAGATTATAAATAGTACAGTTGTTGGGCATAATATGGAGTTTATGAGGCTAATGATGGATAAAGATTGAAATCATTACTCTCCTAAAGTAAGGAGTTGATATCCATAATTGAAATACTTCAAAATCATTTAATTCAAAAATTGGGGAATTAATAAAGGCCATTTAAGAAAGAATTTCAAATTTTATGGTTAAATTTTTTTAAATAACCATTTTACCTCTACATCAGATTTCATAAGAGGTCAAAGTTTAAGTTTAGGAAGCTTAAACAATGTTTTAAAGTATGATCAAGTTAACAATGTTGTGATAACAACATGCCGATGAGAAAGGGAATTAGCCATAGTGTTAATACTCCCCTTCTTGTATCTAATGACATAACATAAAGTTTCTAGATATTCAACCCACTTAGCATGGTGTCGGGAAAGTTTTTGTTGTCCTTTGAGATATTTAAGAGATGCATGATCTATATAAATGACGAACTCTCTTGGCAATAGGTAGTATTGCCAGTTCTAAAGTGCTCAGAAAAGGGTATAGAAATCCTTGTCATATACTAAGTAATTTAGTATGGCGCCTCTAAGTTTCTCGCTGAAGTATGTAACTAGTTGGTGCTTTTGCATAAAAATAGCCCCAATGCTGACCCTAAATGCATCACATTCTAGTTCAAAAACTTTCTCAAAGTCGAGTAGGAAGTGTACTAAGGCAGAAGTTAACCTGGACTTAATCTCATCAAAACTCCTTTGAGCATTCTCAGACCCTTTGAATTTAAAGTTCTTCCTAGTTAACTTAGTTAATAGAGCAACTATGGAACTAAAATTCTAAATGAATCTTCGATAAAATGAAGCTATACTATGGAAACTCCTTATGGCAACACTATTTGGCTTTAGCCATTCAAAAATAGCTCGAACTTTCTCGTCATCAACTCTAATACCTCTTTTAAAAACAACATAACCGAAGAATACTACCTCACTTTGATAGAATGCGCACTTCTTTAAATTACCAAATAAGTACCCAACTTGGAGGATATTAAATATAAATCTCAAGTACGTAACACAAGAGATGAGGTTAGTACTATGTAGCAAAATATCATCAAAGAACAAAACAACGCACTTACCAATCAATGTTCTCAAAACGTGGTTCATGAGTCACATAAAAGTGCTCGACGTTTTTGTCAAACCAAACGGCATCACCATCCATTCTAATAGATCGTCCTTTGTTTTAAAAGCAGTTTTCCATTCGTCTATAAGTCTCATTTCGATCTGGTGGTAACTACTCTTCAAATTAATCTTTGAAAAGATCTGTACACCATACAACTCATCGAGCATATCATCTAATCAAAGGATCAGATATCAGTACTTGACAATAATTTTGGTGATTGCTCAATTATCGATACATATTCTCCATGAGCCATCCTTTTTCAACACTAAGACAGCCGATATGACACATGGGCTTATGTTCTCTTGAACATATCTACGATCTATCAACTTGTTTCTTTAGCTCAGCAACTTGCTCAAGGTTAAGCTTATAGGCGAGTCAGTTTAGTAGGGCAACTCCAGGCTGAAGCTCAATATAATGCTCTATACCTCTTATAGGTAGTAAACCTCTCAACATCTCAGTAGGGAATAGGTTGGCATACTCTTGTAGCAAAATCTGCACCTCGATAGATAAGGTTCCAGCTTCTCTCAACTCTAAAAGTTTCTTGACTAATAAGAGCATACACTCTTCCATCTTAATATCTTTGGAAAATTAGGCTAGGGAAATCACTAGGGACTTCCCCTACAATGATATGAAAACCTTCTCTTGGAATTCCTGAACTTCTTTAGGACTCATTAAGGTTAATATAACCTTCTTCCCATTCTTTTGGAATATGTAAGTGCTCCTATATCCATCATTCAATACCTTCAAATCAAATAGCTAGGGTCAGCCAATTAATATGTATAAGGCACACATAGGTAGAACGTTACATAGTACCTTATCCTTATATCTATCACTAACAGTAATTGGTACCTTAACTTTCTTGACAACAAGTAGATCTCCTGATGCAAACAGTGATCAAGAACAGACAAAGCCGATCGCTGGATGGGTCCAAGCTTATAAGAAGCTCCAAAAGGGTTAGTAGGTAAAGGTACGAAAAGGGTAAGAAATAAAGAATGAAAACAATAAGAAAATTCACAAACAGCTCTAAAGGATATGATATACCAATAGAACTTCCAAGAACTCACGACACAATCCAATATGACGCATGAATTGGTCTAATGAGGTTTCTCGCCACCTAACCTTGCTTAAGGGAAAGGATAAGAATGATGTCAAGAGTAAACAACAGTGTTTACGCAAGGAAGAAAAGTACTCAATTGTATTGAAGGTAATATGATGATCTTACAACTACAAGTACAGGGGTATTTATACCCGCAAACTAGGGCAACTTACCTAAAGAGAAAAAGACAAAAAAGACATTTCTTAAAGGGGCAATGTGCACGTAACAAAGGGAAAAAATGAATATACAAGGAAAATAATCATTGGTGCTACAGATTCTATATATGATATTGTACACATGGCAATGCAACATTGGTAAGGTCGTTAGGAGATGTAGACAAAAAATACAAATAGATAGACCTATCTGAACAAGGATGGCTTAGTCAGTCCGATCTCTCTTTCGGCTTCTCAGCAAGGAAGAGGCCGAGTAATTGGTTAACTCATCAGTAAAGAGTAATCGTCAACTCTGCATACCAAACAATAATAGGCGATCATACGGCACAGCATTAGAGGTGACTTGACAAAGAGGTACTCGAATTCGGTAGGGGTTGGTTGGAACATAAGGATTCGTCATGCCAGCCCCTCTATTCCTCAAGTTTGGCTGCAAGTCAAAGGCCTTGTAGCTTGATTCCCATTATTCCCTCCAAGTTATTTTGGATTTGGGATCAAATCCGAATGGTATTTTCTTAGTTCTCCATCAAGGTGATATGGACTAAGGTTGACGATGTTGAAGGCATTAGAAACCTTATAGTCCTCAGGCAATTCCAACCTATAGGCGTTGTCGTTGATTCTCTAGAGGATTCTAAAAAGTCCTTCCGCTCTTACAGATAATTTGTTTTTCCTTTTATTCTGGAACCATTCCTTGCTAAGGTGTAGCCATACCAAGTCTCCTAACTAAAATTGTTTGGCCGATTAACCCTTGGTCTTTTCATGCATTCTTCTGATAGCTTAGTCGATATGCTGAGTGACCTTGTAATAGATGGGCTAAAGGGATTGTACTCTGGCCAAGGCATCGAGGTCCTCTTAGGTAGGTATAGGTACAGGGGTGTGGTCAAGGGGTAACTCAGGATTGAATCCATAAACCACTTTAAAGGAGGTTTGCTTGGTAGTGTCATGTACGATTCAATTATAAGCAAACTCGACTACTGGTAGGCAAATGTCCCAATTAGCCAAGTTCTTGCCTACTACAGCTCGAAGAAGTGAACCCAAAGTACGATTAACCACCTTTGTTTGGCTGTCGGTTTAGAGGTGACATAAGGTGCTGAAGAGTAATTTAGTTCCCAACCGATGCCATAGAGTTCTCCAAAAATGGCTTAAGAACTTCAAGTCTCTGTCGAAGACTACACTTCTCAGCTCGCCATGTATCCACACAGCCTCCTATAAGAAAAGAGAAGCAATAGCTGAAGCGTCGTTAGTTTTGGTGCAAGGCACGAAATGTGCCATCTTACTTAACCGATCTATGACGACCATTACAAAGTCTTTTCCTCAGGCAATTCTTGGCAATCTGAGAACAAAATCCATGCTTAGTTCAGACCATAGCCTCATCGGAATAGGTAGGGGCATCACTTTCCCTTATTCAGCTCGACACTTGGCCTTTTTGAACACAGCACAGCTTTCGACCACTCGGGGCATATCTCTTTGCATTCTTAGCCAAAAGAATCGACTATTCACTAGTTTACAGATCTTTCTCTCTCCAAAGTGTCCAGAGAGTCCTCCACTGTGGGCTTCCCTAATTAATAATTCCTGTAGGGAACAAGTCGATACATACAGTTTTTCGCCTTAGAACAAATAACCATCCTGCACATAATAATCATACACTGTTCTCCCATCTACGCATTTCGAAATTATTGGTCCAAAGTGTAGATCCTTGGAGTACTATTCTTCGATACTCGTAAAACCAAATAGCCTAGTCTGCAGTTCTGACAAGAGCGTATGCCTTCTTGAAAGAGCATCTGCAACTATGTTTCTCTTTCCTTGCTTATATTTGATCACAAAATTAAATCCTTCAAGGAATTCAACCCATCTCTCCAGCTACTTGGATAGCTTAATCTGACTTCCAAGGTACTGTAGTGACTCGTAGTCAGTACATATGACAAATTCTCTCAGCAATAAATAGTACTGCCATACCTACAATGTGCGAATTAGTGCCAAGAGCTCTTTATCATACACAAAGTAATTTAATCGAAGTCCTCAAAGTTTCTCACTGCGGAAGGCAATTGATTGACCTTCGTATATTAGGACAACTCCTATTTCAATGCTTGATGCATCGCACTCTAGCTCAAAAATTTTATCGAAGTTAGGTAGCACTAACACCGAGACAGAGGTCAACCTCTTCTTAATCTCGGCAAAACTCCTCTCCTCCCTTTCTCCCCATTAGAAGTCGATGTTTTCCTTTGTTAATTCAGTAAGTGGCATAGTGAGGGTGTTGAAGTTCCTGATAAACCTTCGGTAAAACAAAGCCAATCTATGGAAACTTCTCACATCAGCACAAGTAGTAGGGGTCAGCCACTCGACAATTGCTTGGATCTTTTCATCATCGACTCGCAAGCCTCCTCCACTAACTACATAGCCCAAGAATACCGCTTCCTCCTAGCAGAAGCAACATTTCTCAAATTACCGAATAATCTCTCGACACAAAGGAGATCCAAGACTATTCTAATGTATTCACAGTGACTTGGCACGTCGGCACTATAGATCAAGATATCATCGAAGTACACCACAACATACTTTCTAATGAGATGTCTCAGTACATGGTTCATAAGTCTCATGAACGTGCTCGAGGCATTCAATAAGTCGAAGGGCATGACCATCCACTCGTAAAGTCCATGTCGAGTCTTTAACGCAATCTTCTACTCGTCTCTTGGCCTCATGCGAATTTGATGGTAGCCAAACTTAAGATTAACCTTACTAAAAATTCTAGCCCCACTCAGTTCATCCAACATGTCTTCTAGCCTTTGGATTGGATACCTATATTTGATCATGATTTTGTTCACGGGTCGGCTGTCAACATACATCTGGCAGGTTCCATCCTTCTTCAGCACTAGAAGTGCAAGCACAACACAAAGGCTAAGACTCTCTCTTACATATCGCCTTTCCAGCAAGTCATTGACTTAATGTTAAAGCTCAGAAGCCTGCTCGGGATTCATGTAATAAGCTGGCTTATTCGGTAATACGGTGTTGGGTACTAAGTCAATGAAGTACTCTATACCTCTGGTCGAGGGCAACCCTTTTGGCAATTGTTCTAAGAAGAGGTCGGCATATTCATTCAATAGTTCCTTCACCTCTTAGGGTAATTCATTCCGCTTCTTTATCTCCAATAGTCACCTGACGAACAAGAAGGTGCATTAATGGCCTCTCGGAGCTTGGCTCTACTCATCACTAGAGCCTTATTCGATCTACGAGAAAGTTTTGTCTATAACTTATGAACTTCTCTCGGCAGCATCAGATTTAGCATCATCTTTCAATCATCCTTCTCAAGCATGTAGGTATTCTCGTAACCATCATGGGTGACTCTCCTATCAAACAACCACGGTCTTCCTAACAATATGTGGGATGCATAAATGAGCTGTACATCACAAAGAATCTGGTCAAAGTAATTGTCAATAGTGATTAGCAATAGTATTTGCCAAGTGACGTATAAGGTTCCCTTCTCACTCAACCAGTACAACTTATACGGCTTCGAGCGTGCAATAATCGGTAACCTCAATTTTGAAACGAAGTCAGTTGATGCGACATTGGTGCAACTCCCAATATCCATGATAAGAGTGCACGTCTGATCATTTACCTTGTGAGTGATATGGAATAAGTTCTCTCTCTACTCCTCCTCTCGTGAGGGTTCCAAACTCATAGTGCATCGAACAACCATAAGTAGCTGGTCCAAGTCCTTAGTATACATGTCTTCCTCAATCAACTCTTTCTCAGTAGGAACCTCCTCCTTGAGTTCCCCATCCTACTCTTAACCCAGTGACAAATCTTGAGACTGTTCAGGCGGGTGGTTCCTCTACTTCACATCTTATCATAAGCATTTGGAATTCTCGAACATATTCATCAACAGTTTGCCTCCTTATCTTAGCTCCTGAAGCCAAGTAAATCCATCTTGGAGAAAAGTTTTTGGCACAAATCAATTTCTAAGCACTCTCTTCATCCTAAGCCAAGTATTAATATCTTGATACCCCTCTCTTCTTCTCATGGCCTGAAAATTCTTCCACCACATGACGGCACATCTGGCAAATTCAACAACAACAGTCCTCACTTTCACATAATCCTCATATTGATAGCAATCAAATATACGCTCCACCTTTTCTTCCCAATCTAAATACTGGTCAACATTCCCAGATCCATTGAAACTCGGAATTCAAAGCTTCACATAACCGGATGCTCTGAGGATTCGCACATGCTCCTCTTCAAAATACTCTTCTTTCTCCTCATCTAACTCTCTTAAGTCTATCCTTCGCCTTACTTGTCTACCAGCTCCTCTACCTCGAATTGGTCAAGTTGGGTTCTGACCTCTGACAGGTTGAGCAACTTGTAAAGTGTTTTGTATGGCCTTAGTGAGTCAACAAGACAGGGCATGAACAACTTAGGTTAGATCTACTAAAAGGTTAGCTATCTCATCTAGTCTCTCGTTAGTACTTCTAGGAGTTTCCTGAGATTGTTATCTATGATAGATAACTCCACTATCATCACCAGCGTTAACATTCATACTTGGATCTGTCATTTTTTCTCACAGATTCAAATTCAATAAACACTTCAGAGAGTGAACAACTAACAACATAGCAATTAAATGAATACAATAATTTACTCTGTTTTGCACACGCAAAACAGAGTATAATAGAATTTAGGAAGAATTAACTATAACTCATACAAAACCTCTGGTCTGATACCAAGATGATGCAAACTGTAACCAAGAATAGATAAGGCCCATCACTGGATGGTTCCAAGCTTATAAAAAACTTGAAAAGTATTAGTGGGGAAAGGTACAAAAAGAGTAAGAAATAAAGAATGAAAACAGCAAGAAAACCCATGAATAACTCCAGAGGATATGACGCACCAATAAAACTTTCGAAGACTCATGACACAATTCGATATGATGCACGAATTGGTCTAATGAGGTTACTCGCTACCTAACCTTACTTAAGCGAAAGGATAAGAGTGATGCCGAAAGTAAACAACAGTGTTTATGCAATTAAGAAAAGTGCTCAATTGTATTGAAGATAATCTAATGATCTTACAATTACAAGTACAGGGGTATTTATACCCGTAAACTAAGGCAAAAAGAATATTTCCTAAAAGGGCAATGTTTACGTTACAAAGGGAAAAAATAAATATATAAGAAAAATAATCATTGACGCTACAGATTCTACATGTAATATTGTACACATAGCGATGCAGCATTAGCAAGGTCGTTAAGAGATGCTGACAAAAAGTACAAACAGATGGGCTTGTCTGAGCAAGGATGGCCTAGTCAATCCAGTCTCTCTCTCTCGAGGCTTCTTGGTAAGGAAGAGACCAAGTAATTGGTTGACTCGTTAATAAAGAGTAATCCTCAACTCAGTATACTAAATAATAATTGGCGGTCATACAGCAATGGCATTAGGGGTGACTCAGCCTCGGTAAGGGTTGGTTGGAACATAAGAATTTGTCGTGCTAACTTTTCTAGTCTTAGAGCTCGGCTGCAAGTCAGGGGCCTCATAGCTTAATTCCTATCACTTCCCTTCTCGCTTAGCCAATGAATCTTATAGGGCTTAGGGTATGGGTAAGTTGACAACTTTAGAGCTTTGACTACTCCCTATGCTATGACATTGGTACAACTCCTCCATCAATGATCAAAGCACACGATTTGCCATTCACTTAGTAGTTTTTATGGAAGAGATTCTCCCTCTACTCATTCGCATCGGAGATGAAGGTACTAAGAGTTTGTTGTACTACCAAACCGTACTCAGCTCCCATTTTAGGTAAAGTCATGGCATTTGAGTCTTCTTGAAATTCACTCAACGAGTGATTAACATCTACCTCCTTTTCACATTTACTAGCATTTTCCACCTTAAATTGGGGTCTGTCTCCCTTAATGGTCAAGATAAGTCTATTTAGGCACTAACTAGCTACGTGTCCAAAACTAAGACACTTAAAACACTTAATCTCTTGAGTCTTCTTTCCTAAGGTCTAACCTTGGTCCTTCTTAACCTCAAGCTCCTTGGCTTTGCTCTTGCCTTAGCCATCATCAGGTATACTCAGCATCTAACCTCAGCGGTCTACCTCGAAACTATATTGAACTCAGTCATATTCAGGTCTACTCAACATACCAGTTTTGCTTAGCAAGCCAAGTCGGCTGCTTAGTACTCAGTAGATCTGATTCCTCCTCTAACTCTCAACCCTCTATGCTACTTGGATAGTCTCATCTAAAGTCCCCAACCTCTGTATCTCCATTATGTTACCAATTTCAGTCCTTAGCCCAAAAATGAATCATGCTATAATCCGCATTTCGAGCTCGTCAACATCACATCTAATCATTAGTAGCTAAAACTCTCAAACATACTCATCCACTGATCTGTTACCTTATCTTAGGTCTTGGAGACATCGAAAGGTATCTTACTCATAGTGTTCAAGAACAAACCTACTCCTTAGAACTCTCTTCATCTCATTCCATGTTTAGATCTCTCGTTAAGCTCTTTGGCGCACATTTTGCAACTTCTTCCACCACATTGCTACATACCCGAAAAATTCTAATACAGTACAAATAGCATTTTCATAGTCATAAAAGTCAAATATCTTTTCAATCTTTTCTTCCCAATCTAGGTAGTCATTAGCACTACCAAACCTATTAAAACTCGGGATTTGCTTCTTGAGGTACCCGGCTCCTCCGGGAGCTCTAAGCTCACTTTCTTCTATTCCATCATACTACTCCTCCTCCTCCTTATACTCCTCAACTTCATCCAACTTAACTCTCCTTCTTACAACTCTATCAACATGTCCGAGTAGAGCTAAGTTTATGTTAATAGCTTCAGGTGCTCGATTCTCACCCATCTATCTTCTCGACCTATCCCTTACTTCTCAGCATTATTCAACAACAACCCTCTCTTATGGCCTAGTCTCTATGGGCCTTTGTATAGAAATAGCCAGATTGGCCACAATAGTAGTAAGGTCTTATATTTGCTCGTCAATAATTTGTAGGGTCTATTGAATAACATAGCCATGACCATTAACAATACTTTCGGCATCATTAATCTCTCCTTAAATGCTACGATTCGACATTTCTTAATATAAACTTCAAAAAGTTTACTACTCAACAGAAAATTCTCACACAACTTCGACAATACAATTGCGTAGAATGACTTAAGAACATACTATGTTTTTCAAGTGGGAAATAAAGTATAACATAATACATGCTAACAAGAAGTACTTCAATACTAAGCTTTCGATCGCAACCTCAAGCTCCAATACTAAGATTATATGATATGCCTAGAAACTTAGTAATCACTAGGACTTACCATAGGGAATATTAACCAAGTAAGTCGTTCAAAACATCAAAGAAAATATAACGGAAAGGTTAACAAACACAGTAGCTTTCATGAAGCTACTCAGAGATGTGATGCACCAACGAATACAACAAAACTTAACACTTCATTTGATATGACTCATAAGTTAATGTTAAGGTCCATTCGCCACTAATCTCAAGCTACTCAACAAGATTACATAAGAGTGTAGAGGAAAATGAACTCAAAGAGGAATATCTCACAAGAATAAGAATATCCATTAAGTGTAAGGTATATGATGATTGCAGCTACAATAAAAAGGACTATTTATAGTAAGTCCTTTAGGGCAATTATGATAAAATAGGAAATTACATAAAAGACGATTAAGAAAGAGATTCCTAGTATGTATAAAAATGGTAAATAAGACAAATGAAGAAAAGGAATATAGTACAAATATCAGAAAAATAATGAACCGCTAGCAGCCTATCAATAGGTTTATATCAAGGAATCTTGGGGCATAATAGCTAAGCTATATGGATGTTGTGGCTACTATTGACAATGAATGGTACTTAAAGTTACCAAGATGAATAAAGGCCACTACTATTTGGTAGGCCAAGTGAGTAGAGCTCGACATATAAGGTACTTGGCCTCAGTACTCATTAAGTCTGCCTCGACAGTTGTCATGTTTATAGGTTGGAAGAGAAGGCTTGATGCGTAGTCACCTTAACCTCAGCACTAAGCAAGTTAATGACTAAGCAAGGGTCTATGTAGAGTAGAGTGTACCCAAGCTAAGACTTTAGAGAGTTCGTCTACAGTTTTTTCCATGTACCGATGCTCATTCTCGACAAGCTGACGAGAGATAATCTTACTAATAAGAGACTATAGGCCTTAAAAACAAGCACTAATAAGGGATCTGAAGGTCAACAAACCATCATTACAAACAAAAATAGGAATTAAGTTGACCTTCAACACCTCATATCATCCATAAAGTGATGGGTAATTGAAACATACCATACAAACTCTAGAAGATATACTTAGAGCATATGTATCGGATTTTGGAGGAAATAATGATGATCACTTATTATTAGTAGAATTTTCCTACAATAATGGCTACCGTAGCACTATTTAAACAGCTTTAAATGAAGCACTATATGGATGCAAGTACAAATCTCCAGAATACTGGGATAAAGTAAGGAATAAATAAACAATTAGACCAACCAGGTTACAGGATCTTAAGGGAAAATGTAAATGATAAGGGAATGAATGCATAATGCCTAAAGTTGACAAAAAAGTAGCACTAATGCAAGAAAGAAGCCGTTAGAGTTCTAAGTGGGAGACTGGGTGTTTTTGAAGGTATCTCCAAGGAAAGGTGTAAGGCGCTTTAGTATCACAAGAAAGTTATGTCCTTTATATGTAGGACTGTACCAAAAGAAGAAAAGCATAAAAAAGATAGCATATGAACTGGAATTGCCAAACAAAATGGAAAGCACTCATAATGTATTCCATATCTCAACCCTAAGGAAGTTTATTGGGGATCCAACAACAATATTAGACATCCCTCTAGTAGAGTTAAAGGAGAATCTTACATATGTGGAGCATTCAGTATAGATCTTGGACACAAGGATATAAAGATTGAGAAACAAGGATATTGAATATGTTAAGGTGTTATGGAGTAGACATATCGTAGACCAAGCAACTTAGGAGTTTGCAAATCACTTGAGACCACAATACCTCGAGTTATTTACCTAAAATTAGTATTCTATTTATTAAGTAAATTACCTATTGTAAGAATGTGTCTTAAACACATATAAAACCTTTATCACATAAGTAAGGTTTAAGGATGAAACTTTTTGTAAGGGAAATAGAATATGAGATCCTAGCTGCTCAGTATTGATAAAAGTTAGGGCTATCTATATAATTTAAGGCTTTTAGAAAATCTTATCCGAATTGAATCATATTTCAATGTGTCACAAAAGTTAGAAGAAAAGTTCTAGTAAGGTTAATTTCTGAAAATAAAGAATATAAAATATTTAATTTCAATAAAACATACATTTATCTAGATCGTTTGATAATTATCAGAAAGCCAACATTTGAGCTCTAAAACATACTAAGCTCTTAGAAACAAATTATTTGACTTATAAAAATAACCTTTTGGAGTCATACAGCATGTAGTGTAATTATATAATCATACAATATACATTATATGTACCCGATATGTATATACATATATATATATTAATATACTAAATAATAGTTAAGAATTATATTAAATCACTAAAAAAATCATTAAAAAATACAAATCAACCTATAACATCTAGATTGAGGCATGGTAATCAAGTTGAGAGCCTAGATATCATTAGCATGAGTTGTCCATAAGGGGATTAACTTAATTAAATAGGGAATGTAGTGATAAAACTTGAAAAGGACACTTGGCAAAGAGAAAAAATATATGAAATAAAAACCCCACCACCCAAACTTCTATATAAGTTGATGTAGGAGGAAATCTTAGTTATTTTAACAGATGAAAATAACAAAACACTCTAAAATACATTAAGTTTAGGGATTTAACAAAAAATAACAAAATATTAGGAAAAATAAGGGAAAATAGAATTCCTATAGCTACGGGCAACTTGACAAAGCGTAGCTAAGGACTTAAGCTTTTGCTGGTTAGAAAAGGTGGGCCAACATACCTAGGCAAACTAGAGGGTGGCTAGATGGCCGTGTATTGTTGAGTCCAAATTTTCACTCGATTTTTATTTATTTATTAAAAATATCAAATTAATCCAAAAAAGTATGAAAAATTGTTTCTTAAAGTTACTTTACATGCACTTTAATGTAGTAATCATTTTTATTGAAATATTGACAATTTAAAGTACTTGCTTGAGAAAATATTATGTTATTACGAATTTTAAATTAATTTTGAAAATGTTAAATAATGTTATTTAAAGCTGAAAATTTTTGTATAACATACTTATATTATGTATTAAGTTGTAGTATCAAAAAAAATTTTAAGTCCCTATATTTACTATTTATTATAATTTATTTTGATTAAGCGACAATTTTCTTAATTAAAGAAAATAAAGGGTTTTTAAGCAAATTATTAAATAAAATACATATGTAAGAAATTTTGACAGATGATGGTGTTAATATAAGTGTTTAAGTTTGTTCCTAACCCTATGTTTGGGATAAGGGAAAGAAAGGGGGAGGGGAAGAATTAGGAGGGAATCTATTCCTTTCCATTGTTTGATAAAGAGTGAAAAGAGAAAGAGAAGGGATTTGAGAGGGAAAGATTTTCATTGGTCCCACAAAAATCTTTCCTTCTACATGTAGAGGGAATAGGAAGGAAATTTAATGAAATGACATAAATAACCTTCAAATAAAAACATACTTTAAGCTTTTAAGGGTATTTTAGTATATTTTAAAAAACACCTAATCAACTTTCCTTCTACAATCACTCTTATCTTAGCCAAACAAATACTTTCCTTCCATTTTCATTCCTTCCATATTCTTTCATCCACTTTCTTTCCTTCTTAATTCCTCTCCTCATCTCAAACATAGTGTAAGGTTAAAAATGAGTATTTACTTATTTTACGATAAGTTTTAGTGAATTTATGGCTAAAATAACATTTTCTAAAAGCCAATAAAATATGTTAATTTGATATTCCTTATAATAAGAATTTGTGGCATATAATTTTGTGACTCCAAGGTATTTTTCATCAAATTAATTGGTTATATAGTATTTATTAGGTAATTTTTCTTTATATACTTATATTTTGAGTAACATGCTATTTAGGTAATTTGTAATAATGCTACTATTGTAAGAGTAATACTAGATAGTCTTATTTTGATATATACCCTTTAAATGGTCTTAGTTTAATATGAATAGTAAGAAGTAGCAATTTCATAAGCATTATAATAGTTTAGTATAATCAAAGGTAATTTCAGAGGATATAGTTAATAGTATCTATATAAGTGAAGTTTAGCACTAAATCAAAAAGTATGACTGAGTTTCTTAACTAATAGGAATTGAGGATATATGTGGATAGCATTCATTTAATGGTTTTAGAATTAACTCAATTCAGGGAATAAATTAGAAAATAGATTAGAGGATAAATTAGAAACTAGATTAGAGGATGGCTAAAATGAATACCATCTTAAATACAAACTTTAACCCTTAAACCTTAATTGTAAATAAGCTCATAGTTGATCTGTAGCTAACCATGGTGCTATTTGCATATCTATTAATTGATATAATTGAAGGGGAATGAGGTCTCAACAAGTAAACACAAGATCATTACTAAAACCAAGTAAGTAAATCTAACATATGCCTAGAGTAATTTTATGTCTACTCATAACATTATGTGTCGGTTGATGCATGTGTTAATTGAATACAATTATGAATATTGGTTGGACTATAGTAATGTATTGTTATTTTTTATGTGATGCTTGCTGAGTATCATGTTAACTCCAAGAGGAAAGTGAGAACTAACACCATCTTCTGGGTGTTCACATAAGTAAACCCTTAATAAGATAATAGATTTTACTAGAGAGAATGAAAACTAGTCTTAGATATCTAGACTGAATAAAACTTAAAGTTAGATGTAGTGAATAATATACTTAGTTATTGTTGCATACATAACATAGCATGATACAATGTGAAAAGATACCTATAAGTTGAGAATTTCAAAAAGAAATTTTCAAAATTAAGAAAACATCGGTTTAACAAACTTGGTTTTGAAAGCATATAAACTTATATTGTTGAAGCAACCCGGCTACTCTTTATAGTCTGAATTAGTAGCACTAGGGTTAAGGGTCCTACTTCCAAATTACTCCTTGTAGTCTCTAGGTCCCTAGATATTGCATCCAGATGCCTAGATATGTTGACTAACTGAGAGTATGAACTAAGTAAGCTTACGATATCAATATCAATATCAATACATACCACATGCATGAGCATAATATATTACATTACTGGCATGAGATACTTAGCTTAGTTATTATATGAATAAAAATTGAGTTTGCTACCTATGTATGTACTATATGATTTATGGTTTCTACTCGTATTATATTGTTTACAATCCACTCTCACTCAGTTTCAAAAGTTGAGAAGATAAAGTATTTTATCCTTAAGTTAAGCAAGATCTTGGGGGGACCCAACACCAAGGGGATGCATTTTGAGAGTGTTAGTCAAAGTCATCATCTTTTAAAAGGATTCCGTACTAAGTTAGAAGTTTACTACTATGAAGTGTAAATATTGAGTATATATAAGTTGTAAACTAAGCTTAAGCTAAACCTCGATTTAGCATCTTTTAATCATATAAATGAAGTTATATTATATTAATTAAGCAGGTTTATACTTGAAATCTTACATTCTGTACTAAGATAGGATGTGACAGAACCTATACTTATCCACCCTAAATTGAGCGAGTTCTAAGCTAAATCTTTCTACAAATAACATGGATTTTGAGAAAGATGTTATTGAGCCAAGGTTTTTAGGCATTTGGCACTAGTATGCTCTAAGTGTTGCTTATTCCTTTGAAATAACAAAGGACTGTGATGACATGCTATACTGATCAGCAATCTTTTATAGTCTCGAACTTAATCCATTTTGTTAGAAAATTAATATCCATACCACTATAATATAATAATATTAATAAGCAATCAAAAGTTTGCTTATAATGCTTATCATATATCATCTATAATACATTTCATTGTTAAGGGTGAAACATTGCAGCAGTTGCACTGATATACAAGGATTGCATCTAAATGGAATTATACGACAGAATATATTATTAGAATGATTGTACTACCAAGAATAAGCATAACGAGGATTTTACACCGTATGATATATTACATGAAAGCACCCTAATGTTACAAATTCACACCCGAAATCCGATTCAAAGGGATTATTACCCCCTATCCCATGATGAGGAAAGGAAGAATAATAGAAAAAGAAACGTACATAGACAAAGTTAAACGTCGTTGCACTTCAAGAGAAAAGCCGGCGAGTGATTCAGATTCTGACAAGCGCCATCAGAGCTACAAACCTGAACTGTGAATTTGAGACATGAAACAGCCGAAGGGACAGGCAAGTCAGATATGTAAAATGCTTTTACATATGCTACTCCGAGAAATTCCTGTTTTGTTTCTGCAGGCTGATGTCCATCTTTCATTTTATCCAGCTTCTCTACATACACATTGTATCTGTACTCTAGAGAATCAATATCCTCTTTCAGTTTCCATATAAGCTCAACATTGAGAGACTTGGATCCAGGAGATGTTGAAGTCCAATGAACATGCTGGCCCTCGACTATCCATGAAGTGGATGGAGGAAGATACGAGTTCTGGTCTGCTGTTTTCATGCTGATGTGTCCAAGAACTGCATGAAACCGATTGCTTTCTGATATTTCCAGTTGATTATCTGACCCCAACCTTGGCCTCATTGATCGATAGCATAAGCATTGGATATCTGTCAAGGTTTGCCCGTTCATTGCAATGCGACTCTCGACTATGGTCCAATGAGAGGCAGGTTCAAGCTTGTTAACACGATCAGGCATGATTACCTTACTGAATTTGCTAGAGAAAAGATTCATCGTGTCTAAAACATTTCCATCGCAAGCAAGAAGAACTTTAACATTCCCATTTTCAGCAGAGGAAAATTCAAGTGATAGGCCCAGCAAAGAATTAACATCAGATTTTACCTGAGAGAGAGAACATCGACAAGATGAGTGTCGATCAGTTTATATTTTTGGCAATTAAAGGTAATGATGTACGATTAAGATTAAAGTTCCCTATCTTGTAAATATTAATTACTCAAAGCAAGAATCCACTAATTCTACCGTGATAATATTTTTAAATAATGCCACAAAGTCTATGCCTCCTGTTCTTGAATATTATTTGAGTATCGTTTGGTTTCCTTTCTGCTGTATAAAGCATAATTGCACTGTCTGAATCAAGTCCATGCTATCCACAAAATACAATTAAATCAACTATTCTCTTTTTCACCACCACTTGAAGGGAGAAAAAAGGAAAGAAGTATGATCATTCTAAAGCATTTGAACTAGTGCAATATTACTAATTTCCTGAAAGTTTTAACTTTGTCTTAAAAATTACAAGATTTTTCCGGTATTATTTTCCACTGGGTAACCTCTGGATTCCTTCATCTACGGAATTTTCAATTGATTAGTCATTCAATATGTTCCATAAGACAATTTCATTACTCCAGTATATGTTTTCCTGCTCTCTAATTAAACCTTAATTCACTTGTTCTGTATCAGTCTATGAATAACACGAACCATACGACCTTATTTTCAATTTTTCAAGTGATTTCATATATAAATGTTACTGTGAGATCTAAGTGCTAGTCGCACAGCTGCAATCTAGAACCATTTTATGACAAACACATGCACCTTTTTTTTTTTTGGGGTTAGAGGACAAGTTTCAGAAAGTGTCAACTGTATTTAAGATTCAGTTACACCAAGCACATGGATAGACGTCTTTTACAAATTACTGCCAGACCTCAATCCTGGAGTCAAGGTCACGATATAAGCCATCTGAATCTAAATGATTCTTTCTGCAAATTTAAGAAGAAAACTTACAGAAAAAGTGATGTGGAGAGGAGAATTCCCCAACAAGATGTTTGACTTGAAAAGCCTCGTTGAAAAATAAGCATGGCGTTCCAGGCTCCCTTCAAAGGTGATATTTCCACCTCCACTGTATGATGCTCCCTTGCGACTACAATGTGTAAAATTTGTTTAAATCAACCAGCTTGCCAAGAAATATCATTTATCAATCTAAACAACTTCAACTATTTCACAAGTATCCATTCAGAAGCATCCACATGTAAGAGAAGAAAGAACAATAGTCGAAGCTTCACTTTCCATATGTATAAAAACAATTTTGCAGATTTAATGCCGTTCCTCACTGTAGAGAGAAGCCAATCTGTAACCCAGCTTAAGCATAACTTTTTAGCCTTATTGCTATTCCTTCTTCCAGGGTTTTGAGAGTTCACAATGTCTACATTTTGTAGTGAACAAATCAAGTGACAATCTTCCAAACAAACAAAAAACAGCTGCTCTGATTATGCGTATTTTCCAATGCAGAATAATAGATTAACTCTTTATTTCTTCTACAAGTGGTCTATACTATCAAAGAACATTTCCTTCTGGATGCACATTTTTCAGTTAATGTCAATATCTTAACCAAAGTTTATCCTCATTGGCTAAAAAATAAAAAGAAATGTTTATCCTCAAATCCAATCCAAATCCTCATAAGATGTATCAGTCTCTTCCGAACTTACTTTGCTTTGATTTCTCTATGCAGTTAATAACCCAAAAAAGAAAAAAAGAAAGTGTTTCAGCCAGTAATACCAATATCCCACCAACAGCACTTCATGGGCTACCTACGTACATAATAAGTTATACTGAACCAGTGAAAGGGCCTCATACATTGGTTAATGCCCCCAGAGTAGCCAGCCTTACTATAGCCATACACCTTGGTCACCAAAAAAATAAAATAAAATATATTCCACTAATTTCGCCTTTGTCAACATAATTTCATGTTGATGAATCAATTAGGTCATAATTTATAGATATGCATAAAGCATTAATAAAGATGGCAGAGTGATGATCTTGCATCAGCTGAAACAAACACATAATTATCAAAAGATATTTTTCTCATAATCTCGTACCGTTTACTCTTTTTTCATATCTGGTGAATAAATTCATAGTTTCATCTACAGAAGAAAACTATGGGAAATATAACAACTTACTCCACAAAGACTCGAATACTTTCAGCAGTGCTGTCTCCATTGAATACTAGAAAAGGCTGCCAAAGATCAACTTCAATGTTAAACCCTATCTATGATGATATGAACATCACCAAACATGAACGAATTTGCAACATTTACAATGCATGTTTTTGTACTTTAACTTTATGGCATATAAGTGGCTTATTATAGTTCTAATCACTGACATCAAATTTTGCCAAGTCCCTATCTTGGCAGCTATTAATTCTACCTGAAATACTATTCATTCAACAATCTAGTTTGCAAGACAAGGTTCCTATTTCACAAAAAGTTTCTCCAAACCTTCAATATGATACATAGGGAGACTTTTAAAAAGCATGATCAAGCAAGCATGCTAATAGGACCCAACATGCATCTAATCCTACCTTAGTATTGTTCAGCTACCTAAATTGGAGGTCTCAAATTAAAGCAACTTACTCTAATATAAAATGCTTGATGCATATATCCAAGAATTTGATCATTTCCATATATTGTTCATATAATGATATGAGAAAAGAGGACAAATAAAACTCTTCAAGTAACTCCTCAAATGGAATAAATGCCTGGAAACATTTGAAATTCCCCAGACTTTTGCCTCATTGCTTGAAACTTAAAAAGATTTTAGTTAATACACCATATAAGAAATTGCTATATCATTTCTTAATTAAACGAAGATTGCTACTTCGATGGAAAAGTTATCTTTATGATATAGAATTGATTTACTCTATGTAATAAGGCCTCACCGGTAAGTGCTATAAGTTCCTATGCAACTCACAGGGGATGAACAGTTCTCATAAGGTTCCTACTAATTGATCCCACTCTATGCAGTCGTAGAAAGGCATCCATGCTCAATGGAGTATGACTGTTTTACCCATCAAAAGCAAGAATGATATATGTGCTTTGATTCTGATCATACCTGAAAAGTTTGGCAACATATGTTGCACCATGGAGCTGCAGAAACCTGTCTCCCATCAACTGAATAATGAAAGCCACGTCCCTTCATGACCACCAAAATGTGAATTAGAATTTAGAAAAGCACAACATAAGAGTTTCCACATGATTTTTCAACTAGCAGTGATGCCTCATCTTAGTGTTACAATATGCAGGGCACAAATATGAGTGGACCATTTAAGAAGCTAAAAATGACATCGTTTTGCTCAAAATGTCAATTTGAACGGATGAAATCTGGCTCACACATCAACAAATCAAATATAGTGCAATCTTCAAAAACTACCAATATCACCAGTTGGAAATACTAGCATAGTTTGCTATCCACAAGCACCTGTGGGATTTTGCTTGAGGTAGCAAAGATGTCTCCAAAAGCACATAAATTAAAACAAATGTCTTAGATTTGATAACCATAAAATACTATCATAAACACAGATGGATTTTTTTCTTATTTTTAACATCAGATGTCTCAGAAAAGACTAAATGCAGATAAAATGTGCTGCTGTCCCACAAAAGTAAAAAGAAATAAGCATTCCACTAAAAGGACCTGATCAAAGTTGGAGTAAAATGGTAATCTTTTTGGATAGTACTGCTGTATTCCAGAAGACTTCTCAACAAGGTCCCACCAACTGCAGAAGAAAGAAAGAAAAAGACAAACTATCAGACAAGACTCTGGAAATAATCGTATCGATAAAGATCTAACAATTAAAATATGATAATATAAGAATACACTTAATCCCAGCAAAATATGGTATACTATTGTTGCCAAGAAAGTATCTTATCGAAAAGCCCTTAACATCATCGGGTAATACTTTCATCAACAAGAAAAGACAATAGCATACAGATTTTGAGCAGTTTCAAAATCAGGTGGTTGATTGGTCTCAAACACCCATCCGGGAGCAAATATAGCAGCAGAGACATCTTCCTTCTTCAACACATCAAGTGCAACATTTGTCTGACATGCAGTTAACAAGAGAATCAGAAGAATATAGTCATAAACAATACTACCCAAATTAAGCAAGTAGATCTTGTTAGTTGAACAGAAATTGCGGTTGACAAAAAGTGGAATGTGCCAGCTATATAGCCTCCATTCTGATGATGCACACTGTTTCTTCATCTCCCAAAAAAAAGTCAAGGATGTGGGGACCCCTTTTATCATTCATGTTAATATTGTCAGACCTAACCTATATTAAGCCAAACATATGAAAGGGTCAAAGGCTAATAGGGTGAAACCGGGATCAACCATAATTCAACAGAGGTTAAACCAGATTAGACCAAACCAATTTTATGTATGGGTCAGGTCGAACTACGTTGAACCGTAGAAGTCAATCCGGATTTGATAACACTATAGAGATCCTAACTCCATCAAGCACACTGCCAATATGATAACTGGACATTATGAGATCCAAATTCACCTAATATGAGGAAAGTGGAAGGTTAAGTCTCATTTGCAGAATAGCTAATTCAGCACAGCACAAAAAGAGGAGCCTTGTCTTCTAGGAAGGTTAAGTCATATTTTTGTTAATATTGGTAGTAAAATTCAGTGATTCTCTAAAAGAAAAACAGTCAAAAGATTTTTTCAATAGAAGAGATTGTACCCTTGATAGACATTAAAGACAATGAGCAATCGCTAATTTTGGCATCATTGGCCCATGCAAGTAATTCCCTAATGCTACCTTCAAGGTGTGTTATGGGAGGGAGAATATCATATAATTAACAGGAAAAAAACTTCAAGAAAAAGATAAGTAACAAGTCCCTAGGGATAAGTGACCTATAAGGTTCCTCACAAACAACATGCATTCTTTTTCCACATTAATATTAGGGAAAATTGCAAAAAAACCCCATAAACTTTTATTTAAGTACGAATTGACCTCCTGAAATAAAGTTTTTACCTTCTAAACTTAGATAAATTGGTAAAACAATCCTTATAACACTTAAACTTTAATTTTAGTGCATAAACACCACCTGAACTTTGATTTTTGTACATAAACATCTTATAAAATTTGATTTTGGTACGTAAATACTCCCTAGTTTAAGGAAGTGTTTACACACCAAAATCAATGTTTAAATGTTATGGGAATTGTTTTACCAATTTATCAAAATTTAAGAGGTAAAAAATCTTATTTTGAAAGTTCAAAGAATCAATTTGCACCTAAATAAAAGTTTAGGGGAGGTTTTTTGCATTTTCTTCTTAATATTATTGTCATTCTACTAGATTTCATGCCTTCTTTTCTTTTTTTTCCCAAGAACATCATCTATGATTTGCTATGATCTTATAACAATGTAGGTTCAATGAGCTAGGTTTTACATTCAATGTTAAAAGTTTCTAGGTGTCCGAAATTTCTATTACCTTCATTCTCCAAGATTCAAGCCCCTTTTGCAACATCATATAGGATAGGACTTGTTTTGTTCTTATAAGAATGTATGTCTAATGAATGTGGATATCAGTCACATTCAACTCAAAGAGATTGCAGGAGTGCAAAATTTTCTAATTCTCTTCCTTTATGTAGCTCATCTGCTCTCCTCAGGTGTCAATTATGCATCAAAAGCAGAATGTTATTTCAAAGACCTTATCTTTTATTCAACTATGGTGTTGTTTGACAGACATATGATGCTAATTTAATAAAACAAAATCCTCTAAATGACATTCTCATCTTTCTTAACTACTTTTAGACAATCCCATGAGTTAGTAATATTTGCTATATTCAACACTTCCACTGATAAATATAAATTTTGATAAGTAAATAATGGCCTCACATATTATAGGTCAATCAAAAAAGACAACTGATGCAATACATATAACCATTTATATTTGCCTTTGCTAGAAAAATAAATCACTGAGAATAAGAGAATTAACATCTAGGTGAACTGAATAGTAGGATGTATAATTTATAAATTTATCAGTATTACAAGGATTTAAATCTCATTTATGACCTACATTCCATTGTCCACCACCATAAGTGTTCCTTCCGAATACATCTATGCCCATGTATACATCATACTTCCTATCACCTGCAACAGCAGCTGAAAGTCTAGGGTAGTTTTCCTGCATCATTCGTGTAAGTTAGATCTGAAATGAAATGAACCTCAGCAATGAAAGAGACATGAGAAATACCTTCCATGTGTAGTTAACAAAAATTCCATCAGAAACATCAAAGAAAGGTTCATTCTTTTCATTGAGTTGATCTTGCCAGCTAAGATGACCATCAATTGTGAGACTGTCATACCTGCATGAAACAGAGTTACAATATGAATTCACACTTTTGTAAACTCTTTTTGGGGACAAGGGATAAATAATACAGGATACTATATCGGTAATATGAAAAATGTGACATTCACCATATAACTAATGATCCAGGCCTTGCAGAATGCATGGTGTGTGTCAAATGCCTCACAAATTCTAACATATTAGGAATCTGGCCTTTGTCCAATTCAATTTCCATGTTAATCTGCAGATGAGAGGTCTCAGGTCATGTTCATTGGAGGAAAGGAGTAATGGGGCGATAGCAACAACTGTAATGAGGCATTTGACACAAAATCTAATGCATGGACTAGTGGTTTAAAAAAAAAAAAAAATAGTTGAAAAATTATGGCAGAAGATTAAGTTTGAAAAAGGAAGATCAGACTTCCAAATGTCTGGTGACTGCAGATAACATTCTATCTTTATTCTGTTCATAAAATCCATAATGTTTGAAAATGTGAAGTAGAATGGAGTAGCAAGCTGAGAGCACAACTTCATGCATAAGCAACTAAACATACAATTACTTTGTTAGACTTTTGCAAAATGACTACTAAATGCATGATACAGACAAGCAATCTCATGTAATTGCCGTCCTAACTTCGACATCTAGTCATATATAGAAAGATTATACTCAGATACAATTGCTAAGGAACAACATACTAGCCACCCATCAAAGCCCAATGCCACGGCAAGCTCTGTCAAGCGCTCAGCATACATCTGAGTAGACTCCTTCGAGGAGAGTAACTTGTCACAAATTAGTCTTCCCTTCTCCCATTCTGTAATGAATGTTCCCAATACCTACATTTAATTGACAAGAGTAAGTACAGGCCTGATCAGAGTGCCATAATCTAGCTTACCTCTATCTAAATGCAGAGCATACAAAAAATCTGCAACAGAATGAATGTTTTTCTGCAGAGCAATACTTGTTGTCATGAGCTGACACACATCATAGTATCAATTCATCTTTCATTCCAAGGTCAAACAATCACTAAATGCAAAACCGTAAGACAGCAATAATATTCTTTTCCAAATAATTCTGACAACACTCAAGCCTTATTCTCACCAGCTGCGCAAATTTTACATCCATTTTCAAATTTTTTCATCTCCATGCCCTTTTCTTTTTTGTTCTCTCGTGTGAATTGTCTTTAGACTGTAAGGTGCCCAGTAGGTGCCTGTCAAAGCTATCTTAGCATACAGTCTCAAACCATCTCAATTTTACTTCCCTCCTTTTCACACCGATGGGTGCTTCTTCAACCCTCTTTCTAATAAACAAATTTCTTAAAACATAAACATTCCAATAATCTATAAACAGACAGCTCGAATCATCAAAATCACCCAAACACACATCACCATTCGAACAAGCAACAGCAGCTAAAAAAAAAAAGAAAGAAAGAAAAAGTCCATGCTTCAAACGAATCAAACATAAACAAAATCCAAATACAGAATCATAAACCAAGAATGCATCAAATATTTACAAAATGAAATCGTCGCAATTACCCGAACACCATGTCTATGAGCAGTATTAGTCCAACACGGTGGTGGCAGCGTAACAAGATCGTGAGAAAAATACACAAATACATCCATCAAATACCAATGCCAAATCGAATACGCATCAGGATTATTCCCACCCTGAACCCACTTATCATCAACGTACCCACCTTTAAAATCATGACACACCAAAACCCTCCTCTTCTTTTCCAATCGCAACCCTGATCCCCCCTTCTCCTGAAGCCTGACGGAGGCAACATTAAAAGGGTAATGAAAAGAGCTGAAATAGGATCTAGATTCAAGATCCTCTAGGGTTTTTATTGGGTATGAGATTGGGATTGAAGGGATAGTGGGATCGAATTCGATTCGCGTGGTCATGTCGGGTTTTTTTCCTTCCGATTGAGGTTTTGACAGAGTAAAGTGAGGAAGGAATAGAGAGAGGGTCTTGAGAGAGAGGAAAATGGACTTGAGAAGTTTGAAGAATTTGAAGATTGGGGAATGGCGGGATATAAGGTAACTAAGTTGAATCATGTATATATAATGATGACGATGAAGATGTTACGTGGGATTTGATTAATGTGATTAAGGAAGTGAAGTGAAAGTTAGTTAGGTTTTGAAGTGTTGTTTAAGTTTATGGTCGTTGGGGGGATGACTTTCAGGTCTAGTCCATATAAAATATCTGTCGTGTCTCCTCGGACTCCTGCCTCGTTGCTTCCCGCCTCATTTTGCGTGGCGTCTATACACGGTAGGGCTTTTTTGTTTTTTTCTTTCCCCCCAAAATACCCGGTTGGGTTTCTGAAAATGTAGAAAACAATGTTGTTAAATTAACAGTTTCATTTAAAAAAAAAAAAAAAACCCAAGGTGAACCCATTAAATCTTCTCTATTTATTGTTAAAGCAAGTTAAAAGGAATTGGCTCAAATGGATCAAGTTAGATAAATCAAGTGGATCTTAGTTCTATTACACAAATAAAAACAGCCATTGGTTATGTTTAGATTTGCTTGTTTTGTATTATTTGTATTTAGTCTTTGTTTGTTTGTATATGTTTTATCATGTTGTGAATATTTTTTTACTTTTCAAAATGTTTGTTTCATTGGTTTCTTTTCTTTTTTCCCTCTATATATTATTTATATCTAATTTATACCCTATGTATATATATATATATATATGGTATCTACCTTGTATGTTTTCATTTTATAATATGTATATTTTTGGTATTTAAAGTTTCTCTTTTGACCAAACAGTAATTTTAAACCGAGATGAAGACGATGACTTTCTTCAAATCAATATTGAGACGACACTAAAGATGATCGAATCAAACATGCCTGTAGGATGTGTTTTGGCAAATTGATGATGACTAGATAATTATCATCCCGCACTATATAAAATGAATATTTAATGTAGATTCCGTCCTTTATTGATAATCGATGGGCAATTGAGAGATGCGATCGAGCAAGTAGGAAATGAGTGTCCTAAATCCAAACCCATTAACATATTAAAAATCTTGAAATTGAAACTTGGTATGTGTCCGAATACTCACCAATAGCGTTGTAAAATACATGTATCTAATATACTAATATAATTTAATTAAAATACATAAAAATTCATATTTTTATGATTTATGTTGTATTTTAAAGGGCAACTTGTGTCTATAATATCAGTTTTCTCTTTTTTTTTTCAATGAGCAAAGACAATACAAGGAAGAATAATAAAATGCCTCATCAGGAAAGCTAATTCTCCATGGGAAAAAATAAAAAATAAAAGCAAAAATTGCCATGGATCTAACGTTTTGGTCAGGTCCAAAAGTGACTTGGTTTCTATTTGTTACAGCAAGAAGCTTCCCAAGAAAGACAAAAGAAGACTTGAGTTGTTTACTATTTTTCTAGTGCTGGTGCTGGGGTTGTGGCTTTCGGTTTTCCGACAAGCCACCAAAAAATTTAGTAAAGTGATTGCGAAATCAATGCCTTGAAGAAAACTGCCCAACTTTGTGAAGTCAAGTCTTTGGCTCTTTATATCGAATCCCGTGCGAGCGCATTGATATTGATCCTTGTAAGTCAGTCCAAATACAGGCTGCCGGTGCAATGAACTGAAGACAGCACAAAAATAAAGATGTTCATGGACCAAAATTTCTAACATCAAGATTCTTATGCATACGTATTTCGGGTTTACGAGTTCAAAAACACCAGCCTCTGTAATAGGAACATGTTTCCCCTTCTATAATATAGATGAATTTCCTTATAATCAAAAAAATTAAATTAAATTTTAGCTATGATGCTACTAAAACAAAGTTCCCTAAAAAAAAAAAAAAAACAATTTTTTTAAAGAATTCTGTTTTAAAGCTTCAAAAGAGTGAATGATCGAATATAATAGGTAATTGCCAAAATCCTTATAAAGTAGTTTATCAACACCAATCTCTTTGGGGCAAAGGAAAAAAAAAGTAAAAAAAAAAAAAGAAAAGTTGAAAATACCACTTCTAAGAATATAATTCCAAAAGTACAATATTTAAAATCACCTTTTAAAGAAAAGATTTTAGCATATAATCCTCCTCGCCCATCTTCTACTATAGTAATCAACCTATATAATTACACCTTAGTTGAACACCTATAAAGTCAAGGTAAGTTTAATCTAAATAAATTCAAAACCACGAAACTTCATAACAATATCCTTACAAGATTCCATGCAACCTAAACTTATACAAAGAAAAGTTTACCATTGGTAAACTTGTTAACACATAGTGAAGTCAAAAACCATTCAATGTAGTTATTTATCAATCGTTAACACTACCAAGCATAATCTTTGATGGATAAAAATTTGGAAAAACAAAAATAACTGAAATAAAAGTTAACAGTATATACAAAATATGCACAAAGCCAATTACAACTAAAATGTTCAATAACTACAAATAATCAAAATCTACTACCGCTTATGTCGTTTGAAAAATGTTCAATAACTACAAATAATCAAAATCTACTACCGCTTATGTCGTTTGAAAGTGTCGACACATATCTCTTGTTTGTCAAGCTAAATATTTGATTTCTTTTTTTTTTCTTAAGCCGATTTATATTAGGCTTGACCCACTTAACATAAATCTCTTGATTTTGTTAAGAAAAAGGTTTAACTGAAAAATTATTTTGAAAAAGAGTTGCCATTGAATCAAAATTGGGAAAAAGTGAAATAGGTGGATAGATCTTAATTTTAGCAATTAGCTCATGAATTTTATAAGAAAAAAATATTTAGAAAATAGAAACCAAAAATTCTTCGAAAGCTATCTTATTAAAACTTAAGTGGTTTCATAAAAGAAATCCATAAAATAGCTTAATGGGCCTTTGAACATGTTTTCAAATATTTGGGCTTCTTCTTATTTTAAAAAGAAAAGGAATGGAAAAAGGGAGAAAATAAAATTTTAATTAATTTTGGAATACTCAAAGTACCTATGTACTCGTAGAGCAGGATCAAGCCCATATAATTTTAATTAATGAAAATTTTAGTTTATTGGTTTATTTTATTTTTTGAAAACCTCTTTTCACTTTAAATTCATTACTTTTTATTAATCTTTGAAAAAATGATGTTTGGTCCTCTTTTGGAAAATTCTAAAAACCTAAATTTTGGAAAAGAGTTGATTTATTATTTTTATTTTTATGAAAAATATCTTGTGTGTGGAAAAGAAAATAATCTTAGGAAAAAACCCATCTTATTTAAAAACAATTTTATTCAAAATAAAGACCATTAACCATACTAACTTATTAAATTCATATTAATTTATTCAAACTAAACTAACAAATCAAATTACCCAAATCATTAAAATCAACATGCTAATTATCAAATTATACTAACATGTAACATGCCATCGAACTAACTATTTGAATCAATTTTATGCAAAACTATGCTAATTAGACTATCATGCTAATTATTAGATTTATTATGCTATCATGCTAAAAATCAAAATTATCATATAAACCATGCTAACTAATTCAAATCATCGTGCTATTAAAATTAAAATTATGCTAATTAGTCAAATTTTCTATGCTATCACAATTAACTAACATGCTAGATATTAAAATTAAAGAAAAACTATCATGCAAGCTAAGCCATTAACATGTTGATTATCAAGTTTATCATGCTAACATGCTAATTATTAAAATACTACTAACATGCTAATCATTAAAATCAAATTAAAGCCACATTATCATGCAAACTAAATTAAACCATCATGTTATTAAAATCAAACATATTAATTATTAACACATTACACTATCTAGCATAACATGTAAACTTACAAAAATTTAAACTTATCTTATTAAAATAACTAAGCAAAAACATATTATTAACATAAGGACATGGCAACATAAGATCAAAGCATGTTCTTTCTTAATTATTTTTTGGATTTCTTTTTCCATTCAAACAATCAACACACAAAAAAAAAAAAAAAGAGGAACTCACCTTATACAATGAGCGAAATTAGGCTAGTTCAAAGGTAATCCAACCAATTCTTAAGGCGTGATTGATGGTGTAAAACTTCTAAGACGTTGCACTTCAATACCCCCAACTTAATTCCTAGAAATTCCGAGCCCTTCTCCTTCAATTTCCCTAAAAAATGCAACCCTAGTCAAGAAAAAACTCTAACAACACCTTTCCACATTTTCCTCTAAATTCAATCAAATTTCTACGAAATTGAGAGTAATTAAAGCATAAGCTTTGTTCCTAAACATGAGTAGAATATTCCCCTAATTTTTTTTAGATCGATTTTTCCAATATTGAGAGAAATCAAAGAGAAAGAGTGACTTGTAAACTAAAACGAGCTAGAGTCAGAAACTATGAATCTCATTCATTAGAAAGCTTTTCAATTGCTTTAAATGAATTGAATGCATGGAGAAGGTCTGTATTTATAGTATGGTGTCATGAAAAATGCCCAAAAAAATTTCATGTAGGAGAAAATTGAATCTTTAATGCATTAATGGAGCTCGAGTGTATTTTTAGTGTTCTTCCAAATTTAGCTTAAATTAATCACAAATTTATGAAAATAATGAGGAAATTAAAGTTCTACAATTCGTAAGGAATGTGGTTACTTGTTTTGTATTGGGTTATAATGGATTATTACAATAAAAGTTTCCAAATTTGCTTAATTTGTCCATGATGCAAGATATGAGTATTTAATAGACATCTAGATTTATTATTTTTATTTATCCTATTTCCTTTAATAATAATTCAAAATTTGGACATTCCCAAATAGGAGACTTCATAAACTTTTGCTTCTAGATCTTTCATCAACAAAAAATGCACGAAATCAGATATAAAAATCGAGCTAGTTTGTAAATACAACAAAGAAGAAGTTTCTATGGCTTCTATATGTTAGGCTCCATAATTTCGAAGGATGCACGTACCACACGGTCCCACATACCCATGCAGTATATATGCACGGACTACCCTTACTTTTTTTTCCCCTTCCTTTTTCTATTTTATTGGGTGACAAGTAGCACAATGATATGTAAGTACATGATGCTACGAGTTTTGGCATGGTTGTTAGCTCACAACCACATAACATACATGGTACGCCACATCAATAAATATATATTTTTTTTAATAACTTCTTCTTTTTCTTTTTTATTTTCTCCATCCCATTACCCTCTAGGAACCCTTTCTTTTACTTCGCCTTTTTTTCTTCTTTTTACCTCTTTTGTTTTGATTTTTTGTACATATTTGATTTTGTGTTTATTTAATTTCCTTTTTCTTTCTTTTTTTAATTTTATTCTATATTTTCTAGATGTTAAATTTTTTTCATTTTTTTTTTCAACTCATTTCCATGGGGAAGAGTTTCTAAATTGAGCAAAAATGAAGTGTCTATACTCATGTATCTATATTAGGCTAAGGTTACATTATCTGATATGTATCCAGTTGCATGATATATGCACCATCCTGAGAAAAGGTATGAAAGTGGGTGAAGCACATAAAAATCAAAGTAAGGTCAGCTTGTTTGACCCCTTTGCCCATGTTAGCATTATGATCTCTAAGTCGCCTCTTAAATGGAGCAACGAGAGTCTAAATTTGACTACTAAAAGCCTCACTAGACAATATATGAAACTGGAAAAGAGTTGTTGTAGGAGTTGCGAGTGGTAAGTAGTATAGAGGCAACTAATCGTCTCAAATCTCCAAACCGACTTGTCCATGTCTTTAGCCTCTACCTTATTCATGTCCACGTCCTCGACATCATCTTCTATGTTGTAGCCTGTGTAATGGGAAGTCATCATGCTCCATATCCGGACTGATTGGGGGTAGATCGCCTAAATAAATGCCCTTAAGCTACTAGATGACGTTGTCCACCCTTAACTGCTCAAATATAATATCCTCGTATAATATTTGAGGTAACCTATGTAAGAAATCCACCTGCAAGTCACAAATAATGGTGCGATTAGCATATAATGGCACAAATGAAGAAGTAACAACAATAAGTAAGGATGATTGCATATAATGAATACCCAAGAAGAGGCTTCGAATTTACTGATATATTGATAGGTGACTTGCTGGTACTGAGGCAAATCGCTTAGAGCAACATCTGGTAGTGGTCGATTTTGAATAATCTTATTAAGCCAATCCACCTACTACTCTAACTAAATCACATAGGTAATAGCCTAGTTATTCTCCATCCAGCCCCTCAAGTCTACATCATTCTCTTAGATCTTACCAAACTACCGATTCATGTGATACAAATAAAAGAACTCGATGATGTAAAAGCACATAAGTAGGACCCATGCCACCCAAATATCACTTACGTCCTAACAATACATAGGGAGTTGGGCTACATACTCATGCATGTAGAGTATCTAAACTACTTGAATACACATTAGTTTAGAATATGCATTAACTAACACTTTAAAGAAGGTGAAAGTGATTAAGTTTGTAAGATAGGGACCTTCTCTAAATGTTGTTAATTAAAGACATCCCTATACTAAACCACTACATGTATAGGTAGCTCCATCACATTAAAGTCCAGTCCACATCAGCTCATTAGTGGTCTATTGTGTACTACTGCTATGATTCAATAGCATAGAGGGGCAATGTGTAGAAAGATCTTCCATACCTAAACCTAGAGTATGACCAAAAGCCTACTAATCTCTCTAGCATCCATTTGTGAAGTAAGGTAAAACTAATAATAAAGCTACACAAAGCATGCCGTACCCAAGTCTGAGAGGAGAAGGAGGAACATGAGGTATACCTAAATGTTTCACTTGTTTGAAAATAACATCCCACTAATCAGCTAAATGATATGGGCTTGACTGTACTTCTGTACCATAATGTCATCTGCGTAGTATGGCAAGTCATTGAAATTGTCCTTCAACCAGGACAATTTCACTTGACCACCTCTAATAGTACTCTTAGGTAGGCGAGTTCCTATTTTCCTTCAATGCACTATTATAACTCTCGGCAATATTTGTAGTTCTACTACCAAAATGAGCATCGTCATTGTATACCAAGTTCCACATCATTTGATGCAATTTTCTGAAGTATACTCTAGTATGAGGACTCATCATTTTGGCCTCATCATAGTACGCGTGGAATTTGTGAGGTTGCAATAAGTACACAGCTTTTTTTTATTAGTTCTTTGCATTCCTTATTCATGGTTAAGGAATTAAAGTTACTTACAACATGGCAATACACCAACACCATAGCGAACCATTTGGCCACACTACATTCTGGCCTTCAATTGTGGACCATATTCTAACATGATGGTTGGAGATCACATATATGTATGTACAATCCCTTATCATGTACATGAGAACACACTTCAAGAACTAACATTAACTATCCTAACATTCCTCATCGACTAGTGCAAATGCTAATAAGACGATATGATTTTCCCCATCGACTTTGATTGCTATGAGTAGCTTATACTTGTGCTTTACATACAGAAACATATCGTCAATGGTAATCATAGGCTTGAAAAGAACAAATCAATTAGTTCAACTATTTACATAAGGGACAACTAACTAGTTAATCAGTACCATAAGAGTGAGTGGGGTTATTGCACTTACAATGTACAAAAGCTTCGACACATGGCCTAAACATACAGAACACCCTATCAGAGAACACGTGGCCAGTAGTGTCACTATCTCAACATTTCCACTTAACCATGATACCTTAGCCTCTTGCATAGCAGATAATAGATGTAGAAGCACTACATATGATTCCTCCCATTTTCATAAACCTATTCAATAGTTTTGCACTTAACTTCCTGAACTCTCTTTATATGTACAATATATCCATACTACTTACAAGTTATGGCCTGAAGATATTTCAATTTAATGCTTGGTGATTTGTATACTTCCTTAATAAAATAGTAAGATAGGGTGGTTAAGTTCAATTGAGAGTGGTCTTGACTAATAGTAGGATTCAAATACGTATATGGGCTCACAAACCTATTTATTACGAAACACCTAGCATGCTTCTTCTGGCATGCCCATAGCTTACATTTGCAACCATTTTCCCAATTAGCATATTTGATAGACCGGATTTTTTTCGTCGGACTCCACAACTACAAAGTCATGATGGTACAGAATATGATGTATCTTCACAGCCGACTGTAAATATTCTTTCTTTTGAAACCATAGGCCCATGTTAAATTCATCGCTGAAACTCCATTCACCATCATTTACACTCTCTACAAAAAATACAAGTCAATTGCCTACAGTAACCGTATAGAATGGTACGAGTTTTAAGCTTCCAACTACATCCACATTTATAGTCAACCTATTACTCTAGTCATTCCTTCTACTCAACCTATGAGCTTCATTTATAGATTGGAGCCAACCCTCATCGATAACAATAACATCATCTAAATCAGTATCATCAAAGTCTTCAACAATGTCCTTACAAGCTAATTAATTTTCCACATCTGTATCCCTATTCATTTTGCTTGTAACCAACATGTTAGCTTAAAGAAGCATGCAACTACTACTCAGTATATCATGTGGAACCTGTTAAGATTCAAACACATGAGTTTCAATTCAAAACCTAACATTGCTATTATGTCCTCTAAAGTCATACTCAATTATTGGAAGGATGTTGATTTCATGAATTTTAACATACATTTCTATTGAACGCTAACTCTAGTACGTCCTTAGAAGCATACTAATAGCTACTAGACATCATATCATCATTGATAGGCACAATATAGAATAAGTCCCTACTGCCTCCTATAAGGGGATATCTATGAATCAATTCAACCTAATGAGTCGTCATGTCAACCTAAAGACAATTACATATTGAGTCCACCAACTGATCATAAGTTGCTCTAATTGAAACCCCATTTATTGTTGTCGAGCATCTATCATAATGCACCCCATCCTCCCTTTATTTTCTCCAATATAGCAAAACACCCTAATATTATCCATTCTCACCTATTTGTAACATCAACTTCATAAAATTCACAACATCAATGAAAACCATGTCTTTCATTTATAGCTACACATTCATAGATACCACTAACACAACAGCTAAATTGAATTTACTAACACATGCCCATAATGACAGTTACTTCAGTACTTAGTATTATTGTATAAAAAATACACTAGCCTAGCAAATTGATTCAACAATAAATAAAGGTACCTATATTGCCTATTACATGTGCATATAAAACACATCAACTCAAACAAATAGATGCATTAAAAAAAATTGACATAACAAACAATGTACTATAATATATTCAACAACAAAGCTATTTTTCACAATTACATATACATAGAACTGATCAAAACAAGAAAAAAGGTACCTTTTTCTTCCTTGCCATGTAAAGAGACAAAGGGACAAAATCACGTATATTCAGTAATGTTTTTCAGAAGTTGTTGTAGATATGTGTTGTACAGTATGTTAGGATCTCAAATCCACAATTGATGCGACCAAAAAAAAATGAAGAGAAATGGTGATCTATATGAGATATTATGCATGTGGGATTTTAGAGAGAGAGAGAGAGATTTTCAAATTAAACCCAATAAAGAAGAAAAATGTATCCTCATGGAAATATAAGCTACAATAACGAAATCGTATTTTAAAGAGACGATTTTAGTTCAAACAAAAATCACATCTTGAAGAGAGGATTTCAAGTGTTGTACTCTTAGGATTATTTTTCCAAGAGCAGTATTTTTATAGTTTTTATGTATTTTTTTTTCTTTTCCCAGCCTCTCAATTCAATTTCCCCACCATATACACTTATAATACATATTGTAGTTCAAAAAGTAAATAAAGCAATAGCAATTTGTTAATTATATCCATCATGAATGCTACAATTATGTCATAATGGTCTCTCTTTTTTTCCTCCTCTTCATAATAATAACAATATTATTATTATTGTTATTAACATTGCTATTATTATTATTATTATTATTATTATTATTATTATTATTATTGATCTCTTATAATGGATTGTCTTCTTCTTTCAACCTCCCATCCATATGCCAATTTCTTAGTAGTTATTGTTGTTTCTGATAATTCTATTTGATCTCTTACATGATTTGTATCCATGAGCCGTTGAAGATAATATTGGTGTGGTCCGTTCCAAGTCATATGGTACACAAACATGATACGCCTCCAAGGATACACTTAATCATCAACTAAATGAGTGTCTTATGAACTCATCGATTGGAAAAAGATATTAGTACACAATTAATTCTTAAATCTCATTTTTAGTTTGATTTCTTACATTCTTTTTTTTTTTCATTTGAGTCTTCATTCTTTTTACTAAGCATTTATATGAATAGGGTCTTTGTCAACTATGTCACATTTTTATTCTATTCTTGATATGTGTAGGCTTCTTTAATTGGCCTAAAAGTGGTTGAATGAATTGGTTTGCATTGCACAATTTTTTCGCTCCTCTTTTTCCTTTTTCTTTTTTTTCTTTGTCTTTTCATCTTTATTAAATTATATAATTAAATATATTTAATATTATTTTTAATTATATTATGTAACTAAATTTATTCGATATTATCATTTTATTAAAGTAATTATTCTTGATCAATACGAAGTTGCAAGTGTCAAGGATAGAAGAAAAATTTAACAAAAATGATGGATTATATACTTTTATAAAAGTTCTAGACCATTTAGATTCAAATAGAAGGGGAAAAAAAGATTTAAAATTCAAATAGAAAACCAAATAAATATTGAAACTAAATAAACACTTTTCTTGTAGAAAAATTAAAAGAAAAAAAAAAGGTAACATCGTATGCAGCTGAAAAATATTTACAATTTAGAACAATGTCTACCATTAACTAGCTTTGTCTATGATTATAGATGAAAAGAAGAAGCTCTACTCCCATAGCATATTTAATATAGAAAGTGGGATACTTTTCAATGCAATGTCTGGGAATGAGAGCTTACAAAAATAAGAAACAAGGAAAAAAATTAAGAAAGCAATTAAGAAAAGTCTATGTATTTAAAACCTTATTAATATTTTATGAAATCTCATGTTTAAAATTTTTTCTATTATCTATGAAGGAATGGTTCAAAATAAAATGGATTACAATGGAATAAAGCGAAACGAAATTAAATGATGGACGGAATGAGAAATCATTTCATATATTTAGAGATGACCACGGAGTGGAATGAAATAGAATGATACTAAATACTTAAATAGTATTATTTGTCGAAAATAACCTTAATCATTACATGTTAGAAAAATAATTTTAATTGATCATAATTAATAAAGTGAGGAATGAAATCACGATTTTATCTTCTCAAAAACAAAACCGAATTCTCCCTACTTCCAAACATGTGAAAGGGAACGGAACGTGAAATCGCAATTTCATTTTAGTCCACCCTCTCATACCAAAAGTGACATATATGTATACCTTCGTCGAAAATAATGAATAATCAAGTTAATAAATATTAATAGACTTTTTTCAACTTTTTGACCCAATAGTTTCTAATTAGTATTGACAAGATATTTGTCACCATGATTTCCCCATTTTGGGTGTACAATTCAATACCATTTTAGGTGTACAATTCAATACAATACTACCACCCTCGATTTGTTAATTATTTTGAAAGTATGCCATGAACCATACTTTGGTGACACTATCCACCTTCCTTAAATCTCTTCTATAAACTAAGTCAAAACAGTCCCATTATCGTCCATCTACTAAAAGGGGCTAGCTTTGATATCTTTTGTAATATTTTAGTCTAAAAATAGTGAATAACCAAGTTAACAAATATTAATAAGTATTTTTCTATCACTTAATTGAAAAGTTTTTAATTTATGTTTATAAAACATTTATGACCATGATCTTATAAACCAAAATCAATTCTCTCACACAATCTATATAGTACTTAACATAGGTACCACAATAATATATATAAATATAAATGTATGTATCAATGTGTCTTTTCTATATCTTAAATTATGGTATGGTCAGTTTTCAAATTTTCGATGAAAATTTTGTGGAGAGCCTAGAAACATAGAATGAACAATAGGAATATGGTCATATTATTGAAGAAAATGCAACTAAAATTATTAAATTCCACGGTGGACGACCATTTTGATGATTGTTGTAGAGGGTTAAATTTAATATTGAGCTTTAAGCACATCGATTAAATAGATTTGATTTCTTCGACTAAGGTAATAGGGCCCAAAGAGCCAAGCCCATAATTTATTAGAATAATCAAGAGAGATTTGGCATGGTGAGATTGGAGTAAGACCTGTTGAATCGGTTTGTTCAATCCAACCTTTTTTTATTTGGCTCATACTAAAATAATAAATAAAGTTTTTGTTTGAGTTTAAACTCATGAAAATAGCCCACTTAAGATCCATTAATAAAGAGATTTAATCTTAATAATTAATCACTATCATGATCTGATGGATGTGATCAACTATCATTTCCTATAAATACCCTATTCATATCCTTATTTGGATAAGAGAAAAACCCTGATTAACATCGTTACTTTGCCAGAATCTTATCTGAAAAATCAAACACTTAAACACCTCAAGAACACTACTCCATTCTTCATTAATTTTGGAGTTTGATACCATCGCATTCCTCCACCCATCAATGTATGTATTAAAGCCTTACCAAGATTACCTATTCTTCCTCCCTATACTTCTCTCTTAATCATCTCATGCAATTCACTTAAAATCATTTCTCTAGTCACATATAGCATGACTTTTTACACACGTGCACATGACACTTGCATTCATACCCATGCCTCCACAATTGTAAAGGTTGGTAAATGATATAAGACAAGTTTCGAGATTCAAAAATTGACTGGAGGGCTCTAGGTTAAGTATCTAATAAGAGGAGTTGAAAAGGAAAATATAAAGATAGTAGGTTAACTTAAGTAATGCAATATCCCATTTCACTTAAATATATATATATATATAGTATAAAGACAATAAAAGTAGCTAACCGATTTGAGAAGAGATTGATCACGTAGTAAATAATTTATAATTTGTTAATTAGATAAAATTTCCTCTACATAAAATGAATATTTGACTGTCCTCAATTATGAACCTAATAATATGATATACATCTCAAAACCCAACCAAAATCTTATAGGATATCTTAACATGTGTTGGAAACCAGTTGATAGCATTATAGGATAGTATAGCTAATACTCTCATAAATTTCTGGTTGATTAGATAATATAATTTAATTACCATACATCTAAATTCTTATTTTTATGTAAAAGGAAAATTATCATACTTAAAAACCAAATGATTTGTGTTGGATGTTGAATGACAATTTGTGTTTATGATATGGCAGCTTCGATTTTACCCAAGTCAATTTTTGAAATAAAATATTAAAATTTATATCGAATCCAACTCAAGCCTTATAGCGGATTACGCTATTGAGTGGTTATCAGTTATGTACAGATTGAGATAGGATCCTATCTATTTGCATGGTTATTGCATTGCAAGGATGACATTTATTTTTCTATAAGAACACAGCAACAAGAAAAGCTATTGAAAATCAAAGGTGGCCATTTTAAGAGATTATGAGAGAGAATTGAGGAGCAAGAGGAAAAGGGAAGAAATAATTTGAAATAAGTTTAACTTAAATAAATTCCGATAGTCATTCTCTTTTGATTGTTAAATGATTTCACGCAATTTCACGCGAAAAAGATATTCCTAGCTTTTAAGGAAGGGATAAATTCTTTTATTTCGGGATAAGCATACATAGCGTACGATTAAAGGAAAGAATAAAGATGTATTTAAAAAGAATACAGATACTTTATCCTCTAATCATCTTTGGAGCATATATCTTTGTTGATCCACGCCACTCCAATGGGGCTTCTTTTTCGTGTGTCCCCTTGCCATCAGCAATTAAACTCTGATAAACGTGGTTTTGGAGCCCAAAAATGTGGGATCGTAAGGGCTCGATAAATTTAAGGCTTTAAAACATGTGGTGCTGTTCAAATGTTATCCATCGCATATATAATCTAAAGGGATCCTTCTACTTTTGTCGAAATTAATTCTTAAAAATAACATAAATACCGTTATATCATGTTAATAAAACCATATGATTTAATTTATACGATATTAAATATATACTACGGTCTTCCATACTCTTTTTCTTACTCCTCTCTCTTCTCCAACTTCACGTTAGTTGTCAATTTTCAAAATTTTCTCCATCTAAATAGCAAAGCTTTAATTCGATCCTCTTACTGACGTATTTATTATTTACATAATTATTCAATATGTTTTTTAAGATACTTATGACGTGGATTCAGTGTCGTCTATTAATATTCCACTAGGATCCACCCATGTAAAATCTGCTAAATCCAATTATGACACCTTGTGATTACATATTTTGATGATGACACTTTTTGCCTTGTTCGAAGACATAAATGCATTGGAGCTGCGTTAAATTTAAGTAAAGCTCCTCTTGCACAAGGATTGTAGGTCTGCCATAATACCTTTCATGTACTGGCACCATATGTAGTGTAAAACGTAAGAAAACTTTATGATGTCTTGATGTATTAAGTCTATGCCTCCTATTCTCCTCTCTCATCATGGTCCGTATAGCATCACTTGGATTGAGACAAATTATGAGAATTGAGATCAACTACGTGAAACCTCTCTATCACCTGCTCTTATTGTAAATTTTTACTTTATGGTTTCGTATATTACAATAATATGATAGAAAGAAGTCTCATAACATTCTACTTACATTTCATCTTTAAAAATGGAAGATAAAAGACAAAACATTAATGGAAGTGGAGGATCATGTTTTTTCTTTGTAATAGATAGATGAGCTAAATATCATACCAATATGATAAATTAGAATTCTCTAATAAAACTTCTTTTAAATAAACTTGTATGATGAAATATACTCTTTTGATAAAAGATTTTTTTTTTACGCATGCCTTTAATAAATTACCAATGTAAACTATAACTACAATATAACTAACTAAGGTTTAAAAAGTAATTTAATTTACTTATTTGATATCTCCATCGAAGATGGGGATGGGGTTAAGGGATTAGGACAGTAACTTGACAATTGATCGAAACTTAGGTTTTAGGAGATTTTTAGTAGGAGATGTTAGGGAAACGATTAAAAAGCAATTATCGTAATGCTATTGCCTTTAGAAATGAGAACCCAATAAGTTCTTTGCACACTTAATGGAAGAAAGCACATTGTTAATCCCATGGGTATTGGCAATTGGCAGTCTTTAAGGAAAAACAACTTAAGAATGTAATTACACAAAACTGGTGTTGATTGCTACACGAGGAAAATTGGGTTTGACTAAACACAAATGCCTCTCTCCTTTCTCACTTGGGTTACACAACTACAGGTGGAGTTCTTAAGGATGATTTAGGTCAATTGATGGTGGGATTCACCAAAAACATTAGGAAAATGGATATGTTACATACGGAACTGTGGGCTTTATATTTTGGCCTCATACTTTGTGAAAAAACTACATATTTCTTTACTTAAAATACAAATGAACTCCCAAATTGTAGTACGTTTGCTTTCCTTAAATGTTGATGCTTCATGCTTTACCATGATTATTCTACATGCTTGCAAGGAAAGGTTTAAGAAGTCCTAATGTGTTTGCCTGTTTTTTGCACTATAAGAGATGAATGTAGTAACAGATCCCATGGTAATTAAATACAGCAAAGGAAATGGAGAAAGATGAAGTTTAAGTAATTACACTTTGATACTAGACCTTATGATGTCATCACAAAGGAATATAGGGGACCAAACTGTTATGTATAATAATGCCTAAGTTTTTGTATAAGGCATATATTGTAGCTCTAGAGGGACTAATACCTAGATGCTGGGGAGCATGTAACAATATTTTTTTATTATATAAATAAAGATATGCTTTAAACTAGAAAGAAAATTTAAAAGTAATTAATTAGCAAATAGTAAGAAAAGCTATAAATCACTATGGTTACTGATTTGATTCATAAAACTTTCAACACTTAAAAAGCCTGACATTGTCAAGGAAACATTAGTTTAAGTTACATACATAAGGTGAAGAGACAATATCAAGCTTATGTAATGACCCGAGACTTGAGAAGCTACAATCCTACCACGTGTCAACTTTAGAGGCTAACATGGTAAGGCACTTAAGATCCTACAACCTATCTAGTTTTCACAATTAAACATGAAATCTGCCAACTTGCATTAAAAGAACTCACCAATATAAACAAGTAAGTATGGTATGTAAACCACTTCAACTTTAAGTACATAAGATTGGATATCAACATGCTTAACAAGGGAGCTCATAGCCTAACATAATCACTAAGACTAACCTAATATTAAGGAGTCTCTTAGCTTCAATAGATAACTTATAATAACATAACATAATCAATAGGAGTCACGAACAACCCCATTTAACAATCCAATAAGTAACATAAATAACATATCACAAATATTAAATGAACAAAGTGTCATCTCTAATCTATGCCTATTGTCTACACTATGCAATCCTGACCCATCATGAAAGTAACAATAATCTCCTTCCTCATCATAATAGTAATTGCCATAATCAGAATCATTACAATAGTCGACATCATTATAATCTAAAACTACGACTAAAAAAAAGAAATCCTTGAAGGGTAAACTATTGCTTAGTTTAGAAGACCAAACATGTAAGCCCCAAAGTTCAGCCAAGTAACCGTAGGATTGAACTTAGAATCCAAGGTTTAGGGCGATCGGCTAAAGGATCCAATCACACCCAAATCATAAACTATTGAGAGAAATATTAGTAAAAATGACCCCGTAAACTTAAATTTAAGAAAATAAATAGTAAAATAGGAAACTATAAAATTTTTAAATTTTAAGCATAATAATTGTTAATTACTGAAAAGGTAAAAAGTGTAATCTAATAATTAATAAACTAATAGAGATAGATTATATGTATACTAAAAATTTTAGAATGACCAAAATAATATTTAGGAATGTTCACGTGTACCCCACATGTATTTACGTGTGGATAAAAATACGCATAATTACCTAAATTGGTAGAAAACTAAGCAAATAATTAAAGAAAAATATAAAATAATTATGGAAAAATCAGAAAAAAATTAGAAGAGGATAAGCTGGTGCAAGATCAGGTCGTGGTCAAAAAAATAAAAATTGACCAATAAAAATTGAACAACCTAAAAGCAAAAAATCAAGGAAATTGGACAAAGTCTTGTCAAATTAATGCATAATAATTACAAAAAATCATCTATAAATAGCAAGAAAAATTCAGAAGCTCATTTGGATAGATACAAATCAGAAAAAATTAGAGAGAGTTGAAAATTCGAGAGAAAATCCAGAAAATAAAAAAAAATAAGAAAAACTGTACAGTTAGGGATTTTAAAGGGAACCCACACCAAACGAGGAGCTGGGAGTAGACGGCCACCACCACCACACGATGGTGGTAGCGCCCAGGCCGGTCGACAAGGCCACGGCGGCCTGCGGTGGCCGGAGCCACCCAAACCGGTGAGTCCAAATTCCACCCCGATTCTTGTGAAATTTTGTAAAAATAGTAAATATAATTATAAAATTATGAATTTTGTAATTCTGAGATATTTTTGTATGTATTTTGTAGGAAAAATATTATTTAGATGAAAACATGTCCCGTAATATAGGGTCCTTAAGAAATCATGCAAAATTGAGCACATTTCGGTTTAGAAATATATGACCTTAGGAGTGTAGTTTGGAGCTCAATTTTTTTCTATAGGATGCTCATGTGATATAGAACAGTGCTATGAAGCCATTTTTTTAAATTTAATTTTCAAAATTTTAAAGTTAATTTTTAGCCCTAAAATGATGGAAAAATTGGGTAATTTGGAGTTAATTAGGTGATTAGGATATTAATTACTGATTTAGATAGTAATTAGATGTTTAGGGATGTTAATCTCTGATGTGGAAACTTGATCCTAGTGTATGGAGTGTTAAGTATAAGTAATGAAGGTGTTACGTGGTAAATGTAGAAAATTAGGAATATATAGAATTAAAAATTAATAAATATGGAAAAATTAGGTTTAATTAGATAATAAAATAATGAAAATCAGAACATAACAAATCTGAAACAAAATTCAATTTTAGGTAATTATATGAAAAATGTAAAAATTTCTCACAACATGAGTAAATTCGGTACACTAATACGGATTTAAGTGTACCGGATGGAATAAAATGCTGACTAGGGGTAGTAATCGTATTTAGGAGATCGGGAAGTAATGTGATTAATTTCACATTATGGGTTGAAACGGATTTCTAGGGTTGGAATCTAAAACATTACTTAGAAATCGAACTAAAAACCTAATTTAGAAATCGATGCGAAAACCGAACTTGAACCTAACCCCAAACCTAAAATAATTATAAAAGGCTTAATACCTAGATAATTAGGTATATTTAACCTTAAACAAAACCTAACAATAAGCGTTATCGGATAAAATGAACTTATAATATTATATGAAATACTGAAACCACGTTCGTGTTATAGGGATGATCGGCGATGGCCTGAGCAAATCGGACCTCGAGTGAGTGAGCGAGGAGTCGAGGTAAGTTGGGATTAATACGATACTGTATTTTGGAGGCTTAAGATTATGCTTGGTTATGCTTGTTAGATAGAGAATGTGTGCATGTGCTTGATTATGGGTGATACTATGATTCTGTTTGTTGCTTTGGCATATATTGTATGACTTGTATGAAAGAATTGATCACCCTAATCTGGACTTAATTAAATATATGACCAGTAATCATAATCGGATATGCATGGTAACCCGTTAGGGGAACTTAGGACTCTCTAGCCAAATACCGACCCCTTCGGAAGGGATAGCGCAGGATTGCAAAATGGTCCCTTCTTCATCCTCAGTCGAACTAAGTGACAGGAGAGGAGGTCACGGCGAGGATAAAGACAGTGGTTCGAAGGTAGTTATGGGAGGAGCAAGGTCTCCATTACACAAGTCTGGGTTTGGTTGTGAGCTGTTGCATTAATGGCAACTCCTCGATCCGGATTAGAGCGGGCGTAATTTCTCTAATTTCACGACGGGCCGGACAACGTCATGCGATGGCATTTGCTTGCACATGCATTGCACCTAATAAGTGATTGAAAACCTTGTTGTATGTATGGTATAGTTTTAAGTCTTTCGTCCTAACTTACTAAGCTGTGGTTGCTCACATCCCTATAGACGTCGTGCAGGTGCTGGCTAAGAAGCGGCAACAACTACTCTGAAGCTAGCAACTGCTGGATCTTGGGAAGTGAGGAAAAATATTGAAGAATAAACACATATTTTTAAGGTTTAAGTTTTTATTATTTTTCATTTCCGAATGATGTAATGATATAGAAAAGTACTATAGAAAAATATTGTAAGCTTTAACTGCAATAACTGAATTATAACATATATATATAATTCCTCACTTTTATAGGTAAATAATTTATTTAAATTACAAACTGTCTACTTCAAAGTGGGTTAGTTGTGGACGCCTTATGTAGATCAGGTCTAAGATAACGGTTGTAAGGCCAACTTCTATCTTAGGATGGTTTACACGGCGGGGCTGTTACGACTTTGCCGCTTCGGGGCGTGACAAAACACATGTGCATGAATAAGCAACTGGACTTGACATATCATTAATAATATGTAACAAGTACTAGTTATTATCTTCATTAATCAAGTCCATTAAGCATCATAATCTTGGTGTCCTAAGACTTAGAATAACCCATGATCCCTATAAGCAAACAATATATAATACTATATGAGTATTGGTGTTGAAACCCTCCTAACACCCAAGTAACCATCCTAGAATCTAACTTAGCCATCTAAATATGTGACTCCACTCCGAACAATGTCATGCAAAGATCATCAGGTGTCTCGCCAACTACAGTAGACTCTACAAATGTGGAGACCAAAGCCAAGCATATGCAATAATCGGTAAAATAAGCCAAGTTTGCATTAGGTTTGGTTTAATGAAGTAGCCTAAAAATCATAGCCAATAATCACGTATCTCATACCTAACTCCAACAATTTGCTCAAAGAGTTATCCTTCACTCTATAACTTTGTACTCTAATTAAACAACCATTTCAAACCTTATTCTAAATGCCATTCTCACTATCTCTCACACTTAGCACCCTAACACTTTACCTACACCTTAAGTCTTTATAAGGAATCTAGAATCAATCTTTAGAGAAAAGAAGTTTTGGAATGGTTTAATTTAGAAATCTTGTTTAAGAACATGTTGGAAATGTTTGAGGATAAAAAATAAGGTTAGAAAAACCAAAAGGATTGGGTTGAGAACCTTTGTGAACTACTACAAACATGACATCCAAATGCTAAGGGGGCTAACATCCTTTATGAATTCTCACCAATCCTTGAAGAAAAATGAACTTTAATAAAACTTAAACAAAGAACTTGTTTTCTTGTGTTTTTCTTCAACTCTGAAACATTAATATTGCAGAATCAGGTTTCATCTTTGATCTTAGGAGACAACTTAGGTAGTTTCTTCCTTACATGGAATAATAAAGTAAACCATTTGAGGGAAAGATATGGGGAGGGCATGAAACATATTATGGTGGGTGAAGAATAGTGAAGATGCAAATTTCCCTAAGGGCTATTATCCCAAGCTATTGATGTGCCATATCAACTCCCTTTTAAACTTATTTTATTATTATTCCCTTATTATTATTATTATTATTATTATTTTAGGTTTTTACAACTTAATTGGCAAATACATCTCTAGCTTAGGAAATCAAGTTATGATACTAATGTTAGAGATAACAAATTAACTAAGGTTTCAAACATTTTACTTAAAAGGTAGCACTGCTCATGTTTGCCATGGATCAAGACTACGAGACGACGATCAAAGAGTGTTGACTAGTCTAAACGATTGATTGAACTCACATAGCAGTTGGCTAGGTGCCCCATATGAAGTAATCTTCTTCATTTTTTTTTCCCTGTTTTGTTGGTTCTATAATCAACATTTTCTATCTTTATGTATTTTCCTATGCATAGCAACTAGGTTTAGCTTGCAACTAATTAGGTCAATATTTAATTTCCTAGTTATTATGTTATGAAGGCCATTTGCTTTATGTCCTTTAGCTAGTTAGGGTTATTTTATTTTTGGCTATAAATAAGTATGAGATGTAATGCATAGTTCATACATGGATATTTCTATTAGTGTGAATTTAATAAAGCTCTAACCTAATTCATCATTCTTACCAATCTATATATAAAGTATGATAAACACCTTGTTATTTACAATCCATATATCATATTAGGTTCCCTAAACAATGTTTATTGAAATTTTGTGTCATATAAGATTCTTTTGACAAACCAAACACTTCCTATGATCATAAGTCATGTTGAATTTAGAATTTAATCAAGCCCATTTTGTTTTGCTTTTTTGGTGTGTTGTATCTATTTAGTAATCATCCATATCTCTTTATGTTATAATTTACAAAAGTATAATAAAAAAACTTGTAAAAATACTTTCTTTTATTATTTGATTTCAAACCTTAGATTTGTCTCTCAATATTGGCTTAATCCCTTGGATTAGATCCTTATCATAGTAATATCAAAGCTTTAGAGGACATACTTTTATGGAAGAGATTTGTGACAAGTATTGTTTCCTTCATCAAATTCAACTTTGGGTTAAGGTTTGTAATAATAAAAAATTGAGATATTGGTATTATTTGAAAGTGTTTTTTGTAGAACTGAATCACTAATAGTTATGGGTGTATATTGAGGGATTGGTATTTCAAATTGCTGAAATTAATTATTTTGGAAGGATTTAATTGAGATTTGTAGGTTTCTTTTTAATTCATTCATAGAAAAATTAGAAATTATTTATATTAATTTTAATGTTTTCTCTAATTTTTCACTTTTTTTATAATTTTTCACTTCCGCTATCCTACATCACCATCATAATTATGTTTTTTTTTTTTTTCAATAACAAATTATGTTTCTATATAAAGAACCCCGTGCTACATCATTAAAGTTGCTTCTTGACCATTAGGTTCAAAAGAGTTTGAATAATAAGGCATATATTGAAAGGATGAGCTTAGATCATTGCTAGCATTATTAGTTTGGTTGAGTTAGAGTGGTTTATTAATGCTTAATTTTTATAGATTCGTCTTTAGTTTAAGAAGATTTGCGGCACAATTCACAAATAAAAATTCAGCTCAAGTCTTCTATTAGGGACGGGGAATGATGTAGTTTAGGGGAAAAAAAATGATTAATCAATTAAGTCAAGAGCGCCATATGAAATCTTCTTTTATCTACTGTTGCTTTAATGGTCAATGTTTTTCTAATTTTATTTATTTTTCCTTTTTGTAGCAACTAGGTTTAATTTCCAATTAATTAAGTTCATGTGTTATTAAGACTATTTCCTTTTTGTTCTTCAGTTAGTTAAGGTTATTTTATTTTGCCTATAAATAGACATGGGATGTAATACTTAGTTCATCCTTTGATATTTCTCCCAATATGAATTTAGGGAAACTTTCTCTTAATTCTTTATTCTTATCAGTCTATTTATAGATTATAGGAACTAAAATTTATTGTTGCGATTCGTATGTTATGTTAAATCCGTTTAACAATCGTTATTAACATTTTGTGAGCTCTATTGGATTTCTTAATCCTTAACAACCAAATTTCTTCCTTTGATCATGGCTCATATCAATCTTAGAATTTATATTCCTTTGATCATGCATATATGAATGTGCACGTGTGTCATGTTTCACATTATAGGATTGGCAGTTGTTTTTATCAACAGTTCACTAAATGGAACTAAGTGAAGTAAAATTAAAAAGGATACGGGCTATCATTGTTGTGACAATTGATAGAGAGAGACATCTATTAAATTCTAGTAATAAATAGTCAAAGTTAATAGTAAGAAATGATCGATCACCGGTATCGAATTGTTTTGTAATTGAAAGCTCAAATAGAATGGATATTCACAACGAAAACTAGGGATGGGCAAAATCCATTTTGGTACGATTTGGTTGGTTCAGTTTGGAAACATTTTGAACCTTGGAGATCCAATCTGTGTTGGTGTGGTTCACGTATCAAATCATAATTTATAATCTAAAAAAATTTTTAAAAAATGATAAATAATCCAATATTACAACGTTCTAATCTGCTCGGTCATAACATGTATTGCAATATATGAAATATTGATAAAGTATATATTTATTTAATGAAGGGATTTCAAAGATGTCTTAATAGTTATCTTATTGATAAACTAAGATACAATATAAATTTAGGGCCAATCTACATAAATATTCAAATAACATGCTATTATAAAAGTCAAATACATATATATTTCAATTAATTATAAAATTAAATTTCTTTTAAATACATTATTAGAATAAAAGAATTTTTTCAATTACTTTGTTTCTTTAAATAGTTCGATTTGATTTTGTTTATCTTTTCGGATCAATCATATGAATTTCAGTTTGAGAACTTTTCAAATCAAATTGAAAAAGGAAAAACAAAATATATGTTTTGGATTTCCTTCGGTTTGATTTAACAAAACATATGTTTTTGGATCGACTTGGCTCAATTTGCTATTTGATTCGATTTGGTGGGTCCCCTACCAGCCGAGCATGTGTACATAAGAATGGCATTCGTGTGTGGCTCGTGTTAGATATATCATGGGGCTTAACCCTTTTCGTTGGGGTTTGAGAAATTTCCCTCGGCTTTCTACAAATAAGCCCATGAAAAATGACGCAATAGTTGTCTTCGGCTGAAGAAGAATGTATATTATCTATAATTTTCTTTAGCCAGTTGTGCCTTATTTATATTAATTAAAAAATTCAAAATTTTTTATTTTCTGTATTCCATATGTAATGAAAAAATTTTCTAATCAAGGTATATTAAATACTGTTTCTTTGAGCAAATCAAAATTTCAAAAAAAAATTAAAAAATCCATCATGGCCTTAGAGGTAAGGATTTAAGGATTTGTTATTCGAATTTCTAGTATTTATATAAAAGTGAAGAGCTCGTGCAATGCTTGAGGAAAAAAAAAGATGTTTGTAGTGAAAAAATAATAATTTATGAAGAAACGTATTTGCATTAATAAATTTTATTTCTTATTAATCGGTGGCCATCCTATTAATAATAAAGAGAAAGAACTCAATATTATGTAAGATAAATTAATACTGTATTAATGTCAATTACCTCATTATCACCTTAAAAATCATATTCATAATGTATATCAAATGTCATTGATTTCAATTATTTTCAATATAACTATCAATAAACCTCAATGCAATTTGAGAAAATAAGGATTGAAAAAAATAATAAAACTGCTACTTTGAGTGTTATGATTCGAGAGAGCTAGTTGTGACAGGCACCGTATATCGTATAAAGGACTGTAAATTAATTTCACTTTCAATTGATAACTTTTTGTGCAATATATAAAGCTATTACTGTAACTAATAACTTAGAGTTATGCAGGTGTAAGCAATATTATTACATATTTATGATAATAAAACTATTGAATTATAAATAACACATATATAAATATTTACAGATAATAAGTCTGTAATACACTAAATTGTAAACTGGTAACACATTATATCACATAATAAGTTTTAGGATCTAAATATAATAATATAAATATACTTTTATCACTAATCTCACATTCACATTAAACCATCGATAGTTCACTAACCTCGAGTATCTTACAACCCGAATCCATAAACAAGTTCCCCTGCATAAGTAAACTATGGAGGTATAAATTAACTAGCTTAATGAGTTCTTCTCTCAACCATACAATAAATAAGTTATATAACAATTAATTTCAAACAAATGAATACATGATCAATCAATATGGCATACAAATACATACAGATGACTAGATATTACATATAACTCAGATTTAACGCTTCTAAAGTCAAGGTTGAATATATACCTCACCAATCAAATTCGAGTATCATATTGAAACTTATATAACAATGAAACTCTGTATTTCGTATTAAAAAACACAATGGTATATCCATTTTCAGTTTTAGTAAAAACTCAATTCTAAGTATAATTATGAGTAGGTTCTCATATTTGTAACTAACCCCCTAACGAAAGCCTTTAGGCTTAATCTTTAATCACGTAGTTAGCGCTTCCAACGTCTAATGTTTTCATGAGCTAGAGTAAGGTTATATAGTACGTGTGCACAATACTAAAACATTATAATCAAAACTAAACAATCTCTGTATGACTTCTCGTTACCTCCATGTGATATGACGGTCGAAATTAGTTATACAATGCATGATTATGCATGTTTCGATTTTGCTAATTCAAGTCCGATAATGTTAAGTTTCTTTATTAAGTGATCAAATAAAGTGGTAGACAGATCAATTCCTATAGAATTACTATGTAGCAAATAGTACATTATCATACTTTAAGGTACACTCACTATTAATAAGCAATATTATACACAAGTGTAATCTAGTCTTACACAACATTTAATTATTAATAACAAATAATATTCCCTATCTACATGCACAAGCACGTACAGAATCATTATAAATACTTACTTGACCATCCTTAAGGTCAGGGATCGTAGTAATTAGCTAGTAAGTCAGTATTAATCTCGTAATCACCTGACATTAAGGAAATACGAAAAGTAGTAAGTGTTTGAATTAAATACCTAAACTATTATTGTATTTAGTACTATTTACCTAAATTAGCTATCTGTTTATACAAAATTATCAATTTGAGCTTTTTAGGTAATTACATATAATTTTTTTCAATTTAGTTCGAATTTTTATGAACTTATAATTCATTTTGATTGTTTTTAGATGTACTTTCTCATAGCGGGGTTAGTTTTAAATATTGTAACCCGCATTTTCATTATGTTATAAAAATATAACAAAATTCATTATTTTAACTTAAATAATTATAAAATATTATTTTAAGATTTTCTTTATATAATTACAATTTACTAGATATTTAAATCTTATATTTTGTAATTTTCTTATTTTTAGGTCCATTTTACTATAATTATCTATTTTTGTTAATTTTTCGGTTTAGGACTTATTTAATTTATTTTTTACTACTTTAATAATATTCTAATTAATTAATTTATTATTATTTTTAATTACGAATTTAATTAAATTTGGCTAAGTAATAACGTGACAACCTAAGGGAATGCCATGTATTACTTATGAATTTTTTTGTACTTTTTCCACATTTTCTTATTTTTTTATTTTACATTATACATATACAATATTTATTATTATATTTTACTAAATTTTCTAAATTAGTTATTTCTTATAAATTTTTCAAAGTTATAGTATATATATATACTCATATTTACTAAATTACTTTATTTATTAAATTAATATTATAGTATATTATGTTTGTGCTATTTAAGTATACCTGTATTTATACATATACCATACTATTCATATACATATTTTTATACATATAATATACTTACATACTATAATAACATACCCCCAATATATATCATATATACTATATGTATGGGTATATATATACATACATGTAATTGTATTTTATACTTATACAAATATATATGGTTATATTGCATATATATATATATACATAATCTATATAATAAAAATACAACATAAATATACTACTGTATGCACTTATACATACCGAATATATATACCCTCTATTATACACTATTATATTATACTAGTATTTTTATTTTGTAATTAATTATATATACATAAATATGTACATATAATTTCGGTGACATGGTATATTCAAGTACATGTAATAAAAATTATACAAGCCTAAATATACCTATAGTATACTATATAATAAAATACCAAGTATATATATACTATATACGCATACATATGTATATATGTACATAAGGAAAATATATAATATATGTATTATATGCACATACATACATGTATATATACATAAATTTCTCATACTAATTATTTGTAGAAATTACTATAACATATATACTATACATATAAATATACCTTAATATCTATATACATATATGAACATACATATACAAAAAAAAAACTAAGATTATATATAAAATGTAAAATACATATATGTAAAAGAATATACAAAGATAATTAATTCAAAATACATATAATATACTTAATAAATATCCTACTTGTGGAATATTCTTGTATGAAAATCCTTAACCTTCTTCTTCTTAATTGTTGTTTTTTGTAATTTCTAGTAAATTAAAAGAAAAAAGAAGGGAAAGCTTACAGTTCAAAAGAGAAGAAACAAAGGATTTTTGTGTATCTGTTTGTTATTTTTTTCTTTTGCATTTCCAGATGTATTAAGCAAGGACATAAGCTGCTACTTGAGGAGGATAAAACAAAAAATGAAAAGAAAAAGAAAATCATGGTGAGGAGGTCATAAATACCCCTTCTTACACATTATCAAAATAAAAAAAAAAAGGCATTTCTCACTTAATTCCTTAACATCTTTTACAACAAATTCGAATATGTTTACTAATATACAGCTTTTCTAGTATAACATATGATTTCTCTTTATTTAATTTGTACAATTCCTTCTTGTCATTGGTATGAAGGTCATAAATACCCCTTCTTTCATCTTCTTTTTTTATTAGTATCCGCTATCATTTCCTTATAATAAAGGCATTTTATTACTCAATCCTATAAAACTAACAATGCATAATAAAATAATAACATTAAGAATAATATATAAATATTGTCTTTTCTATCTATATCATGGTCATAAATTCCAATGTTATCATTATCATCATACAAGCATCAAATCAAATACAAATTTCTTCTTGTCATCTAGTACAACACATGATTTCCCTTTGTTTAATTTGTATGATTCCTTTTTGTCATCAATATGAAAATCATAAATACCTCTTCTTTCATCTTCCTCTTTCATTGGTATTTGCCTATCATTTCCTTACAATAAAGACATTTTCTTACTTAATCTCATAAAACTCACAATTCATAATAAAATAGTAACATTAAGAACAATATATAAATATTATCTTTTCTATCTATATCATGTTTATAAGTTCCAATGTTATTATTGTTGTCATACAAGCATCAAACCAATAACAAATTTCTCATCCATTCAAAATACCTAATATTAAGACAAAAACTTACCAAACAATAAGAAAGTAAAAATCCTTTCATTTACATCACACTCCTTGATCCAATATATTATTTTCCTCACATAACAAGACCCTATTAACATATTTTTCGGCCAATCCAGTACATTTAATACATATACTAAAACAAACACCTTGATATACCATTTTCAATAGCAAAAATTATCAGATAGAGAAAGAAATAAATTACTTACCAAGAAAGATGGAGAGGAGATAATGGAAAAGAAAAAGGGTTGGTAAAAGATACATTATTAAATATGGAAGTGGTAGGTTTTTTTTCCCATTTTCTTGCACTTGATTTTGTTTTAAAAGGCACACGTGGAGAATTGAAAAACTGAAGGCACCATAATGTCATGAAGTGTAACATTTGACTCTTCTTCTTCTTCTTTTTTTTTTCTTTTTCGTATGGGTTATTTTCCTAATGAAATGCGACTACTTTTCAAATTTTTTTTTAAAATGAAATAACTAATAGTATGTAATTTTTTTTTTCTTTTTGTCCTTTTTTTTTCTTTATATAAAATGAAACTTTTTTTTGTAAGTTTTGTTTTTTAAATACGAAGCAACTCATGTATTATGAAATCTGTTTGGGTTTTTTCAATAAATTGTTACATTATTACTATAAGAGTATTTTTATTGAAAAAAATTGAAAACTAATTTAGCCTTTTAAAAATGTACTATTTAAATGAGTTAAGTTGAAAAGCATTTTAAAATATAGAATAACTAATCTAGTTTTCTAAAGAGGTACTATTCAAATGAAATATCAAAGCTGAAAGGATATAGCCATTAGAAAAGGATATGAAGTGAATGTGCAATGAAGTAAACGTGATAAAATGAAAGAAAGTGACAAATGAAAAATTATTTAATATGAAATACTATAAATAGAGAGTTTTTTTTTTCCTTTTTTTCTTTTAGGAATAGTATTGGAAAAATAAGAAGATAAAAGAAGAGGAATAGTTATACTTTTTTGTTTCCTAATGTGAAATTGACAAGTTATGACCATCGGAAAAGTTTTTGAAATTGTAACTATTAGAAAAGCTTTCAAAATTATATATATAATAGATATATATAATTCGAATTTTTTGTATAATTCTGCAAATAACTATATGTTTACATACATATATATATGTGTATGTATGTATCTCCCTCATATATACTATCTCAATACATACGTATCTATTTATGGATATAAATAAGTTAAATTGAGTTGAAATAATATAATATTAATTCAAGATCAACATTAGATGAATTTGGATTTAACCGATAGTTAACCATTGAGGTTCTTTTATTTTAAACATATTTATTTTTCTAATTAAAATATTATAGATAAACTCAACTAATACATACATTCAACTAATACATAAACTCAAGTTAGGTTTCTTAAACTCGTAAGCTCATCGATTGATCCATACCATGAAACTTGAATTTGACTTAGCAAGTTATTTAAGCTTGAACTCAACTCAATTGTAATCAAAGTGAACTTAAGTAAATATTTGACTTAATTCAAGTAGCTTACATGTACAATGAGTTTGTCAACTTTTAAAACTTATAGTATGCTTTATTTATGGAATGGAATAAAATAATGATACAATTGTAATTATTAAGGAATAACATAAAAAATCAAATGCTATTATTTTATTTGATATACATAACATGAAATTAATAACATGTCATGAATAATTTATATAAATTTATATTTATATACCTTTACTAGAGTTGTTGAAATGATTAAAAGTATTAGTCCCCCTTGGCTCACTATGACCTATGAGTTCAGCAAATCAAATTGTTGTGGCTTGATTAACAAAATGGCTAAGATTTGAGGCCCAACCCATCCAACAATAAGTTAGTGGGTTAAATAGATCATCCACTGACTTAATACATTTAACACATTTATATATTTTGATGAATCAAATGGGATGATCCAATCCATTTAGTACATTTGTACATTTTGATGGGTTTTATGCATGAACACACTAGGAGATTTTTTATTATGAAACAAAATTGTTAATCATAAATAATATTATTTTCAATTAATATTTTAGAGAATAAATGAGAAGGAAAAGACTAGGTTTCTTTTAAATTAGGCTTTGGTTTAAGGTATCCCATATATCCACCCATTTCAATTTTTACTTTTTTATTTTTATTTTTTTGTTGGTCAGGCCTACGCACCCTAACCCCGTGGTAAAATGGGATATCTCAAGCAATCAACTTTTTAAGCTAAGTCAAAATTTTCAACTCTACTATATTTTTTTTGTGGATTAAACTGGTTATTCCATCAGATTTGGTGTCTCTACCTGATTTTGACCTTTATCCTTAGTCATGCTTTGCTATTGGATCGGGGACTCATCGCTAAATAGAAAATATACTGAAAAATGTCGAATAATAACTTCTTCTTTTTTTTATTTACAATTCCTTATTAGCGACAATAAGAATTCTATAAAATAAGCCCTTTCCTCTAGATGAAACTTCCGATCCATCCATATCAACTTCACCAAAGATTTTGGTCGTCATAATTCTAGTATGGGTTTGCGTTTCAACGCATGTAACACTCCGTGATTATATTCGATTAACTAATTCAGCTTAAGAAGAAAAATCGAACAATACTTACAGTACGATGCTGGTTCTAAATTCTAATATGTCTGAGCTATGGCTGTTAAAGATTCTTTTTCAACACAATCCATTCTCCTTCAAATATAGACATAAGATTCTTTGGAACATTTAGTGCTTTACTATGCATGTACTTTACTGGCTAAAAATTAAAAATTGTATATGGGTCTACTATAAAATTTGAAAAACGACAATTTGTGGATGTATAGACGAAATCCTTGGAATCTTCCAACTATCTTATGATTACGACGTTTCGATCCTTAACTTACCTACCAAATAAGCCTCGAATCAAAAGTTGTTAACTGGTCACTGTAGATAATATATTTGCATCTTTTTGCAAGGTGGGTACTTATATTTTATATTAAGCTCAATAAAATATTATTTCAATGGAGCTTCCACTTATTTCAGTGTAAATATATAAGTTATTCGTAATTTAATAATGTGTTTATCTTGGGGAAGATACTGGCCGAACTTTTTTTTTGAAATATTTATTGTGTCTAGCGCTGCAAAATTGATTTATTTATTTAATTTTTATGAAGTCTACCACAAGATCCATATATAACATGTATAATGTAAAAGTTAGGAGTAGGACTAATGTCACCTCTTATAAAAATTTACAAGACTCATCGCTAACGAAGGACACTAAACATTTTCCATGTAATGGTATATATACACATGGTAACAAGAATTATTTCTAATCTTTATATTCTTAGATAACTTAAAATATGGTAGGGAGAACCAAAATAGACTAGAAAACTTTACGCAATTACTTTTTCTCCAATTGTTTTTATGATTTTTGCTATTATATATTTTTTAAACTTAGAAACAAAATTCATCTCATGCAAATTGGTCTCATTACTATTATAAAGTGGATAACATTTAGATATGATGTAATTGAATGAGTTATTTTGATATCAAAGCTAAACAAATTATTTTTTTTAGAGGAGTAGAGAGTAGATATAAAATAGAAAACATCACCATTATAACTACCAACACCACCGATATCATCATCTTTAATACACTTACCCGTTGTCTTTATACTAAAATAGCCCATTCATATTACAACTTAAAAAAGGAAAAATCTAATCTAATTTATTATATTAAGCTATCCACATTCATATCATTAAGTATTCATCTTAAGATGTTGCGAACTTTAACTTGCCTTTGCTCTAAACGTTTTCAATGTTTAAGATCGCTAAAGGGAAGGGGAAAAAACAAAAAATTGTTACCATATGAAACGTTTATTGCATAAAAACGTTGGCCAAATCGATGAAAAACCATTACGTCCGTTTGCCATTCATTGACTTTTGTCAACAGTAGAACAAAAATAAACTACTGTCCGCTCTCTAGTCAATGTACACATTAACTCAAAAGTTTCAATACGACAAAATGCTTCTATTTTAAATAATATAATTACTCTTTTATTTCAAAAATTAATTCCAGTACGAAAAAATTATTAACATAATTTGATTTACTAAAATTTCAGCCAATCATCTTCTTCTTAGTAACTAATTTGTGCAATCCACTATTTATACACAAAGATAATTTATGAAAATGATTATATATTGGTCACTCAACATGATAAGAAAGCTATGAATAATAAATCACTATAAATCTATAGTTGCATAATTAAATATCCTCATTTAGTGTTATCCTCAACTATGCATGCCATGTCATCAAGCACATAGTAATTTTAGATTTGGATTTGGAGATAATATAGACTCTATAAAGTCTAGCTTGGATAGTAACTTTTAAATCACCCTTATCTAACCAACCAACTATAGATATTGACTTCCTTATCCAAGAAAATGATGAATTCTATATTGGCACATCATTATCCATTTTACATTTCATGTTGTGCATAATAACAATATCATTATTTTCAATCCCAATTAAATATATTTAATGGCATCAACATTCGATATTCTACATACATGATATACCGATGACTCAAGTATATATCTTATTTACACTCATTCATATAGATGAAAAGTTAGTGACATTAAACATGTGATACTATTTATGGATGGGTTGTATCTAGTGTATGCTTTGGAAAATCTACACCCACTTATAAAATTTTGATATTATTGGTAAATTGAGATTGACCTTAATCATATAATGTATTAGTCTAAGCATTTATATGGTTTCTAAATATTCATCTAACTAAGATCAATTTCATATTATAACATGTTGTAAATTCATCATTATAATATATCTTTATTATTATTGTTATTATTTCAAACATACTTTAATTAATTTATGTGATTTCATTATAAAATATATATAAGTAAAAATATATACATACATACATACATAATAAATACTTACCTTTTGTTGTTGTCAAAATTGGATTTGGTATGCATGATGTGTAAAATAACAAATGTGAGGTTTTAAGGGTATCGGGGCTAAACCGGTATAGCCAATTTGATGTCTAAGTCAGGTATGTGTTTGAAGTATAAGAAAGTAAATAAGTAGGTGAGCACGTAAAGTGCCAAGAGAGTCCTTACAGTGGCTATTTATCTATATTTATAGACTCTTGTATGATGACTGCAGTTGAAGGAAGTTGAACTGCTAGTGATACATATTGTTTCCTGAATTTAGCCATGTGCGAAAATCGTGGGGAGAAATGGGTGATTGAGTAGTTATTATCTAGATAACTGTTGAACTTTTCGCACACTTATTTTAATATTTGAATATTTGAACTTCATGGGTCTAGCCATGGTGATTCAACCCTAAAAAGTGTTGGTTGGAAAAACTACAGTAAGTTGTTGAAGCTTCGACAAAAGGTTAATAGTAAAAATATCAATCTAGAGGTATCAATCAAGCAAAAGCCACAGCAAGGCTTAATTAAGAGTGTGATCACCACACTTGATATAACTCCCAATTTAGGATGGGTTGGCATTGTACCAAGCGCTCAACTATATGGATCAAAATCCATTATTAACATTTGTCCCTCGAAATGACCCTTCACTTTTCCACCATCTCGAAATGAACGTGAGAGTTGTCTTTTTCATAATCATTTCCCCTATATGTTTAGTAACTATTAATGAGATGCTGACCATCGAATTACTGTATATTACACTTATCTACAATCAAGACCATCTAAAATTAAATCAAATGGGTTTTCCCAAAAAATCGCTATTTTAATCCCCATGAAACTTCCTATTACTCACTTTTTTCTTTTATAAAACCCTTGAAACCTCCTTCTTTCTTTACAAAATTCTCTAATTTCTCTCAAACTTTTAGATTACACATTTAACTTAACTCACAACTTCCTTATAGTTTTCAAATTTCTCAACATTGGGAGTAGCTCACACTAAAATCAGCCCTTCTTCTCCTTCCTTTAAGGCTACTCCTACCTATGAGGTGACGGAGTCGACGCCTACCAATGGTAGTTTGGCTTCATGTTACGGGAGTACCATTAATAGGTACTACAAACATACTTATACTAAATCTCTTCCTCGAGATGTATACCCTAATGATAGTGAGGACAACAAACCTCTAGTTTATCTTTTTAATAATATAAAGTATAATGTTAAGGCATTGAATGGAATTCAAAGTCATGCCAATATGGAAATTGTGGCTAGGTATGGAGCTTTTCTACTTAAGCTTCATAAGAATTGGAGTCTTAGGAAACCATGGAGAGATGAAAGGGTTAGTTTACTAATTGAAGGGGAGTTCCACATTTATCTTAAGTATTTTGAGTTGGTTTATACCTTCTTTTTTTTCTAACTTTCATAAGACTTTTTTCAATTACTTTATGTTTTACTGAGCATGCTCTTGTCGAATACGTATAGGATTTTAGTTGCTTTTAAAATGATTTGTGAGGAGGTGAAGTTAAGGCTACTATACAACTTTTTAACATGACCCTGACTCTATTTCCTTTTTTCTTTTCTACCTCATCTATGCTGGCTTAGCGCTTAGCATGCTTATTGTACTCAATTGTTTTTTCAAAAATTCAATGAGTATATATGGACTTGCGTTTTAAAGCAACTTGAAAAATCCCTCGGGGGGCTTCATTCCTTTCATTACTTCACATACAATTATATGCTCATCAAGTTATGAGACTTTGGCAATAGCTATATCAGAACAAACTATGTAAGTGTGCCATGGCCTATAACCCAACAACCTTCCTATTCTCTTCCCTCTTTTAATGAGCTAAGTAAGGGGGATGATGAGCCTCTAACTAGTGGTTTGCTTACCTATGAGCATTATTTGGGCAGACAAGTGAGCCTATCAAGGACATAGGGTCTTCTAATAGGTGGTTAGCCTATAAGTGGGTTGCTCTTCCAAAGGGAGCTAGGAGGAAGGTTTCAAATATGATGGACTTGAGGAAACCATGCAGGCCTATCATAGTTTTAGATTAGTTTGAATGGTCATCGAGATCAGCCGTTCCACCATAAGCATCTAGTTGAAGAAGCTAAGTATTATGTAAAGGAACTTTTTCTAAAAATGGCTCTTGTTACATAAGGAAGGTATAATGAAGTCCATTATGTTAGCACTCTATTTCTCGTAAGGCCATCTTATGTACCCTTGGAATTTGTTGAAGCTCATTTGATCAAAGGGGATAAGGAGTTGATCTTGTATAGGTTAGGCTTGCCTATCCATTTTGAGGAATGACATGAACATTTATAGCTAATAAAGTCGGCAATTTCCACCTTCGAGATTAGTTTCCTATTCTGTTTTGATGCTTCATAGGCTTATTGGCCCCTTGCTTCGAGGAGAAGAACTTGGCCATTTTGTCTACAAAGACATGGACAAAGGGGTACTCTTAAAGGAATACAACTTGCTATATAGCCAACTAGCACGTAAGTGCCCAAAGCTTTTTATCCTATTTCCTTATCTCATAATTCAATTCCCATATCTCTTTATTTCATTTCCTAGTTTTTCCATTTTGCTCTTAGATTACATTGTCTCATTTCACTTAAGCGTAGAATGCGGCTTCTAAAGTGTTAAGACTATAGGCACCATCATAGGGCATGCTTTTATTCTCTAGGTCTTTTTGTAGTTTCGTTAGTAAGATTAGGATTTTTGGTGTGGCTGTTTTTTGCTTTTAGAGGACTTGGCCATCATTTCCCACAAATGGCGCCAAACTGTCATTAAAAGTGTTGTGCCAATAAAGTTATGTTATCCTTAGGCCTCCTAAGCCCTTGTGGGTCAACCTTCAAGAGGCCAGTGCTTTTTGAGAGGTTAAATCCCTACAAAACAAACATGGCATAAGCTACTATACTTAGGGGTTGTCTGGTGTGACCACTCCAACACTTAAATAAAAAAAGATCGAATCAAGAAAGAGGATAGGTGTGAGATAACGTGCAATAATCTACCAATAGATTTATCACAGAGTGGTTTCAGAGACATTCACCTTTCTATGTTTCTTATGCATAGTATTTATATGGTAATTCCCTTTACTTCTGTACTAAGCCTTTATGGGACTTGCTAATGTCATCAGTATGGGGAGATGATCCTCCAAGCTTGTATCTATCACATCCATGTCACTGTAGATTGCACTATACATTTGGGCCATGCTGGTCAACAAGAGGTAAGTGGACGAATGTCATATCAAATTATGTGATGTGAGTAGTATATAGCTTGATTAGAGTAGCCCACTTAGAGATTACTTCCTAAGGAATGAGAAAAGGCTTTTAACTTGCCTAGGTCCAAGATGCCGAGTACCATTATATGCCAACCTTAAGGTAAACGTAATGAAGGTTAGACTGCCCTAAGATGGATGCGAGCGAAAGGGGGGAAGGTGGTTGCTGTGGTTTCAATCGTCCTATTGGTAAGGTTGTCCAATTAGTTACCATCGGTTGAAGAGTGTTGCATAGTCATATTGTTAGTGGTTTTACGCCTTTTAAGGTTTTAGTTATTAGTTCTTTAGTCCAATATCTAGTATCAACACAATGTATTCTAAGTTTTGTGCTCTTTCTATGAGCCTCATATTTATGATAGGATAAGACTCCAAAAGTGAGTTTGGAATATTTTCATTAGTTACTAGGGCTCAAACTGATGCATTATCCCGTTGAAGTATCTCTAGGTAACACATCCGAAGCATATGTTTAAATCTCTTACAAGACCTCAATTTTTAAGTTTAGCGATTATCACATTATTATTGTTATAATTGGATTAGCAATATTCGGAATAAGTCCCAACTCAAAAAAATAATTTCTTATCAAAGGCGACTTGTTTAGATACCTCAAAAGCCACATTATATTCGCATTACGCTATAGAAATTGCTCCTATCTCGTGAACTCCTCGGATAATCAGAACACCGATTTTTTAGTTATCATACATAACGTTTACTAAACACTATTTTCTGATTTAGATGCTTCATACGGATAGAGAATAGAATTGTCTATTCTTGCTTGAAAATACAATAGGTTATCAGGGTACATCATTGCTTAAGTTGGGTCCTGCTATGTAAGAAAGGGAAATCCAAACTGTAAATTGCGATCTCTTTACTTAATATTATTTTCCTGGAACCATAGCTAGTGCATAGAGCACGTCTTAAAGATTAAAAAAAGACATATTTTTTTAAATATTCATTATACACTTTATAAAACAGAACAAATATATCAAAAAATGAAAAAAAAAATTATTTGGCATCTGCAAAAGTATATTATGGCATCCTTTAATATTTTTGTTGTTTCTGAAATCCTAAGAAGCAAACTAGATATATATATATATATATATATATTTCTTGATAAATTAAATTAATGCAAGAAAATTAATCTAGAATTGGACTTTCTTTCTTTCTTTTTTTTTCCCCACCACACCAAAAACTAAATTTGGAGGAAAGCCCCTCTCTAATTTTACAGTTATGTATGATGCATTACGCTTGCTTTATTTCTCTTTTTTGCCAACTAGATATTGCAGGGAATAGATAAGGAGAAAAATCCAACATATTTTACTCCAAGTGATAAATGCTGTTCATATCATATGCGCTATAGTTAGAACTTTTTTCTCCTAAAAAATATGAATTTTGTCCATTTGATCATATTGGAATATAAGTATATATTGTATAGAAATGATAAAGTAAATCAAAAGAAATTGGAATCACTTATTATCAAAAGCTACCGATATTTTTAACTTCTTGAAATTGCTACAAAAATATTTGATAATTGCAAAATTTGTGTTGAGTTCATGTTGAATTCATTTATTTCTCTTTAGGGAAAAAAAAAATGAAAGGATAGATGCAAATACACTTCTTCAACTATTGATCAAATGAAGATAAAATTGATAAATTTTCAAAATGTAATTTTATCTTTTTATAATTTTCTTGTATACCAAAAAAAAAAAAAAATTACGCAACACTTTCAAGTTATTGCTAAAACACCAAACAATAGTCTACAATGTCTGAACACGACTTGCTTTGCATTTACCGGAATTATCTTCATTGATTTCATTTGATTGAATTATTATAACAACTAAATTACAAAAAAATAAAAGGAAAATAAGGAAAAGAAAAAGTATTAATAGCATGCAAGAAGTTCCGGGGAAGAAAAAGTAGCTGAGACAGATGTTCCTATGCTAAAAACTAATCAACACTATGATTGAATCAATGACAAAAGAAATTGACTTAGGAACTGTGACACACAAGATGCATAAAGTGAATTATTAAAATCCTAGTAAAATAATAAGTTTGGTAAGAGACTGTTAAGAATTTAAATAGAAAATATATATTATTTTCTCTATAATTATTTTTTTATGATGAGTGTAATGAGTTAAGATAGTGAAAAGCTGATTTTTAGATTTTTAATAAATATCGTAAACTGATATAAATAAAAATAATTATTATTGGTTTGTCTGCGGTTGATGTCTCGCTATTGGCAATCTTTGCTGACATTTTAATTTAATTATTGACTAAATTACTAATGGAGAGACAGGAAGCAAGAGGCCACCAACCAATTTAATGCTGAAACCTCACCACATGCCATCACCACTCATTACCTAAACCATTAAAAGAAATAAGTAACTGCATTATCTTATAGCTAATAAATAGTCAATCTAGTAAGTTTATAAATTTTATTTTATGGTTTTGCACAAAAGCAATGACAATGATTTGTAATCTTTCACGGCACTCTTAACTTCGCAGTCAAGCTACATCATAGCTTCCCTTTCCATCATATATGCAATTTGGCCCTCACACGATAATTGATCATATGCTTCTACGCCGGGATAAAGTCTTAAGTATCCTGAATCTTTTTATTATAACACGTTTACAGAATTAACTTAAAATTGGTATATGATTTAATTCTTTAAAATTGGAATAAAAAAAGCGATAATTACTTTTTGTAATTATTTTAAGGTGTCATAAATAGATATAAAAATATTAAATTATTATTCTCTTAATCCTATAAAGGAATTGTAATTCTTCATTTTTTCAGTAATAATAATTCCATGAAATAACTATATACATCAACTAACATAAAAATAAGTGTGTAGGTAAGGAAGAGCTCATGTTTTATTCCACTTTTATAAAGTTAATCAAATATGACATCGATGTTTCATTAATTTCATATCAATATTAGCTCATTTCTCTCATCTTTTTTTTTCTTATCGTATTTTATATGGTTCAATATTTATTTATTTTCCTGATTTATATCTATTCTATATTTATATATGTATTTATCCATTTTTATATGATGGTTTTTCATACTGGCTTTACTTTTTATCTTTTTCCTTATATGTGTTCATTTATACTTGAAGAGAGTGAGAAAAAGGACACGGACGAAACTTCTAAAATATTGTAGAGCCCTAGCCCTTAAGAGGGTTTTCAACTATGTATAGTACAGATAATAAATTGTACTCCATGACTTAAAGATGATCGAGATATAATAAATTTGACATATAAAAATTTGATTCTGTAAAAAAACCTTTAATTACTCTAAGGGTAAAACTTCAAAATTAGAAGCTTGAAAATAAATTTTTGATACTAACAAGATCCACATGATATGTATGTAAAATTGAAGCAAAATTTGACTGCAAGGCATTGGAATATTTTATATTCGCTTGTTCATCCTCCTTTATTACAATAATAATGAAGATTTTTTTTTTGTCTAATTGACGGTAAAATGTATATATATATATATATATATATATATACGTATGTAATAATTAACAACAAATTCTTGAAAGAAAAGTTACATGAAAAGCTTGACGTTGAAACTGTCTCGCTCCAATTATTACGACTTCTTAACATAACTAGAAACAAATGTGACGATAGTTCAAACCCAATAATAATAAAAACACACACGATTAAATCACACCTCATACCTAAATTTAATTTAATCTTCTCATCAGTCTCTCTCTCCATTGACATTTCCTTGGTTTCCTCGACCTCACTCACCACCCTACAGCTTTATATTTCTTATATGAACCGAACCTTTCAAACGCTAACACGAACACCTCATCAAATTCTCCGAAAATAAGGTTTATATTTTTAACATACTAATATTCATTATTATGAAGCCTCCAGTTTCTTCGTCTCCTATTCTAAGAAAACCCCGTCTATCGCCATTTCTACTCACGTTACTAGTTTTCATTCTATTCGTCGGTTTTCTTTATGGTGAAGACTTATTGTGTGTGTTCGGCCCTGCACTCGATCCTGGTCTCGACTTAACTGAAAATGATCCCCCAGTATCCAATACTGGTTAGCCAATCCAACCCTACCCTAAAACTTAAAAAAGCTCAATATTACACGACATATATTTTTGAGGTTTTTTTTTTTTTTTTTCTTCTTTTTCCTTATTCGATTATAAATTTGATATTATATTTGTGATCAGTGAAGAAGAGCCAGAAGAAATTGCCGTTTGCCATTGGTGCAACAGAAGAAGGGTGTGATGTGTTTAGTGGGAGGTGGGTTAGAGATGAGTCGACATTGCCAATGTACGAGGAATCGGATTGTCCATATATACAACCTCAATTGACATGCCAAGAACATGGAAGGCCAGATAGAGACTATCAGTTCTGGAGATGGCAGCCTCATGGATGCTCTCTTCCCAGGTTTGCTAATTTCTTTCCGTGTACCAAATCTTTAGTTCTTTTCCATTCTTGCTAAATGGAGTATTCTCTACGTGCTTACAATGCACCTCCATTAATTAATAAGGTATATCGAGAAAAGGTTCTAGTGATATCGATACTAAATCAATATTTTATACATTATATATATATATATATATATATACATGTAAGAATAAACAAAAAAAAAAAGTTAAACCAGATGATATTTGGTTAATTATAAAAAGGGTTACTTACTTTCTTAATAAGATTCATACATTTAGCAATTTGATATTATCTATTTCATAATAACTTTGAGTCGAATAATTAGCTTAATTCAAATAGGTCGAGCTCCAGCTGAACTCGACTATTATACAATTAGCCTATAATAAAATTTTAGACTGAGTTTAAATTGTTCTAGACATCTACCTCTACAGCAAATACGTGTATATAGAATAAGATATAATGTGCAATGTCCACTTGATAATTCAATGATGCGATATCAATCTAACCAATTTCCTTCCCACCGAATGTCTCTTCCGGAAATAATGTCAATTGTTCAATTTTGTCGGTGTAGGAAGAGGGTAACCATTGAGTATCCATATAAACGAGTTATTTTATTCATTGTTTTCTTCCAGGCATAGGCAAGTTAAATATTGAGTATTGGCAATTTATAATATTTTATGCAGGTTTACTTCCTATCGATACTAAAACATGTTAGTTAGCTAATCATTATATACACCGTTGACTTGGTACAATAATGATTTTACGACATTCTTATACCATATAATATAATGTGATAATTTAGAACGTGTTTATTTTTTTCCCCCCTATTTTGGCTTTTTCGTTTTCTAACCGTGAAGTTTCCCTACACCAACTAAGATATAAGATTAATCCTCGCCCGAAAATTGGAGTAAAGAAGTTTTAGTGTATTTCCTCTTATACTCCCTCTATGTCCATTTGGCCCTTTAGTCCTTGAAATTGACTTTCTATTTTTTTAATTTTTTTTAAATGAAAAGGGGAAAGAAAGAAAGAAAAAAAAAAAGGATTTCTTAGTCCCCATATAACCATTTTACCAGTGAAAAAAGTAATGAAAAGGTGCTTTTAATACTTGGTGAATTTATTTAACAGCGAGATATTAAATTTTAGGATCTAAAAGTCAAGTATTTTAAAGATTTCTTATATGTATATTTAGTGTGTTATTACTAATCATATTTAAATACGTGGTAATTTGAATTTATTTTCTTTTTTTTTTGGAAATGAATATTACCATTGCTATATGCTTAAATATAATTGGTAGTTATATATCTTATATATATATATATATATATGTATGGTATATATTATCCAGTAAATTATTTGTTGTTTATGGGCATGTATTTTGTTTTTTTTTTTCAGTATTTTATAATTTTAACCCGAGAAGAATCGGGAGAAAAAAGATCAATCGTTTTCTTGGTTTGACTTTTGAGTGGGCCGAAACCCACCGTTTAGAGATCGAAATCATTGGCCTGCTATAGCTGGCCACATTCCACGTTTCAGCACGATTCGTTATTTTAATGGGTCTCTCTTTGAAAGTCTCAAGCTCCATGTTGCAGTAATCAAACTACTTTAAAAACTATATATACAAACATTCTAAATTTTTATAATAGAATAGCGTATTTGCACTATTTAAAATAATTAAAATATTAGCATTGCAAACTTTCTACCCTTATGTTGTGCAAACTCATTTTCTACATCAATATGCTATTGTAATTATTAAGATTCTTTTACCAATAGACTACCTCATTCAAACTGTATTAACATATAGTGAAATGCCAATTTAGTCAAGACAAAGTTAAGATCGGTTAATGTTATAAGTAGTATTTATTAAGAAAAAAAAAAAAACTGATTCAATATCACATTGGAAAAGCAATTTTAGAGGTTGGAATATTTTTCATGAGTTGTATGAGTACCATTTCTAAATTTGGTTGTATCAATATAATTTTAATAGTCTTTGGCGAGTATCTATATAATTTACACTATCTTCTATTAACTATATACGCCAAACCAGTCCTCTTATTGCATGTATGCTCTTTGTAGGAGTTTCGTATTCCAAATTTTTTGTTATCTAATGAGAATATAAAATGAGGATAGAAAAACTTTACCTCCTTTAGATCATTTAATGAATACAGTCGTTTCTTAGTCAAATGAGGCATATTAAATCATGTAACTTGACTAAGAAGCAGAGAAGGATATCGGTAAATATATTATATATTTCCCCTTTTTCAATGATTAGTGTCGTGTAGGTGGGTCGAAATATGTTCACAAGTTCATTTTTGTCAAATAATAATCATAAAAGCCTATCCAAGATTTTACAAGTTTAGACCTTTAAATTGTACTTGATTTACTATGAATGGAATTTTCGATCTGCCTTTATGATCCTGAAATAATTAATCTCATATTTGGTTTACAAAAATTGTACCATAAGTAATGTCCATTCTTTATAGTACGAAATAAAAAAGAATTCCTATTTCCTCTATTCCTTACAAAATATAACTTTTATTCAAGAGAAAAAAAAAAAGCCTCAATCATGAAAACAAAATAATGTTAGAAGAATTGTTATGCTTTTCCAATCTTACTTTATTTTAGTGAACTAAACCTAATGTTGGTTTAATTCAATAACAATCAACTTTCAATTCAAACTCGAGTTACTCGAATAGTTTATTAGGTTGAGTTTAAACTTCTTAATATTTAGCTCAACTAACTCATAACCTTTAATCAAGCTCTAGTCAAGTTTTGATTTTAGTTAAGTTTGGGAGGTAAGTTTAGATATTAAAATTATTTTAATTTGAAAGAAAATTGCTTTTCAACTAAATTGAGCCTAAACAATTTCAACTAAGTTAGAATTTAAACTTATTGAGTATCATTTGAAGTCTAGTTGAAGGTGAAAATTTTAAGATCGAGTTTTTAAATTTCCTATTAAATTGGACTACATCATCATAGACCCAACTTATGGTCCGAAACCGATATTAGTTGGGTATTCTTCTCTCAATTTGTTCGCATTATTTCTTCCATTACTTTGTTGAATCTCAACGGAAAAGTTCCATTTAATAAAGTCATTCAATTTTTAACGTTGTTGTTGTCCTAAAACAAACAGGTTTAATGCAACTCAAATGCTGGAGGCACTAAGAGGGAAGAGGATGATGTTTGTTGGGGATTCACTAAATCGAGGGCAATTTGTGTCTATGGTTTGTCTTCTCCAATCGATTATTCCAGAAGGCGCCAAGTCCATGAAAACTTATTCTTTTGATTCACTCACTGTTTTCACAGCCAAGGTAATTTTCCCAATTCTCTCTTTCATACATTTAAGTGATAAAAAGAAGGAAAACACCGCTTCTGAATGATTTTTCTGATAGCTATTAGTATTATAGGCAATATGACTTCTTCTTCTTCTTCTTTTTTAGTAGGGAAATTTGGCAATGATAAAGTTTTTTTATTTTTATTTTTATTCTTTTGTTTTTGCTTCAGAATTACAATGCAACCATTGAGTTCTACTGGGCACCATTCCTTCTTGAATCAAATTCAGACAATGCTGTCGTGCATAGAATATCCGACCGGATTGTAAGAAAGGGTTCGATTAACAAGCAGGGCAAGAATTGGAAAGGAGTAGATATCATGGTATTCAATACATATCTTTGGTGGATGACTGGTTTGACCATGAAAGTATTGTAAGTAATAAGTTTCTATACTCTTGGGGGGCATACTACATATCTTTCTCTAAATTTTCATGTGAATGTATCTTAAAAAATGTTTGGATGGGTGGAATTTGAAGGAAATTAAAGGAATGAGGAAAACAAATGAATAAGAAGGGAGTTTGGTGTTTGATGGTGGAGATTGGTAGAAATTGACACACTTTGTTTGGTAGGAAGGAAAGAAAGAAAAGAAGTAGGGAGGAAATAATTGAAAGGGAGAGAATTATGAGAGAAAACATTATTATGGATGTGTTTGGATAGTAAAGGGAAGGAAAAGCAAATGAATGATAATTATTACAAAAATCCAAAAAAAGAAATGTAATGTAACGTAAAATTACCAATATGTCCATTAAAAGTAATAACAAAAGAAAAAAATGATGAATAAAAAGGATCAAACTAAATTGTAACTATTTTTTCCCCTTTCCTCCCCTTTTATCTCCATTTGGGAGGGATTAAAAATTGTGGGACCCTAAAAAGTTTTCCTTCCATTTTCGGATCCCTCCTTATTCCAACCTTTACCAAACAATAGATTTTGAAATATTTTCTTCCTCTTTCCTTTGCTCCTAATTCTTTTCTTCCCCTTTCCCTTGTCCCAAACAAAGGGTAAAGAGTATGAGTAGAAACACTTTCACTTTGAGCCTACCCTTTTTTTTTTTTTTAGGATGTTAAAATTGCTACCCAACTTAGAATTTTTTCCATTATCGTATAAGTGTGAAGTTTTCAAAATGTCATGTTTAATTAGAACTTTATTTATCGAATTTAATAAAAAATTATATTTGCTTACACTTTTATTTTTCAACCAATTTGAGCATTTGCCACGTCACTGTTCTAACAATGTAGATGTGATAAGTTGAACAAGTGGAGGTCCGATTGAATACAATATTTAGTAACTCTTAATTTCATGTGTATAATTTGACAGGCAAAAATTAATTGGAAATAACATTTTGGCAGTTTCAATTTTCAAATTTAAAATTAGGAAAACAGCCAAAATTCGAGAAGTGACTTTGACACTATTACTTATTTTTTCCTAATAATTTGGAGAGAGAATTGGTAGAAATGAAAAAAAAAAAAAATAGAGTTGAAGTTAACAAAATTCCCTTTATAGTGATTTTTGCAATATACATATATATATAATTTTGTCAAATCACATTTTGTCTCTTCATTTCCCCATAAGAATACAACCAAAGAAATCGAATGAGATTATTTCTCTCTATTTCCTTCAAATTCCTTGCTGTATACACAAATATGCGAAATGCAAAACAATACTTCTCTTCGTTTTCACTCATATATTTCCATTTCTCTCTCCTTAAAACTTGTCAAACAAATGGTTAATCTTTTATAATTTTAATTTATAGGAGAGGGTCTTTTTTGGATGAAGTGAAGGATATCGTGGAGTATTCGACTGAAGATGCTTATAGAATGGCAATGAAAAGTATGTTGAGATGGGTAAAGAAAAACATGGATCTTGAGAAGGGAAGGGTATTTTTTGTTAGTATGTCGCCTTCTCATGGAAAGTAAGTTTTTCTGTACCTAAATTTAAGATAACTAGTCATCCAATTAGTTTTTGAAATTTTTTTTTTTTTTTGGGTGGTTATGCTTTCTTTTTTAATTAACGTTAAAAGTAGTAAATCAAATGGAATTTATATGTTTAGAAGTAATGATAAATGTAAACCTGATAAGTTTTGCAACAATACTTCTCTAAAGGAATATGATATTGTTCCTTGCTACCAAAATGGAAAACGATGGTAATTGTTGAGAAACTCGATATGAGATTTTGTCAAATTAGGTTTTAAGGAAAGGAGTTCAACCAACTGGGAAACGAAGTATCTTGTTTGTGTAGTATGCCCATTTCATATTTTTGTCGCTGGTATCTTCCTTTTGCTTTAAATTTTTGGCCTATAGTTATATTTTACAAGGTTCCAATTAGGCTTTGGCCAAAAAGAAAGGTATTGCTTTATTAAACTCAAAATCAACTTGCGTAAAGTGCTTATTAACGATTAAAATTTGCTATTATATTAGTAAAAGGGTAAATCAGAGAAAAAAAAAACTCTAAACACATTTGATGAAATTAGGGATTATTTTCCCTCTAAGGGTGTATTTTTTTTAAATTTTACTTGAAAAATTAAAAATAGAATATATAATATTACGTCCTATCTGAAAAGTCTAATCGAATGATCGAGACGTATAGTTGTTTGACATGAACAAATCACCTCTTAAAATTTTTTTCAATTGTCTTTCATTATCAATAATTTAAACAGCCATCTTCTTGCTATAAGAATCTTGAAATATATACTAATAGTATGGCTAATTGAACAAGTACCCGTAATGTGTCAATTTCTTTTTTATCAGACATTCTATGGAGACACCTGTTCATTTTTTTTATTTTAGCTGATATAAAATGACAGTTACGAATGTTGTTGACGTCCATGTTGGTGTCCTTTACGTCAATCTTGATTAAAAAAAAAAAAAAAAAGAAAGTCCATTTAATTGCCGTTTATACAGGAGTATAGACTGGGGTGGTGAACCCGGAGGAAACTGTTATAATGAGACAACAGTGATTGAGGATCCAAATTATTGGGGCTCTGATTGTAGAAAGAGCGTAATGCAAGTGCTTGGCGACGTGCTTAGCAAATCGGAAGTTCCCATCACCCTTCTTAATATTACTCAACTTTCGAGTTATCGCAAGGATGCACATACCTCCATCTACAAGAAGCAATGGAATCCACCAACGCCCGAGCAGCTAGCGAATCCGACGAGCTATGCTGATTGTGTCCATTGGTGCTTGCCCGGTCTTCAAGATACTTGGAATGAGCTACTTTTTGCCAAGTTGTTCCATCCTTGAGTCCAGAGTGAATGTTTTTTATAAGTACTACCGATTGATGGTAATGAAGGGTTTTTCCATAGAAGCAATTTGTTGTAAAAATCTAGTGTCATGTTTGTTAGGTTCTTTTTCTTTTTCTTTTTTGTCATATTATCAACATTCGATTGATTGTTTTTTAATTTGGCAAAGAAAAAAAAACAATTAATTGTTTCTGACTATCTGCTATAGCTATAAAGAGAACAAGCTATACAGAAAGAAGACTATAATGTGTTATATTCACTGGACAAGAGGATTTATAACGCTCTAGTAATCCTCTTTCTGCTTAGAAATTAAGAGATGTTTTAACTTTACACTAAGTTTGTTCAAAATTTGTTTGGTCTTGATCTAATTTGAGATTAATCTTTTGAAACCTAACCAGCAAACTTATGTTGTAAACAAAGGACTGCTTCATTTTGGTAAAACTAAAAATAGAGAAATGGGAATCTTCAAATCCTCGTAGTGATACCAGTAAAATGAACTCCACCCTAATGCCTGCCTTTGAGTGGGGGGTTAGATTTCGGAATGGAGATGACAGGAATGGATGCTGTTTTTTTTTTTTTTTTTTTTTTTTTTAAACCTTTCTTTCATGGTTATAATCGTATATAACAAGTCCTAAAATGGCCTATTTGGTATCTAAAATTCTACCGTATACCATAATTGTAATTTTATCAATATTACTAAAGCATATTAGGGTATACATAACCATCTTCTCTAAAATTATTATTTAAGTCTCGAATTGAAATTTAAATACAAAAACCATCTCTTAAAATAACTTTTTAAAAATATAAATGCATTAGAATATGAATAAAATTGGTATCTTTCACTTTTTCTCTTTCCATCTCTCTCTCTCCTCCTCATTAACAGCACATGCTCTCTCTAAACGTGGGATTTCCTTCTCTCTCTACCTTCTTCCACATTCATCTTAACCTTCTTCCACATTCATCTTCCTTTTCGTTAGTTTTTCAAACAACGATTTTTCGTAATTGAAAAACAATATCACTTCATCTTTCCTTTCTCTCACTTCTTTCTTTCCTTTCATCCCAATAATTCATAGAAAGTGATTTCAATTTAATTTTGTAGGATCTTTTATAGACGCATAGTAAAATCAATTTAATTTTCTTATCATCCTATTTTTTTCCTTTTCATTTATTAGGTTTATAAGAAAGTCTCTATTTATCTTATATATCCAAGACAGTTTTATGTGGAAGATTGTGCTAGTAGAGAAGGGATTACATTTAAAAGGTTCTTCCTTAAATACAAAGTTTAAAAAAAAAATTAAAACACCAGCATGACAACTCCATTATTATTCTTTTTTGTTTTTTGTAAGTTTGTTTGTCTTTACACACATATTCTATGTTACTTTCTCACTCCAAGTCCTAATTTTTCCATATGAGATCGATCTTTTTTTGTTTCCTTGGTTAATTACTTTAATATTTCAATTTTCATTCTCATATCTATATCTTTTATATTGCTATCTTAGGTATTTTGATCATTTTATTTGTAACTTTACCAAGTTTCATTTAATAAGACTATGTTTATAATTTCATTTAAGAAATAGCTTCTCTCAACCTTATTTCTCTTAAATTATCATTTACGTTTCGATTTACGTATTGTTTCCATATTATAACTATTTATTTTATCCAATCGGGAACTCATATATCTCTCTATTGACCCCCCCAAACCTTCCCTTCGCCCCAAGCCCCTGCCTTTGCCTTCTTCCATGTCTCTCTATCTAACGCAGAGAATGCTTTGTCAAGGGTAGAGGTGGCTACATGTGACCAAAAATGAGATGGATACATAAATTCTAACTTCCATGAGAAATTGATAGCAATAGAATTGTGAGTTTTAAAGGTAGGATTCATGTTATGGAAGCAAAAGTTAGTGTTGATGTTTAAGGTATGTTAAAGTTGCTTCAGTGAAAACGAAGTTCCAATTTGCTGAAGAAGAAATTACTGTTATGTGAGAAATCTCAATAACTGTGGATCATTTACCAGGTTCAACATTGTGTAAAGTGACATTATAAAAAAAATTGACAAAGGAAATGATTGTTTGATAAGAATGCTTAAAGATGCAATGAATAAAGAAGCTAAAGATTTACCTTAGAAAATACACATATGATAGTATAACACCTTAGAACTCGAGGGTGCCATAACCTACCACATGTCCCTATTGTTCAGGAGTACGTTAAAGCTTTAAAACCAACTACAATATCTATAATCATCTCTCACAACTCCTTATTAGATACAAAACAACAATTCTCCAAATACAACAACTACAATATCTATAATCATCTTTAACAACTCCTTATCAGGTGCAAAACAACAATTCTCCAAATACAACAATTTTCCAGATACAATAATCTAAGTGATTGGCAGTACCTTAGAACCCAAGGGCGTCATAACTCACCACTTGTTTCTGCCAGTTAAGAACACATTAAGGCTATAAAACCAACTACAATCTTTAGAATATAACTTGTAACAATCGCTTATCAAATATAAAATAATAATTCTCTAAATATATCAATTTAAGTGACTCATAGTCGAGTCACTTTAGCTACGAATATACTAAATAACTAAATCTTGATCTTTTACAATATAAGCACTAACCGCTTCTCTTTCACAATCCGACAATAGCATTTCCCATACTCGTTGTAAATTGATCGAATTGACCTGCAGTTGTAAAAATAGAAAAGTGAGTTGAAACTTAGTACAGGTGCACAAACACACTCGGATGCTAAGCCCAAAACATTCACATGCATATAATGTAATTATAATAATATAAAAACAAACAATAATTTAATTATCTTTAATTTATGCAAGCAGTCATCAAAGGAGTACTTATAATCCTATCACATTATGATCTTTGTCTACATATATAGGCGATTATAATATAAGTTTTCCTTTAAATCTTTTACGCCTAGAATCTAAAGTCTAAAGTCCAAAGACTAGAGACCTAAAATTCTAACTGTGTCACTCCATATAAAAGTCCATTAAGGAAACTTTGCATATAATCAGTGGTTGCTCCGTTAAGAAATTGCTACTATGAGTCCCTAGAGTAAGCAGGTCAAGCAAAATCAGCAAACCAAATTAATTAGGCCAAATATAAATTTAGTTTAGTTTGATTACTAAGTTCTAACAAGCACAGTTATACGAACAGACACCATGTACCTAAAATAGCTTCTCAACAGTTAACTGGACTTTCATAACTTCGAATCCTGTACCAATTAGCTCTAACCACCCATCCAAGGAGGAACTCAAAACTCAAAATCTAGTACGAATCTACTTGAAAACAAGCATACACATTAACCTTTAGGAACTCAATAACTAGCTTTTACTTAAAAGTTACTTATAAACCTATAAACTTATCCAATCAAAGGTTCTGGAAGAAAATAATAAAATCTAATCACAAATTAAGAATAGAAATCGAAGATAATATAAATACGTAATACGATAAAGCTAAAAGTTAACGCATTTATGTAATATTATTTAATTACTTTGAATCGTAAAGTACTATATATATATAAGCAAATATAAAGTGGATACATGATTAGATTATTAAAATATATAATTTTACTAATCAATATAGTAATAAAAGAATATGTACTTAACTGGATAATATTATAATTCATAGAAATATGTAAGGAAGGAAGTATTAGTAAAATGGAATCCAAAACAGGCATACTTTACAATTAAAATCATATGCTATAATCATAATAATAATTGTAATAGAAATACTTAAATCATAATATTATCAATATTAATAATAAGGTACAACAATAGTAAAATGGTATCATTGTAAACCAAATCAATACTCAAAAACTTACACATAAGTACAAGCATTATGACACAAATTATAATAACAAATTATTATATAAACTAAAACGACGATTACAACAAATAAATCAATCTATAATAAGGATTGAGTACTAACATATAATTACTTTTCACAATGATATCGAGAAATAGAAATAATATTATACTTACATAATACTAAAAAATGGAATTGAATCAACTCGTGAAATAAGGTCGAGTTTGGAATACTAGATGGATACTGAATCGACACTGAATATAAATCTATAAGAAGAAAAATATATAAATTACAATTTATTTAATAAAATACCTAAATAATTAACAAATTCTAATTTACCGAAATAGCTCAGAACACGTAGAAATGGGAACGAAGACAAACACATTGCTAAGAGAATCCAAAGCATGAATAAATTGGGATTGGAAAAAAAAAAACTTGCAATCGCAAAGAAGAAAAAGAATTAGGCGAGAAAAAGTGGAAGAAGGGGGTATGGTCTAATTGATGAAAGGAGACGAGATAGTGGGAATTGGGGTTTGGGAAAGGGAAGTGGAGTTTGATAGTCTAATGAGTAGGACTTGGGAAAATTTGGAAGGAAAAGAGAAATGGATGAGGGGCGAACGAGTGATACAGGTGAGAATGGGGTTAGGAATGAGGCGAAGGCATGTGGGAAGGGAAAAAAGAAATAGGTCAGGGGTGGGGTAGGGTTGACGTTGATGATAAGAAAATAGAAAAGAAGACAGGTGAGAGAGGATGGAAGGTAAAGGGGATTAAGGAGACCGACATGAAGAAATTGAGGGGGTGGGGTTTGAAATGAAGGCAACGAGAGAGAGTAAAGTCTTGGAAAAAGAAAAGAGTTAAGAGAGAGAAAACGAAATAGAGAATGTGGCTGGAAGAAAAGGTAGGGTAGGGTAGGATAGGGCAGGGCAGCGTAACGTAGCGTAAGGCTTAAGGTTAAATATAGATCATTCTAGAACTTTCTAGAATATAGTATGTTTATATTTAAAATAGAAAAATAAGGAATTAATTAGAATAAGAATATATCGTATTTAGAAAAATAAGCCATGTATAAAAATATTGTAAGATATATATAATACTAATAAAATATTTATATCTTATACGTAAAATAAAATTTAATTTATTTAATGCGTACATAAAATAAGTATTTTAGAAAAATATAATCGGAACCTTAAATTAGATATATATTCTATAAGGCACGCTTTAAAATAAGTTTGGAATTACTTAAAGGTTAATAAATTGAGACATTTTCTACTAGAATGCAATTTCTAATGATATGATCTAGAAAAATTTTACTACCCAAACAAATTACTTTATTATCTTGATTGAAGTGTTTCAGATATAGTCTTAAATCGAAATGTAGGTGCAATTTCCCTAGGAAATGAGTTTAACATATATTGTTATTCAAACAATAGTAAGAACTGTATGTTGATGCATTAGTTACTTATATGTCAGATGGGAGATTGTAAATGAAAGATACAAGAGTGCAACATATACCTATTTTTGTTCGTCTTTGTTTTTAGCTTTTATTTTATTTCTATTTTTAAAAATTTCCGTTAAGACAATTTTTATCATGTTTTGAGCTTTACTCAACAATGTCATATATTTCTATTCTTTTTATATCTGTTTTGTACTGTATATAGGATTATCACCTATAAATATTAGAACTATTATCTATTGTTAGCATCCTATGTGTTTTTTTAAGAAAAACAAAATATTTAATTATATAAAAAAAAATCTCCAAAACAATTATCTTTTAACCACTTTTCAATGGACCAAGTCTTGTGAATTGCTTTACCTTTTTTTAACAACAACATAGTAGTTGATTTTCAAGTCTTTATGCTTACTACAAGTTCTCAAGAAATTGAATTAATTAACTATTTAATTTTGTCACTTGCTACACATTTTTAATAAAATAAATTAACTATAAATTGATAGTAGCTTTCATTAATTAAATATTTACAAGGTTTTTCTTTTTACTTGAAGGGTAAGTCATTTGAGTTTCTAAGGTTTGAAAGTTGGGTTATTTTTTTTTAAATGAATTCTAGACTTAAAAAGCAAGTGAAGCATAAATTTTTCTTTAAATTAGAATTTCTTTTTTCAATTTGTAGGTAACATATAGAAATAAAAAATCAATATGTTAAAAGATGAAAATTCGTAATCATATCACTTAAATTGTTTGTTCACCTTCTTTAAAAAGTAACATTGTTTACAGGGAAAAGGAAAAAAATGAAAAAAAAATGTCTGGGAAAATAATTCTAAATATACGATAAAAAGTGATTTTAAGTCAAGATGAAATCACCTCTCTACAAGGATTTAATCATCCCCATCCCTCTCTTCCCCTATTCTCCATGCGACCTTTTTTTTTTCACAACTCTCTCTCTCTCAAGCTATTTGCTAAATCTCTCTACCAAATCCATATTTAGGTCAGTTTTTTGACAAATCAATCATAGAATTAGAGTAGTTGCGTGATATAGGTCTCCATTGTGGGAACTTTTTTGCAAACGAAGGAACAATCAATGCGATATTGTCACTTTCTCTCTCTAGAGATCAATATAGGAAAATGTATCGTTTTTACTTGTTTTAATTTGTTTTAAGTACATGTTTTTCGAAAAAATAGTATTCTCACTTGATGCATGATGGTATATTGTTGTCTACCGTTAATTTTTTGACAAGTGAGTACGTTTGTCTATTTTATGAAATATAGTTGTATTAAACAGTTTTCTATTCTCTATTACCTGTAAGCTGAGCTATTTTTTTTTTTTATAAATTTATGTTCGTTAGTCAAGTATATATACATGCCATTTTTTTGTATGGCATTAATGTTTTTATAATTTTTTTTCCCACAATGTTGTGTTCGTTATTTAGTACAATTTATGTGTACATGTATATAGGTACTGTATTATATGTACACATGTGTATTAAGTAATATGTATGCAAATAATTATTGTTGAGGAGTATAGATAATGAAATGGTTTACAAGGTGATCAAGCTTCTTTATTTATTTCAGTTAGAGTAATTACTGATTGTAGTCCCATTAAGGGATTATGATAGTGAAATCAAATTAAGTGATGTATTCATGAACTTAAGTAGAGTATGTTTGCTAGTATATGGTAATATTTTTACATGTGCATGCTAAATTTTATGGAGTTGATGTGGCAAACAAGTATACAATGGATAATATGATGTTGATTTGTTATGTTGGTGAAAATATTATGGAAGGAGAGGATGGGGTACTGTATGATAGGCACCTGAGAACAGTAGTTGGAGTTACATTTGAGGCTACGTATGACTAAGTAGTTGGATTGATATGTAATCAGCTTCAAGTTGACATGATGAGACACTGGATCAAGCCTATTCACAGATGCCCCTTCATAGGCGAGACCAGGGATATGTTTTGTGCCATCCCCATTAGTAATGATTACAATGTTCAATAGCTAATGGCTTCCTCAATAGGATGTAGTGGAGTCAGGAGTTTTGTGAAGATATATATTGAAATTCATGAAGCAAACCCACCATCGATAACCCCTCCCATAATTGAGCATAGTGTCGAACGGCATAGCAATGATGTTAGAATGTAAGTTAAAATTGAGGTGTTCAAATCCTGAGCGATCCTACTAAGTCACATACCGAACAGTAGTCGCATGTCCAATGAACCTAATGTATTAATCACTAATGAATCTAATAGAGACACTGATGTGGAGAATGGATTAGTATGTACCAAAATTGATGAAGATTTCGATGATATAGATTGTAATGCCGACGTTGGCCGGAGTGAATGTTAGTTACAGGAAGCAGAAGAAGCATAAGGGTCACATGAACAGATGATTAGAGGTATGGGTTAGCGACATGTGTAGATATGGTCAGAATGTCAGAACCCGTGCCTTTCTACAAAGTAAGTGTAGGGGATGGACTGTTGACGTCTGAGGATTGTATAAGTGGTGGTGAATGGAGCTTCGATAATGAATTAAAGGTAGGCATGCGGTTCAAAAGTAAAAAACATCTACAGATAGTTGTGAGGTTGCATCATGTTATGAACCACCATAACTTCATCTTGAAGGAGTCTGAACCGATGTTATGGTCTATTAGATGCGTTGATTGGGAAAATGGTTGTAGCTGGAGACTTAAAGCTTGTAAGAAGCAACATGTAGGATGCGTTGTGATAACCAAGTTCATGGGTCCATACACATGCTTCAATACTACAACAAGCTAAGACCACTCACAACTAGACTCAATTGCCTTATCTTACTTTCTAATTAAGGATGTTCAAGAGTCACTAAGTGTTAAGGTAAGACACTTGCAAGCGAGTATTTGTAAGTAATACGATTATACTGTACACATCAAAAGAATTAGGGAAGTAAAGCGTAAAGCAATTAAACAGGTTTATTGTAAATGGGAGAAATCATATACGATGTTCCTACATCTACTAAATATGATTCGAAAGGCTAATCCTAGTACTATGGTACAGTGGAAATGGCGAGATAGTGATACTGTCAAGCACGTGTTCTTTGACAAAGCCTTATAGGCATTCAAATAAGCATCGAGGCATCTGTACATTGTAAGCCTATAATTATGATCGATGGAACATTCTTGTATGGGAAGTACAAGATGAACTGTTGATTACGATCAGAGTTGATGATCAGAAGCACATAATCCCACTTAGTTTTGCCTTAGTTAATGAGGAATGTCAGGATAACTGGAGTTGGTTCCTAACATGCATGTTCATACACATTATAAGAGATCATATTGATATATGTTTGATTTCAAACCATCATGGTAGGATCTAGTCTGCAGTAGAGGGCGAGAATGCAATCTGGCCAAGTGGTTGGCCTTAGCAGTGGTGTATCCAATACTTTGCTAGTAACTTCAACACTCGAGCTAAGAACAAAGGATGCAAAGGGCTGATAAAGAATGTCATTTACCAGTTGCAACCTCAAAAGCTTCACGCTTACTATGACAAGGCTAAGACTATGAGTTTCCATACTAGATGTTACTTTAAAAGCTTGCATCCTAAAATGTGGATGCTGGCATACAAAAACAAAGCTTGGTTTGGTCATGGGACAACCAACATTGCAAAAAGTTATAATAATGCTTTGCATGATGCTAGAAACTTTCCCGTTATGGTACTACTTAAGAAAACTTTCTACAATTACAATGACTACTTTAACAAACATAGGATCGAGTTAGTGGAACAAATGGGTATTGGCAAAGTGTTGACCAAATTCGAGGAGAGAAAGTTTGACAAGTGGCGTAAAGTGGCCAATGGTCATTGTATCATGATTTTTTACTACAATAAACAGATATTCGAGGTCATCACGGTACCAAGACCGATGAAGCACGGGTAGAAAAGAGAGAATAGCCATACAGTCGCACTTAAGACCACATGATATATTTATAATAAGTAGCAAACATACAAAATTCCGTGGCCACATGCTATAACTATTATGGGAAAAATAAGCATAGATTATGCTGCACATATTAGGTACTGGTATAGATTGCAAAATCAACTATGTGTATATGCGTGTTCCTTCATGCCCTATTGCCGATAAGTGCAGTTGGTCATATCTTCACATTCTTGTGTGGCATCCAGTTATAACTTTAAACAAGGTTAAGAATCTAGGTAGGTCACAAGAGAAATGATTCCAAAATGAGATGGACATCCGGGGAGGGATTGTTAACTTACACTTGTGGACTATAGGTAGAGATGGACATAATAGGAGAAGATGTCCGTGGCGAAGAAGACAACCAACGTCGTGTAGATCTACCAGTAGTTGACTTAGTAAAAGTGAAAAAACCTATGATAATATTAATTGATTATATATATGGTAATGTGTTTAAGGAGTTATTCTTTTTCTAACCTTTTGTTTTTACATTATGAGTTTTGTAGTAAGCTTAGTATTTTTTTTTCCTCTTTTGCACTTGCAGAAGCAGATGGATTCAGGATCGACAGATAGGTCACTGCTTCACTTGTAGCCATCTCATAGGTTTAAGCTAGTGTAGGGTACTCAGGTAAGTAATAGCAAATGGAAAACATACTTGTGATTTGTTCAATTTATGTATTGATTGTAACAATAGTTCTTCTTCCTTGGCTATAGGAAAATTACTAGCTCAAGTGCCATAGACGTGAGGTGATATTTAAGTGTTCGAATGACGAGGAGATCCTAATAGATTTATGTATGATTCCATATCTAGAGCAATCAGGCTTTATTGGTGTATTCCAGGTTTTCTTCATACAATTGGATTAGCATTTGATTACCGCCCTGGTTGAGCAATTGAGGGAGGAGACACATACATTTTACTTCCGCATCGACAAAATAACAGTAACATCATAGGATATATCTATGCTCATAGGCCTACCAGCCAACGGCGATGTAGTTATTGGCCTAATGGCGTTTACTGGCTGAAGAATTCGCTTACTAAAGAGTGCCCTAAAGGGTGCTAGATTAAAGTTGTCTTGGTTGAAGGACAATTTCACTAATTTTCCTTTTGATGCTGATGATGAGACAGTGTAGTGCTTTACGAAGGCACATATCATGCAGTTGATCGAAGGTATGCTATTTTTAGACAAGTTTAATAATGTTGTACACCTTATGTTCCTCCCTCTTCTATCAAACCTCAACATAGCTAAGTGATACGCATAGGGAGCAGCTTGCTTAGCATAATTGTATTGCCAGTTGTGCCTAGCTTCTAGGGTGAACACAGAAGAGATTAATGGTCCACGGTGATTTTATAGGTGTAGGAATGGGAGCATTTCCTATACATCATCCCTTTATGTTGCCGAATTACGATAGTTGTTGATGGTCGACCACTTATAAGTCAATGGAGGGTGGAGTTTGGCGTGATTAAGCTGCTTATGCATGTGATTGGATAGTACAAAGAGGCATTAGATCGCCAACGTCTGGAGCAGGTACGCATTTACTAAAACTGTCTCCTTATTCATTCGATAACTATTACTTTTTTTTCATCCTCATTGTTGATCATCAATTTAAGTTGTTTGGATTCCCTACGACCAAGATAATGTTGCCAGACTCCCTGCTTATTGTCAAGATGTAAGTTATATATGGCTTGCCCATGTACTCCTTATATACTTCTACATCGTGGAGATGCACTATCTTGACTACATGTCTTGACGGTTTAGCGGGATGCAAGAGATCTCAGCCTACCTTGACACCGGATGAGCACTATAAGATATCGACTTGAGGGGCAGGACGGAGATAAATTGAGCGATATAGCATGTAAATTGGATAATACATTGAGAGGATCACCAAAACCAGATAATTTAGGTTCGACCACCACCTGGTGTATATCTTGACTACATCCCTTGGTACTAGCAAGTTACCTACAAATACATTGGCCATTCAGAGGCTTCCTGGATGTATATGGTACGTATAGTTACTTTTTCAATTATACTTTTGTTTTTCTATTTATATGTAAATCAAACTTTTGCATTTGGAAAGCAGGCAAACTTTATACATAGAATTCCGCACATATCATACGAAGACATAATATCTGAGCAACATCGAGTTAATGACCTCATCTAGGGGATTATTAGGGTCTACCTAAGTGACCCAGTTGTACCTAGTCCTGATGTTGATAAGGACGACTTCCCACTAAATGAGTCATAAAGAGATAGGGGCTATCGGGGACATAATCATCATCCAGTTAGAGGCCGAGGATGTAGATAGCTTAGCGTGCAGATTTGCGATAATGCTTATCTCCTACACTCCTCTTTACTAACATCTCTTGGACTACTAGAATTTGAGAATTGCAGGCCATTCATCAGGAAGAGCTTTAGAGATCCTATATGCCATATCCTTGTTGTGGGAGAGACCTCCACTAGTCAAGTTTATACCCTCCTTGCACTATCAAGGAGGCTAATTAGAGATCCCTAGTACGATATAGGCGAGGGAGTCACGCATATGCACCCTTCTCCGGTTTCCATGCATGCATCATTTTCGAGTACTTATAATCAAGATGGTGGACAGATCCAGTTAAATGCAGACTGGATGGTTGAGCCTCGGGATAATGTAGAATCCCAAGATGTTTAGCTACTAGCTCTACGATAGTACCGGTGTCATTAGATTTGGATATTTCACTTCTCATTTACTTTCCTTATTTTGGAAACACTATTTAGCTATTTTGATAGTGTAATTACATTTCCTATAATGGTTTCATACCTTCATAATTTTAAGTTATTAACATGTTTTGATATTGATTTAAAATGTGTACCTATATGTATGGAAAGAGGACAAAACCGAACGTCTCACAAATAAATAACCAGACAGAATTCCATTGATTGATTAAAAAAATAATTGTCTACAGAACATTGCGTGTTGATTACGTTTTCAACTAAAATCGCTTATAGGCTTGATTAAATTTAAAGTGATTACATTTTCAACTAAAAACGCATATAGGCTCACCTAAATTTAAAGTGGAGGAGTAGATAAAATGAAATGGATGCATAGAAGTCGCTTCTTGAAGAGACTAGTTCTAGATGTACTGAAATCACCTCACTATGGTATTTTTGGGAATATTTTCCTAAGAGCCACATTTTTGTAATTTTTTTTTCCTTTTCCCTTATTTACACATGTTGTGATATTAAAGATAATTACTAGTTTGAAGAAATAAAAAAATGATTAGCAGTAGTTTATTTTTTTTCTTCCTATGCTTACCATGGATCTGTATTAGTTGGAAAGAATAAAATTGATAAATTTTAACACATGCATTGTTGGTCCGCCATCTATTAGTATGAAATAAAGGGAGAGTAGAATAACCATTAACATGCAATCAATTTCAAATTTTACTTTCTACAACTAACTAAGACTTTTTTAAATATTTCATATGTCAAAAGAAGATCCATTGTAAATTAAAGTCTTGCCGTTATTATGGAGAAAGATTGTAGTGATACTAATATACTACGTAAATCAATGAGTGACGTATAAGTACTCATAAAATTTTGGCATGTGAAAACTTGCACACCATTTATCATTTTACATAGCATATTAGTACCATAAAATATTTTTTGTGATTATGGGAAAAAAATCTCAACATTTTTGTTTTGATGAAAAGAAAAAAAAAATCAACGTTTTATATCATTTCCTTACTCAAAAATGTTTTACATCATATATTGCTTTTTTAACTAGAAAAATATGAATATATATATAGACACACACAAACACACACTTATAAGTCCCCCATTGCACTTTCAACATTTCAAATTTAAACAAGCACATTGCATTAAAGAGGGGAGAAATTTACATGCATAATGGCGAGAATCAACAATTTATATCAAGCCTGCTCTTAGAATGCGCATTATGGTATGGATGGATTAAAAGAAGGTCTATTATCATGATATATATATATATTTATATATTAATTTCATCATTGGTTTGAAGACTTTTTCTTTTTTTTTTTTTTTTTGCTAGGGGGTTAGGGCCTTATTGGCTCTCCTGTAGACCTATCCTTGTGGCCCTTTCTTAGTTCAATATAGTTAGATTTTTTGAAAAATTCGAATCTAACTATTTGTTTTGTCTTGTAATTTTTTAGAAGAAAAAAAAAAGTTTAATCTGATTCCTTTCATGGTTCAAATCATTATCATATATTAACTATTGATCAAATGATAATATTTTTATAAGCATTTTAATGAATAGCTACATATGGTGTCAGTAAGTAACAACAAGAGCAACACAACAGTAGGCTATGTTTTATTGTAATAGATAAGATCACTTTTACATTGCCACTTTGTCTAGTTAGAGCCTTTAGAAAGTTTCATGGCAATGAGAACAAAAATGATGCAGGGATCATCTTAAGGAAGATATCTCTCACTATTCTTTGGTCAAATGCTTCAAAAGTTAATAGCTTTACGTCTCCAATGGCCATAAGGAAATTTCTCCTATTTTGGAAATATTCTATTGTAGATTGTGCAAATCCCTTAATAGACTAAACTGCTAAAGTTAAGGTTCTCCACGACCTACATCTTTCTAAAAAACACAAAAACGATAAAACCTCATACATAAGCTCATACAAATTGTTATGAAATAAGATGTTATTGTGAAGTAGGCTAGGCTAATAAAGCAAAAGAGACATGCCCATGTTTTCTTGTTTTTTTTTTTTCCTTTTCAAACATTATTGGTTTGGTTTGGTAGAAAAACAACTAGCTTAGTTTACTCAATTGAATTGAACCACGAATCAAATTAAGATTAAAAAAAAAATGGATTTTTGATTCAGTTTACTCAATTCCTATTTGTTTGAGCCAATTTTTTTTACAACCCTACTTTGATTCATTTCGCATAGATACTTTTTGCTCCTTTTACCTAATAAACAATATTATTTCTTTTATTTGTATTATTAAGGAGAAAAGGACTTCTACAAGACTTAGCTTCTTTAAGGTGTTGTAACTTAAGGTAGTTTCATTGTCATTTTATTGTTTATTTATATGTTTATATATGTGTGTATATATATTTGCTTATTGAAGGAGAAGAGGAGGATGAGATAGACAGAAAGGCTACGAAATGGTTTAAGAGAAGAGATGGTGAAAGAAGATGATTTCATGACCCAGTGTAATACATTGAATTCTCCAACAAGATGGCTTACGTATGAAAGACAAAACAAAATACAGAGTACACTTTTATCTTTAATCCATATATTGTCATATTAAGGACTAAGGTATATTAGACCATATTTATATATATGTTTCTCAAAGGTAAGGCGGTATGTGGAAAATTAAAATCTATAATAGTGTTGTAATGGCATTCGTCAACATCTGAGTTAAGATTGCTACTTAATTTTAAAATGAGACTTTACTAGCCTTGATATGGTAAATATTACATGTTTTCATCCAATTTTATACTATACCTATGTGCATTCCCTAAGTAAAGTGTCATTAAATCTTTCAAAACTTTAAAGTAGTCCACTATGACTTTTTGCATAGTTAAATTGTTCCACTTCTTTCGATAAATCTTTCTTACATATTTGTCTCTATCCTAACGTATACGTCTCGGGGTAAAGATACACCGGTATGCCAAGAAAAAATCAAATAAAGAAGAAAAAGGTTAGGAAAGTCTAAATGCAATCAATTGGATACGATGCACTGTAAGCCCTACAACCAACTACTTGGGGTTCCGATTAGCTAAAGAATCCAATTGAGCATAAATTATAAAGTAAAGCTAAAAATATTAGTAAAAATGATCCCGTAAGTTTGAATTTAGGAAAATAAATAATAAAATAAAAGAATATAAAATTTTTAAAGTTTAAGTATATTATTCATTATTTAGCGAAAATGCGTAAAATGTATTCCAATAATTAATGAATTACTAGAAATAAATTATATACACACTAAAAATCATAAAATAATCTCAATAATATTTAAGAATATTAATTTAATATTAATTTTTACTATATTTGAATTTAAATGTAGGTAAAAATATGCGTAATTACTTAAAATACGCTAAATGTACTAAAATAATATTAAATAATTAAATAAAATTCAATATTATTTAGGAAAACTCAAGAAAAATATAGAAAAATAAGGAAAATTCCAGAAGTGGGGTGTGGCAATCTAAAAATTAAATAAGGAAATTAACTAATTAAATTTAGCCAAATAGAAAAGTCAAAAAGAAGAAGAGATAAGGCAATTGTTAAATCAATTTAATGCATAATAATTTCCCTAAAACTCTATAAATACCCCAAATTTTTCATAAGCTCATTTGATAAGTTTGAAACCCTAAAAAATTAGAGAAAGGCAAAATTGAGAGGAAATTAGGATTTCACAAAAATTTAGCAAGATTCTATACAATTGAGGCTTCTATAGAGAACCCAGACCTAATGAGCAGCTGGAAGCAGATGGCCACCACCACTGTGTGATGATGGTGGCAGCACCTAAGTGGGTTGACATACCCATGGCCATCAACATTAGCTGGAACCACCTTAACCGGTGAGTTCGATTTTCAATCCGATTTTGTGTAATTTTATAAAAATAGTAAATATTTTTAAAAAATTATAAATTTTGTTATTCTGGAATATTTTAATATGTAGTTTTTAGAAAAAAAATATTATTTTAATGAAAATATGTCCCGTGATATATGGTCTTTAAGAAATCATGTAAAACCGAGCATATTTTAGTTTAGAAATAAATAACCTTAAGAGTGTAGTTTTGAGCCCAAAATTTTTGTATAGACTACTTAGGTGATATAGAACAGTTTTACGGATTCATTTTTCAAAAATGAATTTTCAAAAATTTTATATAATTTTTAAGCCTTAAAATGAGGCATAAAATGGGTAATTTAGAGTTAATTAAATAATTAAATTGTTAATTACTAATTTAGTGAATAATTATATGTTTTAGGACGTTGAAAGCTGATGAAGTATGATACTTGTAGCATTTAGGGTGTTAGATGTAATTATTAGGCTAATTATGTAGTAAATAAGTAATAGGGGAAAATAGTAAATTTTAAGTTAATTTTGTAAATTAGGGTAATTAGGTATAAAATCTGATTTAGGTTAAATTTAGACATTTTGAAATGATAATTGATGTTGGGAGATGGTAATTAGAGTGATAGAAATATTAGATGTGTATTATGTACATAATAAGTAATAATGCATAATATGCAATTATTGAAAATATAGTAAACAGAAGATATTAGAATAAAAATTGATATTATATAAATAATAGGGATATATAATAAATCTAATAGAAATCTTAAATTTATGTAATTATATGAAAAATGTAAAAATTTCTTACATTAGGAGTAAATTCAGTACATTAATAAGGATTTAAGTGTACTAGGTGGAATAAAATACTGACTAGGGATAATTATGGTATTTAGGATATCTAAAAGTAATGTGATTAATTTCACATTATGAGTTAAAACAAGTTTTTAAGGTTCGAGTATAAAACTGTACTTAGAAATTGAATCAAAACTTAATTTAAAAATCGATGTGGAAACTGAACCTAAACTTAGCCCTAAACCCATAATAATTATAAATGATTTGAGAACGTAGATAATTGAATATATCATACTTTAAGCTAAAGATAACAATAAGTGTTATAGGATAAAAACTAATTTATAGCAGTTATATGATAATTGAGATAACGTTGGTATTATAGGGATGATTGGTAATGGCCTGAGCGAGTCAAACCTCGAGTGAGCAAGCAAGGAGCCTAAGTAAGTTGGGATTAATACGTTGTTGTATTTTGGAGACATGAGATTATACTTGGTTGTGGTTGTTAGATAGTTGGTTGTGTGCATGTGCTTGATTATGAGTGATGCTATGATTTTGTTTTTTGTTTTAGCTTGTGTTGTATAAAATGATTGACCAACCTAAATTGAACCTAATCAAATATACAAACTGTAATCATAAATCGTACTTGCATAGCAACCCATTAGGGAAACCTACGATTCTCCAATCAAATACCAACTCCTTCGAAAGGGATAACGCTGGATAGCATAATGGGTCCCTTCTTTATTTTTAGTCGAACTAAGTGACAGGTGAAGAAGTCACGACAAGGGTGAAGTCAATGGTTTGAAGGTAGTCGCGGAAAGAGTGGTGTCTCCATTGCACAAGCTTAGGTTTGGTTGTGAGCTGTTACATTAACGACAACTCCTCAACCTAGATTAGAGCGGGCGTAATTTCTGTAATTTTACGATCGATTGGACAATGTCATGCGATGGTATTTGCTTGAACATGCATTACACCTAATAACTTGGTTGATAACCTTGTTTATGTTTGTGATATAGTGTTAAGTCTACCATCCTAACTTACTAAGTTTTGGTTACTTACATCCCTATAGACGTCGTTGTAGGTGCTAGCTAAGAAGTAGCTTACAACCATCTTGAAGCTAATAATTACTAGATACTAGGGAGTGAGGAAAAACATTTGAAGAACAAGCATATATTTTTAAGGTCTAAGCTCTTATGTTAGAATTTTTCATTTCCGAATAATGTATTGACTAGGAAATAGATTACAGTGAAATGTTGTAAACGTTAATTGTAATAACTGAATTCTAGTGTATATATATATATATATATATATTTTACTTTATTAGGTAAATAACTTATTTAAATTACGAAATTTTTACTTCAAAGCAGGTTAGTCGTAGACGCCTTGTATAGATCAAGTTTAGGATAGTGATTGTAAGGTCAACTTCTATCTTAGAATGGTTTATATGGCGAGGTTGTTACGACTCTACCACTTTGAGGCGTGACATATACCAGCCGATTACATGGCCTAACACTCATTTGATATGATGTACAAATGAATATTAAGGTCACTCGTTACTACTCTTGCTAAAGAGTAGATAAGAGTTAAGGAGAAGAGAAGAATGCCCTCAAAATGAGATAAGTTTCTACTAAGAGAAACAACTATTTTGGCTTGATTGCATTAGTAGCTTTTATACTCTAGCCACTAGGATTTATAATGGACAGAAACCGACTAAAAGGGTAAGTTGCAAAATTAATACAAAGCAATTCTTCGTATAGGACTTAAAAAGGTAAAATAGACAAAGAGAATAGAGAATTTGTCAGAGAATCGATATGGGATCATGTACTGTAGTGCCATGTGTCAATATAGGGTTAGTTGCTCTAACAAAAGGTAAGAAATGAGAATATCTATTTGATCTTTGGCAGAAGTGGAAGCGTAGGTCCTCGATTAGCTCAGTAGCCCTATCAAATAACTTAGAAGAGAAAGGAACAATGTTAAGGTTAAATCAACTAACTTGATCTAGGTCAGGTCAAGTCAAGTGAATGGGTGGATGGCTTGGCTATAGGTAAGCTCGACCTATGGAGGAGGCTGTAGTGAAGTCAAGTTATCTAACCTTCCTAAAGTTAAGTCGGAAAGTATCCTTATTGTGATTAACATCTTATATTTAAGTCAGTTGAAGTGAACTAGCCTCAAACATGATAGGAATCCTCATCCCCCATAAGTTCTTAAGCTAAGATCTGATGAATATGGCCTTGCAATCCCTTAGCTCAGCTATGAGTGATCTAATTGTAGACTTAATTCCTATTACTAACAAAATCAAGTTATCATCAAAGTAACTTCATTGCACTACTTCTTAAGGAACATAAGATTGATATAAAATAAGTTGGTATGGCATTAGTAGATTTAATCATGACTTTATTTCCCTATAAGAAAGAAGAGTATCTCTTTTGTCCATCTTGTTTATTATGCTTTCCTTAATTGTTGTGAGTGTTGAGGTTTTTCATTCTCCTTAAATCAAAAGAAGACTTAAAGAAGAGTTTCTCTTCTGTCCAACTTGTCTATTGTGCTTTCCTCAATTATTATGAGTGTTGAGGCTTTTTATCTTCCCTAAATCAAAAGGAGACTAAGTAGTTTCAAAGATTACAAGTCAAGTCAGTATCCATAAGTTGACAAAAGTCATTCCTTAAGTCCTCCTCTTTATTTCAATTAAAAAAGTATGTTAGATCTATGAAAATTGATTGCTTGACCAAAAGCATCACAATAAGCTACAAACTTCTTTCAATTTAGACAAATTTAAGTGATTTATGATTTGCCTGTAGAAAAAACAACCCTAGAAACAATAAGGAGTTGTCCATAACGAATAAATGAGATACTTCAAGACAATTCCTTCTAAGCTTGATTCCTTTGAAATCACCACTTCAAGTTATTGTCATCAACATTGGTGGAAGAGCCTATGCCATCAAAACAAAATGATAAGGAGATAAATGATCTCCTTGTTTAGTCACTCTAGAAGAATGTATTGTCCTTATTATTATCCCATTTAAAACTAAGTTGAAGGCATTGTACGAGCACACGTTATAATCTTTTCAATTCAATTCCATTGAATCCTAATTTTTAAAGAATTTTTTAAGAAAAAAACTAGTCTACTTTATTATATGTTTTCATCATACTACTTTAATTACGTAATCTAATTGTCTATTCTTTCTCTCAATGTTAAGAGGAGCGCTTCATGAGCAATCACCACTTTATTATTGATTAAGAGGTTTCAAATACAGGCAATTTGATAAGAATTGATAATTTCATTCATAAAAGGTTTCGGATAATTAGTGGATACTTTACAAAGAATCTTGAAAGAAAATTTACATAGACTCATAGGCTTAAAGTATCCTAGATCTTGTAGATTACTACCTTTTGGAAAGATCAAATTTATTTCATTGAAGCAAGGAGGGAGATTACCATTTCTAAGAAGTGGGATACAACTTTAAATACTAAGAAACCAATTACACTCCAAAAAGATAGAAAGAATAAACCATTAAAGCCATTGGATATTAAAGCTTTGTTTGCCCCCAACTGAAATGCTACCTGATAAGGATCATGGACTAATCATGCACTCCTAAAGTTAAGGGCTCGCTTAGATGGTGTCATGCCTCAAAGCGACAGAGTTGTAAGAGTCTCGGCGTGCAAATGATTTTAGGATAGAAGCTGACCTTACAGTTGCTATCTTAGATCTAATTTACATAAGACATCTACAATTAACTTGTTTTGAAGTAAACAGTTTATAAATTAAACATATTATTTATCTATAAAATAATGAAACATACATATTTGTACCAAAATAACTCGAGTACGTTTATACGATTTAGTTGCTTTATCAAATCTACTTAAGTAATACATAAATTGATATGAAAAAACTTTAAAGATAAAATCCGAACTTAGGAAGGTAATTGATCCTCAAGTTTTTGTCCTTACTTACCAGGATCTAGCAGTTGTTAACTTTAGAGTAGTTATATAGCCACTTCTTAGCTAACAGCTATAACAACATTTATGGGGATATAAGCAACCAATCACTTAGCAAGTTAGGATAGAGACTTAAAATTATACATCAAATACAAATAGGGTTATCAACCAAATTAATTAGATGCAATGCATCTATAAGCAAATGTTATCGCATGATGTTATTCAATCCTTCATGAGATTAGAGGAATTACACCCGTTCTAATCTAGGTTAATGAGTTTTCATATTTATGCGACAGCTCACAATAAAAAATAAGCTTATGTAGTGAAGACATCGCTTTTCCTGCAACTACTTTCAAACCATTGACTTCACTCTAATTGTAACCTCCTCTCCTGTTACTTAGTTCGATTAAGGATGAAGAAAGAACCCATTGTGCTATCGACACTATCCCTTTCGAAGGGATCAGTATTTAGTTAGATAACCCTAAACATTTCCCTTACTAGGTTGCTATACAGGTCCTTTTTAGACTTACTAGTCATATATGTAATTATGTCCAATTTAAGGTGTTCGATCATTTCAAATAAATCACATATATACAAGCCAGAACAATAAATAAGAATCATATCATCAAACTTAGAAACATACACATACAGGCATGCGCACAATCAATTATTTAATAAACACAACCAAGTATAATCTTAAGCCTTTAAGTACTATAAAATGATACTCCAAAATATGGTAATGTATCAATCTTAATTTACCTAGACTTACTGCTTGCTCATTCCAGGGGTGACTCATACAAGCCATCACCAGTTTTTCCTATAATACAAATGTTGCTTTAGTTTCCACATAACTACCATAGGTAGATTTTATTCTGTAATTCTTATTGTTATCTTCAGTTTAGGGTTTTATTATATCTAATTATTCAGATTTTTAAGTCTTTTACAATTATTCTTAATTTAGGCTAGGTTTTGATTTAGTTTCCGAATTAATTTTAAATTAGGTTCTAATTTAGTTTCTGATTACGTGTTTTATACATAAACCCTAAGAACTTATTCTGATCCATTATGTGAAATTAATTACATTAGACTTAGGTATCATAAATCTCGTATTTAGCATGTAACTAATATTCTATTCCGTATAGTATACCGAAATTCTTAATTTAACTATCGAATTGGTTCTTGATATGGAAATAACCTACATTTTTCATCTAATTTCATAAACTCTCATTCCAAATCAAATTTATATCATATTCCTATTATTATAATACCATAAATTTTTATCTACTATTTTCCACTCATTTATTTTCTATGTACACATATTCTGTATTACTACATATTGTATACTTATATCATCCATTTAACACTTTTAATACTACATATATTATCTTTCACTGTCAATAACATGTTAAGATGTTTAATTATATTCTAAATCAGAATTTATACCAAATTAACCCTAAATTACACATTTAACTTAAATATACCCCTTTACCTACATATTTAATACATATTATGAATAAACTCTAAGTAAATATATAATAATTAGTATCCAAGCTCTATTAAAGTTACAGAAAATATATATTATACTCAGTAAATTATAGTTGTTATATTATGATCATGAAAAGTACTAAGATAGTTTAATATATACCATTTTTCAAAATATCAATTTTAGGTTCGATTTTGCTAAAAATTAGCCTGAATTAGGTAAATGACCAAATAAAAATATAAGATTCAACATGCATATTCCTATAATCATAACTAAACTCCAGAAATGATTAAAAATAAGATTCATTAAGGAATTTAATTAAAAATCTATTATTTCATTCATATTAAAAATAGGGCAAATTCAACAAAAATAATTTTAATAAATACTAAACTTATATTTCATCAAAAATAATTTTAATGTAAATTAAATGTATCATATGAAGAATATGTACACTAAACATTAGCTCAAAATAACATCATTTACTATTTTTACAAATTAATACAAAATTTATTGGAATTAGGCCTATTCTTAAGGAATCTATATAAGCACCTCTAATTTTAAAAAATGGTTTAATATTCTGATTCAAAAATACCTAAGGAAACTAATTTCATAATTTTTGGATATTATTTGATATTTTTAATAAAGATAGAAATTTACAAGCAAAAATTGCACTTTTTTGCTCTTTGACCACTAAAGCTCCACCAGTGACAAGGGTAAATAAGCCAAAACCACTGTTAGACCTTGGACCCCCAATAACCACCATGTTCGGTCTTCATTTGAATCTAGTTTTCTTATATAGTCATAATTACACTATAATTTGTTAATTTTTGGTAAAATTAATTTCTCTTTTCTTCTCACCTCTCTTTAATTTTTTCCTGATTATAATTGACTAAAATGATGTTTGAATGGGTTGTTTTGAATTTATAGTGTAGATTAGGGTCTTACTTTAATTTTCTAAGTGCCACGTTACCTTTATCTCATCCTTTTTCACTTTTTATTTAGCTTAATTTAATTCTACAATTGTTTTTTTCTCTTCATTCCTAGCATGCCACACCCCAATTTTAGAAAATTCCATATTTTTCCATAATTTTCTTAATTTTTTTTATAAATTTTTTAATGAATTTTTCTTAATTGATTAGTATTATTTTAGTATATTTCGAGTATTTTAAATAATTTCTTGTATTTTTACTTATACGTAAATACATATATGATACAAATAAATACTTCTAAATATTATTTAAGTTATTTTATAACTTTTAGTATGCATATAATTTATCTCTATTGATTCGTTAATTATCGGAACTCGTTTTATGCTTTTTTAATAAATAGTGAGTAATATATATAATTCAATATTATAATAATTAATTATTGTATTATTTATTTTTTTAAATCTAAACTCATGGGATCATTTTTATTAATATTCCTAGTTTCGTTGCAAAATTTAAGTCAGATAGGATAACTTATTCGATCGTCATAAATTTTACAAACTGAACCCCGAATACTTGATTGCGGGTCTTATAGATGGTTTGTCAAGTTGTTTGAAGTGAGTTGAACGATAGGGAGCAATACATCCCTCAATCTGACCTGCCGAGTTACTTCGCTCCTACATCAACCAAGAAGCTATCGAGGTGATTAGCCAACGTATTGAGCCGATCTCTCTATAACATACCCATCCAAGTATTGAACCAAAATACTGCTGACCTATTTTGTGTTGAGACCAAGCCAACAACTATCAGGAGTCAACCTCTTGAGGCTAACCCGATAATAAGTCACCCCAAAACCAACCCCTTTTCCAGTCCCAACTATTCGAGCTACCAAACTACTGGCACTAACTTAACATAATCCAAACCTGCCCCTATCTGGCCAGTAGTGTCATTGGGACCACAAAATGAGCAAACGACGCATGTACTGCCTTTGCAAACATCCTTACTATCTTTTTTGTCGTCGAATATTATTTTTTCCTGATTATAATGTTACCCTTATAAATTATTCCATTTTCCTTTACTAGTAAGAATCCTTTTTTTGGAATTTACTCTAACATAGGATTTACCCAATACAGTGACATTCAAACATTTTTCCTCCTCCATGAGCTAAGTGTATCTTGCTCTTTCTTGATTGCTCTTATCTAGCTTATTGAGCATGGACTAATGGCAAGTGACCTCCAACTACACTTATACATCATATTAAGCATGAGCTGAGCTCGAGTGAGGTGTTGGTGCATCGTATCCATCATCGATGCATGAGGACCCCTGCTTAAATTTTGACTATCATTTACACTTCAAACTATCTCAAGGTTCAAACCTATCCCCCTTTTGGTTCATGCAATATTGAATGTCAAATGTTCATTTACGTCGGACCCTATTATCCTGGTATCAAAGCTTGGCTTCATTCAAAGCTAATTTTTGTTACTTTACTCTCTAAGTAAATTATTATTGCTTTTGTGTATTAGAAGTTCTGTTGTTAACATACTAGTTTGGTAGGTGAATAGTATTGGAGAAATTTTGTGTTTTGTTTTCCCTGTTTCTTATATGGAAAATAGTTTGAGTGTTTGCTTATTTATTGTGTGTAGCTATCTTAGTAGTGGGGGTATTAGTTATTGTTTTGCTGTTATCATTCGTAGAGAGGACTTTAAGTAGTATTTTAACCATTAATCTTGTGAGGAAGTCAACAATGTCAAATTCAAGTGCTCGAGGAGTTATTGGTAACCAAGAGAGTGGTGTTCAGAATGGCCAAGGCCAACAAGGAAGCTTCACACCCTAGTCAATAGGTGACCGACTAGTTAGACTCACCAACCTTGTAAGTAGTTTAGTTACTATCATTAATGAAGATAGGTAGCGAGCTAGAAATGGCCCATATAAAGGACATGAACAACCTTAGAGAGGCAATGGTCAGTTTAGTTGAGTTAATGCCCCAGTTCAATCAGGTCGAACTAAAGGAATAAGTAGGCTTGCACTTGATGAAATTGAAGAGGAAGAAGAAGAAGGAGAGGACAAAGCGAAAGAGTACAATGAATAAGAAAAAAGGAATGTTTGAGCCCTTAAAGTTAAAGGGTTAAGGATGCACATTCCAAGTTTTTTTTTGGAGTGGCGATCCTGAGGACTACTTAGATTGGGTAAATAAGATTGAGAAGCAATTTGAATGCCACGAAGTACCAAATAATGCAAAGGTTAGACTTGTTGTGTTAGAGTTTACTAGTTATGTTGCTTTATAGCGGAATAACATGCAAGCTACTCAAAGAAGAGAGGGAGAACGTGAAGTTAGGAGTTAGGATGAGATGAAGTGGGTCATGAGGAGGAGATTTGTGTTGAGCTACCGTTTGTAGGATGCCTTTAAAAGATTATAAGAGTTGAGACAAGGACGATCAACTATTGATGCATATGTAAAGGAATTTCAGATGCTAATGATCTGATGCGAAGTCATTGTGCCTAAAGACTAAATTGTATCTCGGTTCATTAGTGGATGGAAATACGAGATTGGAGACGTGTTAGAAACCATAGATATTGGATCATTTGATGACGCTATCAGAGCTGTACAAAGAATCAAAAGGTATCAAATAGGAAGGTTCCGATCCCCTGTCAATTAACCCAACAATAACCAATTTATTCTAAGCAAACTTGTATGAATGGAACCAAGTAAGGTTGTTGAGACCCCACATGCTCAAAATGCCTGAGCGGAAGAGAAGGAGATCTCAAGGAAGTTTAAGAGAAGTCAAAGCTCAAGATGAAAGATGAGTGAGATCAAATGTTTCAAATGTCAAAGATTTGGACACCTGGCCACTCAGTGTCCAAATAGAAAGACAATGGTGATCTAGGGTGACGAGCTAACTGTTGAGGTAAATAATACTGATAAGAAAGTGAAAGACTCGGAAGAGATTGAGTAGACTGAATTGTCTACGAAGGAGGAAATCATTTATAAAAGGTAATTTTATGCCGGCTACTCTAGTATTAAGAAGGATAATGAATGTGAATCCTATGCCCAAGGATGAATAGAGAGAGAATCTTTTCCACATTGGGTGTAAGGTAAATGTGTTACTGTGTGCCTTGATTGTTGATATTGGGAGTTGTACCAATGCAGCCTTTGCTTTCATGGTCTAACGATTGAAATTACTGACCAAGCCTCACCCAAAACTTTATAAGCTTCATTAGCTCAGTGATAAGGGAGCCCTACAACTAAACAAATGGTTGTTTGTGTTAATCTGTATTGGCAACTATTGAAATGAAGTGTTCTGTAATATGTTACCATGAGTATATCCCATATTCTACTTGGATGATTGTGGATGTTTGACCAAATCGTGATGTATGATGGAAGGAGGAATGCATGTTCCCTAGAGTACGAGGGCAGGAGGGTAAAGTTGAGCCCTACAACGGTTGTGTAAGTAAAAATTATGTAAGCCCAATTAAGTTGAGTCTTGAAGAAGGAGGCTTTGGTGATGACTCGATGTCAACTAAAAAGAGAGATGGAACTTGAAGATTTAACTTATCTACTAGTTAGAAGGTTATTAAAGATGAGATTAGAGAAGGGAATGGTGCTTGTTGAGGTGAAAATCTTATTGGATGAGTTTATCGATCCGTTCTTTAATGAGCTGCCAGAAGGCCTGCCTCCTATTCGAGGCATCGAACATGTAATTGACTTATAGCTAGGAGCCGCATTGTTGAACAAGCTTGCTTATAGGTTGAACCTAAGACAAGCTGTTGAATCGTAGAGGTAGGTAGATGAGTTGATGAAGAAAGGGTATATACGAGAATCCCTTAGTCCTTGTGCCATGTTAGCCTTGTTGGTACTTAAGAAGGATGAGTCATAAAGAATGTATGTAAATAGTCGAGCAATCAATCGTATCACCATCAAGTACAAGTTGCCCATACCAACGCTTAATGATATGCTGGACGAGTTAAATGGAGTAAGAGTATTTTCCAAAAATGATCTCAAATCTAGATACCATTGAATTTGAATGTGTGAGGGTAATGAGTGGAAGATCACATTCAAAATGTGCCACAGATTGTATGAATGGCTTGTGATGTCGTTTGTACTATTGAATGCATCGAGTACATTTATGCAACTAATGAATCATGTGCTCTAAGAACTAATAGGGAAATTTGTGGTGGTTTATTTAATGTATAGCCTTGATTTGGTGACTCACCAAGAGCATCTTTGAGCACTCTTTGCAAAACTTCGCTATGAAAGGCTCTACGCCAATCTGAAAAAGTGTGACTTTTGCCGACCTGAAGTAATCTTCCTAAGGTTTATTGTAAGTGGTAGAGGAATATGAGTCGATGATGAGAAGATAAGAGTGATCACTGAATGGCCTATGCTAACCACTTTAACCGATGTGAGAAGTTTCCACTGCCTAGTAGCATTTTATCGTATATTTATAAGAAATTTCAATACGATCGTGGCTTTACTCATTGAACTGTCGAAGAAGAATGTTGAGTTCAGATGGGGAGAGAAGGAGTAGAAGAGTTTTGAAGAGGTGAAGGAGAAGCTGACTACAGCCTTTGTAAATGTTCAAAGTAGAATGTGATGCATCTGGACTAGGCATAGGTGCTGTACTAATGCAATAAGGCCAACCTATTACCTACTTCAATAAAAAACTTAAAGATGCTACACTCAACTATTCTATTTATGATAAGGAGTTTTACTCCTTGATCTAAGCCTTAACTATATGACAACATTCTCTACTACCTAAGGAATTTGTAATCTACATCGATCATGAATCCTTGAGATATTTGAAGAGCCATCTTAAGTTGTCTTGCAGACAGGCTAAATGCATCGAGTTCATTGAGGGATTTTCTTATGTCATAAAGTACAAAAATAGGAAGAACAATATAATGGTTGATGCCCTATTAAGACGACATTCTCTCTTGACTAAGCTATAGACCAGCTTGTTTGCTTTTTCAATGATCAAGGATTTAAATACAAAGGATCCACAATTTGTTCCCATATATGCCAAGTGTGAAGAAAGACAAGCATTTGATGATTGTTATAGGGAGAACGGATACTTGTTTAAGAAGAGGAGATTTTGTATCCTAACCTATTCCTTAAGAAAATTGTATGAGGCGCATGGAGGAGGATTATCAGGATAATTTAGCCAGCACCATACCCATGAGGTACTATCCTCACGATTCTTTTAGCCAAGGACGATGAGAGATGTCCAATCTATGTTGGAAAGGTATGCTACTTGCAGAAAAGTGAAGAGTTAAGCCCAGCAAAGGCACTACTTACCCTTACATATTCCAACTAAACCTTAGTCTAAGCTAAGTATGGACTTTATGTTAGGATTGCCGAGGATATCCTGAAGGAAAGACTCCATCGTGGTGGTTGTAGATCGATTGAACAAGATGGCGCACTTCATGCCTTATGCAAAAATTAACGATGCTTTATTTATTTCTTTTCTTCTTACAGGAAATAGTTAAACTTTATGGAGTACCCAAAACCATTGTTTTAAATCAGGACCTAAAGTTCATGAGTCACTTTTAGAGAACGTTATGGAGACAAATGGGAACTAAGCTATTGTACAATACGTCTTGTCATCCACAAATGGATTGATAAACCAAGGTTGTCAATAGGATAGTGGGAACTTTACTGCAGGTTATCATTGGTCGGAACATGGTTAATTAGGATTTATGCTTGCCAATCGTTCACTTACAATAAGACTACCCATAATGTAACAAACATATCTCCATTTAAGGTCACCTATGGGTTCAAACCTGAGCTCCCAACAGACCAAATACCCTTTGCAAGCCCAAATGATGACTAACCAATTGCAAAAAGAGTAAAGGCTATTAGAGCCATGTACTAGAAGGTCGTAAGACAATTAAGCTAAGCTACTAATAAGCAAGAGAGATGAGGTCGAGGACGAAAGAAAAGAGAATTTCAGCCAGGTGATCCGATCTAGATTCAACTTAGCAAGGAATGATTCCTTAACTTAAGGAAGAGCAAGTTATCTATTAGGGTTGACAAACCTTTCAAAGTGCTTGAAAATATCAATCCTAATACCTACAGGATTAAACTACTTGCAGAGTACAGAGTCTTAGACTCCTTTAACATTGCTAATCTCCACTCGTATACACTCGAAGATAAGTAACATGGAACCTAGCCAGATTTAATCTAAAATCTCAAATAGCCCCAAAGGGATGATGGGGATCATGGACCAATTGTTATGCCTCGAAGGTACAGAGTCGCAACAGTCTCACCGTGTAAAACATTCTATGATAGTAATTGACTTCACAGTACCTACTATAGACATAATCTACACAAGGCATTGACGACTCCTCAATTTGAAATAAATAGTCTAGTTAAGAGTTAAGTTAAAGTTATAGTAATTAACAAGAACTTCAAGTCAACATATATGTAATTGCATATACATTCCATAGAACTTTCCAGAAAATTTTACATTAATATAACAGTTAACTAATTTACATATCAACTATCAGTCTTTCATTCTTAAGCTACTAAGGAGACTTTAGCTATACATCAACTACTAGGTGAATTAATCCTTACACCCCAAGCTTCAAAAGAACTAACCTTAGATAGTTGTAAAGTAGCATAATACTCGAAGTATTCAGAAATCAGGATCTGCAAAAGGATTTATATGGGTATAAGCAACTAAAGCTCAGTAAGTTGAATTGGAGACTCATGAATGTATACAAACACAACAAGATTATCAAGCAATTATTTTCATGCAATACAACAAGCAAGTGTCATCATACAACGTAGTCCAGTCCATTGCAAAATCAGAGAAATTTTACCCACTCTAATCTAGGTTGAGGAGTTTTTATGTTATGCAATAGTTTACAACCAAACCCAAGTATGTGCAATGGAGCTACTACTCTTCTTAAGACTATCTTTCGAACCAATGCTCCCATCCTTACTGCGACCTCCTCTCTTGTTACTTAATTCGACTAAGGATAAGGAAAAGACCAATTTGCTATCCAGCACTATCTTTATCGAAGGTGGCGGTGTTTAGTTAGAGAATCCTAATGATCTTCTAAAGGGTTGCAATGCATGACACTAAAGGGTTCAAATAATATTAAATTCCATTTAAGGTGTTCAGATAATTTCACACCAATCTAGTCATAATACACAATCAATCATAACACAAATTTCAACACGAAATTAGATACTCAAACACATGCATAAACTACTTACAATCACAATCATATACGACCCTAAGTCTTCGAGTACCATAAAATAATACTCTAATACAATAAATAATAACCCAACTTAGAATTCTCGGTCGCCCAATCACCTAATGGCAGGTTAGTTTGTCTCCAAGTATCCTATAGTACAAATATGTCTTTTAAGTACTTATACCTTGATGATACATATTCTAAGTTATAATTTAACTCATTTCTCCATATATACATATTATTTACTAATAATTCATTCTATCTTATTTCGAAGTTCGGTTTCTAAATTAGCTTTCAGTTTTGATTCTACATTGTCTTTGACTACAAGGAATCTTAAATACGATCAAATCCTAATGTGAAATTAATTACATTAAACCTAAGTATTCTAATATCACATTGGGTCTTAATTTAGTATTTTAACCTATTCGGTACGCTTTAATCTTAATTGGGATACCGAATTTACTCTCAATGTGAGAAAATCTTACATTTTTTATGCAATTATTTAAAATTAAATTTTGTTTCATATCTATTATGTACTGATTTTTATTATTATATTATCCAAATAAACCTAATTTTTCATATTTATTAATTTTTCAATTCCACATATTCCTAATTTCCTACAATTACCACATAATTCCTATATTAATTACACTTAACACTCTAAAGATTAGGATTAAGTTTCCACGTTAGAGATTAACGTCCTTGAACATCTAAATCAATAATTAATCACTTAATCACCTAATTAACCTAAAATTACTCAATTTTCTCATCATTTTAGGGTTAAAAAATTATTTAAAAATTTTGAAAATTAAATTTTAAAAAATGGCTTCATAGCACTGTTTTATATCACTTAAGCATTCTATAGAAAAAATTTAAGCTCCAAACTACACTCCTAACTTATTTATTTTTAGTTTTAATCATGTTCGGTTTTGCTTAATTTCTTAAGAATCCTATATTTATAGACGTGATTAAACTTAATTACTATTTTCCCCTTAATCTACATATAATAAAACATCAGAATTGTAAATTTCATAATTTTTTAGGTAAAATAAATAAATTTAAGAAATTTTACAAAATCAGAGTAGATATGAGACTCATCTGGTTCGATGGCTTTTGGGCTTCCAACACCAATTGAGGTGTATCGGTCGGTCCAACTGGTAAGTTTAGAGTGGGGTGGTGGTGGTGTGTGGGTTCGGTTCATAAGCCCCTACTGCATAGATTTACTAAAGAATTTTCTAAACCCTAATTTTTCCTCTTGTTTTCGACTCTTACTAATTTTTCTAAGCTTCTAACTATCCAAATAAGTTCTGTAATTTTTCTTGCTATTTATAGAGTCTTGTAGTAATTATTATGTATTAATTAGACAAAACATTGCTCAAATCTCTTCAATTTTGCCTTTTATGTTGTTTGTTTTTTATTGGTTATTTTTTCCTCTTTAGTTCCTAACCTACCACGACCAAATCTAAGTCATTCGCTATTCCTCTAATTTTTTTAATTTTTTAATTAATTATTTAATAATTTTCTTTAATTATTTAATAAGTTTCTAGCTGATTCCAAGTAATTTAAGTAATTTCGCATATTTTTATCCACACGTAAATACATGTGGGGTATAAGTAACATTCCTAATTATTATTTAGGTCATTCTATAATTTTTAGTATACATATAATCTATTTCTAGCAATTTATTAGTTATTAGATTGCACTTTTCGTCTTTTTAATAATTAACAAGTATTATATTTAAAATTTAAAAATTTTGTAGTCTTTTATTTTATTACTTATTTTCTTAAATTTAAGTTTATGGGGTTATTTTTACTAACATTTTTATCTATAGTTTATAATTTAGGTTTGATTAAATCTTTTAACAGATCACTCTAAACTTTGTGTACTAAGTTCAATCTTACGGTTACTTAGCTTAATTTTAGGACTTACACCAATCACGCACTCCTGAGCTTGAAGGCGTGCTCTTCGTTGAGCTATTTAAGGTAAGTTGAATAACAAAGAGCAATGCATCCTTCGGTTTAACTTGCCGAGTTACTTCACTCTCTACATCATCTAAGAAGTTGTTGAGGTAACCAACTAACGTACAAAGCTGACCTCTCCACAGCATACTTATCCAAGTATTGAACCAGAATACTACTAACTTGATTTGTGTTAAAATTAAGCTGACAACTACCAGGAGTCGACCTCCTGAGGCCAACCCAACAATAAGTTGCACCTGAACCAACCTCCTTTTCCAACCCAATTGTTTGAGCCGCCAAACTGCCAACACTAATTTGACATGACCAAAACCTGCTTCTATTGGGCCAGCAGTGTCATTGGGACCATAGAATGAGCAAATGACGTACGTACTACCTTTTCTGACATCCATACTATCCTTTCTGCTACTAGATATTCTTTCTGCCACTATTACAGTGTTACCCTTGTAAATTATTCCCTTTTCCTTTACTAATCGGAATCTTTTTTTTTTTATAATTTACTCAAACCTAGGATTTACCTTAATTGGATCATATAAATACCTGTCTGTTGTAATGGCCATAATAGACAATACAGTAATATTTAGACATTTTTCCTCCTTCATGAGCTAAGTATATCTTGCTCTCTTTCGACTGTTCTTATGTAACCAATTGAGTGTAGACTAGTGGCAAGTGACCTTTGGACATACTTGTGCATCATATCAAGTGCGACCTGAGCTCATATGAGGCATTGATGAGTCATATCTATTGTTGATGCATGAGGACTCCTACTCAACCTTCAACTATCATTTACTCTTCGGATCATCTTGAGGTTTAGACCTATCCCCCTTTTGGTTCGCGCGATACTGGACGTTGTGTGTTCATCCACATCAGATTGTATCACTTCCAGTAACTTCTTTCTCACATATTTTTCTTGTCAAAGCTTCATTTATAGAGTTATGTAAGTGATCAAAGGAGTCTAACTTACCAAGCAACTTTAAGCAACAAGTTAAACAAGCTAATCTATTATGGTTCATTCAATAAATTGGCTAGAACTTTTAAACTAAGCTGGACATATAGGGTTTGGTAGATTAAATGAGTCAACCCACTAGCTCAGCTCATTTAATCAATTCATACATTATGATGGGTTGAACAAGCTAACTTGACATATTTTAATGAGTTACATTACTTAATCCACAAACTCGCTACAAACTTTTTTTTTATAACAACAAAAATTTAAGGGGGAAATCTAAATAATTTGCCAAAACTTTAACTTAGATGCGGATTGATCTTAAGTTAAAAGTAACCCTCTTAAACTTTGATTTTGGTACATGAATATCCCTTAAACTTATCAAAATGTATTTTAAGACCCTATAAACTTTGATAATAATATGACTTTTTTTAATTAAAGAAGGAAACGCAATTTATGTTGTCAATCTCAAAGTTTAAGAGGTTTTAAAGCACACTTTAAAAGTTTAGAAGGTCAATTTGTACCTAAGTTAAAGTTTAGGGAGGTTATTTGTAATTTCCCTAAAATTTAATATTGAGAAAATTACATGGGAGGTCATTGACTTTTAGGGGTAAGTTCAAATAAGGTATCAATATTTTGAAAAGTCAAATAAAGGGTAAGCGTTTTGGTGTGTGGTTAAAATGAAGGACTCAATAATGGAGCAATTACAACGACATTAATTAGAGCTTACGTGGTACATTAGAAGGATAAGTAGAAGTTGATGTGGGTTTTATTTTAACATCAGGACATGATACTTCAGTTAATTACCATGGAGAGGGAAAAATAGGCTCGAAATAGAAAAATACCTTACTCGAAATCTACAAAGCAAAAATGTACCAGTGGGTCAAATGAAAACATCGTATCTAGTCTCTCTTACTCAAAAACCTTAATTTCAAAATTACATATAGACCTTAACACAACAAAGCCTTAATCATGACCCAATTGATGCCATTAGTGATCCTGTAACATAATCCCTAATTAAAACCCAAGTTAACACTACAAGCATGAAGAGTTGCACATTCTATTGGTAAGTTTTTACCTTCAAGAGTAAGTCAACACATGAGGAAAATGAGTAAAGTTATAAAACGTACTACAATAAAAATAAGCTATGAAGATAGGATATGAAAAGAAAAAACCATACTTATGTTACATGTGATCTTTCTATTGCCAGTATAGCAAAAGTGGGCACTAGTTACAAACCTATCTATCAACTTATATCAAATATCCTAATTTAGAGAAATTAATAAAATAGGTTCAAGTAAACAAATTAAGGAAAAAGTTAGATAATCTTAAAAGGTAAATTACCAAAATAACATTACTACAGGAAACTTAAGTAAGTATATTAAAGTAAATGGTCAACCTATTTATTTAAATGTCCTTACATGCAATTAATGGAGTATAGCTATTTTGGTCATTTACTAACTTTTCAAATTTCAGTTGGGATGAAAAGCCTTGGTCTTCTCTATTAGTTTAATTCTTTTCCTCCCTCTTCCATCCTCAATCTCTATGCCACCAATCTTTGTCTAAGCCCTTTGTACATGCTTCCATTTAGGCCAATGTCAATTAAATGTTTGAGAATTAAGTGATTTAAAAGCATTTAAATCAAGTTCTCTTGAAGATTTAGTAAGTAATCTTACCTTAAGCTTCATTCAAGTTGGATTTTAAAAACTTCAATAGGATAGCAATCTTTGATAATTATAATCAAGGATTTGGAGCAAGATCAAGAAGTTTAAAGTAAAGACCTGGGTTGAGGTATTCTTCAAGTAGTGTGAGCATCTTCTAGTAGTGGTAAGTGGAATTTCTAATTTCTTATGTTTTAGGATTTAAAACTTAGATATATTTAGTATTTTCTTTTGATTGATTGATTTAGAAATCAATAAGAGTTTATACCTTCTTTAATTGTAAAGTTTGAGCTTGAAAAAGTCATTTTCTAGAGATTTAAGCTTTAGTCTCATACTTGAGGAGATTTCAAGTTTCAAACTAAGGCAGGTTGCCTTGATCTTAAGTTTAATTATGTTGCTTAACTTATATTTAAGAGTATTAATTAAGTTTTAATTGTAAACTAAAGTAGCAATTGGGTTTATAAATGGCACATTTGATATAATGTAAGTATATTTGATGTTTGATTATTGATTCTTGTAAGAATTGATGTTAGTCTATGTTAGTTGATGATTACAATTGAGTTTTAACCAAATGATATGATGAGATTATTTATGCTATGCATTCCGTAACCTATAGCATATAAGTTGGGGGTAGTCCTTTAGTTTTTTTTTTTTATGTTGTTTGATGGGATATAAGCTAATCTAGGAGTTCAAAACTTATATTAAATGAAGAGGATTAAGTTGAAGCAATTATTGTATGGGGAGGTGGATGTTAGCCTTGATTTGGTTCTAGATATGATTTTTTATTTTTCTTTTAACTTATTAATTGCATTAATTATAATTGATCTTGATGATACAAATGAAATGGTATAACTTGGAGTTGTCGAGGATCAATTAAGTTGGATCTTAATTTAGTCATGGAACTAAGATATTTGAGTAAATATGCAAAAGAGTTTTGAATCTTGATTATACTCGACGATGATCTGATGATAATTAAGAGTGATAGATTGTTAATTGGTAGATTTTTAATAAGAAATGAATTGGTAGATGAATTTGGCTAGTTTATGTTGTTGGTTAGGGTTTAAGAAGTCAATTAAAATATAGTTTGATTTTCCAGATTTTTTGGAGAAAATTTGAATGTTTGAATTTGATTTTGATTTTGAATGTTTGAGTATGTTTTTGAATAAATCACAAAATGCTCTTGGTACATATTAATTGTTATTGATATGTTCATGTTATGTTATTAATATGGTAAGTTTTGATAATATGATTCTTACTAAAGTGTTTATATTTATATGTTTTAAGAAAAATTATTAGAATATTCTTAAGTATTATTCACAATTATATGATAATAAACATGTTATTGGCAAACACACCCCCCCCCCCCCCCCCCCCCCCTTCTCCCTTGATCTTTTATAGGGCTAAAGTTTATAAAAAACTAGTAACCAAATTTGAAATATTGATATGTTTGAAAACTTTGTATCAAGTTTAATTGTTTATGATCAATGGATTCCAATGTCATGAACATCAAAATCAATAATTTAGATTTACAATTTGGATCAAGACTCTTGAAGAAGTTAGTTTAATCTTCTAAGAGGCTTGTTAAATTGCAATGAAGTATTTATGATTAAAATAATAAATTAATAACTTTTGGTTAAAAAATTAAATCTAATAAATAATAAGGAAATAGGAAATAAAAATATTAAAATATTAAAAGCTCGATGGTCCTTAGTGAATAAAATCATCTAAAATCAGTTTAAAAGGACCATATAGGTTCTATTCTCAAACAAGTTTACCTTAAAACAATGTGGCTATAAATAAAAAATAATAATAATCAAATAATTGGAATATTTATAAAAGTAATTAATAATTAATAAACTATAAATAATTAGTTGATTAAATTAACTAAGTCTCATTTAGTTTTAAAATTAAATTGGGCTTACTAACTAGGCCTCAACTAATGGGCTAACTAATTAGCTAAATCAATGGACTAAACGTATAAAATCTAGATAATTAACTTTGACAATCCTATTGTTAATTAAATAATAACTCTTGCCTTCTTTGGTTGGATGTAGTTACACATAAATTAGCTTTCAAGTTAGAGTTAAATTAATTAACCATCGATTTATGTTACAATGATGCATAATTGCGTGGTAAACGATGTATACTTCGACTTTGTTAAGCAGATAATTTAATTCAGATAATGTGTAAACTTGGCTAATCATATTGCTTACTACTAGAGCTGTGTAAGCGGGCCAAGTAGGCTAACCTGTCTCACCCCACATTAGCCCATGAGTTATGTGGGTTGGCTCTCTTTGACTTACTTACAAACGCAAGCTGAAATTTCTAACCTAGCCCCAACCTACTATAGGTTGGTAGGTTAAGTGAGCCAACCCGTGAATTATATTGTCATTTATTACTTATGAATATATTATGTAATGTATTCATAATATTCATAAATTACAAATCAAAATTCACAATCTTACTAGTTCTAATGTACATAATTAGTTTTTATTTACTACAAAATTTATTTTAGAAAAATAAAATTTCAATCTTTCTACGAAAATATATACATAATTACAGTTGTGTGAGTAGGTTAAGTAGGTCAATTTACTCCATTCCACATTGACTCATGGGTTAAGTGAGTTGGCCCACTTGCACATGCGGGTTGAAGTTTTCAACTCAACTTGCCTCATCGCAGGTTAGCTGGTAAAGTGGGCCAACCCACCAATACACACGATTTGACTAATTATGATATTTGTTCAATTGAAATTGATATGTAATTAAATACAAAATTAAAAAAAAAATCTTATGATAAGAATATGTAGAAATAATTAGAGGTCCCTTTTATTCATAAATACATTACTTTATTGTGTTTATTAATTTTACTTTTCTATTTACCATCTTAGACTTAAGAATATCTATTGCTTCTAAAAATCTTTTTTGGTATGATAAGTTCTAACCAAAAGCTATATTCCTAGAACACCAACTTTCTAATAAACCAAATAACATTGTTCCTAGGATTGAAATAAGATATGTAATTAGAAAACAATTTTGTTCTTAGGAAACCAAACAACATTGTTCTAAGAATCTAAACAACATTGAAATACCAAACTATAAACCATGAATTATGACAATTTTGCGCCTTGTTTGATAAATTGAAAACTAAATTCTCCAATAAACCATCCTCATCATTCATTAATGATCATTACAAAGCTTTTAATAATCTATCAACAACCAAATTCAAATCAACATTAACTTCAAAACACAATGCCATCATCAACTCATCATTTATACTCTTCCTCATTCTCTACGTATCTATCAATCATTAACAACTAAATTTGACTCTACATTTGACGAAGTTGTCTCTATTTCTTCTTTATTATCTACATACCAAATAAGACATGTAATTAGATAGAAATGTTAAAAGCTTAAAATTATACATTTAAATAATATTTTACTAAAGCAAAAAACCACATTCACAAGTAAATCTCTATAACCAATTACGTTTATAAATTAAAGCTTTTACATTTTTAAGGGGCACAAGACTACCATAATTATTAAGAACATGAGCACTAATGCTGAAGGCTGGCTTAAAAGCTACAATTGTAATTGAATACTCAACATACCATAAGCCATGTTAGACAAATTTGAATGTCTTGAGCTTTGGGTCTTCCAATATTCTAATACATCTAACTCAGAGTAGAAGATTATATCCACTACTAGCTCATCTAAATAAATATTTAAAAAAGATTTACTTGTAATCTCTATTTCAACTTAGCAATACTCCTACATCATTAGGAAAAAAAAATTAACTAAACATTGATATTTAGTACAAAAGTAATATCGTTAAAATAAATAAATAACTAAAGTGATTCTTTAATTTATGTCTAAAGTGGCTAAATTAATGTCAAAACTTTTTTCCAAATGTCAAGTTGCTTGCTAATGCTCCTTCCTTTTATCATACTCTCTAAAGAGCTTAAACAACTTATTTTTTATGCTAGTTAACTTACGTTAATTTTATTAAAGTAAGACTTCAAAAAGCTAAACTTTATCCAAGGATCAAGGATCAAAGATTGCTCCAATAGCATAGACAACATTGTATTCCATCCAATATTTGTCAAACTTTTGCTTCATTTCAATACAGATGTCCCTTATAACAAGATCTTCACTCCTTAGGTTTGCATTCAACATACATTTAACTTTCCATACCTATACAAAAAAACATATGTTTAAAGTTGGATATGAGAGCCGACCATTAAATTGATGATGGTATAAAAAGGGCTAACAAACTTGTATATTTTTTATGCTCTTTCCCACTTATCTATTGATGGATAATACTTATAATTAGAATCATTCAGTTGAAGGAGAAAAAAAAAGCACATTGATACTTCAATACACTATCAAGCATCATATAAGTGGAATTTCATCTAATAGCTACATCCAAGCATAAACCAATGCCAATAATGATTCAACCTACTCTTCGATCTCTTAACACACTTCACACCCTCTCTTATTTTATACAAAACTTGACTAGCTATTGTCATCCCCTCTTTGATAATCAAATCAAGAATATGAGCATAATATCTGATATGAAAAAACTCACCAACACATGACAAGTTATTTTGTAAGTTAAGTTACTCTTTTAAGTAATCATTCGCAGATGTATTATCCAATGTAAGAGAGAATACTTTTTTTGTATGCCCCAATCTTTTAGAGATTCAAATACCTTCTTTGGTTATTCAAAACCTGAATGAGGAGGAGACACTTTGCAGAAAGAAAGAATTTTACTATTGATTTTCGATTTATCATCCACTAAATGACCAATTAGACAAATATAACATTTACTTGTGCTTGCGGTGCATATGTCAGAGGTTAACTAAACTCTAGCATAGAATTTTTGTAAAATTTGTTCAAATTCTCCTTTTGAGCCACATTTTAATTCCAAATATCTGATGTTGCAGTTTTTCTAGTAGAAATAGGCATATAATCAGGATTATATAACCTTATATTTTGTGTAATATACTAATAAGATTCTAGGTACCGATTCGATGATGCGCTTGTAAAGTTGAATATGCCTTACTTTATCTTGACTGGGCTCTCCTTCAGACCTGTTTATGAACTCTGGGAATATCAAAAGACCTAATATGCTCTGCAAGTTCTATCCTGGCTTACTATTTGTGCTCTGTTTTACCAGGTCTTTCTTATTATATTAGATTCACGTTGCCTTACTCTAATAGGGTTTACTTTACCTTTCCAAGTCTACTTAGTTGTGATTTACTATAGTCTAATAGCTTTATCCTACTCTGACTGTTTGCTCTACTTTGCCAAGATCAATAAGCTCGCCCTAGTCTGTTTGGCCAAAACTTTCTTAGTATGCTAGGACTGTTATGCTATTCCCATGTCAGGTTGATTGTAATATTCGGGGTCAGCCCCGGCAACGTTAGGTCGGCCACAGGTATATCAAATTAGCCTCGAGTAAAAAAGATCATCTAGAAGCTCAAGTCCACCTAGGCTAAAGCTCCAAGGTCTTCAATAACTCCTTGGAATCCAACATCAGCCCTTCACCCGAATATCTCAATCGGCTATCTATTTCACTTATGCTATTTAGATTCCCTTTTTCTTGCATTTTCCTTAGTTATCGTTCTTGTTTCATTTATAATTACTGGAATGCTACTAAGCCATCTTTTAGTCATTTTATTTACAACCTTACCACTTTGTACAAATAAAACACATGTATAGGGTTTTAGACAGACTCGACATTTTTAATGAAAAACCTTTGGGACTTTTCTCTTGGAAACTCTCCTCTTTCTGCTCTTATTAATCTTTTTAGCAAAGATTATGGCAAGCAACCCTATTACTTAGGTTGGTGCATCACATCCGATGAGTCTTAAGCTGCGTTGAATCTTGTTGGTATGTCATATCCAATTCGATAGCTCATGAATTTGTTAAACCCCCCATTTAATTTTTTTGTTTTTGTTCATTATGGTGCCTCTCCATGTATTTGACCCCAGAGACGCATCATATACTTATATTCAACAAATAGAAATGAGAGATCATATGCAATGAGAGCCATTACTATAGTCTCATGAGCAACTTCTGCATATGGTTTTCTTTATCTTAACTTCCCACAATAATCAGTTGTCATATCACCTAATCAGGATAATTAGAAGCTTTATGCAAGCGATACTTTTGAAGATGGCGAATTAAGGATGATGTCCTTATCTTATGTCTACCAATCACATATTGAGCCATACACTTATTACATTTTGTTCTCTTTACCACCCGTCCTAATTCTTATTTTTGTAAAATTTACCTAAACTTTAGAAGTGTTAGCTTAAGCCTTCTTACTTAGAGGTTCCTTCAATTGAGAAGATCCTAACTCCATATTAGTATTTGATCTATTGATTTTAGATTCATCATCTACATTAATATGTTGTTGTTGTATTGTGGTTTCATTGCTTGTATGATCCATTCTAAAATATATACGATACTTAAATCAACAACATGAGGAAGTCAACAAGATGTTCATTTCTAACACATATATTTCACATAGAAAGAGAAAAAAAAAAAACAAATAAAGTGACTTAAGGAGGGTAAAAAAGAAATGAAAAACAATCATAAAAATTTAAAAGAAGTGCATCAACTTGAAAAGGAGAAGGTTTTCAAAAGAGATAAATTATAAGCTAAAAACATGGTCTCTAATCTCCATACTTAGAGTAGTAATTTTTTTTCTTTTAACTAAAGTCCTCAAACAGTAACAACAAGTAATCATCTTTATGATTCACTAGAAGGCCTCCTCATATGGCAAAGATTGTGTTTATTATTCTAACTCAAATATAATTTTCAGCTTTTATCATCAAAGTGCATTGAACTTAATGAATTGTGTTAGATACGGTAGGATAATTACCTTCAGAACGAGCCTATATGGAACAAAAAAAAAAAGTAGAATCCTACACAAATTCAAGGAAACTTTGTTCCTCTATTTAAGAGGAACTAGTTGAAAATGCTTTGGCAAAAAAAAAAAAATCTACATTGCATCGATGAGACTTTATTACGGGAGAAAAAAATAGGACCTTTCTCCTAATACTAAACACTATAGGTTAGCAACATCCTATATGCAATTATCACCAATAGCAAAGAAAAAAATCAAAACCTTTTCTTTTTCTTCACGACAAAGACGTCTAAGATTTTTAAAACAAAGGAATTCAATGAATTTTGAAATTCAACTCCTTAAGCCTGTGCAAAGTTAGCAAACAAGTGAATAATAATACTATATAGTAAAGGTCCTGTTAATGATGTTTTAAACACTCATGACAAACAAAATGACAAAAAATAAAAAATTTTCTTATTTGACCTCTCAACAAACTTTTTGAGCATTTGTTAGCAATTCATGTGCTATATATTTATAGTTTACAAATCTTATTAGTTAACCGGCAAAAAAATTAAAATGATATATTGATATTTTGTTGTGCCACATGAAATCATTTATGATATATTAGCAACTTGCTGTTATATCATAATAATTGGAATGTAGATCTAAACCAGTAGAAAACAAAGCTCCACATCAACTTTTTGAAGTTTTGATTAAAAAAATGAACTTCCAAATGCCAACATATGCAAATTGTATGGGCTATATTACAAAAGGATACTCTCACAAATAAACTTACAGTCATATTTGCAACTATAACAAGATCTTTCAGCATGAAGTATATTCACTGTTTTTCTATGGATTATATTAATATATTTTTTTTAGTTCATAAGATTGTTTATAAGTCCCCTCATGAATGCTTCAACTTCTCAATACTTGTTCATTATAGCTTACACCTTATTATTTAATCTCACATGAAACAGGTAATGTTATCAACAATAAAAATCAATGCCACAACAACAAACTTATTAATCAATCAACAAAAGATAAAAAAAGAGTGTGCTATGAACATACCTAAGAGTAGAAAATGGCTTGAATTAGCATAAACTAGTTGAGTTACGGTGATTATCGAAATAAGAGTTGAGATCATAAAGTTGAGATCATAAAGTTGAGAGAGAGAGAGAGAGAATAATTAAGTAGGAAAGGGAAGAGATTAGCGAGTAACGATTGAGGAAAGAAAAAAAATCAAAAGAAAAGACTAAGGTTTCTTCCTTTCTTTTCACTTTTTAGTTGAACCTACAGTCAAAACAAAATATCATGTGTTTTTTTTTTCTAATTATTATGGGTTGAAGCTAGTTGAAAGACCTACTGCATTTAAGTGGGTAAAAATTTTTTAGCTCAACCTACTTTTTCTTTTTTTGTTTAAATGAGCTAATTGGTATAACTTGCCTCTCTTGCACTACTCTATATATGATATACATATATACATTTGCATCGACGTGGAAAAAGGAGAAGAAATCCTTTAGCTGATAGTATGAGTGTATGGGCATATTTATAACAAAATCGATTATGAGATTTTCATATTCATCATAAGCAAAAATTATGAGTTGTTCATGATGGTCTTATAAGACAATAATGCGATGATGATGTCCTATCTGTGAAACTTTAAGATAATATATACATAATATATAAATATACATATTTAGTTTCCTTTCTTTTTTTATTTAGGGGGGTTGGCGGGCCAACCTAGCTTGTAATGGGTTTGTTCGCTTTGGCCTATAGGTTAAGTAGGCTAGGTTAAAAGAAAGCATATATTTAAGTGTATCAAAATCTTTTAGCTTGACGCGCATTTTTTTTTTTTTGTATGCTTACATAGCTCTATGTACTACTTATGCTTAATTGTTTCAAACTTTTAGGTTAGTAAACAATGCCCTTAGATCGGGTTTATGGTTACGATTGTAGAAATATTGGGATGATACGGTAGTTAGACACTTAAGCCACTATTAATGACTCAATAGATAGTAAATAAGGGGAAATAGCATTGGATTAATGGTCAAGAAAAGTAGAGAAAAGCTATTGCAGATGTTATATGGAGATATGAGGCTCATGTATAATATGGTACAAGTGGATTGTGATCCTTGATGATTAGAAACAATAATGAACTCCATATAAAAGTATTTTCATGGATTTTAGTTGATCATGGGATATAACTATCCTCGTCAACCTCAATTAAACAGTGGTGGATCAAACCCTTTTACTCTAATCATGATGTTTGGAGTAATACTCCCATTTTTCTTATTTATGCTTAATAATTATATTTTAATGAACAATATTTGCTGCATTAGAATTAAGATTGTATACAAACGACATCATGTATGCTTGTGTAAGTACTATCATGTGAAGTTCATTATGACTCACTCAGTATTACTTTTTTCATGTAATGATCTCTATGTCAACATTAGGCATGAGATAGGTGAGTGAATTTCCAATGATGATGAGTAGACTTTTTCCTAAATACGATATAGACTGTGATTACTATTACTTTAGATTTGCAGGTCACTTTTACTATTTCTGGACTTACTAGACTTTTATTATGATGGATTGTGTTGAATTTTTTTGGATTTCAAGCCTTTTGCTACTTTTGGGACCACGAGCTTTAGAATTTATTTGATACTTTTCTGTGACATTATTCATGCAATTTATTCAATAATCTCCTTCCAAAGTTTTGAAAAACTCAACATATTCCAAACGAGTAATCAACTAACCACAGTCAAATATTTTCAAATTTTAATCAAATGATTTCATAATTAAACCTAGACATGGATTCTTAAATGAACAATTAAGCAAGTATTTTAAAAATAATGGATGGTTTCATAAAGTAAAATTGGTTTAGAAACTAATATAAGTAATAGGTACCATTAGCATATTGTACCTAATTGAGATATGTGGTGGACCATCATTGCCATTTAACTTTTAGGTCGTAATGTTTTAATTGGTGTAAGTAATGTTATTGCTCACTAAGTTACTAGAGGAAATGGAAAAATAAATTTAATAAATTTATCTCAAAACTAGTTATGGATCTCTATTAATAATTTTAGCTGAGCTTACTCCTTGAGTTTGAGCATCTAGTTTGTCACTTTACACATGATAAAAATATGCACCGTCTAAACAATATCTATTTAAGATTGCTAGAGGATACTGCTTAATAGTAGATATGTAAGTTAGTTTAATTCCGGATCAGATAGAAAATCATGAAGATTATAATAAATAGCAAATGGAAAGCAAATATAAGGTAACACATTTATGATGGATCATGTTCTAAAATGTACTTTTCACAACTATAGGATCACCATATGAGAAAACATTGTAGATGGCCAAATTTCAATTATATTGTAAGAACTAAAGGATTAAACAATTATACGTTTATCTCTTTTCAAATATGTATAGGTCAATATTCAAGAGAGAAAAGATCCATTAAATGACAAAATTTTTACATCATATATGTTGAGAAAGAGATTAGTATGGCTAAGATTAATAAGACTTATAGAGCTAGAACTCCTGCTTGAGAGAAAGTAACAACTTAGGAAGTGGTGGACGATGATAGAATTAAGATTCAAGAGAAGGAGTACCATATAAGTCTTTTAATATTACCTTTATAGGGTTATAATATAATAGTAGGAATAGATTGGTTGTCTAAGCATAAAGTAATTATAGAGTATAAAAGTAAAATTATTACTCTAAATGATGGAGAAATGGTATTTCAAGAAAAGGTTAGTGGTAGTAAATTGAACTTAGTTGTAATAGAGATATGTGATGAAATGTATGAAACAAAGGTAAAAGAGAGTGATTAGAAATTTTGTTGGGCATTTGCTATTGAAGTAAAAAAAGTGGTACCCAAAATAGCGGACATAACTGTAGTGAATGAATTTTTAAAGGATTTACCAAGTTTAGTTGTACATTAAGAGTTAGACTTCATTATCGAGTTAGGTCTTAGAACTGAACCTATTCTTAAAACTTCATATCGGATTTCACCCATGGAACTACAAAGAGCTAAAAAAGCCACTTCAAGAGTTATTGGATAAAAAATTTATTTGTTTGAGTGTTTCACGATGAGAAGCACTAGTATTGTTTGTAAAGAAGAAAGATGATACCATGAGATTGTACATAGATTATGAGTAAATAAATAAGGTTGCCATTAAGAATGGGTAATTTTTACCTCGCATCGATGATTTGCTTGATTAGTTATAAGGAGAAACCATATTTTTTAGAATTGACTTGAAATCGGGATATCATCAATTACTAGTTAAGTCGGAGGATGTGCCTAAAACCTTATTTAGAATACAATATAGTCATTACGAATTTTTTGTGATGCCTTTTGGTTTGACAAATGCCTTAATTGTGTTCATTAATTTGATGAATCACATAAATTAACCATATTTGGATAAATTTATTGTGGTATTTATTAATGATATTTTAATATACTTGAAAACCAAGGAAGGGCATGTAGAGCATTTACGATTGGCATTACAGAAGCTATGGGAAAATAAATTGTATGCTAAGTTAAGTAAATGTGATTTCTGATTAGATAAAATTTCTTTTTGGGTCATACTGTATTTGGTGAAGGAATCTTTGTAGATCCTGACAAAATGAAAGCAATAATGGATTGGAAGCAACTAACTACTATTTCAGAGATGAGAAGTTTTCTAGTTATGGCTAGATATTACCAATGATTTATAAAGGATTTCTTTAAAATTGCCATACCATTGACTCGATTGACCTTAAAAGATATAAAATTCAAATGGGGTGAGGAATGTGAGTTAAGTTTTCAGGAGTTGAAGAAACGACTAATTACAACATCAGTATTAACATTACCTGATCCGAATAAACCTTATTGCATGTATAGTAATGCTTGTCGAAATAGATTGGGTTGTGTATTGATGCAGGATAAAAAAGTTGTTTCATATGCATTAAGACAATTGAGACTATATGAAAAAAATTATCTAACCTATGATTTAGAATTAGCAATTGTAATGTTTGCTTTAAGGATTTGGAAACATTATTTATATGGACAATGATGTGAAATACATACTAATCACAAGAGTTCAAAGTATTTATTTACTCAAAAGGAGTTAAACTTAAGACAAAGGCAATGGTTAGAGTTAATTAAGGATTATGATTTGAATATAAATTATCATACTAGAAAAGCCAATTTGGTAATCTGGTGGTAGATGCTTTGAGTCGGAAGAATTATGAACAGGTTGCATTACTGTTAACTTCCTAACGTGAGTTGGTGTACAAATTTGAAAAGTTAAAAATTGGGTTTGACTGGTATAAGCCTAATAGTTAGATAATGAATTTGGAACTATAACCTACTTTACCGAAAATGATTAAACAGAAGCAAGAGGAAGATAAAGATATGATGGAAATGAAAGAGAATTTGAGTAAAGGAAATTATTTTGATTCCAAAGTGGATGAAAAAGGCATACTAAAATTTAGAAGAAGGATATGTGTGCCATAAGATCCTAATATAAGGAAGGAAATTTTGGATAAAGCACACATTATAAGTTATATTGTGCACCTAAGAGGAAATAAAATATACTGAGATTTAAAACTCATGTTTTAGTAGAATGAAGTGAAAAGAGATATGGTACAGTATGTGGCAAAATGCATTGCATGCAAACAAGTTAAAGCAGAACATTAAAGACTAGGTAGATCACTGCAACCCTTGGAAGCATCAAAATAGAAATAGGATCATATTATGATGGATTTTGTGGTAAGATTACCAAAGAATCAAGTTGGTTATGACTTAATTTGGGTAGTCATAGATAGATTAACAAAGAGTACATAATTCTTACCTTATCAGATAAGTAATTCGATGGAAAAGATGGCTAGAGTACATGGTGTGCTTGAAAGTATTGTTTTTTATCGAGATAGTTGATTTGTATCCAAACTTTGGGAAAGTTTACGTAAAGCTTTAGGTACAAAGTTGTAATTTGATATAGCCTATCACTGACAAATAGATGGACAATTTAAACAAACAATTCAAATCCTAAAAGATAGGTTACGGGCTTTGGTATTAGATTTTGGAGCTGATTAGGATAGATATTTGCCATTGATAGAATTTGCTTACAATAACAGTTACTATGCAACTATACATATGGCATCTTATGAAGCATTATATGAAAGAAAATATAGATCGCCGCTGTATAGAGACCATGAGTAATATGTAATGATTGGACCCGACATGATCAACTAAACCAATGAGACATTTAAGATTGTAAGACAACGAATGAAGGAAGCTAAGGACCATTATAAGAGTTGGGTAGATTTGAAGAGAAGACCGTTGGAATTTAAAATTGGAGATCATATTTATGTTAAGATAAGTCCATTTAAAGAACTTAGACCGTTCGGCACAAAAGGAAAATTGAGCATATGATATATTGGTCTATTTAAAGTATAAGAGAAGGTTGGTAATGTATCCTATGGAATAGCCTTACCTCTAAGTTTGTCAGGCTACTATGATGTATTCCATATTTTAATGTTAAGAAAGTTCATTAAGAATTCAAATGCAATCATAGAGATAAAGCTAGTAAAATTAAAGAGGAATTTTCAAGTGGTGAAGCACTTCATAAAGATACTGGATATTTGAGTTTAGAAGTTAAGAAATCAAGATATGGAATATATGAAAATACAATGAAATAAAGGTCTAAATTTAGAGATCACTTGGGAGCTGAAAGCAGCAGCAATGAAGTAGTACCTATAGCTTTTCTAACTTACAGGTTAGTAAAAGTATGCAATTATCTTTTTTGGTTATTTAAGTAAAATGTAGACGTACAGAAGTTTTGAGGGAAAAAATTTTTTGAAGGAGAGGTGGAAATATAAGCCCTGCAATTAGAAGTTTGGAATTTATATGTAAAGTTTAAGACAATCAGATAAAGTGTTCGATTGAGCTTAAATTATATAATGAAATTAGGAATATTAGTAAAAGTGACCTTGTAAGTTTGAAATTAGAAAAATAAGTAATAAAATAATATAATACTATAATATTGAATAATAAGCATATTACCTGTTATTTATAAGAGATACATAAAACGAGTTTCAATAACTAACAAATCAATATAAATAAATTATATGTACACTAAAAATTATAAAATAACATAAATAATATTTAGAAGTATTTACTTATACTTTATATGTATTTACGTGTACATAAAAGTACCTGAAATTACTTAAAATGCTAGAAATGTACTAAATTAATGGTAAATAATTAAATAAAGGTTGTGGCAAGTTGGGAATTAAGAAGAAATAATTAGCCAATCAAATTATACTAACTAGAAAGCCAAAAAAGAAGAGATAAGCCCAAATGTCAATAAAAATCAAAAGAAAAATAATAAGCAACTCTATATAAGCAATAATCCCCATTTAGAACTCATTTTGATCTATTGGGAGTCTGAGAAAAATAGAGAGAATACAGAAAAAAAAAAAAGAGTTAGGGATTTTTACAAAAATTAGCAATATTAGTGTGAAATTAGAGCTTAGAAAGAGAACCCATGACCAACGACCACTTGGAAACGAATGGCCATCACCACCATACCCTACCCTCACCAACCCTTTCTATTGACACACTTGAAGCTACCATTGGTGGCTGGAAGCTGATTAGATAGGTGGGTCCAATCTCTAACTTAATTTTCTTTAATTTTGTAAAAATAATAAATGTGTTTAGAAAATTATGAAATTTGGTATTATGAGGTTTTTATGTATTTATATTTAGAGAAAAATATTAGTGTGATGAATTTATATCTGAAAATATACAGTGCTTAAGAAATCCTCCAAACTTGAGCTTATTTCAATTTAGAAATAAATAATCTTAATAGTATAGTTTTGAGCTAAAAAATTTTGTGTAGTAGGGAATGTAGAATAGTACTATGAAAAGATTTTTTAGAAATAAATTTTTGAAATTTTTAGGCCTTTAAATCATATATATAATTAGTGATTTTAGGCTAAATTAGTAATTAAATATATAATTACCGACTTAGTATGTAATTAGATATTTTAAAATGTTAATATCTGATATAGTATTTAGAGTGTTCGATGTAATTATTACATATATTATGTAGTAAATATGCGTAAATGATAAGATGTGAAATTAGATTTGTAATAAATATAAAATATTAGGTTAAAATTGATAATATAATAATAATAGTAATATATAATAAATCTGATAAGAAACTTAAATTTAGTGGATTATATGAAAACTATAAATTTTTCTCACATTAGGAGTAAATTCGGTAGTTAAATAAGAAATAAGATATACTGTACAAACTATAATATTGGTTGGGGGATAAAAGTAATATTTAGGATACTTAAATATAATGTGATTAATTTTACATTATGGTTCAAAATGAGTTCTTAAGATTTACATATGACACCCATAGTTAAAAATTGAATTAGTACCTAAATTGGAAATTGATTCCAAAACTAACGTAGAATGGATCGGTAATATATAGTATATATATTTAGAAAATTGAGTCAAATCATAATCTATAGCCTATATATCATAAAGATATAAATACTAAAAGAGTATTTATATTATAAGATACGCGGAGATAAGTTGACTTGTGGTAAATCGAGTAAATGAACCAATAATTTCAGGTAAGTTGGATTCAATACATTGTTGTATTTTGGAGTACTATATTAAAGCACTTAGAGGCTTAAGACTGTATGTAATTATGCTTGTAGGTATTTATATGTGCATGCGCTTATGTATATCTGATAACTTGTGTTTTAGTGATTATTGTAAATTAAATAGTGTAAGATTATTTGATCACCTTAAACTAAACTTAATTATAAGCGACCTAAATACCTCAATTAAACATGCATTACAACCCTTTAAGAGACAGTTAGGGTTCTCGAACCAAATATTGACACATTTGAAAAAGACAGTACTGGATAAAATAATGGTTTTTTATACATCCTTAGCTAAACTAAATTATGGGAGAGGAGGTCGTAGTAAGGATAGGGGCAATGGTTCGAATGACAGTCATAGAAGGAGCACTATTTCCATTACATAAACTTGGGTTTGATTATGAGCTGTTGTATAAACATGAAAACTCCTCAATCCGGATTTGAGTGGGTAAAATTACTTTAATTTCACAACAAACTGAACTATGTTGTACGATGGTATTTGTGTGTTGTATTACATATAATTAATTGCTGAAAACCCTGTTTTTATTTCTTATGCATTCTTAAGTCTCTATCCTGATTTACTGAGTTGTTGGTTGCTCGTACCCTTATAAATTTTTCTTGCAGGTACTGATTGAGATGCTGAGCTTGTAAAACCTTATGAAATTTCGATAACTCAAAAGCAGAATCGATGAAGGAATCCTTAGTTAGTCCCTAGAACCACCCCAAACATGATAATAATAACTAAGTAAAGGAATGAAACCCTAAGTGTTCGACCAAAACCTTAATTGAGGTAAGTCTTAAAAACCTAACTAAATGAGCAAGAACCTTAATACTTGAAAAACCTTAGAACAATGGCAAAACCTTAAAATGATCATCTAACCCTAATTAAGTGATCAAATACCTTAATGTCACAAATAAATACTAATAGTAAGGCTAAATTAATCAATACAAGTGATCGATAGTACTAAGCGATTCAAACCCTAACTTTCGAACTTGTATGAGGATCAAATTACTATAAATGAGCACCAAGCCGTAAGGGAACACTAAGTACACATGTATGGTGATTGGAATAGCTAAAGTATGGTGTTAAAGTCCAACAAAACCCTAAACACTTAATTAGCCTAATTACCACCAATTACCCTAATTAAACCCTAATCCTTAACCAACCCCATTACATCTTGATTAGTTACGAGTCAAACTTGATTAATGATCAAAAGATAAAATCATAACCACTTTTAAAATATCTTTTACCCTAAGTGATATCGACCGTGACCAAGAACAAATAAGGTTGATCGCTGGATGGATCTAAGCTTATCGAAAGCTTGAAAGAGTTGATGGGGAATGACACGAAAGAACAAATGGTGAATAAAAAGTAAGTAAAACCCACAAACAACTTCAATAGATGTGACACACCAATGGAACTTCTGAGGACTTATGGCACAGCTTAATATGATGCATGAATTGGTCCGATGAGGTTATTCACTATCTAACTTTGCTTAAGGGATGGGATAAGAGTGAAATGAGAGTAAACAAGCAAAGTGTTTATGCAAAGGAAGAATATCCAATATGTTAAGGGTAATATATTCATTACAGCTATAAGTACAAGGTATTTATATCCATAAGTTAGGGTAACTTGCTCAAAAGGGAAAAGATAAAAAGGGGATTTTCTAAAGAAGTAATGTATAAGATATAATGGATAAAAGTGAATATTCAAGAAAAATAATCATTGGTCTGACGGATTCTACATATAATTTTGTATGCGTAGTGATGCTGTATTAGTGGTACCGTTGGAAGATGCGGATAATAAAGTATGGATATTTTGCTTTGTCTGAACAGGGGTAACTTAGTCAGTTCGGACTTTCTCTCTTAACATATCGGCATAATGGATGTCGAGAAAGTGATTGGTTAGGCGTGAGTGAGAATGATGGCTAGCCATTGTCTTGGTTGTCTACTTCTTGGTACACTATCAGTGAGAAATAAGCAGTCATTACGCTTAGTATGCAGAACGGGTCTGCAAGAAAATACTTGGCCTCAGCATAAGTCTATTGGAGTAGAAGAATCCGCCTTGCTAGCCTTTTAATCCTCGAGTTCAGTTGCGCGTCAAAGGCCTAATAGCCTGATTTCTATCACTAAGGGGACAAGATCTTACCCAAATTGGCAAAAAATACACAAGGTACATGGTCCCCATTTTATACCTTGTCCTTGATTTCTCAAACAATCAAAGCTTGTCCCCCTTATTTTTTGTTTTCTTAAACCTTAAACACACTTACAAATACCCTTAAACTCTATCAAAAATTCAAACACACAAAACTTCCATCCATCTTCTTTCTCTCAGCCACCACCAACCACCTTAGCACCAACCCTCATAACAAAGGTAAGCATAAGAAAACCATCTTTAGTAGAAGTTATAATACAAATAGGCTATGTTGTGTAGAGTAATGTAATTGTTAGTAGGAGATCATCAAGTAGTATAATGAAACCCCTATTACCCTTGAATGCCACCCCTTGCATATTCTCTCACATACATTTTTCACACTTTTATGAAAGTGGTTAAGGTTTAGATTAATAGAAACATAGGTTACTTAAGTCAAAATACCATAAAAATCAAGTGTTGCATGAAAATGGAAGGTTTAATCCTTAAAACAATTCTTGGCCACCACTTTCACTGAACTAGCAAATTTGGAACTTTTTGTTTAGCAGCTTGATAACATGTTTATTTAGTGTTAAGTATATTTTAAGCTTTAATTAATCAAGTTAAGTAGGTTAAAGTACGGTTAGTACCCTAAACCAGCTTAGTTAGCAATTATAGGCTAAAGAATGGTGTTAATAACCCTAAGAACCATGATGGACAGATTTGTAACCATATTAAAAATAGGTTAAACTTAAGTTCAATATTGGGTTTAAGTCTAAAAAGACAAGTGACCTTGAGCTTAAGGCCCGAAATATTGAGCTAGACATAAAAAAAGCCTAAAAAAACCAATTTTGGAGCCCATGTAGCTAGGTGACCAAATTTGAACCCTAAGATAAAAGGCTTAGAAGGAGTTATCTAAGAGGCCACTAAACCCAAAGGCTCATTTAAGAACCCCCCCATAGGCCTTTTAGTGATCTAAAGCCTTAAACTTAGTAAAAAGGCCCATTTAGACCCATAAGAGTATCACCAAGGCTTACTTTAAAATTGTAAAGTATTGGGTAGAAAAAGGCCATTTAAAATGCTTAAAAGAAGCCCCAAATTATTAAATATGAATCCTAAAGTAAATAACTAAGACCACAACCCAAAACTAAGCCTACAACCTAAAACTAAGCCCACAACTTAAAATGACCCAACTCACCATTTGGGCCTACGACTATGTAGGGCCTAAACTGAAAACTTACTAATCCAAAAACTTAAAAAAAAAAAAATTCACCAAATGAAAGAAAATTTGAAAACAATGAAAACAATTATAAGATCACCAAAAACGGAGTTAAAATGAAGAAGTTATGCTTAAATTATAAAAACAACTAACTTCGGAATAGTGAGTGGTAAGCCTGGTTAATTGGTACAAATATAATACTCATAAAACTTAATTATCTTCTTTAGTGGACAAGAAGTTTGATTTAGATACTGTAGAGGATTATTGGGACTATTGAGCATCATGACTGAGTGAATACACCGCCCTTACTTTGTTTGCTTGTGCTTATAGTTAGTGAACCATTTAATTATGTCAAGTAATTGAATATGTTGCATGATTGGGGCATATGGGATACCGTATGTGCTTGATATGGTTGAACTTATTTGTAAAATATCTTAAGATTATATAAACTTATATGCTTGCTACATTAAAGCTTAGGATCTTAGAGTGTCATATATAATGATTGGTCACCTATAAACCGAACTAATAAATACTTGACCCCTAATTAAACTAGTTATGCATCGTATTTTATAACATGATAATAAGGGCATCGGCATCACATGGTAGAATGGGGGATTATGCCTAGAGGAATCATATTTTAAATTGTGTATTGAAAATTGTTATTGTACAACGTATTTCATATGACATGTTCCTGCCTTGACCTTCGAGAATTACTTGGCTCTAAGAAGTGCTACCTTTTACTCGAGGTCTTGTCGTGTCTACTGTTGAGAGTGACATTAATGATAAAAGACTTCGAATTGGACATGGATATCTGGATCCTGACGTACTGAAATACTTCCTAACTCGAGCAACGGTGGGCATAAAAACCATGCTGTATATAGTTACTAGCCGACTGTATATATTGCTGCATTACATATGTTTGATCATACATTCATACACTTGTATAATAACTTGCTTGATATTGCTTATTATAGAGTAAGTAGGTTACTCACTAAGCAGTCAAGCGTATTCCTCTATAGTTTATTATTGTGGTAGGGCTTATGGTTGGAGCCGAGTCACGGGATGCTCAAGGTTAGTGTATTAGCTTTGGGATGTGAGATTTGAAGAAGTCGAGAGCTTGAGTGAACCATTCATTGATATTTGGACTCTCTTTATAAATTTCAATTATTAGGTATTGTATGTTGCTAAGTAGTTTAGACTACTCATGTTATCTTACTTTAGTGTCATATGACTGTACTAAGGGAAAGACCTTTTATTCCCTCTTATTTACATTGTATTAGTGTTAATTAAATGTTATAATTTTAATTTATATGTTTTACTATTATTTAATGCTAGTTACTAGGAGAAGGTCGTAGTTGTGAATGCCTTGTATAGTACGTCGAAGGCCTCTAATCAAGGATGGTATTTGATCTTGGATCTTTACGTGTTATATGGTAATACTGCTACGACTCTACCCTCCTCAGGGTTGTGACAACACTATAACTATCTCAATATAAGTTTCTTTCTGAAGTGCTATGGGGGCACGAGGATCAATTTGATTAATTCAACTAGGTTTTCTAAAGTTTTATTACTAACTCTTAGGACTTTGGGCTAATTATATAACATGTTACTTATTAGACTATCGTAGTATGTGGAATTTCTAAGGATTATAATACAATATAAATATAATTATGTATACATGACTTAAAAGTTTCTGGCTTTTTATATAAATTTTAGCACTAATTTTAATTGAGCTGTTTATTTCAAAGTGAGAAGTCATAAATGTCTTAGTATAAATCATATCTACGATAGTGACTACGAGATCAATTACTATTATAGGTTAGTTTACACTACAATACTGTTACGACTCTGCAACTTTAGACCGTAACATATTCATCTTTGCATTTTCTCCTTTCTTGTCACAACACCTTAGCTTGTAGTCCTATCATTGCCATATATCTCTTAAAGCTTGTCATAATGCAGGATTGGTTTAATCATCACTTCTTTGCAACTAGTGTTTTTAGAAAAGATTATAAGCAAACAAGTTTCTTTATTTAGTAAAAACTCTATGACATATGTTAAAAATAACAATACCTCATATGAATACTAATACCTCTATTAAAGCTTATTAAACTTTCTATTCTTATGAGATAGGATTCTACACAAAGCTACTTGAATTGTTGAAGAGATTGAATACTTCGTGGAAGTTAGGCTTCTTAGTTTTTAACTATGTATTCTTGATTTTCTCCTTATTAATGGGTGCATTTTTTGCTTTTTCACAAAGTTCTATCATAACATTATTATATATAAATAAACTAACAGTTTTATCTTACTAGTTTACACTAACCATTTTGTGGTAGAAGTTTTTAACTAGGTACACATCCATTTATTTTGTTCAACAAAGATGTGCTTTTTACCCACTACAATCTTTACAACCCGTCCATTTGGAGGTATAGAGAAGGAACAAAGCAATTACTTCTTCACATTTGGATAATAGATACTACCTTATTTATTTGAAAAGTAGGTAAGGAATTTTAATTCTTATGGGTTTTTCTATTTCCACTTTATTGGAAATAGTTGTTATTTAAGAAGTGGTGGAATTTTTTATACTCTTTACAAAGTTGTGACCATTGAACGCTCATTAATATTGAAATTAATGACTAAATAGGGACAAATAATATTTTTAGTTGTATTCTAATTTGATACTAAAATTAATAAGGCAAAGTAACATCAGAACAAATATTCCCACAAATGAAAAATCTAGAATTTCAAATAGAAATTTTTAGCCAATTAATGATAATAGTTGGCATAACTTTTCTATTCTTGTCTCTTTCATTCTAGAAAGTTAACGAGCTGAATTTTTGTACTCTTATCATTTTCATTACTCATTTCTTGCTACTTTATCTAAGGAAAATATAAAAGTGTAACGATCTAATATCTCTTACCAAATTAGTAAAGATAATTCTTACATGATACAATTATAATAAAATAGATGTGTTACAAATCAAGTATTGTTACTACGGAAAGGGAGAAAATAGCACTTACAAAAAAAAAATATAAAATTAAATAGTAGAAATATCCTTCAATTTATAATTTCCTTTCAACAATATAAAGCTCCTACTCCCAATTATTCATAATATAATCATACTACATTCGTGTTATAGTATTATTTCTTAAAATTTCTCCTAACTTAATGTTGGTTGTAACTTTATCACGCAAAAATCATCTTCTAATTTAGTGTTTGAAAGATCATAATCAACTTCGAATGCAAGTGTCTCATTTGGATTAACATACATTAGAAAATTTTATAATATGCAATAAGCTAAAATGATATCTTATTTTGTTTTAAGCATATAATGCTTCATAGAAATTAATATAATAGGAAACCATTTCTCTAAATATATCATGCCAAATGCCTTTTCACTAGCATCGTGGAATGATTAACATTGATGCTTAAATAGCTTGTGAGGATTTTCTAGTACATCAGTTAAATACTTTTAAGGTGATACGACATGCCCCTAAGGAGGTATTAATACACTTGTTATCATATATCTAATATCCATAAGCTAATGTTTCCAATAAAATAAAACATATTAATATATGAAAAAGGAGGAGAAAGAAAAGAAGTTAAAGGTTTTATTTTAGTGTAATTTGATAGTATATACTTTTGCCAACTTTTTTTTAATTTTTTTCCCTTTTTTCCCTTTCATTTCTTTGGTTTAACTAGTTAACCTAATCCATAATAGGTTGACTCACATAATTCATGAGTTACATGAGTTATTCCTTGTTGATTCACTTTTTAAATACGTTTAAAAATTCAATTATAATCTATTTCTATTCTAATTAAGTGGACGAGTCTATAGGATTCAACCTTTTACATAATTTTTTTCATTCACGTTAGTGGAGATTGAGCAAAACATGAACAAATAATTAAGCGCATAAGACTATAACAAAAAAAAAATAAAAAGGAGAATGAACTTTCTTCTACTTCGAAAACTTTATTGTATACATTCTTGTAAGGGTTGAAAAAACATTCTAGAAAAAGAAATAAAAAAAGTAGATAATAATATATGTAAGGCAACTGCATATGCATACATTTTTGAGACCAATTCATCATCTATTTATGCTTCTTGATTGATTTGATGGCGTGATGAAATATCATATAAAATGACTACATTTATTATTTATATATTAATATAAGATTATGAAAATTCAATCAATATTTTCCACAAGTTTAGATATAAATTTTTATTGTAACTTTGATAACCATCGGTATGATTTAACCGTTGGTTTTCTTTTCATTATTTTCGCCCCTAAAACCCTTGTTTATAAACCCTAACTCCTCCTCTGCCTTCAAGGGCCTCTACTCTTCGAATTCCAATGGCATCAAGTTTCTTATTCGAAGCTCCAAGCGACGAAGAACACGTAGAAGAACCTGAAGAAGAAGAAGAAGATGAGGAGGAGGAGGAGGAAGTAGTAGGACAAGAAGATGAACAAGGAGAAGAACAAGAAGGAGAAGAAGGCCGCCGTAAAGGCAGAGAGAAGAAAACACAATCGCCATGGGACTTTGCTTCATATTCTGAATCAGTCGCTGAAGAGCATGCTCGTCGTAGCACTACTTCCATTGACTTCAAAATCTCCAAAGCTTTGCAGAATCGTTCTGTTCCTATCCCTGATGGTTATGATGACGTAAGCCCTAGCTCAGACGACGAACCGGACAGACAGGTAATGAAATACATCCATAAGTTTGCGTATTATTTAAATTCAAATTTATTATTTATTTTGATACTTATTGTAAATATATATATGCCTATTTCTTTTCCTAATCAGTGGAGGAAGCAGGATTTTACCTGAGGGAAAGCGGGAAATTGAAAACTATTGTTGTTGGGTTCGAGTTTTACAGTTGTTGGGGGGTCATTTTGAGGGATTTTGAAATTTCTTTGTCGCATAGGGTTATCTGGCTCGCGTTTATTTCTAATATAGTTTTCAGCTTCTGTTATCATTCTAATCTCGCTGGCGAACGATTTGTGATTGGTTGGATAGGAGAGGAGGTACATAATACAGTGGAATTTGTAATGGTTTTGAATATTCCATTGATTAACATAAAGTTTTTTCTTTGATTGTTGCGTAATTGAATTGGGATTAGAGTTAAAGTTAAATGTGTAGTAGATTTGAACTGTAATGTTGGGAACTTTGATTTAGTGCTTAGTAAAATTTACGTCTAGGAAGATGATTTTCTTGATTGTTGGAACTGGCATTTGTTGGAATTCCATATCCATAGTCTCAAAGTTGCTCATTTCTGATTACATCTGTGGGACTGTGACGCATTGAATTGAATTTGATTCAGTGACATAAGAGTAGAACTAGTTTTGGCTTGAACTCCAAATCATGCAAGTTTCAACTTGAATTTAATTGCAATGCCCATTTGCAATATGGCTAAAGGATTATGTCTTGAATTTATTGGAGGAATCACAATGCATATATTGTAAATAACATCTAAATAGAAATAATGCTGAACTATTTAAACAATCAGAAATCTCCAAAAAAAAAAAAAAAAAGGACTCCCGTATAGATTGTATGCAAACAAACCGATTTCTATAAGCCTGAATAACTAATAACGTGTTTATGTTATGGAGCTCCAACTTTTAAAGCTTTATAGAGGTCCTCAATCAAGCTCTTTCTAACTTTTCAATTCTTTTTCCCATCTCTTTCCCCTTCCCATTTTCCTTCGGTTTTAAAACTCTCATATAGGAAGATTACCACTCAGAAGGTGAAGATGATGGTGCTAGTAATGCTGGGGAGGGCAAGTCTTTTTTCGCAGCGGCTGATGGAGCATCCTTTCATGCTAATTCCTTTATGGAACTCAATCTATCACGACCTTTGCTTCGGGCATGTGAGGCATTGGGTTATGTGAAGCCTACACCTATTCAGGTACCATTATCTTTTGATAGCAGGATCTTTAATGTTCACATAATATGTTTCCTCTATTGAGTAAGGTTTCATTTGCAGGCTGCATGCATTCCACTAGCATTGACAGGGCGTGATATATGTGGAAGTGCCATCACAGGATCTGGGAAGGTGCTGTTTTAGTGTTTTAAAGTTAAATTGTATTGAATTATCAAAAAAAAAAAAAAAACAGGGTTCAATTGCATTTATTACCTGTTATACTGGAAAGAGCTTCCCTGGATACAAAGATGGTAATAGCTGAAGTGTTACCATTTATTGTTGCTTTTCATGCAGACAGCAGCGTTTGCCCTACCAGCTTTGGAGAGGCTACTTTTTCGACCCAAAAAAGTAAAAGCTATAAGAGTTCTTATTCTTACTCCAACTAGAGAGTTAGCAGTTCAGTAAGTCTCTTCTTAGCAGAAGTTTCTATATTTATGTTATTTATTAATTTTGTTGACTGTACACTCTTGTTTGGATGAGGGAATCGGTTGTGAAAGTTGCATTATCAGCTTTATAGCCTTTTGCTGAAATGAAATTAATTTTGTTTAAAGTATTTGGCTCTTGGTCCTAATATCACTTAGAAGGAAATGGATTAGAAATAAAAGCATTCACACTGAAGGTAAGAAAGGAAAAAATTACTCTTTGTATGACAATGTGGGTATTAGAGATTAAAAGATCGATCAATTTGTTGGCCAAAATTTATCATGAAAAAAGATGCACTAGGATAACCTAAAGTTTTTCTACTTTTTCGTGTCAAAACCTATATTTTCAATTTTTTTTTTTTTAAAAATCTCATGGCCTGCTTTTTTAAAGATGAGTCAAAACAGGGCCTTTGCCACTTTCCAACCTGAAATGAAAAAATTAAAAAAGTAGGTCCTGGAATAAAGAAAAATGTCCCAAAATGAAAAGTATGAAAACTTAGGTCTTTCTATTGCATTTTTCCTCACTTTTTAGCTTTTCTTTGATAAACCATCAAAAATGGGTAACAAAATAGATTACATTGGGAAAATCAAATTTAAAGGATTAGGGATTCAAAACTTAGAAAAATGGAATACTTATAATGAAGATGATTTATGTCTACTTTCAAGTACAAATCAAGGATGTATGTTTTAAGTTATGCAAAATAAGAATAAACATTACAACTTATGGTGCACATTGAGGGCACTATTAACTCTTGTTATAACGATGTTAACATTAGGTGCATATGAAGGATGTATGTTGCAACATGTGGTGCATATAAATGATGTATGCTTACATTCAGGTGCAAATAGAGAATGGACATATAGCACAATTAACTCAATTATAATAAGGGAGTTAACTATATCATTATGCACTACATTTGGTAATGTTTATCTTTACTGCACTACTTGAAATGTACATACTTTATTTGTACTGTGGAGCAAACATGTTGCTCTCTGTTGGAATAATCCTTAAGACAAAACCGTTAATTTGAGGAATTTTAATAAACAAAATTGGGAATTATGTAAAATTAAGATAAAAGATGAAAAGAAAAAACCAGCCCTTCACATAGAACCTAATTCTCACTCCAACACTCAGACACTAGGGAACTTGTTTCATTTACTAGTAATAGTTATCTAAGAGAGGAAATCAAACTAAACCATAACATTTTGTGTCCATATTTTATAAATTGCCAACAATGGATTGTCAATCAAATTCGAAGGAATTGGGTTTCTAGGATTTGAATTCTAAGAATAGAATTCCAAAATAGGAAACTGAATTGTGCCTGAATTTGTTTTATATTTCACCTGAATACACAGATTTATGTTGTAAAAATAACTAGCATTCTCTTTTTGTCCTTCTTATGAAATAATATGAACTATATGTAGTAGTTATAGTTTTATATTAAGAAAAATCCACTAGAAGGACTTGCATTTTCTCTTACCATTTCTTTTCAGGTCCCAATGATTTTGAATTCTAAGAATTGAATTCCAAAATAGGAAACTAAATTGTGCCTAAATTTGTTTTAAATTTCACTTAGATACACAGGTTTATGGTGTAAAAATGACTAGCATTATCTTTTTCAGTCCTTTGTATGAAATAATATGAAGGAACTATATATAGTTTATATAATTTTATAAGGATAAAATTCACTAGAAGTACTTCTGTTTTTTCTTGTCTTTTAGTTTTAGGCTCTATTGATTTTTATTTTATTTTATTTTTAATTTTAGGACTTATGTTTTTATTTTTTCATTTCATGGCCTATTTTTTAACCATCTCTGTAACGGGGAGTGTTAGAGGCCCTATTTTGACTGATTTATTTGAAGGTTATGAAATTAGAATTTTGAATGTATAGATCTTAGAATAAAAATGGAATAAAAACTTACGTCCTTCAAGTGCATTTTTCCCGATTTATCACTCATCCTATTACTTAGTTAGGTCTCCATGTCTCCATTCCAAATAGAAAGAAATGGAAAACTGGACATCCATTGACAAAGAGCGAGTGTTTAGTTTCTTGTTTATATTGCTTTGATTGTCACCTAACATGGTTACTTTATGCCATTTGCATCCCCAAAAAAGGTTGTACCTGAGAGTGGCAAATTGCTCCCCTAGCTGGGTGGGTTGTGGGGGTGGAAGGTTGCATGTTTACTACCAATATATATTTCCTGATCTGCTTGGCAAATAATGTAGAACACTAGAAATATGCATTTACTTTCATATTGTCGTTTGCAATAAATGAAGATTTATTTATTTTATTATTATTATTAGCTTTTGATCTTTCGCTTGTTTGTTCATTGATTCACTTGTATGTTATTCAGGGTTCACAGCATGATTGACAAACTTGCACAATTCACTGATATCAGATGTTGTATTATTGTTGGTGGACTCTCAACCAAGGTATGCTTCAATTTTTGCTCATACAGTTGGCTATGCTGTCTTTGCACCTCATGATTCCCTTTGATCTGAGAGAGTGGTGTCTTACTTGGACATTGAACATCTAAATTTGTATCTTGCATTTAACCTCTGAAGCTGCATGGAGAAGTTGCTTATTTAATTCTGAAGAATGAATTGAAAAAATGAAGCACAATCTTAATTACTGCTGCATTTCTGGGAGTTTGTCTATCTTCTACTGCAGTACTTTTGCCAATCATTCAGTCGTTTCAGATTATGAAGAATTTGAAAAATTTTTTTTGTAGGTCCAAGAGGTGGCCTTAAGATCAATGCCCGATATTGTTGTGGCTACTCCAGGTAGAATGATAGATCACCTGCGCAATTCTATATCAGTGGACTTGGAAGATCTTGCAGTGTTGATCCTTGATGAGGCAGATCGCCTTTTGGAGCTTGGATTCAGTGCTGAAATTCGTGAGCTGGTACAATTTACTGAAATTCGTGTGTGTTTCTCCCCTGCATGGAAAGGATTATAATCTAAATAATGGCTATTTACTTCGACAAGACAAGTATATGCAATTCTTATAAAGAAATAAAGCTCATAACCAATATGTCTTTGTTTGATTCTTTCTTATAACGGGATCTTTAATTGGTTTCAACCACTGAATCAACCCACTAGTTGTATTTGCTTTACAGGTTCGCCTATGTCCCAGAAGGAGACAGACCATGTTATTTTCTGCTACAATGACTGAAGAAGTTGATGAACTTATCAAGCTTTCTTTAACCAAACCCTTGCGCCTCTCAGCTGATCCGTCGGCTAAGCGGCCAGCCAGACTAACAGAAGAGTAATTTCCTTAGTTTATAAATCTTTTGTCAGAAAAATTTTACTTATCACAAAAATGATGGCAATTGTTAATAATTTCAAGTTGCTGATATGTTTAATTATTAATGACGTGATCTATGTTAAACAATAATGTTCATTTCTTTTTTTCAATTCTCGTGGTGATTTTGCTCATGGGTTGTTAAAAATTTCAAGTTGCTGATATAATTATTACTAATTATATGATCTATGTTAAGACAATAATTTCAAGTAGCAGTTTTTTTTTTTTTTTTTTAATTACATAATGTATTAATCCTAATTAACAGACAGTAAATTTGGGCTTGGGCATGGTTTTATGGCGTGAATGGGAATGCTTTGTGAAAATATCAGGTTTTGAGTTTCATTTTTGGGCTGTTGGATAAATGGCAACTGGCTTGGTCAGGCTGCCATGGTCTATTTGCTGGGAAAGTACATTTAATTAGGCAATCCACTTTGCTCTCCTGCATGCCTGCATTTCTCATACTTCTTACAAACTTGTCAACTCATTCTTTTTTATTCTGCTGATTATGAACATGTTGAACCTGTATGTAGAGTTGTTAGGATTCGCCGGATGCGCGAGATGAATCAGGAAGCTGTCCTTCTTGCCCTGTGTTCAAAAACTTTTACATCCAAAGTTATCATCTTCAGGTAATCTCTACTGCTATAATATTTATTGCATGGATGAAAAAGGTGGTGGGAGAATGTTTGCTGGTCTATATGTGCTTTGCAAATTCGGTGGGCTACCTTCGTTTGTTCATTCCACTTTGATCACTGAAGGACAGTTGTCTGCAATGATCTTGGTTCGGATATTTATCGAAATCGTGGATGCTAGCATTTTTAATGATGCATTCTTCTGTCATCTACCCAATGCATTCTGTCTTCCTGTTTTTATTTTTAGGCATTACTTTTGCTGACGTGGATGGATAATGCATGTGCTGTTTTCCTTGTTGAAGTGTTTGACAACATGTTTTTGCTAGTTCCAATTTAAAATCTCTCCTGCAACTATGAATATGGATAAATTTTTTATGAATGCTTGTGTTTTTCTTTCAAGTTTTAAATGTTACTTTTGCTACCCGAATTCTCTTACTAAGATTTCTGAAGCTTCTGTAATGTCTTGGTGACCATGCAGTGGAACCAAGCAAGCAGCACATAGGTTAAAGATTTTGTTTGGGTTGGCTGGCTTGAAAGCTGCAGAGCTTCATGGCAATCTTACTCAAGTGCAGCGCCTTGATGTGAGTGGAACATCATGAAATTTCAATTTTAGATCCCACAGATCCTTATTACTTTGTCATGCTGCATTACTAGGGTTTTTCCAAATCACGCTAACATGATTTTTGTTAAAATTGAGAATAAATTTCTTACTATATTCCTTAAACTATATCTATCCATATTTCTTTGAATGTTTATTTGCTCAGCATTTTTTTTTTGGCTGTAGGCATTGGAACAATTCAGGAAACAAGAAGTTGATTTTTTAATTGCTACTGATGTTGCTGCTCGTGTAAGTAGTTCACTTGAATATGCAATGTCTTGGTAACATGAATTTTCAAATAAATGGTTCTCTTTACAAGGAGCATGAATATGTTAATTTACTGAATGATAAAAGTGAAAAGGATGAATAACTATTATAAGGACGATTTGGGCATTTGTTAGGTTGTTGTGACACTCTAGAAACTACTTGCATTAAACAGGGGTGGAGGGACAAAAAATGATGTGGAGAAAGACATTTAATATGATGACACAGTTAGATATTGGAAAGAATATTATCTCTGTAGCATAATGGTGAAATAGTATCCATATAGCTGACTTTACATAGTCAGATTAATGTTTAAGCTGTTATACGCGCAGTTTTTCTCTCTTAAGAGTCTGATATCAAACTTTTATATTCGCAAAGAACTTCTATATGCGTGTTCAATGGACAAGATATAAGGATTTTTATATGGTATGTTATTCATTTTTGATTTTGTAATATGGATCTCCCATGCTGGTACATGTGCTCAGGGGCTTGACATCATTGGTGTCCAGACGGTTATAAATTATGCATGCCCACGTGATCTTACAAGGTAAGTGCCATTTCTTGGGAAGTTGGTCATATTTTGTGTGAGCACTGTTTCTTAGCTTCATATTTTTTTAACTTAAAGAGGGTATTCTCCCTGTCTGCAGTTATGTTCATCGAGTAGGCCGGACTGCAAGAGCTGGGAGAGAGGGATATGCAGTCACATTTGTCACAGATAATGACCGGTCTCTGCTGAAATCAATCGTAATGATCTTTCACATTTCATCGATGTCCCTCTTTCCTGTAGCCTCTGTACTTTTGTGAAGCATGCATTTCCAAAATTGACGAAGAGCAAGAACATGATGGAGGAATCCCTTTTCTTTCGTGGCCCAATCACTTAACCAAATGGAATAAGAGGGAATTGAATTGCAATTTAATGAGAATGGATTAGAGAAGTAATAGGCTATTACTTTATTCAGTTGGACCAGAATATGGATATTGAATAAGTAAGGAATAAAATTAAAATTACAAAAATGCCACTCCCTAGAAGCTCTGTTTGCAGTTATGGAGACATGGTCCTACCCACACTCCACTACTCTTTCCTCTCTCCTCTCATCTCTTCGAAACCCACCTAAATACTCACTGGTTTGATTTTACTAAAATATAAATAATAATTACTGGGTTTGCTTTACAGAGAAGAACAATGTTTAGTTTTTATTTTTAATGGGTTTAATACAAGGAAGACGTTTTGTTATATAACTTTGCAATTTTACTTAAAGGAAGATGTTTTATAGTGGCAGTTACGTGTATGATGAGGATATGTATTAATCCTTTTATTTGAAATAACTGTTTCTCTGCTCATCTTTTACGAATTAGTAAGTGGATTTGCAAAGTTCCTGATTTTTTATTCCAGTCCAGTAATAGATCAAGGAAATAAAAAGTAGAGTTTGAATTTTTACAATAATTAATCCAAATCCTATTCAGGGTTTTTTGAAATTTGAGTAGATTGGAGGAAAAAACAAAAGAGGGAACAAGAAGAGGGAAAAGAAGCTCCTTTTTTTGTTGTGGTGTTTTGATTAGAAACTACTCATTTAAATTGTTATTTTATTCATTTAAATGATATGAAGTCAAAACTTTTGGATTAATTAACTTTCCATTATTGTTGGGACGTAACAACGAAGTAATCATGCTAGGTTGTAGTTTGTAGTTTGAGTGAAGAAGAAGAAGATGGAGGGCAGTTCTAGAATTTGTTAATAAATAAGGCTGTAATAGCCATTCATAAGGTCCTACATGAAGAGCTATTCAATATTTGGCAAGATTTTTTGTCCCACTGAATAGCTATTCACGCAGAGTAAACACTGTAATAGATTCGTTTTATAGAATAGAGGTGAAATAGTAATTCCATTTTCTCTTTATTCAGTAAAGGGAATGGGTAGTTGATGTTCAAGTTTGATCTATCTGAAAAACCTTGCTCCTGTACCTTTATTTATGTCTGATTCATCAAATTTGAAAGATACAGTTCCTGCAAAATGATTTCATGTCTCAAAGCTTCAGCACGGCGCATAATATTAATTATCCGCATGAACTAGTTTTTTGTGCATTTCTTATTTCCATATGCTGTCTCTGATCTTCATCCATCATTCTTAATCTTGCATATTCACTCATTCTAGGTTTTCATCTTAATTTTTTATCATTTGTTGGAAATGTGTGTTTCTAAATAAAATTTTCAGCACATTGAACAGTTTATCAGTTCTTTGATGTAGTTTGCAACTCAATTTTTCTGCCAAAAAACCTGAATTTATATGCACAAGGGCGACTCATTATTGACAGTGTGAAATACTTTATTTGCTACAGTTGCGAGTGATTGAGAAACCTGGACCCATTTTTGCAAAGCAAATTAAAGTTGAAAGTCTTTTAAATGGGGACATAAAAGTTGAATGAGTAATGTTTTTGGAAAAAGTTACATAGAATTTATGATGCTTCTGGGGAAAAAGGTTAATCTATGTGAACCTTGTCATTTCAGGCCAAAAAAGCTGGTTCAAAACTGAAGAGTAGAATAGTTGCTGAGCAATCAATTGTTAAGTGGTCTAAGATAATTCAGGATATGGAGGAACAAGTTGTAATGGTTTTGCAAGAAGAGAGGTATTCCCTGCTATTAATTGCTTAGAGCCCCAAGGCTTATTTCTCATTGTAATGTAGCTCATATGGAGCATGTGCAGGGAAGAAAGAGCCTTGAGAAAAGCTGAGATGGAAGTTACAAAGGTAAAATGTTTTTGTTCTGCTTGTGGTAATCAGCCTTCGTGATAGTGGTAGAAGGAAATGGAGCGCTCTTGGGGGGCCATGAAATGCAATACCAGATGTTTATTTGAAAATGTTTTTACTGTGATTTTCTTCAACAGATGAAATTGCCAAATTTATATGCCTCTGCACATTACATAATCTCTTTCAATGTTTTTTCAGGTGAGAGTAATGCTATATATTCTTTGTAATGCTTCTGATTAACTCCCCGCTTCCTGCCCCTTTTCACTTTTTACTTGCAGGCCGAGAATATGATTGCACATAAAGATGACATTTTTTCCCGTCCCAAAAGAACCTGGTTTATGACAGAAAAAGACAAAAAGCTTGCAGCCAAGGCAGCCAAGGTAATGATTCATTAAAAATTTTCTCAGGCAGTTATCTTCTAATTATTGGGATGCCAATTTACCTGAGTGTCTACTTAGTTTACATGTGAGCTGGCTGGAATAGTCATTTAAAAGATTCTAGAACATACAGTGTTTTGTTGGTATGCTTCTTGCATTTGGTACCACTACATTTTACCATGGAGTGACTTTTGGTTCATCAAGTGGTTGAAACTGTATCTTTGTAATTTTTGGGGAGTCTTGGGTTTTAAGTTGGTTTATGTGGTGTTCAGCTCCAATTTTAGAACTACTTTTATCTTCCTGTTTTCCATGTTTTAGCTGTTGGGTTAAGGACCATGACATGCAAATGTTTAACAGATAATATTGTACAGAGTTTACTGAATATAGTATATTTTCATCATTCAGCTGTTATCCTTCTCTATTACTTTTATCTTATTTTGTCCAGTCACAGTTGACTGCCATTTCATCTATGTGAAATTTGAATACCTTTGACAGTCAAGAAAGCAATGACCATGGAAGTGTTCAACAATTTCTATTATATGGGAGGAAAAATCAAAGAGAAAAGGGATGTGATGAATTAATAGTAAATTCTTATGGTTGTGCTTGAACAGAAGCAGGATTGATTTATTAAATGTAAAGGAAGACCTCCCCAAGGGGATAGTGTAATGGTTAAGGGATAAGACACTCTCATGACAGTATGTATGAGGTCTTTGAGTTGAAATCTCACCAATGACACTTTTTATGAGTTAACTACATAGCACAAGTTGTACCGAACTGGTGCATGGGTTATATAGGGTGGTTCATGTGCCTAGAGGTAGCCCTTTACAATAAAAGATCAACAAATGTATAAGCACTCTGTATCTTGTCCAACAATAAGAATTTTCTTGTCTCTTTACAAAACACCCCCCTACCCCAAAAAAAAAAAACGAAAAAAGAAAAACAAGAATGTTCTTGTCTTCCCCTGCAATAGATATTTTAATGGCTCATGATTCCATCTCGCTTGCATGGCATTATTTAGGCATCATTGGAGAAGGAAAAGGGCTCTGAAAATGAGGTGATTAGTGCTCAGCAAGCTGAAGACTTGAAAATGAAGGAAAAAAGGAAGCGAGAACGCGAGGTATTGATGACATCCAATTTTATCCTGTTGAAGCTTTGAAGTAGAATAATTTATCAAGTAATTCCTTTATAGAAAAACTTGCCCCGTAAGAAGCGTCGAAAATTGGAAGCAGCCAGAGAAATGTTGGAGGATGAAAATCATGAGAAGTCAGAAGTAAGTTACCTTATTTTCTTCTCACTTTCTTAAATTGTTGCACCATTTCTGTCAAAACCGAATGGATTGCAATTAATTTTAGTTAAATCCTTCTCTAATGAGCAACTTGAGTTCAGGTCACAGCTAGTACTTATGTAGACTTAATTCAGGTCACCTCTTCCTTTTGATAATTTCTACTATAACCCTAATTGCTCATCAATTTAACATACTGTGTGCAATTATATACAATATCTTATTATTTTAGACTGATCATTGCTGCAAATATGTGTTCCTGATAAATTATTCCCAAAATGTAGCTGTATACATTTTCATAATCCTTCATTTTATCAGAGCTGATATTAAGTTTTTTGCAGATGGTATTGACACAAGATAATGCTTTACATGCCAGTATGTTATAGATCTAGTGTTCATTACATAGTGTGACCACTGCCTTCTCCAAAAATGAACAAGATAATATATTACCCTTTTCAAGGCATTATAGCATTGTTGTGATGTCATTTTATATTTGATGGTTTATCCATAGTCCAGTTACAACTAATTATTATATCTCACTTTCAAGCATGAGAAAACACGATATAATTTATACCAACACGAGAAAATATTTAGGTCTTTTTTGATAGCATGGTTATGATGCTAAAGATAACATAGTGGAGTACATATATCTGATATCATTTGCTGTTTTATTTCTCACCCAATGCTGCTTGTCCATTTTATTCCATTGCTTTTCTTGAGTTGTGCTGCTATGAGCTCTAATCATCTTAACTCATGCAGGGTGGTGGCAAGGGTGATAAAGAGAAGTCTGGCTTATCACTTGTTGATCTGGCTTACCGTCGAGCTAAAGCAGCAAAGGCTGTTAAGAAGGCCCTTGATGCTGGAAAAATGGTTAGGAAGGTTAATAAAAAGTCAAAACCTGAAAGAGCTCAATCTAGGACCAATGAGATGCGTGAATTGTTTCAGACCGATATGAGTGAGCGAAAGCTCAAAAAGAGAGGGGGCATGGCTGGAAAGAAGAAATCAAAATTCAAGAGCAAGTCAAGGTATGCATATGCTTATGGAGCTTTTATGTGTAATTTTCCCCCCCTTCCCTTCTACATGCTCCTGCTATAATTTTGTAGTTGAATGATTCTTTTCTAATAAATTAGTGAGATGAATACTGGAGTGACAATTGTTCAGCAATAATAGATTATCCTTGTCATTGCCTGAGGAGAATCTGTTCTACCAAATGTATGTTTAAGCTGTAGCATATACTGTTGCTGCCATTTGTTTTTCCAAAAAAATTCAGCTTCTCCATTGATGTCATGGATTGTGTAGAACTAATTTCTTTGCAAAATGCTTACTCCTCCTCCTCTTCTTCTTCTGCTTCTTCTTCCCTTTCTTTTTTCTTTCCCCTTCCCTTCATGATGTAGATCTCCTAACTTGTAATTTTTATGGAGATGATATGTGCTGCCTTTTTAAGTCTTTTTAAAGCAAGAAAATTGTGCCCCTGTTGCAGCTTTATGTGTTTTTTTTTGGCGTTGCTGTTTTTATCTGATTGAAAGAATCTGCAGGCTATACAAAGTAGTAGGACGTTATTTTTTGTCATTATTCTTTTGATAGGTTTATTGGGTCACTGCGATTGCTTTGTGGTTGTGATTGCTGTGTGATGAGTTGAACTGGTAGCACATACACGACTTGAAGAACTTATAGAGTTACTCTGCAATTTGTAAAATGTATTGCCCTAAAATGGAATATTAAAAAAGTTTCATTTGAAGGTAGTAGGAAATTAAGGACGAGTACTCCTTTTTACTTGTTTTCTTTTTCTCCAGGTACAAGCGTAGGTAGGACTTCCATGTGCAGTGTGCACTTCCAGATAATTTTTGTATAGCTACATCAGGTTCTGATTCATGAAAGATTTTGTACGCTGGGGACACTATCAGCTGGTGCTTACTCATAAAAGTTAATGGTTAGGAAGGAGATGGGCGTGGTATGCCATTGCTTGTTATGGCAAGAAAGGTATGTCGAGAAATTGTTCCAGAAGATTGTAAACCAAACTGCAATTCGACAGGATAGATCAGATTTCTGCCCTGGCAATAAGCGGGGCATATTGGTCATTCCAATGTGAGAGGGGATAAGTTATTTGTTCATGCAATTTGTCGTATAAAGATAGAACAGTTTTAGATTAGGTCATCCAGCTTGACTCCCTCTACCGAGGACTGTCTCGTCGCAATTTTGCTCAGTCCATTCTGTTATGTTATTTGTCAAAATATAGTTGTAAAATTATATATAAGATCCTAATGCAAAAGGTCAACACTCAACAAGCTAATGATGCTGATACCTTGAAACCATCCTCAATCTTATCTTTATTTTTACTTTATTTATTTATTTTTGTCCTTGCTGTACTTTTAGTCTATTATGGCAATCTGAAATAGCGGAAAGTCAAAAGGGTTTAAAGCTTTGCTGATCGTTTCTCCAGTCAGTTTCAGCCAACTGATGCAACAATTATCTTGATATGTTAGCGGAATCCCAAGCTAGGGCTTGTAGTAGTTGAAGAACTGGGAAACGGAGTAAGGGCAGAGAAATGATTAGGCTTGGGGCTTAGTGAAGTAATGTCTTAGAAAATTTAAAAATTTATACCGTAAATAGTTTTCAAAATATCCCTAAAAAATATATACTTTTCAATAGGTTATTAATCGATTGTTTATCTTATGAGATCACATATTATGACTAGAAAAAACAAAAAAAGAAAGCACAATACATTATTTGATTACATAGGATTGTCTTCTCCATGACTAAAACTCTTAAAAAAAAAAAAAATAAAATTGAAATGCATATATATATTTTCGTAACTTGTTCATTTATACTATATGTTAGAAGAAGTGAGTCACATATTTGTAATTGAGATCTCTGACTTTTGAAGCAGAGATTTGTGTAATGAAATGTAAATAGAAGTAGATAGAGATTTGAAAACTAAAATTGTTGACTTGTGCCTTTAGGTGGCATGACTAAAGTTTAAAAATAGTTTGAAAATTATTAAAATCCTAAGTTAAACAGGTTTGTGCATTGCACTCATGATATGTTTATTAAACTATTTAACAAATAGGTTTGTCAATAGATTCGAGGGTTAAACTTAAACTAGAGACAAATTTAATAGGTTTAAACAAGTCTAATACATTTGTGTCTTATATCGAGTTTTTCAATAAACATACCAGTTTAAATTATGTTGTATTATGTTTAGATTTTATGGATTGAGTCCTAAATTGCCACCCCTAGTAATATTAAATTACACCTTATTGTAGCAAAGTAGCATTAACAGTCATATGCTTCGTCATGAAATTTGGTGATGTGCACCACTATACACGCACAAAAAATATCCTAACCGATTCTACAAATATTACATAAAAAAAAAAAAAAAAACTTATGGACAGTATGGATGTACCTACTTCCTGCTTTGGGTTAAAAATCAATACTAGAAAAGTCAAGAGTGGTATTCTATTATACCCTAGTACTGATGCTAACCTAAGAGTTGTTACCAATAGGTTGAATACGAGAGATAGGAGTAGTTTTGGTTCAAATCAAAACCAACTAACATAGGGTGAGTTAATCACTTTTCCGGTAACGCTTAAAGTAGGTGGTGTAATCAGAATTGAATGTGGCCATTGAATTATGGGTTTCTTACTTTTTATCAGCTGAACTAGGGTGGTTTGCTCTGCAGTATTGTCATTGAGGAAAGGGAAAGCTAATGTTAACATGGACCCAAAGGTGACTATCCTTCTTTTTGGCATCATATACTAATGGCTTTCTCGTACTTATGCATGTGATTAATCTTTATAAGACAAAGCTATTGTGCCTTGAAAAAATATAGCTTGGAGTGCATTGAGCGAGAGAGAAATGGTGTTGCTTTCTAGCACATAAGTTTTTTTGCAGTGGATGTGTTTATATTTTTGTTCCTCCACATATATTTAATCCCTCTTTTGTTCAAAGACTTATATGATGTACATATAGGAGAGTCCATAACTCTCTTGATATAAACCGTATATATAGTCATTTGTTCCTTTCTTTTTTTTTTTTTTAAATATTGTAATGAACTTTCTCAATTTATAGAGAAATATTAATTAGATCAAATTTATTTATAAAAAATCTATTTCGAGTACTTAAATATCATATTAACATTTCGAGAAATTTTTTTTACTATGATACTTCCTACTTTATTCTCAATATCTACATACAGGTTTCTTAACATTTATTAATATTTTATGGATTCTAATAATATATTTTTAACCAATCAAAACCAAAAAAAAGAAAAGGAGAGCAGCTTTTGCAGTTTCTCTGACAAAAGTTCGTAAGGTCCCACCAATAAATCAGCCAGAAACATACCCTTACACAAGAAATTGCGGGAGGGGCCCGTGTTAAATCTGCCCTTGCAAACTTTATAAAAAAGAAAAAAGAAAATGCTCATAAGAAGAAAAGAAAACAGTATTTTAATAAGTGTATTTTTGCAATACCCATTAACATTTTCCACTTTAAAATAATGATTTGTTCGAGGGTGTTGAGATTCTTTACAACACAAGCATATTTTACATATCAACCACATGCATGATTCTTTAATCATTACAAGGTACAGAGGTGTACAAAGAAATTTTTGGAGTTCCAACTACTCTGCTTCATGATTTGTGTAATTTCATTTCCAGGCTTACCAAACTAATAATTAGGGGATTGAAAATTTGTCAAGGACACTGAATTCATTTATTTATTTTTATTTTTAAATAGAACACTTGTTTTTAATTTAATACAATATTATTGTAACATTTTAAAATTTTAATAAAAATAAAATATTATTACAATCTATATTGAAAGTTAATATAAACTAAGTATTATATTTATGTTTAAGAAGCTTTTTTCACTTACTAGGTTAGTTTTTGGATTAGGTTTTCCTCTTTAAGCTTGAGTCATAATATTTGGTACTTTTATTGAGAGTTCGATCCTACAGAAGAGGTGATTTAAGACAAAACCACTTGAAAAATTGCTATTTAATGAAACGGTGTAAGTGAATGTTATCTAAAATGGGTAGTCTATAGTGAAAACTACTCATAATAGGCGATCAGAGTAGGTTAAAGTAAGTGTTGGTTTTCAAAAAGGATGATAATGTTATAGTCTATATGAGAAAATAATATGAATTAAGAGTTGCATTTGAGTCTAAAAAGGTTCTCTCATCTATCAAGTTAGCTTTTTGGATTTGACATCTAGTATTCCATATATTAAGATTTAAGGTTGTAATTTAATAGAGATGAGGGAATATAAAATGAATATGATATGTTTTCCTAACATATACCCTACCATATCCTCTAAAATCTATAGGTTTCGGTGTATTTGTGAAACTTGTTAGTCGTTCTCTTACAAGAAATATAAAATAAATAGGGACTTATATTTGAGAACTTGAGATGAATTAACCATTTGACTGGGTGTTGGCCTAAAATAATGGATCATAAATTAGGGTGACTTAGTTTCATTATATTTGCTAAATAAATTATATCCATTACCCATTGTGCATAAATATGTAATAAATAAGAACAAATAAAATTTTAATATGTAAAAATATAAATAGAGTATTTTTAATATGTAAAAATATAAATAGAGTATTTTAAAAACCTTTCACTATTACTAATATGTATCAAAATATTATTGGTGTTTGTGTATGGCTGATCCAAATATGTGACTTATTACAATTAATGAATTTTCGTTTTTTCGCTAACTTAGGTACGATCGTCAGGGGACGTTCAACAACAATTTTTGACTTTCTAGACGTATAAGAAATTTCGTTTCAACGGTTTTGTTACATTGCTTTTTTTTTTTTTGTTTTATTTTCTCGTTCAAGAAGAAATAGACAAATTTTATTAAAATAAAGTAGTATCCAGAATAATACGGTTCCAGTTAACAGGAAAATTATGACTTACCACCAAGGATTTTATGCTTATTAAATTAATGTATAATTTTGTTTTGTAATATTAACTCACAGACTAATTGCAGTCTAGGTTTTTGATTCGACTCAATCCAGCTTATATATATATAACTTAATTATTTTTCACAAGCAATTTTTTCTACATTCGAGAGGTCTGGATGAATTAATATTTAAATATCACAAATTAATTAATTCGGAGAAAAATGGAGCTCCGCATTTTTTAATTTGATAGCGACAGCCTACTTGGTCTACAATAATTCTGGCATTGTATAAATTTAAAGGAAGATTGTGAATCCTATTTCCACAATTTGTTACATGAAAAGTCAATGGTGTAGCCCGAGCCCAAGTAAATATGTAATTTAGGATAAAATAAATATTTATTTGATGACTTATACTTAAATAAATGAGAAAAATATCACCTATAAGAAAATAGAAAAATTATGACCATGAATTGATGGTGGTTTATAAATAATTCTTACAGTGGCCGATTTATGTCTGCGGTTCTATTTTTAGTAATTATCTATTATATTATATTTTCAACTATACCAATGACTTTTATATTAGGAATATTTTTAAAATTTGTGATATCGAGGCCATCATCAAAGATATTTTATCATTGTAGCATGCAGCATACCTAACACTTCTAGACCACTGGCACGTAGTCGTGGTTTGAAAGTTTGCGTATAATTCGGTAGTAAAATGTATTATGTGGTGGTTTCCACATTGTAAAATTTGAAAAGTATTATATTGCACAAGTTAATAGTTATCATAATATAAAAAAATTGCTGCATTATCTATTTATTACTATAAATTGACACTAATTTACGAGTTCCTGTTGCTAATTTTCTTTTAATTTATAGCACAGGGATTCTCCTTTAATCTATTTTCGTTATGGATTTAATTAGCTAAGCATCCAAGACATGCAGAATCTTAATCCCAAGTTTGTCATCCAACTCATTTTTAATTTTCGTTTAATAATGTCTTTGAGTGGATGATAGAACGTTCGAACAGCCATATGAAGACAAAATAAAGTACTTGATTTAGTTAAGAGAGCCAGAAAGTATTAACGTTTATAATAATTCGGACCAGCTCTCATCGTCAGAGTACATGATTGAAAAACTAAGACAAAATGAAGAAAATTATTAAATATTGTTCTTGTGCTGTGCCTGATGTTGGTTGGTCATATCCGATTATTGGATATACTTCTGGTCATATTATTATTTTTATATTCACTAAAAATGACTATTTTGGAAAGAAGCAACAGATTGCCAACAAAGAAAAACGTTGGAATATCACCAAAATACGAACATGCATCACATCTTAGTACCTAAACTACCAATATATCCATATATAACACATGAAAGGACAAGATATAGCTCTATTCTAGCTGTCCAAGCGGGGAAAAAAGAACATTAAATGATTAGAATCATAGTTTATCTGTCTAGGTAATTAATGATAGTGTACTAATGCTGGTAGTCATAGAGTTAATTAAACTCTAAAGTCAAGTCATGGATTTAAATAGCAAATACATAAAATATAGTTTTCTTTTTTTTTTCTTTTTAAATTATATTTTATTTGTCTTGGTAATTAATGAAGGATCAAAATGCTCGTGATGCATTTGTAGAGTCTATTCCACTTAAATTCTTCCATTATCTATATTAAATCATAGTAAATAATAGGGAAAATAAGATGGATTACCTTTCAACATTTCAAAAATTACATAGATTCCAGCATTTTAAAAAGTTAATACTTATCTTTCTAAAAGGGTAATAGTTTTTTTTTACCATTTCAACATGCACGTATATCCATGTTAATCTCTCTTCATATCTTAAATCACAAAGCGCATTTTTATTATCTTTAGTTAAAAAAAAAACCCATTATGAAAAAGAAGATATCAACTTTGCATTTTTGCATTTTGGTGGATAAGAGGTAGGGTTGGGCCAAAAAACTTCGTGAATCACAAATCGAATCTTGAATTGAATAAAAAAATTGATTTTTTTTCGAACCATTTGGTTTACGGTTTGGTTTGATTGTATATAAATGGTTCGCAATTCGGTTCGCTTTTTTGAATTGAATCGTATTGTTTAGTTAAATAAAAAAATTTATACAATTATTTTGTGCTTTTTTATATTTTTTTTATCGATCTTCATAAATTTTATTAAATTTTTCATATCTTGTTATTATTTATCATAATTTTATATCAATTATTAAAATTAAGTTGAGTAAATTATATTTGAAATTTCATATTTGTTAGAGATTAAAATATTTAGTGAAAATTTGATATAAACGGTTTGAACCATGGACTGAATCGATTTTAATTATGTTCGAAAAATTTATAAATCTAATCGTATGGTTAAGTTAAATTTAAAAAAAAACCAAACTGTTATATGAAGTTCGATTCTGTAAAAGGGGGACAAATCGTATCGAATCAAATTGCAACTACCCACTCCTAATAGGAGGCATATTAATAAGGTCCACTTTATTTTGCGTAGGCTATTCATGTTGGCATAAGGTTAGAAGAAATTTATGATTGTTAGATGACATTTAAGATTGTCAAACTTTGATTCTATCTAAAATTAAAACATTCAAAATTAATAAGATTGTAAATTTATAGAATTATACATATAAATTCATAATTCTACTAAAAATCTGTATTTAAATGATTTTGCAACGGTTTTATTTAAACAGATCTTATAAAATTGTAAGTTCATAATATTACATCATTAACTTGCAGCTATAACAACTCCAATGATATATTTAATATTTTAGCATTTTAATAATTGGACATGTATAAAATAAGAAAAGAAAAAAAAAAAGAGCCATCTAAAACCTAGGGGAGGCCGCTCAAGCGTCACCACTACCCCACCTTTACTACTCTCCCATATTTCCTTTCTATTCCCAACCCCTTTTCGTTTTCTTATCCTCAAATCCTTTTAAAAACTTTCTAGATCTATTCTACTTACCATATTTGGGTTTTTTTTTTTATTTTTTTTTATTTTTTATAATCAGTCTAATTAATTTTTCAGATGAAGTATTTAAGATGGAGTGTGACAGTTAAGGAAAGTGAAGAAGTTGAAATAACAAAATTCTATGTTGATGGATATGTCTTTAGATTCTTACTTTATTTGATTGTTTTATCACCAGCGGGAGATTTTTCTATGCTGAGGTAGTGACGATTTTCATTCTCATGGGAAAATTTGTTTTGTTAAAGGAATGTCCTCCATCCATAATTGTAAAAAGCACCTATCCATTGTGAATTGGATTGCTCCCGATCTCTTTATTTGGTTATTGGTATTTCATTGTAATGGGATGATCTTATATGAATGAATTTTTCTGTTTTTCTCGAGAAAGCTGTACATGCACGATCGGTATTAAGCTCCTAGTTTGGATAATGTTAATTATTTTTTTTTTTTTTCTAATGGCATCTATTGAACGTTAAACATTATATATATGTAAGTCTAATATTCAATATACAAAATTGCTCACCTTTAATATACCAAAATGTTATTACATGCGGCAAATCTAAGTGCATTAGGAAGTGAAACAACTTTAACATACGAAGCCCTTAATCCATCCTAATTGGTTTCCTTAGAAGACATGACTAACACATCTACTCACAAAAACACGAAAAGAAAATCTTTATGGGGGAGTCTTTTTCTTTACATAATCTACCTAATTCATTAATAATTTTTTTCTTGAAATTTTCCCTTAAAAATAAAGAAAAATTGTAAATAAACCCCATAAATTATTGATCTACATCCTTTAAATTTTTTAAAAGTGATTTCTTCTACATATAATTTTTGAAAATATACAAATAACACCCAAATAATTGATAGAATCCTAAATCTCTTGATGAAAGGACCATACATACATAAGGATGGATCTGGGATTGTAGTAAAGCTTTGAGTAGTTATTTGCATATTCTAAAAGTGATAAGGAAGTAAAGTTCCAATTTAAGAATTTACAGGATCTTCACGTTTGATAATAGTTTATATTATGGGGCATACTATTTCATGTAGTCCATATAAAAAAAAAAATGGTCCCTTTTTTCCTTATAGAATACCCATTAGAGACTTCGAGCAATTGTACGTATGAAAGCTATTGAAAAATGATTGTTAATATAGGCAGCCAATGCTAAATGAAGGTAATACATCTAAGCAAAATCAATGGCAAATTCTTGTGGAACAAGGCATATAGTCTTGAAGTTGATATTTATGTTCCTCTAACTATCGGTTGTTAAAATAAGTTGAAACACATTTGCTAAAAATAATGGAAACACAATAAGACATGATTGAATCACACTCTGTACTGGCAATATAATATATATATTTATATCATGATAATAAAATTTCATATTTTATTGCATTTGGTTTTAAGAAAGTGAGTAAACAATATTGAGAAAATATAAAGGATTTTATCTCTTTTTCTTTTTAGCTCTCAATAAGTACTTAATAGACGAAATATTCACATTGATTGAATTTTAAAGATATAATTATAAAACTATATAACTGTCTAGCATATAATAAATACGTGACAAAATATTTATAACTTACATGTTACATTCTCATTGTTTGTAATCCGATCTTTATGTACCGACAAGTCAACGTTATTGGTCACTTAATTGTATTACTGAACGCATCCCATCAACGTCTCTCGCTATCCCTCCGTTGACGCTTTCCTCCATGTCCGAACCTAATACAGTAATACTGACGTTGCTTTCTTATAATTAGCAAATGTTTCAAATGCACCACTGACAAGTATATGTTAATCAACAAAACAAGTTCACCAACTTTCTCCGTCACATTTGACATGTTAAGACTCTATTATGAAGCATCCAATCTCTTCTTCTCCTATTCTAAGAAAACCACGTCTCTCACCATACCTCATAACTTTGTTAGCTTTCGTTCTATTCGTAGCTATCCTTTATGCTGAAAATTTGGCATGCACGTTTGGTTATCAACTCAAATTCGATTTGGACTCGATTAATCATTCAAAATCCAGTACTGGTAAGTTACTTCGAGTGTGTTTGTTTCACAGAAAATGTTTTTATTTCAAGCTGTTCTTTCTTTTATTACATTTATCGTAATCAAAGCTTTATAGTTTTCAAATATCATATTAGACGAGGTTGCAATAAGAGGTGGTGGTAGACCATGGCGGATCTTGGATTGAAATTGATTAACAATATTTTCTTTGTTTTTCATTTATCTTTTTCTATCCCAGTTGACTATCGTCACCAATCATCAGTAACTATCTTTACTTCTTCTCATCATTACTTGCTCCTAAAATTCATCGATAACTAAATTTTTTTAGGGTTACCCTAGTAATATTCGATAATGCTAAAGTTTTGCTTGTAGCCTATGTTAAAAAAAAAGCCTCGCACGCACCCTTATTTTCATATGCTTTTCATGGCTAGAATTTAGTTCATTTTTTCATACATTAATTGAACGAATGGTGATACTTATATTTTTTCTAATGAGGATTCTAATTAAAGAGAATAATTTCTTTTTTTTTTTTTTTTGGGATTATTGTAGGGAAGAAGAGCCAGAAATTGCCCTTTTCTATTGGTGAGACACAAGAAGGTTGTGATGTGTTTAGTGGGAGATGGGTTAGAGACAAGTCGAACCGGCCGGTTTATGAGGAATCGGATTGTCCATATATACAACCCCAATTGTCATGCCAAGAGCATGGAAGGCCTGATAGGGACTACCAGTTTTGGAGATGGCAACCCCATGGATGTTCTCTTCCCAGGTTCGCAAATGATCTCATTCTATATACATACACTATTTCTTGAAGCTTGAAGCTTGTTATATTTCTGAATTGATAGAGCTGGAAAATTATTTCAATGTCGTGAGGAGGTTAAGAAATAAAAAAAGCAATATTAATTTTTCAGGACAATTAAAGCTGCATTGTTTAAAGTTTAGAGAGTTGAAGAAGACAATAATTTAGTGAGATAATGGGGTATTATTAAAGCCCATAAGGTCAATATTGTAAAACTATAAACAAAAAAAATTTATGTGTACATCCATAAAATAATCATGTGCTGGGCATATTAAAATTCTAATGGAGAAGTGGAATTGTCACTACTCTTTTACTTAAATGAAGCAGAAATACGATATCTATAAATGTACTTATAGCAGAATACTAGATAATTTATGAAAAACCGTAAATTTTACTTTTAAATTCTTAGGTTATAAAAAAGTTTTACATCCAGTATTTTAATGAATGACTTGCAAATACTAACGATAGTATATTGTTTTTAAAAAATTACCATTCATATCTTTATTAAAATTTTATTTATATTTGCACGTTCACTTGTTGTAATAGTATTATTGAAGTTTTTTTCCCTTTAGTTATTCTTTAGTACATTGAAGTTACACGTGCATAGGTGTGGGGTTGGACTTTTACTGCGTGTATAGGGATGGCATTGGTCCTATAATTTTTATTTTTGAAGCATTTATGTATATTTAAGATCGATGACATCACAATTTCAACTTATTATATAGCCAGTAGGTTAATGTTAGTTAGCTAGTCAATTATCAATATGCAGTTGACCTTTTCTCCTCTTTTTTTATTTTTTATTTTTTAATATAAAAGGCAATGGATTAGTGCAATTAAACAGCCCTTATATAGAAAGCAAGAGTTCAAGGAGCTAACTTGGAGGTCTATACTTCCTAATATTTAGATATTTACAATATTTAAAAAAAAAGGGTAAATTACGTTTTAGGTATTTGTATTTTTTCTCTTCTTCATTTTGAGTATTTATGTTTTATTTAATAACACTTACGTGACCTGTATTTTATTAAATAGTAAAAAATAAACATCATTAAAAGAACTATTAATTTTAAAATAAGACAAGAAACAAAAGTTGTCTTCTTTGTATCTAAAAATCTAAAACATATGGGAAATTACATTCTCTTTTCCTTCAACTGCCATTTTCTAATTTCAAATTGTCATTCTCCTACTAGACGAAACCTAACCCCACGGTGGTGATCGTGAAGGTGGCTGCTAGCCGATTGTACTTTTTTAAAAATTTTTCTTCTGTTTTTCTCGATCATTTTCTTTTGTGTTTTTTTTTTTTTGGGGGAATTATTCCAATGCGACTCATGTTAATATGCCATAAAGTATTCAAAACAGCGTTTGGGGATGGGAAATAAATAATCAATAGAGAAAAGAGTACTGTTATTTTCCTTGTGCCTTAGTTTCTATCTTAATGTCTAATTGTAATATTGAAGTTATTTCCTTGTGCATAGTGAATATGAATCGTAAATGCAATTTGGATGTTAGTGTTACTGACTTGTTGGAGGAATTGAAGAGTAATAGGAGCATAATAATATTGCAAAGTTTGGTTATTTGTCCGATTGGGGAAAAAAAATAAATAAATAAAGAAGAGAACTAGCCACGATATCATGATATTGTTTAGAAGTTTCTTGGCAAGTTTAATCAAATTAATATTACCAGCTACGGCACTTTGCCGACAATCAAGATCTTTTGATTTCTTGGAGGACATGCTTCATCGCCTTATACGAGTCTTTTTCTCAGATATGTTTTGGATTTGCCAAGAGGAACAACTATGTCATTTTAAAACTAATTTTTTTTTTTAAGGGGGTTTGTTTTTCACTATTTAATAAAGCACAGATGATTTAAGTGTTATAAAATAAAATACAGATATCCAAAATGAAAAAAACAAAGAAAATATAGGTACTCAAAGCACAATTTAAAAAAAAAAAATTCACAATACAAGAGAGTTTTCAAAATATCAAAAGAAGGAATATTAAAAAAAAAAAAAAATTTCCTTTTCTTATCTATTACGTGTACTGACAGCAAGCATGTATCAGTCATGACATGCGCTTTCCTATATACAAAAGCCAAGCAAATATCATTAAAGTTTGTATAAAATTTCCCTGATAACATGTAAGATTTGAAGACTGCTATGCTCCGCACTTAATCAATTCAACTTGAGTTCATATTAATTTCAATTGTTTTAAAGCCTATAACTTTGCAATGATATAACCCCAAAATAGGCCCCGTAATTCTCCACTGATAATTTCAACATGCAGTGGACTTATGGCATTATAGAATATGTAAAATGACTTAAAACAGCCTGTTATAATGAAAATATAGCAGTACCATGGATTCAAAGTGATATTATATTCCTAATGATGAGAACAATTTTTCTCTACATCTCATCTTTGTTTTTTTAAGGGACTAATCTATCCCTCCATCTCATGATTGATTAAAATTCATTTGAACTAAACGTTTTAGATTTAAAAAAATATAAATTATTGATGGAATTAAACCAGTATTGTCAAAATGAGTACCTATAAATATCAAGATGGAAACAAGTGGATAGCTGGCCACATTCCACGTTTCAGCATGATTTCAAATCTTTTCTTTACTTATTAAGTACCAAATAAGTATTTAAAATGCCTAATCTCAAAATAAATATTCATCACTAAACTAGTGAAATATTATATAACTATAACATCCACCCCAATAAACAATAAACTAGAATACAATAACCGAGAAAATAGAATAGAAAAATAAATCAAAATAGAAAAAAATTAATTAATTTAATATTAATAATTAAAATTCTAAATAAAATTAATTAAACTAGGAAATAAATAGAATAAAAAAGAAATTAGATAAGATCTAATAAATAAATAAATAGAATTATAATAAAAAATAAATATAAATAAAGAAAATGAATTAAAAGAAAAAATAACTAGTTCAAGGACAAAAGAGATTCAAGTTTTGCGTTATCAATTCGAGTTTTGACATTCTATGAGGATTAAGGATGATGATTTTTGTTCTTAGTTGAGCGTAGGAAAAGTACAGTTAGATCCAAAATTCAAAATATAAGAGGTTATGATAACAAAGGTACCAAAAATAGTTCTTTACCCTTTGATATTATAGATATGCAAAATTTTAAATTGTTAATAGATATAAAATCCTGAAATTCGAGTTTGAGTACGGGAATTTTTTGCTTGCTTATAGTATTCCTACCCGTAAAAATTTGGTTTAAAATTTTTAGACACCATATCAATAATTCAATAATTTCTTTTTTTAAGGATTTTTTTCACTTTATTGATGAGATTTTTAAGTAGAGGTTTTTAACATTTATTTATATTATTTATAAGACTCATAATATAAACTTTTAATAAAAACAACACTTAAAAAAAAAAGAGAGTGAGAGAAAATGACACCTTTTTGAGACTCTTGATTAAGAACTCCAAAAATTGTAAGGATTTGGCTCCAATAATGAAGGACTTTACATGAGGTCCTTCACCTCCTGGAACTCGTGTAAAGGAGGATCAACGAGGATGTTGTTATGAACCATTAGGCTCCATTCTCTTGTAGCCCACAGTTGATTTCTTCACCATTAGTATATTTCATTTATCGAGTCATTGATAATTCATGCTATCTAACAGCTAAAGGTGGTTCTCAATCATTTCAATTACGTCTCATTACTTTCTATCTAAATGCGATTTATAACTTTCGACCAAAAAAAGAAAAAAATGGCGAATTATAACTTATCCTTTTATTTCATGTGGTTTAGATGAAATGATTTTTTTTTTTTTTTTTGGATTTAAACGATGACAAATACACACAATCAGTGTAAGCTAACTACATGTCTTTTTTTTACATTTATGTGTTCTTTTAATTAAACTTATAGTAAATATTAAATTTCACTTATTATATCCTATCAAACATAATTTAAAGCATAGATTGAATTAAGTTCATTATGTTAAATATCTTAAAGCTGGAGTTTAACCTACAAGATAAATGGATAGATTTGGGGTCAAGCTCGACTTAAATATAATATGTGGAGTTTGACTTGGATTTGTAATAAGGAAGGATACAGTATCTTTCAATCTTTGTGTTTAAGCACTTTATATTAAAGACCTAAATGTAACTTAAATGGGCTTATTCGACACACCAACTTGTTAGGATTGAGGCCTAGACCAGATATGCGCATGATGGATTCCATAATCATACAGAGAGAGAGAGAGTTACCAGAGTATCGTGATCTAATATGAGTCCCTATAGTGCTGCAACAAGGTTCGATTCAACTTGTAGAATTACAAACTCCAAAGAATGTCAAGAAAAATCGAAGTTATAGTAGAAGTAGATTGTAAGTGACTGTCAATCAAGCGAACATGAATGTGGGAAGAAGTTGGTGCTCGTAAGGTAGAAAATACTAAATAAATTTTTATTTTGGAGCTTTTGTGCTAAATAGATGAATCTCCTACTAATTATCCACTGGCTTATGTATTTACCAGCGAATAAATGATTCTAGTAGTTATTCACGATTATGGGAGGAACAAACTTAAAAGGCCGATGGCTTTTTGTGGGCCAACCCAATCAAAAGAGGCAGTTCCACAAGGGAGAGAGTGCCATTGATGTGAGCTTAGGCAAGGTGCCACTTCCATAGAAGACTTCAAGATAAAAGAGTCATCCAGCAAATTTTAAGATAATGCAGCGGGCACTAATGGATCCAAGGGGTTGGGGCCCTCTAGAAATTTTGAAAAACTGTACTCAAAATTTATAGAAAATATATATCTGTTAGTTTATATTTTCCTTCTTGTAAATTTTTAAATTATAACTTGCCTTCCTTTTCCCTCTCACATAAAATTTTCGGGTATGTCATTGGCAATGAGGACATTACGAGCTACGGAAGGGGGTGATCGTGATTCTCAGGATAATAGGAAAAGTAGACCCACATGGATTGGTTACATTTACATGGTGGTTTTGGCAATTGGCAATTTCTCGATTTTTCCGATACATTCAATTTCTATCAATAGCTCCTAAATGACTGATGGACTGAACTCCGCCTATATTATCTAATGTCGTCGCCGTCGTCACAATTCGAATGTAGGTTCAATGCCACTCTAATGCTGGAGGCACTAAGAGGAAAAAGAATGATGTTTGTTGGGGATTCTCTGAATCGTGGACAATTTACATCTATGGTATGTCTTCTTCAGTCGGCCATTCCTAAAGGTGCTAAGTCAATGAGGACTTTCGGCTCTCTTATCGTATTCACAGCCAAGGTAATTTATCATCTCCCTACTTTACATCGAAATTTTTTTGCTATTGATAAAGGAAACATATACTCCATAACTCCTATATTCAGAGATTTGTTCCCTTCGAATTCTACACATCTATATACGATGAAATGAAAAGACAAAATGTAATGTAATTTTATTTTATTTTTTTTTCATTTCTCATATCATTTTAGCCTTCACAATCCACTTCTTTTCTTTAATCATCGTTTTCATCTTAAATAGATTCATACACCTTCATTATTGCTTAAAATACAATATTTCCGTAATGTAATGTTATGTGATTTTAATTTTGTATAATATTCCTCGATTTGGATATTCATATAGTTGAAAGTTTTAATAACCGTTTGTTTTATAAAAAATAACACTATTCAAATTAAATTAAATTATTAAAATCTTGAATTATTAAAGACAATTTGACTTATTAAATATTTGAATCGAACTATTTTTCCAATGATATTTGGTATGGTTTGACTGGTAGACCAAACCGATAAACACACCTTAGATATACCTTACTATAATATATTAGAAAACAACATAAACAAAATCAAGGTTCCAACATTTGATCGAAACTGGCAATAGGCCGATAAGCTGATTGGCCCTGGTCTACTGGCCTGCCGGTTGATTAGATCCTGTCCACTCGATCGGCTTCAGTCGTCAGACCACAATATATATCTATCGTCTGCCTCATGCCTCCACCTTCATAATGCGACAATTGAATTCTAACGTTAGTTCTGTGAATAACCAACTCATATTCTTTCGCTTTAGAACGTGATAGAATTATAGCAAGAATATCAAACTCATAAAAAATGTTAGCGAGCTAGTATTTACTTATTTATTTTTTAAAAATTTTTGCTAATGTCAACATTTATTTTTTTCTACCTTTCAGGACTATAATGCAACGGTTGAGTTCTATTGGGCACCATTTCTACTTGAGTCCAACTCAGACAATGCTATCGTCCATAAAATATCCGACAGAATTGTTAGAAAGGGATCCATAAATAAGCATGGGAAGCATTGGAAAGGGGTAGATATAATGGTATTCAATACCTATCTTTGGTGGATGACGGGCATCAAAATGAAAATACTGTACGTATTTGATTGATTTTTAATACCCTCTTCTTGGATTTTAACAGTTTTCGTGTCTCTATTTATTTGTTTATTTTTTTTTTAATTTAATCTCATAATCTTGTTGCTTTTAAATTCTCTTCATTAAGGGAAATCCATATATTTATATATATATATATATATATATGAATATTTAATTGAATATCAATACTTTTAGTGAGTCCTCTTAAGTCCTTTTTATTTGAATTAAAATTTGGGTAAGTTTTATATATCTTGAGAAGTTACTTAAGTCTTCTTTTTCTTTTTTCCTGCCAGCAAATTTTCTATGTTTATACTTGCAATGACTCACATATGACTTAAATCGAATTTTGATATAAATAAAGACGACTTAAACGACTCATCTAGAATAAAATAAATTTGATAAAATTCTTGCACAAACATGGAGGATTTCAAATGGATTAATCCCATAATTTTTCTCCGAAACATATCAATTATTTATCGTTCTATGGCAATTATACTAATAATGAATTCTTTTTTATTTCAGCAACTTTTGTTTTTGCTTTTACACGGATTTTGAATCTGTTATCATTTGTGTTTACTCGTAGGAGAGGGTCTTTTTCGGATGAAGTGAAGGATATTGAGTTGTTTTCGACTGAAGATGCTTATAGGATTGCCATAAAAAGCATGCTTCGATGGGTGGAAAGAAATATGGATCTCCAGAAGGGCAGGGTGTTCTTTGTTTCGATGTCACCTTCTCACATAAGGTAAGTTTCCTTTATGCAATTTGTAATTTGTATATCTGCAAATCTATATATATCTATTCCAAATTTTATTATTATTTTTTTCTCTTTGGGCGAAGACTAAAAATTGAAACATAATATATGTGATTATAAGCACATAATCTCTATTACTATTCATTTTGAAATATGGAAGTTTATGAGGCATTTTATAGTGATATTAATTCATTTTATTCTATGCTATTTATATATTAAATCATTAGGTTCTATGTTTTATTATGGAGAATTATGCGTCTAAATCAACTAATAAAGTAGTAATCTCCTCCTATAGGAGCAAGAATTGGGGAGGTGAAGATGGAGGGAACTGCTACAACGAGACAACAATGATCGAAGATCCAAATTATTGGGGCTTGGACTGTAGTAAAAGCATGATGCGAGTGCTTCGAGAATTGTTTAGCAAAACAAATGTTCCCATCACCCTCCTCAACATTACTCAACTATCGAATTATCGCAAGGATGCACACACTTCCATTTATAAGAAGCAATGGAATCCATTGACACCAGAGCAATTAGCGAACCCCGTAGGCTATGCTGATTGTGTTCATTGGTGCTTGCCCGGTCTCCAAGATACTTGGAACGAACTCCTTTATACAAAGCTATTCTATCCTTAAGTGAGTACACCAAAATTGACAATTTGATTTTGTAACCCCTAAATTTAAAGGATGCAAAAAAAAAAAAAAAAAAAATGATGTTGTACAGTACATAGTTGTAGATACAGTTCCACATGATTGACATTAGGGGTGATGATTCTCGATAACTAGCATTATATGAAGAAAAAGAATTTAAAAGTTGACATCATAGGATATTATTAACATGATTTAAATTGACATGTTTATAAGATAAAATATCATTTATCCCTTTTGTACCTAACAATTTTGACAACATTAAATACCGACGCAAATTGCGGCCCCAATTGACATCATATTAATTGCTTTAAGGTATTTGGTTGGAGGTTTTCGCTAAACCAACATTATCATCATCTAGTCTTACTTAAATTAGTGTTTAACATAAGGGGAAATAAATGCTTTCTGTATCCTATGTTTGTTTGCATATTTCTGTCTTTATATGAGCAGGTCAACATATTTTGATCTTGAACGTTTTAAACCGATAGATCAACATAATATGCATGTTTACTTTTTTTTTACTTATTTTTAGGGGTATTTTCTTCATTGGTTTATTGTTTAGAAGGAATTATTTGTCCACATATTGAATATAAAATAATAATTTCTTATATTATTTTTAACATATTACATAAATAAAATTGTATCACTCATGTCATGCCCAGAGTTCGAAGAATATGACCACTCCGCTATACATTCCTAACTGGATCGGAATAGCAAGGTTTGTCTCCTTACAGTTTTCAAGTCCAAATGTTGAATACTTGAAAAACAATTTCCCTAGACGGGGTGAGGAAAATACTCAACAAACATTATGCTGTGCACACAGATATATATGTAATACTTGCACATATACTAAATAAAACAAACGATTGATTAATTCAAGACATAACATTTAGTTTGATTGAATCAACACAATCCTAAAAATAAGAATTAGGAACAACCTAGGTTCCACTTTCACAAAGACGATGGAAGTATAACTCAATACTAATCATAACTCAAACCATAGCTAGGCTTGTAAGATATGAAACACGGAACACAAATCAATCCATAAGCCTCATCATGCAAATGTTTAACATAATACTACCGTCTCTAGAAATCACTAATTGTCTCATATTGAATTTTTCACCTGTTATCTAGCCATCAACTATTAAGTGTATTAAAACATTCTAATCCTTGTCCTGATCCATTTGTTAGCTTGTTGCCATAATTCCTTCTTTCTTACTAATTGCATTACTTACTCATACTAACAACCTGCTAAGTTAATGTGCCAACCTTAATGCTTAAACTTACTCCTTCCTTTAAGACATATATAGCAACCATACTCTTATCTGTAGCTACTATATGAAGGTCAACATTGTCATGCATAGCTTAGCACAATAATTAATAATTTAACATTTTTTAATCTATTTCAACTCTCTTACATAAGTATAAACAACACACAAGTAACATGGACTCACCTTTGTATTATGAAATTTGGTTGCTTAATCTTGTGAGTCTAATGCACCCCGTTTCACTTCATTTCACCTTATGCTTATTCAATGTTCTTTCTATTTAATCCCCATAATTAAATATTCCAAATTCATAATCCTTAACTATCTAAAGAAGGAATTGTTAACAAATGAGAATTATAGCCATTACTTGGGAGGGTAAGGGATGGACTTATAGTTGCAATTGATTAGGTTAATAGAGAGGTCAACCTATCTTCCTCTTATTTAATTCCACTTTTCTATCTTGTTTGTTCTATACATAACACCAATTAAATTTTAGGATTTCTATAAATATATTATCTATTCTTTACGTAGAGCTCTATTTCTAATCGAATAATTTCATTCTATTGATTAATTTGTATGTTTTATTTATATTAATTCCTTAATTTTAATTATCTTAGGGCTAGTACTATACATCTGATTCACATAACTCTAATTTAATGTTTATGTAGATGGAGATTTTAGGTTAGGAAACTTATCGGCTTATGAGAGTCTTGCCTCTTTTTCCCTCTATGTCACAATAAGAGTGATATGGATCATTGGGAAAGGGGTGACATTCGAGTACCAATATCATGCAAACTAGGGGTGGATCTAAACCTCAAGACAATTCAAAAGATAAATGAGAGTCGAAGCTTAAGCATGGGTTTCTCGTACATTGACAATGGATATGATGCACTACCTTACAAGAGTCTAGATCAAACTTGATATGATGCATAAGTATGGCCGAAGGTTACTTGCTACTAGTCTATACTTAAATGGTTTAGATAAGAGTAGGGGTAGTGAGTAAGCAGGGGATATTTAGCTCACAAAAGATAAAATTCTGTATTTTGATGATGAGTGACTTGATTGATGCAACTATTATAAGTTACAAGTATTTATATAGCCTAATTAGGGCAATTCCTATGTTACTACAAATGACCAAAAAGATTCTTACTAGGAAAGGAAAAATAAATATTTTATAGGGGCAATTTAGTAATCACAATAAAAAGGATATCCTTTTGCAAGGACAGTACGGATATTAGAAAACAAGACATGTGTTTGCTCCTTAGTTTAGTGGTCTAAATGGTATTGGATGCTAAGTCGAGAAGATTAGGTTGATGGGTTAGGGTCTGGGAAGTGTTCGCTTTGCAACGGGTCACTTATCTACTCTACCATGAATGGTCAGCTTGGTAGTAGGGTAGCTCAACCTCTAACATTTGACAACTCAGCAGAATTAGTGACTTCTTCTACTTGAGAGAGGTTGAATGGTTCAGGGGAGCTTAGAAAAAAAGCCAGATCTACTTGGATGAAGTGCTCTTTATCTAGGATCAAATCTTGTTTGACTATTCGGTGCACCAAAGAAACAAGGTCACATACCCTTGATCGGGTGATTGGCCCTTGATTCCTATAAAAAAGAACTTGCTGGAGTGAGGTTATAAGGACTAAGACCTATGTATATAATTTAGGGATTAAAAGAGTAACCTACACTACTCTTGTCTCATTATTTTATAAAAGATTACTTATTATTATTACCCTCTTTTAACTTTTTATATTATTTACTTGTCATGTTTCCATTTATATATCGTGGGTCATATTATTAGTCTTATTCCTTCTTGAGGTGCCTTTATTTCATTCTTCTATTATCTATATTATTAATGTGAGAAGAACTTTTGTAACTTCCATCCATTTTTTTCCATAAAATTCCATTAAATATCCTTAAAATTTTTATACCATTTAATGCCATAAAGATAATTGCGCAAGGTATTATAATAAATCTCAAATAACCTCCTTTTAACCCAATTAACAATAATTTCTCTTCCACTCCTCCATTGTTCTTTCCTCATCCTTCTTCTCTTTAATATTTTCCTTTAGTTTCTCTTTACCAGTTTTAATATGTTTTTCTTCCCATCATTTTCTATAACCGATAACTCGTGGTTATTTACGCATAAGGCACAAAGCTTCGATGTGTAATGGAACTTGATAAAGCTTAATTAGTAATCGAAAATATTTAAATATGATATTAATAATGCTGATGGAATAAAATAATAATAATATCTAATTTACCCTAAAATCAATTCAAACCTCTATTTTCGATAAGTAGGATTTGACGTAATTTATTCTAAATAAAAGTATAACAAATTGCAAAATGGAAGCATGAATGAAAAAGGAAAATTCCATCACCATTTATATTGATAACAGCTTTAACAAATAATTTTTCTTCCCTTTTTATTCTCTTATGGACTTATACTAATGTATGATTATTTTAAGAGACCTTGTTGTGTCAATTTGCCCCATAATTTTTTTTTTAATTTCTTTTTCACATTGTAAATTGTAATAGTTAAATTCGATAATTGTTTTACATTTTAAATTTTATTATACCATTTTTTTTTTTTTTGCAAGTGTAGTAATTGTCTTATATTTTAAATTATATTATATAATTTTTTTTTTGTATATACATCATGAGTGCATATTTGCTAGTTATTATTTAGTGAATTTGCTTAGATATTTCATCCTACCCCTTTTTGGGATTTTTTACCCATACAAAAAGAAGAACTTATAATTTGGTTGATTTATGAAACGAAGGGAACAATTGGAAAGTGTAAGTCATATTGATTTCAATAATGAAAAAGGATGATTATTGCATGGTAAGATGGAAAAGTTAAGGTTTGATATTGTTGCATATATCAAATACCACTAACATTGAATGCATTGTAATGATGGCAGTTGCTTTGATGGGTTGTTCAATGAAGTTGAAGAGGTTGTAATTGTATTGATTTGGAGGGCTTGGTAAGTTCTTCTTTTGGTGAAATGCTTTCCATAATATGATATCAATTGAGCTCCTTGTATTCATGAGGACTTCGTGGACCATGGGGTGTGTTAAGCTACTGTGCATTGTTAGAAAAGGAAATGGTAGTGGTACGTGGTGACAACGTGTGCTATAAAGTAAGCACTTTATGATGGCCTTTCAAGTAAGTAGGAGCTTTATTGTAGATTTTAAGGCATCTTGTGGCAGCTAGACCGCTTGCAATGGTGTATATAGTACGTTAATGGGCCTCATATCTACGTTTAAGCCCACATCCATACTCTTTAAGACGGTCTCGTTGGACTAAGGTGATTTTATCTTACACTGACAAATAACATTAAGGGTAGATGGGTCTTTTTCAAATTGCTTCCTATTAATGAAATATTAATAGAAAGCTTTTTCTAGCTCTTTGAAGCTAGAGATGCTGTTAGGGTTAAGGCTATGTACCAAGAGCAAGAAATGTCCTTTAGGCTTCCTAAGAAAGCTTTGCAGGCAATAGCATCAAAGATGTTAAGCAGGTTCCTTTGAGTGCAATAGTAGCTCAGTTGTATGGATGGGTCTACAATGCCATCATAAAACTCCAACCAAGATATTCTTACCTTAGAGGATAAGACCTCTTCTTAGATGGTTCTCATAAAGAGTATTTGCTTGATGCTGTAAGCATCCCAAGGGTTTGTCTACTTGGTAGTTTTCATGTCCATTAGTATCTTGAAGAGGTTGTTTATTTCTTCTATAGGCTTGTCTTAGAGTATGCACTAAGAGTGGTTTTAAGAGTTTTTAATCACATGTTTATTGTTATTAGTACATTTAATAAGGGAACAATTAATACTGTTTTTTTAATATTATTTTATTTTAACGATGAAGGGTATGAGAAATGGATGCCAAGGAAGAATCCTTATTGGCCTCTTTTCCTTTGGTCTTGAGTTGGCTTATTTTTTTTACCTCCTTAGGCTTTTAGAGCTATTTAATCTCTACATTGAGGTGACATTGTCTTCTTAGGGTATGTTCATTCTTTATCTCCTTTAATTGCTTAATGAAGTTAAGCTCTTTCTTGTTTGGGTTTGATCTTGATTTGCCTTTATATCCTTAGTAGGTTGGGTGTATTAGTGTGTTTGTCTTTGTAGTTGTTGTGGCGTTAGTATCACTCCATGATAGGTGCAAAAATATTGCTATTTAGTTCTTGCCACATGGTTTTGGACTCATCCTAGGGGGATTCCTCAATTGATGGAACTAAGTCAAGCCTATACAAGCAGCAAAGGTAAGATAAATGTAGATTAGAGGTTTCTTTGGTATGGCTACTTTGATGCTCAAGTTAGTATAGGGAGAATGTAATACCAGCATTTTAATAAGAGCTTAGCATTTACTTTAGCCCTTAGGACTTGGCTTACTTAGAGATACCTCGAGTTTAGGCAAGGAGGACAAAAGGGTCAGAATTGGTGGCCTTATGCTAACTAGCATCCTGCAGTATTAGCTTCCTTAGTAGCAAATCCTTAAGGGGTTAAGCAGTAAGACAACTTCCTTCTACATGCACTATATGTCTTCTTCTCTTGAGGGGCCAATCATGTTTATGGGAGGGTCCTATGAGTTTTGGGGGCCATGTTTGAAATGAGCCATCAATAAGATAATTATTGCATGGTAAGGTGGAAAAGTTTAGGCTAGATACTGATGCATTTATCAATTACAACCAATATTGAACACACAACATAATAGGATTATCGGAAAATTATGAGAGTTAAGTAAAATGATTCGAGTTTATAGATACCAAAATTACTTGAATCCATGTCGATCCATTATAAATATAAGATAATAAAAATAAGAGTATAATGAGTAATCCATATGAAAGGAAATAACACAAATGATCAAAGTAATAAAGAACCATAGAAACCTTAGAATGGAAGTAAAAGTAATGCTAGTCGCCACGAAATCACTAAACCTCACATAGATTTTACTTGATCTTTCATCCATGTTGTCCAATGCAGTGAACATACTACTTTAATTATTGTGATTCTACACGAGCAAATTCTATAAGTTTTTGTCCGTTACCCTTTGATGTTCAATGTCTTTAAATTCCATCAACTTAAAATGATAGGTAAGGTATGAAATTGTTTGGGCCTTTATCAAATATTCTAGGTAAGTGATCTGACTCACTTGATGATCATTTGAGTAAGTCCTTAATGTAAACCTAGATACCTATGAATTGACAGAAGCTTAGGCCTTTTAGTTGCCTTGGTGGTTCTTTCTTCTCATACTACTTAACTTGTATCTATATTAACTCTATCCCATCTTCACATTTTATTCATACTTGACCTTCAGTCTATACTATGTTAGTTGGGCTATTGACCATTGTCCTCTTGAGCCCTTTTAGTCTTCCTAATGCATCTACAAGAGTGGTAATAGAATAAGTAAACAAGTTCTCTAGAATTAAGACCCCTTTAATTTTTAGAATATAAGCAATAAGAGGTCTACAAGTTAACATTGGTTGCTCTCTCCCATCATTAACCACCTCGATCATCTTTTGGAAGATGACCAACTCACATTATAATTCTTATCCCTTTCTAAAATTTAGATGGTATCTCATTTATAAAAATCGCAATAAAGAGATCATGTGGTATTAGTAATTCTTTCACCAGCACATATAGTACTCTATTTGCATTAGGCATTGCCATCAATGACTTTATCCTTGATGTTCAGTCAATTTTAGCCAAATCATTTATACCTAACGCATAAATGATATTACCACAAAGTTTAGCATCGAGCTCCTTAATCCAAGCTCCCTTATTTAACCCTAACATCAAATTTAAATCTTTGATAGTCAAAGCTATATGTTCCCTAAAAACATAACAGTAGAGCACTTGCGTGTTTTTTTTTAATTTCACAATTCATTATGCTTCTTTGAGTTTTCCTTTAGCAAATTAGAATGAAATAATCTTATTACTTCAATACAAGCCTCATTTAACAAAGCTAATAATACTGGTAGCATGCCATCAACAAATCTATGTCTGCTCATCAACCTATGATTCTAAGGTCTACTTGGCTACTTTACAATCTAAGCAAACACTCCTATTCTTATAAGAAGTTTTGCATCTTATCTTGTGCATTGGCATTGGAAAACTCTCCTTACTTAAAATTTGTAAATCTATAGATTGTTAATGACTGGACTCTACCCTTTAGTCTTTCTTTTCTTAAAGAGTTCACTTGTAGTTATTTATCATCTCTTTTGATACAAGATATAAGGATGATATGAGTTTTGGTGTAGTTAAGGAAGATGAAAAAGATGTGTATGGTGAAGACTTAATTAAGAATTAAGAGAGAAAGAGAATTGTCTTTACTAGAATGAAGTGTGAAATATGTGAGTGAAAAGTTAGTTCATAGAAGGTAGGTGCTAGTATAGAGGAAGATGTCTAGAGAGAGAAAGTTAAGGGTTTTATGCAATTGAGAGGGTTATTATGGGAAATCTTAAAGATTGATGATGAACACATTATATAAGGAAATGTTATGGGTTAGATTTGATTATGGTGAAAAAGAATTAATGAAAATACTTTAGATTTAGTTGTAGTATAGGCAAGGGCTTGAACTTAAAGAGAGGAGAGAAGAGAGAGAGATAGAGAAAAATAAGTAAGTGAAAGAGGAGAAGAAAGAAAAGAGAGCTTAAGCTCTTAAGGGACTTGATTGATCTAGAGGCAATCTACCAATCTAGTCATCTCATGTACTACCTATTGATAGTCGAATTTTCCATCAATCGACTACTCGGCTACTTACATGATAAGAGACTCTATTCCCGACAGTGTTGAGTAACATTAACATGATGAGTAACTCGATTCTTAGCTGATGTTGAGTAATGTGGACTAGCATTTGATTTAAATTGAGTAAAGTGGTACGAATAGTTATCACCAAATATGGTTATATTATATAATGACCTACTCTCCCTATATTTCTGGAATGTGTATGATCAAGAGGCCTTTACATGTCTTATTAATAATTCTGATAACTGCTGCTTTACACATGACATTTGTCTATAAATACGGGAAAGAAACACCATAAGAGACATTTGATAACTCTTAACCACTCCTTAACTTCCCTTACTTTCATTCACTAACTTAAGCATTGGAGTGGTCACACCGGATTAGCTCCAGTACTAAGAGCTTTTCCTTTCTTTGTAGGATAATTCCAATTACCAAAATCTACTAACAACATTTAGCGTTGTCTGTTTTTTCTTGAACATACCCGCATGGTGAAAATTAGAATGACTAAGAGTGTAAGTGCTGGTACATCTTCCTTACACCTCTAAGAGGGAAGTAAGCATGCTGATGAACAACACTTGGCTAAGTTAGAGCAATTTTGCCTCAACTTAGTCAAAGAAAACCAAGAACTAAATAAAAAACGTGAAGAGATCCTTAATGATAGGATTCTAGATACTGACCTAACAACATGTCAGGTTTTGGGCTATTTAGAAGGCCTACTTTGGAAGGCCTACTCGCGACTTCCATAAGGATGGATGACCTACTTATAAGCTCTATCAGCATTGGATGGCCATCCTAGCTTTGTTGGGTTTGCCGTGTTATGCTAAGTATGCCTTGCTCTACCCTGGCCAAGCTTTCTTACAAACTTATCTATAAACTCTAGTAATATTGGAAGACCTAACATGCTTTGCAACTTTTGTTTAGGCTTAATTTTTGTGCCTTACTTTATTAGGTCTTCCTTGTTATACTTAGTCCTTTCCGCTTTATTATGGTCGGCTCTACTCTACTCTATCAGGTCTACTCTGATTAGCTATACAAGACTGTCCTATCTTGTCCTGCCCATGTGCTCTACTTTAATGAGATTGATTTGCTTAACTGAGTTTGTTCGGCCAAGATCTGTTTAGTCATGACGAGGTTACCTGGTTATTCCATATCAGCTTGTCTGCACCAAGTCATATCAAACAAGTTGGCCACTTCTATGTTAGATTAGCTTGGCCACGTGAGGTTAGCCACTGTTATGTCAGCTCGGCCATTGCCATATCAGGTTAGTCTAGCCATGTAAGGTCGACCATGGACATATCAGATAGACCCTGGACAATACAGATAATGTAGAATCAGGTTTGCCTAGATCAAAGCTCCAAAGTCTCCAATAGCTCTTTGGAATCAAACATTTGCCTTGCACCCAAAAATCTCAATCGACTATCTATTTTACTTATTTTAGTTAGATTTCCTATTTCTTGTATTTTCCTTAAGTTGTCTTAATGTTTTATTTGTAATTATTGGAATGCCACTAGGGCATCATTTAGTCATTTTATTTACAACTTTATCACTTTGTCTAAATAAAACACTTATATAAGGCTTTAGACATATTTTAAAAATATTAATGAAAAACCCTTGAATCTTTCTTCTTGGAAAGCTCTTCTTTACCTACTCTTATCAATCTCTTTAGCAAGGATTGTAGCGAGCATCCTTAGGCCTAGTGTTCATGCATTATATCAAGTATTAGCTTAGGTTTGTGTATGGTTTTATGATGTGTTATATCCATAAGGTTAGTGCGTGGGATTGCTCAATCATTGACTTTCATTTATTTTTCAGGCCATCTCGTGGCCTGGACTTACCCATTGGTTTTTGTATGATACTGGGTCCATGTATTCATCTATGGAATTTGTATTACTTAATCTCCTTCATAATAGTGTCTACCGAAATCAAAATAAGGAGCATGGTGATAATGACGTTGAGAATAATGATGATTCAATCTATTTACCTGAAGTGCTAAGAAAGTAAGCTAAGGTTACTATAGGACCTTTGGTTCTTGCTCTTAAGAAAACCAATAAGGGTAAGCAACTGCAACAGTTGCATCAAGTCAGCCATCTCATGTTAGCACCCCTACTGCAACGAGTAAGTAGTTTTAAATCTAGAAGAGCCCCTTCATCCTCGAAATTTTGGAGAAAGTGTTACCGTAGCACATTAAGCTACGGAAATTTGAAACTTATGATGGAACAAAAGATCTTGAAGATCATTTGGAGTACTATTGCACTTTGGCCAAGTTGTACGGTTTGAGTGATGTAGTGGGCTGTCAAGTTTTTCTCTCAACCTTGAGGAATGCAGCTAGTGTTACGCCCCAAAGTCGCAAAGTCGCAACAGTCCCGCCGTGTAAACCATTCTATGATAGTAACTGGCCTCACAGTGCCTACCATAGAGATAATCTACACAAGGCATCGATGACTTCTCGCTTTGAAGTAAACAGTTTGATTAATGATTATACAACAATTATGATAATTATCACAAAGTTCTATAAAACATAGATATTTATAATAATGCCTACAGAGCTTCCCAGGAAGTTTTACATAGTAACTACAGTTTACTAATTTGTAGAATAACTAACAGTCTTCAACCTTTAACTACAAGGTCAGTCTAGTTACACATTTGCTAAATAACTTGATTCTCACACCCCTGGCTTCAAAAGGACTAACTTCTGGATAATTGTAGGGCGGCATAGTACTTGAAGAGATTACAAATCAGAACCTGCAAAAGGATCTATAAGGGTATGAGCAACTAAAGCCCAGTAAGTTGAATTGGAGACTCATGAATGCATACAAGCACAAATAGGGTTATCAAACAATTATTTTCATGCAATGCAACAATCAAGTGTCATCGCACAACATAGTCCGGTCCGTTGTGAAATCAGAGAAATTTCACCCGCTCCAATCCGGGTTGAGGAGTTCCATGTTATGCAGCAGCTCACAACCAAACTCAGGCTTGTGCAATGGAGACCTCGCTCCTCCCGTGACTACCTTCGAACCATTAACTTCACCCCCGCCGCGACCTCCTCTCCTGTCACTTAGTTCGACTGAGGATGAAGAAGGGACCATTTTGCAATCCTGCGCTATCCCTTTCGAAGGGGTCGGTATTTGGTTGGAGAGTCCTATGATCCCTTAACGGGTTGCAATGCATGACGTTTTCGGTTATTAGGGTCGACTAAGATTAAATGCCGGTTAGGGTGTTCAACAAGTTCATACCAATTCAATCAGTCACAAAGTCATTCACAGTACAAATTCTAGCATGAATTCAGATACATCAAGCACATGCGCAAACTATTTACAATCACAATTATATACAAGCCTAAGTCTCCGAGTACTACGAAACTAGTATTCTATTACGATAAGCAATAACCCAACTTACATGAATTTGCTCGATCACTCAATCCTCTAGTTGCGAGCTGATTTGTTTCTGGGTGTCCTATAATACAAATAGGTTCTTTTAGTACTTATATTTTATGGATTCTTATTCTAATTCATAATATAGCTCATTTTCCTCATGTATACCTATAACGTAATAATGATTCGTTGTGTTCTATTTCGGGGTTCGGCTCCCAATGTGATATTAATCACATTATGTTCGGGTATTCAAATATCCTATTGGGTCGTAATTTTTGTATTCTAAACTATTTGGTACACGCTAATCCTAATTGAGGTATCAGATTTACTCCCGGTGTGTAAAAATCTTACATTTTGAGATATTTACTTAAAATTAAATGTCATTTCAGATTTATTATTTTTCTGATTTCTATTATAATATTATCTAAATAACCTTATTTTTTTAAATTTATTAATTTACATTTTCACATATTACTAATTTATTATATTACTTACCTAATTTCCCTAATTAACCATACTTAGTACCTAAAGGATAGGATTAAGGTTCCACTACAAAGATTAACTTTCCTAAACCTCTAATTAAGATTCAAGTTAGTAATTAGCATCCTAATCACTTAATTAACCCTTAATCACCCAATTTTACCATCATTTTTGGGCTAAAAATTAACTTAAAAATTTCGAAAATTAATTTTAAAAAAATGGCTTCATAGCACTGTTATACATCAAATGAGCATCCTACAGAAAAATTTTGAACTCCAAACTACATCCCTAAGCCTATTTATTTTCCGGTTTACTAATGTTCGGTTTTGAACAATTTGTTAGGGACCCTATATTTCCAGATATAATTAAACTAAATAAATATTTTTCCCTAAATCTACATACTATAAAACATCATAATAACAAGTTTCATAATTTTCTGGGCAAAATAAATAATTTTACAAAATTATACAAAAATTGGGTGAATAAATGACTAACCGGTCCGAAGCTTTTGGGCCGTCCAAACCCGGTCCAATGTTGTCGGCCGGTTCAAGCGGTGGGTCTACTGTAGGGTGGTGGTGGTGGTTCGGTCCCAGGTGGTGGTGGGTGGTGGTTTTAGTTCACCTTGCTAATCTGCACAGTTTTCTTTTTTGTTTTTATTTTCTGGAATTTCTCTCGAATTTTTTTGTGTTTCGATTTTTCTCAGATCACAAACTAGCCAAATGACTTCTGAGATTTTTTTCCTTATTTATAGATAAATGTAGTAATTAATGTGCATTAATTTGATGGGATTTTGCCCCATTTCCTTGATTTTAGGCTTTTTGTTTGTCCAATTCCTATTGGTTAATTTTTTTCTTTTCAGTCCACGACCTGATCTTATCGCAGTTATCCTCTTCTGATTTTTTTATAATTATTTTGTATTTTTATTTAATTATTTACTTAGTTTTCGAACAATTTTAGTAATTACGCGTATTTTTATCTACACGTAAATACATATAGGATATACGTGAACATTCCTAAATATTATTTTGGTCATTCTAAAATTTTTAGTATACATATAATTTATCTTTAATAATTTATTAGTTATTATATTACACTTTTTGCCTTTTCGGTAATTAGCAGTTATTATGCTTAAAATTTGAAAATTTTATAGTCTTCTATTTTATTACTTATTTTCTTAAATTCAATTTTACGGGGTCAGTTTTACTAATATTCCTCTTAATATTTTCTAATTTGGGTTTAATCGGATCCTTTAACCAATTGCCCTAAACCTTGGGTTCTAAGTTCAACCCTAAGATTACTTGGCTTGGCTTTAGGGCTTACAGCTAGTACATGGTTCAAACATTTGAAACCAAATACCATTTCTTATTTTGAAGAACTAGGAGAAGTGTTTCTTTAGCACTTCCTTACAAGTAAGCTTTTTATTAAGGATTCTTCAATCCTTAACGTAATAAAACAAAGATCAGATGAGTTAATTAGAGATTACTTGGCCAGGCTTATGAATGAGATGGTCTAAATCCTAGAATTGGACATGAGTGTAGCCCTCAACGCTGTAATTGATGGAGTTAAGCCCTATGGAGACTTTTTGAAGTCTCTTGCAAAGAAAAAGCCAAGAACTTTAACTGAGTTTAAGGTCAAGGCCACTTCATACATTTGACAAGAAGATAACATAAAGGCTCGGCGAGAAGCCGATTAGAATAGAGGAGATAAGAAAAATGACAAGAGGAGAAGTGCAAAAGATAGACTTAGAATAGATGACGATCAAAGTTTAGATGCTAAGAGAAAGAGACCAAGGATTCCAACATATTGCCCACACACTTGTTAATCGTCCAATTTCGGACATATTGATGGAGGTCTATGGGTAGAGAAGCGTTTTGCAATAGCTGGAAAGAATGATAGGAAATCCCTCAAGGAGAAATTACAATAAGTATTACGATTTCCAATGTGACAAAGGCCATAATACAAATGAATGCAATCGAGGATGCAATTTAACGCGGGCATTTGTGTAAGTTCCTAGTGCATGATGTTGAGAATATTGACAAACTGTCTCAGAGGAGATGTGGGGAATAGGAGAATGACACTTAGCTAACTGTTGCTGGGAGATATGCAAGGGATTGGAGTTTTAGTAGAGCACATGGAGTAATTAACACTATTGTTGGCATACCTGCTATAGGCCAATCAAGCTCTTCTAGTCTAACTAAAGCCAAAAATTATGTTTTCAACATCTAAGGCAAGAAGGTCAAGATTGACAATACAATCTCTTTCATAGAGGAAGACTTTAAGGGTATCTAGAGGTTATATGACGATATACTTGTTATTAGTGTGGGAGTTGCCAACTTCAAAGTCAAGAAAATTCTTGTTGACACTAGAAGTTTGGTAGACATTATTTTTAGTATACTTTTGACTAGATGAGAGCAAAGATCTTATAAATATGATTTGTATGCCTTCAATAATAAACCCATTTAGGTAGTTAGACTGATCTCTCTACCAATTTAGATTAGAGATGGTGAGAATGTCGCAGAAGATAAAGTAGACTTCCTTGTCGTCAAATGTTGGTCCTCATACAACATGATTATAGGATGGCCGTATCAACATTTATTTGGCATCGTCCCTTCCACTACATATCTCAAAGCCAAATTCCTTACTCCTATGAGAGTCAACGTGTGCAAAAGGGATCAATAGTTAGAAAGGTCTTTGTACATGAGGGCCTTAAGATGAGAAGAGGTATTTCAAGTAGAAATTTGTTTAAAAGGAAAGTCAATCAGCATAGAAAGTGTCGAGCATAATGTGGAGGAAATCTCTTTCGGAGATGACCATGGGAAAACAACAAAGATAGGAAAACCCTTGTTAGCAGACATTGGTCAAAGTTTGATCAACTTCTTGCAAGTCAATACCGATGTATTTACATGGTCCCCTTTGAACATGCTGGGTATCCCTAGAGACATTATGGTGCATAAGCTACGGATTGATCTAAGTGTAAACGTGATCTAACAAAAGAAAAGACATTTTTCCCTCGAGAGACAAGTAGCAATAAAAGAAGAAGCTTAAAAGCTATTAAAGGCAAGATTTATTTAGGAAGAGCTTCATTTGACTGGGCTAGCCAACTGTGTGCTAATCAAGAAGTCTAATGGTAAGTGGCATATGTGCATAAACTTCATGGATCTCAATAAGACTTATCTTAAGGATTGTTTTCCATTATCAAAAATTGATTAGATAGTAGATTCAACTACTGGACATGTGTTGCTTTCTTTTATGGATGCTTTCTCGAGTTACAAATAAATTAAGATGGATAAGGAGGATGAAGTTCACACATCATTTGTTACCAATTTTAGAATGTACTGTTGTACGACGATCCTCTTTGGGTTAAAAAATGTCGATGCAACTTAGTAGAAACTTGTTATCAAGATGTTTAAACCCTAGATCTACTGAAATGTTGAAGTATATGTTGATGGCATGATTGTGAAGAGTGTGACAGGGGATTGGCATCTTGCTAATCTTTAGGAGACGTTTGCTACTCTTAAGAGATACAACATGAAGCTTAATCCGTAGAAGTACATCTTTGGCTTAACTTCGAGAAATTTTTTATGATACATGGTGGCTCAACGTAGCATTGAAGCCAACTTGAGAAAGATTGAGGTGATAATAAACATGAAATCTTCTCTTACAATTAAGGAAGTACACAAACTCACCGGGTGAATACTTGTCCTTAATCTGTTTGTGTTGAGAAGTTTGAATAGGTACGTAGAATTCTTTAAAATCTTAAAAAATCTGAAAGAGTTCATGTGGTCCAATGATTGCGAAAAGACTTTCAATAATCTCAAAGAATTTCTTACGTCACCTTCGATACTCTTGATACCCATCTCTAGAGAATTTATATTTGTATTTATCAGTTAGTTGTTGAGCTCTTTCTTCTATATTGGTCTGAATTGATGGCAAGGAGCATTTACGTGAGTCATGTCTTGCAAGGGCTAAAGCATCGGTACATGAAAATTGAGAAGTTTGTTTTAGTAGTGGTTCTCTCACCAAGGAAATTAAGACCATATTTCAAGGATTAACAAATTGTAGTCCTCAATGATTAGCCATTGTGGTAGGCATTGCAACGGCTAGAGTCTTTTGGAAGGATGATGAAATATGCCCTAGAGCTAAGTGCTTATGGTGTATAGTACAAACCTACAATGGCATTAAAAGCTTAAGTGCTGGTATATTTTTTGGCCGAGTTCATTGGTAAGGATATTGCCGAGAGACCCGTATGGTATCTTTTTGTAGATGGTTCTTTCACAAGAGAAGGAAGTGGTGCGTATCTTGTTCTTGAAGGCCCCTACAATGTCAAAGTTAATTATGTTTTAAAATTCAAATTCCTAGCCAGCAACAACAAAGTGGAATATGAAGCTTTGATTGTTGGACTCAAACTGGCAAAAGAGATTGGTGTCGAAAAGCTCGAAGTATGCTCTGATTCACAATTGGTAGTGAATCAAGTCATAGGAAGTTATGCGACAAGGAAAGAAGAAATGAGTAAGTACTTGTTGGTGGTAGGAATACTCGCAGAAGGATTTCAATCTTTCTCAATCCATAAGGTTTCGAGAAGTAACAATATTGTTGCTAATAAGTTTTCTAAGTTGGCCAGTATGGTATTCCCTGACCTAAGCGACAAACTTTCCATCGAATTTCTCCTACAAAAAAGTTCATCCATGGTCTCGTAGAGCTGTGAATTGGCACCTTGCTTGAAAGATGAGTCTTGGATGGATCAATCATCCTTTGAGCATGGAATGCCGATATATTTCAATTAATTGCTTAGATGATGGTCATTTCCATTTGTCTTGTAAGGCAACAGCCTACTTATTTGTGAGATGGTTATATTTGACGTTTTATTTTTTTTTTGGAACTATTTATGACTGACGAGTTAATAAGTTCAAACTGTACAGTGAACAAACTGATGTAAGTTCAAGCCTATAGTGGCTAACGAACTTTAGAAATTAATCTTACAGTCGAGTAAAATGGCTAGTCCACATCTCAAATGGTTAACGAACAACGTCTATAAAAGATGTAAAAAAGGCATGTGAAATAAAACATGCTGAGAAACTTAGCGTGTGAAGTAAAACATGCTAAAGAATAAGAGCATGTGAAATAAAACATGCATATTAATAAAAAAAGAAGAAGAAAATCATACATGCTCGGAAAATACAGTGCAAGGAATAAAACGTACTAGAAATACAAAGTTCTATGGAAAGTGTTTTTCATTCATCGTGATATGATTATGAATACTCGGCCATTTGGCCCGAAGCATTACATACAAAGAATTAAAATTACAAGACAACCTTATGACCTATTTTCAAAGTGAGTAGAAGCAATTTTTGGATTAGTGGCTAGGGCCTTCTTGGAGCATATTTCTTTTTCGGCACTTAGGGTCTCAGAATAGGTAGATTTTTCTTTTCATTCATAGGGGATTTCCTTTGATAGCCATTCTTTGTCTTCCCTTGGATCTTCGACATGAGCATCATTATTAGGCCCCATATCAATCTTGGCGCTTGATTCCTTGCCATTGTCCTTGTCGCTGTTGCTGACTTTGTCGTTGATGTTGGTGAAATCTAGGTACAAGAGATCATAATTGGGGTGAAGCTTAAGGATTTCCTTTCTTGTTACTTAGACTCCTTCCAACAACTTCTTCTGCAATAGTCTCTTATATTGCCGACTAGGAGTGACGATATCTAGTGCCGCTTCAATAGAAGGTCCTCTTTTTACAGTCTCCTACAACTCAGCAACACGACCTTGTAATCTTGTCTTGTTGGTTGCAAACTCCTTGATTTGCACCCTGAGCTTGTCCTCTTAATTGCTCATTATGTAGAGAGTTTAGCCTAGACCACATCACTCCTTTTTTTCTTCTGTAGCTCCTCTTTTAGGCTTTTAGCTTCCTTGTACTGCTCTTCAACCTTACCCTTAAGGCTCGAGACTTCATTGGTAGCCGAAGAGTGTGCCACTTTCTTGGCAGCTAGTTCTTCCTAGTAATTTTTGGCTTCCATCTTGGCCCTTATTTTTGCGTTCTTAACAACAACAGTTGGGCCTTGAAGGAGTTGTATGCATTAATTTTTTGCAGTAAGATGATGTAGAATAATGAATATTCTAGATGACTTGGTGAAATACTTGAAGATTATTATTGCTATTACATTCTTCATCTCTATGTCGGCCTCGTCCAGGGTTATCACAATGTGGCCACTTATCTGAAAACAAACAGGAGTATTAGCAACTAAACAAACCTAATAGTTAAAATGATGTAATAGATACTTACATCATATAGCTTGGTTGTGATATGAACCTTATTACAGCTGGTGACCCTATTGACATCTTTCTTTTCGATCTCTTTGTCTTTGGGAAGAATAATGCTTTTTATCAAGGCCAAAGATTTTATCCTGTCTTCTAAGGCTAAGTTGGTATGCAAGATGGTGTATCTCTAACACTGGATGAAGTACTCGCGAACCTTTGTATTAGGGATGAATTCAGCATTGTTGATGCTGAGAACTTTGTTGCACATGGCCTCCTTGATCCTTTCATCTAACTCTTTGGAACTTTTGGTAGATAGTTGGCTGACAAGTTCCTTCCTAGGTCTTTTATTATTAATGTTTGGTACCGCCTCCACTATTAGTGACGACTCTTCAGCAGCTATGGTAGCTTCAACCTCTTTTTGGGGTTGGGTCTCTTGACTACCCTGTCTTGACTCTACAGTAGATGAAATATCCTAAACTAGAAGTGCCTTGGTATGTAGGTCCTTGGAAAATCTAGGTTTCTTACTCCCTTTTTTATTCTCAGCCAGTTGGGAGGTCTTCTTTTGGGCTGCCACCTGCTTCGCTACACCCTCCTTTGCTGCTTTCTTCATAGTAGCTGGCCGAGTGGTAATGATAGTGGCCGTACACTTGTCAGCCTTCGATTTCTTAGCCTTGGTTTGGGCTAATAATTTGGTTAGATTTACCTAACCAACACCTAAATCTGCAATACGAAGTAGACATATTAATATTAATGCGAGGAAAATGAATGAACTTACGTTCTTTATATTGAGTAAGGTTTAAAGGCAACAATTCTTCCCCCAAGTCATGAGAACGGCTTTCCTCTTGTAGCTATACTCAGCACAGCGGCTACTCATTAGCGTACCTTCCTTCTTGGAAAAGATCAGCTCTCCGCTTTCATAATGCCTTAGTATCCTTTCGGCATCCTAGAAAAACATTTTGTTCTTCTTCGTTTCTTGAATCTTCTTTGCCGTAAAGGCATCATTTGACATCAACTCTATGTCCTTAGTGTGGATTGGTTCGATCCATTGAGTTTAGAAATCCAACTCCTCATATGAAATTATTGACACAAATTTATCATGCCACTTATGAATCTTAGACTCTAACTCATCTATGAACTTTTGTCCATGCCTTGTAGCGGCAAGGTACCAACAGTCAAGTTGCCACCCAGTTGTAAAGAAGTACAGGAATAGTTGAGGCGTAGCCTTGACTTCAACCTTTTCACAGATTATTTCGAAAGCTAGTAGAAGCTGATATGTATTTGGTGAAAACATACTTGGTGCGATTTAGAAATAATTGAAGAATTGCTTAATGAATGCAAACAAAGGGAAGTGCAGTCTAAAATTAAGATACTTTAAATAGATGTGGAACTCGTGCTCCCTTGAAAAATACACTCTTTCTTCTTCTCTTGGCCTCTTGAGATTACATGCCTTTTGATGGTCTTGCCAGTACTAGTTATATTATTGATTCGAGTGAGTTTGTCCCATCGCTCCACCACGCTATCGATTGAACTACTTGAGGAACATATCGTCTTGCTCTTGTTTTGTGAGGAAGAAGTAGCCTCAGTTTCCATTGCTACTGAATCTGAAAGGATAAGTTGATGAATTACGTTGCGAACCATACTTAATTGGCTATAAATTCAAAACATTTGAAGAGTTTGTAGTTGAAGACGAAATATTAAAAGTAAGAGAAAACTTATGAATACTGATTTTGCTATTGAAAAACTCTTAAATACGTTATTGGAAATGATGTGTTGAATAGAAGATGGTGTAGATTACTAACACGTATTTTGAGACAGAGATCTAACGGTTGTCGAGGGTTTGACAATTATTATAGCCTGCGGTATAATTATGGCTAATGTGATAGTTGTCATTCGTACCATCGCTTGAGCTTCTAATAGGCGGCAAAATTGAAATTTGCGATTTTTTGCATAAGATATGATTCGTCTCTCGAAAATTAAAGAACTTTTCTGATTACTTGGCATTTGGGAAATTATTCCCTACTTGACCCTATAGAGCATCAAAATGTTTACTCCCTTAGTCGAATACTCGACCACGGGAGAGGGGGGGGGGTGGGGTACAAATGTTGATAGTTAAATTTTCCATCAATCTATTGCTTGGCTGCCTATATGATGAGAGACTCTATTCCCGGTTGTACCGAGTAACATCAATACGATGAGTAACTCGATTCAAAGCTAATGTCAAGTAACGTAGACTAGCATCAGATTTAAATTGAGTAAAGTGGTGCAAATAGTTATCACCAAACACGGTTATATTATATAATTGCCCACTCTCCCTACATTTCTAAAATGTGTTTGATTAAGAAGCCTCTATGTGTTTCTTTAATCGTTCTGATAATTGTTACTTAGACATGACATTCGCTTATAAATACGTGAAAGAAATACTGTAAGAGACATTTGATAACTCTTGGCTACTCACTTAACTTCCCTTACTTTCATTTATTAACTTAGGCATTGGAGTGGCTGCACTGAATTGACCTCGGTACCAAGAGCTTTTCTTTTCTTTGCAGGATAATTCCAATTACCAAAATCCACCAACAACACTACCTATAGACTTTTAAGAGTAAATGGGCATAACTAAGTGCAGGCCTTCATAAGTCTTAAAAAGTAAGCCAAAAGTCTGTAAGATAAGAACAAAAGGCATTCTTTAGGGTTATTTCACGTGTAAAACACTAAGTAAGAGTGAGAGTAAAAAAACTAGTTTAACGAGCCCCATTTCAAACCCATTAAGGTCGATCTCCCAAAGATATCCTTAAAATTGGGCTCAACTTTTTGGGCTCTACTCTAAGCCTAGGAAACTAGTCCACAACATTAAATTTGGATAAAGACCTAATTACTAAAATAACTTGTACAAAAGAAATGACAAAATAGAAACACTTGCTATGGAAAACTTATTTTAATTTGATAAATCGAACCAAAACTTGTTTAAGAAAACGTTTAGATAATACTTTAATTGATTTTTTTTTTTTGTGAAGAAGAAAAATAAATAGAGCACCTCTTAATCCTATGTGACTAGACCAATCTAATGTGGTTTGAGATTATAGGATGATGAACGAAGGAGACTAGCACTACTTATATGGATAGATAGCTACTAGTGGCATGGGAGCATGGAGCAAAGGGGATGGATCGATTGGTGTTGGAGTCATTGCAAGAAATCATGATGGAGCTTTTTTAGCTGGTACTTTTTTAGCGAGGTAGTTGATAATATAGGGATCTTTGGATCATTAGCACTTTGTAAAGCACTTTGTTTAGCAGAAAAAATAAAAAGTGGTCCAAATATGTTTGGAGACCAATTCTTCAACAGCTTGTCATTCTTTGGAAACTAGAAATTGTAGATGAGATTTACAAAACATTATTGTAGATGATTTCTCTCTGATATATATATATATATATATATATATATATAGGTCTATTTGTTCTTTTCTTCTATTAACACGAAAGAAAAAAATATATGCAAATTGGATTGTGTTCAAAGGCAAGAAGGTGATGAGAACAAACTTTGGGATTTCAATGTGGCACCCCATATGATTAATTTATTGTAAATAATCATGTAACTATATCTCCTAAGGTTTTTCCTTTCAACTCATTCCAGCTTTTTGAACTTTTCAATAAAATATTCTTCTTGGACAAAAAGAAAAAACATGTTAATGAGACCATGAAAATGAAATTTCTTGTGTCTAGTATGACATTTGGAATGATATGTATTCAATATCTCTTGCCGCCCATTCATTGGAATAGGGTTTTCATTATAACCATATTCTTATAGAAGAGTTATAATAGCATTTAGTTGCAACTCAGCCTCATAATTGTAATTTTATAAGAAATTCCTATTAGCTAAAATATTAGATAGAAATTCATTACTCAAATCTTTAGATAGCAATATTGAAACTGATTTTTTTTCCCTAAAATGCCCCCATTAAAATAAAACATAACACATGTAGGTCTTACTATAGCTTTATTTCATTTTTCTATTACATCACAACTTTTGTAATGCCTTAGAACCTAGAATGCTATAAATCTTATGTGTCTTTAGTTCTCTATTGACATGTTAGGCTCTAAAAGCACAAATGAATACATTAAACTTTGATATTAAAAACTACCGGTATTAGTAATCTCATAAAATTCTTATTTCATAATATTCAAATTCCTCAATAAATACTCAACGTAATAACAAAATTAAATGACTTTCTTGTCTCTCATAATAGAAATAATGTACGTGAAATCAAACAACTTAGTTCTAACAAACAATTGTGAAATAAAATAAGTCTTAACAACAATTCCCATTTCAATCCTCATGATTATCCTTAATTTTGTTGACTATCATCATAATAATAGTCTCTATAACCGTCATCTTGATAATAATAGCTATCATTCCAATCCTTAACTCTAGCACTCTCATAACTGGTAAATTCTCCATAACCATAATCTCCATAGGCATCATTTTAACTAGTAGCTGGGGAAAAAGAGGTGAGTTGAAACCCAGTATGTAATACTTAACCATACGTATGTGATCAAGTAATACATATTCACATGCATTTAAATGCAAAACAAATAATTTACACAATTTATTTAATTAACTTTGCTTTTAAGCTAGGGTCACAACACATAGTAGCTGTCCTTATGACCTAGTCAAGTTATAATTTGTATCACAACCTAATGTTTGGACATTCATCTTCGGGCCTCTTTATAACTTAATGTTGAGCATTCCTCTTTGGGCCCTCTACAACAACCTAATCTATGTCGGATTATTTCTATATGAGACTCCATAAGGGATAACGTGCTAATGGATAATTGGGGTTGCCTCCAAGCTAAGTATAAGTAGCAAAGAGATACTTAAGCCGAATATATATTTAATCCATTTTATTTTAAATATGTTATCTTAACACTCACATACAACAAGTATATATCACATACCTAGATAGTTGGAACCCGTTGTTGAGGAATTGTGCCTAGCTTTAGAACCTAAAAACATTAAATACACATTAAACTTCTTAAATCTTGAATAAGTGATTTTTCCTTAGTTAAAACTCACTTTTAAAATATTTAATTCTCCTTAAATTCACTTAATGAAATACTAAAGATGTTTACTTTTGATGAGACAAAAGAACATATCAAATAAAGGGAAAAACTCAAACTTACTAGGACATGGTAAGTGATATGATTTGCAATACAGTTGTGTTAATTTGACTATGTCACTTTTTGTGTCGATCACTTCTGGTCACTCGGAGTGACACAACTTGTGATATGGTTATGTTAAAGTGACTGTGTCACTTTTGATACTCCCACCAAAATAACCTTATAATGCGGGTTGTGACACAATCTTGTTAATCTAATCATGTCACTTTATGTACTCTTGCCAAAATAGCCTTGTGTTAATATGACCATGTCAACTAGACTGTGTTGATTTTCCTGTACTTATAAAAACCATCTTTTTATCCATTAAAACTCCTTTTTAAACTCAATTCGACTTCAAAAAACTACAACATGTTTTTCTTTTGTTTTCAAATAACCTTTAATTTCTTAAAACATCTTAACCTCGCATCAAAAACCTCATCAACCAAAATTCGCATATTCTACATCTCTAAGCCCTTTGTTTAAATTTAACATGTACTCCATCAACGTAAAAAATTTCCATTACTTTATTACTTTAACCACCACATCATCACCAAAATTTTATTAAAAAGAAAAAAAAAAGAATTATAGAAAATCTATGATGTTAGAGATATTTTACCTTGTTTTTAATGATCCTTTAAAGTTTTTTTATTTTCCCTTAGCTAAACTATGCACAACCCTAAAAGATCAAAGTATAACTCTTAGATTCAAACAAAAACCTCAATTTCCACAATTGACTTTTTAGGTACCAAAGTCCCATAGGGTTGCATAAACCTTGTGATCCCCTTTTTTTTATATGGATTACTTTTGCATTATCGCAAGATATTCAAGTTAATCAAACTTTCTTTACTAAAAACCAATAAGATTTAATAAAATTTCTGACTTATCTTCAAGGTTTTTAGAGTTTGTAGAGAAGGAATCCAATTTTGTAGTGCACAAGAAGTCAAATGAGTCCTTGAAAAGAAAAAAAAAAAAGAAAAATGTAATATTTTGTGCACTATCTAGATTGGTAATATCATCTAATTCTAACTTTTCCCTTTGTTAAACTATTGCTAAAGCTTTTAATATCTCTTGCTTAAAACTTAATTATCTTTTTATTTTATTCTATTACTTTTATCATTTTATAACTCGCTTTATTTTTTCTTTTTTTTTTCTTGGGGTATTATAACTTTATGTCATTCAGTGAAATAAATAGATAATTATAGTTTTATTTCATTTTTTGGTTTATATTAGTAATTTGCCAATTTCTAAAACTACAGAATCACTCTAGTTTTTATATTACAATCCAACTGTTTGTTGTTGTTAGATCCACTAAATCTTTTGGTTTGTCGATATGTATTCGGTGCATGGCTTTTTGAACTTCCGATATCAGATTGATTTATCATTGTAAGACTATATATTAGTGAGAATTTGGTTAACTTCGATTTGATATATACCGGGATCTTTAAAATACTGGCTTGATTAAATCTTTATTTACATTAGATTGAATGTTTAGTGCCCGTAAATGTGTACAAAAGACGTGGAATACTTAAATCCTGAACGAGCTTGAGTATGCGATCAAGGAAATTTAGAATAAATTTGTAATTTTATAATTTTACAAGTGACCTTAAAATGATTTATTCTAATTAACTAATTTACGATTGTATTACCGTGACAACTAACTTTTATAATTAACCAAAATGGCAAAGAATATAAACAAGCGCTGGAAATAGGAATTTTGACACGATATATGGAGGTAACTTGCGCATAAAACAAGGAAGAAAAAAGGGCATTCTTTAACGTGACCCCCAGTTTCGTCATTTGCTTCCGTTCCGAAGAAAATGTTGATATTCTTTGTCTTATGCAAACTGGCATGTTTGCTGGAGTGGATGTGACCTGGGGCGCAGTTGAATTAGTATAAGGGATAATTTAATACTCCTTAATGGTTAAGTATGAATAAATAAAAAAACTAAAAAACTTTTATAATCTGAATTCATTTAATATGAAATAACTATCAAATCATGGTTAAAATCTTAAAACTCATTAAAAAGAAAAAAGATTCATTCGTATTCCGCAAATACTTTCCTCAATTAAAATATCATAGATATTTACATATCATATATATATATATATATTGTATATTACCTTTTACATCTTTTATCTACTGAAAGGGCCATTAATAGTAAAGCTTTTAGAGCTTTGGTAATGTTTTAAGAAGTATGCGCACATCTTTGATAGTTTCGAGGAACTAACGTCCGGTCGGATAGGTCATCAATAATTTAGAAGCTATTTGCAATTAAGCTAATTTATTAGGAAAACGACAGCCGGATCCAACCTGTTGTTGTTAATTATTATAATCTTGCTATGTGATCTCTCATTTCATATATCCAGTAGCTTTTGTTTAGCAACGTAAAGCAAAGCCAAACACGTTTTCTCTTTTTACATTTTCCCCCAGAAAATTTACACTTGAAAATATTGTTTTTCCTTTTCTATTTTATCTGATGAGGCACATTTTAATGGGTGGAGAGACAAAATATGATTGGGAAAAGGTCACTCGATTAAAGTTGTGTTGATTTTTTTATTATTTTTTATTAACCAATGATTAAATCGAGGACTTTGATTTGTCACCTCGTAGACAATAAAAAATAGATATCTTCTAATATACTACTATAAAAACAATATAATTTTATTTATGTTATCAATACTTGTTATTGGACTCTGTGTTGTCAGGTTGAAGTGCATTTTAAAAAATTCAAAACTCATATGACAAAAGGTATACAGATGTAGGATTTTTAGCGAAAGTTTTCTCGTTTTTATTTGTTTGTATTTTTACAACATACAAATACAATCAAAATAGTGCAACAGAATGAATCAACATATGTAATACGGTTGGTTTTTTTTTTTTTTCCCATCCAATAAACTAATATTTTATTAATGATCAACCATAATCAAGGTTTACATGAGATGATCAACATGCAGGAACATCCACTAAGTTAACCTTTGGAGAGAGAACTTGGTGTGTATCCATCATAGGGTTTTCGATTTGTCTAGCCCATTAAAAACCTATAGGATTTGACCATATAAGATTTTGAAAGTGATTTTCAAATTATATAGAGTTTTGAGTAAAATTTTAGAATTTAGAAAAAAACTTGAACTTGATTAAAAATAATAATACGATATTAGTAATTTAATATTAGTCATAAATAATAAAACATAATAATTAAAAAAAAATATTTTATTTTTTTTATACTTTATCTTTTGAGAAAACCAGCAGCTTAGTCTCATCTCTTTCTCTCTCTTACATTTTTTGTAACTCTCTTTCCTACTTTTACTCTTTTTTTCAACTAGTAGGGAATATTTCTCAATCTTCATTAATCTCGTTTTCATTAATCATATATTAATTTAAAATAAAAAAAAAGTTTGTTTAGTTTTGAATAATCATACGCCATTTGTTTTATTATTTAAAACAATCCATATGTTATTTGCTTTAACTTTTTCTGTATACTTGTAAATCAATTTTTTAAATATTTTTTAGTATCAACAGATCGGGTTGGGTTTTTAATGGGTTTTATAAAATCCTATCGGGATGGGTTCTAGAAACAGGATAAAAACCCTGTAGGATACCTTAGAGGGTTTTGTGAAGCCTTATAAGGTAGCAAGTCAAGTTTAAATTTAGGTTTTTCAAAACCCATTTCAAACCCATTGGCCCAGTAGCATTTCTATATCCATCAATCAATAGAAAAGAGGAAACCCGATCTAAAATATGATTAGCATTTCTTTTCACAAAATGATATTTAAAAGATTGATCTACTAAGTTTAAGAGCTTTTATTGGCTCTGAAGGAAAAAAAAAAAAGGTTGGGAAGACTAGTGAAGCCCTTCAACATTTCCATGCTACGCCTGGTAAAGCATGTAGCAGTTTGTTTCAAAAATTATCCACTCTTTATGCATCAATGAGTTAGCCTTGTCTTTACTCCCTTCCCCAATGTTATACCTACTCCCCTTTGTCCTGGCATTCACTGCATATTGACAGATAGCCCTTCCTCTTCTTACCAACTAGCGTTATTCTTTCACTTTTATTTACACAGATCTTTGCTCCTTTCCCTAGCCGTGATCGAGTGGTTTCCCATCACCTTTTTATCCAAATCTTAACTCTTTCCTCCATGCTCTGACTCATCAACATCTAGCTCTAAACCAAACATAGCCTTCTCCACACAAATCTTTGACTTAAGAAGATACGCTCTAATCTTGTGAAACAGACGAACAACTCTTTCTGTAGTGTATATAGGAGAGACATTTTTGTGCTCATAAACGGCCTTACACCTATCACACTAGATGTACCAACAAAATACCTACGATTTTTGCCTCACTCGATAACTTATCAGCCTTTCCAAGTTTTGACATAGCAATCTTACACTCTTCCCACTAACTAGCCAAGTTCTACACCTCTTCCTTAACTACCCTATTGCCTGATGTCCCAAACAAGACCATGTCATTTCATTCACATAGAAGCCAAGCGTGCTCGATGGTTTCTACTTTGCCACAAAAAACACAAGAAGAGCTTGAACAAATGTTCCTCTTAGCAAGATTAGCCATGGCAGGATTTGAATCATTAAAGGCTTACAATAAGAAGTGTTTGATCTTGTGCAGTGTTTTCATGTTCCATTCTTTGTTCCACATTAGCAATGTAATCTAGGACAAACCTGGTTTATTGTTAAAGGGAAGTGACTGATCATGTATTTTATGATACGCAAATCACATAGCGCATTCTCTTCTTTTATTTAAAAGGTCGTCGCGAGCTGTCTTTACTAGCAGTGATGCACAAAGGTAATCTCCTAATAGCCCTAACTTCTCCTATTGAAAGGTAATGTTTAAGCCAACTCAAATCCCAACCTATTTCCTTATCTATTAATGAGCTCACTTCCATTCTTCTAACTTCATTCTGTAAAATAGAGTCTAATATCTTATTTTCTAAAGTTGGTAACCAATGATCTCCAATTTGTACCCTTTCACTATCTCTTATATACCATACAACATTATTGAATAAAATCTCCTTTGGTTCACATATGCTAGCCCAAGCCTACGAATCCCAACTTCCTCTCTTGGCATCTTTGAAATTTCACTTTGGAAAATATAATCCTTTGAGTGTTCTTACCCACAAGGCCTTTAGATGTTTATCTATTCTCCAAGTCATTTTTGTAAGCAAGGCTAAGTTAAAGTAGCTCTAGTTTTTAAACCCTATAGCCCCTTAGCATCACTTGACGTTAGCTTATGCTAGCTCAACTAATGAACCTTCCCTTCCCCTTTCCTATGATCCTACCAAAATTTAGCAATCAACCTATTTACTTTATTACACTACTTTATAAGAAACTCAAATAGCTCATCGAGTATGCAGATATAGCCATTGCCACTACCTTAATATACTATAACAGAAGAAACTGTATGAGAGAGAATTTTAGATGGACGAAAATGAATTACTGTAACAGAGTTAGTTATAAGCTTTATATACTACCTTTACTTCTAACTAACAACCAGCTATACTAATAATTAAACGACATATGTTATCTATAGTCTAGTTATGTATACATATACCAATATCCCCCTTTCAAGATGGAGCCGAATGAAGGCCTGGCTTGAAACAAAAGTTCTCAAGTTTAAGAGTAGAGATAGACTTTGTTAATAAATCAGCTAGCTGAGTTTGAGAAGAAACATAAACCGGCTTTAGAAAACCATTGGCAATGTAATCCCTAACAAAATGGACATTAACCTCCATGTGTTTGGTGTGATGATGGAAGCATAGATTAAGAGCGATTTGAATAGCAGATTTACTATCACAATGGAGTGAAATAGGCAATTGAATATCCATATGCATATCACGAAGAATAGAAGTAAACCACATCAATTCCTTGGTTACAGCACTTATGCTGTAGTACTTAGCTTTGGTGCTTGACATACTAATAGTGGATTGCTTCTTAGTTTCCCAAGAAAGCAAGGAACCACTAAGAAGAACATAAAAACCACTTAATGACTTTTGATCAGGTAAAGAAGACCCTTAGTTTGCATCACTATAACAATTGAGGTCCAAAGAAGCATTTGTTGAATAAAACAACCCAAGAGAAGAGGTACCTTTCAAATATCGCGAAATACGCTACATAGCATGGAAATGAGCAACACAAGGCTTTGATAAAAATTTACTTAAATGATGAACTGAAAATGATAAGTTAGGCTATGTAAATATAAGGTAAAGAAGGAACCTAACTAATCTCCTATATGGTAAAGGATTGTCAAGCTTAAGACTAGTGTGATGGAAAAGACTAACATTAGTAGGCAAAGGAACAACAACTAGCTTACAAGCACTTAAACTTGCATTAGTTAGTATATCTAAGAGGAATTTATGCTAATTGATCATCATCCCTTATGGAGTTTGAAATAATTCTAGTCATAAGAAAAAATGTGCTTCACAGTTTTTAATGGTGAAGGCATTATGAAGATTAGCCTTGAGCTGTTGAATGGCTGTAACACTTGTGCCAGTAATGAGTCAATCATCAACATATGCCAAAACAATAGTAAAATCATCAACACCATGCCTAACAAATAAGGAGTAATCATTCTTGGATTGAACAAAATCATGATGAATAAAAAATTGCAAATCTCATGATTCTATTGTTGAGATGCTTACTTAAGACCATATAATGATTGTTTAAGCTAACAAACTTGACTGAGTTCAACTTTAGAATAGCCTTTAAGTGGTTTCATGTAAATATCTTTATCAAGAAACCCATGTAAAAAAGCATTATTAATATCTAATTGGAAAAGAGTCTAACCTCTAATTGTAGCTATAACAACTAGAATTTGTACGGCTCCAAGTTTGACAACTGGAGAAAAAGTGTCATGATAATCGATATCCTTAACTTTGATATACCCTTTAGCAACCAATCTAGTTTTGTATCATTCCACACTACCATCTGGTCAATATTTTATTTTATATACCCATTTGCTACATATAACTATCTTGCCTTTAGGAAGACTACTAAGTTCCTACGTGTCATTGTGTTTTAAAGCTTCTAGTTCTTTATGGGTAACATCTACCCATTCATTGATTTAAGTAGCTTATGAATAACAAAAAAAGGTTTTTAAGTTGTTAACATAGATGCAAATGATTGGATAAAGTTTTGTAGATAATGATCAAAGTTATTGTGATGAAAGAAAGGATGGAAAACAATAGGGAAAGAGCTGGAATGAATAGCATCGGTGTGTGACAAAACATTAGCAACATAATCTTTTAACCAAGAGGGAGGCTTAGAAATTCGTGAAGACTTGTGCACAACTAAGGAATTATCACTAGAATTAGATTGATTAGAAGAGGAGGAAACATCAATATCTGAACAAGGAATGATAGAGACATCAGTAGAAGAAGGATAACAAGAATCAGTAATAGATGTTTGTGTATGAGAAAAGTCTGGTAATATAGAATCATTGCAACCAAGTGGAGCATGAGGAAATGTGTGAGTAATAGGGATAGAAGAAGAATTAGATAATGGAGCTATTTCATTTAAGTAAGGAAACACATTCTTAGCAAACACTACATCTTTGTTAATCAACAACTTCTTAGACTCCAAAGCATAAATGCGATACCCTTTGATTCCATGTGCATATCTAAGAAACACCCCTTTAACTCCTCGAGGTTCAAATTTATCCATGGAAATAGGATGTTGTGCTATAAAACATAAGCACCTAATTATACAAATGATGATTAAGACAAGGTTTTTGACCAAACAACATTCATGAAGTGATTTCCATCTTAACAACTTCATTGGCACCTTATTGATCAAGTATGTTGTTGACAATATATGCTCTCCCCAAAAATATTTTGGTAAATTTGCACAAATTCTCAATGCTTTAATTGTGTATAAAATGTGTCTATGCTTCTGTTCAACCCTTCCATTTTTTTGTAGGGTATAAATGGTAGTCTTTTGATGCATAATACCCAATTCACCAGATAAATGTTGACAATGATGTGATAAGAATTCAACTCCTTTATTTGATTGTATGAATCTAGGATGAACAATAAAAATGATTGAAGACATAATCAAGAAACTTGCGAAGAATAGTAGCCAATTGTAACTTATGAATCATCAAATATGTCTATGTGCTTCTAAAACAATCATCAACAATAGTTACAAAGAAGGTAGCACCAGTAATAGAAGGCTCTCCATACGGCCCCCAAATGTCAACATGAAGCAAGTGAAACAAAGAAATTGAATGTGAAACACTTCTAGTAAAAGGTACTCGATGCAATTTTGACTTTTGACAAGTTTCACAAAAAAATTGAGAAACATCAACATTATTACAAGGCATGATATGTTGAAGCTTAGAAAGAGAAGTATTACTAAGTCTTGCATGAAGCAAATCCAAGGAAATTGACTTGTTAGAAGAAGAAGCTAGATGTACACAAGCTTCACTATTCTTAAAACATTCTCTTGCTGATTGCTGGAGAAGATACAATCCATTAGTCGTTGGGGTAGAAGCAACTCAATTCCTATTTTTTTGGTCCTAAAAACAAATAGAGGAAGAATCAATTGTTATTGTTAGATTGTTGTCCAAAAGGGCTTTATGAAATAGACTTTCTTCGAGGATCCATTTGGTTATTGAACCGAAGTTTGGTTTTCTAAAGATGTGATGTTTGTAAGTAAGGTTTTAAAAGGGGTTATGTGATTAGTCGCACTTGTATCGACAACTCAAGTACACAAATTGTTATTAAAAGTGTTAGAATAAAAACAAGTGTGAGAAGTACTTGCATAATGAATTGCTGCATTGACAGTTGCCACAATTCCTGAATTGTCCCTTGCACAAAATTGTCCTTTCATCAGATTTAATACATGTTTTAACCTCGAGCACATATTATGTACTAGCTGTTGAGCTTAAATAGATGAACTCAAAGCATGATTAGTATCTGAATCAAATGGTGTATCATATGCGGTATAGTCTTTATTTTCTACAGCAACAGTAACATTCATAAAAGACTTCAGATTCCCTTTCACAACTTGTTTGCCCTTATACCAATCTGGATATCCTTTTATTTGAAAGCAATTTTCTACAATGTATCCTTCTCCTTTACAATATTTGCACACTAGCTTATGTCATTGAACAGCTTTAAACTAACGCTTGTCACTAGAACCAATTGTCTCTGTATTACTAAAATATGTAGTGATAACTCGGATTTTAAACATATTTCATAGGATGATTTTATAGTATTTTCCTTATATTTTTGGTTTTCTTTAAAGAAATTGATACTTAATTGAGTAAAATTTTGATTTCTAGGTTTGAACACGTTCTAGGATCGAAAATGAAGAAAAGGAATCGAGTTTCACTCAAATCGGAGTTCAAATGAAGAAGTTATGAAGTTTTGAAGTTGTGCAGAAAATTTTCCCTTAGTGTAGAAAGTTATACGACTTGAGGACATGGCCATGTCCCAGGCCGTGTTTGGTGACGAAAACAGAATCCTTGTAGTACACATATAAAAGGCTATCTTAGGGTTTAAAAAAGAGGGAGACATTACAGAAACGGAGAGACACAAGAGAAGAGAAAGAGACTTAAGGAGAACATCAAGAAAGAGGCGAAAACAACATCAACTTCAAGATTGGAGAGATTTTTCATCAATCAAAGGAGTTTTCATGTCTTATTCAATATTTTTGATGAAACTCGTTTTTAGATTCATTATGATAGCTTAGATTTCGAGTATTTAGGATTATGGAACCTAGGGTTTCATGTGATTCTTGGATTAAATTATAAATTTGAATAAAGTTTTTATCTTTTCTTGATTCAATTATGTTGTTTAATTGTTGATTGATAATTCTAGAGTATCAATATATGATATTATGCATGTTGATTGAGAAATTGCATGTGTAATTAGATCTTTACATAGTTGAAGAGAATTACATGTATACTTATAGATAAGATATATGTTTCTTCCGGAAAGTTAATTAATTGTGTGGGAATTCATTATACATTAATGCAATTCTAAATTATATTACTAAGTGAAGAGATTCCGGTAAATAATTTAGGATTAGGGTTAATATGCTTGAGAAAGGTATTAACTTTAGTTGTGAATCCCTCTGGTCAAGAATAATAGAAGTCGAATTGAATATATTTTAAGTGATCACATAACTAACTCTAGGGAAAATAATTCCTAAATACGTTATTACTTTCTTGAAGTCGTTCTTAATTTTATCGCTTTTTCAATTGCTTAATCAAGTCTTATAGATAAGTTAGTTTGTTAATTTTAGTATTTTTAATTAATTCAAATTTTCATAATTTTCCGGTTAGATAATAAAGCTAATGTTAATATTAGTACTCGAAGTCTCTGAGGGATCGACTCGGACTCACATCCGCTATATTAAAATTGATAGGTGCACTTACCTGATATCACGCAGCAACCTTAGCATCCACATAATTCGTATTAGTAATTGATTTTTGTTTTTCCACTTGTTGCATAAGGTAAAAGGCTCTATTAACATATGGCAAAGGTTCCATGGTTAAAATTTGGTTTCTTATTGCTTCAAAGCTTTCATTTAGCCCCATTAAGAATTGGAGTAACTTCCTTTGTGACTCAAACACTGATATATGCTTACTTGAAGGATAAGTACAATAATTCCTACGCCTACATTCATAACTAAGATACCCATTCAAAGCATGTGATTCATCCCAAAATCTATGAAGTAGATTGTAGTATACACCTATTGTATTATTCCTTTGCTTCAAATTGACAATTTCATATTGTAGTTGGTATATCATTGGAGCATTGCCTTAGCCATATTGCTCACAAATCTCATTCAACAATTCATGGGCAGAAGTAGTATTAAAAGAATTCTATGAAATTTCATTTGATACCAAATTTAACAACTAGCATCTCACCACATGGTCGTTTCTAATCCAACAAATTAAATCTGGAGAGTCATCATTAGGCTTAGGTATAGTTCCTTCAATGAATCTAATTTTAAGTTTTCCTCCTAGACTTAGCTTCATAGCTTGACTTTAAGATAGAAAATTAAGTCCATTTAAAACCAATTCTCCCAATCACCATAAAAGGATTATCTGAATTCGAGATGTGAGTGGATAAAAAATAGTAGCATCTCTATGTACAAGAATAAGATTAACAACTTGTTGATTATTCATGATTGAAACTTAATTAGTAACCCTAGCAAAATTGAACAACCAAAATTACCTAAGGATGAGATGAATCAAAATTGAATACTTGGAAGCTTTGATACCATATGAAATGAACTATGATTACTAGGATCAGAAGAATTGACGTTTTGCCATTAATCTCCAAAGATGAAAATAAAGGAAACTGTACAAGAGAGAATTTCAGATGGACGAAAATGAATTACTATAACAGGGTTAGTTACAAGCTTTATATACTACTTATTCTTCTAACTAACAACCAGCTGTACTAATAATTAAACAATACGTGTTATTTATAGTCTAGCTAAGCATATATATACCAACAAACATGATGTTAAAAGATATGTTTTCACCTATTCCATAACCTACTTAACCTAAGCCTTTCTAAAACCCATTTTCGTCAAGATCGCCTAAAGAAAATCCTACTTTATCTTATCATAATGTCATGACCCAAGGGGTGGTTTAGTTGTGGTTAGCATTTATATCGTACAAAGGACTGTAGATTTATTATCCTTTTAATCAACAACCCTTTATGCAATATACAAGGCTGCTGCTGCTACTATTACAACTATAACCCAAGAGTTATGCAGGCATAAGTAATATCACAACATAATTATAATAAATGAATATTAAACTATAACTATCATATATTTACATAGTACATATACTAAGTCATTAACATGTTAGAGAGTAATCTAATAATAAATTATGTCACATAAGGAGTTTCCAAAATCTTACTACATGGTAGAGATATACTCTTATGTCTAACCTCACACTTACACCAATCGAAAGATAATCCTTTAACTTCGGGCGTCTTATGGTCCGAAACAATGAATAGGTCGTCCTACATAAGTAATCTATGGGGATGTAAGCTAAATAACTTAGTGAGATATCCTTTAACCATACTACAAACAAGTTATTCAACCATTTAATTCAAACATATGAATACATGCTCATATAGAATGCTAAACAAATATATGTAGGTGACTAGGTACTGCATGCAATTTAAATTTAATATCTTCTGAAGTCAGGGTTAGAGTATACATAGTACAATTAGATCTGGGTATCATACTTAAACTATTGCAACTACGAAACTTTGTGTTTCGTATTATAAAATAAATGCTACGTCCATTTTTAGTTTTAGTTAAAATTAGTTCTAAGTATGATTGTGAGTGAGTTTTTCCAGTTTATACTCACCCTTAAATAGAGGCCTCTAGACTTGACCTTTACCCAAGTGGTTAGTACCTCCAACACTTATTATTCCCATGGGCTAGGGTAAGGTTATATCGTACGTGTGCATCATACTAAAACACTATAATTAGAATTTATTATTAACCCCCCGTATGGCCTTTTGCTATTTTCTTGTTATCTTCGTGTGATGTGACGGTTGGAATTAGTTATGCAATGCATTTTTATGCATGTTCCGATTTAATTAGTTCTAGTCGAATATCCTTAAGTTCAATTATTGTATGGTTAATTAGAATTATAGATAGATCAAATCCTATTAAATTCATTGTGTGACAATCGGTACATTATTAGATTTTAAAGTAATTTCACAATTGTCAAACAGTATCAAACATATGCATAACCCCAACTCTACACAACATCCAATTATTAATCTCAGTTAGCATTCATTAGCTACACATATAAGTATGTATAGAATCATTAGGAGTACTCACTCATTCATATTCGAAGTCAAGGATTGTAGTAATGTGTTGGTAGGTCAATCTCGATCTCAGGATCACTTGACATTTAAGAGATAAAAGAAGTAAAGAGTGTTTGAGTTAAATAACTAAACTATTCATATATTTATACTAACTACTTAAATTAGCTATCTATTTCTATGAAATTCTCGATTTGAGCTTTTTTTATCAATCATATATAACTTTTTTTTTAATTTAGTTTTGATTTTTATGAACTTATAGTCCATTTTTATCTTTTTTGAATTTTTTTTTGTAGCGGGGTTTGTTTTGAATGTTGTAACATTTACTTTTCAATATGATGTAAAAATAGTATGAATTTTATTATTTTAACTTAATCAACTATAAATTATTATTTTAAGCTTTTCTTGACATATTTATGATTTGATAAATATCTAATTCCTATATTTTGTGATTTTCTTATTTTTGAGTTTATTTAATCATAATTTATGTATTTTGTGATTTTTATGGTTCAAGGCTTATTTAATTTATTTTTATTATTTTAATAATTTTTCAATTAATTAATTATTTTATTATTATTTTTAATTACGAATATAATTGCATTTAATTAAATGTTGACGAGGCAGCAAAGGAAAGCGTCACATATCATGTCCAAAATTTTTTGCATATTTTGAAATTTTTTTCTTATTTTGTATTTTTACATAATATGTATATAATTATATTTATTATTGTATTTTATTAAATTTTGCAAATTAATTATTTTCCTTTTCTTTTAAAATCACGGCACACACATACATATATATGTATTACCTTACTTTATTTATTAATTTATTATTATAGTATATTATACATGTATTATTTAAGTATAATCGTATATTTATATATGTACTATACTATTAATATACATATTTTTATATGTATATATATATATATATACTTATGTAATATAATAATATTACCCTAAATATACTACATATGCTATACATATATACATATATATACGATACCTATATATATATTTACATATTATACTTGTAATATATGTTACACACATGATTTAGGTTTTGATTGAATTTCTAGGGTTTTTATTACTTATAATATATTTAATTTCATAATTTAATAAAATATTTATCTTATTTAGCCTTATCAACTCGTGAGATTATCTAAAGCACTTGAGTCCAATTTAAGGTTTAGACTGATAACTCTAGGGGTTTACACATAACCTTACTTATGTCCATTTTAATGATACAAAAATGTTTTTTTTCCCCTCTTTCTTATTTTTCAAAACATGGAAAATCTTACAAGTAATTATAATGTTATCTTGTATCAATCTTCCCGAAATGAAGGTACTTTGATTATTTGATACAAGACCTCTTAAGAAAGATTTTATCCTATTGACAAAGATTTTGGAGATAATTTTATATAGAACATTATAAAGGCTTATAGAATGAAACTGAGTAACATTCTCTAGGTTAGTCACTTTAGGTATTAATATCAAATCGGTTTAGTTGAGATAAGGAAGGAAGATACCTAATTGAAAGAAAGATTGAATTGCTTTTATGAAAGAAATCCCTATGAGGTCCTAAAAATTGTTGATAAAATACACTAAGGTAACTATTAGGACCTGAAGCTTTGAGTGCACCCAACTAAAAAGTAGTCGACTTCACCTCATCAGCACTAGCTTCAACATATAACACATCATTCATTTTGTATGTCACCACTCGCTTAATGACCAATCCTTAACTCCTTTTGAACCAAACAACTCATTAAGGTAAGATACAAATTCCCTTCTAATGTCCTTCTCCTCACTTAAAAGACTTTCATCTCTACTTTAAATAGTAACTATTTTATTCTTTTGCATTGTCAACGCTAGATCTCTAGTGCCAAAATATCTCCTCCTTCTTTCTATAGTTAATTTCTCAATGAGCTCTTCTTCATCCCCCTACAATCCCCTCATCTTTTCCCAGCTGCTTAAGAATTTTATTCATCTCTTTTTTATCATTAGGAAAGATTTTTTACCCCATTCTTGAAATGCTCTTTGATGATTCTTCAAACTATTGTGAATATTATCAAAAGTGTATATATTGGGTTGTCATCTTAGTTATTTTTATCTACATCAACACAACTTTTTTCTGTTAACCACATACTTTTAAATATTAATTTCCTTGGGCCTTTATGATCATGAATTCATGTTAATTGAAATCAATGATCAATGGAGAGTGGTTTGATCCCATAGTTGGTCAGTGGAGGACTTATGTATTAGGAAAATCAATAAACAAGTCAAAAGATCCCAAAACCCTTTTTCTCCATCATTTCTTATTTGACTATGTATGTTTTTTCCCTTTAAAACCAAGATCTCACAAATTATTGTCAAAGATAAATGAATAGAGTCCTTTTCCTTGCATCTCTTCTTCGGTCACCAATCTTCTCATGATCTTTAAGTATTTCATTGAAATCCTTATATATAACCAATAGTATTTAAAGAGAGAAGCATCGGCCTTAATATTTTCCTAACAGCTATTGTTTACGCCTAAAATCTAAAGGGGAATACACTCAAGTAGTGTGAATAACTTTACCGTTAGTTAAAGACACCATAGCATCAATAAAATCTCTATTGAATTCAACTATTTGTATCCTTACTTCTATTAACCACCAAACACTTGAACTACCTAACAACCCATGAGTGGAACATAAACCAAGTCTATTTCTTAATCTTTCCAATTTTCTAGTTTTGATTTTTATTTCCATTAGAAACACCAAACGAGGTCTTTACTTATTTGTGAACACCTTTAAGTTGTCAATTGTTTTGAGAGGCCCCAACCAATGATAGTTTTAATATAGGAGATTCATGGCGATTTTGTGGCTGTTTGAGGCTAGCCTCTACCACTTGAGTTATTATACTTAATCATAGGAACATCGATAAATCATTTACTATCAAACCAAGCACCATCATCCATCTTCAATTTTTTCATTAAAACTCATTTTCCTCTAATGCCTCTTTACTCCTTGTAAATCTTACTTTTTCAAGATGAGGAATAATTTTAGGCACATCCTTTACATAAGATACAATTGGAATTAAGTCATCCAACTCTAATGACTCTTAGACGTGCTTAGATGATACTTTGGATTAAGTATTAGAATGCATTAATTGTGATCTCAAAGTTTTTAAACTAGGTAAATCTCTTTCTTATTCTTGGGTGAGTTATTGCAATCATGAGCAATGTTGAAACTGGATGTAGAGTCTTTAAGAAATTCTATCTTTGGTGTAGGAGCTAGTTTTGTTGGTTAGGTTGGTTGTGTTGGGTTTTGTTTTGGGAATTACATAAGGTTAGAGGATTTTTCAACATTACTTTAGGGTCTAAAGATTGTTCAGGTTTTAGAGGTTATGAAAAACTAGATTGGGACATAGGTAATTGCTTTAGATAGTGGCTATTTTATGTATGTTAGTTGTAATGGTCTTTTGAGTTCATATTAAAATTACTGTTTTCCTTACGCATTTGAACAAGCATAGTACAAACATTATGAGATGGAATACCCTTCATATAGGGACCAAATTTCCAAATGAAGTCATCATCAAAATTACAACTCTTAGCCGCATGGCCTACTTTACCAAAGTTATAACAAAAATCTACCTAACTTTCATACTTAAATGAGACTCTATATCTACTAGAATATATCTTAACAACCTCTTGACTAGATTTTAAGGGATTGAAGTAGTCCAACCTCACCTTAATTAGAAGAAATCCCCTATATATTCTAGTGTTAGAACCTAAATCTTTAACCTTAACAACATTTTCAATTTTAGTACCCAACACCATAGCATTCCTTATAGTCCTTTGATCAAATTTAAGTCTATGAATTAGACCTAAAAATGAATTTTGTCCATCTCCACTTCCTCAATATTACCTGCAGAATTCCATTCTCTTAAAACCATACAAAAACCCATTATAGCCCATAGGTTATTAGATAACACTCTTTTAGCAACTTTAGCATTAGAGAATGTATGGATAAATAAGTTTTGATCTGGAGATGAAATAATAACCTCATCATACTCTTTCCATGATTTCTTGAAGACATTTACAAGAACAAGCTTATTGAGTGACTTATCAGCAATAATTTCCGCACCAATACTCTACCCTTGGTACTACATATTCGTTGATTGAATTCTAATCTTAGATCCTCTAAGTCATTTCGATGGGTTAAATCTCTTTTAAACAACATCAGATAGATTTGCAAAGGGGACAAACCTAAATTAGAACTTCATTAATAGAAGAAATGAATAAGGGCACTAAATACAAATAAAATACTAGAAAGGAAATGAAGAAAAACACACCATTAGATAGAAGAAAATTATGTAAGGACTGTATGATACGACTCATAGTATATGCAGCAAATATAAACCATGAACAAGTATTTAAAGTTCAATAAAAGTGAGAAATTAGTAAATGGAATGGGGATTTGAATACGAATGTGAATTGATATCATGCACTAAGACACAAACACAACCAAGGGTTGAGCTTGAAATGAATTTCGATATGACTTACAAAAACCAAACCAAGGCTTGGGATTTTCAAATGAGGGTTAGATGCAACTCACTAACTTGCCCAAATGAGCGGGTTCACCACAATTTTGAAAAGAAGATTGATAAGAATAAGAAAGATTAAAGAGTAAAACAACACTCAATAATCCGAATAACAAGCTTAAATAACTCACAAAGATACTAAGTATATTCTTTCTAAAAAGAAGGTTTGACCATCCTCTGTTAATTACAAATGTTGCTATTTATAGTACATCTTATAACCCTAGTAGCAAAAAATGTAAATAGAAAACAAACCCTTAAACCCTAAAGTAAGCCTACACTAAAGTTAGGGAAAATATTTATAAGTGTACAAATTGTATGCTTAACAAGAAGGTTGGCATGCAGGTCATCTGAGTTGTCCTAGAATGAGTAGGATCTAAATTGGGTAAGGTTGGTAGTGGGATGTCCTGGTTAAATTAGGGTCATTGAGGTCCTACAGTTTTTAGCTGAGCTTCTCATGAGGTCAGCCCAAAGTTGTCAAGCTCTAGGATTGGTTGGCCCTAGTTTTCTCATGTTATACCGAATTGTTCTTTGGACTTGGATCCTAAGTTGTCCGATCTCTCGACTTCTCAGCAGATGAAAGATCTGATGTTGAGTTGTTTCTTTTTTCCCTCTTGTCTTTCTAGTGTTAGTTCAACCTCGGTTGGGGTAGGTTGGCTTCGACCAAGGATAGGTCAGCCTTTGTTTGGAATTGGTTGACCTCGGCAGGTTAGCCTCGGCTTAGAACAGGCTAGCCTTGGCTTGCAACAGGTCGTCATAGGCTGATTCCTATCATCACCATGGCATTAAAAAGAAGTCATCCTTGAGTTTAGATAATGAGAAAGGGCTTAGATGCCGAGTAGACTCCTCTTCCCTTTTCTTTTCACTATGTGTGTCCGGTTGCTCTAAATCTCCTCAATAGTCATAGGGGTCAAGTAGTAGCTTTGCCTATCCTTTTAAACTGTGTAAGTGTTAAGGAAGCCATCATGGATCACTCTTGGGTCGTACTACCAAGGTTGGCCAAGATTAGCTTGGCGGCTTTCATAGGCACCACATTAAAATCTAATTCTTCTTCATACTGCTAGGCCTTAAATGCTATTAAAATGGACTATATCCTTATCATTAAACCACTCTAGTCCATAAGGTCAGGGATGTGGGTATGTCGGTAGTTTCATCCTTTTAATCAGCTTGGCAAAAATAATGTTGGTAGAACTACCTCAATCAACAACTAAGGAACATGTCTTCTCATTCATCAAACATCGAATCTGTAATAAGCTTTCCCTTTGACTTAGGTCTAATTTCATTTCAACTGATTAGCTTGTCATAGATAAGAATTATCCCATCTCAGGACAGATGTTTTTTGTTCCCTTACTCTTAGAGCTCTTATCACTCTGGCTCTCTACTTGAGCATTCGGTCCTTTGCCTTTCAAAATCATGACCTTCTTGTTCGAATATTTGGAGGTAATATGTCTGTATCCTAAATACTTGAAGCACTTAACTTCTCAGGTTTTGGTGTTGGGTACTTTCTCCTTCTTTACTTTCTTAATCTCAACTTGGTTAGGTCGGTTATACTCTCCTTTCTCCATCCTCTTCTTAGGCTTTTTCTTCTCCTTATACCTCTTAAGCTTAAGGTTGCCATGTTGAGGTTGGAAGGTTAGCCTTTGGTGCCTTGTCCTCCTTTGACGCTTTACTCTTAAAGTTAGGTTAATCATGAATGGAACAGTTGGAGCTTGACCATGCTAGCAATGTCATCTCTTAGGTCGCTTAGGAACTTAGCAATAATATGGTCCTGTGGCTTGGCAATCTCATATCTGGTCATCAAGGTATTAAACTCTTGTAAGTACTCTTCAATAGTGTTTACCTTAGGTGTTAGAAAGCATGGAACATCTCTTACTTGAAATAGGTTAGCACAAAGTGTTGGTTCATCAACCTCTTCATAAGCCTCTAAGTTTTGATCAACTCTTCTCTTTTGGCATCTTGCTGAGCAATTAACTTGTCCTACCAAAGATTTGCATATTTAACAAGGGACTGTAAGGCTAACTTAAATTTTTTCCAATCATCCATTCATAACACTCAAATAACTTCTCTACTTAGGGAACCCAGTCAAGGAATTTTTTGGGTTAGTTACTACTACTAAAGGTTGGTAGCTTAAGTTTGATGTTGTCAAGTCCTTGGCTACGTGTTTAGGGTTGATCCCATGAATTTTGAGTTGGTCGGTTCACCTCAGACTTGCAACTTCTATTGAAGCTTTGCATAGCCAAATCTCTCCTCAGGCCTGGCTCTCTTCTTCCAGCTCCTTGGTTCAATCAGAGTTAATACTCCTGTCACTGCTTCTCCTCGGTACGGTAGACATCTTGGTTGTCGCTCATCATTAATAGGTTCGTTGGAGTCATTTTTACTGGTTGTTGCTTGCTCTCTTCTTTTAACTCGGCTAACACGTCAACATCTTCTAACTAAACCAGTAAGCTCCTGGATAGAATTAGTGAGATTTTGAATTTGATATTCTAGATTATCAATACGTTGCCTCAAACTTCCACGAGGACTATCACCACCATTATTCACACTATCTTTAGACATTCTTGTTCGTACAATAATTTCCACTGAAAAATTTTAACAAACATGTAATATACTCAACATAGCTTAATAAGAACCACCAGGACTTTGTTTTTTGCAACTACCTATGACTTATAAATACTACTTCAACTACTATAACACTATTGAGGACAAATTACAATTGAAAACAGTAGCTAAAATCACTACTACTAACCAAAATATGGTTGATAGCAACTCAAAAACTATTACTACTCGACACACTATACTTCGAAAACTTAAGCACCACTACTATTGTTACGTACAGTATGGTAAACCACAACTTAAATAGTAGCTCATAGAAGAATAAGAACCTACAAACAAAACTTTGAAGAACACTAATACAGATATCTCCTTAAAGCTTTGATACTAAGATAATACGAATTTAAGTGTATGTAGTGAACATGAACCACGAATGAGTATTCGGAGTTTAATTAAAGTAAGAAATTAGTAAATGGAATAAGGGTTTGAATGTGAAGGTGAATGTAAATGGATATCAGGCACTAAGATAAAAATATAATCAAGGGTTGAGCTTGAAATGGATTTCAATACGACTTACGAAAACCAAACTAAGGCATGGGGTTTTCAAATAAGTGTTAGATGCAGCTCACTAACTCACCTAAATGAAGGGGTTCACCATACTCTTAAAAAGAAGATTGATAAGAACAAGAAAGATAAAAGAGTAAAACAACACTTAATAATCCGAAGTACAAGCTTAAATAGCTTACAAAGATATCAAGTATATTCTTGCTTAAAAGAAGGTTCGACCATTCTCTGTTAATTACAAATATTGCTATATATAGTACATCTTAAAACCTTAGTAGTAAAAAATGTAAATAGAGTACAAGGCCTTGAACCCTAAAGTAGACACTATAGACACTCTATTTTTACCTCCTTTCTTATTTATTTATTGGTAAAGGTTCCTGATTTGGAAAAAACCAAAAAAATAAAAAAATTGGAAAAAATACAAAAAATGGAAAATTTAGGAAAAATTTCAAAAAATGTAAAAATAAAAAAAATACCAAAAAGGTATAAAATTTAGAAAGTCTCCAAAAATAAGAAAATAAGAAAAATAGAAAAACACAAAAAATAAAAAAATTGAAATTTAGATAAATAATAATTTTAGATAGAATAGGTTTTTTTTTAATTTAGACCAAAATTTAGGGAGGATTGTTGGGCTTAGGCTTAAATTTGAATCTAGCCTATGTTGATCTAATCCATATGTGCAATTTAATTGGACATATGGATAAGATATAGGCCAATGGCCTAATGGATAGACACTTGAACATTGGTATCAAGTTGGCTTAAGGTCTTAAGTTTGAACCTCACCAAAGGTATAAAAATGCCTTTTGGTGTTTTTTTTTTTTTCTTTAAACAAACATACACAACATTGGCACATGTCAAGATCTCATGGCGCTATGTGTCTTGATACGTGGCATTCAACAATCGAACTACAGTTGACGTGGTGCTACGTCAGCATGGATCCACGTATCAACCATGTAGCGTATATGTAGCATGATACGTATCACTCGATACATCATGACAAGCCGCCATGTGTCACGACAAGACAATAGTATTCTCTTATTGGATGATACAGCTAATGTGGCGCTATGTCAGCCCCTTTTTCTCTCCTTTTCCTCTTTCTTTCTCCCCTTTCCCACATTTTCCCCAGATTTTCCTCTCCAATCAATCAACTTCAACTTGATTTTTGAACCTTCTATTACTGCAATTTCTTCGAATTGATGATGCTGTTGCAAGATAGATATGGCTTGCTATGAATTGGAATAAAAAACAACTGACCAAATTCATCCTTTTACTTGGCTAAATTTAAGATCAAAGTTTAAAAAAACTTGATTTCGAGTTAACTGTTCTTCAATGCAATATAACTGATTTTTGAAATTTTTGAAGCTTGCTAAACAGATTTTGACTCTCATTAGTATAAGTAAGGCATTGAGGAAGCTTCATGGGGAACAATCATCAGAAATCTCTCTTTCTCTCTCACGATATCTCTCTCGACTCTCTCTTTCTCTCTCTCTTCAATCCTTCCTCTTTGGTCAACTTTGAACAAAACCACCACCATAGTTGGACTCCTTTGGCCACTAGCTTTTGAAACCATCCCCAATGAACCATTGTTGTGCCCCCTAGTTGCGGTTCTAAACCCACTGTAGCCAAACCCTAACTACCATGACTATCTCCTCAAAACACCACTCCCCATAACCCTACGACCAAAATTGGTGCTATGGCCATACTCATAGCATCCAGAAACCTAAGCCTTAGCCCTTTTTCGAGTTATAGTCTCCATTACTTGAACACACCATCAACCACTATTGACCACCACACTTGAAAACCACCTAAGCACTACCTAAACATTACGGCATCAATCCTACCTTCCATATCCCTAATTTAAAACACATAAAAACCCTATTCTTTGCTCGAATTGGTGACTGGAGCAAGCTTAGGTGATCGTATTAGTTGCTGCTAGAGAAGACTTGGAAAGTTGACCCGAAACTGACCCGAATCTGACTTAGACCCGATCAAGCCGACTTGAAGCTTGTTTTAGTTTTGATTTACGTTCGTTCTTGGTCTGGCCTTTTTCTTTTTTGATTGTTTTGTAATTTTTTTTAATTTTGTTTATTTATTTATTTATGCACTCATGTATTTATAAATGTAATTGCAATAGAAGAAAAGAAAAAGGAAGAAAGAAAAGAAAAAAAGAAAAAAAAAAGAAAAAGAAAATAAAATAGAAAAAAAAAGAAAGTTTAGTTTTTGTTTTAATAAAAAAGTAATAAATAACTAAAATAATAATAATAAAATAGAAAACAAAAACAAATAAATAACAAAGTTATATAATCACTTAGAAAAATTAGTTTTTTTTTTTAAAAATAAAAAAAATGAATAGACCGTTTCAAAGATAGAATTTTTTTTAGAACATTCCAAAACTAAAACCAAATTTAGGACCTTTTTGACTTTTCTCAATAGAACCTGAACCCACTTAAAACGTAAACTCAGCTTTCCTTTTAAGTTTAAAATCAACTCACCCACCTAAAGTTTTCATTAAAAGAACTATGTACGTCTGACCTTGAGTAACGAATATGTAAACACCTATGGTGCATTGGTAAAAAATTAAAAAAAGACCTATTTTTCCATTTTAGTTACTTAAATTATTCAATTAGTTAACTAATGATTGAGTTTTGCTTTATAGTGTATGTTTTTTTGAAAGGTGATTTCTAAGATTAAGACTAAATTTGGAAAGTTGATGGTACTTGTAAGGGTTTAAAGAATTTAACCTCTGGATTCAATTTTCTGGTTCTTAAAACCATTTATAAAATTGGTTTAATTGAAAAGACCAGCATCTAAATTATAACCAATTCACTCAATTGGTTATAATTTCACTTTTTTTTTCAATTTCGATCGGGTGGTGACTCTAAAATGTTTTCAAAGATAAAAAAAACTGATTTTCTTTAAACCTTAGTCAAAGGTTAGTAATAAATGGGTAAGGTTTAATATCGATCGGTTTAAAGAAAACTTATTTATTAAAAACTGAGAGAAAAACTAGGCCCGACAGGCCCCACAACTAAAGTTAAGGAAAATATTTACAAGTGTACAAAACTGTACACTTAACAAGGTCAGCATGCGGGTCATTTGAGTTGTCTTGGAATGAGTAGAATCCAAATTGGGTGAGGTCAACGGTTGGATGCCTAGGTTTGGTTAGGGGTCACTGAAGTCTTACAATTCTTAGCCGAGCTTCCCATGAGGTTAACTTATAGTTGCCGAGCTCTAGGATTGGTTGGCCCTAGTTTTCTCATGCCATGTTGAGTTGTTCTTTGGACTTACATCTTAGGTTGTTTGGTCTTTTGGCTTCTCGATAGATGACAGATTTAATGTCGAGTTGTTATTTTTCCCTTTCGGCCTTCTAATATTAGTTTAGCCTTAGATAGGGAAGGTTAGCTTCGTCGAAGGATAGGCCAACCTCTATCTGGAACTAGTTGACCTTAGTTTAGAATAGGTTAGCCTTGGCTTACAATAGGTTGTCATAAGTTCATTCCTATCACTGTAGAAATGAATGTGAAACAAAAATTGAAGATCAACTATCCATGTGCCCTTGATTCATTAGATTGATATGAATTCAATCATGAAAGAATGAGAAAAAGTAATATGTAGTGACTAGTGATGTAAATGTGCTTTGAAATCTAATTGAAGTTATGGTGAAATTTCCAATTTTTTTTTTCATTTGTGATTTTTTTAATTAAGAAAGAAATGTTAAATTCATGTGAATAAAAAAGAATAATAGAAATACCACAAAAAGTACGAACACTCTTAGTTAGAGAGGATTTTTCTCTCTCTAAAAGTTAGGGAGAGAGCTTTAATTATGGTGCGATATTCCATACAGTTGGATTAAACTGACTATAATGGAAAAAATTACATTATATAGATGTAGGGGTGAGGGTTTGAATGTGAAGGTTACGTGCGTTCTACGTGATAGGCAAGCTATATGTGACCAAGGAAATGACTTGAGTAATTCGTATGGGATGATTAAGAGAGAAATGTAGGGAGGAGCAGGCGATCCTAACAAGGCTCTAATACTTTAGTAATAGGTGGAAGAGCTTAAAGGCATCAAACTTCACTAATGATGAAGAACGAGGTAGTGCTCTTAAGATATTTGAGTGTTTGATCTTTCGCGATGAGAATCTGATAGGGTAACAACGCTCATTTCAATTCTCTTTCGTCTAAATGAAGGAGGGAGAGGGGTATTTATAGAGAATAGACTTTGATCTCATCCGTTAGATCGTGATGATGATCAAGGGCTAGAATCAATTCCTTCCTTTTAATGGATTTGAGATGGGACTCCTTTGTGAGCTTAGGCCTAGATGGCCTTATTTTACTAGTATGAGCCAAGTTGAGAAAAGTTGGATCGGAGGGACCAATGCAACGGGCCCTACTTCGAGTCTACCATACCAAACTCCTAGATCATCACAATAATTTATGGCCCTGACTCTTTGGACCCTATCGTCTTAGCTTAAAGAGTCAAACCCAATCAACAAATTGGGGTTGAAGCCCAATTTCGAATTTGTCACTCTATATTTTATCCCTTGACCAAAGTTCTTTATATAAAGTTGAAGAGGTTTAGGCATTAAATGAGTCTTTTAGATGACTTAAGCGCTTCTATGAAATTCATTTGAGAATTGTTTTAGTGTGCTAGTTCACAGCACGTCTTAGTTTTGTATTCTACCTTGACTAAATTGAGTTGTATGTTGCCCTCAAAGCAATATTGTAAAACAAACCTTCCTTGAGGAGTTTCTTTGCAAGTTGATTCACCCCTTTTATTCAATCCTCATGAGTTATTTGTTCCATTGAGTTGGATTTTGTACACTAAATCTACGTTGACGATCTCCTTAAGCTAACCCTCATGTGCCAATATTATCTTGATCTCACTCAAATCGTAGAAAACTCTTCTTGTGAGATCTTTACATATACATAATTTTTTGGTCTAAAACTTTAGTTGTGTGACCCATATTGTAACCAAGTGCAATATTCTGCCCTTCTACATCAACTCCAAAACACTAGATTTCGGAATACGAGAGTGCATTTAAATGCCCTTAGCTGTCCATCTTTAAAAGAATTATACTGTACAGGGCCCTCTTACCCCTTTTGAGAAGCGCTATATCATCCAAAGACCCATCCATAAGCGAAATGACCACATTAGCAATACAACACTCATCACCTTAGCTCAATAAAGGACAAGGTTAAGATTCAATACATGTTATTATTTTTTTATTTTAATTCCTTTACTCTCATTATAAGCTTGAGAAGTGTCCCTTGCCTTTTTTCCCCTTTTCCCTTTTCTTTTGTGTATCCCTCCACGGTAGACAAATCTGCGAAACATAGCAGCCAAGTCTGAGGACAGGATCAGCCAAAAGGACTTCTTCCCTTTTTGGCATCATTTAGTTGCCATTGCTGAGAAGACGTTCCTATATATATATCTCTCTTTCTTTCTTGTATACAATGACCAATGAGTTCGAAGACTAGTGAGGACAGCAGCCAAGGTAGAGTTTGTAGCTGTTGAAGGCCGGCGATGGTTACTTGGAGACACGAAGGAAGTGACTCGCTTGTTGGGGAGGCTGGCGGCAACCTCTTGGGGACCTGAAGGAAAGTGGTACCCTTGCCATGAAGGCCATGGAGCCACTTGGAAACCCGAAGGGAGTCGTCCGTCCGTGGACATGGGGTGGCGCTTGGAAGAGACTTAGAGCCAAAAGGTCGGAGCTGCGCTTGGAGTGAACTTGGAGCCCAAAGGAAAAGCATGGAACCAGAAGGTTGATGCTGCGGTGAACCCGGAGCTATTCTTGAAGTTAGGAGCTAGAAGGTTGAGGAAAGGAGTCCCAACAATGCAAAATACTGGAGTTGTCGGTGTCGGTACTTGAGTGAGAAATAACCGTGTTCCAAGTTTTTTTTGAAGCAGCTTGTCCACAAACCAAGGGTACTAACATCTTGTAATCATGTGTGTATGTATATATATATTAAACTTATAGATGTAGGTTTTCTTACTGTCTTCAGCAATGTCTTTTAGATATCTTTACCAAACGGCGGTTTCTTAAGCCGGTGCAAACGAATACTTTTGGTAATCAACTCGTGCCTTCAACAATTTCATTTGCTGACAATTGTTCCTTCTATTACTCTACCTCGGAGTGGCTCCTCTGATTTCCACCTCATAAGGTGAGATTCACGAGTGAGTTGTAACTTTCAGGTTTGTCAGTGGAATCCACGATTTAGAGACCGATCTGGTTTGTTAGTAGATACCATGCTGCACTTGTTTTGACTTACTCTGTTTAAATTGACCATAACTCATGCAATGAGGCATAGAAGCCATGCTAATCCATATACCATGCATTCCTTTTGATGAACTGAATGTGATTGAATCATAGATAAGTGCTGGGCTTCGTTGAACGTTGTCGTTGATAATGTATAGCACCTGTTATATCTAGTCTATTATTGCTAGAACCGGAACTTGCTTTTGTCGTTGTAATATGGCTTTGAATCATAGTAGGCCTGACATGTTGAGTCAACACTGATCCATGTAGCATCTACCCCCTTCAACCATAAGTCTTCTTCTCAATTTGCTAAGAGCACCACATAAATACCGTAAATAGCATTCCTTTTGTTTTTTTTTTTTTTTTTTTTGTTTTTTTGGATAAAAAATAAGCACACTCCATCTTCATTAGAAGCATTTGAGTCACAGTGTGCCTATGCAAGAAACATTGCCTAAGTGAATAGTTTTCTCCGCTTCAAAATCCTTCGAATTTTTTATTTCTTATTTTTTATTTTTTTTTTTAAAATCAGGGCGGAAGTTACAAGGTCAAGGAAGAGAACAGGGGTTTTGGTATTTCGAAAACTGAATGGTATAGGTGTCATGAGGGAGCTATTGTGTTTTCAAGATGTCTCAAAATTTGTGGGGGTTAGTGTAACAAACGAAATGATTGAAAATAATAATAATATTATGAAATGCAAGTGCCTACCATTTAACAGTATGTAAGAGCCATGTAAGTGAATTTAGGATCGGTGGGAATTTTAATCGTGACTCGTAGCATGAGCTTCATAATAAAAAGGTGTCGCATGAATTAAATAAAGCACTCAATTTATTTCCAAATTCAATCGTCGGAGAGCGGCCGTCAATCAAGATCCTTCCCAATTCGTGATGTTTTCTATTCCACATAAATATGTATAACACTCACCGAATGTGCTTCATTCTATTACTTTCCACGTTTCAGCATACATGATAAAATACCCCAACATGACAGGTCATCTCACGCACCGGATATATTTTCACTTACGCAAAGAAAATTAATATAGACCTCTTCACCTTGCGGATGCTTCGTAATTCATGGTTCATGATCCTTTATTCATCTTTTTGCCACGTAATTGACTCATCTTCATATATATTATTCTTTTTCAATACCGCTGCCGAACACGTAGACAACTGTTGGGCTTATCTTTTAACTTCGGAAATTGTTGGCCTGATAGATGAGTGTCCCTTGCTTCTTGTAACTAAGTGTAGTAGCCATTTGGATTCCATAGAGTGGCCCATCAAATCTCATTTGCGGTGTTTATCAAGACATAACATAGCTTAAAAAATTGAAGCTCAAAATTTGTAATATGATCCTTAAAATATGAACCTCTCGCATGTGCCATATTTCATGCATCGTTGCTTAACCATCTGATTTTTCATATTGACGAGTCAAAATATTTGAAAATATCAATATAAGAAATCCACAACGTCCATTGAAAGTAAATGGAATAAATGGAAACCGAGATTCTTAGGCCATGTGAATACTTATTGACTTTTAAATCTCGTTTCGTCTTAATTATTTATTTATTATTATTTTTTTAATATGAATATCCAACTTCTTGAAATGGGCTTAGGGTAATTTCTTTGGTCTTTAATCATGACTATACTATACTTGGTTCCTTTTCATGCAAATCTATGTGTGTGATTTCTGAGTTCATGTATTTTTTAGCTTCCTCATGTAATGAATGATAAAATTCTTGTATCCCTTGTACTAAATGCTTTGTTCTTGTTTTGTTGACTCTTTTTGGTATGACGCTAACATGTCTTCATTGGCCATGTGTTGAAGATAGTTTAGCCATCTAGTCATTTCATTTCTCTTCTTCTCCTACAAGTGGTAGTGTTGTTACCACTTCCAAAAGATAATTGTAAGATGGGTAAAGATATCGGAAAGAGTAGGTGATAGAGTAGAAAGACCGAGAAAAAGAAGAAGAGTGATGAGATTTGTTATTTAAGAGGTTGCGTACCCAAAATTGCTTTGCTTCGGAATAAGTGGGTAGATGCAATCATTTTAAAATACCACTTTTAGGTTGGAATGAAGAAACGAAACATGTATATGTAGTGATGCACAAATGTCCCATTACACTTTATAAAGGAGGAGCTAATGTTAGGTGAAAGGGACCCTTTTAGAAGAAGTTGCATACTATGGTTGAGAAATGAGAGGAAAGAACTTCCACTATCAAAAAACCAATTCCTCCATCCTTGTCAACCTCTAAAAGGATGGCATCACTAGCTAAATCACATCTTGAAAGACTCAGGATATGTAAGTAGATTGATGAAAGCTGTTGTCTACTTTCTTGTACTTATCTCTTCAAGATTGAATTTTAGCAAGATGAACAATGAGAATTTATGGAGGAGCATTATCTCCTATTGGAGTATTTAAACTCATACTTTCATCACTTCATGAGGTGAAATCACTCTAACTTTAGAGGATGTGTTTATGTTGATACAATTTTGTGACTTTGGCTTAACTGACATTACTAAGCGTTAGTGTCTGCAAAAGATCAAGAAATATTAGTGGATTTAGAGGATGACTTTAGAGTAGCCATTAACAGTTGAAAAGAGTCCACGTATTCTACCTGGCTTAAGCATTTCTTCAAGGAAAATGGAATTAGGAAGGAAGGACCTTACTTCCAGTATGAGTAAGTATTCACATACTTCATCATTTCCCTTTTCTTCACATATTATTTTTTATATCATTCTACGTGCTTACGCTTGAGTCGTTAGTAATTCCTAATTTATACATTTTGTTGCAAGTACGAGTTGGAGGCGCTCATAGCTTGCTGGATAACACTTTATGTATTTCTTGGAGGACTAGAGGATGGATTTAGCCCCACGGTTCTTTCCCCTAGCCATCTACATCACTCATGGAGAGTGTTTTGCCCTAGGCCCTTTTTATTTGGGCTCTTTATATTGATTCTTGGATCTTTATCACAAGGTTTTGGTTCTTTTGAAGGGGTTTTACTGTAAACCCTACTTTTAGTAGGCCTAAGACTTGATTAAGAGTATTTTCCGAACGTTCCTAAAGATCAACTAAACTAAAAACTTAAGTTTATATTTAGAAACGAATTAAATTTTTCCAATTCAAAAGCCAATTGTAGATAAAACTCGAGCTTGAAGAACTGCAAGCTCTAAAGTCATTTAAAACCCTAAACCTTAAAACCATTAAGGAATTTTAACCATTAAGGAATTTTAACCCTAAGTAATTAATCGATAATTTAATTTGAATAATTTCATTCAAATTTCAAAAAATTCACAATTTTATAAAAATCAAATCGTAAATTACAAAACAATGCGAGATGAAAACCTTAAAACAATTTTCTATAAGACCATGCCCTTATCTTCATGCCTAAGCCTTACACTTCGATAAGTAGATCTACCAATCACTTTTGATAACTTATCAATTGAGAGTTAGAATCATTTATTAATTGATAACTTATAAAAATTTAGTGATAAGACATTTTCCTTATCACCCCTTCACTTATATTACATATAGACAATTTTTCACAAGATTTCATATGCTTAATTTCATTAAATGAGACAAGACCACTCCATGGCCCAAAAAAGACTTTAAATAGCAGATTTAAACAAGGAAGAAAGGGGGGGCCTTGCACTTGTCTTTCAACCATCAATCACTTTCTCTTACATATCACTATTCACCCCTTAATATTTACATCATCAATAGTTGCAATTGTTAACTTTTATGTGAGCTACAAGACAATCAATTAAAGCTTCTTGCATACACTTCTTTCCTCATTCAAAATCTGCTACTCTCTCCCTCTTTCACTCCCATTTTCACTTCCTTTTCTCTCACTTTAAACATAAATCAAAAGAAGAAATCAAATTCCACATATTCCCAACATTGCCGCCACTATTTTTGCTTCCATATTCACAGCGATTTCTCTTCTTATTCTTGTGTCATTTTCTTTCACCATCTAAGATCTTTTAAAACCATTACAACCTTCCACAAACCCCATTCCAAAAGATCAAACAACTTGGGTTTTCGAAAGGTGGCAAAGGGAGGAAGCAAAGTTAAGAGCTTAAGTGGAACCTTAGTGCATAACCACTATACTTTGCTTTAAGGACGAGTAAGTATTTCTTGTGATATGTGGGTTAGTATTTATGTTAGGAGACTTTGATTTCTTGAAGATATAAGTAAGGTTTAAGTTGTTATAACACCAAAAACCGTTTTAAGAAACAAACTCATGAAACCCTTACATGAAGTTGAAACATGAGTATGTAAAGTTGGTGTTTTGTAAAGATACTTGTGTAGCACTTTGAATGGAAGATTTTAAGTTGAGAAAATCTTGAAACAAGAACTTGAATAGAAGATGAACATGTTGGACATGAGGGTTCAAAGGTCATTTAGATGTTGATTTCGTTTCCATTAAGTTAAACATACTCAAATTTAGACTTAAGTTAAGGAAAAATCTATCACATGAAGTTTTATGAAGAAACCAACTTTGTATGACATGAGCTATGATATGGAGGTTATATTAAGTATAAGATCTTCTATTTCTTTGTGTGGAGCATGAGTTAAAGAATCATCTTATGGAAGAAAACTTAAGTTAAGATTTGGATATAAGTAGTTTAAGTGCATAATCTAACACCTAAACTTAAGGAAATGATGAAACAAGTTGAAAAACCAAGCAAGAACCCCTTGGAATCATCATGACCAGATCTGGAACGTGAGAAAAAGAAGCTTAAAAATATGATAAAAGTGAATGAACAAAGTGAAAAGATCAACTAAAGCAAGTATAGTAAGCATACAAAGCCTAAAACTCTCAAAACAAGCTTAGAACAGTAGGTTAGACCTTCAATGAAATTCTGATCAGCATCTTAAAGTATCAAGAGAAGTTGTTTTGAAGCCCATAAGAAATCCACCTAAGGCCTCATAAGCCCACCAAAGTCACTAACTTTAGTTTGAACAAAAAAACAAGCCCATTTGACAACTCAAGCCCACTAAAAGGCCCATGAAGTGGTTCTTAGCCTTAGGAATATAAGTCAAAGTTATAAATCTGATCTTAAGGAGTATTTTAAGCTTAAGATAAAATCTTAAGACTAAGCCCAAAGAATTTCTCAAGTTGTTAAAAAGCCTATTTACCATACAAGGCCCAAAAACACTCCAACACATGAGGAATGCTACTGTTTTGACCCATGGACAGAATTGTATGCCTCATTTCAAAAATGTAACCTCACGACATTAAATTACACTCGAAAACTATGAATATTGACTATAGGATCATAAAAATCGGATTTAAAATGAAAAAGTTATATGCGATTGAATTTTAGGCAAAAACCGGGAAAAATTTTGAAAACTAGTTAAGAGTATAACTTAAGAAAAATTTACTTAGTTTCCTAAGTTTATTTCAATCCCTTATAAATATTGTTTCAATGACCAGGGGATACCATGTACGGAGATGACTTGCCTCCGGATTACTTTGATTGACTTACATCGCAAAGTAAGTAAATTCCCGATGACTCTTTACTTGATTATGCTTATAGAATAGATGCACCTAAACTTATATATATAAATTTGGATGCTTGTGGGATATGGGAGATGTATGTGTATGGATTTATGGATGAATTTAATGACTTGTTAATTATATATATAATAATGGGAATTGTTTGTACTAATATATACATGTGAATTGTATGGAATGAAATTGTTTAATTACCTTCAAAATTGAGTTAATCACTTATACGATTAGAAATCAAAATGAATCATGCATTCCCCATGTTGCATACGGATAACATCGATTGCCGCTTCATGCAGAAGATGGGAAGGGACTCACAAGAATACGAGTTTCCTGTAATATTGGGCACTAGCTATGTTATCATATATATTGAGTCCCTGTCTTAAGCTGATGGGCTTACTAGGCGCTGGGAGACGCCAACTGTCGGTGAGGGGCCGAGTCTTGTGGCTTTTTCTTAGGGTGTATGTTTGTGGATTGCGGAGGCCACCACATCGCTAAACTTGGGATTTTAAAAATATGATTTGTTATTCAGTAAAGAAAGAATACACACATACACGTATATATATATATATACATATAGTTTTGTTTTGGCTTAAGCACAATAGTGCAAATAGAATAAAACCTAAGGTCTAGAACCCGGATTTTGGTTTGAGTCGGTTAATTATCTCTAAACCCCAACTTCAGGGGGCGTAATTCTGAGTCGTATGCAGTTCTTAGGCCACTGCATGCGTTGTTTGGCATACTGATTGTTCATGTATTCATATGATTGTGCATTTAATAAATTTCTGTCATGCAGTATTGATGAGGGTAATTATCTCACTAAGCGTAAGCTTACACCCCAACAGTTCCTTTCCTTGCAGAGTGCTACCATTGAATCAGTATGATGAAAAGCGTGTGTATTTAATTCGGAATGCTTCGAAAAATGACTAATGTCTTAATTAAGTTTAGTTTTTTTAGTAAGTTTAGAATTTTCTAAAATTGTCTATCTTATTTCACTATTTTGGTAGGGGATACTGATTCTCTGCGATTCTGAGGAATTGTGGAAAAATGGATATCCATAATTATTTATATTATATAATCAGTCAATGAACTAAAATTGAAGACTCTAGCAAATAACTATTTAAAGTCTTGCAATCTCTGACTTGTAAGGCGATTTTCTTATCATGGGTGCACACATGATATAGAAATTTTAGCCAATACTACTAGGCCCCTCCTAGGGTCGCTACAGTTACATAATGGTGTCGCATGTAGATTTGGTATTCTTGGAGCTATTTTTCTATGAGCATTACAAGAGGTATTTTGTCAAACGGACGAAGAAGCTAAATCCTTTAGAGCCCTAGGTGTAGGCATAGGTAAATGGAAAAGTAGAAACAAATTTACTTGAGATCATTGATAGCAAGAGTGAATCTGTCTTTCATCCTTACAATAAGAAAATAAGTGGCTATCAGTGGTTTGAAGAGTTCTATCCCTTAGGGTATTAAGGTTTGGTGACTTTGATTGATGCTTGCAATAAAATTACTGCTATTGATGCTGGGTTCATATTGTGATGTATACTTGGTGATATTCCTTTACTATACGATTAGGAGGGGCCTTCTAGTTGTTATTTGGAGAAAAAGGTCATGCTATATTTGCCCCATCAAGTTGCCTACCAGTTGGGATATGACTAGGGTGCTCCTAGCCAAGTGAAGATCAAGGGGGACTTTGATACATGCTGTAAAGACTTGCACCTTATTAGTTTCAAGGATACGTTAGGTTAGGCGGTTGTTTTTTCCTTCCATGGAGCTTTCTAGAGTTGTTTCCAATGGATGGATGACTTATTGGAGCAATAGTGTAGAATACTTCAAACAATACGTATCTGCAGCTATTAAGTATGAGTTGCTTGAAGTAGTCCCTCATAAGCATTGTTTTTACTTATGACTTCCTCGAGATGAAGAGAAATCTTCTAAAAGTGGATAAGGAAAGACATAGGGTGATGATTCTCCTCCACTAATAATTAGATAGGCCAAGTGTACATGTGTCTTTGAGGTAATATAATTATTCCTTAACACCTCATCGCTTACAAGTTTCATTCTTTAGTATTTTTTATGCTCAGACATTTCTCTTATACTCTCTTTTATATACTTTCTCTGCAGGATGTAGAAAATGTTAGCCATTCTCTAGTTAGGCAAACACTAGGGGATTATGAGCTTAGTCAATAGACTTCTAATGATGCTAGGTCATTAAAATCTACCCTTCATGTTATGTAACCTTTTCCTAATCGTTATGGCTTAGGTGAGATACTTCAAATTACGAGTGGTCCTTAAAGTTTTGAGATTGGGACTGGAAATGCAAATGTTGAATTGATTGATCTCAAGCAACCCTTCAAAGGTCCAGGTTATGTAAGAAGACACTCTTCAAAACAAGATAATGATATGAGAGAAAGTTCCTTGCCAATGGATGATGGTGATGATATGAGGATAAATTCCCCAATGCAAGATAACAACAATGGGATGAGGGAAGATCCTCCTAAGTCAGCTAATGAAGATGAAGAAATGACTCTGCAAGAAGGCTATGACAATGAAGGTACATTTGCACAAGAAGGTCACAGTGATGATTAAATGGACTTAAAAGACGATGATGATACCAATGATAAATCACATTTCCTTGATGATTTGGAGAACACGAATGAGTATGATGACCATAAGGAAGGGGAAATTCAGGCATTCACACATGCTTTACTCGATATAAGCTTTTATGATAATGATAATACTACTGAGCTAGGTGATGTCAATATAAACACTAAAGAGACAAATGATATAGCTCTCCCTTATGACAATTTCGTTTTGTCTTCGGTGAATCTTAAAATTTGTCCTCCCTTAATAACTAAGTTACCTCAACAAGTTGCTAAGGAAGAGCCAAATTCATTGGTGGTGACTTTTGAGGACATTGTTTTATTTTATGGTTTTGCCATTCGACCCCACCTCTTAGATGCATTGTAGTGCTTTTATGACATAGAGGGAGAGTTTTGGTCGAAGTGCATTTGCCTAGATTCTGCATTAGCTAGTACTATGATATTTGAACTTAGTGAGGCTCTTACTCTACTAGGTAGTTTGTAGGACTCATTGTTTGATCCCCCAATTGAAGCTTCTAGTGGATAATGTTGTAGGCGAACGTGCTTTAAATTTCAAAATTGGTAGCATGGAGTCTATAGCTACCAGGGCACGAAAAATGTTAAATTATAAAGATTTGAGGAGATAGTGTAGGGGGGCTCTGGCTATTTAGAGAGATTGACTCGGAATTGAGAAGGAGTCTTGAGGACTTTGATGTTGATTCCCTTATAGAGTTAGATAGGGGTGCTTAGACTTGATGTGATTATGCAGTTTCTCTGTTTCTTCTTTTCTTTTGACCTTGAAGTTTTTAGGTTGATGTAGCCTTTGAGTTTTTGCCTTTGCTTAGACTTTTCCAGTTGAGCATACTTCAGAGATGCTAATGAATAATATTTCTTTTTTGCTCGATTTTGCCTTGATATTTTTCTTATATATCTTACATCTCATCATGTGCTACATTTTGAATCAACATAAGTCACTTATTGACTTAGTAGGTTAATAAAAGTTTGTACTACTATGCGCTTAGAAAATGTTATATTTCCTTAACAGCATTTTATGAGATAAAGGATAATAATAGTAAGGTACGATGTCTCAACTTACTAAAATAATAACAACAACCTCACGCATTCGAAATATATTCTCATTTGCAAGCAAGGTGTCTAGTTTGGTTTTTTCTCTTGGTTTTTATAAATTAGTCTTTTTTAAATAGATCAATATTAAGCCCTATATATTTAATATTGATCAATATTGATCTTCGACTAGAGCTTAAAGAAAATCGTTTTTTTTTTTTTTTAACTTTGAAAATGTTTTAGAGTCGCCACTCAATTGAAGTTGAAAAAAAGAGTTAAGTTATAACAAATTGGATGAATTGATTATAATTTAGTTATTAATCTTTTGGTAAAACCGATTTTGTAAATGGTTTTAAGAACTAGAAAAAATGATCCGGGGGTTAGGCTTTTTAAACCCTTATGGGTATCATCAACTTTTCAATTTTAACCTTAATTGTAAAAATTACCTTTCAAAAGACTACTTTATAAAGCAAAACTCAATTATTGGTTAAAGAATTTAATAAATTAAGTAATTTAAACTAAAAATGGAAAAATAGGTTTTTTCATTTTTTTATCGTTGTCTTGTAGATGCCTATGCACCCTCTATTTGGGGATTAGACATATGTAGTTCTTTTGATGAAAACTTTAGGTGGGTAAGTGGATTTTAAACTTGAAAGGAAAATTGAGTTTATGTTTTAAGTAGGTTTAGGTTTTATTGAGAAAAGTCCCAAAGATCCTAAATTCGAGATTTTTTTTTTTTTGGAAAGTTCTAGAGAAGGTCTTAATTTGCGAAAAAAAGGATTGCTTATTTTTATTTTAGAAAACCAATTCTCTAAGTGGTAATTTTTTTTTTATTTCACTAACTTATTTTTATCTTATTTTTATTATTATTGTTATTATTTATCATTATTTCTTCCAATTTAAATCTCAACTAAAAACAAAATTAAAAAAAAGGAAAGCGACGGACTCGAGCTCTTCTCTTTTTCTCTTTTTTTTTTTTCTTGTCTTCTTTTTTTTTTAATTATTACAAATACATGAGTAATTAAACAAAAAGTAAAATAAATAAAAAAGCATATCGGGTTGACTTTGGGTTGGCTCGGGTCGAGGGTTAGTTTCCGAGTTGTTGTAGAAGAGAGGCAACGATGAAACCTCAAGCTTTATTCAATGGGTAGGGAGGGGGGAGGTGTAGACATGATGCTGTAGTGTTTGCACGTAGTGGCCGGCGGTAATTGATGTAGTGCTCAAGTGGTGGCTATTGGGATCAAATGGTTGGTTGGGGTTAGGGCTTTAAAGCACTACGAAGCTAGTCGTGGTGGTATTTTTGGATGAGGAAGCTTAGAGAGAGAGATTCCTAGAGAGAGAAAAGCTGTGATTGTGAAGAGAGAGAGAGAGATTGAGGAAGCGAAAGAGAGGGCTTGTGAGTGATTGTATATGTCTCTATTGCTCATTCGAGCTCCTTTTACAGTTTAAGAGCTCGAATCAATGATAGAAACTTATTAATCATCCATCAATTGAATTTGAATGAGGGAGAACGACTTGCGATTTGATTTCCAAATTAGACGCGAATTGGAGTTAAATGTTGGTCAATACTGAGTCCAAAAGGTTCACTTTTACCAAAAGGATCGAATGGAAGCTTCAATATTCATTGGATAGCACAAATCATGGAGATTAAAAAAGGGGCACTTCAGTTTTTTTTTTTTTTTACTTTCAAATCATTTTCTAACCTGATTAATGAAAGGATTGAAGTGTGTTTTTGGATTCATTGTGCATTATTCCAAGTGTACTTCGCAATTTCACCATTTATTTGGTGAAATCATGAAGATAATTGAATAAAAAATGGTGTTGAAGGTGGTTAGTTGGGCGAATATCACATGAGAAAAAGAAGGAAGTAAGAAGAAAGTGATGGAAAAAGAATATGTTGACCAATAGGAGGTTGACACGTATCCAATTCAAGAAAATAAAAAAAGAAAGGGCATTAAATGCTTGTCTTAAGGATAAATTAAAAAAGAAAAGGAAATTTTACTCTATTATTTTTCTTTATTTATTTTTTAATTTTTTCTAAATTTCTTATTTTTTGTGCTTTTCTTAAATTTTCTATTCATGTGTATTTTTCCTAAATTTCTTATTTTTATTCTTTTCTTAAATTTTACATTTTTTGTATTTTCCTAAATTTCTTATTTTTTTTTGTTTTTTTTTTCTAAATTAGGACCCTTTACCCTATTCTAAAAAAATTTTGAAAAATAAATTGGGATAAAAAATGGGCTGTTTATAGCTATTTCTCTTTGTGACGAAGTTTGAGCAAAACTTTAATGTAAAGATAAAAGAAACACTATTATTGCCCCCAAGGGTGGAATTTGTCCTAAGGAATGCCTCAGCTAGCTACCTTAGGTTCGATCCACTAGGGATTTTAGTGAATTATGAAAAGAGAGAGGAGGTGCTCTAAGATCTAGTTAAGATATGGAAAGAGGAATTGAAGCTTAGTCGTACCCTTATGAGTTGACAAACCAAGGTGAATGAGTAAGTGCTTTTTGAGCTGGCTAAGACCCTAGAGAGATATTGATAACTTAATCATACTCCTATGAGTTGACTAACTAAGGTGGGAGCATCTTTAGGGGACTGACAACCTTAAGTTGGAATTAATTTAGAAAACTTGGTTGTGCTTTTTTGAGCTCACTACCCTAAGTAAGAGTGTCTCTAAGGGACTAGCAATCCTAAACTGGAATTAATTTGGAAAAAACTATTTGTGCTTTTCTGAGCTTACTAACCTAAGCGGGAGCATCTCTCGGAGACGAGTAACCCTAAGTTAGAATTGATTTAGAAACCTGGTCATACTCTCCTAAGCTTACTAACTTAGGTGGGAGTGCTTTTCAGGGACTAACAACCCTAAATTGGAATTGATTTGGAAGACTTGGTTGTTCTATTTTGAGCTAACTAATTTAAGGAGGAGCGTTTCTCAAAGACTAGTAACCCTAAATGAGAATAGATTTTGAATACCTGGTTGTGCTCTTCTAAGCTTACTAACTTAGGTGGGAGTATATCTTGAGGACTAACAGCCTTAAATTGGAATTGATTTAAAAAACTTGGTCCTACTCTTTTGAGCTTACTAACGTAGGTGGAAGCGTCTCTCAAAGACTAACAACCTTAAATTGGAATTGATTTAGAAAACTTAGTTGTGCTATTTTGAGTTATCTAACTTAGGTTGGAGTGTCTCTTGGTGATAGCAACCTTGAATTGGACTTAGAAGAAGTGTCCTATGGGCTCACTAAAAGAATGTTGGTGAAGGAAAGTGCCTTGTAGGCTCACTAAGAAAACTTAGTAAAGAGAAGCGCCCTATAGACTCACTACAAGAATATTGGTAAGGGAAAGCGCCCTATGGGCTCGCTAAGAGAAATCGGTGAAGAGAAGCATCCTATTGGCTTGTTGCATGTAACAGAATGAGTTAAGATAGTGCCTTCAAGGGCTGGCTAAGAAGACTATTAGGGGAAAGAGTCATAAAATATTGGTCATATAATCTAAATGCAAATGCAATGGTAAAAAATCAATGCGCTAACATTGTATGGAAGTACTTACCTAGTCTTGCCGATAATACCCAAACTATCAAACCTTTCTTTGAAAAGTCCCATCAAAATTGACTAACTCAATCTTCGAAATGAATTCAATTTTTGATCCCTTCTGGTCAACCCGACTGATTTTGGTACGGAGCCTTTGAGACTTCATCAGCTCCTTTAGAGAGATTAAGGAAAATAACTTAATACAGAATACCACACATTATTTTTGTTCATTGATTGATTGTCTTCCTAGAACTTTTATGAATCGAAACCCTTATTCCTGACTAATAAATTTCTATTGTGAAGTGATTGCTTATTTGGACTTTGCCTTTCCTTGAAAAATAGACAATAAAGACTCTCTATCGAGGGGGATCAATCCGTAATAAAGTATTTTAAAGAGTTTTGTCAATTACCAATGTTCTGTATCTCGCTTTTCAACTTCTAACATGTTTTCAGTATATAGGTTCGATTAAATGGAGTAAGGGAGTTAGACCTTTTAATGGAGAAGGTGATGATTCCAATGTTGACAGTGCTAAGGATACCAACTTTGCTTGTAGATAATGAAAATTAGATCATAATAATATTCAAAATGATTGGCATTTTTGTATTCTCAATAAAAATTTCCATTGACTTCTCATGGGTAGTACAACTTTATAGTGTCAGCATTTATAGCTTTCAATTCTAGACCATTCAATTGTGACAAAATTAAAGCCCATCTTGGTAATACTTGCTTCATGTTGTAAGGGCCTCTATAATTGGGAGCAAATTTTCCCCTGGAGTCTTATGCATTGGGGAGAGCCTTTCTTAACACTATATTATCCTCTTTAAAGTTTCGAGGTCATACTCTTTTATTGAAAGCTCAAGTCATTCTTTGTTGGTAACATTGATTATGACATAGGGTTGTCAATCTTCTTTTGTCAATTAGATTTAGCTACTCGATGCATTTCTTTACCCAATCGGCTTCATCCAATTGCGTCTTTGATAGTACTTTAAGAGACAGGATCTCAACTTCTACTAGTAACACCACCTCTGTACCATATACCAAAGAGTAGGGTATTGCCCCCAATCGACGTTCTGATGGAAGTTCGATAGGCCACAAGTGTGAATGGCAACATCTCATGCCAGTCCTTGTATGTAACATCCATTTTCTCGATTGTTCTTTTAAGGTTTTTATTGGCTGCTTCAATGGCTCCATTCATTTAGGGTCGATAGGGAGTAGAGTTTCTATGAATGATCCTAAATTGTTGGCATAATGTTGACATAGGCTTATTATAGAGATTAGTGCCATTGTTAGTGATGACTATTTCTAGAGTTTTGTATAGAGCCAGGATATCTCTCTTGATGAACTTAACTATGACCCCTTTAGTAATGATCGAATAAGATGAAGCCGTAACCCCTTTGCTGAAGTAGTTAATGGCGACTAGTATAAAGTGATGCCTATTGGTAGCTTTTAGAGTAATCAGGTTGATGATATTTATTCTCCAAATTGAAAAAGGCCACTACGCTGAGAGTATGTATAATTCTTAAGGTAAGGCATTTACCTTATTTGCGTAAACTTGACATAAGTGGCAGTGCTTGACATGTTTTATGCAAATGCCTTCCATTATTGACTAGTAATATTCGAGCCTCGTAATTTTCTTAGCTAGTATGTCATCGTTCATGTGAGGGCTACATATTCCTTTATGTACTTCTTTAATCAAAATCTTGGCCTCCTTGTCGTCCACATGCCTTAAAAGTGTACTGTAAAAAAATCGTTGGTATAAAGTAGACTCGCTTATTAAGAATTGGGCAACCAATCTCCTCATCATCCTTCTATCTTTTTTCTTGGCCTCTTTAAGGTATGTGCCTTATTGTTGGAACATTTTAATATCATAGTACCATGGCTTTCTGCCATCCATACCTTCAATTGCTAGATAGAAGGTAGGTTTGTCTTCAAAATCAATAGTGAGGGGCTGAATCTTGACACTACCAGATATTTAGACCTTAGATGCCAAAGTGACCAAGGCATTGGTAAATTGATTTTGAGTCTTCGGTATGTGATTAGAAGTGATTCCTTTGAATTTTTTCATCAGTTTTGTAATGTGCTAGTGATAAGGTACCGATTTAGGATCTTTTGTTTTATATTCTCGTTGAACTTGGTCGATAATGAGGGATGAATCCCCATACACTTCTAATTCTTAAATATCTTTATCTAGGGCCACTTTAAGTCCTATAATGCATGCTTCATATTTGGTAATATTATTGGTGTATGGGAATACGGGCCTCACAGCTACAGGGTACTATGTACCTTTAGGGGATATCGGTATTGCCCCAATTCCACATTCGGACACGTTAGCTGCTCCATCAAAAAGCATCTTCCATTTCGGTGGTTCATCATCTTCTTATTCATTAGAATTTCCTTTAATTGCTAAGATATCTTCATTGAGGAAATTAACTTGTACCTTTTGGGGGATATTATTAAAAGGATTCTTTATTAACCGATCTGCTAGAGCTTGCCCCCTTGATTGAATTCCAGTTCACGTACGTAATGTCGAACTATGATAGTAACATTTACTACTTCAAGATTTTGTTAATTAGGGCTGGTTTGTCTATCAAGTACTTTGGGGGAGTGTATTGAGTCAAAAATTTAACTTGGTAGTAGAGTGTATATTGTTTGAGTGGATGCATTACCAAGACCAAAGTACAGTAGGTTCTTTCGATTTCTGAATATTTTGTTCCTCTTTAGTAAATTTCTTCCTTGAGTAATATACAGCTCGTTCTTTTCCTTCCTTGTCTTTTTGGCTAAGCATATACCTCATGGATTCCAGTAATATTGTTGGGTATAGAAATAAAGGCTTCCTAAGTTTTGGAGCTACCAAAATTGGAGGGTTCATGAGGTAATCTTTGATCGTTATGAAGGTTTACTTGCATTCTTCATCCCAATTTATCTTAGCATTCTTTTTCAATAGCTTAAACATGGGATGACATTTATTTGTGGGTTGAGACATGAATTGGGCTATGTAATTTAAATGGCCTAATAAGCCTTTGATCTCTTTGAGTGTACATAGCGGGGGTAAGTCGACTATTGCTTTGATTTTATTAGGGTCTACTTTGATGCCCTTTGGTTGATTATGAAACCCAATAATTTCCCTAAAGTAGCTTCAAAGGAACACTTTTCTGGGTTGAGCTTCAATTGGAATTTTCTTAACCTATCAAATAATCTCCTTAGATTATCCACATGATTTTCTCCTTTCTTAGACTTTATAATCATATCATTAACACATACTTCAACTTCTTTATGGATTATGCTGTGAAAGATTGCCACCATGGCCCTTTGATAAGTTGACCTGGCATTTCTTGAGTTTGAAAGGCATTACTTTATGTAATAAGTGCCCCAAGTTGTGTTAATTGTTGTCTTGGATTTATCTTTTTCTAACATTCAAATATGATTATATCTAAAGAATCCATCTATGAATGAGAAAAGATGGTTTCCAACTGTGTTATCGACCAAGACATTAATATAGGGCAAGAGGAAATTATTTTTAGGGCTTACTTGGTTGAGGTCTTGAAAATTTACGCAAATTTTGACTTTTCCATTCTTCTTCATTATTGATATAATGTTGGCTGCCCATTCAAGATAATCAGATGCTTCAATGAAACTGACCTTTAGTAACTTTTTGATTTCTTCCTTAATTTTCAACAAGATATTTGGTTAGAATCTCCTTAGCTTTTGCTTCTTGGGTTTGACATCATCTCTTGTGGGTAAGTGGTGGACTACGATTGATGGATCTAATCCAGGCATATCTTTATATGACCATGTAAATACATCATGGTATTCAGTCCTTTCTGCTTTCTGTTTCAAATTCACTCCAATTTTCAATGTTTTGAGGTTATCATCAGTCCTAACATTTACTATCTCAGTTGTCTCATTAATGGAAATTCTACTCATTTCATGTCTTTGTTAGCTTTTTTGCATGTCACTGTGGTCATTGATATCACTCCTGACAACTAACCCAATAGGGTTGGAAGTGATATCAATATTTTCATCACTTATCTATACGAAGTACACATGGCATTTTTTTTTTGAAGAATTGGATTTGGGTAAAAATAATGCAATTGAAGAGTATGAGTAAGGAAAAAGTGAAGAGAAAGAAGGATGATACTTATTATGTTAGAAGAAATTCTTTCGAGTACAATATTGTAGAACAAAGGTAATTATTACAAAACTTTGTAAAATACTAAACTGTCATTCATCATTTACCCTATAGAAGACTTATTGCTATTCATAGGGATACAGAACCAATTATTTAGGTGTTGGGATTTGTAGGATGAGTTAGTTGTTTTACTCTTGCTGAAAGTATCCTCTTTAGTAGACCTTGAAGTCTAGATGTCAGCCTATATGAAAGTTTCTGCCAACGGTAGGAAGGTCATCGGGACATGATACAATCTATTACCTCTTTTGCCTCTCGCTTGCATATTCCACGGCTTATCCATTAGAGTTGGGATATAACCTAGCCCATAAGTACCAACTTGGGCTTCTTTGAATTTCAGCCTTTTGTCTTTATTTTGATCAGTAATCATACATATCTTTTCAAACATTTGGAGTCTACAGTCTTCTTGCTCCTTAGTGCTATAATAGGGTATGGGTATTTTCTTATATATTTCGTAATCCTGGTCACCCATAATTGTTATGACCTAGCTATTTGAGATGAACCTAAACTTTTGATGTAAGCTTAAAGGTATGGCCCCTGCTGAATGTATCCATGGTCTTCTTAATAACAGGTTGAAGGTACTTAGGATGTTTCGGACTTGGAATCGAATGTTGAAATTCTGTAGGCCAATGTTAATCGGTAAGTCAATCTCTCCTATAATTTCTCTTTTAGATCTATCAAAAGCCTTAATTATCGATGAACTTAGTTTAATTGTAGTAGTATCGATACCCAATAGATTCAAGGTGGTGAGAGGGTAGACATTCAAGGATGATTTATTGTCGATGAGAACTCTTGTTGTGATAATGTTGTTCAGTCTTACTATTATGGAGAGAGGCTTAGTGTATTGATTACCTTCTTCACCTAGTTCCTCGATAGAGAAAGAAATCTGATCTATGGTGAGGATGGAGTTATTAATAGACTCCATTCCTTCTGCTGGTATCTCGCGAGGGACTTTGATTTCCTTCAGAGTTCTAAATAAAGCTTCTCGATGCGGTTCTGATGTTATTAACAAACTCATGAAGGATATTTATGCTGGAGTCTTAATGAGCTGATCCATTATTTTATACTCACTAGACTTGATTATTTTGATGAAGGTAGACAATCCTTCCTCATTTTTAGCTGGTTATTGTTTGGCCTTTCCAGCATAGTTTTCTCTTTCAAGTCTTCCTTTACGTCATAAATTCTACTAGAATAGGTAATCCCTCACACAAGTGAGATTGATTGCCCTTGATTTACTGCTTGGTAGTTGAGAGGGGCGGTTCTGTAATTTTCAAGAGCTAAAGGCACATGGAAGGTATACCTTTTGGTTTATGGGATTTGCTTCTTCTCTTGTTTGTAAAATCTATAGACCCTAGGCTCTCGGTTGGAACTAATCATGTTGATGGTAGGATTTAAGTTGTTAAATATCATATTGATGATGGGCCCAATGGTTAGGTAAAGGATTGTTATTGACATTTGGAATTGGAGCCTCTATAAAGTTTAGTTGGACTGTGCCTTCGTTGATTAAATCTTGAATTTTATTTCTCAATCTCCAGCATGAGTTTGTTAAATGGCCCACTTACCTTAGATGATATTGACACTTTGTATTGCGATAAAAAAAATCTTAGCTTGTACCTTTCATTGGGAGCCTCAGAATGGAGCAGATTATCTTTTCTTAGTTTTTAAGTATTTAATTAAGAGGAACGGGTATTTTGGTGAACTGTCTTGAGGCCCTGTTGACTTAGCTTTTAAATTGTTGTTGAGTTGGCAGAGGATTCGTCTTGAAAGAAACCCCAGCATTAGGCCTGGTGTTTGAATTGACCATGATGATAGTAACTTCTCTAGGCTTGCTGGTGGTTGCTTTAGTAGAGGTTGGTCTTCTATTTGATGGTTCATGTAATTTGCTGAAGGAGATGACACTTTCAATTTGATACCCTGTTTCTACCACCTCTACAAAACTAGACGAGGCTTATCCAATTAGGTGAGAGAAATAGGGTCTCTTAAGAGTGTTGATAAAAGCTAAAGTCAATTCTTTCTCGATCATGTGGATAGATATCCTTACAGCTAGGGACCTCTACCTTTGGGTGTATTCTTTAAAACGTTCATTTTGCCTCTTCCTTAGGGTGACCAAGTGGTGTGCTTAGGAGCTCAGTTATCATTAGGACTAACTAAGGAAGATTTGAACTAAGATGGGACCTTTGAGATATAGAAGAAAATTAGAGGGAAATGGTCCACAACTGAACCAAAGTAGTTGATGTGAAGCTGCTCAAAGGATGTGACTCATCAACGAATACGATACGACTCGACATCACACTTGATATGATGCATAAGTTGATGTCAAGGTCTACTTGCCACTAATCTCAAGCTACTTGGTAAGATTAGATAAGAGTGTTTAAAATATGGACTTGGAGAGGGTTGTCTCACAGGAACAAAATATTCAGTATTAAAATATAAGTTATCTGTGGTTTATAAAAGAAAAGGACTATTTATAGTAAGTCCCTTGGACAACATTATAAATAATAAAATGACAAGAAAGTATATGCAAAAAGAGGATTCCTAGTACATACCAAAAAGCGTAAAAAGCACAAAATACCAAAAAATGGAAAAGTAGTACAATGTCAGACGAGGCGGATAAGCAGCAGTGTAACATTGGTCTCATATGAATATTCTTTGAGTATAGTAGGCAAGAAGGGTCAAAATGTTATGGCAATAAAGGGCCAGGATGAGAGAGATGGTAGCATATTGAGAGAAAACTATTCGGTTGTTTAAGTGGTCTTTCATTACTTGACAAGAACTTCTTAGTAGTGTTTGGTTAGATTACTCGACATAGGGTCCTTGGCAAGGGAATGGTTGGCATCATCACTATCGAGTGTATAGATCAATGTACAATAATTAAGGGAGCTTAACGAGTTTAGCTACATTCCTTCGGCGTAAACTTTCTCATGGTTGCCAAGAGAGAATTCGTAGGGTGAGGGATTGGAGTCCTCAAAGCTACGTACAAGTAATGGGACCTTTGGTTGACAGTTCTTCACCAAGTCCATCATGGTTGGTGCTACCTCAAAATTGAACTTATATTGCTCATAAAATGCCTTGGCCAACTTTTCCTATGTATTTACTTGATTCAGATCCAATTGGGCATATCAGGTTAAAGTAGGGCTAGTTAGGCTGTCCTAAAAATTTTAGACCATCAGGTGGTCACATTGTACATATTTTCCCATCTTTCATACATATAGCTTGGTGTGTAGCCTAAGGCACTCGGTTCTGTTGTACTTCTCAAAGTCAACTACTTTAAATTTCTCTAAGAAGCTTCCATAGTCATAAGTAGAGAAGTTTATTGTACCAGCTCGCTCAAGTTCATCATACCCTTCGAACATTTTCTCAGTGATTTGTTAGGTCAATCGCTTCTTAAGCTCTTTCGATCTATCCTATTAACCTTTAGGCTTTGGGTTGACTAGAAATGAGTAAGTGTTTGGCTTGAAAGTTGGGTTGACCTTTGGAAAGTCCCCTTTTTGTCTTAAAAGATTCAAAAGTTTGGTTGACTTTGGGATAGGCTTCTTTTGCTTCAAGGGGGTAGGGCTTTAGCATTCTTTCCATATCAAGCTTTAGAGTTTTCTTCATTTCATAGAGTCGTGGACCTGAGTAAAGAAATGCTATCAACAAGAAAGCTTAATTGATTAGCAATCTTCCATACTGTTCATTCCAAAGAGTGGAACCTCAGTTTGATAGAATCAACAATTTTGGGGTTGATACTGCTGTTGTTGGTATTGATGTTGTCATTTCCTTGATTGGCCATTCTGGTCTGTGAGCGAGTTCTAATAGGACTTCTCTAGAAGGTTTGATGCTTGGGAGCTATGTTGGCAACTTGGTTTAAGATCACTTTTCAATAAGCTAGCACATGTATTTTAATTTGTAAAGATAAGTAATTGAAATAAATGAATAAAATGCAAGTGTGCCATGTAGATGAAAAGAAGGGGATTGGCGATTAACTAACAAAATGACAAGTTTATTTATTATTCTTCAACTCCCAGAGTTTTATTACATTAAAAAAAAAAGAAAAATACAAATTCATCTAGACTAATCTTCTTTTCTTCTGTGGGCTAAATGAAATTTTCTTCTTTTGGTTGTTTGGTTCGACGGCCATTGCTTTACCCTTCTTTTGACCATTCTCAGTTGCTTCCTCAAATTCTTGGATTCTCTTTTGGGCCATCTTTAATTGGTGCTCTAACGTACGTAATCTTTGCCTAGACTCTCGAAAGAGGTTTTCCTACTTGTTTTTTTCATCATAGATGACTTCCACATGAGCTTTTACCTAGTCCATGTAGGTCACCATTTCAAGGCTAAGATTCGTAGGAGAAGGTTGAAGAACTTCTAGTGCTTGATACTATACCATGCGTGCCTTGTAAAGTTGATCATATAAGTACTCTTTGGTGACTTGATGTTTGTTTACCTGTCCTATTAATTTGCTCAAATCAATGTTAGGGCTTATGGTCCTGGTGTCTTACTAAGCCTTAATCTTGCAAAGATTGGATATCTTTTCTATGGAGTGAGGCCTTTTGAGGTTAAGAGTGAATGGTCCTAATGAAAGCCTATGAATTATGTCTTGGATGCCTCCAAACTGCCTTACCATGTTGTTTGGATAGTAGCTTGCACACCAACTCATTCTGATTAATGGTACGACATGATAATTTTTACAAACCAATATGACCTTAGCGTAATTGCTCTATCTAGCAGTCCATAGTATGTCTTCGACTTGGAAATCTTGTGGAATCTCTATTTAGAGGAGGGTAGGGATATATTATGGTAATTTGATCTTATCAATGAAAAAGTCAATAAGATTAATCTTATTAGTGAATGCACCCCTTATCAAGTCTAACTTAAAGCATTTGATGTAGTTGACGAACTATACCATTAATAGTACTATGCATGACCTAAGATCTCCACATCTTCTTTTCTTAAGGAAATTAAGGTTCTTTACTTGTTCAGCCAGTAGGGAAGGAATATAAAACTTCCCTTCCCAAAATTGAGCTACTAATTCTACCACCCTAAAGTGTATAAGAAAAGATTCGCTTAGAAATACGATGGTAGCAAATACTGCTAATATATAGGCCTTTATTGTGTTATCTTTCCAATTACCAAGAAATAGAGCCTGTTTGTTAAAGTTGGGTTTGGTTTGGAACTAATGAGTTAGATCCTATATCTTGATAGTGTACTTATTGCAATCACTTAGGGCTTCATTAATCTTAGACTTACAAATCCCCAAGAATTTTGAAAAAAATGTAGGATAGGCTGATGTTGAGTTTTGGAACACATATTTCATCCAAGGGAAGGGCTTAAAGCAATTGGGTGTATTCTTTTAGAGTTGGGCTAATTAGGTGTGGCCTAAAATGGAATGCGACATCTTTAAGCTCCTAAAAATAGACTAAGGACCTTACTAGTGTACTATTAAAATTCACCTTGGATAATGAAAGTACGAGCTTAATCTTATTGGTAACGAACTTTTGTTCTTTTAGGTTGAAGGCTTGAAACCATTCATTGAGCATGGGCTTCGGGTTTGTAGGCTTATAGACCTGAATCTCTTTGGCAAAGACCTTAGCATTGGATAAGTTCATCATTCTTGAAAGATTACAAGGAAAACATAAATTACAAAGGGAAGAACATTTACATTAAAGAAATTACAAAGGGAAGAACATTTACATTAAAGAAATTACAAAGGGAAGAACATTTATATTAAAAGAAATTACAAAATATTTCCTATGTACACAAATTCTAGGAAAAATACAGGGAAAGAAACTTTGGGTTTGTCATTTTTTCTTCTCTTTTATAACAACGCTATCTTGTTAGCTATTCGTCGACCCCAAAAAATGTATGCAAAAAGGGTGGGTTCTATAAGTCCTTAAACATTGTGACCTCATACATTTTTGAAAAACAGTTCCTTAGTCACATCGAAGTTTAAGTAAGGTAGCCTAATCGGCCTTAAGTGGTGGTTACCCCATTACACTTAGAACTTACACAATGGCTCCCTGTCCTAAGGTCCTAAGACAACTTAGGTTTGACCATGTCTATTATGCATTTATGGTGCATAAAATAAATCCACCCCCTCCCCCCCTCTTTTCCTATGAAATAGTTAAAACTAAGCTTGCAAAAAATGTTAGAATAGTTATGGTACAAATAACAAATGAATAAGAAAATAAATTGCACTTTAGTAAGGTGATTTTTAGAGATTAATTTTCAATTTTGGAAAGTTGAATGGTTAACCCTCTTAATGTCCCCAATAGAGTTGCCAAGCTGTTGAGCCTGGTTTTTTCTCCTTATTTTTATAAATTAGTCTTCTTTAAATAGATCAATATTAAATCCTACTTGTTTAGTATTGATCATCGACTAGGGTTTAAAGAAAATCGGTTCTTTTAACTTTGAAAACGTTTTGGAGTTGTCACCTAACTAGAGTCGGAAAAAAGAGTTAAGTTATAACCAATTAGGTGGATTGATTATAGCTTAGCTATTGATCTTTTGATAAAACTAATTTTGTAAATGGTTTTAAGAACAAAAAAAAAAAAAGGGTCTAGAGGTTAAGATTTTTAAACCCTTACAAGTACCATCAACTTTCCAATTTTAACCTTAATCTTGAAAATTGCCTTTCAAAAAACTACTCTATAAAGCGAAACTCAATTATTGGTTAATGAGTTGAAGAAATTAAGTAATTTAAATTTAAAAATGGAAAAATAGGTTTTTTTTTTTTTTAATCATCGCTTCATAGGTGCCTATGTATCCTCTATTCGGGATCAAACATATGTAGTTTTTTTTTTTCTTTTATGAACTCTTTAGGTGGGTGAGTTGATTTTAAACTTGAAAGGAAAACTGAGCTTACGTTTTAAGCAGGTTCGAGTTTTATTCAAAGAAGTCTAAAAGGTATTAAATTTAAGTTTTATTTTTGGAAAGCTTTAGATAAAGTCCTAATTTGAAAAAAAAAAGGATTGCTTATTTTTATATTAGAAAACCAATTTTCTAAGTAGTAAAATGTTTTTTTTTTTATTTCACTAACCCATTTTTATCTTATTATTATTATTGCTATTATTTATCATTATTTCTTCCTATTTAAATCTCAATTGAAAGAAAACAAACTTAAGCTCTTCTCTTTTTCTCTTTTTTTTTTCCTTCTTTTTTTTTCTTCTCTTTTTTTTTTATTATTAAAAATACATGAGTAATTAAAAAAAAAGTAAAATAAATAAAAAAAAGCAAACTGGGTTAGCTTGGGTCATGGGTTAGTTTCTGTGTCGGAGTAGAAGAGCGGCAACAATGGAAGCTCGAGCTCTATCTGATGGGTTTTTAGAAGTGGTGAGGGCAATTTTGTGGGTGGTTTATTGGACTTGGGGGGAGGGGTTAGATACGATGTTACGATGTTAAGGTGGTGTTTAGGTTCGGTGGTCATTAGTGGTTGATGTGGTGCTTGGGTGGTAGCTATTGGGTCAAATGGTTGGTTGGGACTAAGCTTTTGAACCACTACGAAGCCAGTCATAGTGGTGGTTTTAGATGAGAAAGCTTAGAGAGAGCAAAACCATGGTTGTGAAGAGAGAGAGAGAGTGATTGAAGATGTGAGAGAGAGGTTTTGTGAGCGATTGTATGCGTCATTGCTGCTCATTCGAGCTCTTTTTATAATTTGGGAGCTCGAATTGAAGATGGCAACTCATCAATCCATCAATCGTCTTTTGCTTTTCTTAAATTTTCTATTCTTTTTTATTTTTCCCAATTTTTTTTTATTTTTTGTACTTTTTTTAAATTTTTTATTTTCTTGTATTTTTCATAAACTTCTTATTTTTTTTTCTAAATTAAGACCCTTTATCCTATTCTAAGAAAATTTGAAAAATGAACTGGGGTAAAAATGGGGTATTTACATAAGGTTTCAAATATATGATTCAATACCATAGAGATATCAATTGCATCAAGGATTATTAGTTCCATTGGACAATCATGTCATGAGTTAACGGGGTATTACCCACTATCTAACTATTTTGATATGCTCCACAAATGAATACACGAATAATGCGAGTAATTGTCTTAGTTGATAAAGCATCATAAAGTGCGTCTAGGAGTTAATGCCTCAATCAGTTAGTAACTCATAAGATAAATGTATATTGCGCACTTGAGAGACAAGTCTCTTACCAAGTAGTAGCATTATAAACGTTAATACTTTCTTATTGTTTTCCTCTAATGTATAGTGCATAAAAGAGATAATAGTAAAAATAGATATGCAAAACAAGCTTGCATAACTTGAGCTGTAAGTTTCAATCATTTGACTTTACTATATTTTCCTTTTACAAATGGAACTTTTTGATATAATGAAAGTTGATAGGAGCAATAATAGCATCCATCTTGGGATTCCTAAGTTTGAAATATTCACTTTTGTGTACTTCCTCAATTATAAAAGGTCCTTCTTACTTAGGTGTAAACTTTAGTGTTGGAGTACCTTGTCACATATGCTTGGTTGCACGAAGTATGGCATTACCCTATTAAAATGATCTCTTCCTTACTATCCAATCATAGGCTACTCTAAGTCTATGCTGACAATTGATAAGATTGTGTTTAGTGATATTACACCTTTCGTCTAATGCTTTTGGATCCATCACTCATAGTGTATTAGGTTTGAGCTCAGTGTTGATAGCTAACTTAGCAGATGGGATAAAGACTTTTGTAAGAACTATTGCTTCAACCCCATATACCAAAGAAAAAGGAGTTGCTTGCGTCGTTCGTTTAGATGTTCCATTGGCCTAGGGAGCTAATGGTAGCTTATCATGCCATTCCTTATGATTATCATGAACCGTGCGACTAGATATCTTCAACAAGCTTTTGTTAGTAGCCTCATCTTGTCCATTTCCTTTCGGATAGTAAGGCATGGACTTTACATGATCAATATCATAGGAAACCGATAGTTAGCGGACCTGTGAATTGATGAAAAGAGTACCGTTGTCAGATAAAATATTCATTGAGATTCTAAACCTACATATGATATTCTCCTTCATGAAACCTACAACTACTGGGCCTTTTGCCTTCTTTAAAGAAGCCGTCTCTACCAACTTTGTAAAGCATTATGTTCCCTCTAGAATCTAAATGCATCCTTTGAATGGTGGATATATAGGTCCAATAAGGTCAAACGCCTACGTATGAAAAGGCTAAGAAGTTGTAATATTATGAAGTGTGACCGCAGGAGCATGAATGGCATCACCATGCTGTTGATAGACAATATGCTTCTTGGTGAAATTGAAAGCATTTACTTCCATTGTTGGCCAATGGTATCCTCTGTTGAGCAAATAATAATATAGCTTCCTTCCTCCTTGATGTTCCCCATACTCTCTAGCATGCACCTTAGTTAAAATTGTTTCCGTATCAGGAAGAGCAATGAACTTTAGGTTTTTCCCATAAATGATACTTTGTAAAGCTCGTCTTCATGCATAAGATATTTCCTAAACTTTCTCTTTACAAGTTTGGCGTTTGTACTATCTATTGGTAGCACATTGTTTCTCAAGTAATCAATGTACGAACACCTCTAGTCTTCAGCACTAGATACAAAATTACACTCACTTTAATTGGGGAGCTCAGAACATTTAAAGTAATGTACTTATACTTAAGTGCGTCTTTAGCCATTGATGGCCAATAATAGGCTGCACATTAAATATAGCGATATAATGGTGGCCCTTCCTCCTTGCACCAGATCTGATGATACTTGTCTAACTTGAGATGAGCTTCTTTAGGGCCAACACACTGAGATAGAACACCTTCTAGACCCTTATAATATAACATCCTATTGATTTTGACAAAATTCTTTAAGGTCGAAACAAAAGCTGCACTAGGGTGCGCTAATTGTTCCATAAGTAGGATGCGCTAATTGTCTTGCATGACCTTGTCCTCATCAACAAAATTCACATACATGGTATAGATTTCTTGACTACCTGGACATTCAAATTATCACTAGCATCTTCAATTCGAATTTCGGACGCTAGTATGGTCAATGCATCAGCATATCTATTCATTGATCTACTCGTATGCTCATATCGTACAGAGTTAGATATTCTGACCATAGCTTGCACCGTAGCCCTATAAGGTGCAAGTATAGGTTCCTTTAAGCCAAACTCACCCGTAGTCTGTTTAATGATCAAATTTGAATCGCTTCGAATACATTAATGACATGCTTTGACTTATCGTATAGAAAATAGATCAAGTAATAATGCCTTATACTCAGCTTCATTATTGGTGCGTTGAAAATCAAATTTAAATGCTAATGGTATCTCTTGACCCTTAGGTGATGTCAATATGATTCTTGCTCCCCAACTTTGATTTCCTGTAGATCCATTGAATTGGAGTATCCATTCACCATCTGCTTCAACCATCAAAGTATCTTCATGAAACTCAACTGGTATTGTATCTAAAGGGCTTGTGACTTGATGGTCTTAGGGGATTGCATTGAAATGTCAAATTCCTCCAAGGAGTACTTAGTAACTTATCTCGATAGAGCTGGTCGTGACAATAAATACTTGATTGGATTCAAACAAGTTACCGGATTGATCTTATGCACAAGGAAGTAATGCCGTAATTTCTACATGGCAAATACTTCGGTGAGAATGTTTCTCACAAGCCAGGTAATTGAACTTGCCCCCTTGAAGGGTTTGGCTCAAATAGTACATAGGTCTCTCTTAACTATCTACTTCTTGCATAAGTAAAGCTCCAATGGACCGGTTAGTAGAACTAAAATACAAAGCCAATGGCAATTCTTTAACATGCATGGTCATGGTTTAAGGGGAAGTCAGGATTGTCTTGATCTTTTGAATTGCCTCCTCATGGACCTATTCCCATTCAAATGAAATTCCTTTTCTCAAAAGTTAGTGCAATGGGTATGAAATCTCAGCAAGTACTGACATAAACCTTTTGATACAAGAGACCTTTCCCATAAAAGTTTTTAATTCCTTTAGAGTGGTAAGGGATGACATCGATCTTATCGCTTATGCTTTTGTAGGATCAACATCAATTCCTTTTCAATGGATGACAAACCCCCAAGAACTTCCTTGAAGACACTCTAAAGACACATTTAAGAGGATTCATGTGAAGCTTATATAGCCGACACTGTTCAAAAATATTTTGTAGACAAATCACGGGATTAAGTGTCATTCTAGACTTGATGATTATATCATTGACATAATCCTCCATAAAGTCATGCATCATGTTATGGAATATAGCGGTCATTGCTCTTTGATAAGTAGCACCTGCATTCTTAAGTCCAAATGGCATGACAGTGTAATAAAAGTTTTCAACTGGTGTCCGAAAGGCTATACACTCTACATCCCCTATTGCTATGTTAATTTGATTATAACTACTAAATCTATCCATAAATGAGAATAAGTCATGTTTTGCAATCGCCTCTATCAGAGCATCAACGTTTGGTAAAGGAAAGTCATATTTAGGACAAGCCTTGTTCAAATCCTAAAAGTCCACACATACTCTTATTTGTCCATTCTTCTTTCTTACAAGAATAATGTTAGCGAGTCAAGTAAGATGTTGAATGAGCCTTATGAATCTAGCTCGTAATAACTTCTCGACCTCTTACTTGATTTGTACTTTGAGTTCAAGGTGGGAGACCCTTTATCCTTACGTCACATACGCAACTCCTAGAGTAATATTTAGTCTATGTACTATGAGGATAGGATCCAATCCTAGCATCTCTTCAAGGGTCCATGCAAACACATCTCTATATGCTTTTAGCAACTCAATAATATTAACTTTTATTTCTTGTGGAAGGCTCTTGCTTATGAAGATTAGCCACCGTAGCTCTCCTGATTGCACTAGATCCAATTCTTCTATTTTCTTAGCCTATGGCTACACTTAGTCTAGTAGCTGTTGTGGGCCAAGCTAGACTTCTAATACCGGTATGATATTTAAAAAGCAGAGATATACCTCTTGGACCCCTCAAACCATCATAAGCGATATACCCTTCTTCCATCCTCTTAAAGGAAGCTTTCAATTCCCTTAGTTTGCTTATTCTTCTTCCTTCCCTTATGACATCCGTGCATCCTCCTTTTCTTTTGCTATCCATCTTAAACTTCTTCCCATGTGGGTAAAGGGATACTAAATGGCTTGGTTATTGTGGTTTCACCTTCCTCAGCAAATTCATCAAAGTAAGCTGGCTCGGTAAAGTATGATTCATGTTGCTCAATTGGATTCTTGGTAGTTGGAATGAACACATCCTTCCCTTTTTAATGACCCTTGATACATTGGTGCAATGTTGATGGGACCAAGTTGTAATAGTATAGCCACATCCTATTAATGAGTAGATGGTATTGAACTAACATGTTGATCACATGAAAGGTAGTAGTACCATGGATAGGACCAACCCTAAGATTAACATTAGCATGCCCGATAGAACTTATAGGGGCATGGCTAAATCCATTTATTGAGATAAGCTGCTTAACCAATTGTCGAACCTCAATTCCAGCAACCTTAAAAGTACTCATTGGCATGATATTTAGTGAAGAAATATTATCAATGAATGTTCTCTTGATAGGGCACTCATTAAGCTCACCTTTTACTTATAAGGGGATTAAAAATCTTCATACATATTTTTGTATAGGTAAATAGAATCGCGTTTTCATGTGTTGTGGCCATCCTCTTCATAGGCTGTGCTATACTACACTTTACGTATTGACTCTCAGAGATTTCTGTGAGTGCTGTTGCTATCGCAAGCTGAGATTTCTCGTTGAATCCCAAGAGATCAAAGAAATTCCTAAAGTTAGTTACCTTTAACAACACCATAACGAAAGGTGGGTATTCGTCATCTTAAGCTTCAATCAACTTTCCTTTATCTTCATGACTTCCAGTAACCTGGGCATCATTTACTTCAATTGTGATGGGATCATAGCTAATGGCATTGATAACATCCCTTCGGTTGTTGTGGGCAAGAAGTGGATAATTTCTAATATCATTTTTATCGATGGTCAACTCACCACGTACAACTGAATCATTAAATATTTTCTTCAAAGTGAAACAATATTTAATTGGGTGACCAATACTTTGATTAAATCTATTATACATAGAATCATCCTTTTCTTCATTTATGAGAAGGTGCTCGATCCTTAGGAGCTTGATATTTCCATCATAAAGCCATTGGTCAAGCATTTGATGCATTTTGGCCATGGGATAAGGATATGTCAAAGATGGCTTAGAGTTAGTAGGCTTATTGTTTCTTTGTTTCTTTGCTCCCCTTGATGACTTGCCCTGAGTTGCATTTATAGATGAAGCTCGCTTGTTGCATCACCCAATTTTACTTCTTTGTTGTATCATTGAGTTGTTAGTCCTTTGTATATTCTCAACTAGTGTAGCAAAGGAAGCTAATGAAAGATTCTTAAGGTAGATTGTGTACTCTGGAAACATTCCTTGGATACAAATCTTGACCAACTCCCTCTCATCACAAACATCCTTTATATCTAGTGAGTGCTTCTTGAAGCGCTTGATATAGTCCATAAGATCTTCTATAGACTTTTGACGGATCCTTCTCATGTTAGTAATAGTGACTCTCTCTTCTGTAGAGAAAAACTTTTCCAAAAACATCTTATATATACTACCTTACGAATCTACTAACCTCAAAGGGAGATTAATATACCATGTGTATGCCTTCTCAATGAGTGACTTAGAAAATTCTTTCATTTTCAAATTGTCATCTATACCATATACTTCCAGCGTCTCAATGAATTTTAGCAAATGTTCCTTGGCACTTCCTTTCTTGTCATTAAATAGCATGAACTTTAGATTGACATAATCCTTAAGGTATGGCTTTACGCAAATACGTTAGTGATATGGAAGCTTTAGTTTTGGTATCCCAACTGTAGATTTTGCTTATATCTCCTTCAAATACATGTCCCAATTTTCTTTGGTTACAAATGAATATCTCTTAGTGGATGCTTCTGCCCTTAGTGAAATTGTAAGGGCATGGTGCATAAACATGAGATTCATAGGTGTAGATCTTGTAGATATAGGATTCATTGGTATTGGCTGCACAAAGTCAACAATCGTAATACGTGGTATAATATATGAGGATAATGAGCCTCCAATCTGAACCCCTTAATTCCTTTCTTTAGGCAATAAATCTTGTATAGCTGTAGGTTTCACAATAGGAAGTTATTTCTCAACTCTAGGAGTAACATGATTATTGAAAACATGAGGGTTGGGTAGGGTATGTTGTTGTGTTATATTAGAAGAATTCGAGGAAGTTGTTCCTTGTTGTGTAGTAACAAAGGCAACTAAACTAGGCCCGCATTGAACAAACATCGCCATCAGTTCACCTAAGTTTCAATTAGTCTCCCGTAGCTCATGCGTTAATTGTGCATTATCAAGGACACCTTCTTATATGCCATCTCTTCAATTAGTGCCTCCAACTGGAGGTAGACTTTAGACATTAGTCATAGTAGCAACATTTTTCTCTTGATTAGTTCCATTTGTAGGATTAGGTTGTCTTTACCTTGGAGGTAGCATGATGTAAGTATTAAGTCTTTCCTCCCCAATAGAATTGCTAGAAATGTAGGGTGAGGGTTTGAATATGAATGTTACGTATGTATTACGTGATAGGCATACTACACGTGACCAAGGAAATGACTTAAGTAATTCATATGGGATGATCAAGTGAGAAGTGTAGGGAAGAGTAGCAAATGATCCTAATAAGGCTCTAACACTTTAGTGATAAGTGGAGGAACTCAAAGGCATCAAACTCCATTAATGATGAAGAACGAGGTAGTGCTCTTAAGGTATTTGGGTGTTTGATCTTTCGTAGCAAGAATTCAGTAGAGTAATAGCATTCATTTTAATTCTCTCTTATTCAAATGAATAAGGGAGATAGGTATTTATAGAGAATGACCCTTGATCTCATCTATTGGTTTGTGATGACGATTAAGAGCTAGAATCAATCCCTTCCTCTTAATGGACTTGAGATAGCCCTCCTTTGTGATCTTAGGCCTAAATGGCCTTATTTTACTAGTATGGGCCAAGTTGAGAAAAGTTGGATTAGACAAACCAATACAATAGGCTCTACTTCGAGCCACCATGCCAAAACTCCTATGATCACCCGATAATTTATGGGCCTAACTCTTTAGAACCTATTATTTTAGCTTAAAGAATCAAACCTAATCAATTAATTGGGGTTGAAGCCCGATTGTGAATTTATCCCTCTACAATAGATGTATTCTTTAGGAGTAAATATTATATGAATGTAATAGTATATGATCAATTATTTACTTTATATAATATCTACTATAAGAAATTTTTTTTTGGTTTACTTCATATAATTACATTGCATGAATGAGTGTATCATAGAACAAAGATATGAATATTTTCCTATTTGATGAATAATATCACCAAATTTTACCACTACTATAGCTACCACCAAATGTTACCATTATCACTAATGTTACCATTATCACTGTATTGCCTGACCACTATACTACTAACATCCCTACCATCATGAACTAATTGACACCACTTATCATGACTCTAATGGTGATGATCATTATGCATGGTGATGGCATAAGGGTAGCATCAATACAAGTATAGTCATGGTGGTGATGTTGCAAGTATAATAGTGGTAGGGGCATGGTGGTGGTACTAATCATGAGGTATTTTGATAAGGAATCCTACCTGACGAAAAGCTCAAGCTTTATTTAGACATGACTCATGTGGTTAAATAACTAAAGTAAGCTCTATCATAGTGGACCTTGAAAAGATAGTATATGGACTTTGCTAATTATTACTATTTTTATTGTTTAAGAGTGTCTTGTAGTTGTGTTTGGAGCATTTGGTTTTATGATATGGTCTAAAGTGATAAACTCAAAATATGTGAAAAGAATATATTCATATTATATTGTACTTGTCTAAACATTCGTAACATTGTGTTACTTAAAGGCTTAAAAACACTAAATTATTAAGGAAATAGAATTAAATCAAAATAATAAAAATAAGAAACCAAATCAACCAAAAATAGAATTTTTTAAATAAGCAAGGAGATTTGACGATCTAATACATAATGAAAAAGCACAAATTTGGCCTTAAAGATGGTTTCCTAACTCAAATGAATCTTTATTAAAACATCATTGATTTCATAAACCAAAAGTTATGATTCTTCAAAGTTGAACTATTTGCTCCTAAAATTAGGTTTTCTTTTCATGGCTTTAGATTGCTTCTTATTTCTTTTGGTGGCTTTTAAATGTCTTTTGACCTTTCTGACTCTAACCAACACTTATGATCAGCTTCTAACTCATGGATCTAAGCATTTTTCTTATTGCTTTTTCCTCTGCTTTGGTTGATTCAAATGCTTTATAAACGGTAGACTTACCTCATCCTCATCATTTCAAGTTAAACACTTCCTAGAATTTAAGCTAAAGTGAAGAATTGCTTATTTGTAACTTGAATTCCTTACACATTTGATTTGGAGTGTGTTTAAGATGATGAAACTCACCCTATGAGACATTTTTATGGATATATATATGATCTTGAGTATAGTTAGCTAAAATGTTGATAGTGAAGCCTTACCCCATTAGCATTCACCTAAAGGTCCTAATTGGTCGACCACTATCCTTTGATAGGTATTCTAGCATTGTTAATTAGTTTGCTTAGTTTTATTTTGTAACTTATATATATTTATCCTCTTTGCCTATCGATGTAGATATTAAGCTTTCTCCTCTATCAATCATTTTCCTAAATAAATCTTGTTGCACTTCTTTCTCACTCTTTTTTATTCCCCTTCCCTTCTTTGTGTTACTATTTAACATGTTTATGCAGTTTTACAAGAAAGTCAATTAAACTAATCGTACAAAGCGAAGGCCCTCAAGACTTAACTAGTATGATTATCTTTCTAGATGAAATTAGCTAAATTTTCTTCTACATGCATATATTAATATATTTGAAAAAGAACATTCAAATAGAAGGCAGACATGCCCACACATTAAATGCACTCATCACCGACTAAGTGAATTTAAGGCCAACTAGAGCTATGAATAAATGATTAGAAAATTATAAAAAAGAAAAAAAAAAGGCACATATTTCACGGATTCTGTAATTTAATTCCAGCCAATGCTATCACCACTTTATTTATAAGAATGAACTTAAGGTGGCTCTTCTTCTTCTTCTTCTTCTCTTTTTTTTTTTTTTTTCCTTTTCCGTATAAATACGTGTTAACATATCCACGTTAATGGAAGGATGTGGATATGTAACCGAAATTGCCTTTCAATATCATCAATCTATCATTTTCCAGGAAAGTCTTTGTGTTGCCCTATCGTTTTTACGAAAGACACAACATACCGATACGAATGGCTTTGATTTCTTCATTGCTATGTCACTTATACAATTGGTAACAGCAACATTTAAACCCCTCCTGTTGCCCACTTGCATATACCAACTTGGCAATTGCCGTCCTTTCTTCCTTACACACCATAATGCATTTGGTGAAGAAATAATATAAAACACCCTGCAACCATCAACGCGACAACTTGCGTTTTGTTTGATTGTACAAACAAGTTGTGTTATCATAATGTCAACTTGCATTTGATTCTTCTCTCTTTTTATTATTATTGGAAGTTGCAAGTGGTTCACATTAAGTCAATCAAATTGCTCCTTGCCCTTCCTTTACAATTGTATGCACCACTTGCTCGGAAAGTCCTAGGATTTTACCTTTTCTTTTTTCGCTTTGTTTCCCTAAAAAGTGCCCACATTCCTCCCTCTTTTCCTTCTTCTTTCTTATTTTTGTCCTTGAAAACATAAATAAAATTGGCTAAGCAGTTGTTTCCACCTGCCCATAGAGTTACGATTCCGATTCCCAAACATATCTCATTGGAGATACTAAAGTACTATGTTGTTGCATAGCAACAATATCAATACTAAGATTACAAGACCGTAACTTTTAGTACTTGGAATACTTAACCTGCCCATCTTGCTACTAGATACTAACATACACTCGTATCTAAAAAATTAGTAATGTATGTGGTGAGAAACATTAAATTTTTATACAGTAAAAAGTAAAATTTTTCTACTCATATCGGATCTTTAATAGAAATCTTATTTATTGTGATATTATATTTATTCTATATGTGGCGAGTTATGATTTGGCATAATTTTTATTATTGCTTTGCACACATTGTACAATGGTAGTAGTAAAATAGGAAAAAATTCATGTCTTGAGATCTTTTTCCTGATCAAATTAAAGGTTGCATATCTTTGAAAGATTATATAAATGATCTAAATCCCTTACAGTATGCTGAGGCCTTTTATAATACATACATATGACATATATACCTTTTTTTTTCTTTTAAATTTGGATAGAACATGATGGATTCTTTCCTCACGTTTTCGAATACAATATACATTAAGAGAAGGGAGAAAAGAATTCAATATACTAAATCATATAAGGGACTGGCACTATTTTGATGTTTCTTCTAATAATGTAAGTATCACAAACTTCCAAATGATAAAAAAGTCACACCATGGGCATTGATGATCAATTCCTCCTTCATCATGTACGGAAAGAAAAACAAAGAGGAAAAAAAGCCCTTACAAAACAAAGAAACAAATTGATGGATACAATAAAAACATTTCACGTTGTCAGCTTCTAACATGTGTGCAAATTATACATGAAAAACTTACGACAAGGCTACCACTAGGAATCTCCAATCTCGGGTATGAAAATCTACATTACCCGAAATCGGAAATAAAAAAAAAATATTTAATATATCTAACTAATCCTTAATAATCAGTTCCGCAACTCTAAATAATGTATAAGTTTCAGATGACTCGATAATAATATAACCAAACCACATACGAAAATTTTAATCACCGCGAGTGTTTCTCGGTGTTACTTTTTGCCATGGATTGGCAAATATGAGCCAAGGATTGCAAGTTGCACCTAACTATTGTGTCAAGAAAAACACATGTATCGTCCCAAGTGTTACCGGATGGAATGTCAACAACGTAGGATTCCACAACCACCGTCCCTCCGCCGCAAGCGGTGGCGTGAAGTGTAGTCACGCTTCTATAATTTACAAGCCTATGATCACCCCCAACAATGCTGAAACTCATGACGTGTCTTTTGTCATCAAGTATCTCTAGGCGCTCCATGCTGGACCCGGCAGGTAAGCCCGACACCACATGGACCTCCCTGACCGTGCCTACGTCACCGTTACCAACGATGACGTTGCAGCTCTTGAGGAAGTGTTTATAAACCTGGGGTTTGTCAAAGCGGCGGACAATAGACCACACGGTGGAGGCTGGAGCCTCGATTGTCTGGACAACCGAGGAGGAGCACTGATTAGGTAAAATCACGTGTCTGTGGCACTGGATGACATGTTCCGGTACCACAGGTAGAGATGGTAAGGGAATAAAAACATTTGGGGTAGGAAACTCGGGATTTTGTGACTTTTTATGGGAATCTGGCGCGTTACTAGCGTTTTTGGTAGGGTCTGTAAGATTGATTCTATGAAGTTGTAACGAGGAAGGCATATTTTGTGATCTAAATCTTGGGTTATCTTCTTCTTTCCAAAGTAGAAAAAGGGTTTTGGGTTATTTTTCATGAAATATGGTGATATTAGTGTAGCTATAAATCATCAATGAGGGGAAGATATATATGTCTATATATCTGAGAAAGTAAGGTAAAGAAAGAGAGAGAGATCGATATATTTTGCATTATTTTTTTTGCACTTTGGCAAGTTGTGTATAAGCATGTAAAGACTATAGCGAAAAGGCTTGAGATAATTAAGAGGAGCTTACGCCGGACGGGAGCAAGTTGAGCATCAACTTGCATATCCTTTCTTTGGACTGAGTTTGTTTGAATTGTATTCCGTGTCCCATTTTATTTTATATGAGGTACACGATGTTCAATATTTGCCACCTGCTTTAATACTTAATTGCATTTGGGAGAATCATTATATATATAGTATTTAGGGTGATTTCGTTTCTGGTGGAGAAAATCCTGTCTGGTGTGGGTGATAGCTCCGTACAATTTTATGGTTCAAACCCTATTATCCTCTTTATGGATTGACGGGTTAGATTCCCTATCTCTAATATTAATTAATGTTTAGGAGTAGGTTATATTGACTATCGACGTAATTTTTAGAATTATGGCACTTTCAACTTTCTAAATTATGCATTTATCTCTTCTGATTTATCGTGTAGCTATGTTTTTTTATTGCACTTTGACTAATTTCCTATTGGGCTTACTAATTTTAAGGTGGGAAAAAATGTTGATGAAATATATATGAAATAATTGGCGGATTTTTAAAAATAGATAAATTATATATGTAAGATAAAAATGACAACTAATGAAATGTAAGAGGTCGGAAAACTAAAAAAAAAAAAAAAAAAAAAAAACTATCCAATAAGTCAGATGCTTTTACCTGAGTTAATGACTTCCTGTCCACTTTATTAGAGGCCCAGTTAGCATTACTAAAACCAGTGAATGTAAGAGAATTAGAGCAAGAGTAGAAAAGACCAACATCAATCATGGACTTTACATAACAAAGGACATGCAAAGCTGTAGCCATACGACCAGTGTGAGAGAAAGCAACAAATTGGCTAAGTTATTGCACAAAAAATGCCAAATCTGGTCTAATAAGTGTAAGATATAATAGATAACCAACAATATGCCTATACACACTTGGATTAGATAAAAGTTCCCCTAAACTTGCTAAGTTATCAAGCTATAATTTTTGAGGAAAAGGAGTCTTAGTTAGTCGAGCAATTGTCGTGCTAAAATCAAGAAGAATGTTGAGTGCAATTTTTCTATGATTTAAGTAGGAAACTAGAATCCAACTTGCAAACTTCAATTCTAATGAAAAACCGAACCTCACCTAAGTCTTTAATTGTGAAAGCTTGATTAAGAGCAAGTTTAACTTGCTTAATGTCATCAAGAGAATCACTGGTAATCGAAACATCATCCACATAGACTAATAGAGCAACAAAACTAACATTAGTTTTCTAAGTAAACAAAGAATAATATGATTTCAATTGAGAAAAACTAAGTGAAATAGTGAATTTGCTGAACTCTTTATTTCAATGTCCTGAAGCTTTTTAAGCCTATAAAGGAATTTAATAAGCTTACAATCTTGACCTAGCTTTGCATCCAAATATCTATGCAGAGGAAGCATATATATTTCTTCATTAACAAAACCATGCAAAAAGACATTGTTGACTGCAATTGATGAACAAGCTAACGTTTAACACTAGGAACAACTGACAAAATGCGTACGAAAGCAAGTTTAGCTACGAGAGAAAAGTGTGTTTGTAATCAACACCTTCCGTTTATATGTAACCTTTAGCTACTAGCCTTGCTTTCTATCTCTCTATAGATCCATTAAGTTTGTAACCAAGAACTTGTTTTCTTGGTGGTAAACTAATAATCTCTTATGTCTCATTAGATTCTAAAACCAACAATTCTTTATTTATTGCCTTTACCTAATGACAGTCTTGCTTCACTTCTTGATAGTTTTGTAGTTATTTAATTGCTAACACATTAGCTATAGATACCACATCTTTATGAGGCAGGTTGGAGAATGATTTATCAATAAACAAGGGATACAAAACACATTAGCTATGGGTACCACATATTTATGGGATAGGTTGGAGAATGATTTATCAGTAAGTAGGGGATATAAAGTGCTTTTGGTTTTGGTTAAAGAGGAGGGTAAAACATTGCTTGCAGTTGCTATTTTGTTGAGAACATTACATATAAATTATTTAAGCCATAAAGGAGGATGTGTATGATGCATGGAATTGCAGGCACGAATAATCTCAGAATTATTTTTGATAGAAATAGATTAATTAGAACATGAAGGACTATTTTGTGAAACAACTAGTTGTTGTGGGGTGTTTTGATCAGGATAGTGAGAGTGAATGGGAGGAAATGAAGTGGAATACTCTAAATCGTGAACACCAATAGAAACATGATCAAGAACCTCAACTTTGAATGGAAATGAGTGTTCAACAAATATGACATCTTTACTTATGAACAATTGATGAGAGAATAAGTCATTAAGTTTATAACCCTTTTGACTAGGTGGGTAACTAACAAATACACATATCTTACCCTTAGTGTCAAATTTATCCTTAGAAATAGGATTTGTAGAAGCATAATAAAGGCATCCAAACACTCATAAGTGATCATATGAAGGTGGTTTATCATATAATACTTAGAATGGTGTTTTCTAATGAAGAATCTTCATAAGCATTGTGTTAATGAGGTCAGTGGCAACAAGAAGGCACTCTTCCCAAAATTTCTTGGAAAGATTAGCATGGATTCAAAGAGATTGGGTTGTATCTAGGAGATGTTAATGTTTCCTCTCAACTACTCCATTTTGTTTTCAAGTGTACACAACACTCTTTTGATGGATAATACCATGTTTTGCAAAAAGGTTTTGGCATTATTTTGAAACAAATTCAATCCCATTGTCTATTTTCATGACTTTGGGAGTTGTTTTGAATTGTGTTTGTCCTTGGATAACAAACTTCGCTAAAATGGAAAGTACTTGAAATTTTTGTTGAATAGAAAGGTCTAAGTGCATCTAGATTTATCATCTACAATACTAAGGAAAGATTGTGCACAAAAGAGAGAATATTTATTGTATGGTCCCCACACATCAACATAAAGCAAATCAAATGGATGTAGCGATGTCAAAGAGCAAAGTGAAACTGATAATCTATGAAATTTAGTAAGTAAACAAGTATAACATAGAAACTTTGATAAATTAGCCCTTTTATACTAAGGCAAATGAATCAACTTGGAGACTGATAAATGGCCTAATCTTTTATGAAAGAGTTTTGAAGATAGGTTTTTATTTGAAGCAGAAGCTATATGATTGTTAATAGATCAATTGAAAGAACCTTTAACAAACAACAAAACCATTGGCTTCAAGTAAAAAATATAGAGTCCAAGATAGCTAGCAGTCAAAGCAACTATTTTATTAGAAGTTTGATCCTAAAATAGGCACTTGTTAGAATCAAATACAAAAATTAAATGTGAAGTGGTGAGCAACTTTTTTACTAATAAAAAGTTGCAACAAAATTCAGGTATAGAGAAAACATTAGTTAACTTAATTTGGTTTGTTAACTTGATTTCAATAATCTAAACAAATTTTCTTTGACCATCTAATAGTTTAACATGAATAGATTTAATAAGTGTTTTATATTAGGTGAATAGGGCAAAATGGGGAGATATATGGTCCAAAACCCCTGTATCAACAACCTAAGAAGCCATTTTACGATCAAGAAGCATATGAGAGGAATGAATAATATAATTACTTGCAAAAGTCATATAAGTTGTATGTTGCTCTTCAATTTCAAGTTAGCTTGCAACATTGTACACTTTCAACATCTTGATTACTTCTTGATAAACTTAAGAAACCAATTATGAATCATTATGATGTGATTGAGTTCCTAAATTTGTATCACCATCGAGAAGAGTATTAACAAAACAAGATTCTTTTTCAATATGAGCTGCAACTTTAGTGTTGCTTTTATCTTTGAAGCCTTTGTACTAATTTAGAAATCCAACAATTTGAAAACAATTTTTGACTAAATGACCCGTTTGTTTACAATGAATACAAATTAATTTGTTACTTGCTTTTCCTATTTTCTCTATTATCATCAAAACTTGGTCTTCATCTACATTTTCTTCAACTACAGATGTTCTTGATGTAACTTGCTTGTGTTTCTTGATCTAAGAAACATAATATTGTGCCTTGTGGATTGTAGGAAGTGGTTTTATGGATAAAATCTGGTTTCTTGTATTCTCATAAACATCACTAAGCCCTATTGAGAGCTAAACAAGCTTTGTTTTGTTATCAATTTCTATATATTTGCTAACTAGATCACAACTACAGCTATCCATCGCACCATAATTGTAGATAGGAGTGGAAATTAGACTCCCTAACTCATCCCATAACCTCTTTAGCTCATTATAGTAAAGAGCAACACTCATGTTTCCTTGTTTAAAGTTCATAATTTCTAATTGTAATTGAAACAACAAGGGTCCATTTAGCAAGCCAAATCTCTCACAAATGTCCTCCCATAATTCTTTTGCAGATTTAACATATATGAATTCTCTGAATAACTCCTTGATCACAAAATTTAATACCCAATATCTCACCACGAGATCACATCGAATCTATCTTTGTTCATCAATTGGATTATTTTCAGGTTTGTTATAATTTCATCTATAAAACCTACCTTTGCTTTATCCCTAATTGCTAGTTTAATCGATCTATTCCAACTAGGAAATTAGATTCATTGAATATAACGTTTGGGAACATGGTACCATGATTATTAGATGATGACAAAAACATAGGATCATCACACATGGAATCAGGATTACTCATATTCATGATTGTTAGAATACTCATTATGAAAGGAAGTAGAGAAACAATCAATGAGCTATTACAAACCCTAGTGATCTTTTAGCTCTGATAGTATATTGAAGTTTGTAAGATGCAAGAAATGAAGATTGACTTACAGTAGTATACCAAGTTTATTAGCAAAGAAGAGTAGTGTTGTAGATTTATCAATGAAGAAAACTTACAGCAAGGGAAATGAGTTGTGCAGGAAAATGAAATTGTCACTAATAAACTTTGTTATACAAAATATATAAAGAAAGAATTTGATCACGTAAATAAATAAGAAAGATTGACTAACGAACCAACTAATAAATTCTATAGATTTGGCCTGCTAAGTTCATTAGGCCATGAGCTTAGGAAGATGATTGGTCCAAAATATTGATTCTTATCAAAGCATCTTCTTATAGAGGTTTTTAACGGATAAAAGATGAGTTCTTAAATAAGTGTGGTTTCTTAGCTAAGGACTAGTGCTTAGTTGTAACATTTATTATGCCATTTATTACTTATTTAAAAGTAGTAAAGCTTATTTATATATAAAAACAACCATACTAAGAACTCTTTAAAAAACCTCATAAATAACGAGAGGCTCTTTAAGGGAAGAGTTCCTTAAATAGCTGATTTGTTACCTTTAGGACCTTATAAAAGCCCTCAAGGATAAAGATGATCTTCTAAGAGTATTTGATCATTTTCAATGTATGTGGATCATAAAGAGAAAAAATATAAAAGGACTCCTAATTATTACTAAAGATAGAGTATAGTATAAATTAATAAAACACCTATAAAAGAAATAATTAACATAGTGAAAAGATAGGGTAAAGAAGAGCTAGAATAAGAAATTAAATAACTTTTTCACCTTACCTCCCATTTCTCTTTAATTTAGAGGAGAATTATATCTAATAAGGCCTAAGGAAAAATTCCCCTCCTAAATCCATTTTCATCCCTTTTCCTTCTTTCTCCGAGTAAGGAAAAGTATATTGAAAATCCAATTTTCATTTTACTTTCCCTCCTTGAATTCTTCTCTCATAGGATTAAGAGCTATTTATAGTGATAGCTTAGCTCAACCATTAATACTTCTCATGCCCTTACATATTACAACCTTAAACTATCTTAAGTAAACTTAGCTAGATTAGTAGAGTCCAAAAGTTATAGCATATCCTCTCTCTCTCTCTCTCTCTCTCTCTCTCTCTCTCTCTTTCATTTTTATATTGGAGTGCTTCACTGTATTTATATCTAGTCTTTATTTTGTTTAACTTTACAATGTTCTAACTAGTTTAGATGTACTTTTTTGTAGTAGAATGAAAGTGCTTATAATATGTATTTTATTGAATGAATAAATATATATATTGAGTAAAAATCCAATAAAAGCTTTGCTTTCTGATAAGAAAGGGATTTTTTTGAAAAAAAAAAGAAAAATTTTTCAATTTAGAATTAATAACTCTTTGTCAATCACGAGGTATGAATATTAAGCATGAATTATAGTTAATATTTTGTAATCGATTTCATATATTCCATGCTCCAAATACTAGGGATGAATATCTAATGAAGTAAAACCATCTCTATTAAGATGACAAACCCATTCTTCGTACTATCAATAACAAGTCAAACTCTCATATTCCAGAAACACAAAAAGATATTCCATGAAAGCTTATATACATATGAAAACCATAAAAAAAAAAGAACTAAAAAAATGACTACTTTTTGCAAATGCTTAGATAGAAATGGATGTGTTTTTCAGTTTTCAGAAAAGTCAAATCTTATCTACTGAATTATTGTATTGTACATTTCCATTTGAATTCGGAATCCAATATATATAAGCAATCATTAACTCCTTAAATACATTAAGTACTTTGATATACATCTGATCATAGATGTATTAACAACAAAAAATAAATATGGGGGATTTGAAATATGAGATCTAAAAACACATCTTTCTATGGCTCTAGTACTAAGTACTCTATGGTTTGGGGCTTTAGCTAGTATATTGATAGAGACTAATTATTTAAAGCTAGTGAATCCAATAAGTAAAGGGAGGAAGGAAGAGAACTCAAAATGAGTTTGTTAAGGTAAAAATGACGATCCCTTTATTTAATACATATATTTTACTTATACTTCAACTTAATAAGATAGTTGTAAATCTATTATTATTTTTATTATATAGCTTTAGTTATTTGCTATAATTTATATTTACTATTTATACAACCTTTTAATCTATATGGCTTTGTAATGTTACAAGAAGCCTTGCTTATGTCATTTTTCTCCCCTATTGAAAAATTAACCTTATTTTTATGGTGGAAGTTTACTCCTTTTGAAAAGTAAAATCTTCATCTTTTAATAATTTTACTAAACCGATACTTGTAGAATAAACTATCTTTATGATATCACTTGTATCCATAATGGCCAAAAGCTCGAGAGTAGGATGATTATCTAAAGACTTTAATGGTAAACCGTCTTTTAGAGTGGAACCCTTAGCCTTATGAAGAGTATGAATATGAAAGATGGGTGTATTTAAGGTTCTATAAGTGGCTCCAATCAATTGACCATTGGTCTTAGTTTTTCTATTACCTCAGATGGTTGATATATTTTTTAAATAACTTATGAGATAATCTTTGAGCCATATATGTCAATTAAGGTTATTGGTTAACATAAGTAAAGTCATTCACATTTAATATATCCATACATTACTAATATGACATATTCATCATATGAAGATGAACTTGAACTAAATTTGGATTTAAAATTCTCAGTCTCATCATGACCATGAAGTTCTATAGTAATAACATCAACTTGATTTTTGTCTCATTAATAGTGTAGAATTATTGGTGGTAATCGACCAATTCATTTTCATACTATAATGTTGACTGGTGTTGTGAAGATACAATTTGTGGTAAATATTTTGATCACGTTTTAAGATGATCTATAACAAAACATTAAAGATACTATCTTAAATATATGTTATCTCACATTCGTCCTTTGTTAAAAGGTGATATGTTGAATTTAGTAATAGTTTAGTGCCACTTAAATCAAATAATTGTTGCTACAATATATCTAATCAAGAACTAAGTTCAAAATGTGCCTACAACTTTACACCATATATACAAATTGAGGCACTTTTACTATTGTAAAGGTGACTATATAATTCTAAAATGATAATATTTTATTAATTTATCCATTAACTAAAAAATTATAGTTTAGCCTTGAAATATGGGTAACATATTGATGATAATCTATAGCAATATTCTCCAAAACTTGCTAACATTTACATATTGTTTGAAATAACTTTGTTAGAGATGTGGTAATGCCTTGTAAACTTTCGTCAAGATATGCAACATTTGGGTAATTTGAAGTTTTTGAAATGCAAGAATGGCTCCCTAAAAGAGTATAAAGAATCTTCATAATCATAGTTGTAGGAATAATAAAATATGGATGTGTGAAAATCTTGATGCTTAAGAATAATAGCATATCTTTTTCTTTTAGTTGCCATTTCAAAATCTTCCCATCAATTACTCTAATTGCCAACATTTTTTAAGTAAATTTTGGTATGAACTTTTGTTTTAGTGAAGTGAAGAAATTGAAAGAAAGCATAAATAGAGAATGAAATTGTGACTGCTCTTAAAATTCAAGATATAAAATATCTTACTAATTTTTTTGTAATCCCTTACTATAAATAATCTCACATTCGTGAACTAATGACTCAACGAAAATGTTGATATTATTTGAGTGAGAATTAGTTCTAGGTTTTTCTAATCAGTTAGTATGATGAAACAACAAAAAAGAAAGCATTGCCTCCATTGGTTAATTACATTATCATAATCACCATTTTGCTAACATAAGCATTAGACTTTCAAAGTTAAAATTAGATTTCTTGCCAAAGAACGTAATTTGCTTATATCCTTGATGGCGAATTACTGGATATAAAGCATGTCAATCTCATTGAATCAATTATAAATTCCACTAAGATTGATCACCATGATATGAGCTAGGAAATTACAAGTTGCATTCAATGAATTTGTAAAAGACGTCAAAGAAAATTAAAAATTACATTGAGATAACTTCAAAATCAAGCTATAGCTCCATTAGTGTCATCTTTGCATGTTTTCGAGTTGAAAGGTTTTAATAAGGTTGTTTACGTGTGAAACAAGTTGATCTAATGAAGCTAATGAAAGACTTAGTTGACTAAGTGTTGTAGATCAATTTGGTTAATCAAGTGAGTCATTTCCTTGATGAGGTTGACTAAAACACTATTAAGTCAACCAAACTTGATGCTGAAAGATAAGTAACTCGACTATGTCTACAATGTAATTGATTAGCTTTTCCATATGAGATAGATTTTTTCTAATTTTTCCTTTTATTTCTATTTCTAACTTCACTAACTTCAGCTTTGGATGGTTTCCTTAGTTATAAGTTTCTCATATAATTCTTGCTTACTTTATGAGATGTAAAAGAACTTATAAATGGGCTTGATGTTGTAATTTATATAAAGATAACTTGATTATTAAACTTTATGTTGTTGATAGATTTATATCTCTCTCTTCAATTCATTTAAGAACTTACAAATTTATCAAGGATCTTATCCTTATGGAGTTCACACACTGTACTATTGGTTCTTAGCCCATCGTAGCCAGTATGATGAGCTCTTATACCTTTTGATAAGAATTAAGTGCCAACCAAACCAATTACTCAAGTAGAAAAGAGGTCTCAACACTCAGGTTCAAAAAAATTCTTTATTAAGTAGATTTAGATATAACTTAAGCTTATCACGACATATTCTTAGTTCATACTAGATCATAAGGACATCTACAAGTCATTTGCTAATTAACAAGAGAAGTTAAAGTTAAGTTGAAGATGCCTTAGCCATTGCAGTTGTTGTAGACGAAGATCTATAGAAATTCCTTATGTCATCTGAATGTAATGTGCCTAAGAAGAGAAATCACTAAGACATCGAAGAAGCTTAATGAAATTTTTAATGATGGGTTAACTCCTAAATTAAGAGACTATGGCTTTTATAGGTTGTAGCAACAATGTGTAGCACCTTATGGATACGTCACTAGGGAAGGATTTACTAACCTAATCTGATTTGATATTATATACAAATATGATTAGGGTTTACTCACTAGATCTAGCTATGATTCATAAGAGTAATGTTTTTTAAGTAAGACTTAACAAGGGTAGCATATTAGCTAACATTGTTTTATTACAATATGTAACTATATATGCTAATACATTATTAAGGGTAAAATAGGAAATATAATACGTCTCTAAATGTAAATAAAACTAGACACCTGGTTGGATGGATAAGTGCACTATCCAAATAGGCACCTGAGTTTGACATTATATGGACTTGAAATTTTCAATCGTTGGATGACTTAAGAAGCTAGTCAAATGGAAGCTTCCTTAAGCTTGTTAATTAAATGAAAGTGAAACCAAGTCAGTTAAAAGAGGTCTAGAGCCATTCTATTTTTATCATCACTATTTAACTAAAAGGGTTAGACATCTCATCAAATGTGCTTTGTAGATTACAATTTTATAGATTGCAAACTAGCCAATGTCCAATTTAATTCCTTTTACATGATCCTCTATTGCTTTAGTTGTTGGTAAAACATGATTTTGATAGTAAATCTAATATAAATTAAAAGAGTTAACATAGATGACTTAGTCCTTGGTTGGTTGATTACTCAAGATCTTCTTGATATGATTTTGAAGTCTTCTTGTCTTTACTCTTGTAATTAGACCCAAAACTTGATTCCTAGCAAAATGACCTAACTTAGGTAGTGGGATAACAAGAGAATTCCCTTTTACTCCTAAAAAATGTAATGCCTTGTTTGCATGATGTCCTAATGGATTAGACTAGTAGGATAGATGCTACTGACTTTAGTGGCATCCATTAAGTCATATGAGCAACATTATATAAGCATCCAAACAGCTCCATCATTTACTATACCTTCTTCTTTCTATGTTTTTGTTTTGATTAATATGAATTTACCATTCTTTTTACCTAAAACACTATTCTAAGGGCTCCTTTTCATTATAATCAGCAACTATGATCATTATAGCTGTAGTGGTTTTGTACTTATCAGTAATTGAATGAGATAAGCGCCTTAATGTTATTGCGATGCAAGTCATATCATTATAATTTAATTTTCATTAATGAGCCATATCCAGTATATATTGTCTATATTTTCCTATTATTGAAAACCCAAACTTAGTTGTTACTAAATTGGAAACCAACTTCATTAATTAGGCTTGAACTAAACCAAAGCTAAGTACATTAGGTTAATTCTTAGCTCCTCATATTGTATAAGCAAGGTTCTTTATATATGTATAATTTTTAGTTCACTATGGGTCTTGATTCACTATAATTAATGGGTTAAGGTTTCATAATATGATTTTAGCTTTCTTAGGTTTGTAATCTAATTATTGGGGTTAGGTGTTAAGAACAATTCTTGAGGTTTACATTATTTGATATCAAAGCTTTTATAGTAAACTTAGTTTTTCCTATCCTATTCCCTTTACTTTCATTAATGATTTCATTTTTTAGCTTTATTTTCCTTTTTCAATTCTATTTGATACCAATTAATTATTAAATATCTAAGTTAAGGACTAGTTATGGACTTTTTGTATACTTTGTAATTCACCATGTGTTTGTAAATTTACTTGAGATATTCCTAACCCCCCTTACATTTTTTATAAAATTAAACTTTGCATGGAACTAGGGATGCCACTAGGTTTGACTTAATAGGGTTTTGAAACGAGTTCTAGGAAAGGGTTCAAAACTATATAGGTTTCAGATCAAGTCTGAGACTTAAAAAATTCTGATGGGAAAAACTAAACCCAATAAAAATAATAATATAATATAAATTATTTTATACTACTACATATCACTGTTTTAAGTTTAAAAAATCAATAAAATTGTTGTTTTGAAAATTGAAACTCACTTTTTATTTACTTTACTCTCCCTATTTGTCACATCTTGCTTGATGCATATGCCCTTAGTCTCATCTCACAAGTCATTGTTTGTTAAAGCAAAGTCACTTAGTCTTCCTTCTCTATTCTCTCCCTCGTCTTGACTCTACTCTCTCAGTCTCTCTCATCGTATCTACTCTTTCTCATCTATTGTTTCTCTAGCTCTCTTAGTTGCCTTCTCTTAGCTGTTCTCTCCTCTACTATCTTGGTTCTAGGCTACTCTTTGTCTTACTTAACTCTCATGCCAATCACAATTCATAAGAGCTCTCAAGTCGTCTTAACTCACATGAGATCTTAAGTTGGTTTGAGTTGTTAATAGGTTTAAGAAAAACTTATAAGGGTAGGTTTGTGAATATGGTAAAAACCTTATAGGGTTCTAGAAAAAGTTTTGAAAAGCCTTACAAGATATTGAATTAGGTACGAGTCATAAAAACCCATTTCAAACATGCTCTGGTGGCATCCCTAGGTGGAACTTAGATTTTAAAAGGCTCCTCTATCAAAATGGACATATCGTTGGGAGTAAATCTTGGCATAGCAAGTTTGTGTTTGAACCACTCAAATGTTTCCATCATTACTTTGTGTTTAAAATTTAGTCTAGCTTGATGTTGCATTTGGTGATGAGCAAACCAAGTCCTATAATCCCCAACTTTTTGTTTTTGTCCCTTTTTTGTGCTAAACTACTATCCCCACTTCCGATAAGACAATTTTGCTTCTCTCATTCCACATGCCATCATCAATTTGTTTCCCGTCTTTCAAAAAGGATCCTCGATTTGGAACCAAATCTCATCGTTCATGATATCATTCAACAAGAAGTACAAATGATACAAAAAAAGAAAGTAGATTTTATAGTGAAAATCGTAAATGTTTTGCTCTATTCGAGAGAGAGCACCTATGACAAGACATGGGAGAAAGAAACGTGTTTCATCACCGTCATTTATGCTTATATGCTACTAATTACCCCAAATTGTCATTTGTCTCACGTTTTGGTCGTTAATATGTCTAATTTAACTAAATGTGGTTGTTTAGGCTTCATAACCAATCATTTAACATTTGAAATCATGATATAACAGGTATAGCAAATTTTCTTAAGTAACGAAATAACAGATAGTTCCCTGTTCTTGTGAGAAATATTCTTACATATCTTTGTTGTTTGTTAAATATTTCACTTATATATTATTAAATAAGGTTACTATAAATAGCTTTCTTCATTTAATTTCATACGTAAAAAACTTTATTAATGAATTATTAAAGATAATTATGTTTGCTCCTTAATTTTTGGAAACTTTTTTGGATGAAACGATTTATGGAAACTTACCTATCTCTGAAGTTATGACTCTGAGATTCACACAACAGATTGTACTTATCAACGGTCACTTAAGCTTAAACATACATAATGGAATTTGTTCACTTTTTTCCACTTTTTATTTTAGAAAAAAAGTGCAATCTTGATTTGAATTTTGCGCAATATTTTATTTACTTCTAAACGCTTTCAAAGGTTTATAACTCAGTACAGTACTTCCTATGTTTAGTAGCCGCTCAAATTAAGTTAATCGTACATGGCATTTCATATATTATAACTAGAATGTAAAAAATGTCGGATGATCACATTTTATTATTGGCGGAGTTACATGCTTCACGTTTAAATCTAAATTTGATTTAACTTATTTATGTTTAATTAGGAATTCAAATCCAGTTATATTTGGACATAAGTTATTCCTTCGTTCTCATCTTGAGTTGTGGGAAGCGGAGCAATCAATGGAATGATTGAAGGGTTGGATCAATGGACAAGCTCATCTAACCAACCCTCTGACCCACTTGGTTATCGGTAGGGCTATCATATAATAGCCTCTCTCTCTCTCTTTTTTTTTTTTTTCTTGCCTATATTGTTTCTACTTGTGTACAATTGGCTCTTTATTGAATTGAAGCTTACGAATAGATATCTTAAGCTTTTGTATTGTAACTTTTGATTCAATATCTCTCTACATTGTCTTAAAAAAAAAAAAAAAAAAAAAAAAACTAAAGTCTTATGAAATCCAATAAAGATTCTTGAAATCTCTTCTTTAATTTCATTAAATCATTTGCCGGTTTTCCAAGTAATTTCTATGATCTTCTCTTTTCTCTTTAATTTCTATGTTCTTGCTCAATTGTATCCTTTTTTTCTTGTGTTTACGCACATATTAGCTTAGCATCATCAAAGGCTAATATTTTTCAAACCCTAGTTTCCTATAGGTAGGGTTTTTTATTTTTCTAGGTTCGATTTTTCGTCCATCAATAATTTTTTTATTTTTCTTTTCAATCCAACCTTACCACCAACAAATTGGGCAGAAAAATAACACGTAGGTTCGGTGGAGATGCGTATAAATCTGGGCGTTTCTGGTTTTGGTGGGATAAGACCAAGTGGAGCAAGTATATAAGTAGATGCTGAAATTTATATGGCCTATGGTTGATAAATCGGGTACCTCCAGCCTCCAGGATTGAGCAGCTTTCTACAAATCGATTCTTTGCTTAGCCAATGTTATCACAAGTTGATTTGAAAAAAGAGAATGCTAGTTGCTGTAAAATAGAAACAACTTGAGTTCTTTTTTAATTACCGTACTTCAAATTGGAATTTAGTTGAATGCCGTCTTGCGTTATTATTATTCTTTTTGGGAGAAGCACATAATGCTTTTTACTTGCAATTTAGAATTAGAAACGCCAAAATGTGCAAGTATATAATTTCAATTCAATATTTTTTGTCAAAACTATGGGCTCATTAAGTTCCATAAAATGGAGTTGCTATTGGAAAATAAAAAATTTTATATGCTACTATGGTTGGTTTCGTGACCCACCAATTGATTGCACTCGGTTAGGATTTGAAGAAAATGCAGCAACTACTTTCATTAGGAAAAAAGAAAAAAATTCTTGAACATTTTTTGTAATTTAATTAATTTTATTTAATAATATTATTTTATTAAATTAATTATTATAAACCAATCGGATGATAACAAGTGTTCATTGATTAAAAGTGAGAAATAAAAATAAAACGTATGTACGCAATAGTGTGAAGAGCAAAACACAATGTATGCATGGTGTCAAAACCCAAAAAGTGAAAAGTTAAATATGAAAAGTGAAATTTGTCCAACAAAAAGTTAGTATTTTCTCTTTTTTCTAATATTCTATAATTTTTTTTAATTATATTTCATTGCACGTCATTTTTATTAAGATTAAAATGGCCTTGTATGTTTCTTAAAGTACTTTTTTATTTGATGAATTGAGCAGTTTAAACACTTAATTTGAAAGATAGAGCACTATGTGTAAACGATTTAGCAAAAATATGGTGTATATTTATAGTTTATCCTAATAAAATTTAACATATATCTCTTTTCCTCTAAAATAATTTTTTATATATGAAAAAAAAAAAATTAAAACTTTGTTCATAATTCAAAGTGGTCTAGAATCCTAATCAAAGAGAAAAACAGAGGAAAAGAGGCGTAAGGTTCAATTGACCCTTAATTAGACACATACTCAGACCCTAACATCACTTAGGGCTACCCAATTAGCACACACATTAGTCTTTCTATTGATTAATGAAAACGAAATAGGATGAAGACGTGGTCTTAGGCTTTTAATATCTAACAAGATCGAAGAAAAAACCCCCGATCTCTAGTGAGAACATTGTTAAACTTATTATCCGATTCAAGTTCGAGCAAGCTAATCCTGCCACGTTCTACGAGAACCAATATTCCTGGTACGATATTTTTTGTTTGTGCAACATTTAAGAATGGAGATTCCACTGGCTGGTTCTATGATCAAGTATGAAGCATGCTTTGGAATCACGAAAGGTGACTCCGATACCTAATCTATCAGTAACAATGATCAATCATAGTTTAATGAATTATGACATCCACCAACTTCCGATAAAGCAATATAGATGCATTGCTATGATAGAAGTTCTAAAACTATAATCCAAAGTTTTAAATAGGTTGTGCTTCTCCATGATTAAGCAAACACTATTCACGTTGTATACTATTAGGTTTGGCTTTAAGTAGATAGCCGATTCCAAAGTAGCTAAGGAAGTCCTTCAGATAAATAACCTTCGTCCGTGAGTTGGAAGTGATTCCTAGAATTATAGACCTTGTAGCATTTTATTGTGATGATACTAATGTGGTCGCATAGGCTAGGGAAGGAGAGGATCACATACATGCTATGTGAGATCTAGGTCCTATTGAAACTTATGTCATTAGGGTATGTAGAGCGGCGATAAAGGATACTAGTGTAAGCTTACTTACAAAAACCTTAGCTCAGTTAAAACATAACTAGTCTGAGGCTTGCTCCAGCATATGAATGGACCATGTGGTACTTATTATTTTGTTTTTACAATAGTAAGTAAGCCTAACTCGCACTTAACGCTGGCTGACAAGAGCTAAACTTGTAAGCTACTCTAACAAGAAAGAAAGCTAGTAGTGAATATAAGGAATATAAGCACAAGTCGTAAAATCAATAGCACACTTTTATTAATTCTAATAATATTATAAGGCTACAATATGTGCATAGGGATAATGCATATGTAACAAGCGTCTTTGGTCGTGATCAACCAACATGGTAAGTAAGAACTTCAACCTAAAAGAGTACTTATACTTTCGTAAAGAGCTTTACGGACATTTTTTGGCCTGGTAGGAGGAGTCATTAGAACTAGTGAAATGGTATTACTTTCTAAAAGTTGAAATTTTTAATAATAGTAAGGCCTTACCTAAAATGAAAAAAGTCGTCCTTTATATTACAATATTTATAAAAGAATAGGCTACTGCTAGTATAAGTATGTTAGAAAAATGAGACCTTGATATCCTTCCCTACTTAATTCTATTGACGTCCTTAGCAATATGTACTGGAGCTTGGATCTGATAGAGGAGGTCTTCTAACTGGCAAAGTTGACTTTCTCTCGAATAAGGGCTTGAGGTCTTCTTTAGTCTCCTAACTAGTATCTTCTTCTCTTTAATCTCTTTGCTTGACTAAACGCTCTATATGGTCTTCTCTAATGGTAGGATCTCTGAATCTTCACTCTGTAAGGATGTCTTCTGCGGCTTAACTCAAGTTAAACTTGATCTTCACATGTGATCGCTTGGATACATTGAGAGATGGGTCTTCTATGTCTGGATAATATGGCTTTAAGACATTGACATGAAAAACTTGATAGACCTTCAACCATGCGGGTGGCTTGACCTTATAGGATGCACTTTTAATCTTTGAGATGATAGGAACTAGACTAATGTGCTTTTGGATCAATCTTCTATCCTTATTCCTAAATGATCTGACTTGTTTTGGAAGAAGCTTTGTGAGGACTTGATCTCTAACATGGAACTCTTTATGTTGACAGTTTTGATCTGCCCATTTCTTCATCCTCTTAGAAGCCTTCCCAAGGTACGCTTTCCTTTTTTCTGAACTCTACTTCCAATCCTTAGTGAATTGATAAGTTCTTAGGCATCCCTTGGAATATGGTACGACTATTATATAGTGTAATAATGGTTGTTGACTCGTGATGATATAGGGCTCTTATTAGAGGAATAACTCCATTAGATGTTGAAACAAAATTGAACGATATCCAATAAGTCAACCTAATTCTTCTAGTTGACATCGACAAAGTGTCAAAGGTATTCCTTTAACAAACCGTTAAATATCTCTATCTGCCTATCACTATACGAATGGTAACTAGAGGTTATGCTCAGCTTAGGACCCAAGAGGTAGAACAACTCTATCCAAAACTTTCTTGTAAACCTAGCATCCTTATCACTTACAATATTCTGGGCTACACCCCAAAACTTCACCACATACTTGAAGAAAAACTGGTTTATTCCAAACATGATCATTCATTTTAAACAAACTCGCTGACTTATTCTAAAGAAATCATTCCTTTCCAGTACACTTTGCATAAACAGCAGAAATATGGCAAACTCTATTAAAATATAAGTCTTTATTTATTTGTTTTTTTAAAAAAAATGGTTTTCTTTAAACCTTAGTCAAGGATCGGTATTAAACTAGTAGGGTTTAATATTGATTCATTTAAAGAAGGCCTATTTTGTAAAAAGAATAAGGAGGATGAAAAACCAAGCTTGACAACACTCATCATCCTTCTCAACACTAGAGTGGTTGGTATAAAGTTGCCTTCCTCATTGTAGATAACTTCCTCTTCAGATAGTTTGGTCTGTTCATCTTCTTTCAAGTGTTCTACTTCTTCTTCAGTACTGTTGATTTCAACAGTTGGCACCTTGCCTTGGATCACCATTGTTCCCCTTTTCGGATACTGAGCGGCTATGTGTTTAAATCCTTATCCTTTGAAACACTTGATCTCGCTTGTCTTCATCCCTAAAATTTGACCCTTCTTGAACTTCCTCGGGGGTTCCTTCTCCTTGGCTTGTGTAGCCAAAACAAGTCGGATCTCAAAAACCTTACTTGGTTCCATTTGTATTAGTCAACTTGAGATAGTTCGGTTAATGCCTTGATTGGCTGATTGGTAGTTGAAACCTTCTCGTTTGGTGCCTTTCTATCCTTTGGGTGGCTTGAATTACATCACTAAGTGTCCAAATATCTAGGGTTTCTAGGGTATCCCCAATCTCATACTTCAATCCATTGATGAATTGAGATACAGTTCGGTCCTTTAGCTTTACAATCTTTACATCGAATCATTAATATTTGGAATTTCTTAACATAAGTGTTTATACTTGACCCTCCTTTTTTAAGCTCTCACAGTCTTTTGAAGGCATCCTGTAAACAATAGCTTAGCACAAACCTTCTTCTCATAATCCTCTTCATTTCGTCTTAACTCATAATCTCCCATTCTCCTTCCCTTCTTCAAGTGGCTTACAAGTTCTTCTACCATAAGGCAGCATAACTAGTGAACTCCAACATAGTAAGTCTAACCTTTGCATTATTGGGCACGTTGTGGCATCCAACCTGCTTTTCAATTCCATTTACCCAATCTAGGTAATCCCCAGTATTACCACTTCTAGAAAAACTTGGGATTCATATCTTCTTCATTCGACTTTAGGGGTTGTACATTTCTTTCTTTGATCTACTTCTTCCTCAATCTCTTGTAGCACTAGCATTCATCTCACATCTTTACTAATTCATTTAGCTCAGGATGATCAAGCTGAGGCATTAACTCGGCCAAATTGACCATCACCTTACCCTTACTGCTCATGTTCTCTAGTGGGGCTATTCCTAGCTTATTGCCTATCTTCTTAGATGATAGTCATTAGACTAGCTACCAACTCGATAAGATTATCTAAGTGGCCACCCATTAATTGAGGTGTGAAGCTTCCTTCTTGCCTTTAGCTATGTTGAGTACTACTTTCTTGGTTTCCCATAGTTCCTTAACCACTTGAGTCTAACATTGATGGTTACTTCACAAAATTAACATCTAATAATACCACTTGGAGATTAATAACAAATACTCTAAATACTACGACAATTACACAACAAACGAACAGTCAACCACACTTTTTTTTGTATATTGAAAACAAGGGAAAACAAAGTACAAAACACTTCTCAACTACTAAACTCTAAAGTTAACAATAGAATAGTTATCTCACAAGAGTAGCAATGAACTACTCAAAGAACATAGTAGTAGAATCTAGCTTCGAACATAGCTAGGCTTTGATACTAGGATCATACGGATTCACAGATGAACATACAACCTAATATCACGCGTAACCTAAAGAGGTGGGTTCAAACTGTAAGATGGCTCGAAAATTAAATGATAGTCAAAGGATGAGTAGGGGTTTCCATGCATCGACGGTGGATAAGACGTACTAATGCCTCATACGAGCTCGTGTTACACTTGATATGACATACAATTATGGCCAGAGATCACTTGCCACTAATCCATGCTTAATGGGCTAAATAAGAGTAGCTCAAGAGTAAGCTGAATGATACTTTGCTCAAGATGGAAAAAGAAGAAATACAGTATATTATCTATATTGATGTATATCATTCATTCTATGGCTATTACAATATTTATCGTACCTAGTTAGGGTATGTCCTAAATTATAGAAATCACACAAATGGATCCCTACTTGCTAAACAAAAAGGAGAATAATTTACAGGGGAAACATGAAATCGTACAAAAAGAACTTACTTTGTCAAAAAGGATAGTGTACACATTTTCTCAGTTTGCGATCTTAATAACACTATGAGCCATGTAGGGGTAGGTCTTTGATTAGGTCTGGTTAGCGTTGGTAGTTCAGTACTCAGATAGCTTGGCTGGATAAGGGTTAGCTTAAGGGATGGCTCACATTCGGATTGGCCTTGGATCGTTAGCTCCTGACAATTGTTAGCTTAACCTTGGTACTGTGGAGAGGTTGTCTTCTTGATTTGATGCTTGGACTAGGGTGTTATGGAGCAGTCGGTTCAGCATGTCATCAAATCACCTCGGTAGCTTCTTGGATGGTGTAGAGAGCAAAGTAGCACGGTAGATAGAATTGGGGAAAACATTGCTCCTCGATGCTTAACTCACCTTTGATACCTCAGTGAATCATCTAAGAAAGCCCTCAAGCTTAGGAGTGGGTGGTCAGTCCTTGATCCCCATCAGAGAGCCTTAACCCCTGTGCTATTCTGGCATTCCTAGTGCCAAAAAATGATGGTACCTAGTGAATGTGTGTTGATAGCCAAGCCATGAACAAGATCACAATTAAGTACCGATACCCTATCCTTAGGTTGGATGACATGCTAGATGAATTGAATGAAACTAGGGGTTTTAGCAAGGTTAATATGAAATTCGAATATCATTAGATTTGAATGAGGCTAGGAGACAAGTGAAAAGTTGCATTCAAAACTTGCCATAGACTTTATGAGTAGATGGTAATGCCATTTGGCTTGTCAAACATACTGAGCATTGTCATGTGACTGATGAATTATGTGCTGAAAAATCTGATAAGGAAGTATATCGTGGTATACTTGATGACATCCTAGTATATAGTACAAACATGCCGAGTTATAGTGATCATGTCCATATTGTACTAGATGCAATTTGAGCTGAGAGGTTATTTGGCAATTTAAATAAGTGTTATTTTTGCTAAGAGGAAGTGGTGTTTTAGGCTATGTGATTAGTAGAGGAGGCTTATAAGTGGATGATGAGAAGATCCGAGCCATTGTAGAGCAGCTAACTTTGACCACTTACGCTGAAATGAGAAGTTTCCATAGACTGGCATCCTTTTATAGAAGGTTTAACAGAATTTCAGCACCATAGTCATATCCCTTACTGAGTTGATAAAGAAGAACATCGAATTTAAATGGGGAAAAAAGGAGGAGAGAAGCTTTGCTGAGGTGAAGGAAAGATTGACTTTCGCACCTTTGCTAGCTTTATCTAATTTTGAAGAGATATTTAAGCTGTAGTGTGATGTGTCAGGCATTATTATAGGCTCTGTCCTGATGCAGAAACGCCGACCAATTGCTTACTATAGTGAAAAGCTCAGAGGACCTCAACTGAAGTACTTCGTACATGATAAAGAACTATTAGCTTTCATTTGAGTGCTCTAAGTATGGTCGCATTATCTAATGTCGAGAGAATTTATTATCTATATCGACCATAAGTCTCTGAGGTATCTCAGAAGTCCAACCAAGTTGTCGAAGTGGCAAGCGAAGTGGATTGAATTCCTTGAGGACTTTAGTTTTATGATAAAATATAAATAAGAGAAGAGCAATGTGATTGTAGATGCTCTTTCAAGAAGACATGTGCTCTTGATTGAATTGCAAACCAAGTTGTTTGGGTTTGTAAGTATCAAGAAGTGGTATTCTAAGAACCTACACTTTGGACCCATACTTGGGTGTTGTGCTGATGGATGAATAGTAGACGAGTATCTTATGGAAGATAGGTACTTATTTCAAAGTGGGAAACTATGCGTACTGACCTGTTCATCGAGAGAGTTACTTATTAGGGAAGCCTACAGTGGGGGACTCTTTGGACATTTTGGAGAAAGGAGAACACGTGAGCTGCTGAATGGATGGTTCTTTTGGCTGAGAATGAGGCGAGACATGCATTGTATTGTTGAGGGCTATGCCGTGTGCAAGAAGGCCAAATGTAAAGCCAAATAAGGGAAAGTAAAGCCTTTACCTGTCCTAACTAAACCTTAGGTTGAGCTGAGCATGGACTTTGTTCTTAGATTACTTAAAAATAGTCCTAGCAAAGATTCCATAATGGTCGTCGTGGATAGATTCTGTAAGATGGGACATTTTGTGCCTTACTCTAAGACTAATAATGCTTCAGCTATTGCTTATCTCTTTTTGTAGGAAATTGTTTGATTACATGGTGTACTGAGAAGTGTAGTCTCAGATAAAGATCCACAGTTCTTGAGCTATTTTTGGAGAACCCTATGGCGTCGGATAGGTACTATACTATTATATAACACTTCCTATTACCCCCAAATTGATGGCTAAACAAATGTGGTAAATTATACTTTAGGATCACTACTCCGAGCTATAGTGGGTAAGAATTTAATTGATTGGGATATTTGTTTGCTTGTAGTAGAATTCGCCTATGACCTAATGAAGCATGACACTACTAACTATTTAAGCAAGAGGATCCTGATGTAAGAGCTTAGGCCCAGGCCCTACAACATATTTACGACAAGGTTATTTGGCAAATTGACCAAGTAGCTAGAAAATTATGGGAAAGGGCCAAAGGAAGGAAGTTAGTGCAATTTCAACCCGGAGACCTAGTATGGATACATTTGAGCAAGGATAGGTTCCTAAATAGGAGAAAGAATAAGCTGTCTACCCTAGCCAAAGGCCCCTTTAAAATCTTATAGAAAGTTAGTAACAATGCTTATAAGTTGGAGCTATTAGAAGATTATAAGGTTTCCAAAACTTTCAACATTGCTGAGCTTAGTCCCTATCATTCTAATTGAGCACTGGAAGAACACTAATTAGATTTGATCCTAAATCTAAATCAACTAGGAGGGAATGATGGGATCAAGCTATCGAACCACTAACTCGCAGCTGAGCCTGAGGCCTCAAAGGTCTGATATGACGAATCCTCTTGCTCCAATTGACTCCTATTGATGCCAAACTGATCATGGTTGTCGACTAACTTCTAATGCTAAGCCCAGTGGCTTCTTATCTCTTGAAAGTCATGTACTAAATGAGCGAATGCTCTACGGGTAGAATAACCCTTTAATCACTCTTGCTTAACATATCCAAACGGACCCCAAGCTCGGCAACATTTGTACTGAGATGATGAAAGACCTTATACATATCCTTAGCTACTACTTTTTGGCTGAGCCCATGTTTGTCTGGAGCTCCTGCTTGGCATCTTTACTCGGCACCTCACCTTGGCAGAATCCCGGTTGAGCATATAGAATTTGTCTTTTCTGCTAGAGTCACTCAACCACAACAAGCTACGTATCCAAGCAACTATGTGACAAAATTCTTTGTATAGGATATTTACTATGGTTGTATTTTCCATTATACTCTTTATTATTCCTTATACATTACTTCTTTTGGATACTACCTTTTTTGTCTTTTCCATTTTTGGGCAAGTTGCCCTAGTTTCTCGAGTATAAATACCTACTATACATGTAGTCGGCAACATGTTATTTTTCTCATCAATATACTGAATTCTCCCCTTTATGACCATTGCTCTTGTTAGCTTGTTTAGTACATTTCACTCTTATCTTATCCCTTAACAAGATTAAGTGGCGAGTAACATCACCATACCAACTCGTATGTAATATCAAGCTGTGCCATTAGTTTGTGAAACTTCCATTGGTGTGTCATATCCTTTAGAGCCATCCGTGGGTTTGCTTATACTTTTCCTTTCTATCCTTTCGTGTGCTCCTCATCACCCATTTCAAGCTTTTGACAAGCTTGGACCCATCGCTATGACCAACCTTATCTATTCTTGGCTTTGATTTGCATATCTGTTGTAGGTATGGGAGTAACTCTGGCTTGTCTCAAGATATCATCCCAAGGACTATGTAGAAGTCATTTAATGGAACAATTGTGAAGTTAAGATTTCTACTCCAATCCCTAAGCCTCACTTTCACTCCTCAAACAAGACTAGCCTTGGAGTTAACAGCTTTAATCTGGCTAATGTCTTCAACAAGCACCAACCCCAAACTTTTTGCCTCAGCCATATCATTGAAGTTGTATATAGCATTAGAGTCTACCATTGCACTGGCACCTTTGTAGTTGATGTTAAACTGGACATACATCAACTCATTGACGGTCTTAGGCTTACATTGTATTGAGGAAGTCTTTCCAATAACCGAAAACATGTCTAATGAGCCCATTTAGGGCTGATCCTCCTTATCACTCCCTGACTCTACATCTTAGCATACATTCTTTGCCTTTTAGGCCATAGCATTGAGTGTAACTTTGTTTAGACATTCGGCTACTTTGTATAGGCCATTATATAAAAAACATGAGAATGAAGTCTTCTTACCTCCACTGGTTACCCTACTCTTCTGAACTGGTGATAGTTGTAGTATTTCCTCTAACCCCTTCCAATGTTACTATTGCTACTGCTTGAACTTGTGGCCTCACCCACTCTTGGGTTTTCTTGACTTGACTAGCTTTCCACCCTTGTGCCCCATCGATACATTTTTCCCTTTATTGTTATGAGTGTGCTCAGTCGAGTGCTTAGCTATTGCTTGAGCAGTAGCCAAGTTCGTAACCAATTACCTTTACAACTCATTCCTGGCATGGGGATGCAATCCTTCCAAGAAGTATTACTACTTATTATCTTTAGCCATGCTCTTAATGTCTAACATCAATGTTGAGAACTTACAGACATACTTTTTGATGTCATCACCCTATCAAAGTTCCCTCAACTTCTTCGGGCATTATACTCAACATTTTCAAGGAAAAGTTGAGAAACTTTGCCTACATATGAACATGCGAATTTCCATTTTGGATCTCCTCATGCTTGGTGCACTATCATAGCTTGCTATCATCAGTTAAGTACATTACAGCTATGGTGACCTTTGTTCTCTCATCATTTGTCCTCACAGCGGTAAAATAATACTCCATAACAAATAGAAAGTTCTCTAACAACTTGATGTCCCTTACATTAGTGAATGCCTTGGGCTCAAGCATCTTTAGATATCCTGAACAAGTAGGAACATATACGGGGGTAAGGAAAGAGCATTCTTTATAGCCTGAGACAAAATAGCTACTTATACCCTCAACTCCTCAACAGTTTCGATTGAGCTATGAGTATTACCTTGTCTTCTCAAGTTTTCTACTTGGGTTCCTACTTCTTGTCCTACCTTATTGGTCGTCTTGTGCATTTCCTCTGAGTGTATGCACTTTAACATCGAAATTCTCAGCCATCTTAATCATTGTAGCATTTATATCTTAGTGATTGGCATCAACTTCAACCACCCTTATCGATAGTGCGACCAAATCGTCCAATTACTTGGATAATTCGTTAAGGATTTCCTCTAAGTTATCTAATCTCTTACTCATTTCCCCTTGTCATGTCATGGTTGTTCCCAATGGAATAACTTAGGCTCTGATACCAACTGTCACGATTCGAGCTTTCTCTAGTCAACAAATGGATCATGTGGCACTTACTATCCTGCCTATGCGGTAGTACGCAAGCCTAACTCGCACTTAATATTGGCCAACAAGGATTAAACCTGTAAGTAACACGAAAAAAAAGAAGAAAAATTTAACAATGAATATAAGGGATATGGCTACAAGTTGTAAAACAAATAGTACACTTTTATTGATTTCGACAGTATTATAAGGCTACAATGTGTGTGTATGAGGATAATGTATATGTAACAAGTGCTGTCGGTTATGATAAACCAACGTGGTGAGTAAGAGTTTCAATCCAGAAGAGTACTCACACCCTCATAAAGAGTTTTACGGACATTTTTGGCCCCAGAAGGGGAAGACATTAAAACTGGTGAATCGTAACTAAGAACAGACAAGGCCAGTTACTAAATGGGTTTAAGCTTGCCAAAAGCTTAAAGAGATGATAGGGAAACAAGCAAAAGAACAAAAAATGAATGAAAAAGTAAGCAAAGCCCATGAACAGCTCTAATGGATATGGCGTACTAATGAAACTTTCAAGGACCCATGGCATAGTTCGATATAACGCAGGAGATGGTCTAGTAAGGTTACTCACCACCTAACTTTGTTTAAGGGTTAGGATAAGAGTGAGATGAATGTAAACAAAGTAGTGTTGACGAGAGGAAAATCTCAAGTGTATTCATGTTTAATTTGATGTTTACAGCTACAAATGCAAGGAATATTTATACTCGAGAATTTAGGGTAACATACCTAAAAAGGAAAAGACAAAAAGGAGGCATAGTCCTAAAGAAGTAATGTACAAGGTATATAAAGGGTAAAAAGGAATATTCACAGAAGAAGCAATTATTACAATAGTAGATTCTACGAGTGGTCTCGGACACGTAGCAGCAATGCATTGGTAGTGTTGTTAGAGGATGTAGACAAAGCAGTACAACTTGGTTAGGTAGCCAAGCAGGAGTTCCAAGTAGTCATAGGTTAATTCGAATAAGGGTAGCTGAGGGTTTGAGTAGGACAGGACTCACGACCTCTTGGCAGCAATGTTGCTGAGCAAGTGGTTAGGTTAGATAGGCTCAAGTTAGTGCATGGAGTGTAGTTGTCAAGACATTCTACTATTTGGCACATAATTTCTGAGAGATGGGTAGTCATTCGGCTTAATATGTAAAGTTGATTGGTAGAGAGATACTTAACCTTAGCAAAAGTTGGTTAGAGTAGGGGAATTTGCCTTACGAATCCCTCTAGTCCTTAGGCTCGGCTATGGGTCAAGGGTCCAGTAGCTTGATTCCCATTAGTCCGTCTAAGTTGATTTGGCTTTGGGATCAAAATCTAAATAGTCTTTGGTTAGCCCTTCGTCAGGGTGATATGGACTAAGTTCGATAACATTGAAGGTGTTAAATACCCTATAATCTGCGGGCAGCTCCAATATGCCGGCATTATCATTGATCTTCTGGAGGATTCTAAAAGGTCCTCCAACCTTTAGGGGATAGTTTAGTCCGCCTCTTGCTTGAAAACCTCTCTTTGCTTAAGTGTAGCCACACGAAGTCTCCTAGCTGAAAATGTTTTGCCGTCCTACCCTTAGCCTTCTCTCATATACTTTTGGTAGCTTAGTCGATGTACTGAGTGACTTTGTTGTAGATGTGCTAAAGGCATTATGCTCTGGCTCTTGCATCAGGGTCTTCTTGCATGGCCATGGGTACAAGGGTGTGATCAAGGGGCAACTCAAGATTAAATCTATAAACAACTTCAAAGGGGGTTTGTTTGGTGGTGTCATGTACTTTTCGGTTGTAAATGATTTCTACCATTGGAAAGCAAACATCTCTGTTAGCCAAGTTCTTAACCATTGTAGCATGGAGCAATGATTCTGAAGTGCGATTAACCACCTCAATTTGGGGGTGACAAGAAGTACTAAATAGTAGTTTAGTCTCCATCTAATGCTACAAGGTCCTCCAGAAATGGTTTAAGAACTTCAAGTCTTTATCGGAGACTATACTCCTCCACATGTAATGTAACAATACAATCTCCTACAAAAAAAGAGAAGCAATAGCCGAAGAATTGTTAGTCTTGAAACAGGGCACCAAGTGCACCATCTTGCTGAACCTATCCACAATAACCATTATAGAATTTTTGCCTCGGGTAATTCATGGTAGTTTAAGAACAAAGTCCATGCTCAATTTGGTCCATGGCTTTGTTGAAGTAGGAAAAGGCATTGCTTTCCCTTGTTTGGCTAGACGCTTAACCTTCTTGCATACAGTACAGCTTTCAACAACTCGGTGTACATCTCTCCTCATTCTTAGCCAAATGAATGAACCACTCGGCAATTCATATGTTCTTTTCTCCCTAAAATGTCTGGACAGTCCTCCACTGTAAGCTTCCTTGATCAGTAGCTCTTGAAGTGAACAAGTCGATACATATAATTTCCCTCTTCGGAATAAGTATCCTTCCTTTATATGATATTCCTCTACTATCCCTCTATTAACACAATGCACAAATATGGGTCCCAAGTGTGGATCCTTGAAGTACTACTCCTTAATGCTAGCAAACCCAAATAATCTAGCCTGTAGTTCAGTCAGGAGGGCATGCCTCCTTTAAAAAAGCATCTATATCTACATTGTTCTTCCCTTATTTGTATTTTATTATAAAATTGAATCCTTCAAGGAATTCAACCCATCGCCTTTGCTACTTCGACAACTTAGTCTAACTTCAGAGGTACTCAGGGACTCATGGTCAGTATAGGTGACAAATTCTCTTGGTAGTAGATAATGCTGCCATACTTGTAGTGCTCAGATTAGTGCTAAGAGTTCTTTGTCATATATAGAGTAGTTTAATTGAGTTCTTCTGAGCTTCTCACTATAGAAGGCAATTGTTTGGCCTTCTTACATTTGGACAACGCCTATCCCAATGCCTGACGCATCACACTTTAGCTCAAATATTTCCTCGAAGTCAGGTAGAACTAGTACAAGGGTAGAGGTCAACCTTTCCTTTATCTTAGCAAAACTCCTCCCCTGCTTTTCTCCCCATCGGAAGTTGGTGTTCTTCTTTGTTAGCTTAGTAAGTGGTGTGGTAAGAGTGTTGAAATTCCTAATGAATCTTCTATAGAATAAAGCCAATCTATTGAACCTTTTCATGTCAGCAGAAATAGTAGGAGTCGGCCACTTAACGATTGCTCAGATCTTCTTGTCGTTTACTCATAAGCATCCTCCACTTACTACGTAGCCTAAGAATAGCACTTCCTCTTGGCAAAAGCAACACTTCTTGAGATTATCGAATAATCTCTCAGGATGGAGGACATCCAATACGGTATGGAGATATTCATAATAACTTGGCATGTCTACACTGTAGACTAGGATGTCGTCAAAGCACACCACGACATACTTCTTTATCATGTGTCTTAGCACAAGGTTCATTAATCTCATGAAAGTACTCGGGGCACTCGACAAGCCAAAGGACATGACCATCCATTCATAAAGTCCATATCGAGTCTTAAAAGGGGGTTTCCACTCATCTCTTAGTCTTATGCAGATTTGATGGTAGTTAGACTTCAGATCAATCTTGTTGAAGACCTTAGCTCCACTCAGCTTATCTAGCATGTCTTCTTGTCTCAGAATAGGATACTTATACTTGATCACAATCTTGTTTACAGCTCGATTATCTATATACATCCACCAGATTCCATCCTTTTTTGGCACTAGAAGTGCTAGCACAACATAAAGGTTGAAACTTTACTTAACATAAACTCTCTCTAGTAACTCATTGACTTGACATTAGAGTTTAGAAGCCTGTTTGGGACTTATTTGATAGCCAGGCTTATTCGGTAGGGCAACGCTGGGTACTAAGTCAATATAGTGTTTTATGCCTCGTAGTGGGGGCAACCCTTTAAGTAACTCTTCTAGGAATAGATTAGTATATTCATTCAGTAGTGTTCTCACTTCTTAGGGTAATTCACCTTCCTCCATCATCTCTAGTAGGTGCTTGACTAACATAAGGGTAGGTTCGTTAGCATTGATGGCCTCTCAGAGTTCGGCTTTACTCATCACTAGAGCCTTTTTCGATTCGTAGGCAAGTTTAGTCTACAGTTTGTTAACTTCCTTTGGTGACATCGGGTTTAGTGTAATCTTTCAGCTATCCTTCTCGAACATATACATGTTTTTGTACCCATCATGGATAACTCTCCTATGAAACAGCCATGGTTGGCTAAGTAACACGTGTGAAGCATACATATGTAGTATGTTGTAAGCCTTAAAAATAAGTCAAGTGATAATACGATCGAACTTAGTACACAAAATTTAGGGCAATCGGTTAAAAGATCATATCAAACCTAAATTATAAACTATAGATAGAAATATTAGTAAAAATAATCCTGTAAACTTAAATTTAAGAAAATAAATAATAAAATAAGAGACTATAAAATTTTCAAATTTTAAGTATATTACTTGTTAATTATCGGAAAGACGAAAAGTGCAATTTAATAACTAATAAATTACGAGAGATAGATTATATATATACTAAAAATCATAGAATGACTTAAATAATAATTAAGAATATTTGTTTGTACCTCATATGTATTTACGTGTAGATAAAAATACGTGAAATTACTTAAATTGCCCAAAATTAGCTAAAAATCTACTAAATAATTAAAGAAAATCATAAAAAAATTAAGGAAAAATCAAGGAGAGGTGGAAAGAACCAGATCAAGTCATGGCAGCAAGAGAAGTAAGAAACAAAAATTAACCAATAAAAAAAAAAGCAACACAAAAGGTAAATTGGAAGAGATTTGGGCATTGTCAGAGATTTGGGCATTGTCTTGTCCTAATTAATTCATAATAATTCCTATAAGGCTCTATAAATAGAAAGAAAATTTACAGATCTCATTTGGTCAGCTGGGAATTGGGAAAAATTGAGAGCACCGAAATTAAGAGAAAAAAATTAAGGTTTTAGAAATTTGACCCAAATCTATGTAGAGGAAGTAAGAAGGCCGAACCTACACACCACCATCACCTAGAACCAAACCACCACCATTACCCCACTCCAAACCCATCGCCTGGACTAGCCGACACACTTGAATAGGTGTTGGAGGCCAAAAAGTCAATGAATTAGGTAAGTCTCACATCTTCTTCGATTTTGTAAAATTTTTTAAAATTATTTATTTTACCTAGAAAATTATGAAATTTATTATTTTAAGGTTTTATTGTATGTAGATTTAGGGAAAAAATAGTGATTAAGTTTAATCACGTCTATAAACATATAGTTCTTAAGAAATTAGAAAAAACCGAGTATGATTAGAATTAGAAATAAATAGGCTTAGAAGTGTAGTTTGGAGCTTAAATTTTTTTCATAGAATGCTTTAGTGATATAGAATAGTACTATGTAGCCATTTTTTTTAAAATTAATTTTCTAAATTTTTAAGTAATTTTTTAGCCCTAAAATGGTAAAGAAAATGGGTAATTTTAACTTAATTAAGTGATTAATTACTGATTTAGAAGGTAATTAGATGTTTAAAGATGTTAATATCTTATATGGATCCATAATCCTAACATTTGGAGTGTTAATTGTAATTAATATGGGGATTATGTAGTAATCGTAGGAAATTTAGTAGTATGTGAATTTGGGATTTTAATAAATAGGAAATAATAAGTTAATTTGGATAATGTAATAATAAAATCAGTACATAATAAATCTGGTATAAAAATTAATTTTAGATTGGATCAAAAATAAAAAATTTTCTTACATTAGGAGTAAATCTACTACCCCAATTAGAATTTGAGTATACTGAATAAGTTAGAACACTAAATTAAGACTTAGTGTGATATTAGAAAAATCAAGCTTAATGTGATTAATTTTACATTAGGATTTGAGTGTATTTAGATTCGTCGTAGTCAAAGACAATGTAGAACCAAAACTAGAATCTAATTTAGAAACCGAATCTCGAGCTAAGGTAAAGTGAATCATTAGTAAATAATAGGTATACATGAAGAAGTGAGTTAAATTATAACTTATAATATATATCATCAAAGTATAAGTACTAAAAAGACGAATTTGTATTATAAGATACCTGGAGACGAATTAACCTGTAATTAAGTGATTGGGCGATCGAGAATTCCAACTAAGTTGGGTCTATTACTTCACCGTATTGGAGTACTATTTTAGGATACTCAGAGACTTAACATTGTGTATGATTGTGATTATAAGTAGTTTATGCATGTGCTTGTATATTTGAATTCGTATTGAAATTTGTGTTCTTATTGATTGTTTATTATGACTGGATTGGTGTGAAATTGTTTGAACACCCTAAATGGAACTTAATCTTAATCGACTCTAATGCCCTAAATTGTCATGCATTGTAATCCTTTAGGGGATAATTAGGATTCTCCAACCAAACACCGATTCCTTCAAAAAAGATAACACTAGATAACAAATTGGTTTTTTCCTCATTCTTAGCCAAACTAAATGATAGGAGAGGAGGTCGCGGTGAGGATGAGGGTATTGGTTCAAAGGATAGTCTTAGCAGGAGTAGTGTCTCTATTGTACAAACCTGGTTTTAGTTGTAAGCTGTTGCATAACATGAAAACTCCTCAACTCAGATTAGAGCAGGTGAAATTTCTTTAATTTCACAACAGACCAGACTATGTTGTGTGATGACACTTGCTTGTTGCATTGCGTGAAAATAATTGCTTGATAATCTCGTTTGTGTTTGTATACATTCATGAGTCTCCAATTCAACTTACTAAACTGTAGTTGTTCATACCAATATAGATCCTTTTGTAGGTCCTGATTTTTCTGATTTCTTTGACTAATATGCTGCCCTACAACTATTCGGAGGTTAATTCTTTTTGAAGCCTAGGGGTGTGAGGATCAATTCGTCTAGTAGTTAATGTATAACTAGAGTATCATTAGTAGCTTAAAACTGAAAGATTGAGATTTAATATGTAAACCAACTGATTGTTAACTGTTATGATATGACATAAAATCACCTGGGAATTCTATTGTAATGTACATGTAATTATATTTATATATGTTGACTTAAAGCTCTTAATAATTACTGTAGCTTCAGCTAAATTCTTAATTAGACTATTTACTTCAAAGCGAGGAGTTGTTGACGTCTTTTGTAGATCATGTCTATGATAGGCATTGTGAGGTTAGTTACTATCATAAGATGATATATACAACGAGACTGCTGCAACTTTATGACTTTGGGGCGTAACACATGTCATAAAGAATTTTATGGGAGTAATGTCCAATAGTAATCGGTAGTAGTACTTACAAGGTGACATATAGTGCCCCTTTCTCACTTATCTAATATAACTTATATGACCTTAGGTGTGCAATAGTTAGCAGTTTTAACCTTATGACCAGATCAATCAAAGCTATATTGGTACAACTTCTACTATCAATAATTAGTATGCCCACCTGATTATTCACTCTAAAGGGGCTATGAAACAAGTTCTCCCTTTGCTCCTCCTCTTGCGGGATTTCGATGTTCATTTCATGTTGGTGAACACATTCTCTTTAATTAGTTTTATCTTAACAGCTTCTTTCTCGGTATTGCTCTTCTCTTCCTCAAGTTCCTCATTAGTACTTTTTACCTCTAGCTTCGGGATGTCTCCCTTGATGACCATTATCCTTTAATACGAGCACTAAGCAGCCATATATTCAAAACCTTAGCACTTGAAGTATTAGATCTGGCTTGTCTTCTTACTAGATTCTTGCGCTTTCTCATAAGTTTGGGTTTGTACATCACCATCAGGTTGGAACTTGATTGAGCTTGATGACTTCCCTACCCTGGTCGGTTAGTTGGCAATCTAGTCAGTTCTCGACTCCTTCTCTGCCTCTTTACTTGTTGAGCTATGCTAATGGTTTCATCCATTGTGGTAAATTGTTGGAGTTCCATAATATCTTGAATGTCACCTCATAACCTAATAAGGAACCTAGAGATTGTTCACACTAGTGGTTCCTCCACTTTACATCAAATCATGATCGTTTAGAATTCCTGAACGTGCTCATTAACTGTTTTGCCTCCTTGTCTCAACTCATGAAGTCAAGTGAAAGTATCTTACAGATAAGTATCCGGCACAAATCTATTTCTCAATATTCTTTTCATTCCAGGCCAAGTATTAATCTCTCGGTAGCCTTCTCGCCTCCTTATAGCTTGGAAATTCTTCCACTACATGGTGGCATATTTAGAGAACTCAACAGCAGTAGTCCTCACTTTCTCATAGTCCTCGTATTGATAATAGTCAAATGCCTTTACTTTCTCTTCCTACTCTAAATATTTATCAGCACTCCCAAATCCATTGAAGCTTGGAATCCGAAGCTTTATATAGTCAGATGCTTTAGGGACTTGAGCTCGCTCTTCTTCAAAATACTCTTCCTCGTCCTCTTCATCCAATTCCTTCAATTCTATCCTTCTTTTTACCCATCCGCCTATTCCTCCGCCTTGAACTTGTTAAACTGAGTTTTGACCTCTAACAGGTTGAGCAACTTATGGGGTGTTTTACATGGCCTCAATTGGTCGGTAAGTCAATGCATGAACAGCTTGGGTCAAATCTATCAAGAGGTTAGCTACCTCATCAAGTCTTTTGTTAGTGTTCCTAAGGGTTCCCTAAGATTGTTGGCCATTATGGATAACTCTGCTATTGTCATCTCTAACACTAACGTTTACACTTAGATCTGTTATTTCTCCAAACCAGAAACTAAATAGCTAGCAAACACAGCAGCTAAGATGAACATAGTAACTTGCTCAGTTTCACATACACAAAATAGAGTATAAATACAACTTTGAAAACCAACTACAACTCAACTCAAATGAAACTTCCACTCTAATACCAAGATGATGCAAACCGTAACCAAGAAAAAACAATGCTGATTGTTGAATGGGTCTAAGCTTGAAGAGATGATAGGGAAATGCACAAAAGAATGGAAAATGAATGAAAAATTAAGCAAAACTCATAAACAATTCCAATGGATATGACGCATGATATGAGGCAAGTACACCTATCAGTTTTAATATAGCGGATGTGAGTCCGAATCGATCCCTCAGAGACTTCGAGTACTAATATTAACCTTAGCTTATTATCTAACCGGAAAATTATGAAAGTTTGAATTAATTAAAAATACTAAAATTAACAAACTACTTTAATTAAAAGACTTAATTAAGCAATTGAAAAAACGATAAAATCAAGAACGACTTCAAGAAAGTAATAACGTATTTAGGAATTATTTTCCCTAGAGTTAATCATGTGATCGCTTAAAATATATTCAATTCGGTTTCTATTATTCTTGACCGGAGGGATTTACAACTAAAGTTAATACCTTTCTCAAGCATATTAACCCTAATCCTAAATTATTTACCGGAATCTCTTCACTTAGTAATATAATTTAGAATTGCATTAATGTATAATGAATTCCCATACAATAATTAACTTTCCGAAAGAAACATGTATCTTATCTCTAAGTATACATGTAATTCTCTTTAATTATGCCTAGATTTAATTACATATGCAATTTCTCAATCAACATGCATAATATCATATATTGATATTCTGGAAATATCAAACAATAATTAACGACATAATTGAATCAAGTAAAGATAGAAACTTTATTGAAATTTCTAAATCAATCCAAGAATCACATTAAATCATAGGTTCCATAATCCTAAATACTCGAATTCTAAGCTATCATAATGAATCTAAGAATGAGTTTCATCAATAATATAAAATAAAACATGGAAACCCCTTTTATTGATGAACAATCTCTCCAATCTTGAAGTTGATGTTGTTTCCCTCTTTCTTGATGTTGTTCCACCTCTTTTTTGATGTTGTTTCTTAAGTCTCTTTCTCTTCTCTTGTGTCTCTCCGTTTCTGTAATGTCTCTCCTGTCTTTTGAAACCCTAAGATATCCTTTTATATGTGTATTATAAAGATTCTGTTTTCATCACCAGACACGGCCTGGGACATGACCATGTCCCCAGGTCGTGTAATTTTCTGCACTAAGGCAAAATTTTCTGCACAACTTTAAAATTTCATAACTTCTTTATTTGAACTTCGATTTGAGTGAAATTTTATTCCTTTTCTTCGTTTTCGATCATAGAACGCGTTCAAACCTAGAAATCAAGATTTTACTCAATTAAGTATCAATTTCTTTAAAGAAAACAAAAAATGTGAGAAAAATACTATAAAATCACCCTATGAAATATGTTTAAAATTAAAGTTATCAAATTTCCCCACACTTGAGCATTTTCTTGTCCTCAAGCAAATAAATCAACACAAAACTTTCAAGACAAGAAACGCTAAACAAAATTTATCACTATTTAAGAAACCGGTGAACAAATATACTTGACCCGAAGAAAAGTAAGAAAATCATTCTCAACTAAGTTGTAATAATAAAGTCAACCAATTTCATCTGACTATATTCGAATGCTCCAACAAAACTTAATACTAGAGTTCACTAGTTAATTTATGAAAGAGTCATAAAAATTTTGTCCATTTGACTAAAGTGTATACAATTCTCTCTTCCATCTTACCAAGCACCATAATCTAAAACAAACACATTTTACATCCACTCATCCTCTGATCATCCCCCTAGTTTATGCTTTTGTTGAGAGGTCTTTTTAAATTTACGTTATTTAAGCACAATTGCGTTGGTAGCAGGAAAGAATCTCACTCTTCTGACGGACCAAGACCGATCCATACCAACTTATTCCTTATATTAATAGCAGGAAAGAACCTTGCTCTTCTGACGGACTAAGGCTGATCCATATCAATTTTTTCTTTTTCATTTGAATTGGCATTAGGACTCAATCTCGCTCTTCTGACGGACCAAGACGAATCCTTACCAATTTTTTCTATTCTTACACTTGTTATTGCTTCTGACCTCCAATCATTGTGATTTTTCAGGGGTTTCTCAAAAGAAGAATTTCATTTGTTTGTTTGCTAAAAATTATAGGACTCTTAGAAATTTCTAAGAGAAAAGTATACATAAAAGTAAATTGTAAAAAATAACCATGACTAACTCTCAACTAGTGATGTTGCTCCAATCTCAAGTCTTAAAGTCCTAAGCTAAACAACCCGTAACTTTGCTTTCCAAAAATTTGACTAATCAATTCTAGTAAAGTATAATAAGATCAATAATAATCAAGATGAAACAGTTAATTTGGCTTAATACCAGTTAATCACCTATTGCAAGTTAACTTAAAAATTAATTGGGTCAAATATGAATAATTGGTTTCCTAAACAGTAACAAATTCATATATATCCCTTCCCCACACTTAATAATGGACATTGTTCTCATTGTACCACAAAAAATCATAACAGCACGAAAAAGCAGTATAGGGAAAAAGGAAACATATGTATGGAAAAGAAACTAATACTTCCCTGCCAGTCGAACAGAAGCGCAAAATGAAGAAGCATCATCATTATATTGCAGAGTTCACAAGCCTTGAACAACAAAAGTCAACACAAAAAATGAAGAACTAGAAGAGGGATTGGAATCTGTCTCTTCATGTGCCTCATTAGACGATGCCTCAGCCATCGTAGCATCATCATCGTTATCACTGGCCTCGATATCCTCATCACATTCGTCAGCCTAATCATGAGGAAGAGAGAGCAAAATTAAGTAGGAAACTTACTTGGATCAAAATGCAGAATGCAAGAATTGTGGAGAGAAGAGGGAGAATAAGAGAGAGATATGTTTGATTAGGAGTGTGTGAGAGGGTGTGTTTAATTTAAATAAAACGGTCGTGTGCAAAAATCATATGAGTTTGGGTTGACACGGGCTGGGATATGACCGTGTCCCTTGCTCGTGTAACATTCGGTGTGAGTTATGTGGAGTCTGGTCGAACACGGGTGGAAAATTCTGGGCATACACGGGCTGGGGACACGACCGTGTCCAACGCCCGTGTAACTTTCTGTTTGTTCGGAGTATAACTGGGCGGACATGGGCTGGGGCACGACTGTGTCCCTTGCCCGTGTAACTTTCTGTGGGTGTAGCAGATTAAAGGGGCCTGGATGGACATGGGCTGGGACACGACCGTGTCCCTTGCCCGTGTAACTTTTTTTTTTCATTTTTTTTAAAAGCAAAAGTAAACTTAAAGAAATAAAAGTAATTAAACTAGAAAAATAAGAAAAAGAAAACTAAAGGGAAGAAGAAGAAAAAAAAATGAAATTAAAAGGGAAAAGCCTATGACTAAAATTAAAACAAATAAAAGAAGCAAAACAAAGTTAGATAAAAAAAAATAAAATGAAATAAACTTAAAGAACTAAAGTGTAAGCAAAGTCAGACATGGGTTGCCTCCCAAGAAGCGCTATAGTTAACGTCAATAGCTCGACGGAATACATCTTGTAATTCATGATTCTTCATCCAGGTGGAAATAGAACTCCTCCTGTATCTCGCTTTCGAACTCTCCATACAATTGTAGATTTACCCTTCGGCCATCGACCTTGCCAATTCCATTTCATTGATGCATAACTTCCATAGTTTCTCTCCTTATCATGCCACTTATCAAATTCATGTAGCCTAAACTTCTTCGTTTTGTTTGCTTTTAGCTTAGATGCGGTTGTCATTGGGGGTTTTGAACTTTTCACCGCAAAGACATGCTCCAAATGATTTCTTGACAGTTTTGGTTCCAAAATTGGTGGCTTCTCTTTGAATGATTTTAACTTACGATCCTTTGGCTTGTGGAGTGGATCAATTCTCTTCTTATCCATACTGGATTAATGAACTTTTGTTTGAGCTGCCACTTCTGGACAATTGGGGTTGGTCACCAAATTTTCATCTCCCTTTTGCAAGCAATAGCTTGAGGAATCATTGGAAAGAGTTTCCTGCACACATGTAGATATAACTCCCTGGATCATTTAATTTTTATGGCAGCTTTTTTTGGAGAAGTGCCGAACATTCTTCGTTTAATGTGACGTTGTAAGCTCCTCCAACTTCCTCTTGTTCAATAGAAGATCTTTTAAAAATTTCGCATACTTTGGCATCTGCAAGATGACATTAGCAAGAGGTAAGTTAATGTGTAATTGTTTGAAAACATCAAGCAATTTACCGAATTCTTTATTTTGATCAGTGTAACTTTGCTTAAGGCGCTGCGGGTAAGGGATGGGAGGCTTCTACTCCTTCACTTTTGGTGATTCCATATTTTGTTTTGATTTTAGTGGCTTTGCATCTTCCTTACGGTTGACTTCCACTTCTTTCTCAACTACTTCCCCACCATCCATCTTCTCCACTTGCAGTTTTCTATCACTTCTCAAGGTCACTGCATTAACATGTTCCCTAGGATTGACTTCGGTATTCCCTGGGAGTGTCCCTTGTTGTCTCTCAGAGGTCATTTTTTCAAGTTGACCAATTTGATTCTCCAGATTACGATTGGAAGCCTCTTGATTTCTCAACGATGATTCAATGTTGGATAGCCGAGCCTCATTTCCTTAAATATATTTTGTGAGAAGTTCTTCTACACTGGGCTTCTTTTCTTGAGGAAGAGGAGGTGGGAATGGTCTTTAAAATCCAGGTGGGCCAAAGTTGGTCTTTTGCTGGCCTTGGTTTTGATTTCCCCATGAAAAATTGGGGTGATTCTTCCATCCGGGATTATAAGTGTTGCTGTAGGGGTTATTTTGTTACATGGGTAGATTTCCTAGATAATCTACCTGTTCTAATTGTTCTTGTGCTCCATACCCCTGCATACTACAATCATTTACATCCGATTGCACTTGTTGAGGGCCAATTGAGAGTGCATCAATTTTCTTACTCAATAAGTCCACCTTGGCTGCCAAAGCAGTGGTCAAGTCCACCTCATAAACTCCCATAGCCTTTTGCTTGGCTCTGGTGCTTTCCCACTGATAATTGTTCATCGCTATTCCTTCAATCAGGTTTTGTGCTTGCTTAGGTATCTTTGTGTTCAAAGTACCTCTTACGGATGCATCAATCATCTGTCTAGTGGATAAATTGAGACCATTGTAAAAGGTCTGAATCTGCATCCATAGTGGGAGGCCATGATGTGGCACCTCCTGAGCAAGTCCTTAAACCGTTCCCAAGTATCATATAGCGTCTCCGCTTCCAATTGAGCAAAACATGAAATATCATTCCGAAGTTTAGCCGTCTTTACAGGTGGGAAATACTTCTCTAAAAATTTCTCTACCAATTCATTCCAAGTTGTGATTGAATTTCGTGGTAGAGAGTTTAACCACTGTTTTGCTCTACCCCTCAAGGAGAAAGGGAATAGCCACAGTCGGATGGCATCATCCGTGGCTCCGTTGATTTTAAAAGTATCACAAATCTCTAGAAAGCTAGAGATGTGGGCATTGAGATCTTCATCTTGGAGACCGTCAAACTGAACATATTGTTGCACCATTTTTATAATGTTAGGTGCAATTTGGAAGTTGTTAGTTGCGACGGTTGGCCTTGCGATGCTAGAGTCAGCTCTAATAAGTATCGGCCTTAAATAATCGGACATGGTCCAATTTGCATCATTCTCGTTGTTAGCCATGTGTGGTGGATCTTCCTACTCGATGAATTGAGTGTTGGTCTCTTCACCTTCTTTCTTGATTTCAACGATTGACTCGTTGTTAATGGTCGCCACACTTTGTCTAAGTCATGATTTCAAATTTTGAAGGGGAGTTCTCTCAATTTCAGGATCAAATTCTACCAAATCTTCCGGGTTACTTCGAGTCATGCACTGCAAGGGTAAGAAATATAGAATCAATTGCAGCTCTAGCTAATGAAAATAAATAATGAAAACAAAAAAAAAATGGTTAAAGTAATAAAGAAACTAGTGTTCTTAATATCGAAAATCCCCAGTAACGGCGCTAAAAACTTGATATGAAGCAAATGTACCTATCAGTTTTAATATAACGAATGTGAATCCGAGTCGATCCCTCAGAGACTTCGAGTACTAATATTAACCTTAGCTTTATTATCTAACTGGAAAATTATGAAAGTTTGAATTAATTAAAAATACTAAAATTAACAAACTACTTTAATTAAAAGACTTAATTAAGCAATTGAAAAAACGATAAAATCAAGAACGACTTCAAGAAAGTAATAACGTATTTAGGAATTATTTTCCCTAGAGTTAATCATGTGATCTCTTAAAATATATTCAATTCGGTTTCTATTATTCTTGACCGGAAGGATTCACAACTAAAGTTAATAACTTTCTCAAGCATATTAACCCTAATCCTAAATTATTTACCGGAATCTCTTCACTTAGTAATATAATTTAGAATTGCATTAATGTATAATGAATTCCCATACAAATAATTAACTTTCCGGAAGAAACATGTATCTTATCTCTAAGTATACATGTAATTCTCTTCAATTATGCCTAGATCTAATTACACATGCAATTTCTCAATCAACATGCATAATATCATATATTGATATTCTGGAAATATCATATATTGATATTCTAGAAATATCAAACAATAATTAACGACACAATTGAATCAAGTAAAGATAGAAACTTTATTGAAATTTCTAAATCAATCAAAGAATCACATTAAACCCTAGGTTCTATAATCCTAAATACTCGAATTCTAAGCTATCATAATGAATCTAAGAACGAGTTTCATCAATAATATAAAATAAAACATGGAAACTCCTTTTATTGATGAACAATCTCTCTAATCTTGAAGTTGATGTTGTTTCCCTCTTTCTTGATGTTGTTCCACCTCTTTCTTGATGTTGTTTCTTAAGGCTCTTTCTCTTCTCTTGTGTCTCTCCATTTCTGTAATGTCTCTCCTGTCTTTTGAAACCCTAAGATATCATTTTATATGCATATTACAAAGATTCTGTTTTCATCACCAAACACGGCCTGAGACATGACCGTGTCCCCAGGTCGTATAACTTTCTGCACTAAGGCAAAATTTTCTACACAACTTCAAAATTTCATAACTTCTTCATTTGAACTCCGATTGGAGTAAAATTTGATTCGTTTTCTTCGTTTTCGTTCATAGAACGCGTTCAAACCTAGAAATGAAAATTTTACTTAATTAAGTATCAATTTCTTTAAAGAAAACAAAAAATGTGAGGAAAATACTATAAAATCACCCTATGAAATATGTTTAAAATTAGAGTTATCAACGCACTAATAAAACTTCTAAGGACCTACAGCATGACTCGATATGACACATGAGATGGTCCGGTAAGGTTATTCACCACCTAGCCTTGTTTAAACGTTAAGATAAGAGTGAGATGAATGTAAACAAAATAGTATTTACGAGAGGAAAATGTCAAGTGTATTAACGTTCAATTTGATGTTTATAGCTACAAATATAAGGGGTATTTATATTTGAGAATTTTGGACAAAATGCCTAAAAAAGAAAAGACAAAAAGGGGTATAGTCCTAAAGAAGTAACGTATAAGGTATATAAAGGGTAAAAAGGAATATTCGCAAAAGAAGCTATGATTATAGTGGCAAATTCTACAAGTGGTCCCAGACATGTGGTAGCAATGCATTGGTGGTGCTGTTGAAGGATGTAAACAAAGTAACACGGCTTGATTGGGTAACCAAGCAGGAGTTCCAAGTAGTCATAAGTTCATCCAAATAGGGGTAGTTGAGGATTCGAGCGAGATAGGACTCTTGGCATCTCGGTAGTAATGGCATTGAGCAAGTGGTCAGGTCGAATAGGTTCGAGCTGGTGCGTGGAGTGTAGTTGTTAGGACATTCTACTACATGGCAAATAATTTCTAAGAGATGGATAGTCATTCGGCTCGATACGTAGAGTTGATCGGTAGAGAGGTACTTAGCCTTAGCAGGAGTTAGTTGGAGCAGGAGGATTCACCTTACTGGTCCCTCTAGTCTTTAAGCTCGGCTATAGGTCAAGAGTCCAATAGCCTGATTTCCATCAACTTTCTAAAAGTAAAATTTTCTAATAATAGTAAAGCTCTAACTAAAATGAAAAAAGTCCCCCTCTATGTTACAATAAGTACAAAAGAATACACCCCTACTAGTATAAGTAAGTTATAAAAATAGGGCCCTGACATGTGGCATGAGACTTTTGAGTCATTAATTTGAAAGTAATAGAGGGGGAATAAAATAATCATTCCTAATATATTTTCTACTATCTTATTTATTTAGAAATTAGAATGGATTTTTTATTCCCAACAACTTTTCTATGCCTTCTCAATAGAGAATAATAGTTATTTTTGGTATGATTGAATTGTTTATTCCTTTTCTGTAAGGTTAAAAGGTTTGAGCAATAAAACAATTATGCCCTCAATTAACAAAAAAGTTAAATAACCTTTAGCATATTCATAAAAGACTAAATAGGGGCATATTGTCATATTATTTTTTATATTCCTAATTTAATATTGCAATTAATAAGGTAAAGTAAAATAATGAAATTAGCATTCACCTTAATAAAAAAAATTATACAAAGTAAACAGTATAGTATAAATTTCTAACCTACTTGATAACAGTCATTCTCCAAAGTACAACTTTTCTTTTTTCTACTTATTCTGTAGCAGAAAGTAAATATGCTATTAGAGTCATAAATATATGGCATTTAGATGACAATAAAAGTTTATAAGTGCATGGAAGTTAGTTCTATATTATTAGTAAAATTATTTATGAGTTTAAATAAAGACATTATTTCATATTTATTTATTACATTTCTATTGACAATTTACATATGATATAAGGTTTAGGTGTAGTAAGTCATCCATAAGGGTTTTCATAATAACCTATCAATCTTGCAAGTGATTTAAAGGAATAGGAACATGAAATTGGCATACCAATAAATGAAAGTTTCAAGTTCAAGTTTAAATAGAATATGAAAGGTTTTAGCAATTTAAAGAGGAGATAAATGATATAAAAATAGTTTAAATAAAGGATATCATTACACCATTCTTATAGCTCCATTAGCTTTCGTTAATGTAACACATGCTACATTTTCATTTACTTTAGCGTACAATAAGCCACGACATATCACCAATATCTCTATTTACACTACTCTTAATAATGCCCATTTCCATTTTACATAACTAGTAGAAGCACTCGTTCTCTATGTGAATTTGGATCAAGACATTCTAATCTCATATAATTTTTCCATTTCACCCTCATCAAAATAAGACCACTATGGCACCATTATTATCAATACAACCTGTATGCCATCAATACTACAACTACTGCTACTATTATCTTCATAATTACAATGGCACCATTATCATAAACCCCATCTCTACATTAATATGAGCACCACCATTACATTGTGACTGTTATCATCACTACTACCACCACCAACACCATAAATCCCATTATAGTTCTTAGTAACACCTATCATTAGCCATCATTACCACCAATATATTTCCACTACCCCTATATTGTTACCACCATGATTATCATTACAATCGCCACTATTGCATCATCATTAGTTGCCACCATCCTACTTCTAGACCCCATCACCATATGATAAGTATTGTTAACACTATTACCCCAACCATTGAGCCCCTTAATACAATCACCTTCACCATTAGCTTTGCATCATTACCATTACTATATCATCATGACACCAATACCAATATTTCATCGCCATTACCTTCACTATTACTGTCATTACTACCACATTCTCTAACCTTATCACCAATGTTATAACATCACTACTTACTACCACTATAATGTCACCAATAAAAATAATACAATCCCATTCTACTACTTTACCCTTGTACGGGTAACACCATCACCAACACCACCAATATCATAACATGACCATCAATATTACCATGGTGTTAATGATGGTAATGATACAATGATGGTAATAGCAATTGAGATAGCATTGGTGATGGTTTGATGGTAGTGTAATGGTAGTGGTGGTATAGTTGTGGCAATTGTGATGGCAGTACTGTGATCGCGATGGCAATGTTGCTATAAGGCTGTAGTAGTGGTGCTAGTACATGTATTGGTAAAGTGGTTGTGGGATAATGGAGATGATGTAATATTGGCATAAGGTAGTAGAGATGGTGTAGTGTTAGTGGTGCTATTCTTTAGTAAATAGTTCCATATTGTTGCTTTCAATGTACTTCCAACTAATATTGTGAAATAATAATATAATGTTATTGAGCCCCAATTTCGATTTCTTTAATTTAACCTATATTATGCCCAGCCTGCTTAATGTAAATTACTCAACATTAAATTAATGAAATATTTTTCTAAAAAAATTTTAAAATTAAAGTCACCAACCAATTCAACTAGTAAAAAATAAAATTAGGGTGTTCGGGTGGAAAAACCCTAATCTGACTACTAATCTACATATTTTCTAAGGAAATAACTTTTAGAAAAACAAAAATAGAGAAAAACAGGTTCGGGGGTTATCTTATTAAGATTAAGTCACCATGTAAAAATTAAAAGAAAAATTAATGGCCTTTAATTTTTATAATTTTCTAAAAATATTAGAAATATATGTAAATATACAAAAGAAAACTAAAGTGAATTTTAATTATTTTTTATATTACGAATTTTCTAAGAAAAGGAAATTTTTTTTTTATACAATTGCCTCGAAAGTGCCTACGTGCCTACCTACCTACTAGTCGGGATTAAATTGGCCATATTTCTCTTTTTATAAAATATTTAGTGGGTGTGTTATTTTTATTTTTAAAATCGAGCCATTTTTATGTCTATTTGTCAATTTATTATCTTTTTAAAAAACCTAAGAAATCTAATTTTCATGAATCTGAGAAAACCTTAACTAACTAAATCTTTTTGAAAATCTTGATTAAAATTTTTTTATTTTTAAAATCAGTAATATAAAAAAAATATCTTTTCTAAATCTTAACTATAAGATATGTTGAAGATACGGTTAAATATGCATCTTCATGCGTATCTTTTTTGAATCTTAACTGCTAGATATATTAAGATATGTATCTTCATGTGTATCCTTTTTCAAATCTCAATCGCAAGATACGTTGAAGATACGATTTAGATACATATCTTTTCTAAATTTCGACTGTAAGATACGTTAAAGATACGTTTATATTTCAATAAACACGATTTTATAAAAAATATAATTTAACTAAATTTTATTATTATCTAAAGAAAATGAAAACAAATAATAAAAAAAACCTAACACAAAAACAAAAAATAGGTTAGTAAAATAATTGAACTAAACTAATAAAACAAATAAATAATAACAAAAATAATGATTTTTAGCTAAGCGTCGAATAACATGTGATCATGTTGTGATTGTCTAAGTGTCTATGTTGTATCTACACACTTTTGAATTAGGATGGTGGTTGGATGAAGAATAGGGGCTTCGGTTAGATTGTGAATGCATTGGTGTGTTTATTGGAAATTTAGTTGTGCTTTGGATTTCGTAGAGCGTTCGATGCTATTAGCTGTTGTCCAGGTGTTTGTCTTGTAGAGTTCGGTCAGATTGTGTTTACCGTAGATTGGGATGGTGCTAGAGCATGCGAATGAAGATCAACATTCAAGCGATGGACTTCGAATTGTGGATTCAGGATTGGGGTACATGTTCGGATTGCTGTTGGCGTGAAGGGCAATTACTAGAGTAGCTTATTGGATCTCTACTGTTGTCAGGCAATTGGGACGTGGTTGATATGTTCAACGTAGACAAGGGATAGGGGACTTTGGATTGTGGACTGCTGTGATTTTGGTCAAGTTGTGTTGTTCGTTAGCAAAGGGACGTGGCAGGCTTTATGGATTAAGGATGAGGAGCTATGCAATTGGACGTAAAGCGTGGTTGCTGTGTTCATGATGGAGCTGTCGCGAATTAGGATGTGGGATGAAGGATTATGTTAATTTGTAGGTGTGTTCAGACAGTGCCTTGAAGGGGGCGTTGAATTTACGTGTTTGGTTTGTTAGGGAGTTTTTGTTTCAGGTGAAGGTATTCGGTTAGTTTTGTAATTCGAGTGAATTGTGGGAAAATAATAAAAATAGTTCCTTAACGTCATGTACTATTGTGTTATTTATAAATTTATAATCATATCTTTTATATTCAAGATACAAAAGATACAATTGCGATCCTTCAAAGATTTATCCTATATTCTAGAAACCTTACTCAATTTGTGCTTTTTATTTTTCACGACACAGCCTGATCCGATTCAATTTGATTTAGTTCAATAATTTATCTAATAAATCCTAAATCTATTCCGGTCTAATATAAATTTCATAAAATTTTGTTATAAATTGGATTGGGCCAAAATCATTTTAATAATACCCGATTCGTTAATGACTTAATGATTTATTAAAATGATCACATACCGTTATCTAATTTGATTGTAAACGATCCGACTCGATTTGAATTAACTTGATACGACTCAACTTGACTCGCTACGACTTAACTTCTTTTTTATTTTTCATTTTTCTTTTAATTTTCGTTTTTCTAATTACTTTTTTATTTTTTGTTTATTTATTATCTTGGCTTAATTAATGAAAAATAAAATAACTAAAATAAATGGCAAAAATGAGGTGTCTATAGCTGCTCCTCTTTGCAGTGAAGTTCGATTATAACTTTACTACATAGAGAAAAGAGATATCCATTTTTGCCAGATCCAACTTGGATAATCCCAAGATGATAGATTTCTTCAAAATTTCTCTTAGGTGTATGATTTGAAGAGGATAAATCTCTAAGAAATTTGTTTTGACTTGTGATTAGAAGAGGATAGATCTCTTCCAAATTTCTTGCTTTGTTTTGGTTGGTGGATAATCTGAAGAGGATAAATCTCTTCGAGATTTTCGAAGGACATTGTTTCAGTTTGTGGATGATTCGAAGAGGATAGATCTCTTCGAGATTGGTTTTCAACTTGTTGAACAATCTGAAGAGAATAGATCTCCTCGATATTTCTTTTGATATGGTGAATAAATCGAAGAGGGTAAATCTCTTTGAAATTCGTTTTGGTTAATTCGAAGAGGATAGATCTCTTTGAGATCCCTTAGCTAATCCAAAAAGGATAGATCTCTTCAAGATTGGTTTTGGTTGATCCGAAGAGGATAGATCTCTTCAACAGTCTTTTGTCTTAATCTGAAGAGGATAGATCTCTTCAAGATTCATTTTGGTTTAGTGAATAATCTAAAGAGGATAGATCTCTTTAAGATTCGTTTTGATTTGGCGAACAATTTGAAGAGGATAGATCTCTTCAAGATTCTTTTAGCTAATCTAAAGAGGATAGATCTCTTCAACATTTCAAAAAAACTTATTTTAATTCTCTTGAATATTACTTCCAAGGACTTTTAGCGTCATTTTACCTAGGAATAGAAAATTTCTCGGATAGCAATCAATTGACATGCTCACACTGACTTCCAATATTCACTCATTTAATCAGTAGAATTTCACAAAAAGATTGCACTTGCTTTTTCTTTCTCCCCTTTTTTCTCTTTTTTTTTCTTATTTTCCTTTTCTCTCTCTCTTTCTTTTTTTCTTTTTTTCTCCTTCAATAAAACCTTCTAAACTTCTGAGTCTTGTAACTGTACTATGCACATGTCTTGAATTTTCTTTTCTCAATACGAAGTCTCAGTTTCCACTCTCCATGACTTCTGAATGATAAATCTCTTTTCAAAAAAAGCAAGATTAAATTATTAAGAACATTCGATTTCAATTTATTTGGTGATTTAGATTCATTGGTAAGTGTGTAGTGTTTAAGTGCATGAAGCTAAGGAACATAGTATAGAACGATTGATTGGTGAAGTGTTTGTTGGTCGATGATTATCTGAATTCGAGAACATTCATGGATATCAACTTTACTTGTAAATGATGAAAGATTAACCACAAACTATTCAAGAAAAATTGAAATCTTTACTGAACTCAGTTTTCATGAATAATACAACTTGACTATATCTGAATTCATTGGCCTCCTTAATTCTAGGCCATCTATCTTTGTCAACACTAATGTACCTCTTGATAATACTCTTTTCACCACATAAGGTCCTTCCTAATTCAGGGCAAACATGCCCCTAGGGTCTTTTGTATTTGGTAACATTTTCTTCAATACCAAGTCTCTTTCTTTGAAGTATCTTAGGCATACTTTCTTCTTAAAATCTCAGATCATCCTCTGTTGGTAGCACTAATCATGACATATCACTGCAAGTCTTTGCTCATCTTAGAGATTCAAATGCTCCATTCGCTTCTTTACCCACTCTGCTTCATTAAGCTGAGTTTTTTTCCAACACTCGGAACGAAGGTATTTTTACTTCTACCAGTATTACTGCTTCAGTTCCGTACACCAATGAATATGGGGTTACACCAGTAGAGGTTCTAACGAAGGTTCTATAGGCTATGAGAGTGAAGGGAAGCATCTCATGCCAATCTCTATAAGTAATCGCTATCTTCTTGATGATTCCTTTGATGTTTTTATTTGTAGCTTCAACTGCTCCATTCATCTAAGGTCGATATGGAGTTGAGTTTCTGTGATTGATCTTGAATTGGTAGTACACTTCATCCATTAACTTGTTATACAAATTTGTCCCATTATCTATAATAATAGACTCAGGTGCACCATATCTTGCAATAATATCTCTTTTTAGGAATCTGACTACTACTCCTTTGGTCATCGTGGCATACGATGTTGCTTCCACCCATTTGGTAAAATAATCGATCGTGACTAAAATGAATGTGTCCGTTTGAAGTTGTTGGAGAAATTGGTTCGATCATGTTAATTCCCCACATCGAGAAAGGCCAATGAGCTAACGACACGTGTAATTCTTAGGGAGGATGTTAATTTTATTAGCATGCACCTGATACAGGTAACAATGCCTCACGTGCCTGATACAATCCGATTCCATCGTCCTATAAAAATACCCCGTTCTCATGATCTTCCTGGCTAATATATACCCATTCACGTGAGGACCATAGACTCCTTCATGCACTTTTTTCATCAATTTCTCAGCTTCTTCTTCATCTACACACCTTAGCAGTATTGCATTTTGTAATCTCTTGTACAAAGTAGCTCCACTTAATAAGAAATGAGTAGCCAATCTTCTTAAAGTTTTTCTATCTTTTCTATAAGCATCTTCAAGAAATTCACCAGTTTAAAGTAACCTTTTGATATCATGATACCAAGGTTCTTTTGATTCCTTCTCTTCTACTATAAGGCAAAAAGCCAGTTTTCCTTCCATCTCAATCTTTAAGGGTTGAATTTCTATCCCATCTATGATTTTCACCATCGACGCTAACGCGGCTAATGCGTCGGCAAATTTATCCTGGATCCTTAGAATGTAAATGAATGAAATCGCTTGCAATTAGCTTACTTAAATGTTCATTATAAGGTATCGATTTCTTGTCTTTCATCTTATATTCTCTTAAGATTTAGATAATTATAAGGGAAGAATCTCCGTATACTTCAAGCTTTTGTATTCTCATATCTAACACCATTTTAAGCCTCAAAATGTAGGCTTCATATTTTGCTACGTTATTGGTATATGGAAATTTCAATCTCGCTGCCATAAGGAAAACCCTTAAGTGATACCAATACTGCTCCTATCCCATATCTGAACACATTGGCTGTATTATCAATTTCTCACTACTAGATTCATTCGCCATCATCACATATTTATCAAGAAATTGCGCTTTTGAACCATTATCCTCATCTTCTAATGGATATTTTGCCAACTAATTAGCCATTGCCTGCCTTTTAACTAAACTTTGACTTACGCATTTGATATCAAACTCAAGAAGTAGCATCTGCTACTTCAATATTCTCCCAATCAATGTTGGTTTTTCTGCTAAATACCTCAACAAGTCATGTTTTGTCAACAACTTTATTGAGTAATAGAGAATGTACTGCCTGAGCCTATGCATCACCCATACTAAGGCCCAACACATTCTTTCCACTTCTGAGTATTTTTGCTTGCCTTCTATGAACTTCTTACTTAAATAATATATAGGATGCTATTTTCTTCCCGTTTCGTCTTTCTATCCCAACATGCGTCCCATCGATTTAGGAAGAATCGTTTAGTAAAGAATTAAGGGTCGTCCCGATGTAGGAGTAATCAATACGGATGGATTCATAAGATATTCTTTTATCTTAGCAAATGCTTGCTCATACTCTTCATCCCAGTCTATTGCTGCATTTTTCCTTAAAAGTTTAAATAATGGCTTGCATCTATCAGTTAGTTGTGATACAAATCGAGCAATGTAATTCAACCTTCCCAACAGTCCTTAAACTTCTTTTATAGTCTTTAGTGCTGGCATGCTTATGATTGCCTTGGCTTTATCTGGGTCTACTTTGATTCCTCTTCTACTGACTACAAAACCTAGCAATTTCCCCAAAGTTACTCTAAAGGTGCACTTCTCTAGATTCAACTTTAATTGAAACTTCCTCAATCGCTCAAATAACTTTCGTAAAATATCCACATGATTTTTATCCTCCTTAGATTTGGTGATCATATCATCTACATAAACTTCGATTTCTTGATGCATTATGTCATGAAACAAGGCAACTATAGTATGCTGATAAGTTGCCCTAGTGTTCTTTAACTCGAAAGGCATCATACGATAACAAAATGTTCCTTTAGTGGTAACGAAAGTTGTTTTGATTTTATCTTCTTCTGTCATTTTAATTTGATTATATCCCAAGAAACCATCCATAAACGAGAAAAGATTATTCATGACTGTATTTATCTACTAATACGTCAATATGTGGCAAAGGAAAGTTATCCTTTGGTGTTTCCTAGTTTAAATCATAGAAATCTACACAGAACCTAACTTTTCTATTTTTCTTCAATATTGGCACCACATTGGCTACCCATTCGAGGTAATCCGATACTTCTATGAACCCAACTTCTAACAACTTCTTCACTTCTTCTTTTATTTTGAGGAGTATATTCGGCCTAAATCGTCTAAGCTTTTGTCTTTTCGGTTTTATTTCCTCCCTGGTTGGTAATTTGTGAATTATAATAGACAAATCTTAACCAGGCATATCTTCATAAGACTAAGCAAATATGTCTAAGTATTTTGATAACAATCATGACAACTCCTATTTCCGATTATCCATTAAATTATCTCCAATTTTCAAGTTTCGTGGATTTTCCTTTATCCCTAAATTAATCACAAGCATCGGTTCATCAATAATTACTTTACCTTGTTCATATAGATGCTAACTCTCCTGAATTTTGTTTGGAGTCCCAATATCATCTCCGACGTCTGACTTAGTAGTGCTGAAGGTAATATTGGTACTTTCATTGTTTACATGCGTGAGATATCCATTACATTCATCATTTTTATTGAATCAAATAGTAAAGAAAAAAAAAAGAAAAGGACAACGAATAAATAATAAAGAAGAATTGATTGAAAGAAAGGAATGAATTTTATTGAATGAATGAATTCAAATTGTTTGGAAGAAAAGGCCTAACTAATCGAACTAATTATCAAAATTGAATGTTCCTAATTAATCTAATTTTGTGTTTCTAAAGAGACCTATTAATGGGAATGGAAAACCAGTTACACAAGGAAACTGGTATGTTAATATCTTTCTTCTTGTCTAGATCGATGCTGCATTGCTGAGTCAAGGTCTTGAATAGACTGGCTACTTCGGGTTCTTGAACACCGGTTGGTATTGTAAATGTCTGGTAGATGTTCGAAAAGTCCATGTGAGCATGGTATAGCTGATCTCCTCTCTTGCTTCTGGTTTTAGCCTTCATTTCTTGAATCTCCTCTTCAGTAGGCTCATACCCAAGCCTGCATGTTCCAACGTATTGCTTTGGCTATTCGGAGCAACCTTGTGCCCCTTATCTTGACTCTTCGATTATATTAACTTCGTCAAAAATTTACAATCTTGGCTCCTCCAATTCTTTACTCCCGATATAAGGAATAGTCATCTCTTTGTAAATCTCATAATCTTGCTCCTCGAGAATAGTAACCAACTGCCTAATGGCTATGAATTTCACCTTTTGATTTAGATTGGACAGAATTACCCCTGCTGAATGAATCCATGGCCTTCTTAATAGAAGGTTAAAAGTTCACGGTATATCCAGAACTTGAAATAGAATAGTAAACACTTGTGGATTGATCTCGACTTGTAACTCAATTTCTCCAATTATCTCTCTTTTTGATCCATCAAAAGCCCTTATTGAAATCAAGCTGGGCTTTATCTCAATTGTATTTACTCTAAGTAAATTTAGTGTCGCCAAAGGACACACATTCAATAAAGACCCATTATTTGTACACTTAATTACTATGAAAAGGGGCTTCGTGTGTTGGTTTCCTTCTTCTCCTAGCTCATCCGGTAAGAACGAAATCTGATCCATTGCAAATATCGAGTTCACCACCAACCCCAGCTTCTTAGTGAAAATCCCTTCAAGTACTTTGACATCTTTCATTTGATCAATGCCTCTCGATGAGTATATGATAACAACAGCAAGCCCATTAGGGAGATATAGGTTATTACTTTAGCTAACCGATCCATTATCTTATACTTACTGGATTTCACTATCTTCTTGGTAATATTTTGATCTTTATCATCTATATCTTTAAAGAGCTTTTGAGAAGCCTCTTCTACAATAGACTTCCTCTTAGCTTCCTCATTTTAATTGTAGACTCATCCCGAGCGCGTCAGCCCACCGACCATAGGTGATGAGGACTTAGTCGTCTAATTCATTGTTTGGTAATCTAAAGGTGCTACTTTGTAATTCTCTAGGGCTATTGGGACATTGAAAGCAATTTTCTTGGGCTTACCCAATTCTTTAACCTTCTTAGTCTTCTTACAATACTCAAAAACCAATAACTTGGGGCCATCCTAATCATTCCAACCATCTCAATCGTCTTCTTGGCTTTTGCATTGAGCTTACCTTCTTCTTCAAATTTTGGACCCCATCTAGTAGGTAGTTCATTAGCATATATGGCAGGCGAACCGGTGTAATCTACCAAATACTCAAACTTCCCTGACGATTCGCTTAAGGTGTCAATTGTCAGATCTTCAGCTTCATATATTTTTCTAAGCTCCTTCTGAGTACTTCTCTTTCGCGGTTTTTGAATCGTCATAACCATGACATCAGCTTTCTTTATCTTCCCATCTTTCAGTAGTTGATCTATTATTGGTTTAGTTTGGGTTCTATCCTTGAAATTCATGTTCTATAAGTATTTGGCTTACCTCAAATTCTAAGCTATCTCCTCAATGGTGATGGGGAAACTGTTTAGATCGATCTTCAGTTCAGAAATTTCAGCAATGATCATATTGATCAAATTTCCATGATTCGGTAGAGGGTTATTACCCACATTAGGAGTGGGAGTTTGAATGAAATCCAATTGAACCGATTTTGCATCAATAAGATCCTGGATCTTACGTCCAAGCCTCCAACATTGGTTCATAGAATACCTTAGTTACCTTAGATGATAATCATAACGAAGCTCTGGGTTATAATCTCTCGGTCTTTATCCTTCTCTCGATATTTCAAATGTCAGAAGGCTCTCTTTTCATAGTCGTGTAAGAACTTAGCGTAAAGTAATGGGAACATGAGTAAACTATCTTCTTTGTGGGTGGTTATTTTGATTCAGATTTGGCGGGGGATTAGATCCTCTAGTTATGGCTACTAAGGCTATAGGCCTGATAAGATTACCGGTATTGACAACGCTTATGGTGGCTTCTTTGGCTTTATTAGAAAATCTTGCAAGAAGTGTCTTTTTCTCGAATGCTTTAGGATTAGGAAGCCTTCCAGTGGCAAGAGCTTCCTCAATTCGGCACCTTAAGTCCATAATTTTTGCAAATTTAGAGGTAGGGTACCCAACCAGATGTTAGTAATATGGGCTTCTAAGAGTATTGATGAAGGAAAAAGTTAAGTCCTTTTCTATCAAGGGTAGAGTCACCCTAGCTGCCATGCCCCTCCATCTCTGAGCATATTCCTTAAAGCTCTCATTGTCCTTCTTTCGTAAATTATTCAGATCCCACATAGACAAGGCGACTTCAATGTTGAACTTATATTGGTTGTAGAAAGCCTATGCTAACTTATCCCAAGTGTCGATCTTATTCAAATCCAATTAGGTGTGCCTAGTTAAGGCGGCTCCAGTCAAGCTATCTTGAAAAGTCTGGACCATCACCTTGTAATACTTTGTGTATTTCCCTATTTTCCTAATGTATAACCTAGTATGGAGTTTTAGGCAACCAGTCCCATTGTCTTTCTCGAATTCAGGTACTTTAAATATTTTTGGGAAGTCATCGTCTTCATATGTCGACAAGTCGATCATTCTCATCTATTCAAACTTGTTAACCATTTCTAGGGTTTTCATCTTCTTAGTCAACTTTTGCATAAACTTTGTTTCCATCTCCTGATGTTTCTCCTCAATCTCCTTTCTCCTTACCTCAGTATTAGGGACCGATTCTTCATCTTCCAATTTAGGTGCAAGGGTTGTTTTTGCATTCCAATTTAGGTTGACTAGAGATCCTTGTCTGTCATTTAGAATCCCAATAGCCTACGTGAGAGCCTGGATTTGTTCGGCCATCTCATTCATGTTTTCTTCTAGAGTTGCTACTCTTGGGTCAGGCTCGGTTTGATTGATGTTTCTAGTGCCTTGAGTTGACATTCTGGCCTTAGAACGAATGAATATCGAGTTTCTAGCTGAATCTGCTTGCTTGGATGCTATCTTCGAAACCCTACGCGAAAACCCAAGTTTTAGACCTTTTGGTGAATTAAAGATTTTTTGTTGTTTTTGTTTTTCTCTTTTTTGTGACTTTTGTTGTTCTGTTGTTTTCCTCTTTTATGTTTTTTTTTTCTCTTTTCTCTGTTTCTTTTTTCAAATTTTCTTTTCTCTTTTTTTTTTTCTTTTTAAAAGTCAACTAAACAAACAAATAAATAATAATAATAATAATGAGTAAGAGGTTGCACAATTAATGAAAACTTTATTTACTAAAGCTGTAAATTTATTAATCATAAGATTCAACTTATACAACGAACTAAACAAAAAGAAAAGAAAAACTCCTAACTAATTTTCTTCAAAATTTAAATCCTATGTCTACAAGAGCTAATGGATCTGGCTGGGACGAGCTTCATCAACTTCCCTCATAAGTCTTCGTACTGTAACATCACTTTCTCGAATCTTGCTCCTTAAGAATTTATTTTCTTCTAGCAATATCTCATTTTCCAATTTTGTCTCTTTAATGATTCTCTTACTTTCTTGGAACTGGAATTCAATTTTAGCCCGTATGGTATCTCGATAGGCCTACTCAGTATGTGAAGGACGTGTTGGTTCTGGCTCATGTTTGAATACTTTTAGAGCTTCATACTATATCTTTCCAGTCTTCTCTAACTAATCATAGATGAACTGCTTAGTGGTTCAATATTCTCAGACTTTGCCCCTCAAAATTCCCACATTAACTATCTTCTTGACTTCTCTCTATTCCCATACCTTCACGAATTTTGCTAGTCGTTGGATCAGAGTAGCAGTAAATAAACAAGGATCTTGATAACCCATCATAATGACGTCTAAGGAGTCTCTGTAGGCTATCTCTTGAAGTGGACTTACCTGTTTAGTGACACAGGTTGAGAAATATCCTGTACAATCCATAATATCGATTAAGGGAACCCCTGCATAGTCGACGTATCCTAAGATGGCTTGAGTGCAATGGCTCCATCTAGCATTCCACATAAAATCTACTGGCTGCATTTTGCTAATAACTGACATACATCCATTAAATTGAGCTTCCTTTAGTACCTTGAGGCGGTGATCAAAGTCGTTAATTAAGTTTTCATATTTTCAGTCAATGAATCTCCGTGAAGATTCCCTCCATACCCCTGCATGTGACTGAGAAACCACACGGCAAGGATTGTAGGATTAGCAATAAAATAACCATGCCTTTGCTTCTTTAGGTCGGTGAGTATCCTGAACTATTCTGTCAACAGCGTTGGTATATAGGATTTATTGGTTACGAATTGAGTCGCTAGTTCGGTTACCTTATAATGGACTTGACCAAATTTGACTGGAAATGACACTGTCTCTCAAATACTGCTACGATAAAAGCATTTACCCTCTTCTCGGCCCATGATTCATATCCTCTACAAAAGATCTAATAATACTTCTGATAAGCATCTGGGCTTAAGAACCACTCTACTAATCTTAAGATATTGAGACACTTCTTGCCTTTTGAAGATAAGAATGGTATTAGGGCTGATTTTTTTACTTCTAGCAAAGTCATGAAAGTTTTCAAGGGCTGAACTCTAAGATCTGGGATGGTTATGCCTACTTCGAGAGGCGGGGCACCAAGTAGCTGCAAGTATTTTTTTATAGTGGGCATCAATACGTGTGGGCCAAAATTGAAAGCTGCTGATTCTGGATCCTAACAATGGATAATTGCCTGAATTAGAGGCCAGTGGAGCTGGACCCACATGAGGGATAAGACCGGCCCAATCTTCTTGCGAATGTGATCTTGCGTAGTAGGTGAAAGCTAGTTCAACCAATCTCTCAAGATGACCTTAAGGAAGGGATACTTGTTCAACTAGACTTCATGGATAGGCTTTAGATTGATACTACCTTGACTTTCCATATCTATATTATAAAAAAATATATAAAAAAATGAAATGTGTCAATTATTTATAACAAAAGCACTAAATTTAGAATAAAGTTAGATATGATATTAATAATTCTATAGCTTTTTCAAAAATTTTCTTAAAAATTATGCAACCTTTCACTCATTATGAAACGATAAAAATAACATACATATAATACAAGGAAATAAAATATTCATAAAGAAATGAGCATAATCAACTATATAAAAATGCAATATGTTACATGAGTGGGCAACACAATAGGGGTCAGTAATTAATAAATTATTGGAAATATGATGAATCTACAGTCAAAGAGCACCTTTATATATAAGTATATTCAAAATAAGATTTAATAAAAATGAAGCTCGTGTATACTTATATATAAAGGTTACTGATTTTTTTTAATTGAAAATGGATGATGAATTGACCACGAATTAAATTAGACTTTTTTTGTAATTTAAAAATAACTACTCCTTTTTCAAAAAGAATGATGCAAGAGCATAGGGTTTATGGGTCTCAAGCTCTATAGCTCCAAGGTTTTCCAAAGAGAAGCCCAGTAGGCTACATCGAAACTTAAGTGGACTCACCTATCACTATTAGGTAAGAGTAAAGACTCTAGTGACTTAAGGGTTACATAATGACAGCTCATCCTAAGTTTCTAAGATTGCCTAGGTTCAACCATATCTAAACATGCAGATGAGTATTACAAAATAAAAGAGCCTCTCCTTAATTTCCCTATGGGGCCTACTGTGCTAAGGTTTTCCTTAGGGCCTGCATTACTTCAAAAATAATTAATACAACTATAATACAAAAAGAAAATAATAATACAAAAGTTCATCAATAATATTTTTAATTTTCACGTGGCTAACTTAACAGGTGTCCCCAATGGAGTCGCTAATTTTGTTAAGCCTTATTTTAATTTTCTTAGTTTAATCTATATTAAGTTCAGCTTGCTTAATATAAATTATTTAACAATAAATTAAAAAATATATTTTTCTAAAATTTTTTAAAAATTGGAGTTGCTAACCAATTCAATTGGTAAAAAGACTACTGATCTACAAATTTTCTAAGAAAATGATTTTTAGAAAAAAAATAAACCAGAGAAAACTAGGTTTGGGGGCTATCTTGTTAAGACTAAGTCACCGTATAAAAACTAAAGAAAAATTAATGGGTTTTTATTTATATAATTTTATAAAAATACTAAAAATATACATAAATATACAAAAGATAACTAAAGTGAATTTTTGTTATTATTTTTTTATTACGAATTTTCTAAGAAAAGGGAAAAAGTTTTATATTTTTTTACATACAGTTACCTCGAAAGTGTCTATGTACCCGCAAGTCAGGACCAAACCAGTCATAGTTCTTTTTTTATTTTTTCTGTTTATTTTTTATCCTAGCTTAATTAATGAAAAATAAAATAAATAAATAAATGGTGAAAATGAGGTGTCTACAAATGTAAACAATAGTATTGTTGCCTCGAGTTGACTTGCTTGATCCGATCCGATTCAATGTAATCCCTTTGTAAAACCAGTTCCAGTTACCCCATTGACCTTCATTAATAGTTGTCGCAGTTCATTCTAGTTGACTCAATCGGTCCAACCTGGTTCCTAAAAAAATCTATTGGTTTTTTTTTATATTAAAATATATTATTTTCTCTTATATTTTCTTGAAACTTTACTAATTTACTTAAAAAATAAATTTAGATGAAAGAAAAAAAAAAGAAAAACAAAATTGTAAGGAATGCATAACTTTCGATTCTTAAATATGTAGGTAATTTTTATTACTTTCTATATAAATATAAATTATATTATAATATTGTTAACTTTAGTTTAATCCTGGTTTGATCATCTCGACCTTTGACCTTTTCTAATTCTTGGATCAACCTTTCAATCTAGATTTGATAACATTAGTAAATAATGGAATAATTATTTCCTAATACAAAGATTTATGGAGAGTGCATAATCTAATATATATTACTTAGTCATTTTGGGTAATAGTTATTTCTATTATTCTTTTTTTTTAATTAATTTCTACCTTTTCCATTCCTGAAATTACATGGGCGTTAAGAGCTATTTAGATCCATTTCTATCGGGCGGAAGGGTTTTGTATTGGAAATGTTGTGAAATTTTGCCAGATAAAAATAGAAAAGAAAAATCTTTGGCATGCTAGGAATTCATACACTGGTGAAGCGGTCAATTTGCAACTTCATTATGGTTCAATGCTTTTATAGCTAAAAATTGGATATTGCAATTTGCAGCTCAACCAGCAGTTTTTCTTTTTCTACTTTCCCACCAAACCCAACAAGTAGTTTAACGACCATAAAAACAATTTACTCTTGCCACAAATAGGAGTCAGGCTTATCCTTAGATGCAATAAAAAATTATTTTATAATTTGCCCCTTTCCAATAAGGGAAAACCGTAGACCTAAAACGATTGCGACCATTCAACCACTGAAAACCCTAAGCAACAAAGTTACCATCAGCTAAACCAGTTGTATCTGTGAAGCAAAAGAAATTCCTAAATCTTCACGTTATCTCATAAAACTAGTACTGTTTATTCTTGTGCTATCTAACAATACGTTAATATTGGCAAAACAAAGATAAAAATAAACATGACAACTAAGAATATAGAGAGTTGACACCAATCAAATTATTTGAGATTGGGATAAATCACCTAAATTTCTAAAGTATGATTTTATTTCTTTTTAGCTTTCGAAAATGTGTCTATAGCCCCAAACTATTGATAAGAAACGCAAAACCATCAATAAGAGAATATGTGTAGCAAAGATTCTATCAATAGTTGGAGTGTAAGTACATATTTCTAAATGTTAAAAAGAAAGTTTGCGACGATTTATCGTACATGATGAATAATTTCAAGAGCACATTTAGAATTTGTCTGGACATATATGAAGAAATAATTTAGAGAGAATGAGAGATTATACCTAACTAAGCGGTCATCTAGGTTTCAAAGTTCAAATATCAGCCTGGTTGACCCTTATAATAATGCAATTAGAATTCAAATTAATATTCAATCTGGCAAAAAGTCAAGACAATTCAATTTGGTTTTGGAATGAGTACGGAAAAAGGTGGAGTATACATTTCCTAAGATGTTTGTTTGCATTTAATTAAATCCTAAATTCCCTGCAACTTGACACTTTTTTTTCCTTCAAGAGAAGCTTCTGCATAATGAGTTTATTAATTCTCCACTAAGCGCCATCCAGACCCGGAATATTTTTATCCGATCATAGAATGTCTAACGCATAGCAATTGTATCAACACTCGTCTTCTGATAATATCGTATAATTATATCCATAAGATATATGTTATGATCGGTATTTTTATCTAGCACACGATATATCTAGAGTGAAATAACTATCCTATCTATTGATGCTAGTCACTTAGGGGAATGGATATCGACAAGGCTTCTTATTTTTCACCATAGAAGGAACTTCTTTCTTTTCTAAATTTCATGATGAATGTTTTGCCATATATTGATTTCTTAATGCATATCTAGGAGTTCGTAGATGGAATTATAAATATCCATTCATACATAAAGTATTTTCCCGATTTTGACTGCCTAAGATAATGAATTGATGATCTCACCCTATCACCATACCCACAATGAACACTAATACTGTGTGCGTACAATTGTCACCATCTTCTTCAAATGGCCAGGTTATAATAACGATGCAAGAATTAATCAAAAATGAGAAAACCGTAGTCTCTCCTCCCGCACAGTCTTTCTCCATTTATAATGGCTAACAACGCCTCGGCCACGCCGGAAAAATATAATAATATAACGGCCAGTCACTTTTTAATTTTCAATGCGTGCTACTGTATCTCATTTTATTTTTAATCCAACCTTTATGTCAAATTTTTTATCTGGCTATATGCACATGGAATGTATATATTTATCATGGATTTGATATGTTTACACCAATGAGTGAAGCGATTATGCTATTGAACTACAAGTTACATCTCAACGACATGCATTTTAGAAGAACAATAGAGTCGATCGCGCTGCATCAAGGGCCTCGGGTCGATACATGCATTAGATTTCTATATGTGTCTTCTTACCTTATGTTTAAAACCAATATCTATCGATTGAGAGTAACATTTCAGTGCAAATGTACAAGTTGATCCACCATGCCTATTTAACGTTATAGGAATCACAAAATACTTTATACATTTGCTTTGAAATATCTTAATCTAGACCCGGGTAAAAACCGGTTCCGAACTGTGAATTGGCTTGAGCAGACCTCGAACCAGCTCGGCTTGAAAGTAGCCAAACCGAACTAAACCGAACCGCTCGAAGAAACCGTTGAACCTTAACAGCCCAAGCAGTTCGCTTGAACGAAACTAAGCCGCCAGTTCAACCCAATGGTTTAAGGACTGTCGACAAACAAACAAAAACAAAAAAAAAAGGAAAGAAAAGTGGGCAAGTTCTTTTGACCCCGGCCATGCCTCTCCCCCACCCTCTCGCTTTCTTGCCTTTTAAATTAAAAAAAAAATGAACAATTTTAAATATTTGATTACTTTTGGCACATGCAATTCGAGATTTGAATTGAAAAATTCAAAAATTATAGTGCCGAAATGTTTAAAAATTTGATTTTTCAAAATTTAAACGACACATTCATACATTCTTCGTTTCTTATAAATTGAGTAGTGCTGATATGCAGTAATTATTATTCCATAAACAAATTAAAATGCTCAAACTTCAACCATTCTATAACAATTTTTTTTTTTATTGTGAAAAATTGTTATAGAAATATTTCATTTTATTAACCACCAATATCTAAGTATAATTCTTCATTCCACTATATTAAACCATTTGCATTAGCAAATAATATTGACATATACATACTCGCTTTGTTTTATCTTACATATTTTTTCTGTATTTCATTCATCAATCTTTATTGTAGTAAATAAGACAGAAAAATTTATCATCCATAGAAAGATTTTTGTGACATACCTTCTCTGGTAAGAAGTACAGTTCCTCATCTAGCGGAAAAAGTAAAAGTAAAGACAAGAGCACTTGAACTGGTATGTTGTCTAAGCCATAATGGTTTAACAATGTTTAGGCGTACTTAGATAACAAGTCTAACCTGAATGAGTAGAAGGCATACAATGTAGTTGAGAATGTGGAAAAACAAGTTACGCCACCTCTTAGGTTCGATATAGAACCTCATCTCATGAGTAATTACGACACACTACCTCCTGACTTTGACGTTAAACCTCAAAGCATGAGTTACTAAGGCATACCATCTCTCAGTTTCGAGCCTCTACGCATGAGTGTCTCTAAATGTTTTACTAGATTCGAACCTCCTCGTATGAGTGTCCCTACACGACCCATAGGATTTGAACTCTTACGGATGAGTTACCCTGTAAGCTTGTTTGAGGATGAGGAGGACAAGATAGAAATTATTCTCGAAATAGAAGAGCAAAATATGGGACAACATAGGTCCATCAGTTTGAGACCTTTAGGATTAGGTAAGCTCCCTAAATCAAGTTTAATATTTTTACTACGCATTTTCATAAAGGTACAGATGAAAGTGGGAACTCGAGGGTATTCTGTAACTACTGCAACACGAGTTACTTGTAGAAAACAAGAGAGGGATATGGTACCCTTAACAGGCATTTACGATTGAAGCATCCTGGGGAGGTAAGAATAGATAGTACGTAGCAATAGACTACTCGAGCAAGTGGTTCATCCGGTCAACTACTAATGAGGTATGATGAAGAGAGGCATAAGTACAACCTGGCACAGTACTTGACGAACATGCACCTGTCATTCAACGCTAGTGTATCAGAGTAGTAAAGTCGATATAAATAGGAGATGTTCAATCCCATCTCGCGACAGCTTAGGCGCCAAATGTTAACCCGAGTCATGCAGGAGCTCTACCACATAGGTAAGAGAGAGCTCGCAAGTAAGTTTGCTTTCCTTGATATGAATGTGTCCATATGTACAAACCTATGGACAAATCCTTTTCGTAATAATTCTTATATAGGTATTACTATTCACTAGATAGAAGATAATTGGCAACATAATAAATGACTATTGGCTTTAAGAGTGTGTAATGAGCGATACATGGCGTAAAATATCTATAAAATTATTAAAGAAATCCTAAATGAGTACGAATTAGTAAGGAAAATTTTTTCTATTGGTTTTGACAATGCAAGTGCCAATACTTTTTCAATATTTGATCTGTAAAATTACTGTCGACAAGCGTTTGGGGGGGGGGTTTCCACATACTTTGTGCATGTCATATTCTTAACTTGTGTATTAAGGATGGCATTGTAGCTTTACAAGATAGTACAGCTCTAATCAAGAACATTGTTAAGACAATAATAAAGAGGTTGTCCCTTCATAAAAAGTGGAGGAACTTTTGCATGGAGCGGGGGAAGAGGCCCTGAAAGTTTAAGATGGATGTACAATAATTCGACTTTCGATTTGTTGCATAGCACAATTCCTTACAGCGAACTGCTGTGTGACTTTGTAATGTATAACGTGAGGGAAATTGACATTCTCCTCAGTAACTGGGATATATGTATCTAGTTTCTAAAAGTTTTTTGTGATGCTACTAAGACTTTCCCATAGCTTTGTAAGCCTTGTATATACTTATTTGTTATGTCAGCTGTTAGTATACTTAGTATGCTACTTTAGGCTTGTGAGGACCCAAACCTACATGCATTCATATATGATATGACATTGAAGTGTCTAACCTATTATGAAGACATTCATTGTATTTATCTGTTAGCAACTATTCTAGATCCTTCTTGTAAAATGGAATTATTACTAATGTAATTGAAAATTTATTACGGTTACATTTAAGATCTAATAGATTCCTAAGATGTGTACAGCTAGCAGGAAGTGTCGGTAGCAATGGCCAACATAGAGGAGATACTCAACCACTACCAAAGTCAATACGGTGGCTAGTCATCAGTCTCACCTTCGCCTCCCACCAAGGAGCGGTATTACTCATTTATGGATGAGCAATTACTAGCGCAAAAATTAAAGAGGCAATGATCTGGTGGTCTAATGTTTGAGATGTGGCACTATACCAATACAAATTTCGAGTTTTCAGAAAATATCTCCATTAAGAACTTGATATTTTAGAGTGGAGTAAAGGCACACAAGTGATTACCCACTCCTATCTCACATCGTCCGTGAAGTACTCATTGCTCTAGCTTTAATGGTTGCGATTGAGCAAGCGTTTAGTATAACAGGCTTGATTGTCAATGAACGTTAAGCCTCTCTATCTATTGTTAACATTGAGGTAAGTACTTGCATAGAAGATTGGTACAAGGCAGCCTACAGACAACAAGAACCATGCGAGACATTAAGTGAAGAGGATGATTACTTCAGTAATTGGAACAGATCTGATGGAAGCCCAAGCTCAACCGTAGGTTTCACTCTTAGTCACGAACATGAACAGTTACCTCAAGAGGAGACATAGTAAGTTTTCTTTTTATCTTAGGTGAAAAAAGATAATTTTATCATGTAGAAAAATCTTTTTTCCCAATTATTCAAAAAAATTAAATTGGATACTTACGTACACTTTGATTCCTTTCGTAAAATGTAAAATTGGCCAAAAGGCTAAATGCTTTCTAAAAATCCAAACCAAACTACGGCGGCTTGATTCTAGTTAGTGGATACGTAGGCACCTTTGGGCGACCGTAAAATAAAGTAAAAAATATTTTCCCTCCGACCACTTCAATCTACTCAATTAGATTAGTTCTTAGTATTGTTAGAGACTTCTCTATATTTTAATTTTTATTCGTTTGTTATGTATGTTTTATAGAAGGAGGAAAGGAAAAAAAAAAGGGTTGAAGACTTAGTAAGAGAAAAGGCAAAAAAAAAATTTGGAAAGCAAGGAAAAATAAAAAATAATAAAAAATGAAAAAAAAAACTGATTTCAGGGCCTCAAACCAACCCTTGAACGGCTAAGCCTATTAAACCAACCTGGAACCATTGGCTCATGGGTCGGTCATGGTTCATCGTGTTTTCAGCCAGTGAACCAACAGTTCAAGGCTGGTTTAGCCCTTCACTAGATCTATCTTAACCCAAACCTTTGAAGTAAGGAATAAAGATCATAAGACCTACATCTATTATGAAGGAAAAGTGATAGTAAGTTTATCATGGGAAGTGAGTATATCAGTTAGGCTTAGAGAAGTCTTGATCCAATGACACATAAAGAGATGTTGTAGAGAAAGGTATGAAAGAAGGATCGGATAAGCTAAAATTCTTCAACTGCATGTGTGACAACGATCAAATCTGATGTTCTTCATGTACTCTTGATTTTTTTGTGGAGAAATTTTGATGTTTGATCTTTTGCAGAGCAATTTTGATGTTAAACTTGCTGATGCTTCAAATGTTTCAAATAAGTAGGAGATGCCTCCATTGATGGATGAAATTGAGGTAGATGGATCAAATGACCATTACTAAGAGCTACTGGATTGGAGATGTGTAAGTTGGTTAAACGAGCTAACTCAACTCAGCTTACTTTAGCTTTAGGTTAAACGGGTCGAGCTCATTTGGCCCATTTTTTAAACGGATTTAAAAATACTCAGTGTTAACCTGCTTTTTAAGGGGGTTTAACAGGTCAGCTTATGGGACAAAGGCATAAGTAGGTTAAATGAGCTAACTCAAATTAGTCCACTTCGACTTACGGGTTAAGCCGAATGGGTTTATTTGGCCCGTTTTTTAAGTAGGTAAAAAACATGTGTCCCTAAGCTTCTTTTTGAGCAGGTTAAACAAGCTAACCCGTAGACCAAAACCCGTATACAAATCTCTACATTTTATCAATTCTTGATGATCACAATATAGATTGAAACCTTCATTTCTTATACAATTCATGGCCTTTAGACTTAGTTTGGGCCAAGTTAGGCTCATTTGCTTATAAGATAAGCTCATGTTTAATATAGAAGAAACCTACTTACTCTTAAAATAAGCCTAAAGCTTATTAAGCCTTCTTATAGAAACGACTTTTCTAAGTGTATTTTTCATGTACAAGACAATCAAGGCCAAAAGTAGACAAACTAGTCCAACTATCTACGCTGTAAGGCTATTAAGTTAGATTTCCCTAAGACATCTATGATTAGGCCAGGTTTCTTAGGGTCCATCATTAGTCTATTAGACTAGTTCATGGTATTAAATTAGGTTAAAGGTCCAAATATTGAAATGGACTTTTGAGGTAAATAGTGACTACCACATTAAAATTAGCTAGGAACCTTTAGCATAAATGGGGTAAAAGACCCATTAACTAGGCATTTATAAGATTACATATTAACTACTATTGTAAATGGTGTGACAAATCTTGTTCCTGATTTTCATAATGATCAAATGTTTTCTTATAATTAGTGAACATCACCAAATTTTTTTATAATATTTTCACTAGTACGATTTATTTTAAATAATTAGTTCAAAAAAATTAGTAGCAAATAATTACATGGATTATTTCATTCCAATTATATAAAACACTTGCCATTTACAAAGTTCGAAAAATTCTATCGCAAGTTTTGAGGTTATATTTCGATTATCTCTTAAGGAATCTGTAGAGGGCTAAATTTGACTCATAGGCTTTAAGCTTAATAATGAAATGGATTTGACTCTATAGGCTAAGGTGATAGGGCCTAAAGAGTTAAACGCATGAAATTCGGGATGATCAAGGGAGATTTGGCATGGTGGGCTTAAAGTGGGGCCCGTTATGTTGCAGACCATGACCAAGAACAGACAAGGTCTATCGCTAGATGGGTCCAAGTTTGCAGAAAGCTTGAAAGGAATAGTGTGGAATGGCACAAAAAGGGATGGATGCGAATGAAAAGTAAGCAAAACCTACGAATAGCTCTAGAGGATATGATGCACTAATAGAACTTCCAATGACTCATGGCACAATCCAATATGACGTACAAATCGGTCCAATAAGGTTACTCACCACCTAGCCTTACTCAAGGGTTAGGATAAGAGTGATACCAAGAGTAAACAAGCAGTGTTTACACAAGGAAGAAAATACTTCGTATATTAAGGATGATGTTGATGATCTCTTACAGCCATAATTACAAGTGTATTTATACCCATAAGTTAGAGCAACTTGCCAAAAAGGGAAAAGACAAAAAGGACATTTGCTAAGGAAGTAATGTACAAGATACAAAAGAGTAAAAATGAATATATAAGAAAAGCAATCATTGGTGCAATGGATTCTATACATGATACTGTATATGTGGTGATGCTACATTGGTGATGTTGTTGGAGGATGTGACAAAAAGTACGGATAGCTTACTTGTCCGAGTAGGGGTAACCTAGTCAATTCGGACACTCTCTCTCGGTATCTCAGTAGGGGTGATGCCGAGTAAGTAATTGGCCAAGCATGTGTGAAAATGAAGATGGGATGTTATCTTGGCCTTCAGTTTCTCGGTACTCAACATGCAAGAAATAGGTAGTCACTCAGCTTGGTAGGAAGAATGGGTTGGCAAGGAGATACTTGGCTTCCACATGAGTCGGTTGGAACAGGAAGATTCATCTTGCTAGTCCTTCTAGTCCTTAGGTTTGGTTACGGGTCAAAGGTCCAATAGCCCGATTCCCATCATTTCCTTTAGGTTGTTTTGGATTTGGGATCAAATAAGAATGGTCTTTGATAAGCTCTTCGTCAGGGTGATACGGATTGAGGTTAGTAACATTGAAGGCATTAGAAACCTTATAGTCCTCGAGTAACTCCAATATGTAGGCATTGTCATTGATCTTTTGGAGGATTTTGAAAGGTCCTTTAGCTCATGTAGATAATTTATTTCTCCTCTTGTTCGGGAACCATTCCTTGTTGAGGTGGAGCCACACTAAGTCTCCTGGTTGGAATTGTTTAGCTATCCTACCCTTAGTCTTCTCCCACATCCTTCTAGCAGCTTAGTAGATGTACTGAGTGACCTTATCATAGATGTACTGGAGGGATTGTGCTTGAGCTGAGGCGTTAAGGTCCTCTTATGTGCAAATAAGTATAGGGGTATGGTCAAGGGGCAATTCGGGATTGAAATCATAGACCACCTTGAAGGGAGTCTACTTAGTGGTGTCATAAATTGTTTAGTTATAAGCAAACTCGACCATTGGTAAGCAGACGTCCTAATTAGTCAAGTTCTTGCCTACTACAGCTTGGAGAAGTAATCCTACTATATGATTGACCACCTTTGTTTAGCCGTCAATTTGAAGGTGATAGGAAGTACTGAATAGTAATTTGGCCCCCATTCGATGCCATAAGGTCCTTTGGAAATAGCTTAAGAACTTTAGGTCTCTGTCGGAGACTACACTTCTTGGTATGCAGTGTATCTGCACAATTTCCTACAAAAAAAGAGAAGCAATAGCCAAAGCATCATTAGTTTTGGAGCAAGGCACAAAGTGTGTTGTTTGGCTGAACTGATCCACGACAACCATTATAGAATCTTTGCTTCAGGTAGTTTGTGATAGTTTGAGAACAAAGTCCATGCTCAATTCAGTCCATGGCTTTGTCGGGACAAGTAAAGGCATTATTTTCCCTTACTCAGCTTGATACTTAGCCCTCTTATACACGACATAACTCTTGAAAACTCAATGCACATCTCTCCTCATTCTTAGCTAAAAGAATTGACTATTCAACAGTTCACAGGTCCTTCTTTCTCCAAAATGTCCTAAGAGTCCTCTACTGTGGGCTTCACTGATCAATAGTTCCTGTAGTGAACAAGTTAACACACATAATTTTCTACCTCAAAGTAAGTAACCATCCTCCACATGATACTCATCCACCGTTCTTCCATCAACGCATTGCATGATTATGGGTCTAAAATGTAGATCTCCAGAATACTATTCTTTGATATTTATAAACCTAAATAGCCTAGTCTGCAATTCAGTTAAAAACGCATGTTTCCTCGAAAGAGCATCTGTAACTATGTTGCTCTTTCCCTACTTATATTTAATCATGAAATTGAATCTTTTAAGGAATTCAATCCATCTCGCCAGCCGCTTCAATAATTTCGTCTGACTTGGAAGGTACCTCAAAGATTCGTGAAGAGTAGATGCCAAACTCTCTTGTTAGTAGATAATATTGCTATACTTACAGTGCTCGAATCAGTGCTAAGAATTCTTTGTCATACATGGAGTAATTTAACTATGGCTTCTCATCATGAAAGGCAATTGGTTGGCCTTCCTACATTAGGACAGCACCTATTCTAATGCTTGATGCGTTACATTCCAACTCAAATATTTTCTCGAAGTCAGGTACAACCAACATCGGGGTGGAGGACAACCTTTCTTTTATCTTGGCAAAACTCTTCTCTTCCCTTTCTCCTCATCGGAAGTCGGTGTTTTTCCTTGTTAGCTTAGTAAGTAGCACAACGAGGGTACTAAAATTCTTCATGAATCGTTTATAGAACGAAGCTAGTCCATGGAAACTTCTCATGTCGACATAGTTAGTAGAAGTCGGCCACTCTACAATTGCTCAAATCTTCTCATCATCTACTTGTAAGTCTCCTCCACTGATTGCATAGCTTAAAGATACCACTTCCTCTTGTCCAGAATGGCTTAAAAGGTGTCTAGAACGGCTTGGAGATGTTCACAGTGACTTGGCATGTCAACACTGTACACCAGGATGTCGTCAAAGTACACCACGATACACTTCCCGATTAGATGTCTCAATACATGATTCATTAGTCTCATAAAAGTGCTCGGGGCATTCGACAAGACGAAGGGCAGGACCATTTATTCATGGAATCCATGTCAAGTTTTGAACGCCATTTTCCATTTGTTTCCCGACCTTATGTGAATCTAACGGTAGCTAGACTTAAGATCAATCTTGCTGAAAATCTTAGCTCCACTTAATTCATCTAGCATATCTTCCAACTTCAAGATAGGATACTTGTACTTAATAGTAATCTTGTTTACGGTGCGGTTGTTAACACACATCTGCTAGGTTCCATCCTTCTTCAGCACTAGAAGGGCTAATACAGTGTAAGGGCTGAGGCTTTCCTTCACATATCTCTATTTAGAAACTTATTGACTTGTCGTTGGAGCTCAACAGCCTGTTTGGGATTCATTTGATAGGTTGGCTTATTCAGAAGTATGGCACTAAGTACTAAGTCAATGCAGTACTCTATGCTTCGAGTTGGGGGCAACCCTTTAGGCGAAGCACTCCTTGAGCTAGCTACGACCCTAAAAGATTTGAGAACTTGGTTGTACCCCTTATGGGCTAAATAACTAAGGTGAGTGAAGCACTCCTTAAGTTGGCTAAGATCCTAAGAATATTAAGAACTTAGTCGTACCCCCTATGGGTTGACTAACCAAGATGAGCTAAGCGCTCCTTGAGCTGGCTAAGACCCTAAAGATATTGAGAACTTGGTTGTGACCCTCATGAGTTGACTAACTAAGATGGGCAAAGCACTCCTTGAGTTGGCTAAGACCTTAAAAATGATTGAGAACTTGGTCGTACCCCTTATGGGCTGACTAACCAAGGAAGGCGAAGCGCTCCTTAAGCTGGCTAAGATCCTAAAAATATTGAAAACTTGGTCGTACCCCGTTTAAGCTGACTAACCAAGGCGTGCGAAGTACTCCTTGAGCTAGCTAAGACCCTAAAGATATTGAGAACTTAGTAGTGCCCCTTATTGGTTGACTAACCAAGATGACCAAAGCGCTCCTTAAGTTGGCTAAGACCCTAAAAATATGAAACTTGGTCGTACCCTTTATGGGTTGACTAACAAAGGTGGGTGAAGCACTCCTTGAGTTGGCTAAACCCGAAAAATGATTAAGAACTTGGTCATGCCCCCTATGGGTTGACTAACCAAGGTGGGCGAAATGCTCCTTAAGCTGGCTAAGATCCTAAAAATATGAAAACTTGGTCATACACCTATGGGTTGACTAATTAAGGTGGGCGAAGCACTCCTTAAGCTAGCTAAGACCCTAAAAATATTAAACTTGGTCATGCCCCCTATAGGCTGACTAACCAAGGCGGGTGAAGTACTCCTTCAGCTGGCTAAAGCCTAAAAATAATTAAGAACTTAGTCGTGGCCCTATGAGCTAACTAACCAAGGTGGGCGAAGCGCTCTTTGAGCTAGCTAAAACCTTAAAAATATGAAAACTTGGTTGTACCCCCTATAGGCTGAATAGTTAAGGTAAACGAAGTGCTCCTTAAGCTAGCTAAGCCTTAAAAATATGAAACTTGTTCTTACCCTCTATGGGCTGACTAACCAAGGTAGGTGAAGCACTCCTTAGGCTAGCTAAACCCTAAAGAGAATATGAAAACGTAGTCATGCCCCTTATGAGTTGACTAACTAAAACGAGCAAAGTGCTCCTTGAGCTAGCTAAGTCCCTAAAGAGAATAGGAAAACTTGAATCGGTATAGCACTCCATAAGCTATCTAACCTTAAAAGAGAACATAAATTGAGGCAACGCTCTATGAGTAAGCTAGAACCCTGAAGATATGGATGGGGATGGAGCTTCATGAGCTAGTTAAAGTGCCATTGGAGATATGAATCAGCGTAGCACTCCATGAGCTAGCTAAATCCCTAAAATGAATAAAGGGCAAGCACCCTACAGACTTGCTAAAACTCTATATGATAGTTGCATGTAAAACCAACGGACATGACTGATTCGAAAAACTCTTGATTTGAGAAATTTACAAAGGAGGAATTTGATGAAAACCATCTATGACATGAACTGAAGATTTGGCCACTAGGGTCGACATGGATGGAAAAAACTTGTAACGAGCCTTTACTTTCTCTCCCTCTTTTCCTTTTCTTTTATTACTCTTCTTTTTTCTTGAAAGTCTGCTAACAAATACAAATTCTTATCTAAGGTAGAAGTGCTACAAGCATCCCTTTCTCATATCCGTCATAGTTTCAGTCCCTGATACTGAGCTTTTTAGATAGGCCTTAAATATTCATTTCCTAAGGAAAAGGTAACTCACGATTAGTCTAGTCGAAGAAGACTTCCTTATGCACTCTTGGTCTAGATTTTACTCTTGACTACTATTCCAAAAATTATAGTCCAATTTGCAAGTGATACGCTTTGATCAATTTGTTAGGTCTTTTTGGGTTCAATATTGTGAATCGGGCTTTTGGTCAAATGGTTTCAAAAGGGATAAATGAGAGGGCCTATTTTGAAAGAAATACTTTTATCTAACCTGGGTGTAAAAGTTAAAAACCTTGGAAAAAGCTAGATGTGTCCTTACCCCGGTTTCAAAAATAATTTTTACTTTAGAGAAATTATTCTTCAAGATTAGAAGAGTTTTGAGTAGGGAGGTATTGTAGGTAAGGAGGTCTTATGTTTGAGATGCAGGTGGATATAAAGGTTTTGGGTTTGTGATTTGGAGTATGATTCTAAAATGATTATAGGGTTTTTGGTTTGTGGTTAAGAATGTGATTCTAAAATAAATACGGGGTTTTGTGTTTTTTATTGGAAATGCGATTCAAGACCTTATGTTTTTAGAGCAATTTAAGCTTTTAGGCCTTCTTTGGTTAGGGCTTTTCTTAAGCCCAATGTTTGGCCCTTTCTTCCTCTTTCTTTTCTTTGGTTTTTTTCTTGTCTTTCTCTTCTTTTTTTCTTTTTTTTTCTATTTTTTTTCATTTCATTTCTTTATTTTCTCTCCTTAAAAGTAATTATCTCTTTTGTCAAGTCTTTGTCTCTAGATGAATCAAGGCCCAAATCCATAGGTCTCAAGTGTATGGGCTAGGATAAGGTATGTATGGGCTTGAGGTATTTGAAAAAGTATTGACTCTTCTTCAAAGGGAACAATCTATCCAAAACAAAAATTATCCTTGAATTAATATTACTAAGGTAAGCATAAATCAGTTTTATCTTTCTCTCTTAATCAATGATCTTAACCTCCAAATTGCCCCATTGTGGGGTGGTTCTTGATAGCGTTTACATTTGAAAAGACTCTAAATCAGTTCAGTGGGTTTAACAAAGAATAATTGTGTTTGGGATTTGAAAATGAATGCCTAACTTTATTTCGATCTGTATATCAAATTCAAAACGGACCTCCTTAAGGAATGAGTCTAAAATATCCTCACCATAATGTCTCTCATCTCTCAAAGTGTTTAAGGGTTAGTGTGTGGGATATAGCTCGCCTCTTTTCATTCTAAACCTTAAAAAGTGAGTTACCAATTCCCTACATAGGGATTGATTTACTGTAGGGTATAGATTGACCTTTCTCCTATGCCCTAATTGTGAAATTTCAAAGACCATATGCCCTATACTTTTCATGCTCTCACTTAAATTGCCTCAAACTTATAGGTCTTAATGCCCCTAAGATTTCATGTATGGTTACAAGTCTGGTTCCTTAGAGTTCAAATGGGTCGGCATGATAACTTTTGAAGTGGAAGGGACTAATGAATTGCCCTTTTTGTTTTTATTGGGGATCAAGCTCAAGATAGTATTTCATGGTCTCATATTTTAACTTGGATCATGGTTGGACTTGGTAGCTCAAGGGCTTTGAGTTGGTTCAACTATCTTGAAGGGCTAAGGGTTCATGTTTGGTTGGTTGCTCTCTCGAGCCAAGTCGATGTGTTTAGGTTAGCTGCCTTAATGAGCCAAGTGATTATGTTTGTCCCGAATCCCATAAGGATTTGTAACCATTAGCTAATTTCTTTTTTTTTTTTTCTTTTTGAAAGAGAGAGGAAAAATTAGGGCTTTATGTTATAGAGACCGGGTGATGGAAGTGTAAATGGAGAATTGCTTTCCTAAAATTCTATATACAAGCTTATAAAATTTATATAGAACAACATTATTGAAGGTTTATTTACAAATGAGGAACTCTAAAGGATGAAAAATAAAAGACCAAATAAAGAAAATATCTAAATCTTATTTATTCCAAATGAGAAGGGCTATTTACAAAGTGTTAATCTATCCAAAAGAATGAATATTTTTTGCTGGTAGAATACTAAGTAAAATGGTAACTACTTAAAATTATTTTACAGGTTTGATTCTTTTTATTTTGTTGTTTTGTTCTTTTTTTATTTACTTTGCAAGGGTTAAGCTGAATAGATGTAAGCTCAAAAATAGATAGATTCAGGCTCCCATAGTTGTACTAAGGCTTGCACAAGGTAATATTTACAGAGGTCTTCTATGGGGACAGAATGGGCCCAATTTTATTCTTAATGAATTCTTACTTATCTAGGCTAAAAAGTCGAAACCACATCTGGAGAAATTTTTTAAGGCTAGTGAGGTAGGTAGACATGGATCTCTTCAAAAGCCCCTTGACTCGATCTAGCCATACCTACCTAAAGAAATATAATTACAATCAAAGCCTATCCTAAACTTTATACGGAATTATTACAAGCTATTTATAGGGAAACATTACAATTATAACTTCACAATTGTCCTTATTCATTCAGGTTTGCCACATTGTAAGTTCTTGTGATTTTTGAAAAAAAAAAAGTTTTTAATGCATGTAAAGGGTAGGTTCTAAAAGTCTTCAAGTTCTGCGACCACCACGTTTTTCAAAGCAACGGTTTTGTAGCCACATCTGAACTTAAGTAGGGTAGCTTGATCGACCTTGAAAGGTAGTTGCCCCACAACATCTGAAGCTTACACAATGGCTCCCTTCCTAAGGTCCTAAGATGGTTTGGTTCTAACCGTATCTACCATGCATTTATGATACAGAAAATAAAATGAAATAAAATAAACCCTTAAAACTTCCCCCCTAGATAAGCTATAACACACATGTTAGTATATAATATAACAAAAAATAGAATAAGATAAAATAGTAATTAGCTCAAATATTTTTTATTTTTGAAAAATAATCTTAATTTCAGTAAATTCTAGTAGCTTGCCTTCTTGATGTCATCCCCAATGGAGTCGCCAAACTATCGAGCTTGAAATGCAGTTTTCTTTATTATTTAATTCAATTTTCTACTTTTTGATTAATACTAAACCCAAACGTATTTAACATTAATCCTTGACTAAAGAAATTAGGAAATTCCGATTCTTTTAAAAATAACTTTTGGAGTCACCACTCAATTGGAGTTAAGAAAAAAAAAATCATAATCAATTAGGTAGATTGACTATGATTTAGCTGCCGATTTTTGATTTCATTTTAAATGAAAACCAAAGAATTTTGAATTCGTGAGCTAACCTATTAAACCTTAATGGGTACTACTATCTATTTTTCAAAATTAGGCTTATTCTTCTAAATTGTCCTTTTTTAATATTTTTAAGAAAAAAAAAATAAAAACCAAAAGAAAATATAAAAAAAAACTAAGTTTATACATATTTTAATGTCATCTTAAAGATGCCTACGTACCTGCTAATCAGGATTAGACGACCCTAGTTCTTTCTAAAAACTTTAGTGTATTGGTTTATTTTAATTTTTGAAAACTAACCGAGTTTATATTTTTACCGATTTAATTCATTCAAATAAAAACGAAATGGTCCCAATTCTCGTAGTCTTTTATTTTATAAAAACTCTCTAAAAGTCCTTTTTAGTATTAATTTTTATTTCAAAAATGAATTTTCTAAGTGAGGAAATCTTAAAAACATGATGCTAGAAAAACACCTAAGCTAATTAAAAAAAAAAAGTTTTCCATATGAGGAAACCCTAAAAACCTAATCTAAAAAAAACCCTTAAGCTAATATATACAACTATCTACCTAAATAAAATAATTCCATATAACACACTTGATATATAAAAACTAATACTAAAAATATCCTAAACTAACATATTCATATATTATATATTATATATTATGTTAACTAATCAATAATAATAATAATAATAATAATAATATAAAAAATTGAAAAAAAAAAAACAAACAAACCTGACTTGTTGTTTAGACATAATTAGTAGCGTTTGTCAGTGTGTTGAATCACTACTCGCACGTGGATGGAGTCCTGATTGGAGTAGTGCGGGCATATGGATTTGAACATGTGTGTAGTGGAGAGCTTTAGTCATGGACATCTGTTACTCGTGGCTGTTGGTGAAGCTTGGACGTCTGTGTGAGATCAAACACCCATGTGTGGAAAGGCCAAGGAGTCGTGATACTATGAAGTATAACTGCGAGGGCATGGATTGTATCACAATGTTGCTAGCAAATGACACACCTTTTAATGAAATTGAAAGTGTTTGCCTCCATGATAGGCTAATAATACCCCTTATCAAGTAAACAATAATACAACTTTCTTCTTCCCTAAAGTTCTCCACATTCTCCAGCGTATACCTTGGCCAAAATTGTTTCTATTTTAAGAGGGGCAATGAATTTTAAGGGTTTCCCCATCAATGATACCCTATAAAGTTCGCCCTCATGCATGAGATATTTCCTAACCTTGCACTTTACAAGTCTAGCATCCATATTATTTGTAAGTAGCACATTATTTTCTAAGTAATCAATATATGGATTCCTCCAGTCTCTCGTGTTAGATACAAAATTACATTCACCTTGATTGGGTAACTTAGAACATTTGGGACAATGCATTTGAATTTGGAGTGCATCCTTCGCCATTGAGGGCTAATAATAACGTACACATTGAATACAACAATATAACGGTGGTCCCTCTTCCCCATACCAAATTTGGTGATATTTATCTAATTTGAGGTGAACCTCTTTAGATCCAATACAATGGGACAATACACCTTTTAGAACCTTGTAATACAACATTCCTATAATCTTGATAAAGTTCTTCAACGTTAAAATAGAAGCTGTACTAAGATACACTAACTGATCCATAAGTGGGATCTACTAATCATTCTATGTCTATTTGTCTTCTTTAAAGAAATTCAGTGTTGTACACGTGATAGATTTATTAACTACTCAAACATTTATACCATCACTTATATCTTGAATTAGAATCCTAGATGCTAGAGTAGCTAATGCATCAGCATATTAATTCATGAATTGTGTTATGTGCTTGTAGACACCTTATTTTTTTCTTTTTTTATTTTAGTATTTTTATTGGTTCAGGTTTTACAAATAAAAAATAATAATATAAAAAAATTGAAAAATTGAAAAGATCATTTAAAAAAAAAGTATCGAATCCAATCGTATTGAGTCGTATCGAGTCCAATCGAATCGTATCGAGTCGAGTCAAGTCGAGTCAAGTCGTTTTAGGATCAAATTGGATAATGGTGAGTGCTCAATTTAATAAATTTTAAGTCGTTAAAAGATGAAGCTTTGTTAAAATATTTTCAATCCAGTATGATATAAAGTGGATTTTTTTATTTAATTTATATTGGGCTAAAATAGACTTAGGATTTTTTAAGTAGGCTATTGGGCTAAATCAAGTTAGACTGAGTTAGGCCCGAAAGGTAAAAAGCTCAAATCAAGATAAGGTTTCTAGAAACTAGGTTGAATATTCAAAGACTTTAAATTGTATCTTCCATAGTTGAGATTCGTTATCGTATTTTTTAAATCTAGGGTTTGTTAAGATTAAATCTATATCTAACAATATACAAAAGATTTGGTTGTGTGACTTATAAATAGGAATTTAGCGATGAAGTTTGAACATGTTTTTCACAATCCCCAACACACAACACATTCACCATATAATCACTCCACATCATTACATCCACTCTCTTACATACATAATCAGATTTATGATCCTCAGCAACACATGCCTTGCTTACATTAGATCCATCGACCACTCACAATCTCATGTACATCTTCACTTGGCAACAACACACACTGCAGCACGATCGTCTCACTATCTCTCAATCACTCACACAATTCCACTTACAGCTCTACACATGTATAGAGTCTAAATAGCAAACTCAATTTCATTCTACTATATGGCAACATTAAATCACATGCCATGCAATCACATGCCATGCACAAGCTAATCTAACCCGTATCCCGTAATCCAATAGATGGGTTTTGCCTTTTTTGTTTATTTTATTTTAATTTGGTTTAGTCTTTCTTAGTTCTTTCATTAAATAGTTAATGGTCCATATTAATCTTTTTTTTTCTTTTTCTTGTAGGTCCTTATATTAATTCTCATAGAATAATATTTTATACATAATTTGCATATTCGTCAAGAATCAATTTTTTAACATATTGCATATTTCACAAAAATTACATCTTTGAAGTTATCATATTTTTAGAAAAATTTCATTTTTTTTAGATATAATAGCATATTTTTTATCTTTAGGATAGAATTTGCATATTTCATTTCTAGGTTACATATCTTTGCATTGTTTCCATTGATTTTGCATTTTTTTTATTTGGCATGTTAGAAATTTTCAATGAAAACTGAATTTTATTACTCAGTTAGTTTTTCATAAAATATATATATTTTTTTACTTGGTATCTTTTTTATGGTTAAAGATCTTTTTCATGGTTTAGGCTTTTTTTTCTGTAGTTTAAACATCTTTTCCGTAGGTTAAGCATATTTTTTATGATTCTGACAACTTTCTATTGTTAGACATCTTATCTATAGTTTAGGTATCTTTTCTATAATTTAGACTTCTTTTCCATGGTTAAGCATATTGTCAATAGTAATTATATTTATTTCAAAAAACAACACGTTTTCCATGATAATTGCATATTATCATAATATTATAAAAGTTGCATCATTTATTTATTTTTTCTCATTTAGGTACTTTAGGATTTTTTTTTTTAATTTTTGTCACATAGCAGTTTTTCCAAAAAATAAAAAATACTAACTTGGTGTTTTTCTGAAAATTAAGTCTTTAGTTTTTTTTAATAAAAAAGATAAATTGGTTAAAAAAAATAGTAAACTTGGCTCAATTTTCAAATCGAAAAGAATTAACCCCCTAAATATTTTTAAAAAAACTATATTCATTTGATCTTGACTTACAGGTACGTAAACACCTTCCGAGCAATAATATAAAAAACAAAAAAACTTTTTTTTTCTTCTTTTCCTTTTTCTTAGAAATTCGTAATAAAAAATTCACTTTAGTTATATCTTTGCAAATTTGTATATATCTTAGTATTTTTATGAAAAATATAAAAATAAATCCCACTAATTGATTTTTTTTATTTTTATTCTTACATGCTAACTTAGTCTTAATAGGGAAAATCCTAATTTCAATTTTTACTAGCTTAATTGGTTAGCGACTCTAACTTTTCAAAATATTTTTTTTCAAAACATTTTTTTTAAATAATTCCTTAATTTTATGTCAAGTAATCTATATTAAACAAGCTGGGCTTAATATGTATTGAGTGAAGGAAAACAGAAATAGGACTCGATAGAATTGGCAACTCCACTGGGAAAGCTAGTGGGTTAACCATGTAAAGATAAAAATTAATTGATGGGCTTTTGTATTATTTTTCTTTTATTGTATTATAGTTGTACTAACTAGTTTTTAGTAATGTAGGCCTTAAGAAAAAACTCAGCCCAATGGGCCTTATTAGGGATTTAAGAAGGGTTTTATTTATTAACAATCATTTGTATACTTAGATGTGGTCGGACCTAGGCCACCTTAAGAACTTAAGACGGGTTGCCATTGTCTAACCCTCAAGTCGTTGGGGTCTTTATCTCCGCCTAGTAATGATAAGCAAGCTCACTTAAGCTTTAATGTAGCCCACTAGGTTTTTCTCTAGAAATCCTTGAAGTTATAGAGTTCGAGACCTGTAGACTTAAAGGTATGTAAGTGGGTTTTGGCCCGTGAGCCAACTCATTTAACCTACTTTTAAAACGGGTTTGAGCCAAGGTTTTTTAACCCATTTAAAAGCGAACCAAATAAGCTCAGCAAGTTTAACTTACGGGCCAAAGTAGGCTAGTTTGAGTTGGCTTATTAAACCCATTTATGCCTTTGGCTTGCATGCCGGCCAAATTAACTTACTTTTAAGTGAATTAGAGCCAAGAGATTTTTTTACCTATTTAAAAAGTGGACCAAATGAGCTTTGTCGTTTAACCGGCAAGCCAAAGTAGGCCGGGCTGGCTTGGCCCATTTAACCCACTTGTACACCTCCACGTAGACCTCACCCTCCTGAATCATTCTTTTGAAAAAGGGATAGTCATTTTTAAATTATAGGAAATGCCTTATAGACACCCAATTTTTGCCTCCTTTATTTTATTTTATTTTATTCTTCATTTTTATTGGTAAAAAATAAAGAAAAGCACAAAAAATAAGAAATTTAGAATAAATTATCAAAAATAGGAAATTTAGAAAGAAACCCAAAAAAATAAGAAATTCAGAAAATAAGAAAATTAAAAAAGTTAGAAATTTGAAAATTTACAAAAAAAATTCAAAAATTGAAAAAAAATAGAAGATTTTAGAAAATAACATTTTATTGTGGTAGATTTTTAGTTTTGAAATGGGTTTAAAAGTTGAGCTATTGAACCTAAGCTTAGATTTAAATCCAACCTAGGCTATATAGATAGAGAAGACACAGGTCAACGGCCTAACGAATAAGCATTGGACTTTGACATTGGGTTATATTAAAAGTCTTAGGTTCGAATCCTAGAGAGAGCATACAAAGTTTTTTCATTTCTTCATCAAGAACTGCCACATGTTAAGATCTTATTGCACCATGTGTCTTAATACGTAGCAGCATTGGGTTGGACCACCCGTGCTGACGTGGCACCATGTAGCATGCCACGTCAGCTGCCATGTATCACCATTGATACGTGGCATACTATAAGCGGTCAGATTGGCTAACGTAATGCCACATCAACCAATTTTCTCTCTCTTTCCCTTCTCTTTCTTCCCCATTTCCCTGATTTTCCTCCACTTTCCCTAGTAAAAAACAGTCCACTCCCTCCACTTTAGCTTTAATGTTCGCAGAGATTTCACATACACTTACACAATTTGTTGCTTTGATCTTGTTAAATGCCTAGCCTAGTCTGAATAAGACCATAATACGTCTAAATTCAGTAAAAAATCGAGCTCCAAATTTCAGAAAAAAAAAAAAAAAAAAAAAAAAAAAAAAAAAAAAAAAAAACTGGATTTTTGGACATTTTCATTGAAGTCTAATTTTTAATTTCCATGTTTGTTTGATCAATTTGTATATAAAAGGGGTGTTAGGGGAGCTCATTGGAATACACACAATCATCCATAACCAACGATAAACACTCACGAGCTTTCTCTCTCTTTCCAATAGCTTTCTCTCTTTATCCATAGCTCTCTCTCTTTCTCTCTCTCTTTCTTTAGCTCAACACCCCGGCCTACTACCCTAGGAACACTCCCAATAGCTTAGGCATCCGAAACCAACCACCCCTATACCTCACCATAACCTCTAGCATTGCCACCAAACCACCTCTACAGACCCTGACCACAATACCCCCAATCACGACCGTAAGTAGAAGATAGCGACCATCCACCCCTTCATCACACTCGTGATCAATTGGAGATAATGACCATCTACCCCATCATCACACCCATGATCAGTTGAAGACAGCAACCGTCCGCCCCTCAATCACGCCTGTAACTCCCTCTAAGTGACTATTTTCTTCTTCTTCAATTGGAAACTGACCTAGATCCGAAGCTTGACTTGAGTTCGATTCACCGACCCGAAGTCTGCTCTAGGTCCAACCCATATACCCACTGCATTTGAAGTTTTTATTTTTATTTATTTCTTTTTTTTTTTTAGTTATTGTTGTTATTGTTTGTTTTTTCTTTTTTTATCCCTTCAATTGTGAATGTAAAATGTAATAAGAAAAAAAAAAGGAAGAAAGAAAAAAAGAAAAGAAAAAAAGATCGAAAGCAAACAAAGTAGTTTATTTATTTATTTACTTTTTAGTTTAATAGAATAAATAAGATAGTATAAATAGGTACATATGATTTGTTTTTTTAACACACTTAGAAAATCGACTTTTCAATAATAAAAATAAACGGATCCTTTTTTCAAATTAAGACATTTTAGATTTTTTTTTTCAAAAAAATAAAGAGTCCTAATTTAAGACTCTTTTTTTAGAAATTTTTCTTAAGTAAACCAAATTGTGCCTAAAAATGTAAATCCGAAGTTTTTTCCAAAATTAAAATCAACATCACTCGCTAAAGTTTTCAAAAAGAACAATGTACATCTGATCTCGAATAGCAGGTACGTAAGTACCTACGGGGCGACGATAAAAATAAAAAACAGTAATTTTCCTTTTTTCGAGATTACTTAAGTCATTAACATTTGAGTTTTGTCATATGAAATTAAAAAGTGATTTTTAAGTTTAATTTTAAATTTGGAAATTTAACGGTACTCGTAAGGGTTTAAAAATCATAATCTACGAATCTAGATCTCTTATTTTAAAATTGTTTTAAAAAATCGGTCTTTTATCGAAAAACTAATGGCTAAGTTATAACCAATTCACCTAATTGGTTATAACTTAACTCTTTTTCCTGACTTTGGTCAGATGGCAACTCCAAAATATTTTTAAAGTATAAAAAACCGATATTTTTTAAACCCTAGTCGATGGTCAATATTAAATGAGTAAGAGTTTCATATTGGTCGATTTAAAGAAGACTTAATTTGAAAGAAAACCGAGAGGTGAAAAACTAAGCTCGATAGCTTGGCGACTCCACTAAGGAATCGTTAAGACTGTTAACCATTCAACTTTCCAAAAATTAAAGTTAGTCCCTAAAAATCACCTTAGTATTTTTTTTTTCTTTGTTATTTATATCATAACTATACTAATGTTTTTGCAAGTTTAGTTTTATATATTTAACTATTTTGAGAGGGGGAGGGGGGGAATTAATTTCTCGTACCATGAATGTATGATAGATATAGTCAAACTAAGGCCACCTTAGGACCTTAGGATAGGGAGCCATTGTATAAGTTCTAAGCATAATAGGGCAACCACCATTTGGAGCCGATTAAGGTACCCTACTTAAACTTTGATGTGACTAAGGAACCATTTTTTAAAAACGCGTGAGGTCACAGAGTTTAAGGACTTCTAAAGCCTACCCTTCTTGCATACATTCTTCAAGGTTTTAGGACGGCATTTTATAAAAGAGGAAAGAGAAAGGACAAAACCTGAAGTTTCTTTCCCTGTATTTCTCTTAGAATCTACCTACAGCTTCCGTTTATCTCTTATTAACTTCATGTCTATACCATTATCTTGCATATCACACGCATTGGGATATGGGGAGTCATTTGTTACAACAAAGATGCAAAGTAGATGCAGTCAGACCCAGGCCATCTTAGGACCCTAAGAGAGGGGCCATTATGTAGACTTCGGGTGTTGTGATGTAACTACTGATCGGAGTTGATTAAGCCGCCTCACTTAAGCTCGATGTGACCAATGAAAGTGTTCTTTAACAAGTGAGGTCACAAAGCTTAAGGACCTTTTTAGAACCTGCCTTAGTTGCAATCATGAACCCTTTTTTTCCAAAATCGGCAAATTAACATGATGTGGCAAAAACTAAAAAAATCTATGAAGTTTCTTAATCTTTTCCCTGTAAATTTTTTCTTCTTATCAATATCAATGTAATCCATGTATAAATAAGATAGTTCTGATGTAATTTTCCTTTCATCATTTTTATAGAAAATGGTTAGGTCCCCTCTTACACAGGCCTTTTTTAAAGAAGTCCATATCCATAAGCCTTTAGAGCCTAAGCAGATACTCGAAAGATTGTTTCAATTCTTTGATTCAAACCAACAAAAATTCATTGAAGACAAGATTAAGCCCATCCTCTCTTTGCTCAATGTCCAAACCAATGTCACCATGGTACGAGCTTTGGTCTACTTCTAGAACCCTCAAAATCAGTCTTTTCACTTTAGCCCATGCAAACTAAGCCCAATCATCAAAGAATGCTACTATCTATTAGAGGTCCCCTCTATTGGAAATAGAAAATACATCCAAGATATCATAGTTAGCCCTATAAAGATCTTTAAAAAGCTCCTAAGCCTCCGTGAATCTAAAATATGTAGAATGTGGGTAAAATCCCCATAGGAGAATCATTAAGTTGGATAATCTTTTTTCTTGGTTTGCAACCCCATCCAACTATAACCAAAAACTCTTTTGTGGCAACATTGAAGATTGGCAATAATATAAGATCAACGCCTATATCTTGACAACATTTAGAACTATTTTGTTTCCTGATGGGATATTTTACATACATCATAGGATTATAGAGCTTGTGACCCAATTTTTAGAAGGGAAATCTTATGTCCCAACACTACTAACAGCATAAGCCAGGTCGCTCAGTCATTTACAAGTAGAGAAGAATGGAGAAATGAAGAATAATATGGCCTTACTTATGATTTGGTTTATCAACCATACTTGGAGCCTAAACTTGATTTCATTCATAGATAAAGTGTGCAAAAGATGAATCCTATTGATGTGTTTGCTGCTGTCATTAAACTCCCCAAAGATATTGCCACCTATTACTGGGTCAAAGCTTTCCAAAAGTTCTACAATGAAGACATCTCTCAATTTGTTAGATGGATCAAGGCGACTGAGTTGAAGAAAAGAGATAAGATTGAAGAGGAGCTAAGGTTTCACGAGAAAAAGAGGATCTAGGCTTTAGGGTTTATTTGTAAGGGAAACTTCAAAGATGCGATAAAAATCTTTTTTTTTTTTTTTGCCACATCGTAGTCAATTTGCCACCTCCCCTCTCTGCATTCACACATCTTCATAATGCATTCTTTAGCTTCTGTTTTCTGTACCTTTTACTCTAACTCTTTCCAATCTTTTCTCTTATACATCCTTAAGGTCTTCTTTTTTCTTGTAAATACTTAGGCCTCTAAACCTTTAGGATTGTTTTCACTCCTTTGTCACAACTTGAAAAAAAGTTTTATCCTTATATTATGTTTGTTTTTTCCTTGTTTTCTTTCTTAAAAAGAAGAGATTTCTTTCATAAAAAAAAAAAGAAAAAAGAAAAGAAAGAAAAGTTGCTAACTGATAAAGAATTCTTCCAATCAACTTCACATGGCTGATGACAAACTTGCCTCTCTAGAAAAGATGATGTATCAGATGGCCCAACAATGGTAGATTTTATTCCTAATAATCACTACTCTCTAGATATCCCAAGATTCAAACCTAGAAAGGAGATTCTCAAATATGGAAGAGAAGATAGCCATGTTACAAAAGAACACTACAGATTTAGAAATGGCAATGGGCCCCATGCTTAGAAGATTTCAACACTCAACGTTCAATACTGATCAAGTGTCAATAAGCGCAAGTGATGAAGGAAGCCCAAGCAAAAAGAAGCTAAGGAAAAGTGTAAAAGAACAAGCCTTAGGGACATAGAGGAGATGATTCACTCAGCCGAAGATATCAATCACCCAAATCTTTTATCATTTGAAAGTAGTAAGGATTATAGCTTGTGAAGCCCCTAATCCAAATTATAAACCACGTAGCTTTGACCTAGAAGCACAATGTGACTATCATATGGGTCAGAAGGGGCACTCCACTAAAAAATGCTGGAGATTGAAGAACAAGATTCAAGACCTGATTTATGCAAAAGTCATTCGGCTAGAGCTACAATAGGTTAGTCCTTCTTTAAGTCATGGGGGTAGTCCAACTGAGTTTTCTAAAGCTCCATTTCTTTTGAGCATACTAATGCCTTTTGATAAGCTTACAGGTTGTTTCAAGTAGTTGAGTGCTTGTTAAGACAGGGGCAGAAAGAAGAAAGTTGTTTTTCAATAAAGTCTATAACAATTGGAATAATATAATCTTATTGCCTTTTCAATTATTGCAGTTTTATTTGGGGAAAATAAATCGATTTAGAATGAAAAGAGGCAAACTATTCTCTACACACTAACCTAAAACACTTTGAGGTTGAGCATCATAATGGTGAGGATACTTTGGGCTCATTCCCTAAAGGAGGTCTACTTTGAATGTGATATGCAGATTAAAATGAAGTTAGGCATTCATTTTTCGAACCCTAAACACAATTATCCTTTGCTTACCCTGTTGGACCTATTGGAAGAATTTTCAAATTTAAACCCTATTGAGAACCACCCTATAATGGGGTAATTTAGAGGTTAGGGTCATTAATGAGAAAAGAAGGGTAAAATTGGTTTGCACTTGCTTCAGTGATGTTAAATTCAAAAGCAACTTTTATGTTTTGGTAAGTTATTTTTCTTTTGAAATGAAGAAGAGTCGTACCCTTTTCAAACACCTCAAAGTTATACTTACTTGAGCCCACACAATAGAAATCCAAGGATTTTGGGCCCTAAATTGCTTGAAAAGCAAAAACTTGGTAGTGGAAATAATCATTCTTAGGGCCAAAAAGAAAAGAAAGAGTAGCAAAAGACAGTGGGGCAAAATAATAATAAAAAAAAAAGGTAAACATAAAAAAAGAGGGCCTAAGTATGAGACAAAAGCCCCAAGAAATATAACATATCCCAATAGGGGTAGCCAAATCAAATCGAAAGTCAAAGCCCAAATAGCCCTAAAGGCGAAAGGCTCTGAATCACAAATCCAAGCTCAAAAAACAAAAATCTATATATCCACTTTGAAGCTTCTCTCATACCAAGCCTTCCCACCTACCATACCACCAAAGTTCTTCCGATCTTGAAAGATAATTTATCTTTAATAAAAAAATTTTTTGAAATTAGGGCAAGCATATTTCTAGTTTTTCTTAAGGTTTTTGACTTGTACACCCAGGATTAATAAAATATTTCTTTCAAAATAAGCCTCTTCATTAGTCCCTTTTGAAACGTTTGGACTAAAAGCCTAAATTCATAACGTTAAACCGAAAAAGACCTAATGGATTGATCAAGGCGTATCACATGCAAAATAGATTATAATTTTGGGACTATAGTCAAGAGTATAATCTAGATCGAGAGTTTGCAAGGAAGTTCTCTTCAACTAAACTAGTCATAAGTTACCTTTCCCTTAAAAATAAGGGTATTTGAAAATCATAAGGCCCCACACCAAGCGACTCGACATCTAAGTTCGGGGGACCATAAGAGGCTCCATGTGATTGTTAAGGAAGGATACTTTACCTATTAAACAAAAAAAAAGGATAATAAAAAAGAAAGAAAAAAGAAAAGAGAGAGAAAGTATTCTTATTTTCCACATTAGCCCATGTGACCAACTTTTCAATCCATTTCAAAAGTTAACCATAATAGTCGGGGTCATTCCCGTTCTTCCCAAGGAAGTCTTTCCCAATATAAATGGCTTTCACTAAAGGGTTCATCTATAAATATTTTCCTCAGATAGTGTTTTGGGCAAGTTTAACCCTAACCAACTCTTAAAAGGGATATCCTACTTTCCATCCATTCAACTCTCTTCAAGGTCTTTAGTAAACCCATAGGGCACCTCTATTCCTCAATTACCTTTAGCGTGCTTATAAGGCCGTTCAATTCACCAAGTTCTTTTAACAAGCCCATAGGGCACTTCTTTTTTCAAAGAGCTTTTAGCAAGCCCGTAGGACACTTGATTCCTTTAGGCCAGCCCATTAGGCCCCTTTGTTCAGCAAGTTTCTCTTAGCAAGTCTATAAGACACTTCTCCTCATCAGTTTCTTTTGGCTAGTACATATGGTCACTCACCTTCTGCATCTAATGTTATGCCATCCTCTGAAGGCATAATCTTGACTTGGTCTCTAAGGTATTCATAGTATTTTCTCAAGCCTATAGGGCACTTCTTTTTTCAAAGATCTTTTAGCAAGTCCATAAGATGCTTGATTCCTTTAAGCGAGCCTATTGGGCCCCTTTGTTCACCAAGTTTCTCTTAGCAAGTCTATAGGACACTTTTCCTCATCAGTTTCTTTTGACCAATACATACGGTTACTCACCTTTTGCATCTAGTGTTAAGCCATCCTCTGAAGGCACAATCTTAACTCAGTCTCTAAGGTATTCATAGTATTTTCTCAAGTAAGCCCATAGGGCACTTCCTTTCATCTCATTCTTCTTAGCAAGCCCTTAGGGCACTCTCTTTCCTAGTATTCTCTTAACAAATCCATAAGGTACAACATTAACACAAAGTTTAGGGTTGCTAGTCCCCGAGAGACACTCTCGCCTAGGTTAGTGAGCCTAGTGAGGTACGACCAAGTTTTAGATTGATCTTATCATAGGGTTGTTAGTCCTCAAGAAACGCTCTCGCTTAAGTTAGTGAGCCTTGGGAGGCAAGACTAGGTTTTAGATTCATCCCAATTTAAGGTTGCTAGTTCCCAAGAGACATTCCTGCTTAGGTTAGTGAACCTAGTGAGGTACGACCAAGTCCTTTAAATCGATCCCAGTTTAAGGTTACTAGTTCCCGAGAAACGCTCCTGCCTAAGTTAGTGAGCCTAGTAAAGCACAACCAGGTTTTTAATCGATCTTAGTTTAGGCTTACTAGTCCCCAAAAAACATTCTCACCTAGGTTAGTGAGCTTAGTAAGGCACAACCAAGTCCTTTAGATTGACCCCAATTTAAAGTTGCTAGTCTCCAAGAGACACTCCTTCCTAGGTCAGTAAGCCTAATGAGGCACAACCAGGTTTTAGATTCATCCCGGTTTAGGGTTGTTAGTCCCCAAGAGACGCTTCCTCCTAGTTTAGTAAGCCTAACAAGGTATGACCAGGACCTTTAAATTGATCCCAGTTTAGGGTTGCTAGTCCCCAAGAGACCACCTAGGTTACTAAGCTTAGTGAGGCATGACCTCGTTTTAGATCGATCCTAATTTAGAGTTACTAGTCCCCAAGAGATACTTCCGCCTAGGTTAGTAAGCTTCGTGTAGCACGACTAGGTTTTAGATTGATCCCAAATTAAGGTTGTTAATCTTCGAGAGATGCTCCCGCCTAGGTTAATGAGCCTAGTGAGGTACAACCAGGTCCTTTAGATCTATCCTATCATAGGGTTGCTAGTCCCCGAGAGATACTCCTACCTAGGTTAGTGAGCCTAGTGAGGCACAACCAAATTTTAGATCAATCCCAAATTAAGGTTGTTAGTCTTCGAGAGATGCTCTCACCTAGGTTATTGAGCCTATTGATGCACGACCAAGTCCTTTAGATCAAACCCAGTTTAGGCTTCCTAGTCTCCAAGAGACGTTCTTGCTTAGGTTAGTAAGCTTAGTAAGACATGACCAGGTTTTAGATCGATCCTAATTTAAAGTTGCTAGTCCCTAAGAGATGCTACCGCCTAAGTTAATGAGCCTAATGAGGTACGACTAGGTTTTAGATTGATCCCAAATTAGGATTGCTAGTCTTTAAGTGAGTGAGCTTAGTGAGGCACGACCGGGTCCTTTAGATGAAATCCATCATAAGATTATTAGTTCCCAAGAAACACTCCCACCTAGGTTAGTGAGCCTAGTAAGGCATAACTAGATTTTCTAATTCAATTCCAAAGTAGGATTGTTTGTCCCATAGAGACACCCCTACCTAAGTTAGTGAGCCTAGAGAGGCACAATCAAGTTTCATTTCTTCACCAAAATCCCCAGTAGATCGAGTCTAAGATAGATTTCCACTTATTTTAAAGTCATCCAAGGGGCAAAAATAGTGTCTTTTTGTCTTTGTGGTAATGTTTTGTTCAAAATTTGCCACAAAGAAGAGCAATTGTAGACACTCAATTTTTGCCCCATTTATTTTATTTTATCTTATTCTTCATTTTTATAAGTTAAAAGTAAGGAAAAGCACAAAAAAAAATAAGAAATTTAGAAAAAATATCAAAAATAGGAAATTTAGAAAGAAACCTAAAAAAAAAAAAGAAAATTGAAAAAAATTAGAAATTTGAAAATTTACAAAAAAATTGAAATTTAAAAAAAAATAGAAGATTTTAGAAAATAACATTTTATTAGGATAGATTTTTAGTTTTGAAATAGGTTTAGAAGTTGGGTTGTTGAACCTAGACATAAATTTAAATCTAGCCTAAGCTAACCTAATACATAGGCCAACGGCCTAACGGACAACCATTGGACTTTAACATTAGGTTCGATTAAAAGTCTTGCGTTCGAATCTTGTAGGGAGCGTACAAATTTTTTTCATTTTTTCATCAAGAATTACTACGTTTCAGGATCTCATTGTACTACATGTCTTAACACGCAGCAGCATCGGGTTGGACGACACACACTAATGTAGCACTACGTGGCATGCTACGTATTACCATTGACATGTGGCACGCTGTAAGCGATCGGATTAGCTGACATGGCACCACGTTAGTCGATTTTCTCTCTCTTCCCCTTCTCTTTCTTCCCCATTTCCCTTATTTTCCTCCACCTTCCCTAATCAAGATCAGTCCACTCCCTCTACTTTAGCTATAATTTTCACACAGATTTCACATACACCCATGAAATTTCTTACTATGATCTTGTTGAATGCCTAGTCTACTCTAAATCGGACCCAATAATACATCCAAATTCAATCAAAGGAGCATTGAAATTGAGCTCCAAAATTCAGAAAAAAAAAAAAAAAAAAAAAAAAAAAAAAAAAAAAACCTGGATTTTCTGACATTTTCATTTAAGTCTAATTTTCTGATTTCCATGTTTGTTTGATCAATTTGTATATAAAAGGGGTATTAGGGGAGCTCATTTTAACACACATAACCATCCACAACCAACGATGAACACTCACGAGCTCTCTCTCTCTCTTTTTTTGATAGCTTTCTCTCTCTAACCATAGCTCTCTCTCTCTCTCTTCGAGTTTCTCTCTCTTTAGCTTAATACCTTGGCCTGCCACCCTCGAAACACTCCCAGTAGCTTAAGCATCTGAAACCAAGCACCCCTACGCCTCGCTGAAGCCTCTAGCATTGCCACCAAACCACCTCTATGAAACCCTAACCACCACACCCCCAATTACAGTTGTGAGTAGAAGACAGCGACCATCTACCCCTTCATCACACCAATAATCATTTAGAGACAGCGGCCATCTATCCCATCATCACACCCATGATCAATTGAAGACAACAACCGTCTACCCCTTAATTACGCCCGTGACTCCATCCAAGTGACTGCTTTCTTCTTCTTCAATTAGAAACCAACCCAGATTCGAAGTCTAACCCAAGTCTGATCCGCCAATCCAAAGTTCGCTCTAGGTCTGACCCATACGTCCACTGCATTCGAAGTTTTCATTTTTATTTATTTATTTTTAGTTGTTGTCATTATTGTTTGTTTTTTTTTTATCCCAACATTTGTGAATGTAAAATGTAATAAGAAAAAAAAAAGGAAAAAGGAAAAAAAAAAGAAAAGAAAAAAAAGTAGTTTATTTATTTATTTACTTTTTTGTTTAATACAATAAATAATGAATAAGATAATACAAATAGGTACATAAGATTTGTTTTTTTTAACACACTTATAATATCGACTTTTCAATAATAAAAATAAATGCATCTTTTTTTCAAATTAAGACATTTTAGAATTATTTTTCCAAAAAATAAAGGGTCTCAATTTAGGACCTTTTTTTAGAAATTTTTCTTAAGTAAACCAAATTGAGCCTAAAAATGTAAATCCGACATGTTTTCTAAAATTAAAATCAACATCAATCACTAAAGTTTTCAAAAAGAATAATGTACATCTAATCCCGAATTGCAGGTATGTAGGCATCTACGGGGTAATGGTAAAAATAAAAAAAAATCTAATTTTCCTTTTTTCGAGATTACTTAAGTCATTCACATTTAAGTTTTGTCTTATGAAATTAAAAGGTGATTTTTAAGTTTAATTTTAAATTTGGAAAGTTAATGGTACCCGTAAGAGTTTAAAAATCATAACCCCCAAATCTAGATCTATTGTTTTAAAACCATTTTACAAAATCAATTTTTTTATCAAAAGACCAATAACTAAGTTATAACCAATATACCTAATTGATTATAACTTAACTCTTTTTTCCGACTACAATCAGGTGGCGACTCCAAAACGTTTTCAAAGTATAAAAAACCGGTTTTCTTTAAACCCTAATCGAGTGTCAGTATTAAACAAGTAAGGATTTAATATTGGTCAGTTTAAAGAAGACTTAAAATAAAAAAAAGAATCGAGAGGTGAAAAACCAAGCTCGACAAGCCTGATTAATCCACAGCGATTCGGCTTTCTCTTTCAAAACAGAGGAAATTAAAAAATCAGTAATCCTTATATATAATTATTCACAAGCTTCATTTCTTTTTAAATCTTATTTTGGATTTACTTATATATAAGGGTAATCATTGACCGAGGGTTTATAATAATAATTCTTATAATTTATTAATTATCGGCCCTTATTGCATTGTACGCGAATGTAGCATATTGTATCACATTTATTTTATATGCTATCTTGTGTAATATAAGTGAGTCTTATAGATTTTGTTTTATTTTATGAGCAATAAGTTGTGTAAACACCTAATTTTTACCCTTTTATTTTATTTTATTTTATTTTTTACTTTATTTCTTCAATAGGTCCTAAATTAGTAAAAACACACAAAAAAAATAGGAAATTTAAGAAAACTAAAAAAAATAAAAAAATTGAAAAAACAAGAATTTTAGAAAAATACAAAAATAAGAAAAAACACACAAAAAAAAAAAGAGAATTGGAAAAACTAGAACGAAATACAAAAAATAATAAGAAATTTGAATTTTCTTTTTAATAATAACCGTACCATTCAAAATATAGAATCTTTTTTAAAATAGACATTCAAAATTGTATTTGAATCATTAGGTTTAATTTAATTTAAGATTAGTTCATAGTTTAAATATAGTTTATTTGTAAAAGGAAATAGGGCACGAGCCAATAGCCTATATAATTATGTCATTGGTCTTGCATTTGAAATTAACAAGAAGATTCTAGGTTCCATCCATGCATAAGGTACTTTGTACCATTTTTATTTTTTCAATCCAGGCCATATGTGTCCAATATAGATTTGCTACGCATAGCACTTATCGAGAATTAGTGCCAATGTAGTTGGCAAAGATGTACCTCGTATGCAGAAAAGGCCTAAGTTTGAATCTTGTGAAGTGCATCAAAATGTGTTTTCTTTTCTTTTGTCTTAAATGTGTCACGTATCGGATTCCTATTGGCCAACGCAAATGAGGAAGCCATTACTGTCCTTGTTTCAAACTCGAACAGGAGGAAAAGAAAAGGAAAAAACAACACGAACCATCCTTTTTGGACTTGATTTAAACGTACTTTTCTACAAGATTTTATCGAATTGAATGAAAGGATCAAAAGAAGTCTTGGGATTCCACGAATTGGTATCTGTTTCTCGTCTAAATTCACTCGTTTAAGGAGTCAAAATGAAGATTGAAAATAAAGAAAAAAATAAATGTGCAGGTATTGTTTGAGCATTATTTTGCTGAATTTAAGCTTGCTTAATGGCAATCAAAGCTTCTAAAGATTGTTTTGGGAAAGAATGAAAGTCTGAGAACATTTTTCGACCATTTCTTTAACAATACCCAATCGAAATGCAATGATTTCAAATCAAATGTAGTAAAAACCCATTAAATCAAATTTTTGCAATTAATCCATTTCTTGACTTTCCCATTCATAATCAATGCTTCAAAAGCTATAAAAGGGCGCTTAGGAAGCATTCCAAGGGGTGGCATCAATCGAAAATACCTTTGTAAGTTCAATTATGAGTTATCTCTCTCTAGCTTTTGAGTTTGCCTTTCTCTCTCTAAAAACCACCTCCCTACGATGGTTTTTGAGTAAATCCACCTCCTCTATTAGCTCCAGTATCATCAATAACTCAAGACTCAACCTGCAACTAACCCCCAACAACCACCATGCCGGAGACCCTAAGACCACCGTCGGCTGCCACTTTGAAAACCCATTAAACAACCACTTCAAGCTAAGGCACTACTCTTACACCCAGGTTCACTAATAAGAAACACACAAAAGTGCACTTTCCCATTTAAAATTTCTTTTTGAACTACCTGAAGCAACCTAAGACAAGTCAAGACTATTTCTTCTTCATTGGCTTGACCCGCAACCCGAACCTAGTGTTCAACCAGACCCGGATTCGAAGCCCCAACCCAGGCTCTAACCCCATGCTTAATCCAGCATCTAGTTCGACCTTGTTTTGTTTACCTTATATTTCTTTGTCGATTTTGTTTTTATTTACTTTGCGTTGTAAGTGTAATCACATAGTAAAAAAAAATAGAGAATAATTTAAAAAGAGGAAAAGAGAAGAAAAAAGAAAGAAAGAAAAAGTAGTTTATTTAGTTATTTTTTTAGTTAAATAAAAAGTAAAAACAGATAGAATAAATAAAATAAAAATAAATAAGTAAATAGAAAGAATAAATATTATTATTTCTTTTTGTCATTTAGAAAATTGATTGTTCAAAGATAAAAGAAAAATAAATCAACCATTTTTTTAAATTAAGATCATTTAGAATTTCCAAAAATAAAATCCAATTTAAAAAATTTTTTAGAAATTTTCTTAAATGAACCAAATTGAGTAAAAAAAACGTAAACTCTATTGTTTTCAAATTAAAACAAAACCAACCTACTAAAGTTTAATAAAAAAACTACGTATGTTTGATCCCGAATAGTAGGTACGTATGTATCTACGGGGCGATGATAAAAATGAAAAAAATCCTAATTTCCCTTTCTTCTTCAGTTTAGATTATTTTGTTTATCTAATTAAAGTAACTAAAAACCAAGTTCTATCTTTTAAAATTAAAAGATAATTTTTCAGTTTAATTCTAATTTTAAAAAGTCAATGGTAATCGTAAAGGTTTAAAATTCCTAACCCCCAGATCTAGATTCTCTGGTTTTTAAAACCACTTTGTAAAATTGGTTTTAATCATTAGACTAGTGGTTAAGTTATAACTAATCCACCCAATTGGTTATAACTTAACTGTATTTCTCGACTCTGGTTAGGTGCCAACTCTAAAAATTGTTTTCAAAACAAAAAGGAACTGTTTTCTTTAAACCCTAGTCGATGATTAGTATTAAACGAGTAGAGTTTAATACTGATCAGTTTAGAGAAGACCTAATTTTATAAAAGAACCAGAAGGGTGAAAAACATGCTCGACAGGTTGTATAAGATAAGATTTAAAAAAGAAGGCTCAAAATCATTAGTATTCCTCCCCATACCATAATGTGCCAACGTAAAAAAAAAATATATAATAATAATGAAAAAAGAAACTTCATATCAACTTTTAAATTTTTTTTTTTTTTTTTTTGCATATAATTATGAAAGTTAGCTATGGTAAAGATTATTATGGAACTATTATTTTTTCAATACTTTTGAACAAAAATTTCAAAATGATATTTTATGATCAAAAACTAGTTTCATGATAATTACTTACTTGGTTGGTTTCTATTGCAATGCCTTATATGTACCCTACTATTAGGAACTAACAAAATACAAAAAAAAAAAAATCAAAAAATAGAAAAAAAATTTAACCATTAGATTTCCATTGTAAATTATTTTCCATCTTAAGGTCATTAATCTTATAAGTGTTTAAGTTCTCATTCTTCGTGTTTAGCCTTTAAGTTGTCATGGCCTTGATAGAGTTTTTTCTATGAGTCGTCACCTTTATGGCATCTTTTAATAAGCTTCTCATTGTAAAATAATTTTCGCTCCTCTATATTATCCTTGTAATATAATTGTCATCCTATGGCCTTAGTTGTCAGTCCCAATGTTTCACTTTCTTTTTTTTTTGTTTAGATTCGTCAATGTCGATATTAAGCTCCTGTAACATAAAATCAACATTAATTTTTTTAATAAAAGTTTCCAAAAAGAAAAAAAAAAGAAAGGTTTTCAAAATTAAAAACTTGATTTTTTTTAAAAAAGAGAGGGAACATGGTGTTGCTAAAAAGAATAGATTCTTGCACGATTTGAAATATTGTCTTTTAAAAGTGGTTTGGCCCAACCTGAAACCCATAATCACTCATTATCAAAACTAAGATGTTTGAAGCTTTTGAACAGAGAATAACCATAACAAAAGGGGTTCTGAGCAAATACGAGAAAGAAGTCGAGGCCATAGCTCACAACCAAGCTTAAGGGCCTATTAACACACCATCTCAGGCAAGTGAGTCTAAAGAATTGTAGGTTCATGAGCCCACTATCAATATGATACAAGGATCGGAAAAGTTGCCAAAATTAGATTTGAATGGACAAGTCCAAGGGGTATATTACTGCCATGATCTGAAAAAAAAAAAAAAAAAAAGGGTTGCAAATTTAGAGGAAAAGGTGGTGATATTAGAAGAAAGGCTCATGAGTACTAAAATGGAAATAGGTTATGTACTTAGCAGCTTGAAAACCTACATCCTAATACGCGTAGGATATCATAGCCAAAGCATGAGGATAATTCAGGGAAAGAGAAGTCAGGAGTAAATGTGCCAATTGAGAAAGCCTAGAATCAAGACAAGCCTGTCCCCAACAAAAGGAGGCAACTTATATAGTTCAAGATTCCAATGGCCCAAGTGTTTAAGCAATTGAGAGAAGCAGGGATGCTAGCATGTGAAAACCCAATAAAGAAGTACAAGCTAAGGGATCATGACCCCAACAAATGGTGTGAATATCATATAGGGCAAGTGAGGAATACCATAGAAAACTGCTAGAAACTAAATCATAAGGTATAAGATTTATTTAGTGCAGAAATTATCTAACCTAGCTTTCTAAAGGCTAATGGGTCAATTAGCAGTGGTATTCTTTCCTCAAGTTTCGAAGAAGCATTAAACAAACCGCCTCCGGCATTAGATATTGAAGGCCCATTACTACCATCTTATAGGGTGGCTCACCATTTGAAGCAGCTGGGCATATCTCCAAGAGATCAATTCAACTGAATGGGCTAAGTTCGAAGAAGTGGCAAAAATAAGGGCAAGAAGTAGAAAAGAATTTTAGCTCCTGTATTTATTTTTTTTCAGAATAACCTTTCATGTTAAAGTTTGTAATGGGTAAGTTATTTGAATAAAGTGTTCTTCTTATACATCTTGTCTTTAGCTCAATAGGGGCATGTCCTTAACCCTTCACTAAATGAAATACTTCATGTAAGATTTGGAATGAGCAAAAATGGATAAAGTAACTGTGAACTAGAACTTAAAATTTTCCACCTAAGAGAATGGTAACACATTACTTGAAAGGTTTAGGATGAAAAGAGACAAACCATATCTGAAACACTAACCTTAAACACATGAGAGTTAAGCAACATAATTGGAGTATTGGGCTTATTCCTTAAATGAGGTCTATCTTGAACATGGTACACATGTTAAAATAATGTTAGGAATTCATTTCATCTACCCTAGACACAATTATCCCCTGTAAATCTAGTTGAGCTTTTAAGGGTTTTTTCTTAAAATTACTCTTGCCAAGAACTACCCCACATTAGGGCAATTAGGAGGTTAGGGTCATTAATATAGCGAAAAGGGGTAGATTAACTTGTGCTTGCCTTAGTTATGTCAATTTATGAGAAAATATTGTCATAGATAATTTAATTTCTTTAGGATAAAGAAGAGTTTCAAACCATGTATACCTCACTCAAGCCTATATACTCATTCAAATACATCAAGCCCATGGACTTTTCGTAAACACTTTATGCTATATACACTTCCCCCATGCTTATACTCTTTAAACCCATGATTTTAGGGCTTTGAATCCCATCTAGCAAAAACTTAACAAGGGAAGGTGACTACCTTGACCAAAAAAAAAAAAAAGAAAAAGAAAAAAAAACGAGAGAAAGAAAGGAAGGAAAAGAAAATGAAGAAAGAAGAGAAAAAAATTGAAAATATTAGCAAGGTGATCACCTTTAAAGTTGAGTCAAATTGCCAATAAGCTTGCAATCAGAACTTGTAAAGGATATACAAGGACTAAACATTTTAAATTCCAAGCCTAAAAGCAAAGTCATCACTGTATGATCCCACTCACTATACCACCCTTAATGAAGTTCTTTTGACTAAAGAAATAGATTTATCTCAAACAATAATTGCTCATGAAACTACGGTAAGCCCATGTTTAGCTTCTTCTAAGTTCTTAACTTGTAAACCCAGGACGGATGGTATATAATTTCTTCAAATTTAGCCAAAGGACATTGATATCCATTAGCTTAAACCATTGACCAAAAGCCTTACATTGTAAACTTCGAAAAGACCTGATTGATTGACTAAAATGTAGCACTTACAACATTGGCTACAATTTTTGGAACTGATGCTGAGCATGAAAATAGACTTGTAAGAGTGTAAGGAAGTCCTTTTAGACTAAAGATTTTAAGTAATGGTATCTATCCCCTTAGTAGAAAATTAAAGAACAGTTAAGTGCTTTCTCAAAAACACAAATGATCATTTATCCTAAGCTTAAAATTAGTACTTCGAGGGATTGCAAGAATCATTAATTATACTTTAAGAAACAAGACTGAAAGAATGAGTAATCAATTAGAAAGGGGTAAGCCAACCCCTTATTTGTGATCTTTAGGGTCTTCGAGACTTTCTTACTTATTAGCAATACAATTTTCCAATAAAGAGAGTTTTTTTTTCCATAAATTTCTTGAAAAAAAAAAAAGAAGAAAAAAGGGAAAGAAAAAAGAAAAAAAGTTTTCAAAAGAGAAATGGAACCTTTTTCAAAAATTATCAATAGAGATTTCTTAAAAAGAAAAAGTCAATATTTTCAAAGAATCATTAGAATCCTTCAAACTTAAGTCTTAGATCATTTTGTCAAAACTCATCAAAGTCCTTGAAATTCATGGATTGCTTGCCCTTTAGTGCACTGTCCATTTCATATAGTAATCTTAGATCGCTTGCTCATAGAAGCACCATCCAGTCTTTTATAGGATCGCTTACTTAAAAGAGCGTTGTCCTATCCTTAGTTAGATCGCTTACTCATGGAGCGCCATCCAGTCCTTTTTAAGATTACTTGCTCAAAAGAACGCTATCTTATTCCATAGTTGGATTGCCTACTCATAGGAGCACCATCCAGTTTTTTTTAGGATCACTTGCTCAAAGTAGCGTCATTCTATTCCTTATTGGATTGCTTACTTATTTGAGCGCTGTCCAATCCTTTTTAGGATTGCTTGCTCATAGGAGTGTTGTACTATCTACATCTTTTCTAGGATAGCCTGTTCAAAGGAGCGTTGTCCTATCTTTTGTCGAATCGCTTACCCTTTAGTACGCTATCCATTTCATATAGTAATCTTAGATCACTTGCTCATAGGAGCGCCATCTAATTCTTTCTAGGATCACCTACTCAAAGGAGCGTTGTCTTATCCTTAGTTGGGTCACTTGCTCAGTGGAGCACCATTCAATACTTTTTAGGATCGCTTGCTTATAAGAGCGATATCCTATCTATTCCTTTTTAGGATTACTTGGTTAAAGGAGCGCTATCCTATTTAGTCCTTTGCTAGGATTGCTTGCTTAAATGAGCGCTGTCCTATTTTTTGTTGAATTGCTTGCTCAAAGGAACGTCATCCAATCATTTAAAAGATCACTTTCTTATGAGAGCACTATTTCATTTTACCTTTAATAGAATTTCATCTTATCTTGTTTGCGAAAGATCTATCCTTTCGAGCAACTCATCCTGAAAGAGATCTATCTTCTTAAGGATACCTAACATTTCAAGTTGGGACCCAATTTTTTTTAACAATCAAAGTCCTTAATATGCCAATTGAAGCAAGGACTAGGCAAAAATGAGTATGTCATTTTTGTCTTTATAGCAAAGTTTTTAAAAACATTACTATAAAGAAGGGTAGCATGAGGGATGTCAATTGGTTGTTATCTGCAAAATTATCCATTCCTAAGTAAAACGATCCTAAAACTCCTTGAAAGAGATATTTAGGAGAACCAAAACAAGTTTTTTTTTTTTAAATCTCGAAGAGATCTATCTTCTTCAAATCATCCACCAAACTAAAACAAGTTCTTTTTGAAATCTCCTAAAAATCTATCCTCTTTGGATTATCCACCAAACTAAAACAAGTTAATTTGACCCCCAATGGTTATTGCCCTATCGTTCTAAGATAGGCACCCTAAACTTTTTCCCTATCCTTCTAAGATAGGCTCCCTTAAAACTCTTGCCCTATCCTTTCAAGATAGGTCCCCCTTAATCCTTTTACCCTATCCTTTCAAGATAAGCCCGCTAACCTTTGCCATATCCTTTCAAGATAGGCCCCTTATCTTTTACCTTATTCTTTTAAGGTAAGCATTCCTTTGCCCCGTCCTTTCAAGACGGGCTGTTGTATTTTACATCAACCTCTTAAGATGATATCCTTCATCAAGGTAAAATATAACTTAGTTAATCCGTTCAAAGTGGTGTTTGGCAAAAATGAGTATCTTTTTGTCTTTGTAACAAAGTTTTTTACAAACTTTACTATAAAGAAGGGCAATTGTAGACGCCTCATTTTTGCTATTTTATTTTAGTAATTTTTGTTGGGCTAGGTATTACAAATAAAAATTGAAAAAATAATGTAAAAATAAGTATCGAGTCGTAATCAAGTCCTGTTGTATCGAGTCAAGTTGAGTCAAGTCAAGTAATTTTGGGATCGAATTAAATAAAGGTGAGTGCTCAATTTAATAAATTTTAAGTCGTCAAAAGATCAGACTTCGTTAAAATATTTTTAGTCTAATCCGATATAAAGTGAATTTTTTATCTAATTTATATTGGGTTAAAATAGACTTAGAATTTATTAAGTAGGTTATTAAGTTAAATCAAGTTGGATTGAGTTGGGCTCAAAAGATAGAAAATCCAAATCAAGATAAGGGTTCTAAAAACTAGGTTGAATCTTCAAAAAATCTAAATTGTGTCTTTCGTATTTGAGATTCGTTATCGTATTTTTCGTATCTAGGGTTTATTGAGATTAAACCTATATCTAAAAAGATATAAAAAGATTCAGTTATGTAACTTTTAAATAGGAATTCAACAGTGAAGTTTGCATATATTTTTTGCAATCCCCAACACACAACACATTCACCACATAATCACTCCATATTACTATATCCACTCTCTTACAATGACAATCAGATTTACGACCCTCACCAATATATGCTTCGCTCACATAGGCTCCATCGACTACTCACAATCTCACACACATCCTCACTTGACAACAGCATACCTTATAGCACGATCAGCTCAATATCCCTCAATCACTCGCACAATTCCACTCACAGTTCTACACATATGGACATTCCAAATAGCAAACTCAATTTCACTCTACTGCACGCCAACATCGAATCAAACGCCATGCGCAAGCTAATCCGACCCGTGTCCCTTAATCCAACAGATGGCTTTTATTCTTTTTGTTTATTTTATTTTCTTTTGGTTTAGTTTTTCTTAATTCTTTCATTAAACTATTATTGGTCCACACTTTTTTTTTATTTTTCTTGCAGGTTCTTATATTAATTCTCATAGAATAATATTTTATACATAATTTGCATATTAATCAAGAATCACTTTTTTAGCATATTATATTTTTTACAAAAATTACATCTTTAACGTTATCATATTTTTAGATAAATCACATATTTTAGAAAAATTACATTTTCTTTAGATAAAATTGCACTTTTTTAGAAAATTGCATATTTTACATACAATAGCATATTTTGTATCTTTAGGGTAAATTTTGCATATTTTATATCTAGGTTGCATATCTTAAAAGGTTAGAATAGGATGTATAGTTTCCATTGGATTTGCATTTTTTTTTATTAGGCATGTTAAGAATTTTTAGTAAAAACTGAATTTTATTACTTAATTAGTTTTTCATAAAATAAAAAAAAAATTCATTGGTGTCTTTTCTATGATTAAAGATCTTTTCCATGGTTTAGGCTTCCTTTATATGGTTTTAACATTTTTTCTATTGTTAAGTATCTTATTCATAGTTTAGGTATCTTTTTCATAATTTAGGCATTTTTTCATGGTTTGGCATAATATCAATAGTAATTACATTTTTTTCAAAAAATGACACATTTTTCATGATAATTGCATATTAGCATAATTTCATAAAAGTTGCATCATTTATTTATTTATTCTCATTTAGGTGCTTTAAGATTTTTTTTTTTTTAAGTTTTGCCGCATAGCAATTTTTCTAAAAAATAAAAAATACTAACTTGGTATCTTTTTAAAAATTAAGTCTTCAGGTTTTTTTTTTAATTGGGAATAAAAATCAAGTTTTGTTTAGGATTTTTCTTAGTAAAAAGTAAATTGGTTAAAAAAACATAAACTTAGCTCAATTTTCAAATAAAAAAGAATCAATCTACTAAATCTTTTCTAAAAAAACAATGTTTGTTTGATCTCGAATTACGGGTATATAGGCACCTTCGAAGTAACCATATAAAAAATATTTTTTTTCTTTTTTTCCTTTTTCTTAGAAATTAGTAATAAAAAATTCACTTAATTATATTTTTACATATTTGTATAGGTCTTAGTATTTTTAGAAAAATATAAAAATAAAGCCTATTAATTTATTCTTTTTTTTTTTTATTTTTACATGGTGACTTAATCTTAATAGATTAGCCCCCAAATTTAGTTTTTCTAGTTATTTTTCTAAAAATTATTTTCTTAGAAAATACATGGATCAATAGCTAAATTAAGATCTTCCCACCCGAAAACCCTAATTTCATTATTTACCAGTTTAACTGGTTAGTGACTCCAATTTTTCAAAAAAAACAATTTTAAGAAAAATGTTTCTTTAATTTTATGTCAAATAATCTATATTAAGCGGGTTGAGCTTAATTTGGATTAAGTTAAAGAAAACAAAACTAAAGCTCGACAGTATTCATATTGCATAGAGTTGAACTTTCTAACGAAGGCCAGCATTGATGCCCTATAAGGTACTGGCTTAGGTTCTTTCAATCCAAATTCACTTGTAGCCTGTTTAATGATCAAGTTTGAGTCGCTCTAAATACATAAATTGTGTGCCCTGACTTCTTAAGCCGATAATAAACTAACTAACAATGCTTCGTATTCAGCTTCGTTATTAGTGCATTGAAAATCAAGTTTAAATGCTAGTGGTACCTCATGACCCTTAAGTGACATCAATACAATTCATCCTCCCCAATCTTAATTTGCAATTGAGCCATGTAGACATTAAATTTTTGCCTCCCTTTTATTTTTCAGAATAGTTTATAAGTAACTAAATTAAAAAAAATAAAAAAAAATAGAAAATTAAAGAAACCCCCCCAAAATAAAGAAATTTAGAAAAAAAATAGCAATTTTAGAAAAATAAAAAAATGAAAATAAGAAAAAACACAAGAAAAATAAGAAATTTAGAAAAAATACAAAAAATGGAAAAATTTAGGAAAACATATAAGAAATTTGAAAAGTCATACAAAAATTAAAAAATAGGGAATTTTAAAAAATAATAATTTTTTTAGGTTGTTTAAAAAGAATAGAATTTTAATTTAAATAAATTTGAATAAAAGGCCGTTGAGCCTAAACTTAAATTTAAATATAACCTAAACTAACCTAGTCCATATGTGCAATTTAATACATATGGATACGACACAGGCCAATAACCTAATGGTAAAATAATTGGACTAAGGCATTGGATTTAGCTAGAGGTCAAGGATTAGATACTTACTGGAGGCATTGAGGATGTTTTTTTTTTTTTTTTTATCTCTTAAACTCCATGCATGGCCACATGTCAGGCCGTCATTGGGCCATGTGTTTAATTGTAACATGTAACACTTTATAATTGGCCTTGACAACAAATTTTCCTTTGCCCCATTTTCTTCTCCGCTTTCCTTTTCTTCCCTTCACTTTCTTTTTAAATAAACAAAACAACCATTAAAAAAAGAAGGGGGGTGGGGTAACAGACACACACACACACAAAGAATAAGAGGGGGTTTTTGATTGCTAAAAAACACATACGTAAGGGACCCATGCTCTCTCTCTCTCGATCAACGTCTCTTTCTCTCTCCACTGTCTCTCCCTTACTTTCAGTTAAACTCTCTCTACTATCCTCTTTTCTCTTTCCACTGTCTCTCCCTCACCTCGATTAGACTCTCTCTACTATCCTCCTCTCTCTCTCCGCTATCTCTCCCTCACTCTTATTCAAACTCTCTCTCTTAGACCCTTTCTCTCTACTGTTTCTCTCTCGCTCAATCATAAACCAAACCCATACACACAACCATCCTCAACCTCTCTCTCACTCAACCTATAAAACCAAACAAGCTCCACCATATCAATACTAACCCAAAACCTACCCTACATGGCATCGAACCCCCCAACCACTAGACCCTCACTCATACACCCACCATACCATTCCTCTCTCTCAGCCTAGATCCCTCCCCCATGGACCATCACGCTCAGCCTCTCTCTCTCTTTCGCACCTAAGGATCGAACCCTAACACATACACCCCCACTCTCGACCACAAACAACGTACCTGCTCCTTGTCATTGACCCAACAAAACCCAAACCCACTCTTACACACATGTAACCCCACAAACTGGACCCACTCTCTCTCTCCACTTTCTGACCCTCTCTCTCTCAAACCTCTTTACCATCTCTCCATTAAACCCTCCAACCATTATCCTCCATAGCCACGCTCGATACGCACATACCATCAAACCTACGACAACCTTTTCTCTCTCCTACAACCGTACAACAATACCCACCGAACTAACCTTACCTTAGATCTAAACCACCTCCTTCATCTTCCATGCCCAGAAACTGTAGCAATACTAGCGACAACTATCCTCTCGTGACCCAACACTGTAATGACGACCGCCACCGGCCAAACTAGGCTATGGTGCTTCACCAAACCCCCCATTGTCCAATAAGCTGCCCATGAAAACAACCTCACCTACTTAAAAAAAAAAACTGGCTAAAAACATCCCGATTAAGCCACCGCAACTGGGAAATGGTGGAAACCGACTTAATCCGACCTAAAGACCGCCCTAGAATCGACTTAGCTCTAAAGCTCGATCTATTACAATATTTGGTCTACCGCAAGATTTATGTTCCTTTTATTTATTTTAATTTTTTATTATTATTTCTTTTTTTTATTTGTGTATTGCATTTGTAAGTCAAAAAGAAGAAAAAGAGAAAAAGAGAAAAAACCAAAAAAAAAGAAAAAAGAAAAGAGAACAAGTATTTAGCTTAGTTTTACTTTTAGTTATTTTCATGTTTTAACCAAAAAACCAAAAAAAAAAGAGTAGAGGAATAGATAATAAGTAAAGATAATAAATAAATAAAAAAATAATAAATTGTTTTATAACTTAGAAATTTGATTTTTCAAAAATAAAATAAAAATAAATCAACCATTTTCCAGACTAGCATGTTTTATAATTTCCAAAAATAAAACCCCAATTTATGGCCCTTTAGGAAATTTCTTAAATAAATTTAAAATGGGTAAAAAACGTAAACCTCAGCCTATTTTCAAAATTAAAATTAAATTAACCTACTATATTTTTTGTGAGCGAACTACAAAAGTTTAATCTTGAATAATGGGTACATATGTAACTGTACATAAGTATAAGGTGACTTAAAATAGGGAAAGTTTTATTTTTTTTTCCATTTTTAGATATTTATGTAAATCGATTAATTGCATGTAATATGATTAGCAGTTTAGAAACTGAAAAAATGTATATTCGAAAAGCGAAGTTAAAGTTAGGAAGTTAAAAAATGGTACCCGTTTAGGTTTTAATAAATTAGCCCTCGAATCTAGATCTCTAGTTTTTAAAAAACCATTTTAAAAATTGGTTTTTTAATCGATAAATCGATAGCTAAGTTATAACCAATCCACCCAATTGTTTATAACTTAATTCTTTTTCTCAACTCTGGTCGGGTTGCAACTCCAATACCATTTCAAGTTGGAAAAAAAAAAACAGTTCTATTTAAACCCTAGTCAAGGAACAATATTAAATGGATATGGTTTAATATTGATCAGTTTAAAGAAAACCTATTTTTTAAAAGAACCAAGAGGGTGAAAAACCAAACTCGATAGCTTGGCGACTTCATTGGGGACGTCAAGAAGGTTAACCACTTAAAAACATTCCAAACTTAAAAACCGCTTTTCAAAATACTCATGTTGTTTAGTTATTTGTTTATTTATTTATTTATATACTCATTTGTTTATTTGTTATTGACTTCATGTACATATTTGTTTTAATTAGCATATTTATTTTGCAAATAACATACACCGGGGCATAGGGGATTCATTTGTTGCATCAAAGATACAGGGTAGATGTGGTCAAACCCAAGCCGTCTTAAGACCCTAGGAGGGGAGCTATTGTATAAGTTCCAAGCATTGTAAGGTAACCATCGTTTGGGGCCGATTAAGCTACCCTACTTAAGCTCATTGTGACTAATGAAATTGTTTTCCAAAAACAAGTAAGGTCATAGAACTTAAGGACTTTTTAGAACCCACCCTAATTATATATACTTCCCTCCAAACTTGAGTTAATAAATTACCCTTAAGAAATTGCAACCTCACTGATTGTTCAAGAATTTTTGCAAACAAGTTTTCCAAAATTATAGTAGGGTTGCGACTTAAGGAGTAATATATTAACCTAAAATGATCCTAACATCTACATATTTCTACGTTTTTGTTTTTCTTTCATTGCATTGATGACTGAATCTTGTCCATGAAATGTGTAGACTTATGATGGCAAACAACCAAGCAAGTAATTAGGTAAGAAATAGGCCATTGGAAACCTCTAGGTTTCGCGAGTAGGTGCTAAGAGATGAAATTGCCTATCTAAAGGAAAAGCTCGAGTGTTTTGAAGCTCACAACCGGGCCTCAAGGTCTCTTTTGGTACAGGTCATTGGGGATACTTATGAGATGATGGAAGATCTTAAGGTCCATATATAGGACCTAATGTAAGATCTTTCCAGTTCAAATCTAAAAAGCCTAGAATAAAGTTCCAGAATAAATGTTAGGTTTTCTACCTTTAGTTTGTATTCTGATCATTTTTTTTTTAAATAATAAAGCTCTCTTTAGTTCTTTGTTCTTTATTCTTTTCTCGTTTTTGTAAATAGTCTTTCAATAAATATTTACCTAACTACTATTTGTTCTCATTTAGGATAATGTAAATAAAATCCATAGACTTGTAAATAGAAACCTAAAAAATCACCATCTTTATTTGTAAATTTTTTTCTAAAAATAAAACTTTACCTTTCTCTTTCTTTAAAAAAAAAAAAGAAAAAAAAATTAGAAAACAAAAATATATAAAAAAAAATGAAAAGAAAAGTTGCCAATGACTATAAATCCTTATGAGCCTAAGGAGTCAACACAAGCTCAGGCCTCTGGCCCACGTAAATAACTAACCAAAATACTTAGCCTCCAACCCATACAAAGCCCTTTGATTTGTTAAGGAAGCCAACATTAGCCCTTAGCCCATTCAACCCTAACACGGGCCCTTTGGCCCACTCAAATAACTAACCTAAATACTTGGCCTCTAACCTACACAAGGCCCTTTGATCTATTAAGGAAACCAATACGAACCCTTGGCCCATTCAACAAGCATAAGCCCCTTGGCCCATTCAACCCTAACATAAGCCTTTGGCCCATTCAACAAACACGAGCCCCTTAGCTTACTCAAACAACTAGCCTAAACACTTAGCTTTCAACCTACACCAGATCCTTCGATCTATTAAAGAAGCCAACACAAGCCCTTTGTCCCATCTAATCTAAACACAAGCCACTTGGCCAACACCAACCTTGGGTTCATTCAAGCAACCTACCTAAACCTAAGCCATTAGGCCAGGTAGTCAATCCATACATGAACCATAGCCCATCAAGGCAGCCAACCTGAGCATAATCCTCAACCCCTAAAAGTAACCAAGCCAAGCCAGAACCCCTGATCTATTTAGAAAGCCAAGCTAAATCATGAATTGAACCAAAACATAGAGTTAAATACTAGGACATGATTTGAGAAACTAGAGGTTAAAACCTAATCTTGGGCAAATAAAAAATAGACTCCTCCTTAAGAAACCGGTAACTCACTTTTTGGAAAGTTTAGGATGAGAAAAGGCAAACTATATCCTATACACTAACCCTGAAAACACTTTGAGAGTTGAACAATATAATGGTGAGAATACTTTGGACTCATTCCTTAAAGGAGGTCCACTTTGAATGTGATACATAGATTAAAATGAAATTAGGCATTCATTTCTAAATCCTGAACACAATCATCTGTTGTTCACCCCGTTGGACCTATTGGGAGAACTTTCAAATTTAAACCCTATCAAGAACGACCCTATATAGGGCAATTTAGACGTTAGAGTCATTGATTAGAAGATAGGGGTAAGACTAGTTTTTCCTTGTTTAAGTTACATTAATTCAAAAATGACTTTTATTTCTGATAAATTATGTTTCTTTGAAACGAAGAAGAGCCAATTTCCTTTTTCAACCACCTCAAGCCCATACACTTAAAATCTATGGAATTAGCGCCTTAAATTGTTTAAAAAGAAAAAAAAATACTCAACAATGGAGACAATTACTCTTGGGGTTGAAAAAAGAGAGAGAATAGTAAGAGTTAGTAGGGCAAAGCAATTAAAAAGGAAAAAAAGAAGAAGAAAAGAGGCAAAAGAATTAGGCCTGAGCGTAAGATGAAACCCCTAAGAAATATTTCATATCCTAGTAGGTGGCAGCAAACTAAATCAAAAGGTAAATAACTCAAGCCCAAAAAGCCCTAAGAAACAAAATGCCCAAAATCACACTCCAAAGCTCGAAAACCCAAATTTCCATATCCACTCTGACACTCTAAAGCCTTTCTTACCTAGAGTGAATCACATAAAGCCTTCCCACCCACAATACCACCCTTACACATGTAAAAGCTTTTTCAATGTTGAAAGATAATTTATCTTTAGTAAAATTTCTTTTTGAAATTGGGGCAAGCATGCTTCTAATTTTTCCCTAAGGTTCTTGATTTGTACACTTGGGATTAATAAAAGTATTTCTGTCAAAATAGGCCTCTTCGTTAATCCTCTTTGAAAACCCTTGGACCAAAAGCCTAAATTCACAAGATTAAACTACAAAAGACCTAATAGATTGATCAAGACATATCACTTACAAAATGGACTATAATTTTTGGAACTATAGTCGAAAGCAAAATCTAAACTGAAAGCTAGCAAGGAAGGCCTCTTTAACTAAATTAATCTTAGGTTACCTTTTTCTTTAAAAAAAAAAAAGAGAAGAATGTTTTGAAATCACAAAAGCCCCATGAGAAGCCTTAGGGTTAAGGGCATCAAGAAACTCCACATTATTACCAAGGATAGGGGTGGCTATAAGATTGTTCCTTAATAACAATTTATACCTATTGGCAAAACATTCAAAAAAAAAAAAAAAAAAGAAAGCAAAGGCTTGTCATAAAATTTTTGTCCAATCCATGTCGACTCAAATAGCTAAGCTTTTAATCCATGTAATTTGTTTCCTTTCTAAGGTTGTCTTTTTTTAGTTTAAATTGTTCTTCCCCAATTGTGGTTTTTAACACCTTCAAACTCTTTTTCAAATCAAGGGGCCTATCCCTAATGCATTTTTTCATAAATGGTTTTTCAACAATCTCTCTGTAAATACTTTTCCAAGTCAAGGAGTCTTTAAAATTGGTTGTTTTCCTTACCTTACTTTTTCAATCCTTCATCAATTTCCTCTTAGGGTTCAAGTCAGCTCTTAGAGCGTTGTCCCCTCTTTTATTCTTTTTAGGGTTTAGGGCGTTGTCCTGTCTTTCTAAAATGTTAGCTAGCTCTTAGAGCGCTGACCCTTCTTTTATTCTTTTCAAGGTTCCAGTTAGCCTTTAGAGCGCTGTCCTATCTTTCTAGGGTTCTAGCCAGCTCTTACAGTGTTGACCCCTCTTTTATTATTTTTAGCGTTCTAGCTAGCCTTTAGAGTACTGATGCCTCTTTTATTCTTTCTAGGGTTCTAACCAGCTGTTAGAGCATCGACCCCTTTTTTATTCTTTTTAGGGTTCTAACTAACCTTTAAGGCACTGTCCCGTCTTTCTAGGGTATTAGCTAGCTCTTAGAGCACTGTCCTCTCTTTTATTTCCTTTTAGCTTTCCAACTAGCCTTTAAGGCACTGTCCCGCTATTCTAGGGTTCTAGTCAGCTCTTGGAGCGTTGACCCCTCTTTTAATCTCTTTAGCATTCCAGCCAACTCTTAAAGCGCTGTCCCCTTTTTTTATTTATTTAAGGTTCTAGCTAGCCTTTAGGGCATTGTTTTGTCTTTATAGAGCATTAGCAAGCTCTTAAAGCACTGACTCCTCTTTTTCTTTTTAGGGATTTAATCAGCCTTCAAGGCGTTAACCCGTCTTTCATTTTAGGGATCCCATTAGCCTTTAGGGCATTGTTTCATCTTACTTTCTAGGCTACTAGCCAGCTTTTAACCCCTCTGTCGTCAACTCTATATAGGGTCTTTAGTGAGGCCATAGGGCGCTTTCCTCACCAACTTTCTCTTAGAGATCCTACGGGGCATGTCTCCTCATCGACTTTCTTTTAGCAAGCCCATTGAGCACTTACTCTCATCAAATCCACTTAAGCGAGCCCACAAGGCGTATCTCCTTATCAACTTTCTTTAACGAGCCCATTAGGCACTTTCTCTCATCAAATCCACTCAAACATTTCCACAAGGCGCGTCTCCTCATTAGCTTTCTCTTAGCGAGCCCATTGGGCACTTTCTTTCAACTTAGCAAGCCCATATGGCGCTTTTGTTTCTTTAGCAAGCCTATACGGTGCTTCCCTTACCAACTTTCTCTTCGTAATCCCCTAAGGCGTGCCTTCACCAACTTTCTCTTAGCGAGCCTGTGAGGCGCTTTTATAACTTTCTCTCAAAATGCTTCTCTTTCACCAATCCCATAGCAAGCCTATAGGGCATTTCTCTTGATCAGGTTTCAATTTAGGGACTTAGCTAGCTCTAGAAGCGCTTCACCCATCACACCTAGGATAGTTAACTCAAAAGAGCACTATCAGGTTTCCAGATCGATCAAATTCTAAGGTTACTAGTCCCTGAAAGACACTTCATCCTAGGATAGTCAGCTCAAAAGAGCATAATTAGGTTTTCCAGATAGATCAAATTTTAGGGTTGCTAGTCTTCAAGAGACGCTCCCGCTTAAAATAGTCAGCTCAGAGGAGCACTACTAAGTTTTCTAGATTGATCAAATTCTAAGGTTGCTAGTCCCCGAAAGATGCTTCCGCCTAAGATAGTCAGCTCAAAAGAGCATTACCTAGTTATTCTAAGGTTGCTAGTCCTTAAAAGATGCTTCCACTTAGGATAATTAACTCAAAAGAGCACTACTAGGTTTTCCAGATCGATCAAATTCTAAGGTTGCTAGTTCCCGAGAGATGCTCCCGTTTAGGATAGTCAGCTCAAAGGAGCACTACCAGGTCTTCCAGATCGATCAAATTCTAGGGTTGCTAGTCCTTGAAATGCACCACCTAGTTTAGTTAGCATAGTAGAGCACTACTAGGTTTTAGTTTAAGGTTTTTAGCCAACTCTAGAGGCGCTTTACCGGCCTTGATTAGTCAACTCATTGGGGCATGACCAAGTTTTCTCATTTCAATTTAAGGTCTTAGCTAACTCTAAGAACACTTTGCCCAATTTGGTTAGTTAGCTCATTGGGGTACAACCAAGTTTTCTCTATCAGTTTAGGGTCTTAGCCAACTCTAAAAGCGCTTTACCTGCTTTGGTAGTTAGTTTATTGGGGCATGATCAAGCTTCCTCATTCAATTTCGAGTTTTAGCCAGCTCTAAGAGCACTTTACCTACCTTGCTTAGTCAGCTCATTAGGGAACTATCAAGTTTCCTCATCCAATATTAGGAGCGCTTTACCCACCTTGGTTGGTTAGCTTATTAGGATACAACCAAGTTTTCTCATTCTATTTTAGGGTCTTAGCCAGCTCTAAGAGCGCTTCGCCCGTTTCAACTCAGTTCGTCAGCTCATAAGAGCACAACCAAACTTCAATTCTTTTTTCCATCTTTCGGCCACTTCTTAGAACGCTACCCTTCTCTTCTCCAAATCCCAAATGGATTGGACCTAAGATAGCTAGCTAGTTATAGTGCTTCTTAGGATAAAATCCACCCATGAGGCACAAATAGTGTCTATTTTATCTTTATGACAAAGTTTTGCTCAAATTTCACCAAAAAGAGGGACAATTGTAGACACCTAATTCCACCTCCGATAAATAGATTATAAGGTCCTAAATTAGAAAAAATTCAAAAAAATAGAAAATTAAAGAAAACCCCGATAAATGAAGAAATTTAGAAAAAAAATTAGAATTTTAGAAAAATACAAAAAAATGAAAATAAGAAAAAACACAAAAAAAATAAGAAATTTAGAAAAAATACAAAAAATGAAAAAATTTAGGAAAACATATAAGAAATTTGAAAAGTCATACAAAAATTAAAAAATAGGGAATTTAAAAAAAATTAGGTTGGTTAAATAGAATAGAATTTTAATTTGAATAAAAGGCATTTGGACCTTAACATAAATTTAAATCTAGCATAAGTTGACCTTGTTTATATGTGCAAATACCTAGGCTGATCTAATCTATATGTGCAAATTTGGACATATAGACAAGACATAAGCTAATGGCCTAACGGTAAAGTAATTGGACTAAGGCATTAGATTTAGTTAGAGGTTAGAGGTTTGAAACTTACTTGAGGTGATGTTTTTTCTTTCTATCTATTAAACTCCATAGTGGCCACATGTTAGGCCATCATTAAGCTACGTGTGTAATTGCAACACATAGCACTTTATAATTAGCCACAACAACAAATTTTCCTTCCCCTTATTTTCTTCTTCCCTTCACTTTCTTTTTAAATAAACAAAACAACAATTAAAAAAAAAAGTGGGGAACATTCGAAACAGGGGGGAGAATTGAAAAAAGAAACACAGAAAGAGCAAGAGGGGGTTTTGATTTCCAAAAAACATACATATAGGGGACCCACTCTCTCTCTCTCTCTCTCAGCGTCTCTCTCTTTCACCATTGTCTATATTTCTATCCACTGTTTCTCCCTCACTCTCGATCAAACTCTCTCTCTTGGACCCTTTCTCTCTATTGTTTCTCTCTCCCTCACTTACAAACCAAACCTACACACACAGCTATCCTCAACCTTTCTATCACCTGACCTACGAAACCAAACAAGCTCCACCACGCCGATACCAGCCTAGAACCCACCCTCCACGGTACTAAACCCCTCAACCACTAGACCCTCATCCATACACCCACCGCACCATTCCTCTCTCTCGGCCTGGATCTCTCCCCTACGGACCATCACGCTCAGCCTCTTTCTCTCTCTTGCACCTAAAGACCGAACCCCTACACACATACCCCCAATCTCGGCCATAAACACCATACCTACTCCTTACCGTCAACCCAACGAAACCCAAAACCCAGTCTCACACACAAACAACCCAATAGACCGGACCCACTCTCTCTCTCCACTTTCTGACCCTCTCTCTCTCACGAACGTCCTCACCATCTCTCCACCAAACCCTCTAGCCATTATCCTCCATAGCTATGCTCAAATGCACATACCATCGAACCTACAACAACCCTTTCTCTTTCCCGTAACCATACAATGACACCTACCAAACCAACCTTACCTCAGATTTGAACCACCTCCTTCATCCTGCATACCCGGAAACTGCAGCAGCAGCAGTAGCGACAACCATCTTCACACGAACCACTATCATGATGACCATTGCCACCGACCAAACTAGGCCATAGTGCTTCACCAAACCCCCCATTGTCTAATAAGCCGCCCATGAAAACCACCTCACCCGCTTAAAAAACCGACTAGAAACATCTCAATTAAGCTACCGCCACTTAAAAATAGAAGAAACTGACCCAATCTGACCCACTCGCATCAAACCCAAAGACCGCCTCAGAACCAACCAACTTTAAAGCCTGTTCCACTGCAATATTTGGTCCACTGTAGCATTTGTGTTCCTTTTTTATTATTATTATTTTTTATTTGTGTATTGCATTTGTAACTTGTAAAGAAAAAAGAGAAAAAACCGAAAAAAGAAAAAAAAAAAAAAAAGAGAACAAGTGTTTAGTTTAGTTTTACTTTTATTTATTTTCATGTTTTAACCAAAAATAAAAATAAAAGGCAGAGGAATAAATAATAAGTAAAAATAATAAATAAATAAAAATTATAATAAAATTGTTTTATCTCTTAGAAAATTGATTTTTCAAAAATAAAAAAAAAATCAATCAATCATTTTCCAAACTAGCGCGTTTTATAATTTCCAAAAATAAAATCCCAATTTAAGGCCCTTTAGGAAATTTCTTAAATAAATTTAAAACGGATAAAAAATATAAACCTCGATCTATTTTCAAAAATTAAAATTAAATCAACTTGTTATATTTTTTTGTGAAAGAGCTACAAAAGTTTAACCCTAAATAGCGGGTACATAAGCACTCACACGTATGTACCCATAAGTAAGTACGATGTGACTTAAAATATAAAAAATTTTATTTTTTTCAATTTTTAGATATTCAAGTAAATTGATTAATTTTAGTTGCATGAAATATGATTAGCCGTTTAGAAACTGAAAAAGGATATATTTGAAAAGAGAAGTTAAATTTAAGAAGTTAAAAATGGTACTTATTTAGGGTTTAATAAATTAGCCTTCAGAACTAAATCTCTGGTTTTTGAAAAATCGTTTTATAAATTAGTTTTTTAATCGATAGGCCAGTAGTTAAGTTATAACTAATCTACCTAATTGGTTATGACTTAACTCTTTTTCCCAACTCCAATCGAGTGGCAACTCTAATACTATTTCAAGTTGAAAAAAAAAATGGTTTTCTTTAAACCTTAATCAAGAATTGGTATTAAACGGGTAAGATTTAATATTAATCAGTTTAAAGAAGGCCTATTTTTAAAGAATAAGGAGGGTGAAAACTCAAGCTCGACAAGCCATCAAATGGCAATATCCATTCTCCTTCTCTTTTGACCATCAAAGAATCCTCGTGGAACTCAATTGGTATAGTATCTATACTCGATCCCTCTTGCGCGTTTGGGAAATGTGCTAAGAGATCAACCAAATCTTGTAACTTAATATCCTTAGGGGGTTGTCCAAAATATCAAGCTCTCCAAGGAGGAGCAACCAGTTTGCTACTTGTCCTAATAAAGCTAGTTGAGATAGTAAGTACTTGATTGGATCTGAATGAGTCACCAAATGGATCTTATGTATAAGAAAGTAATACAGTAGTTTCTACATAGCAAATACTAGTACGACATAATGCTTCTTGCAACTTGGGTAATTAATCTTGTTCCCTTGGAGGGTTCGACTCAAATAGTAGATACGTCTTTCTTGATCATCTTCTTCTTGTATAAGTAAAGCTCCAATAGATTTATTGATAGAAGTAAGATATAAGACCAAAGGCTTTCATTTGATAAGCATAGTCATAGTTTATAGGGGAATCGGGATTGCCTTAATCTTTTCAATCGCCTCTTTATGGATTTGGTCCCATTCAAACGAGATTCCTTTTTTCAAAAGTTGATGCAACGGATATTAAATTTTCCTTAAGTGTAGGTATAAACCTTTTAATGTACAAGACTTTTCCCAAAAAGGTTTTTAGTTCCTTTAGGGTAGTGGGAGATGGAATTGATGTTATACCTTGCACTTTCACAGGGTCAACATCAATTGCCTTTCGATGCACAATAAAGCCAAGAAACTTCCTTGAAGATACATCGAAAACACACTTGAGAGAGTTCATGTGAAGCTTATACAGCCATCATCATTCAAAAACCTTTTGTAAATGAACCAAATGATTAGGTACTCGTCTAGATTTGATGACTATATCATCAACATAATCCTCCATATAATCATGAATGATGTCATGAAACAAAGCAGTCATTACCCTTTAATATGTGGCACCTACATTTTTAAGTTCAAATGGCATGACAGTGTAATAAAAGTTCCCAACCAGTGTACAAAAAGCTATATACTCTACATCTCCTATCGCCATCTTAATTTGATTATACCTACTGAAGCTATCCATAAATGAAAACAACTCATGACCTGCAATTGCATCTATTAAAGTATCGACATTAGGTAAAGGAAACTCATCCTTAGGATAAGCCTTATTTAGATCCCGAAAATCTACACATACTCTTATTTGTCCATTCTTCTTTCTTACAGGAACAATATTAGTGAGCCAAGTAAGATGTTTGATTAGCCTTATGAAACCAACTCTTAATAATTTCTCTATGTCTTGCTTGATTTGTACTTCAATCTCAGGATGGAAAACTCTTTATCCTTGTTTTATAGGCATAGCCTATGGAGCAATATTCAGTCTATGCACTATAAGGTCGAGATCTAATCCAGGCATCTCTTCATAAGTCCACACAAACACATCCTTGTATTCTTTCAACAACTCGGTAATATGAACCTTTATTTCCTATAGGAAACTCTTACTAACGAAGATTGGCCGTCACTATTCTCCTAACTGCACCAAGTCCAATTCTTATATTTCCTCAACCTAAGGCTTCATTTGATCTAGTAATTGTTGTAAGGTAAGCCGGACTTCTTGCTTGGTGTGGGATTAGAAGAGGATAGGTGCACTTCCTCAGGTCCCTTAAATAGTCATAAGTAGTACACATGTTGTCTATCCTCTTTGATGAAACTTTCAATTTGATTGGATTACATATTCTTCTTCCTCCCCCCATGATATCCATGAATCCTTCTCTTCTTTTGTTGGTCCTCTTAAGCTTCCTCCCATGTAAGCAAGAGAACACCAAATGGCTTGGCTATGGTTATTTCCCTATCCTTAGCAAATTCATCAAAAAATCCTTATTCAGTAAAATATGACTTTTGTTGTTCAAAATGATTCTTTGTAGTTAGAATAAACACATCTTTCCTATTCCAATGTCATTTAGTACACTGATGTAATGTTGAAAGAATTAAATTATGATCATGCAACCACTTTCTACCCATAAGCAAGTGATATTGCACCGGTGCATCGATCACATGAAAAGTGGTGTCATAATGGATAAGCCTAACTTTAAGATCAACATTAACATATCCAACATAGTCAATAGGGGCATTACTGAAGCCATTTTATCAATATGGGTTGTCTAATTAAGCGCCAAATATCAATCCCTACAACTTTGACTACATTCATTGGCATCATATTCAAGGAAGAACCATTGTCGATGAACATTCTCTTAATTGGATAGCCATTAAAAACACCCTCCACATATAATGGATGGTTATGGTTAGAGCTTTTCACATACATATCTGCTTTGGTGAATGAGATTGCGTTTTTATGCTCCCTGGCCATTCTCTTTGTAGGTTATGATGCACTACACTCCATATATTGACCTTTAGAGATCTACGTAAATTCAGCTGTTGTTGCAAGCCTATCATTTTCATCAAATCCTAGCAAGTTGAAAAAGTTTCTCAAGTTCACAGTCTTCAATGATGCTATGATAAGAGGTAGATACTCATCATCATGAGTTTCCATTGACTTTTCCTTACCCCTAGAGGGTTGTATGTCGACCACTTTAGTCGTGGAAGGGTTATAGCTAATGGCATTGACGGTACCTCTCTGGTTCTTATGAGCTGAAAGTGAATTATTCCTAACATCGTTGTTGTCCATAATTAACTCTCCGCGTGCAACCTATTCATTGAATATTCTTTTCAAAGTGAAACAATCTTTAGTTGGATGATCGATATTATGGTGAAATCTACAGTACTTAAGATGGCTCTTCTCTTCATTTGTAAGGAGACGTTCAAAACTTGGGAGTTTAAGATTTCCATTACGTAGCTACTAATCCAGCATTTGATGTACCTTAGCCATTGGGTAAAGATATGTCAATGTAGGCTTAAAGTCATTGGATAGCCATTTCCTTTTGTGAGTTGCCTTGAGCAACATTCATAGACGAAGCACACTTACTAAACCTTCTAGCTTCATTCCTCTACCGAGCTACTGAATTGTTGGTCCTTCATGCATTCTCAACCAATATTGCAAAAGAAGCCAACGAAAGGTTCTCAATATAGACTACATATTTAGGGAACATTCCTTGAATTCAAATCTTAACCAACTCCCTCTCATCACATACGTCTTATATATCTAAGGAGTGTTCTTTGAACCACTCAATATAGTCCATGAGATCCTCCTTAGACCTCTAATGAATTCATCCCATGTTAGTAAGAGTTATCCTTTCTTCAGTAGAGAAGAATTTTTCTAGAAACATCCTATACATTCCACCCTATGAATCGACTAATCATAGAGGGAGGTTGACATACCAAGTATAGGCTTTTTCTATAAGGAATTTTGAGAATTCCTTCAACTTCAAATCATCATCTAAGCCATAAACTTCTAGAGTCTCAATAAATTTTAACAAGTGTTCCTTAGTGCTTCCTTCCCATTAAACATCATGAACTTCAGACTCATGTAGTCCTTTAGGTATGGTTTGATAGCGATGCGTAAATGGTATGAGAGCTTCAATTCTAGCACAATTGATGTGGATTTTGCCCCTATTTCTCTATTGTAGACATCTAAATCCTCTTTAGTCACAAATGAAGTCCTTTGAGTAGATGTTTTTATCCTTATTTGCATCGCAAGAGAAGGGTTGGTGAAGTTTACAAGATTAGAATTCATTGGAGCCTAATTTATAGGGGTAGGGTTTATAGATTCAACAATTCTAATACGTGGAGTTACATGCAAAAACAAAGAACCTCCCATTTGAGTTCCCTAATTTATTAGTTTGGGCGGGTTATGCTATTTAGGTATAGGTTCCACCACAGGAGGTTGCTCCTTGGCTCTGGGAGCATCTTGCTTACCAATAACGGAGGGATTAAGTAGTTAAGAAGCTTGCATAACAATAAAGGGACCCCACAATAGTTGTCCCTTGCTGCACAACAGCAAAAGCAACCAAAATAGGTACATACTGGGCAAACATTGCTCAGAGATCATTCAGATTTTGATTAGTTTATCGCAGCACTCACGCTAGTTGCACATTATCGGGAACAATTTCTTGAGTACCATCTCCCTGGTTCGTACCTCCCATTAGAGGTGAATTTTTATTATTGGTAACAACAATATCATCTTGTTCTTAATCAATGCTATCTATAGGATCAGCAAGTCTTCTTTACGAAGGCACCACAATGTGAGTGTTAAATCTTTCCTCCCTAGTGGAGTCGCTAAAGGAATGTATGGGTCCAAATCGTAAGACGTCACTTATATGTTGCGTAACTAATTACGCTAGACGTGACTAAGGAAATAACTTAACTTATACATATAGGATGATCAAGTGAGATAGGGTATGGAAGAGGAGTAGGCAGTCTCGGTAGGCTCAACACATTAGGTGATAGGTAGAGGAATACGTTGGTATCAAACTTTACAATGGATAATGAACGGGATAGTGTTCTTAGGATGTTCAAGTGTTTAATCATTGAGACAGAATTCCAGTAGAGTAACGATGTTCGTTGGAATTTGTCTATTGTCCAAATGAAGAAGTAAATGGGACATTTATAGGAGATGGCAAGCGAACTAGATCTATTGGATCATGATGTTGATCAATAGCTAGGATTGAAGTCTTTTATAAATGGACCTCAATTGGGCTTTTTTCATGGGTTTCGACCTAAATAAAAGGGCTTTATTATCTTTTAATGTGAGCCAAACCTAGAAATGTTAGATCGGGCAAACTTATCCAACGAGCTCTACTCCAAGCCCATCAGGCTAAATCTCCTTTGGTCATCTCAAATTCTTATAGGCTTGACTCTTCGAACCCTATCACCTTAGCTTAAAGAGTCAAATTCATTCCGTTATTAAGCTTGAAGCCCATGAGTTAGATTTAGCCCTCTATATTTTGTTATTAGAGTGTAACACCTCATCTTGGAATCATGTGCTTGAGTAGTAGGTATATTTCTAAAGAAATTGCGATGTTCATCCATCATGAGTTACCAGCTAATAAAAAAAAAAAAAAAGAAGGGGAACATTACCATATACGGTTTCATTTTGATAAAAGGAAAGCGCCATGAATATTATGTAAATAGTTATTATGAAGTCACGGATCAAATGTTCGGATTATTAAAATATCTAAGAATTTCCTATGATGCTATTATTATTTATGAAGCATAATAAGCAACAAGGAAATGTGTCTCTAAGCTTATTATTTTTTATAAGGAGCTTACATGCCAGTCAAGTAAACATCTAAAATTAGTGACTTGCTTCTAGCTATTTCAAGTTCATGTACAAAACAAGTGGATGTGTAAAGATTCAGCGAGTGGCAAATCCAAGCATCAATTCCAGGGGACATAATCACAACTTGATGGCCCAATGGACAAACATGTAGTATATTTCAAAAGCGCATGGAATTGCGGGGAGGAGTGAATTCTTGAAAACAACTAGAGTGATTAGCTGATCGTCCAGTCTATAATTTAGCTAAGTAGCAAATCAAGGGTAATTTGATTTATGCATTTCATGTTGAAGCTCCGGGCAAAAGATAAGGCATTTAAAGTCAAAATTGATGAGGTAAATATAATCAATCTACTGGCGAAGTGTGAGCAGACAAGAATAAAGCTAACCCAACAGACGGGAAGTCTACATGGATGGAGTAAAATGAACGAATAGACTTGCATGATTTATTGAAGAAGGTTTACTCAATGCACATACAGGAAGCAGTGCAAGTTCAACTAACAAAGGAAGTGCACAATGAAATTACGTTGCAAGTTTGCATGTTAAGAGGAAAAATTAGATAGCATGATAAGTAGTGTCTTCAAAATGGACAGTTATGCTCAGAATCAGGAAAGAATGAGCAAGTACAATATAAAAAGTGATTCAACGAAGTACTCATGAAGGATTCATCCTTGTTGAGATCTTTCAACATAACTCAATGGAACAAATAACTTATATGGATCCAATCAAAGAGATGGTTAGGAGATTAAGATCATTGGCTCACGGAGAATTATTAACCCCATACATACGTGGTTGTTACTTATGGGGCAATACAACTTTAGATAGCTAAAGCGGTGCATGTGCAATCGAATGGTGTTGCGAACTCATGCACCGGATAAAAAAAGAATAATAATTGCAACGCCAAAGCTTAGGTTTCTACATTACAAATTATCAATAGAACTAACATCCTTAAATACATATAGATGCATCAGTAGGAGTGCAGCTATTGCACAACGTACATGTGCTAGGTAGCGACTTAGCTTTCTAAAAAGGCTTATTTAATGCCCAAACCCCTTTGACTCTATTCAAAGGACTTTAATTGAGGAATAAAATATAGAGGGCTAAATTTGACTCATAGGCTTCAAGCTTAATAACGAAATGGATTTAACTCTATAGACTAAGGTGACAGGGCTCAAAGAGTCAAACCCATAAAATTCAAGATAACCAAATGAGATTTGGCAAAATGGGCTTAGAATGGGGCCTAGTGGATAGTTCCACCCAATCCAACCCTTCTTGTTTTGGCTTGTAATAAAAGGTAATAAAGCTTTTTATTTGGGTCTAAACCTATGAATGAAGCCCACTTGATATTTATTTATATAAGACTTTAATCTTAGTCATTGATTAATGTCATGATCTAACAGATCAAATCAATCTACCACGTCCTATAAATACTCTCTCCACTTCCTCATTCAGAATAGAGACAAATTCCGACTAATGTCATTACTTTACTAGAACATTGTCTCAAAGATTAAGCACTTAAACATTTCAAGAATACTACCTTATTCTTCCTTCATTGTAGAGTTCGATGCCATCATGCTTCTCTACCTATCACCTTACGTGTTAGAGCCTATAAAGATTGCTTATTCTTCCTTATCCTAATTCACTTGATCATCCCATACGTGTTAGTCAAATATTTTCCTTAGTCACATGTAGCACGATTAGTCACGTAGCACACACGTGATCCTTCCAATTCGAACCCCACATAGAATCTAAATATTAAAAACTATTACAATATAACATTTTGAAATCCAAAAATAGTTTTTCTCAAAAAAAAAAATATTTGGACTTTAGGAAACAAAATATTATTTGGATGTCTTTCATGGAAGTAAAAGTAGCTAAAATTATCCCCAAATTTAGAAGATTTTGTTATGTAAGATGCGATTAAAGAGGATATTATTTTAAATGGCAACATTTTTATATAAAGAAGTTGACATTTTTATATAGGGATCACTCAGATGATCCTTATAGATCTTACATCGGATTATCTAACCATTATCAAAGTAGATTTCTCTAATTGTTATAAACAATGTCTATATACGAGACAATAAATAATCTTTCAATATGTATGACCATGGAAACAAATTTTCTGAAACATTGACATAATTAAAAGAAAAAGCTTTTTGAGACATGCTTGCATCAAAGTTTAAAATACTTTATGAAGTCTCACTAATCTTATATGAGGAGGCTATATTTCTTTAAATAAGATACAGAGAGTTGTATTTCAAATCTTTAAAGAGATTATTCATTGTAAAGTTTAATTATGTTCTAGTATAAACCTAAACTAGTTTGCTAAGGTACGTAAGGGAAAACTTTTGCATGGTGTCAAAAAAGGATATCCTCCGTAAGGTGGGGTGGGGGGAAGAAAGGCTTCTAACTTCATGTGGTATAAAAAATAATTCTAGCTGCTAAAGGGTTTTCAAATAGTGGATATATACTACCTCTCTAGATGTACAGCTAGAAGAAATAAGAATATATAAGGGTAGCTAAACTCCATCATATGTCCTTATATTATCTTCTTATCCCTTTTTTATTTTCATTTTTATTTATGCAAAACTTATTATTATACTCAAATTTTAATCTACACTTTTTAATGAATGTAGCAATATATGTTGCTAATAACATAGATGAAAAGGATTTAATGGGGTAATATATGCTACATGTTATATATATGGTATGCAAATACCAATAAGATGTTAATATATATACTATGTACAAATCATGCATAATAATTGATTTAAAAATTATTTTTTCCATTAATATTTCATTTAATATTTTATTGATATTTACACACCATGTATACATAATCTATGGTGTATAATACTTATTGATGGATAGAGTGAAAAGATATAAGAATTAATCAAATCTATTATATCCCCATTCTATATTTTATATGGTTCTTATAAATATATACACATACTTTTAAGTGTTATTTGAGTGATGTTCCTTTAAAGAGAAAATATTTATGACCTTTGAGTTATAGTTTTCTTTAAGGCAAGAAAAATGGGTTTTACTATTAGAAATATCCATGTTTATTAATGATTTCGAAATTAGAGAGTTCATAGGGGATTCTTTTGCAAGTCATAGATTATAATCTTTGGCAAGACATGACAAATGGTCTCTTTGCTCTGGAATAGATGGTAGTGAATAAAGATAAAAGTGAAATCCTCTTTTTTCTTTTTTTGTGCTAATTAGGGGAGGAAGGTTTTAAACCCTGGTCTATCCTAATGAGAGACCAGTGATAATACCATTAGGCTACAATAACTTTAGCAAAAGTGAAGTCCTTAAAAAGCTAGAAAGAAGATTTAATGAATTGAGCTATAAAGAAGATTTAATGAATAATGCATAATTTTACTTACTTTCAATGTACGTGTTTTTCATTTCTTAATTATATACAACTTGAACAAAGTCTTGTTTAAGGTTATAAAACTACTAAAGAAATCTCGGAATCCCTTGAAATGGTGGAAGTACCAAAATTACAGATAATCAATGTTCTAATTCAATGTTTTGAATTATTTAAATGAAGTTCTTTGAGACTATGTTAAAAATTGAATAATAAATGTATGAAATAGAATCTTTTTTAAGCCTTAGGAAAAAGTTTTATGAATGAAGAAAATGATACGAAGATTATGCACTTACTATGAAATAACCCTAGAAATTAATTCTTAAGCTAAGGGGTTAGAATTCATTTCACTCTTAGGGTTTTCTCTAAATAAGAAGAAGTAATATCCTTACATTTTATAGAGAGAGAAATCTAATTTGTAGGCCTTAGGCTAAGTAGTGCATTGAGTATAAATCTTAAGGTTAAGATAACCAGTCTTAAGGAATCAAGTTCATTGATTTTGTGATGATTAAGCGAGATTTAATATGGTAGGTTTAAAGCACGGATGTTGGACTAGCTCATTTGCTCACAACTTTTTTTAAAGAGGCTCATGCATATAAAAAAGCATTTACTAGGCTTGTATCTAAAAGGAGCCTATGAAAGGATTCATTAGTCAAGTGGATCTAGTTATCAATCATTAATGTGATCTAATGGCAATCATGGCATCAATGCCTAAACTCTATAAATATATAGAGTTCCTCCTCATTTCAGACATTAAGAAACCAATAGAGACATTGTTGTGCTACTAGTTTACTCTCATAAAAGCTCAAATAGAAGCTAAGATGAAAAATACAATGTCTCTTGTCTCTTATCAAGAATCATGGTGTTTAATGCTTAAATGGCTCCTCCACCTATCACACGTATATTAAAGCCTCTTGAAATTACTTACTCCTCATCCTTACTTTATTTTCTCTTAATCATCTCTTACATATTATTCCACATCACTCCCTTGAAGCCACATGTAGCACAAGATCTAGTTAAATTCACATAACCGTCACAATTAGAACCATAAAAATGTGTTTTTGGAATCTTCAATAGGGATAAGCAAGGTAACAATACCTTAATGACATCTTTAAGGAAAAGACCTATTCCATAAGTTAGTAGTAACTCTTGAGGAGTTGAAGTCAAAATGAAAGCTCTTGAGCAGCACATGACATTACAAGGGAGCTACAACTATAACAACTTTGGTGAAATGCAAGAATGCACTCTGATCATGCAAACCTTATAGAATGATGTAAAAAAACTCATAGGTATCAAATTAAGATGAGATATCTTTCACTAAAACAAACAATGATAAGATCTAGTCTATAGAGGATAAGGATATTGCAAACACTAATATCGTTGTAGCTCTCTTGAAAAGTTTTAAATTCAATAATTTCTTTAATCTATTTAGTTCCAATGAAGATGCAAAGTTTGTGATAGCAAATGGTCTCATGAGAATCTCTTGGGGTCAACATGGTAGGGGTATAATGTCGTATACCCCATGTAAAGAATGCTTTCATCACATGTTACCCTTGATTAATGGATCTAAGATAATGACATCAAACTACTAAGCATTGAGCAACAACCTATGATAAATGATAGGAAGGATCCCAAATAATGTCAATGTCATAGATTTGTAGATCACCCCATTAAGGACTCCTTAAGTCTAAAAAGGTATTCCATAGGAGAAATTAAAGTGATATGCTTATTATTGAAAGTAGTTAACATCTTTAGTAGTCCACTTCCACCCCATAATATCTATTATGGTGTTACATAGCTATCATTCATATTTTAATGCCATTATGAGAGTATGTACTAATAACTAATACATGTGAATGTAAAGGCACATGCTGATGATGTTGGGATTAACCCATTACTTGTAATATACTTATAATAATAGTGTATGCTTCTTAAAGCAATAGCTTAAAAAAGAAAAGAAGATAATTTTCTTTTTCTCTTTCAAATATATCTTTTTTTTTTCTTTACTCTTGGAGCAACAAAGGTAAGAAATTAGTATCCTTATCATGTGAAACAAATAAAGTATAGTGCAATTTAACATACCGTTATTGACCGGTTAAAAGCATTATCTCATAGTACAATATGATGAATGTGATTTATGTATAAATAACCAGTAAGAGTATTGTGTCCTAGGCATGATAAGTCATTACAACTAAGTGAGAATAATCTCTTGCATCATAATAATCTATGCTAAATAGCTAAGTATTTATGGAATAAATGAATATAAAAAAGAGTTTATCATGATCATTGATTCCATACATATAATTACAACTCGTATTACAAAGAAAAAAAGAAAAGGAGTTATGATTATGTGATTAAGAATATTACAATTATAGGGGCTTAAGTCAATATCCATTACCACAAGTGGTTAAACAATGATACATATGTGCCATGAACCTTATAGCTTAGCTATATGATGAAAAATATGTACCACCATGAAGCTCAATCAATAAGATCTTTTAAGGCATTGTAACTCTTAAAGATTAAAGGATTTCAACAAAACACTTAAACTTCAATGGAGGCATACAGAGTGGAAATTGTCCATCTATGATAAACACTATCAACTAGGGAAGGGTAGATAATGATAGAAAGATCTTTTAATATAGCGTCTCATTAGCCCATGATATGAACACTTTAATATAATTATCCATTTACATTGATTTACCCTCTTATGGGTTTAAGGCTTAATTCCAACTTCTTGTCTAAAAAACCTGGTTAAAATTCTTTGTGTCATCACTTCACCACCATTAGAGTGCATAGGAATATTCTTATGACTCATTAAGATGTTGACCTCACATGATGTTTTCTTCATGTAATGCCCACTCAACATGCACAAGCTTGTAATAAATGTTGTTTGATGTACACAACATCCATTACATGAAACTTGCATACAACACCCTAATTGTACAAAATGAATTATATTCAAAATATATACAGTAAATATGATTCTCTTAGGTGACTCCTCACCATGATACTTGTTTCTTAACACTAGGTCTTAGAATGATGATGGCTTAAGCATTTATGAGTAACCGTAGTTTTTTCTTGGACTTAAGCAATATTTGGTACTGGAAAGTAGTAGCAATAGCCTATTGTAGTTGCTACCACCTAAAAGAGGAGAAAGAGATGAAGCTTGACTCAATGTTTTGTAGTAGCTCAATGACTTAATACTATGCTACTTGCAGCACACATAAAAATGAAGATGAGTTACATTTTCTTCTTTTTTATTTAATTATTAATTATGTTAACATCCATAGCTATGCATCAAATAGGTGCATATGGCTTTATTTTCATCCTTTTTTATTTTAAATTATAAAATGATTGAGACATGATAATTAGGAATAAGTTACAAAACAAGAGTAGTTACGAACACCAAATTCGTGTAAGAAAAATATAAGAGACTTGTATAGACAAAATAATATGTAAATAAGACAAATAAAACAAGAAAGAAATACATATTAAAGTTAGGTAGGTATATAAATATAACCTTTCAATGGTTAGAGACAAATTTAGAACTTCTCTTATTAAAGCAAACACATTAATTAAAATGAACTGTCAACTCTTAAAAAAGAAAACACAAAAGGAAACTATCAACAATAGCACATATAACTTTTACCCCAATACCTTAAGGTAGCCAATTATTATTTTTTTTTTCCTTATTTGAGTAGCATCTTTTCTTACTTTTTCTAAATATTTATTTTTATAATGTTATTTATTTTCTATTATTTATTTTGTATATTATATCATATTATTTATTTAATGTATTACATGGAACAATCAAAGGTTACTACATCTCATTTCTTAAAGGAAAATGTAATGATGTCAAAAAAAAAAAAATCCTCATTTGCAAATGTTTACTAACATTGAATACTTAAATGAAAAGAAAAAAAATGTTTATAACTCAAATAGAAAACCAATGAAACGTTGAGAGCTAAAAAAGTGTTTTCACATTATATTCTTTAAAGTAATACATATAAAATATGATAAATTCATCAACTCTATTTTTAATTTATGTTGATTGCAATAAGTATTTTGTAATCAAACACTATTAGAATATGGACCTTTTTTTTACATTTATAATTTATAAACCTCAAGAAAAAATATATTTATTAGAAATTATTATTGAGTAACACAATGAAACATTGATGTGAAAAAAAAAAAATCAATTATAAAACATAGAAAAATAAAAGGAAAGACAATAGCTAATACCTACAAATGTTTTTTAGGTAAAGAGTTTAAATGGGTTATTAATATTTTACAAAACCTTTTACTACTTCCTAAGTAGTTTTACAACACAAAAATTAAGTGTTTAAAGAAGGAAAACTTTAAATAAGCAAACAAGGAAGCTTGATATACATTACTTGAAGAGAATCTATTTACCAGGCTATTTGTAGCTTCATATTGCATTCATAATATTTGCAAAAGAGTACTATGATGATGGGGTTGGGATAGAAATTAAGTTAACAAAGGAGAAATGACTTATTGCTTTCTTTTATGAGAAGTTAAGTGACATTTAGAGGAAAATGAAATACCTATGATGCGTAGTCCTAAAAATTGTAGGAACACTATCTAGTTGGTGAAAGAGAGTGATTTATATCCAAACCACAAGGTATTGATGTATTTAATTAATAAAATACACAAAAAGAAGTGACATACATTCCTAGTGGCCATAAAACTTATAGAAATTCCATTCAAATAGAAGCATATCGAATGCTTAAAATGTTGTGGTAAAATACTTTAAATATAAAGATAGAGTTATTATTAACTTTCAATTTTGAAGTTGTGGGATTTGAAGAGCTTAAAGTGTCATATGAGATAGATTGTGACTTTCAAGATACTTAGATGGCATGTTTGGTGAAATCTAATGATGATTATTATATCGACAGTAGCTACTTGATAAAGGATAACTAAATACATCTTAACTTTTCTCTTTGAGGGAGGTAATATAGGATCTATTGGTAGGAGTCCTACTAGTAAGGGTAGTAAGTAGACATAAGACACGAGTATGTATATGCACATTATTCTCCATAGGCTGCTTTAAATATAGGCATGTGAAAAATTTAGGAGAAAGAGCATGCATAAGTTTAGGCTTAGGCACACAAGCATGTTTAAAGAGCTCTAGGTGTCGTATCAGATAGATTGTGACTTTGAAGATACTTGGATGGCTTGTTTGGTGAGGCATAATGGTGATTATCATATCCACAATAGCTACTTGATAAATGATAATTAGATACATCTCTACTCTTCTCTTTGAGGGAGAGGTGATATGGGACCTATTCATGGGAGTCTTATGGTAGGGATGATAAGTAGACCTAACACACAAGTATGTATATGCATATGCTTATTTGTAGGTTACCTAAGTATAGGCACATGAAAAAATTTAAGAGAAAAAGCATGCATGAGCTTAGGCTTAAGCATATAAGCATTGATACATGAGGCATGATACGGTTATCGAACTTTCTAAGCATAAGTACATAGGTCATAGGAGATGTGCAAGCTTCTTTTTTTTTTTTTTCCTTTTCTTGAAGTTAATATTGAAATAATATTTTAGTAGAATTTTTTTTTTTTACAAATCATATACATACTTTATTGTTTTTTTCTTTGACAAATTTCCACCATCTTTTCTTAACAACTTGCAATTTAATTTTTCTAAATAAGATTCTTCAATCTAATTTTCAAAAATTTCCAAAATCTTTTTTACTTGTTACATTTGTAACAAATTATGCAGCAATTTTCTTATAACATACTTGATATTAATTATCTTTCCTTTACCAAGTCTAAAGTAAACTTCATTTTCTTTTTCCTAAAATTTTGTACCAATTATCTTAGTATTTTACAAATGCAATTTTATATTTTAATTAAATAATTTAATGTAATTTGAAAAAAAAAATTGAATATATTTTTTATATGAATCTTAAATTTCGTAGTCACGTAACCTTTTACAACAAATTGTGAATTAATTCTCATTTATCCAGTAACAAAAAGTGAAAAAACAAAATAAAATTTTCATTCACAAAATTATTATTATTAGTCTTTTATAAGATTTTATACAAATAGAGAATTTCATCAAAATATCAAGTTAATTCTTTTTTCCCTCCTCCTTCTGCATGTTAGGGGATGGTTATGAGTTCTCCATGTTGAAGTTAGGAAACCATAAATTCAAGTCTCATTATTTTCTAGCAACCAGTATTCTTTTAGTATTTGAGACACATGGATGCCTCAACAGTCTTTGACTTGAGAGATAAATGATAGTGATTAAGGATTCACCATCCCAAGCTCGATTTAGATGAGAATATTAAAGTTGGAAGTGCTAAGATTTCCTATAACACTAGAGAAATTATCTTAATATCTTATATATTTTAGTTAACCACTATATGGCATTGAAATTTTGCTATTCATTTTCCCTGGCTTTTTGCACTCAATACTAGCAGTTCATTGTATGGCTATAAGTTGGCATCATGACCACTCCTAATGTCTTGACCACTTTCCATAATTTGTTTCTTTGTTTTTTTTTAAAAAGAATACGAGGCATTCTAACTCGTTAAATGATTAATAGATCGTAGTGCTTAGGATGACTACTACATTCTTACCATATGTGCTAATATAAGGCTTTGATCAAATTGTACACTTCATATGAAACACAATAGCTTGCATGGCATCATTTTCTACCATAATGTTACCATATAATTCATCGAGGAAGGTTCGATGTGAAACTTAAACTAGAGATTAAGAATTGTTGCAACATAAAATATGTAAAGAAAGTTAGTAAAAGTAATGCTAGAGTTTGGTTACCAAAGCAACAATGGTAGACTAAAGCATCTTCTACCCCAACAACCCCCCCCCAACCCCTTCCTAGACATTCAAGATATTGACAAGGTGGAGAAGTATAACGTTGTTACTGCATATGAGGAACCAAACAAGTGGTTTGTTAGTCTTAGTAAGACCTTAAGAATATTCCTTATTTTCTTACATGTTTTGCAATTTCCATACCATTTAACCAATGTTAGGGTTAGAATTACTGATGTAAGTGTTGTGAAATGAGGTTAAAACCTTTCTAAACATAGGGTCCTATTAGCATTTTGAATGTCAAGCTCCTCCTTATTGGATAGTTGAGAGGTTGAACCTTCTAGTTGTGATCATAACTTGTACAACAATTTAACTACTCATTATATTTTTTGCATTTAAAAGCAAAAATACTATTTATGCAGTACAAAATGTTATTAATATGAGTGGCCATTTTACAATGTTCTAGCGTAATATTTACTACCAAATTTAATATAATGACAAACATAACAACATTGACACTTAGAATAGGTTAAGGTCAATATCCATGTGCCTATATTGAGCCATTGAACAAATATATTAAAATTATGGAAATGGATTCTCTTGATTTTTTTTTTCCCAATTTACTCTTAAAATTATACCACATGTAATCAATTGTTAAAGTTATAAGGAAAATGATGATGTTATGATGACATCATATGTTACTCTAAAAATCTAGATAATATGAACAATTAGTTTGTAAATTGAAACAAATTGAGAGGATTTAAAATCCTAGAATTGTAGTCCTCGACTTAGTCATCTCGAGAGCTACATACCCATATTAAGCCTATTCATATTTCTTTTGAGATGAGTAGGCTAAACATGAGTACTTCTATAGCAATCAGAGTAGTTAAGCTAAAGCGATAAAATGAGCAAGAAGTGGTGCACTAACATTAAGCATGCTCATATTCTTTTTTCCTATAAGTGAGACTAACATGACCACGTTGGGGACTAATGTGCTCAAGTTTTTGCCTAGCATTTAAAAAAATTTGACTATTGGCCACATTGTAGGGAAGTTGGTACCTAACTTTGAAATTGAAAAAAATTGCCATTGGGCATAACTTACAAAATATAAGAGCCAACTTGCTCATTTGGTACCTAATGGACGTGCTTGTCCACTTCAATGAAAGGCTTATTTCTCTCTCTTTCTGAATGCGTGCTTGCACCAATTCATCATCCGATCATCAAAAAAACAACTAAATCAAAATCCTTTTAGCCATAAAAAGCGCGTCTTTCCATCATTTAAAGAAAAACCAAGGCTCTTGATAATCATAACGTTGTTGGAATTGCACCCTTTATTTATTACCACCACCTTTTAATCATTCATCCAAACAATAAAGTATACATTCCAAAATCCTAAAAGTTGTGTCACGTTGAATTTAATAGCTTTGAGTATAGGCATTTTAGTATTGTCAATTGAATGGACAATGTGATCTAAGTTTAAGCCATGTAGTTTAAGGATGTATCATGCCCAAGTGGACATAACCATATATGGAATAACATACGTACTTAATCAGAGTATAAGTTTACATGTAAGCCTATTCTAAACCCTTAGGCCTATTTCCTTAATTTTTTGTAATATTTTTATTTTCATAAATCGGCTACAAACCTATTCCTTAGCTCATTTTTTAAGAAAAATTAATACTAACACTTAAATTTATCAAGGTCTGCTAGCATTAGCATAGATTAAGATCCAATGGAATATAGGTATATGATAATTTGGAGAAGTTTCACGCAAGTAGATTTTTGATTCATCAAAAAGATGATGTAAATGATGTATGGTTAAAGTGTGCATTATCTATGTAAGATGTATGCATGTACCTTAGATTGTGTTCAAGTGGTGCACTTAATACAAAGTTTACATTCTTAGTGAATTGAGCATGTTTCCTCAATTAAATAACTAGTAAAACTCATTTTTCCTTTAGATCCATTAACTAATATATACATCTACAAAGTGATATCTAATTAAGTTTTACTAATTTTTTATTGTAAAATCTTTTACTTTTTCCTATAAGATGAGCTTAGTGCATTAGATTAATGGATATGATAACTGAGCTGGCCTAAAAAATTGGCTTAGGTGCTCTATATTTGATGTAGACTCTATTAGAAAGATATTAGTTTCCTAATGGATTGATAATAGTTAGTTAGTATTTTTTTTTTTTATTGTTCATAGAGATCTAAAATAAATAGGGTTCCTTCTCAATCAATTTGGTATTGATTTAGTAGATGTTATTCTTGATAGGTTTATGTTTCATTCCTTAGAAGAACTATAATAGAAGGGATCAACGTTAGGGGGTAAGTTTAATTAAGAGATTAACATTTCAAAAAGTTCATATAAGGAATCAACATTTTACAAATCAATTTAAACAAAAATTCATAATAGCCAACTCATAAAATTGTTTGAACTACTTTTCAAAATATTTATCCCTCATTTGAACTTTTTGAAATGTTAATCTTTTATTTAAATTTACTTCCAACATTGATTCCCTCTGTTGTAATTCTCCCTTAATTCCATATAGGATGATTATAGATATGGACAGACATTGTTAGGTTGTTTCATATAGAATTGGTGATTTGCATATATTTCCTATGTTTATTATTTCACTTAGGATATTAGACTATCAAGATAATTTAGACAATTTCGTAGTATATATTTATTTTTTGTTAGACTAAACAACATTTTATGTTTACAAATGGATGGGCATACTATAGTTGTTAATTGATTTTTGAGGAATTCGATTAAAAGTGTTTATATTGATTTGCATTAGTAGAACTTCATTTTATTAGAGAAAGAATTTACTTACGAAATTGGTATATATGGCTTAACCATCAAGTGTTCATTTCATGTAATATATATGAAGGCATTATAATATATACTTGATTTAAGTAACTTGCTAAAAAGGTATGGTTTTATTATGTTAGTTGAGAAGAGTAAGTAAAGTAAATATATGATGTGATGATGCCAATGTTGCAAAAGAGCATGCTAAAAAAAAATTTGATAGATACCCTAAGGAATACATATTTGTTGAGGGTAATGAAATAATGGGTTTTTTATTTTTAGTTTTGATTGGCCTTAATTAATAATTCAATTCATAATAAATGAGGTAATTTTTTAGACTTAGGAAAGGACCTAAAGTCAAAGGAAGGATGGGTAAAATAATGATTTTTACTACAAAAAATTATATCAGAGATTTTTTTTTTTTTTACTAATAAGACCTATATTAAATAATTAAAAAGTTGAGTATATCAATCAAGTTTAAAAAGATAGATAAGCTTTCAAAATAACGCAAATTTTTTACTATGAAAAATTATATCAAAGATTTTTTTTTAATCCTCATTTAGAGATGTTAAAAATGCTTGTATAGATGTATTATTAATAGTTCTTTTCTTCTACAATTAAATAAAAATTTATAATACCAATCATTAAATATAATTTGCTAATCATTAATGTATAGGCTAGGCTTAAAGTTTGACAGCCAGAATGATGTGGGCTAAAATATAGTCTGATTGAGTCATCAACTAAAACAATGAGAGAGGAAAATCATGATTATCTTAGATGATATTTGAAAGTTATAATTAAATATATTAGGATATATCTTGATAAGGGTCAAATTGCATACTTACTAACTTTTAGGTAAGACACTAATGAAAGAGATTAATTGTTAAAAAATTATTGTGCTCATGAATTTAGGTAAAGAAGAAGTGATTTGACAAATTTCTTTAGCATCAAATTGAGGATGAATCAATATTAGTACTTGTAGGTAGAGAAGTAGTAAAAGAATGTGAAGGTCTATCAATTTATATAATTTCTTTGGTAACATAGATAATAAAACATAATTGAATAAATTTATAGAGGAAGCATTGAAAAATGAGGAAGCTAACAAACCATTCTTGCTATGTGGACAAATTAGCAACAAGTAATTACAATTGAGGATTTACTCGTTTATGAAATGATTTTGTGATTATTCAAAGACATCAATACAATAGAACAAGGTAAAGAAAGAACTCAAGTCATTACTCAAAAATCTCAAATCTTTTTTCTTGTTTGGAAGACTATAGGGACAACTATGTTAAAATAGAAGATGTTATGAGTAAAACTTTCTTCTCTATGATAACAAAATGCTAGCATTATCTTATGTTGCAAGATGAGAATTAGATTTGAGTTCATTTGCAAAATAGTGGTTTTTGTAATTGTAAGTTTATATTTCTATCTTTTAATGGTGAAATAATCAACAAACTTCCTAAGGGATTGGAATACACCATTGGAAATTGTGAAATTAAGTTTCTTAATTCATTTTTCAAACAAATGAATGAACTCAAGCTTTTTATATTTTCATTGTATTCTTTGACATATTACCTTCTCCTACTGAGCACATAAATGGACTTCATATGTTGTGTTTAGATCATTGCAATATTGGATAATTTAGAAATAATTAGAAAGTTGAAAAATTGTAAGTGCATAGTTTATGTGGGTCTAAGATCAATGAACCTCTAAAGGAGATTGAGGATTTGATTGATTTGAAACTCCTAGATTTGAGTAGGTACCATAAATTGGAAGCAATAAAACCAAGTTTCCTTATGTTTTAAAAAGTTGGAATTGAAGGACATACTATTGTGAGTCTAAACAAATTAGGTATAATGTCATGTTTGTGAAGTCTAGGCATTTGTAAGACCTTATAGCCTACATGATAGATTTGAGAGATAAAAAATGACCTTGAGAGACAGCATTTAGCCTTTTTTGGAAAATGATTAGGGGATTATGACAAATTAGTTTACAGAATATGACAAAGCAGAAGCCCTAATGCTAAAGTTAGATTGTAAGATAGAAAAATCATTTTGGAAGGTTGAGTTCTGAATGCTTTATATAGTGTTCAAAAATTAGATCTTTTAGTCTGGTTTAAAAATGAAAAAACTATCATAGAGTTATTTAGAGATGGTTTATAAGAACCAAAGCATATTACTATTCAATATTACCTAAGAATCTAGTATATTTTTTTCCTAAAGGACGGCTTCTATCTTCTACACTAGAGTCATTGCATCTCCACATGTTGAACAATTTGGAGAAGATATATACCAAGGTAATCTTTCCTCTAATTCCTTCACTAATTTGAAGATATTAAGTATAAAGAATTGTAATAAATTACATCTCTCTTTACTCTTACTCTAGTAGAAAGACTATCACAAATTGAAGAGATTAAAGTAAGTGATTGCAAAATATCACATGACATTATTTTATCTTATAAAGTTGGTTATATGGAATGTAAAAAAGGAAAAGGAAACAATAAGTTTGACTTTAAGTTGTTGGTATCATAAGTTTTCCACAAATCAATATTGTCAAATTTGCCTCAAATCTTAGGCTTTTATAAAATTAAAGCAAGTAATAAAAATGTCGATAGTTGTCCACTTGAATTAAGTATTTCTTAATCTTTTTTGGAATCTATAATTTATTAAAAATATTTATTAAAACATAAAAATATTTAATAGATAGATTTTAATATGTTTTAGAATCCCTAATTTCCCCTTCCAAAAACGCATTTGTTCCTACCTGATTCATAAGACTAATATTATTATAGCTTGTGAAGTATTTCTAACTAATAAAGTTAAAATTTCAAGAAAGAATCATTCTTGTGTTATTAAAATAAATATGGCCAGAGCTTACAATATGATGAAATGGAGTGTTTTAGAAAAGTTAATGAGAAAAATGGGTTTTGATGTGAAATGGATTAAGTGATTATAACATGTATTTTCTTTTTCCTATATTTGTAATCTTGTGGCGAGTGATAAAATTATTATAAGCTTTACTCATACTAAGGGGATTAAATAGGGGGATTTCACATCCTCTTATCTTTTTCTTTTAGTAGCTTATACCTTATTTATTATGATCCTAAAGAAAACTAAGGAACATACAAGAGTTTTAAGATTCAAAGAAATAATTTTAAACTTATCTATCTTTTGGCTCTTAACGCTAACCTCCAAAACACCCCCTTCCCTCCACAAAAATAAATAAATAAATGAAATGAAGTGAAAAAAAAAAATGTTTAGCCACTTGTTTTTTGCTATTAATTTGCTTATATGTTTTGAAGCATTTCTAGAAAAAATTGTAAACTTAAGTCTCTTTTAGAAGCTTATTGTGGAGTGTCAAAAAGTCCTTCTTTACTTTTAATTAGGTACTCTAGATACATTAAGAGAGTTATGCTTTAGGCAATTATAATCAAAGTTTATGAAAGAATATTTAGGTTTACCTATATAATAAAGAAGATCAAAGAGTGAAGCCTTGAGAGTAGTGAAAGAAATAATATTAGGGAAATTGTAAGGATAAGATAGCCCTTTGCTATCATTAGGAAGTATGGGAATCTTGATAAATTCAATGGTTTTTGTACTTATAAATGATGTCATGAGTGTTTTTGAGATCTTCAAAAAATGGTCTAAAGAGATTTTTATCAATGGCGCTCGATTTTAGTAGAGAGCAAATCATGAAAATAAAACTCACTGGAAGAGTTGGAATAGCCTTACATGTAGTAAGAATGAAGAAAGAATAGGTTTCAAAATTATAGAGCTATTTAACCTTTCTTTACTAGGTAAAATAGTATGGAGAATTATGAAATACCATCAAGTTGAGGATATTGAAATACTCAAAAGTTGAGTGAAAGTAATCAAGATACTTCTAAAACTCTAACTTTCTCAATTCATCTTTTGATGGTGGATCATAATAGTGCTGGCTAAGTATACAAGAGGGGGGAAAAGTTATTCCTTCTCATAGTTTATGGTAAGTGGGAAAAGGCTATAGAACTTTACCATGGAAGAACTCTTGGATTATGGGAACTTGAAATAAACAATGCATCATACTCTTCTTAAGATGTGTGACCAAAATCTAAAGGTAAGCAAGCTTATGAGGAAAGAAAACAAGCCTTGGGATTTAATTGAGATAAAGAGTGAAATCTCTTCCTAAAAGCATTTACTATACAAGCAATTTAGTTAGATAGATCAAAGGAAACTAATGAGTTAATTCGTCCTTCAAAAGATCAAGGGCTAATCCCATCAAGTTGAGATACTTATATCTTTTTAAGCAACAAAAGAATGAATGGTAAGCAATAGGAATATTATTCTATATGTATTATCTTTGTATATGTACTAGGGACTCCATCGCCTTTTTCTATGTATTACTATATTTAATTCTAGGTTTAGCTTAATCCCATATATAAATACTATGCATTCTATACATTGTAATATAATACATTCTACATTATACATAAATCATATATGCGTATACAGTATCGAGGCCACATGAAAAATCCTAAGTTAAAATTAAATTTATTTTATTAAAGTTTTTTTGTACCTGTTACTGGTTCTTCATCTTCTCCAAGTTGTCCTTTTTTTTATCACATCTCCCTTCGTAGTCACCTCTTCTCCCATCATTTAACGACATTTGCTTCTCCTCTTAACCCTAAATTTATTTATTATTGCTAGAGTTTTTTTTTTTTAACTACAACCAACTAGTGCTATTCTTTTTGCATATGCCAACCACCACCAAAACCTCCTCTACAAACCCCAATATATTCAACCTTGCCATTGATACCTCTTCTGGCCTCTTTCAATCTGACCCACTCATTCCTTCACTTGCAACCTTCATCACTATCAATTGATCTAATACCTTAGCCTACATTGCCTCTACCTTCCCTTCCCTTCCCTTTTAGCACCCATCTCTAACCCTAACCCTAACCTTTATTCGATAATAGCAACCATTACACCTCTAGTTTCCCTTATTCTAACCTCCCTTATTCCCTTTTACCATTCCTAATGCCTTAATACTAGTACCTCACAGCACTAATATTCTCTCCCATCATCATTTCATACACTCTCTAATCACTAACAGTTGTCCTTTACCTATTCTGATGCTATTACTACTACCCCTTACACCATCTTCTCTCTTTCCTACAACTCCTCACTTTTCAAAAATCACTCCTCCATCATCTTTACCAAACCCTATACCAAGTAATGTTTCTAACATGACTACTATTAAACTTACAACTAAAAATTATCAATTATGGTTATCCTTTATGACATCATTCTTTGATATGAGGCAAGCGCACCTATCAGTTTTAATATAGCGGATGTGAGTCCGAGTCGATCCCTCAGAGATTTTGAGTACTAATATTAACCTTAGCTTTATTATTTAACCGGAAAATTATGAAAGTTTGAATTAATTAAAAAAACTGAAATTAACGACTAAACTACTTATGAGACTTAATTACGCAAATTAGAAAGCAATAAACTACGAACGACTTCAAGTATGCAATAATGTATTTAGGAATTATTTCCCCTAGTGTTTAACATGTAACCTTTTTAAAATATATCCAATTCAATTTCTATTATTCTTGACCGGAGGGATTTACAATTGAAGCTAATATCTTTCTCAAGCATATTAACCCTAATCCTAAATTATTTACCGGAATCTCTTCACTTAGTAATATAATTTAGAATCGCATTAACGTGTAATGAATTCCCATGCAAACAATCAACTTTCCGGAAGAAACATGTATCTTATCTCTAAGTATACATGTAATTCTCTTCAATTATGCCTAGATCTAATTACACATGCAATTTCTCAATTAACATGCATAATATCATATATTGACACTCTAGAATTATCAATCCATAATTAACGACATCATTGAATTAAGTAAAGATAGAAACTTTATTGAAATTATAATTCAATCCAAGGGTTACATGAAACCCTAGGTTCCATAATCCTAAATACTCTAATTCTAAGCTATCATAACGAATCTAAAAACGAGTTTCATCAAAAACATAAAAATAAAGCATAAAAACCCCTTTTGATTTGATGAACAATCTCTCTATTCTTGAAATTGATGTCGTTCTTGCTTCTTGATTAATGTTCTTCTCCAATCTCCTCTCGTCTCTTGTGTATCTTGTTTCTGTAATGTCTCTCTCTTTTTTCTTTTTGAAACCCTAAGATGTCTTTTTATAGTGTATCTCAAAGATTCTGTTTTCGTCACCCGATATGGCCTGGGACACGACCGTCTCCCCAGGTCGTGTAATTTTCTGCACTTAGGCAAATTTCCTGCACAACTTCAAAAATTCATAACTTCTTCGTTTTCGAGCCTAGAACGCGTTTAAACCCTGAAATCAACATTTTACTCAATTAAGTATCAATTTCTTTAAATAAAACAAAAAATATGCGGAAAATACTATAAAATCACCCTATGAAATATGTTTAAAATTAGAGTTATCATTCTTCATCTTTATAGATTTACATAAATATGTTGATGACTTTATTCTTACACTATCTTGGGAAATTATCCTTTCCACTAATGCTCTGCTTAGAACCAATTTATTTAGTGGCTTTTGATTAATCATATGGTCAATGTGCTTCTATTTACCATAGTTTTTATAGATATAGTTAGGGAAACTTATGATATCTTAGTTGCTTATGATAGAATGCACCTATCCTTTATACTTTTTTCCACTCTTGCTTACCTATGGCAGCATAAGTCATAGATTCTATTAAACGTTGTTCTTGCTATGATAGCACCCAATTTTTTCAATGTAGTTTAGTAGGCCCCAATGGGAGGCCCATACAACATACTCTCTAAGATAATGTCTCCTTGAAAAATCCATGGTCTGAGAAATGGAGTTGAAGCAATGGCCTTTAGCTCTCTAACTGAGTAATACCTCCATTGTTGAATATCTTTATGGGCTCAAATTTATAGTTAACTAGCTTACCTCCATTAATGTACCTCTTAACACAATAGATCTTACATGCTTTTTAGGATCTTTCCCATAAATATGATGCACTTGTCATGACTTTCATCCATTCACTAGTTCTTCTCACTTTCAAGTAGGTTCATACCGAGCTACTTAATTATGAACAATGGCTTAAGTGCCATGATACCAATGATGCAACAGCTCTTTACATGCTGGTCACCTCTTCCCATTACAAAGGTTGAGGTTGCAATTGTGGTTGCCTTGATTCCAAAAAAGTATTGTCAATCTGTTATAGGTGCCTAGAGAACTTCTTCATACCCATCTCAATGAAAAAAATTATCTAGCTATGGTTCCCCTAGTCAACAATGAGCCTCTCTATCAAATATAGCCTCTTACTTTGTATACATGGCTTGAATTACTCATTAAATATATGACAAACTTGGTCATTCTACCCTTTAATGTTACCATTAGATGAGACCTATGTAGATGTGCACCATTCTTTTGCCGCCCCATAGCTTAAAGACTTACGTGATTTTGTTTTGCACTTTGTATCTAGTCATACGTACTACATAACCCTAGATGTAGGTATACTCACTAACTTTGCCCTTCATTTGGTTATAATAAGGATATTATAGGTAACGATGCTGCATTAATCTCTCGTATAGGTGGTTTTACTATTTGCACTCATGGTTGTAACCATCACCTTAAAGATATCTTACTTATTCCATTTCTCACACACAATCTTCTATTAATCATGAAATTTTGTAAAGATAATCATTGCATTATCAATTTTGATGACTTGTCTTTTTTGTTAAGGACTCCCTAACATGTAAGTTCCTCCTCTAATATTCAACTAGATGTTTAAGTCTCTCCTTGCATCAATTGTTCCTAAAGAAATTTGGCATTCCCATCTATATCACCCTCGTAATGAAGTCCATTATAAGCTTGTCTAGAGTAAGGCCATTCAAGTTAAGTCCTCTCTAACGTCCAATAGTCCTTCTCACTCATGTTGTATTGGATCCATTTGTCTCCCCTTTCAATAAATGCCTTACAAAGCTTAGAAGTCTCTTGATCTAATTTACTTTAAGTATTACAATCAATAAGCTTTTGTTGATATGTACTATTTGTGGACAATTACACTAAGTACTCTTAGATTTCTCTAACACATAATAGAAATGAAGTCTTTACTCATTTTCATCATTTCAAAGCTTTAGTTGAAAACATTTTTTTCCTAATCACGTCAAAATATTTCATAGCAATGGTGGTGATGAATTTGTTAACAAGGCCCTAACTAATTATTTGCATGCACACAGTATTTGCCTTCAACTTTTCTACCTTTACATTCCCTAACAAAACAGGGTTACAGAATGAAAACATCATCATATCATTGAATTGGCTTACACCATCTTCTCTATCCTAATCTAAGTCCCTCTTTTTAGGTCAATGTTGCCTTAATTATTGTCTATACCATTAATAGCTCTCCTTTGCCACACTCAGTCAGAAGTTGCCTTTTAAGCTCCTTAACTTGATGCCACCAAATTACCAATTCCTTTGCACATTTAGGTAGCTTTGCTTCCTTAACATGACCCTCTACGCCTAAAACAAACTATTGCCATGCTCCACCCTCTAAATTTCATTCGGTACTCAACTCTTTACAAATGGTACTGCTACCTTGACCCAACTACTAGTTAAGTTTACATGAGCCTCTACGTAGTTGTTTATGAATTTGAATTTCTTTATACAAAACTTGTGTCCTCTTACTCCTCTGCCTTTAAGCCTTCCACTTTAGTTTTGACTTTTACCTTTATCGTACCTACTTCCCTATCTACCTTACCTACATCAACCTCACTTGACACCTAGACTTCTCTTGCTTATTCCCCCTCTTCCATACCCCTCTTTACTTCATAAGTCCTTCCAACTTAACAACTTCAAACTTAATTCACACCCTACCCCTTACCCCTCCTTGCACCCCCTACCTTCCCTCCAAACAACTCTTACCTCTTCTTCACCTATATTAGCAAATTCTTCCTCATCAGCTATAAATGTCTTATTGTCACTCCAGTTCTCATGCCTACTCCTCCATTATCTCGCCTACTTCCATCACTACATCACTAAATCAATTCACTATTTCCTCTACCTCTACCTCTACCTACCCCCTCTAGCCACCTCTTCACCACCCTATCCTTACACTAACCCTCATACTCCTATGATAAATGTTTTGTATTTAGTGTAACAAAACCTTGTACCATCCTCAACCTTCATGCATACTCCATCGTCTTTGAGAGTAGTATGACTCCCTTCTTAAAATTGAAACTTAGGTTTTTGTTCTTCCTCGTCCAAGTCAAAATATTGTTGGAAGCACCTAAGAATCAAACTAAAGCACAATGATGAAAGGTAGGTTAAGCGTTACAAAGCTTGACTTATTGCCTAAGTTTTACCCATAAGGAGGCATAGACTATACCAAAACTTTAGTGTAGTTAACACACTTACTGCCATCTACTTTGTCTTGTCTTATGCTGTATCTTTTTATTGGGATATTCCAACATGATTTCAAAAATAGATTTCCATTGCCACCTTATCGAGATAATTTTTATAAAACAACGTCTTGGTTTTATCTACCTTCATTATCCATACCATGCATGTTAACCGCAGAAACCTCTCTATGACTTGACATAAGCTCCTTATGCTTAGTTTCATCAATTTAGTACTTTCCTCCCACACTTAAGGTTCCATCAAAGCATAAGTTTATGAATCTATGTTTATCATCAATAAGGGCTTTAACTCATTAGTCCTCCTACTTTATGTTGATGACATTATATTTTCACTATATTAGTACTCACTTCTTAATCACTATATTTCTGTGATTTCTCACTAATTTGTAATGTAAGATTGCAAACCTCTACACTTCTTCCTTGGCATCTGTATCATTGGCATTGCTAAAGGTCTACACTTATGTCAATCATAATTCATTCATGATCTCCTCAAATGCCATTGCATGCATCTTTCGAAAACAATTAAAACCATCTTATCACATTGAAATCATTTTAGTGCACACAGTTACCCCTACTTTCCAACACTACTGCCTTTTAAGCGATTTTTGATGAATTACAATACTCACAATTACTAGATCAAACATCAACATTATAGTTAACCATCACATGCAGGCAGTAGAATGTGTTCTTCCATATCTTCAAGGCATTACCAAAACTAGGTTTTCCTATGATTTGCACATCTAAGACATCTTTGACTACCCCTTCTAATGTTGATTGGGTCGAATGTCTAGACACATGTCGCTCTAAGATAGGATAGGCCATATATCTTGGTTGAAACCTTATTTTATTGCGATCCAAGAAACAACACATTGATCTCAAAGTTCTATAGAAGTTGAATATAAAGCGCTTTAAATATGCAGTGGGTAGTGTCGAGCCTTATTTTGATTTTCTTAGTTTAACCTATATTAAGCCTAACCCGCTCAATATAAATTACTCAACATTAAACTTAAGGAAATATTTTTCTCAAAAAAAATTTTAAAAATTAGAGTCGCTAACGAATTCAATCGATAAAAACTAAATTAGGGTTTTCAGGTAGGAAAACCCTAATTTGACCACTAGTTTGCGGGTATTCTAAAAAATTTATTTTTAGAAAATTGAACCAGAAAAGACCTAATTCGGGAGCTAACCTATTAAGACTAAGTCACTATGTGAAAATTTTAAAAAATTGATGAGCTTTCTTTTTTATATTTTCTAAAAATTATAAAAATAAATCTAAATAATTAAAAATGACTAAGAATGATTTTTATTACTTTTTTTATTACAATTTCTATAAAAAAGGGAAAAATTTTTATTTTTTTTAACGGTTGTCTCGAAGGTGCCTACGTAACTACTATTGGATCAAACCGACCGTAGTTCCTTTTTTTTATAAAATTTTTAGTGAGTGGGTCATTTTTATATTGAAAACTAAGCCAAGTTTATGTTTTTATCAATTTATTATTTTAAGAAAACAAACCTTAAAAAATCTAATATTTTTGAATTAAATAAAAAAACCCTAACTAATTGAATTTAGATTTTTTTTATTTTTTTTAAATCACTAAGTGTGAAAACATGTATTTTTTATTAAAAGAATGATTTTTCAAGAAAGAAACCCTAATTTATCAAAAAATTTGCAAGAAAATAATTAATTTAAAAAAAGGGCACTTAAACAAAAAATTAATTAATTAATAATGAAAAATAATAAAATAAATAAAAAATAAAAACATAACTAATTAATAAAAAACAATAAACTAAAATAAAATAATAAAAACTTTTTAAAAATTCACCTAGGTCAAACTGTATCGGCATTAGCCGATGTTGGGCGCATACGAGCGAAGACTGGGCAAGAGCTGGTAAGTGCCTAAGTGTACGCGGGCGGGGGCTTAGGCGAGCGTGCGGGTGAGGACTGGGCAAAAGCCTAGGCATGTGCCGATGAAAGCCTAGGCAAGCATGCAGGCAAGGACTAGGCGAGAGTGTAGGCAAGCGTGGGCAACAATGATAGGTGAGGTGAGCAAGGGTAATGCAGGCATGGATTTGGGCATGCTGTAGGCAGTAGCTCAAGCGACAATGGGCGGTGATTTAGTCAAGAGCTGGCGAGGATCTGGGTGAGTGATAGGCAATAGTGTAGGCAACACTGTGGGCGACAGTGAACATGCTATAGGCGGTAGCTCTGGCGGTATGGGGCGACAATAGGGCATGGATCTGGGCATACTGTAGGCAGTAGCTCAGGCAAGGCGTAGGCGCTGTGGGCGGTAGCTCAGGCAAGGTGTAAGCAGTGTGATGGTGCTAAGGTATTGTGGTGTTGGGGTGGCACGTGATGTTTATGCAACAGTATGTAGGGGTACGTGGCGGTGTATGGTGACTCGTGGTGGCACGTAATAGCTCATGAGGGTATGGTGGCACGTATGTCGTGGTGGTAGCACGTGAAGAGATATGGGGCATGTGTATTGTTTTGTTGAGTATATGTGATTAAAAAGAAAAGCTTCCTTCAATTACCAACCGACATGATATTTATAAGCTCTAAAATTGAATCTTTCGAATCAAAGATACGAAAAATTCGTTTACGATTTAACCTAAATTCACCCCAGCTTCCAAAAACCCTAGTTAGTTCGAGCTTTTCTTTTAAGGTCTGGTCCAATCCAATTTAGCCCTATAATTTAATAAATCCTGATGTTGAGCCCTAAATTGGTTTAGCCCAAAACTAATGAATTCAGCCCATCTCAATAACTAATCTGACATCTCAACTTAACCCAACTTGATACGACTTGACTCTTAACTCAACTTTTTATGACCTAACTTAATTAATAATTTTTTTATTTTTTTATTTTTATTTTCTTTTTTCTATTTTTTATTTTTATTCACTAACCTAGCTCAATTAAAAAAATTAACAAAAATAAGGTGTCTACAGCTATCCCTCTTTGTAATAAAGTTTGATTAGAACTTCACTACAAAGACAAAAGAGATACTCATTTTTGTCAAACCCTACTCTGAACCGATCAACTAAGCTGTATTTTATTTTGATGAAAGATATCAACTTGAAAGGTAAATGTAAAGAATAAACTACCCATCTTGAAAGGATGGGGCAAATGAATGTCTGTCTCGAAAGAACATAGCAAAAGGTTAAGGGGCCTATCTTAAAAGAATAGGGCTTAATGGTGTCTATCTTGAAAGGATAGAGCAAAAATTTCAAGGTAGGCTATCTTGGAAGGATAGGGCTTAATGGTGTCTATCTTAAAAGGATCGAGCAAAAATTTTAAGGGATCCTATCTTGGAAGGATAAGGCTTAGTGGTGTCTATCTTGGAAGGACAAAGCAAAAATTTCAAAGGGGGCCCATCTTAGAAGGATAGGGCTTAATGGTATCTATCTTGAAAAGATAGAGCAAAAATTTCAAGGGGGCATATCTTGGAAGAATAGGGCTTAACGGTGTCTATCTTGGAAGGATAGAGCAAAAATTTCAACGAGTAAAATTAACTTGTTTTGGTTTAGCGGATAATCCAAAGGGGATAGATCTCTCTTAGATTCCTTTTGGTTTGATCTGAAGAGGATAGTTTTCTTTAAAAACTGATTTCACTTTAGTGACCCGAAGAGGATAGATCTCTCGAGGTTGATTTTCAAAACTAAATTAATTCCTCTAAAGGCTTCTTTTCAAAGACTTTTAAGATTATTTTCCTAGGATTGAAGGATTTCTCGGATAGCAACTGATTACCATGCTCACGCTGACTCCTAATATTCACTCATTCAATTAGCAAAATTTCTCCAAGAGTCTATGCTTGCTTCTTCTTTCTCTTTTCCTTTTTCTTTTCTTTCTTCTTTTATTTTCTTTTCTTTACCATGCTCATGCCTTGAATTTTCTTTTCTCAATACTAAGTTTCAATTTCCACTCTCCATGACTTCTAAACAATAAATCTCTTTTCCAAAGAATCAAAATTAAATTATTAAGAACAGTCGATTTCAATTCTTTTGGTGATTCAGACTCAATGGTAAGTGTTTGGTATGTAAGTGTATGAGTCTAAGAAACAAGGTTTATTGATGGAGTGCTTGTTGGTCAATAATCATCCGAATTCAAAAACATTCATAAATATCAACTTTACTTGTAAACGGTGAAAGATTAACTACAAATTTATACAAGAAAATTGAATTCTTATTTAATCTCTGTTTTCATAGATAATACAAATTGACTACATCTGAATTCACTGGTCCTCTTAATTCTAGGCCATCCATCTCTATCAACACTAATATACCTTCTGATAATACCCTTTTTTACCGCATAAGGGCCCTTGTAACTCAGAGCGAATTTTCCCTTGGGATCTTTTGCATTCGGTAACACTTTCTTCAACACTAAGTCTCCCTCTTTGAAGTACCTCGGGGTTACTTTCTTATTAAAAGCTCGGATCATTCACTGTTGGTAGCATTGACCATGACATATCGCTACAAGTCTTCGCTCATCTAGGAGATTCGAATGTATTATTCTCTTCTCTATCCACTCTGCTTCATCGAGTTGAGTTTCTACCAATACTCGAAATGAAGATGTTTCTACTTCTACTGGTAGTACCGCTTCAGTTCTGTATACAGGTTTGCACCAGTAGAAGTTTTTACTGAAGTTCTGTAAGCCATGAAAGCAAAGGGAAGAATTTCATGCTAATCTTTATATGTGATTTCCATTTTCTCAATGATTCTTTTGATGTTCTTATTAGTGGCTTCAGCAGCTCCATTCATATGAGGTTGATATGGAGTTGAATTTTTGCTATTGATTTTAAACTAGTGACACACTTCATTCATCAACTTGTTATTCAAACTCGTCCCGTTGTCTATAATAATAGACTCAGGTGCACCATATCTTACAATAATATCTCTTTTCAAGAATTTGACCACTACTCCTTTGGTCACCGTAGCATACATCGCTGCTTCTACCCACTTAGTAAAATAGTCAATTGCAACTAAAATGAATTTATGCCCGTTTGAAACCGTTGGCGAAATTGGACCAATCATATCAATTCCCCACATCAAGAAAGACCAAGGAATTGAAAACACGTGCAATTGTTGGGGAGGAGCATTGAGTTTATTAGCGTACACCTAACACAAGTGACAGTACCTCACGTGCTTGATACAATCTGATTCCATTGTCATCCAGAAATACCCCATTCTCATGATCTTTCTAGCTAGCATATACCCATTCATGTGAGGATCACAAACTCCTTCAGGCATTTCTTTTATCCATTTCTCAGCTTCTTCTTCATCTACATACCTTAGTAGTGTTGCATCTGGTGACCTCTTATATAACGTACCCCCACTTAATAAGAAATGAGTAGCCAACCTTCTTAAAGTCTTTCTATCTGTTTTATCAGCATCTTCAGGAAATTCTCCCATTTAAAGTAACTTCTTGATATCGTAATACCACGATTCTTTTGTTCCCTTCCCTTTAACTACAAGGCAAAAAGTTGATTTTTCTTCTACTTGAATCTTTAAGGGCTGAATTTCTATTCCGTCTGTAACATTCAACATTAACGCTAACATAGCCAATGCATCGACAAACTGATTATGGATCCTTGGATTGTAAGTGAATGAAATCTTTTGGAATTTTTCAACTATCTTACTTAAATGTTCATGATAAGGTATTAATTTCTCGTCCGTTTTATATTCTCCTAAGATCTGGAGAATTATAAGGGAAGAATCTTCGTATGGTTCTAATTCTCGTATTCCCATATCTAGCGCTATTTAGAGCCCCAAAATGCAGGCTTCATTTTCTATGATGTTGTTAGTATATGGGAATGTTAATCTTGTTGCCACTGGAAAATGGCTATCCTCAAATGATACCAATACTACTCCTATCCCACATCCAAATACGTTGGTTGCTCCATCAAAATACATTTTCCATCCTACCTTCTCACCACTCAATTCGTTCGCCACCATCACATTTTCATTAGGAAATTGTGCTTCTAAACCCTCATCTTCATCTTCTAATGGGTATTTTGCCAATTGATCAGCCACTACCTGTCCCTTAACTGAACTCTAACTCACGTACTTGATATCAAACTCAGAGAGTAGCATTTGCCACTTCGATATTCTCCCAATCAACGCAGCTTTTTCGCTAAATACCTCAACGGGTCATATTTTGTCAACAACTCTATTGAGTAATAGAGAATGTACTATCTGAGTCTATGCATCACCCATACTAAGGCGCAACATGTTCTTTCCACATCTGAGTACTTTTACTCGCCTTCCGTGAATGTCTTACTCAAATAGTATATAGGATGCTCTTTTCTTCCCTTTTCATCTTTCTGTCTTATCATGCACCACATCGATTTGGGGAGAATCGTCAACTAAAGGATCAACAGCTGTCTCGGTGTGGGAGTGACTAGTACAGGAGGATTCATGAGATATTCTTTGGTTTTAGCAAATGTGTGTTCACATTCTTCATCCCATTCTATCACGGCATTCTTCCTTAATAGCCTAAACAACTGCTTGCATGTATCAGTTAGCTGTGATACAAACCGAGCAATGTAATTTAATCTCCCTAGTAATCCTCTAACTTCTTTGACAATCTTAAGCGTAGGCATGCTTACGATCGCCTTGACTTTATCTGGGTCAACTTCAATCCCTCTCCTACTGGCTACGAAACCCAACAATTTGCCCAAGGTCACTCCAAAAGTGCATTTTTCAGGATTCAACTTCAGTTAAAACTTCCTCAATCGCTCAAATAGTTTGCGTAAAATATCTACGTGGTTTTCATTCTCTTCGGATTTGGCAATCATATCATCCACATAAACTTTAATTTCTTGATGCATCATGTCATGGAATAAGGCAACCATAGCATGTTGGTAAGTTGCCCCAACGTTTTTCAAACCAAATAGCATCATGCAATAACAAAATGTTCCCTAAGTGGTAACAAATGTTGTTTTAATTTTATCTTCGTCCACCATTTTAATTTGATTATACCTCGAGAAACCATCCATAAACAACAAAAGATGATTCCTGGCCGTGTTATCCACTAATACGTCAATATGCGGCAAAGGAAAATTATCCTTTAGTGTCGCCCGGTTTAAATTACGGAAATCTACGCAGATAATTTTCCCATTTTTCTTCAACACTAGCACCACGTTGGCTACCCATTTGAGGTAATCTAATACTTTAATGAAACCAACTTCTTCACTTCTTCTTTTATCTTGAGGAGTATGTCCGACCTAAATCGTCTAAGCTTTTGTCTTTTTGGTTTAATTTCTTCCCTGGTTAGCAACTTGTAAACCATAATAGATGAGTCTAAACCGGGCATATCTTCATAAGACTAAGCGAATATGTCCAAGTATTCAGATAACAATTGTGACAACTCTTGCTTCTAATTGTTTGTTAAATCACCACCAATTTTCAAATTTCATGCATTTTCCTCTATTCCCAAATTGACCACATCCGTTGGTTTGTCAATAATCACTCTACCCTATTCATGTCAATACCAATTCTCCTTAATTTCATTTGGAGTCTCAATATCATCTTTGACGTCTAACCCAGCAAGGCCGAAAGTGATATTGGTACTTCCATCATTTACATGCCTGACATTATGTCCATCGTTTTTATTGGATCTGAGGAGTAAAAGAAAAGGATAATGAATAAATAACAAGGAAGAATTGATAGAAAGAAAAAAAACGAATTTTATTGGATGAATTAATTCAAATCATCTGACAAAAAGGACCTAACTAATCTAATGAATGTTCCTAATTAATCTAATTTTGTGTTTCTAGAGAGACCTATTCATGGGAATAGAAAACCAGTTGCACAAAGAAACTGGTATGTTGACATCTTCTCTCCCATTTGGACCGATGTTGCATTGCTGAGTCAGGGCCTTAGATAAACCGGTTGCTTCAGGTTCTTGAACATCAGCTGGCGCTGGGAATGTCTGATAGATGTCCGGAAAATCCATGTAAGCATGGTACAGCTGATCCCCTCTTTTACTCTTGGTTTTAGCCTTCATTTCTTGAACCTCCTCTTTAATGGGCTCATCCTCAAGCCCAAACATTCCAATCTACTGTTTAAGCTATTTCAAACAACTCCGTGCCCCCTGTCTTGCTTCTTGGATCATACCGACTTCATTAAAAATCTATAACCCTAGCTCTTCTAATTCTTCATCCCCGACATAGGGAATAGTCATTTCTCTGTAAATCTCATAATCCTATTCCCTAAGAATAGTAACCAACTGTCCATCGACTATAAACTTCACTTTCTGATGTAGGCTGCACGGAATTACCCCTGCAAAATGAATCTACAGTCTTCCTAGCAGAATAATGAAAGTTTACGGGATGTCAAGAACTTAGAGGGGAATAGTAAACACCTGCGAACCAATTTCAACCTACAACTCAATTTCTCCAATTATCTCCCGTTTTGATTCATCAAAAGCCATTATTGAAATTGAGCTGGACTTTATTTCAGTGGCCTCTACATCAAGTAGATTTAGCATCACTAATGGACACACATTCAATGATGACCCATTATCTATCAAAACTCGGGCAACTACTTTCCTCGCACACTTAAACACTATGAAGAGGGACTTTGTGTGCTAGTCTCCTTTTTTACCTAGCTCGTTTGGTGAAAATGAAATCCAATCCACTGCAAATATTGAGTTTACCACTAACCCCAGTTTTTCCGTAAAAATCCCTTCAGGTACCTTGACCTCCTTTAGAATTTTAATCAGTACCTCTCGATGAGTATTTGATGACAATAGTAAGCCCATTAAAGAGATTTGGGTTGGTATTTTGGCTTACTGGTCCATTATCTTATATTCACTAGCCTTTACTATCTTCTTGGAAACATTTCGATCTTTATCTTCCGTATCTTCAAAGATTTTTCGAGAAGCCTCTTCCATAGTGGATTTCCTATTGGCTTCCTCATGCTGATCATAAACTTGTCCCGAGCAGGTAAGCCCACTGACCATGGGTAATGAAGCCCTAGTCGTTTATTCACCATTTGGTAATCCAAAGGTGCTGCTTTATAATTCTCTAAGGCTTTCGGGACATTGAAAGCGATCTTCTTAGTCTTTCCATCATATTCAAAAATTAATAGCTTGGGCCCATCTCCAATCATTCCAACCATCCCAGCCATCTTCTTGGCTTCTACAATGAGCCTATCTTCTTCCTCAAATGCTGGACCCCATCCAGTTGGCGGGGCGTCAGCGTATATGGCTAGTGAATTGGCGTAATCCACCCAATACTAAAACTTCCCTGTCGGTCTTCCTAGGGTGTCAACTATCGAATCTCCAGCTTCATATCTTTTTCTAAGCTCCTTCTGAGTACTTCCCTTTCACGGTTTTGGAATTGTCATAGCCATGATATCGACTTTCTTTATCTTTCCTTCCTTAAGTAGTCGATATATCACCGGTTTGGTTCGAGTCCTATCTCGGAGATTCATATCCTGTAAGTACCTAGCCTTCCTCAGATTCTATGCTATCTCCTCAATAGTGATGGGGAAACTGTCTAGGTCAATTTCTAGTTTAGAAGCTTCAGTAACGATCATATTGATTAAATGTCCATGATTCGACAAAGGCTTGTTAGCCATATTGGGAGTGGGAGTTTGGATAAAATCTAATCGAACCAATTTGGCATCAATAAGATCCTAGATTTAATGTTTAAGTCTCCAACATTAGTCCGTAGAATGCCCTACTTGCCCCAGATGATAATTACATTGAAGTTCCGGGTTATAATCCTTCGGTCTTTGCCTTTCTCTTGGTATTTCAAATGTCAAGAGGTTTTCCTTCCGTAATCGTATGAGAACCTAACTAAGAAGAATGCGAATATGTGTGAACTATCTTCTCTGTGGGCGGTTGTTCTGATTTGGACTCGATAAGGGGTTAGATCCTCCAATCATAGCTACTGGAGCGGTGGGTCTGACAAGGTTGCTAGTATCGACAATGCTAATAGTGGTTTCCTTAGCTTTGTTGGAAAATCTTGAGGGAGGTATCTTCTTTTCCACTGTTTCAGGATTAGGAAGCCTCCCAGTAGCCATGGCTTCCTCAATTCGACTTCCTAAGGCTACAATTTCTGCAAAATTGGAGGCAAGATGCCCATCTAAGTGTTGGTAATATGGGCTTCTAAGAATATTAATGAAAGCGAAGGTCAGATCCTTTTCGGTTAAGGGTAGAGTTAACCTGGCAGCCATGCCCTCCATCTTTGGGCATATTCTTTGAAATTCTCATTGGTCTTCTTTCGTAGATTGTTCAGATCCCACATGGATAAGGCCACTTTAATGTTGAATTTATACTGGTTGTAGAAAGCCCGTGCTAACTTATCCTAAATATCAATTTCGTTCAGGTCCAACTGGGCGTACCAGGTTAAAGCAGGCCCCATCAAGCTGTCCTGAAAAGTTTGGACCATCACCTTATCATACTTCATGTATTTCCCCATTTTCCCGATATACAACCTAGTATGGAGTTTCGGGTAGCCAGTCACATCGTATTTCTCAAATTCCGGTACCTTAAATCTTTCGAGGAAGTCATTGTCTTCATAGGTCGACAAACCGATCATTCCCATTTGCTTAAACCCATTCATCATTTCTAAGGTTTTCATCTTTTCAGTTAACTTCTACATGACCTTTCTTTCCATTTCGTGATGTTTCTTTTCAATCTCTTTCCTCCATTCCTCAGCATTAGGGGCTGATTCTTCGTCTTCCAGTTCAGGGGGAAAGATCATTTCTACATTCCAACTCGGATTAGCTTGAGATCCTTATCTATCGTTAAGGATTCCAATAGCCTGAGTGAGAGCCTGAATCTGTTCGGCCATCTTGTTCATGTTTTCTTCTAGAGTCGCTACTCTTGGGTCGGGCTTGGTTTGATTGACATTTCCAATACTCTAAGTCGACATCCTTGCCTTAGAACGAGTGAATATCAGGCTTTTAGTTAAGTCTACCCGCTTGGACACTATCTTTGCAATCTTAAGAGAAAACCTAAGTTTTAGACGCTTGGGGGATTGAAGAATTTTTTTTTTTTTTTTTTGCTGTTTTTGTGACGTATGTTATTCTACTATCTGCTTCTTTTTGTTTTTTTTTTCTTTTTTTTTTAAAAATCAAATAAACGAACAAATAAATAATAATAATGAGCAAGAGACTGCGCAACTAATGAAAATTTTTTTATTAAAGCTGTAAATTTATTAATCATAGATCCAACTTATATAATGGACTAAACGAAAGGAAAAGAAAAACTCCTAACTAATCTTCAAAAAAAAAACTTAAATCTTATATCTGCAAGAGCTGACAGATCTGGCTAGGATGAGCCTCATCAACTTCCCTCATAAGTCTTCATATCATAACATCCCTCTCGTAAATCTTGTTCCTCAAGAATTGATTTTTCTCTAGCAATCTCTCATTTTCCAACCTTAACTCTTCAACGATCCTATTACTTTCCTAGAACTAGGCTTCAACTCTAGCCTGTATGGTGTCTCAGTAAGCTCGCTTAGCGAGTAAAAGACGTACTGGATCCAACTCGTGTCTAAATACATCTAGAGCTTCATATCGTATCTTTCTAGTTTTCTCTAATTGATCATAAATAAATTACTTGGTGGCTCGGTATTCTCCGACTTTGCCCTTCAAAGTTCTTACACTAACTATCTTCTTGACTTCTCTTCATTCCCACAGCTTCACAAATTTTGCTAGTCGTTGCATTAGAGTAGCCATGGATAGACAAGGATCTTGATAATTCACTGTGACAACATCCAAGGAGTCTCTATAAGCTATCTCTTGCAATGGGCCCAGCTGTCTGGTAATACAAGCTGGGAAATATCTAGTATAACCCGTAATACCGATAAGGGGAACTCTTGCATAATCAATGCACCCCAAGACAACTTGAGTGCAATGGCTCCATCTAGCTCTCCACATAAAGTCTGCGGGCTACATTTTGCTGATAACTGACACCCATCCTTTAAACTGAGCTTCATTTGGTACCTTGAGATGGTGGGAAAATTTGTCAACTATGTCTATATGCTCTGTCATGGACTCTTTAAGAAGATTCCCTCCATACCCTTATATGTGACTGAGAAACTACACGGTAAGGATTGTAGGGTTAACTATGAAATAACTGTGCCCTTGCTTCTTCAGGTGAGTAAGCGTCTTGAACTGTTCTGCCAATAATGCCGGTATATAAGATTTACCAGCTAGGAATTGAGTCATTAGCTCGGCAACCTTATAGTGGACCTGACCATATCTAAAGGGAAACAGCATTATTCCAAACACTGCTACAATAAAGGCATTGACCTTCTTTTCAGCCCACGGTTCATATCCTCCACAGAAGATCTGGAGATATTTCTAGTAAGCATTTGGGCTTAAGACCGATAGTAGGCATTTAGGCTTAAGACCCGTAGTAGGCATTAGGGCTTTACGGTGAGCGAGGGCGATACGAATGTGGATCTAGGCATGCAGTAGGTTTGCTGTAGGCGATAACTCGAGTGACAGTGGACGGTGATCTAGTTGAGAGCAAGTAAGAATCTGGGCGAGTGATGGGAGACAGTGTAGGCGACAGTGAGCGATAGTGAATGTGTTGTAGGCAGTAGCTCGGGCGGTATGGGGAGCCACTGGGGCGTATATTTGGGCATGCGGTGAGCGTGGATTTAGGCGTGCTGTAGGCAATAGCTTGGGCAAGGCGTAGGTGCTATAGGCAGTGCGACGGTGCTAAGGTGTTGTGGTGTTGAGGTGGCGTGTGATGCTTGTGCAGCAATGTGTGGAGGCACGTGGCGGTGTGTGGTAGCGCGTAAGGGTATGGTAGCGCTTATGACATAGTGGTGGCGCGTTGGGGTTTATGGTGGCACGTAAAGAGATGTGGGGCATGTGTGTTGTTTTGTTGGGTGTATGTGATTAAAAAGAAAAGTTTCCTTCAATTACTGACTGGCATGATATTTATAAGCTCCAAAATCGAATCTTTCAAATCAAAGATACGAAAGATTCGTTTGTAATTTAACTTAGATTCACTCGTAATTTAACTTAGATTCACTCTAACTTCTAGAAACCCAAGCTAATTCGGGCTTTTCTTTTAAGGTCTAACCCAATCTAATTTAGCCCAATAATTTAATAAATCCTGATGTTGAGCCCCTAAATTGGTTTAGCCTAAAACTAATGGATTCAACTCATCTTAATAACTAATCTGACATCTCAACTTAACCCAACTTGATACGACTTGACTCTTGACTTAACTTTTTATGACCTAACTTAATTAATAATTTTTTTTTATTTTTATTTTTGTTTTTCTATTTTTTTTCTTTTTATTCACTAACTTGGCTCAATTGAAAAATTTGACAAAATGAGGTGTCTATAGCTAGAATCTACTTAAATATACCATCTTACTAGAGAAATTTGTGTTTTTATTCAATGCCATATTATCTAATGTCGTAATAATCTTAGAGAAGTCTATCTATTAGCAAAACTAGTCTAACATGATCGAACTAAAACATGCAAATATTGACTATCATTTTGTTTACAAAATGGTTGCTATGATCAAGTGATACTACATTCTTGCATGTCAATAGTATGTTGACATGCTCACCAAGAATCAATCTACATCAATCTTTCTTGATCATTGCTCCAATCTCATGGTGACTAACGCAACATGAGATTAAAGGGGTGTATTATTGTATATGTATTATCTTTGTATATGTACTAGCAAATTTATAATCTTTTTCTATGTATTATTGTATTATTCTAAGGTTAGCTTAACCATGTGTATATTATTATATATTTTGCATAATGTAATATAACACATTCTTCAATATATCAAACCATGTTTACATATAAATAGAGCCTTGCTGAGTTTTCTTATTGGTTGACATTTATGGAAAGTGCTATCGAGTATGTCAGCTACCTAAAATGAAGCATCTATTTTAGCATATGTATTCCAATATTATAGCTACAAATAGCAACCAATATAAGAAAAGGGTAAACATGCTTGATTGCTAGCTTTGTAACTCTAAAGTATCCCCGGAACATTTTTTCCTACAGTACAATTAGACAAGACCAATGTGCTTTGAAGTTTTAGGCTACATAAGGAACTTAGGTTTGTAGCTCGTATTGAAAGCGAGTTGTTAATAGTGTATGAAGACTTCCTTTAATCTTTAGTAAGTTGGAAATCTAATGAAATGAGAGTAGTATTCACTATTACTGTGTGTTTCATATGAAAACAAAGGAATAAATGCATTGTTGAAAATTGTCGGTCTCATATAAGATATTAAGAGGAGGGGTGGGGTTGTGAATTCATATCTTTAGAATTTAAAAAAAAAAAAACAAAAACTTTCTCGATGTAAAACAAAATTATTCCTTTTAATAACTTAATTTAGCAAACAGTGGTGCTTTAATAATTCAATGAAAATAACACAATTAAATAGCGCAAATTAAAATAAAAAATAAGAAAGGAGAATATCAAGCTTAAGATTTATAAAATATCGACCTTCTACTTACTACTCTCTTCTAGCTCTACTGTTGGGGACTCAATCTACTTCACTAGTATTGTTCCACTTGATAAACTAAATCAAAATCATGAGATTTTTACAAGCATTTGTTACCCATAGACTTCACAATACTCTACTCTTCCTATCTAGCTTTTCTATAATCTAAGCTAATTATAGATCTATAGAGTACAATCAAACTTCTCTCAACACTTAAACGACAAACAAAATTTACAAATTATAAGTAAGAATAAAAATACAAGTCTTAAATAATTTTTCACTAAAATAGAAATAATGATTGATGAATAATTCTCTTTGGTTCAACTTTCTAAAATAGTATCTAAGAAATATTTTGTCTTCTTTCAGAGGGTAGAATTTGATCACAAACAAAGTGTAACGAATGTATATTTTTTTTTTCTCAGAAAAATTCTTAACACTTTGAATCGTTTCTTCTTTTAAATTGAAGTCTTCCAACGACTAATTTGTTGAAGATTATCTTCACTTCTTGTTTATCTATATTTAACGTTAAAGATAATCCATAGATATTTGTAGAGAAAATCTTAAAGTTTTGAATTTTTAAATCAGATCTTTTAATCCTATTTTGGTTAGATATACTTTGATTAGCAACCTCCCCATAAGCTTTAGATTTAAACTTGAAAATCCTACAAAATTCGAAATCAACCTTATCTTTATCCAATGCTAGATATTTTCTTAATTTATCCAAAGTTAAATTTGCATAATAATAATCCCCATATATTTTAATTCCATCTTAAGTGTATTTCACTAATACACCCAATTTAGTGGAGCTAAGCCTTATTCACTTCAAATCAAATATGCGCTAATTTTCAATGTTACTCTTCCAGACTAACTATCTGAATAACCTTTTCAAGAGTATCAATCTTCTTTCTTTCGAAGTCTCTAAACAAGTTTTTGAAGTGCTGTATTGATTCTTCTTATAAAAACTTCTAAAATATTCTTTGAAGATTTTCAAACTAGTTTCTTTTTCAATCAATTCAAATCGTCTGAATAAGTTTCTGAATACACCTCAATTTGCAATTTTAAACTTTTTAACACCTTTACACTTGTTAATTTATTAACGTTCTTCTCTTTTTGTTATCATCAAAATTTATGAGAGATATCTAATATTCTTTCCCTTTTAGATAACAAAACATATGTACATCTAAAAACATGTAACATTTTAATGTCCAACATAAACAATAAGAAAGAAACATTATTTGAAAACAATGATATACCATTCAAACTGTTGTACTGTTATATTTTCTTACTTATGTTCAGTACTTAATTGTTTTTAGCCTTTCTCCCCCTTTTTGTTATTATAAAAAAAAATAACCATATATTTTTATAGCAAAATAATTGAAGAACTTTTCTCCCTCTTTTTCTTGTGAGAAGATAACTGATTTTTATAAAGGAAAAATAAATGATAACACTTCTCCCCCTTAAGAAAATAGATTAAAGCCATATTTTTCTTAAAAAGAAACAAATTTCAACATATTTATTTCTCTCCTTATAAAAACATCTTTTATAAAAAGAGTTCCCCCTCAAAATGATATCAATTATTTATTATCTATAATGAGGTAGAACATGAAGAGAAAATTTAAAAAATAAAATAAGATTACCAAGTTCATTTATTTGACTCATCCCATACTTTCACTTTCAATGAAGCTTTATTGATTAAGACATATCTCCAATTAAATTTTGCCTCATGACTTGCAATTACTAAAAGAACAATTAGATATTCTTAGGAACTTAAACAAGCTTGAGTCCTTTAAAATTCAAGCTTATGATATTATTTGCATTTACATGGTTTATGTTAAGCTTGGAATTTTTATAAAAACAATACTTTTCAATATGACCCAACTTGTTACAAAAGAAACATGCATAAGGAGAAGAATAATCATACTTATTACTTACCGCGTGCCTTTGGTTTTGGTTTGGATAGTCTCTAACATACTCTCTATGCAACCTTCCATCGTTCTTTCTGAAAGGATGCTTATTATTGTTTGGAGAATACTGTCTATTGTACCTCCTAATAAGTTTAAACATTTTACATTTATCCTTTTCGTTGAATGTTTCTTGATTTTCACTTTTTGATTTGACAAACACTATTTCTCTCCTTGTTTTAGATGTATCTCGAAATTTGAAACCAAGTCCAGATTTTGAATTATCCACTTTTTGACTAGAAATCAACATTTGTAACTTCTTATCACTTTCATCAAACTTTCGAAGCATGTTTTTTATTGACTTAGATAAATCCTCCATACAATTTTTCGAACTTTTGATCTCTTCTTTCAAAATAAAATTTTCATTTACTAAAGCTTCATAAGCAACACGTAATCCTTCAAAGTCATTTTTCAAAAAATCATTTTCATCAACCAAAAGCTTGTTCATTTGAATGAGAGCTTGTTTTTCATTCTTCAAAGCCTTATTTTCATTTTCAACTTTCAAAATTTTATCATTGATTTTTGAAAGTGCTTTTAACAATTTACTAATTTCAGAACAAATATCATTAGGTATATAATCTTTATCAAATTCAAATTCAAAACTTACTTCAGAGTGTGCCATCAAACATAAATTTACTTTATCAGCTTTATCTTCTGACCCTTCTTCTTCAAACTCTAACTTGTTTAAATCACTCTATGTTGCTAACAAGCCTTTTTGTTTCTTTTTTTATTTACAAAGCTTTTTCAAAAACAATGAACAATCATACTTAATGTGTCCAGTCTTTTAAACATGCAATAATACTCAAAAGTAAGTTTTTAGCCATTGAATTTGTAGACTCCGCAAATTCAACCTTCTAGACATGGTGTTGAACTCGAGTATTATAGATATTTCCCTAAGTCGATACAAATCATATAAAATGAAAACTGATTAAAATTTTAAACTTAAAACTTCAAATGAACTTGAAAGGCCCTATGATATGATTTAAAAACCCTAATCATGCAAGAAAACCCCAATCCCTACATACGCATACTTTTAAAAAATGTAAACATAAACTCAATAGAAACCGTAAATATCAAATTGTAAAAAAAAATTAAAACTCTATAAAATTATCCTAATGCTTGAAAAGCCATAAATCAATAAAATTATCAATAATTTTATGAAATCATATAAAACTAATAATGAATGAATTAAGGATTATTTTAAGTAATAATAAACAATAAAACTAAGCTAGTTAAAGAAATAAATTAATAAATTGACAAAATTAATTTTTCTTCTATATATAAGTAGCCCCACAATATGTATATATATATATATATATATTAATAAGCAATTTCCTTCTCTTTTCTTAATCTATCGTATACATACATACATACATATATATATATGTATGTATGTATGTATACGATAGATTAAGAAAAGAGAAGGAAATTGCTTATATATGTTGCATAATAAACTGATGATCCTAAATAATTAAGCCAATTGAACCTTAAGTTCCTAAGTGTAAGTCAATTACTCCCAAATTGGTGAAAAACCCTAAAACATACTTAAACTCACTTGAACCCTAAAATCTGGGATAATCAAGGACTTATGATCCTAAATAAATAATTAAAAATCTAATTTGAACAAATTTTATTCAACTCTAAAAAATTCTAAAATTTCTTAAGAAGCAAATCACAACCTAACAATTAATTTGAGAACTAAACCCTAAAAGAATTACACGCAAGACAATTCCTTTATCTTCACTTATAAGCCATGTTTGTAAACTCTACCTTTTAACGGGCTTATGAATCAACCAAGAATACTTTCCAAACGTTTCTAAAGATCAACTAAATTAAGAATTTAAGTTTACATTTAAAAACAAATTTAATTTTCCAGTTCAAAACCCTATTATCAATAAAACTCGAATATGAAAAACATGGACTCTAAAGTCACTCAAAACCTAAAACCTAAAACCTTAAAACCCTAAAACAATTAAGGACTTGTAACCCTAAGAGGCTAATTAAGAATTTAATTTAAATAATTTTATTCAACTTTAGAAATTTTTATAATTTTATAAGAATTAAATCATAACTTACAAATCAATTTAAGAAACAAACTCCAAAAGAATTCCATATAAGACAATCTCCTTATCTTCATGCATAAGACTTGTACACATGAATAAGTAAACCAACCAATCATCCTAAATAACTTATCAATTGAGAGTTGGAATCATTTATCAATTGATAACTTATCAAAAACTAGTGATAAGACATTTCCCTTATCACACCATAACTTATACTATATATGGACAAGTTATCATATTATTTTATGTGTTCAACTTTTAATTAAGTGACAAGACAACACCATGCCCTATTTGCTCCCTACTTGGCCGGTTGGAAAAAAAGGAAAAGAGAGATCATGCCTTGTCATTTGTCCATCACTCAAATGTTTTACACATCTACTATTCACTCCTTAATGCTTACATCATCTAGTCTTGTCAAAAATGTTGGCATTTGTGCATACTAAAAGACAATCAATTAAAGCTTCTTGAACACACTTCTCCTCCCATTAAAAAATCTGCTACTCTTTCTCTCTTTCACTCTCATTTTTACTCCTTTTCTCTCACTTTAAACACAAATCAAAAGAAAAAATCTAACCCTACAAAATCTCAACATTGTCGCCACTATTTTTGCTTCCATACCTACAGCACCAAGCTTTATTTTGTGCCCTCTATTTGTCAACTTCAAAAAGCACTTTTAGGAACTTTAAAATATCCTCAAAGCCCCACTTTAAATATCAAGACTCTAGTTTCCAAAGGAGCTTGCAAGAAGAAGGAGGAAAAACAAGGAACATAAGAGGATACTTAATTGCACAACCATTATTTCTATGCTTTTAGGACGGGTAAGTTGTTTTCTTGTTAAAGTGACCTAATATGGCATGTTAGGAGACCATGAGTATGATCATAAGATGACAAAATGGCTAGACCACTTTAAGAAATAAGCTTGTAAACCTCTTTACATGAAAGTTGAAATATGAGCATGCTAAGTTAGTGTTATGTAAAGATATATGTTTAACACTTAGAATGAAAGATTTTAAGTTGAGAAGATCATGAAATATGTACAAGAATGAGGAGACATCATGCTGGACGTAGAGTATATGTGAGTCATTAGATGTTATTTCCACTTTTATTAAGTTAAAGATGCTCAAACTTAGCCTTAGGTAAAAAAAATCCATTACATGAACTTTTATGAAGAAACCAACTTTGTAAGATATGAACAATGATGTTGAAGTTGTGATAAGTATGAGACCTACTATTTTCATGTAAAGTATAAGCTAAGTAATTATCTCATGGAAGAAAAATTAAGTCAAGATTTGAATATAAGTAACTTAGGTTCATGATCTAATACTTAAACTTAAGGAAATGATAAAACAAGTTGAGAAACCAAGTGAGTGCCCCTTGGATTCTTTGCGGGCAGATCTAAAACCACAATAAAAGTCATTTAAAAATATAATAAAACCAAGTAAACAAAATAAAAAGACCAACCAAGGTAAGTACGATAAGTATATAAAGCCTAAAACTTAAAACCGCGCCTAAAACTCTCAAAACGACCTTAAAACTCTAAGTTGGGCCTTCATTAAAATTCTGACCAGTACTTTATAAAGGTTGTTTTGAAACCCACAAGAAGTCCACCTAAGACTCCATAAGCCCAACAAAATCACTAACTTTAGTTTAAACAAAAAATAAGCCTATTTAATAACTTAAGCCCACATAAAAGCCCAAAGAGTTGTTGTTAGTACTAAGAGTGTAACCCAAAGTTGGAAATCTGACCTTAAGGAGTATTTTAATTTTAGAATAAAGTCCTAAGCCTAAGCTCAAATAATTTCCTAAGTTACCAAAAAGCCCATTAACCAAACAAAGCTCAAAAGTACTCCAAATCATAAGGATCGCTACTATTCTAACTTATGGGCAGTTTTGCGTGCCTCATCACAAAAATATAACCTCACCACGTTAAAATACACTAAAAAATGATGAAGATTGACTAGAAGATCATAAAAATCGGATTTGCAACGAGAAAGTTATACGTGATTAAACTTTAAGTAAAAACCGGGAAAAATATGAAACCAAGTCAAAAGTATAACTAAAAGGGTTTTAGTTTAGTTTTACAAATTCTATTTCAAATCCTTATAGTATTATATTTGCGATGTCCAAGGGATCCGGCTTTTGAGAGACGACTTATCCCAGATTATTTTGATTGATCTGCATGACCGAGTAAGTAAATTCCTAAGGACTCTTTACTTAATTTTGCTTATAGAATAGATGCACCTAAACTTATATATGTAAATTGGATGCTTATAGGATATGGGAAATGCATGTGTATGAATTTATGATTGAATGCTATGGCTTATTAATCATATAATAATGGAAATTGTTTGTGATAATTTATACATGCGATTGTATGGAATGAAATTGTTTGATCACCATGAAAAATCGGATTAACCACTTATATGATTAAGAAAATTAAATGAATCATGCATTTCCCATAATTGCATTCGGATAACACCGACTGCCGCTTCACGTAGAAGATGAGAAGAGACTCACAGAAAGAAGGCCTCCTGTAGGATTAGTATTAACTATGTCATCATTTTATTGAGTCTTTATCCTAAGCTGATAGGCTTACTAGGCGCCGGGAGACGCCAACCGTTGGCGAGGGGCCGTGTCTTGTGGCTTCTACTTAGAACATGTGTTTGTGGATTATAAAGGCCACCACACCGCTAGACTTGGGATTTTAAAAATATGATTTGTTGTCTAAGAAAGAAAGTATATATATATATATATATAATAGTGCAAATAAAATAAAACCCAAGGTCTAGAACTCGGATTTTGGTTTGGATTGGTTAATTGTCTCCAAACCCCGACTACAGGGGGTGTAATTCTGAGTTACATGCAGTTCTTCGGCCACTGCATGTATTGTTTGGCATACTGATTGATCATACATTCATATGTTTGTGCATTAAATAAACTTTTGTTATGCAGTATTGATAAGGGGATTTATCTCACTAAGCGTAAGCTTACACCCCAACAGTTCTTTTCCTTGCAGGTTGATCGATAGTTGGGATAGGAATAAGAACAGAGTGTAGAGTGCTACCAGTGAATAAGTATGATGAAAAGCTTGTGTAGTTAATTTGGAATGCTCCGAAAAACGACTAATATCTCAATTAAGTTTAGTATTTTTAGTAAGTTTAGTATTTTTAGTAAGTTTAGAATTTTCTGGAATTGTCTATCTTATTTCACTATTTTGGTAGGGGATACCAATTCTCAGCAATTCTGAGGAATTGTAGAAAAATAAATATCCATAATTATTTATCTTATATAATGAGTCAATAAACTAAAATTGAAGACCCTAGTAAATAACTATTTAGAGTCTTGCAATCTCTAACTTGCAAGACGATTTTCTCATTATGGATACACACGTGATATGGAAATTCTAAGCAATACTACTAGGCCCCTCCTAGGGCCGTTATAGAATTAAGTTTGGCTTTGGTGATATCATCATTTAACGAAATGATGGTTGGAACTTTGAGATCTTCTGTTGAGATGATTTGCCAAGCTTAATAGTTTAATGTCTTCACATAAATCTCTATCCTGAATTTCTAATAAGGAATGTTAGTTCTATCAAAAAATGGTGTCTTCCAAGGTTGAATTGATAAACTATCACTTAGTTTGCCCATGATCTTAAACTCTAGATTATATTAGAGCGAGGCTCTAATACCAATTATTGGTCCCTTATAAGATATTAAGAAAAATGGTAAATTGATATCTTTAAATTTAAAAGAAAAAAAATTTCTTGATGTAAAATAAAATTATTCCTTTTAATAACTTAATTTAGTAAACAATGATACTTTAATAATTCAACGCAAATAATACAATTAAATAGAGCAAATTAAAAAAAAAATAAGGAAGGAGAATATTAGCTTAGGATTAATAGAGTTTTGATCTTGTGCCTATTACTCTCTTCCAGCTCAACTGTTAGAAACCCGATCTACTTCACTGGTGTCATTTTACTTGATTCACTAAATCAAAATCACGAGAATTTTACAAGCATTTATCACACATAGACTTTATAATACTCTACTCTATTATCTAGCATTTCTATAATTTAGGCTATTTAAAAATTAACAAAATATAATCAAACTTCTCTCAACACTCAATAAACAAGATTTACAAATTACAAATGAGAATAAAAATACAAGTCTCAAATAATTTTACACTAAAATAAAAATAATAATTGATGAATAATTCTCTTTGGTTCAACTTTTTAAAGTAGTATCTAAGAAACGTTATATGCTCTTTCAGATGGTAGAATTTGATCACGAGCAAATTGTAATGAATATATATTTTTTTCCTCAAAAATGTGCTTAATACTTTAAATCCTTTCTCCTTTTATACTAAAGTTTTTTAACGGCTAATTTGTTGACGATTATCTTTACTTCATGTTTATTCATATTTAACGTTAAAGATAATCCATTGATATTTTTAGAGAAAATCTTGGAGTTTTAAATTTTTAAATTATATCTTCTAATCTTGTTTCAATCGGATATATTTCGATCAGCAACCTCTGGATAAGCTTTAGATTTAAACTTGAAAATCCGAAAAAAATTCAAAATCAACCTTATCCTTATCCAATGCTAGATATTTTCCTGATTTATCTAAAGTTAAATTCTCTTAAAAATAATCCCTATAAATTTTAGTTCTATCTTAAGTGAACTAGGAATAAGTATATTTCTCTAATACACCTAATCTAGTGGAGCTAGGCCTTATTCACTTTAAATCTGATATGTGTTAATTTTCAATATTACTCTTCCAGACTAACTATAAGTATATTTTTCTTCGAAGTCTCTAAACAAATTTATGAAGTGCTATACCAATTTTTTCTTATAAAAACCTCTGAAACATTTTTTGAAGATTTTCAAACTAGTCTTTTTTTCAATCAATTCCGGCCTTTGGAATAAGTTTCTAAATGTACCTCAATTTACAATTTTAAATTTTTGAATACCTATACACTTATTAATTTATTAGTATTATTCTCTTTTTGTTATCATCAAAATTAAGAAAATATATCTAACAAAAATATTAAATAAAACCACTTAGTTATTGTAAGAAGAATTCATGCACCTTTGTTTGTGCTAATATTAGTAAAATCCTTGCCATCTTATTTTGTTTCATAGGTACCTTTATTAATAACATGGTCATGACCACACAAAGATGTAACCGAATTAATTTGTAGTAGAGTTATTTATGTAGAAAGCTAAATAGCTAAATATGGATTTATGTAGAGTTGGCAATTTGCATTATTGTGTCATATCATGTTTCCGTGTTTAAACATGTTCGTATTTAGAAAACCTCAAGCCGTGATACGATTCATTTATTAATTATATATAAAAACCTAAATCGGTAACCCTATATGTTCTATGTCTAGTTGGATTTGTTTATCAATTAAAAAATTATAATTAAATTTATAAAATATTTATAGGTACAAAGAGAAAAAAGCAATAATAATATTTACATTATATAAAGATAAATTACATAGTATCCTAATAGTTAATATGAAATTATAACTTAAACAAAAGTTCTCGTAAAGTAAAATTTTACCAAATATAGAAATATAAAAATTTAAGTTACATGATATTACTAAATTAAGTGGAACTATGAATTTAATGTATATTAGTATTACTAGTAGTATTAATTCCTAAATTTATCACATTATTTATCATATTTTTAAGAGAGACAAGTAAAGAATCTATATACAAGTTTGTAAATTTTTTACTGTTTAAACTACGAGGCACCAAAAACAATATATGACATTATTAAATTTAAGTTATATAATATCACTAAATTATTTAGAACTGTAACTTAAATAATATTAGTATTAATATTACTATCAATGTTAATTCTAAATTTGTCATATTATTTGTCAGATTTTCAAGAGAGATAGTACATGAGTTTATAATTTTTTTGCTCATTTAAGTTATGATGTGGTAAGAAGAATGTATAAATAAAAATAATGAATCTCATATATTTAATTGAGATTTTGACTTGGAAAAAAACAATTTATAAATCAAAATGTAAATATAAAGAAAAATATAGCATGTCTTGTGTTTGGGTTGGAAACTTGACCCAAATTTAAACACGAATTTAACTTTATTTAAATGAGTTTAAATCATTTGTTTTTCGTATTGATTTTTTTCATATATAAATTTATTTGAATTTTGTTATGTCGTGTCGTGTTTAAATCTTAAATTGCGAGTTGTATTGCTCTTGATAATAGTGCGAAATTTCTAGCAGCAAAGTCTCGTCGAATAGTTGTTAATGATGTTAAGGTTGCGGAAACTAAAGCAATGGAGGAAGCACTCTCTAAGCACATTTGGAAGGATGGAAGAATATTTTTAATTTTCTTGGGTAACTAAATCTTTTGTGGAATATATTGTTTCTTTACGATCTTATTTTTCCTTTGTTGTCTTAGTTTAATGGATCGAAAAGTTAGTGCATTTTAAGGCAAAATGGGAGTATGAAAAATTTATCTAGATTATGATCCCTTCCCCTTCTTTATTATTATTATTATGCCAAATCTCGATCCCTAAGTTGTCGGTTGGCATTGCAGCTTTTGTTGCCTTGATTCTTAATACGATTCTTTTCCTCATGTAAAAAAGAATCCTACTTGCAATTTAAGCTAAAATATACTAAACTATATTTGATCTAAAATATTATATATTATGTAATATAATATTAGTTTAGATACATATATAACACCATATTATCATTTTTTTTTTGGAAGATGTCTTATCTAAAGCTATTGTGTGTGCGTGTATATATATATTAGTAGATCATGCATTTACATTGTAAGTGTATCAATAATTATATTTGAAATCATTAATAAAAATGATTAAAATATATTGCACTTCTAAGATATGTTTGTAAAAAATACAAAATAATTATGAAACTAAAGGTTAATTATTTGAAAAAATACATTAAAAAATTATATATTTCATTAGTGAAAATTTATGTTAAAGTTTCAATAATATGTTAAATTTAAATCAAACAAAAAAAAAATGTAAAGACCCTGATAGATATAAAACTATTTACAGTTCGTGGAGTAGTGAGGCTGAAAAAATATGATTATGGTGCTATTAGGAAGTATGGAAATGAGAGAGAGAGAAGAAAGTGGATGTTAGGAAAGCACACATAGCATAATTTTAGGATTTGACGAGACTAATAGGGGAGAGAGAAAAGACGATTAAGAGAAAAGAGAAAAAAAAAAGGAAAAAAGAAAAGGAAAATGGTATATTTATCCATTACTTATAATTTTAATATATCATTTTAATGTTAGTTTTTTTTATTAAATAATATTAAATTGAGGATAAATATATAATTTTAAAAGTGATGGTTACTAAAACTATAAAAAGTTTTAATAATATAGATATATATTCAACTTTTATCTCGAGTGTGCCTCGCATACACTCGATCTAATGAAATAAATTTCTATAGTAATGAATTAATTCCTAATATATATATATATGTATATGTATGTATATGCAATTGGTGGTGGCACACCCAAGATAGGAAGCTCATTGGAGGAATAGATAGTATTTTAGTGTTTGTCATTTGATCCAACATATATTGCAATGGGCCAAACACAAGGGATACAGCCGAAATAGAGGTGTCCATCATCCTTTTGGATGTTTTAGTTGTAACCAAATCTAATTTCATGCGATTCAGCAAGGCACAAACTGTAGCTCTGTTACCTGCTTGTTGGAATCAAACGCTGTTATGAATAGAACTAAGAACAAAAACATTAACGCCCGACACTTGCTCTTTGGAATCAAACGCTATTTTGAATAGAACTGACAGCAAAACAAAGCTGGAGATTCAATTAAAAAAAAAAAAAGTGTTAGAAGAGTGATTCACCAAGGAACAAATTGCAGGCTGCGACTTGCTAAAACAAAGAGAAGAAAACACCGGTATTAAAACTACTGTTTAATTACTTACAAAATCCTCCTTCACATATTTCAACGTGTTCGCCGACACCAGGCACTAGTAACGCGAAACGCCAAGGCAAAAATGCAAACCTTCAATTCGTTAGATTCTGCAAAAGTCTAAACAATGGGTTCGAGACACATTCAACATCAGAAATGAAAAGAACGTTTGTCTTGCATTTGAACTTAGATCTTGCTGTCTTCTAAGGAATGTAAGGTGGAATTATACACAGCGTGTTTATACAAACAATATATACCTACTAGCAGAACAAATCACGATGCATCCTGCACCTGAAAGCATAATCTACATTAGTCCAGCCTGCTTTCACTATCTTACTCTCATCTTATTCATCCAAGCACTTGCAGAAATAAATAAGTTGGACACATATATAACTAAGACGTAAAGTAGACATCAGACACATACTATTAACTTTATCTAATACCATATCTTTTTTTATAAGATAGACATGAAAAACAAATAACATTAGAAATACATAAAATATCGATAAGATTAAGATAATCCGAACACACCCTTTTAACATTCGGCCAAGTAAGTGTACAAGGTTGTGAACAGCTTATCTTATCCCCTGTTAGATAGACACAGAAACCACCCTCAATCAGATGGTTGAAGCCTTCTCATTCTTCATGATCATGTGAATAGACTTCGATTTATCTTCCTCCACCATCTCCCTGAGTATTTCATCTTCCATCTTCTGAGCTTGCCAGCAAGACGGGTCCTCCACAAATGCCTCACTAAATATCATACTAGACACCCATTCTTTCCATGTGGTCCTCCTATATTTATCTTCTTCCAGTGTGTTGGCCGCCAACAATTGATACACGTAAACCATCTTTTGCTGACCAGGACGAAATGCTCGTGCTATCGCTTGCTTTGTCTTTGAGGGGTTCCACTCGGAGTCAAGCAAAATCACTCGAGAAGCTGCTGTTAGACTAACGCCTTCTGCACATGCTGTGATGGAGGCAAGTAGTACTCTTGATGCCCCTCCTGGTTCCTCAAACTGGTCCATTACTCTTCCACGTTCAAAAAGCTCTAAATCCCCAGTAATGACCAATATTTCCTTTCCCTTCCGCCAACCGAAGACCATCTCAAATAGTTCCAAGAACAAATGAATTGGTGCGATGTTATGGCAAAAGATCAACACCTTTTCCTTCCTAAAAACACGGTAAACAAGGCTAAGGACAAATTTTACTTTCGATCCCTTTTTTATGTCATATTTGTGCCTTTCGACCTGCATCAGTTCCTCATCACTGAAAAACTTCCCAGCACAGCATGCACTCTTAACTAACCAAGGATGTATTGACCCAATGGTAATTAGGAGTTCCAACTCAAGTGGATATCCATGGTACGTGGCCATGATCCTATGAAGCTTCAGCAGCACCTGCAGTTGGATATCAGTTGGATTCATCAATAAGGTATATATTTGTAAACCAGGAAGGTTTTCATTGGTTCCAGCTTCATAAACATCTATAAATTCATTTGTGATGTTTCGTAGCATGTTTAGACCCTGGATCCTTTCTTCTCCATTGGTTGAATCAATTTTCTTGCCAATATTGTCAATGAAAAACTTTCTTGCACGAGCTTCTAGCAAATGACGGGCTTTCTTTTTCTTCTTCCTCTTGAATTTTGGGTCCAGTTCCATCAGCACCTCATGGACAAATTTTGGCCTTGCCAAGCAAAGAGTGTTGAAATATTCACAGAAGTTGTTCTGAAACAGTGTACCAGAGAGCAAAATTCTAAGGTCGGTTTCAACTTTCATCAATACTTTCCTCAGCCTTGATTTCGTACTCCTAGGGTTGTGGCCTTCATCGAGAATTAGAATACCAGGACTCTCACGAAGCACTTTAGCCATGTACTTCCTATGTGCAAACTTTGAATCTTCACGCATCAAAGTCAGAAATGAAGTATATCCCATAACAAGTACACTTGGTTGAGTATGCCACTTCTGTATTTTCTCCAAGCAGTCCAGAACATGCATAACGTCTTGACCAGGCTTTGGAAGCCCTTCCAAAGTCATTGTATTTTGCTTGAACACCCTGTAGCTTCTACGACCATGGATCAAGTAAACTGGTATTGGAATTTGCCACTTGACAAATTCTTTGTGCCAGGTGTATAATGTTGTCTTCGGGGCTAGAACCAATGGTCGTTTTCCTGGGAATAACTTCAAGTAGCTGACGAGGAACGCAATAATAAGGAATGTTTTTCCTGCTCCAGGAGTATGAGATATGACGCAGCCACCCGTTTTTTTGCTTTCTGATTCCATATCAGCTGGAATTAGAGAACCAGCAATATTTCGCCAGAGAAAATCGAAGGCCTTCTTCTGATGGACATGCAACTTTTTCCAGAGGTCTGGGATTAAGCTCCGCACATTATCACTCTCTTCTGATAAATTTGGACCTGTAGATGGAGAGTTGTGGAAGAGGTTGAAAGTTTCATCTTCAGCTTGCTCATTATCAAATTCAAACCCACTACAGGCCATCTTATTGTCTGTCACCCAGGCAGTGGATTGCACCTGCAAACATAAAGGACCAGAAAGAATCAGAAAATTGACAAAGCCAATCAAATTTGCAGAAATATTACCTATAAATTAAAACTGGATGGAATTGCTGATATTTGATTGTTCGTGTGTATAACTTGCCACTGGCCAATTGATGTAGGGAAATGTTTTCCATGAGACACCATCTTCTTTTTAATATATAAATAGGAAAAGCACAAATAAAATTAGGGATATAGGGTCAATTTTTTATCCAAGTTGTTCTTTGGTACCTTTTGCATACTTAGCCAATTTCTATCCTGGAAGTAAAAAGTTCAAATACAACACCATGTTTAGCAATACAGGTAAAAAAGTAAGATCATTGTGACTTACAAATTCTGGAGAAACATCCTTAATTTCAGTGGTCACTACACCACATAGTCTGCACAGAATACCAATTTCTTCATCTAATTGATATTCATGTTGGCAGGCACTAACTTTTTCTTCCATATACTCATTTTTTGATTCATCCTTTCCACCCTGAAAAAGGATTTGAAAAAGAGAAAAACTAATCAGCTGATTGAGAATAAAAAATGGCCAACATATGCCAAAACCATAACAAAGAATAAATAAAATTATTAATATATAATCAAGTAAATGAAATAATAGGATATTCTCTCTAAACAAACATGTCCAGATACAAATGCAGGTCAACCAATTTAATATGTGTAGATGACATGTAATAAATTAGAAGCTTCTTAGATATAGTAATTCTATCTAAATCAATAAGGCTGGGGAGCATGCCTTGATTATATATCAACACTATACTGCATCAGTTGTAGATCCAATAGAATGAAGTAATCAAATTTAAACAGCTAAGATAGAGACTCCTTTCTTGAAGAAGATAATTTCATGTGGTACATAGTTATTCGAAGACATATACCTCATTGTCTTCAAAAAGATACGACGATGTCATGCAGAGCTCCATCTCTTTCCATAGCATGTCAATTTCAGATTCTTCCTCTTCTTCAACAGGGGATGTTTTTTCTGCATTTCGGTTATCTGTAAAAATTTTAGGACGGCGTTCTTTCCATTGATCTGTAAGAGGAGGCTCTTCCTTGTTAACAGTGGTGTTGATGTTCTTCATGTAGGAATTTATTAGATCCTTGTATAGACCAGCACTTAGAGTTTTCTGACCATAGATTCTTTCCTCAGTTAAGCAGTCTGGTCTTAATTTAAAGGACCTGTATCTTTTCCTTTGAGTTCTCTTGTCAGCAGGACGTCTAACCCATGATGTATCAATGTCCATATCATCCAAGTCAGGATAACTCCTGCTCTCATCCCTTGGAACTGTTTTTGCAGGATAGTAGTAACGTTTCTTGCTTTCTCTTGAACGAACTCGAGATACACTGACAGGTGAATGATGATTTTGATCGACCGCCAAAGGCACATGATCAGAAGAAATTGGGACAATGGCAAGTTTATTCTCATCTTTCTTTTGAGGACTAGTAACCGGTTTTGGGACAAATTTCCTTGGTCTACCAATCCTTGGTTTTGTGTCCCTTGGTTTATGGTCATCACCCCGTACAAGGAGCTTTGTGCATGAGTTTATTTTGTGAGGCTGAGCTTTCCCATCACCCTGAGTGTTTTTCAAGGAGGGACGTCCACGTCGACCAAAAAGGACTGCTAAAGGTAGCGTCATTTCATCATCTTCGTCATAATCATCTTCTTTTTCTTTCCCTTTATCAATCTTTATCAATCCACTTAGATGAGTGCATATGTTTAACTTTGATACATCACAACCAAGAAAACGATCAGGTTGTATAATCCTACGCTTAGAGCGTCTGAGATCTGTAAAATCTGAAAAGGTAATTATTGCAGATTCACTCCCATTTAAAGCTACATCTTCCTCATTCACCGTGGCTGGATCATGCTCGACAACAATGGGGAGCAAAACATCATTTTCCACCTTGAATTTAACAGTTTTAAAGCAGCTGTCCATGTATAAATGATTACTGCGACCATTGCCACCAAGAATTTGATACACAAGCTTGTTATCCACAGATCTCACAGCAAATGCTGCCTTCTTCAAAGCAGATGTAACTACTAACCATGCAATCTCCGATACAAATTTCCCCAAAAACAACTTGGTTCTTTGTATTGTCGTGCAGTCTTCAGAAAAGCTCCATCTATACAAAGGATCGTCAATGTGTTTGGAGTTGAGCTTTTGAAGAATCGAGATTTGATTGATTCCTACTAAAGTAGTCTCTTTACTAAGTTCTGCTTTCTCTGAGCCAAGAGGGCCCTGCGAAACGTAATATTTCACATAGAACTGGCAGAAGCATTGGGCTTCATGAGGTTTTCGAGCAATTGAACATATTCTTGCATCAATCCAGACCTATCATAAAAGGGAACAACCCTGTTTTAAAATCAGACTGCAAGTGTGATCAATGAGGATCACATAAGAAATTGAGACAACCATGTGGGATCACAATTCAACAGGTAAATGAACCAAGCAAGTTCACAAGCTACTTAAGCTCGGCTTGTTATTTGCTCAAGCACCAAAGTAGCTTGCCAAGCTGAGTTACAGCTTGAACTTGAACCTATTTAGTTCAAGGAGCTTGCTAACTTAACTGAGCTTGAATCAAGCTTAAGTATATATAAAGTTTTATCGAATTCAAGTTGAGTTTGAGTGTTAATATCAAATTAAATAAAAAGAAGATACAAATTTCTAGAAATTGAGCTTAAACGAGCTAGTTGAGCCATGCACAAACTTGTTAAATAGCAACTAGCCAAGCTCGAGCTCAACACTCTTTGACTTGAATCAGCTTATTCACACCAATAATCACAATGACTTTCAAGCATTAAGTTAGTGTAAACCTTACATCGAGAGACAAGCAGCTAGAAATAAACAATTGAGAAAAGCCATTAATAACATAATATACATGCTGTCAAAAGGACATCAGGAAGTCAAAATGAATCAATATTGGAAGTCTCTTTTTGACTCGAGATGTCGCTATCCAGATTAGATACATGTATGACCTTTATCACCGGGTTAATATTATCTAGAAAGGAAGCATTGTGGTATCTTTCTAAAAGCAAGAATAATGATTTTGTGCAAACACAGAAGCTATCTTAGTTAGTTGTAAAGAAAACATGTCTTAAATGATAAATTCCAATAAAGAATACCAAAATAAGCAGGTGTATTACCGGTTCTGACTTTTCCCCTGTAGTAATTGAATCTCGGGTAGTTGAAAGCACGCATACATCAATTCCAACCCTCAGAAAGCATGCACAATCAGACAAAGTTGCTTGGTGTGACCTTACCCGAACATCCGGGAAGGGTCCTCTCTCCTCAATCACAAACCGACCATCCACACTACAGATGGTCATATTTCCATGGCTAATTTTCATCAGTTCCACAGGTCGCCATGAGCCATAGAACAAGGCTTCAAATGCTATCAAGAATCAATGTGAAATGATGGAATTAGTAATCCTATGGACGTAAACAAAAAAAATTATGAATAATTAAGAAAGTCCAGACAAAATGGAAATCTCTGTATTTTGCCAGGTCACAGATACACTAAAATGAAAACGATATGGTTTCATCTACTTAAAAATACACATTTTTCCTAATACAGCAAGTCTCTTTAGTGAAAGAATTAACAGAAATCTGCTAGCAGTTACACAAGAAGCTCAATACAAGCTGTTTTGATTCTGAAATAGAAATCCGTAGCAGATAAAGTTAAATCCATTGTTACTGAATAAAGTCAATGATCAAGCTAAAAGTGAAAAGGGTAGAAATGAGCTTACGATATTCTCTAAACGGATGCTTTGAATGATATAAGTTCTTTCTCTTCCACATTTTTTCCCCCTTCTAGCAATACATAATCCTCTCCAAAGTCAAGCCAGAAAACCAGATCATATGATGTACCTGAGAAATGCTGCCAAAAGGACTACAAATAAATCTCAAGATGAAGAGATGTTCTAGCACCAATACACAGGGCTCATATGAACCCTGAAATTGTATAGGAATGCAAACAATGGTGGAACCAGGGTGCTCTTCTCACGAGCTTCCTGGAAATATTTTTTGAGTTTTTTTCTTTTTTTTTTTTCTAACTATATTACAACTTAGAGAAAGTGAGTTCTAACTTGGTCTATTTCGTTGAGAGACGAATGTTTATGCTATTATATTACAGCAGCTTTAGCAAAAGATTTTTCAATTTCACTTAAAAAAATTTGGAAAACATAGAATATATATTTCATATTTACAACTTCCATTTCTTTCAATACTTAATCACGTCCCCCTACTAGAAAGGCCTGGCTCTGCCATCGATTGCTAGCAGCTCACAAACATGCTGTCCCGCACTAAAATGGTCATTAAATCATTAAGATCACAATCATCAAGCACAAATCATATCGAAGTCGCGTCAAATGTACCCAGAAGGAAAACAAATAAAACATTTCTCTAAATGCAGAACAAGTATTTTGAAGGACAACTAATCCAACCATGTCTTACTCTCTCATAAAGAGAACACAGGTCCTTAGAAGCTTGAAGCAATACGTGAATTTACTAGCATCAACATTCATCATATGAATTTTTTCTTAATACTATTCCTTAATTAATCTATGATTGGACATTAAGGTTCTCACAATAGCTTAATCATCTCAACAAATTTTCATCCTTCCCAGTATACAAAGAATGAAACTATTATGAAAAAAGTAGCTATCTCATAATCAAAAGATACAAGAGCGCACCAAAAAAGAAATTACACATGCAACTCCACTGAAAATTCGTGTAACGAAGGAGGAGAAAAATGGATGTAAACCCAAAATAAAAAAATGATGGCAGAAATAATGGATATAAATATTCTCAATGAAATTAATCTTATTAAATATACTGAGTTTATGAAGAAAAAAGAAGGGAAAAGAAAAAAAAAAAAGTAGCTCAAGCCAAGAACAAACACATTAAATCCTGTTTTAGTGCTTCGGGAAAAAAAAATTGGTAACTATTGAAGTATAATTTCTATATCATATGAAATACATTTTAATGAAAACATCATCATTGTGAAATGAATATATCACCTGAAATCTCTTCTGGGTACATCCAAAATCAACAAGCTTCAATTATTTTGATTGAAAATATGACTCAGGTGGAGCCTTGAATTGGACGTGAAAAAATACAATACCACAGCACAGAAACAGAGAGAGGGTGCAGAATAATATTTTACTAAGTAAAGTGAGTCAGTGAAAGACAGTAAAGACATTTTATTTATTTATTTTTGCTGAAAAGAGAAATATTTTAAAAAAATTAATAAATTATACAGTAAAAGCTAAGGGACATGGGGACGGTGACATGGGAGAAATCTATGCATCCGTCATAGTATTGGATTCTGTGCGGGTGCATTTACTAAGGAAAGTTTCAGCTCTGAAAAGTGAAAAGCAGAGACAAGTAAAAAAAAAACAAAAAAAGTGTTTAGTTTTTCTTTTTATTTTATTGTTTATTTGCGGAGGAATTAAAAAAATAAGGTAGACTTAATAATTGAGAATCTGGCCCAAATAGAAAGCCGAAAGCACCTGAAAATAAAATAAAAAATAAAAAAAGTTGGGGGGGGGGGGGACGTGATTTCTCAGGGTTTGGTGTTAATACACCTTTTTTGTTTTTTGTTGGCAACATGTTTATACATGGATATGAATTAATTATAATAAAAAGAAGGAAAACTGCCAGATGTTTTACATTTATTTACTTTCCTTACATGTCTTCTTTCAATTGTATAACACGAATTTTTTATTGATAAAAACATGAATTGTATACTTTCCGCTTGACATACTTTTATTGTTATTTTTATAATTACATAACTTCCAATTTCAATTTTTTTTTTTTCATTTTCTATGCTCGTGTTATAATTTTTTTTCCAAGAACTTTTTTATTAATTGAGTAAAAACAGTGATAGATGTTTGGTAAATCGTAATGAGGTTGAAGTTATTAAAAAACATAAAAATTTAAGTCATATCATTACAAAAATAAAGAGCAGATATATAAAGTAAAATGATATGAAAATTTGTATCAAATTGCTTAAAGAAAGAAAATATCTGGCATTAACATACAGTAAACATTACTATAAACAAAAAGATTTATTATTATTATTATTATTATTATTATTACAAAAAATGCGTTATTATTATTATTGTTGTAGTTGGAGTAGTATTAGCAGTAGTTATTATTAATGCCATATTTATGGATTTATTTATTTAGTGCAGGGTTTTTTTACTAACCGCGATGTGATAAATGATGGAAGAGTTAGAGAGATATTAATACGTGGGGACCAAAGTGAACAGGTCTAATGGCTGTTGTTGGTGGAAGGGAGAGAGATGAAACTGAAACCATTTGTTGCGAGGCAAAAATCGTGAGGTGAAGGGAAACTGACCTCACCTTCGCAAGCTCCCTCCTCGATCAAATTAAGAAAAATACAGATTCAGTTGGGTCTTTCCCCTTTCTGTTTCCTTCCGTTGTTATTATTATCTCGGAGTTCGAGCTCAATTGTTAAAAATATTGAATGATATGAAGATTGATGAATGAAAAAAATAAAATTATTTAAAAAATTTGTTGAGAATCTAAAATAAATTAATGCTACTTTTTAAATTTGGTTATCCAAACAATGTAAGAATAAATAATCTAATTCTCAACAAGTTTCTTACTGTCTATTATATTTTTAGTAATTCTATATATATATATATATATATATGAACCATGGAATAATGATATTACATATACATGTATATCAAGGTAGAAGTCTTCTTCTTTAATTTTGTATTAATAACGTATCAAAATTCTTTAAGAGCATTGAATCGTAATTTTTTAAAATAGATAATTCTAACTTTGATTTCGTTTTTGTGGGGCATCAGTGCAATTCCATTATACTCTTATTAATTATTATTAATTAAAAAAATATATTTATTTAACCTTCAATTGAATTATACTATTAATGATTAAGGGCATTTTTTATAAATATTATTATATATGTAAAGCAATGTGATTCTTATAATCAAAGTTATATACTTTATAACATAGATCTTATCTATACAAGTAAGAAAGACATACAAAAGCTTTGTAATATTATTTTTGAGCATTAGAACAAAACTTGTTCTTACCCTAAGAAGGATCACGTATCACTCGTGCTATTTTTGAAAAAATACCACATGAGTATTTTACTATTGTAGATATTAAAGAATCAATCCATAAAAGTTTAATGAATTTAAAAGAAATTGTATTAAGAAGTAATTTATATAAAACTTGTAATGCGTCTATTTCTATCAAGGGTCTTGGATATATAACTACTCAAGACATCGTCTTACCATCGATTTAACATATTATAACCAAATACAATATTGAATGGAATCAATGATTTTATAGGCATTATTCATCATCATTCCGATCCATATTCCATTTCATAACGACTCATTCCATTCTAAACTTGTTAAATACAATTTACCATAAAAAATTAATGTACCCTCTTATATATATAACGTTAATTGATGTTGTAAAGGATATATAGTTTATATGGGATGACTGCTAGTATTCTTGATGTATAGTAAATTTACCCTCCTTGTAAGTAAGACTTTCTATACTTTAAATTTACTCTACATTTTAAAGGAACGAGGAAGTTTGGGAATTAAATAAGCTATATGGAAATGTAGATTCGTGTATGGTCTTATCTAAAAAAATATGGGTTGGCATAGATGGCATGCTACAAAAATAAACTACCATTGAAATGTTATTGTTTGGTAGAGAATGATATTAATGTTTCGTATCATTAAATATTGAGCTCATTAAGGATGTCATAAATGAGACTGCTAGCTAGGGTTTTTCAGTCAGTGACGCCAACTAAATAGTGTGTAAATACTAACATCAAATGCCTATTTATGTGTGATTTACCTAACTCCTACAAATGCTATGACTTATCCACACAGTCAAGGGGCTTGCATAGTAAATATAGCTAACGTTTCTCAACTTATGTCGTTATTGCTGTTGTCACATAAATAGGGTATCTCATAAATATTGAGATGCGTGATTTGTTCTTGTATATTAGAGTCCCTATAAAAGGTGATTTATTTTAAACAAAAATAACAGATGGTGGGAAATTTTTTTGAGAAAATTTATTGAGAGTTACTTATTTAATAAAACTAGACCACTTATTTTTACACTGTTTCGATGATAAAATCTATAAAATTTCTCAACAATGTTTATCATCCTTTATCAATACTTTATACTATTGCTTCTAAGCATTAAAAAAAAAAAAAAACTTCTCGATTGTTCTCAATATATAAAAGGCCCACCAGATTAGTTTTTCAATGTAAGAAACATTGGTCTGTCGGTATGACTATGACATTAGCTTGTCGATTATAGGAGAGAAAGAGCCTCAAATTTTTTGAGGAAATCTTCGTCAATCAAAGCTTCATGATTCATTTTGCTTTCTGTGGGCCTTGATAAAATCATAAAATAGCCCAAGGTCATAAGATTTATGAATGCACTAGTGGGCCGGGTTTCAAAGGCCATTTGCTTTCAAAAGACTTGTCATTGTGGGCCTAACATTTCCTGTCAATTGGAACCAAATTCTGAGAACTGGAGGTGGGTATCGATTTCAGACAAACCCATATATATTTACACAAGCCGAAATGCTTGGACCAGATTAATTGTGAAATATACCCATCTGGTTACAGTTAAAAAGAAAAAAACCATAAACCCTTTCCGGTCTAGGATGTCTGTCTACATAGGATCCATCAAAAAATAAATATGTTGTTTTGTTACAATGCAGCGGAGCTATGGAATTTCAAAAGGAAAATAAGGTCACGCAAGTATTGAGTCGTATGCCACTCCGATTGGGGAAAAACTCTCTTTGTAATTTTCATAAATTTTTCTGTATGCCCCTTTACAGTATACCCACGTGCAAAGTATATTTGTGTAACAGAAATATATTCCCCTGTAACTAAAATAATGACACCTCAACTCCAAAGTCGAAGTTTCTAGTGTTCGGTACTGAATTATAAGACTAGGCCCCAGAATAAGACCCATAGTCCGGCCCATTAATAAGCTTTAGCTTTAGTGGCCGACAATACTTCGACTTTGTCTTCAACGGAACCCTCGCAAACCCTGGATCCGCTACATACATCCACAAGGGTATCCTCAGACCCGTTGTGATGTGGGACTAATCCTTACTGGGAGATTCGAACAATAAAGGTTTTATCTTTTCAATGTGAGATTTTGCCAAATTTCAGATCGCTACGTTATGAAAATCCGTCTGTGTTATATACTGGGATCAAGCAGGACTTGTAGATTGCATAACTAAGAACGAAAGCCCAGCTAACCTAGAGATCACTTAGTAACCTGATAATAAAGATTAAAGAAAAGGTAGAATTGGTCACATGTAAGATTAACTGTATGTTCCGTTATTATTATTATTATTATTATTATTATTATTATTATTATTATTATTGTTATTATTCCTTCTAAGCATATATATTCACACCAAAAGAACAGAGGAGCTGGACATGAGTAATGCTGTACCATGTGAATCGTGTTTGGATCGTGTGAGACTTCTCGTCGGCTGTTCCGTAGCCATTGTCTTGTATTTAGAGTATCCAGCATCGATTAGAGTAAGTCTTAAATTAAGGTTGAATCAGGTTAAACTAAATTCAATGAAAATATTAAAATGTAATTTATATTTACTTATAATGTAATAAAATTATTTATATTTATTTAAAAATTAAGAGCTTTTTGTAATTTATTTTTATTTTATCTACATTTATTCTTTCATAAATTAGTACTTTTTCTTCTAAAAGAAAAAAGACAAAAAAAGTATATTCTATCCTCAAAAGTACAATTGGATCTTATAAAAACTGGTTTGGATCAATGAAATTAATCAAGTTGAATTTAAATTGGATGTATTGTTATTGAAGGTCAAAGGGTAATTCAAACCGATTTTACATATAGATTACGTTTAAGTTAAAGTGTATTGGTAACTGGATTTCGACAATACTACCTTAAGACTTGTGATTGAAAGTCAGTTAAGAGTTGGAAAACAAGAAAATCGTGTAAGCAAATGGAGTGACTCATTTTGCTCTTGAAAGGCCTTAGACTAGGAGTTACATCCAATCTGGTAACATGCACCTAAATCATTGTACCTACTGGGTTGCTGCAATAAAATGACATCCATTTTCATAAACTTGTGTTTGATTTAGGATATGAACCCAGAAATGAGGAAAGCCGAAACGGTTCGAATTCATATATCTTATACCACACTTGCAAGCAAACTCAACGCATGCAAAAACACTACATGACTGCATCATACATCTACACTACCCTACATCAATCAAGAAAGATATGCGAAAATGATTGATATTTGCGTGCTCCAAAGCATGCCAATGATTTGCATGACACAGGCAATCTTTGTCAAGTACGAGCCAGTAAATGAATGGTAATTATCTCTTCATATATCGGTTAATCATACATCAGTCACGAAATGGAATGACATTAATCAATGAATGTTACTAGATCTCTCTCCCAAAGTTTAATCAAGGCGACGAAGAAGGTATTCCACTTGTACTTCTTTAGTCAAAGGCATTACCCATTCTTCATATAGACCAGAAGCAATAGCAGGATCAATCTTGCACCTGACTTCAGAATCTTTGTCATCCAATCTCACTTCTTGCCCGAAAATCATTGCCTTCTTTTCGACCCTTTTCTTCACCATCTCCTCTACATGTTCAAACGTCAACAATTTCATCAAAGCATCTCTGTCCTGAAATCCATCAGACAAGCCAAGTTCAAATAAGAGGGAACCCCAGGCATATCGACACTCTTTTATGTCCATGCTATGTAACAGAGCAAATTAAGACGCTAAAAATGTCGAGGACCTCATTGGCGCTAGCAAAATTGTTTCCATACCTGAGAAAGTATTGCAGGTTCATAATCATGTGGAGCATCCTTAAATTTCACCTCAGCTACAAATTTCCCGTAATGAATTCTTCTTGACAGGGCCTACATTTTAATGAGTAAAAATTATCCAAACATGAGCCTAGTAATTTTGATAGAATGATAAAATGTATCTACATCAGTATAAATCACAACTACTCTCAACTATTAAAATCCTTACTATTAGCAACCCAATGCCTCCTCGAATTGCCATGACCATGCACATATTTCTAAAATAAAGAATGAACTAAGCTAAGTAGAACTCTTACCTGTAGACAGTCAATATCACAAGCAACAGTTGATGCATAGTTGCCATCATCACTGGGGGTAGTCACCAAAGGCAGCAGTTTGTTAAAATATATATCCCATATGGTCTTGTTTATGTTGACGGAAGCAGCTGCAGGATGCAATATCTATATTGGAATCAGACCAACTAATCTACATGAAGAAATTTTGATCCTGAAGTCGTAAATCTGAAAGTAATATAGTGTGTTGGGAATTACCTTTGGATAGTTGTGAGGTTGGACTAAAGAGGACGGTAAATCATCAGGGAAGAAGGGATGTTCTTCAGGGTTTTCATATCGACCGCACTGTCCCATAGAATACCATTTTAAAAGTTAAAAGAGTAATGGAAATATTCTCCCCACCAAGGCATAACAAGTTAAGGATGACGGAATTCAAGTGATTTGCAGTAAAACATGTTTACAGGAACAAAAGAAGACTGCTCAAAGATTTCAATCTGTAAAGAAACTTAATTATCGATAACACATGGGACATTGCAATGTTCAAGCTTTATGATCATTAGAAAAATAAAAAATAAATTTAAAAAAAGAAGTAAGCCTTTCACTTATGCCATAAAAGAGAGGTGAATTATGAACAGTTGACTTTAATAAAAAAAAGTCCATGGAGATTGAGGGTGTGTTGGATTTCACAAAAAGTATTTTCCAAAATTTTTTTGACATTAAATATGATCAGGATTGTCCGAAATGGAATTAATGGAGCAATTAGATGACAGAAGAGGCACAACAGCCAATTGCATTTCTTGAATCTTAAGGAAATCTTCAGAGTATTAGGAAATCTTCACGGAGTACAGATGATAGTAATAGCTGTTCATACTTTCCTAGGATCTTCCAGCATAGACTAGCTGAGAATTGATCCAAGCAAGCAGAACCACGAAACAATCAAGGATAGCAAAAATTAACAATCATTACTTCTTATTGCAGATATCATATTCAACAATCAGCAGAGAGGACACAATTCAAAAAGCCAAACATAAAGCACTCTCGTGCAAGTCTAATATTCGAATACAAAGAAACAGACTCAAGAAAACCAAGTGTATTAGTATAAACCAGTCACAAGAAAGCAAAAGATGTGTCTTACCTTAGCCTGGACAGCTTCTGTCTCTTTAATGATGAACTCAGCCAATGAATAAGAAGAGTCAGGTATCACCATATTCAATTTATCATAAGCATCAAGGTTGCTAGGATATTTAGCTCTCTCTATAAGACTAAATATGATTGTATCTTCTTGTCTGATCAAGGAGTCTCTGACTGTGTCAAGTGTCATCTGATTGAAGTTTGCTTCACCCATACCGTCTGCAAAATTGAGCAACAAGAATGCTACTTACAAATCCAAACTAACACGAAGGCTTAATCATAATGCACCATCCTAGTAAACTAATCCAAATTGGCTGAATGGCGAATTCACAAACATCAAGTAAAAGTACATTTTATTCCTTCAAGGACCACAGCACAGGATGTAATTATGGACAATGGTAATTACCTAGGATCGGAGTATTAAGTTCCCTAGAATAAATTATTTCCCAACTTAAGACACTAATAGGCAACACTTTCCCGTGAAGTCGGAAGTTTGAACAGAGAGAGCATGAGATTGGATCTTTAGCTGCACAAATGGAACTCCGACATTTTCCAGTTTACAATTCTTCAAATGCTGAAGTTGGAATGTTAATATAATAACACGCCGCACTTTTAGGGATAGAATTTTCTCGTCCCAAATTAGTATATCCATCCATGTCTATACCAACCATATGTCACCAAATAGATTGAATAATGTTCACCTCTCTTTTAACTTTTCTTACACACACAATAGCATATGGTTGGCAGGATAAAAGACAAAGACACCAAATTGAAAATAGAAAAACTTCGTCCAAACTTTCATTTTAGCTCAATCGCAAAGGTCACTCCGAAAGAGCATTTGAATTAGGAACAGGAATAAGTCAAAGAGCCTTTAAAATTCAAATTCACAGGTTCAGCATCCCTAACATTGTCTGTTTCTGCATTTTCTTTGCTTTTGAAAATCCATCAACGGTCCGACTGCTTTTCCAGCGGAAACTCATTAGTTAATATAATCTGTTTCCATTAGAGGAAACCCATTACTTGAAGAAAAAAAAAAAAACAAAGATTCTGCTATTCATAGTGGCCTTATAAAGAGGTATTTCATGAAGAGAAATTACTTACCAACAAGCAAAAAGCACTTGCCTATGTCCTTGCTCTTAAGATCCGGAATCCCCAAGCTACAAAACAATATTTCATAAGTCAATACATAAGAAATTGTAGAAGAAATCCTAGATTGCAAAATATCTCTTTGGATGCATATATAATCATGAAAACAGAATCTGCAAAATAAAAGCTCTTGAAATGCCAATATAACCACAAACCCAGCTATCTTTTTAAGCAGAACCAGAACGAACTACTAAATGATAAATATATGAATTTAGCATAAGGCTACTGAGCTGAAATATTTCTTCAGTTCTAGCAAGATATGTCAAGCATATAAAATTTTGATACGTTATTCTCCGAAAACTACCATAAGTGGTTACAAAAACTCCCACACGTCAAACTTTCTACCCTCTAACTCACCGCTAAGCCTAGAAACTTTTGAAACTTTTGCATAAGGCATGCAAAGCCAATGTCAGACTAGAAATGATGAATCCATTAACGTTAACACTATGTTTGGGACAAGGGGAATAAATTAGAATGAAAGAAAATGAGAAGAAAGAAAGGAAGGGATATGAAAATGGAAGGAAAATGGGGGAAGAATAATTATCTATAAAAAGTGTATTAAATATTTTTTCAAAATTTATTAAAGGACAAAATGTCGTAAAATATCATAATTCATTTTAATATCTGAATTTACTTGAACACCCTTTCGTAGAAAGAATTATGAAACGGTCAAATATTTTCCTATCTAACCCTCTCCCCGTTATAAAGGAAGGTTTTTGGTGGGATCATGAAAAATTTTGAATGAAATTTTCTTTTCCTCCACCATTCCTTCTTTCTCCAAACAAGTTCATTCAATTCAAACATAAGTTACATACCCAGGAAATTCAATGATCAGAAAAGTTTGGAAAGATGCTTGTAGGCTGTTCCTTCTCTTTCTGAGCAAGCAATCACAAGATTGAAAAAGTAATGAGTCTTTGAATTAAGAGGTAGGGAGATTTTTATTTTCTTATAGATGCGGCGGTGGCAGCATAAACTTCGAGCGGAAGATTCAAAAAGTGGAAACAGGCAAGGGATAGGTAGACAACCACTATGTGCATACGTCCACGTTAAGGAAATGAAACGACATGATATGATACGACCATTCGAGTGGAAACAACGTGTCGCGTTGGTTGTATATGTTTATGATAAACGAGTAAGAACCGTATCGCCTATGATTGTTATTACGCGGAAGGACCGTTTTCTTTAAATTTATCGAGTATTGACGATTTCCTCATCTCAAAGGGCATCCCAATCAAATATAGAAAACATTGTTTGTGTATTTCAATTTTTTTCTGATGTATGCGTAAATATGTGATTGGAGAAAATATTTACACTACAAAATCAAAAGGAAAAAAAGACGACCAAGTTTATTTGTCCACTTTTTGCTTTTGTACTTATACGTTTAAGCATGCGATCAAAGGATAGGGAATACCATTTGGGAAATAAAAAGTATTTTTGTATGATGAGTCTACATGTATTCCTTCAATCACATACTATGACCGTGAAGAATATGCTATTCTACTTTAACTTTCATAGCGAAGATAGACAATCTAGTTTTTGCTTTCATGAGGCCACTATGCATCCCTTTCAAATAATAAAAAAGTGATGATAAGAAACATTGTCAAATAATAAAAAGGAGAGGAAAGAATTAGGAAGCTTGTTAGAATTCCAAATGATTGAAAGTGGAAACAAAAGTGGATTTCAAATTCTAAATTGACATTTAAATTGCCATCTTATCCATAATAATTGTTTGAAATACATGTTATTAAAAGTAATACTATAATATTGTAGATTTAAGCCTAATAATTAAATGGGTTTGCCTTTTTAGACTAATATTAAGAGTCTAAAGAAATGAACCTATAAATATTATGATAATCAAGGAAGATTTAGCATCTTGCAAAAAAAAAGATTTACTAAGAGTTATTAGATTGGCCAGTTCAATATCAATCTTTCTCAATAATGTTTGTACCCATTTATGAAGGAATTCATTTTTCGGCAATCTATTGACATTACGAGTCGACAAATAGATGCATAGCTAACTTCAAAAAATAGCCAATCCCTTCCTCAAACAGATATAACATATTCTATACTAACGTTATCATACTACTAGATTCTCTCCTTAAAGATCAAATGATCAATCATTTGAAGAACACATCACCTTTTCATCATTAATAGTAGACTTTGTTATTAAATTACTCCACCTATCACAAGTGCTTTTGAGCCTATTAAGATTTTCCTTCTCCTTACTAGTTATCTCTTAATCATTCCTTACATAGCATCTATGTCATCTCCACTTAAGTCCATGTAGCATAATACCATGTTGTATGAAAGTGGCCACCTTGGTTAAACTCCTACATCCATAAACATTAAAGATGGAAAATATATATTTTTTATCCTTAATATTTATCACTTTTTTATTTGAGTCATAAATCTTTATTTTTATTCAATTTCCCACATTTTGCAAATGAGGACTTTTCTATTGGCATGAGATTCTTTGTAGTGTATGACACATAACACACTTAGATTCGTCTATTTAATAATATAGAATAAATAATATAATAAGATATTCAAAAGTAAATATAATTATAAAAAAATAAAGAATCTCAAGAAAAAATTAATAAATAATAAAAAAGTAAAAAATTGCAAAAATGATTGTACTAAGGTTAGTGGTGCTTAAGTTGAATGACCAAGGACAATAGGTAGCATAAGTCACATGATAAACAAAAAGGATGACTAGTGATAGTAGACGGCTTGTGGGTAAAGGTAAACCTGGGCATGGTTTGGAACTACTAGTTTACACATCGATAATACGGTGAACCGTAACTGACTTGTGAGATAGCGATTTTGAGTCAATTCGAGGTCTTTAAACCTTTTTTTTTAATATTTAAATCTTTTATTAATTTCTTTTTTAATATATTAATAATTTCTAATAATGTGATCTTCTTTCTCTCTTTTTTAAGTGTATTAATTCATTAATAATTCATAATTTTTTTATTAATTTTCGCCTTAATACGATTTCAACTTTTTTATTTTTTTCCTCAAATTTTATTTTTTTTCTTATATTCAAGTCTTTAATATTTAATAATTTTTATAAAAATGATTTATATTAACTAAAATTGAATTTTCTATTTATCCTTAACACATAATTAACTTATAATTAGTTATCTATTATTAGTTTGATGATATTATTGTTAAAAAAATTATCATTCACCATCGTAAATAAAATAGTTTTAACGTGCAATAACTTAGTAAATATTATGAAATTATTTTTTCTAACTTAATGATATCTCTTTTCTCTTTCTCTTTCTCTCTCTTTTTTTTTTTTTTTAACGGGGTGAATTGGCCAAACCGACTCGTCAGTTCAATGACAGCTTGGCTTGACTGTTTGTAACCCGCTAATTCCGGTGGTTTCACTCTCTTAAACTGCCTAAACTCTTAAAACCCATAGTTGCCTCACCTACTTCTGAACTAATTCACGGTTTGAAATTGGCCCTTACCCAAATCTAGAGAGAGGACATTAGGTTGAAGGACTTTAGATCTGTTAGGAAAAAATAAAAAGAAAGCAAAAAGACCAAACAATAAATGAAAAAAAAAAAAAAAGAAAATTCAAATCTAAGAGATGCGGACGAAACAAGCTTAATAACAGGGAGGACTGGAAGTTTAACTGCCTTTCAACGGATAGAAGATAAAGCGAGCACCCTTATTTTCCACAACGAAGAAAAGTGGAGGAGGAGATGACTCACTGCAACAAAAAGCACCACATAACCATTGATTCGAGACTTTATAATGTAAGAAAGGAAATTATGAAGTTGAAAAAGTGAAAAACCTTAATCTTTTTTGTCACTAGTCGTGGAGAAATGAAGAAAATAGGTTGTTTTCGGAGATGAAGCAGGTGAAGGAGTGGATCATCGGTCTCGTTCGTGGTGATGATCGTGTTCGTTGGTCGTTGCATTGCTAGCTGTGGTCTTGGGTCGCTTTGTTTGGTTGATTGCTGGCGCTAGTTGTGGAGAGACGAAGGGATTGCCGCTAGTTGCGTTGACTAATTTATATATGTTCAATTATATTATTTATTCACATTGATTATTTAGACATATTGGGCTCTGCCAATTATTGTTACGGATAAAACATTTAAAAAAGTCCTTATTTTTAAAGTCCTATATACATTGAGGACTCAAAGTTAGAGAAAAAAAAGAAGTATTTAAGACTTGGAATAAAAAAGTGACGAAATGTTGAGAATTAAAAACCATTTTTCCCTACTATAAAAGAAAATAATATTTCCTACCCAATTTCGCTTTAAGTTATCCGAAGCACAATGTTAAGCTGAATTATTTTATTATATTTACATTTTACGGCGATATTATAAAGAAGAAACTACATAACTATTCATCCAAGAAGAGTTATGAGCTTATTTTATAGATTGGTCATTTTGTAATTTTTTCAATAAGATCATTAGTATTTCTACAAAGTTACACTAGCATTTTGGCTAATCAAACCTTAATAAATTCAACTTGAAATTTTATTGGTGGCATTACTTAGAGAATTTATAAAAAAAAAAAAAAAACTAAAGAATTGAGCTATAACTAAGAGCTTATTAAGCACTTAGTAAATTGTCTATAAAGTTTATTCTTAGAGGAGTTAATATAACATCCCTTAAACTAGGTGAGACAGAACTCCAATCATCAAGATACTTTATAATATAGTAGCTTATTATTTATTGGAAACTCTAGGTTAAACATGTTTAGAAGAAAGAGCACTTCTAAGATAGATAACCTTCGAAGAAGCATCTAAATCAATGATAAAACTATGACACATATCATGTTAAGTGGACAATACCTTAATATGAAGAGTTTTAACTATTATAAATGGTATTACAATGGTTTACCAATCGAAAAGGGGGTAACCAAGTGTTGTGCAAGGCAAAGCACCTTAGTATGGCGGCACATCTTAAGCCTATAAGGATGTACCTATAGAGTCCTCCTTACTTGATGTGGTTCTAGCTATGTATAACGAAGTTGATAATGATGTTCCTTTTATAAGAAAAGGAGATTGTGATATCCCAATAGTAGATATGAACAAAATTATAGTCATTAAGATGCCTTTTAGCATAATTGTTTAAAGTTCATTATAATTCCAAGGTTAAATGTACTTAATAGAGAATATTCCAAGATCAATGACCTCTTAAAAACAACTAAACTAAGGACAAAACTATGAGGAATATGCTAAAGCAGACAGTATCTTCATATGAGGAGTTTGATCCTTATAGTTAAGAGATGCACAAATATAATTGCCAAAGCTACTCTTTCTTCCCACTAGAAGACTATAGTTTGATCTATTAAAGCATATGATCAATGCAAAGCTACATAGATTTTCTAAGACAAGATAAACAATCATAGATGTCTAAAACCCTAACTACAATATAGTTACTCTAAAAACTAGGAAGGTGGGTATAGCATCTAAACAGTTATATACACCAAAATAAACATTTCCTTGCTAACAAATTGATTGGCTTTTACTCTAATATGTTTAAAAAGAAGGGACAGAAAAGCTAGACTTTCAATTTTAAATGTCTTCAACCATTAGACAAATTAGATCAACTAAGAACTTAGACTACCTATCTTTAGATGTTGAGCTTAAGCTTTACCTTACAATAAAGGGTTTTTTATGTGTCTATGATTCTAAGGCACAACAAAGTCATAGATCTAATTCTAATATGACTTATGGATATATGAAAATGATGGCTTTAGCTAGGTAGACTTCAATATGTCCCATAAAGAAAACATAAACTAATAGGAATTATCACAATCAATATAAGATAATTGATAAGATTTGTAAAGAAATGATGTAATTCACTCTCAATAATCTCTAGAAAGAGGTATTTAAGGTTTATAATGATATTAGATAAAAAGCTTCTCTAATGGCAATTAAGTAAATAGTTGCAACTTATATAAAACATAAACAAATAAAATAAAACAAAGTGAGTTTGTATGATTAATAACACACAAGCTAGTCTTATTTTTTACCATCTAGTTGGTGGTGCTCTAGATATGAACTAGCAAGCTAGTTTTCCTAACAAGCTGGTTCATAAGAGAACGGGCTTGCTGATTGTCTTTGTTTGTTGTTTGCCTCCTAATCTCTTTGGTGGATTTACCATTAGGCCAATTGCAACTAAAATTGTTTGGCTAGTTATTGTTTTGTCTAATCCACCTATTCATCTTGTTTTCTTATCATAACCATTAATTTACATACTTAATTTTATTGTTTGGTAGATGATACTGATTCTCTACTATTCTAATAAACTGTAGAATATTGGGTATCCATAATTATTTATATTTTACGTCAAATTTGAAAGCCATAGTGCTTAATTAGTTAAAGACTCGCAATCTCTAACTTACAAAATGGTTTTCATATCATAGGTACATACGTGATATGAAGATTTTAAGTAATCTTGCTAAATTCTCTTAACCTTTGTAGTTTAATTTGGTTTAGTCTTGGTTCAACTGAAGTTAAACTAGTTTTCCGCCTAATTCTTAACTCTCTTATATGTTTGGATCAATAGTCCGATTTGAATTTAACAACACTGCTATTTTGGCTTCTACAAATAGACATTTAAGCCATGTTATGTACTTAGATGAGGTAAGCTAATGGCCTTGCCCTTTTCTTGTCCTTTGTTATGATTGAATGAAAAATTTTATCTTTTATCGAAAAATATTAGAAAATACAAATACTTGTATCAGAACTACTTTTTCCAATATATAATAAGATAATTTCATATTCTAAGTATGATTTGACATGGAAATTCATAAAACCGAGCTTGCATTATGCGTAAATATTAGTTTACATTAGCATATAAATATAATTAAATTTCATTTCCAAAATAAGAATTCAAGTAATTTTAATATATTTATTGGTAAACCTAATAACTTAATTTAAGAGATTATCATAATCAGTACTGGTAATAAATTATTATAAATATAAGATGTATACTATTGTTTTCAATGAAATGACGTGTTATTTTAAAGAGTTATATGGGAAATTGCATTATTTGTATTAGATGATGCAAACAATAGAACTATTCTAGAAATGATATCATTTACATGAAAAATATGTCGCTTAAAAAATATTTGAACCTATTGTACTTTAACAGGACCATCCAATCATCATTTGAGTATTGAGATCACTATAAAAATCAATATAATAGAAATTTCAGCAAGATGGGATCCAAGAACAAAAGAATTTATGTTGAACTAGTGATTATTACCGCAGAATATGCTCAAGAGAGACCGGCTGATTTGAATTACAAAGCACTACCCAAGACCCTTTCCTAACTCGTGTACGAGTCGTTTATCAAGTATAGCTTCTATTTCGTGATACATTGGGACCTTCATATTGACTTTTTTCTGAACACACCTTGAGTAGCAATGCAATAGTCAAATTTATTGTCACATGTTATTTTTCTTTTATAAACAATCAATTATTTGTTGCATACGAATAAGGTAAGTATATAATTTATAGAGCATTCGGATCGTTAAAATCCAAATGAATCTCGCGATCATTAGAAGAAGTTAAAAAGATCGTCAAAAGCAAGAAGAAGTTAGAAATAGAACCGTCCAAAGCCAACATCAGGATTAGAAGGGGTGCGAGCGTAGAAGAATAAACTTGATTTAAGTTTTGCGGATGAGCCAACTTTGACATGTAATAACTTTCCGCATATGATGGGTTACGGGACACATAACATGCTAAAAAAGAATTGAATTGAGTGCGTGACTTTGGCGCAAATGGCTTTGCTATGTGGTGCTGTTCTTTCAAATTTGTGCATTTTCATAGGATATTAGGCTGGCGAAGATTTTCCGCCTATTTAGGAAAGTTTGTTTGTTTCTTGTTTTCGTCTTTTCCAAATTTATTATATTTCACTAACCATATAAAACAAATTTCGTAAGAATGATCAATTAATACGAATTTTATTCTTTTCTTATATTATTATTTAATGCTTTATGTTGTGCCATAATCTTAGTCAATTAGTATGCATCTAATTCAATTATATCAAAGTCAACGTATATCTCATGTCAGTAATAAGTAAATTGATATAACATATATAAATTCATTTAATGAATTTAGCATCAATAAAGTAGTATGTTATATCACTATTATTAAAGTAATACTCGGTCATTCCATCGACTCAACATCTTTAAAAGAAAAAAAAAAATCTTTAAATATACTTTCGTGTAAAACTATCTTATCGTGTACAAAAACAAATATTCTTAAAACTTTGAGGTTATTTCGTAACTTAATGGTTTTTAGCCACAGTTACAGTGGAGATACATGTACTGTGGCATTAATCCACATTCTTCTCTCTCTCTCTTAATTTTTTTATTTTTTATTTTTATCTTTTCTTTTCCGGCATCCATGTGGTTGTTTTTCTCCAACATTGCAAGTTACATTTGCCTCGTCTACCTTTCCGTAACAACCATTTGACCCTTCGATACAGGAATTATTTTATATAGTTTGACAATTTGCAATTTGTCACCAATTTCTTTTTTTTTTTTTCTTTTTTCCTTCACACTTCGTAATCTCTCTCTTTTAAACGCCCTTTAGATTTCTTTTACCTTTTCTCTGCCTTTCTTTCCATCTGCAGTTAATCGATTCCCCATTTTTACAGTAACATTTCTTTTCTTCAATTGACCTTTTCTTTTAAACTTTTCATCTACAGTTTGCTCCGAAAGATAAAGAAAAATACATGGGTTAAATAATGGATTAATTAACTTTGAAATTTAGTTTGTCCAGTGAAATTTAATTAAGAAGAGCATAGGTAATTTGATATTGGGTTTCCTATATTTTCTATTTGAAGTTGAATATTCAAGTGCTTCTCTCTTGTATATTTTACTTTCGATTTTTCTTTCGTACTTAGTTGTCTTTCTCCATATTTCTATATTTGCGATTTTTGACTTATAAACCTCAAACTGTTTATATATTTGTCATTCATTACGATAATGTTTATTTTTGCAATTGTACATTTTTATTGCATTGACTTGTGAAAGTTTCCATACTTTTCTAACTTTATCAATATATAGTTTGTCAATATTTTTTGGTGTTATCAAAGGAAGAAAATATGGTTTAAATAACGTTTGGTTACGTAATTTTCGTAATATTGAACTGAATAAAAAATTTTGTTATATATTTAATTTGTAAATTTGTTTGGTAACTGAACAAAAATTCGACCAATGAATGTACAAAAACAAAAAATATTTTGCATTTCCAAAAAATACTCCTTCATATTATAATATTAAGTTAATGAATGTTATTTTTAATTAAATATTATAAAAAATTATTTATTTATAATATCAATAATTAATTTTTTAATATATGTTTTACGTCCAGTACTATGTAAACCAAATATAATATAATAAATTTATACTACACAATCCTCCTTATACTTGTCTTTTTCAGTATTTTTTTATTTAATCTACTCCTTACAATCAAATATTACCTTATACTAAAGCTTTTCAATTATCAACAGGGGGGATTCTTGTGTAGAAATGTCACCAAAGATTTAGGGAAAAATCAGCACGCTGGCATGAGATCTTACATTTGTGGATAAATGTATCCCTGCAAATATTAGTTTGTGTTTATATATACTATACGTATGGATTAATAAACTAAATTAAGTTCTTGAGGATATGTTTTTAGAAAACACATTACACTTCAGGTAAAAAGGGTTTGGGGTTTAGAAGCTGCTCCACTTTTAATAGTAGTCTAATTATTTTCCCCACGCGAAAACATTATCTATATAATAAAGTATCATAAAATATGAATGTTGAACATCCTAAAACTTTTTTAAACTGTGCTTCTAATTGTTTTTTATACATGAAAGTAAGCTATCCGGTTTTTACCGAAATCAACCGTTAACTAATACATTCATAAATTTGTTATATTTTACCAGTACATTACAACTTTAATTTTTACAGTCCTATATTTCTTTTATTTCTAACACATTTTTACGCCATTCATGTTTAATTTTTTTCCTCTGTAATCATAGTATACAGCTTGATTTAATAATTATCTTATTTTTTAAATTAGATTATACCATTTTATATAATTTTTGCATGGTACATGACAGCTGGTACATTATAAATCTAACCATTACAGCAACATATATTTGTGATCTATCTATATCTATATTATAAAGTAAATACATTGTATATTAGACTCTACACCCCTTTAAAATTATTAGTAATAATTGAAATATAACTAAATCCTTTTCATTTATTTGAAAACTAACTTTTTAATCGTTGCACGTCCACTAGTATGAATTCCAAAATTTTACATTGTATGGATATGATTGAAACCACTCGATACAGTTTTCAAATTTAAATCTCACTTTACATGCTCAGCATTTTCTTACTCTCTAAATATCCCACACTTAATAGTTTCTTTTTGCACGTGAACTATGGGCGTATTACCGGCTAGCATATATATATATATTATATATATATATATAGATATAGATATAAATATAAATACAGATTAAAATTTCTCGCTTGCTTCCTTAAAAGCCTTGTGATATTTTTTCTTCACAAAAAATTGAAACCTTTGTTTACCTGTAAATAGACAAAATAGGCTGTCTTAGCGTAGACAGTTAGTAGTTATTCTTATCCAGTTCCATTGACGTCAAAGATTTCTAGAAGACGTAATGAATTAAGATAAAATAACACGTACTCATTTAATGGAAAGCATATTCCTATTCTTTCCCTTCTAATTCTAATTCAAGGACATGGTGTGCTTTGCACACTCAGCATCAAATGGTCAAATGGCAATAAAGAAAAAACTCAAATGAAAGTTCGATTATAATTAGTCATGATAAACGTTACACTCTGTACTACAAATTAGAAAAAATTGCATTAAGCAGGTAGCCCCCTGGAACAGTTGGCCGTTTTCGTCTTCCTTTTTTTGTGTCCTCCCACTTGGCTCAGGTTGATCTTTCTAAAGGAAATTGTCCTGAAAGAAATTCCGATTTGGAACATAGTAGAGCATGCCTCAGGAAGAGATTAGCCAGCATTTTGCCCAGTTTAAGAATAATCCTATATATGTTTGACGGATTGATCCTTGGATCTTGAAAACAGGGGATGAGCATGTCTGGTTCGGCAGGAGAACCGGTCATTACTCATGGAGAAAATATAAGTGTGGTGTGTGCGCCATTCGACCATGGTTCCATAGCAGCAAAAGGCATGTGGTTTAGAGATAACCCTTTGAACCATCCATATAATTTGCTTTTACTTCAAATTGCCTTGCTTAAAACTTTTTCCCAAGCAATGTACTTTCTTCTGAGGCCGTTGAGACAACACAAATTCGTATGCAATCTCTTGGTAACATTTTTTCTTCTTCTTTTGTTTCTTTTTCACGTAAACGGTGCATGTCTACGTAAAATAACAAAAAAAGGTTAACTTCACAATACAAATCCATTAGGTGAAGCCATTTATAATGTATAAACATTTATATATAGGAACATAGCGTGGTAATTGAAATTTAACGTGACTTGTATCACCTGCAAAAAATATAAAGAACATTGAATTTTCTCACAATTATAATATGCTTTTAATATAAATGTAGAGGGTCAAATTTAATATTAGGCTTCAAGCTCATTAATCAAATGGATTTGACTTCTCGGGTTAAGGTGATAGAGATCGAGAAACCAAGCCCATAAGTTATTAGGATGATTAAGGGAGACTTGGCATGGTAGGCTTAGAATAGGGCCTATTGGATTGGTTCATCCGATCCAACTTTTCTTGGTTTGGCTCACATTAAGATAATAAATAAAGCCTTTACTTGGGTTTAAATTCATGAAAATAGCCTACTTAAGATCCATTAATAAGGAGCTTCAATCTCAGCCATTGATAACGTCATGATCTGACAGATGTGATCAATTATCCTTTTCTATAAATACCCTACTTATATCCTCATTTGAAGAAGAGAAAAACCTCCATTAATACTATTATTTACCACCCTGTTCTTCATTAATCTTAGAGTTTGATGTTATCATGTTTCTCCACCTATCACCATATGTGGTAGAACCTTACTAAGATCGCCTACTCCTCCTCCTTACACTTCTCTCCTAATCATTCTGTACGAGTCACTCAAGTCATTTCCCTAGTAATGTATAGTACGACTTCATACACGGTACGTACATACGCACGGCACACACATAACACTTGCATCTGTACCCAAAACTCTCTCATTCTTCTAGCGACTCCACTGAGGAGGGAAGACTTGATACTCACATCATAGTACCTTTAAGGTGAAGACAACCTAACCTTACTAAAGGAACTAATCAAGAGCAAAATGTTAATACTATGACCAATGATCAAAATCTACCCTCAACTAGAGACACTAATGAAGGTAACGACATACAGGAAGGTGTCTTGAATAATGCATAATCAACGCGTGAGCTGCGAGAGACTAATTGGAACCTAAGCAAACTTATAGAGATATTTTTTCAATGTACGCCTGCTTTGGCTGCCTTTATTATTACGCAACAAAGAGCAACTTTCTCGAATCCTTCTAGTATGGTGTAACAATATACCTTACCCAACCCTCCGGTTATTAATGAGCATATTGCTCCTAGCGTTGAAGAATAACTTCCTGCTGTAGAACCGATAGCTATGCAAGATTTGTTACCTGAAGTAAGGAATCAAGAAGTTCAAATTGGACACTTATCATCCTCACGTGTTATGCCATATGTCTTAATTATTGACTTTGTTCAACTAACACCAATGAATCCTATGTCTACAAGATCTAGACCTGTAAATCTAGCGCCCATGCATCCTACTCCTACAATGTCACTAAGAGTTGAAGCATCTAATCAGAGAAGTTCATTTGTAACCAAAGAAGATTTGGATATATATTTAAAGGAGATACAAGCAAAATCTATGGTTAGGATACTAAAACTGAAGCTTTTGTATCACCAACGCATTGCTGCAAAGTCATACCCTGAAGATTATGTTAGTTCGAAGTTTATGCTATTTAATGGTAAGAAGAGAAGTGGCAAAGACCATTTGCTGAAATTTATCAAGACACTAGAAGTATATGGCCTAGATGATGATTTGAAACTAAAAGAATTCTCCAAGTCACTCATCGAGAAGGCATACACCTGGTATGTTAATCTCCCTCTAGGATCAGTAGATTCATGGGGTAATATGTGTAAGATGTTTTTGGAGAATTTCTTCTCCATAGAAGAGAGAGTCACCCTTACTGACATGAGAAGGATTTGACAAAAGTCCAAATAAGATTTGATGGACTATATCAAATGCTTTAGGGAGTGCTCACTAGATATACAAGATATTTGTGATGAGAGAGATTTGGTTAAGATTTGTATCTAAGGGATGTTTTTTCAGTACATAGTCTACCTTGAAAACCTATCGTTAGCCTTCTAACCTGCACTAGTTAAGAACACACGAAGGACCAACAATTCAATGGCATGACAAAGAAGTGAGTTGGGAGATTCAATAAGTAAACTTCGTCTGTAAGTGCAACTTAGGGTGAATCACCAAGGGGAGCAAAGAAATAAAGAGATGATAAGCCTACTAACATTAGGCCATCTTTAACATATCTTTATCCCATGGCCAAAGTACATCGAATGCTTGACCAGTGGCTCTATGATGGAAACATTAAGCTTCCAAGGGTCAAGCGCCTCCCCACAAATGAAGAAATGAGTGATCCTAAGTATTGTAGATTTTATCGAATTATTGGTCACCTAATTAAAAATTGTTTCACTTTGAAGAAAATATTCAACAATCAAGTTGTATGTAGTGAGTTGATCATTGATAACAATGATGTTCGAAACAATCCACTTCCTACTTACAACAATCGAAGGAGTGCTATTAACGCTATTAGCCATGATCCTATCACCATTGAAATAATTGATGCCTAAACTACTGGAAATGATAAAGATAAAGGAAAGTCAATTGAAGCTCAGGATGATGAACACTTACCTGTTGTTACGGCATTATTGAAGGTAGCTAACTTTAGGAATTTCTTTGATCTCTTAAGATTTAATGAGAAAGCTCAGCTTACAGCAACAACTACACTTATACAGATCTCTGAAAGTTAATACGTAGAGTGTAGTTCAGCGTAGCCTATGAAGAAGATGGCCACAACATACGAAAATACGATTTTATTTACTGATGAAGACATGTGTGTGAAGAATTCCAATCACAATTGCCCTTTATATGTGGAAGGTTTGCTTAACAGGTCTCCAGTCAAGAGAACATTTATTGATAATGGTTCTTTGTTAAATATCATGACAATGAGTACTTTTAAGGCCATTGGAATTGACATTCTATGATTGGTTAAACAGCCTATAACAATAAATGGATTTAGCTATGCCCCTATAGATTCTATTGGGTATGTTAATGTTGATCTCAAGGTTGGCCCTATCCATGGTACTACTACCTTTCATGTGATTGATGCATCGGTCTAATACCATTTATTCATTAGTAGGAAATGGTTGCATGATCACAACTTAGTCCTATCTACATTGCATTAATGTATTAAGGGCCATCGGAAAGGGAATGATGTATTTATTCCAATTACCAAGAATCCTTTCAAGCAACATGAATCATATTTTATTGAGTCAAGCTACTTTGATGAATTTGCTGAAGAAGGCGAGACCACAATAGCTAAGTCGATTGGTAGCCCTTTACCTACATGGGAAGAAATTTAAGATGGTCAGCAGAAGAAAAGAAAGATGCATGGGTGTCGTAGGGGAAAGAAGAAGAATAAGCAACATAAAGGAATTTAAAGCTTCGTTTGAGAGGATAGAAGAAGGGTATATAGCTTATGATAGTCTTAAGGGTCTGAGAAGGTATATTTTTCCTATTCAGATCCCATACTAATACAAGAAGTCTAACCCGCCTCACAGCAACTACAAGACCAAATGAAGCCATAGGTTGAAGAAATAGAAGAGAGAGTTGTGGCGGCTAATTTTCATAAGCAAGAGCTTCTTATAAGAAATAAAAGTTCATATTGTGAAGTTGATAAGAGTATACAGAGACGTATTTGCATGGACTTATCTAGGATTGAACCTTAGTCTCATAGTACACAGATTAAGCATCGCCCTAAGAGTTACGCTTGTAAAGCAAAGACAAAGGGTTTTCCGCCTTGAGATTAAAGTCCAAATTAAGTAAGAAGTCGAGAAGTTATTACAAGTTGGATGTATAAGGCCTATCTAACATCCTACTTGGCTTGCCAATATTATTCTTGTAAGAAAGAAGAATGCATAGATAAGAGTATGTGTAAACTTTCGGGATCTCAACAAAGCTTATCCTAAAGATGAATTTCCTCTACCAAACGTCGATACTCTGATAGACGTGACTGCAGGACATGATTTATTCTCATTTATGGATGGATTCAGTGGTTATAATCAGATTAAGATAGCAACTGAGGATGTGGAGTATACCGCCTTTTGCATACCGGTTGGAAATTTTTATTATACCGTCATGCCATTTGGACTTAAGAATGCGGGCACCACTTACCATAGGGCAACGACTGTTATATTCTATGACATGATGCATGACTTTATGGAGGATTATGTCAATGATATAGTCATCAAGTCTAAAAGGGCATATGATCACGTAATTCATCTACAAAAGGTTTTTGAACGATGTCGGCTGTATAAGCTTCGCATGAATCCTCTCAAATGTGTTTTTGGAGTGCCCTTGGGGAAGTTTTTGGTGTTTATCATCCATCGAAAAGGAATTAATGTTGATCCTGCGAAAGTGCAAGCTATAAGAGCGATGCCATCCCTTACTACTTTAAAGGAACTAAAACCTTTCATGGGAAAAGTCTCTTATATCAAGAGGTTTATACCAGTACTTGCTGAGATTTCATACCTATTGTACCAACTTTTGAGGAAAGGAATTTCATTTGAATGGGAATAAGTCCATGAGGAGGAAATTCAAAAGATCAAGATGATCTTGACTTCTCCTTAGACCATGACCATGTCTGTCAAAGAACTGCCATTGATTTTATATCTTACTTCTACTGACAAGTTTGTTGGAGCCCTACTTACGCAAGAAGTTGATGATTGAGAGCGACCTATATACTATTTGAGTCGAACCCTTCGAGGTAACGAGGTCAAGTACCCAACTTATGAGAAATACTGTCTTGTACTGGTATTTGCCATGCAGAAGTTACAACATTACTTCCTTGCACATAAGATCAATCTGGTAACTCATTCGAATCCAATTAAGTATTTATTATCATGACCGGCTTTATTAGGACGAGTTGCTAAGTGGTTACTCTTTCTTAGAGAATTGGACATATCATTGTAGTCCCCTAAATCCATCAAGTCACAAGCCTTAGCCAATCTATTAGCACACTTCCTAAATGCCCAAAAAGGCTTGACTGTAGCCATAATGCTAGCTGAATTTCATGAAGATACTCTAATGGTTGAGGCAGATGTTGAATGGACACTTCAATTTGATGGTTCTGTAGGAAATTAAGGTTGGAGAGCAGGAATCATATTGACATCACGTAAGGGTTAGGGATACCCTTAGCATTTAAACTTGATTTTTGATGCACCAATAATGAAGCCGAGTATAAGGCAGTATTACTTGGTTTGTTGTCTGCACGAGGAGTTGAAGCGCATAATTTGTGTATTCGAGGTGATTCAAATTTAATCATTAGACAGGCCACGGGTGAGTTTGGATTAAAGGAATCTATACTTGTGCCTAATAAGGATACAATGCAGGTTATGGTAAAAAAATCTAGTTCTGTACGATACGAGCACACGAGTCGATTGGCAAATAGGTATGCTAATGCATTGGGTACACTAGCATCTAAAATGCCGATTCAAGATGCTAATGGTAATGTGAATATCCAAGTAGTCAAGAAATCTATCCCATGCATGGCTTTAAATTTTATTAATGAGGATAACATGTAAGATGATTGGCATGGTCCATTTATGGAACAGTTAGCACACCCTAATGCAACTTCTGTTTTGGTTTTGAAGAATTTTATTAAAATCAACGGAATGTTATATTATAATGGTCCAAAAGGTGTTCTTTCTTGATGTATTAGTTCCAAGGATTCTCGTCTCAAGTTACACAAGTATCACCAGATCTAGTATGGGGAGGAAGGGCCACTATTATATCGTTATATTCAGTGTGTAGGGTATTATTGGCCATCGATGGCTAAAGATGCACTTCAAGTGCTAGCACATTGCCCTAAATGTTTTGAACTTCTCAACTAGAGAGTGGAATTTTGTATCTAATGCTGGAGATTGGAAGCCCCCATACATCGATTACTTGAGAAACAATGCGTTACTCATGAATAGTATGGATGCCAAGCTTGTAAAGCGAAAGGCCAGAAAGTATCTTATACACGATGGTGAGCTCTACAAAGTATCATTTATGGGAAGACCCCTAAAGTGTATCACTCCTAAAACAGAAACAGTTTTGACTGAGGTGCATGCTGGCGAGTGCGGGGAGCATCAAAGAGGAAGGAAACTATATTATTATCTACTCAATAGAAGATACTATTGGCCAACAATGGAAGTAGACGCTTTTAACTTCACTAAGAAGTATGTTGTCTATCAACAGCATAGCAATGCCATTCATGCTCCTACGGTCATACTCTATAGCATCACAACTCCTTGGCCTTTTCATACGTAGACTTTTGACCTTATTAGACCTATACATCCACCATTGAGAGGATGCATCGGGATTCTAGCAAGAACAAAATGCTTTACGAAGTGGGTAAAGGTAGCTCTTTTAAGGAAGGCTATAGGAGTGACAGTTGCGAGTTTCATGAAGGAGAATATCAATGTAGGTTTGGAATCCCAAAGCGTATTTTATCTGACAATGGTACTCTTTTTATCAATTCGTATGTCCGCCAACCACTGGTTTCTTATAATATTGATCATGTAAAGTCTACGCCGTATTACCCAAAAGGAAATGGACAAGCTGAGGCCACTAACAAGAGCTTATTGAAGATACTTAATGTCGAGTCTGATTTTTCGGTTTTCTAATTATTTAAAATTGATTTCTCATTTCTTGATTAATACTAAACCCTAACCCATTTAATATTAATCCTCGACTAAAGAAATTGAGAAATTTCGATTTTTTATTAAAAATAATTTTTGGAGTCGCCATCCGACCGAAGTCGGGAAAAGAAAAAAAACCGTAACCAATTGGGTGGATTGATCACGATTTGGCTATCGGTCTTTGATTTCATATTCAATGAAGACCAGAGGGTTCCGAATTCGGGGGCTAACCTATTAAACCCTTAACGAGTACCTCTATTTATTTACCGAAATTAGGATTATTCTTCTAATTATAATATTTAAAATAAATAAATAAAATCAAAAGGAAAAAAAAGAACCTAAGTTTCTACATATTTTATCGTCGCCCTGAAGGTACCTATGTACCCGCTAGCCGGGATCAGACAATCGTAGTTCTTTAAAAAAAAAAAAAATTTTTTTAGTGTGTTGATTTATTTTAATTTCTGAAAACCGACCGAGTTTACGTTTTGAATTGATTTAGTTTGTTTTAAAAGAAATCTAAAGGAGTCTTAACTCTTGAATGTTATGGTTATATAAAAAAAATACTCTAAAAAATCTTATTTTTAAAAGGGTCTTTTATTAATTTTTATTATTTAAAAAAAAACTTCCATGTGATAAAATCTCAAGTAAAGCCAAATCTAAAAAATCACTAATTCTAACAACCACTAAACTAATATATATAACTATCTACCAAAATAAAATAATTCCATGTAATGCGCTTTATATAAGAACTAATATTAGAACTCCTAAAATCATATTATATATTATGTTAACTAAGAAAGTATAATAACGTGTATATAAATAAAAAGTAATCTTAACGACCCTTAAAGTAATACATATACATTTACACTCATATAACTATTATGAAATAACCATTCACTTAAATCATTATCTAACCTATATAATAAAGAAAATTAATGTTAAAGGAAATGTCATATACTAACGTATATATATATATATATATATATATATATATATACAATACTAAATATCTAAAGAGAGGATAAAATACTAATATAGTATAATATAATAATAATTATAATAACAATAATAATAATAAAAATCTAAACCAAACCTGACGATCGGATTTTCGTTGGTTTCGTTTGGACTTAGATGTTTTTGGATTTCACCTGGACTCGGTTTTTATTGGATTTCGTTGGTTCGTCAGGCTTTGAATTATGAAGACTTCGATGCGAATTGGAATTCGTTTGGCGTTTTCTTTCCAGAACGTTGGATTTTGTCTTGTGGATCGATGGAGCGTGGCGTGGATTAATTGTGGACTGCTACGCGGAGTAAAGGAATAATGGAATTGTGGTCACTGCTTCGTGTACGTTGCTCCTTACGATCGTTGGAATTTAGATGGCGTCTTGCTTTCCTCACGATGGGTAGAATTCAAATGGCGTCTTGCTTTCTAACGATTTGCTGAGACTCGAACCCGTGACCTCCAACTAAATCCACCCAAGTACTCCGCTACTTATTCGTTAGGCTGTTGGTTTGTGTCTTGATATTCATTACAATTAAATTATATTTAAACTATCTAAATTCCTAAACTGAAAATTTTTAACTAAGCTAAAATTAACACTAACATTAAACTAATTATTCCTAATATAAATTACTTTCTAAAAATCTACGAAATCTTTATAATTTTTCCTTTTCTTATTTTTTTTTGGTATTTTCATTATTTGTCAACTTTTTTTTTTTATTTTTATCTCTTTTTTGCATTAGGACCCTTTTTGTAAGAAAATAAATAAATAAATAAAAACTAAGACTAGGGAAGGGCAAAAATTAGGTGTCTACTCTTAATCACATGGTTCATGATAATCATAAGGCATGGCATGACGAGTTACCATTAACGCTTTGGACTTATAGGACATCTAAACAAAGGCTGACGCGGGTAACTCTTTTTTTTTTTTCTAGTATATGGGATTGAGACAGTAGTTCGCATAGAAGTCTTGATCTCATCTACTAGGTTGGCAATCAATGCTAAGCTCAAACTTGACATATTGTGAGTGATGAATCTAGAAGCATTAAATGGAAGGCATGATATCGCCAAACATAATCTCATCAATTATTAACATAGGCTTGTAGTAGCATATAACCGTTTGGTGAGAAAGAGATCATTCCAACAAGGCGACATCGTACTTCATGCAGCCAAACATGTGTGCCGAGGTACCCCAATGCCTAAGTTTACACCAAAATGAGAAGGACCTTTCATAGTTGGGGAAGTATATGAAAGTGGATATTGCAAACTTAGGAATCCCAACACGGATGCTATTATTGCTCTTATCAATTTTCAATATATCAAAAAGTTCCATTTATAAAAAGGAAATTATGGTAAAGTTAAATGAATGAAACTTACAGCTTGAGTTGTACAAGCTTGTTTTGCATATCTATTCCTACTATTATCTCCTTTGCGCACCTTAGGTTAAAAAAAATAATAATAACGAAGTATTGGTGTTTGTAATGTTGCTTCTTAGTAAGCGACTTGTCTCCTAAGTGCGCAATATACATCTATCGTATGAGTTGTCGATTGGTTGAAGCTTTGACTCCTAGGCACATTAAATGATGTTCTAATGACTTGCACTATTTGAGTATACGTTCGTGGAGAATGTAAAAATAGTTAAGTAGTGGGTAATACCCCTTTAACTCACAACGTAACTATCTAATGGAACTAATATTCCTCGTTTCAATCAATATCTCCATACTATCGAATCATATATTTGAATTCTTTCTTGCAAACGAAATACACTTCCATTGCGCATGGTTTTCTTGAAAATTTATCAAGCCATGAAGTAAACTATCATATAAAGTGCTGCTAAGGAAATTTAATGTTTTCTAAGTGTATAATGATGTGAACTTTCAAGAGCTTACTAAATCAACAAATAACTCATGTCAATTTACGATGTTCAATGTAAGGGCATGGATCTCAAATAAGCGAGAAGTGAAACTACACATACTAAGCTTAATGAGTCCTTACACTCCATTAACAAAAAAGGGAGGGTGCAAAGAGAACAAAAGTAATACTATCAAAACTTAACAATAGATGCTACAGTAGAATCAAGATTTGTGCTTGTCAGACGCTCCTCTCTCTCAAGTTTTTCCTTTATAAGTTCGACTTTGAGTAGCTCACATTTGAGCTTTAGCTGCAATGATTTCCATCTTGTTGAGCTTGAACCTGAAGGTACGTGCTGCAGTGATACTACTAAGAGGAGTATTATCGCAATACAAGTTTGAAGCATATGCTTTAGCTATTTCCATTCATTCATGAACCAGGTTACTATACTTAGAAAAGAATTGAAGCTTAGCCACCATACATTAGTTTTGGAAATTTTGCAAATTCTCAGTTAAGAGGAGGTAAAATGTTTCAAATTACTAAGTATAGCTACTAAGAAATGTGTCCATCAAGAAATTTTTTAGAAGACATAATGGTCATTAACGAGACATATTATAGATTACGAGGAGAAACAAAGCTTCTCACAATCAATTCTAAGGGTTGAGAATAAAATGAAATTACCATCGGTCTGTTAAATGAGATGATATGTAAATGGTAGCGGTGATGTTGGGGAAGCATGACCAACTAACAAGGTCTATTCTTGAGTTGTATACGCTTACATATCTTCACTAGGTAGCAAGGCTATGAGTATAGGAAGTTGACATCAAGCTTGAGATATTGAGGATAGAGCACGCATATGTCAAGACATTAAGAGCACTTTAGACAGCACAAAAGCTCTAGCTAAACGTACTTTATACTATTGTGGTCAAATTAGAGAAATGTGACGATGTATTTCTTGGTTTCAGCATGTGGTAGATAAAAGAGTATGTATATACTAGTAAGATGCAATAAAGAAGATTTGTGAATATAATGCTATAATGAGGATAAACAAGTCAACCGGCTACTAGTATAGTGCAATTGTTTGCTATGTTATGATTTCATAAGGATATTAGTTTGTTCGCATGGACATGTTGCCACAAATGCTACTAAACAAAGATTGAAGAAGGCTTATCAATAAATATTTGCAATTCATATCTACAAACTAAAGAGAAGAAGAAATAGAAGAAGTAGTCATGCTAGTTCATTTGCTTAGAGGCAATAGAATAGAGAAATATGGAGTTTAAGTTTAAAAAAAAAATGGAGAAGGGGACATGGAAGAACTTGGGTTCTAAACCAGAGCTTACATAATGAATTTGCTTTAGCAGCTTAAGTGAAGTGTGTGAAAAAAGGTGAAGAAGATCAGTACCTATTTCCTTGACCTAAATGATAGGTGTATGGGCCTAAAAGAAAAAAAAAAGAGAGAAAATGAAAAAGATGCTTCCCCCTTAGCTTGAAAAAAAAAAAATAGAAAAGAACTGAAGTGGAATAGGACAAAAGTAAATCTGTTCTATATGGGTTTCAGAAGGCTAAAGAATGAGTAGTACCAAAATAAAAATTTTTGAAAATAATTGTCATGTTGGACTCTTCTAGCGTGGCCTCTTGATTCAATATACACCTTAGCCCAAAATTTCATTCTTCTTAGTGTCGAAATGGGAAGTCGGCATTGAAATATATTTAAAAAATAAATAAATAAAATTTAAAGTTAGTCTATACTGTTGGAGGCTTTACCTTCACTGTCCACTCCCACTACAAACCTCCATGAAAATCTAATTTCAAAATTGAGTTCTTGAAAAAATTTACCTAATTGCAATTTAGGTCATGTGACCACAGCTTGCGGCACTCAACAATTGTATACATATGAAAATCTCTACAAGCATAATTCTTCTATATTTGAAGAAAATCAAGATAATATTCACACAAGAGGGTCATTTGCTGATGTGGAGCTAATGCACGAAGACCAACCTAATTGGCTAAGGTCGATGGCGACAAATAATTAGAGCTTGATCATCGAAGGATGAAAAATGGAAGGTCAATTGTTGATAAGGATGCTTTCTTGAAATATTTTCGAAGAATTTCTTTAAATAGAGATTTGAAATTTCATTTAGCTTTCGGGGTGCTGCCTCTGAAATGCTGCAAGGGATGTTATCCCCTTGATCCTTGCCTACTACCTGGCTAGCGGGACTACCATGTTTACTAGTCATAGTGTGATAAATAAAATTTGGTTTGCATAAAACTTTTATGTAATATGTGAAGACCTTATAAGAAGAATGCCCTTACATGAGGAGAAGATCAAGATAACATTTAATATATAGAGTCGGCTTAATGAGATCACTAATGTGAACTTAACCTATAAATTCGAACTCAAGAAGAGACAACTTAAAGGAGATTCATTTCACAGTGATGTCTTAGGGGCAACATACAATGTAACCCAACTGGAGCTTTACATATGATTAAGAGGTATTGCAAACTCGCACATTAAGACAATTCTCAAATTAATTTGGCAGCAATACAGCTGTTTAATAGTATGTATGCACCAAGTTATCTAAAAGGCTCACTCAATACCTAAACTCCTTCGACTTCGTACAAAGGATTTTGGTCAGGGGGCAAAATGTAGAGGGCCAAATTTAATATTCGGCTTCAAGCCCATTAATCAAATGGATTTGACTCATCGGGTTAAGGTGATAGGGCTCGAAGAACCAAGCCTATAAATTATTAAGATGATTAAGGGAGACTTAGCATAGTAAGCATGGAGTAGAGCCTGTTGAATCGGTCCATTTGATCTAACTTTTCTTAGTTTAGCTTATACTAAAATAATAAATAAAGTTTTTACTTAGGCCTAAATCCATGAAAATAACTCACTTAAGATCCCTTGATAAGGGGCTTCAATCTCAGCTATTAATAACCATTATGATCTGATGGATGTGGTCAATTACCCTTTCCTATAAATATCCTACTCACATCCTCATTTGAAGAAGAGAAAACCCCCCATTAATGCCGTTATTCTACTGAAACTTTACCTCAAAGATCAAACACTTAAACACTTCAAAAACACTACTCTGTTCTTCATTACTTTTGGAGTTTGATGCTGTCGTACTTCTTTACCAATCATTATATGTGGTAGAGCTTTATTAAAATCACTTACTCCTTTTTTCTATGCTTCTCTTTTGATCATTTCATACGAGTTACTTCAGTTTTTTTTCCTTGGTCATGTGTAGCACGACTTCATACGCGGCACACACGTGATACTTGCATCTGTACCTAACACTCTCACAATAATCATACTTGTTATTAGTTGTTAGTTAGACAGGAGTTGGAAGTTGATTTGTTGGTTTCTTTAGCCAATTCGGTGGGTCATTGTTAACAATTGATTCATTGTAGTGAAATCTACATTCCTGATTTTCTAACTTTTTCTTTTTTTCCCTTATTTTGGTTAGGGTGGTATCATTCTAGGACCGTCAGTTCCTAGACAAAACAGGAGATACATGAAAGGACTATTTCCAGAAACAGAGAACCTATTGTTGGAGGAAGGAAGCTATATTGGTCTAATCTACTTTGTCTTCATCATGATGATGAAAATGGACACAAATTTGGCTCTAGGGAAAACAAGATATGCTTGGCGTATTGGTTTAACCACCATGATGGCACCTTTTATAATTGATCTTGTCCTGCTGGCAGTAGGATTCATACAACCAGTGGCATTGCATCCTCTTGTCGCATTTGGCACAACACATTTCTACTGTCTTACATGAAATAAAGCTCTTCGGTTCTGAATTGGGACAGCTTGGTTCGACATTGAAAGAGAAACTGGAATTGTTCGTCAACGAATGTTTTATGCCGATGTTTTATTTATATGTTGGAATTGACGTTGATATTCACAAGATAGATCTGGAGAAGCTTCAGCCAACATTAAACTCAATCATTGCAACGGTAATCTCGAAGCATTTATCATCATTTCTTTTATGTCTTTCATGTAGGTTGAGGTTTCGACATGCTTTTGTGCTTTGTCTGTTGCATGATGTAAAAGGAGTTTATGAAATGATTGTCATTTATCGTATCAGGCAAAATAAGTGAAGACCTAATATTATTTTCTTTTGGTTGTTTAATTAATTAATTGTTTTTTATACAAATAAACAAAAGTAAATTCCAAGCAAGTAAAATGATATTCGGAAATTTAGGATACTTGCAGAGACTTGATATTACGAGGATCAACTGAATTTACCCCAAGATACAGTTATAGTTGAACTGACAATAGATATATTCCAATTTTCCGACCCTGCAGATTATAGATGACAATTTGTACTCCGTAATGGTATTGACTAATACAGTACTTACAGCAGTAACAGTACCCTTGATTTAATTACTATACAAACCTCAGAAGATTATTGATGTCCACGATATTCTAGACGTTAGAACCGTACAAGCTGCATCCTTTAGTGATGAGTTTAGAATCCTTTCATGTATTCACAATGAAGATAATGTCTCTGGCATGATCAATTTACTGGAAGTTTCAAACCCAACAACAAGGACCCCTATTTGTACGTATGTTTTGCATCTCAAGGAACTTGTCAGTCGGATATCACCAATTACAGCTCCTTATAACAGCTACAAGAAGATGCTTAGATCGAATAGCACCGATCATATGATGCGAGCCTATGATAATTATGCGAGAACTTCAAATGGCTGTATTTCGGTAAGACCTTTTAAGATGATTGCACCATATAAGAGCATGTACGAGAACATATGCACGTTAGCTTGAGATGGCTTAGTGCACCTCATCATACTTCCTTTTCATAAGAAGCAAAATGACGTGAAGGAATCAACAAGAATACAACACCTCAATGATAACCTACAACTAAGTGCACCTTGTACGGTTGGGATATTCATTGATAAGGGTTTTCCGCATAACATGAGAAATGAAGTTCCGTATAACATAGGGGTGATATTTTTTGGAGGACCAGATGATTGAGAAGCATTAGCACTTTGTAGACGAGCTATGGATAGAGTAGATGTTAGCATAACAGTTTTGCGTTTTCATGTAGACAATTATAATGAAGATAGTTTTGGGAATGATTGTGATGAAATGTTACTCAATGAGTTCAGGCTTCATATTCTAGGAGGTTATGATGCAGCATATGAGGAAGTGAAGGTTAATACTAGTGTTGAAATAATGAAAATGATAAGAAGATTTGAAAATGGATTTGATCTTTTGGTCTTGGGACGACGACAAATGATTGAATCGTTATTTGATGAAGAGGTGACTAATTGGGTTGAAAATCCCGAATTGGGAGTTATTGGAGACATGCTTACGTCTGCAGATTTCCCTGGTGTAAACTCTGTACTAGTGATGCATCATGAAGGATTATATTAAGAGACATCTGTGAAAATCATATCCTTTGTAAGTAATATGCCTACTTCAGCAACAATAGTAGCAAACAACCCACTGAGCACAAAGTCAGAAATGCTACTTGCTCGTTATGCTCTCTTCTTTGGTAAATGGTATATATAACAACTGTATTAATGTATTATTCACATTAGTTATGATATAAAGTCATACAGGTACCTGAACTTTTAAAATGTTTATTTTAGTACTTAAACTTAATAAAGTTTTATTTCAAGTCTTAAACTTTTTAAGTGGCATCGTATTGCACCCTTTGTTAGCCTGGGAAGTAATAGACGCTATTACTTGATGATGTGGACTCCTTCTCACATGTATGGCACCATGCTAGCAGTTGAGCAATTATGAAATAAAGAAAAAAAAAAAATGACATTGACCCAATTGAAAGAACAGAAAGCCACTTGTTGAAAACCATACAGATCCTAAACTAATTTCCAAATAGAAATCCAAGTATATGAGGGAGAACAATCCCAACCTTCGATCCTCATCTTCACCCAACAGTGGCGCAGATCAATGGCAAGGAGAAACACACTTTTATTCCTAGCATACGCTTTAATCTGTTTCCTCTTATAAATGTCTTCCCTCAAAAGTTTCCTGCATTTGGTTCATTTAAACATTTAGGCATATCATTTAATCTGTTTCCTTTCTTAAATGTCCTCATGTTAAAAGTTTCCTGCATTTGGTTTATTCAATCATTCAAGCACATAGCATTTGATATGGTTCCTTTATTTAGTAGCGAATGAATATATGGTGCACCTTTATTTTAACAACTCTCAAAGAATACCAATGCTAATGAAATTATTTGAGCACTTCATTTGACCAGATCTTGCAAATGAATAAATAGTACATCATTATTTAGTAGCTCTCAAAGAAAGTCAATTATAACACAGGAATTTAAGCATATCATTTAACCAAATTATGCTAATGAATAAATAGTGCATCATTGTTTAGGGTCAATCTTAGTTAATAAGAAAAAGCTTTTGAATTTACAAGAAAAAAAGCTGCTAAAAGCATTTGCATGTATTCTGTTAATGCATTGTCAGCAATTGGTCAATAAATTGACACTGATAACAATTTAACAAAAGCATCCATCAACATATTAATCGGAACATACATTAGCAACTTAATGGAACTTGACGTAAAAGGTTCGGTTGTACCATAAGGGTTGAGCTATTACCGAAGCGCTATCATAATCGATTTTATTCAACTATTTGATTAAGTATAGAATACTAAAAGGATCAGCAAATTCTTCACTAATTATCACAATGTATCATCATGCGCACATGATGATTGGATTATAGCAGGGAGTACAAAATATCACTTAAACCTATTCTTTAATAAAAAGTAGAAAAAAAAAAAATACATGCATTAAATAGATAGAGTTCTTCCAGCTTTGTAGATTTCGAAGAACACCCCAAAAAATCGACACTCAATCCTTAAAAAAAAAAAAAAAAAAAAAAAGAAAAAGAAACCATTTTTATGAATGATACAACAATAGATACAAATAAAGGAATTGATAAATAAAGCAACAGGAAGCTGAAAAGAAGCCCTATAGAATGGATACGCCTTTGGGTCTCTTGGATTCATTACGTTTTTATAGATTAAAAACATATCTCAATTAGATCTTTGTGTGGAAATCACCCTTTACTCTAAATCTTTCTACCATGTTCAATATCAACCACTAATAGGGAATGAATGGAAGTGAGTTAGAGTCATTGGTTCACTAAAAGATGTTTGAAGAGTATGAGAAACCTAATTCAATGAAGTTGGGAGATTGAAAACTTTAATGGACATGAATATAATGGGAGAAGTTTGGTGGGTACGTCTAATGTTGGGTATTTTGGAAAGTTCTAAGTGCCAAGATGGTTTCTGGTTTACAGTGGCTAACTCATTGAGTTTTCTAGTCCACCTCATTATTTTTGTGTTTATTCAATGTTAAATATATACTTCATATCAACACATGTAAATGGCCATATGCATTTGGAGTAACGGAGGTCGTCGTACGTGCAATTTAAAGGTTCTAAGACCTGAAATGAAAATTTATTAAGTCCAGGTTCTAAAATGACCAATTTAAAAAGTTGAGATACCTGTATGGGTTTTACCCCTATTAATGATAGGAATTGTAAATGTTTCTAATCTTTAATCATTCAGTTAAGTTGGTTATTATGATAAAAGACATTATTCTCCTCAAATTGTACTAATTCCGTTTGTAGTCATTTCAACTAACTTAAATTGTGAACTTTTTTTTTTTTAAATGCAATATTTTTCCTTATTTTGCTTTCTTTGTTGGCCATGCACAATTTTCTAACCTTTTCTTATATTGCATCACTCATGGTGTTCTGCTATATAGCAAGAGTTTTAATGATAAATTCATATGATAAGAGATTAAATTTAAAAAGAAAAAAACATATAATGGGTAAAAGAAGGAAAAAAAGAAAGTACAAAAGCGTTTTTTCTTAACATAACAGCATTAAGTGAACAAATCAATAAAGATGTAATGTACTCACCTTGAATATATATTACGGCGAAAGACGTATAAATCATGCGTTATTTGCAAATCCCTAGCAGAGTTCAACCTACAAGACAAATGGAAAAACATAAGAATTAGTGGTCTAATGATGCATTAGCTGATAAGCTGCGAGGAAGATGCTGCACAAACAACTTGAAACAAGAGTTTAACCAATGAATAAATGAAACAACAGAGGTTTTAACAAAAAAACAAAACCATTTGTTTTTTTAATCGTTGACAATAGCATGCTTTTGCACATGCAAAGGTAAATTATGGCTATTACTATCCAAGAAATGCTCATCACTGCTTCCCTAACTTAGTAAACTAAAATTCAATGTACCTTTTTAATTACATAGCATGGTTTTTTCGCTCAAATCATGCCATCACCGATAAATGTGTAAAATTATATATCTATCTTTACTTAATTAGCACATTTATGCATGAAGTTTCGTTTGAACAGTGAATTTTACTAAAATATTGATTGAAAGCTTGTTTAAGAACATTCTCATTTATTACATGGTATGTTTCAATTTAAGATAATTCAATTTTTAAGAAAAGTTATTTGCAAGAGCTCAACCAAATTTGAGAAATGCCTTGCATCAATTTAAGTCAATCTCAAGTTTTATTGTAGGTCCAACAAAACCAAAAGTTCAAGCTCACTACATGATCCAAGCAGTTGAGGACATACTTAAAGCAATTTTACAGCAATGCACCAAGCAGCTTCCAATATTTGAACATACGTAAGAGCAGCTTTCCATTGTCGAGTAAGAAGACTATGCTGAACATTTCCATTTCTAACAAATAGTTGTGACACTATGAATCAAGGTGTTTCACTGTTTGTATGAATAGGTGATCTATGAACATCCTCACAATCTCCATAAAGTTCAGTAGAAGAAAGAAAGAGAGAAATATTTGTAGAAGTTTTCTTGTGTATCATTCATCATTGATTGAACCATAGTATTTATGCAGTAAGAAGAAGAAACAGAAAATAACAAACTTTCTAACGTCCTATGACAAATAATAACATGTGCTATTCATTGATGTACAATTGTATCCTCCCCTCCTCCCCTTGTTACCCCCAACCCAAGTTGGATCTTCTCAAAGACCTAACTTGCTAAAAGAAACCATAGAGTGTGTTGAGAAACAGGTTTAGTAAGTAAATTTGCAAATTGTAGTCAAGATGGAACATGTAAAATCCATAGAAAACCAGTTGCAACTTAATCACTAGTAAAGTGAATATCGATACTAATGTGCTTAGTATGGTTATGTAAATAGGGATTATTAGCAATGAGTTGTGCCACCTGATTATCCTAAAATAAAGAAATAGGTAAACTAACATCAACTCCCAAGTCATGTAAAATGTAAGTAATCTAAAGTAACTCCTTGGTAGTGGACACCATGTTGTGATATTCTACCTCGGTAGAAGAGGTAGAAGCAGTTCGTCGTTTCTTCATTTTTCAAGATATGAGAGCATTTCCTAAGAACACATAAAACATACTAATTGACTTCTTATCAATAAGACAAGACCCCCTAATCTGAAATTGAATAACCAAGTAAAGAAAAGGAGTTGGTGATAGGATAGAAGAGACTAAGAGAGAATGTGCCCTTTAAGTATTGTAAAAGATGGAAAATAGCTTATAGGTGAGTATTGTGACGAGAAGTTAAGATCTGACTTAACTGATGAATTGCAAAGGAGACGATTAGATGTATTAGAGTTAGATATGAAACTTTGCCCACCAGTTATCGATAGAAGCTAGAATTTGAGAATAAATTGCTAAAACTATTATCAAGTTTAAACCCTAATGGAAGAGGAGTAATAGTTGGTTTGGAAGCTGTCAAACCAGCATCTTGCAACAAATTAAGAACAAATTTCCATTGATTGATTAATAAACTGGAAGATTTTGACATAACACCAATCCCAAGAAAAATCGTGCATTACCTAGATCCTTAATTGTGAACTAAGAATACAAATCAAATTTAAGAGCTAAAATAGATGATTCACAAGTACCTGTTATCAACATATCATCAACAAACAATAACACAACAAGAAAAAAACAGCTAATTGTCTTTGTGAATAGGGGAATAGTCACTTTTGGCTTGCATAAACCCTTGCCCAAGAAGAAACTTAGAAATTTCAATATTCCATTGACATAAATCTTCTTTTAAACCATATAATGACTTCTTAAGACAGTAAACCTGGCTTAGTCTTGCTTTTGTATACCCTAAAGGTGGCATCATATAAAGCTCTTCATCAATATCCCATGGAGAAAGGTATTATTGATGTTAATTTGGTAAATAGGCTACTATTTTGCGGTTATAATAGCCAATAGTATACAAATTGTGCTAAGCTTTGCAACTAAAGAAAAAGTATTAGTCTAGTCCTCCCCTTTTACTTGAGTATATCCTTTGGTAACTAGTCTTGCTTTAAAGCACTTTACATCGCCATTAGGCTTATATTTAATTTTATATGCCCATTTGGATCTAGCTGCTTTCTTTCCCTTAGGAAAATCTATAAGCTCCCAAGTGTCATTTCTTTCTAAGACATCGATCTTGGCATTCATTACATCAACCCATTGCCTATGTTTAATGGCTTGAGAATAACAAGATGGTTTAGGGATGGTGAAGACATTTGCCATATAAGAAGTATAATATGATGGAAAATAGTGAAAAGTGTTTAGATTGAACAAAGGATATGGAATGTCAAATGAAGGAACAATAGGGTTAGATGATATAAATTGCATAGCATATACATAATCGTGTAACCATTGAGGATGATGTCGTACTTTATTAGAATGTCTAGTTGATAAATTCTGTTTAGACTTAATGGTGTCTGTAATAGAACCATTGAAATTAGTGGACTATAATGAATCAATAGAGGTGCTTAGGGATTTTTTAACAAAGGAATCATCAAATAGAATGGTGTTATGTTTAGAAGGACGAGTGGTGTCTGAAATTGGTGTATGAAGCAATGAACCACCCTTAAAAGGAAAAATATCCTCATAAAAAGTAACATTATGACTAACAAAAAGATGGTTACTGGAAAGATTGAACAACTTATATCCTTTTTGTCCTTATATGTAGAGTAATAAGAAACATTTAGCACCTTTAGGTTCCTAATTATCTTGATGAGGTCTTTGTATGGCTACAAAAAGTAAACAACCCATGGTTTATAAGTGTTTATAGTCTAGTTTATGCCCAAAAAACATTTCGTATGGGGTTTTCCACTCAAAAATAGCCATAAGCACCCTATTAATGATGCATGTGGTTGCTAAGAAACACTCACTTCAATATTCTTTTGGTAAGTTTGCTTGAATTCGCATAGCACACGTAGTGTCAAGCAAATGTCTATGTTTTCTCTCCACTAATCGGTTTTGCTGGGGTATGTAAACCATGGTATGTTAATGTATGATTCTAAGGCCATCAAACAAGGACTTAAAATAAGAGGATATAAATTTAATCGCATTATCAAACCGAACAAATTTAGGGTTAACATGGAAACTATTGTTAACATATTTGAAAAATGTAGCAAGCACAGAAGGCACTTGAGCTTTGTTGTTAAGCATATATGTCCAGGTACATTTACTAAAATCATCAAGAATTGTAAGGAAATAATTTGCTCCAAAAATAGAAGTAACATGTTATGGTCCCCATACATCTAAGTGTAACAAATGGAAAGGAAATGAAGATTTATTTATACTTCTAGGAAAGGGAAGTTTATGAACCTTAGCTAAATGACAAACCTCACAGACAAAGTTAGTGAAATCGAGTTCAAAAGAAATATCAAGATGATGTAGTTTTGAAGTGGACATATGATCCATCTGAGCATGAAGGAAGTAAGTATTTGTGAACTTAGTACAAGAAAGAATAAGCTGTTTATCAACAAGAGCATTACTAGAATTAACCAAGTGTTAAGCTTTTGCATAAATAACATATAAGCTACACTTAACTTGAGCTTGTGTAATGACTTTGTTAAGTCTCGAGTCTTGAAAGAGACAAGAGGTAGGAGAAAATTGTACAATAATATTCTAGTCATTTAGAAACTTACTAATAAAGAGTAAGTTATGGGTAAAACCTAGAACCAGTAGGACTTGCTTCAATGTAATATCAAGTCTAATGTAATAAGAACTAATCATGGTAACATATTTGACATTTCCATAAGGTAATTTTATTGATATTGGATTTTTAAGATGAAAAAGTGTTGTGAAGTAATGAAGGAAAAGGGGTCATATGATTCGTGGCTTCTGTGTCCACAATCCATGAATCAAGATTATTATTCAAAGAGGAATTAAAGTATTAAGAAACAATGAATGAAGAACCTAAAACCTGTACCATGTTTGCTGTTGTAGTTTCTACTGACTTGTGTTTCATCACCCGAAAAAATTCTTGGTACATATGATGAAACATTTGAGGACTAATTTTGCTTGATGTACTTGCACATTCGGTTGCATCAAAGCCAAAAAACATTAGATGAATGTTCAAAAGGACTTTCAAGATACTGCTTCTTACCTGTTGTACTAAAAGAAGCTGAGGAATTTCTCATCCCTTTACTAATCCTTCTCCCTTTGTACCATTTAGATACCTTATGATCTGAAAGCATGTATCTATAGTGTGGCCTTCAAATTTGCAATGTTTGCAAACTTGTTTTGGCATCATACTCTTAGGCCTTCTCTCATCCACAAATGATTTAGTTTTTGATAAGCAGTAGTGTTGTAAGTTTCTCCCATACTTGCTACTCTAGTCAAAGTAAAAGCAATAGAATTCAAGTCATAACCCATAGTGATTTGTTTTTGATGTTCAATCTATTGAACAAGATAAAATAGGCGACTAATAAAAGGCAAAGACTCCATTCCTAATATCTAATTGCGTATACTTTCATAAGCATTACGCAAGCCCATTAAAACTATATTAGTTTTTTCCTTGAATCAAATTCATCAAGTTTCTCTTTCAGACCACATGTACAACCATATGAACAAGTCAGATACTGATCTAGCATCTGTAATTCATCCCATTATCTTTTGCTTTTGTTATAATATGCACTCATAGAAAGGTTTCCTTTCTTAGTATTATTAATTTCTTGTTGTATCTGATATACCAATAGACCATTAATCCTCCCATACAGTTCTTCAATTTCCTTCCAAAGCTCATAAGCCAACTATGCATAAAGATAACTTTGCGACAAATTAGCATTCATAAAGTTGAGAAGCCAGCATCTCACCATAAAATCCGATCTTTTCCATTTCACAAATTTGGCAACATCATTAGGTTTAACTATAGATCCATCAATAAAACCTAGTTTTAATTTTGCTCATAGGCCTAATTTAATGGATTGACTTTAAGCTAGATAATTTGATCCATTAAAGATGCTAAGATGATCAGAATTAGAGACATATGAAGGATACAAGACAATTTGATCAATTTGTGAGTTAATGTTTAATTTTGTCGCATAAGAGTGACTTACATTACCGTTTAAAGAAGATGAAGAGTTGTCGATCAAAATTTGGATCTTATTGTGCTTTGATACCATGTGAATCAAGGTGTTTTACAGTCCGTATAAAATTGGTGGTCTACGAACATCCTCACAATCTCCATAGAGTTCAATATAAGAAAGAAAGAAATATTTGTAGAAGTTTTCTTATGTACCATTCATCACTGATTGAACCAAAGTATTTATATAGGAAGAAGAAGAAATAAAAAATAACAAACTTTCTAATGTCCTATAACAAACTCCTTAACTTCTTATAATAAATAATAACATGTGCTATTTATTGATGTGTAATTGTATAAATACTAATAGACACCTTATGGTTTAGAGTTACTAGATTTAGGGCTCGAGCTGGCATTCTTGATTTTAAGCTGAAAATTTGTGGGATGGTCATACAAGTTAGTTGAAGTAATTTCGTAAGTTTGTTTCATGAGATATAAGAATATAAATGAGATAATTTTAATTATAAATATGAATTAGCGATTTGATTTATTATCTATTTGAAACTTAGATAGTGAATTTTGATATATAATGAGATGTTAGAGATAGATAAACTAACCTTAAATAAATAAGGAAAGATGAATATATGTTATAGAATGTAGCTATTTGGTCAAGTGTGTATCATAGTTCATATAGTTATATATATTATATTAATCTAATTAATTATAATAAAGAAAAGTTTGCTCGCAAAATATGAATTTAAAATATACATATACATATATGTATATATACAAACAACAAATTGTACGTAATAGAGGTAATAAGCAGCTGAACATAACTTGTAGTTACAGTTGGACAACAAAAATGTGAGAAAAGGAAAAAGATCATCATATATACATGTTCACAAGATACATGTAACTTAGGATACAACACTAATACCTTCATTTTCTTTTCCAACCACCTACCCTTCTCTTCTCTTAAATTTTCAAAGAATCAAGACATGCAAGGATAGGAAAGGAAAAAAAAAAAAAAAAACAAAAAGGCCCTTATAGCATATGTAAAGGTCAGATTAAGAAGGATCTTGAAGGAACATCAAAAGAAGCGAGGTGTGTAGTCATTGCTATTTCTTGCAAAGGCAGCTATAGCAAACTTGGCTCATGAAGAAATGGAGGTCTTAGCATTATAAGGCATGAATCTTGGATCCTACGAGTGAATTAAGGTGAGTTCTAGCGGTTTCTCATTTGCATGTAGAGTTAGTCATATGATTCATCATTTTCATGAAGGTTGCTAGTTTGATATGAAACTTTTGTAGGATTATGATATTAATGTTAGACATATCATTTTGGTAATGAAATGTTCATTTCTTAGCCATGGATTCATAAGGAACTTAGTAGAAAAAGCTGATTTTGTCTAATTGGTGAACGAGATAAATTCTCCTTTTGAAATATGATTTATTTTAGTTGAAACATAAGAGGATCAAATCTGTATATATGTGGACCTTGCTGATATTATAATTTAGAGTAATATCTAAGCATGAATTTTAGTTCTAAACTTGAAACAAGACTCTTTCAATAGCTTAATACAAGAGCATTGAAGCTAGATGCATCTCCATGCGTTCTTATGAAGAATTTTGAATTAACTTAAAATTTTAAGAGAATTAGTTGCTCAAATATGACTGTTGCTGATCTACAATGATGCTTTAAAAGCTAATATTGAGTTCATCTTCAAGCATAATTGTTATTTGTTAAGCCGGGACAAAGCGAGAATCAAGTTGAAATGAGATTTATACAAAAACTTATAAGAACTAGTGTGGTATGGATCTTAATACAATTTAAGGAAAGGAAAATGCTTTGCATTTAAGCTGCAAATGTTGTTAGATAGAGGTTAAATCATGTTAAAATGATACATTTACGTCTTTAGTAAAGAAGCTGAAGTTCATGTCAAAATATGTTAAAATGTGGTAGTGGAAAGTTATAAATCCAAAAAAGGTACGCTACAAAGATGAAATTCTGTAACTTTTTCTAATTTAGTTAACTTGATATCTTTGTACCTTTGAATTGGTCTCAGGAAGATGAACACAACTGTTGATTTCAAAAATTGGGGTGAGATGTAACTTTGATACTTCACTTGAAGTTACATTACAAAACAAAAAGAAATTAGGCCATTGGGGTGTTGGGGCCAATTCTAGTGCGACTACTTTGATGTTTATGCAAGTTAAAGTGTTTAGAGAAAGAAAGAGATAAAAGGAAGTGTTCGAGTATCCACAAGAACTCGTTGCTTGTGCTTCGATCTCATTTTGTAGCCATAGGTCAATTTGAATTCGATAATTGTTGCTTCAATCTCCTCTTGATGAATACACTAAGGGGAGTAATGACACTTGTTAATTGGAAATTTTAATTGCATTCCCTTTGTAGTAAAGGTAGCTTTAGATTAGATTGCATTTAAAACTAAACTGTGGGTTCCAGTTTCGACCTTAACTATGGTGTTAGTGTGTTATCCTTGAAGTATTGACTCATCTTTTACTTGGCTTACTAGGTTAGTTTTCCATTTGCTAGATGTGTCATGTCATACTATCAGGATCCGTGCAATCTATGTGTACCCTTTGTGAAGTGTAGCTTCATTAGGAATGTTTGATCTAAATAATGTGAGAATAATTGGACGGAATACATTAAATTATGACTGTAGGATGTACAAATCCCCAAAAATCCACTACCATACTTACCTCTTATATTCTAAATTTCTTATTTTCTTTCCCCTTTCTTCTTTCTTTCTTATGTAAGTTTTCATATCATTTTCTTAACTCCTTCTTTCTCTTTTCATTAGTCTACATACCACACATTTCCTCTTTGTTCTTTATTCTCATTAATCATGTTTGCTAAGGTACACTATGTCTACAACTAAATCTAACGACTCAATTCGCACATAGCAACGGAGTCAAGAAGTGTCTATTGTACACCAAGTAAGTGATTCTCCTCCTCATGAAGATCCTCTTAATACGGCAAACCTCTATGTCATTAATTGTTTGTGGGACTTATTAAGGTTAATAGGGATAGAGAGAATTTATGTCCTTAGGTCATGGAAAGTTGGGAAACTTTCATTCGATGACTATCCTTTAGATGATGAAGGTGACTCTCCAAACCTCTATTTGTATGTTGGAATTGAATACAACATGAGTCTAAATGGTGTCCCTAGTACTGTAATCGAATAGGAATTTAACACCTTGAGGCTTAGTTTTCATGGTGTCCCTTGAGCTTGGTCGATTGAAAGGCCCTAACTACACAAGTGAATCACTACACTTGAAGACCAATAGTTTACTCTTTATGAAAAGTACTTCGAGGTCAATTTAAGGTTACCTTTTTCTCTCTTTTAAAGGTCTTATTTTACTTATTATCTCATGTGTCCCTCTATGCTTAGCCTAAACTCTTATAGGTTGTTAATAGCCTTTGATTATATTTGTGAGGATTTAGAGGTTATGGTTACTTTATTTGGATTTTTTTTTTTCACATTGAAAAAGAAAGAGGATTGGTTTTACATATGTGCCCGACCTCATAGAAAGTTTCTAGTAGGATTAGAATCCATAAACCATGATTGGAAATAGAAATGGGTTGTAGTTAGATTGGCTTTTGAATTAGATTTCCTTATTGCCTGGATTTAGCTAATTATGTTATCAGATATCAAGCACCTTCTCCTTAATGACCAAAAGGCTTATGACATGATCATGGAGGCCTATAATCATAGATATTTCCTTTGGAACATGGACATCATAATTTCAAAGTATTCTAACGGTGCTTTATTCTTCCCTAAAGATGAAGCTCAAGTGGATAAAGGTGCCAATGGTACCTTTGATGGAAATGTTGAGGGTGTAAATGAGGGCATTGTCATCAACTAAGTTATGAGCTTTTGTGATCTTTATCATGTTGAGTAGTCTTCCTTGCCTATGCTCAACATGGAATTTGTAAGTTCCTTAGTTTGAGTTTTTCATTATCTCCAATCTAATTTCTTAAGTGTTCTATTGTAGACATGTCACTCAAGGATTATAACTTGAAAGATCTGTTTGCTAAGTTGAAGGTTGATAGGTCTAATAGTAAAGAGGATCCCAAAAAGACCTCTTCTAAACAAATCCTAGCTAAGCTACCATCCAAATTATAGGCTAAAGTTCCATAAAAAGCTCTAGTGAAGCTGTCAGCAAAGTCTACCCCTTCCTAAATTGTAAAAGGAAAGGATGACCAAAAAGAAAAAGGGGTTAAGGATGCCTAACAAACGAAGGTTGTCACTACAAGAATTTTGGTTTTTGGCGACGTTTACATATTTTGCAAACGTAGCCAATTTTGACATGCTTTGGTTATGTTTATTAAACATCACATAAAATAAGGTATTGGTGATATTTATCATTAAAAATGAAATATATTATATGAACACACTTTTAGATACACATTAATATTATTTTTTGAGTATACATTCTCAAAAATTAAAAATAATTTTTTTTTAGATATAAAAGAAAGGGAATGTTTGAGTAAAATGAAAAATTAAATTTTGTTAAATGTAAATTTAGGTGGCAACATGGTTGTTAAAATTGCGATTCTACTATTCATTTTAATGCATAGAATCAGTACAATCGCATAGAAACGTATAAAACCAATAAAATCGTAAACTTATATAATCATACATGAAAGTTTATAATTTTACTAAAAGTTTGCACATAAATAATTTTGTATCCATTTTAATTAAGAAAAATATTATAAAATCATAAACTCGTAGAATCATATTTTTGATTTGTGATTTTAACAACTATAGTGGGAATGCTTGAGTAAAATTAAAAATAAAACAAATCCCACTCCTACTATGTCGTTTCCCTCTTTCTTTGAAATCACAACACTCTCTCTCTCTCTCTCTCTTTCTTTCTCTCTCTCTATTTTTCTTGGGTTTTGCTTTTGCATATTAGGGTTTTGGCCTTCTAGGTTTAATTCTAGATTAGTTTTTAATTTATTATTAGTTGCATTTTCATCACATCATATATTGCTTTACTTCAACTATAAATTATGGATTTTGCTTGAATTGTGATTTCATAAGCTTTTGTACCAAGTTCAGCTAATTCCATTCCAATTTGAAATGTGTAAGAAAAACACATGGAGTTAGCACAAATGTATTTCTTATTTGGGAGTTGGATACTCAACCCCTTTACATTAAGAATCATAAAGGAGCCTCATTTTAAAGAAATACATGACATACCCAAGAATCCATATCTAATCAACACCACTACACTATCCACATTACATGATTCCACTAAAGATTTTTCATAAAAAATTAGAAAATTTGATTTTATTTAAATGGTAAACAACATTAATTTATTTATTGATTTTTTTTTTTATTTTTTTGAACTACAATTGCTATTAACATAAAATAACCTTAGACCAGTACTCTACATGTAGTTTTTTTCCTAATGCTTAAATAGACAAAGCAATACTTTTAGTTATCTTCATCACCTTCATGTTTACTTCTCTATAGGGAAACTTAGTGCTAAAAGCTTCTATTTTTTCCTTGAAGGCCTTAGCTAACCATGTTCATAGCAAGGGATTAAAGATTAGAATATATGCTAATGTTGGGTACTCTTTCTTTTTTATGAATTATAAGCAATGTCTTTAACCTTCTTTCTAAGAATAAACTTCTTGTTGTGCATTAGATATAGAACATAGGGGGTTCAATAATATCATCTCGTGTCATTATGCTACATATTGGAGGTGATGGCTACTTACCAGCCTCTTTTTAGTTTCCACATTGAATAGTTTCATGATATTGGTACTATCTTGCTAAAGTGAAGCTAAGCTTATGGTTCTAGTTAGACGTATGAGAAAGATATTTCTTCTTCTATCATCATTGGATAACATTATACTTAAAGATGAAACCATGTCATCATATTTAAATGGATAATTAGGATGAAAAACATTTAATCAAATGAAGTCAACCCATACTTATCTTTTTCTTAGGAAAAATCTAGTCGGCGTGTATTTAGGTGATTCCATGTGAATACAAACTTTTGATAGTTATCAATACCTTTAAATGAGTATGTGTAGCTTAGAGCTATTGCATTTGCTTGCCCATTTGATTTTTTCACCTTTGCTTATGTATGCTATGATTGGTTGAATAACATTGTTCAGCTTTGAGACATGATAATTTGCTAGGTTACAATAGGATGGAGTTTAGTTTTTCATAGTCCTGTGTTTGCATAGATAGCTATATTTTTTCCTTTAATTATGTGGAATAATCCTCCTTTATGGTCAAAGAAAAAATTCCTCATTGTAATAAGGGATTATTCATTTAGCAAGACAATCTCTTAAGAGTTTTATTTTTTTTTTTATTTTTTGGATTATTGACAAAATAATATTCTCTTTCTTTTTTTTTTTTAACATAGATATGGATGTTAAGAGTTGCTTTAATGAAATTGACAAGAGTATATGTCTATTTGACATTTCAGTAGCTTTTGTATTTTTGAAATTAATCATAGGTGCCTACATATTATTTTTATTCAATATGATTTTCATTTAGATAAAATAACTAATCATTTATATTCATGCATGTGTTCCATAGGTGGTAGTTGCCTCACCATGTACATTACATATGCTTTGAATAGGTTCTTAGTTTATGCCTTTCTTAGATGCCTTATGAAGGAGGAAGAAGAAAAAAAAAAAGAAGCTGTTGGAACATGAGAAGCAAGAAATCATAGGTATAACAAAGAGCTTTAGTTCCATTTTATCTTTTTTTTTTTATATTGATTCCACTTCGATTAGTAATGCAAAAATACAAGTGAAATTTTGAAGTTAAATTCAAGTCATAAAGCCCTCGTCGATTATAAGCTCCAGCTAAAAGAGGATAAAGTTCCTATCTCTATAAGTTTAAATTCTCTCATTATTTTACCTATTGGAACATGAATCTAAATTAGTTATACATAGGCAGCAATTTGGAATCATTTTAAAATGGCAATAATATTGTGGTTACGAATATTAGATTGCAGTTTTACTGCATTTGACCTTACCTTAGTTTGTTATACTACTTATTGCTCCTTTTCTTCTATAAGGATTATCAACTTGTAGCAATATTAGGAAAATTGTTTTTGAAATATTCAATTTAACATGGGGAAATTTTTAAGTTAGATAACCCATGATTGCAAAATATGAGAGTTGTAATTAGATAACCTATGAAAATTATAATTAGATTTATTGTATTATCAGGTTGTGAAGTCAAACCGGTATACCCTTTTCTTTTGGCGTCAATTCCATTATAGGAAGACTTTATCTTTCCTTGGTAATTTTATGATTAGTTTGGATTTACCTTTTCTTTTTATTTATCTATTGCGTTTTCAAGTATATTATTATCGATAATGGTATTGCTACTTAACATTCTACTTTCTAAATGCAGTTTAGTATACTAACTTTTAAACTGGATGGAGTAGTTCCTAGTAGTATGTTAGATTCACAAGTTGATCTATGTTGATAGTTAACCTTAAAATATGCTTTATCAAGGACAAAATAAAGTATCTAGTGGTACCTTTTCCTTTTATAGATTCTATGTTAAAAAAAGAAAAACAATTAAATTATTGCTTGCTATTTCTATGTTAATCACATGGGACTCATTAGTGTAGATTAAGTAATATGCCTCCATTCTCATTCTTACTTAGGGAAATACATTAAAAGATTGCAATTTTACCATGTTTGAGATAAGCAAATTTCTAGTTTCCATAATTTTAACCTTTCAAACCATTAAGCTTATATAATATCATTAGCGAAAAAATTTATACAATATTTTACTTTCTAATCTATTTTCTTCTCTAAGACTCTATGAATATGGATCACTTTCTAGGTTTACTTTGCTAAAACCAACCTGTAATAATTGTATTTGTTGCTTGGTTGTAATTTTATCTAGTACTATATGTTCGGTTTGCTATGAGGATTAGTATCTCAAAGGGAGGATTGGTATCTCAAAAGGTTGTTGCTCGAAACATGATTAATTTCAATGTAATTGAAATTCAAATTTGTACACAATTTTTAAGGAGTATTTAAAAGAATATAAACTGAACTAGTGTCCACTTTCCCCTGTTATATACATGCTTTGTTAGGCAAATTGATTAAGTTAACTTTAAAGTTTGATGCTGGTATTCTTGTTCTTGTAAGTTGTTAGCTCCTTTGTTAGAAAACATTTAGACAACTCCTTATCTAGGTTTTATAGTTGGAAAATAGATTTCTAATGCAAGGTTATAATTTTTCTTCTATGTAGATCTATTTTTTGTTGTTATAGAAAGACTTGAATTATGATCCCATGTAGCAATCTTATTAGAATATTAAAACTCTCTTTGCTTCAATCTACTCTTTAAGTTGTCTGTTCGATTTATGTTACTGACTATTTTCACAACTCAATATCATCTTTTATATGTATGCTTTTATTATTATTCAAGTATCTTCTCATATTTTGAAAGATTAATCAATAGTAGAAAGGTGATGATTTTTTTTTTTGGTTATTTAAAATGATAATCTTAATGGAGTTGTTTGTTCATTTTATGTTATTGGACTTTTCTTTTAGCTTTCAGTTATGCTTTCCATGACAAGGTGCTTCTTCATAGAATCTAATGAGACATACTGTGGTGATTTTTAAACTACTAACTAATTAGTCTAAGTAATAATTCTCACCTATATAGCTAAAAAAAGGTTTAAAATAGGGATAGGTGTGTTTTAAAAGTATGAATAAATTTTGGCATGTCTCATCTTCTGTATATTGCTCTTTTTGGACAAAGTTGAAGTATTTCCACTTATTTGGTATGAAAACTATACTCAGTTGGAGGCATGTTTCTCAACTAAAAAAATGCTTTGTGTCGGTGTTTTTTTGGAAGCTGCTTATTGATAAATTTTGGTGTAAGTACTTAGAGATAAGAGATTAAAATGACAACAATTTGGTGATGAAAAACCAATATTTTCATCATGATTGTTGGTAAAAGCCACTAAACTCAGGTTATGTTCTTAGTTGTATATCACCCTTCAAGAGTTTGGTTATGAGCTGATTGAATGTTTTCATGGATTTCATCAAACATAGAGTGTAAAAGTTCTATAATGGAGAAATTGAAACAAAACAAATTGATGAAACTTTGCTTCTAATCATTTTATTGATTTTGATGTTTAGAAATCATAAGAATTTTTGTGTATTTACTATGTTATTGAGTTATAGCAAACTTGAATAGGCAAATTCATCTGAAACCATTATGGTGTTATGATTTAGCAAGAAAGATAGATAAATGTCATTCATATTTAATGATGCATTTTGAATGATGGATTTAAGTGATCTTGCACTTGGTGGTACTATTTTAGATATGTGAAAAACAATATTAGATTGGAGTACTTATTTATTTAGGATATACATACTCATTCATGTTGCATCTTATCATACCAATATATGAGGAAGTTGAACTTCTTTAAAGCTTTAGTGATAAACCTACTAAACATTATATTCAGATACATATGGTAACTTCTTTAAAGCTTTAGTGCTAAACCTACTAAACATTATATTCAGATACATATGGTTCTAACATATACTTATTTATCTGCATATATATATATATGTGTGTGTATGTGTAAAATAAGTTTTATTTTATGAGAGAGCTTTTTCATCATTTTAATAAATTATTAAAATAATGAGCACATATATTCGTTTTGATTTTTAGGATTCAATTTGAGACTATATATAACAACATGATTCATCAATATTCTTAACCTCAACGTAATAGTCATTATCCCAAAATAGCATTATAATTTTTGTTTCCTTACCTACAAATAGTGTCGAACTACATCGATCATTTAATTAAAGAAATACTTACAATTGCTCCTTTACTTTATTAGCATTCATTTTAAACTCTTTTGTAGATGAACCAATAAACTTACATATAATGTGTAAGTTTATCAATTGTAAAAGGTTCTATGTTATCTACTTTTGGATTTATTTTCATTATGTTTTTCATCCTCATAGCTAGCTATTACGTACTCTTCCTATTTTGTTTTATAGATAAGTAAATGAGAAGTTTAGCATATAGTACGAAGCATTTATTAGAGCTGACTCCTTGAATAAAGAAGTACAAATTGATGGTAGGCTTTTTACCTTACAGGTGAGAGCAAACACATGGCTTTGTTTGTTCTTTGGTTTTAAACTTATTATGGATGGCATTATTTTTGTGATGATATATTCTTGTTACAATTGGCGGGTTCTGGATATTTTGATTTTCATTTGGTTAAACGGCTTCTTTGGAGATTAAAAGATCATGAAGTTGAGGAAGATAAGGTAATGTATAAATGATCTCCCTCCACTAGCAAATTATTGCCAAATACAAGACCAATGAGCCATTAAAAAATTCAATTACCCTCTCTTCCATATGTGAAGAAATCATGTCTTTAGTTCTCCTTATTTATGTTAGCTTGGTTTCGAATAATCTTTGACATTAAATTAGCCATTTGTGTTGGTTTATTGCATATATAGCTTAGTTCTTATTTACATTTATGTTTGCAAAAACACAATTTGGTATAACTTTGTCACTTTAATCTAAATACATATAATGCTACTTGCAGGAATCTTTACCATAAATCTTACATAAGTTTCATGGAAAAAGATATATAAAGAAATTCATGAGTCCTTGTACTTCATACTCAAGCTTATGGTATAACATATTATCTTTTTAAGGAGATAGATAATTATGATTAGATGCACAATATTGAATATTTAAAAATATGGGCAAATTGCGTCTATAACCCTAAAATTATTTATCATATATGAGTAGAACCTTAAACTCTTAAAGTGTACTTTCACTTTTTTATAATTTTTAATTTAAAAAATATGCAGGTAACTCTTAAACTGTTATTAAATTTACAAAATTTTCACTATTCATGCTCCTTTTAGTGATGGACAATATAGTTTTGAAGTATATGCGTATTTCCAAAAAGTATAGTTTTGAAGGTAGGATCAAAATACATCTTTATTTACAATTATCAGTACCTTTTTTTTTATGTTAAAAACCTATAGGAATCTTTCCATTACAAATGTGTTGATAGCATTTGTTGATTGCCAAATAATTTAAAGGCCAAACTGCATATGTTGGTTTTTTAAACTACCATAAACTATACGAAAATTCCTATAATTAGATTTTCAATTAAACTTAATTACAAAGGTTATTAACTGAAACTTTCCATATTATAGTAAGCCGTATTTGCTTGGTCAAGTTGATAAATTTGACATAGAAGCTTTAATTGCTATAGTAATATATCAGGATCATTAATTGATAAGTGATAGATAAATATAAATAAAATTTTATCATATAAAAATATGTATGGTGGTTTTTATAAATTTACCAAGTATTGTTGTTATATGTTTAAATGTCATTAATATTTACTTACCATTAGTTTTTTAAAATTTACCTAGTATTACTGTTATGTGTTTAAATATCATTAATATCTACTTATCATATTTGGAATATGGTAAGCTTAAGGGTTAAATTGCAATATCCTAAAATGATAAAGTAAGAAAAAAAGGAATATAGTGAATTGGAGGTACCATGTAGTTTAATATTAAATTACATAAGATGAAGGTCTTTAACTAATCTGATAATGGCAATCAAACTTTATTCCCTTTGACTATTATATTATTCATGGAAAGTGACATGCAATGCTTTGCTTCCTAAAATCAGAGCAACAATAGAAAACATTAGATAATACTTTAAATTCCCTCTTACCAGCACATCATATTTAAATTTGAATTCCCTTTTTAACATAAGCCAAGATTAAAACTAATACGAATAATGACAAATGTACTTGCACATATTAGATAAGCTCGAGCTTGAACAACTTATATTTTGCAATTTTGTCTTATTCTTTTAAAAAGATATATGCTTTGGAGAATTATCAAGAGTATTGCTTTATATGTCTTAGATTATTATTTTTATAGAGTATTGCTTTATGTTAGAATCATGGATAAGAGTTGGATGGATTGTGACATTGAGAGTGAAGAGTACCAACAGGGTGTGGACTTCACATTGCAAACTTGAGTTTGAAGTATGGAACAAACACAAAGTTAAGATGTCCATGTAGGAAGTGTTTAAATGCCAACTTACATGTTGTTTACGTAATAAAAGTAAACTTGATTATAGATGGAATAGATGTAACATAATGATGTTGGATTTATCATGGTGAGGAGCTCACTATTGAATTAGCTACAAAACTTTGTTATTGATTTTATCATAGAGAATGGAAAATGAGACCCAATATTGAAGGGGGTTATCATAAGGCAAATGATGATGACATTAATGAGCTTGATCATATGCTTGAAGATTTAGAGACATTTATTGATAATTAAGTTAAAGGGTCAACCTCTGGAGATGGATTTGATATTCCAGTTGACTTTGTTGATGGATTAAGAGTTAACTCATAGAAAGAGTTTTATTTAGGGTTTAAGTTATTGAAATACTCCTTTATAATGAAGCTTCTCTAGTTAAAATTATATAGCAAGTAGAGTACAACGTCTTTTGGTATGCTTTTGTAACTTTTGTATAATATGATACCAAATGGAGAATCCCTTCATAAGTTATATTATCATACGGAAAAGTATTTAAGGGGGTTGAGCATGGGTTGTCAACATATTCATCCTTACAAATATGATTGTTGCTTGTTTTTAGGGCAGTAACAAGCATTTCACACAATGCCCCACTTGTAGTACCTTAAGGTATTAAGTGTTTGATAGATTTAGGAAAGTTATTCCTCACGAGGTTTTGCATTACTTTCATGTAAAACGAGGTAGCAATGCCTTTTCACGAACCTTAAAATTGCACAAAAAATGTGCTAGCATTAAGAGGAACATAAAAAGCAAGACAACTTAATGGGTCATCTTGCAAATGGGTTATCTTAGGTTAAATTTAACATTCAATTTTGCAGGGGATAATCATAATGTCAAGATAGGGATAGCTAGTGATAGTTTCAATCCTTATAGACCTATAAGCTAATCATATAGCATGTAGCCTGTGTTGTTAATTACATATAATCTGCTTCCTTAGACATGCATGAAGAAAGAGTATGTAATGATGTCATTGTTAATCCTAGGACCTAAAGCATCAGGGAAGGAGATCAATGTGTTCTTATAGCCCTTAATTGAAGAATTGAAAGATCTTTAGGTTAATAGATTATAGTCATATGATGCATATTCAAAACGCATGTCGCTTTAATGTGGACCATTAACGACTTTCTCACATATGGGAACTTGTCTAGATGGAGTATAAAAGGATATAATGCTTATCTTGTATATGAAGATAGAACATCATCATTGAGGCTTAATAGCAAGATTGGGTACATTGGTCATAAGATGTGATTAGAGGAGAACCATCGATAGAAAGGCAGTTTGAAATTTGATGGAATGCATGGTAATTGTGAAGCACTTATAGAGTATTACGGTAATGATATATTTTGCTAATCACAATCCATAACAAATGTGCTTATGGGAAAGCATTTAGACAAAGCTAGAAGAATCCATCATGCAGATAGGTTCAACTACAAAAAAAAGTCAATATTCTTTTAGTCAAAATTGAGGCTTAGGCATAATTTGGATGTTATGCATATTGAAAAACAACATTTGTGAGAATATTGTCAATACGATTGTTAGGATTGAGGGAAAAACAAAAGATACTTATAAGGCTCAACTTGATCTAGAAGAACTTTGCATTAGAAAGGAATTGCATTTTATGAAGCTATCTTATGTTAAATACCTAATACCGTGTACCAACTACGTATTAAGCCCTAAAGAGAGGAGATTATTTTATCGGTTTTTAAGAATGTCAAGCTACTCAATGGTTATGCATCGCATATAGTTAGGTGTGCCAATAACTTAGAGTCAAAGCTTTTTGGTATGAAAAGTCATGATTGTTATGTCTTGCTTCAAAGATTGTTATCGATAGGTATTCGTGGCATATTACCTAAATAAGTCATTATGGTCACAATTGAGCTTGGGACCTTTTTTAAGAGGCTTTGTAGGCGTTTTTTTAAAGTTGATGAGATAGAAAAGATGTAAAATGACATTGTCACTATACTATGCAAGCTAGAGTTGATATTCCCCCTTGCATTTTTTGATACAATGGTGCATTTAGCCATTTACTTGCCTAGAGCAACATTGATGACTGGAGCTATTTCATATGGGTAGATGTATTCTATCAAGAGGTATGCCTTAAGAATAACTTTTAACTTTATTATGTTATGATTCAAGCTTTGGACACTCTATTTAAATTCTTGAGCATAGATATTTAGACTCTTTAAAGTAATTTGTTAGAAATAGAGCTCATCTAGAAGGTTCAATTGTAGAAGCTTATGTTGTTCATGAGTGCTTGACTTGGTGTTCTCTTCACTTATAAGACATTGAAACAATATTTAATCGTCTAAAATGAAATTTTGACTCTGCAGAAGAAGGTAGCTCAGATGTCTTCACAAATAGGGTTGGTTTCATTATCAAATGAGGAGGTTAAAGTGATGAAATGGTATATTATCAACAATTACTATGAGATTCACCCTTATTTAGAGTAAGTATGTAGTAAGTGCAATTTATATGCTATAGTATTATTTCAAAGTAATTACTTAGAAAAGTGAAAAAAGTATTGTAGGGAACACAAGGCTATTTTAAGGTCACAATATGGTGATGACATAGATGGGTGCCATAGAAAGAAATTTAGTCAATGGTTTATGAGTAAGGTAACTAAGATAAGCCAAGTTTTATGTTATTGAAAATTGACCAAACGTTAATTATTTTACTTATGAAAAAAGAAAATCATTGCTTACTAATTTTGTAGATGAGTTCGTTATATGAGAGCTATTATCCGATCATCAACGCATTATATTCATTGTCAATAAGATAAGATTCATGTTACAAAAGATACAACAAACTAATATATGACATTGTATGTGTCTACATATCAGATTTTGAGAGTAAGAAGAAGACCCAAAATAGTAGAGTGTTAGTAAAAGGAAACCAAGATGATCTGCAGTCGTCGATAGAATTTTATGGGGTTTTGATACATATATATGAGTTCACTTATGTTTAGAACAAAAGAGTTTTCTTATTTAAATGTGAGTGATGGGACATTAACAAGAGGCATCATAATGTGAGAGTTGATAATGGCATCAAAAGTATTCAGGTCACTCAAACATAGTATGAAAATGACCCTTTTGTGTTAACATTACAAGTTAAACAAATTTACTACTTGGAAGACAACAAATTAGGCTTTAATTACCATGTAGTATAACATTTTGAGCATCGATGTACTTATAATATAGACTCTCTCATTAGTGATGTGAATTTGTTTACCAATGTTAATGCTTAATTGTTGGATAATAGCTTGGAGGAATTTCTCATAAGGGATGATGAAAGAGGAATTAAGGCATCACAAATAATCAATTGTGATGTAGATGTGTGCTTAAGAAATAATGTATTCCCTAATACTATTGTTGGAGAATTAGTATAAAGGATAATTCAAGCATCCGATCAAAATATGAGGATGAAGATGAGGTGCTTAACGATATACTTGTTGACTATGATAGCACTGACAATTATTATATGACTATTTATTTATTAATTTTTTATATGCAAAGTATTAATGTTTATCTTTGCAGTATTTGTGTTTCTAATCATTTGTCTTAATATTTATCTTGTTGTCCTTGGATTATGACATTTATGTGCATCATTTGTTTATGAAAATAAATTGACTGTTAGTTCAAATAACATATAGGGCTAACAAATAAAGAATTAGTTATTGTTCCAATATGACAATTGAAAAAAAAAAAATAATGGTTAGAAATTTAGTGTGAATAGAATCAATTGATGAGTATATCTTTCTAGTTGTTGATAATCCTTTAACTCATGTCTTTACTAATTGTCAATCATGGTTGTCTCAATTATGACCATCATGTTAACTTCATTAATGTTGACAATTATAAATGATACCAAACCCCCCCCCCCCCCCCCCCCCCCCCAACCCCCTCTTTTTTTGGTAGAAATCTAATGGTTGAGGGATGAGGGAATATCTAAAGAAGAAGGGGTAGAAGAGGAAGACTAAATACCCAGCTCTTTATTCATGATGAGGCAGATACTGACCATAATGATCATGAGGCGCATGATGATGCAATAGCAAACACCCACATAAATCAACATGGTGAATGCAATGCCTTTATACAGGATGAAGTAAGACAAAATGCACCTATACAAACTAATGTCTTAAACAATGAAATAGTTGATATGTCTAGATAGAGTGGTAGCTCTCCTTCTCGTCCTTCTCGATCCTTAGGTAATCTATGCAAGTATGTGCACAAAAATAATCAAATTTCTTAACAAATTTTTTTGCCAATATTTGTAGTAGCAAGTAGCTCAGTGGCATCTACTTGTAGGAGAAGTGCATTTCGAAGACTTACATTAGAGAGATAAAAGAAGAGAAGTAAGGGTAGAATGCTTATTGAGTCTACTACAAATAGAGGACATCCATTATCATTTGCACAGTCATCTGTGATGGCATTTAAAATAAGATTAGCATGCCAGGATTTGCTGCTGCTTTATATTATTAATTGGAGGAACTTTGAACTCTTAGAAAAACAACGTACATGGGAAAGAAAACAAGTAAGAGTTATCTCCATGTAGCAAGTTTATTGCATAGATATTTTGCATCATGAATATTAATTTGATTCCAATCAAAGATATTATTAATGATTATTGAGTAGTGTATGATGGTATATGAATGGAAGGACTGTCATGAACTGAGGACGCCTAGTCATGGTAGATACCGTATACTGTAGAAGAATCCCTGATTGGTTACCCTTCTAACCAAGAACTCTTTGCACAATATACAAGGCTCTACAACTACTAGTTTCCAAAGAACACACAGATTCATATGATATCATCACATTAACATATTTATATATAAAATTTGAACTACAAAGCTTATATTATACAGTAAGAGAGTACATCTAAGTCTACAATACTAAGAAACTAAAAGTACATAAGTAAAGATCTACATTAACTGTTCTCTTAATACACAGGATAGCTCACTCTTGCCAAGTCCCCAAGCTAACCTGTGGCACCCCTCGTCCTGCCTCTAGGAACAGGCTATCCTACAACAAAAGTCTAAAAGGGTGTAAGTCTAAGCTTAGTGAGCAAAACCTTCGGCCATACTACAAGCAAGTTATAAGTACATTATATTCACGCATATGAATGAATGATCAAATAGAATGCCAAACAATACGTATAATTAACTAGTTCATATACGTAACTCAGATTTAACGCCCTCCAAAGTCAGGGTTGGAGTTTACACGGCACCAATCAGATCCGGGTATTATACTAGAACTTACTTTATTACGGAACTCCATGTTCCGCATTTATATCAAATAATTCTTTTATTTTCAGGAAACAAAACCCAAGTTATAATATAATTGTGAGTGGGCCCCCACAGTCCACACTGACCCCTAAACGGAGGCTTCTAGACTCGACCCTTAGCTAGGCAGTTGGCCCCTCCAACGCCTAGTGTTCCCGCGGGCCAGGGTAAGGTCAATTTGTACGAGTGCACTCTATAGAACCAAATAAATCAATAATATCAACCTTCGAATGGCCTCTCTTTACCTCCGTGTGATGTGACGGCTGGAATAGTATCCATGCTATGCATGTTCTAGTTTCTTTTTATAGGCCGAGTATAATTTAGTTCAATTTATACTGTGACCATCTACTAATACACACAATCCTTTTCTATACTACCATGCAATAAACAAGACATTTTCTGTATTTAAGGTAAATTCAAAACTCAACATACAATTACATACACAAGCATTTCCCGAACTTCACATAGTAATCAATTAAAAATAATATTTAAGTCCACTATCTATAATCACAATCAAGCATTGAATCATAGGGTAAATACTCACTTGGCCATAACGATTTGCCCTAATCGTAGTAATCGATCAGAAGGTCCTCACTCACCTCAGGGTCACCTGATCATTATGTGATAACAACGTTAGTAAGTACTTGAATTAACTACTAATTCTAAACATCTAATTACCTAATTCTACTTGAATTACTATCAACTTTTACCCGGTAAGACTTTATTATCAATCGTATATAACTTTTTCGTTTTATTTCTGATATTTATGAATTTATAGTCGTTTTTTATCGTTTTCGAATGTATATTCACATGCTAATATCTGTTTTGGGTGTTAAGACCTCCATTTTATGTTATGAACTAAATTTATAGAAATTTTTAGCTATGAATACTTAAGTACTCTTATTACTTATATTTATATCTTTTATTCCTTAAATTCTTATAATTAAAGGATTTTACTTCGCTATTACTAATTCATGTACTGAATTAGGTATAATGTAATTTAGAAGGTGTATTAGGATTTACTAATTTAAGTACCTAATTACCTACACTTTTCTTATTTTTCATATTTTCTAAACCTATGATTATGTCATCGCTTACGTCATCGCTTACATCATCTTTTACTTATGTCATTGCTTATGTCGTCACTTGCTTATGTCGTCACTTGCTTAATCATATGATTACATAAGCCTTTCCTCATGCTTATGTCATATGTACATGTATTATGTACATATTACCTCTCCTCTTATACTTATGTACATATACCTTATACATACATATACTTATACCTATACTTAGACTTATACCGTATTTATACGTGTATACATACTCATATACCTATATGGTTGGATACGTATTTTTATACTAAAATTCGTATGCCTAATCTTTTCCTTAAGAAAAGCTTCCTAATTCCATGTTTTTGTGTTTTTATGTATATATTTAGTGTAGCATAGGTATATATAGTTAAATATGGTCTTAATTTAGGTTATGTACATGATAAATACTCATGTACAAAGGTTCACATACTTGTACTCTTTTAGTATTCCCTTATGTGCACATACTTAGAAGCATATACTCATGTCTTCCTTTCTTCTTCTTCATAACTTCTAATTCCTACAGTTAAAGATGGAAACTTTGTTCCCTCTTCTTCAAGATAACACTAAACACATAACTACTTATCTAATTTACCTGATTAACTAACTAATGAATAATATAAGCAACATAAAACAACTTAAAGACATACCTTTAATTGTGTTGGAGTTATGGAGACAAAAGTGAAGTAATGAAAGTGAAAGAGGAAGAAGAAGTTCACGGCATGGAAAGAGAGGTTTTGATTTGTTTCTTTTGTCTTATTTTCATAATGAAAGGAAGAAAATGGTAGGGTCTAGAAGGGAGAATATGTGGATGGCAATTGAGGAGAAAAGGAGAATAGAAAAATCAAAAAGAAAGAAAAGAAAAGCCATCATTAAGGAAGAGATATTTTCTTTATCTCTTTAGTGTATTTTGTTGACTTTTCAAAGTGTTGACTTTAGTCAACATATGTTGACTTGGTCAACTTTTGGACTTTGGTCAACATGTGTTGTCTTAGTCAACATTCCTTAAGTATGTGTAATTTTGTGCACATAATGTAGTAATTAAGGGAAATTAGGGGAAAAATGAAGGAAATCAGAAGAAATGAGGTATATGATGAATTGATTAGTAAATATGGTTGATGAGGTCTTACTTTAGGTTTTTATAGTCTATATATCTCATTTGATAAACTACTTTGGATAACAAGTGCAAAAAGTACTAATTTGAGTATTAAAGTTCACTACATGTAACCTAATCTTCAACTATAACCCTAACCCTAAGTAAGACTATCTTAATCATATACTTAAGGGATAAATGTAAGCTATGATTCATTATCTTAGTTTCTAAAGGAATACTTGAGGATTCAACACATATATGCATGATTGAAAGTCATCTCTAACCTTTTACTAATGATTTGGCAAAATATAAGCATTATATTATCAATTAGGTTTTTAGGGTATATCATGTTGGATTAGTGCACATATATCCTTAAGGTAATCATTTTTTAGGGTTTTTATCACTTTTGAATGGAATCTTTAGCATTTAGAAACATTTAGGGTAAAAAAGTTCTTTACGCGATTGATTAAGTCTTTTAGGGTTTTCACTTTCATTAGCCTTGTCAACTCCTAAATTATCTAATATAGTTGAGTCTATTTCAAAAGATAGGTTTTTAATTTTAGGGGTTTACAAGGACACCGTATTATATGAAATACAAATAAGAAAACCTTTTTCCCTGATTATAGCTAACCACATGATTCTTATTGTTGATATCTTAATCTACATCTTAAATAGTCATACATTAAAAAAAAAGTCAACGTAGTTAAATAGAGGATAAAGATGTTAAGTAGAGCAATTTAATAATTAATATAGAAAAGTTACAGGTTAAAAGTAGAGCTTGACATGCTTCATTAATAAATTTCATTGTACTAGACACATGTACAAAATGATTAAGGGGCCTTTTCACATCGACCATGGATATGACTGGTTATATTAGTAAAACCATATATATATATATATATCTATGCTGTGTGAGCATAAACTTATGAATAATTGTCTTACACCTTTTCTTTTATATTAAAAACGTGCTTTGATAAATTTTCTCTTGAGTTCTTCTTTTAATTTATTGTGTAATGTACACATATTTTTTATGTAGTACCTGTTATACTTTGTTAAAGGAGCTCTAATGTCCACTATAATGTATCATGTATGTAACCTAAACGTTTCTGCATTTTTTAAAAATATTTTTGCTAGTGTCAATACCTGATAACACTTTTTAACTTTTTGTACTAGATTGCTTTGGTGTTTAATTTGAACAGTACGTTTTTACTTCTTAGTTAGTAAATAATTTGTTAGTTATTAATTACTTATGTATTATTCCTTTTTCCTCTCTCCTCTCCATTTATGTGAAAAAATGTTTGAATATTGATGATGTCACAAAGTATCCAGAAAGGTTCCATATTGCTGATCGATGGATGGGAATCATTCATAGAAACCATTGCTGTAAAACTAAAACTAAGTAAATGAAAATTGGTGATGTAGCTTGACTTGAGGTTCTAAATGATGAAATTTGGAAAAATACAAGAGAGTAATGGAAGAGAGAGATTACAAAAGAAAGAGAGATTTTAGATTTTAGAGATTCATCATGATAGGTAAATTCTAATAGTAGTCATTTTTTCCCCTAGGTTTTTGAGTAAATAATCTCATCAACTTGTTGCTATTTTAACATATAGAGAACTAAGTTAATGAATGGAAATACTATTCGTAGTAAAGTAAAATATTTACATAAGTCTGGATCTAGATCTTTTGAGAGTATAAGGAATGATTACATAAGCTTCTCAAATAATTTACATATAAAATGCTAAAATTGATTAAGTCCTTAACTCTATATTACATGTTTGATTAGATTTCTAGAAATCAACAATCGCCTAATGCAACAGAGTTATTTAAGCAAACCTGATATTGTGATTCAAAGCTTGATGGTAGTGGTAGAAAGGTTTCTTAGCAAGCTATCGAAGATTATGTAAGTTAATAGGTAATAGAGATTTAAATGTGTTCCATGATAATTTTGTAGTATGGTTGCTTGTTTCTACAATCACTAAAGATGGAAAAATTTCAATATTAGTATATTGAATAGGTATCAAGTCCTTGTTTAGTTTACTAATGAAATGACACTAAAATATGTATTGAATGTCTACTAGAATGTATTGCTTGATCAATGTGTAATAATGTGTAAATTAGATGGAAGTATAAGCAACTAAGGAAGTTTAGTTTTTGATAACTTAGATAAAGAATCTACATTTTAAAAAGCTTAGATAGTGATGTTAGCTATATTTCATATCTTAGCTATTTTTATTTCAAAATAATTTTTTAAATAAATATTTTTTGTATTTTATTGTAATTTAGGAGAAAATGGTCAAGATGTATAAAGAATTTCTAAACTCTAAAAAATTGAAGACTACATAAGAGATAGTTAATGAATTTTTCAATGCCTAGTTATAGACCGACTACCATCCTAGCATGGGATATGGATTACTAGTGATTGGGAAATCTTTAAGAAGACAAAAATATGATCGAGAGTTGTGAGAATAGTTGCAAGTGGCACTAACATAGCTTAAAGAAGAACGAAAACAATGCAGACAACTATACTAAAGGTTTGATAGCCCAGACCAGCGGGTAAGTATATTTTGGTTTCAATGCTTGGCAATTGCTTTAACTTTTCTGCCGTTAATCACAATTTTAGTTTCTATGGGATAGGGTATTATATTATGCTTACATTAAGGTATTTTGAATATATTGATTGTAAAGGTAAATTCTATACTTGATAATCTCTTTGATAAGAGGATCTACAAACCAGGATGATAGTAGATGTATATTCTCTTCACATGATGTTCTTACTATTGCTAAATAAGCACAAGAGTAAAATGAAATTATTCATATCTTGTGAAATTATACATTTAAGAAATTTTCGTGTTTTTTATTCCTTTCTTTCACTAGTTATTAGAATTCCAAAAATTAAGAGTTTCAAGAAACAAGAGTTTCTAAGCCAAGCAAATTGTTTAGATTCGCTCTTATGCTCTTCGGTTTTGCTAAAGTTATTTTGGCTTTTTATGCTTGGTGGAACAAGGAATGACGTTGGATGCTCATTATTGGACATATATCTATTGAGTTCGCAAAATGAAATTAGTTGGTTATTTTTATCAAAAAAATATATAATTAGTTATGAGAATTGTCAGGGAAAAGAAGTTTATATGGTTGGTGAAATAATGAACAACATTGTGGTTAGTGTACTTGGCTTGACAAGTCTTTTTCTTAGGACATGTATTGGTAGGTGATTGTCTAAGGTTATTGTGTGGAATTGTAATTAATTTATGTACAATCATTATTATGCACTTAATAAGTTTAAGATACTTTTAAAAGAAGAAAAAACTTGAAATAGTTTTAGAATAAGATGAATAAAAAAATTCCATGTTAATATCTCACTTTACTAGAGGACCCAATTGTCATTTCATGTTTTGAGGTTTCTTTATTGTGTTGAATGTGAAATGATTTATTATTGTTGAAACTTATAATCTATTAAGTATAACAAGTTACTTTTAAAAAGCATATCTACTTGATTAGAATGGGTATCTAAACTTTGGGGATCATTGAGCCCTTATGAGTAGATTCTTACTTGTAAGGATGTCTCTTCTTTTCTACAAGTTGGTTTTTATTAGTAGCATAAATAATATATTATCTTACATAATCAACAACCAAGATTTAAAGTAGTGATTGGTTTTCATGTTTTAGAACCAAAGCTTGCATTAGCTTCTAAGCTTACTACCATGCTATTGCAAATATGAAATTTTAACTTAATATAAATACTTTGTAGCTATCTATATTTACTCAAGCAATTATACAACTTGGGAGGAATATACCCAACAATCAAGATAAATTATCAAAAACCTTTATTAGTTTCCACTCTATCCTTGATTTTTTTTAAATAGTTTTATCTTATTGTAACGTAGGATCTAAACAAAATGACATTCCTCCATGAAACAATGATGATAATGGAAACAATGATGAAAACGACGTTCCTCTATCAAAGCCTATATTAGCTTCTAAGCTTATATATTTTAAGTTTTGTTTTGTTAAATGTATTGAAAAGCTTATGGAGAATAAATCTGTTTATTGTTTTATATTGTTTTGTGTAAGTAAAATAGTATGTGTACATTGATTAATATGAGCACTTCAAAAGAAAGTGTATTATCTTTTATAATATTAATATGAGTACTTTGAAAGAAAGTGTGTTCTTTTTTTTATAATGTAAATATATCTATGTATATAGAAACCTATGTTTATAGGTAATAAATCAAATAGTGACGTCAAAATAAGGCAAAGCAATGGTTGTAGTCATTATTCGATATACTAAAACATAGCTAATAGAATAAATTTTATAATGTTTAAACATAGCCAATCATCTTCATTAGCCATGTAAAAACATAGCTACTATCAAATTTCTTTGGTATTTTAATTAGTGAGAAAAATAAATAACTACATTTCAATGTTGCCCAAGGATTAAAATAACCATGTTTAAACGTTGTCCAAAGATAAAAATAACCATGTTTAAATATCTCCCAATGATAACAATAACTACGTTTAAATGTAGTTGATAGTAATTAATAGCTGCCTTAAAACATAGTTATGTAGTATATCTTAGTAATGTTTTTATTGTGTGGAAAATGTATACTTATGTTTAAATGTCACCAATGATAATAGATAAGTACATTTAAATGTCGCCAATGACTATAGATAAGTACATTTAAATGGCACTAATTATTGTAATATAACTACATTTAAACATAGATAATGTATTAATTTTTCAAAATTTTCATTGGTGAGAAATTGTGTAACTACGTTTAAACGTTGCATAATGTCAAAAAATAACCATATTTAAATGCCGCCATTGGTCTCTTTTTTGCTATATTTGTGATGTCCATCTGACATATTAAATACGTATTATTGACACTTAAACGTTGCCAATAAATACATATGGTAATGTGTAAACATTGTTGATTATTAGATGTTTAGCTATGTTTCCTCTTTTTAGCGATGTTTATAATTTTTAATCTAGTATAACTGATAAAAAATGGGCCTTTGGTGATGTCTTTAGGCTATGTCTATTAAACATAACCAAATAGTACTGGCCATTTTTTTCCTTTGATTAGTGACGTTCATTAAATGTTGCCCACAATCAAAATTCTTGTAGTATGTTACAAAAAGGAAGGTTACCAAGGTCATCAAGCCAAGGAAGCGACCTAATAGCCATGAATGTCTGCCTCTAGAGAAGGATTCAAAGAAGGGAAAATCCCTACAAATGACAAGTCAAGCTGCAGCTCTAAAAGCCCTAATGAAGGAAGAGAAGCCCCCTTTAAAATTCCAAGCTCAATCACTCCACCCCAAAAGCAAAATATTAAGGTATTAAAATTCTTCCCCTCCTAGAATGTTAGCACTATTGACCATGCCTTAGGGATTGGTCGAGTAGCATTAGAAATGATTAAGGGAATTAGTCTTCCCAATGATGTTTAACCTTTAACCAATATGGTTAAGCTTTACCAAAACTCTAGGTCTGATGGCTTACTATGTTTTGCTACCTCTAGCTACTATTATGTAAGTCTCTTTTTTTATCTTATAGGCTTAGACTTGCTGAACTTATTATTTAACCCTAACTTCTTTCTAATCTCTTAAAACTCCCAACAATCGATGATGATTGTGGAGGCTCTTATTAAGGAAATGAATATCATAAATTCCTTATTCCGATTTATCTTGTATTTTCTTTTGATTCACTTAGACTCATAGTTTCCCTTCTTTTTCCTTTTTAGATTGTTGAAGAAGCAAAGAATCAAGTAGCTAGTATGGAAGCTAAAAAGAAGAATCTTAAAAAAAGTAGGGTACCGAGAGAGCTAAACTAGAAGAGGAGAAGGGAAAAGTTGAGGAGAAGCTTAAGGCTTAGAATGAGAAGGCTAAGAAAGAAGCTAAAGCTCAGGAGGAAAAGGAGGTAGCTTTAGAAAAAGAGTAGAAGAAGAGCTCTCAACTTGTTACCAATCTCTAAGGGACATAAAACAAGGTCAAATCCCTCAAGAGTAAACATACTAGGTAGATTGCTGACTTACAAAGCTCTTATGAGGAGTTGAAGATAAAGATGGCTAATGTCAAGGAGCAAAGCACTATATATTAGATGGCTTATAACAAGGCATATCAAGACATATCAGAGAGCAAAGATTATAAAGGCTTAATGTGCCTAAAGGTATTAGATGGAATCAATTAGCACGAGGGTATATGTTAATCTATCATCTCGAGAATGATCTTAATTGATTGAACTTTGTTAATCAAGTGCAAGAGAATGAGACCTTTGTTGAGGAGGCTAACATTGGTGAGATTGAAATAGAGGAATAGCTAAGTGAGGATGTAGGTACCCCTATAACTGATTCCACTAACATGCAATAACAAAATAAGGCTCCTGAGGTCCTTGAAATGCTTGCTCCTAATCTTTCAACTAATCCTTAACCCAAGCCTGCTAAAGACCCCGATGTCTAAGATGCTACCATTACTTAAGTTCTAGAAAAATGATATTCTATTTGTTCATTTTATTTCTCTTGATAAAGTCTAGTACTTAGGTTAGTATGTTGGCCTTTATGCGATGTAATGACTCTTTCGAGACTTCTTTTTCATTTTCTTTTGAACTTTGGATCATTCTTGCACTTTTGAGTATTTGTATGGCTGTTTGTTAACTTTTGCAATGAATTTCTATTGCATTAATCAATTGGTTCAATTTTCTCATCGTTTAACTTGTTTCATTACATTACTCTAGTAGCTTGAGAATCCTTGGTGAGATCCCCATGCCCTTGATTTAGAAGCTTCATAATGATAACAAAGTATTTGTTTGGGCATGGTGCATTCGTACCTCAAGGATTTTGGTTAGCTGGTTGCTTATCTTGATAAGTTTCAAAATTTTAGGCTTATCATTAGTTAATAGATTAGGGCTTTTGAATAGCTCATGGTTAATTTACTAAACTTAAAGCGATTAAGTTTTGAATAGCTTGTTACTTATTTATTAGACTTAGAGTATTATTCTTATGGTCAACTAAGGACTTAAGGATATGTACTAGCTCGTCATCCTTAAAAGGATTTATAGCTACCATGCTTGTCGCTCTTACAACGGCTTGAGGCTTTCAAGTCTTGCTATCCTTCTTAGGACTTAGAGATCTATAGATATCCTTTTCCTATCGCTTATTGGATATAGGACTTAGGGAGTTAGCGCTTTATAGTTTACTCATTGCCTTTTATTAAGGCTTAGAGACTTTTAAGGACTTTTCTTATTAAAGAGATCAGTTGAAGATCATTTCTTTGTTTACCATTATATCACACTTTAGTAACAAGCCTTGTAACAAGATAAAGGAAAGTATGAAATAGAGTAATGTCGGATAACAAACCAATACTTCATTATATGCAATATTGGTAATAAACTAAGTTGGTCCATTAGCTCTAGCCTTTTAGAACATACTTACATTACATAAAGAAAAAAATAGATAACACCAATCATAAAAAAATAAGCATTCTAAATATGTGGAATAGGTCTACTTACAAACAGACCATGTGTCACACAAACACCATCATCATAACACGATAATAAGAAAACACATAGATAGACATACAAATATATCTTCCTTTCTTCTTCTAACTTCTAGACTTAAAGGAAGGTATGAGGTTGTCAACACTTTACTCCTTAGGGATTGGCTGACCATCAAGCCTCTCCAGCTTATAAGCATGTCCCTTCCCTACCTCCTTTTTCACTCGAGAAAGATCCTCCTAAACGAGGATGAGTTTCTATTGGCAATCCCTTGCCCCTAATGCTTCAAGTTTCCTATAGACCAACTCACCAGGTTGGAAGCACTTATGCTTGACTTTCTTATCATAGTATTGAGCTACTCTTTACTGGTAAACAGTGAGATGAGCTTTGGCCAATGTATGCGTCTCGTGAAGAGTATCCAAGTTAGCTTAGGAGCTAATTTCATTATATTCAAGGTTATATACTTAGACCCTTACACTCTCTACTTGATGTTCAATTGGCAATATAACCTTTAAACCTAAAGCTAATTAATATGGGGTACAACCTATTGAGATCCTTTACGTAGTCTTATGCCCCTTTAAAACATTAGGTAGCTCATCTGCCTATTTGCTCCTAGCTCGGTCTACTCTTTTTTTCTAACTTTGCAAAATTACTTTGTTCACTACCTCCACTTGACCATTGCTTTGGGGATGCGTAATAAATGTATAGCACAGTTTAATTTGCTAGGCTTCATAGAATTCTTGAAATTTATCATTATCAAATCGTGACCTATTGTTTGTTAGGATAGCGTAAGGTTTCCTAAACTTACTCAAAATGTTACTGATCATGAAAGCTTCAACAATCCATTCTATTATACTTACTACAGCCTTAGCCTCAACCCATTTAGTGAAATAATCTATTGCCACAATGATATATCACCTTTGCTTAGTTGTCTTTGGGAATGGACCAAGTATATCCAGTCCCCATTAGGAAAAGGCTGAGGATTGGTAAGAGAAATCAAATATGAGTTTGAGGCTTGTTCGATCGAAGCATTCTTCTGACATTGATCCCAAGTTTAAGCTAGAAGAAGTGCACCCTTCCTCATTGTAGGCCACCAATACCCTAGTCTTAGAGCTATGACATATAGAACTATAGGTTTTATATGATTACTGCACACCTTAGAGTACAATCGGAAAGAACTTGTTTTGCTTTAGATGGTCGGAGACACCATAACTACGGAATGGTCATGGCCTTCTTATATAGATTTCCGTCAATCATTGTAAAATTAGCTGCTTTATGGATAAGCCACCAAGCCTCCTTAGTGTCTTGAGGCAAAGTTCCATTCGTTAGATACTCTAAAATAGGATCCATCCAATAGTACTCTAGATCCTCTTGTTGAACTTCTAAACATTTTACTAGCTATATTCCCATACTCTTCTCAGGTAAGTATTTGATGAAGATTCTTTCTTGCTAGTTTAGCAATCCCATAGAGGCTAACTTGGACAATTTATCCACTACATAATTCTCTACCCTTAGAATGTTAATCAGTTATGAGGTCTCAAAATTTGAACCAAATTCCTTCATCGGTTGTGAGTACTTGATCATGTTCTCATCTTTGGCCATGTTATTCCCTATAACTTAATTAACTCTTGGTTAGGAATCGAAAAACACATCCAGGCACTTTGCTCTAACCTCTTTAGCCATCTTTGTCTCAACTAGTAGTGCTTCATATTTTGATTCATTGTTGTTGGCCGGGAAACCAAATTTCAAAGTGCATGATATTTAAGCTCTCATCGAACCTACTAGGATTAAACTTGCTTTACTTCCTTTACTAGCTGATGAACCATTGACATACAATTTCTAGGTCGGTCGATCTACATTCTAGTTAGAATACTTAGTACTTGTAAATTTCACTATAATGTCTACCAAGATTTGAGCCTTATATGCTTCTCTAGGTTAGTATTGTTTCTCGAGAGCACTAAGCTCTAAGGCATATTTCACCATCTGTCCTAAACCATCAAGCTTGTGTATGACTTGCTTTAGTAGTAAATATGACTTGATGAGCTTTAAAATAAGGTTAGAGTTTCTTAGTTTCCATAACAATGGCTAAAAAAAACTTTTTCTAACTTTGTATATCTCAACTTTGGTCTTTGTAAAACATGACTGACATAATAGGTAGGCCTATGCATCCACCCTTCTATTTGTACTAGTATGGAAGAGAAAGCCCGATCACTTAAGTATAAGCAAAGAATCTCTCCTTCAATAGGCTTTGATAAGATCAAGGGTTTGTCAGGTACACCTTTAAGGAGTTAAAAGCCTTCTTATAATCCTTAGTCTATTGAAGCTCAAACTGATTCCTTAAAACTTTAAAAAAATCCATACATTTTTCAATACTCTTAAAGACAGGCCCATTTAACACTGCCACATGACTAGTTAGCCTTTGGACCTCCTTAATTGACTTAGGTGACTCCATGTCAAATATGACCTAAATGTTCTTTGGATTGTCCTCAATTTTGAACTATCGATTTAACTTCATATTATATCTTCTCAGTATGTAAAAGGTCTCTTGGTGGTCGTTGTTCATTTTACTCTTCACTATTAGTTCCAAAGTTAGTAATTAAAGAGGTGTATGCTTGGTCAAAAGGATGCATCTTGATCTAATTGTATTCAGTAAACACATCCGTAAAACTTAACAAGGCATGTCTTAAGGTTAAACCAACCATATGATTTATTTGAGGTAGTGGAAAACAATCCTTCGGGCATGCTTTATTCAAATCAGTGAAATTGATGGACATCATCCATTTCCCATTCTCCTCCTTCACCAAACCACAATTCGTGAGCCATGTAAGATAAGGCTCCTCCTGAATAAAATCTACCTTCAATAACTTTTGCACCTCCTCCTTTATTGTGGCTTCTCTTAAGAGTAAAATATCTTTTTTTTTCTTTTTTTTTTACTGTACAACCTTCACACTTGGGTTGATAGTGAATTTGTGGGTGATAACCACTTATAGTATCCCAAGCATGTTAGAGGGTGACCAAACGAAGATGTCTTTATTAGCTCGGAGGAATCATACGATAATTTCCCTTAGGTCCGTTGGCATACTAGCCTTAACCTTTGTTACATGATTAGGGCTATTGCCATGCTAAATTGTTAATGTTTCCTTTGTAGGTTCTCCTCTTACTTTCATTCGATTGCTTAAACTTTGCTCATTACTATACACTTGATTCCTTTCCTTGGCCTTTAGATATAGATCTTGAGTGAGTTGTTAGTCTCCATAATACGTTCCTATCTATGTGGCAGTGGCAAATTTCGCCTTCTTATGGGCAATTGATGCTAGCATCCTAAACATGTTGATGGAAGGTCAATCTATTATGCCATTTAAGGCGAAGGTCAATTTATTATTACAAAATCAACTTCCTTTTTAATTATGTTCTCATCATCCTTGATCTGTAAGGTTAGGGTGACCACTCCTTACACCTTAATTAGCTGGTCATTAAACCCATACAAACTATACTCGTACGACTACATTTGGTCAAATGTGTGATTGAAAATGGTGTTAGTTGAACTCCTTATATCCACCATTACCTTCTTAACCTCAAAATATAATAGCCGAGCTTTAATGACCAAAGCATCATCATGTGGGAATTGAATTCTATACATATCCTTCTCTGAGAACACTATCATATCATCAATCCTATGTTTCTTTCCTCTAAAATTCAACATATGATCTCCTTATGCATCCAATGAATTTGTTGTACATAAAGCATTCCCTCTTATTGATCTACCAAAGATTACATTAATAACACCTTAAGGAGCTTGGTTATCCCCCTTTTCATTATTTTGCGCCACCAATTCTCGATTATTAGGTTGGGCCTCCACATTCAAGGGTTACTATTCATTTCTCCTCCTTTGCATATGTCACTCAATACACTCTTCTCTATTGGCCACAAACTTCTTTAAGTATTCCCTTTGAATGGCATCCTCTAGTACATTTTTGAAATGTATGCACTCAACCATATTATGCCATTGATCTCCATGAAAATTGCAATACTTATTAGAGTTCTTCCTTATAGTATTATTCTTTATTCTTTTAGGCTAAGCTAGGAAGCCTTAGTTATGTACCTCTATCAAAATATCAGAGATAGGTCGCTTAAAGGGGATGTGATTAGTAAAAGTTGGAATCAGTCTCTTTCGATCTCTTAGAGGTTGGCTAAGTTCGCTACTAGTGTGAAAATTCCTTCCTAATTGATGCATCTCTAAGGTCAAACAAACAAAGAAGTACTACAATGAAGCAAACTAAAAACAAATAGAGAAAAGTTAGCAAAGTCTTGGTAGCTATTGAATGGATATGATACACCACTTGATCCTACTTAGCCTACAATTCGCTGGATATGACACATAGATTCAAACTAAAGGGTCACTTGCTAATACTCTTTGTTAAAGGGAATAGATAAGAGTTGAATTATAATGAGAACACTAAGGTTACTTAACATGACTAATTCTGTATTAATTAGTCGATTGTTTGCATACAAGAAAGTGGGGGTTTATATACCCATCCATTAGGGTTACTTTATATGTATGAAAAGACAAAAGGGTATTCTATAATTAGGTTACATGAAACATACTAAAAAGGGTAAAAGAGACTAAGAATATTTAATGCAAAAAAAAGTGAAGGATCCTTTTAGAAAGATCGTGCCAAAAGATACATGTCACGTAATGGATGGGAGTCAGGATTATGATACAAAGTAAGTGAAATAGAAAGTGTTAGCAGTTATGTGCTGACCTAATTTGGACCAGGTTGGGGATTAATTAGATCTACTAAAGAAAAATCAACTAGATTTGGGGTTGGATGCCTATGTTCGGATTGGGAGCTCACTTCGGCTATCTTCTTTGATAAAGCATTAATGTTGAATAGGGGCGGATTTGACACAAGTAAGGATCTAATAGTTAGGTTGGTAGGAGAACAACTCGAGATAGGCATCTTCGCCTTGACTATGGCCTAAGGCTAGTACCTTTCGAGAGAGTTTTTGGAGTCCTTTAGCTTGGCTACGCATGATCGATTTAAGGGGTTAATTCCTATTATTTGCTAAGGGCTCAAAAAGATTTATCCTCAAATCTAGAGTGGTTTCTATTTCTTCTTTTGGGGTGCATGTGAGGGCTTCTTCTATTGGTTAGTGAGGGATTTGATCGGACACATTGAAGGTGGAAGAAACACCATAGTTACCATGTAACTTGATTTGATATGCATTGTAGTTGATTTTCTTTAGGACCTTGAATAGACCATTAGCTCGAGGAGATAGCTTATTTTGTCTAAAGTGTGGGAATCATTCTCGATTGAGATGTATCCATACCAAGTTTCCTAGGTGGAAAGAAATAGTTCAGTGGCCTTGGCTACTAATTTCTTTTTATCTCTAATTGAATTTGGCAATCTTCTTGGTTATAGATTGGTGTAACTTATACAATTCTTAGGCTTGGTTAACTTCGAATTAACTTTCTTCAGTAGTTACTAGGGTACTGATCATATCTAAGGGAATAGTAAGGTTAAGGCCATAAATGACCTCAAATGGGGGCTTCTTAATAGTGCTATGGATAGTTCGGTTGTATGTGAACTCTATAACTGGTAGGCACAGATCTCAATCTCTTAAGTTCTTTCCTACAATAGCTTTAAATAGATTGCCTAGCATCTTGTTTATCACTTCAGTTTGGCCATCGGTTTAATGTTGACTATTGGAGCTTAATATAAGTTTAATTCCAAGTCTTCTCCAAAAAGTCTTCTAAAAATAACTCAAAAATTTTGTGTCCCGATCTAAGATAATAGTCTTTGGTACCACATGTAGTCGGATAACCTCTTGTAAAAACAAATCAGCATTACATAAAGCATTGTTAGTTTAATAGCATGGGATGAAGTGTACCATTTTGTTGAAGTGGTCTATGACAACAAATATAGAATCTTTTCCTTGGCGTGTCCGAGGTAACCCTAGTATAAAGTCCATACTAAGGTCGGCCCAAGATAAAGTTGGCCTTAGTAAGGGCATGTATTCTCCATGGGGTTCTCTTTTCCCCTTAGCTCACTTCCATACCTTACAACATGCAACTACCTTATGGACATCTTTAGCCAAATCAAGCAAATAAAAGTTTTCCTTTAACAGATTGGCTATCTTAGTCTCCTCGAAATGACGAGATAATCCTTGGCTATGAGCTTCCCTGATCAATAGCTCACGTGTAGAGTAGTTCGAATACATAGCCTATAGTCTTTAAACAGATAGCCGTTCTTAAAATAATATCCTCCAACAATTATCCCTTCACGGCATTGTTCAACAACGGAACCAAAGTGAGGTTCAATAGTATACTACTTGGTGATGAGTGAGAATTCTAATAATTTTGTTTGCAAAGTGGTCAGCAAAGTTTCTCGTTGTGATTAAATGTTGGCGACTACATCTATACTTCCCTTCTTATGCCGAATGATGTACGAGAACTCTTCCATAAATTTCAACCACTTGGCTTGTCTCTTTGAGAGTTTGTTTTGACTCCCAAGATGCTTAAATGATTCATAGTTAGTGTAAATAATAAACTCTCATGGTAGCAAATAGTGTTGCCAAACAGTAAGGGCTTGAAAAAGGGAGTACAACTCCTTCTCGTACATAGAATAGTTTAGGGTAGGACTACTAAGTTTCTTACTGTAGTAAGCGATGGGTCATAGCTCTTGCATCAACACAGCACTAATTCTAACTCCCAATGCATCACATTCTAATTCAAAGAGCTTGTTAAAATTTGTCATTGACATGATAGGTACTGAGGTGAGTTTTCCCTTGATCTCTCTAAAGCTTTGTTTAGCTTAGTTATTCTACTTAAATTCTTCACTCTTTTTTATCAACTTGGTCAATGGGGTGGATATTGTACTAAAGTCCTTAATAAATTTCCTATAGAAAGAAGTTAGCCTATGAAAACTCTGGACTTCAGGGATATTCTTTAGCATCAGCCATTTAAGAACGACTTAGATCTTTTTCTTATCTTCTCAAATCCTTTCCCTTGACACTACAAACCCTAAGAAAATCACTTCTTTCTAGCAGAACATACATTTCTTCACATTTCCATACAATTTCTTAGTTTGCAAAATGTTAAATACTTCATGAAGATGTTGAACATAGTTGTTTAGGTTGGTACTGTATACTAGTATGTCATTAAAGTACTTGACCATACATTTTCCAATTAGAGGGCGCATTACATGGTTCATTAACCTCATGAATTTTCTCTTGAAGACAGTCTTCCATTCATCGCTTGGCCTTATGTAAATTTGGTGGTAGCCACTTCACAAATCAATCTTCAAAAATTTCTTGTTGCCATGAAACTGATTTAATATGTCATCGAGCCTCGGTATCAGGTATCTATACTTGATAGTAATTCGATTGATTGCTCGGCTATCGACATACATGCACCATAAGCCATCTTTCTTAGGAATGAGCAAAGGTGGTATGGCACAAGGGCTCATGTTCTCCTTTACATGTTCTTGCTCTATGAGTTCATTCACGTATCTTTTTAGCTCGGTAGCCAGCTTTAGGTTCATTTTGTATGCAGGTTAGTTTGGCAGGAAGGTGCTTGGTTGCAAATCAATACAGTGTTCAATGCCTTGGATTAGAGGCTATCTTTTAGGAAATTCTTTAGGGAACAGATCAGTTAACTCATTTAGCAAGCTTTGGATTTTGCCTGGAACATCCTTCGAATCCCTCATCTCTAGCAATCTCCTAACCAACAAAAACATGGGCTCATCATCTTTCTCAATAGATCAAAGCTCTCTTTAGCTCATAACTAAGGTCTTCTTCTTATTGGATTGGGTGAGCTGCTTGTGGGTTTTATTTACTTAAAACGGGGTTAAGGGTTGCAACGTAATCTTCTTTCCATCCTTAACAAAGGCATAGGTGTTCTTATACCTGTCATGAGTAATACGTCGGTCGAACAACTAAGCTCATCTAAGTAGAAAATGTGAAGCTCCCATGGGGACGACATTGTACACTACTTTGTCCCTATGCACACTGTCAACATTGAATGATATGGTCACTTGTTCAGTTACTTGTAAAGTATCCATATCATGAAGCTAATCAGCTTGTACGGTCAAGGATGCTTTGAGGTTAGTAAACCCAACCTCTACACAAAGAAATATACAATGACATTAATACAACTTCCTCCATCCATTATAATGGTGCACAGTTGTCCCTTGATAGTACATTTAGTATAGAATAAATTCTCCCTCTAATCCTTCTCAAAGTTTGGCAAGGAACTCAAGACTCATCTCAGGACTAAGGTCATCACTTCTCCTTCGTCGGCATAAATATAAGTCTCCTCTTCCTCTTCGGGTTCCTTTTTTCAACATCCTCTTCTTTCTTGAGCTCACTTTTATCGGTACTATCCACTACATCTCCTCATAGCACCATGACGCATCGATTTGAATACTTTGTAGCCATATGTCCAAAGCCTAAGCATGTAAAGCATTTAACCTTGCTAGTCTTCTGTCCGGAGGTTTACCCTTTCTCATATATCCTCAGGGTTGGCCTAACTTCAGTTCAGCTTGGTTGACCTGCTTAACCCTACTGGCTTACTTGGCTTTCATCAAATTGGTCATTCCTACCCTTAACCCTGTATGGTCTCCTTAGCTTTACTTGAATAGGTCGGTGTAGAACTGAGATTCTGGTGAATGTTGGCACAGGTCGGCTCGGAGCACTTCTCTTTTGTTTTTTAACCCTCTACACTATCTTTATTGCCTCTTCTAAGGTATAAAATCTTTGTACTTCCATGATGTTGTAAATCTTGTACTTAAGCCTAAAAATGAACCTCGATATTGTGCGGGCCTTGGGTTCTTCTACGTCAGCCCGAATCATAAGCATTTGGAACTCTCTAACATAGTCATCATTAGATCTGGTTCTTTGGTGAAGCTTTTGTAACTTTACAAACATATCTTGTAGGTAGGTCTCGCGTACAAATCTACCTCTTAACAACCTTTTCATCTCATCCTAAGTTTTTACACCTCGTCTTTCATCTCTTGTTTTGGTAGCATTTAGATTTTTCCACCACATAGTAGCATACTTAGTAAACTCTAGTGTAGTAAGTCAGACTTTGATAGTAACCATATACTCATAACATTCAAACACTTTCTTGACCTTCTATTCCCACTCCAAGTAGTCATCTGCACCTCTACTTTCATCGGAGGGTGAGATTTGAACCTTGACATTGTCCAGCCCTTGAGGAGCTTAGCATCCTTGTCCTTGTGCTTGGTAATAGTCAAATTCTTCTTTGCCAAACTCTTTAACATCCAGCTCCTTATCATGTTCCTCAATCTCCTCTAACTTCAGTCTTCGTCTAATAGCTCCTCCAGCTCGAGGGGGTCGAGTCGGGTGATGGGGTTAATCAGCTTAGCTATAACCTTTCTCTTAAATATTTTTAGGTAGATTTTGCGGTGGCATACCTTGGGGTTATTGCCTGTCAACTTGCCTCACTATAACTAGACTCTCAATAAGGTTTGTGAATATTTCAAGTTTGTCGCCGATGGACCCTAGGGTATTACTACCATTATGACCGTGACCAAGTTGGGCACTACTGCTCTAGTCACCAATAACACCCTAAACACTCGAATCTAACATAGTACAATACTTCTCGAATAGATTAATAATTTAGTAACAACTTTAGTACCCAATGGTCACTCAAATAAAATAGAAACAAACTTGCTCTATTTTTGCAATGAGAAATAGAGTAAAAACAAAGTAATAATGAAACTACACTTGCTATCACACAAACACTCTACAGTAGCTACGGAAGGAAGATAGTAGCCATTAATAGTAAAGCAAACCAAAACTTCACTTCAACTTTACGCACTCCCCCATAACCATGCTCTGATACCAGTGAAGCTGATGTATCTCCAGGATCAAATACATGAAGAAGCACCACAATGAAGCAAACAAAAAACAAACAGAGAAAAAGTTAGCAAAGTCTTGTTAGCTATCAAATGAATATGACACACCATTCAATTCTACTTGGCTTACAATCTACCGAATATGATACACCGATCTGAACTAAAGGGTCACTTACTACTACTCCTTTCTAAAGGGAATAGAAAAGAATTGAATGATAATGAGAACACTAAGGTTGCTAAACATAAGTAATTATATATTAATTAGTTGATTGCCTATGTACAAGAAAATAGAGGTTTATATACCTATCTACTAAGATTACTTTATATGTATGAAAAGACAAAAGGGTATTTTACAATTAGGTTACATGAAACATACTAAAAAGGGTAAAAGAGATAAAGAATATTCAGTGTGAAAAAAGTAAAGAATCCTTCTGGAAAGATTGTACTAGAAGACATGTGTCACATGGTGGATGGGAGTCAAGACTATGATACAAAGTAGGTGAAACATAAAGTGCTGACAATCAGGGGCTGACCTAATTTGGACCAGGCTAGGGACCACTTAGTTTTACTGAAGAGAAATCAGCTATATTCGGGGTTAGATGCTTCTGGTCAGATCAGGAGCTCACCTCGACTAATCTTGGGCTGTCTTCTAGGATAAAGCATCACTGTTGAATAAGGGCGATCTAACATGACTAAGAATATCATAGTTAGGTTAGCAAGAAACTAGCTTAGGATAGGAATCCTTACCTCGGCTATAGCCTAGGGTTAGTACCCTCCGAGCAAGTCCTCAGAGTCCCCCAGCTCAGCTATGTATAATTGGTCCAAGGGGTTGATTCCTATCACTAATTTATCCTTCATAAATCCCTTATCTTTATTTGACCTTCCCTTGTGCTTTGCTTTCTCTAACTCCCTTTTAACTTGTAATTAGTCTTCCTAACAAATAAACTTTTTTGACCTTTTGGTGAAATCATCCAAAGAGGTTAAAGGGTACTTAGTAAGCAATAGGAATCAAACCATTGGACCCTTTACCCGAAGTCAAGCTAGAGGATTACAAAGAATTACTCATTGAATACTAGTTTGAGAACCACTGAGGGATAAAGATTCTATCACCTACTTAGGATTGTTTTAGTTCAATTGACCTAAGTACCGAACCATGATGCAGATTAGCATGGTATTTGAGCTATTGAGCTCTTGGTACTTATCTAAGTTAAGTTACTAGGCTATCTAATTAGAAGAAGACTTAGATAACTTAGAGAGTATTAACTCATACTTAATTTAGGTCAAGTCAACCTTAATCCATGACTTTCCTTCGACCCCTTCCAAGCTATATCTTGTAAACGTTAAGCTACCTCAGGATCCATTTCAACAAAACCAATCATGGTACAAACCCCCAGTTACAGTTAACACATATCTTTTGATACAACATTATAAGAAGGTTCTTTACTTTTCCTATATAGAATATTCATTATCATTTTTACCCCTTTTAGGCATGTCTTAGGAACCTTTTCTTACGTTATCTAATTTCTTTTTTCTATGTATGTATTGTAACCCTAACATGGCTAGTATAGAAACCCCCATTTCCTTGCGTACAACCATCATATATCATACTACATTATTAAATACTAAGTTTCATTTACAGAGAAACTTCCAATGTACTCTCTTTACTCCTTTAACTCTTATATAACTCCTTTAACTCTTATATATTCCCTTTAGCATGAAATAGTGACGAGTGACCTTAGTTTGGCATTCGTGTGTCATATCAAGTGTTAGATTAGGTCGAGTAGGATCAATTAGTATGTCATATTCGAGTGTCATTTCGAGTGTTAGATTAGGAATAGCGGTGAGTGACCCTAGTTTAGTTGCCCATATTTGCTATCCCCCTTTATTTTCCTTTTGTTCTTATATGTTATGGTACTGCTCTATGTGTACGACCTTAGAGATGCACCAACTTTGTTGGTATTAGAGCACAGTTCTAATATAGAGTATGTAAAGTTACAATGTTTACTATTAGTGGTTGCTATGTCCTTTTGTAGCTATTGTAATGTATTCGAGTGGAGTGAGTTATGAAGTTGTGGGCTATGTAGTGGAGGTTTGTAGAGCGGTAAGTGCAGTTCTTATTCTTAGTCTATTATTCTCTATTACCTTACTTTGAAAATAGATCGAGTTTATTTCTATGGCACTTATGCATGTGTTGGGTGTTGAAGTTGTTAAAGAGTGTTAATAAGATTATGGGTAGTAAGTAAGAGTCATTATTGGTGTTGTGTTGTCTAACTTATCAAGAAGTATTGCACTATGTCAAATTTGAGTGTTTAAGGAGTGATTGTTGACCAAGTTAGTAGTGCTTAGGCTAACCGTAGCCTAAATGATAGTAATACCCTAGGGTTAGTTAATGATAAGCTTAACAAACTCATCAATCTTGTCGAGATTCTAGTTACTGTAATATAAGCCAACAGGCAATAACTACAAGGTTTACCTCACCGTAACCCAGTTGAGAATGTTCTTGAGAGACGATATGGTTAAGTTAGCTTAGCTAATCACTTAGTTCAACCCCACCAAGCTAGAGAAGTGGTAGACTGAGTTGCTAGATGAAGGTTGGAGATGGAAGAAATTAAGGAGGATGTTGAGGTAATAGATGTAGAGGATGATGGTGAGGAAGAAGATAAATTGGAATGTTATGGCATAGAAGAATCGGGGAGTCGAGCTCCCCAAGGACTTAATAATGTCAAAGTCTAGATTCCCACCTTCATTGGCAGTGGAGATATAGACAAATATTAGGGGTGGGAAGAGAAGGCTGAGAAAGTGTTCGATTGCTATGGATATACTGAAACTGTAAAGGTTTAAGTTGTTGCTCTTAAGTTCTCTAGATATAACTTTATGTAGTGGAAGAATTTGAATGCAGCTAAAGTAAGAGATAGAAGACGAAGTGTGTGGATTTAAGAGGAGATGAAGAGATTTTTAAGGGGTAGATTTGAGCCTGAAACTTATCTATAGGACACATTTGCTAAGTTGTAAGAGCTTTGTTAGGACAGCTGATCTATTGATGACTATGTGAAAGAATTCTAGATGTTAACAATTCAAATGGACGTAGATGAGCCCAAAGCTTGTATTGTGTCTTAGTTCATCTATGGACTCAAATATGAGATTCGCAAGATTGTGGAAGTATAGAGATTCTATACACTAGAAGAAGCCATTAAGATAGCCTAGAAGGTTGAGAAGCAATGGAGAAAATCTTTGAGTAGACTAGGACCAAACTTTTCATGAACTTCTACTTTGTGTCGAACTACACATGTTAAGCATAGAGGACCCTCTTGAGTAAAGGAAAAACAAGACTAACCTAATGAAAGCTATGTTGGCCAAAAGAGTTTAGCTAAAAATAGGCTGACCCAAAAGACATACAAGAAAGGACAGTCCTTTAAATGGAAGATGAGTGAGGTGAAGTGCTTTAAATGCTTGGGTTATGGCTACATGGTTGCTGAGTGTCTTAACCGACATACTATGGTGCTCTAAGGAGATGTAGTAGATAGCACCAATGAGAGTAGGCTTGAGGATAGAAAGAATGTTGGAGGAGTTAAAGCTAATGAGGAAGAGGAGACTTATGTTTATGCCAACTAAAGAGAAGTAATAGCCTTAATACTGAGATGAGTGTCAAGTTCCTTATTAAGCTTCGAGGAAGATCAAAAATAAAATTTGTTTCACATCAAGCATACCATTCAAGCATAATTGTGCACCATCATTGGGGATGGAGGGAGTTATATCAATGTGGTTATACAGCCCCTTGTGCAAAGGTAGGATTGCCAACCTATAGGCATCATCGACCTTATAAGCTACATTGGTTACATGATAAGGGTGCTTTACACATTATTGAGCAAGTAGTTGTACCCTTTAATGTTGGGAATATATGCAGGGACAAAGTAGTATGTGATGTCATCCCCATGAGAGCTTCGAATTTATTGTTAGGGGGGCCTTAGTTATTCAATCAGCTTGTCACTTACAACATATACAAAAGCACCTATGCTTTTATTAAGGATGGGAAAAAGATTATGTTACAAACCATGACCTTAACCTCGGTGAATGAGATCCATAACCAACTCACTTGGGCTAATAAGAAGAAAGTATTAGTAATGAGTTGGAGAGAGCTTAGAGTTATTGAGAAGCTTGATAAGCCTATGTTTCTATTGATTAGAAGAATGGTAGACATACGAGACTTCGAAGATGTGCTTAAAGAGGTTTGGAAGTTGATAGATGAAATTTATGACTTATTCCCTAAAGAGATACCTGAGGGACTACCCCTAGTCCGTGGTATAGAACACTGTATTGATTTATAAATAAGTGTTACCCTGTTGAATCAACTTGCTAATAGAATGAATCCTAAAGAGGCTGCTAAGTTGAAGAGACAAGTAGATGAGCTAGTATAATGAAGCTATGCTAGAGAGAGCATAAGCCCTTATGCCATATCAACTCCCCTCGTTTTGAAGAAAGATGGAACCTAATGCATATGCATCAATAGCTAAACAATCAACTACATTACTATTAAATACATATACCCTATACCAAGACTCAATAACATGTTAGATGAGCTATATGGTGCTTGAATATTTTTGACGATTAACTTACAGAGTAGTTATCATCAGATTTGCATGAGACTAGGTGATGAATGGAAGATTGCCTTCAAGACGAGGCATTGTCTCTACAAGTGGTTGGTTATGCCTTTTGGACTTACAAATGTGTCGAGTACATTTGTGAGGCTTATGAACTATGTGATGCATCCATTAATTAGAAAATGTGTGGTTGTGTACTTAGATGATATATTAGTGTACAACATTGATCTGATTGATCATGTAGAATAACTTTGAGCTGTTTTTGACATACTTTGTGCTAAGAAGTTATTTGTCAACCTAAAAAAGTATACATTTTGCCAAGATAAAGTTGTTTTCCTTAGCTATGTTGTGTTTAGAGAAGGAATCTAAGTAGATGTTGAGAAAATCCAAGTTGTTTTGGCATGGCTGATGTCGAAGAACAATACCGAAGTATAAAGCTTTCATGGCCTTGCTTCTTTTTATAGAAGATTCATTAAAATCTTTAGTGCAATTGCAACCCCCTTAACCAAGCTAATGAAAAAAAGTGATGGATTCCTAGAGATTGATCAAGTTGAGAAGAGTTTTTAAGAGATTAAGGAGAGACTAACCATAGCCCTTATCTTAGCCTTCCCTAATTTCAATAAGCCATTTAAGTTGGAGTATGATGCATCAAGCATTGGTATTGTCATAGTATTGATGCAAGAGTGCTATTTCGTTGCCTATCATAGTGAAAAGCTCAGTGGTGTCGAGCTAAACTATTTTGTACACGAGAAGGAATTATATTCCCTTTTTCGAGCCCTTGTGGTGTGACAATACTATTTATTACCTTGAGAGTTTATCATTTATACAGATCATGATTCCTTGAAGCACTTGTGAAGTTAAAACAAACTCTCAGAAATGTAAGTTAAGTTATTATAATTCATGGAAGGATTCTCTTACATGATTAAGCATAAGAAAGGTTACACTAATGTGGTCGCCGATGCTTTGTCATGTCACTATGTCCTATTGACAACCTTATAAACAAAGTTGTTGGGATTCTCTTACATTGTTAAGCAATATGCTTAAGACCTGCACTTCAGTCCAATACTTTTGAAGTGTCAAGATGGAGTAGTTGTTGGAGGATATTATTTGAAAGATGGATACCTATTTAAGGAGAGAAGATTATGTATACCCTACTGTTCTACACATGAGCTACTAGTTAGAGAAGCACATAATAGTGGTCTATATGGGCATTTTAGTGAGATCAAAACCGCTGACTTGTTGAGGGAGAACTGTTACTGGCCTAATATGAATAAGGATGTCAACAAGACAGTCACCAATTGTACTGTGTGTAAGAGGGCTAAGGGAAGGAAGGAGCCATACAGAGAATACATGCTCTTACCAACACTAACCTCACCTTAGGTTAACTTTAGCATAGAATTTATCCTAAGGTTGCTCCTGACATTTAGAGGGAAGGATTTGGTCTTCGAAGTAGTGGATCATTTTAGCAAGATGGTACATTTCATTCTGTGACACAAAACTAATGATGCTTTATCTATTGTTGATTTTTTTTTCATGAAATCATCCGCTTCTATGGAGTTCTAAAGTTTATTGTTTCAAATCGGGATACTAAATTTCTCAATTACTTATGGAAGACTTTGTGGAAGAGACTTAGCACCAAACTTGTATTCAACGTAAGCAGCCGCCCATAAATAGATAAATAAATAGAAGTGGTGAATAAAACACATGGAAATCTACTCCGAGCCATGATTGGTAAGAATTTAAAGGATTGAGATCTATGCCTACTTACTATGGATTTCACTAACTACATTGTCCATGGTACTATTGGGAAGACCCCTTTTGAGGTTGTCTATGGCCTCAACTCTATTATTCTTCTTGACATGATTAGTACCCCTACAACCATAGAAGAAAACCAGTCGAGAGTTATCTAAGCTCATGAACTACACAAGGTACATTAGCATATGACTAAGAAGATCACTAAGTTCAATGAATGCCGACATGTGATCAATAGCAGAGGCTATTGAGTTATTTCTTTCAATCCAAGAGACCTAGTGTAGATCTACCTCAACTAAGGAAGCTCCCTTACATCTAGAAGAACAAGTTGTCACCTAGAGCTAATGGTCCATTTAGGGCCTTAAAGAAGATCAACCGTAATGCTAATAAGATCGAACTACTTGAGGACTATGGCATCTCTCCTATATTCAATGTATCTAACTTGATTCTTACCAAGATGAAGACGTCAGAGCTAGCTTGCCAAATGAAGACCTCATAAATTTGACGCCAAATCTCTTTGACCCCTAAGAAGAAGATGATAGGAATTAACTCCTTAGAACCTTTACTCGGAGCCGAGCTAGATGAGTACAAGGCCTTACTCATCAAATACTAGCTCAAAAACCACTGAGGGACTAAGATTCTATCACCTACTTGGGATTGTTGCACTTCAAATGACTTAAGCATCAAACCTTGATGCAGATTAGCATGATATTCGAGCTACTATGCTCTTGGTACCCATTTGAGCCAAACTACCAAGTTATCTACCTAAATGAAGACTTAGATAAGTTAGAGAGTACTAGCTTAAACCTAATCCAAGTCAAGTTAGCCTCAATCCATGACTTTCCTCCAACCTCTTTTGAGTTATATCCTACAAATGTTGAGCTACCTTAAGATCCATTTCAATAGAACCAATTGTGGTACATGCCCTCAATTTCCCTCTTACACGTATCTTTTAACACAACATTACTAAAGGGTTCTATATTTTACCCATACAAAATATTCATTATCATTTTTACCCCTTTTAGGCATATCTTAAGAATCTTTTTTTACATTATCCAATTTATCTTTTCCATGTATGTATTGTAACCCTAATGTCATTAATATATAAACCCTCATTTTCTTGTACGTAGCCATCACATATCATACTACGTTATTAAATAACAAGTTTCCTTTACAAAGCAATGCTTAGTGTGCTCTCTTTATTCTTTTAACTCTTATCTATTGCCTTTAGCAAGGAATAATAGCAAGTAATCCTAGTTCGACATTTGTGTGTCATATTAAGTGTTGGATGAGGTCGAGTATGATCAATTGGTGCATAATTTTTTATTAGTAGATACCCAAATTCGCTATTCCCCTTTATTTTCCTTTCATTCTTAGCTGTTGTAGTGCTACTCTATGTGTATAACCTTGAAGACACATCAACAAGGGACTTAAAGAAGTTCAAATCCTCCTTAACTCCTTTGTAGATGGCATGCAATACAACACTTTTATTACAGTTGGAAATTTCAATCATTAATTGGTTGAATCTATGAATATGATCCTTGATCAATTCTCTTATTTTTGTCTAAATAAGGTCAAGAGAGAAGAGTCTTTAGTTGGAGGCTTACTGGATAAAAAAACTGGTGAAATTCATTGGCTAGTTGATTGAAAGAAGAGATGTAGACTACCTTTAATGAGTTAAACCAATTGCTAGCAGACATCCTCAAAGTAGATGGGAAGACCTTGTAAGTTATGGCATCAAACAAACTGTAAAGTTCTTTTAATGTCTAAAATGTATTCAAGTGGTCATTTAGGTCCTTTATTCCATTGTAAGTATGGAACTAGGGTAGTTGGATACTCAATGGTAGGACCTCATCCAATATTATGTATGAAGGATTTTCTTTTCTACCTTTCATGTCAACCTCATTCTTAGAAGCTCCTTCCACAACTAACTTCTTAATGTAGTTTTCTAGATCTTGCAAGGCTCATATCCGTTATAGCTCTTTGTAATAGATTAGTAGTTACATGTTTAATCCTTCCAGTTATAGGCATCTGCACATGTGATGTAGTAAGAGCATGTAGCGGGGTCTGTTAGTAGTTCTCTCTTACCTGTGGCTCTTGTCTTTGTTGTAGATCGTTCTCATTTTTCATGGAAGCCTTCCCTCATAGTTATCGTAAGACTTCTTCCTGTATTACTAGATTAGCTTCTTACCTAACATGCTGTAAAGAAGGAGTAGAAGTAAAAGTGGCGTCTCTTTCATTAAGTCTCTAATGTAGTTCCTTATAATTTGCTCGAACATCCTTAAGCTCTTTCATGAACTTAGTATACAAAGCCTTTAGCTATGCTATTTGTTAACCACCATCATCCTGCTATTGGTTCTAACATACTTAGTTACTGATTTCAATTTGATATACCATTGGGGTACACTATTGTAGTGATTGTCCTTGTTGATCTGCTTAAGGGGCCTTACTTTCCCTTAGAATGTTGTTATCCATGGACTTAGTTCTAGCCATAATAGGTTTATGAAAATAGACGGCACTAATTATTGATACTAAAATTTGGGGTGAGATGTAACTTAGATACTTCACTTGAAGTTACATTACAAAACAAAAGGAAATTAGGTTATAGGGAGTACCAATGACAACTTTGGCATGGCCACTTTAATGCCTAAGTAAGTTAAAGTGTTTTAGAAAAGAAAGATAAAAGGAAGTGTTCAAGTGTCTAGAAGAACCAATTACTTGTGCTTTGGTCTACTTTTATAATTGTAGGTCAGTTTGAATTCGGCAATTGTTGCTACAAAACTTAGCACATGCACTTAATTTGAGCTTAGGATCACTTCTCGATTTTAAGAGACGTGACTAATGTCATGGTGGTTGGTGGGTGGTTAATTAGACAAAGGCGCTAGTTGTTTACGTTTGGTGTTAGAATTTGAGCAACCCTCAAGAGTTAATCTGGTCAAAGTTTGATTTTAGGCAGTTATTATGAGTTAAAGGATGTCGTTCCAATCTAATGTGAGTTGTTCTACCTAAAGGCATTTACATAACCAGTCTTCTTAAGCTGATCTGCTTATTTGGTGAGAGTTGAAAAAAGTTGGGAATAGTGAAGGGAATGGATGTAGTCATGTAGTAGGTCGAATACAGTCCTAATTAAGTTAGTCTATGTCTTTGAAAAAAAATATTTATCAACAACGACCATATAAAGAACACTAAAACTGAATAAGAAATGAAGAAGTTATGTCTATTAACAGTTAACAATGCAAATCGACAGCAACATGCAGTAATTTAAGTTTATGTCACCAAATCCTAGAATGAATTTTCATAAAAACATACTTATGAATGGTAAGTAGAGACAAGTATACATTGATTAATGGAGCAAGCTTTGGCCTAGATGATTATCTAGAGCCTTCTTACTTGGTTCGGTATGACTTGTTGATTATCATACTTGTGTTATTGGGTTAATGTATATAGCTAGTTATAAGAGGATGTTATGCTTCGTTTCACACTAGTTTTGGGTTATTGATGTTGGAACAAGTAGGTAAGGAGTGTATCAATATATTGTATTATGATCTTCAAGTATGTCCTATATTCATTCAACTTCATTTTAGTAATTCCTAAATGTGAATCTTGATTGATAATTTGGAATTAGATTAAAGTATACTTAGTTACTTTCATAGTTACAATTGATTGTCACATATTTATGCTCGGCTATATTTTGAGGGTTTGTCCTGTTCTGATCCTTTGTTTGTTTTGATTAAGAATTACTTCTTGATCCTTTTGATTGCTTAGTTAGCTTGGTTAATTGCATGATCACATTCATGGCATGGCATAAAAGGACCTAAAGTTAACGTTTTCGAAACTTAGTTTTTACAAAGTCTAATGCTCAGCTGAAAAGCTTGGTTTTAGCACATAGATTTCATTTGCATGGTATAAAGCTGTTAAGTATTGCTGTGTTTTTTCTTAGTTATGTTTAGTATAAAGCCATCTAATGGTGCTCTTTATTGTTTGATTTATGCTTGGTTATTTGGCTGATTTGAGCCATTAAGTGCCGCTCATTTAGGATACTAGCCAGTTTATAGCATGTACATTAGCATAACATCCATATGTTGGATAAATGTTAGGTTTGTGCTTGAATTTCAATTGTGGTCATAGATACGCGATGCTTGGAGACTATTGTTTTGTTATCAATGTTATCTTAAGTTGTAAATGTGTGATTGGATATGTATTGCTTTATTCTATGGTGTTGTATTGCTATTCTATTTTAGTCTACTCACTTAACTCAAAATATAAGTTGAGAGGCTAGTTGTCTAATCTTAGGTGTAGAAGAGTAGGCTTGAAGGAAGATTCAAGGGCTAGGTTGTAGAATAGCATGTCCTAAAGCCATTTTTGTAGAAAAGGTGTCTAAATCATAATCTTGGTATACAAATGTTACATAGTTGTCAAGCTAACCTTAGTCATTATTATTATTTTTCTTTCATAAGAGTAATTTTACAAGGCATGTGAGTTAGTTTTAGAGATTATCTAAAAAAAAAAGTAAGATAGGTTTGTAATGATAATCACAATATAGGTCTTGAAGCTCAAACTAGGGTACATTAGAGTGATCACAGGTAAAGATATGAACGTTAAATGAGGTCTAATTTGCAGGTCACATGCTTAGATATGAGCTACGTTTTAAAACTGGTGTTTTTGCGAATGTCAAATTGAAGGGCTATACTATGGAATTTTATGTAGGGAAAACAAATGCAAAAGCAGGTTAAGCATTTTGAGCACGTTAGTTAAGAGTTTAAAGAGGTGATTGATGACGATTCCATTAATGTTACATGAGATATGAGAAAATGATTGAAAGAAGCATAGGCACAACCATCTTCTAGCTTTATCCTATCTTAGGGATAGTGTGGTGACTTACTTTCTAGTTGCCATATATATTAGGATCATGTTTAATACTAGTTAAAATAAACACCTAGAAAATGGGTCGTTATAGTAGCTGCATAACTCTTATGGATGAGCAGTAACGAGCAAATTTCTATAGCACATGGACGGCTGGATGATCTAAAGAACACTTGAATAGCTTATACCTAAGTAGCTCCACTAATAGAAGACAAGCTCTGAGCACAAATGGAAGAGTTGAAAACAATCTAAGCAACCATAACAAAGTTTACATGGTGAATATGAGTAGCATTAAGCATTTTTATTTCAAATGTCGACTAGTTGAACATAACATACCACAACTTGCGACTTTCAAGCAGTTGATTGGAGCTTTTCAACCATTTGCAAAGAAGTAGCCAAGCAATAGAACAAGGGCACAATATAAACTTTATGAATTGAACATTCTCGGTTCTTTGATTACGGTTCATAAGAGTTACCTACTTAATTTAAATAGATGAAAATTGTTAGTGTAGGGATTTAAGTGTTTAAGCTTCTATATATGGTGTAGGCTTTCCAAATAAGATTAATCAGATCTATAATCTATACGAATCTTTATCTACAGGGTAGTGGTTATAATATGGATTGCACGTCATGTCTAATCATTCTAAACCAATTCAAATTTGAAATCCAATCAATTCAAATATTTTTCACTAGCTAAAATATGCTATGGTTTACTTAGATAAGAAAACTTAAATAAAATGAAAATCAAATCATTTAACGTACTGGTAAAGCCCCTAGAAACAAATTAAGTCACTTTATTTAAGCAACTTTTCCAAACAAAACAAAGAAACCATCCTTTGTCACAACTAAACCAATCATTACACTAATTTTGACCAATTAAAAACTCATGAAAATTAAGCAAACACAGTGATTCACCCATGAAAACTTACAAAGAAAAGGACAACTATAAGGACTAAAGCTATTCCATTTAAGCAACATTTCTCATAAACAAAATATACACAGTTAATTATTGAAAATAAAGAGTCAATTTACTTTAAAAATTTACCTAAAGAAGAGAGTGAAAATGAGTGACCACTAGCCATCTTCTTAGGTATAAGGAGATAAGTTGAGCTAGACATTGAAAATGGTAAAAACTACTTCAAACTTTTGAGATCTTTGTTGTTGGTGGTGATTTTTCATCTAACTTGTATTAGGCTTCCTTAAGACAAAAAAATAGTAAAGGCATCATGATGGGTATTAGAGTTTCCTTTGTCACAATCACTGCGATACTTAAGTAAGTTTGCAACTAATAAGGAAAACCTAAAATGTATGATAAAGTGTTTATGTGAATCACTTTCAAGCTCTTAGGAAAAATCCTCAAGTGTCCTTTCAAATATCTAGATGGGCCTTATTTATAGTTGTAGGTCAATAAGGCTAGATCTAGCTTAGGCATTTATGCTAAAGCCTAGCGAGTATCATCAAACAAGGGATAAGTCTTCATGTGATGGCCTAATGATGGGTCTACTTACGTCTTGCTCGTAGATCATTCCATCACATCAAATGCATTTCAACTCTTAGGCCCAGTTGGAAATGTGGCACTAATAAGAGTGAGTTGCTTGGTAATTAAGCACCTTCTGGTTGTCCCATCAATAAAATAAGGTTCTAGGTCCCCATATGGAATGGGATATATATGGAGGTTAAGCTCCTTCCTAATAATCCAATGTACATGCCTTTACACACTAGGCTTAGGCTATTCTTGTTGAGCCTCTTAGTTTCTTCTAGGCATCAAGGACCAAGCCAAACTTTGGTCATTAGCATTTGCCATCCTACCTTCCTTAAATATGTAACCATGATGTTTTGTCTAAATAATGCAATGAAGGGAGTTTACTTAAAATGTAGGATGAATTAAGATTGTAATTCAAAGAATGACTCAAAGGATAGCCTAATAAGAATAATAAGTAAAGTAATGATATTTTATAACTTGTATAAGTACTAAAACTACCATTTATAATATAGGGATTCGTAATGAAGGAATGCCTTACAATCATACTTAGCCAAGCAAACCAGTAATCTAAGTAAGTTAGGATCAATGTGTAACTGCACTTTAGAGTACTATTTTAGAGTTCGTAGAGGCCCAATAGTATACCTTATTGTGCTTATAGATAATTTGGTTGTGCATATGTTTGTATGTCTTTGATCCCTGATTGAACTCTGATATGAATTACTTTGTTGGGATGTTTGAATTGTTTCATCTCCTCCTAAACTAGAATTAAATTATAACCAACTTTAAGACTTAACTCGATATACATTGCAACCCATTATGGAATGATTAGAATTCTTAGACTAAATAGTAACCCCTTGTAAGGGAATAACTAAAATGGTTTCTTCTTCACTCTTAATTGAACTAAGTGATAAGAGATGAGTTTGTTACAAGGCTAAAGATGTTGGTTTAAAGGGAGTTATGAGATGATGGATGTCTCCATAAAACTCGTAGAATTTCAAATTTGAACTTAGAGTTAATGAAGAGAGTCAAGGGATAATCCTTGGAACTATGTGAAATACAATAACTAAAAGCTTGATAAGAACGAATAGAAACCCTAAAAGATTGAGTGGAAAACCCTAATGATAAAAAAAATCCCTAAACCATAATTGTAAACTCCAATGCTGAATCCTAAAATAATTACAAAACCATAATTGATTATTAAAAACCCTAGTCAAATGTCTAAAACCCTTATTCAACTAATAAACCCTTAATTATATAGCTAAACTATTTGCTAATTTTAAATAGTCCTACTAGTTATAATAAAACCCTAACATTCCCTCTTTCTATACAATTCATTAACAATGAATATTTCCAAATGTTAGTGATAAATAACTTTAGATAATGTAGGTCAACAAACTTGATTAAAATAGTTAGTGCAACAAATCCTAAATTAATCATAATTGGTGTCCCATACATCTAATCATGATTACGTATGCTAGTTACACCATAATTGATTAGCCAACCCAATGCTTCTTAATTAACAAATGGATAAGAACAATCAAGTGGATGATTCCAAACTAATTAGTTGGCATAATCTTGTGTAATAATGGGCATTTTACCCTTAGAAGACAAGAATGATTCCTAAATTGATAACCTATCACTTAGTATTAGCGGCCCCCTTTCTCTCCTTATATGGCTAAGATCCTTTACCCCTCGCTCCCCTTCATTTCTCTATTCCAAAACTCAAAGATACTCCTACATTCCTACTCCCACAAATTGAGATCCTACCCCCTATTTCTTTATTTCTCAGTTATATGTACGCATATACTCCACATCGCTACTCCTCTTTTCTACCTAACAACCACACTATGCCTACAAGCACCCTTACTACCACTTCGTCTTTTCCTTCCTTAGTCCATCGACAAATATAGCCCTTCTAAGGAGATCCATAGATGTAACAACCACCAAAGGAAAGGAGACCATCTCACCATTACTATAAGGTTAGTACATCTTGATTCAAACTTCGTCTAAGTACAAGCTTAAAGCTATTTCTTCTTAAGGTTTTAAAGAGTAGTAAATCACTTAAAGACTTCATCATTACTTACATGTGACTTGTGTATTTCTAAGTATAATCATGTAAGTTTTAGCATAATGAACTTAGAGCTAGTACTACTTGATGTTTAGGGCTAGGAAATGATAACACATGAATAAAGGGAATGCCATGGTTGAAACATATACAGGTCATCCTCCATCTATTTTGAAGTTTTATGCTTATCACTCGCAAAATATAGTTCAGAATGAGATCTAGATAGGAGATGAATGCATTAGGATATGTACTGTATGAAAATAAAGTGAAGCCCCTAAGAGAGCCACCCCTAGCACCACTTACAATTAAGGATACAAGTTACAACATTTAATCAATTAACCTAATAAAGTGATTAATTAGTAATAATTAAGATTTAGGACTTAATTAGTAAGGTTAAGCACCTTAAAGATAGGCAGAATTTCAAACAAGCTTAAATTACTATTTAGACTTAATGAAATTAAATATGAGCATCAATAACATTTAAGATCCAAAATTTGAAGTTAAAATGCCACATTTAGTGAGCCCATACATGATTTAGGCCTAATAGAGTGAACGGACTTGAATTTAGGGCCTTAGGAGATGAAATAAGCCAAAAACTTACTAAAAAGCCTAAAAATAGAACTAACGGCACATTAAAGTGGGTCAACTAAGAGCATGATAGAGCCTTTAGAGAATAAATCAAAATCCCATTAAGCCTAATAGGTGATTTAGAAAGCCCTTAAAGGCATAACATAGAACTTATATTTAAAACTAGCAAAAAGCGGCCATTTTGTCCCATAGAAGTGAGCTTAAGGCCCAAATGAAAACTTTAAAGGAATTTCTAAGAACTTTACTTAAAAATACATAAATAAAAGCCTAAGATCCAATATAGGAGGCCTAATAACCAAATTATAACCTTAAACCCAAAACAAGGCTTAAACCCTAAAGTAATCAAACAAAAACCTTGACCAACAAACTTGACTACCCTAAACCATAAGTTACGAGTTCAATCTCATCAAATGGATCCCACTATGTGATAGGACATTGGAAAATGACAAAAATTGACTATAAGAATACAAAAATTGAATTTAAAATAAAATTTTTGGTCAAATACGAAATAAGAAAAAATGGGGAATCATAGTAAGATAAACTAGTAATTTTGTATAAGACGAGCATCTTACTTATTACAATTATATTCTTCAGGTGACTTGGACTTGAACATCAATTCTAGTAAGGACTATTGGGACTACTAAATGCTATAGGTGAGTAAGTATACTAGCTCTTATCTTACTTGTGTTTTGTAGCATAGAGCATTATGTTAATGTAAACTTGTTGTGCTTTGAGAAATTTTGGCAATTTGCATATGTTTGCTATTGAATGCAATTTATTGTCCAGACACTCTAATCAATGCTTGAACAATCCTTGCTTATTGTATTAGTTAATCAATAGGAATCAGAAGTATTTGCCAGAATTTGCTTAGTCACAATTAAAACTAACCTTATAATTATTCAACCTACAATAAACCGATCATACATTGCATCTTATTGCATTAATAACAAAAGGGCATTAACTCCATGAGGTAATAAGGGAGTTCATGCATACTTTGCGAATCAAACCACATTTCTTTATTATTGCATGATGTAATCATGTGATATGTGCTTACCTCGACCTTTGGGAACTATGAGGCTCTAAGGAGTGCTTTGATTTGCTTGAAGCTGCTCTATGTTCGTTGCTTAGGATTAAGCTAAGAGAACTCATTTCGATTTTATGAATACCTAGGTCTAACTGTGCCTAAATACTTCCAAACCCAAGCAATGGTAGGCATAAAACCATTCCTTATATAGCTGTAGGTCGACTATATATGAAGTGTGCATTGCATATAGTTGCTCATGCATTCATGCGTATGTTAATTTACTTATTTATAACTTTTGTCGGTATGATAGGAAGGTCACTCGCAAGGCTAGTCGTAGCTTACCCTCCCACAATTTATTGTTGATGTAAGTAAATTTGTGGTTAGAGCTAGGCTGTGGGATGCTTGCAGTCAGTAGCTTCAACTTTTAGGGATTTAGAGGGAAGAAGAGAGAAGGAGCAAACTTTTGAATCTATTCTTGGACTTTGTAGTTTACTTTTTCCGTTAGTACATTTAATAGCCTTATGGATTGTTATGAAATTTTATAATGACTTATGGTCTGTAAACCTTATCTTGTAGGGCACTAGACCCTGTTGAGTCATATTTTGATTTTCTTTAGTTTAACTCATACTAAGCTAAGTCCGCTTAGTATAAATTACTCAATATTAAATTAAGGAAAAATATTTTTCATTTAATACATGTTTAAAAATATTTTTGAAAAATAAGTTTGGAGTCGCCAACTAGTGAAAATCGGTAAAAAGTAAAATTAGGGCTTTTGGGAGGAAATAACCTTAATTTAGTCACTAGTCCATAGATTTTTTTAAAAAAATATTTGTTTTAGCAAAATTTAACTAGAAAATTAAGCTTGGAGGTTAACCGATTATGATAAAAGTCATGATATAAGAATTATAAAGAAACTAAGTAATCAACCTTAACTTGTATAATTTTTCTAAAAATAAAAAAATATGAAAAATACATAAAAAATGATTTTTTAAATTTTTATTATGAATTTTCCTAAAAAAATTTGGTGTTCTTTTTACAATTACTTTGGAGGTACTTACATACTCGCTAATCAAGATCAAATCAATGTAGTTTTAAGTTTTTTCTTAGAAAAATTTAATTTGTTTAGTTATTTTTATTTCTAGAAAATAGCTAGGTTTACATCTTTACTTATTTTAATATTTATTAAGAAAAAATCCTAAAAACCTAATTTTTTATTTTCAATTTTTTTAAACTTCCCCTAAAAAGCCTTAACTTTGAAACCTAATTAGAAAATATTTTATTTTTACAAAATCAAGCTAAGTGATAGAACCTTTTTTTTTTCAATTTTTTAGGAAAACTCTATAAACCCTAACTTAAAAAAAAATGTAATTTTCATGCTAATTTTCTAAAGCATGCAATTTTGATTAAAAA